>OX392530.1:7297513-9886096 GCA_947623455.1 Mimachlamys varia
CCTTGTTTCCTGATTCCTTACCTTGTTTCCTGGTTCCTTACCTTGTTTCCTGATTCCTTACCTTGTTTCCTTGTTCCTTACCTTGTTTCCTTGTTCCTTACCTTGTTTCCTTGTTCCTTACCTTGTTTCCTTGTTCCTTACCTTGTTTCCTTGTTCCTTACCTTGTTTCCTGATTCCTGACATTGTTTCCTGATTCCTTACTTTGTTTCCTGATTCCTTACCTTGTTTCCTTGTTCCTTACCTTGTTTCCTTGTTCCTTACCTTGTTTCCTTGTTCCTTACCTTGTTTCCTTGCTCCTTACCTTGTTTCCTTGTTCCTTACCTTGTTTCCTGGTTCCTTACCTTGTTTCCTTGTTTCTTACCTTGTTTCCTTGTTCCTTACCTTGTTTCCTGATTCCTTACCTTGTTTCCTGATTCCTTACCTTGTTTCCTTGTTCCTTACCTTGCTTCCTTGTTCCTGACCTTGTTTCCTGATTCCTTACCTTGTTTCCTTGTTCCTTACCTTGCTTCCTTGTTCCTGACCTTGTTTCCTGATTCCTTACCTTGTTTCCTTGTTCATTTCCTTGCTTCCTTGTTCCTTACCTTGTTTCCTTGTTCCTTACCTTGTTTCCTTGTTCCTTACCTTGTTTCCTGATTCCTTACCTTGTTTCCTTGTTCCTTACCTTGCTTCCTTGTTCCTTACCTTGTTTCCTTGTTCTTGACCTTGTTTCCTTGTTCCTTACCTTGTTTCCTTGTTCCTTACCTTGTTTCCTTGCTCCTTACCTTGTTTCCTTGTTCCTTACCTTGTTTCCTTGTTCCTTACCTTGTTTCCTGATTCCTTACTTTGTTTCCTTGTTCCTTACCTTGTTTCCTTGTTCCTTACCTTGTTTCCTTGTTCCTTACCTTGTTTCCTTGTTCCTTACCTTGTTTCCTTGCTCCTTACCTTGTTTCCTTGTTCCTTACCTTGTTTCCTTGCTCCTTACCTTGTTTCCTTGCTCCTTACCTTGTTTCCTTGCTCCTTACCTTGTTTCCTTGTTCCTTACCTTGTTTCCTTGCTCCTTACCTTGTTTCCTGATTCCTTACCTTGTTTCCTTGTTCCTTACCTTGTTTCCTTGTTCCTGACCTTGTTTCTTGATTCCTGACATTGTTTTCTGATTCCTTACCTTGTTTCCTGATTCCTTACCTTGTTTCCTTGTTCCTGACCTTGTTTCCTTGTTCCTTACCTTGTTTCCTGGTTCCTTACCTTGTTTCCTTGTTCCTTACCTTGTTTCCTGATTCCTTACCTTGTTTCCTTGTTCCTTACCTTGTTTCCTTGTTCCTTACTTTGTTTCCTTGTTCCTTACCTTGTTTCCTTGTTCCTTACCTTATTTCCTTGTTCCTTACTTTGTTTCCTTGTTCCTTACCTTGTTTCCTTGTTCCTTACCTTATTTCCTTGTTCCTTACCTTGTTTCCTGGTTCCTTACCTTGTTTCTTTGTTCTGACCTTGTTTCCTGATTCCTTACCTTGTTTCCTGGTTCCTTACCTTGTTTCCTTGTTCCTTACCTTGTTTCCTGATTCCTTACCTTGTTTCCTTGTTCCTCACCTTGTTTCCTTGTTCCTTACCTTGTTTCCTTGTTCCTAACCTTGTTTCCTTGTTCCTTACTTTGTTTCCTTGTTCCTTACCTTGTTTCCTGGTTCCTTACCTTGTTTCCTTGCTCCTTACCTTGTTTCCTTGTTCCTTACCTTGTTTCCTTGTTCCTTACCTTGTTTCCTTGTTCCTTACCTTGTTTCCTTGTTCCTTACCTTGTTTCCTGGTTCCTTACCTTGTTTCCTTGTTCCTTATCTTGTTTCCTTGTTCCTTACCTTGTTTCCTTGTTCCTTACCTTGTTTCCTTGTTCCTTACTTTGTTTCCTTGTTCCTTACCTTGTTTCCTTGCTCCTTACATTGTTTCCTGATTCCTTACCTTGTTTCCTTGTTCCTTACCTTGTTTCCTGGTTCCTTACCTCGTTTCCTTGTTCCTTACCTTGTTTCCTGATTCCTTACCTTGTTTCCTTGTTCCTTACCTTGTTTCCTGGTTCCTTACCTTGTTTCCTTGTTCCTTACTTTGTTTCCTTGTTCTTTACTTGTTTCCATGTTCCTTACCTTGTTTCCTTGTTCCTTACCTTGTTTCCTTGCTCCTTACCTTGTTTCCTTGTTCTTTACCTTGTTTCCTGGTTCCTTACCTTGTTTCCTTGTTCCTTACCTTGTTTCCTTGCTCCTTACCTTGTTTCCTTGTTCCTTACCTTGTTTCCTTGTTCCTTACCTTGTTTCCTTGCTCCTTACCTTGTTGCCTTGCTCCTTACCTTGTTTCCTTGTTCCTTACCTTGTTTCCTTGTCCCTTACCTTGTTTCCTGGTTCCTTACCTTGTTTCCTGGTTCCTTACCTTGTTTCCTTGTTCCTTACTTTGTTTCCTTGTTCTTTACTTGTTTCCATGTTCCTTACCTTGTTTCCTTGTTCCTTACCTTGTTTCCTTGCTCCTTACCTTGTTTCCTTGTTCCTTACCTTGTTTCCTTGTCCCTTACCTTGTTTCCTTGTTCCTTACCTTGTTTCCTTGTCCCTTACCTTGTTTCCTTGCTCCTTACCTTGTTTCCTTGTCCCTTACCTTGTTTCCTTGCTCCTTACCTTGTTTCCTTGCTCCTTACCTTTTTTCCTTGTTCCTTACCTTGTTTCCTTGCTCCTTACCTTGTTTCCTGATTCCTTACCTTGTTTCCTTGTTCCTTACCTTGTTTCCTTGTTCCTTACCTTGTTTCCTTGTTCCTTACCTTGTTTCCTGATTCCTTACCTTGTTTCCTTGTTCCTTACCTTGTTTCCTTGTTCCTTACCTTGTTTCCTTGTTCCTTACCTTGTTTCCTTGTTCCTTACTTTGTTTCCTTGTTCCTCACTTTGTTTCCTTGTTCCTTACCTTGTTTCCTTGTTCCTTACCTTGTTTCCTTGTTCCTTACTTTGTTTCCTTGTTCCTTACCTTGTTTCCTTGCTCCTTACCTTGTTTTCTTGTTCCTTACCTTGTTTCCTTGTTCCTTACCTTGTTTCCTTGTTCTTTACCTTGCTTCCTTGTTCCTCACCTTGTTTCCTTGTTCCTTACCTTGTTTCCTTGTTCCTTACCTTGTTTCCTTGCTCCTTACCTTGTTTCCTTGTTCCTTACCTTGTTTCCTTTTTTCCTTACCTTGTTTCCTTGCTCCTTACCTTGTTTCCTTGCTCCTTACCCTGTTTCCTTGTTCCTTACCTTGTTTCCTTGTTCCTTACATTGTTTCCTGATTCCTTACCTTGTTTCCTTGTTCCTTACCTTGTTTCCTGGTTCCTTATCTTGTTTCCTGATTCCTTACCTTGTTTCCTTGTTCCTTACCTTGTTTCCTGGTTCCTTACCTTGTTTCCTGATTCCTTACCTTGTTTCCTTGTTCCTTACCTTGTTTCCTGATTCCTTACCTTGTTTCCTTGTTCCTTACCTTGTTTCCTGATTCCTTACTTTGTTTCCTTGTTCCTTACCTTGTTTCCTGGTTCCTTACCTTGTTTCCTTGCTCCTTACCTTGTTTCCTGGTTCCTCACCTTGTTTCCTGATTCCTTACCTTGTTTCCTTGTTCCTTACCTTGTTTCCTGATTCCTTACTTTGTTTCCTTGTTCCTTACCTTGTTTCCTGGTTCCTTACCTTGTTTCCTTGCTCCTTACCTTGTTTCCTTGTTCCTTACCTTGTTTCCTTGTTCCTTACCTTGTTTCCTTGTTCCTTACCTTGTTTCCTGGTTCCTTACCTTGTTTCCTTGTTCCTTATCTTGTTTCCTTGTTCCTTACCTTGTTTCCTTGTTCCTTACCTTGTTTCCTTGTTCCTTACTTTGTTTCCTTGTTCCTTACCTTGTTTCCTTGCTCCTTACATTGTTTCCTGATTCCTTACCTTGTTTCCTTGTTCCTTACCTTGTTTCCTGGTTCCTTACCTTGTTTCCTTGTTCCTTACCTTGTTTCCTGATTCCTTACCTTGTTTCCTTGTTCCTTACCTTGTTTCCTGGTTCCTTACCTTGTTTCCTTGTTCCTTACTTTGTTTCCTTGTTCTTTACTTGTTTCCATGTTCCTACCTTGTTTCCTTGTTCCTTACCTTGTTTCCTTGCTCCTTACCTTGTTTCCTTGTTCTCTACCTTGTTTCCTGGTTCCTTACCTTGTTTCCTTGTTCCTTACCTTGTTTCCTTGCTCCTTACCTTGTTTCCTTGTTCCTTACCTTGTTTCCTTGTTCCTTACCTTGTTTCCTTGCTCCTTACCTTGTTGCCTTGCTCCTTACCTTGTTTCCTTGTTCCTTACCTTGTTTCCTTGCTCCTTACCTTTTTTCCTTGTTCCTTACCTTGTTTCCTTGCTCCTTACCTTGTTTCCTGATTCCTTACCTTGTTTCCTTGTTCCTTACCTTGTTTCCTTGTTCCTTACCTTGTTTCCTTGTTCCTTACCTTGTTTCCTGATTCCTTACCTTGTTTCCTTGTTCCTTACCTTGTTTCCTTGCTCCTTACCTTGTTTCCTTGTTCCTTACCTTGTTTCCTTGTTCCTTACCTTGTTTCCTTGTTCCTTACTTTGTTTCCTTGTTCCTTACCTTGTTTCCTTGCTCCTTACCTTGTTTCCTTGTTCCTTACCTTGTTTCCTTGTTCCTTACCTTGTTTCTTTGTTCTTTACCTTGCTTCCTTGTTCCTCACCTTGTTTCCTTGTTCCTTACTTTGTTTCCTTGTTCCTTACCTTGTTTCCTTGCTCCTTACCTTGTTTCCTTGTTCCTTACCTTGTTTCCTTTTTTCCTTACCTTGTTTCCTTGCTCCTTACCTTGTTTCCTTGCTCCTTACCTTGTTTCCTTGTTCCTTACCTTGTTTCCTGATTCCTACCTTGTTTCCTTGTTCCTTACCTCGTTTCCATGTTCCTTACCTTGTTTCCTTGTTCCTCACCTTGTTTCCTTGTTCCTTACCTTGTTTCCTTGTTCCTTACCTTGTTTCCTTGTTCCTTACCTTGCTTCCTTGCTCCTTACCTTGTTTCCTTGTTCCTTACTTTGTTTCCTTGTTCCTTACCTTGTTTCCTTGTTCCTTACCTTGTTTCCTGATTCCTTACCTTGTTTCCTTGTTCCTTACCTTGTTTCCTTGTTCCTTACCTTGTTTCCTGATTCCTTACCTTGTTCCCTTGTTCCTTACCTTGTTTCCTGATTCCTTACCTTGTTTCCTTGTTCCTTACCTTGTTTCCTTGCTCCTTACCTTGTTTCCTTGTTCCTTACCTTGTTTCCTGGTTCCTTACCTTGTTTCCTGATTCCTTACCTTGTTTCCTTGTTCCTCACCTTGTTTCCTTGTTCCTTACCTTGTTTCCTTGCTCCTTACATTGTTTCCTGATTCCTTACCTTGTTTCCTTGGTCCTTACCTTGTTTCCTGGTTCCTTACCTTGTTTCCTGATTCCTTACCTTGTTTCATTGCTCCTTACCTTGTTTCCTGGTTCCTTACCTTGTTTTCTTGTTCTGACCTTGTTTCCTGATTCCTTACCTTGTTTCCTGGTTCCTTACCTTGTTTCCTTTTTCCTTACCTTGTTTCCTGATTCCTTACCTTGTTTCCTTGTTCCTTACCTTGTTTCCTTGTTCCTTACCTTGTTTCCTTGTTCCTTACCTTGTTTCCTTGTTCCTTACCTTGCTTCCTTGCTCCTTACCTTGTTTCCTTGTTCCTTACTTTGTTTCCTTGTTCCTTACCTTGTTTCCTTGTTCCTTACCTTGTTTCCTGGTTCCTTACCTTGTTTCCTGATTCCTTACCTTGTTTCCTTGTTCCTTACCTTGTTTCCTGGTTCCTTACCTTGTTTCCTGATTCCTTACCTTGTTTCCTTGTTCCTTACCTTGTTTCCTGATTCCTTACCTTGTTTCCTTGTTCCTTACCTTGTTTCCTGATTCCTTACTTTGTTTCCTTGTTCCTTACCTTGTTTCCTTGTTCCTTACCTTGTTTCCTTGCTCCTTACCTTGTTTCCTGGTTCCTTACCTTGTTTCCTTGTTCCTTACCTTGTTTCCTTGCTCCTTACCTTGTTTTCTTGTTCCTTACCTTGTTTCCTTGTTCCTTACCTTGTTTCCTTGTTCCTTACTTTGTTTCCTTGTTCCTTACCTTGTTTCCTTGCTCCTTACCTTGTTTCCTTGTTCCTTACCTTGTTTCCTTGTTCCTTACCTTGTTTCCTTGTTCCTTACCTTGCTTCCTTGTTCCTCACCTTGTTTCCTTGTTCCTTACCTTGTTTCCTTGTTCCTTACCTTGTTTCCTTGCTCCTTACCTTGTTTCCTTGTTCCTTACCTTGTTTCCTTTTTTCCTTACCTTGTTTCCTTGCTCCTTACCTTGTTTCCTTGCTCCTTACCTTGTTTCCTTGTTCCTTACCTTGTTTCCTGATTCCTACCTTGTTTCCTTGTTCCTTACCTCGTTTCCATGTTCCTTACCTTATTTCCTGATTCCTTACCTTGTTTCCTTGTTTCTTACCTTGTTTCCTTGTTCCTTACCTTGTTTCCATGTTCCTTACCTTGTTTCCTTGTTCCTTACCTTGTTTCCTTGCTCCTTACCTTGTTTCCTTGCTCCTTACCTTGTTTCCTGATTTCTTACCTTGTTTCCATGTTCCTTACCTTGTTTCCTTGTTCCTTACCTTGTTTCCTTGTTCCTTACCTTGTTTCCTTGTTCCTTACCTTGTTTCCTTGTTCCTTACCTTGTTTCCTGATTCCTTACCTTGTTTCCTTGCTCCTTACCTTGTTTCCTTGTTCCTTACCTTGTTTCCTGATTTCTTACCTTGTTTCCTTGTTCCTTACCTCGTTTCCTTGCTCCTTACCTTGTTTCCTTGTTTCCTTACCTTGTTTCCTGATTCTTTACTTTGTTTCCTTGTCCCTTACCTTGTTTCCATGTTCCTTACCTTGTTTCCTGATTCCTTACCTTGTTTCCTTGTTCCTTACCTTGTTTCCTGATTCCTTACCTTGTTTCCTTGCTCCTTACCTTGTTTCCTTGTTCCTTACTTTGTTTCCTGATTTCTTACCTTGTTTCCTGATTCTTTACTTTGTTTCCTTGTCCCTTACCTTGTTTCCTGGTTCCTTACCTTGTTTCCTGATTTCTTACCTTGTTTCCTGATTCCTTACCTTGTTTCCTTGTTCCTTACTTTGCTTCCTTGCTCCTTACCTTGTTTCCTTGTTCCTTACCTTGTTTCCTGATTCCTTACCTTGTTTCCTTGTTCCTTACCTTGTTTCCTTGTTCCTTACCTTGTTTCCTGATTCCTTACCTTGTTTCCTGATTCCTTACCTTGTTTCCTTGTTCCTTACCTTGTTTCCTGGTTCCTTACCTTGTTTCCTTGTTCCTTACCTTGTTTCCTTGTTCCTTACCTTGTTTCCTTGTTCCTTACCTTGTTTCCTTGTTCCTTACCTTGTTTCCTGATTCGTTACCTTGTTTCCTTGTTCCTTACCTTGTTTCCTTGTTCCTTACCTTGTTTCCTGATTCGTTACCTTGTTTCCTTGTTCCTTACCTTGTTTCCTGGTTCCTTACCTTGTTTCCTGGTTCCTTACCTTGTTTCCTTGTTCCTTACCTTGTTTCCTTGTTCCTTACCTTGTTTCCTTGTTCCTTACCTTGTTTCCTTGTTCCTTACCTTGTTTCCTGATTCGTTACCTTGTTTCCTTGTTCCTTACCTTGTTTCCTTGTTCCTTACCTTGTTTCCTGATTCGTTACCTTGTTTCCTTGTTCCTTACCTTGTTTCCTGGTTCCTTACCTTGTTTCCTGGTTCCTTACCTTGTTTCCTTGTTCCTTACCTTGTTTCCTTGTTCCTTACCTTGTTTCCTTGTTCCTTACCTTGTTTCCTTGTTCCTTACCTTGTTTCCTGATTCGTTACCTTGTTTCCTTGTTCCTTACCTTGTTTCCTGGTTCCTTACCTTGTTTCCTGGTTCCTTACCTTGTTTCCTGATTCCTTACCTTGTTTCCTGGTTCCTTACCTTGTTTCCTGATTCCTTACCTTGTCTCCTTGCTCCTTACCTTGTTTCCTGATTCCTTACCTTGTTCCCTTGTTCCTTACCTTGTTTCCTTGTTCCTTACCTTGTTTCCTTGTTCCTTACCTTGTTTCCTTGTTCCTGACCTTGTTTCCTTGTTCTTTACATTTGTTTCCTTCCTGATTAGTTACCTTGTTTCCTGATTCCTTACCTTGTTTCCTGATTCCTTACTTTGATTCCTTACCTTGTTTCTTTTATTTGTTTGAATTGAAATGAAATGACATAACGTAAATGTGGCTTTGTCGTAACAGAAATACAGACTACCGGTAATGGAGTAGTTATACCAGTCCTATCAGCGTTGTTGGGAATAGTTTGTCTTCTGTTGGTGGCCGCTGTTGTCTTTATCATCCGGTACGTCGAACTTTGCATAAATCAATGTTTGCTTCTACTACAGTAACAGTCAAACCGCGTTATCTCGAAGTCGACGGGACCATGAGAAAACTTCGAATTTTCCGAGTATTCGAGAAACGTGATTTTGAATGCTTGACAAAATGTGTAAATGTTAGTCTGGACCGACAAAATAATTTGGAGTTACCAGGGTCTTCCAGTTATACGGGTTCCAGATAACGTGGTTCGGCTGTAGAAGACAATAACTGACTCATTCCTCAGTTAGAAATTGGTTATGCAATGCGTACTAATCCTGATGAAAGGCAGAAATATCATTTGACTTTGATGAAACTTTTCAACAATTTGTATAATTGCATGAAACAAATTGGTTCAAAGCAATTATTTTCAAGTAAGATTTTTTAATGTGATTGTAGGATGAAACAAACAACCGGCAAAGATCCCGCTGCTTCTAAAAAAGAAGGTACGTTTTATTCTTTCATACAAACAACGAAAACAAAATAATAAATATTTTGAAGAATATATATCAAAAGACTTATATCCTTTTTTAAACATCAAAATGTGCAAATCTAAGGAATTTAAATAAAACTAAAGATGATTAAAGTCATAATTTTTATATTTACACTAAGGTGAGTGGGTCAACTTTGGTACAAAAACGTACAATCTGATTAAAATGAAATCTTCACTATTACTATTGTGTGAAGGATCTGACAACGACCAGTAGAAGGTCATGTACAGATGACCTTTGTATCCACCAATCAAATTGCTGCTTACCAGATTCTGAAAGTGAAAAGCTAATTTCGATTTGTTTCTACACTTGTCGTTGAACCAGAGTAAAGTATCGAGAAACCCGAACGACCGTATAAAAATGACGGCGCACAGTTCAGCGGTCTCTACGCCAAGGCGTGTGTTCTTTTAGACATTATCAGTTTGATTTGTAGTTTTTCGGGTGTCCGAAAAGAAGTAACAACTTAATGTAAGGAAATTGTCACAAAATATACTAATCAAATTGTTATATAACGTCCGGAATGATTTTCTCTCCTTCACTCCGATCCGCCGCCATTTTTGTTCGTCTACCAAACACCGTTTACAAAGTGCATTTTGATTTGCTGTTCATTTCCAAGATATGGAAATAATAAAGGTCATCTGCACATGACCCTCTACTGGTCGCTGTCAGATCATACACACGATAGTAATAGTGAGGATCTGTATTTTAATCAGATTGAAAGATGTAGTTAGATTTATACATGTACTAAATGTTTTGAAAATAAAAATATTAAATAATATGAATACCGAATCATCCATAGACTCTTTTGGTTAAGCGAAACATGATGTTTCGTTTTGTGATCGCCAGTGTTATCATCCACTGGGACATGTGTTTAATGAGCATGCGTCAAGTCAATAAACATTCTCTTTATTTGGTCTGTTTTGCTCAAAATTACCTAGTTTTCTTGCGTTATATAAACTGTGGACAGTTTGTATTATCACTCGCTCGAGATATCAATTTCATGTAACTTGATGTTAAATGTGACCGTAATATTAGACCACTGTATATAATTGTTTTCATTTATCATCTCGATTGTCTTGTTAGATATATAAATATGTATCTGCCACTTTACCTTTCAGAACATCATTATTCCGACTTAAATATGACTGAAATGGAACAACCACATGTGTACAGTATGCCAACACCTGAGAATTAACCTGATTTGATTGCTACCTTCACTAGATTTGTATTAGTATGACATGCCTGTCAATTCCTATCAACTTTAAATACTGAGTTTGTTTTGTATACAACCTCCACATCCAATAAGGGGCGGAATATGTTAACATCTTACCCGTCACCCTGTCTACCTGTAGTATTAGAGTACATTTGGACGAAATTTCGCGCTACGTTTTTGACAGCTGACTTCTCTTATCCGTCCTATTTTGGGTAGTGAGTTGATTTCAGCGGTCAGAACACCGACACTCGGCTATTGTACTCTTTGCTTGACAAAGAAAACAAACGTTTTTGAAAGCTCGCAAATTAAGTTTTCAATTCCTGTTTGTGTACAAAACAAACTCAGTATATATCATTCATACCAAACTGATGAATCTTATTCCTACTATCAACTTTAATTGCACAATACGTTGCCTATTACATGATTTTTTTTTACATGTTGTATGATAAAATGAAAGTTTGAAAATAGCATCGCAAGTTGATTGTCAACATTATATACATTTTTGAATACATTTTTGTCATAAAAGTTTTATGGTCGCCATCTTTGTCTCATTGAGAAATATTCTATATATCTTTGAGTGATATGAAGATGGGCGTTTTTGAGTATGCTCATTAGTGTGTTTGCTTGTTGTGGTTGATAATGATACTCGGTTCTCGTTTTGAGAACTTGATGCTTACTTGGATGTGACAAAGATTTACATGGTGGGTGTCGTCGATGAAGCAGAAGATGCTTACTCTTCCGGAACACCTGGTCTTATTCTCTTGACTTTTACAAGGGTCGCCATGTTAATCTTTCCTTTGTTCATATTTTGCCCCTGGTTTAATCGATTTTGAGTTTGGATTATGATTTTGTTAACGCTTCGGTATTCTCTTATTTATTTTCGGCTTCAAATCTTTCAGGTACGTATCAGTTTTGCCTCTGTAACAATCTTCATGAAAGCATTATAACCACAACAAATTTAAGACATTTCAAATCATTGTTTTCATCTTGGACCTGAACAATCTGTAAATGTACTGCCTGCAATTAATTACTACCTACACCAAATCAAACATCAACTGTTCAGTTTCTCTTCTAAATTATGTTTCAAATCTTTTTATCTGAATAGTGCTTCTCGATAAATTGCCATTTTATACACACCACTCTTTCTCTCTTAAATCGCAATAGAACAAAAACAAAATCAGATATTATCGAAGCGTCAACAAAACCGAACTCCAAACTAAAAATCAACTGAACAAGAGCAAAATATTAAACAAAGAAAAGATTTACATGGAGACCGTGGGAAAATACAAGATAATAAGACTGTGTGTTCCAGAAGAGTAAGCGTCTTCTGTCATGTCAATCTATGTCAGATCCAAGCGAATGTCATGGCCTCAAAGTGAGAACTTGGACATAATTCCTTATCACAACAAATTAAGTAAGCATACTAATGAGCATCTTCATATCATGCAATGATGAAGAATATTTCTCAATGAGACCAAGATGGCGACCATAACTGAATGTGTTGCCTGCAAATAACAGCTTCCTATATGTACATCAAATCACAATTCAACCGTTCAATTTCCCTTTTACTTAATGTTTAAAATCTCATTATATCAAAATAGCTTCTCCATAAATTGCCATTTCTCATGCATAAAATTGTTTTTATTCATATTTCCTTAGTGCAAAGTATTAAATTCACTTTTAATTTGTTATGACATGTTTTATGTATAATTTGTATATTAGTTGTATAGCCAGATGCATTATTCTTATTTGTTAAACAAATGTGTATTTGTTTTTTTAGCCATACCTGTATAATTACTCTCTTACATTGCACGTTTCTTTAAAATCAAATAATGAACATGTTCATTTTTAGCTCACCTGATCCGAAGGACCGAGTCGAGCTTACGCCATACCGTGGCGTCCGTCCGTCCGTCCGTCCGTCCGTCAACAATTGTTTAAACGACTTCTTCTCCATAATCACTGAT
The DNA here is from genome assembly GCA_947623455.1 of Mimachlamys varia. Classification (NCBI taxonomy): domain Eukaryota; kingdom Metazoa; phylum Mollusca; class Bivalvia; order Pectinida; family Pectinidae; genus Mimachlamys; species Mimachlamys varia. The sequence continues at coordinate 7,309,515 of OX392530.1, forward strand.
AGGAAATCAACCTAATTCGGCAGGAACCATCCTTAGGTGCCCCGGATTCAAAATTGTACTAATGGTGGGACTGACCCTCTAAGGGGCTGAGGGGCCGGGCCAAAAAAAAGGTTATTTAGCTATATTGGTTTAAGCGACTTCTTCATCACAACCACTGATTGGAAATCAACCTTATTTGGTAGGAAGCATCCTTAGGTGCTCAGGATTCAAAATTGTATTTATGGTTGAACTGACCGCCTAGGGGGCTCAGAGGTGGGGCCAAAAAGAATTATTTAGCTATATTGATATTAGCAACTTTTTCTCCATTACCACTGATTGGAAATCAGCCTTATTTAGCAGGATGCATCCCTTGGTGCTCAGGTTTAAAAAGTGTAAACATGATGGGACTGACCTCCTAGGGGGCTGAGAGGCGGGGCTAAAAAGGGTTATTTATCTATATCATGGTTTAAGCGACTTTTTCTACATAACCACTGATTGGAAATCAGTCTTATTTGGCAGGAACTATCCCTAGGTGCTCAGGATTCAAACATGTACTAATGGGGGGACTGAACCCCCAGGGGGCTGAGGGGCGGGGCCAAAAAGGGTTATTGAGCTATATCATGGTTTAAGTGACTCACTGATTGGAAATCAAACTTATTTGGTAGGAAGCATCCCTAGGTGCTCAGGATTCAAAAATGTACTAATAGTGGGACTGACACCCCAGGGGGCTGAGGGGCGGTGCAAGAAAGAAAATATTTTACCATGATTTTCTAGATACCAATGTATCTAGGTGAGCGATACAGGCCCTATGGGCCTCTTGTTTATAAATAGGAAGATGTGTGTTATCTTATGTGTTAAACACAGTGTATTTTTTGTTTGATTTTTGGCATGTTGTGCATATTTTCTGTTGAATAAATTACACTCTTATATTGTTTCTCAACGAATCAATCAATCGTGTTATTTGTTTTCTTATAATGAAAATTAACTTCCATTCTTAAGTCATACTTTTACCGCTATCTGACAAGGAAATAAATGATATTTTATGTTTGTGCTTGTATTATTATTTTGTACAGAATATAATTATGCACTTAAAAAATGCCGAAATCTTCAAATATGCAAATATTATATTATATTAAAATTATATTATAAGAAAATACCAGACCAATGTTACGATTGCAATTTTTTTGTTAGATTTAGACGTTTTACGTCCTATTAATAGACATGGTCGTAACAGATTTTGATGGTTGAGAAAAGCCAGAGTTCCTGAAGAAAAACGACCGACCTACAACCAGTACCTCCCAACCGTCCAATGCAAGCTTCGAACTCCCGACCAAGAGGTGGAGGGCAAGCCAACAGCGTCCGTTAATAATTTATTATGAATATAAGTTAGAGAATACCGAAGCGTTAAAAAAAATCCTAATCCTAACTCAAAATTGAATAAAACGGGGCAAGATATGAACAAAGGAAAAATTTACATGGAGACACTTGTAAAAGTGATAGATGCCGCGCTGAGAACTACAGGCCTGTTAGGGTGATATATGTCGGGCTGAGAACTACAGGCCTGTTAGGGTGATAGATGCCGTTCTGAGAACTACAGGCCTGTTAGGGTGATAGATGCCGTGCTGAGAACTACAGGCCTGTTTGGGTGGTAGATTTCGCGCTGAGAACTACAGGCCTGTTAGGTTGATAGATGTCGCGCTAAGAACTACAGGCCTGTTAGGGTGATAGATGCCGTGCTGAGAACTACATGCCTGTTAGGGTGATAGATGTCGCGCTGAGAACTACAGGCCTGTTAGGTTGATAGATTTCGCGCTGAGAACTACAGGCCTGTTAGGGTGATAGATGCCGTGCTGAGAACTACAGGCCTGTTAGGGTGGTAGATGTCGCACTGACAACTACAGGCTTGGTATGGTGATATATGCCGGGCTGAGGACTATAGGCATGTTAGGGTGATATATGCCGGCTGAGGACTATAGGCCTGTTAGGGTGATATATGCCGTGCTGAGAACTACAGGCCTGTTAGGGTGATAGATGCCGAGCTGAGAACTACAGGCCTGTTAGGGTGATAGATGCCGCGCTGAGAACTACAGGCCTGTTAGGGTGATATATGCCGTGCTGAGAACTACAGGCCTGTTAGGGTGGTAGATTTCGCGCTGAGAACTACAGGCCTGTTAGGTTGATAGATTTCGCGTTGAGGACTACAGGCCTGTTAGGGTGATAGATGTCGTGACGAGACCTACAGGCCTGTTAGGTTGATATATGCCGCGCTAAGAACCACAGTCCTGTTAGGGTGATAGATGTCGCGCTGAGAACTACAGGCCTGTTAGGGTGATAGATGTCGTGACGATACCTAGAGGCCTGTTAGGTTGATAGATGCCGGGCTGAGACCTACAGGCCTGTTAGGGTGATAGATGCCGCGCTGAGGACTATAGGCCTGTTAGGGTGATAGATGTCGCGCTGAGGAATACTGGCTGTTAGGGTGATAAATGTCGCGCTGAGAACTACAGGCTGTTAGGGTGATAGATGTCGCGCTAAGAACCACAGAACTATGTGGGTGATAGATGTCGTGCTTAGAACTGCATGTCTGTTAGGGTGATAGATGTCGCGCTGAGAACCACAAGCCTGTTAGGGTGATAGATGCCGTGCTGAGAACTACAGGCCTGTCAGGGGTGATAGATGTCGTGCTGAGAACTACAAAACTGTTAGGGTGATAAATGTCGCGCTGAAAACTACAGGCTGTTAGGGTGATAGATGCCGTGCTGAGAACCACAGGCCTGTTAGGGTGATAGATGCCGTGCTGAGAACTACAGGCCTGTTAGGGTGATAGATGTCGTGCTGAGAACTACATGCCTGTTAGGGTGATACATGTAGATGTCGTGACGAGACCTACAGGCCTGTTAGGGTGATAGATGCCGCGCTGAGAACTACAGGCCTGATAGGGTGTTAGATGTCGCGCTAAGAACCACAGGCCTGTTAGGGTGATAGATGTCGCGCTAAGAACCACAGTCCTGTTAGGGTGATAAATGTCGCGCTGAGAACTACAGGCCTGTTAGGGTGATAGATGCCGTGCTGAGGACTATAGGCCTGTTAGGGTGATAGATGCCGTGCTGAGGACTACAGGCCTGTTAGGGTGATAGATGCCGGGCTGAGAACTACAGGCCTGTTAGGGTGATAAATGTCGCGCTGAGAACTACAGGCCTGTTAGGGTGATAGATGCCGTGCTGAGGACTACAGGCCTGTTAGGGTGATAGATGCCGGGCTGAGAACTACAGGCCTGTTAGGGTGATAGATGTCGCGCTGAGAACTACAGGCCTGTTAGGGTGATAGATGTCATGACGAGAACTACATGCCTGTTAGGGTGATAGATGTCGCGCTAAGAACCACAGTCCTGTTAGGGTGATAGCTGTCGCGCTGAGAACTATACAGGCCTGTTAGGGTGATAGATGCCGATGAACCGATGAGATTCGTATGTATATTATACACTTCCGCGTGGATCGCACAGTATTAACTCACTGATTATACCGATTCGTTCTCGGCTTCGCACCTGTCAAACATCGCTAGCGTAAATTGTTGCCATTGTAAACATGTGTGGCAGTTGCATTGAGGCACATGGGGATCAAAATACATTTCTCAAATTTAAGGAATATTTTAACCGCATCGTAAATGTAAATTACGTTATGTCGGTGTTATTATTTCAATTTTATACATTTATTTGACACGAAACTTCCATTTACATTAAAAATGATCCAATTTAATATAAAATAATGCCCCTATATTACCTCCACGAGATACTGGTAACTACTTTTACCTAAACTGAAAACAGCATGCAATGGACGACATTTTTAGAGGGGGTACCTGTGTATTTCTCCCTGATACTCCGATTCACAGACTATTATCGAAATTTTAACACTGGACTATCAATCATTCTATGAAAATTGCAGTTACTGTGTATTATTTTTTCGAAAAGTTTCAAATAACTATATGAAAAGTATTTGCGCACTGAAGTCCCATCTGGATATTATTTACTGAATATTTTTTCCTACGTACAGATTTGTTTAATTTTGGGGGCTGAACTGCATTTTATGACAATATCAAACATAATGGGATAAAGCTTATGCCATATATTGGAAGGAAACATTAAAATTCCAATATTACCATTTTCAACCAGGTAACAACCAATATGGCTGTACCTAGTCCTTAAGATTTTTCCCCGTAATTTTTTAAAATGCAATAAATTTATAATTATAAACGTATTTATAAGAACAACATCAACAGAAAACACACCATTACAACAATGGATAATAAATATCAATGAGATATCGATGCATACACAATACAATACTGTATACACGTACAATGTATACAGCCAGAACTTGACAAAAGGTTAAATATACAAATATTGTAGAAGAAAATAAAAAATGCACATAAATACAATTATAATAATCAAAGGCATCAACTTATTGAAATATCTCAGTAAGTGTTTGCAAATAAAACAATTCAAAAAATGAATACTTTAAAAAAAAATAAGTAAAAATGTATCAGCATTCCGGAGAGTATGTGATTAGGCAACCCCGTCCTAACAAACTCTCCTTTCTGCATACATACTCTACATGTATTTGGATAAATATCATTTATTGAAATCAGATTATTTCAATTTTGTAAAAGGGTAACTTGCTACATTTGTATTTGGTTAAATCAACAGTTGAATTGGTTCATAGAACTTATGGTTAAGATATTTATATATTATATTCAAGCCAGAGTCACAACGACAGACCATGCTTCATGCATGCTAATAGTATTATATGGTGAAAGGGAAGTAACCGCTTTTACTGAGAAAATACGAAACAGTGGAATTCTGTATATAACCTAACTTTACATAAGAAAACGACTTCCGGAGCAAAGACACCCAAGAAATGTAAAACCGACAATGATAGTGCTTTACTGTTTATGAAATACTTTTTCATGATTCCCAAAGATACGTGCATTGAGCCCGACGCAGTGGCCAATCTTAATGTTTACAACTAGTTCGCAGGAGTGATAATGACCGAGAAATCAATCTTCCTTGCGGTAGCTGACCTGGGGGTTGTCGACAAATGAAAGCTACGCAGTGAGACATGACAAGCACTAACAGTGCATGGAATTCTAGACGGCGCCTAGCGCGAATTCGATGCTTATTTGAGTCTATTCGATGCTTCAGCGAAGGCAAAGCCCTTCCAGAGTGTCTCTGTTACATTCCAGCGGAAGTTGAATACCAGAGTCAAAATAGAAGTGTGGTAAAACTGTATCAAGATGTGCAGAAGAGTAGTAAAAAAGTGGGAGAAATAACATTGACGAACGAATCTCGATTAGTTGTTAGCGGTGAAGAATATTGTAATTCTCAAGGAAAATGGCTGAAAGTGAGAAAGGTAATATATCATTACCAAAAAACCTGTCTTTAGCAGTGCTTGTATTGCCATTAAAAAAAGATGACATTGAAGCCATACCGATCTCTGTGCAGTATAACATATAGCTATAGAAGAAACATAAACAAATAAATAATAATCTTGTATGATTTGGTACATGTAAAAAGGTCCAGTTCCTGTAAAGAGGATGTTTCGGTACTTAATTGGAAAGACGAAATATGCTGCAAAATCTGAAATATTGTAACCTTGGTAAATACTACATATAGCTGCAATTAATATACCACTCGACTGGAGAGATCATGTTCAGTTTGATCGGTTTGATTGTCAGGCTAAAGTTATATTAGTAGCCATAGCCATGCCATACATTTGTACATGTAGGTCCCAGCTATATATATGCAGGTTCCAATCGTTCGCTGGTGCTGCCATAGGGAACCGGATGATACAACATACACTTGGGTACACGCAAAGGAATCATATAACCTTTTTAAAAATCTGGATGACATTCCCAGGAAGGGCCTGGGGAGTATATATGTAACCCTGGTAAATGCTAGCTGCAATATTATCTCTGATCAAACATCCTCTGCAAAATTACAATATGTAGTATTTATAATTATGAATTAGTGCTGTCACGATATACCAGTATATTGCAATGTGTTGATAGAAATGTGTTGTACTGTGATACGAAATTGAAATACCGTTTTTTTTTTGTGGTACAGGTTAATTTTGAGTACTTGCATTCAATCTTGCTTAATTTCCTTCAATATTTTGCATGAATTCAGAATTTCGAAGTAAACGAAGTCATTTCCGTGAAACCCCACATTCTACTTTCTCTTTTCGATAGTCCGAATCAGCTAAATGTTTGAACTATCAAGAGCCCCATCTTTTTTCTCAAGCGTCTCTTATTTTTTGTCAAATACAACAGCGAGCATGGCTGATGACGGCTATGATTGTATGCCAAATTTATAAAAAGGCAAAAAGGCCAATATTGATGCATTTTTATCTAAGACGAAACAAGCAAAACAAAGTCAATTGAAACAGGGGTGGTCGTTTGTCAAATCAATATATCGTGGTACAATTTTTCTGTATTGTGGCAGCACTTTTATGAATCATGGTAGCCAGGAATACTTAAAGATTAGAATGCCCCGCTAGACATGCATTTTAGGTTCGTGTATCTGAAAATAGGATATCTTGATACTTTTTGGTAAAGACAGAAAAGACTAAAGAGTTGAAAATATATAAATTGCACCCACAAACCAATGAAATACAAGCCCACTACTTTGTTAAAATATGAGCCATAGAAAGTGCTGAAAGTATCTACACTTCAGTTTGAATATTATAAATGTACATTATGTAAATCGATCAGATTTAGTGTGAATTGACAGTGTTCTCACTAAGTTTTGCAATACTTGGTTAAACTCTGTAGAGTAGCCGGTTGAATTTTCTCATAACATATGATAATGTTGACATGTAAAATTCTGAAAAAATAGCTGGTTCAAAGTTGATGAATAGCAGGCTTCTTTTGTCAACAACTGGCTTTTAACGAGAACACTGAGTGAAAAGGATTTAATGTTGTTCTTGTGAAATTTTACAGTTTAGAATGTATAAACTATATTCACATTCATATCGTGTGCATTGTACAGTGATACTTCTTACAGTTCAAAAGTTGCCCATCCAGTGAGTATGTGACGTATGACAGTGATGCCTGGGTGCTTCAGTACAGCAGTAAGTCGGCCTCCGATGACCCAGCTCTACAAATCATCCCCTGTAATACCCTGGACAAGAACCGCAAACGTTCAGACAGGTACATATACTTATATATATCTGTTTGGAATAAATTTGCTATAACTTACATAGAACTTCTAGTCTTCTACTAGTTGTGATGTGATAATTATATGTAAATATTGTGTAGGGGTTTAAATAAACTTTTAATGTGAAAGATTAGGTAATTAACTTACTCAAACTTGACAGTGAGAGGGTTGGGGAGGGGGTTGATAGTCACATGGCAGGGGCCTTGCTGCTGATGAGGCAGTGTTCCAGTTATCATAGTAATAAAGCAATACATGTAATGATATCAAAATCTTGTGAGGGACAATACGGTAAACCTTCGGTTAGTTCGAATCGGCGTATAGTTCGAACACAGCCTTTCAGTAATAAAAAAAATAATTTTTTGACTCCTAAAAGTTCGAACCTTACTTACACAGGTTTCGGATAGTTCGAACACACAGAATTCGATTAAGCCTGTGTACTGAACTTACGTAATGGATTGCTCTCGGCGATGCAATTTACAGCCTCTCAAAACTTGCGTAAACTGATCTATTTTCACACCATCGATGTTCAACAACAGTATAAAGTGTAGTACTCATGATGTGCGATATTGTTGTCAGTTTTTTCGGACATTTTTTGCATAAACAAGCCACATTCCCGATGTTTCTTTCTTGTAAACATAAACATGTGCACGCGCTAATAATCAAACATCTTTATGACCCAGATTAGCATCGAAGCGCGGAATAAAGTGTCACACATGCTGACAGGTACGTGTGTATTATCATGGCATTACTGTGTTATTACTGATTACATATGTATATAATCGCGGCCTGGTCACCGATACCTGATTTATTGATATATTACCTATACAACTGCCGAGACCAAATAATCTATCAGGTATTCGATCGAAGTATTAATCCGTGCAGTTTCAATCCAACATTCGCATTTACATTTACTTTCGACGATGGTTACGGCATAAAATATTTTCTCTTTTTTTTTTTTGCGAATTAACTTGATAATAAGGCCTAATATGAAAGTGAAAATTTAAGTCCTACTTATATAAATCATTGTTCATCTTCAGATTTACAAATAAATCTTAATAGGCCATCATTTTTGAGGAACAACGATTTGACTGTTTGCCGTGATTTTTTTTGCTGATGTCAAAGTTCTCGGATGTCAACCTGGATAGTTCGATATCCTCTTTATTCCAGCGGCTATAATTTCGTATAATTCGATCAGGATTGACAATATTTATTTAATTTTGGTCGAACTGACCGAAGGTTTACCGTACATCCTTTTTCTTCATATATAATGTGTTCGTAAAACTTTTACCACTTGTATAATATTCAGCTGGGAAGATGCAGTGGAACAGCACTTTGCAGGCCAGTTCCTCACTCGGAGAGTTCAGCTAGCTGACATTGATGTGGCAGCCATGTCGTGTCTGAGAGAAATCCCGGCTGGTTGGACCTTGGAAGGCGACGAGGAACTGGTGCGGCTAATGTCCCAGCACATCCCACCAGACAATGACCACCTGGGTAGCATCAAAAGTTTTGTCGAGTCCGTAGATGTGTCGTCCTGTTGTGTAAGTGTTTTATATGAACAGCATTTTGTCAAGGATTTCTCACACTTAGACTTGAGTGTATGTTGTGGACTTTAACAAACTAAAACCTAATTTTATAAGTCCACTTAAAATTACCAACACATACAGCTTGTATTCAAATACATTTTGGTAGCTATAGGATGATCAAAATTTGTCTTTTCGAAACTGAGTTTTTATCCTGATCATAACCAGGCAGTCCCTCTGTCAAGTTCATAGCTGTGAGATGGATCTTCTGCTATTGGAGACAGTGAAATGTTAAAACATTCTAAAAATATGATTTTAAAATGATTATAAACGATGGAATAAAATCAGAGATGAAAACAACTGCAATTCCATCCAACTGTGTCTTTCTGTTCCTGAATTGTGGGGGCAGTGTGGTTAAGGTGTTCCGACATTCTACCACTAGCCCTCCACCTCTGAGTTGTGAGTTTGAATCCCACATGAGGCAGTTGCTACATGTAGGTAGATCTGTAGGTCGGTGGTTTTTCTGACTGTCTTCCACCTACAAAACCTGGCACATCCTTAAATGACCCTAGCTGTTAATAGGACGTAAAAAAAAAAATAAACAAAACTGGTAAACATCCTTAAATTGTTTGTATACAGCTGGTTTCCCACAACCAAGCGTTACATGTTATGCATCGTAGGCCCCTTGTGCCTCTTGTTTGTCATAGTTGTCAGAAATAAACAGCTGGTTTCCCACAACCAAGCGTGACATGTCATGCATTGCAGGCCCCTTGTGCCTCTTGTTTGTCATAGTTGTCAGAAATAAACACCATGTTTTAACACAGGATGACGAGGCTGGACCATCGTGTCTGACCGATGCTGACCCCGACACGTATTGGGAGAGTGATGGTAGCCAAGGCAACCACTGGATTCTTCTCAAGATGAAAAAAGGAACTGTGATTTTGTGAGTTTCTTATCATCACATGTCTGCTTTCTAGTCATATCTCTATAAAAATACTCAATATAAAAATGAAATGAAATTCACCATGATTGGAATTTATTACAATTTGTTCATATTGTCAATAAAGCCCCGAAATTATACATTTACACCCATTTCTTTTCTGTTGTATCAATATTTTTGTTAAAAAAGTTCTGCTTGGTTTCCTTCATTTCAAAGATTACCTTCAAGAAAACCTTACTACATGTCTCCCCTGAAACCATGAAGATGAACAACAACATTTCTCGACAATTATTGGAAATTGTTTTCTCATCTTGGAAATATTTTCACCAACTAATACTTTTAAACACTCATAGGAAGTTCTCAAAGACCTGAAATCTTTTTAGATCTGTTAAAAGACCTAAGAGAGTCATCATCTTTGTTATCAAGGGATAGAAATGCTGTGATTGGCTCGTATTGCAGTGCATTCCTCTTTATATCATGTTGCAGTTGCCAGACAAAAACATGAGATTAACAGGAATGTGACATTAAGAGAAACATGTTTTTCCACTAAATCTAGTGCATTTCCAATCTCTAAAACTAAAAGTAAGCTATTCAATGAAGATATTTTAATATATAGATAACATTATTTCAATTAAAAATCATGTTTGGGGTTATTTTTTTATTTTCTATGCAATATTCTGTACAAGTTGTATCTGAAATCAATGGAAATGACACAATTTTCTGGATATTTTATGTGATTGGTTAAAAAACATGATATTTAGAGGAATTCACCTCAAAATATATGATATTAACCAAACAAAATTACAAAGATTATATATAGAGAAAAATGGTGCTTGGGAAAAACATTATATGTAGAGAAAAATGGTGCTTGGGAAAAACATGTTATAAAGATGAATGTGATTTTAACAGGAGTGATATTAAGTGGACTCCACTATACTTACATGTAGGTATTTATATTCCCCAGAAAGCTGCAGCTGACCCTCGACGGCTCAGATGACAACTACCTACCGGCCCGGGTGATAGTACAGGGCGGGGAACAGGAAAACCTGCGTGTTCTACGTACTGTGGTTCTAGACTGGTCAGTTTATACGCTACTCTTACTGGTCTTAGACTCAGGAAATGACATGTCATTACGAAGTAAGGTGGAATATACCACATAGCCTCCAAAAAGGTACCTCCATAGATTCTTGAAAAATACCAACTTAGCATCTGACAATAATATATATCACTGTATACTCTGAAAAAACACCCAATAGCATCTGAAAAAACCCCAGATAGCCTGTGAAAAAATACCACCATAGAGTCTGAAAAAACCCACCATAGAGTCTGGAAAAAAAACACCATAGAGTCTGGAAAAAATACCACCATAGAGTCTGGAAAAAATACCACCATAGAGTCTGGAAAAAATACCACCATAGAGTCTGGAAAAAAATACCACCATAGAGTCTGGAAAAAATACCACCATAGAGTCTGGAAAAAAATACCACCATAGAGTCTGAAAAAACCCACCAAAGAGTCTGGAAAAAATACCACCATAGAGTCTGGAAAAAATACCACCATAGAGTCTGGAAAAAATACCACCATAGAGTCTGGAAAAAATACCACCATAGAGTCTGGAAAAAATACCACCATAGAGTCTGGAAAAAAATACCACCATAGAGTCTGGAAAAAATACCACCATAGAGTCTGGAAAAAATACCACCATAGAGTCTGGAAAAAATACCACCATAGAGTCTGGAAAAAATACCACCATAGAGTTGGAAAAAGTACCACCATAGAGTCTGGAAAAAAAACCCACCAAAGAGTCTGGAAAAAATACCACCATAGAGTCTGGAAAAACTACCACCATAGAGTCTGGAAAAAACCCACCATAGAGTCTGGAAAAAAAACACCATAGAGTCTGGAAAAAATACCACCATAGAGTCTGAAAATGTACCACCATAGAGTCTGGAAAAAAAACCCACCAAAGGGTCTGGAAAAAATACCACCATAGAGTCTGGAAAAACTACCACCATAGAGTCTGGAAAAAATACCACCATAGAGTCTGGAAAAAATACCACCATAGAGTCTGGAAAAAAACCCACCATAGAGTCTGGAAAAAATACCACCATAGAGTTGGAAAAAGTACCACCATAGAGTCTGGAAAAAAAACCACCATAGAGTCTGAAAAAACTACCACCATAGAGTCTGGAAAAAAACCCACCATAGAGTCTGGAAAAAATACCACCATAGAGTTGGAAAAAGTACCACCATAGAGTCTGGAAAAAAAACCCACCAAAGAGTCTGGAAAAAATACCACCATAGAGTCTGGAAAAACTACCACCATAGAGTCTGGAAAAAACCCACCATAGGGTCTGGAAAAAAAACACCATAGAGTCTGGAAAAAATACCACCATAGAGTCTGGAAAAAATACCACCATAGAGTCTGAAAATGTACCACCATAGAGTCTGGAAAAAAAACCCACCAAAGGGTCTGGAAAAAATACCACCATAGAGTCTGGAAAAACTACCACCATAGAGTCTGGAAAAAATACCACCATAGAGTCTGGAAAAAATACCACCATAGAGTCTGGAAAAAAACCACCATAGAGTCTGAAAAAAAAACCACCATAGAGTCTGAAAAAAATACCACCATAGAGTCTGGAAACAATACCCCCATAGAGTCTGAAAAAAATACCACCATAGAGTCTGAAAATGTACCACCATAGAGTCTGAAAAAAATACCACCATAGAGTCTGAAAATGTACCACCATAGAGTCTGGAAACAATACCCCCATAGAGTCTGAAAAAAATACCACCATAGAGTCTGGAAAAAAACCTACCAAAGAGTCTGAAAAAAATACCACCATAGAGTCTGGAAAAAATACCACCATAGAGTCTGGAAAAAATACCACCATAGAGTCTGAAAATATACCACCATAGAGTCTGGAAAAAAACCAACCAAAGAGTCTGGAAAAAAAACCAGATAGCCTGTGAAAAAATAAAAAAAATACCACCATAGAGTCTGAAAAAAATACCACCATAGAGTTAAAAAAAATACCACCATAGAGTTAAAAAAAAATACCACCATAGAGTCTGAAAAAAATACCACCATAGAGTTAAAAAAAATACCACCATAGAGTCTGGAAAAAAACCTACCATAGAGTCTGAAAAAAATGCCACCATAGAGTCTGAAAAAATACCACCATAGAGTCTGAAAAAATACCACCATAGAGTCTGAAAAAAAATACCACCATAGAGTCTGGGAAAAACACCACCATAGAGTCTGGAAAAAATACCACCATAGAGTCTGGCAAAAATGGTGATTCTAGTTGGAGGAGGAATTCATTCAGACTGTGGTGTCGGACTCGGGCAAAAAATGTGGTGCTTCCACTATTGTTTGTTCACAAGAGTTTTTAGTAGATATATATATTACCTCTTATAAGTTATAAAAAAACATTTATTATTAAGTGATAAATCAGATATATAGGTACAGTAAAACCCCACTTACTCGAACTCGTGGGGACCTGATCAATAGTTTGAGGAATAAATGGTTTTCGAGTAATCTAAGATTGGTTGAATATGTAGAAACTTGCAATTCGGTCGGGACCTAACGAACTGTTTAAAGAATGAGGGCTATTCGAATAAACCGGAATCGAGTAAACCGGAATCGAGTAAGTGGGGTTTTACTGTATGTGTCATATCACTTGTTTCATAAATATTCAGTCGGAACATACAGAGGCATTCCTATAACTACATGTAGCAAGTGCATTTTTGTACAGATACCTAGTATTAAAGGCCCAATATGCTTATCTTCAGGAATTTTTTCGGGATTCTGAAAAATTCTGAAAAAAAATCCAGTTGATAACCATGCAAAAATAAGTCTAAGATGAAGTTAACCTGAGATAAATAACAAGAAACTCTTGGCAGAAAAATCCAAAAAATTGAAAGTAATTTAGGTGTGGCCCACCACAACAACAAGCCGAAGTTAGAAGACAGTTCAAAATGAACGCGTGTTTACAAATACCGAGTTTCAATTGCTGCTGTACCAGTAACCGCCTAAGAATTCATCTTGAATATTGTTCATATCAGATTAAACTGAATTTAATCTATAAATATGATCAGTTATTAGGCTTGATTTTCACTTCAATTTAAAGGCCCAATATACGTAACTTCAGGGAAATTTTCGTGATTCTGAAAAATTCTGAGAAAAAATCCAGTTGATAACCATGCAAAAAATAAGCCTAAAATGAAGTAAATCTGAGCGGTACCTAACAAGAAACTCTGGACAAAAAAATCCAAAGAATTGAAAATAATTCAGGTGGGGCCCACTTCAACAACAAACCGAAGGTAGAAGACGGTTCGAAATGGACGCGTGTTTACAAAAAGTGTGTTTCAATTGCTGCTGTACCAGTAACCGCCTAAGAATTCATCTTGAATATTGCTCATATCAGATTAAACTGAATTAAATCTATAAATATAATAAGTTATTAGGCTTGATTTTCGCTTCGATTTAAAGTTAAGTATATTGGGCCTTTGAAGATAGTAAAGCATAGCAATCCTTTTTATTCCTGATTTTGTTTTCTCATTGGAAAAAACGTGGTCATGTTCTACAACTTTGATAATGAAAAGACTTTTATTTTTCCTTATCTTGAATTTTCTGCATTTCAGGGAAGTCAAAGATGTAGAAGATATTACGATATTAGAAAACATGACAGAACATTTCCCCATCATCATGATCCTCATCAAAGAATGTAAAGGTATTTCTATATGATTCATGAGTATACATAGTATATAATATCAAAGTTTTAATTTATTCACAAACAATGAATGTAGTAAATGTGTTCCGACACATAGTTTTAAGACAGATTTGTCTGTTTGTCAGCAAGGACTCGTTGATCCATCTATATATGGTTTACCTGTACATTGATGTGACAGATTTGTACGTTTCTTATACTCTAGACCCAGGACGTTTTTATTTTGTAATCGCCTATCAAAAAGAATAGACTGGCAGAGTGCCACCTAGGTATACTAAGGTCTCATGATCATGCCCCTCTTAAGACTAGAGTTATGGCCCTTTGTTCATCTAACCAAAACTTAACCGATTGAAACAGTACAGGCGGTACAGAAATATTCTACAAAAAACAAACGCACTTGAAAGTAGCGATAGGCTGATCTAAGAATCTATTTTTTTGGACGATAAATAACAACATATCAAGAAAAAAATGACCTACTTTCACATGTTTACTTGATTATATTTTATATCTACTTCTGGATTAACATTGTTTTAGATATAAATAACACAAACTAGCAAAAGTCAGTATTTTAGTTTCGGTCACATATGTCTAAACCCCTGTTATACATGTGGGGAATTTTCCCGAGGCAGTCTCAGTTCAAATCTGTTCCCGGTGTTTTCTTTCAGGTTCAACTGTTTCAACCATTTACATGAATGTTTAGTGATACAAAAATTACATTGCACATATATATTATAATTCATAGACAGCCATATTGTCCTGAACTTTTATGAAGCTTTAAATTTATAATGATCGACTCTCTGTTCTAGCTGGAGGTATTGACACAAGAATACGTGGATTAAAGATCTCCTCATCAGAGGGTCGATATCTAGGATTTGATAGAGACTTCTTCAAGGGAGAGAACTTAGTTAGATACCCCAAACTCGAACCCTATCCTCCAGATCAACTGTACAGACGTTCATTACTTCTACAAAGGTAAGTGATAATGTGTACATATGTAGGTAGGATCGGTAGTCATGGCAACGGTACTTTTGATGTGATGCTGATATAAAGAAGTGAACAATACATTTTACTCCCTAATGTTAACATAAAGATTGCATACTTACCATTATGAACTCTCCATTTTAGAAAGAAAATTATCAATTTCGGACTCTTAAATTTGGTGGTTTGAGCCAGAGAGTTTTCTAATCTGTACCTTTATTCAAAGATCTAATCGTCTCATCTGAAGAACAACTTAGGCTAAGAAATTTTCAAGGTAATTTTGTCTCTAAGGAGTATGCACACTGATTTATGTTTTGAATACACAAGATCTCCACCTCAGACCCAGACGTGTGAATGATTTGTTATGTTACAGGTTGATGGTGATTTTAGACAGTGTTTTACCTTATATCGTTCCTGCCTGGGAATACTCTATAGGATCTTACAACTCGTTAGAGGTCAGTATACCCAACTAATATTAAAGTTTCTGTGTCAGTGTAAATAAAAACTTTCTCACAACAACCAGGGTCATATAAGGTCGAGGTTTACTCACAACACACCAAGTCATATGAGGACAGGCCTATCAATGAAAAAGTGTCAAAAATAGCCAGGGTTTTGTTAGGTACTCACAACACACAGTCACATATGAGAACGAGCTGTCAGTGTATACAAAGGGGGTCTGGAAAAAACATGGTTGGTTAGTGTGAAAGCCCATTTCATGAAAAGCTATGGTGTTGATCATTTATTTATTATTAATAGGTTTACAGCCCAATTCAGTCTGCTTTTCCTTTCAAAAAGAACATTATTTTCCCATGGAAAAAAAAACAAGAAAAATCTTATCAATTTCAAAAAACAAGGTAAATGTTATGTTATTTACCAAATGCATGTAAAAATAGGCTGTTGAAATCAGGATGTCACTGGTGCTTTTGTGCTTGAGCAATTATATACACTATACATGTACTGTAGCTTGTCAGTCCTATCTGTAGACCTTACCTGAGATATGTTGTGGGTAAGGTAATTCACTATCCGTTCCCTTTCAGTTGGTGAGACAACTTTTGCCATTGTCAAAGAAACGCCTTAATCTCATAGAAACATTCATCAAGGATTCATCAGCTGAGTAAGTATTTATCTTACTAAATAACCTTATCAGCGTGTTGTTCTCCGAGTCAGTTCATTTATAACTTCGTTACTGTCCTGGATACAATAAATGGGGAGCTTGTTATCGTCATTGATAAATAATACTTTTGTACCTCAATAACATTTTATTATGTTATATGGTCTTGATGCTTCTACCACATCTGGTCTGGGACCAGAGCGGAGTGTCATTTGAAAACGTGGAATATGCCTGATACCAAACGGTATTTGGTATTTCGGAATTCCCAGACATCATGGTTCCACCAACTTCTGTATGGATGATGTATATCTGGCGGAAGAGGGATAGACAGTGTAGAATGTTCCATCGCATTTATTGAATATATAAGTATTGATGGAGCTCTGTTTGAATACTCTTATGATAACCACCTCGGTTTCCTTTACCAGGCTAGTGTAGGACGTTAGATCTCAGTGCTGGATTGTTTTTGTTGGTGTACAATTGTACCAATATTTTAATTCTACATTTTTAACTAAGGTGAAAGTTAAACATTTATCTTTAATATTTTTTTTTTATTCTGTCCAATTTGTGAAGTGGGAAACTTTTTGTTGTTACAGACGACCAGTAGAGATTCCAAAACTATTTATAAACCGCCGAGCAGCCATGGAGCACCGCTGTAGTCCAAGACAGGATTCAGACTTCAAAAACACAATTTTTATGCAAATTTACGAGGGTTTGAAACCTAGAGACAGGACGGCAAAACCTTTAAATTACAGGTACCAATGCTTAGTACTTTAAAGCAGAACACAGTTTAAGTGTTACTTTGATAGAATTAGGATCATGAAAAAATCTAATGTTTTATGTTTCTGTAAAGTACTCTCGCAGAGTTAGTCATTAAGGAGGAATTGAAGATTTATTTTACGGATGAAAACATTAAAAGAAAAAAAGAAAGAATTCAAGTTTTTAACTCGAATAATTTTCTAAACTGGATTAAGAGTGTGATGTTGAAGTACTTTTTTCACAGTCTTAACACAATATATTTTAAAGTTATCTTAATTAAGTGGGGAATATGCTTTATCATATTCAGATTAAACCAGCCAACTGATGGTTTAGTTCAGAGAAGAACTTACCGTATGCACAGTAATTAACGCCCCTCCCCCCTTCTAAGGGAGTATTGAAATGATATAAGGGCCCCTTCTAATCGTGTCACAACTAAATGATTCTATACAACAGTACTTTAAGCGTCACTGTGGGCATGTCTACAAAAACACAAATATTGATTAACATTGTTAACAAACTATCCGAAACTGATGACAAAAATATATTGCACATCATGATAACTATCCATTCCAGTCACAATACATTGTACCTATTTATTTCATAAAAACAAGATTGTTTGTCAAAATCGAAGTTTTGTCATCCTATTAAGCGCCCCTTTTGGAACCAATTTTTTAGGCGCCCTTTGCGCTTATTACGACAAATATGGTATATGAGTTCTGATGTTGGAGGGTAGGCATGGTATAGTTATGGTACACAGTACCTCTGAGATTGACCAGTTATGTATATATCTTCCTTTTTGTTCCGTTTAGATGGACATCCCGATATGAACAATGGTGGGAGTGTAAATTTATGTCGGAGGGCGTGATAGACCAGGGCGGAGGATTCCGGGACAGTTTGTCTGACCTAGCAGAAGAACTCTGTCCCATGTCCGCCGATAAGCCCCTCCCCTTGCCGTTCTTCATTAGAGCCCCTAATCAGGTAAATTCAAGTGTCGTTACAGTTGTAACAATTCATGGATAAGTCTTATTGTGTTTTGTGTATCAGTGTATTGTGCTGATAGTATTGCATTGATTTGAAGAAAAAATTATGTATGGCAGTTTTCGCCATTTCAGGGTTGTTACCATGATCGGTCTTGGGTTGCAACCATTTATCGTGAATATTTCAGACATTCTCCTGAAAAAAAAAGTACTGTGTTGGATAATAATTTAATAACACATGACTTATTTTACCATCCTGAAAAAAATAGTACTGTGTTGGGTAATAATTCAAGAACACATGACTTATTTTACCATGAATTAATATACATATAGCATAGAATAAAAATTAGTTTTTAATGACAAGAATTGTTCGAATCAAAGAAGGCAATAGTAACAGGTTTATTCAGAAAGACGATTCGTGATACATACCGTAATTTCTCGCGTATAGTGCGCACTTTTTTAGGGAAAATCGAAAGTGTCAAGAAGGGGGTGCGCACTATACGCAAGAACAAGCAAAATCCTTGACTTGGTCGCGATCATGTCTTGTTAATTTTTCGGAGATTTTCAGGATGACCTGAAATATCCTTGTGGTAGTTAACAGTTGATATGTTGTTAAATAATTCTGGATTTGCATTATCTTTTTACAACCACGAAAAGTTGCAATTATAAAAGCCATAAAATACGATAGGATCTGATAAATAAACTTGAGGAAAGCAGCCTGAACTTTCAGGTCGAGATTGGATCGCCGCTGCATTATCACAAGGCATATGGTGAAATATACCGAAGAATCAGATCGTTGTTAGCACTCTGAGGTTAAAAATGCTGTTCTTGTGTAAAATTATACTGGACAATTCAATCCTGATGGTAGAAATGTGTCAAGAACGACTTGGAAGTTCGCTGGTTTGTGTATTGCAAAAAGTGAAGGTCTTGTAATATTTAATACCCGACAGTAACAAACAGAGTCACAAACAAGCGAGTTGCACTGGTAATAATAACAGTTAGAGTTTGGAAAATAGACATTTAGGGACTCAAAACAGTCCAATACATATCCATATTTTCTTTTTAAAGAAAAAATGCTGAAATCACAAGGGGTTTGTGTTTTTTATGTCAAACAAATTTGGCTAATGCTGGCCTCGTCGGACCTGATTGAGTGACTGCTTTTCGTACACCCGTCAACCCAGTACACTGCCGACTCTATCGATGTCTAGACACACAGAGACTCCCAAATTGTTTGTTTTATAGAAAACCTGGAAGATTAAGTCTTATGTAAGATTTAATTAAATAATTTATGAATGATATTGCCGTGAAAACACTGTTTATTTCAATTATCTGTATTGGGCCTGTGCCTTCGCTGGTGTCAAGAGATCTTCACTGTAACTCGTGCGAGGTGTCAATCAATGTCAAGTCTAATTAACGAGGCATTGTGTTATGTTTTCAAAGTTTCCTATTCAAAGGTGTTTGTTTATATAACCTTTAATGGCGACTAACCTGGTTGGTGCTATCATTCCGGCTTGACGTTTTTTTAAAAAAAAATTTTCCAAGTTTTTGTTTTCATTTTTGGACCCCAAAAAGTACCTGCGCACTATACGCGAGTGTGCATTATACGCGAGTGTGCACTATACGCGAGAAATTACGGTATTGTATCAACCCTTGCGATACACGCATTTACAATCGACAATTATTTTGATGAGATCTACATATCGCTAGCATTTTGCCAAAGATTGATTGTGTTGATTGTACATTACTACTGCATCATCTACTTTCTTATCCTAATTATATTTGTACTTATTTGCTTCCTGTTTAAGTTGCGAGATGATTCCAACGTAAACAAGGACGTTTACATCCCGAACCCTGCTTGTAAAGAATTCGCCAGGTATGAGTGGATAGGCCAGCTAATGGGAGCCTGTCTCCGTGGCAAGGAGAATCTGGTAGGTTTTGTGTGTGAACGTTTTTGTTATCAGGTATTTTGTCATTTAATACAGCATTCAGAAATATTTCCAGGGAGAAATGAAAAAGGCTTGTTTGTTTACCCTCATTATGATCATCATGTAACACACTTTTGTCTTCTTGAATTTTATCATTAGAGCATTCGGATATGTTTCTATTGAGAAATAAAAAGCAGATAAAGCTGTTCGAGGTGACAGGCAAGATGGTAAATGATACAAGGGTTGATAGGTCAAATTTCTATATTACACTACGTTATTATCATGAGTCTCGACAGTTAAAAATGATCTGACAAAGCTACATAATTCTCTATCAGACATACATGTGATTCTCCAAGTTGAAACTGTGGAAACTATGCGATAGAGACCTGGCAATTGACTCTAACGTTATTGGTAAGAATGGTGGTTTATATGGAGAATTATATCTTAGAAACATTTTGACTACCAGTCATGTACACTCGAAACCTCGTTATCATGAAGTCTTCGGGACGTGAGGAAAACATCTAATGTAAAAAAGCAAGTTTTTTTGCGTGCTGTTTACTTTCAAGAATCCCCCAGTCACAATTTGCAAAAGTTTATCTTCGTGAATTATGATGAATGACTCACTTTATAAGATATAGTGCAGTGGAAAGAACAGGTATAGTCTGTTTCACGAAAGTTGATCTCTGCGAACTAATTGTGATGACGAATCAAAGAGGGTCATGTGAGTTTAAGAGAATGAGGTCTAATTGTGCATTACTTTGTGTTTATCATATGTTTTGTTTTCTTATTACTAGAAGAAAGATGTACTCCAATATAAGTCAGTAAAAAAATTATTTATATTTTACAGATCCTGGCTTTCCCCTCGTTTGTGTGGAAAAGGTTAGCTGGAGAAACGGTTTCTTGGTCCAGAAACTTCAATACAGTTGATGCCGCAGAGGTAAAATGAAACATTCCTACAATTATAGTTACAAAAGACCACTGCTATTTAATAATTACACACAGGTAAACAGTGTTCTATTGTTTCATGTGTAGTTTGGAAACAGTTAAAATGATAATCCGATGGTAGAGGGAAGCACTGGGAACTGTTTACCAGCCGAGAGCTACAGGGTTTCCACAGCGGAGGGTTTCCACAGTGGAGGGTTTCCACAGGGGTGGGGTTCCATAGAACTTCCCCTACTGAGGGATGATAGTTTTGACTGTTCCCCCCAAATAGCATGAAACAAATTTTTAGTTGCCCATTAAAATTTTATTGATAAATTTCTAGCAATTCTGCTGGATTGTTTTCGGTTATTTCTAAACAACAACGAGTCACTGTCAGCGAAACACTTGATCAGGGCTCTCAAGGCTGAATTTCTGCACAGTTTTGTCTGTTTCACCCCTGTAGCCTATACATTGGACAAGGTGTTTATTGGTGGTGCTCATTGGCAGTAGAAAGTCGGTTGAGATATGAACAATATAACTGTATAGCTGTTGTATATGTTGTGGTGTTAAAACAGTGTGAGTATACAAAAAGATGGTTGTATTGTGGGTGTGTTTCATGAATCTGGTTTTCTCATCATATAGAACATTGTGTTCCCATTTGATTGTTAAGAACAGTGTTTTTTCTATGTGTATTTGTGAGTAAGAAGTTGTATTCTGTGTATGTGATGAGTCTGGTTTATGTTAGATGATAAATAACATTGTATTTTGTGCATTGCTAAGAACATTGTATTTTGTGTATTTGCTGGTCTTTAGGTTACTCTGATTGACAGTATGGAGACTATTGAAAAAGAAAAGTTCCTAATCTTGGGGCGGACCTGGAGCACAGTTCTGAGTGATGGGTCGGCCATCATGATGAAGGTGGATGAACAAGGAAATCCAGTAGATTTGATGTATGAGGACCGCAAAGAATACTGTGATAAAGTGAGAAAGATACGCATGGCTGAATCTGACGAACAGGTAGGAGTAAAAAAAACAAAAACTTTTTATGGTAAATTTAAAGAAAATTTGTTTTGATTGGATGCAAATGTCGAAAATACACTTCCAAGAAATGAAAGTTTAAAAAACATTTTTTGTTAAAAAATTCATAAACTCATAAAATTATTATAATTTCTTTACACAAAGCCCGCAGGATTGTTAAAAATGACTTAAAATATTTGATTTTTCACTTTTTGACTTTGAAATTACGTTTGATTGGTTTTATGAATATCGGCCAGAAAGTAATATTAATAGAAATCAGAAAAAGGGCCTTATTCTATAGAATAGTCAGAATTTAAACAATGATAAAGTCAACATTTCTCCAGTCTAAAAAACAAACTAAATATTGGTTGAGAAATCAAGATTGAGAAGATGGATGAATAAGGAGCAATGCTCTGAACACCTCCTGATCCCACCAAAAAACAAACAAAAAACCTAAGAGTTAGGAACAAATACCAGGTTTAGTTAAGAATTAGGAACAAAAAACCAGGTTTAGTTAAGAATTAGAAACAAAAAACCAGGTTTAGTTCAGGAGTAACATTGAGAGATAAGATTATATCCTTTATCTGTTTAGCTGGAAGCTATAAGGAAGGGACTCCTGAAGGTCGTACCACAAGCTGTCCTTGACTTGATGACATGGCAGGAACTGGAACACAGAATTAGTGGTGACCCTGACATCTCTATAGACGACCTCAAACGCTCAAGTAAGTCAGACTTATAATACATCGTACTGGAACACAGAATCACTGGAGATATAGACCTTAAATATTAAGTAAGTCAGACGTATAATACATCGTACTGGAACACAGAATTAGTGGAGACCCTGACATCTCTATAGACGACCTCAAACGCTCAAGTAAGTCAGACGTATAATACATCGTACTGGAACACAGAATTAGTGGAGACCCTGACATCTCTATAGACGACCTCAAACGCTCAAGTAAGTCAGACTTATAATACATCGTACTGGAACACAGAATCACTGGAGATATAGACCTTAAATATTAAGTAAGTCAGACGTATAATACATCGTACTGGAACACAGAATTAGTGGAGACCCTGACATCTCTATAGACGACCTCAAACGCTCAAGTAAGTCAGACGTATAATACATCGTACTGGAACACAGAATTAGTGGAGACCCTGACATCTCTATAGACGACCTCAAACGCTCAAGTAAGTCAGACGTATAATACATCGTACTGGAACACAGAATTAGTGGAGACCCTGACATCTCTATAGACGACCTCAAACGCTCAAGTAAGTCAGACGTATAATACATCGCACTGGAACACAGAATTAGTGGAGACCTTGACATCTCTATAGACGACCTCAAACGCTCAAGTACGTCAGACATCGTACTGGAACACAGAATTAGTGGAGACCCTGACATCTCTATAGACGACCTCAAAGCTCAAGTAAGTCAGACATCGTACTGGAACACAGAATTAGTGGAGACCTTGACATCTCTATAGACGACCTCAAACGCTCAAGTAAGTCAGACATCGTACTGGAACACAGAATTAGTGGAGACCCTGACATCTCTATAGACGACCTCAAAGCTCAAGTAAGTCAGACATCGTACTGGAACACAGAATTAGTGGAGACCTTGACATCTCTATAGACGACCTCAAACGCTCAAGTAAGTCAGACATCGTACTGGAACACAGAATTAGTGGAGACCCTGACATCTCTATAGACGACCTCAAACGCTCAAGTAAGTCAGACATCGTACTGGAACACAGAATTAGTGGAGACCTTGACATCTCTATAGATGACCTCAAACGCTCAAGTAAGTCAGACATCGTACTGGAACACAGAATTAGTGGAGACCCTGACATCTCTATAGACGACCTCAAACGCTCAAGTAAGTCAGACATCGTACTGGAACACAGAATAAGTGGAGACCCTGACATCTCTATAGACGACCTCAAACGCTCAAGTAAGTCAGACGTATAATACATCGTACTGGAACACAGAATTAGTGGAGACCCTGACATCTCTATAGACGACCTCAAACGCTCAAGTAAGTCAGACGTATAATACATCGTACTGGAACACAGAATTAGTGGAGACCCTGACATCTCTATAGACGACCTCAAACGCTAAAGTAAGTCAGACGTATAATACATCGTACTGGAACACAGAATTAGTGGAGACCTTGACATCTCTATAGACGACCTCAAACGCTCAAGTAAGTCAGACATCGTACTGGAACACAGAATAAGTGGAGACCCTGACATCTCTATAGACGACCTCAAAGCTCAAGTAAGTCAGACATCGTACTGGAACACAGAATTAGTGGAGACCTTGACATCTCTATAGACGACCTCAAACGCTCAAGTAAGTCAGACATCGTACTGGAACACAGAGTTAGTGGAGACCCTGACATCTCTATAGACGACCTCAAAGCTCAAGTAAGTCAGACATCGTACTGGAACACAGAATTAGTGGAGACCTTGACATCTCTATAGACGACCTCAAACGCTCAAGTAAGTCAGACATCGTACTGGAACACAGAATTAGTGGAGACCCTGACATCTCTATAGACGACCTCAAAGCTCAAGTAAGTCAGACATCGTACTGGAACACAGAATTAGTGGAGACCTTGACATCTCTATAGATGACCTCAAACGCTCAAGTAAGTCAGACATCGTACTGGAACACAGAATTAGTGGAGACCCTGACATCTCTATAGACGACCTCAAACGCTCAAGTAAGTCAGACATCGTACTGGAACACAGAATAAGTGGAGACCCTGACATCTCTATAGACGACCTCAAACGCTCAAGTAAGTCAGACGTATAATACATTGTACTGGAACACAGAATTAGTGGAGACCCCGACATCTCTATAGACGACCTCAAACGCTCAAGTAAGTCAGACGTATAATACATCGTACTGGAACACAGAATTAGTGGAGACCCTGACATCTCTATAGACGACCTCAAAAGCTCAAGTATGTCCGACTTATAATACATCGTACTGGATCACAGAATTAGTTGAGACCCTGACATCTCTATAGACGACCTCAAACGCTCAAGTAAGTCAGACATCGTACTGGAACACAGAATTAGTGGAGACCTTGACATCTCTATAGATGACCTCAAACGCTCAAGTAAGTCAGACATCGTACTGGAACACAGAATTAGTGGAGACCCTGACATCTCTATAGATGACCTCAAACGCTCAAGTAAGTCAGACATCGTACTGGAACACAGAATTAATGGAGACCCTGACATCTCTATAGACGACCTCAAAAGCTCAAGTATGTCCGACTTATAATACATCGTACTGGATCACAGAATTAGTTGAGACCCTGACATCTCTATAGACGACCTCAAACGCTCAAGTAAGTCAGA
This sequence comes from Mimachlamys varia, assembly GCA_947623455.1. Classification (NCBI taxonomy): domain Eukaryota; kingdom Metazoa; phylum Mollusca; class Bivalvia; order Pectinida; family Pectinidae; genus Mimachlamys; species Mimachlamys varia. The sequence goes on from OX392530.1 coordinate 7,334,965, forward strand.
CTTATAATACATCGTACTGGAACACAGAATCACTGGAGATATAGACCTTAAATATTAAGTAAGTCAGACGTATAATACATCGTACTGGAACACAGAATTAGTGGAGACCCTGACATCTCTATAGACGACCTCAAACGCTCAAGTAAGTCAGACGTATAATACATCGTACTGGAACACAGAATTAGTGGAGACCCCGACATCTCTATAGACGACCTCAAACGCTCAAGTAAGTCAGACATCGTACTGGAACACAGAATTAATGGAGACCCTGACATCTCTATAGATGACCTCAAAAGCTCAAGTATGTCCGACTTATAATACATCGTACTGGATCACAGAATTAGTTGAGACCCTGACATCTCTATAGACGACCTCAAACGCTCAAGTAAGTCAGACTTATAATACATCGTACTGGAACACAGAATCACTGGAGATATAGACCTTAAATATTAAGTAAGTCAGACGTATAATACATCGTACTGGAACACAGAATTAGTGGAGACCCTGACATCTCTATAGACGACCTCAAACGCTCAAGTAAGTCAGACGTATAATACATCGTACTGGAACACAGAATTAGTGGAGACCCTGACATCTCTATAGACGACCTCAAACGCTCAAGTAAGTCAGACTTATAATACATCTTACTGGAACACAGAATCACTGGAGATATAGACCTTAAATATTAAGAATTCTGTCTAATATGAGAGGGTGGTTGTATACTAGTTAATTGTCCACCAGCCCCAGGACTCCCCATCCTCAATATCTAGGGGTTACGCTTACCTATGCTCTCTACACCCAATCCTTGATTTCCAGGGGTTACAGTCACCTACACTCTCTACAACCCATACTCAATATCCAGGGGTCAGGCTTTAATACCTAATCTCTCTACAACCCTGATTATCCTCGATGTCCAAGAGTTCACTCACCTACGCTCTCTACACCCCATCCTCGATGTCCAGGAGTTACCCTCTCTACACCCCATCCTCGCTGTCCAGGGGTTACCCTCTCTACACCCCGTCCTCGCTGTCCAGGGGTTACCCTCTCTACACCCCATCCTCGCTGTCCAGGGGTTACCCTCTCTACACCCCATCCTCGATGTCCAGGAGTTACCCTCTCTACACCCCATCCTCGATGTCCAGGGGTTACCCTCTCTACACCCCATCCTCGCTGTCCAGGGGTTACCCTCTCTACACCCCATCCTCGCTGTCCAGGGGTTACCCTCTCTACACCCCATCCTCGATGTCCAGGAGTTACCCTCTCTATACCCCATCCTCGATGTCCAGGAGTTACCCTCTCTATACCCCATCCTCGCTGTCCAGGGGTTACCCTATCTATACCCCATCCTCGCTGTCCAGGGGTTACCCTCTCTACACCCCATCCTCGATGTCCAGGGGTTACCCTCTCTACACCCCATCCTCGATGTCCAGGGGTTACCCTCTCTACACCCCATCCTCGATGTCCAGGAGTTACCCTCTCTACACCCCATCCTCGCTGTCCAGGGGTTACCCTCTCTACACCCCATCCTCGATGTCCAGGAGTTACCCTCTCTATACCCCATCCTCGCTGTCCAGGGGTTACCCTCTCTACACCCCATCCTCGCTGTCCAGAGGTTACCCTATCTACACCCCATCCTCGATGTCCAGGGGTTACCCTCTCTATACCCCATCCTCGCTGTCCAGGGGTTACCCTCTCTACACCCCATCCTCGATGTCCAGGGGTTACCCTCTCTATACCCCATCCTCGATGTCCAGAGGTTACCCTCTCTACACCCCATCCTCGATGTCCAGGGGTTACCCTCTCTACACCCCATCCTCGATGTCCAGAGGTTACCCTCTCTATACCCCATCCTCGATGTCCAGAGGTTACCCTATCTATACCCCATCCTCGCTGTCCAGGGGTTACCCTCTCTATACCCCATCCTCGATGTCCAGGGGTTACCCTCTCTATACCCCATCCTCGATGTCCAGGGGTTACCCTCTCTACACCCCATCCTCGATGTCCAGGGGTTACCCTCTCTATACCCCATCCTCGCTGTCCAGGGGTTACCCTCTCTACACCCCATCCTCGATGTCCAGGGGTTACCCTCTCTACACCCCATCCTCGATGTCCAGGGGTTACCCTCTCTATACCCCATCCTCGATGTCCAGAGGTTACCCTATCTATACCCCATCCTCGCTGTCCAGGGGTTACCCTCTCTATACCCCATCCTCGATGTCCAGGGGTTACCCTCTCTACACCCCATCCTCGATGTCCAGGGGTTACCCTCTCTATACCCCATCCTCGATGTCCAGAGGTTACCCTATCTATACCCCATCCTCGCTGTCCAGGGGTTACCCTCTCTATACCCCATCCTCGATGTCCAGGGGTTACCCTCTCTACACCCCATCCTCGATGTCCAGGGGTTACCCTCTCTACACCCCATCCTCGATGTCCAGGGGTTACCCTCTCTACACCCCATCCTCGCTGTCCAGAGGTTACCCTATCTACACCCCATCCTCGATGTCCAGGGGTTACCCTCTCTACACCCCATCCTCGATGTCCAGGGGTTACCCTATCTACACCCCATCCTCGATGTCCAGGGGTTACCCTCTCTACACCCCATCCTCGATGTCCAGGGGTTACCCTCTCTATACCCCATCCTCGATGTCCAGGGGTTACCCTCTCTATACCCCATCCTCGCTGTCCAGGGGTTACCCTCTCTATACCCCATCCCCGATATCGAGGGGTTACGATCACCTACACTCTCTACACCCCTTCTTCAATATCCAGGGGTTTAGCTCATCTAAGCTGTCTACACCCGATCCTTGATATCCAGGGGTTGTGCTAATCTAAACTCTGTACACCCCATCCCAGATATCCAGGGGTTGCGCTCACCTAAGCTCTCTACACCCCATTCTCAATATCCTGGGGTTGCGCTCATCTAAGCTCTCTACACCCCATTCTCGATATCCAGGGGTTGCGATCATCTAAGCTCTCTACACCCCATCCTTGATAGTCAGGAGTTGTGCTTATTTGAGCACTATACACCCCATCCCCGATATCCAGGGGTTGCGATCACCTAAGCTCTATACACCCCATCCCCGATATCCAGGGGTTGCGCTCATCTAAGCTCTATACACACTATCCCCGATATCCAGGGGTTGCGCTCATCTAAGCTCTCTACACCCCATTCTCGATATCCAGGGGTTACGATCACCTATGCTCTCTACACTGCTGCTCTCTACACCCCATCCGCGATATCGAGGGGTTACGCTCACCTACGTTCTCGACACCCCATCCTCGATATCCAAGGGTTACACTCATCTACGCTCTCTACACCCCTGGAATCATCCCCAATGACCAGGGGTTACGCTTACCTACGCTGTCTACATCCCTGGAATCATCCCCAATGACCAGGGGTTACGCTTACCTACGCTGTCTACATCCCTGGAATCATCCCCAATGACCAGGGGTTACGCTTGTCTACGCTCTCTACACCCCTGGAATATGTCATGGTAAAACTGAAGGCATGAAGATAGCAGTTTGATTAGTCTCCAGGTAAAAAAAAAACAAACAAAAACGGACTGATTTCAGGCTCATACCTGTCTTTGAAGATTTCAAAGGAGCATTACGCCTATGTGACCACAAAATTCTTTTGATGTTAATCAAAGGATCGAACTAGTCTTCTTGCCTCATCAACAAGGTGGCGAACACAGCGTGATTTTAGGGGTGTATAAAGAGTGTAGTTGAGTCTAACCCTTGGATATCATGAATGCAGGACTTCAAAACTTTTATAATTGTGCTTTGTAGCTGTTTTTTACTTTAAATCAATAATTACACATAATCAATCTCGTTACTCTGGTTTCTCTCCACATTTAATCACCCTGCATACTAACATATGGGCCAACAAAAGTGATTAATATAAATTGATTTAACTTGTTTTATAATTGTTGCCAAACAATAAAGTTGGCATCTTTAAATGAATTTTGTACATGTGTTTCTACAGTAGGAATAATGTTTTACAGTTCGTTACGACGACGTGGAAGAAACCGACACAAGAGTGAAGTTTATGTGGGAGGCTCTGAAGAACTTTTCCACCGAGGATCGTAGCCGCTTCCTCCGCTTCGTGACGGGCCGAAGGCGTCTTCCTGCTCCAGTACATATATCTTCAGGGAAAGGGTGAGTAAGAAATCACAAACACAAGAAATTGTTCCAATTAAGATGTCAAACTCATCAGATAGTAAACAAAATATAGTTTATATTACATCGGTATTATTACTGATGATAATTTTTTGGCAGTGTTTCCTTTCATTTGTGATTAATCGTGATGTCAAAAAGTATAGCGAAAATTTCATGTTAATTATTTTTATACCTCCACACAAAAGTTAGAGGAGGTTTGCTGGAATCAGCTTATCTGTCCGTCCCTCTGTCTGTAGACACACTTTGTCCAACTATGCATTTGCTCAGTTTTCAATAGATCTTTTTAAAATTTTGTGGAAATATAGAGTAAAATATGAAGAAGTGCCCCTTGAAGTAAATTTGCATTTCCAGAGAGTTATCATCCTTTTATGTCAAAAAAAAAGAGAACACAATTTTGTCCGCTATGCATTTGCTCTGTTTTCAGCAAGTATTTCTGAAATTTTGTGGGAATAGACAGAACAGTATGAAAATGTGCCCCCAGGAAGTAAATTTGCATTTTCGACCCTTTACGGCGAGTTATTCCCCTTTTATGTAAATAATGCACACAATTTTGTCCAGCTATGCATATTGCTCCATTTTCAACAGATCTTTTTAAAATTTTGTGGGAATAGACAGTACAATACGAAAATTTGTCCAGTGAATGAAATTTGCATTTTTGACTCTCTACAGAGTCATTCCCATTTGAACACAATACAGTCTGGCTATGCATTTGCTCAGTTTTCAAAAGATCTTTCTGAAATTTTGTGGGAATAGACAATACAGTATAAAAATATGCCCCCTGAAGTAAATTTATTATTACCAATTTCGACCCTTTTCCTTTTTATGTAGAAAATTCACACAATTTTGTCCAGCTATGCATTCGCTCAGTTTTCAACAGATCTTTTTGAAATTTTTTGGTAAAAGCCTGTACAAGATGAAGATGTATCCCCTGAAAAAGCTTGGAATTTTAGACCCTTTTCAAAGAGTTATCCCCCTTTTTATCTAAAAAAATTAACACATTTTTGTCGGGCGATGCATTCACTCAGTTTTCATCAGATCTTTTTGAAATTTTTTTGGTAAAAGCCTGTACAATATAGAGATGTGCCCCTGAAGTGTTTTAACATTTTCGACCCTTTGCTGAGAGTAATCCCCTAGTTGATTTTTATCAACTTTTTGTATAATACATTTTTTCATTATGCAGAAAATGCGTTTCTGTCGTAAACTTTTGTTCGTCAAAAGATCTCCTACAGTTTTCAACTGATTTCTTCAAACCATGGAAGAATCAGTTATCATGACATAAAAATGTGCTTGTCAGAAAGGCGGTATGATTTGACATTATTAATTAGCCAGAGTTATGGCCATTCGGGCATTATGTAGACTTTTTTTTTTTACTTTGATTCTTTTGTGGGCAGAACTAGACAATTTTAACCTACAGTTAAGAATTTAATTATACCCCGCAACGAAGTTAGGGGGGGGGGGAGGGGGGTATACTGGAATCAGGTTGTCCGTCCATTCGTCTGTAGACCCAATTTTGTCCAGCTATGCATTTGCTCATTTTTCAATGGATCTTTTTAAAATTTTGTGGGAATAAACAGTACAGTATGAAGATGTAACCCCCTGAAGTAAATTTGCATTTTTGACCCTTTTCAGAAAGTTATTCCCCTTTTTATGTAAAATCTAACACAATTTTGTCCGTCTATGCATTTTTTGTACAAATAACTTTAAGGGGGTGGGGGTATGAGTTGGCCCCCGGACGACAGTTCTTTAGTTTTATCTGTTTTGCACTTAACTTTTGACATTGCCTACTTTTAATCTCAGTATAATTCTGATAGGGTCCGACGGGTGTAGCATATCTCCGCTTGTGGAGCTCTTGTGTGTTTTTTGGAGCACACAGCGTACTTATCAGGTCGATTATGGTATATATATATAAACAAACAAAGCTTACCACTTGTTTTCAAAATTTATGTTTGTTATTCTCCTGTCAGAACAAATGTTTGGTTAGAATTTTATTCTTTATACATACTGAAATATTATAAATGATTTACTAGTCGTTGAACCTACTGACTGATGACCACTGATGTGGAACACATTTGAAGAATATCTGTGTATATTTGTTTCAGAGATTCTATAGACTGTTTACCTGAATCATCCACATGTGCAAACACACTGTATCTACCTAACTACACAAGGTAAGTACACACATCAGCGATCTTACACTCAAGCCCTAGAAATCCAGTCAGGCGTGACAGGTTCAGCAACATTAAAGTTTCGGTATTTTAATTCAGACTTTACACCAAGTTATCACTACAGAAGGTAAAAAAACAACAACAATTTTCATCAAAGTAACACAGGTCCACCCAATATTCATAAATCAGTGGAACATGTAGACAGTGATTATTGTCGTCATCGTCATGACCTTTATTAAGGATGACATAATTATGGTATCTTCGGCTGTTATCTTTTGTATAATATTTATTGTAAAATAATTTGTCAAGATAATTTTGGAAGGTCTTTATTGTGATGCCCTTAGTAAAATGAAGGATATTTAATGGTATACTTACTCCCAACGTCAGGAGTGATATATGTAGCAATTAGCCCAACCCCTGCTCTATGTCACAGTTAATGTGTTAACCCTTTCAGCAATTAACTGTTGCAGGATAATTGCGGCAGATATCTTCTTGGAATTTGTCTTCTTTACCATGCTTTGTTGTGAAAGCACTTCAATGTTTTCACTGGATGCATTATTGATGATTATTATACCCCCTACTTAGGTAAAGGGAAATATAGGCCTATATAGTGATCATTGTATCTGTGCTTCCAGCGTATGTATATGTGGGTCCGGACCTTGTGTACAACATACCTAGAAAAGTTCTAATCAGGTTTGGTTCCTTCACGACACCATAATATAACTTCACACAATCAAAATCTACACCTGATTCCATTTTAGTGGTCATCGGTCAATGTTAAAGGTCGTCGGTCATCGTTGACCGCTTTGGGCGTAAAAAAACTAGTGTACAAGATATCTCATGAACTCCTCGATATATTTGGTTCATATTAACACCACAGTATTACAAGACCTGCAAGTTCTGCAGGTGAATAGATTTTGGTGGTCATTGGGCAAGGTTAAAAGGTCAAAGGTCACCCTTGACCATTTTGTGGGGGTGGAGGGTATATCTATGCGAGCCCTTGCTCACTTTGTTTTTATTAAGGAACACATCCTCTTAATCTGTTCTTAAATGATTTTTTTTTTTTTAAAGTGCCAAGATTGCGGAGGAGAAGCTGAGATATGCATCGTATAACTGTATGGATATGGATGCTGATGTGAATCCGTGGGATGAGTAGAAATTGGACACGGTGGCCGGCAGTCTGTGATGTCTCTTCATTTGTTCATCTGTGATTTCCATCCCATAAAAACCCAAATTTCTGAGTTCACTGTCAGCTGCAGGGTTTCCGGAACACCTCTATAATATTCGGTTTCCACACTGTCCACTCCAGGGTTTCCGGAACACCTCTATAATCTCCGGATTCCACACTGTCCACTCCAGGGTTTCCGGAACACCTCTATAATCTCCAGATTCCACACTGTCCACTCCAGGGTTTCCGGGACGGGAGATGCGATGACGGCATTGATTATTATAAAACTATCATGTTATGAGCTATAATAAATAAGCTATGCACATCTTTTTATTGTCAAGCAGCTTCACTATAATTTATTTCTGATTGTGAAATTGATCAGATATATATAGTCAATACTATTCGTATATGGTGATATGGCTCACATATTGTATATGTTATTATAATTAATAATTAATGAGAATATCAAATATCATTCATCATCATCATCAAAACACAGTCTCTAAAAACCGTTTTCATATTGAATGCAGACATCTTATGGGAGATTCCAGAAAACAATTGGTAACTTTATGTAATCTTCATCATTTGCAATTTTTCCTAGCCTGTTGTTCTAGCCAATTATATTTATGTTCAAAATTATTTTAAACTCTTTTAGCCATATTTTCATCAGTTACTGTATACTTATCAACTACGTACAAACACATAACTTTCATATCTAGAATATCAGATTGTTATAATAAAGACAATGTATTTTGAAAGAATGTTCATCAGTGATTGAGTTCTAATGAGTTTTTCTGTCGAGTTCGGTGGAGTTTTATTTCGTATCCAGTAAGGGCCTGGTAACCAACTGAGAAGCTGTGAAGTTGTTTGGCTTATAAAGAAAAAATGGACACTGTATTTGTTAAAGATGATTTTTTTAATCATTAGGAAAAATCTGAAGTTAGACAAATGAAAGTTTAAACTAAATCAAAAGTCAACCATCCTGGATATCCAGGGATTATGCTCACCTATGCTCTCTACACCCCTGGATTATGTCATAGCAAAATTTAAGGCGCAAAGATAACCATTTAATTGGTCTAGGTATAATATCAAAGGGTCGACGAGTCTTTCTTGCCTCATCCATTTGGTGGCCCACACGGAGCCTTCAGTTTTGTCATGCCATATTCCAGGGGTGTAGCAAATGTTGGTGAGTGTAGTCCCTGGATATCGAGGATGGGGGTCAACATATGCAAGAGTCAGTTAAATTGGAAGAACTAATTCAGACTGTTGTAGTAATTTTCAACTTACAGTGTACCAACGTTATACTGCCACCTTTATTCCAAAGCAATTATGGCGGTATAACTAGGTGACGAAAGTATCGAATTATGAAAAATATAACCATGAGTTAAATTGCATAATAGATTGCATTCCAACATTTGATTAAAAACAAACTAAGTATTATATCGTCATATAGATCTACATTGGAACAAATTTATATCTGAAAATAGTTATTGATCTGCTTTTGCTGCATGCCATTCCAAATGGAACACTGAAGAGTTCCTCGATCTCCAAAAACAGAACAATATGGCATTATCTTCGAGGGAAATATATAGCAATTCGGGACAATTGTATTTTAAAGGGTATGCAAGGGTGGTGAACTTAACGAGGGAATTATATAGGAGAGAAATTTGTTCTAGAGGTTTAGGTGGCGGTATGCGAGGGTGGCGGTAGATTTCGGGTGGCGATAGGTCGATGGTACACTGTAGACACTTTTACATGACAGATCTTGAAACGGAGACAAACAGCAACATTTTAACCCAAGTATCTACTGGTCGTAGATGTTATCATTATGAAATCTTTAAATTACCCTGTATCGACAATCACAGAATTTTGTTACACTGAAAATGTGTTCTGCATGACAGACAGAGCACTGATGTGTCAACAAAACGGCCATCTTAACCCAAACTCCTGGTGGTCCAGAAGAGTCAACAACTCTTACTAAAACTAAAAATCTTTGTCTTGCGCTGTTTGTAGGAGAAGATTAGGCATCACAACCTTGGAAATTAGTTGTTCCGAACCTCTTCAATTTTTCATTTCGACAGATTTTATTGACAAATAGATGTTAAATTGTCAAAGGGAATGGGCAACACGCACAGCCTATGTAAGCCCTCTCCAACTCTTAACTCTTCAATCCTTGTACTTGGTTTTTTCACTTCCCCACTCCCCAGAGTTGGGCCTTACCCTTCTTGACAAACTGTATCTGGTTATGATTTTTATTGCTTCACATTAGAATTGTATCACCATCATCCCTTGATTGTATTGTTTAACATCAAGTCAACTAATTTACATTTTATTTATATTTATAATAAAGATATATGCTAGTTTATGTAACTAAGGTTAGTGTGAATTCAAATTTACAAATACACCGGAAATTTTTCTCTCCCTGTATCTTATAGATATTGCTGAATATGGAAATCTTTCTTAACAGCTCCCAGCTGCTTTAAAATCACCGACAGTGGCATTAGTAAAGACAATGGCTGAGGACACTGTTCTCTATATCTTGAATTTTGCTTTATGATTGAAAAAAAAAGTTCTTGATTTTTCCAGTGATTATCTAACTTATTTTTAAAAGAATTTACATTAATTGCTAACACTATATTTTCTGGCAGCTCATTCAAAATCGTTACTGTTACTGATCGAAAAATAGTTTTTTCTTAGCATGGTAATTGATCGTTTAGGAAATATTCTTTTTGAGTGTCCCCCTACAGCTGTGGCGATCGGATGCATCTTTCCAAAGTGATATGGCATTAAAACATTCATTATCACAAGCACGATGAATTTGTGCACTCACAATACTTGCTGTATTCAGAGGTAATCAGAATACTGTTATTTACACAATCAAAATTAAGCAGGATGCCCTCAGTATGAAAATCTATGAAACAAAATGTACATCTTCAGGAATGCATGCTTAGCCTATTGACAATTCAGTGTTCAAGTCTTCCTTCTAGTTTGATTATTAAATCAGTGTCAACGTGAAAATTGTATTTGATGTCGGGCTGGAGGGCAAAACAAGCAATAGTATATCTCTGGCATTTTTGGTGAACAGGCCCCAGTTTCATCAACATTCCTTAAATTTAGGAAATTCCTTAACTTAAAAGTCTCCATAGGAAAGCATTACAGAATTTAAGGGGAAAATCTTCAGTTAAGGAACTTTCCTTAAATTCTGTAATGCTTTCCTATGGATATTTTTAAGTTAAGGAGTTTCCTTAAGTTAAAGTTTTTCCTTAAGTTAAGGAACGTTAATGAAACCTGGGCCAGTATTGCCCCTCGGTATCATATTTTCTCTCCAAACATCATTTTCTGGACAGAGACTTTCCCAATTTTACTGTACCTGGATGTCAACAGGATTGGTTTGCCTTCGGAAGATTGTTTCTCCAATAATAATACTTCATTAGTAGTTTCAGTATTAAATTTTAATATTTCATTAATATAATACTGCTTAAAGTTGACAGTAGTATACCAACAACGACTTCTAGGAGAAGAATGGCTTTAGATACATTGGCCAGACTATATGACAATTGTTTAATTTGTTAAAAATGAACATGAGTAGAATGGATACCGAGGTACTTAAGGATATTCCATAATTAATCATGTGGAGGAGTTGGGAGGCACCTGTATTAATATATGTAATGGGGGGTGGATTTAAAACCAGATCTGCCTACCAGTATATTACAACTTTTTAAAAAATATTTGATGGGTGGCAGTGTCTCCTACCCCTCACATATGGTTAATTCTGGAAAAGTCATTACAGATTAAAAGTGAAAATAATATATGTTTTGTAAATCTTTGATCATTTTGTATATCAATATAATTTAGGTTTTTTTCCACATAAGGTTTTACTTTTTGTCTCTTGATGGCAACAAGCAGACAATTTAAGTTACCGTCATTTTTCATACTCAAATCTTATGGAAGTTTTATAGCAGGTATTTATTTTTTTTTAAGTTGCAAATATGGAAAAAAAAATAGGAAATTACATCAACATTAGCAATACAGTTACGGGGTAACCAACCTTGGGACAGATTTTTTTAATTCTTAAAAACTAATCAATTTCAATAAACAATTACATGGTAATAACAGTTCTATGGAGATTTGTTGTACTTTGTATTCTTTTTAATATTCTGGGTTTTTTTTGCCTTTATAAGGTAGATATAAACATCTAATGCACATCTCCATCCTGGTGTGATGTTTATAGGTGGTGGGATGTATGATACTATAATTGTTAAAATGAGAAATTTCTAAATTCTGGATTGATGTGATGAAGGAAAATATTTTGTACTAGTGCATGATGCAAATCAAATTAAAAAAAAAAAAATTATATAGATCATACGAGCAGGTTGGCTTACAGCTTATTTTTACCACAGGCACATGTTGCCTGGAGAATAACCATCTATATACAGTATATTATCTATACATAGATGGTTATTCTCCTGGCCACAAGTGCCAGTGGTTTTTACATCAAGATCTGTGGCAATAAAAGTCCAGGGCCTTTTTTAGCTCACCCGGCTCATCTTTTCCCTAAAGGACTTCTTCTGAAATATCAAAAGGCCTAGTGACATGAAATTTGGCTGGTACAATGTAGCTTCTTGAAAGGAGTTGAACGATCAGTCAGTGTTTGCGAAAAAAATCACTTTAAATTTGACCTACTTTCAAGGTCACAGGGATCAAATCTGTTAAAACATTTAAACGACTTGCTCTAATTTTAAAAAATGCATAGAAGCATGATATATGACTGAAAGTTTCCTTTGACGAAGCCCGACAAAGTTTAGGAAAAGACATGACTTTGACCCATATTCAAGGTCGCAGGGGTCTAATCTGTTAAAACATTTAAACGACATCTTCTGAAATGCTAAAAGGCCTAGAGACATTATTTGGATGGTAGCTTCCTTGGAAGAAGCAGAACAAAAATTGTGAAGAAGATGATATTGTCTTACTTTAAAGGTCACATGGGAAATGTACATGTATGTTTAAAATCTTGACACGCTCTTCTGAATGTCTTACAGTAATATATTTAGGCCACTCTAGGGTAACAAGTAAGAAATTGATACCAGGTGAGCACTGCAGGCCCGTTGGATCTCTTGTTATGCAATGTATGTCATTGTCATACATGTACATCTATAAGAATAAATCCTGTTCTCTAGATGACTTGGTACTCTCTTAAATTTGGTAACTCTGTCTAAACAGTTATCACAATCTGAGACAAATGGCGAAATTGGTTTGAGCTTGATGACAATACATTAAAGCCCAGCAGGTAGTTGAATCAACGATGATTACAAGTAACTGTGATCCCTCCTAACTCAATCCATACTTCTCAGCTTCTGATACCTCCTCTAAATGAGATATACTGACGCGAATTAATAATAACAACTTAAAAAATGTAGTTCAATAGTTTCACATTGGCACGTTTACATGTACCGCGTAATAACAATTAGTCAAATTGTGCACACATTCGCATACTTGCCAACTTTTTGAAATTTCCATGGGGGAGATTACGCGTGCTCAGAATTGAAAATATTAATAATATGTATACATGTACATTCTGGGGGGGAAAGAACACTTTTAAATGGCTGCTTTTGAGCTCTTCTTTCAGATGAAATCATCAGATCTATTACAAGCAAATTCCAAAGTTGAAAATGCAATATTTTAGGGTCCAAAATCGGGAGTCTCCCTCCTAAATAGGCAGGGTTGGCAAATATGCATTCGTTATCGGGATACTGTAATGGACTTAAGTAAACAAAATGATCTAAACATTATATATCACGCTTATAAATATTCCAGATATATAGTAAGAGTTTGTATAACTCGACTCCATTTAGTTGAAGTTAATGTTTAACAAATATTTGAATCGTTCATTTTAGGGAGCCTGTGGAATTAGAAAAAAGTTGAAAATCTATTATGCCAACGAACTACATGTACATGCATATTTTATTTTCCACATATTCTTGCCTCACTGTTTGATCACTATTTTGATATTCTATAGTTATGTTATATCCAGACTTTTATGCATCCTCTCACGGTCCAATTCTTTGCTTTCAGTGATTTGTCGAACCCTCTCATGGTGTTACATGTATGTTGAATTATGTTACATGTACTAGTACATTTGTAATAGGTATGGCATGGGTGTATTTATTACGATATATTTGAATTCACAATAGGCTAATCTTTGAGGTCTTTGTGGATATGTATGTCAATACTTATATCATTAATTTTCTATATTTTTTCATTCATAATGGCAATATGTTCTTTGTTGAAACATGTTCATCAATACTATAAATTCAGATAACATTCGACCCCCAGTATTTAATCAAAATATGTGTTTAACATGACAGGTTTTATTTCTACAGAAAATAGGACAATTATTTTTTCCACAATTGTTTTGATTAGAACTATATATCGTCAGTAATTTGAAATTATGGCTTTTTTTGTTGTTGTTTTGTTCTTCTCTACAAATCAAAACGAACGGAGGAAAAGTGATTCCTATTAATCAAACAATTGGTGAATGCTTTTGTCGCTGAAACAAGACTGAGTAACAGGGACACAATATACTGACATGATATTTATTGATGTGTTCAATAAAAAACATGGACGTGTTATCCAAAATATTGTTTGTGGTGTGTATTTTTATTATGTCTCCATCCGTTCAATATTCGATACAATCCCAAGGATATTTGATAAACTAGAAATGGCTGCGAGACATAAATGCCCCCTTCCCCTTAATGAAATCAGTTCTTCATGCTTATAACGTATGCGAATTTTGATGACAATCGGATCAGTAATGTTATTTCATGACGGGGGCATAAACATTCTTACAGGGATTTCCGAAAACGTTTCAAGAGCCATACAGGCCCCGGTTTCATCAACGTTCCTTAATACAAGGAAACCCCTTTACTTAAAAATCTCCATAGGAAAGCATTACAGAATTTAAGGAAAGTTCCTTAACTAAGGATTTCCCCCTTAAATTCTGCAATGCTTTCCTATGGAGATGTTTAAGTTAAGGAGTTTCTTTAAGTTAAGGAACGTTGATGAAACCGGGGCCAAGTCAAGTTGTTTATGTTTAATTCCATGTCCAGTTACAATTAGGAGTGTTCAAACGACAAAACTTCATCACTCTCTGAATCGATCGACTGGATCATATCTATTTGGAAGTACAGAAACTTCTGAAAAACTTGGTCTGGAGGATGTTTAAGTTTTGAAAGAAGACTTCCTTTTTTAATTTTTAAAGGATTTAGATACAGTTAAGACGAACTTTTAAATTCCCGACACGTCTGTCGATTTTGGGATATTTATGTAAAATATGTTTCAAACATCTTTGAAAGAATAATGGACATTTATGAGAGATTCAGACTCGTTTCAGGCATCTAGTGTATAGGAACATTGACAACATACAAAGTCTTGTTTCAGACAATGGAATGATTTAAGAGACATCGACGAAATTACTGATCAATTCTTGTAAAAGGTAATGGTTACAATAATGCTGGATAAATGTCAAGTTGAACATAAAGACTCCACTCCAGTCGAAAACAAGGACACTACATACTACATACACAAAACGTGTCCACACACACACTTCGGTATTATTTATATTTACAAGTACGTATTTGTGTAAAGAAAATACAATATATATTGCTTGATAAATTTCATCATGTGTTCCCTATTGAAGTCGCAAATTTATTCAGTTTGGTTTCCAGATGCCGAATTTTGCGGCCGGCTTTCTTGTGTTTTCGAGCAAGTTTCATCAGTCGTAGAAAACGAATTCTGTCCTTGAAAGTTTTCCTGTTCTTTCCCCGGACATTCTTCCACACGGAAACGACAAAAGATTCGATGTCACACTGGTTGTCTCCCCTGAGGATCCGGAAATAGCCAGTTTCTCCCCAGTCGGTACCCCATGAATTGGCACAAAGCTGAAATAACAAAGACGCACCCAGCGTCGTTCTAATTAGGATGTGATATTTAATCATCGACATATTCACCAGACCTGTTAGTGAATATGATATATCATACTCTTGCTCCTTCTGTGACTGTTCTTTGGACTTTTTCTAGAAGTTGGTGTTGTCTTTAAGCTAGTGCACTAGACACAATACTTTCCCGTCAATCATATTTTCTGATTTTGGATACAACCCATATACCTGGATGGTGTTGTATATAAGCTAGTGCACTAGACACGATGCTTTCCTCGTCAATCATATTTTCTTATCTTGATATCACCGAATACCTGGATGATGTTGTTTATAAGCTAGTGCACTAGACACGATGCTTTCCTCGTCAATCATATTTTCTGATTTTGATATCACCCTAATACCTCGATGATGTTGTTTATGAGCTAGTGCACTAGACACGATGCTTTCCTCGTCAATCTTATTTTCTGATTTTGATATCACCCTAATACCTGAATGATGTTGTATATAAAAAATATAAGCTAGTGCACTAGACACAATACTTTCCCCGTCAATCATATTTTCTGATTTTGATATCACCCTAATACCTCGATGATGTTGCCTTGCTTTGCTCTCTGTGATGCCTGCTAAAGTAATTTTACTTTCGTTGTAAGTTGTGAACCATTTTTGTTCTTTAATTTGGTTATCGTATCTGCACGCTTTTGTCGTGTTTATTAAATGACCACACATACAATGAGTTTACATCACGTAAACTATCAAACGCCAAGTAAGTAATAAACCAAACAGAACCGAAACATGATAGATATAACAGACAATATCCGTCGGAGTGTACTGTACCTTATAATGTATCACATGTATCCGACTCCTGGACAGGGTATTGATGACGACGTCGTCTAACTGTAGATAATAATACTTAAGGATAGAAGTTTACCATGTTTGTATTTCAAATATCATGCTCTGCTTTAAGATACCCCGCGATCGACGACACGTTTCTGACGGAACTGAACGGACCCATCAAAATCATCAGTCTACTCTATTATTCTCCTTTCCGTACTCTTTCTATAAACAATTGCAATGAACCGCTAAACAAAATAATTGAACAACTATTTTGTGAGAACAACATTTTGGATGATGAAACATAACACTTATGGAATCTATTTGTGATTATTTAAGTTACAGTGAAATTACGATGAAATTGCCAAGAACAGTTTTTGACAGTAAAATAAGTTCTTTGTGTTACAACTGTATGCTTTGTTTGTTGCCTTTGATTTATGTATGTTATTCATATGGGAAATGTAAACATTAGAAGAAAGGTACTGCCGCTGAGAGAGTACTTCCCGAAAAAAAATTTGTTACACATTTTTTATGCTTTTAGCATTTGATAATATCTCTTCATGAAAAAAATGGCATAATCGGATTACCAATTCCTTTAAACAGCATGACCGAATACATGTTTGTTTTCATGTGCATTTACAAACTGTTCGCTGCTTCCAAATAAATAAAATAAATAAAGAAAACTATGTAATGATAGTATAGAACATCGCCCCCTTTATTGGCCTTGTTCCCTTTATATATGTTCCCTACATTCTGCCAGTAGTGCTATCGGGTCCACTGGAAGGGGATTGATAATTAGGATGATGTCGAATGTTAGCAAGACCTTTTTACTTCTAAATTCATAGATTAAAGGGGTTTTATGCTCCTGATCCTTCTGCTTATACATTAGTTTGGATTGCTACCTTTTGGCCCTTAACATCACTGAGGAGTCCTAGGAGGACGAAACAGCTGGATGATGCAGTTTAATTCATTTTTTCGGCATACTTTAACTAATTCTAAATTTAAAAGGTGCAGCATATGTGTGTGTTACGTCATCTTTAAACCTTTTCTGAGAAAACTATCCGATAAATCACAAGAGCACGATCTTTGTACAGTCATTAAATCGACTGCTACACAGTGTGAATTGGACAGTGTATATTCAACTTGCGTTACGTCATCTTTAAACCTTTTCTGAGAAAACTATCCGATAAATCACAAGAGCACGATCTTTGTACAGTCGTCAAATCGACTGCTACACAGTGTGAATTGGACAGTGTATATTCAACTTATACTGTCCGCTTTCCAAAATTTTTAAGACTAGATGCATTATATCATATCTGTATTCAATCAGACATTTCAATGTAGATTACGAAGAGAGTTCATCGACTCTCCACATAAGTTGAATGTTAATTAACATTTCCATGTAGGGTCACGACCAGTTAAACAAGTTTAACAATTTCAATGAAGATGAAGGAGAGTTTCTCGAATCTCAACCTAATTTTTACAATTTTATTGATTATAAAACCGCATATTAAAATTTAATTCAATCAAGGTCTCGGCTCTCAACTTTATATCAATAATTTTAATGTGTATTACAGACGAAAATATTCATATACCGGATCTAGTATTATAATAAACTTTCATAAGGTTACGATTTTTTCTACTAGAAGCGTACATGTATATTATTTACACATCAACATTTGTGCATCTAGCTCGGTATAATGATATTTTTTTCTGGTATTGTGTATATCTGAAAAAAAATACATTTGATGTCAAATATTTTCTCCACATCTCCCCTGATCAATGGTTTATGACATCATTTTTGACGTAATGACGTCATTTCAATTGTAAATTTACAATACACTTTGGCAAATGCAGTTTTGTCCTCTTGACGATTGCTATCTGTTCTATATTGTATTTAGCATCTGACATTTGAAAAATTTCAATTGTAAATTTACAATACACTTTGGCAAATGCAGTTTTGTCCTCTTGACGATTGCTATCTGTTCTATATTGTATTTAGCATCTGACATTTGAAAAACACTTTTGGTGCGGTAAAAACATGGCTACATTAAATTCGAAATTGAAAATATCCTCGAATAAATGTTTTTCATTGATATTGATTATCACTGATTGATGCAAAAACTAGTACTTGTTTTTTTATTAATTTTTTAATTAAGTATTATATGATTTCAGATATTGTCCATGTATGATAAGTCAGACTTGCATTGAATAAAAACATCGTATCGCAAGCAAGTAACATAAGAACATGTTTTATTTGGTCCTAATTATATACGACAGATATAACATCAGAATTATCACATATAAGTGCAGTGTAACATACCAAAATGTACACAATGTTTCCCTATGACTGTTTAGTTTTCTTTCTTAGCGTCTTTTTGTATATATTGTATAAGTAGCTTCGACTTCCATAATACGATCCCCCTGGCGGTCCTAAGGGATCCTCTATGACAATTGTGTCATCGTACACGACAAATGCGTCATCGTACCATAGCAACTGCATGTGGGTTGCTACAACAAAATCCTCAACGGCGCATTCGTTCTGTCCTCGGGCAATTTTAAAGTAACCATGTTCACCCCAGTTGTCTCCCCATGAGTTGGCACATATCTGAAAAGCCACAGACTTCACTGGTCACTACTAGAAATCGTAATGTTAGTTGGTAATTGTGTACATGTCCATTATTAGTGTTACTTGACCAGGTATTAATTATTTTAAAGTTAAAGCATGCCAAGCTTTTTGCGTTATTAATTGCTCGGTGTGGTGTTTCGATGTTAGTATACGCTTAGAAAGCTATGTTGATTACGATTTTGTTATTATTATTAAGTTTGGCCGTTCTCATTAGCATAATAAATCAAAACAACAATTAAATATCATAGTACAGCAAACTGCCTGCTTATAACTTGTTTATCAGCAAACTATGAATCAGCGCATCTTAAACAACTTTTTATCTTACAGTGATAAATAGTTAGGATTGTAACATTCGAATTAGTGTGAAAAATACTAATCAAATGTCATATGTTTGTTGGTGTTAATTACTATGGCAACATTCCCGTATCTTGATTACATGTATATAAAATTAGATTGCATCTGTCATTATCAAAGAGGCAACGACAAGCATTTATATTTTTATTGCACATTAGTGAAGCTTCTTGAACACATTTTTTACATATGTAATGTTTCAAACACAACGTCCATTCTACAACGTGTCATATTTACGTCTAAGTATATGAAATCTAAATCTAAACACCGAACACAAAACAGTGAAAAAAACTTCTAAGTGTAATGCTTTTAAGGTGCCTATATATGTAACCCTTTATTTATAAACATAACGTTTTAACACTATCAAGTTTATTTGCGTAATGCTGATATATGATATCCGTTCTCTTACATTTTCTAACGAGTTTTTTTTACGTATATTCCCAAAAATGGTTATTGAATATTTTATTGATAATTGTTACAAACATGTTTGTGCAACAAAGTAGAATGATTTTGCTGTTTTCCGACTACTTATCAAAAGAATTTCGAATCTTGTCTGGAATTTATTCGCGAGATTTTGACTCCGAATCACCGGTTGCGTAGTACAAAAATAAAGGATTCAATTAAATTGATGTATTTCATTTTGTTTACTGTCGTCACCATTAATAAAATAATGGTCCCATTAAACTCATAAATACCTGTTAAATTAACACAAAACTTCGTCAAACTACAAGTGTTGATTACTTGAACTGCTATATTCAATTGACGCAGAACGAAATGCCTTGATATTATTGATTGCAACAATTAATGATTAATTAACTAGTTTTGATAGAGGAGCACTTTCGTTCGAAGGCAACATTGATTAACTGATCTTAAAACGATAATATTGAACCTTTCATGACCTTGTCAACTGAATGCACGTTTACTTGCTCACGGAAAAATCTACAAAATATAACACGAGAATATATTTAATGCAATATTTCCGTTCAAAACTATATAAAATATACCCATACTGTGTTGATAACAGCTTACCCGTCTACCATTTTATTCAGGTAGTCATTGGAAAAAATTATATTATTCTTCTGAGGTATATTGTTCCGATTTGTGCCTATCATCATTATCAAACACTCTATGAAGCAACACTTTTATTTTTAAGTAAAACCAGTTACTGGAGTTTCTATCAGTAAATAATAACTCGTATATAACTTGTATATATATATAAGGAGCCGCCATTACAGAATGTAATGGTTGTTTAATTTTATAACGGGCAGCTCAAGCTCCTTATAAATTTATATATATATTTTATTTACTGACAGAAACTCAAGCAACTGTGGTAAAACACTTTGCAGCACAATGTTCTGACAAAAATACTGAGGTATGTTTTCTATAATATTACATACATTTATGTACATACAAGGTATAAAGCGACTTTCACGGTACATTCCTGTACAACTTCCTACGAGAGTAAATATTATTTTGACATGGCTTCAATATATATCTGACACATATTAAAAACTACAACCCCAACTTGGAAATGTTGGCGAGGATACAGATTAACCTATCGCTAATGGAACAATTATTGTATATTTAAATGTCTATACAATTTGTATATATATTTAGATAAATATAAATATAAGATGCAGTTAAGAGGTGTTCTTTCGAGGTCATTGTTATGATTGTGACGTAATATTTAATGCTAATACAGTAAAGAAAGCAACTTTCATTCTTAAAAAATATACGATTCGATGGCAACAATATCAAAGAGCTAGATTTAAACTTAGTTAAGAAAAGTAAACAAAATAACGTACTAACTATGAACTTAACATTAAATGAAAATTAAGAAACTATTAAATAAAATATTGAAATGATATCCATGTGAAAAAACTTCATACGTACCATACATAGACAAAACATCTACATCTAGTCGTATCGTTCTAAATTAAATCGTGCAATATAATATTATGGACAAATGTCTAAAAATAAGTCTGAATTAGGACCCGTTTGTTATAAAGGTTATAAAGATACATCTAAGTTAATCTAATTTCACGTAATTACCCTGACTGACATCAGTTAAAGGAGAAATCATCCTTTAATACCGGTATTTATTCCACGTTGTCACGTCGTCTTTCGAATTCAAAGGGAGACAAGTCCGACGACCGATAACTCTGTCTAGATCGATGGCGACTGTGATACTGACAAGACTTTATGGCGGTCTCGGTGTGACGGGTCGCCTACCCTTGATTCGGTAGTTAGTATATACATTATACAGCCCGTCATCACGCAGATCCCCGGGGGCAAGGTTCACTCTCCTCCGCCCCCAAACGCCCAGTAAGAAAGTCTCGATACCTCTTTCGTTTGTTCCTCGTAAGATACGAAACAGGCCGTTTTCTCCCCATTCGGTCCCCCAAGAATTTATACACAGCTGAAAATTAGCATAAACATCGAAAAATGCGGTCAAAAAGCACATTCTTAAAGCGGTAGGTCAGACAATGTGCAAACATGATAAATCCAGAAGAGCCAGGGGGATACATTTTCTACACATGTTGATCAGCAAAAGACATTCAAACATTCTTGGCGGACAAGAAAAGAGACACGGAAAACAGCGTGCAGTGGGCATGCGTACAGGAAAGACAAATATATTAATCTAGGTAAACGAGATGCATCTCGACCAGCCAATAAGATTTATCTAAACTAAACAGGCATACTTGTACCGGTAACTTAAGCTTGTAAACAATTATTCCAATACAAGAACAGGCAAAAGGGTGTTCTGCACCAGACAATAGATAACGCCACTTCAGACATCGGGTTCTTCTAATCCAGGCAAGAAAATGGGTATTCTACACCGCATAAAGGGAAGATGCAATTAAATTCGTTTATGGGATGGTTCTAATCCAAAGGAAAAGAAAAGAAGAGAACATTTAACATGCAAAGGAATGTACTACATCAGATGGCTAAACCAGGCAAGAAGTTTTACCACTACCCGAAAATCTACAACGATTCCAAGCTGTTTTTACACTCCCGAATGAGGGAATCTGAATATGCATCTCATGTTTAACCATGCATTATATTACTGTAGAAAAAAACTTAGTAATTTGATTTTGAAAGAGGAAGTTTAGAACACAATCGGTGAGATTCATGCGTCCTCTTATAAGTGTTCTTTCTGTTCGATTTATTTTTATATTTTCCCTCTTAGGAATCAATCAAGTAATTCATGCATGCTGACGTTCATTAAATACCAAGGCAACTGTAGATACCATACTCTATTTCACGATAACATCACATGAAAATGATAACACTACATACCAAAGTTAATTCTGTATCGAAATTTGAACCACTTTTGTCATGTTGACGCTATTACGTTGAATATGTTGCTTTGAATATGTTACATTGATTATGTTACGATGAATACAAAGTGATGGGAAACGTAGGAGTATACATATAATATATAGAACATTGATCCAAAACAAATCTGGTACCATACATAATAAATGCTAATCTTCTTTCGTTCATACAAATGCCAATGAAGAAAATATGTCATCGGTGCTTTTGTGAGTATGTTAATTGCTTAATTGTTTAACGTATCAATAATTACAATATAAATTTTGAAGTCCTGTGCTATTTATCAAGTTAAACTTTATAAGTCATTTTAGTTAAGGCAGTTTGGGAAAAAAACTATCCACTTTTTGGGAATTACACTTCATAGATGTCAGCCTCTGACATGCAAACTTACGACACAATAATTTTAGAAATGCATTTTGATGAAGAATATGACTAAACTTTATGGTCGTCATCAGACATATTCTGTATCATTGTATGACATGAATATGGACGGTTTAAACATGCTCATTAGAATGCCTACCTGTTGTGATTGAAAATGATACCTTAGTTCTCACTTTGAGTTTTGAACATTAATGAAATTTTAAAAATACGCCGTGAGAGACAGGACACTTTTTTCTACATATCTTTATGTCAAATGATGTTAAGTCCATAAAATCTAATTTCAACGTTATAACACAGAACTAAAACACATGAACAAATTAACTACATACAAAAATGTTAGTTTTGTTTCAATAAGCATACGTAGAGTACAGAGAACAACGGAAAAGATGAACTAAAAAAACACCCGTGTACAAAATCTAAATTATAATATTTAAAAGAAAAAAAATCTTAACATGTTTGTACTTGTTATGCTTGTATGTACAGTATATGTTGAATGTTAATTCGAAGGAGTATAGTAAAAGTCTGATTAAATGTTTTCTACAAGACAACAAAAATGATGTTTTCTATGTGACGTGGACACTGGATATGTTAACGTTATCGTACGTAATGAATTTCTTTTTAAGACAGACAGCAGATACTAAATGTATATACACACATATAGGCTCTGTACAGTAATTACCAAGTTGTTTTTATACATGACCGATATCTTATGTTTTGTGTAGCTACATGTATCTATAGGAAGTATATCAGTTATATGGATCTTGAAAACAGGAAAAGTAGATATCAGGATATCTAGTGAGTACGAAATAATAATTTTATTTCAGTTGTTATACGCTAATACTTATAATTAAATCATAGCCTAATCATATTGTTTAATTTGAAACATAATGGTGTATTTAATCAAGATTTTGTATTCTAAGCACATGCGGTATGACCGAATGAACATTAATTTGATAAAATATATTCTAAAAGATCACAAACTGATGTAATTATCAGAGGGTCGATACAGGCTTGATCCGCTTGGTTATACTATATAGTTCGTTATCGTCCTCTCCACTTAATAACTACACATTTCCCGTTCCTGCATCTTCTCCGGCGAGTATTCCTTAAGAAAGATATAGGCCCAGTGGAACGAAGATCTGTTGGCGATAGCAAGTCAATATCAATTGGTTGGCCTGGGCCAGGTAGGTTTTCGTTTTTACTTGTACGCACATCAGGGGAGACAACTCGTTCAACTCCAGGACCGCTCCAGCATGACGCAATAATCATTTCCTCCAATGAACACTCATTGACCCCACGCTTGACCCGGAAGTAACCTTGTTCGCCCCAATGATGACCCCACGAGTTTGCACAAAGCTGAAACCGCCCATGAATTTCACTAGTAATTTGAACCACAATGGCATATATTGTTATAGTATAACCAACTAAACGTAGCACCATCACCAACTATTATTTTCCCGGCTTTGTCTAAAATTTCACTATTGTACATGTACGCGTGAATTGCAAAGTTTGTGTAAATTGAAATACATCATCTTTATTGAGATATAACAATTAAATTTGGATCAGACATTGAATAATCATATTTTTTCATTGTTAATTGATACATTCCGCAAATACTTTCCTAAGAGTTATTTAGATAAAAGAAATGTACAATATGTATTTTGGCAGAGCGAATATAGAGCAAATTGAATTGCTGGAGCTGTTGTGTTTAGTAAGTAAATAAGTAAGTTTATGTACAAAAACAATGGTTTCTCGAATTCATGTCGGACTACATCAAGGGAAGCATACAATCGGATAAATACAGCTATTGATTCACACAAAACTTTTTTTTGCTTTCATTATTTTTCATGTTTTGAAGTGCAATATATCAATCACGGTTCCCGTGGTCATGTATGCATCAAACTAATATTGTTGTTAGAATGTCAACATGCAGAAGCATTGTACCAGCATAATCACGGCATAGAACTGGACAAGCAGTCGGCATATACTTAGGTATATTTTAAAACGAACTTTAGAAATCACTTTTAATATGATTGTTTATGAGGATGTCATGGCGATCTTAAGATTTAAAGCATACTTAACAAAGCGGTGTAAGTCCATGTCAATGATGTCATGATATATTCCCTCTATCGTTCTATTTCAGCGGGTTTTATACCGACACAAATTGCATCTATAAACATCTGGCATATACATGTACACTCCAAACGGTAGTTAAACGTCTCCAGCCGTGCATTTATATCTTGCAAAATAAACATCACGATAACAAAGCAGACGTGCAATGTATGCGCATTTCATCAACATGATGCACCAAATGTGTTCTGGGTCCTAGATAATAGACAGATCTGTTTGGAGTATTCATTATCACAAGTGATCCCATGCCCTACAGAGTGTGTCTGTATAATGCAGATTCTACTTGGTGCATACGTATGTGGAAATAGAATCTAGCAAAGCATTTAGCAAAGTATTGATGAAAGCATCCAGCAAAGCAAAGCAAGGCAACATTCCAGGCAATTAAACAGGCATAAAGGGAGCAGGTACAATAAGCGTGCACAATCAAATATACATTGATTAAAACAACAGTCATTATAGATATATACTCTATATATAGGTCATGTTTTAACTATATGCATCACCTTTAAAGCATTCTCTGCTTATGGAATATTTATTCCAATACGTTAGCATAAGCATCAGTTCATTATTATGTTAACGAATGTTACATTTTTGTAAGTTTAAAATGTTAATAAACATAAAATCAAATATAACATTCTAATTATAACAAACAATGAAGTTAGAACAATAGCTCAGATTTCAGATGTCAGATGTCATACCTGTTATTTATTTATTTATTTGTTTATTTATTTATTGCTAGACGACATTGAATTTAAATTGCATCTGCATTGAGTAATCATTTACACTTAAAACATATCAGTTAGGCTAATTATTGTGTTGACATTTGATCAGAAGATAAGTTTGTACTTACCCAAAACTTAGTCGTTGTGTTGTCAGTGCTGTTTTGCTCAGCTCCCCAACTGTGAGATAAAAAGGTAAAATAAGATTAACATTCACCAACGGTCAAAACCTGATATTTATTTACACCGGTCAGCGAAACTATTTCCAGTAAGATTTATACATAACAATAATCAGGATTCTATACAAATATCAGCAATATAATTATACAAAATAAAAGGAGTTATTAAACAAAATATGATATTAACTTTATTTATTTCACAACAATTATGAAACAAGTTATCCAAGTTATATTAATCACTCTTGTTGGCTCGGATGTCAGCGCACGGGGGGTCTTACTGTGGGAGGAAACCGGAGTACCCGGAGAAAACCCACGTGGTCGGGCAGGTGACCCCTATACTTTTTTCACGTCTGGTCGGGGAATCGAAGCCCGGCCGCCTTGGTGAAAGGCAAGTGCGTTTTTTTACATATATTTTCTTCCACAAGGACACTTTTTTATATTATTTTATTACTGTATATACATATATTTAACATTGTATTTCAGTCATGCGTTATCCACTGCACCACCCGACCATCCTAAACATTAGACAATAAACACAATGTATCATACGCACGAAGTGTTGTTGATCCAAAGGTAAAGTCGTTATTTGTAACGTATGTTATATACAAAATAAAGGTCATTATTATACAGACAGCGTAATCTACAAAATTAACATAACATACACACTACAAAATGCTACAAGTAGTATTTATATAGATACCTGTCGCTAACCAAGTTCTACAACTCTGAAAACAAAGTTCTACAACTCTGAAAACAAAGTTCTACAACTCTGAAAACAAAGTTCTACAACTCTGAAAACAAAGTTCTACAACTCTGAAAACAAAGTTCTACAACTCCAAAAGCAAAGAAAATGTGAGAAGCTTTGACTTCAAATGTGGAATTAAGCATCCAATCAGATTGAATACTATCAGCCCTGAATGTTTGAAAGCTTTAACGAATTGTCAAGAAAAATATTAGTATAATTTTTAATCAAGTACAAAGACATTTAGATGGGAACAGAAATAAGAGCTATGGAATTAAAACGTGCAAAATGTCGCTTTGTTAACAGTTGTTATAGTCAAGAATCAATATAAAAAAACAACATTTAACATTATAAATGATTGCCTTGAAAAAAAAGATAACCTACGAGCCTCGAAAACGCATTTTTCCTTTGTCAAGAAAAGAATGCTAAGGGCAGCTAATACACAATGTTATATTATATGTCAACGTTAGATTGGCATTCTTAACAATAAAAAGCTCGCCTTTACATCATCGTGTTTATGGAATAAGACCGAGACGCATTCACAACTACATCACATTAAATGATAAAATTGTAAGGATTAAATAAGCTAACGCTTTTCCTTCAAAACATATTGGTAATCCCAGCAGCTACCTTGTGAATGAATAACAAGGGGCCATGTAAGACCAATATACAGTCTATGGGGGTATTTTGGGTATGGTATTTTACACAATATCGCTCCAACTGTCAAAATTCTTTCTTAAACTGCAGGCAAAAATGGCATGAAATACTTTGTAAACTAAAATTTTCTTAAAGGAAATGTGAATAAGAAAAAGTTTGATAATTAAATGATTTCTTTAATTAGGAATTGAGACTTACCCTATAATCCGGACAGAGTGGTATCCCCTGTCATCGTTGTCCGGAAGTAAGTCCGGAACCGTGTTAGTATACTGGTATACTCCCGACTTATACATAAAGAAATCTTCTTTTACTTTCATTATCGCTGTGAAAAAAACCCAGAATAATATCAACTTTTTGTCTTACATATATCAATTTGACACTAGTAATCCATTATAACCATTACATCAATATCAAATAGTGAATTTAGATTTCAAATGAAACTAAAGCTTGCTGGAGTGCTTACAGCCTGCTTAGAGTCCAGCATTAGAGGCTACACCAACTAGGTCGTCCGTTACTAGTTTAATGTGACTGGACGGGATGTTTTGTTTGGTGCATAATAGTATTTCAGTGAGATATCACTATAACTTCGACTTCTGATGCGCGTTATCATATACAGAGAAATACACCAACATACCTTCTCTCCGGCACACATACACACATGTAGGCACACAATACACATTCAGACATGTCCTTATAGAATATTATTTGTTAATAGGGCGTGACATTCAAAATCTGTTCACGTTAATAAAATGGGCAATGTTCTATACAATTGGCTTTTGTGGTTCCTTTTTTAACGTTCAGCATTAAAGGGTAACGACAGCGACTGTTTCACCGTGACCTTGCGAGATTCTGTACTGGGTTCTTTTCTTAAGATCTGTACGATAAACCTCTCATAGTGGGCAAAGGGGAATTAGCAAATAGCTGAATAGTATTATGTCGTCAAAATTCTAAAACATAGCAATATGGCCAATACGGACTGCTTGATACCACGCTATACGATAAACGCGATGATTACAATTTTCCGATCGTGTACTTTCCATTTCTTGATAGTAATATCCCTGCTTCTCCAACCTATGGTATTTACATGTCGTAGTTGATTCGTTATTCTAGGGTTTGCTCTAAATATCGAGAAGCAGAAGACAAAGGACATGGTGTTATTATCTTGTAAGGGTATCCATGTGAATCTTTCCTTTTTTGATATTTTGCCCCTTATTTCGTCGATTTTGAGTTCGGATTGTGGTTTTGTTGGCACTTCGGTGTTCTCTATCTTTTTACTACTAGACAGATATAGCGATGCGGTATCAGACTGTGTCTTACCTTGTACAGGCCCGTTCTTGTATATCTCGTTCATTATGTCCTTCTCCTGAAATAAGTAATGATGTATTAAGCGTTATCAAGTATTTAACCACAAATTTTGCATATTGAAACAATGGCCTCATCCCTCACGTGAACACAAGTAACAAACTTCCTGTTCCCTTTTTAAAACAGATCAGTTACTGTGTCAAATAGATACAATTTGGGGTTTAATCTATCATATAAAACTGGGATTTTCGGCAACACTTAATTACATGGATTAAAAAATCAGGGAAATACGGGCGGGATGGTGTGCTGGGTGTCTTGGACATGATGTTTTAGTGAGATAGCACTTAAAAGCTGGCATAAGATCCAAACTGTTACAAGGAGGCAAGAACCCCAACAAACTCTGTCTTCGGAATACATGCACATATGCACGCTTACACATCACCCATGGAGGTATCTCCTTAATTGATATTGGCTTCTAATATGGCGCAACAATTAATGCAAACAGATCAACAGGGCTACTCCAAACAAGATAAAGGACTACTACCTTATAAGTATTTGTAAGCGGAGTTTATGAAATTTCAACCAATGAAAACATTTGGAAGGCGTGGTGTGACGAATCAGTTCAGAACAAAAGACGAAAAAGATGAAAATAGTCACCCTTGCTGAAAAGCTCGCCACTTTTAAAAGTAGTTTTCCATCAAAGAGGACCACAGTTCTTGGTTTGCCGAAGTACTCGTTCCATTTCTATATCTATATGACCTTTGTAACACTTTCAATATTGTTTTTATGTATTGTAATTATTTTATGTTTCTTTAATTTGTGTCTTGACAAAGGAGAGGATTGCTCCGAAAATTTGACAACACCAGTTTGTCTACACTGTTGTAATTACTTCTTTGCCCTTTATATGACCTATACTATGATATAGGTCAGTGTAAGTCGGGGTATGATCCCGTTCCTACCGTACTCACGTCACTAGATATTCGGTATGGCGGGGTTGAGTAGAGGATACGCCCCGTACTGTTGGCCTGCCCGTTCGGACAGGGTGCCGTGTTGGCATTCTTTTTGGTCTTTAGCATACACATTCCAGCCTCGCTATCGGTACCGCTGACATACGGGTAACAACCGTCGGACACTATCCTGGAATAGAGTTCATGGGGAGCATTTGGAATTGTTTGGAAATGTGCGAAATCGACTTGTATCAAATAGTACAAATACCTTTCATTAGATAAAGTATCTTTGGCAAAGCAATTATGGTATATTTTTGTTTCTGAAATGCAGTAATACATGCGTTATTTACCGTAGGCATCCGCCTTTCTTACAATATTGTTTAGGATAAATATGATATTTTTAAAAAGCTACCTTGCAACAGTATCATAATATTAGTTCTGTATATACACGAAACCTAGTCATTTATAAAATGTTTTCATATTTACCCATTTGTCGGAGTTATTTTGTGCTACTTTAGGTTTTTCTATGACAAAATCTTATTGATCATCAGATAAGAAGGAGTTAATATTCACCCTTTCTTGCGAAGAAACCACCAAGCTTTATCGAGATATCCGCCTTCACAACCAAGCTGCCCTCTAGCGGTATTACAAGATAACAGATGCTGGGGAGATAACTCATCATGAAGAATCCCGTCAGACTCTATAGACAGTCGATCAGCTGCAGTCGCTAAAACAACCAGAAAAGAATCTGATGTTGACAGTTGATAAAAAGTATCAGACACGACTTGATGATGGCTGTTCCTCATCTGCATATCGCTTACGATATGAACAGGAAGTGACGTCACAACTACAATATGATCTATGTAATGTGTACCCATGCCACGCAACAGAACATTATCGATAAGAATATTGAAATCTAAGATAAAACACAACTCAGCATATCATAGCATTTTCACTTGTTCTTTACCAATCAAAATGTTTTCCTGATTACAACTTGATAAATTCATGTCTCACCTACTGTAGAAAACGCCCAAGAAGCTCCGCAGTTGCCTTGGTCACGAACGGGATGTATTCGACCTTGCCAGCGCTCTCGAGAGTCAAATTCATCCGGAAGGTCAGGGTCAATTTGCACTCTTACAGGTTTCATCTTTCGAACGGCCATGTCCGGCGGGATGGTACCCAGCCTGTACCGTACTCCCTCGTCTAGAGTCAGGCCCCAGAAAGCCGAGTAATTATCAGCACGCCACCTACCGGAAGTGATGAAAACACCAAACATCAACCAAATGATAGACATTATCCTTACATTCGAAGGACATTATATGAATGTTAAATTATCCAAAAACCTTTCAACAGCACATGATAACAAAAAACAAGAAGACTCAGTTAAAGGTTAAAAATTGCAATATACAATATATAGTGTTTACATTATTGAGTCATAGCACCCAAATTAACGTATTTATTTTTGCGTTCTCCAAATTTTAGCGTAGTTTCGAATTTTATCTTTTTAGTACATTGGCGCAGGATACAACATGCGTAATAAATAACATTTTACAGGGAAATCAATTGACCCATTTTTAATGTAGGCCAAAATTGAAAGCGCTTTAAATATCAACATCTAGATTGATAAATATAAGTTTAGATAGCTAATTATTGCTGTAGGATGACGTTTGTAGCTTTATATCTCCAGAAAAGAACCGTTGGCTACTTGGTTGACCAAGCCTAAAATATACGCGACAGTTTGTGGTTGTCGCTTACCCACTGTCGTGGCTGTTGACTTCGCCAATCATTTTTGTTTGTATGAGACACACGTGCTTGGTACAGTTCCATCTTTGTTGGTCTGGAAATGTTGGGTCCACGATACACGTGCTGGAAATAAATACATCGTTGTCATGGTAACGATTTGCCAATTAAATTCATAATTTCATTCATTCATCTCTGAAGACGATAACTTTTGTGATCAAAATGAATACTACGGTCAACTTTAGTTAGTTGAACAGTCAAGTCAACTATTTTACTTATATAATATATTGGACAATGACCTACATTTATTACAGGTGCCCGAGTACCTACCATGTATTACAGGTGCCCGAGTACCTACCACATATTACAGGTGCCCGAGTACCTACCACGTATTACAGGTGTCCCGAGTACCTACCACGTTTTACAGGTGCCCGAGTAACTACATTTGTACCACGTATTACAGGAGCCCCGAGTACTTACCACGTATTACAGTTGTCGGCGAGGACATGGTTGGTTGGGTACTCCTGGCCAGCCCTCTGACAACCTCCTGTGTGATAGAACATTTTTAATTCATACATAATTTGTTTATTTACAATTATTTCCCATTTCCTTATCCGAACTTTTGGATAGATTCAACTTAGAAATTGAACATTTTAGCACAAATATAGCTTTTTTTGATACCGCACAACTATTATACGCATAAACCAAGGTATGATTTTTGTCCATTTTGCTAAGGATCCTATGGCCAAGGTTGATATCTGGATGGGGGTTAGGTTCAGAAAAAGATATTCGAATAATGGTTTGGTTTGTTTATGTTTTACGTCCAATTAACAGCTATGGATAAGGCATTTAAGGACGTGCTACGTTTTCGTGATGGAGGAAAGCCGGAGTTCCCGGAAAAGAAGCACCGACCTACAGTGTACAGATAATACCGGCGGCTACTCAACGTAGACCTTGAACTCATGACCCAGAGGTGAAACACTACTTGGCCACGGCAGCCCATACACGATGACGGAATTGTAATTATCAGTATAATGTGATCGGGTGCGGTGTTCTGCTGGGGGCCTTCAGCAGAATACTTCAGTGTGATAGCACTACAAAGTAGGCATCAATTCCGGACTGTCCCAATGTGCTTACACGAATATACCACAGCCTTCCAAATCACACACATTCAATACACACACTCACATCGAGTATACCATGAAGCCGTCCTTAAATGGCCTAAGCTGTTGAAAGGGCACAAACAAAATAAAACCGAACTCGTATTGTAATGTTGACGGTACGGTCCTGCATCATAATGCCATAGTCATGGTTTAGAAATTCCCTCTTCTCAACTCAAAGGTAAGACAAAGAAATACGTATTTACATGCGTTACCTGTCCAGAGATATATAAGAGCTATAAATATAAAAAAAAAAAAGAGTTTTCAGAACGGAATACATGTATCAAACAGTAATAATTTTGTCGGACTGATTAGAATAGTAGGCTACACTGAAGTACTGGTAAAGTATAATCTGATAATGTTACATGAAGCTCAGAATTATTAATATCTCAGAGAAACATTAAGCAAAATTGCTTTCTGTCAAACTATTCTTGCAAAATTAATCAATATTATAAAGGTGAAAAAGAGACTATAATGGAACAATGCAGCTACTGTATTTGAATAAATTAATATGCGTGCCACTTACGACATATTTTACTTTGTATATGTCATATAATTAACATCATAATTCAGATATGATTAATGGGTAAAATCGTTTGAAAGTAGATGTTCTTTTTTCACATTTTGTAGATAATGTTAATAAGTGTAAGTTGCTGTCAATCTCCCGGGGGAGACAGATACAGATGAGGGCGGATGATGACGATACCTGTCATTGTGTATCACCTCTCCTTTGTCATTGTGACGAGGAACACATTTGTCAGACGACATTCCTGGGAGACACGTATAACGTGTACTGTATAAAATATACAGTGTGTTTTCTCATAGTTTATCTCGGGGATAAGACTGGGTTTTTTCTCTTTTTTAGATGTATGATTATTACAGATCGCATAAATTATGTCAGCTTCGTCAAGCCTAAGTGTATGATAAAGCATAAACCGTTACGGTGGCTATCTGGTGAATATCTAGGCGGTATGGTGTATATCTATAAGATGTAGGTTAGTTGTTCAGACGTAAATAGATGGCACCCTTAGATAGGCATTGTTGGGCCCCACGTCTGCAAAACGTTAATTATATATTCCTCGACCAACAGCGCAGTATACACACACAAAAACACACTAAGTCATCGTATGCCAATCTTACTAATCTACATTTCCGAAAGTATAAATGGATGGAGTGACGGAAAACTCCAGATTATTTTCAGTTGAAAGTTGAAAGCTGTAAGGTTTATTTTTATAACAGTATGATGCCAGATGAGGCATCAAAGAGTTTTTTGTGATCGTTGTAAAAATGTTGCCATTCGTACCCCACAATGTGTACAAAAGTCGATACGGGAATTTTAATGATACTTTTAATTTGTAGATTTTAGAAAAAGGGTATTCATTTGAGGTTCTTTCAAACAGTTAAATCACAATGTAGTTTGTAGGTTGTCTAAAAGTGGTTTACAAATGATCATCCGTGGTTATAGGAGCTTTGCGATCAGCCAATATCTTTCTCAAATCCCTTGGGAGAATACAGCCAATGCTGTGATGTAAGTTCTCAATCAAGCCGGCCGGGGTTCGATTCCCCGACTGGACGCGAAAAGGTATGGGGTCACCTGCTCGACCACTTGGGTTTTCTACGGGTACTCTGGTTTCCTCCCACAATAAGACCCTCGCGCGCTAACATCTGGGCCAACAAGAGTGATTAATATAAGTAACATAACTTGTTTCATAATTTTTGTAAAATAAATAAAGTTTATAATTACAATTCGGCACAGCCCTGACTCGAACTCGTAACCGTTTAGATAGCAAAGAGAGCTCAATGTGTGGGGACAACACGGACGCTTCACGGCGATTGTAACGTACCCAGTTTATGAGGTCTTTATGACACGTAACAAAGGAGTATAAAATCTATTGATGTGTACGTGATATTAATTCAGTGGCGGACAATATTTAATAGGCGGGAAAATGTCTGTTTACCTAACATGAATATTACCACTGAATAATTAAAATCAAATATTACAATAAAAATGGAAATTTCAAAAGATAGTTTCTTTCTACTGGTAACAAAACTCGTTGAATTTTTACTACAAGCTACATGTGTATAAACTATTGAATGTAAAAAAAACTTCTTCATAAAGTATTTCCGGAAAAAAATAAGTATGCTTCTTTGAAATCTGGTACATAGACATATAGTACAAGAATGTATACAGTAAACTTTTCAAACTTTTTAATAACTTTACATCCGTAATTCGTCATTTTCATTATAAATGCTATTTGGAAAAGGTTTTTCTATATCATAAATGCAAAGAAATGTAATGTTTAATTCAATTTGACTTGTAATTGTCGTATGTTGGCTAATGGAGAAAATGTAGGGGAGCTTTCCTTACAATGCTTGTATAATTACTATTTAATGTAACTTCTGTACACAACTCACTCCACACTCTGTTTTGAGGACCCCAAGTTTGCCATATCCAAAGGCAAGTCGGCTACTTGTGTAAATAAAATCCAGGTATATGATTATACAATATTTACCTGTGATTCTTATAACAGTAACACGAGACTGTGTCTAGACCGACAAAGTATGCGGAACATCAAAAAAGTATCTAGTGAGAATACCGGGTCAACTACTGTTTAACTTATAAACGTAACGTGACGCAGGTACGGGACTCGATTCTCAGGAATAATCTTTTTTAAAAATCACTTTTGTACTAATCAATCTATGTTATTCTCTTTCATCGGACAACCTTTATATTCATCTCTCACCTAACAGTCCCCTTTATGATATAATATTGCTCATGATTAATATAAATCAATATCTCCAAAACTTCTTATACGAAGAAAAAGACAGCTCACATGCGCTGCTGTTCTGAAATCGACATCACCGCGTCATTACTTTTGAGGCATTACCAAGGCACGTCATCAATTTTGTCGCACATTTTGTGACATATGCTTAAATTCACAACATGAATGTGTAAGAGAAAAACAATTCAACCAATGATGCATTGTGCTGACAGAGAGATTTAAGCCCTTGGAATAAGATTTTTTAAGCTCTACTCAGGGCACAACTTCGTTCTATAAATTCAAAAATCTTAACCTCGGATAGAGGTGGTAATGATTTAAATAGTTCATATTGTGGAGGTTTCATACAGTGTATACTGTTCGAGATCATTACACGGCACTTTAAATAGTTCTCTGATAAGAACTGTTAATACAAATTTGTATCGTGGTCTCTGGTTACAAGTAGTGAGTATTGTAAGAGATGTTATATGCTTGGTGTTGTACATTAGTAGATAAGAAATGTAATTTTCATGTGCAACACTGAAAAAAATCTTCATAAAAAGTAGCAATAACACAATATTCACTGCAAAGCGTAAGTAAGTTTTAGATAAGGACCCATTTATTAAACTGAGCTCGACCTAATCATACGACGATGTGAAAACGAACGTGTAGCTTTACATGTGCACGATTGCATACAGCTTCTAGTTGCCGAGTAAAATATTTTACTTCAAGGCAGCCCTATGAAATTGTTCATTAAATTTAGAGTCTCCTCGTCGCTTTTTCTTTTTCCTCTATTTATTTCTTCCCACGTGTAACCTCTGTCACTTTCTATCCCCTGTTTATTTATTTCTTCTTGAAATAATTTCCCCCTAACATTTTATCAATTCACTTTTTTACATTGCCTCCCTCGTTCACTTTTTTTCTTTTCTCAACCTACATGTATCTTTCGCCTCTACACATTTTATTCTTTCCTCCTATACATCCTTATCCCTTGAACTCTACAATAACTTATCTCTAATCTTCCTTTTCTTCCAATAAACCCTTTCCACTGCAACACTTTTCCTTACCTTTTCTTCCTCTACATTCTCCTGATTTAACCATCAATCTCATTATTTTCCCTCCTTGCCCCCACCCAAAACACACTTATTGTTTCACTTTCTGCCCTGTACTAGCTTCTCTCGTCATCTTTTCCACCTCTGTACTCCATTTTCTTTATTTCTTTCTTCATCAACCCAATATCTGCTCTCTTTCATTTTTCTCTCTATCTTTTTCAAATGCTTTACTCCCGCCTCCGTCGTCCTCTCTATCATGCAGTCCCCTCCCCCACTGGAACGGTGACGCGGGCAGCTACAGTTGCTGATAACCCTTCCCTGACATATGTTTCGTAATCTTGGTTGTGTAATACATCTCCGAGTTTAACATGCCCGATAAACTCCACACAGTAATCATGTCAACGCCTCCCCACTTCGTCTGCTTAATTTCGAAAGTTAAATTGTCAGTTACAAGTGATATGTTTTACTTGTTTATCCTCATAAAGTTGTCATATTAACAGTATCACAAACTATGGGAACGAGTTATGTTTCTGAGAGACCAGCACCGTGACTTATAAAGCGATATTTCTATTTGAATGAAAAGAAACTTAACTTGACAATAAATATATTGAGTATCCCCCAAGGTGGGATTTTAGCCATTGAGAAATTGACGGAGGACTGAAACAGAAACTCGTATCCTGCTCTGAATATAATAATTGAAACTCATATCTAGCCCTGTATACAATGTCGGAATCTCATATCTAGCCCTGTATACAAACTCATATCTAGACCTGTATACAAACTCATATCTAGACCTGTATACAATGTCGCAAACTCATATCTAGCCCTGTATACAATGTCGCAAACGCATATCTAGCCCTGTATACAAACTCATATCTAGACCTGTATACAATGTCGGAAACTCATATCTAGCCCTGTATACAAACTCATATCTAGCCCTGTATACAACGACGGGAACTCATATCTAACCATGCAAACAAAGACATGAACTGATATCTAACCCTAGCCTGCGTACAATGATTGAAACTCGTATTAGTCCTGTACGGAAAATAATATCTAGTCCTGCATGCAACGACGGGAAGTCATATCTAGCATTGCATGCAAACAATGACAATGGCATTAGCTCATATCTAGCCCTGTGTACAACAACAGGAAATCATTTAATTGGCGAGATGGGGAGGGGGGAGGGAGTGGTGATGGTGGAATCGGTCTCAGGGACAGGAACATGTATCTCGTTATATAAGGAAGATGTTAGTCTAAGGGGGAGGAAACTTCATCTTAACTGAACCCAAATGGACGGGAGGTGGTTCATATCTATCTCTCAACACCATAATATTACACACAGACTCATATCTAGCCCTGGACACAATGCTGTAGGTGATATCTTACTGTACCTTGTAATACAATTGTAAGGAGGGAAACATATGCTATTAGGGTGGGGTTGGCATATCCAGCAGCGGGGTTTAGTGACAGGAAGGAAGTCACATCTAGTGTTGCCGATTTGCAATACGAATTAATCAATACCAAATGAGAAAAAAAATAACGTAAACAAAAAAATCCCCCCTCCCCATCCCTTCCCGCAATTTTTCATTTTTATTAACAAAAAGCGTTCGCCTTCCTCTCCTAGGTGAACTGTACCGTGTCCTTAGAATCATTTAAAGAAAGGCTGCGTGTGTCGGACATGTTTAACACAAATATACAATTAAACATTTGTAACACTTTCTAAAGAGAAGTCTTACATATCAATTCCTGTAAACACCCATCACATTGTAGCATTAATGAGAATCGCCTTGTGACCCCACACTATACACCGCAACACAATGATAAGACACTTACATTAACCAGCGCCATTATATAACCCTTTCTTACCCCTGTACTTATAACGTACTTCACAGAAGAGCGGTGTGCCGGGCCCTGTCTTATCGGAGACGGTGCATACTATCGTCTGCTCAACTGCATGTTGGATTCTGAAATGTTTATTGCAGAAGCCGCACGAAATTTGATAATTGTTCATAGACAAAATGTGAAATGGCTGTTTCTCGTCCTACCATTGAATGGTTCAAATGTCTGGTAAACATTGCTTAATGCTACTGCTATAGTATGCTTTTGCAATTGTCAAATACATCGGTTAGATAATTGTCTTTTTTATCATTTAACATTGTGTATTGATTGTGTTAGATGCAGGATCCGTAGCTACTAGTTCCGATCTTTTGTAAAAAAAAAATCTTTTGTTATTATCGGACAAAGATAGGACCAAGAAGCTGCTGATCCCGCTGAGACGTTTAAAGACACCGTATTGTGTTTCATGTATTACTTTCTTTTGTATTATGTAACTTCTCTTTCCGTTTATATAAGATTGTCTGTTGTTTCATTTAGCAATTATATAAAATATGAAATAGTCATTAATTATGCATAAATATTGCCTTCGAATTTTGTAAACTTTTGATCTGTTTTGCTGAGAGAGAAAAAATCGGAGAATACCGAAGCGGGAACAATACCATAATTCTATCTCAAAATCGATTAAAATAGGGGTAAAATATAATATGAAAAAAGGAAAGACTTTCACGGAGATTATTGTGAAATTACAAAAGAATAAGACCATGTGTTTTGGAAGAGTAAGGTCTTTCGCTTCATCGACGACACCGACCATGTATGTCACATCTATGTACATTGTAAACGTCCTCAAAGTGATAACCGAGTCATCATGATACGCTTCGGTTGAGTACGTCTCGTTGTAGGCTGGGTAATGGTTAACGATAAATAAATAATGAAGGAAAATATGTTTAACAAGCCAACTTAACATTTATTTAAGGAGCAAGCCCCTGTCTGTATGTCATTAAATTATATAAATCATGTTAGATGTTATAATCAAAAGTGCACATAACGGCCCTAGATTCCGCGGTCAACACTTTATATTCTGTTCAGGTATTTGATAAAGATACAAATATGTGACTATCTATATTTTCTATGGACTCTTGGGTATCTTCAGCGTTAAACAGATGCAAGAATTGTAAGTGACACCAATTGAAGGTCATTAAAGAAACCCTACATGTAAAGAGGTAGATACGCGGTTTTATTAACTCCTCGGGCACATAAGTGTTACTAATATGTCCAAATAGCTCGACAAGCACAGTCGGTTATGCGATATATTTGCCCAACTGACATGGTATTTCGATCAAGCAAACATTTAAATTCTGTCAACATTTGTGACATATAATTACGCGGAATCTGAGAACGTACTGTCTATAATTGTAACCTCTGTATGTGACAGAGGTCAGCTGTCACGTGACCGGTGTCGGGTGTATGGTCTAGGGAAGCTGGAGGAGACTAGATGTTGATTTAGAGTACATGATATGACAGGGGAACACTGAACGTTGACAACGCGACACGTTTTTCTTAACCAGGTGTTTGACACTTTAATCCCAGATAACATTTCTTCGGGATTTGAAAAATTCCATTACGGTTTATATATGTGACAACAGTCAATAGCTTTAAGGCGCTAAATATGTCTACATTTAACACCAGGAGCGGAAAGGTAATGTACTATAGGTGAATATCCAAATCATTAAACTACAACATCCCGTGATTAGAAAGTCCGAAATGGTCCATTTCCGTTTTATGGCCCAATCAATAATTGACCACACAACAGCGAGGTCTTTATCCTATTTTATATAGAATGAAACGTCAATTACTTGTTCTGTTAAACCGTCGAATCATCATTAGCCAGTTATAGTTGTCACCATGGTAGCTTGTATCATTATAATTCTAACACTATCATCATTGTAACTTGTATCATTATAGCATTGTCACCATGGTAACTTTAATCATTATAACCTAACACGGTCACCATTGAAACTTGTAGAATTATAGCCCAAACATTGTCACCATGGTAACATGTACAGCATTATAACAATGTCACCAAGGTAACTTGTAGCATTATAACACTGTCACCATGGTAACATGTAGCATTATAACACTGTCACCATGGTAACATGTAGCATTAAAACACTGTCACCATCATAACATATAACATTATAACACTATCACCATGGTGGGGTGTAGCAGTTTAAGCCTAACACGCTCACCATTGAAACTTGTAGCAGTAAAACCATAACAATGTCACCATGGTAACTTGTAGCATTATAACACTGTCTCAATGGTAACATGTAGCATTATAACACTGTCTCAATTGTAACATGTAGCATTATAACACTGTCTCAATGGTAACATGTAGCATTATAACACTGTCTCGATGGTAACATGTAGCATTATAACACTGTCTCAATGGTAACTTGTAGCATTATAACACTGTCTCAATGGTAACTTGTAGCATTATAGCCCTAACATTGTCACCATGGTAACATGTATAGCATTTTAACACTGTCTCAATGGTAACTGGTAGCATTTAAAGCCTAAATCTGTCGTCATGGTAAATTGTATCATAATAACACAAGCATTATTAGATTCCTTAAGTTGGCGTCATTATAATATCCATCGGTCACTTATCCTGTAGGATAGACATTGGTACGATGACCACGTCAACTCTGCCTCAATCAATTTTCCCATCATAATTTCACATTTTATATGTCTTTTAACTTGTAGTAAAAAGACTTTACTTAATGTTCCAATCACTATGATTTAGATCGGGAATGACTCAAATTCCTTGTCTGATATTTCAGGATGCACTATCAAATTTGATGCATATTTTTTCATGAACCACATTCCAAGAATATATCTCGAGATAAAAATGACATCCTTGGCGGTATTTAATTATGATTACGGAGGAAGACTTGCGGGTATGACGTGCCCGTGTCACGGATAATGATAGCATTGTACAGCGCCCGATAGTATTTGTCGATAAAGTGCAAGTTTTAAAGGTTATTAATGTACGGTTTATATTAATATATAATTTATCAAAATATTTCATAATTTAATGGTGTCTGCAGTCTGCGGTTATCACTTTGCAATGCTCTTAAAACGTCATCATAAAGCTGTATTCTTTTCATAACATACGTTCATATGAATATTATTGTATGTTTTTTTCAATACATCGAGTATAATGCCTTCATAAAATGG
Source organism: Mimachlamys varia (assembly GCA_947623455.1). Lineage (NCBI taxonomy): Eukaryota > Metazoa > Mollusca > Bivalvia > Pectinida > Pectinidae > Mimachlamys > Mimachlamys varia. Next base: position 7,376,405 of record OX392530.1, read on the forward strand.
ACCAAGAACTGTCCAATTAATGCACAGCCCCACACTTTCAGAGCTGCATTGAAAACATCTTGACATGTTTTGACACCTTTTAACAAGTAATATTGCTTTCATCTTTTTTTAAAGCATTAAAATAAACCGTGACATTTCACTTTTGGTTTACTGATTTTTACTGATCGTATTTATTGTTGGTTTGGGGCCGCGGTAACCGAATGGTTAAGGCGCCCAGCATTCTACCCCTAGCCCTCCACCTCCTGATTGAGTAGGGAAGTTGCCAGGTACTGACCGTAGGTCGGTTGGTTTTCTCCGGGTACTCCGACTTTCCTCCACCTTCAAAACCTGACACGTCCTTAAAAAAGGATCCTGGCTGTTAATAGGACGTAAAACAAATAAAACCAACCCAAACATTGTCTGTATTAGTATAGCATAAGGATGAAGACCTTGGAAAGAACTGTGAGAATGTTGGACAGAAATAGTACCAGCTTATCCCCGAAGTATTTGACCTTGTGTCAGACCGATATGATAGGGCGATTGAAGTCCTTTGTAACAATCGTTAGATTTCCATTAGGTATAATTAGTCTGATTCTACAACAAATCACCTTCCTTTCGGAACCCCGAATTGTTTACATTAACCCCGATAAGACAAGACAGCTCTCCGCTGATCGCTGATCAGCATCTTACAGTGACATCACTAAATCCTAACATTTTGAAATAAACATTATTCAACTTCGAAATTCATTTTACTGCACGTTGTAAAACTAGACAATGAAACAGAAGAGAATGTTAATGAAAAATATCAGGTGATCTTCGAAAATATCGCTTGATTTGCTTTCTAAAATTTTAACCGAAGTTTGTTAAGCTAACCGGGCTATGTAAGTCTGCCCTGGGTTACCTTTATAGACTCCGTGTATTGAACACAACTGATAACTTTCTAGTACCGAGTCTCTCTATCTACATCATTATCACCGCCCCTTCTGTGATTTACTGGTCCTGTTTGTTTACTAGTGTATACAGTATAAGTCATGTCGAGCTTGGCTAAGGAGGGTATACTTCATGGATATCATCCAATTTTAGAGTATAGCTTAGTCTTAACACAAATACACAAGTCAGTTTTATCCAATCGAGTTAACCAAGTAAGCCAGACAGTTCGTTAACCTTTGAACAATCGAATGAGACCTTTGCCTTTTTTCTGTTTAAAGAGTTTTCCTTTTAACAATACTGTTCTGTGAAATATACAGAATCTTATCAAGAAATATGCAGGTACCAATCAAACCTTGTTTAATGGCAAGTTGGAACTGATCCGTTCCAGTCAAACGAAATCATCTAGATTAAAAGTTTGAACACTAGTACGTAACAAACAAGATTACAAAATGTAACAATAAAACACTAAACTCGAAATCGACCGAACTGAAAATATGAACGAAGGAAAAATTTACATGGAGACCCTTGAAAATTTACAAGAGAATAAGACATGATGTTCAAGCAAAGTACGCGCCTTCTGCTTCATCGACGACATTCGCCATATAAATCGAGATTATACTGAAATATATGCAACGCCATCAAAGTGTGAACTGGGGTAATTTTACAAACATTACAGCTTGGCATAGTGATACTAATGAGCACAACAACAGCAGAAGAAACTTAAAGCTTTTCCGAAGGAACATTAAAATGAAAGTTTAATTATAATTTGAAGTTTTTCTTTCACAATTTATTTTCTTTTCATTTTCATTCTAAAATTTGTATTATGTTTTCAACGAAAATGTGTCTATTAGAAACGCATAAACATGCACATAGTGTTGAATAGCAAATAACAAGACAAAAACCAAATCATTATCTGAGCGCTTGTGCTTGGATGAACTCGACTTTGTCCAATTTGCATTCGTGATACCAGTGATTACCAATTGAAAGCAGTAAGTTCAATGCTCAGATTTTTATCCAAACATGACTGTTGTTCATTCTATGGAAGATATATTTTCGATCGCGCATACTTTGTTTGCCATTATTTGCTTATTCAGCCTTTTTATGGCAAATAGTTTTTAATTTGAATGGACAGTAAGAAGACATTGTGAGGGTTTTTGGCCCGGAAGTTGATCAAGGAGAGAATTGACCAATAGACAGGTACCAGTTAAGAGGTTCTTCATACATTGTCGGCACGTGGAAGCCACGCTCGAGTGGTTTTTTTTTCGTTATTAAATAATTCTGTATTGTAATAGCTAGTCGCCCGGTACTATAATCAAAGCTTACACGTAAAGTGTGTGTCTATGCAGTTAAAGTAAGTAATTTCTATAATTACAGCCATATCCGGCGTCTGTGATAGAACTCCGAACGACTTTTTAAGTAGTAACAACGACTTCATAAGAGGCTGACCCTTCTCAATATCTAATAATGAATGGCAAAACAACCCACTACGACCTAAACCTAAGGTTTGCAATTTTGTTAACCAATTTTAAAAGTGTTGCGTTATTACTCAAAATGTAGTGGTTCTTTTGAAACTATTTATTGGGGGAGGGGGGGGGGTGCATAGGAAACATTGAAGTAAAAGTAATTTAATAAACAAACCCGTGACCAAGAGTTTTACCGCATTATTGTTAGGAGTATCTTCAAGTTAAATTACCTGATTATCTATTCTCACTGTTATCACACTTTTCATAACTTATGGAAATGAAAAACAAAAGCATATCAAAGAAATCCAAAATTAAACCTTTTTCGAAGAAGTACTACAAAAAGGGTTGTATTAGATTTCGCCGAGTAGAACTTTAATGCTCTTTCGAAGTTTATTAGATGAAACGAGGTCAAATATGAGTATGAGCAAAAAAAATATTAACAACGAAATTCTTTATTATTTTGGGAGGACAAGACTTTCTGCTTCATCGACGAAACCAGAAATTACGAGTTCAGAAATTAAGAGCCAGATTAGTCAAAATGACATCACGTGACAAATTAACGAGCACAATAAAACGACAGGCAATGATTCTCACAATGAGATCATAATGGCGACCATAAACTTGCCCATAATTATCATCAGCCTACATTCAGCACTCGCCAATTAGCTGGCATTATCTGACCGCCATTTCCAATTATTCTACACAATACTAATATTGTAAGGATAGAAGACTAATGATGACCTTTAATATCATTAACTCAGATTGTATGTACCAAATGCCCAGCTTGCGAATATCGTCTATAGCGAACCTTATGCTAGTTTGTTATTTTTGTTTTTAAATTTGACAGAAAGAAATATACTAAAAACATCAGTTAAAAAAATCAGAGAATACTGCAACATCAAAAAAACTATATTACGAACTCAAAAGCGATTCAATTCAATACAAAATATGAAAAGTGAAATATTTTCACGAATATCATTAAACAAGTGCTGTACTAGTAAACAAAAAATATGTGCTCGGAGAGAGTAAGCGTCTTCTGCTTTATTGACAACACCAGCTATGTAATGTTTAGGTCACATCCAAGTAAATGTCACGGCCTCAAAGTGAGAACTGGGGCATCGAGGATATGAGGTTTATTCGAAAAAGAAATAACGAGATGATATAGATAATACTATGTACCTCCAAACACTACATTTCAACATGAACAATTTCACTGTAGCGACGTTTACAAAGACTAAACCAGGGTTTGAAGAAAATGTTACATCTTTATGCATATGCTGTGTAATGTCCTGCTAGATAAATCATTATTCAATTTCGGTCGAAGCCATTTCACCTTAAATTGCTCCATAAGGAATGGATAACTGTGATCACATTTTGACAGAGCATTTTTGAAAGGTAACAACAGATAAAACCTATGTTCCTGGTATTGAAACTTTTTCAAACCAATGTGGTTTCATGAGCATTCCTCAACTTAAGGGCATTCCCTAAACGTTTTCATAGGAAAGCATTACAGAAATTAAGAAAAATTCTTCAATTTTCCCCATAACTTCTTTAATGTTTCAAATGAATATTTGTGATTTCCTGAAGTAAAGGAACGTTGATGAAACTGGCCATAGTTTCATCAACGTTCCTTAACTTAAACATCCCCATACGTCATCAACATCATCAACGTTCCTTAACTTAAGGAATCTCCTTAACTTAAAAATTTCCATAGGAAAGCATTACATAATTTAAGGGGGTAATCCTTAGGAAAGGAAATTTCCTTAAATTCTGTAATGCTTTACTATGGAAATTTTTAAGTTAAGGAGTTTCCTTATGTTAAGGAACGTTGATGAAACCAGGGCCCGGGGTCAGTGTGGCCTGCGACTATACGTTGGTCTTGAAACTGTTTAATACTTTCAGTGTTTATCATATCTATAGACACATCATATATAGTAATATATATTTTATAGTCATTGCTACTTGTAATTCATATCCGGCGCTTATCGCAATAGTAGCGCTTCAGTGCTAATGTTTACTGTTTTAGATATGCGACGCTATGATATAAAAGTAATTCTACAGAAGATAATGTTTAGTGTATTAGATACACGACGCTATGATATAAAAGTGATTCTACTGAAGCTAATGTTTAGTGTATTAGATACACGACGCTATGATATAAAAGTATTTCTACTGAAGCTAATGTTTAGTGTATTATATACACGACGCTATGATATAAAAGTGATTCTACTGAGCTAGTGTTTAGTGTATTAGATACACGACGCTATGATATAAAAGTGATTCTACTGAACCTAATATTTAGTGTATTAGATACACAACGCTATGATATAAAAGTATTTCTACTGAAGATAATGTTTAGTGTATTAGATTCACGACGCTATGATATAAAAGTGATTCTACTGAACCTAATATTTAGTGTATTAGATACACAACGCTATGGTATTAAAGTGATTCTATTGAAACTATAAGTTTAGTGTATTAGATACACGACGCTATCATATAAAAGTGATTCTATTGAAGCTAATGTTTAGTGTATTAGATACACGACGCTATGGTATAAAAGTGATTCTACTGAGCTAGTGTTTAGTGTATTAGATACACGACGCTATGATATAAAAGTGATTCTACTGAGCTAGTGTTTAGTGTATTATATACACGACGCTATGGTATAAAAGTGATTCTACTGAGCTAGTGTTTAGTGTATTAGATACACGACGCTATGGTATAAAAGTGATTCTACTGAGCTAGTGTTTAGTGTATTAGATACACGACGCTATGATATAAAAGTGATTCTACTGAGCTAGTGTTTAGTGTATTATATACACGACGCTATGATATAAAAGTATTTCTACTGAAGCTAATGTTTAGTGTATTATATACACGACGCTATGATATAAAAGTGATTCTACTGAAGCTAGTGTTTAGTGTATTAGATACACGACGCTATGGTATAAAAGTGATTCTACTGAGCTAGTGTTTAGTGTATTAGATACACGACGCTACGATATAAAAGTGATTCTACTGAGCTAGTGTTTAGTGTATTAGATACACGACGCTATGGTATAAAAGTGATTCTACTGAAACCATAATGTTTAATACATTAGATACACGACCCTATGGAATAAAAGTGATTCTACTGAACCTAATATTTAGTGTATTAGATACACGACGCTATGGTATAAAAGTGATTCTATTGAAACTATAAGTTGAGTTTATTAGATACACGACGCTATGGTATAAAAGTGATTCTACTGAACCTAATATTTAGTGTATTAGATACACAACGCTATGGTATAAAAGTGATTCTATTGAAACTATAAGTTTAGTGTATTAGATACACGACGCTAGTATATAAAAGTGATTCTACTGAAGCTAATGTTTAGTGTATTAGATACACGACGCTATGGTATAAAAGTGATTCTACTGAACCTAATATTTAGTGTATTAGATACACAACGCTATGGTATAAAAGTGATTCTATTGAAACTATAAGTTTAGTGTATTAGATACACGACGCTAATATATAAAAGTGATTCTACTGAAGCTAATGTTTAGTGTATTAGATACACGACGCTATCATATAAAAGTGATTCTACTGAACCTAATATTTAGTGTATTAGATACACAACGCTATGGTATAAAAGTGATTCTATTGAAACTATAAGTTTAGTGTATTAGATACACGACGCTATCATATAAAAGTGATTCTACTGAAGCTAATGTTTAGTGTATTAGATACACGACGCTATGATATAAAAGTGATTCTACTGAGCTAGTGTTTAGTGTATTAGATACACGACGCTATGGTATAAAAGTGATTCTACTGAGCTAGTGTTTAGTGTATTAGATACACGACGCTATGGTATAAAAGTGATTCTACTGAGCTAGTGTTTAGTGTATTAGATACACGACGCTATGATATAAAAGTGATTCTACTGAGCTAGTGTTTAGTGTATTAGATACACGACGCTATGGTATAAAAGTGATTCTACTGAGCTAGTGTTTAGTGTATTAGATACACGACGCTATGATATAAAAGTGATTCTACTGAGCTAGTGTTTAGTGTATTAGATACACGACGCTATGGTATAAAAGTGATTCTACTGAGCTAGTGTTTAGTGTATTATATACACGACGCTATGGTATAAAAGTGATTCTACTGAGCTAGTGTTTAGTGTATTAGATACACGACGCTATGGTATAAAAGTGATTCTACTGAGCTAGTGTTTAGTGTATTAGATACACGACGCTATGATATAAAAGTGATTCTACTGAGCTAGTGTTTAGTGTATTAGATACACGACGCTATGGTATAAAAGTGATTCTACTGAGCTAGTGTTTAGTGTATTATATACACGACGCTATGGTATAAAAGTGATTCTACTGAGCTAGTGTTTAGTGTATTAATTTAGATACACGACGCTGTGATATAAATATGATTCTATTGTTTGGGTATTTATGTTCCCTAGCACAATTGTATAGCGTTTGTAACGAGGGCTGTTTACGTGTTTATATAGTGGAACCATACTGATACTTCAGTGTTTATTTATTCTTGGCAAAAAACAGGTACATTGGAAAACGGGATCATCGGAGAAAGTGTCGGGAGACGGGAGATAATGTGCAGTCATGGAATTTAAACGGGGTACAACACCAATAATGAATAATGCAATGCAAATCAACCCATTAGGGTTTTTTAATGCCAAATTACCAAATGTCACATGTTATTCAGTATGTGTGGCTTCATTTGCAAAAGTATTGTTATTATTTCATTAATATTTTTCTTTGTCTTTGCTCGGAAATGATTTATCAAAGATACCTTAAATAAGGTTAACAAATCATACAAAAGAAATCTGTTAATCAATCAAAAGATAAAGTAATGCAATGGGGCAATTGATCATTTTACATAAAGATCCGTAAATGTGGTTATGCGCATCCTCCTTTTAAACGAAAGAAGTTAAAGTTCCAGAAAATGATGTGTTCTCAAAGGGAGAACCAGGGTATTGACAGCGACACATTCGACACCCTAACGAGCATTACAAAATATCAAAGAAAGAAGTTCAAATTCCAGAAAATGATATTACAAAATATCGATATTTACAACGGTTAATGAGGTGATTGTGGCGACCAGCAAAGTTGCTGATAATTTTCAATAATCTTCCCAAATGTACTTCTACCAGTTAATTAGCCGGTTATCATCTGACCATCATTTATAATTACTGTACACTGTACTACATTGCTACTGGGAAAGACTAATAATAGCAACACAAGCATTGTTAGCTTAGATTGTATGTACGAAATGCTTATAGCTTACGACATATATAAAAAAAACTGTTGAAGCTTTACATTGATAGCTTTAGGTCATTATCCCGTTAAGATACATCACACATACTGACTACATCAGATATTAGCTGTCACGTATCAAAATCTCATATAAGACCTGACATTTTAAAATATAAACTTTATTTATTTTACAACAATTATGAAACGAGTAATCTAACTTATATTAATCACTCTTGTTGGCCTGGATGTTAACGTCCGAGGGGTCTTATATAGTGTGAGGAAACCAGAGTACCCAGAGAAAACTCACGTGGTCGGGCAGGTGACCCCATACCTTTTTACGGTCCGGTCGGGGAATCGAACCCAGGCCGCCTTGGTGAAAGACAAATTCACTATCCACTGCACCACCCGATCGTGACCACATGGCACATTCTTAAACCAATACAAGCAATCCATACCAAACGATTGGCGACTTTAAAAGTAACCTTGAGTACCTCTACAATCGTTAGCGCTGTATTTTTATTTGAAATTAAATTGTTGATGAGAGTATATACAAATTGTGCAATATGTTTTAAGGAAAATATTATATGTGTCCCAAGTATAACAACTTTAAAATTATAAGTACTTAAACAAGTGTATCATTAAGATATCGGAAGCCGCGCTCTCCCCTTAAGCCCCCTTAAGGGAAAGTATGCCTCACGTACAATGTTTATACCAGTCCCCACCAGGAACTTAGTTATTAGTTATACCAGAAAACATCCTTACAGTTCTGAGAATTCGGCTTCACGCGCAATATCTTAGGTCATTCAAGGTTAAAAACGGATTTTGTATTCAAGTCTGAATCCTTGTTAGGAGTATTTTATTTTGTCAATAACTTGGAAAAAGAAAAATGAAGTTAATAAAATTTTCAAAGTTTACATCTAACTTTCTGATTGTTTAACGTCGTTAAGAGAGGTAGAAGGAGGTTGGTTGGATCATATAATCCACGCTTGACAAGAGAACGGGTACACGTACACTGAAATATTTCATATGTCACATTTTATAGCTGAAATGTGTGATGTCACAAACTAAGGTCTGACAATGAGAAGAAAAAGACAAGTTATTTGCTATCACCCAAAGAACATGATTTTATGACATGAACGAACTGTGTGGGGTTTTTTTTTAATGCAGAGCAAGTTTAAATGAAATAAAACAGCCGACAACAAACAAATGTACAAATACATATAAAAGTAAATCAACGCTACATGAACACTTAACAGAGCATAGAAATACATTTAAACGTTCCGTTTTATATTCAACACAGGTTTATATTCGAGGTGTGATCGAGATGTTTCGTGAAGGTGAATAGAACTGATAAAACCTGACTACAAAATACAGGTAAGTTTTCGATAATGATGTTACGTCATTATTGCCGACGACATGAAGAATGCATATTCGGGAAAACCGTGCCAACTTTTATCGTTATTTATAACATAGACTAAATAATGTTTACAAGTTCAAATCGACAGTTAAACTATAGCATATGTTGTTCCTCACCCTCCATACCTTCAGTCACACAGACTAAATATTACTACAAATCGACAGGTAAACTATAACAGTTGTTGTCCCTCACCCTCCGTACCTTCAGTCACACAGACTAAATATTACTACAAATCGACAGGTACACTATAACAGTTGTTGTCCCTCACCCTCCGTACCTTCAGTCACACAGACTAAATATTACTACAAATCGACAGGTAAACTATAACAGTTGTTGTCCCTCACCCTCCGTACCTTCAGTCACACAGACTAAATATTACTACAAATCGACAGGTACACTATAACAGTTGTTGTCCCTCACCCTCCGTACCTTCAGTCACACAGACTAAATATTACTACAAATCGACAGGTAAACTATAACAGTTGTTGTCCCTCACCCTCCGTACCTTCAGTCACACAGACTAAATATTACTACAAATCGACAGGTACACTATAACAGTTGTTGTACCTCACCCTCCGTACCTTCAGTGTTATCACAAAGACTAAATATTACTACAAATCGACAGGTAAACTATAACAGTTGTTGTTCCTCACCCTCCGTACCTTCAGTCACACAGACTAAATATTACTACAAATCGACAGGTAAACTATAACAGTTGTTGTCACTCACCCACCGTACCTTCAGTATTATCACACAGACTAAATATTACTACAAATCGACAGGTAAACTATTCCAGTTGTTGTCCCTCACCCACCGTACCTTCAGTATTATCACACAGACTAAATATTACTACAAATCGACAGGTAAACTATAACAGTTGTTGTCACTCACCCACCGTACCTTCAGTCACACAGACTAAATATTACTACAAATCGACAGGTAACTATAACAGTTGTTGTCACTCACCCTCCGTACCTTCAGTCACACAGACTAAATATTACTACAAATCGACATGTAAACTATAACAGTTGTTGTGCCTCACCCTCCGTACCTTCAGTATTATCACACAGACTAAATATTACTACAAATCGACAGGTAAACTGTAACAGTTGTTGTCCCTCATCCTCCGTACCTTCAGTATTTCACACAGACTAAATATTACTACAAATCGACAGGTAAACTATACAGTTGTTGTACCCCACCCTCCGTACCTTCAGTCATACAGACTAAATATTACTACAAATCGACAGGTAAACTATAACAGTTGTTGTCCCTCACCCTCCGTACCTTCAGTATTTCACACAGACTAAATATTACTACAAATCGACAGGTAAACTATAACAGTTGTTGTCCCTCACCCTCCGTACCTTCAGTATTTCACACAGACTAAATATTACTACAAATCGACAGGTAAACTATAACAGTTGTTGTCACTCACCCTCCGTACCTTCAGTATTATCACACAGACTAAATATTACTACAAATCGACAGGTAAACTATAACAGTTGTTGTGCCTCACCCTCCGTACCTTCAGTATTATCACACAGACTAAATATTACTACAAATCGACAGGTAAACTATAACAGTTGTTGTCCCTCACCCTCCGTACCTTCAGTCACACAGACTTAATATTACTACAAATCGACAGGTAACTATGACAGTTGTTGTCCCTCACCCTCCGTACCTTCAGTCACACAGACTTAATATTACTACAAATCGACAGGTAACTATAACAGTTGTTGTCCCTCACCCTCCGTACCTTCAGTATTTCACACAGACTAAATATTACTACAAATCGACAGGTAAACTATAACAGTTGTTGGACTATAACAGTTGTTGTCCCTCACCCTCCATACCTTCAGTCACACAGACTAAATATTACTACAAATCGACAGGTAAACTATAAGTTGTTGTACCTCACCCTCCGTACCTTCAGTCACACAGACTAAATATTACTACAAATCGACAGGTAAACTATAACAGTTGTTGTCCCTCACCCTCCGTACCTTCAGTATTATCACACAGACTAAATATTACTACAAATCGACAGGTAACCATAACAGTTGTTGTACCTCACCCTCCGTACCTTCAGTCACACAGACTAAATATTACTACAAATCGACAGGTAAACTATAACAGTTGTTGTGCCTCACCCTCCGTACCTTCAGTCACACAGACTAAATATTACTACAAATCGACAGGTAACTATAACAGTTGTTGTCCCTCACCCTCCGTACCTTCAGTCACACAGACTAAATATTAATACAAATCGACAGGTGAACTATAACAGTTTTTGTTCCTCACCCTCCGTACCTTCAGTCACACAGACTAAATATTACTACAAATCGACAGGTAAACTATAACAGTTGTTGTGCCTCACCCTCCGTACCTTCAGTCACACAGACTAAATATTAATACAAATCGACAGGTAAGCTATAACAGTTGTTGTGCCTCACCTTCCGTACCTTCAGTCACACAGACTAAATATTACTACAAATCGACAGGTAAACTATAACAGTTGTTGTACCTCACCCTCCGTACCTTCAGTCACATAGACTTAATATCACTACAAATCGACAGGTAAACTATAACAGGTGTTGTTCCTAACCCTCCGTACCTTCAGTCACACAGACTAAATATTACTACAAATCGACAGGTAAACTACAACAGGTGTTGTCCCTCACCCTCCGAATCTTCCCCCACAGATATATGTTGACCCAGGCGACCGGTCACTGTCCTCAGTGTTGAAACCTGACATATCCTTACTGTAGATAATTAGCGTGTTCCTTATTAGGGTTATTTACTCATGGCCCAAGAGGTAAAGCTCCCATAGCTTGTCCTACTTGATGTACAATATTGATCCAAATATAACACGTTAACACGCCGAAAGGGTTGGAATTAGCTTAATGCAGAATCTACCAAGGTTTATATATAGGAAAAACCGGTCCAAAATACCTCCATTCAATAAAGTATAGTTTCACGTATAATTTATCCGATTTCCTAACCTGACCTGACTAGGACTCTTCAAGTACCTACTTAAGAATGCCTGCTTTATATAGCTTGTAATATCGAGAATGTGTTGTATATACGGACAAGAGAGTTACAATGTATTCCATACTTAGATTGATGTAAGTAAGTGCCCCGCCTAAATACTTGAACCACTGTGGAGATTCCCACGAGTGCTACTTGTCAAATAACGTTAAATACCAGGAGTTCACCCACATCAGATCTAGAGGGGATACCGTTCCCTACATATCACGTCTCTGGAAATCACGGAGTCACTGATTATCTTCAATTTGTTAATGCAGTCTACACAGATCTATATTAGGGACATGTTTGTATATCTTTAAGATCTATTGTACATTCTTAAGTAAGTAAAACCGACAAATAAGACAACTCTCAATATTCTTTTCAGTCATTTGTTTTCTAAAACAGATATATCATTCACAACAGATTTGCCCGAACAACACTTCTTTAAAGTCGCCCAGCGAATAAGCAGTAGAGACTCATTGTAATTATGCTAACAAGGTTCTGAATGAAATGACATAAATCCGGGGATTTAACGCGTTTGAGCGCGATATTTTCTCTGTTCTGTTGCATGTGACCAAAAAATAACTTGGACACATTAATACAGTGGACTCCACTTAATATCACCCCTGTTAATGTCACATTCCTCTTTATATCATGTATTCCCAAGCACCATCTTTCTCTATATAATTTATGTAATTTTATTTGGTTAATATCATGTATTTTGAGGTGAAACCCTCTTAATATCATGTTGTTTTTTTAACCAATCACATAAAATATCCAATAAATGATTGTATTTCCATTGATTTCAGATACAACTTGTACAAAATGTTGTATAGAAAATAAAAAATAACCCCAAAAATGATTTTTGATTGAAATAATGTTTTCTATAATATTGAAACATCTTCATATGTACTTTAATATAGCTTACTTTTAGGTATGGAGATTTGTTTCTTTTAATGTCACATTTCTGTTAATATCATGTTTTTGTCTTGCAAATGCAACATGATATAAAGAGGAGTGCACTGTACCTTAATCGAGTTGCTGGAGAAGGAGAGAGAGTTTTACAAAGGTACTTTGTAGTATGCCTAACACTAGTTGAAGGAGAGGTTACACCAATATGACGTTCACCAAAACAAGTTTGCAGCATACTAAGTATTTATTGCTGGAAGAACAGGAGCGAATATGGCATAAACCGCTTTAAAGTTTACTTAGATTTTTTTGCTGGTTGCTTGAGGTACAAGATCAAATGTCACAGAAATGTCCTTGAAACAAATCCTGGTTTTCCTGCCTAATTTCCAGAAAAATGAAAACTCCCTAAAATCCATTTAAATGGCACCAGAATCAATTTGTTGTGCAATTATATAGTCGGATTAATTACAAATGTAATGTTTCGTTTTAACAGATTGCTTTTAAATGGCTTCTTTTTAAAAGATTGCATCTGTTGAGAAAAGTTAGGTCGGGATACAGTGATAAGAAACATTTAAGCTCGTAAAACGGACATTACTAAAAGCTTAAATTTAAATTTCATTTTCTCTCGTTGATATCAAATACGATATCGTAAAAATAGAAAACATGACATGTAGAGTTTGAGCTTTATCTGGGGAACGTGTAGTAAGAGTAATATACAGTTGTAATCAAAATATGTTCAGTCTGGTAGCTGTTTTAGGTCATATCTTTAACTCACTTATTCACCCCTGAAATTGCATATTGGACTCTTCCAACCCAAGAATTGGAAGGGTTGAAATGTCTATCTAAGGTTAAATGAGATAAACTACTGACTATGTCGTCTGCTTCCGTTGGCTCCACAGTCATATAATAACTGTAATGTGCTATAGTATTGACGATATATTTGCAGGGGTTACCAAATGTGCACCTACTTCCGATTTTTCGCGGTTTACTTACATGAAATTTAAAACAATGGTTTATTTTCATTGGCAATGATTGTGTTGTTCTTGTTATCTAGAGATTTATTTTTGTAGCGTAAATTTGAAATGGGGCCACTCTTGTGTGTACTATTTTTGAAATTTTACACATCGGCATGTTTGGTGTCAATAATGAAAAAGAGTGCTTTATGTACGTCAACAAGGTGACAAAACCTGCTGCCTGCGACAATCTTTGAGAACTGTTTCTTCTGACAGTATCTCTCAACCACCCCGGAGAATTTCTCTTTCGGATAAGAAAGTTTCTCTGCCTTCTTGGAAAATTCTCTACAGTCTCGGAAAATTTCTCAATCACCTTAGAGAATTTTCGTTCCCCTGAGAAGATATCTCTATCGCCTGGGAGAATTTCTTGATTGCTTGGGAGACTTTCTATAACGCTAGAGAGAATTTCTCGATTGCCTGATAGAATAGCTGCTTCGCCAAAGAGATTTTCTTGATTGTCTGGGAGCATTTCTTTATCGCCAAAGAGAATTTCTCCTTGGCTAATTCTGTACAAAGTCGGACATATTTCGTGTTGAAACATATAGATTCTGTTTTTAAACACGCATTCGATGCTTAAATTTTTTCTCAGTAAACATAGCGTGATTGTTCTAAGAAGTAACGCAAGTGTGCCTGTCTAATGCCGCGGTGATATTCTCAATGGAGCAATATCGGCTAAGAAAACAAGCGTTTCACGTTTGTATCGATATCGCAATACCATTCGTTGATATTTTGGTGAGTTCTAATGGACTAAATGGAAACGTCAGTGTATTATTATTATCAGTTCCATATCCGATCCCGACGTCATATAAATACCAAATAGAAGGACATTTTCTTTGAAGATCGTATTTCTGTGTACTTTAAGATGGCGGTCAATACTCAATGGTCTTGATGCATTAATCTGTTATCGTTGACGAGATATAAACAACGCACTGAACGTCTGATGATAAAACATTGACTCCTTATAGTATCGATGTCTGAAGATTTTGTGTTTGTCAATAGATTTACCTCAAGAGCCGCGGATTTAACGTAACGATTGCGAGAACGAATGAATTGTTTTTCAGTAATATGTTTTCGGCGTTGCCATGTTATGATATAGAACCAATGGGGAAAGCGTGACGCTGTCCTGTTGGACGATGGGGTGCGTTGTTTTGTGAACTTAAAGACATGTATTTTGAGAAAGATATTTTCTATGAAAAATATACTGCTTTGAGTTGAATATCTCTTGTTAGATGATAGATGCGGAAAAAATGAGATTTAACATCGGGGTAACCATCTTTACAATAACCAATGTTATATTGCGACTATTAAAAATAGCTTCATAATTCACGTTGAAACAAAAAATTGAAATGGAACTGTAATTTAGAGCAGGATTTCAATTTTTGATAAAAAAGTGTCTTTTGAAGAGGGAGGAAATGATCTGTGTACTTACGTCTGATAGGTACTGGGTTAATTCCGTGACAGAAGCTGAAGAAATCCGGACAACAGTCGGACGCCGTCTCGTTACAGAAGATATCACAGTAGCAGATACTGTCTAGTATAGGGACGGTGCACGTGTCATCCCTCCCCGGGCAGCACTGCCCGTCCCGTCGGGTCGCACAGTACGGCCCGCGTACGTCATCGTCCATCTCAATAAACCTCTTACTCCGGGACAATTTCAGCCCCACCCTCTCGTCCCCTAGGGACCGGCTAGAGACAAGAATAACCGTAACACAAACCAACAAGCACTTCCATTCAAATCTTTCCATATTTATACTTTATATTGGCTATATACTAATAATCCAAAGAAATAAGAATCACAATTTGTGAATTTTTGTCATGTGTCCACAGGATTATTTGTTTCCCACATTTCAATTTGAAACACTGTTTTCTATAATTATGATCCATTTAAACACATCCTGGTTTGATCTCGGACACAGGTCATTTATTGATTGTTGACCGCTGGGATAATGTGATGATCCGTTCTGTCAGGTAAGTCTCTCCATTGTGAATGTTACCGGAGTCCCGTCCCAGCACCTACATGTGTGTGTGTGTATAACTATACTACACAGTCAGAGGGTCACGTACTCGCTATACTTCAGCTATGTGTATTAAAGAGCGCACATAAACCGCTGAACATGCTAAAATGGGTTCTATTAAATGTGTATGCATAAAAGATTTATGAAAATTTCGTCACATTCATTACTTATAACATATATACCCCAAGGTAATATTAAAACACCTACGAGCTGTAGTACTGTTAACACTCAAATGCGTTGACCTAATATTTAAATCACCAACATACATATATATATCATGATGGGGAAACGATATGTTGACACTATGATAGCTATAATACCTCGAATTCATTACGTCACGGTTGTATGTGTATCATAAATTGTGTCAAGAATGAATGGCAATGTTTCTAACGACACTGGACATCGGTCAGCGATGATAAAATGACACGCTAATCTCTCCGGCCTCGGGATAAGTCAATATTTGTGTGGGAACCATGTATAGGTCAGATGAATTTCACGTAGCGATTTCAACCATCATCAATTCGTTTCTGTCGACGAAGTTGATAAAACTTAATATGATAATATAAGGTAGATAATTGCCACTTAACAGAAATGGACTCAACATCAATTTTCTTTCCTTTATATACTACTTATCTGTAACGGCATATGATAAACTGAGTTTAGTTCATATTAACCTTCCTAGGTGCTACTCGTATTTCTCGAAATACATGTCCACGTGTGAAACAGAACGTGCCAGTGATGAAGCCAGTTGCCAGGTACTGACCGCAGGTCGGTGTTTTTCTCTGGGTACTCCGGTTTCCCCCGCCACCGAAATCTGGCAAGTCCTCAAATACCTTAGCTGTTAAAAGTTTAACATAAAACATTAACAAACAGTCAAACGACGTTTATGTGTGTATACTAAATATTGTCCGATTTTCCTCAATTTTCATTGGCTAAAATCTGGTCAGGTGGAGGTCCATATTTTGTGATATCGACCTGATGTTTCTATTTTAAGAAACAGCGAGTTAATATTGCTTTTATGAAGTCACAATAACCCGCTGTCAATTTCAAATTTTTCAGTCTTAACAAACAAGTTTCATATCTAATATAAAAATTAAGGACCTTTGCTTTGGTCAATATGGTGTTATACCGACCTGGTAGAATATAAGGTTGGTAAAACACCACATTGACCTCACCAAATGTCCATAATTGATATGTGATATTTTCCATCAATTTAAGTCGACTTAAAAATGAACCATATCCCGAAAAAAAGTCATTGCAAAGAATTATTGTTATTAGCGGGATTGCGACGGCTTCCTTAAGTTGTTGAAGGTAGAAACACTGTAATACAGATGCAATGTGCTGGCTGTCTGTGCTACCATTATAGCAGGGTTACACACTGTTTAATAATTTCGTTCTTAAAATAGATATAACGATTTATCTGATACATGTATATATATAATGCTTTATCACAAATGATGTTGCTTAAAGATTCGCCAGAGCTTGTAAACTGGTATTACGTAACATCGAAAATTGTCTACACAAACATAAACATTCATGACTTCGCCAAGATGAATATTTACATACTGTTTAGAGAGTTATTTTTTTGTGGTGGTGATATTTCGCGATTCTACGGGAAGATGATGAATCGAAAAGCAGCAAGCATGTTTAGTTGAGTTACACGCTAACAATTTTGTGGTAATTAGTCTTTATTAGTGCAATATTTCTTTTAAAAAAAATCTACATAAAAAGACATCTACTATCAGCAAGTACAAATGTACTAAGTACTTAACATTGTCGTAATTAAACGGTGATTTTTAAACATAGCAAGTTGAACAACGTTACAATGTTTACTGTACATAACAATGTGTATGCTGTTTTACATGCGTATACCAGAAATAACGAAGCTTACTTACAGTATGTAATTATTGCAATATAAATAGTTAAAGTAATACACTAGCGGATCCAGAGGGGGGCGGGGGTCTTAGTGTCAGGACTCCCCCTCCCTTCCCCCCCCCCCCCCCCCCCCCCCGCTTTTCTGCGGAGGAATTTTTATAGCATTAAAAATGGAAGATATTTTACCATTGTACTATTTCGAAAATCCTGCATCCGAGGCTGTGGTACCATGTTACTTAATACAGTAAAGTAACATTTTGTTATCATATGTAGTAAAAGTACCACTGTGGTATTATATATATCAAAAGTAAAATTGTTTTGATATATATTGTAAAAGTAACAACGTGTTACTATAAAAAAGGGTAAAGTAACCCTGTGTTACTACATAGTAAAAGTTACACAGTGTTACTGTAAATAATTACAGTAACACTGTATAACTGTAAATAGTAAAAGTAACGCTGTTTAACTGTAAATAATTAAAGTAAAGCTGTGTTACTGTAAATAATTAAAGTAACGCTGTATAACTGTAAATAATAAAAGTAACGCTGTTTAACTGTAAATAATTAAAGTAAAGCTGTGTTACTGTAAATAATAAAAGTAAAGCTGTGTTACTGCACAGTAAATGTTACATATTGTTACTGTAAATAGTAAAGTTACCACAATGTAATATACATAGTAAAGTAAATATTGAAAGTAACTTTGTGTTACTTTACATCAAAGCTTACACTGTGCTATTTACAGTATAGTAACACTACACTATAAGTGGGTCACAGCGACAGATAGATCTACATGTAGCTAGGTGACACGGCGAGACGTATACCACAGGAATCCCGTCGGGTGTTTCAGAACACACGTGATTACGGAAACTGGAAATAGAAATATGATAAGCTCTTATTAAATCTGCATAACACTTAAAAAACTATAAATACGCTTTAAACGCCGAGTCGGCATTTCACTCTGCATACAGAATTAAATTAAAGCACCATATCTTTGCCCTTGCCTTTCTATTATTCTTATGCTCTATGTAATATTCATTCAATCAAACATCAAGGAAATTCGGTAAATATATGCCAACTATTTATGTGCAGCAGTAATAATAATCTGTTTTGGCTTTCCTGACAAAATCAATCTATTTTCCGTAAGAATCTATTTGAGTTAAGCTAGGGAATGTATCATGGTGTACTCGTTTATCCCCGACATAACCGTTATAAGTTCGGAAATTAATACAGAAATATTATAAATCTTACAAATGTAAATTAGTTTTCAGAAACAAGTGAAGAACATTGCATTGAATTGTGGCGCTGTCGATCTTTTAAATAACACCATTATAAATGTTTCCAAACACCGTATCTGTATACATATAGATAAGTAATGGATGTATCTTCAATGTGACGTCACACTGTGATGACATCATGTCTATGTGTACGTCTTCAATGTGACGTCACACTGTGATGACATCATGTCTATGTGTGTGGCTTCAATGTGACGTCGCACTGTGATGACATCATATCTATGTATGCGTCTTCAAAATGACGTCACACTGTCATGACATCCTGTCTATGTATGCGTCTTCAATGTGACGTCACACTGTGATGACATCATGTCTATGTATGCGTCTTCAATATGACGTCACACTAAGATGACATCATGTCTATGTATGCGTCTTCGCAATGTGATGTAATAATGTCTGTGTGTGCGAATTCAATGTGACGTCACACTGTGATGACATCATGTATATCGATACACCACAAATTAATATGTTTTTAAACTGCAAACCACGAATCCATGTGACGAAGTAATACAACACTTGTTATGTTTAATTTCATTAAAACCTAGTGTATAAAACATGTACTGTGTGCGCTAAGTATGTTTGTGTAGCAGTTTATTGTTGTTGTGCTTTTAGAGTGGTATTATATAATGCTATTTTGCATCCGTGGTGTTTTGTCGCAGTGGCTGTTTTTACGACAAAACGTTTTGTTTTAAGAAAAAACACATCTAAACATCGCAGATTGAACACTTCACTTATGTTTTCATTAGAGGTAAACCACTGCGCGAGGTGGAATTCATTTAGTGAAGGTATTTTAAAGCATTTTCCTGGAGTATTTTGTAGCTCACAGATAATTGTAAATAAAACCAATACAAACTTGTTATTTTCAAAGTGTAAATTCTTAACTCCACAAGCGAAAATATAGTTCCCGAATAATCTCTCTTTGCAGTTTTACAGCAAACCGTTTGGTCAGACATAAGTGTATTGTTGGGTTTTTTTTGTTGCAGAATAGACAGGCCCGTGTGACCTGTTTTAGCCCATACAGAGAAAGCCTACAACGTACACGGGGATTAAAAATATTATTATTATCATTATGTTCTCTGGGTCCCGTTATACAATACATTTTCTCTGTTATCACCTTATAATCCGTTATACATGAAAACACCTTTTTTTAACAATGAACTCGTTGTAAAAAGCAATATTACATTTAAAAAGGAAGTATGATACACTATAACAGTGTAAATAACAATGTGAAAAGGATTGTAAAAGCTTTTATCAATTCTCTCCCATAAGGGACCTTGGGATTAAAGCTATCCAGATCATCAGATTATCTGTAGACGTGTTAAAGATTTAGATCAACACCTGATAAAAAAGTACACATTGTAAACAAACCGAGGTTTAGATCACAGCCCGCCTGTGGATTTAACACGCTCGACGCTTTGTACATGTACATTCCGTGGTGTGTATTTTTCGCCTAGATTTTACTAAACCTTTAAGACGTCTAATGCAATGTACAACACCCAATGAGGAAAGTATTTCCTAAATTCCTAGGAACATGCAGTTACAGGTTCAATCATTGCCAGCGGCTGTGTAGAGTAGATATTGCGATGTTGTTATACAGCCGAAATTCATTATGTCGCAATAAAGTCGAACTTCATTATGTCGCAGTACAGTCGAAATTCAAACTTCATTATGTCGCAGTATAGTCGAAATTCAAACTTCATTCTGTCGCAGTACAGTCGAAATTCAAACTTCATTATTTCGCAGTACAGTAGAAATTCGTTATGTCGCAGTACAGTCGAAATTTGTTATGTCGCAATACAGTCGAAATTCAAACTACATTATGTCGCAGTACAGTTAAACTTCATTATGTCGCAGTACAGTCGAAAATCGTTATGTCGCAGTACAGTCGAAATTCAAACTTCATTATGTCGTAGTACACTCGAAATTCGTTATGTCGCAGAACAGTCGAACTTCGTTATGTCGCAGTACAGTTGAACTTTATAATGTCGTTGCACAGTAGAACTTCATTATGTCGTATTGCAACTAAACCTGACTATGTCGGAGTACAGCCGAAATATGTTATGTCGTATTACAACCGAACCTCGTGATATCGGTATACAGTTGATTATCGTTATGTCGAAGATAATTCGAGCCTCATTATGTCATAATGCATTCCAAATTCGTTATCTCTAAGTACAGCCAAACCTCTTTACACCAAGCTTGTTTAAACCTCGTTAATTCGTAGACCAGCTAGTATTGTCTCATTGTGCCGGAATAATTTAACGTCCATTTACGTTTTGTTAGATAATAAACTTCGTTATGCCCAACCTAAAAAAGGTATAATACAGTCCATTGTCATTAGTTCACAACTCTGCATTCCAATTTTGGTACTCCGGTTCTATGTTAGTGTACAATCAAACTTCGTTATGTCGAAGTAATCAAATCTTGTAACATGTATGTCAGACTAAAATAAAAATTCGTCATGTCGGAATCCAACCTTTTATGTCAATGTAAGGTCGACTTTTGCTCAAATTGAAGAAGTTTAACTTTTTGAATTTTGACATTGCTTTGGGCGAATACAAATAAATTACATTGATATACAGTAATTGAGGTATTCATGATATCCTACACTGTAGCTATATCTTCCGTCGTGAGTATATGTACAAATGAGACTCTCATCCGGGTTTTTTTCGTTTTCAGTCTAAAAGGTTAATACGAAATATGATGCACATAAACTATCGAAATTCATCTGTGATGTAATCATTGTAATTTCTACTACAGTATATATACAAGATTGTAATATATTTCGACGTGAAAATATATAGAGTCACCTGCCCGACCATGTGGATTTTCTCTGCGTGAGTCCTCCGGTTTCCTCCCACAATAAGAACCCTCGCGCGCTCACATCCGGGTCAAAATAGCTATTTATTATAAGTTGGATAACTTGTTCATTATTGTTATAAATTAAATAAAGTTTATATATATATACTATATTTCGGATATAAAAAATGTAGCATAACTGTTGTGGGATTCTTATTATTCTTCAATATTCTCTTATATTTGAAAATGATCTGTATGCGTCTTCAAATGTAATATTACCGTTTGTGTAAAAGAGGTTATTCAAATTGATGTTCGCCATATGCTTATGTCTTTTGAATTATTAAGCTTCAGCGAGGACATTGACACTGGAGAAGAAAACAAAATCTACATTATACATGTATTAGCACAACCGGTATCGCTACACACTGACACTGACTATTTCAAACCATTTTGTGTGTAAAAGGGCGTATATTTCATTTGAAATATGATTCAGGAATCAATTAAGAAATGAAATATGTTTATGAATAAACAGAGAAGCATTGATATAGGCAGTAACACTATTTAGATTTGGGTCAACTCGAGCGCCTGTCGCTGATTTCGAAAATAAAACGTCATGTTTTAGCCTTTAGGGTATCGCCCGACTTAGCGATTCCCTCTAAGGGAATACCATAAACAAAACCGGTGACATACGTCACTTTCTTCCATTACTGATATCGTCTAATACGTATATCGGACATATATACGGGCATATAATGTATCACGTGACGTAAGTAGAAGGTGTATGATAAACATTTTTAATATTTAGCAGTTTATGACGGTGGTTTATTAGCGGTAAATATCAAACTGTTTCGTTAAAAACTTGTTAAATATTAGATGTATATAATTCCGCAAATAAAATTGCAACCTCGGTTGCGAGGCATTTGTTTAGAACACGGACTAAGTTTATATAGCATCTTATCTAATTCCGTGGTTTTGAAGTATAATTGTCCTCATATGTAAATAAAATCGGTTAATTACAGGGTATGTACAGTATCATTTATCTATCATCACTGGATTCAAAATACCTGTTTGATAATTTGAGAAGTCCAATAAAATTGAAAATATTAAATAAGGCTTATGACTCCAGGATAAGTAGTGCTGTAGTTCTGTGTTCAACTTCATGTGCTTCAAAATTAACGTCTGACGTTTGACACACGAAACGTAATACATAATGTAGATATGGCATTCTTCCGAGTTAAATTGTATGTTAGAAACATATAATTATCTCGGCTTGTCTGAGTTGTATATATTATCAGTAATGTTTTTTTTTTATCATTTAAGAAATGTTCGGTGTTGAAAATTGAAAATATTTCAAAGGACCTGTAGACGTTTTTCAACAATAAACGGAATTATTTCTCGTCATACATATTCAGTTTGACCTATTTACCAATCTCGCATGCTTTTGTTATTCAACACCCGAATTAAATTTCATATTCATAAAAATGTGGGAGCGATAATATATAGCCTGTCTGTTGTGTCAGATCGTCTGCTCGCCTGGCCGTTCTTACGTGTCGGATAGGCGACACCTCGGGTACAGTACCATCCTTCCTGGTTCCGGTTTCCCGCCTTTTTATAATGGTGTTTTTCAAACACAAAAGAGCTCATAAAGAATGACAAAGGAAATCATATTACCAAACTATCTGATCTCTCAAAATGTCGCGTTCTCGCGTAATGATCATCATTTCTACCGTAACAGGAGAGCTGAAATGCACATAATTATGATATATAGTTACAATATGTATACGGCTTTATAGATTGTGGAGGGTATTTCGGTCGGGTGTACACAGATTATATATACATTTGAATAATTCAGTGTTTCTTCAGTGGTATATAGCTGAACTTGGAGAAAAAATATTTACAAACGCATTTACAAAACCGGCCGTGAAAATAAAACAAGAGATAACTATAAACACAGGGGAACAACATCGATTTAACAAAAGAAAAAATCAACAGCACCAATTACCATAGCAACCTTCCAAAAACAAGCGGCTCGTTTGGCCTGCACTCATCACCTTGAATCATGACCGAGTTCAAATGTGCTTAAAAGGACCGCGTAAAGATGACTCTTGGTAAGATGAACAGCCACGGCGGGCTAAAAATAGAATAAATCCCCACGTTAACATCCGGACAAGGAAACAGTTACCACGAACAACATCGAGACAACACCACAAATTAAGAAAAAAAACCGAGACAGCATAACTAATTAACACGAAAAACACCGAGACAGCTCAACTAATTACCATGATCAACATCGAGACCGCACAACTAATTAACACGAAAAAAATTGAGACAGCTCAACTAACTACCACGAAAAACACCGAGACAGTACAACTAATTACCACGAACAACAGCGATACAGCACAACAAATTACCACGAACAACACCGCAACAGAACAACTTATTACCACGAAAATCATCGAGACAGCACAACTAATTACCACGGAAAAACACCGAGACAACACAACTAATTACCCAAAACAACATCGAGACAGCACAACTAATTACCACGAAAAACATCGAGACAGGAAAACTTATTACCACGAAAAACATCGAAATATCACAACTAATTACCATGATCAACATCGAGACAGCACAACTAATTACCACGAAAAACATCGAGACAGGAAAACTAATTACAGCTGTACCACGAAAAACATCGAGACAGCACAACTAATTACCACGAACAACACTGAGACAGCAGCACAAATTACAACGAAAAACATCGAGACAGGGAAACTTATTACCACTAAAAACACTGAAACAGCACAACTAATAACCATGAAAAAAACTGAGACAGCACAACAAATTACTACGAACAACATCGAGACAGCATAACTAATTACAACGAACAACACCGAGACAGCAACACAATTACAACGAACAACATCGAGACAGGAAAACTTATTACCACGAAAAACACTGAAACAGCACAACTAATAACCATGAAAAAAACTGAGACAGCACAACTAATTACCACGAACAACATCGAGACAGCTCAACTAATTACCACGGAAAAACACCGAGACAGCACAACTAATTACCACGAACAACATTGAGACAGCACAACTAATTACCAGGAACAACAACGAGACAGCACAGCTTATTACCACGAACAACACCGAGACAGCAACACAAATTACCACCAAAAAAAATCGAGACAGGAAAAATTATTACCACGAAAAACACTGAGACAGCACAACTAATTACCACGACAAAACACTGAAAAAAGCACAACAAATTACCATGAAAAACATCGATACATCACAACTAATCACCACGAACAACATCGAGACAGCACAACTTATTACCACGAACAACACCGAGACAGCAACACAAATTGCAACGAAAAACATCGAGACAGGAAAACTTATTACCACGAAAAACACTGAAACAGCACAACTAATAACCATGAAAAAATCTAAGACAGCACAACTTATTACCACGAACAACACCGAGACAGCAACACAAATTACCACGAAAAACATCGAAACAGGAAAACTTATTACCACGAAAAACACTGGAAAAAGCTCAACAAATTACCACGAAAAACATCGAAACATCACAACTAATTACCACGAACAACACCGAGACAACACCATATGTTCATCATGGGTTTCTATAAAAATTCATCATACAACATCAAATGGAATTCACTACAGACTGTAGTACAGTATATACTTTTTAAAATATTTGTAAAATATTTTTCTAAGCTCTTTAGATTGTTCAAAAACCCACATCTAGACACACGCTCTGATTCGCCCACAATATCTGCTATAGATTCGGGTTGTTTACTTCTACGTAATGGCACTATATCAACACGACAGTCGCTTTTTTCAACGATGTAATTATGTGTTATAGTGTTGAATAAATTAAGTGATCTTACAAGTATGTTTATAGGTTTTCATTAAGTCGTGATTTCAACCGCGGCCAAGGGAAAACATCTTAAGTATCGTGAATTATGACAAATTTAGAGCTATAATGTAGCGGTGTTTATATTCGTGTTGTCAATTTGTTCGTTTTCAAAGATTATAAATACAAACTTCGACAACACGCAAAATTTGAACGAATCTGACGCTGGCAGGGTTTGAACCTCCAGACATGCGGCCGTGGATTGAATCAACCTCGCCACTATTCGGTGTAAAAGAAAGCCATTCTTACAGTCTACATTACATTCCTGGAATACTTTAGCTGATAATATCAAAGTTCTGTCCCTCCAACCTAGTATACAAGTTACCTGGTATATCCCTATATATTTACACAAGTTAGCCCTGTTACTACAGATGTACATACTAGGCTTTACGACATTAGTGTAACTCTCATAAAGATTATCTTCATTATTAATTAAGTTCATGAATCTGTATTAAATGTAGGCACCGTTGTGTAATTGCATATCATCTCTTTTTCTTTTTTTCACTATCTTTTTATTTAGTGTCAATGTAATTAAAATGCTAGCACAGCAATACTTCAAGCTTTTAATAAATTGAAATATGGTAATTATCTTCCAGGTCCTTTGTTGCCTTTTTGGAAATAAAAAGCTGGCTTTGTGCTTATATTGTAATGTATTTCAACACGTGTAGTCCTTCTAAAAAAACAATCCAGCTGAAGATTTAAAACTAAACTACCTGGGTATAGGCATACATTTATTACAATATATAACAAGTAATTGACATCTTTCAATTATCAAATTTGAAATTAGTTGCCTTTCATAACTAATAGATAACGGTGAATAATTTTGTTGATACCAGATGGCTTCATAAATTGCTGTAACTTGCGCCAAATACTCTGTACAGATACGGGACAAAAATATGCGTTGAATTCAAATGAAAATATGTTTTACATGTCATTTCTCTGTTAAATGCGACAAGAGAACATAGTTAGTCATCGAAACGCCACATACAAAATGTATTGGTTGTGTAAAAGAAGATTTACATAAATCATTCACATTTCTAAATTAAATAAATTGATGACGTTGAAAATATACCAAAAGATATGTGGTCATGTTTAAAATCTCTAAAAATTGGACCCGTGGTCCATTTCTTTAAGGGGCACGGTGGCCGAGTGGTTCAGGTGTCCCGAAAGTCTACCACTAGCCCTCCACCTCTGCGTTGCGAGTTCGAAACCCAGGTGGGGCAGTTGCCAGGTACTGACCGTAAGTCGGTGGTTTGTCCCTGGGTTCTCGGGCTTTCCACCACCTCCAAAACATGACACGTCCTTAAATGACCCTGGCTGTTAATATAATAGGACGTATAACTAAATAAACAAAAACCATTTCCTAAATTATGAGTACTTGGTTAACGGTTATCAGACAGGGATTGACAATAATATTGTACAGTCTGCAATAGTCAATATATCGCAATTCGTGACAATTACAGATGTACAATGTATTGCAATATTATTTTTTCATATCGCATTATTATATAATTCTGTAGAGAATATACTGAAACCTATTTTGTGTCTTTTAAAACTTTGATTTGAAAAGCTACTGTGGAAATAAACTTAAGACAATGTTGTTCCTAGTGTGAGGTTCTAGGTCAGGAATGTTTGATATTTAAGTCGAGTGCCTTTTTCTGTGCAGGCCCTCCCCAAGACCTACTAAATAGAGTTCGCTCCCTTTCTAACGAAGAGGTATAGTCTAGTTCACAAGCACCAACTACCACCGTCTTCATGTCTCTCACAAGCTGACTGTCCGCACGACAATATTCGCTTAGCCAGGCACGACCAATTTTCAGGACGTCATCCGGGTCCTCTACATCGCCCTCTTTTGGTGGCTTTACAGGAATGATATGATCTGCTAGGCCCTGCCTCAAACACTCATGGGAAGAAAGCAGTCTTGAAGAGCACAATATGTCTAGAGCGTTTGAGCGACCTACCAATCTCACAAGCCGTGTCGCCCCTCCCCATCCGGTCAGCACCCCCATCTTCATCTGGACAAACCCGATACGGGCCGTATTTGTCATCACACGGAAGTCACAAGCTGTGGTCAGTTCTGACCCTCCTCCTATAGCGTTACCTTGGACCAGTGCCATACTGATTAATGGTAGGCAATGTAGACGTGTCAAAGTTTCGTGCATGAAGTCGGCCATTTGGTAGCCCTGTTCTGGCGTGAGGATATTCTGGACTGTGGTCAAATCGCCCCCAGAACAAAATGTACCCTGTGACCCCTTCAGTATTACACCCTTCCCGTCATTCCATGCTTCTAAATCTTCAACTACATCGCGGAAATCAAGCATCATTTTTCCTGAAAAGGTCCATTAAATATTATCATTAAAAATACCTCACAGACTTACAACGAAAATACAAGTATTCATTTCATTCAAAATATTCTCAATCCGTTTTCCAAACTTATGAAATCAGCTAAGTTATAGATTCTTTTTTTACACACATATTAAATGTAAATAATGAAATCAAGAAAAAACATCATTTAGTCGGACAGAATACCCAAAGTAATTTGCCTCATCATTATATTATGTCACCTTGGAAAAACCTACTTCTGATGTTGACCAGTTAACAGTATACATAAGTATATATCTTAAAGAAAACTAGTTAGTTCACAAAATTTCCGGATTTACCTGATAAAGCATTCTTCTTATTAGGGTTGTTTAAGGTTATGACGGCTATTCCCTCAGTTTCGTTTTTGGTGAGATCCACACTGCCTTCACCATAGCTCTGAAGTCTCGCTCGGAACGAGGTCTCGTAACTTGATGACGTACAATACGACACACGTCTTAGTAAACATCCCAAAGGTCTTCTTTTAACTAAAATAAAAAGTGCACTGCTATTTATAATTTTAAAAATGATCCGACTGTTGTTAAAAATTCTCAAAACGACCGACTGTTGTTAATAGGTCTCCAAATGACAGACGGTTGTTAAGAAGCCTCAAAAGGACAGATTGTTGTTGAGAAGTCTCGAAAGGACAGACTATTGTTAGGAAGTCTCCAAGGGACATATGGTTGTTAAGAAGTCTTCAAAGGACAGATGGTTGTTGAGAAGTCTTCAAAGGACAGACGGTTGTTAAGAAAGAAGTCTCAAAGTGACAGACTGTTGCTATTGTAAGAAGTCTCGAAAGGACAGACTGTTGTTAGGAAGTCTCCAATGGACATATGGTTGTTAAGAAGTCTTCAAAGGACAGACGGTTGTTGAGAAGTCTTCAAAGGACATATGGTTGTTAAGAAGTCTTCAAAGGACAGACGGTTGTTAAGAAAGAAGTCTCAAAGTGACAGACTGTTGCTATTGTAAGAAGTCTGGAAAGGACAGACTGTTGTTAAAAAGTCTCGAAAGGACCGGCGGTTGTTGGGAAGTCTCAAAACGACGGACTGTTGTTAAGAAGTCTTCAAAAGACAGGTGGTTGTAAAAAGGATCGAAAGGACAGACTTTGTTAAGAAGTCTCCAAAGGAAAGACTGTTGTTAAGAAGTCTCCAAAGGACAGACGGTTGTTAAGAAGTCTCCAAAAGACAGACGGTTTTTAGTCTCCAAAGGACAGGCGGTTGTTATGAAAGAAGTCTCGAAAGGACAGGCGGTTGTTAAGAAGTCTTCAAAGGACAGAAGGTTGTTAAGAAGTCTCAAAACGACAGACTGTTGCTATTGTAAGAAGTTTGAAAGGACAGACGGTTGTTGAAAAGCATACAAAAATAATGTACTCGCTGAATAAACATAATCCCCAAGATAATGTTATCATTCCGTCATTGGATGCCCGTAAGGCATTACCACCAACTATGGTAAATAATACCCTAAAACAGACAGATTCTTTTTTAAACCATAGACTAATATTAACAGCCAACGTTCTCCCGAGTTAACTTTAACTAGTAAAGGTATCTTGTGAAAACAATGAATTTACAAAGAATGACCTTATTCTAAACACAAAATGAAAGAACAGGAATAATATTATCAACACCGCATTGCATTTAATTTTCGCCTTACAACAAATTAAGCTGTACCTTAGCTTGTAAGTGAATTGTTGTATTGAAGTGAAACGCTTTACAGAGTAAACTGTTTTGACTTACCATGACGCGGTCTCAGGAATTTATCAACCCTCTGTATGCTACACCTGGTTGGAAACAGTTTTAGAGTCTGAAAGTACAGAAATACAGTTATTAGTTCATAGCTTCTGTCCGGGATTTAATACATTAAATATGTGATGTCACAATGTCAAATTTGTCATTTACAATTCTACACGACATAATATGAACTCTTATTATATTTAATACTTTATAAGCCTATATTTAAAACAAAAATTGTCAAACATTAAAAAACTAAATTATTTTTACATTTCAACAAACTGACGGATAAAATATCTAAACAAGGCATCGCAGAAAATGCTGAGTGATAAGATTAGACATGTTTTTATGGGTCAGTTTGCATCCGGTAACCTAGTTTTTGACCGCGCAGGTTGAAACCCAAACACGTACAAGGGATGATGTTTGTTAACACCATGATGAAAATACAAAAATGTAAGTGTCAATCAATTGATAAATGCAGCCTGTAGAGCGGTGACGTCCCGTTTGTCAATTTCTATGTACATATATATATATAGTAACGGTGACCTTTTTTGACCGCAGTTGCTTGACACACGAACTGGTACAAAGGATAATGTTTGTGAACACTTGTGTTCAGTTTTATGCCAATAGGTCGAGAAATGCAGTCTGTAGAGCGGTGACGTCAGATTTCTGTCAATTCATATTTATAGTAACGGTGACATAGTTTTTTTAAGCAGCAGGTTGAAACCTGAACTTGTACAACTTACTAGGGATGATGTTTGTGAACATTTGTTTCAACTTTCATGTCAATTGGTTGAGAAATGCAGCCTGCAGAGCGGTGACGTCTAAATTCCTGTCAATTTATATTTATATTACGGTGACCTAGTTTTGACCGCATCAGGTTGAAACGCGAACACGTACAATGGATGATGTTTGTGACCGCTGTTGTGAAATGTTTTGACAATCGGTCCAGAAATGCAACTTGTAGAGTGGTAACGTCGTTTGGGATACGTACTTACATAATTAGTGTATTCCCTATCTGTATACCCTCGACGACTCGTAATGAGGGTATAATCACGTTAAAACTTAACATAATCTGGTATCTCGATATTGAGACACTGTTCCACTTTATTAAATTAAATTTACGGAAAATTAGTTCTGAATAGTTTAAAATAACGATGCATTTTCTTCGTTTCAGAATAAGGAGATTGACCAGCTCTATCAGCAGGAACCGTGTGTTCTACATTTTAGGCAAGATTGTTGGGTTTTTTTTATCTGACCTTATCGGAGCAACAGTATCTGTGCTGCTGTACTGTTGGGTAATTTTATCATTATTATCTTTATAACAATAATTTGGCATTTTTACAAACGCTTATATGATACGAAGAAGGTTACAAACTTAGGGCGCACAGCTGGAAATCTGGTTACATAATCATACCTATTAAAATCTTTCCAAAACATTTTTTCTCTATCAAGGATGCAAACAAAATATTGAAATATTGATTCTTGAAATGTACCTATAGGTAATACAAATTTGTATAAAGGTTAAGAATGTTTATAAACATCGGAATAAAAAAAGATGTTGATATTATTAACAGAATATAAAACAAATTAGTCATATATTACTCAAAATCGTAGAATTAATAACTTTTGCCCAATCCCATGGTAAATATTTTGCAATAAAATATGTTTGATTCATACTCAAATCATCAAATCGAGCCCCTATTAGTCAGTCTACGAATTCTTACATAGTATAATGTACATGCAATAATAAGGATATGCATATCAATTATGGACCTTTCGTGAGGTCAATATGGTGTCAAATATTAACCGAGGGCGTTAGATTCTACCAGTACACGTAAGGTTGCTTAACCTCTCTATTAACCGAATAAAATGTCCTTAATTTTCATATTCGATGTGAAACTTGTCTGCAAAAGACTGAAATTGTATTATATCTTACTTGATCAAGCAAGAAATTCACAGCTGGGCACTGTGACATCACAATGAGTATGACGTCATCGATGCAATATTAACTCAGTGTTTCTAAAAATAGAAACGTCGGGTAAATATTACAAAACATGGACCTACACGTGACCATGTTTTAGCCAATGAGAATTGAGGAAAGTCAGAACATATCTAACATATATTTGTAGGCGTATAACAAGTTCCGAGCTACATGTGATGAATTTTGACAAAAATCTTATTGAAGTTAATTAGATCTAATATCCATAAAATTTCTATGTTTTTGTTGCAACAAGATTTAGCTTAATTTTGAACACCAATTCGCTCTTTATCTTCTTACCGTGAATTGTATAACTTTAGCTTTTCTTTGCAAAGTTCTTCCTTAATTAACCTTTCGGTGATACCGTGTATCTTTTTCTATTAGAGTCGCCTCCCTTCCCTTACATTGGATCCGAATATTAGGCCTAAGACATTCATCGATTGTCAAAGTCAAAATACTCGTCTGCCCTTTCACGGACTTAGATAAATAGTCCTTTTGTTCGCCATTCACAGTCCTCTCGTCAGTCCTTTTGGTTGCAATTCACAATCCGATGTACGATTAACTTACCATATTTCTGCTAGAGCTTGTAAACCACTCACAAAGTCATCACATGGCTGGTGTTGTCATGAAGTTTGATATAGCAAGGGAGATCACTCCAACCAACCACGGTAATATTAAGGAAACGAGTACGTTCAAAAAAACCACGTCATAAAAAAGACAAAACAGTACACAAAGAAAAAAGAATATGAATTGTGGGATGATACGAAACAAACACTTAGCATATTCCAGATTCCTCATCACCGAGGGTTATTCCTAGATGTTAAGTAAAACGATATTTGTTTTGCCCTTAACCGAATGTTAAAGCGCTCGACCACAGTTGCTGGAGTTTCTGTCAGTATATAAAAAAAAAATATATACCAATACAGAATGTGCATTACTGTAAGGGGAGACTCATTTTACACGTAGTTATTATTTCCTGACAGAAACTCAAGCAACTATGACTCGACACTGCTACACCACAGCTAGAATACTGCTGAGTTAAGGGAGGGCGAATGAAATATAAATATGATTTAAGGACTAGGTACAGGACAATTCAATATGGCGGAGGTGTTTTTGCTAAAACTTAATATTTTACTAAATACAGCAAAATACATTACCAAAATAGACCACAAAGTACATTTTGTGATGGAGAATCGATATTTCAACCATATTTTGGTACGTTTGGTGGTTTTTCTGATATTTTGTGTTATATGCCTAAAAACGCGTGCACGTTTGCAGAATACTGCGAAAGGTAATAAAAACAATGAATATCAATTTTTGTTTCTTTAATACACACAGAATGATAGACGAGCCTTCGATTTTTGAATAAATCTCTCTATCAATTGCAAACCGCAGAATAAGAGAACGTACTCGGCAACTTACGCACATACTGAACACCGATTACATCTGGATCATATTTTTAAAATTTCCATCGCCGATCGACAAATTTATGTGGCACACAAAAACCAAATTCTTACCGTCTGAGGTATGACGAGTAATGACATTATGTCAGATCTCTTAAATCAAACATCTTCCCGTTGCATGTAGCGAAATATACTCCTCTGTCCTCCATTTTGAACTATTTTACTTTTTTAAATATTCATACGTCTGACTTAGAGGGATGGTGAAACATCGACAAAATTAACAATTAAATTGGATTCAAGTAGCAGTAAAGAACATGTTACTTGGTATACTGTCACAGAGCAAAAACTGCCCATTCCTATCTCGATAAATTGTTTTTAGTGATTGTCAGTTTTCCTTTTTAGGGGAATGTACAGCAAGTGAAAAGATGTTTTTCGGCACTTCCGCCAGTGTTTTTTTATGTTATTTAATGATTTTGAAAGAATTGTCAACAAAGTTTAATTTGTGTTGTATAAATTCTGATGGAATGAGTATATTTAATACACTTCCGCGTGGATCGGACAGTTTTAACTCACTGATTATATCAATTCATTCTCGGCTTCGCACCTGTCAAACATCGCTAGCGTAAATTGTTGCCATTGTAAACATGTGTGGCAGTTGAGGCACATGGGTATCAATATACATTTCTCAAACTAAATTAGTGATTAGGTAACCGTATTGTAAATGTAAATTACGTTATGTAGATGTTATTATTTTAATTTTATACATTTATGCAATGGACGACATTTTTTAGAGGGGATACCTGTGTATTTCTCCCTGATACTCTGATTTACAGATTAATATCGAAATTTTAACACTGGGTTATCATTCTATGAACATTGCAGTAACTTTGTTTTCTTTCTTTTTTTTTCAATGTTTCGAATAACTATATGAAAAATATTTGCGCACTCCCATTTGGATATTATTTACTGAATATTTTTTCCCTAAGTAAAGATTTTTTTTAATTTTGGGGGCGAACTCCGTTTTATATCAATAATAAACATAATGGGATAAAGCTTATAACATGTATTTGAAGGACACATTAAAATTTGAATATTACCATTTTCATCCAGGCACTAAACAGTGACGTAGCTAGGGCGGGCGGTTTGAAGTTTACGCAGATATGGTGACGAAGACATACACCCGGAGCGCTAGGAGTGGTTGTACGAGAGGGGGATACGCCCACCTCTTCAAAGCGAGTCATGGTAATTCATTTGAACAAACTTGGTAGCCCTTCATCCCAACAGTCTACAGACAAAATCACAGACAGGTCCCTTCTATAGAATAGTATACATACATGTAAAACATATATGGAATTATTTGGGAAAAAAAACTCTTATAATTTTGACCACTTGAATCTCTGATTCCCAAGTTTCAAACTGGAGAGAGATAAGCTAGTATTTAAAAAGCGGAGAAATTCTCCATAAAAAAACTTAGGGAGCTGGTAGCCAGTCTAGGCAATACAGTTCATGAACCTTTTAGCGATTTGAAGTTTTTTTGAAGACTTTTAACACATTGCATCTCCAGATCCGAAACTTGAGAGTGTAGATAAAGTTTACTAATTTAAACAAGTATGATTACCCATATCGGTAATCTGGGCTTTTCCCCAACTGAGAAGTTTTTTGAAAACAAAATAATATATTGGACCTTGGGTCAAGGTCATTCATTTGAACAAATGAAGATTTAACCCTATTAAAGTTGATCCCAGCACAATACAGGGCCAGTTTCAGTATCCCTTTGAAAATGATAAATACTTATGACATCCATGACCTTGAAAGTAGATCAAGGTCATATATTTTGACAAATTGCTTGAGCTTCATTTCAGTAAACTACCGATCCAATATCAGAACACTTAGTCGTCTAGATATTCAGAAGTTGTTTGAAGATTTTTTAACATTCTACCTTGAATGTGGGTCAACATAAATCATTTGAACTTGGTAGTCATAACCCTTCATCCAAGAAAGCTATTGCCTTCGTCCTAATATATGAATCATTGGTCTCTTGTTATTGAAATTGCTTTAAATAATAAAATTTGACTGTTGTGACCTTGAAATTGGGTCAAGATCATTCTTTTAACAAACTTAGTAGCCTTGTCTTCATCCCAATCTAATTAAAGTACAGATCCTCACTATTACTATCATGTGTAGGCCTACACACATAAGTAACAGTGAGGATCTGTATTTTAATCAGATTTCTACACACATCAGTAATAGTGAGGATCTGTATTTTAATCAGATTGCTACACACATCAGTAATAGTGATGATCTGTATTTTAAACAGATTGGTCTTCATCCAAGATGGTCACTGCCCTAATATCTGTATCCTGGGTCTCTTCGTTATCGAGATGTTTTAATACTGAACAAATTTGACTCCTGTGACCTTGAAAGGTGTGTTTTGTCATCTTTCATGATAGGGAGGTTGGCAGACTCTACTGGTATATTATTTTAGTCCCTGAGGTTTGCTTGAGCCTTATTAGCCACAGTTATCGCTTTTGAGTAGTGGCATGGAACATGATATGTCCACATTTTCATATGAAATTATAAAGAACTAGTTTAACTTTACTTCTAAATGCTAGTTCTTTAACTTTACTTCTAAATGCATAAATTAAAGGGGTTTTACACACTTGAACCTTTTGCTTCTACATTCGTACAGAAATTTTGGATTCCCACATTTTGGCCACTAGCATCACTGAAGAGTCCTCGGAGGAAGAAACAGCTGTATGATGCAGTTTAATTAATTTTTTGGCATACTGTATCTAGTACAAAATTTAAAAGGTACCACATACATGTATGTGTGTGTTACGTCACCTTTCAAGGTCATTTGCTTAAACAATATTTGTAGTTCTTTATTGCATGTTACTGGCCAAATATCATTGTAAGCCTCTTAATTAGTTTTTGCGTAGTTGTTTTAAATGTAAAATCTTGAAGCTGGACTTTCGAGTAATGGATGCTGCAATGCCACAAGTTCTGTCAGGTTACCAGTAATTATCAATCAAGGCTTGCTGCTCCAGTATGAAAAATATTTCATGAATATATACCCAGGAGTCACATATGAAATGTTATAGATGATGGATTGAGCTTTGATTCAGCAGAAAACAACACTAAAAGCAACAATTCAATAAAATGGATAGAACTTTAATGAATGTTGAGGTTTACATTTTTTTCTCTATACGTACACAGACCTGCCTACTCACTTGAATATCACAAAGCATCAGCTATATACACATAGTTATATTGCTATACATTTGATCTACATAAATAAGTTATGCAATGAAGTGAAATCTAAACAGTGTGCAATACTTCTTTACGGATAAAAATGATTAACCATATTATTTTTGCATGTGTTATTCCAAAACAGATCATGTTAACTGCAACTGAACAATGAAGAGTCTCCTCCTTGCAAGGAAATAGTAGATAGTTATTGTGAAAAGAAAATAGACACGGCTTGCTGGACTTGAAATGTGTACTTCTATTTTGTTAACAACTGATGCACGCATACATAATGTGATACCGTAAAATACCACAATATTTAATAATAAATATTAACAACATTCACAAAGAATAATTAAGAAAGGGTAAAAAAAGGTATTTAAGTTTTCTGTGTATTAGACTATATGTCACTTGCAGACAAAGGGTTGATAAATACATCTCGCAGGCAAACGATACCAACTAGCTCATTCTTCAAGCTTGCATCAGATCTGGGTAAGTCTTTGTCTCCGTGTTAATTCTCTGTTCTTTTGATGGTAAAACTATTTTATACACATCCTCACCATTTCGATATAACCACAATAAACAAATATTGGAGATGGTTACAACAGCAGGTTGGATTCTTTAGCTGATCATAACGACTTTAACATGCACGGCTGTTTTCCCCAAGTGTAGATTACTGTTATTGACTCATTTACGGGAATCCTCAAATGTTAATTTACGTTTACAAATAAAGCGCCAGTCATTTAGCAATCCAGGAAATTTGCGGCCATCAGTAATTCTAAAGCGATCTCGGGTGCGATAGGAAATTCTGGGATCTCTGTGGAACTGTTAGTGTATCTCACTTTGTATGTAAAATACATGCAAACCTTCTGCAATACATGTGACCTGCAAAAGAGACAAAAATATATTATTTTACTAGCATTGGTTTTTATTACAACTATCAATTCTAAATTTTATTATAATGCCAGTTTTAAGGCTATGTGTAACATATCAAACCAGATGTTTTATCATCTCCTTAGATTTTAACTGGAACTCATGTGAACATTGGTCTAATCACTTTATTAACTATGGTATTTTAGTGCCAATTTAGGTTTGGTAGGTATAGTTTGACATAAGTTTACAGTCCATGTCATCTTTTTTTTAAATATTATTTTGATCGAATGATGTATACAGTGTTGTCAAAAATTGTTTTGACATCATTTTGAATCAAGAAAGAAACAAGAAAATACTTGTTCATTTGCCCATTTTCTCTCAAGATATACATTCATTACACAGTAAACAAAGTAAATGCACTTTCTGATTTTAAAATTAACATCACTTTTCATAAACACAAACCTGAGCTCCGCTGTCTGGGTTACCCTTAATTTACTTACAGTTGAACAACTCCCCTTACTTGTATGACATAAAGTATTCACTACAGTAATTAAATTGTCATGTCTTGTGTAGTCAAATGGCATGGAACTGTTCATATGATATATGGTATACACGTGATAAAACAAATGTATGACACTCTGTATGTGATAATACAGTCAACATGAGAGAATGATGAGATTAAATCATTTAAAACCAAGAGTACGCAATACTTACGGTATTTCCCTGAAATTAATTTCATTCGTCTCATTTTCAGCAAACTGACCTGCAAGAACAAGTGATCATTGAATGGTTATACGTAGTTCATAATCCCATTGGTTTAAATGGCATATAAGTTTCCGATCTTGTTATCTTTTTCGTACACTCATACATACCATTAAATCTTACATGCTTTACAATGTTATCTAGTAGACAAATTTTTTGAAAGAAATGTTAGCTTGATGAACATACAATTAAATCTCTAAATATTAAAAAAAAGTAACCCTGCAATTTTTTTAAAAACAAATTCAATTTCAAAAACACTTAATTAACAACTATTGCATGGCACTGAGGGCAATATGGGAGTTAATAAAGACAGGTCAGTCACTCAAAATAAACGGATAACTGACCAGTCCATAATCTCCTATATTGCCTGAAGAATTTCAAACATGCAACTTTTCAACATGAACATGGCCAAAACAATAAATTGATAAGTTCAAAATAAAATAAATGTTTGTTTGGAGTTTGCCATCCGACTTATACAAATGTGAGCTATTCATTTTTTTATCATGTAATCTCCGTTTTTTTTCCTGTGCCCGTTTTTGAAAAGTAGTAAACACATCAATGCCATGTCAAACAAGCTCCAATGTTGAAACAATATTGCAGTTCTTTTAAAATGCAATGTTTATTTAGGACAAATTTATATAACGGCATGTGTATGTATAAGTATATTTAAAAAAAAAAGCCTACCTACCTACTCAACCCTAAAAGGGGTGGGTAGGCAAACACCAAACAAAGATTTTTTTAGTGCTGGTCTAGTCATTTAACATACATGTAGATCCAGTTGGCTATCTGTTAATTCACCAAAGTTGGAAAATAATTCAGACGACATTGTTGGGAATATAAGGGAGATTACTCAGTCTGGTATTATGACATCACATATGTTCTTCAGTCTTCACTCAAGTACAGGTCGTCTTATACTAAATTATTGACTTGATCAACTACTAGAATTACATAGACACTTAATTAACAAGGTATAATATTTTTTTTATATTTATTTTATTTTTGCAAGATTTTTTACATACTATTACTACATTATAAAGACATGACACATACTTTACTTTCATCCAGATATTATGATATCATACATCCATGCACACTTACATGTACTGTGTTTTTTCTTTCAATGTTTAATATTTTAAAAATATCACTGGCTATATATACAGACATTCTGACGCAATATAAATAACTACCGGAAAATTTTCATGATTCTGAAAAATTCTGAAAAAAAATCCAGTTGACAGGGTTCTCATTAAAAGTTGGTTGCCGACAAAAGTAGCCTGTTATTCACCAACTTTGAACCAGCTATTTTTTCAGAATTTTATATATGTCAACATTACAGAATGTGAAAATTCAACCAGCTATTCTTTTGAAGTCAACCAATTATTGCAAAACTTAGTGAGAACCCTGGTTGATTACCATGCAAAAATAAGCTTAAAACGAAGTAAACCTGAGCAGTGACTAACAAGAAACTCTGGACGAAAAAAAATCCAAGGAATTGAAAATAATTCAGGTGGGGCCCACTTCAACAACAAACCGAATGTAGAAGACGGTTCAAAATGGACGCGTGTTTACAAATAGCGTGTTTCAACTGCCGAAAGTTACGTACATTGTATATTGGGCATTTAAATACTTTACACTATAGTCTAATAATGAAACGTAAAATGATCATTAGTTGTGAAAAAGTGTCAATCTCTGCTGATTCTGAACATTTAAAAGTATTACGTAAGAAACAAAAACAATCAGAGAGGTAATTCAAATTTAAGCTCTCAATGAAATAATATTTAAGACAAAGGGGTCTTCAGTCTATTTCTTACTGCAAATTTCAGGTTTGTATGCACTTCATATCTTGCATATTAATACCAGGTACCATGTACATATCATTGTATATGTTAAATATACATTGCTATCCTTAATAAATCTTTCATTTATGAAACCAAGATTGACATGTAGCTCTTATATCACTGAAGGCTCTCATCAAGTGTGAAATTTGTCTAGTTTAATTTTGCTTGTGGCTGATGAAAACTCCCACATGGGATTTCCGTACCGTCTGCCATTGCCTGTGGAAATCCAACCCCGCTAATATATCAAAAGCACTTTCATTTTATTATGACATTTTTGTATAAACACATTATATCACTACCCACAATGTCTCAGTCTCGTTTCCGTTAAAAAAATAAACATGGCATCCAGGCTCCAACAGTATGATTCTCAAAGATATATACTTCTACTGACGAGTACATGGGTTCTCAAAAAGTGAACGAGTCATGATCAGAGTCCAAAAAATCACTGCACAATTGTTTATGTGATCTTCAATTTTTGCACCAAGTGTTCTTGATTTTACAGAATCCAACGTAATGCATTCATTTATCTCAAGTTTTAGCCAAGCTTAGACAAACATTTAACTGGACAGGTTTATATTAAGACACAGCATACTGATATCACTGAAGTTAAAACATAACTTTATATGTTCACTTACCTGGCCCGCTAAGCATAGCCTTGATAGTACCAGATGTAAGAGCATGTTCCCGTTTCACAATAAATTCATGGCCGTCCGATGACACCAGTTTGACATACATGGCGTCAGGACCCTCACATCCTCCATATATCTTCTCCTCCTCCCCCTTCTCATCTTTGGAGTCTGACATTCTGGGCTCCCAAGAAGAGGGAATTGTTCTAAAAAAAATACATAAATTAAAAACATTTAACTAGAGTTTACTATAATATGAAGCTCTTGGTTCTCATAAAGATAATTGAATAAAGGCTGTAACATGCAGTACACAATACAACAACTATCAGTGAGGACTGTCTTGTATAACAATATGTCATCACAATAAACTAAAGTCATACAAAGATGGTGATTACTCTGGAGGGCTTCATGGGGCAATTTATCAAATTTTCTTTAAATTTTACATCATCATCGTTCTCTTTTGATCATGCAGGATTGGGGGCAAAGTCCACACCAGTGGACCCCCTTCCAGACAGCTGGCTAGCTGCACGCATGGCAGTGTTCACCC
This sequence comes from Mimachlamys varia, assembly GCA_947623455.1. Classification (NCBI taxonomy): domain Eukaryota; kingdom Metazoa; phylum Mollusca; class Bivalvia; order Pectinida; family Pectinidae; genus Mimachlamys; species Mimachlamys varia. The sequence continues at coordinate 7,417,715 of OX392530.1, forward strand.
CAGATCTCCACTTTTGTCGATCCTGAGGCAGTGAGGATCAGCATTTATGAGCTTCCAGTCTCTTCTTCTTTGAACGTACACCCATCATCAAAAATGATGATTACGGGTCTTTCTCTGTCAGTTCTTTCGGAGACAACTTTGGAAAGCCAACTCTGCGCACACCTGAAACTTGTAGGCTTAGTGCACAATTGATTGCACTGCTGGATCCGTCTACGTGGGGCCATGCCAGAGGAATCTTCTCTTCAAGATGGGTCGAGGTCTGCAAGACCAAGTTTCCCCAGAAACTCACTTCTGGCTTGATTTACAAATCTGTCTGATCATTGCCCTGTCGACGTTGGGGAGGGGGGGGGGGGGGATCATGGCCCCTTTTATAGCTTATATTAATTGCTACACCTATTATAATGACTAAATTTCCCGAAAAAAGGCCCACTAAGAATACTCTCAAATTTCAGGATATTTCACTGCATCAACATTAGGATCGGTCAGTATTCCTAAATCCACACATTTACCGTGTTTTTGCTACAACAATCTACTGATCAAATGAACTGAAAATATTGTTAGGAAACAGAGTTTACTTTATATATCAGCTAGCTGGCTTCCAAGTCATATATTATATGTCACAAGCATTGTTTATTTATATCTTATACATGTCCATTCATCTGTCTTTTGGCCACTCTTCCTCTTTATGATTGTATTTCCTGTGTTGCCCAATGTGGGCCGAAATTTTTTAACAAAGAGAATTGAATTTTCATTTTTTGTTACATTTATTTATCCACTTTTTAAAAATTATCTTTGCCCCTCAAAGTCTAGACAAATATATAAAGCAGACTGATTTCAGAGAAAATATTACAGGACAGTCTGCTTGGTGTTTCACCACCACAAGGAAATATTGTTGAGGAATTAATCGAAACAATGTGTAAATACCTTGCCGTTGGTGCAGATTGTGTGATATTTATTCAAATGAAAGGTTTCTTGAAATTGTGAAATCCGTATACTATACGATAGCCTACGAGACACCTTACCATTTACATACACATGACCTCATCACAGCAGACTCGTGGAATTTATGCACGTGAGCTTGGGTGCATTTTATTGTATTACGCATTTGCTAGTCACAAGGATATTAAAAGAATCGAGTTTAGTAGTTTACCGTCAAATTGTTTATATTCAAAAAGAGCCCATGCCATTCAGAAAGATCGACGCTATTTACTTATTTCGAGTCCAAACAAATACACATTATTGCCGGGTCTATTTATAGTAACGTTGCGTTATTCAGACAGGGTCATTTATTTACGTCAATAATATGCTTTAAATACTTTTAGGTTGAACATCGACAGGAAATATATGGCAAGGCCTTTCTTATATACATTTTTGCTAATCAAATAACACAAATTCATACATTAAACGTACCTAAGATGTAAATATATTCAGGGGAAAATCCCTGTTCTTCGACGCCGTGGTCGCTCTCTTTGCTTATGTCCCTATCAACAGAAGCCCGGATGAAAGTCGCGTGACCGGAACAAGACGGCGTTATGTAAAATAGGAAGCAGAGAAATTATATCCGTCTTATTCCCATTCCGACCAATTTCATAAAACATGTTTTAACAGATACAGCTTGGTGAAACAGATTGCAAATATATTCTTTACTTGTTTACACATATTATTTGAGTTCACGTTCCGGCCTAATCTCCTAATTTCTAATGATTATTTTAAGCGAATATATGTTCTTTCATACATGTATAAATATAGTCTTTGATTTCGGGGTATTTTTTTAATCTGTCTAAATTTAGCTCAAGCTAATATTAAGAGTACGTTCACAACAAAGACTGAATTTGAATTGTAAATAACATTGTAAATTCTTTTCTTTCAATAAACAAGTTCATTTCTAGAGCATGTATCTTCTTATTTTTTTGAAGATAGTCTATATCATCTATTTTTATCAGTTAAATTTGTTGAAAAATACATCTGCATAATAATATCAATGATTAAATAATAAGTTTATTGTTAAAGCTATCATTATAAACATTGAGAGTTTCTTCCGGCTTGTAGTCATTTATGAGTCTATGAAGCTGGACCAGACTAATGTGTATTTAAATGCTGTTCTCATCAAATTTGTGTTTAAAAATGCGATTAAATGACAAGAGGATTGATATTACCATGAACATCTTTCAGGCTACAGTCTAAGGCGTTTTTTAAATTATCGATTGGTACTTTTTCAACTCTGCTCTTGAGCCGAAACCATAGGCGGATCCAGGATTTTGGGTAAGAGGGGCGTACTCTTTTTATCTGGAATGAAATTGTGTGTATAGGGTGTTCGGCCTCTCATCCATATTGAGTTCACAACATCATAAATTGCATCTTCTTTGTTGTTCACACAAGGAGTGTTCGCAGCTAGTTTGAACATAAACTAGGGTGTTTAGAGTAATTTTACACTTTTGGTGGGTTTAGATCAATTTTCGATATAAAAATGCCCCCCTCAATGGTCATAAAGGCTAAAGGGTGGAAAGCTTTCCAGGTCGAAAAATCGACCCCACCTACCTTTATTGTATTAAAAATCACATTTCTAGTTGAAGTACGAAAAAAAGCTTGGTACTGATGGGAAGATGGATAATTTTTATTTAAAACAACCTCCTAAATGCACGTGAAATATATCTTCTCCCCGTAGAAATAATCTTGATTTCTTGCAGCCGCCCAACACCCCCCCCCCCCCACCCCCACCCCCCATCCCCTCCGGCGCACGCCCTTCTGGATCCGCCTATGGAAACTTGGTGGTTCGTTCAGGTAAATCTAGAGTTTTGAGCGCAATCGGCCATTGGAAGTGGCATACTTAGTATATACTGTATACAGATGTTTTCGTACTCTTACTTTTTTAATAGAAAATAAAAACAATTGGATATGTTACGGTATTAAAGGAGTTGTGAGTCCAAAATTAATTAAGAACATGATATGCATGTATTGCCTTTGTTGGAGGGTAACATGGTGCCTTTTAGTTTAAAGGCCCAATATACGTAACTTTCGGCAAAACGTGAAGCGAAAATCAAGCCTCATAACTTTTTAGTACTATATATTTAGTTAAGATTAACTGGTATCAGCAATATTCAAGATTTATTCTTACACGGTAACTGGTACGGCAGCAGTTGAAACTCCGTAATTTGTAAACAGGCGTCCATTTTTAACTGTCTTCTAACTTCGGCTTGTTGTTGAAGTGGGCCCCACCTGAATTATTTTCAATTCTTCGGATTTTTATGTCAAGAGTTTCTTGTTAGTTACCGCTCAGGTTTACTTCGTTTTAGGCTTATTTTTGCATCGTCATCAATTTTTTCCAGAATTTTTCAGAATCACGAAAAATTTCCTGAACTTACGTATATTGGGTCTTTAAACATATTTTATTGACATAAAACGACAAAGGAATTAAGTTTTACCAATGACATGTCATAAATTTACAGGAGTCACATGATGGTATACAGATTATTCGAACAGGGATGATGCTTTGTTTGTTTCCATTGGGTTTCGTGCTTCCCTTAATACCGACAGGACATGTTACAATGTCTATCTAATAAGTGTCGTCATCTGCGGCAGTCACCGGACAATTGATTGCGGTGGTAAGCTCGAAAACTTGGAAATGACTGTTGCATAATAATGTTTATTTTACGCGTCGGCTGATCGATGTATTCCTTAAGTTTTATGAAAAGAATAATTTTTCGGTGTAATTCACTAAATATGAAAATGGTTATACAGACTGACGTGTTAAATTTGGCCTTTGTTTATCAAAAAGTGGATTTCACATTAATATTTCATAGATTAACGCAGTCAAATTTATTAGCGGGCCATTGGTGATTGGTAAAAATGCTACTTATGTTGAATGCGTAATTCCGGAAAATTTTATTTCAACGTTGCAGGTTGCCTCCCTTTACACATGTTTTGTATGTAGGTCAACCTTTATACGGACAGCACATGTTAATTTTTCATTGTATTAACAGGAAATATATGTAAATTATCTATATCTTCTACAGCAGAATAAAAGAGAGATTGCCCGCTTTATAATCTTCCGTCAGACAGTGTGTATATTGAACTAGATATCATAAACCAAGGACAGATGCTAACATTACTATTTCACATGTAAGGACACTAAACAGGGGCATTTTTTTCGGTGGCACACAGCAATCCCTCTTTCCATTTACGTACTTTCTCTTCACACCAATCCCGATTGCAAGTTCTAAAATAAAAACAGAACTTTACGTGTCTACATCAAGTCACTGTTAGTTGGAAAGGACCTTATTCTCATTATATCGTAATTCGCAGAAAAGCATAGAGCTACTCAACTATTTTTAGGTTTAAATCACATCCGGGTTGAGTCAAGAAACGTGCTGTACCTCTTGCCCTAAGGGTCTGCACTTCAACGTCTGAAGTTTTATTGAGCTATCGCCATGTTTCGAGCTCTGTCACCGTTCGTTCTGAGAAATGAAAGACCGTGGGTAAGTATACGTAGACTATAAAAGAATCAATGTTTTGTCACTTATTCTTTTACTTAATCTGCTTTTAGTGTGTTCACAGCTTTAACATATTTTATAAATCGATCGATACCTTACTATCATGAAAAACGAAAGGAACTTGTACGAATATAACGGAAATATAACTGTGAATTTTCGTATCTCAGGTGCCCGGATTGGCTGGGAGTTGCTTGTAAACTACCGGACCTGAGCAAGGCTACTGCCACACTCTTGTACTGTTGCCTTGCTCAAGTCTGATTTTCTCGTCCTTTTCATTTAAAGGCGCGCTTCTATATATAAGATTAGGATGTGTATGATCTACACAGGCCTGTTAATTTTTAATACAACGGAAATCACCGAGGGAAAACAGTTTTGACTATTGACTGAACGGGCATGAATTAACTGTTTGTTACCTTTAATTCAAAGGTATAGAGTTTTGTACCATGTTGATCACTCATTTTTTTCAAGTCATTGTAAATCATATTGCTCCACAATAGTTCCGTTGAACTTAGCATGCTCTCTGTGTTACCCGGAACTTTCGAAACAGCTATCTTAACATTCCAGAAAATTAAAGCTTGTCAGAAAAGATGTCTACCGTCAAAAAATGTTGTCTGCATATAAGCATATAAACAAAACGCTTTAATCAAGATCAATTATAAATACGCTTTTTTGACACAATTGTTTCCAAGGAAACGTGTATTAGTTCATGACGTCACCCGGCAAATAGTTTTAACTAATTCATGGCTGTATTTGAAATGCATTGGATTAACCTTGAAAATAGTCAAATTTATTGGAGATCTTTTTATATAGAGAGCCAGGTAACAATACGCTTAATGTCACACTTCACTGAAAATCCCGAAACTATAACCCCCATGACTGATAGCACACGCACTCAGCACCGTGCATTCCGCCCTGTTAACAGTACATTCCTTTTTTTCTAGTTTGATCGATTTTGTATTCCCAATGCCAGAATCCATTAAAAAGACAAGTGTAGTTTTGATATGTGTGCGATCGGGAAAACAAAATCGCTTTTAAGCGAACGTCGAAACATCAGTACAAAAATTAGTACAAACCCCCTCCCGTACCCTCCCCATCTTGCACTCGGGTGCTGCCTTTGGCATCACCGCGCATACACCAACTTGTTAAACTAGCTACTGTACCTACGCTGAGAACGTAGGTAAACGTAAACACTACATCAATATCGAGGGTGATTTACACAAACTAGTTAAATTGAAATTTAATTGTGATCGTGTAAGGTGTTTTACTAACTTAATAAGTTTTACTAATTGGATGAATTTAAGTCTTACTAAAGTATAGCATCGTACAGAAACTACACTGAATGTATTACTTCAGTGTCATTCCTGGCTGCTAGGATTCATAAATATGTATCGCAAGTCCCATAAGTTATTTCATACAGATGTCTACAAACTTTAAATATTCACAATGTTAACAGTCAGTTATATATTGCTTCATTCATTTATCGACCCATCAGTGAATATGTTCTTTGCTAAATGTGATGATGTATTAATTAATTTAAATGAGATTTAATGCATTCATAGTCATTTCCCCAAGTCATATTTGCGTTGTCACTCGCCATGCCGTATCGTATCATCCAGGGTAGATTATAATCTTCTGCTCATCGTCGCCATCTTTATAATCACTAAAACATGGAGCTGCAGGTGACCTACAATTTACTACTATTTTAATTTTTCTGAAACCTGTTCTGTAATTATAATCTCTCTGTAAGTTCTCAATCGTCCATGGCCCTTTTCGTTTCAGAATGCCCACGTCCAAAGATGTCTGCGACTGGCCAGTGGGTTCGCTATACATAGACTTGACCATTTCGTCATCACCGTGAAGGACGTAGATGCGACGTGCGACTTTTACTCCAAAGTTCTGGGTATGGAAGTGTCCACATTCAAGGTCAGTTCCGGTCACAGAGAAACTTTTGTCCTCCTCCGCGTGTACTCAGCCCAAGTCAAGTTTCTAATCGTTGTTTAAAACTGAATACATCGTAAATGAACCATCCACGCATTTTCTACCACCACCCCTTCTTCCCCCAAACCACCTGTCCTCAGAAACACAAAGCAAATTTTGACACCAGGAAAGAACAACAAAGTGTACAGAAGCTCCATTTTTGGGGGTGGGGCGGGGGTGGGGAGGGGGGTAATGTTTCAGGCATGCGCGATAGACATAAGAATGACCAAATAAGGCATTCCAACATCAATACACACAAAAATGTAAAGATAAATATATGCAAAATACACACAACAAATCGTCAAAAAGACGTTTTCTCGTTTAATGCTGGGGTGGGGGGGGGGGGTTGATTTCATGTTTCTGGATTGGAGGCAAACTTTGAACTTAGTGTTTCTGGGTGGACGGAAAGCTTTGAATGTCGTATTTAAAGATAATATATCGTGATTCAGAAGGTGAAGACAAGTTTTGATTTCATGTTTCAGGGTGGAAGGAAAGCTTTGAATTTCGGTCAACAGAAGATAAACATTCACGAGCATAAGAAGGAGTTTGAACCAAAGGCCCATCTGCCAACTCCTGGCTCAGCTGACGTCTGTTTTATCACCCAGGAAACTCTGGATAAAGTCATACAGCATTTTAAGGTCAGACCTCGAAAATGTACAGCTCCTGTTGAAACAACATTGATCGCAAACGACTTCTCTGAACTGAATAAAACCAAAGTAACTGACCGGAAATAAAAATTGTCCCATATCATTATGTGCACTTCAAGAAAATAATTTTTGGTAATAGATTTTAAATCAAGCACAAATCAACTTTATTGTATATCATTTATTGAGTTAAATATAATAGCCTGTCTCGGATAGGGTGTGATATTCAGTAGATTATAATCATTATAATATTTTATCATCTGGTTAATGAGCAAGGAAAAATAAGAAAATACCAAAGTGTCTACATAACCATAAGGTTCTAACACAGCATCTATAAAACTAGAGCAACATAAAAAAACATAAAGCAAAGATCGATCTAATTCAAATTAAAACACGACCCCGGAACCAGGGTATGGGTTCATAAAACCTTTTTTATACCGGAGCAATGCTACTTAAGCCGAATAAATTAGAGATCTTAAAATGGACAGTGATTAAAATCGTATAGAAAAAAAGATTGAAAAGAATTGAGGTCGAAAACTGTTTTTAGCTCACCTGGCCCGAAGGGCCAAGTGAGCTTATGTGATGGTGCAGCGTCCGTCGTCCGTCCGTCCGTCCGTCCGTCCGTCCGTCCGTCCGTCCGTCCGTCCGTCCGTCCGTCCGTCCGTCCGTCCGTCCGTCCGTCCGTCCGTCCGTCCGTCCGTCCGTCCGTCCGTCCTGCGTCCGTCAACTTTTTCCTTTAAACGACTTCTTCTAAAATACTGAAAGGCCCAGTGACATGAAATTTAGCTGGTAGATTTCTTGGAAGGAGCTGAACAAAGTTTGCGAAAAAAAATCACTTTGACCTAATTTCAAGGTCACAGGGGTCAAAAATGTCGAAACCTTCAAACAACTTCTTCTAAAATACCGTCAGGCATAGAGACTTCATATTTGACCAGTAACTTCCTTAGATGAAGCCAAATAAAGTTTGCGAAAAGAAATGACCTTGACCAATATTCAAGGTCACCGTGAGGTTAAATCTATTTTAACCTTTAAACGACTTCTTCTGAAATACCAAAAGCCCTAGAAACATGATATTTGGCTGAAATGTCCCTTGGATGAAGCCCGACAAAGTTTGCGATAAGAAATGACCTTGACTTATATTCAAGGTCACAGGGGTCAAATCTGTTAAAACCTTTAAACAACTTCTTCTGAAATACCAATAGTCCTAGAAGCATGATATTAGGCTGAAAGGTTCCTTGGATGAAGCCCAACAAAGTTTGCGAAAAGAAATGACCTTGACCTATATTCAAGGTCACAGGGGTCAAATCTGTTAAAACCTTTAAACGACTTCTTCTGAAATACCAAAAGCCCTAGAAGCATGATATTTGGCTGAAAGGTTCCTTGGATGAAGCCGGACAAAGTTTGCGAAAAGAAATGACCCTGACCTATATTCAAGGTAACAGGAGTCAAATCTGTTAAAACCTTTAAACGACTTCTTCTGAAATACCAAAAGCCATAGAAGCATGATATTTGACTGAAAGGTTCCTTGGATGAAGCCTGACAGAGTTTGCGAAAAGAAATGACCTTGACTTATATTCAAGGTCACAGGGGTCAAATCTGTTAAAACATTTAAACGACTTCTTCTGAAATACGAAAAGCCCTAGAAGTATGATATTTGGCTGAAAGGTTCCTTGGATGAAGCCCAACAAAGTTTGCGAAAAGAAATGACCTTGACCTATATTCAAGGTCACAGGAGTCAAATCTGTTAAAACCTTTAAACGACTTCTTGTGAAATACCAAAAGCCCTAGAAGCATGATATTTGGCTGAAAGGTTCCTTGGATGAAGCCGGACAAAGTTTGCGAAAAGAAATGACCTTGACCTATAATCAAGGTCACAGGAGTCAAATCTGTTAAAACCTTTAAACGACTTCTTCTGAAATACCAAAAGCCCTAGAAGCATGATATTTGGCTGAAATGTCCCTTGGATGAAGCCCGACAAAGTTTGCGAAAAGAAATGACCTTGACCTATATTCAAGGTCACAGGGGTCAAATCTGTTAAAACCTTTAAACGACTTCTTCTGAAATACCAAAAGCCCTAGAAGCATGATATTTGGCTGAAAGGTTCCTTGGATGAAGCCCAACAAAGTTTGCGAAAAGAAATGACCTTGACCTATATTCAAGGTCACAGGGGTCAAATCTGTTAAAACCTTTAAACGACTTCTTCTGAAATACCAAAAGCCCTAGAAGCATGATATTTGGCTGAAAGGTTCCTTGGATGAAGCCCGACAAAGTTTGCGAAAAGAAATGACCTTGACCTATATTCAAGGTCACAGGGGTCAAATCTGTTAAAACCTTTAAACGACTTCTTCTGAAATACCAAAAGCCCTAGAAGCATGATATTTGGCTGAAAGGTTCCTTGGATGAAGCCCGGCAATGTTTGCGAAAAGAAATGACCCTGCCCTGTATTCAAGGTCACAGGAGTCAAATCTGTTAAAACATTTAAATGACTTCTTCTGAAATACCAAAAGCCCTAGAAGCATGATATTTGGCTGAAAGGTTCCTTGGATGAAGCCGGACAAAGTTTGCGAAAAAAAATGACCCTGACCTATAATCAAGGTCACAGGAGTCAAATCTGTTAAAACCTTTAAACGACTTCTTCTGAAATACCAAAAGCCCTACAAACATGATATTTGGCTGAAATGTCCCTTGGATGAAGCCCGACAAAGTTTGCTAAAAGAAATTACCTTGACCTATATTCAAGGTCACAGGGGTCAAATCTATTAAAACCTTTAAACGACTTCTTCTGAAATACCAAAAGCCCTAGAAGCATAATATTTGGCTGAAAGGTTCCTTGGATGAAGCCGGACAAAGTTTGTGAAAAGAAATGACCTTGACCTATATTCAAGGTCACAGGAGTCAAATCTGTTAAAACCTTTAAACGACTTCTTCTGAAATACCAAAAGCCCTAGAAGCATGATATTTGGCTGAAAGGTTCCTTGGATGAAGCCCAACAAAGTTTGCGAAAAGAAATGACCTTGACCTATATTCAAGGTCACAGGGGTCAAATCTGTTAAAACCTTTAAACGACTTCTTCTGAAATACCAAAAGCCCTAGAAGCATGATATTTGGCTGAAAGGTTCCTTGGATGAAGCCCAACAAAGTTTGCGAAAAGAAATGACCTTGACCTATATTCAAGGTCACAGGGGTCAAATCTGTTAAAACCTTTAAACGACTTCTTCTGAAATACCAAAAGCCCTAGAAGCATGATATTTGGCTGAAAGGTTCCTTGGATGAAGCCCGACAAAGTTTGCGAAAAAAAATGACCCTGACCTATATTCAAGGTCACAGGAGTCAAATCTGTTAAAACCTTTAAACGACTTCTTCTGAAATACCAAAAGCCCTAGAAGCATGATATTTGGCTGAAAGGTTCCTTGGATGAAGCCCGACAAAGTTTGCGAAAAGAAATGACCTTGATCTTGATTTGCCTAGAGACATGATATTTGGCTGGTAGCGTCCTGGGATGAAGCCAAACAAAATTTGAAAATGAAAATGATGTTGTCTTATCAGGTCACAGGGGTAAAATATGTTTAAATCTTCAGATGTTCTTCTAAATGTTTTACATTAAAAGATTTTAGGGGACTTTAGGGTTACACTATAATATAAGTCAGAGATTGATACCAGGTGAGCGATGCAGGCCCATTGGGCCTCTTGTTAAGGTTAACATTGGACTTTTTGATAGTTTGATATGATTTATTCAAATTGCACATAGTAAATGTTTGAGCAAGATAACGGTTTCATGAATGCGGCTCGGGGGTTTTTCATTGACCTTTTTTAGTAACCCTTCCAGCTAAGTCTATATGTAGTTGTCATTCCTTAGACTTGTGTTAAAGCTAGTAAGCGTATCAGAACACTAGAGTCATTCTAATAGCAAAACAAATAGACAGTCTTCTAGTTTATCTTCTATTTTTCAAAAGAACCTTTCAATGCACCATCTAGATGAAGTGCATAACACTAATAATATAAAAGAGAAGACCATTTCTTTCTTTGAGGACGTGACATATACGCGAATTTTAGGCTATATTTACATGGTTGTTGTCGTGGATGGAACAGAATAGCTTACTCTAGTCTTTCAGAGCACATGGTCTTATTCTCTTTCACTTTTGCAAGAGTCTCCGTGTATTTTTTTCTTTTGTCAATATAATCGATTTTGCATTCGGATTATGGTTTTGTTAACACTTGGGTATTTTCTATTTATTTTTTGTAAATAATTGTCATCACAACAACAAATAAAACGATAAATGTGTATTGTATGCATACGTACTAACCAGAGAAAACATGTAAAGCTCTAGATACCGAAAAATATTTTATCAGATCTAGAAATGAGTGAAACTAAAATACCGCCCATCTTGTAGAGGTCTGGTGAGGTATTTTATGTTCTAACAGAACGCCGGGTAGGGTACATTTGCTGTATTAAAACACTCTAGCTAATTTTTACTTTATTTCAGTTTAATTCAACAGAAACTGTGTCATTTTCTTTCAGAATTGTAAAGTTCCTATCTTGGAAGGACCAATAGAGAGAACCGGCGCTGTCGGACCGATCCGGTCCGTGTACATCAGAGATCCTGATAATAACCTCATCGAAGTCTCTAATTACCCGGAGGAGTCCTGATGAAAGTTCTGACCGTCAATATGGTCAGTTTATAGACTATTACGTATGATTTATAAGAGTAATTTTATAATCAATGTCACTGTGTGTACATGTAATAATTGTATTTGAGAGTTTCTCAAGACTTTCCTTGCCCAAATTTTACAGTCCACTTCTAAAACTTTAAAATTTCCATTGAAAAATACTACACAAAGTAAACATTGTCCCTTCAATCTGATAATGCGTAACAAAAATGGAACTAGGGTTAGTTATTATTCCGATAAAATTGAGTAATTAAGAGTCCTGTTGTTTAACATGTAATTAATAAACAATGGTTTTGTAATATATGTTGCGTTTTGTTGTTGGGTCCGTCAAGTCGTCTGAACCAAACTCTTGTCTGGTGTCAAGTCGTCTGAACCAAACTCTTGTCTGGTGTCAAGCTGTTTGAATCAATCTCGTGTCCGGAGTCAAGCCATCTGAACCAAACTCTCGTCTTGAGTCAAGTCGTCTGAATCAAACTCTTTCTTGAGTCAAGTCGTCTGAATCAAACTCTTTCTTGAGTCAAGTCGTCTGAACCAAACTCTCGTCTTGAGTCAAGTCGTCTGAATCAAACTCATTCTTGAGTCAAGCTGTCTGAACCAAACTCTTGTCTGGGTCAAAGCTGTCTAAACCAAACTCTTGTCTGGAGTCAAGCTGTCTGAACCAAACTCTTGTCTGGAGTCAAGTCGTCTGAACCAAACTCTTGTCTGGAGTCAAGCTGTCTGAACCAAACTCTTGTCCGGAGTCAAGCTCTCTGAACCAAACTCTTGTCTGGAGTCAAGCTGTCTGAACCAAACTCTTGTCCGGAGTCAAGCTCTCTGAACCAAACCCTTGTCTGGAGTCAAGCTGTCTGAACCAGACTCTTGTCCGGAGTCAAGCTCTCTGAACCAAACTCTTGTCTGGAGTCAAGCTGTCAAGCTCTCTGAACCAAACTCTTGTCTGGAGTCAAGCTGTCTGAACCAAACTCTTGTCCGGAGTCAAGCTCTCTGAACTAAACTCTTGTCCGGAGTCAAGCTCTCTGAACCAAACTCTTGTCTGGAGTCAAGCTGTCTGAACCAAACCCTTGTCTGGAGTCAAGCTGTCTGAACCAAACTTTTGTCTGGAGTCAAGTCGTCTGAACCAAACTCTTGTCCGGAGTCAAGCTCTCTGAACCAAACTCGTGACCGGAGTCAAGCCATCTGAACCAAACTCTTGTCCGGAGTCAAGCCATCTGAACCAAACTCTTGTCCGGAGTCAAGCCATCTGAACCAAACTCTTGTCCGGAGTCAAGCTCTCTGAACCAAACTCTTGTCTGGAGTCAAGCTGTCTGAACCAAACTCTTGTCCGGAGTCAAGCTCTCTGAACTAAACTCTTGTCCGGAGTCAAGCTCTCTGAACCAAACTCTTGTCTGGAGTCAAGCTGTCTGAACTCTTGTCCTGAGTCAAGCTGTCTGAACCAAACTCTTGTCTGGCGTCAAGCTGTCTGAACCAAACTCTTGTCCGGAGGCAAGCCATCTGAACCAAACTCTTGTCCGGAGTCAAGCCATCTGAACCAAACTCTTGTCTGGCGTCAAGCTGTCTGAACCAAACTCTTGTCCGGAGTCAAGCCATCTGAACCAAACTCTTGTCCGGAGTCAAGCTGTCTGAACTTAACTTTTGTCTGGAGTCAAGTCGTCTGAACCAAACTCTTGTCTGGAGTCAAGCTGTCATCTGCACCAAACTCTTGTCCGGAGTCAAGCTGTCTGAACCAAACTCTTGTCCCGAGTCAAGCTGTTTGAAACAACCTCTTGTCTGGAGTCAAGCCATCTGAACCAAACTCGTGTCCGGAGTCAAGCCATCTGAACCAAACTCTTGTCCGGAGTCAAGCCATCTGAACCAAACTCTTGTCCGGAGTCAAGTCGTCTGAACCGAACTCTTTCTTGAGTCAAGTCGTCTGAATCAAACTCTTGCCCGGAACCAAGCTGTCTCAACCAAAACTCTTGTCAGCGGTTACCGGTACAGCAGTAGTTGAAACTCGGTATTTGTAAACACGCGTCCATTTTGAATCGTCTTCTACCTTCGGTTTGTTGTTGAAGTTGGTCGCACCTGAATTATTTTCAGTTTTTTGGATTTTTCTGTCGAGAGATCCGTGTTAGTTACCGCTCAGGTTTACTTCGTTTTAGGCTTTTTTTTCCATGGTTATTAACTGGATTTTTTGTCCGATTTTTTCAGAATCACGAAAACTTTCCTGAAGTTACGTATATTGGGCCTTTAATACATGTAAATGTAAAATGGACTATTTTCCTGTCATAAAAAACTAAGAGACGAAATAAATGAAATAATTTTATTGAAAACAACAAATTAACTTTAACAAACACTACGTTCACCTCATACATAAAGTCCAGTCTATTCGTAAAAGTTTTAGAAAAAAATTGCCGCTCCTCGTTTAGGAGTCATCGCCCCTTTCGTTCATTGATAGCTGGCTCATGTTGACTTTTGTTGACTCACGATTCATTTCTGATTTCACCTGTTCGAATAACTGATCAACTCGCTCCCTCGGCACACAGCCTATCCGGAAGTAGGATATCACACCTGAATTGGAAGTATAAATCACATTAAATATTTACGTGTAATTATTAAAATTTAGAAAAAAGATGATAACCCTTCTTCAATATACAAGAGTTTTGATAGACATACAAAGCATTCTGTGTACAAAGTTTTCTCATACAGATCACAAGCTTATTTATTGTGTCAAATTTGTTTAGACGGGAACTGTATATTGTCGGTCACAAAAATATAATTATACATTATATTAAAATGGGCACTCGTCCTTAAAAAAAGGATGATAGCTAAACGTTTCGCTCATACAGCCATACAAAGTCTCTAACATAACCTAAGAAAAATATCAACGAATACCGACAATCATAAACCGAACTCAAAATATATTACACTGGGGTTAAATAACAGTGTATGATCGAAGATTTACACGGATACCGTTGAGAACGATGATAAGACCAGGGCCCGTATTCATGAAACCGTTCTCATGCTCAAGCATGGATTTCGTGCTCAAGCCTTATTTCTTGTTCTGGCTATAAATTATTTAAAAAATCTAACTTTGTCAAAGTTTTGGAAAAAAAGTTGAAGAGACATGAAGCCAAAAGCTGTTTTCAACATTTACATTGACTTTTTGACTCTTCGACATGATTAAGGATAGTTTTAAGAAAGCTGACTTGAGCACAGAATCCATGCTTGAGCATGAGGACGGATTCATGAATACGGGCCCAGGTGTTCCGATAGAGTAAGCGTTTTTTGCTTTATCGATAAAATACCTGCCATGCAAATATTGGTCATGTTCAAGGAAATACCACGTCCTTAAATTGAGAATTAAGGCTTCAAAGACTGGACAGGTCGTGTTTTAATAGCTGAGCAACCATAGAAAATAAACCGTAACTTACCTTCATCTATCTTTGCACAATTAACAACAGTTGATGCCACTATTTCGTTAGATTCGTCATCACATATCACCGCGGCCAGTTTGTGTCCTAGAAAAGAAACTCAGAAGTATAACTACCTAACAATGGGGATATTCAGTGCTTATAAGTATAAAGGATAGGTCTTTAAGATGTAGGTGTTGTTATGTTCAAGGAAAGCATGTGCTATTACTTTATTGGTAAGGTTAGATGTGAACCTTGTGCCGTCAATATCGTTCTCAACTCCCTGGGGAGCATACAGCCGGTGCTGCCATTTCGGCGCTCACAGCTAGCATTCTACAATTTCTAGCACTATGCAACCACGTACTCATTTACAGCCGAGTAGACTTGAACAAGCAGACTAAAGTATCTTGCTCAAGGATCCAATACAAGTGCCTTGACTGGGACTCGCAACCCTTCGATCACGAGCCCGGCGTACTATCAATAGACCACATTGCCTCAACAACTTTGGAATGCCATGATGCGAATGAAGTAAGGAGCACCGCATGCTAAATGCCAAATATTAATAGCACTTATATCAAGGGACAGCATTTCCAGATAATGATCCATTTATCACTAGCTACGAATCACTGTGTTAGTTGTTCGAGGGAAGCATAGACTCCAAAGGAATGTATTTGAATAAAAAAAATCTTTCTTGATATATGCGCACGTGGTAAAAAGACAGCGTGCACGGAAACAGGCGATATGTATTATGAGTTTCTTTCTTAAACTGTTAACATCTAGCAGTTGCCATCGGAACAACCTCCTACCAGACCTGGTCCCGGCATTAGCTTAAGAAACCTTCAAAACCTGTTTCCCACTAAAAATTGAAATCTCACTAAGTCTCCTGCAAGAAATCGGCATAATCAAGTATGACTGGTACATTAATAATTTGCGATATCAATCAATCGTTAAAACGGTCGTTCCATAAGAATATTACGCAACAAAGTATCTACCTAGTGTGTCTATGACCCTATCGTGATGTAGACTGTCGGGTTCCCCACTAGGATTGGCCGAGGTCAGGGCGACAGGACCGGATATGCTTGTGAGATAAGACAGAACAGAAGAGTCGGGAACTCGGATGGCCACACTGTCCTTAGTTCCTATGTAATCGACAGCATCGCCTACCCCTATCCTCGCTAACCACTCCCCCTTAGGCACCACACAGGTGATACCCCCGGGGTAGCATACGTCCATGAACCTCCATAGAAGAGCACTGCAATAAATAAAAAAAAGTGTCAAAATTATGCGATGCTGCTTTATATAACTGTCTTCAGAATGAAATTAAAAGAAAACCATTATCATCGTGTTACAAAATGTATTTCAATTAGGTTTGTTTTTGTTTCCATACACAAAATCGAATATCTGTCAAAACTCAAAAATAATTTTCTTATTTATATAGACTCGACAAGCGTAAGTTACGACATACTAGTACCTGAACGGAGGATTTGCAGCTTTAAGTTGATCGATGTTAGATATACAGAGACAAATTGGTTTCTCTGCTGGCCTCCCTTTGATATGGTAGATCGCGCTGACTGACTTTGGGACCTTGCATGATGAAGCCAGGGCGTACACCGTGTCTGTTGGTACGCCGATCACATGACCTTCGTCAAGGAGTTTAGCTGCCCTCCAGAGGGCAGAAGCTTGTCGTGAGGGAAACAGTTTACAAGGTGGTTTCTGCTCCGCTGTTTCCGCGTTAGGCTACATTAATTAGATTGAAGGACATATTCGTGTACCGTTGGTGCATTTTTGACTAAATTCGTCAAACAATTTATAATTTTTGACTATATTCGTGAAACATTATGTACAATTTTGACTATATTCGTGAAACATTATGTACATTTTTGATGTTATTTTCGCGCATAAAAACTATTACAATAGAAACAACGTATCATTGTGTAATTTGCAAAAGAATAAATAGGACGACTGTTTTACGTTATATCAACAATTATTTAATTTATGGACTTGTCAGGTTTTGGTGGTAAAAGTAAGCCGGATTTCTCCGAGAATGAATAGCCAGGGCCTAGCAGGCCCTAGGTAGGCCTCGAATCCTCAATCAGGCTTTTGGAGATTATGGTAACAGAATGCCAGACACCTTAACCACCTGGCCACTGTGCCCTCTCAAGAATGACGAAACATTTGTCAATAGAAACATTTTAATCAATTTTCTTATTTAACTTATTCAGACGAATACTTTGATAGTAAATCAACTGTTTGTATAAAAGGGGATAGACTAATTATAGTAATGTACCTTTAAGACTGGTTCGCCTTTCGGTAACGCGTCGCTGTCAATGACTCCCCTCAGAATACCCGAGACGGTACCATACAACCCAATAAAACCTTGATCAAAATAAAACACATTGACTTAGATGTATGTAATGTTTGTTTGTTTGTTTGTTTGTTTGCTATTATTGGTGTGATTTGATGATATAATTAAAATAGGTAATTTCTCCGTCGCATAGACGTTTTTTTTATGACGAGCGTACCGGTAACTTTTTAAGCAAGCCGCAATGGCTAAGTAGCTATAAATTTCATTTATTATTTTGTAATTTAATTGTAAATAAATACTTAGTAGTTGAATTTTTAAATGTCCATTTTTATTTATTCTGGCTCTACCCTGGTTTATTTCTGACCATAACAGTGTAGCAACTCGATAGGATTACGCCCTTACCTACAAAAAGCGACGTGACAAGACCCATGTACTGACTGTTGACGGCAAACACCCGGAAGACCAGGGCCAGTGTGTTCATCTCAACGCTTACACCAAATATCATCCATATCCTGGAGAATGTGGTCGTCATCATTAAGGCACAGGTGTGCAGGCACATCACAGATATTGCGGCACCCTTTAGCTGGGATTCCTCGATATCTGTGTAGACAGGGAAAATAAGTCATACACAGTTGATTGAGTACATTGTATATACATTATATGTATCATAAGGACAAAAACAAAGAGAAAAAGAATACCGAAACTTCATCGAAACCATATCCGGAATCAAAATCGATCGGACTTGAGGCAAAGTATGAACAAGGAAAGATTAACATGAAGATCATTGAAAAAAGTACAAGATAATAAGACCATGTGTTCCAGAAAGGTTAGCATCATTTACTTCATCGACGACACCCGCCGTGTACATCTGTGTCACATCCATGTAAATGTCACGTCCTCGAAGTGAGAACTGAGGCATCATACTTAATCACATGCAGAACGCGCAGTTTGCAAAAATCAATTAACTTAAAGCACAAAAGAGGCCTTCTTACAATGCATACCAAACCAATAAAGGTCCTTTTCGTTTGAAGGTTAGCTCTACTTACCTCCAAAAAAGACCAGGGACCATGTTCCCCAAAGCGATGCTAACACCACCATCATAAACGCACGGGCTAGGCTTCCGGCGGCATATGCCAGGCGTGCGCAGTACAAGTTGATGAGTACTCCGGCCACAAGAAGCCAGGGAAGGGCGTTCCGCCCGTCCGTGACCTCGGCCGGAGATAAAGCAATAGCTGCCACCATGTTGCCAAGGAAACCTAACGAGTCAACCACGTTCAGGTCTTTGTCACTGTCCTCTGATACTAGAGAGGCTTCAGTTTCATCCGTCAGTGATCCTTCAGGTTCATCCGTCGGGGATCCTTCACTTTTATCCGTTTTCTTTCTGCAAAACCATTATTCATCAAGAATATAATATATAAACTTAATTAATATATGTACTAAAAATGTTTTGTATACAAAATATTAATATGTCAATATAATAAAAACGTTTTTATGAAGCTGAAAAATTCTCCCAAATTTGTTCCGTCAATGTTTGTTTATTACAGTCAGTCAGTCAGTCCATCTGTTGAAAAGGAATTTAAGTTGATTGGCTTTATATCTGTTTGAAACTTTAAGGATAACCAATATGGAATACTTTTAATGTGAACAGAGGAACAACCGAAATGGCAGTAGCTGGATTAGCGGAGACATATTATATGAAATTCACTCTAACAGTTTAACGATGGGCATATTGATAACTGCTCCCAAAAGATTTATACTAACTCTTGCCTTTCTTCTTACCGAAAGCATCGGAAGATCTCTTTGAGCTCCTCGGCAGGTATGATTTCTGGTCCTACATAGACAATGGACTTTTCCGCCAGGGAATTAAGAAGATGTGCAATAGAGATGTAGATGCTGACAAGGGCGAAAATGGCAGACGACACACCGAACGTGTAGTTCCGAGCCGACCCGGGGATATGCTCTACGGACAGAATGGCGATGAGTACAAGAAGGAGATTGTAGAGGAATACAACGACACTCTGTGTGGTCGAAACTACCAATATAGCAACAAGGACAAGAACCATGCCCCAGGAACCGTAGTATTCTGTCACGGAGTCCGTGTCACCTCCGAGCTCAAATGTCACGAGAAACGCCTCGACTCCCCGGCTGATCCAAAAGATGAAGTAAGCGATGAACTGAATAGAATGGAAGTAGTCTCGTCGCAAAAAGGCGAAGTAACTAGACACAATATGACAAAGACTGCTACACATCAGTCCTCCCATAGCGGGCCGGAAGTCGGTGAAATACCCGAGGCTGTAAAAACACAACACCGCTGCTGGTACGATATTGGCGAGGTATCCCAAACCCATCGGCTCGGCGTACTTGGTATTCTTTTTCTTCTCGTTCTTCTTCTTACCTTTGGCAAACGTTCGAATTAATAGCGGGTCTATGGGTGCATTTCCGAACCCCGGTAATACATATCTCTGGCTAACGCCCTTGGTTGTCATGACAACGACAGCATACACGGCCGTGAACACTATAAATAGTTCAAATGCAGCAGCGACCCGCTTAGCCCATAAAAAATATAAACCCGCGGCCTCAAACACCAGAGTCAGTAGCATGGCTGCAAGTACTGGAGGTAATATATAGTTCACAAACAATGAACAGACAAAGAGGACTATTGCTACGGCCATGTAGCCCACAAGACCGGACAGAGCAGCGCCATTAAGGTCCGGTATGTCGGTGGTCAGTATGTATGTGATTCCCTGAAATGACCAGAGGGATGCAAAAACGACGAAAGCTGTGCCAGTTAGGTGGTCATTTCGTCTAAAGGACAACAATCCGGCCACCAGTTGCAGAAAACCTCCTACCAGAATTAAATGGACTCCTGCAAGTAAAAAAGTTATATTCATAAGCGTTTTAAAATTGACAAAATAGTATTGATTGTAAATTGCATTTGAAATAATTCAAGGGGAAATAAACGAATGTTCTAATTGCTGCTTTTACCTTACCTGCCAGAAGAACAAGTACATCTATAAGCATATGCCTTAGTGCGGTGTTCGTCCTCTGTCGTCCGTCCAGCGTCAATATTTTATTTGTCAAAGAATTAAAAGCCCTCGGGGACTGATTTTGGCCATGTATCATGCTGGGATGAGAGATACCAAGTTTGTTCAAATAAATGATCTTGGCCAATTTTCAAGGTCACTGGGGTCAAATGTCTTAAAATCTTAAAACCGAAAACCAAAATATCCAGGATAGTGATATTTGGCAAGTATCATGCTGTAATGAAGTATGTTAAAATGACTGACATTGACTGACGGCCCCTATTAATTTAACACATTTAAAGGTGTACGCCATGGTTCCAGACTAGCTCCATTTCTATTTTTAGATATAATTTATTATGATGCTTATTTGATAAAATATTGTAGTTTGAGTACTGTGAGCTGAGTTGCGGGAGTTTGGGGGACGTCAGTATTGTTCCCCTATTACAATCAATGCTTGTTTATTGGTTTAATTGAATTGCAAAACCAAAAATTCCATAGAAATTATTAAGGGAGGGTTATTGCAGATTACAAGGGTTGATTGCGTTTAAAACCTTTAAAATGCTTTTAAACAAGAGGCCCAGAGGGCCTGTATCGCTCACCTGGATACATTGATATCCAGGTTATCATGGTAAAATGTTTTCTTTCTTGCCCCGCCCCTCAGGCCCTTGAGGGGGAGGGGTTGTTTAGTCCCACCATTAGTACAATTTTTAATCATGGGCACCCAAGGATGCTCCCTGCCATATCAGGTTGATTTCCAATCAGTGGTTATGGAGAAGAAGTCACTGGAACCAATATAGCTAAATAACCCTTTTTGGCCCCGGCCTCAGCCCCCTAGGGGTTCAGTCCCACCATTAGTACAATTTTGAATCCTGGGCACCTAGGGATGCTTTCTACCAAATAAGGTTGATTTTCAATCATGGATATGGAGAAGAAGTCGCGAATATCAATACAGCTGAATAACTCTTTTTGGCCCGCCCCTCAGCCCCCTGGGGGGTCAGTCCAACTATTAGTACATTTTTGAATACTGAGCACCTAGGGATGCTTCCTGCCAAATAAGGCTGATTTCAAATCAGTGGTTATGGAGAAGAAGTCGCTTAAACCAATATAGCTAAATAACCCTTTTTGGCCCAACCCCTCAGCCCCCTAGGGGGTCAGTCCCACCATAAGTACAATTTTGAATCCTGGGCACCTAGGGATGCTTCCTGCCAAATAAGTTTGATTTCCAATCAGCGGTTTATGGAGAAGAAGTCGCTAATATCAATATAGCTAAATAATTTTTATGGCCCCACCCCTCAGCACCCTGGGGGTCAGTCCCACCATGAGTACAATTTTGAATCCTAAGCACCTAAGGATGCTTCCTGCCAAGTAAGGCTGATTTCCAATCAGTGGTTATGGAGAAGAAGTCGCTTCAACCAATATAGCTAAATAACCCTTTTTGGCCCCGCCCTCAGCCCCCTAGAGAGGCAGTCCCACCATTAGTACAATTTTGAATCCTGGGCACCAAAGGATGCTTCCTGCCAAATTAGGTTGATTTCCTATCAGTGGTTATTGAGAAGAAGTCGTTTAAAGAATTGTTGACGGGCGACGGACGGACGACAGACGGACGACGGACGCCAAGGTATGGTATACCTTCGGACCAGGTGAGCTAATAACCAAGAGGCCTTAAGGTTGTTTTCTGGTGTGGTTATCGCCGTGGCAATTAGTCGTACTAAAGGGAGGTAACTCTTTGAGTTTTACATAATGACGCAATATGTAAATCCGTTTGAAGTCATAAATATTTAGAAAGCTGTGTTTTTGGTAATACGAGTACATAATGCATTGCACTGAATAATAACGTATTGATATTTGGATGACAAGCACAGACCTAAACTAAAAATCACGACATGCCGTAAGTATGTTACTGACATACTGATATGTCAGTAACACTCGGAAGAGGAGTTGACATTATTCATAGATAGATAGATAGATAGATAGATAAATGTTCTCGACTACCAACCAGCCGGAAGCAGACGTCAAGTAAACAACCTAGGCCAGCTGGCTGCTGACTACGATATCCACTAGGAAAGCGAAACATGTAGTTATGGGCCAGGAAACTTAACGTGGGTTACAATATAATCCCAGCTAAACCACATTGAAATATATTAAAAAATTACAGCGGTCTCGACGATAGAACAGATGAGGAACCGCCAGCCCAAATCGGTGATTTTTGCAGCGTGACCTACAAATGTACATGTACGATCACCGGTACTGACATACACCACCGTGACCATGGCACATACGCATGCACTCCATAGCAAGATA
Organism: Mimachlamys varia; assembly: GCA_947623455.1. NCBI lineage: Eukaryota > Metazoa > Mollusca > Bivalvia > Pectinida > Pectinidae > Mimachlamys > Mimachlamys varia. The sequence continues at coordinate 7,440,509 of OX392530.1, forward strand.
CTGAATACAGATCGGACAGAAGAGAAAGGTGGATATAGATGGCAGAAGAACTGTACTGCTTGGTGTGTTGGCGGATAGTTTGTCTACATGTGTCAAATGTGGCCTAGCTCACAGCTATCTGATGCTCAGGACATAATATAAACCCCACCAGCTGCTCATGGGCTGTCAGCAATGATAAGGTACGGTACATATACAATGTGATATTGATAACGATGTTCATGGTGATATTTCCCCAAATTTAATTGACAAAATTCCAGACTCTATCAAGAAAGCTAAATTATCACCCTCCACTAACTTGAAAAGTAAACCTACAATGTACCCCCCGCGCCCCTCAGCTCATAGTGTAACACAACCAATGAGTACATTAGTACAATATTCAGAGTATGAAAATATATTATGATGGTCAACAACAGATGGATTTAGGTTGTGTGTGAGAGAGAGATTTGGTGTGCATTTAAATGTTTTGAAAATAAAAATACAAAAAAAGTCCTGAAAAATAATTGTACAATCACTTACATAATGCTTACCCCATGATCAATGATAAATACATGAATACAGTCAGCTATTCATAAATCATTTCAACTCCCTTTCAAATCAAGTTGATGGCAATGATTATTGATTAATGTAAAGTCAGTCATATTTTACTACAGACAGTGAGTTGTACACATGTGTATTTCAATACAAAATACAAATGTACTGTAGGATATCAATCGTTTATTACCCATGAAGACACATTTGAACTCTTCCAATGCAATGGCTTGGTTAGTTCATTTTGTAATTTCAGGTGTGAGCGAGTAAGGCCAAAAAAATATGTATGTTTCCGATATCCGACTGACCCTAGTTTTACTGCTGACCCTAGCTACATGTATTTTATCACCTTCTTGTATCCAAGATTATTTTATGAGCCTTGCAAAGTTCACATCAACTCCATAAAATCTTTAAATGTGCTTCCTTCCGGGACCGACAGTCTGACCTTATTCTGGACAAACTAATAGCCATTGAAATGTGTGAAAAAGCATGGTAACATTTGAAATGAAGCATAATATACATGTAATTTACTTAAATAAATAAAATATAAAAATAAAAAAAAAGAATTATGAATTATTTACCTACCGACCTATCCTATTTTTTAAGGCATGTTACCTGAACATACCCTCGGTACATATTTTTTTGGCCTTATAAAATGAAGCAACAATTTTCAACAGTATTATATTAATGATTATTCAGGTAATAAAATCTATTCGCGCATTTGTAAATATAAAATGTATTGAAACCATTGATTTGATGAGTTATTGGCACCCCCCCCCCCCAATTTGGTTAAAAATTGCTGCCTCATTTTCATTTAACTTGTTCACTCCTGGAATTACAGAATGAACTAATCCAGCTCGAGTTTACTATAGTTTGTATAGGAAAATTATACTTATGGGTATATTTTGTCAATTGGAAATAATTCAAACTTGGATGGAATTATAGCTAGTGTATGACAGTTTGATGTATGATTTTTTTACCCTGGGGCTGAGGGTGGAGCCCAAATTTGTCCAATTACCTAAAATGCTCATTGCAGATGGAATGTCGCGCAATTGTGGATTTCTTTCCCTGATTTGACAAAATGACCTCAATTAATGTGTTCAATTTAAATATTACCAGAATTTGGGTCAAATTTTGTATGTAGTTTTTATTTCATTACAATTTTTCTGCATAATGTTTAGTGTTGTACAAACAATCCAAATACCCTGCCATTTTCACAAACTTTTATGTTTATTTTATCTTCTCTTTATTAACAGGTCACTCTTCCATGAAACAGGCAAAGTTCTAGGATTCATTGGTAGTGCAAAATTTTGCAAGACCATCGACTTTGTCAACAGAAAATGCACAACACCTAAGTCACATGACTGTCGACTATTGCAAAAACTGGAATGGTAGTTCAAAAGGAATGGAACAAGAATTGATTGTGGATCTAGTTTCAAAACATCAAAAATAGGAAGTACACTTAGGAACTCGGACTACTAATGAAGACACAGCAACTATTTTCATGTTGAGTCAAAATGTAAATCCAAACATCAAAACAATTGATAAAAACAGTGACAAAAGACCGTTTGGTGACCATGAACTGTGTGATTCTTCATGGTGCTCACTTATAAAATACAGCTCACATCCATATGGACAACTCATTGTTTTGTGGTTGCAATCAAAATATATATATATATATTATTTTGACACTAATTATAAAATTATATGTATTTGAAAAATATCAGAAAGTTTGAAATTTTTTTTTCAGTTATTTTTTTACACTCATGAAATTGATTCAAATCTACCCATATATTTCAAAGGGAGACAATTCTGTTTTAAAATCCAACTATTTTTGCAACTATCAATTTTCATTTCACCAATATTTCTTTAAGAAAAAAATTTAGAAGGAGCTAATAATTATTTTAGGAAATTTTGATATTTTGATAAAATATTTGCAAGGTTCTTTGTATTTTTCAATGCAGTTTTGATTCAATTCAGTGAATTAATAGTATATTGGGTCAATCTAGTCAGGGGAGGTAACTACGATGCATTGAAATGATTGTTTCACACATTTTACTCATTATTTAAAAAGTTTCAACGCTAACATGTTAATTTTTTTTTAAATAATAATTACGCTAGATCTGTCCTACCAACTGACAAAATAGCAGAAAAATGTAGTTACAGGAATTATATTTAATTTTTGTTCCAATATGGAAATATTGTGCATATTTTGTAACAATTGTTCAATACTGATACAAGAATGAAATAAAAAATTCAATCAGATATGCGTTTTGATTACTTATTTTTTTGTTTACATTTCACCAAAGACATCACGAAGGGTGAAGATTAAGCAGAGGAAATAATCTTGACAGTTGTTTTTCTTTTTGATTTTACATTTTCAATAAACAAGACTTTTTGAAATGCCAAATTAGGCTAAATATCCTTAAATGATAAGGCATCTTCAAGAAGACCTGGAAAAAAATCAAGAACGCTAACATATCATTTTTTTTTGCATTTTTCTGTTTAACATTCCCTCATCTTTCAAAAAAATCATAAGAGAAAAAAACGTAGTTACAAGAAAATTTTGACTTCATACCAGAAAACAACCTTAATTGGAGATACTTGATCAGTGACATGCTTGGATTGCCAAGTGTGGTTAAAAGAATGAACCTCATCCATATTCAAAGTCATAGAGTGAAATAAATGGCTTCCTTTTTTTCTGAATAGTTGTCCAAGAGCACGCTATGATAAAAAGACTATTCAACTGAATGCTATTGTTCTAATTTCAGTGTCACAAGGATCATACGTTTGAATCCTTTAATACCACCTAATGAATCGATCAGTGGCCTTTTGTGTATTGCTTCATTTAGTATTACACATGTGAAATTGATAACTGGTGAGCTAAGAAGGCCTAATGGGCCTCTTGCCTGAAATGTGTGTATTGACAAAATGGTGACTGATTTACCTCTGTAGAGTAGTAATTTAGACAGACAGTTTAAACTTTTGTGTTATTCTTTCACTTTAATGTTAAATACAAATGCTTTGAAAGAAAACATCCCAGACGAATATGTTACGATGAAACAGAAGACGCTTACTCTTCCGGAACACCTGGTCTTATTCTCTTGTAATATTCTCCATGTCAATCTTTCCTTTGTTCCCATTTTGCCTCTAGTTTAATCGATTTTTAGTTCGGATTATGTTGTTGTTGCGCTTCAATATTCTCTGAGTTTTTTTTTTTTTTACACAAACAGAAAATCTCATTATTTATTTTCCTTCTTTGAATAAATCATTTTAATCATCTAATTTCTTGGGTAATGAAATGCTCTTGATTTTATTAAAATTAAAACATCTTTTAATGTGGAATATTGAAACTTGTTTAGATAAGTGTACACATTAGTCTGCCCAGATGAATAAAATCGTTAGACCAAACGATAATACAAAGAACTGTGAGAAAACAGCGAGCAAAATCTACACCATCGAAAGCAAATAAAGTGACATATTTTAAAAATATACAAAATACTACCAAAATTATAACAAAATTCTGTTACAAATAACATATCATTCTATCAAATTAACTTAAAATGCAGTTGTAACTTGTAAGGGAGTCACCACATTTTGATTGGTCGATGCTATGACAATTTTATGAATGGAATTTTATGAATGAACGTAGTAATGCCTAAAGTGGCTAACAGATGGCGTAATGGCTGCAGTGACAAATAGTCTTTCGTTCGTGTCAAAAATCGGGTCGACAATATCGATTACAAAATTTCTTCAAGTTAAGCCTAATAAGTGGTCTATTTATAGGAACTTTGCACTTTAATGTATACCTGTGATTTACGTCAGACAGGTGTATGTTGACTACCGTTTGGGGTCAAATCAATATTTGTACACGTGCTTCAGAAACCTGTATCAAGGATCATTCAGTCTGGGGAACCCCCACCGAAACCTACATCTCTTGTCAGCCAATCAGGAAGGACCTTCGGCATTTTTCACTGATCATTCGTCGATTGGATAGTAATTGTTTAGCGTAGGAAGGTATATGTGTATACCTTAGGATAGAGCTACTATAAAGGTGAACTGCAGGTCAATAAATTGCTATCAAGAAATTTAAATGAATGATATATTGTTCACTACAAGGAAAGTAAACAGAACTTTCATACGACATATTCTAAAGGCATAACAAAATAAACATTGTATATTTCTTAAATGTCAAATAGCTCTTACGGCTCTTTCCGCCTTTTTCTCGAGGAAATTAAATAGCGAACAAATTATATACAGTTTTTTAAAACAGAAATCGCTCAAAAATTGTTCTAAACGAATTTTGAATTAGTAATATCATGACGTAAAATATCATCCGAAAACCTTATATATAATGTCAAACTTATATAAATAGTTTAAATATCATAATATCGTCTAGCAGTTTTGCGATGTAACGACATTTTCATTGGTAGACACCAGTGCGTGTATTTTGTTGTTGGTTTCCACCCTTCCGATTACTTCCACTACGCTGTAAACGAAAACTAGTGAACCATTTGTGACTTATTACGGAAAGCTAGTAAGCCGTTTGTGACTTGTTACGGAAAACTAGTAAACCGTTTGTGACCTGTTACAGAAAACTAGTAAACCGTTTGTGACTTGTTACGGAAAACTAGTGAACCGTTGGTGACTTGTTACGGAAAACTAGTAAACCGTTTGTGAATTGTAACGGAAAACTAGTAAACCGTTGGTGACTTGTTACGGAAAACTAGTAAACCGTTTGTGAATTGTAACGGAAAACTAGTAAACCGTTTGTGACTTGTTACGGAAAACTAGTAAACCGTTTGTGACTTGTTACGGAAAACTAGTGAACCGTTTGTGACTTGATACGGAAAACTAGTGAACCGTTTGTGACTTGATACGGAAAACTAGTGAACCGTTGGTGACTTGTTACGGAAAACTAGTGAACCGTTGGTGACTTGTTACGAAAAACTAGTGAACCGTTTGTGACTTGTTACGGAAAACTAGTGAACCGTTGGTGACTTGTTACGGAAAACTAGTGAACCGTTTGTGACTTGTTACGGAAAACTAGTGAACCGTTTGTGACTTGTTACGGAAAACTAGTGAACCGTTTGTGACTTGATACGGAAAACTAGTGAACCATTTGTGACATGTTACGAAAAACTAGTGAACCGTTTGAGACTTGTTACGGAAAACTAGTGAACCGTTTGTGACTTGTATTATTAGTTTTTGTACAAAATATGGTCACATGGAGGTCCATATTTTGTGATATCGACCTGTTTTTTTTTCTAATTTTAGAAACACCGAGTCAATATTGCATTTGTGACGTCATAATCATTCTGACATTATAGTACCCATGCATGCAATTGTTAATTTCATTCTTTATCAATGCAGATATCATTCAATTTAAGTCTTTTGCAAACAAGTTTCCCATCTAATATAAAAAAATCAAAGACCTTTGATTCGGTCAATATGGTGTTATACCAACCTGGTAGAATCTGAAATATTGACCTCGGGCTAACACCCTTGGCCAATGTTTGATTCTACCAGGTTGGTATAACACCATATTGACCTTAGCAAAGGTCCATAATTGATCAATTATTTCTTAGCTCATTAGATATTCCACTTAATCATTCTTATACAAGTTTATGTATGTAATTATATTAATACTAAGTTCATATTTCTTTGTCAAAGATACATATATCGAAAAAAAGCTTACAAAAATTTTCCTTACCTGCTATAATGAGAGTGAGTTTCGAATGGTCTCCATCAACCATGTTGCCAATAGCTACTATCAGAGCGGCCATGATGTTAGCCATAAGCCCCAGGGCCCCGGGCTCACTGTAGAGAACGGACGCAAACGGAAAACCGCGTCCACTCGTCCGGTGTCCCTCCATTTTCCTTAGCGTAACTTATATTAGAAGTGTATATTTAAAAGAGAATGGTCAACATGGATGACCAACGAATGAAAATATCAATATGAGTAACGAGATATTGATCGCTGCTTTATGCTACTTTCGACAGACTTACTTTCGCTCCCGTTCGTTTTAACTATTGTTTCTTCATTGAATCATGATGTTTGATGACTTCGCTTCCGGTAGGGGGCGTTCCTGTTCCCGCCTACCGCCCCAAACGCCGTCACATTGTATATTTTAGTACCCGGATACTCGGGACTATATAATTAGATATATACCCGAGCTACTGTACAAGCCCCGCCTTGCTCTATACTAAGTAAGTAAGGAAATGTTTATACTATTGAGACACAAACCAGGCAGGATTTATCGACGAAAAGCAGGAAGAACATTTTGTCAGTATCATAAGAAAACACGCTGTACTTCATGTTTAAACAATGACATTCTACATGTGATTGACGTTTTCTATTACTAGTATCCTGGTTGTGTAGAACCGTAACATTGCTATAATGTGAAGCTAGAACTAAAACAGCTACACTCAACTAAACTGAATTCACTTATTCCATCAAAGACGTTAACAAAATGGCCGCCATTCACACGGACTCGGCTGCGGCTGCTGGATTCTTGCTTCTCAGTCTCCTTTTCGCGCTCACCAGTGTAAACACTATTACAACGAATCAATCCGGGGCTGTAATAGACAACATTCCGTACGGAAGCTCGCTGGTGGCAATCTCATTGTCTATCTTACTTACCGGTAAGTGTACTTACTTCTGTCATTTTTCTGCATACTCACTAAAGTATACTGTGCAATTTTAACAACCAGCTAGGCGCTGTGAGCTGTCCCTGTCAAATAAAGTCTTAAAAGCCGATATTTGATTTGATTCAGATATGCCTCATTTGATCGTGTTCGATGATTTTTTTTAATCAATAGTTCCTCAGGGTATTGGTAGATCTGTTCTGTCATAAATTGTTCTACAAGATACTTTCATGCAACTTTGTACAATTACGTATTTCGGAAACATTTTGGAAGCATATAAATATATCAGAAAGTTGATTTTACCGGTGATATGAGTAAAGCTTATAATATTACAATCCGATTGTTTCTTGCATGAACAATTTTAAACGAAAATAGAAGTTTTATTTAAACACATTTTGATGTAAAAATGTAAATCTAAATGTATGTTTTGCTGAATTGGAGCACCTGGGTGTATGAGTGGCAGATAATGGTTGACTAATGTTTAGGATAGAATCCACGGAAAATAATTCAGAGAAAGATATATATTAAAGTAAACAATGTCTTAAGGACATGAATCCCCATTGTACTGCGTTTGCTTTTTATATACATAGCAACCGCGACCTTGTCTTTGACCTTTGAACTCTGAACACAATGATGCCCATAATGAAAATATGTCAAATGATTCAGACGTGGTTGCATTGAATCGGGACGGAATATGACGGAACGGACATGTGCAACACCCAACACCAATGAGATGCCCCCCCCCATCCCGCCACGACGTAGGCAACATAAATGATATCCCCCACCCCCATTTTATAGCATAGCAATTCTCCATAGCAGTAAAGTTCCCTACTCCGATATATTTTCTGTCTGTCTTTCTAGCCTGGTATAATTTGTTTATTGTAGGTTTGACGTCACCCGTTCCGCACAGACAGTTGATTCAGTCCGTCGCTCTTTGTCTGGCAGTGCTATGGTCAAGCGTTGGGGTCAATCACATTTGGACAGAGATCAATTACTCCCAGAACGTGTCCTCTCAGTACTACGTTTCTTCACACGAAGCTTTGTTTCCAGGTTATGGAGGTCTTGTGTTGGTTTTTCTCGTTTTCCTTGGTACATCTCTCACAAACAGGGACTTCCGGTCATGCGCAGCCATATCAGTTATCTGTTTGGTTTGGTTTTCATTTGAAATCATCAATATGTTTGTCAGCGTACAAGGAACAGGAGTTCTGCATGTTTTATTAATGTTAATTTTTCTGTTTTTCTGTCTCTCAAACTTATCGGCACATTACAAACGTTCAAACGCTATATCCCCAGATGGTGTTAAATCAAAATCAAAAACGCCCAAAACATCAATGTTTAAGGATCATTTAGTTATGATGTACGCCTTAAATGTTATCTGTTTTATAACATTTGCTAGTCACGTGATTAATATCACCTCTGACACACGCTTTTCCTTTCCATGGTTGCTAACTTCCGGTATCTTTCAAGTCGTTGTAGGCATTGCGTCTTTAAGAAAATCGGATCCCCATAGTTCTGGAAGTGTTATAATTTTCGGATTACTTTGGATCGGGGTCGGTGCAAGTTTAATGGCAGAGAATTATTTATGGAGAGAAATGAGTTTCATTGTTCCCACATCGGCTGTACTTTTTCTGATTTTCTTTCTAATTTCAATAGTTGAAGTTAGGCTCGAATTGTTTAGGTCTGTGTATTTTCTGATGACGTCACTGTTTACCCTGGCTTTAGGTGTGAATGGGTTACAGGGGGTATTTGTAGGGGTAATGGGATGGATAGGACTGATTCTCTCCCTTTATGGTTTGGTAGCCACCACCTCACTTTTGGTTGAACTGGAAATAGCATTTCCATTGGGCAACACCATTACGGAAAAGGAGAAATTCAAACATTTGTTTTCAGTATTTCAAAATTTAGGAAAGTCAAGAAAAACGGTAGATATTTTATCCGATTCTGATAAGTTCTCAGAGGATATCCTATTAGGCTACTCAAAATATGTCGACTCTCAATGTGTAGGGTTCGCGGCCAATGCTGTGGCTGCGTTTTCTATTGTATGGGTGCCGTCGGGGTCGGATCCGCTTATCTTGCCGTGGACCGTAGGTTTCGGAGGTCTCATTCAGTTTGCTGTTGGTTTTATTAGTTTCTCCAGAGGTCTAACATTTGAAAGCTGTTCTTTTTTACTTTATGCTAGCTTCTGGTCAATCTGGGGCTCTGTTCGAGCTCTAACGGTTATTGAAGGGGGCGAGGGAGCCCCTCTAGTGGCCGGACTAATTGGTTTCCTAGTAGTTGGTGTGCTATTTCTCGGCCTTTCTACCACTGTAAGTAAAATCTGGGTGATGCTTTCCTCGGCCTTTTGTTTACTTGTTGTCGCATTCATTCTACATGCTCTTAGCGCAAGCAACTATGTCGGGTTTGAGATTGCAGTTGCAGTAGGTTATGTTATGATCTGTACGTACGGTGGGTTGTCGGCAGCGTTGAGGAACGTTTGGGGAAGGGACATCCTACCGCAGGGCAAGCCCATACTCCAAGTCAGCAAGCTTCACTCTGATCGCTCTAAGGCAGTGTTCATGGATCCGAGACGGTCCACCGGGGTGAAACAAACAGCAGGTATGCGGAAACAACACAGAAGCGTTATTAATTTGAAATTGTCTATATATGAAAATTCATAACGTTTCATCTCAAATTCCTTATTAGTCTTCAAATAATATTGTCAGAATTATGTTATTTCATATTTTTCTTTCATAGAAATCCTGAAAAATGGCGGTATATGTGGGATTCCTTCTGATACTGTGTATGTGCTTGTAGCCGCATGTAACCAACCACAGGCAGTCGAGGTAAGGTCAAAGTTCAATGTTACCAACCACAGGCAGTAGCAATAGGGTTAAAGTTCAATATAACCAGTCACAGGCGATACAGGCAAGGTCAAAGTTCAATGTAACCATCCATAAACAGTAGCAATAGGGTTAAAGTTCAATATAACCAGTCACAGGCGATACAGGCAAGGTCAAAAGTTCAATGTAAACAACCGCAGGTAATAGAGTTAAAGTCAAAGTTCGATGCAATCGGTCCATTGCAAAGGTAATAGAGCTAAGGTCAAAGTTCGATGTAATCAACTACAGGCAGTGTAGGTAAGGTCAAAGTTCAATTTAGACAATATAGCTCAAATAAGAGTTAAAAATGGTCAGCTACAGGCAATAATGGTAAAGGTCAAAGATCAATGTAACCAGCTAGATATAATAGAAGAAAGGTTACAGAGCTTTATTTAACCAGACACAGGTCAAAGGTCAAAAAGGCAGTTGAGGTACGGTCAGCGTTTAATGTAACAAACTATAGGCAAGTAGAGGTAGGTTCAAAGTTAAATGTAAGAATTATCAACTAAGTTCAAATTAATGACACTATTCCAAGTTCATAGAGGTCAAAAGGGGTAAAAACCTTCAGGCGACTTCTTCTAAATAACAAAGTCAAGCGGGCCGATTTCAGGTGGTCAAGCGGGCCGATTTCAGGTGGTCAAGCGGGTCGATTTTAGGTGGTCAAGCGGGCCGATTTTAGGTGAGTGGCATGTTGGGATGAAGGACTTAATATGATTTTTTTTTTCAAATCAATGTAAATGACCAACTTTAAAGGCCACACTAGTCAATCGTATTTAAAATTCCATAATGACTTCCTACTAAATAATCAAAAGGCTCGTGGTACTGATATAGGACATATAGCACGCTTTGGTGACCTTTTCAGAGGTCACTGGTCAATGCCTCAGGTGCTACCCTAAGGTGCTTGTAGCACGCTTTGATGACGGGGTACAAGTTTGTTCAAATGAAGTTTGTAGATGTTGACTGAAGTGACAAACTGCAGAACTTGTGGGCGATTCAGGCCCATTTGGCATCTTGTTAGAAATAGGCTTTGACGTATATTTCATTCTTCCATATGAAGTTATAAGATTAAATCTGAAATGATCATTACACAGGTTTATGCTTTACAACTGGAGGCAAATGTCTAACACCATGATGAATCAGTTTCCGTTTGGTAAAGCGTATTCCCCTTGTCTCCCTTTTCAAGCTTTGTATCTTTTAAGAAGAAATTTATTTGTAATCGACCAAACTAACGTTTCGTTAGACATACTGTTGGATATGGTATCAGTTAAGATAATAATTTTAACAAAATTCTTTTTAACGTGCTATTTAAAAAAAAAATGTGTATGGGGGAGTCGTGGGGGGGGGAGTCAACGAGAGCAGACATCTTGAGCAATAAAATCTAGGGAACAATTTACACGGATTACATCACTTCTATATACTGTATAAGTATACACTGACCGTCTTTGTGGGTCGCCTAGAATGGAAATCTTGTTTGAACGATTTCGTTTGAGACAAATATGTTCAAGTGCCACGTGAAAGATACTTGGCTTTTAAATTTAAAATATGATTAATATGCTACTCGTCTGTTGAGTTACCTATAAGATGTGCCTATGATATATCATCTTATCTGTAATGGAACATGTTGGGGATTTCCAAACTTGAAGAGCAATCATCCTTGTTTGAATCATAAGGGCGAATGTTTGGCATGGCTGCCAGGTCACTGACCGTTCTTAATACTAGGAAGTGAATGTTGGTGATATAAGCTCGCTATAAATCTGTCTTTTAAGATAAATCTGTCTACATGTACCTCATGATAAAGACATTACTTAATCGTCAGCATGCATTATCTGTTTCATCATTTCTATTTTTGGAAACTTTTGCTTTATTGGAAATCGATTTACGACACAGAGACGACAGCCCATACCGTAGGACTAAAATCATCTAAATAACTTAAGAATTTACAATTCTTTCTACAAAGGGATGATGTTTTGTTATGAAGGGCGTACAAAACTTTAAAATAAAAGTGGTATTTTTTTTATCGGCAGCTTAAAATTACAACAAAATGTATCATCGTAATTTTATTTGTTATCGAGAATTTACAATAGTCTGCGTGACACATTAGAGTCATGTTTTTTGTTGGTTTTCGAGAGGTTCAAATATATTTTGACTGCAAAACATGAATAATTAAGGAATGAATGTTTTAGCAAATGTTGCTACAGTCCTACTTCAAACATTGTTATTGGTGACTTAAGATTTCATGTAAGGTTGTCATCAATAGCAATGTGTGTTACCTTGTATAAGACTGTGCTATTTGCTAAAACACTAATTACTTATATTTAAATTTTGATAGAATTATCTAAGGATTAACTTTAACTATTTTTGATGTTATAAGGTTATAACACTAAAAAACTGGAGTGTACTCTAAATAAACTTCGAATTGGTTTATGATGAGAGTACACTTCGGTTTTTTGTGTTATAACCCCATAACATCAAAAACAGATTCGAGTTAATCCTTATAATTTAATCTATACACTGCGAAAATTCACTTTATTGATAGATCTTTTTCTGTTACAAAATATTACCCTACCAAACAAAAGCGGCGTTATAAACGGCGACGTCATTTTTTACGTTATGGGCTGATATTTTTTGTAACCAATGGAAATTCTTGTTTCAAACAAGATTGAATTATTGTGCTTTATTTAGTTATTTCTAAACAGTTTTCTTAAACAGCAAATCAAGTTTACACAATAATGAAACGGATGACGTCACAATAGCAAAATGTTGTTACAGTCTTATAACATCATTTGCCTTCACAATGCAGTACAATGGAAGGATGCAGAGCAAATGTAAATATTCACATTCATTTAAGCAATGAATGTTTTAGCAAATGTTGTTACAGTCCTATAACACACATTGCTATTGATGACAAACTAAATAAAGCCCGGTATAGGACTGTAACAATATTTGCTATAATGTTCATTACTTATACTTATATTTCAAAAGAATTATTATGCTTTAGTTTAGTTTCTTTGGACCGATTTTGAACAGCAAATCAAGTGAAGACAAAAATGAAATTGATGACGTCACAATAGAGATTGATGACGTCACAATACCAACTGCTGTTATAGTCTGAGGCACTGGATGTTATAGGCGTATGACAGCAACTGCCTCTTAGCATTGTGTCGATGGAAAATTACAGAGCAAATGTAAATATATACATGTTGTGTTATAGAAAGCATACAACTCTAAGAAAGAGGCGGAGGATCGGCCTATGTCGGTGTGGATCTCCCACACCAAACAGATCGAGGCGGCCCGCGCCGAGCTGGGGGACGTCTGCTGGAACTTCATGCAGGAAGTCTGGCCCTCCAATGTCAGTTTGGTACTCAAGAAAGGTAGACAAGTTCTTTCCGATTTTTTTTCTCTCTTTTTGTCCTGATTTACCAATATGTCACGTAAGCAGAAATTCTAGCAGTTCTTATTATTTTTTATGCATGGGCCAAGAGCTTGTTCGTTTTTTACGGAATAACCGGTTACTCTGTTTTAGAATATAACATTTTCTTGTTTAATCATGGCGGAGTGCGCACTTCCTTTTTAGACATTGAAAGGATTCGTGAAGGTTCGTCTGAAAGCACCGTCAGATTTCTAGAAGTGACCTTATTTCGTAACCCTGGTTCCAATTCAATCGGTTCAACCAACTAGTTCTCAATAAATGAAAGCGACCCAGACATCACTAATGTTTTGAGTGATACTTCAGTTCTTATATCTCTTTCTAATTATACATGTTCTTTTTTTTGTTTATACCAGGTGAGTGGGTAAAACTATTTGGACTTGGAGATGCGGAGAGACTAATTGGCAGACCGGACAGTATAGCATTGCGAATTCCGGATAACACTATCGCATGTCATCTCATTGACCAGACAGGTCCTATTGCCGTGACGTCAGCAAACCCCACCGGCGAGGTGGACACTACCCATCACCTCCAAGTCCTAGCCAGACTGGGAGTAAAACATGTAGGTTATCAAATTTACCATGAGATTGAATTATTTAAAATAACAAAAAAAACAAAAAACAAAAAAAAACGATACATACACAAAGTATATATTAATAAATCGCCTAGCTAGAATGCATACAGCACTATTATAATTATATTAATTATCTATCTTTGAGTGATATGAAGATGGGCGTTGTTGAGTATGCTCATTATCGCGCTTACTTGTGTTTGACAATGATTCAATGTTCTCATTTCGAGGACTTAATGTTTACTTGGATGTGACCAATATTTACATAGCGGGTGCCGTCGATGAAGCAGAAGATGCATACTCTTTCGGAACACCTGGTCTTATTCTCTTGTGCTTTTACAAGGGTATCCATGTAGATCTTTCCTTTTTTCATATTTTGCCCCTGGTTTAATCGATTTTGAGTTTGGATTATGATTTTGTTAACGCTTCGGTATTCTCTACAAACCTCATACATCGCACAATACCGGTACACGGTAGAAAAATATTTCCATTTTTTGTAGCATTACAATAAATGCAATGGATCGGTGGATTTTAATCTAAGTCGTTCTTACTTCTAGTGTGACGGGATTCTGGCGGACGGCCCATCGCCTGAAAACAGCGCATCAACCGTGGTGGACTGCCGGAACGTGAAGGAGGGGAAAATAGGGTTCTTCCGGATAGGCCTGACTCCGAAGTCAGTAGTGGAGGAGATGTTCGATAAAGTCCGAGGTATCCCACATGACAACGGAAGTGACAGTGGTACATCCTCAATGTGTCTTGACAACCGAGGCTTTGATGAGTCTAATATATCCAAGGAAAACAATGCACTGGAAGACTTTGAACAAAGTACCATAAGGGGGAAACTCAGTATAAGCCAAACATCTTCTCAAACCTAATGCACTTTTGTTTGTAATATTCAAACATTCCGCAACAGACATTACAAGTAATTGTATCAGACTTTGAGTTACGTAAACGCAGTGTATATTTTATTACATGTACCACTAGTCCATTTTGTTGATATTGATATATGATAGATGCATTAAATCCTCGATGTAATGCCCATCAATTCCATTTGACGCAACACATTATAACGTCCCATTTCTCTCCTTTTATTTAAAACCCGTTCTATGTGTCCCCAGTTCATCGCTAACTGTCATTATAACAACCCGATTTCCCACGACAGGAGGTGTTGCTATAACGGGGTTTTACTGTCATTGTGAACGAAAACATATTGATCCATTTGCTGTTGATATAAATGATTATTTTTGTAATCAATTAAAAACTTGTTTTTAAGTGTATTTATTATTATTATTTTCATAGTTAACCTGAGATATTCTGGTCGCTTTCCGTCTTTCGTGCGTAAACTTTTTACATTTTTGACAAGAACCAGTTGACGGAAATTTTCAAGCTTTACCAGGATTATCCTGGGAAGGTGAGGATACAACAATGGAGCATTTTAATTTCTGCCCAAACACCAGAGGCCAACACGACAGGGTCAATTTTAATCAATATTTCAAAAACTTTCTGCTACGGACTAAGAGGTACTACTGTAATGTCTATGGAAAGACAATCAGTGGTTTGTTTAATTTGTAAATTCAAGTACCCCTGGACCATCGTAGTTTATTTATGATCTTAAGTCATAGTCACATTTAAAGTACATATTCAGGTGATACAACAACTATATACGAACTCACAATACTACGAGTTATGTCTCAAATGTATGTTATAGTCAATGTCACTGAACCTCTGGCTAAATAACTAAAGCTATATATAAAATATATAGCTTCTTAAGATACCGACACCATTGCTGGTCAAATTATAACTCACTCTACTTTGGCCTGTCTTGGCCTTTATCCCACTGATGGCAAATATCTCAACAACTCACTGGTTAATACAACGTCACATGACGTCCTTGACGATCCCGTGTCGGGTCACTAAAACTCTGTGTATCACGTCACTAAATTCCGTATCACGTCGGTAACAAGTTATCGTTCCTGGCTGCTCATAAACGCTTCGACCAAACCACGAGAATGAATTGGTCCAGAAACGCCTGAAAGTGAATTATGACAATAATTTAAGATGCAATGAGAAAGCAGCCAGAATATTGAAAGCTTATTTAAGCGAAACTACGTTTGAAACGTTTGATCTGATATTGGCGGAAATATTGGGTAATTTCTATTTTGACGCCGGCAAAGACAGACGGTTCAAAATATAAGTCAAGCTCATGCATTTTCAAGTTAATTGCAGTGGTATAAGCCTTCAGCAGGATAAATTCGTTACACAGTTTGTTAGTGACCTGATACGGAAAATTATCGGGTCTAAAAAGCTTTATCAGATTCGGCTTTGGCTTCGCCTCATCTAATACTATTTTTTTAGACCCGATGTTTTTTCCGTATCAAACTTAGTAACTAATAATCTTCCTCCTGGCCTCGTCTCTCATTTCAGACTCCGTGCGACCAAACTAATTTGTAAAATATATATCCTACCCTCAGAAAGACGAACCAAATGATGTTATACCTAGTTAACAATCTAGACATAATTATGTTAAATGCTGAGAGTTGGTGATAACCTAATATAGTGAACACAATAAATTTACACTGAAACCTCATCTCCCATCAGCACAACAATTAAGTTAACTAACACTCCCCTACCATGATGTATTCATTCCAATATGAGTATATATGGGTATAACTAACCTTTAAGGTAACTTTGTTATATCTTTTTTCCCTTGGGTAAGAGGGGAGTTTAACTATAAATTATATTTGAAAATAAAACTTTTGGGTGTGTTTTGTGAAGTTTTGTCTATTTCCAGCAAGAAATTGTTCCTTTTTGGTGATAATCATCCTCGGAGGATGTCATGTCGAATTGTAAAAATGGAAAAGCTGCTAAAACTCCAGGGGTCAGGGTGATACCCTAAATGGAAAATTATCATTGTACCAATATTTCATACAAATTTTTCTCTCGACCCAGATCTACTAAGGTATATTCCTCTGCAAGGATTGGTGGGCAATCAGAGGTTTTGTTCATTTTTATGTTTAGTACTCCTGTGCTATCTGTGCTTCTTTTGTATGGCATAGTGACCATGGTATGATCACTATACTGCACAAACATCACATCAGCACACTTATGCGACCACACAATGCCATCAAACAACTCCTAGTACATCAGAAGGATAAAGTGCAGAAGGAAGACAAGACTGGAGTGGTTTACCAAATTCCATGTAACAGGTCCAAACACAAATACATAGGTGAAACTAGTCAAAAATTTGGAACGCGTCTGAAAGAACATCAAAAAGACCTGGAAGACACGGAACAGCAAGTCTACATAAGCAATACCAGGAAAACATCATAAAAACAATATAATAAATCAGCCATCACAGACCATGACAGCATACACAACCATATCGTATACTGGAAAAACACTAAAGTGTTGGAAAGGGTGGAAAACTGGAGAATGAGGAAAATTAAAGAATCCATATGGATAAGGAAGGAAGGGGAATCAATGAACAGAGACGAGGGGGGACACCAGTTGAGTCATCTTTATGACCCTATTTTAACATCCAATAAGGGGCGAAATGGGTAAACATCTTACCAATTTTTTGCAAGAATTAAAAAAAAAAATAACTTATCATCAGATATCATTGCAAAGCATTTATTGTGTAGAAATATTTATAAAAACTCCGGCCTACGACCTAAATCAGACCGATACAGTTTATGATACTTATAAATTAATTGAGTGTAATATATAATATACGGGATACTGGTGATTGTGGGGACAGTTATAAACTATGTCATGTAAGTACTCAACACGCATATTGTATACTATGTACGAGTATATATATAGATATATGACGTAACATACACATACTTTTATATTAAGTAAAAGAAACAGTATGCAGAAAAAAACCTCAATAAGAATCAAAGTGACCTGTTCAGGCTTTAATCTAGATTTCATAAACACCAAAGAATTACATGACAATGGGCCGTTTTACGTATTGTATGCGGTCCCGTCCTTGTCTGGGTCCCCTGCATGTCTTGGCTTTGATCCCATACCATCGTCTCGAGTGTATGCGGCATGTGGCGTGATTGGTTTGTAGATTCGCGGTATTTTTCGGCAAGTCGATTGTCTGATGAATACACATGTATAATCAAGTCCTCGATGGACAAAAGTTGGAGAGATATTGTCATTTCTGTTTTCAGTTTATTTTGTCGCCTGAAAAGGCGACATGCAGTTACGTAACAAAAGCCTTTCTTGTTTTTTTTTATTTTGCTAAATTTTACAAAAGATAGGGATTTCAAAGGATTTAACCAGGAACAAAGCTTTCAAAAGATATATAGAATTACGTAAGATTACAAAAAAGTCAAAATATAATCTTGGGTTTCCGCGACACGTATCAAATCTCGTTCATTTAATTGTAAGAAACAGTTAGCTGTTCCAAAACATTACATAACATGAAAAACGTATTGCAAAGTAACTACAAACTAACAACACGAGGATTCGAGAGATGCAGTTTGATTAAAACTATGGCAAGTTTTATGGTCGCCATCTTTGTCTCATTGAGAAATATTCTATATCTTTAAGCGATATAAAGATGGATGTTTTTGAGTATGCTCAGTAGTGTTTACTTGTTGTTATTGACAATGATACTCGGTTCTCGTTTTGAGAGCTTGATGTTTACTTGGATATGACAAAGATTTACATGGTGGGTGTCGATGAAGCAGAAGACGCTTATTCTTCCAGAACACACGGTTTTATTCTCTTGTGCTGTTACGAGAGCCTACATGTAAATCTTTCTTTTGTTCCTATTTTGCCTCTAGTTTAATCGATTTTGAGTTCGGATTATGTTTTTGTTGACGCTTTGGTTTTCTGTGAATGTTTTAAACGTGTCCTTTTACATTCTGTCCTCTTTGAGTTCGTCTCTCATTGTTTGCCCCCGCCAACCCTCCCCATACCCCTCTTCAACCCCTCCTCGGCCTATCGTATCAGGGCCTTGATCTAGTAGTCACATAGACTTTTTGCAATTATGATTTTTCCGAGCACACCAGGCTGTTCAATATTGGGACCTCTCTCCATCAGAAAAGTGGCGGTGCTTGGGTGGTATAAGTGGGAGAGTTTCTGTTACATGTAATGTAGCAATGCCTCCTTTTGATGCCTTCAGTTTAAGGATACTACTTATAGAAGTCGTGTCCTTATTTCTTCTGGTTCGCCGATACTGTTTTGGCGATTTAGTGCATTTTCAGCACAAATGCACGGATGCCAATTGCATTGTCCATTGGGAGATGAATTAAAATAGTCTCTGGTCTTGTTTTCTAATTCCTGTGTATTTATTTAAAATGTTTGATTCCTGTGTAGATACTGTATAAACTAAGAAATGTTTATTTTCTATATTGACGGAACAGGGGTTTTGGCTACCAGTTTACACGCTAACATTCCTCACGCTGGCTGACTGTAACAGGATCAGTAACGGCAAGTGTAGCCTGTTACACAGACATTGTCATGTACCATGTCTACTTTGTATAATGACCTCTTGTTACACGCAGTTGCGTGCCTGAGTGTATAATAAAATCTGAAAATCTGAATCTGAATCTATTACTATTATAATTAGCAAAACGCTTTTGTTATCATGTTCTGTGAGTTCGTTTAAGTAATAATATTTTATTATATACATTCAGGTATATTCATATATATATATATATTGATCACTATTTTAATAGAACAAAACTATCAAAATATTTCTGGACAAATTCAAGTAAGCTTAGTTTGTTTTGACAACAATCGTGTTATATTTTCAGGTCGATTGGATTCAAAATGGCTATTTCACAATCTTCGATTTTAATATTAAATCTATGGATTTTGTTACTCATAACTAATAAACGTATTGTTTTGGCGTTATATTGAGTTCGAACTCAAATTGGACGCGATGCAAAATATGAACAAAGAATTGTTTATATGGACTTTTTTGGAAAAGCACAAGAAAATAAGACCATATGTTCGGGAAGAGTAAACGGTCTCTGCTTTATCGACGACCTCGCCATGAAAATCTAGACAACATCCAAGTACGCGCCACATACACATCATTCTCTATTACAACAAGTATGCGTACTAATGAAAAGATTCATAAACGTCCACTTTCATATCATGCATGAATACAGAATATTTCTGAATGGGACCAAGATTGTGACTATAAAACTCGCACATAGTCGTCATTAACATGTATCTTTCGTCAGCAGCCGACATCTATCACGAAATTATTCGTATCAAGAGCAAAGTATAGAAAATAAAATAACTACGACACGTAAACTTCATAGTAGTAAGCTGCCAATGTTGGATATAGGTTAAGTAAAGAACAAACGTATTGATGTTCATAGACAAGACATTGCCGATATATCTGAAAGTGAAATTAAAAGATTTGGCCTGGTTTTTCGTAAATTATATATGAGAACAAAAACAAGTCAGCTATGAGTGATAGTTTTATATGCACTCAGTTGAACAGGAAGAACTCTATTTAATATGTTTCGAAGAAATTGTGTTATCTTTTCAATTGATACTTATCAATGTTTAGATAGGTAACATCTATCTATACTTTATAAATTATACATGTAATAGCTTATCGTTCATGAGTTAGTGTTGTGTAAACACTAGTACTTACTTCTAATCAACAAAGCCCTTAAATAAGACGTGTGATGGGCAATAAAAACCACAGGGACTCAATTTCGGGATCAAATCACTTCCTCTTCTACACAAGATATTTACTAAATCTATGATCAATATATTATTTTTTTTCTATTTCATTGTACATTTTAATATCCTTTGGTTTCAGACGCTTCAATCCTATTATAGTAAACATCTGTCACCATTATCTTACTTGGAGACATGTCAATGTATATGTACACTTTTTAGTAGTACACGATTTGAAAATTACAGAACTAGTTTTATTTTACATCTAAATTCATAAACTAAAGGGGTTTTACGCACCTGACCCTTCTGCTTCTACGTTAGTTTAGAAATTTTGAATTCCCACCTTTTGGCTCCTAGTATCACTGAGGAGTCCTAGGAGGACGAAAGAGCTGTATGGTGCAGTTTAATTTATTTTTTCGGCATACTGTATCTATTACTAAATTTAAAAGGTACAGCACATGTGTGTGTTACGCCATCTTCGATATCCAGGGGTTACGTTCACCTTCGCTCTCTGTACATCTGGAATATGTCATGAGAAAACATGAAGGCGCGCTCAGGTAAAAAGTACTGACCAGTCGCTAGGCTACATGCCTGTCCTTTGAAGATTACAGAAGAACCGCAACTAACTTCAAATCCTGTCAACTTTTACCGATATGCGGCCACGAGATTCTTTTGATGTATATCAAAGAGTCGGACCGGTCTCCTTGCAAGGTGACGCACACGGAGCCTTCAGTGTTGTCATGACAAATTCCAGGGGTGTAGAGAGCGAAGATGAACGTAACCCATGAATATCGAGGATGGCAATGTATTAAGTACCATATCACTGCCCTGGAAAACACTTTTCATTGTGTCGTGCAGATTAACCGAAACACAATCGATACATTAGAAGAAAGCAGTTCCTAGAACAAAACCAATTGTCCTTCCAATATCGCATTAATTAATTATGTAATCTGCTAAGGTCATTAAGTACATTTTATAGATATTCCCAGAATTGCCTTAACAGGAAATGACTTTCTCCAAATTTGCCCCTGCCAACAGAGCATATTCGCCGTGACAAAATACTTTTGGTACTGCTATTTTTTCGTACGCGATTAATTTGTATTGGCTTAATAAGCCTGGTTACTCCTAATTTTGTCACCATTATCATGGTTTTACGTTTAAATTCGCGTGGATTTTCCATTTAATGGTTGTAATAGTTATTTATAAGCGTGATATATTCAATGAATCATTTGTAGCCACCTAGTCATTTGCTAAAAGTACAATCTGAACACAATTCTCATCCTGGTTCAGGTATCGCCAAAACCAGATTGACGTAAATAAACATTCCATTGTTTTTGGCAACGTATTTACAATCAGAAATATAATCCTAGTGACATTCACACCCCTTCTCTAATGTAACGGATGTGTCTCTACCGACAAAGGCGAGGGTATAAGTGGTCAGTCGATAGCTTGACCAATGAATCACATGTTCACACCTCATTGACTTAGGCTTGGTATATATCGGTCAAGTGGTGTTGTTTATGTATATGTTAATTACTGTGTACTAGTTTTCTTTCCTCTCTAAAATTGTCTCGGACAATTTATATATTTTTTAAAAAATTACTCACTGACTCACTCAACAGTGTGCAACAAGAAATTAAACAAGAATGCATCAATTCAATATGAATCGATCAAATTTCGTATGTTCAGTCAAACCTCGATTAATCGAACTTCGATGATTCGAATTTCTCGATGTGTCGAACTTTTGGTAAAGTCAGACTTTTTTCGATATATAACACTATTGATTTACTTTTCATGAGTTTTAATCTGACCCTTCGTTATGAAAACATTGAAAAATACAACTAATAAATCGAAGTGAAAATTTTACCTGCTTTGAAAATTAAGTTGACAAACAAAAAAATCTTGTACACAGTGTGTATTTTAGTATACTGTTCTTTATAAATGTGAATCTACAATTTATGTATTATAACCCTATGAACACAATTTCCTCGATTGAGAGTCAACTTATGTGTTAAAAATAACGTTGTTCGATTTCAATGAAATTTGGTTTGTATGTGTCTTTTGACCTTATATCAACAAAACCACTCCCATTCAGAGGCAGCCTGTTATTTACAGTCCGGAATATGCTATCATGAAAAACCTTAATTCTGTTTACACAAGTATTAAATATTGCATAGGACAGTTTTATTGTTGTATTAGAAATGTTTTTCACAAATATTCATAGTTGCTTAATTTGCATAGCATAACATATTGCTATTACTTTTTTCATCATAATTTCGATGGAAGGACACAACAACAACAACAAAAGTTATGGATATAAGAAACTCAGAAGACAGTTAAGGCCCATTGGGCCCCTTGTTTTATCATTGCAGTCATTAAAAGTGCAAAGATTTTTAGGTTTTCTTTTTTTTCGTGGAAGTAGTGTTTTGTGTTTATTTATATCATTATTCAATCCACTCAATTATTTTACAATACATTTTAATTGATCATTTCCTTTATCTTATTAACCTTAACATTTTGACCACCATTGGAATGACTTTATATATGTTTTTCAGTTATAAAATTCCTGTGACTGTAAAGGTTCTATCACCAAAATTCGTCGTTATGGAGAAGACTAATCGGCGTAAACAACAACGAGAAGGAGATGAAATGTGCTGAGTCATCGCCTGACCCTTCTTCGGACATTACAGACTTGACCACATGGTCCGACCATCTGTTCCACCCCCGCGTGATTTGGTTGAAAAAACCCAAAGATGACGACAGTGGTATCAAATTGATTGACGGAAATATAGTGTTAAATCGTGTTACAAAGAGCCCGGCTTAGGTGCGATCATTATACCTGGGCCCGGTTGTTCAAAGGGTGATTAGCTTAATCACTATTTAACGACATTTTTCAAACTTGAATAATTATGCCAATATACAAGTTAAAATCTTAAAATTTTGCATATTAATTGACACTATGAAATATTTGATACCTGCATAATTGTAACTAAATATATTGTTTAATTTCAAAGTTACAGGATAATTGAAATTTGCACTAATCACTGATTAAGCTGATCACCTTTTGAACAACTGGGCCCAGATGACTTATGTTTGCGAATAGATAAAGATTTCCACAAATAATCACAATACGATGACAATTGTCCGTACTTGGGATTGTCCAGTTCAATTGACACAGAAAAACAAATATTGAACTCATTCTAATTAATGCGTTGAGCGCTCGATATAATAAGTCGAGCGTTCAAGATAATTAAGGTAGAAAATGAAATAAAGCATTTCCTAATTGTAACATCGTAAACTAATACATGCATTACAAACATAATATTTTTGTTTTATTTAATAAGTCACAAACAGTCATCATAATAAAGATCTAAAAGAGGGAGGGTGAGTTACAATGAGATTTGGTGTGGACAATGAGTATATTGAGAAAAAATCAGAACAACAATAATCTGAACATATAGAAACCACAGCACAGTATCTAATTTGGTTTTTTTCTTCATTCGTCTACATTTAGTTTTCAAAAAAAAACTGTTCACGGAAACGTTTATCAAACTTAAACTCATAGTATCTTCACCAAACAAACGCCATGAACACTCAATTGAGATAAACTGTGGCTATGGAGGCTCCATCAAACCTCGGGGACTAAAAAATCCACCAGCAGAGTCTGCCACTCTCTATCAATAAAAATGACGTAATACTCACATATGCTGCACCTTTTAAATTTAGAAATAGATAAAGTAAGCCGAAAAAAATTAAATGTAAGTATGACTAATTGTGATTGAGAAGTATTCTTTAGCCATCACTTTGAGGACGTGACATTTACTTGGATGTGACTTAGGCAACATGGCGGGTGTCGTCGATGAAGCAGAAGACCCTCACTCTTCTGGAAAACTTGGTCCTATTCTCTTGTACTTTTTCTAGGGACTCCGTGTAATTTTTTCCTTTGTGTTCCTATTCTGTCCCTGGTTTATTCGATATTTAAGTTCGGATTACGATTTTGTTGATGCTTCCGTTTTCTCAGATTTGTATTTTGTCCCTTGACCTTAAATGATATTTGTCACAAATCATAAGAGGACGATTTCTGATATTTATGCAATCACATCTTGTTAAAGCCGGGGATTTTCCTTGGGCGTTGGTTGCAAATAAATTGTATCTACTGCGCTGTATATCATATCAGTGTATACAAGGAAGCTACTTAACTATAAAGTAATTTATCACCTGAAAGTATAAAAATTAATAAAGGAAGGACAAATATTGAAACATCAATAAACAAACCACGCAAAAGTAGTCTGTATCTTCAAGATAAATCCCACCCCAACGATTAATGCATACAATTTTTCTTTTTATTAAAAACTGTTTGAGGGGGCAAAATAAGCTTTATACCACCTTTATACAGGTACTCGTCTTATATTTCGATATAAAGGCTATTGTGGTATCTAGATAAAATTGGACATTTTTAGAAGAAATAGACATTGGCTAAAAGATCTATGGCTTAACTTATGGTAAATATTTCATGCTAACGCTATTTTTTCAAATGATGTTAAAATGAATATAATTTATTCATTCGAGTTAATATCTGAGGCTAAAGTAAATTGAATTTGTCGTATTTATGAATCTAGTCTAGATTTAAAGATGGCGTAACACACACATGTGCTGCACCTTTTAAATTAAGTAATAGATACAGTATGCCAAAAATATTAATTAAACTGTTCCATATAGCTGTTTCGTCCCCCTAGGACTCTTCAGTGTTACTTTAAAAGGTTACTTTTTAGTACATATGTATTTTGTTTTCATCAATTCCAGTTTTTATTTCCGTTTTATTTATTTGTTTATTTTTTTAAAATCTATTTAACTCAAAACGTATTTATTATTATTTGCAGTATATTCACAGCCCCCCCCCCCCTCCTCGATATTTAGGGATTACGATCACCTACGCTCTGTTCACCACTGAAATATCAACTGACAAAACAGAAGGCTCCGTGTGCGCCACCTTGTTAATGAGACAAGACGACTGGTTCGACCGCTTAAGAATATGAATAAGACCAGGTGATCCGGAAGGGTAAGCGTTGTATGCTTCATCAACGACACCCGTCATGTAAGTCTTGGTATCATCCAGGTAAACGTCATGTCCTCAAATGAGAACGGTGTCGTCATTCTCAATAATGAAAGAAATAACAAAACTATAGTATCTACTCATAACACAACTGTTGAAAAGGGGTGATATCAAAACATTGAGCGGAACTGTCGAGTTTGTAACTTACTTGATTGTTATTCTGATTTCGAAGCAATTTTTTGTGACATCAATATCTTGTTTTATAGCACAACCACTTTACCTACATTGTAGACTATACATGTTTATTACATGTCAAGTTCATACAACTGTAATGATGAAATGGAACCATCACGGGAAACTTAAGTCTGTCCAATCAAAGCTTCTATATTATAGGCCTTCAATACAACATCCAACAGGTAAAACGTGTCTGCGTTTGGTAGAATTAGATTAGTGATGATGATGATGATGATGATGATGATGATGATGATGATGTTTCGAAGCAAAATGATTGGAAACGTATTGCTTTAAACAAAAACAGGACTTTTAAATAGATAGGACTATTGAGGACGAGAAATAACGGACTAAGGGGAGAATATAAAACTTGAGGGAACCTGACCAGCATGAATATCAAAGCTGTATTCTCCGAATACATGTTTCTATTTATAATTGTGTTATGTATGGAATGTTGTGTAATGTTATTGTGTATATACAATGTAAATATTATAATTTTTTCTTTTTAACTGAAGAGTCAAACGTAAAAAAGAACTTGACATTGCTATTATATATGGAACTTTTAATCTACAGAATACAGTCCAATCTTCAGCTGTTCAAAATATGTTATCATCAACAAGCATATTTCCATTCTTTGTTAATTGGATCAATATTTGTTTATAAAGGGACATCAAATTATTTACATAATTCATAGAATTCATAATTCTTAATAGCACAATTTGCAAAATGCATGCCCCATGTGGAAGGCGATATTTTTTTGTGAATATTTGAGATATACTGTATTAAATGTTTTAATCATGTACAATAATACTCGAATGAACAATAGGAAAATGGGATCAACAGAGAGAGAAAACTATACAGTTAGACCTATAATACCCTATGTAAAACATTGGTAAACACTATAACATTGTAAATTTATCAAGCTAATTTTATTACAAAAATTAAGTTCTTTCTATTTCTTTTTTCTTGATCTCATCGAGAAATACTCTGTATCTTTGTGTGATATGAAGATGGACGTTTTGAGTTTGCTTATAAGTGTGCTTACTTGTTGTGATTGACAATGATGACTCGGTTATCATTTTGAGGATTGATGCTTACTTGGAGGTGACCTAGATTTACATGGCGCGTGTCGCCGATGAAGCAGAAGACGCTTACTCTTCATGAACATCTGGTCTTATATATGCTCTTGTATGTTTACAAGGGTCTACATGTAAATATTTCCTTTGTTCCTATTTTGCCTCTAGTTTAATCGATTTTGAGTTCGGAATATAGTTTTGTTGGCGCTTTGATATTCTCTAATTTTTTTAATAATAGCATAAGATTCTAGAGAAATGGACAGTTAAAGAGATTTTGTGGCTTTGTATGTAACTTCCTAGTCTATATTTCACAGAATACGTAGTATATAGATAAGTGTTATATGTATATAAATCTTTGTGTCACCAGTTATGACTACATCCGGGTATCGGTGAATGTTCAATCCCTGTCAGTTTGAGGTCAAAGTTTGGTTGTATATATATTTGCACTCACACTTGTATGGTGTGTCAAGTGTAAATTCCCATTTTTCATAAGTACATCATCTTGTTTTTATTGTGTATATATTTATATATGGCTAGAGGGGTTTTTCATTGATAAGACAAATGCTGTGCAAACGTGTGCTTTAAATCGAACATATTAAGGAAGATATCGCCTTCATTGTGAAATAGTGTTTCATCCTTTTAGATGAGGGAGGCTATTCTGTCTCAGATGGGTTGTTGACATGATATAGCCACTTAAATGAAGGTCTCAAAAAGATACGTCTCCATGAAAAAGCAATGATAGATAAAAAAATCTATGTTTCATACCACGAATGGTGTTTCAAACTTGTTGAAAACATGGATGTTTTGTTTGAATTAATCCATGAACGGTTTAGCAAAAACTGGTAGAAAAATGAAGAAAATACAAGCTTCAACAAAACCATAATCCAAACTCGAAATCAATTAAACTTGGGGTAAATATTAAAAATAGGAAATATTTACACGGAGACCCTTAAAAGGGACAGAAAGAAGAGCAGGTGCTATGGAAGGGTGCTTTATTAACGACACATTTATATGAGTTTAGGTCACACCAATCGTAAATGTCACTTACACAAAGTGAGAACCGAGGCATCCTTCTTAATCATAACATATAGGCATATAAATGAGCTTTTATAAAATGTCCATCTTCATATTATGAAAGGAAAAGGAATGTTTATTAATGAGATCAAGAAGTATTTTTATTATAATTGAACAATGTATGCTCATAATTGATATCAATAATGAATACCACGCGCATTTAACCTGTTTGAATAAGTCAGGTGTATATCAAACTTTCTATGTGGGAACTGAAGCATCCTTCTCAATCATAACATAAAGGCATACTAATGAGCTTTTATAAAAATCTTATTGCAAAGTGTTCCAGGACCAAAGTATATTATCACTGGACTTATAATAGAAGAAATGCTGATTTCAATATTGTTTTATTGATTAAAGGAACAACTTCCTTGATAACATTTTATCTCCCCGACGACAGCGGAGTAAAAATAAAATTTCCCTTTTCCCATGATACCGCGTTAAGTAATGTCGAATTCGATATTTTGTATCTGACGTTCCAAAATGTCTTGATTAATTAAATATATAGTCTCTTGACGACTAAGTGACAGCAGATACAAACACACTTTTGACTGCGACTTTATTGACACTCCCAAGATCGGGCTGTAATCATTCAATTGAAAGTTAAGTCTGCTTTTTTACAGGTTATGCTTTAACATAAATATGTTGCAGAAAAATAAAATTGTAGAACATACTGATAATAGTTTTTAGGCATTGTCCCCTTTCTATATTTGTACATTTATTTTGGAAACACTTTATATATTTGTTTAAATCTTAGTTCACAATGCCTTTAATGGATGAAACGATCACGTGGTACTTAACATTATTTACTTAATTTGACGAAATATTAACATGAAATATATTGCGGAAGATAATTGTACGCATGAATGAATTCCTGGTTGACAATGATATCTTTTTTTGAGTTTGCTTATTAGTGTGCATACTTGTTGTTATTGACAATGATGGTTCGTTTCTCATTTTTATTTGAGGATTGATGCTTACTTGGATGAGACCAAGATTTACATGGTGGGTGTCGTCGATGAAGCAGAAGACGCTTACTCTTCCGGAACACCTGGTCTTATTCTCTATCACTTTTACAAGGGCTTCTATGTTAATATTTCCTTTGTTCCTATTTTTTCTCTAGTTTAATCGATTTTGAATTCGGATTATGGTTTTGTTGACGCTTTGGCATTCTCTGATTTTTTTGATGAGTTTGAAGGAACAATTTTTGAATTGTTTTTGTTTTCATACGAGGTTGATGTTGTCATGGAGCATATCATGGCAGGTCACAAAAACCTTGCCAAATAGTTTGATTTAAAGTGCATCGACGATATGTTGTCTATACATAACAAGACGTTTGTCGACCAAGTTGAACGTATATACCTTTCTAAACTTTAAATCAAAGACACGCTAATCTCTTACCTACACAATACCTCGATCGTTACTTAAACTAGTATCAACAAGGACAACTGTTTATTAAGCTATCTAATAAACGTATTTCGTAAAACGTAAATCGATTTTCCCATCGTGAACTTCCTATTCTTGATAGAAACATCCCCGCTTCTGCAACCTTCGATTTTTAATTTTTGCCGTTAATTCTTTGTTCCAGGGCTTGGTCTAAATATCGGGATTTTCGTGATAGAAGTTGGCAGCTGACAAACAATTTCAAGACCTAGGAATCCAAAAATCATACTTCGAAGATGAGTGTTTTTTTAATATACACAATTACCACATGCCTACTTGTTGTGATTGAGAACAATGCCCGTGTTCTCACTTTGAAGACCTGACATTTACTTGGATTACCTATATTCCACCATAGCCAGCCAGAGTTATCTCATTTAAGTAGTGGCACGGTATATAATATACACATTTTCGTAGTACACGATTTGAAATTATACAAAACTAGTTTAATCTTACTTCTGAATTCATAAATTAGAGGTTTCATGCACCTGACTCTTCTACTTCTACATTAGTTTTGATATTTTGGATTCCCACCTTTTGGCCCCTAGCATAATTGAAGAGTCCTAGGAGGACGAAACAGGTGTATGATGGAGTTTAATTCATTTTTTCGACATACTGTATCTATTACAAAATTTTATAGGTGTATCATATGTGTGTGTTTGCATGATGGGTGTCGTCGATGAAGCAGAATACGCTTATGCCTTGTCTTATTCTCTTGTACAACTGTTGATCTTTCATTTGTTCAAAACGCTTCGATAGCCTCTGATTGCTATACATCTATTTTATAGATTGCCGAATTACAAATTCATCAAAGTGTATATATATATTGTATATTTTTTTTTTTTAAATATTGTTTTATCTTTTTTAATCACTTGGAGCCTGAATGAAATTTATACTGAGTCATTAACTAGTTGGTAGCATACTGTACCTTTTATCATAAGTTACTAAATAGTTTTTCGTATTAATATATATAATTCAGCGTTCAGAATCGGTCTTTAGCAAACAGATTTTTGCATATAAAAGATATATATATATATATATATTTGTCGACCTTTGTTATAATATTATATGTCAAAACGTCAAAACTAAGGTCAATAAAATAAATATGCTGATCAAAATCTGCTATTTGTTGAAATGGCAAACATATTGTCAATGTGATAAATATGATCAACTTTCGTTAAAGTTCAAAACTACAGACATACTATAACAAGTAACTAAACTTTTCACAAATCATAGTGTTAATGAAACTAAAGAAGAAAGATATTTTGTCTTACGTTAAAAAACAAGACAACTGCTGGTATTTTTGTTTCTGTCTTTTGTTTTTATTATTGAGAAATTAAGTCTTGCTCAAACAGTGTAACTTTATAACAATCGAGGAATCAATAAGATTGACATATCTAGTCCACGTTCTTTGTAGGGAGGGAACATCGACTTATAAAACAATGACATTTTAATTTTTTTTGAAAACAATAACAATTAAAAAAAAGATCAATTAATACAATTTGTAATGAAGAAGAATTACAAATTTTAGCAATACTTTAACTAGATAGATGTCTACATAAAACTTAACAAAAATAACACATAGTATTAGATAGCAATTTAAATC
This sequence comes from Mimachlamys varia, assembly GCA_947623455.1. Taxonomy (NCBI): domain Eukaryota; kingdom Metazoa; phylum Mollusca; class Bivalvia; order Pectinida; family Pectinidae; genus Mimachlamys; species Mimachlamys varia. The sequence goes on from OX392530.1 coordinate 7,471,675, forward strand.
CTGATTAATATACACCTTTGCGTAATAATTACAACTTTTATTGCCCCGCCCCATGATTATTATAAAATTATACAGTAAACATGTATGTTCCTTGTTATGAGAGCATGATAATTTGTTTTCTGGGTTAAAAAAACTGAAACTCAGGAAAACAAAAACAAACAAAAAATCATATTTCAAACAAAACAATAACCTAACAGTAAGATGACAAGACTGACCGGACATCTGTGTCATCTGCTTCAGGCCATTGTATACATGTTTATCTCAAAACATTTCATCAATAGAATTAAATCATTAAGACACTTAAGCAGTTGAGGCAAGGCAATATAAGTTACAAATTCAGCATACATAGCCCAGCGTCTGTTTTATACACACAGTCTGCATTAAATATAATTTCCATAAACAAATATAATATGAAATCGACATCAATTAGCACACTCTCTCACTCCCATATACATGTATATTTATAGATTATATGACGTTTTCCAATATTAGCAGTCAATGTTTGAGTACTGTCTAGTCGTGCTCTGACATAAAAATGGCGTGTATGTGGGGGTTATATACCGCAGCTTTTATGTTTAACAACGAATAATGCCTATTTATGGGTGTAGAGTATAGAATCAACATGCTTCTAATAATTCTGAACTTTCAATCCACCCATAGCGAACGACGTGTCCTTCCGAGTCCGACTGTACTTCAGATAAGATCTTCAAAGAATAACTTGAAATAAACACTGATGTCAACGCGAAGAGTTTTACGAGTTCTTATTCAGTGCAGTAGCTGTGAAACGTCTGTGGCGGCTTGAGTCTTGCTCATTCTGGACACAAGGCTCACAAGCCTATCCTGAGATTCAATGCTTAGAAAACGTGTGTTGCTCTTAAACTTTTTTATGACGTCATCATCTGATAACGGCTTTCTCCAATGTCCATACGGCTCTGTACACGTGCTTTCAAAAGTCGTGTTGTCTTTGGTTGTGACACCTACAGTGACGTACATGTCGTCAAACGACGGCGTGTTATCGTCAGGGGTGATAACTCTGACCTGTTGGAGAAGATGACGTAACGGTTGTCGACCGATGTTGTTGACGTGGAACGTTTCTGGTGTCACCAAGCCGTCCAACAACGCAGAACAAGCGGTGAACTGGAAAGAATGACGAGCCTCGTGTTCAGTCGCTGGAATGGGTCTGTTGATATATTTTGAACCAGGAGCGACTATATAAATTTCTTTTACATTATCGACGGACAGACCACCCCGGCTACGAACAAGCTGTTCTCTTGTTTCCAGTGCCGCATCTATAGCCCAGTGCATCCCAAGATGGCAAGGAAACCTCTTTAATGCAATGTCTTGATGGTGTAGAATGACGTCATCAGTTTCTGTGAGGATGCCCAAAAGTCTCCCTGGATTGTAGTCCTCGTAGAAAGCCCCAAAGCCTGAAGACATGTCTAAGATGTTTTCATTTCCCTCGATACCTTTATCTGCCAAAATGGCAGCCTCTAGACCAAACCTAGCTGACTTCCCAGAATGCAATGGTTTAGTTGTTGTACCGGCGTTTGCCATGGGTGCACCTGCAAATGACGCGGCTATGGCCAGAGCATGACGACATTTCCGGGGACCATGACCCAACAACCTGGAGCAGGCGGCAGCACTCCCCATCACACCAACAATAGCTGGTGGGTGCAGACTGAAATAAGAACCAATATTAAAATGTAAAAATGTTCCTAGCATATGAACATTCAATGTTAAATTAGAAAATTAACTTATTGTATCAAGGAGATCATGGGTCTTAATTTGTTCTACTCGCCCTGTATTGTACCTACTGAGGACCATATCATCTTATAAACGAATGGAAGCGATAGTGTTGTTCGAAGAACTCAATCCCTTCTGATGGTCAATAATTCAAAGACAGTAAAATATGCTCAGCAATACTTTATCTTGTAAGAGGGAATGCTACAGCATGTAAGTCAGTCCTCAAGGTCGGTCTGGACATGCAAGTCCATTCTTGTAGTATGAATTTCATCACTTCTTCAAAGCTAGCAATTCTTTGCTCGCTTATACGGTGAATAATCTCCAAAATACGACCTGATTTCTTCCATTTGAACCTTTTATGAAATATTGGTTCCCTTTTGCCCAAACCGGTCTCTTATAAACTTGTTTCAAATTCCTCAGTTGATACAAAAGTTTTTCTAATACTGATTTCCTCGGTCCGTTGACTAACAGAGTAAAACAGTATTGATTCCCACATAAATATATACACTCTCAATCTTTAAATGCTTTTAAATTTAATAGTTTAACTTAACTCAGTAACCACTTGAATGACTACATCCTAGCAAGGTTTAAGTCCTGGTTTCCTATATGTCTGTATATGTATTCTATAACATACGAAGGTTTATATTGGCCTAATTAACATACCGGTGGGGGATATTCCTCGCCTGTGATGAACAGTTGAGCAGAGCCCCCTGTACCTGGATTCCAATATTAAATGCCACCAGGACATCCTCAAGAGAAGGCTGGACCGAAGGTGACATCACATCCGACAGAGCCATCAAAGCCGGAAGCACGGGGCCACTTGGATGAGTAGCAGGGTGCCACGTATCATCAAAATCCATCGCATGGCAACTGGCGCCATTTAAGTAGGCCGCCATCGCCATGGACGACTTCAAACCGACTGTTCCCCATATAGAGGCTTTGTGGTTAGAATGGAAACCTTCCACAGTCGATCCAAATTGTCGGTAACTGTCGGCGATTTCCGTTTTTGATCCAATCATTCCGACGCCGAGGATATCCAGAATCATGCGTTTGCTCCTTCGCTGTGCCACGGTTGAAATATTTGCAATGCTGAAGTCGGAGATGTGGTCAGCAAGCCAGGTGGTCAGGCTCGTGGCAGGAAAGCTTGCCTCTGGATAGAGAAAACAATGGCTGGTTAGCATACGACGTGAGTAAGACATTTAAACCATGCCTGGCAAGGAAGAACATACAAAGTACATGTACCTATTCACATACATGCATAGAACATTATAAATTGTATATTTTGATTTGCTTTGTGTCACTTTGCCATTCCAAGAAAAAAATCTCTGAACTGCTGATATGGGGGTCATATCAATTTGTTTACAGTAATTTAGGTTTATATACACATATAATTAATATAGATATATTATAGGCTACTATTGAATCACATTTTATATAAAAGGAGTTCTTAAGTTGTTTTACTTGTGTCAAATTCCATTGGATCTGTAGTCTAACAAAATATGTTTAAAATACATATGTAAATACAAGAAATACCATGTAGCAATTAATGGTTGTATAGGGACAACACAAATTCGCCCCCACCCCTACCTCCCTCCAAACAAAAAACAAAGCAAACAAACCAAAAACGTGAAACAATGATTGACCATTTCTTTTCACGTGGATTTTTCGACCTTCCACAAACTAAGGTCGTACTGAGACGGTAACCACTGGTGATAGGCCCCTTAAGTGCCTCTTAAAAATACCATCCCGCGGAAACGTCACAACCTGAACACGGAAGATTGACGTACTTCACTCGGTCACGTGATACCGATACCGGTGCAGACTGGTCATTACCGTCACCGTCAGGTAGGTATAACGACTGAACTAAACATCTCCGTATTCGGTCGGCTGCTCAGCAGCAAGACCAAGAGTGAGAGAATATCAGGCAAAGCGTTCAAAACATAAGGTATATCGGATGGAGACATACCGCAATGGATAAAAATGATTCATTTTGATCGCTCTAGTGTCCCCATACAAAAGGAACAAAAGCAATTTCAGAATCCTGCTTTGTGTGACCAAATAAAAACCATTTTCTAACGAATCATGTGCTCACAGTGTAAAACATTAGATATGAACAAATCCTTATCCCTGTAATCTTAATCACATGCAAGGGTGTTACCGATGTCCAAAAATAACACAAACACGATCACATAAAATCGATAAAGAAATAACAACAAAGAACAAATACAACATGGAAACAGGAACGTGTCAACAAAACATCAAAATCTATGTTCATAAAACTATTACAAAGGATAGGTATTGATGGGGTTGGGGGCGATGCCAATGGTATGTACCTCTTGTTTGGACGACCTGGCGGGAGTATCGACGCCCAGTACCGGAAGTGGGATCGGATACATCCGTCTGCTTCCGCAGGAGCTTACAGCTTGCTAGTTTGAGTGGACGGTTGAACTTGTTAGCCATTTTTTGCTGAAAATCCAAAAAGGTTATTTGTCAATACATAGATTTATCATTTCAACGATATACTTTCTGTCAGAATTACATTTTTCTCATGTAACGTAATGATGAGAGCGAAAAAAAGTCTAAACAAAATCATCTCTGAAAAGACTTTTGAACACTTCTAATTCAAATTAGAAATAGCTCATTATGAAATTGCAGGGGTGAATTAATCAATTGACTAACGGCTTCTTACAATACATGTAATTGTATGTTAATAAAGTTAAAATCAATAAACGGAATAAACAAAGTATACCCTAGCGTCAACACATAAAACAAACTATATCTTAATGTCAACAAGTATAACAAACTATATCCAAGCGTCAACAAGTATAACAAGATGTTACCTACTAGCGTCAACACTCAGAACAAGATATACCGAAGTGTCAACATTCATATAAAAAAGAAACCCTAGCGTCAACATGCATATTACAAAATATACCCTAGCGTCAACACAAAAAAAATATACCCTAGCGTCAACACAAAAAAAAATATACCCTAGCGTCAACACAAAAAAAAATATACCCTAGCGTCAACACAAAGAACAAAATATACTCTGGCGTCAACACACAAAAAATATACTCTGGCGTCAACACACAAAAAATATACCCTAGCGTCAACACAAAAAAAATATACCCTAGCGTCAACACAAAAAAAATATACTCTAGCGTCAACACAAAAAAAATATACCCTAGCGTCAACACAAAAAAAATATACTCTAGCGTCAACACAAAAAAAATATACTCTAGCGTCAACACACCAAAAAACACAATATGTACACAACCGTCAATATAACAAAATACATGTATACCCTAGCGTCAACGCAAAAAAAAATATATCCTAGCGTCAATAATGTAACAAAAGTTTTCCCTAGCGTCAACACAAAAAAATATATCCTAGCGTCAATAATGTAACAAAAGTTTTCCCTAGCGTCAACACAAAAAAATATATCCTAGCGTCAATAATGTAACAAAAGTTTTCCCTAGCGTCAACACAAAAAAAATATATCCTAGCGTCAATAATGTAACAAAAGTTTTCCCTAGCGTCAACACAGAACAAAAAATACCCTATTGTCAATACACAAAAATACACCTTAGTATTAAGACACACATGAAAATGATTTTAACATAACATCAACATACACAACTTTTTTTTTAATATAATACAACTGAACCGCCTGTTAATTGCATTTGTTAATAATCAATAAGAACACTGCATTATGTATTATATTCAGTTAATGGCGATAAATCTTAAATGTACTGACCTGTATGACCGTGGTATGTACAGACAACATCTTGTCTCGTATTAAGAACAATCTTTACAAGAACATGTTCGGAATATTTGTTACTTTCCTTTTATATATAAAATAGGTGTACTCATACGAGTTCATGGAAACCGTCACGTGATTTAGTGGAATTCCGAACAATCACATCGTCCTACACACTTCTTCCAAATATATAGCTATAAAAATACTTATCCAACTTAAACAAACCCGAAATTAAATATCAGTGATTTACTAGGCCTAACCACTATTTACTTAAATATCTCGAAAACAAACCTTTTTTTTATTCAATGTACTTGTATCCTTCACAAGATGTATTATGTAAACTTAAATGTAAGAAGTAAATGTATGCATAAAAATAAACGTGATTAATGAATGAAATCCGGTTTCGCAGAAGTAGGCGGAGCCTCGCTGATGATCGACTGGTCAGCACTCAGGCTGGGAAACCCGGAAGATCTAGTCCGGTCATTAACCTGACATTAGTCACCATCTGACTACGAAGTCAAGTCTTTCGAACGTTTGATTCCTGTTGCTCATTAATGGCGAAAATTGAACTAATTTTTGTACGAGTAAAAAATAAAACTTGAAAGAGAGAAAAAAATGACAAAACTACTCTATTGCTATTCATGCAGTATACAGATACATGTATTTTAGGCATACAGCAAATGTCCTTAGCAAGACGATGATGACTTTCCGGACAAAACCACAAAACACTGTCATCATTATCTTCTCCATTGTAGCTTTGTGAAGTTCCCAAAATATCGTTTGTTGGTATTTTCCCTCATTTTATAAATTGGTGACAAGTTAATAATCAATTTGTACCTGTTATTGTGAATTGCTTACAACTCGGCTATTCCTACCGTTTTTATCAAGAACAAGGAATGCCATATTTGCAACATATTCAATATCACTAGATGATTATTTGGATATATGTTCCGGAAGCTCCGCCGATTTAAAGTGCTACCACTTGTTCGCAATCTGATATGCTTAAGTTATTTGCCATTTTTTGTTGACTTTATATTAAATGTTATGCCATAAAGATCCATACTAGGTCCCTTTAGTTCTATTCATTTTTCCATGATGTCAAGAATCTGTAGATAGATTTTATCTACAGATTAAAATTAAACGATGTTCTACAAAGAAAAAACCCTGTTCTCAAATAATATTGAGGATCCAGATAGACCGCACACTTAAAATAGACCCGTTCTCAATAATTGAGGATCCAGATAGACCTCCCCCTCAAAATGGATCCGTTCTCAATAATTTAGGACCCGTCCACAATAATATTGAGGATCCAGATAGACCGCACCCTTATAATGGACCCGCCCTCAATTATATTGAGGATCCAGATAGACCGCCCCCTCATACTGGACCCGCCTTCAATAATATTGAGGATCCAGATCGACCGCATCCTTATGATGGACCCGTTCTCAATAATATTGAGGATCCAGATCGATCGCATCCTTAAAATGGACCCTTCCTCAATAATAGACCGCACCCTTATAATGAACCCGTCCTCAATAATATTGAGGATCCAGATTAACCGCACCCTCAAAATGGTCCCGTCCACAATAATATTGAGGATCCAGATAGACCGTCCCCTTAAAAGTGATCCTTTTCTTGATATATATATTTGTATGAAGTATATTTCAAATCAAATGAAACCCGTGACTGGTGTAAATATATGCGATGTTTACACTTTGATATTCTCAATGGTTGGTATATATTTACGTTCCGTGCCATTTGAAAAAAAAACCCACTGCAGATTCACCAAGATAAGGTCAGAAGCAAATATAAAATATTTGTATAAATGAAGTAAATATAATTTATTTGTATTTAGTGGAGTTTTCATGGAGAAGTAAAGTTTATGCTATTATCTGACAATCATATGAAAAACTGAAACGCTAAGATGAAGAATAGGGTGTCTTGTCCGGAATGTCTACATCTGTCTTAAATTTTGTTTAAATACATTGTTAAATGGTAAAGACTAAGATCGAGTCTAGACATCTATTGCCTGTTCGGTAAAGTGCGTACATGTGTTGTTTTGGGGGTTTTTTCATACCAAAACAAACATTCATTAATGAACAAGCTCTCTATTTCGACGCCCATGTGACTTGTAACTAGTCTGATTCAGATGATTTTATAAAATCCTGATATTTTAGAATTCCGAGAAATTAACGCCTTCGACGAGCATGTGTATCAGCTGACAATACGTCAAGTCTATTTACATCCAAATGCGGAAAAACCACAACTCGCGACAACACTACTTTCAATTCAATTTAACCGCCCAAGGGAGGTAATCAAACACTATTGTCAAAGTATTGTAAAATAAGAGATGGTGAGGCAACGCTGAACATGTGTTTTAACAACGTTATCATGCTCTGGTATTAGGAATATTTGTGAAACTGATGGTGTGGGTTGGTGTTAGATGTTTTCAATGTTTTCGCCCTCAATGGGAACATTTTCATTATCCCTTCATTCATATTCAGATTATTGTATTTCTTGTGTAAAACATCGGAGAGTGGACATACATTACAATTTTACAGTGAAACATTAAAACAAAAACAGCCAGATTCAATATTGTCACACGTGATATCAGTATATTTTTATTGAATCATCATTAATCGTGCATTATAATAAAATGACATATATAATATAACATCTTAAGAGACATATATTATGTCATCTTCGCTCTAGCCAAGGGTATCCCTTAGCTAGCGAAGATGATATTATGTATTCTAACACAGTACACATTATACAAATATCTTATCAAATAAGCAATGAAATACTGATCGATATATAGGCAGAGAAAATTTAATAACTGATTACACGGTTATTTTACGATATCTTATCAAATGAGGTATGAATTTATGATTGAAAGAATGATAAAATATTATCAAACTATGCTATTACGACGTTTTAAGCCTAAATAATTAAATTCCTTGATATTTTGAGCATTAAATTTTTGAATCGATTTGCATATTGATAAGACTTAATGAACTTGCACCTTCAGTTGTTATAATTTTTTTAATACAATATTATTTGATTTACATAAATTACTAAATCTTTCAGTGTTTCTTTAACGTCCGTGCTCAATACTTAGATTATGTGAGCACAGTGTATAGTCACCTATACATAGTAATGTTGTTTTCTTTTATATATATATATAAAGAAACATAATGAGTTTTCCTTGCGATGTTGAATATAAAAAAGAACAAAAAACAAAGTCTTTTTTTTTGTTCTTTTTTTTTATTTGAATATTTATCTTTATATCTCAAATGCTGCCATTGTATATACCACTTTATATATGTTTATGGGAAAGGACGTTTTTAAGTTTTATAACTTGTGTCCAATTCCTTTTGAATATTTCAAATAAAGTATTTTAAACTATCAGTTTAAAACGAGCAATAGTTTTTATATTAATTTTAAATTGGCTTATTGCAAAGTCAAATCGTATATAAAATATCGGGGAATATACAACCTGCAAATGCTCTACTTTCATTTTCATACATTTTAACCGTCAAGCATTTTGATCCGTGCAGATTTCATCACGACTTTGAATTAGTGTATATTGTATTTCATTTGCTATAACATGCATTTATACAGTGCATTCATCCATGATGTATACTTACCACACCACAAGCTTGTGTAAGGCCTAGAGTCGGTATCCGCTGGTAACACTGCAGAGATGCAGAATAAATAATTAATTGAATTTCCACTTAACCACGGGACTGTTTCCGTGAATAAGCACTTTTACAAGAATTCTGACTAAGGTGAAACAGACATTTGTTTTTTAAATAGCGGCACGTATTTGTTTGGTTTATTTTATTTTACGTCCTATTAACAGCCAGTGTAATTTAAGGACGTGCCAGGTTTTGTAGGTGGAGGAAAGCCAGAGTACCCGAAAGTGTGGGATTCGAACTCGCAACCCAGAGGTGAAGGGCTAGTGGTAGAATGTCGGAACACCTTAACCACTCGGCCACCGCGGCTCCATACATACATTTGTAGACAATGAAGAGAGGAAAATGAATTTACCGTAAAAGTATTTTTTTCTTCTTACACTTTACCTTTTTTTCTACTAAAGAGGACGTCCTACCTCCTTAGAAATCTTGATCAAATAATTTCCCTCTTGATGTTTCTATTACCCGAGGGGGTATATTCATTTATTTTTATGAAATCATATATTGCCTTTGTAATCAGAATGATAAATTCATTATTTAAATGGTTCGAGGTGATATGCATCACATTTTTAACATCTATTTGAATAAATTTTGTTTTTCCACCGAACGTGTTACTCAGTTTGCTTATTCATTAAAATAAAATAGTTTTCTTTCCTTACTGAAGGAACTATATTTATTAGAACTGATATTGCATTTTTTTTAAATATGACGTCACATCCATCTGCTTGACCCAAGTGCTTTTTATAAGGTTTTTTCACTTTCGGTTTTGTTTACACAAAATTCAACCTATCCTTACAAAACAAATCCGAGTGAGTTAAGGGAAACTTTAAATCGTATTGCTTACAGCATGCTACATGTATACGTCTGTGACTCATGTGTCACAAGGCCAGCTGATTGAAACCTATACAACAGATTTGGACCTAAACTGAGGTGTTTAGATTAATTTATCACTTTTAGGGGGTTTAGATCAATTTTCTATAAAAATACCCCCACCCCCCCCGATCAATGATCATTAAGACTATAACCACTGACAGAGGGAGGGGGGAGGGAGCATTTTTATCGAAAGTTGATCTAATTTTATACTTTTAGGGTATATATCGTCCTCGTTCCAAATTTTTTCTCATGTTGATAAAACCATGTATCTACCTCATCAAAAGGCCATAATTGCATAATAAATAATAATTAACATAATATAATAATTACGAAATCCTTTTACTAAGCATACATGTGTTCACTTTTGTTAAACTTGGTGCAAATTAAAATATAACAGAAAAATAACTAAATTTTAAAAAAAACACACAAACAGAAAAAATTAACCCTTACAGGATAATTAGTTGGTACATTTAATTTTTTTAAGTTTTGTGAATACAATATCCACTTGTATATAATTATATACATGTTACACATGGTTCTTATATGAACTATTGGCAAGATATTCGAAGATATTTAAAGGCATTATGCAATCTTGCTTTAAACGAGGTCTTATTTGAGCAATATGCAAAAACGAAAAAAAACATCAATTGAGTGCTGTAACATCACGGCATAGGCATGAGTAAGCAAAATTCCTGTTCGTCACTTCTACTTCAAGTCACGTGAGAAAACCTGCATATTTTTCGGGAAACCAGCTTTCTCTTTCAGTTGTATGAAAACGCATCCTCATCCTCGTGAACTCGGGAGTTTATAACTTCGTTCTCTAACAGAATAGAACAGATGAAGACTGATTGGGCAGGACCTTGGCTCTGCAGTGTATATTAGCTGTCCTTTTGTACTGACCAATCAGTAATAACCTAGTTAAGCGTTGCTGGAATTTCATCCATTAAATTGTTTTCACGGCAACCAACCAAATTGGGAAAACATATTTAAAAAAAAAAACCATGATTATATCATATATCTATCGATTATTCTCGCCCTGAGCACTGAGTATCGGGTGAGCTTTTTAAGAGATTTTGGCCAGCTCAGTAAGTTATCGAGATTTCTTTTTTAATTCTTTTTACATATGGATTAACATAATAACTGAAAAAAACGATAACAATTCAAAATTGCCAGGAGTACGTATTCAATGAGTGAAATAGTTTTAACACGGAAAGTGGGTTCTTCAGGTGATCTCATATATTAAATTTGTCTCGTGGTTCTGCACTTAGAGCCCGACAGTGTTTTCTCACTACATGTATAAACAACATTACATTGCGCACGTACCGGGTGATAGATGTCTTTCTATGTAGGTTTATTGATTAGTGACGCATCAGATAGATCAGGAAGGTTTTAGGGATCAACAGACATATTTGCTTAGATAAGATTTTTTTTTAAATATTATATTTAGAGTGTCACTCCTTCTTTGACTTGGAGGGGGTTTTATTGTTGTTTCTTATTTATTTATTTTTTCTTTTTTTTTTATTTATGCAGCATTTGTCCCCATGCAATTAAAACAGAAAAATAACAAAACAAATAATTCCGGTGTGATTAAAAATCGTTAAAAGAAGCGACACTCGATGTCTTTTCTTATTCAAACAACAACAACAAATCTGCCAAAAACGTTTGGACCCCTCCCTCACAATATTCTGTAATATTTAGCTGTATAAAGAAATAGAAATGTAAAACACATATGTTTGAATTTATGAAAATCTTCCAAGGTCGACCTGTGACCTCATCATATTATATACACGTAGTCTCTTTATAGCTTCATCTTCGAAACTCACGATATACTAGCTGCAGATAAAACTAATTAACTTTCTATTCGGTCATCACGCTAAAGAATCTTACAAAAAGGATTGGAAATCACAACAAAGTACAAAGAAGAAAGAACAACTTTTATTCCGGGAATTAGTTTATTCCTTAATTGGCGGGGAGAACGCGGCTATTTTTAGATAACCATTGAAACTGTTTTCGTGCTTTGTAATAATATAATTAACACTTATCAATTATTAACTATATAATTTGTTAGATTGGACGTTTGTCAAATTCCCATGTTATAAACAATGTTTCTCTTCCTGGTCATAAGATCCGCCCAGCTATGTAGTCACATGACTGCGCCAACGCGTGCTATAAATACTGAGCCGAGTCACATGACTGCGCCAATGCATGATATAAATACTGAGCCGAATTTCGGAAAGTGGGTGAAGCAAAAACGCATTACCTGAAAGCAAACGGACGACGAAGTCAAGCAGCCGAATAACTGTTCTTATTTTGAACGATTGAAAACTTTTTTGTTATCGATACTTATTTAGAGGGATACAGACGATGGCAAATGTTGCAGATTTTTACAGCCAGCACGGATATTTCCCCAAGATAACGGTTTTGTCAGCAGACGAAGTGACAGATCTACAGACAAAATTCGGAGAGCTAGAAGAAAACGCAGGTAATATAAGACGATGTAATTATTTAAGTACATGAACCAATTCTCAGTTTATATTGATCAGCTATTTCGTCATACACAAGAATTAATAACGGTGTAAGGGATATTTTTACACGAATATGAATTATAAAATGCCATTTATAGTCGTATCACAACAGATCCTTAATATATATATATTTAATTCTGAAATTCCTTTAAATCATGTATTATATGTGTATATATTTATATAATATAGGGCCATTATACTTTCTTTTGAGAGATACGTTAAAATGTGTGTGCGAATTTTCATGCGTATTTCAATACGAGAGGCGATCTCAAATAATCGATCTCGTCAATTTCATTTACGTCATTTCTAATGTGAACCTTTGAAACAAACACGAGTCAAATTATGCATGTGTATAAATGAAAGAGAAAGTGTTGGGAAGTACAGGATAAAGATGTTACAAACAGCCGCTTTAATACAGAGCTAATTTCTTTTTTTAATTTTAAGGGTCCAATGAATCAGCAAGTTGCTATTGACATTTCTTTAGTAGTTTAAATTATATCTCATTTGGTTTCACTTTTGATACGCATGCTCATTACTGCACCAAATTGCAGTTTATTCGATGTCTATCATAGCCTTTATTCCTACCCTTCGTCATTCTAATATATATGCCACAGATATGTATTTTCACTTTGCCGTATTTTTTTTTGTGGTGAGAAATATACCAGAAGCATTTTATCAACATGACAAATGTTGTGTTTCGCTAATGTTAGGCCTATATGATATATAAATTACATGATATATAAACATGGAGTTAAATACACATTAACTAAAGAACAGGGGGACGCATAGGTATTGGCAGGCGATGTTTCGAATCAAATTAAAAGTTCACTGAACCGATACAGTTTATACCATGCATGTTTTTTTTAATGTGTGTGAAAACCGGAAGCGGGATAGGGCCGGTGTACCGTTGAAAACGGACCCCCGTTGAAAATGGAACTGCATATTTTTGATGTAGGACACCATTCGCTTTAAACGCATTTCCGGTTCCATATTCAACGGGGGACCATTTTCGACGTTACATCGGTTTGTTATCCCGCTGATCCTTATGTTTGATAGGTAAGGAGGAGGCCCAGTACACTCTCCACAATGTCCATCTAAAGCATCCGTGGGTGATGAACATAATCTCGCATCCGAAACTGCTTCATCCGGTCAGGCAAATTCTCGGACAGAACATCGTCCTTCTCGACTCCCGGTTCATCTGTAAATATCCGGAAACAGAACTTCAAAAACCCAAAGGCTCTCCGTATGTTGCTTGGCACCAGGACATCAGGTAACTTTAAAACTTTGCCGAACTTTAAAACATTTGAAAATAAGGAATGACGTGATGAATTCACAGAGAGACATAATTCCGGCCGGATAAAACAATTCATTTTAATTACCAGTTCGTCTGTATTTGCAGATACTGGGGAGTGGAAGGGGAGGTAGTCACTGCTTGGCTAGCCGTGGATGACGCTGATTTGGAGAACGGGTGCATGTGCGTCATACCAGGTAAGTAAATAAATCATCATTATTCTCATTTACAGGTTTGCAACTCGTTTGTCAATTGCATTCATTGTATTTTAAAAACATTTTTGCTGATGTTGTTTATATGGAGGCTCCATTTGAGGTCATTTGAAATGTCAAGTCCCAGGTAGGGGTTGCTCTGTACGTCTTGGAGTATATTGTTATTGAGTTGGTAGAGTTTTGATGTTTTCTGATCTATCAATATTTAGCATTTTTTGTTATTGAACTTCATGCCCCACTTATTTGCCCAGTTCTCCAAGTTAGTTAGGTCGTTCTGAAGTATTTGTTGGTCACTGTAGTATATTATACTTCTGTATTATGCTGTCGGCGAATAAGCGTACAGACGATATGACGGCATCTGGTAGGTCATTTATATGGCACAGGAACATTATAGGCCCTAACACTGTTCCCTGTGGTATCCCGGAGTCAACTGATGTTTCTGCTGATTCTGCGCCTTCTACTATGGTCTTCGTTGTTCTTGTTAAAAAGTTTGAAAGCCAGGTGTGTCGTGTTCCCTGGATGCCATATAGATGGCCATCACGTAGCTTATGCAGTAGTTTAAATATCGTGATGCACGGTGTCAAATGTTTTGGGGAAATCTAATATGGTCGTGTCGACCTGATCTGATTTGTCTTGCTCTGTGAGGAGGTCGTCTAGTGTTGTTATGAGTTGTGTACCACAGGTCTAAAACCTTGATTCAAATAGGTTAAAATTTTGTCGTTTGTTGGTTAACATTTTATTCTAACCGACCCTATTGTTATTGCCAGACACACATACCATGGGAATACTGGAGCACAAGGTTGCTGAGGAGGAAGGCAATCTCTTGTCATCCAACCAATCCATTCCAACTAACCTGTTTGACGTCACGAAGTCTACCCCATGTCCGGTCAACGCCGGACAAATGTCTCTTCATTCCGGCCTCCTTGTACACGGGAGTGACCCCAACAGATCTACTCGCAGGCGTTGTGGCTACGTCATAAGATATGTTTCAACAGATGCCAAGCCAATCCAAGACCCTAACAGACCAAGATCTTTCCCAGCAACCGTTGTAGTAAGCGGCGTTGATGAACACAAACATTTTGAGGACCACAGCCCTGCGTGGTTCTCCATTCAGGCTGTTACTGCCTAGGACGTTGAACGTTTCCACTGAATAATATATTTGAAGGACTATATTTCGCTTGTTGTGATCTGAACACCATATTATATTTTTTAAAGTTTAACCCCGGTATACCTTTTGTACGTGACGGTTGATGAAAACCATTATTTATTTAGCTATTTAATGCATATCTACTAAACAAATAAAAAAAAATGTTGTTTTGTAGAAGAGTGCGTAATTTCAATGTAATGAATATTTGCGAATAAGGGAAAATAATAGTGGTAAAAATAGGGTAACACTAGGGGTAAAGTGTGGGTAATAATGGGAGTAACAACTGAGGGTAAGAATAGGATAACAATAGTGGGAATAATAGGGTAAGAATAGGATGACAATAGAGGGAATAATAGGTAGCATTAGAGGGAATGATAGGGTAATATTAGGATAACAATAGAGGGAATAACAGGGTAACAATAGGGATAACAATAGCGGGAATAATAGGGTAATATTAGGATAACAATAGAGGGAATAACAGGGTAACAATAGGGATAACAATAGCGGGAATAATAGGGTAACAATAGGGATAAGAATAGTGGGAATAATAGGGTAATATTATGATAACAATAGCGGGAATAACGGGTAACAATAGGGATAACAATAGTGGGAATAATAGGGTAACAACAGGGATAACAATAGCGGGAATAATAGGGTAACAATAGGGATAACAATAGTGGGAATAATAGGGTAATATTAGGCGTAACAATAGAGGGAATGATAGGTTTTGATAGGGGTAACAATAGCGGGAATAATAGGGTAACAATAGGGATAACAATAGTGGGAATAATAGGGATAACAATAGCGGGAATAATAGGGTAATTATAGGATAACAATAGCGGGAATAATAGGGTAATATTAGGGATAACAATATCGGGAATAATAGGGTAAGAATATGATAACAATAGCGGGAATAATAGGGTAATATTAGGGGTAACAATAGAGGGAATGATAGGTTTTGATAGGGGTAACAATAGCGGGAATAATAGGGTAATTATAGGATAACAATAGCGGGAATAATTGGGTAATATTAGGGATAACAATATCGGGAATAATAGGGTAAGAATATGATAACAATAGCGGGAATAATAGGGTAATATTAGGATAACAATAGAGGGAATAACAGGGGTAACAATAGGGATAACAATAGTGGGAATAATAGGGTAATATTATGATAACAATAGAGGGAATGAGGGTAACAATAGGGGGAATAATAGGGTAATATTAGGGGTAACAATAGAGGGAATGAGGGTAACAAGAGTGGGAATAATAGGGTAATATTAGGGTAACAATAGAGGGAATGAGGGTAACAATAGTGGGAATAATAGGGTAATATTAGGGGTAACAATAGAGGGAATGATAGGTTTTGATAGGGGTAACAATAGCGGGAATAATAGGGTAACAATAGAGGGAATAATAGGGGTAATAATAGCGGGAATAATAGGGTAATATTAGGGAAAACAATAGAGGGAATAATAGGTAGCACTAGAGGGAATGATAGGGGTAACAATAGAAGGAATAATATGGTGATAATAGGGGTAACAATAGAGGGAATAATAGGGCAATAATAGGGGTAACAATAGAGGGAATAATATGGTGATAATAGGGGTAACAATAGTGGGAATAATAGGGATAACAATAGCGGGAATAATAGGTAGCACTAGAGGGAATGATAGGGGTAACAATAGTGGTAATATTAGGGAAAACAATAGAGGGAATAATAGGTAGCACTAGAGGGAATGATAGGGGTAACAATAGAAGGAATAATATGGTGATAATAGGGTAAACAATAGAGGGAATAATAGGGCAATCATAGGGGTAACAATAGAGGGAATAATAGGGCAATAATAGGGGTAACAATGAAGGGAATAATATGGTGATAATACGGGTAACAATAGAGGGAATAATAGGGCAATACTAGGGGTAACAATAGAGGGAATAATATGGTGATAATAGGGGTAACAATAGAGGCAATAATATGGCAATAATAGAGATAACAATAGAGGGAACAATAGGGCAATAATAGGGGTAACAATAGAGGCAATAATAGGGGTAACAATAGAGGGAATAATAGGGTAATAATAGGGATAACAATAGAGGGAATAATAGGGTAATAATAGGGGTAACAATAGAGGGAATAATAGGGTAATAATAGGGATAACAATAGAGGGAATAATATGGTGATAATAGGGGTAACAATAGAGGCAATAATATGGCAATAATAGAGATAACAATAGAGGGAATAATAGGGTAATAATAGGGGTAACAATAGAGGCAATAATAGGGGTAACAATAGAGGCAATAATAGGGGTAACAATAGAGGCAATAATAGGGGTAACAATAGAGGCAATAATAGGGGTAACAATAGAGGCAATAATATGGCAATAATAGGGATAACAATAGAGGGAATAATAGGGCAATAATAGGGGTAACAATAGAGGGAATAATAGGGTAATAATAGGGATAGCAATAGAGGGAATAATAGGGCAATAATAGGGGTAACAATAGAGGGAATAATAGGGTAATAATAGGGATAGCAATAGAGGGAATAATAGGGCAATAATAGGGGTAACAATAGAGGGAATAATAGGGCAATAATAGGGGTAACAATAGAGGCAATAATAGGGCAATAATAGGGGTAACAATAGAGGGAATAATAGGTTAACAACAGGGATAACAATAGAGGGAATAATATGGTGATAATAGGGGTAACAATAGAGGGAATAATAGGTTAACAACAGGGATAACAATAGAGGGAATAATATGGTGATAATAGGGGTAACAATAGAGGGAATAATAGGTTAACAACAGGGATAACAATAGAGGGAATAATATGGTGATAATAGGGGTAACAATAGAGGGAATAAGAGGTTAACAACAGGGATAACAATAGAGGGAATAATATGGTGATAATAGGGGTAACAATAGAGGGAATAATCGGGCAATAATAGGGGTAACAATAGAGGGAATAATAGGGTAATAATAGGGATAACAATAGAGGGAATAATAGGGTAATAATAGGGATAGCAATAGAGGGAATAATAGGGCAATAATAGGGGTAACAATAGAGGCAATAATAGGGCAATAATAGGGGTAACAATAGAGGGAATAATAGGTTAACAGGGATAAAAATAGAGGGAATAATAGGTTAACAACAGGGATAACAATAGAGGGAATAATATGGTGATAATAGGGGTAACAATAGAGGGAATAATAGGTTAACAACAGGGATAACAATAGAGGGAATAATATGGTGATAATAGGGGTAACAATAGAGGGAATAATAGGTTAACAACAGGGATAACAATAGAGGGAATAATATGGTGATAATAGGGGTAACAATAGAGGGAATAAGAGGTTAACAACAGGGATAACAATAGAGGGAATAATATGGTGATAATAGGGGTAACAATAGAGGGAATAATAGGTTAACAACAGGGATAACAATAGAGGGAATAATAGGTTAACAACAGGGATAACAATAGAGGGAATAATAAGGTTACAATAGGATAACAATAGCGGGAATAATAGGTAGCACTAGAGGGAATGATAGGGTGATGATAGGGATAATAATAGAGGGAATTATAGGTAGCACTAGAGGGAATGATAGGGTAACGATAAAGGTGTTATTCACAGGGTATTAATAGGAGCAATAAGAGGGACAATGATAGGGTAAAAATAAGCGCTTAGGGGGGCTTATGTTGACCAGATCGGGCGTTTTATCAAATGTGTTATATATTTTTGTTTATTTGATAACAGGGTAATAATAGGGGGGGGGGGGTTAAGGATAGTAATAGAAAGAATAATAATCGTATAATGTGGGTATTTATAGTAACGTGGTGTATTTATAGTAACGTGGGGTATTTATAGTAATGTGGGTATAAATAGTAACGTGCGGTATTTTACATTATACATTTTCTGCTGTAATGATACTTATTTATTTTTAATCACACATGTTAGTATTGTTAAAGCATCATAAACTTACTTTATTTTTCAACATTAAACTAGTCTTGTTTTTACACTGGATATTTGTTTTGTTTATCAATGGAAATGCGCTTTAAGTTTACCATGGCAGATTTCAGGAAGCGAATCAGTGCTTACTTTTGAACTTAACTTTATATGCAGTTAGCATAACTCATATAACGTATCACTGACAACTAAAAATAAATTCATTGTTAATATCTACTTTCCATTTTAATCCCATTTGTGAGTTTTTATTGCAATAATTGAAATTACCCGATCTTCCTTTTGATGGTTGCGTAGTTCTTGTACCAAACACAAGGCCAAACCATGCAGAAACAGTTTTTATCTAGTAGGAAGGGTTCTGACTGGCTGATCGACTAAATATAAGGGGTTGCTGACAGCTCAGAGAGTCAGAGAATCCCTCTTAAACTCCACTGCACCCAAATCAGGACGCTTTTCAAAGACTCATACCAAACTATCAAATACAAAAATGTTTGTTCATTTTTTGACAAATAGATACTATCCTCTTTTCATTTCTATAACAAGTTGATATTTCGACCACATGGTTATATAAACAGAGAGAAAAATACTACCAGGTTACCTAGGCCCTTGGGGTATTTTGGCGAAATGTTTGCGATAAACGATTAATTTCGGCCGGAAAAAAAGCCTGGTTGAAATGTTTAAGTGTCAAAAAGAGTTTTGATTCGAGTTTTTCTCCAAACTGGTATTACTTTTGGGATAAAAATAGACCTTTGAAAATTATATCCAAATAAACAGCGTCACGCGGCACGCAGATCAGGAAAGTTTTGTTTACTTTTTGGTAAACATTTGTCCCTTAGAATTTTCCATTTAACGATAATCTGCAAGCAATACTGTGCCCTATTAAAGCTTATTTGTCATTTAGGTATTATCAGATAAATATTGTACACTGACAGTTTTTTTGTGAAATTTTAGCGATTTAAGCGAAAATTGATCTAAACACCCCAAAAGTGTAACATTACTCTAAACACCATATTGTTGGTCCAAAACTATCTATAACAAATTTTCAGGCGCCTGTGCATTAGATACCAATATCAATATATTTTAGCTACACGTCCTGCCAACATTTTAACACTTCTTTTCGATGAAACAAAAGTTACATTGTGATTTTCATATAATATATGTGGAGACAGGATTCAAGTCGAATCACTTTTTTGTAAAAATAATAACTCTGCAAACCGATCAGTTAAAACAATGATCTAGCCTTAGAATAAATATGAGTTAGAAACGGTAATTCAAACAAAATGGTTCGAGTTTGAATTATCTCCCCTAGCACGGGCTTCCAGTAAAATGTCTGTGTGGACCGAACAGCCAACGGACGGTCATCGGGAATGTGGAACAACTAAATGGCGAAAGATCTGATTACGGTACCTCTGTCCATTTTCCCTTCAAGGACATGTAATTGAAGCTTAAAGGCTGGAGAAAACATCACCAAACAGTACGTTACGACGTTTCCGAAAAACGCTAAACATTGTGTTAAATTGTGCCCGGAATTGGGTTCTGATGGGAACCGTATTTCTTGATCTCCAAACGCGGACCCTGTCGTCTGTCAGATTAAATATAAACGACTTTCATCAGACTTGTGGTTTCTTCGCCAAGACCTAACCCATAATACTCTTGCTTGTTTGTTACTTCCAATCAACAAGAGAAGTTTTACAGGTCGGTGAGAACGAAGTTTCCTTATTGTCATAACGCGAACATTGACGTTCCATTGTCCTCTAAGTTGGGTAAATGAGCTTCGCCTTTCCTGTGTTCAGTCTTTCGAGGTCTGCCAGACTTGGGACACCCACCGACATTAACCCGGTTAGGTTTAGACGCCACATTAGGCGAGAAATAACAGAATGGCTGGCTTTAAAACATGCAGCTATATTTTAGTTTTTACTTGCCAGTATGTCATATTACCTTGTCCAGAAGAAAAGCTTCAGCTTTCTGTCTTTAAAAATGTACAAAAAGAAAATATGTAGCAAGAAAAACTTAACGGTTTATTATCGATAATTGCAAATACACACAAAAAAAAAGATGAATTTTCAAATGAGACGCATTCGACCTCATCTTGAATCCCCATTTTGATCTCAAAATCACAATGGCAAAAATGAAAAACTGCAGAAGGAAGCTGGCAGAGACTTTTTAAATGAGATTTTCTTAAACCTTCAAATGATCTATTTAATATGCGGCTACCTTTTTAAAAATGAATTTCAGATAATTAAACTGGGGTAGATCAATTTTCGATAAAAATGCCCCCTCAGTAGCCTTAAAGCCATTTATGACCATTGAGGGGGGGGGGGGGGCGGCATTTTTATCGAAAATTGATCTAATTGATCTACCCCCCCCCCCCCCCCCCCCCCCCAAGTGTAATAATTTGAATATGTTGAATATGACAGTCGATGAAATGCTGTAGTTTGTCTTTTATAACTGTTCAAATGAGATCATAAACAAAACTTGTGTTGATTATTGAAGCACATAATTATATTTACAGTTGTTCTGCTTTGTCGCTATATATAACATTACCAAGGCCAGTTCCGTGTTATGAGACCATAACACTGGAGTGGTTATTGTGAGGTCATAATCATGTTGAAGATAGCTAGCCGACACTGGCGGCTGTTAGCTGTTCCATTTATTAGAAATTAACCTTAAATTTTCAGAACAAACGTAGAGTATATATATATAAATTAGTAAATCTATTAGCAAAACCATTGGAAAAATGTAAATATAAGCATTAAACAGTATTCTGTTCCGTGTTATGGTCCTATAACACCGAACAGGATTGCAGACAAAATGAATAACGCGCTTTAAGTAAACAAGTAAAACAGGATGAATCTGTTTAAATGAAAACTTTAAATTTTGATTTATTGGAATAAAATGTCAACCCAAAATAATTTTAAAATACAGTTCTGGCGTTTCATGTATAACATCTACAATGTTAAACCCCCTATTAATAATTTTATTCATATTTCTGTGATATTATTATAATTATCAATCATATTAAAGACAATAACGAGTCGTGGCCTGGGTGGGTCACTCGCCAGGTACTGGTTGCAGGTCGGTGATTTTTCTCCGGTACTCCGGTTTCCTTCAATCACCAGCAAAACCTGATAGCAATTAGAAGGACGTGAAATACAAACAAGCAAAGCTATCATATTGATTATTTTTCTTTGTTTCCAGATTGGCTAGTGAAGTAAATTTTAAAGAGAAATGCATTCATCTGTCAATCAAACATTTTTTTTTGTATAAATAGTGTTTGTTTGAACTCGGGCTAATCCATGTTTGTCACGTTTGTCTCTATACTAACACATGTCTGTAATGCTATACATATTTTGCTACATTCACGCCGTATTTGACACGAACCAACGCCTTGCCTGTATCTGATTTCACGCCACATTTGAAACACGCTAGCCTCTTGCTCTGCCTCTGCTCCCCGAGTACACAAAGCTCGGCCCAAGGCTATCCACGGCGAAACCAGCAATATCGAACTTGACCCCAGTAGGATATCGATCTGCATTTCCCGCCAGTAATACCAATACTCAGCCTCGGCAGCTCTACCAACATGGCCGACACGAGATAGAGAGTGTCTCGTAAGGATCACATGTTTACCTACTCCTGTAAGTATACGTCTATTTCTGGTCAAATATTTCACATCAGGGTGTGTGTTTTATATAATTTCTCTACATGACATAGTTTTTTCATTGTGTGTGAATTGATTTCTGTAACGCTTTGTTTCAAAACGTCAGATTTATTACAATCAGAAACTTCCCACGCATTTAACGCAGAATCGAATATCGAAATGTTTTGACGCAACCATGGACCGACACAGGAATTTGGTACTGTCAGAGGCCCTATAATGCTTTATAGATTATGATATGTTTGGTGTTTTATAAGAAACATCCATGTGGTATCACAATTTCACCGATAAAACAATTGTCATTTTAGTATGTGTATGTGTAATCCATTCGTCATAAACATTTCTGCTTTGGATATGAACTATCAGATTTATTTTTGTGTGTTCATTTCAAACGTAATCAAACAAATATCAATTCATATCAAAGAGCGACAACTAAAACATACACCGACAGTAAAAGAAAAGGGTAATTTCGATAAAATAACACTGGGAAAAGTAACACAGACATGTATATGTCACTAGGACAGTAACACAGACAGGTATATGTCACTAGGACAGTAACACAGACATGTATATGTCACTAGGACAGTAACACAGACAGGTATATGTCACTAGGACAGTAACACAGACATGTATATGTCACTAGGACAGTAACACAGACAGGTATATGTCACTAGGAGGACAGTAATACAGACAGGTATATGTCACTAGGACAGTAACACAGACAGGTATATGTCACTAGGACAGTAACACAGACATGTATATGTCACTAGGACAGTAACACAGACAGGTATATGTCACTAGGAGGACAGTAATACAGACAGGTATATGTCACTAGGACAGTAACACAGACAGGTATATGTCACTAGGAGGACAGTAATACAGACAGGTATATGTCACTAGGACAGTAACACAGACAGGTATATGTCACTAGGACAGTAACACAGACAGGTATATGTCACAAGGACAGTAACACAGACAGGTATATGTCACTAGGACAGTAACACAGACAGGTATATGTCACTAGGAGAACAGTAACACAGACAGGTATATGTCACTAGGACAGTAACACAGACAGGTATATGTCACAAGGACAGTAACACAGACAGGTATATGTCACTAGGACAGTAACACAGACAGGTATATGTCACAAGGACAGTAACACAGACAGGTATATGTCACTAGGACAGTAACACAGACAGGTATATGTCACTAGGACAGTAACACAGACAGGTATATGTCACTAGGACAGTAACACAGACAGGTATATGTCACTAGGACAGTAACACAGACAGGTATATGTCACTAGGAGAACAGTAACACAGACAGGTATATGTCACTAGGACAGTAACACAGACAGGTATATGTCACAAGGACAGTAACACAGACAGGTATATGTCACTAGGACAGTAACACAGACAGGTATATGTCACTAGGAGAACAGTAACACAGACAGGTATATGTCACTAGGACAGTAACACAGACAGGTATATGTCACAAGGACAGTAACACAGACAGGTATATGTCACTAGGGGGACAGTAACACAGACAGGTATATGTCACTAGGACAGTAACACAGACAGGTATATGTCACAAGGACAGTAACACAGACAGGTATATGTCACAAGGACAGTAACACAGACAAGTATATGTCACTAGGACAGTAACACAGACAGGTATATGTCACTAGGAGAACAGTAACACAGACAGGTATATGTCACTAGGACAGTAACACAGACAGGTATATGTCACAAGGACAGTAACACAGACAGGTATATGTCACTAGGAGGACAGTAACACAGACAGGTATATGTCACTAGAACAGTAACACAGACAGATATATGTCACTAGGGGGACAGTAACACAGACAGGTATATGTCACTTGGAGGACAGTAACACAGACAAGTATATGTCACTAGGACAGTAACACAGACAGGTATATGTCACTAGGACAGTAACACAGACAGGTATATGTCACTAGGACAGTAACACAGACAGGTATATGTCACTCTGACAGTAACACAGACAGGTATATGTCACTAGGACAGTAACACAGACAGGTATATGTCACTCTGACAGTAACACAGACAGGTATATGTCACTAGGACAGTAACACAGACAGGTATATGTCACTAGCAGGACGGTAACACAGACAGGTATATGTCACTAGGACAGTAACACAGACAGGTATATGTCACTAGGAGAACAGTAACACAGACAGGTATATGTCACTAGGAGGACAGTAACACAGACAGATATATGTCACTAGGGGGACAGTAACACAGACAGGTATATGTCACTTGGAGGACAGTAACACAGACAGGTATATGTCACTTGGAGGACAGTAACACAGACAGGTATATGTCACTCGGAGGACAGTAACACAGACAGGTATATGTCACTCGGAGGACAGTAACACAGACAGATATATGTCACTAGGACAGTAACACAGACAGGTATGTGTCACTCGGAGGACAGTAACACAGACAGATATATGTCACTAGGACAGTAACACAGACAGGTATATGTCACTCGGAGGACAGTAACACAGACAGGTATATGTCACTAGAACAGTAACACAGACAGATATATGTCACTAGGACAGTAACACAGACAGGTATGTGTCACTAGGACAGTAACACAGACAGGTATATGTCACAAGGAGGACAGTAACACAGACGGGTATATGTCACTAGGAGGACAGTAACACAGACAGGTATATGTCACTAGGAGGACAGTAACACAGACAGGTATATGTCACTAGGACAGTAACACAAACAGGTATATGTCACTAGGACAGTAACACTGACAGGTATATGTCACTAGGAGGACAGTAACACAGACAGGTATATGTCACTAGGAGGACAGTAACACAGACAGGTATATGTCACTAGGACAGTAACACAGACAGGTATATGTCACTAGGACAGTAACACAAACAGGTATATGTCACTAGGACAGTAACACAAACAGGTATATGTCACTAGGAGGACAGTAACACAGACAGGTATATGTCACTAGGACAGTAACACAAACAGGTATATGTCACTAGGACAGTAACACAGACAGGTATATGTCACTAGGACAGTAACACAAACAGGTATATGTCACTAGGACAGTAACACAGACAGGTATATGTCACTAGAACAATAACACAGACAGGTATATGTCACTAGGAGGACAGTAACACAGACAGATATATGTCACTAGGACAGTAACACAGACAGGTATATGTCACTAGGACAGTAACACAAACAGGTATATGTCACTAGGACAGTAACACAGACAGGTATATGTCACTAGGACAGTAACACAGACAGGTATATGTCACTAGGACAGTAACACAGACAGGTATATGTCACTAGAACAATAACACAGACAGGTATATGTCACTAGGAGGACAGTAACACAGACAGGTATATGTCACTAGGACAGTAACACAGACAGGTATATGTCACTAGGACAGTAACACAGACAGGTATATGTCACTAGGGGGACAGTAACACAGACAGGTATATGTCACTTGGACAGTACCACAGACAGGTATATGTCACTACAACAGTAACACAGACAGGTATATGTCACTAGGAGGACAGTAACACAGACAGGTTTATGTCACTAGGACAGTAACATAGACAGGTATATGTCACAAGGACAGTAACACAGACAGGTATATGTCACTAGGAGGACAGTAACACAGACAGGTATATGTCACAAGGACAGTAACACAGACAGGTATATGTCACAAGGACAGTAACACAGACAGGTATATGTCACTAGGAGGACAGTAACACAGACAGGTATATATGTCACTAGGAGGACAGTAACACAGACAGGTATATGTCACTAGGACAGTAACACAGACAGGTATATGTCACTAGGAGGACAGTAACACAGACAGGTATATGTCACAAGGAGGACAGTAACACAGACAGGTATATGTCACTAGGACAGTAACACAGACAGGTATATGTCACTAGGACAGTAACACAGACAGGTATATGTCGCTAGGACAGTAACACAGACAGGTATATGTCACTAGGACAGTAACACAGACAGGTATATGTCGCTAGGACAGTAACACAGACAGGTATATGTCACTAGGACAGTAACACAGACAGGTATATGTCACTAGGACAGTAACACAGACAGATATATGTCACTAGGAAGAAAGTAACACAGACAGGTATATGTCACTACAACAGTAACACAGACAGGTATATGTCACTAGGAGGACAGTAACACAGACAGGTATATGTCACTAGGACAGTAACACAGACAGGTATATGTCACTAGGAGAACAGTAGCACAGACAGGTATATGTCACTAGGACAGTAACACAGACAGGTATATGTCACAAGGACAGTAACACAGACAGGTATATGTCACTCGGAGGACAGTAACACAGACAGGTATATGTCACTAGAACAGTAACACAGACAGATATATGTCACTAGGAGGACAGTAACACAGACAGGTATATGTCACTAGGACAGTAACACAGACAGGTATATGTCACTACAACAGTAACACAGACAGGTATATGTCACTAGGAGGACAGTAACATAGACAGGTATATGTCACTAGGACAGTAACACAGACAGATATATGTCACTAGGAGGACAGTAACACAGACAGGTATATGTCACTTGGAGGACAGTAACACAGACAGGTATATGTCACTAGGACAGTAACACAGACAGGTATATGTCACTCGGAGGACAGTAACACAGACAGGTATATGTCACTAGGAGGACAGTAACACAGACAGGTATATGTCACTCGGAGGACAGTAACACAGACAGGTATATTTCACTACAACAGTAACACAGACAGGTATATGTCACTAGGAGGACAGTAACACAGACAGGTATATGTCACTAGGAGGACAGTAACACAGACAGGTATATGTCACTAGGAGGACAGTAACACAGACAGATATATGTCACTAGGAGGACAGTAACACAGACAGGTATATGTCACTAGGAGGACAGTAACACAGACAGATATATGTCACTAGGAGGACAGTAACACAGACAGGTATATGTCACTAGGAGGACAGTAATACAGACAGGTATATGTCACTAGGAGAACAGTAACACAGACAGGTATATGTCACTAGGACAGTAACACAGACAGGTATATGTCACTAGGAGGACAGTAACACAGACAGGTATATGTCACTAGGACAGTACCACAGACAGATATATGTCACTAGGACAGTAACACAGACAGGTATATGTCACTAGGACAGTAACACTGACAGGTATATGTCACTAGGAGGACAGTAACACAGACAGGTATATGTCACTAGGAGGATAGTAACACAGACAGGTATATGTCACTAGGAGGACAGTAACACAGACAGGTATATGTCACTAGGAGAACAGTAACACAGACAGGTATATGTCACTAGGACAGTAACACAGACAGGTATATGTCACTAGGAGGACAGTAACACAGACAGGTATATGTCACTAGGAGGACAGTAACACTGACAGGTATATGTCACTAGGACAGTAACACAGACAGGTATATGTCACTAGGACAGTAACACAGACAGGTATATGTCACTAGGACAGTAACACAGACAGGTATATGTCACTAGGACAGTAACACAGACAGGTATATGTCACTAGGAGGACAGTAACACAGACAGGTATATGTCACTAGGAGAACAGTAACACAGACAGGTATATGTCACTAGGACAGTAACACAGACAGGTATATGTCACTAGGAGGACAGTAACACAGACAGATATATGTCACTAGGAGGACAGTAACACAGACAGGTATATGTCACTAGGACAGTAACACAGACAGATATATGTCACTAGGAGGACAGTAACACAGACAGGTATATGTCACTAGAACAATAACACAGACAGGTATATGTCACTCGGAGGACAGTAACACAGACAGGTATATGTCACTAGAACAGTAACACAGACAGGTATATGGTTTAATCCATGCACCAGTGTTTGGAAATTCATTTATCATAATCATATGGCATATAAATATACAATAGCGTTTTCACCGTTTTTAGTAATAGTTGGTATTTTTGTTAGTATGCAGAAATAAACAAAAGCTGTTGTCGTTACAACTACTGCATACCTGCACTATCGTAAACAATCTCAGCTTTCAACTGAAAATTGTCCATACATCCAACTGTGATTCTGTGACGTACATAGGTTACACAAGGGTCGTAAACAGCAGAAACACAAGCCAATCCCATTGATAAAAATAAGGACGACTGACGTCATGGTATTTGATTACCTGTTGACCACGAGGGAGCCGACCAATGGAAACCCCGCAGAATATAGATATTACTTTCCCGCTCATTACTAGCATCAAATTTCTGCTACAATTTTGTTCGCAATAAAAATCTATCGAATTTGTGGGCCAACATTTGTTTGTAAGTGCAGACAGCGGAGAAAATGTTTTGATAAACGAAATGGATGGCAGTGTGTGGGCGTTAATCCAACACTCTCTTTTCCATGGCCGTCCAAAATCGATAGGTGTGTTCGCGTGATACAGTTAGGCAAATGTGATGTTCTCGTGTCAATTAACTTAGCAATTAGCGATTTCAAGATACATCAGTCAGGTGACATTGACGTAACGGGGATGTGTTGTTTTGTCTTTTAGCGTTTCCATGAATGTACTTCAGAATTATCACATAGCAAAATTCCATATTTGATTATCTCGTTTCAGGTAATGGAATATCTTGTTCCATAGTTAGCGCCTAGCGGTGCTGACTGGACGTAGATTTTCTATTCTCCCCGGAGAGGCGGGGTGCCATGTCCGAAAACGTTCAAACATCGGAACAAACAAAAGTACAAAAACCGGAAGTCGCAAACACAACATCTGCCAGCCATGCGGAGGAAAAGCATGAGCTTTTAGATAAATCTAGTGGTAGCGGAACCGGAAGTAAAAAAGGAAGTAAGCAGTACTCGGATCCTAGCAACCCAAAACGCAGGCACGTTTGTCCGGATTACTTTGGAGTTAAATCCTATCTTCACGAATTCTACGACAACCATGTATACAAGGACCCGCAGATTTACGAGGAGGATGACGACATCCGGTTGTTACTGAATCCCTCAGCCAAACGACGCCGACGGTGTCCCCCGATATGGTTGAAGGTTTGTATCTGGTGTGGGGTCAACCTTCTTCTGTTTGGGATGATAGGTATCCTTGTGGGATACTTCGTGCCACAGAAGCCCATCATACGGAAACTGATCCACGGCGAAAATGTAGCGATGGTAGACCACAGAGCTATGTCGTATAATGCTGTGCTGGATCTGTGTAAACTTGTGGGTTTGATACTATTCTGCGCTGGAGGAGTTCTACTGGCCTCGGCCCTACTTCTACCAAGCATCCTGGCAAGCCGTTGTTCCTGTGACGACGATTGTGATGACGCCATTCGAGTGAATCTTGGCGAGGAACCAGGGCCCAAAAGTCCCATTGAAATGACCATCCCGGCCACATCCAAACTCAAGAATGTCCAGCCCGCCCCGGGGAAGGTCACATTTCACCAGCCCCCGGTCCAAGATGACGCCGTACAAGTTAAAGATTGAAAAGTATTTTTTACGAAATATGGATGAAATATTTAAAACCTTAATCAACAGAAATGGTGCAATTGAAATTGAGCTGTTCAAAGTTTGTTGAAATCTATCAAAATCTTTCCGTGTTAGCAGTTTGGATTTATGTGGAGAGTTGACAAGCAGACATGACGTAGTTTGGATTGTTTGTAGAACTTATGGACGTCAGAATTCTGAAAGGTATGGTTTACGATGTCGAATGTGCTTAGTTATTTCACTGTTACCAACTGTCTAGCTCGCGTTACGTATTAGTACAGATTGCAATTGAAGAAAAAGTGTTTGTTTTCATTTTCTTGTACACTGTATATATGTCATTTTCTTTTAGAAGACTATGAATGTATATAACTAAGGCTTGTTAAAGAACTAATGCGGGCCTGTTCTGGTGTAATTATCATGTACGGTTATTTTCAAATTTTATCATGTGACAAAGATTTACATGGCGGGTGTCGTCAATGAAGCAGAAGACGCTTACTCTTCCGGAATAACATGGCCCGTATTCTTGAAACCGTTCTCATGATCAATGATGGATTCTGTGCTCAAGCTTATATCTTGTTATGGCTTTGAATTATTTAAACAGTCTAATTTTGTCAAATGTTTGGTAAAAAGTCGAAGAGACATGAAGAAGAAAGCTGTTTTCAACGTTTACAATGACTTTTTGACTTTTCGACATAATTCAAGTGAGTTTCAAGAAATCTGGGTAGAGCACAGAATCCATGCCTGAGTATGAGAACGGTTTCATGCATACGGGCACTGGTCTTATTCTCTTGTACTTTTGCAAGGGCCTCCATGTAAATATTTCCTTTGTTCATATTTTGCCCCTGGTTTAATCGATTTTGAGTTCGGATTATGATTTTATTAACGCGTTGGTATTCTCTAATTTATTTTCAAGTACCTTGACCAATCGGAAACAATCGGCTGTTTCCGTATACGTATTAAATTTACAGACTGGCACATTGACTTCATGGCCACGAGACAAAGGTTTAACCGATGATGGGTCATCATTGTCAATCACAACAAGTAAGCACATTAATAAGCATCCCAAAAACATTCGGCATATTCATGTGTATCGAGGGGTCCAGGCGTGCCTGACTTAAACCTGACTGAAAAAGTACCATCCATCTTGATTTTGCAGTATTTCTGCATCAAACAATAGCGATGTACATGCCATGCATATTTAAATACAGTTTCATGGGTGCTAAATACAATGTGACTGCACAAATGGTCATTTTCTTGCAAGATGGCGCTCTTTCTTGAATTGATTTTGGAATAAAAGAACATTTCAAATTCAATCTTCCCGTTAAATTGTGT
Source organism: Mimachlamys varia (assembly GCA_947623455.1). NCBI lineage: Eukaryota > Metazoa > Mollusca > Bivalvia > Pectinida > Pectinidae > Mimachlamys > Mimachlamys varia. Next base: position 7,503,445 of record OX392530.1, read on the forward strand.
TAATGACTTAACATTTAAACACGCTAGTCCATATTCACCAGGATCGATACTCGTATTTCAAAAACATGGCACCACTCACCCCCATATAAGGGTAAAACAGCAGTAATCGTGAACACATTCGTTTTCATCAGAGTTAGCCTAGATTGTTGCGGGAATTTCCGTTTCGATTTGTTCAAATTCTGGAACGGAATAAGTTACAACTCCATTTACTTAGTAGGCAAATCGGGGTCGCAACGTTATCATAACAGGTCATCTTACAGATTGAAGCTGTATTCGAGTTAGAAACGGATAATTCATAGAGAAAGGTTGACCTTTAAAATTAAGGCCGGTAGGTTTTTTCCCTCTGCAGACCTAAGGTTGCAAATTAACACTGTCTATGTTTTCTTCCCTAATTGTCATTTTTCCAAGTGACGGGAAAATTAATTCCGATGTATTTCAAAATCGGCAAACGTCACCGGAAATCCATACCATGTGAATTAGTGAAATATAATGCATGCATAATTAGATTAATACAATTGAAGTACCTGACCCTAATCATAGTCGCATACAGATAGAATATACAAGTCTCACCTTCCGCATATATACATAAAACATGGCCAAGTCTGATCTTGAAGACTTACGAGGGACTAAAATAACTAAAATGGGTGTAAAAGGAGGCTGTAAGAGAAGGAAATAATTTGTTTCAAGTGACAATAATAGCGATATTTTAAATCATTACGACAATTGATAATAATCATTAAATCTTTGGTACTATATTTAGCACAATTCTCGTTTGATTAAACAAATGTCTCCTAATAACTGGTTTTGTATGTCAAATAGTTACTGAGTTAATTTGTATGCCGAGTAGTTACTGGACGCACTGGTTAACTTCTTTGTCAAGTAGTTACTTGGCGCACTAGTTAATTTGTATGTTGAGTAGTTACTGGGCACACTGGTTAATTTGTATGTTGAGTAGTTACTGGGCGCACTGGTTGATTTGTATGTTGAGTAGTTACTGGGCGCACTGGTTGATTTGTATGTTGAGTAGTTACTGGGCGCACTGGTTGATTTGTATGTTGAGTAGTTACTGGGCGCACTGGTTGATTTGTATGTTGAGTAGTTACAGGGCGCACTGGTTGATTTGTATGTTGAGTAGTTACTGGGCGCACTGGTTGATTTGTATGTTGAGTAGTTACTGGGCGCACTGGTTGATTTGTATGTTGAGTAGTTACTGGGCGCACTGGTTGATTTGTATGTTGAGTAGTTACTGGGCGCACTGGTTGATTTGTATGTTGAGTAGTTACTGGGCGCACTGGTTGATTTGTACGTCAAGCAGTAACTATGCGCATTTGTTAATTTGTATGCCAAGTGGCTACCTTTTGGACGATTATAATACAGGACACAAACACTTTCATGTTGAGCTAATTAGCTACAAGACTGGTGAACACACCACGACAACACGTGTTTTACAATAGACCATCAATACTACAGGAGACCAAAGTGATGGCACTGCAATAGCGAAGGACACGTACATTGGCACTGCAATAGCGAAGGACACGTACATGTGTATTAATAGAACCCTATTGCCTATCGCGACCGATACGAAGAGAAATCACTACAATTAAAATATGTAGCTATAAGATCTGACGAAATGTTATGTACATTTCCAGATGACGTGTACAAATCTTTCTCCTAGAAGCGTTCTGTTGTTACCATGGTAACATAAACATTGTCTATATATAAATAACGTACTTTAACCTTTAGTTACATCAAAGAATGACAAGCATTAACCACAAAATAAAGGTATATGATAGCTACTACATATCGTCCTTTTGTCGATAATTCTGTATTAAGCCGTACACGCCATTCTGTCATTAGATTTATCAGGCACAGGGACCTGAGAATTTGTTACAGCTAGTTTTGGACCTAAAATAGGGTGTTTAGAGTAATTTTACTTTTGTTAAATCTCTGAAATAAAAAAAAATCGTAATTTTACACATTTGGGGGGTTAAGATCAATTTTCGATAAAAATGCCCCCTCAAGGAGCTTTTATGATCATTGAGGGGGCATTTTTATCGGAAATTAATCTTAACCCCCCACAAATGTGTAAAATTACTCTAAACACCCTATTTTAGGTCCAAAACTAGCTGTAACAAATTCTCAGGTCCCTGTGGCTTCAGGAATACATATACAGTGGATTAGAAAAAAATATATTTCAATATGTCTCAGGACTTGATATTAAAAAAAAGTCTAATGTCAACCAAAACAGGATGTTTCCTTAGTAAATCAATACAGAGTGCTTTATTGTGTGTTCCAAGACTTTTGTCTTCATTTGTAAGCCAATAATGGCCGTTTTTCTATTTTTATGTACGAACAATTTCCTAGCGTGGAAATACAGACCAATTTCTTGTGTGAACACAAATAAAGAACATTTCAAACGTAAGGCAAAATAACTAGGCTGTTTCCAGGAATGACCAAGTACAGGCCTATACAGACCTTCTTCCGGAATTAGCCAATAAGCCGTTTTGCTTGTGTGAACCATTATAGCGATTTCCTGGAGAGAAGGCTAATTTCCTTGATGGACAATCGATTGTCGTTGTGAAGATAGGAAATCCGTAAGCACTAACGAAGAATAACAATGTATATAGATGATATCATTAATGGACGGTACACGTGACTGAGCTAGGTCATAAATAAACGGTACATATGACGGAGATAGGTCATTAATTGACGGTATACGTGACTGAGATAGGTCATTAATTGACGGTACACGTGACTGAGATAGGTCATAAATTGACGGTACACGTGACTGAGATAGGTCTTTAATTGGCGGTACATATGACGGAGATAGGTCATTCATTGACGGTACACGTGACTGAGATAGGTCATTAATTGACGGTACACGTGACTGAGCTAGGTCATTAATTGGCGGTACACGTGACTGAGATAGGTCATTGATTGACGGTACATATGATGGAGATAGGTCATTAATTGACGGTACATATGACTGAGATAGGTCATTAATTGACGGTACACGTGACTGAGAAAGGTCATTAATTGACGGTACACGTGACTGAGATAGGTCATTAATTGACGGTACACGTGACTGAGCTAAGTCATTAATTGACGGTACATATGATGGAGATAGGTCATTAATTGACGGTTCACGTGACTGAGATAGGTCATTAATTGACGGTACACGTGACTGAGCTAAGTCATTAATTGACGGTACATATGATGGAGATAGGTCATTAATTGACGGTTCACGTGACTGAGATAGGTCATTAATTGACGATACACGTGGCTGAGATAGGTCATTAATTGACGGTACACGTGACTGAGATAAGTCATTAATTGACGGTACACGTGACTGAGATAGGTCATTAATTGACGGTACACGTGACTGAGATAGGTCATTAATTGACGGTACACGTGACTGAGCTAGGTCATTAATGGACGGTACACGTGACTGAGCTAGGTAATTAATTGACGGTACACGTGACTGAGATAGGTCATTTTATCGGTCAAATTTAAGTTTTTGCGATTAAAAAGGCATCGCAGACGATACTTATACTATCGCGCTTCAGCATTAGAATTGTTTGTCAATGTCTATTTATAGTAATGGTGATCTAGTTATTGAAACGCGAACTCGTACAAGGGATGATGTTTGTAAACACTTGTGTGGAAATTCATGCAAATCAGTCGATAATTGCAGTCTGAAGAACGGTGACATCCAAATCTGTGTCAGTTTATGTTTTCAGTTTGGTGACTTATTTTCAATTTCTATTTTTAGTAACGGTGACTTAGTTTTTGACCACAGCAGTTGAAACGCAAACTCGTACAAGGGATGATGCCAACTAGTCAGCCTGTAGAGCAGTGACGCCGTTCGGGTTACGACTACATACTCTCGTCGACTTGTCGCGAGGGTACAATAATAGTTAATATATATATAATTGTTTTGTACATACGAATGGCCAGCTATTCCTGTATATACAATAGGTTTATACATAAGGACCAGCTATATTTGTGTAACAGAGGTCGTTATTTAGTTCAATGCCTACTCTAGGAGTCAAACCTGGAACCTCTGGCTACTAGTCGTACACTCAACCGATCGAGCTAAAGAGAAAATCTCTCTAGCTGAGCAGTATATAGCAGCTAGTATTTACCAGGATTACATTTGTACACAATAATCGTATACATTATGAAAACCTACGTTTACCTATATATAATCACAACAATCATGGTTTTAATTTAGTATTCTATAAAACTTTTAAGATAATTGCACGCTATTTTAGGCTACCATGTAGATGAATAATGATTAACGAATCATATACATCGTGTATAAACATGTGTAACCATACTATCAGTGTTAGTACACGCTGTTTCGTCGCTGAAATCGATCTCTACTGAGCGAACTGTAGCGTTGGGTGAGGAAATGTGATCCAGCGACTGGTGTTACAGCATCGACTTTCCGTCAATCACAGCCGGATTTATTCCGAAGGGTTCTGGCTATCTGATCCGCTAAATATTGGTGTTGTTGGCGGTAGTCCGAAGGGTACGTTCTGACTATCTGATCCACTAAATATTGGTGTTGGTGGCGGTAGTCCGAAGGGTTCTGACTATCTGATCCGCTAAATATTGGTGTTGTTGGCGGTAGTCCGAAGGGTTCTGACTATCTGATCCGCTAAATATTGGTGTTGTTGGCGGTAGTCCGAAGGGTTCTGACTATCTGATCATCTGAATATTGGTGTTGGCGGTGATCCGCTAAATATTGGTGTTGGTGGCGGTAGTCCGAAGGGTTCTGACTATCTGATCCGCTAAATATTGGTGTTGCTGGCGGTAGTCCGAAGGGTTCTGCCTATCTGATCCACTAAATATTGGTGTTGGTAGCGGTAGTCCGAAGGGTTCTGACTATCTGATCCGCTAATAATTGGTGTTGCTGGCGGTAGTCCGAAGGGTTCTGACTATCGGATCCGCTAGATATTGGTGTTGGTGGCAGTAGTCCGAAGGGTTCTGACTATCTGATCCACTAAATATTGGTATTGCTGGCGATAGTCCGAAGGGTTCTGACTCTCTGATCCGCTAAATATTGGTGTTGCTGGCAGTAGTCCGAAGGGTTCTGACTATCTGATCCACTAAATATTGGTGTTGCTGGCGGTAGTCCGAAGGATTCTGACTATCGGATCCGCTAAATATTGGTGTTGGTGGCAGTAGTCCGAAGGGTTCTGACTATCTGATCCACTGAATATTGGTGTTGGTGGCGGTAGTCCGAAGGGTTCTGGCTATCTGATCCGATAAATATTAGTGTTGGTGGAGGTCGTCCGAAGGGTTCTGACTATCTGATCCACTAAATATTGGTGTTTCTGGAGGTAGTCCGAAGGGTTCTGGCTATGTGATCCACTAAATATTGGTGTTGGTGGCGGTAGTCTGAAGGGTTCTGACTATCTGATCCACTACAAATTGGTGTTGGTGGTGGAAGTCTGAAGGGGTTCTGACTATCTGATCTGCTAAATATTGGTGTTGGTGGCGGTAGTCCGAACGGTTCTGACTATCTGATCCACTAAATATTGGTGTTGGTGGCGGTAGTCCGAAGGGTTCTGACTATCTGATCCACTAAATATTGGCGTTGGTGGCGTAGTCCGTAGGGTTCTGACTATCTGATCCACTAAATATTGGTGTTGCTGGCGGTAATCTGAAGGGTTCTGACTATCTGATCCACTAAATATTGGTGTTGCTGGCGGTAATCTGAAGGGTTCTGACTATCTGATCCACTAAATATTGGTGTTGGTGGCGGTAGTCCGAAGAGTTCTGACTATCTGATCCACTAAATATTGGTGTTGGTGGCGGTAGTCCGAAGGGTTCTGACTATCTGATCCACTAAATATTGGTGTTGGTGGCGGTAGTCCGAAGGGTTCTGACTATCTGATCCACTAAATATTGGTGTTGGTGGCGGTAATCCGAAGGGTTCTGACTATCTGATCCACTAAATATTGGTGTTGGTGGCGGTAGTCCGAACAGTTCTGACTATCTGATCCACTAAATATTGGTGTTGGTGGCGGTAGTCCGAACGGTTCTGACTATCTGATCCACTAAATATTGGTGTTGGTGGCGGTAGTCCGAAGGGTTCTGACTATCTGATCCGCTAAATATTGGTGTTGGTGGCGGTAGTCCGAAGGGTTCTGACTATCTGATCCACTAAATATTGGTGTTGGTGGCGGTAGTCCGAAGGGTTCTGACTATCTGATCCGCTAAATATTGGTGTTGGTGGCGGTAGTCCGAAGGGTTCTGACTATCTGATCCGCTAAATTTTGGTGTTACTGGCGGTAGTCTGAAGGGTTCTGACTATCTGATCCGCTAAATTTTGGTGTTACTGGCGGTAGACTGAAGGGTTCTGACTATCTGATCCACTAAATATTGGTGTTGCTGGCGGTAGACTGAAGGGTTCCGACTCTCTGATCCACTAAATTTTGGTGTTGCTGGCGGTAGTCTGAAGGGTTCTGACTATCTGATCCGCTAAATTTTGGTGTTACTGGCGGTAGACTGAAGGGTTCCGACTCTCTGATCCACTAAATATTGGTGTTGGTGGCGGTAATCTGAAGGGTTCTGACTATCTGATCCACTAAATATTGGTGTTGCTGGCGGTAATCTGAAGGGTTCTGACTATCTGATCCACTAAATATTGGTGTTGGTGGTGGTAGTCCGAACGGTTCTGACTATCGGATCCACTAAATAGTGGTGTTGGTGGCGGTAGTCCGAACGGTTCTGACTATCTGATCCACTAAATATTGGTGTTGGTGGCGGTAGTCCGAACGGTTCTGACTATCTGATCCACTAAATATTGGTGTTGGTGGCGGTAGTCCAAAGGGTTCTGACTATCTGATCCACTAAATATTGGTGTTGGTGGCGGTAGTCCGAAGGGTTCTGACTATCTGATCCGCTAAATATTGGTGTTGCTGGCGGTAGTCTGAAGGGTTCTGACTATCTGATCCGCTAAATATTGGTGTTGCTGGCGGTAGTCTGAAGGGTTCTGACTATCTGATCCACTAAATATTGGTGTTGCTGGCGGTAGTCTGAAGGGTTCTGACTATCTGATCCGCTAAATTTTGGTGTTACTGGCGGTAGACTGAAGGGTTCCGACTCTCTGATCCGCTAAATATTGGTGTTGGTGATTGTAGTCCGAAGGGTTCTGCCTCTGATCCACTAAATATTGGTGTTGCTGGTGGATCGTTATTGTCATAATTCCTCCCTTATATAAAAACACGAAATGTAAGCGGCCAGCTCATGGGTTGATGATGAAACAATATTTTACAATATACATTTTTTTTAATTAATTTAATTCAATCATTTATAGAAAGAACTTTTCCCTTCTAATCTACGCATGTAATCAAGTGACGGGCGGTTGGTAACTTAAGGTCGCCACTCATTCGCTAAAAGAATCACCAGTTCCCCACACCTGGGTAAAAATGGCCGCCGTCTAAAGTCATGTGATTTAAAGTACAATTCACAAAGAAAGCATCTACATCCTCTAGCACACATGGCCATGAATAGAGACAAAGGCAGAACAGTCAGACATTACTTTAAGTAATGTATATGTATTTTGTAAGCAAGACAAATGTCGGCCGTGTACGGACCGACACTGCATGGTCAAAATGTCTGCTTAGCTTTTAACACCCGGCGAAAACCAATTTGCTTTTACAGTTGCTGACAACATTTTTGTAGGAAAACGCTGACAAAGACGACTTGCTTTATGTATAGTGTAAAGGCGTACCATCCGATAGTCATCACCATTCGGACTAGATTAGATTAGATTAGGCTTACATCTGAGAAATGAAAGAATGACCTGAGAAAATGTGAGAGTTGAAAAAGGGTTTTCTATCTGAAAATAACAGCATCGCTTAAGATAACAGCTTGGATTTGTGTACAGCGACTTTCGTCCTTAATTAATTAAGATGTTTTGGATAGTTTTAGGGGTTTTGATCGACTTTCGGTAAAAATGCCACTCATATATGATTATAATTATACTGGTTTTAATGGCATCACTGTGGCGATATACCCATATATATATAACCATGGGGGTCAACTTTTCTTTTTTTACACAGAAAGTCGATCTTAACCCTTAAAATTAAAAAAAATACTATGAACACCTTAGTCTAGGTCCAAATATTGCTGTAACAAATTCTCGGTTCCTTGTAAGGTAGCTTTGATAAAAGTAACGAATTTTTACCAATACACATATTGTTAAGCGTCAAAGAGTGAATTATTCTAGCTGAATATGGCTCACTATTTTTGTTTTCAAATATAATTTATCACCATCATTCTAATCACCGTCAAATTAAACATCCGGAAAACTCAACGAAGGGCATTGATGGCAATTTGATTCCATTTACGGACTATTGGCGTGACATGACGTCAGCATACTATGAAAGAGAGCAGTACCGTATTAAGGATACAGAAATAAGCCTGATTTAAAGTTCCACCATACGTAACAGAACGCGTGCTAAGCTTGAGGTATAATGGCTAACATGGATGTAACTGATTTCTGACGAGGTATGTAGCTGTTAAGCATTACGAGATGTGCGTATGCACGTGAGCATTACGACGACAGTTAATGTGTTAACCTATTCACCCTGAAGACGCATTTGAACTCTTCTAATTCAAAGATTCGACGAGCTCATTATGATGTTTCAGGGGCGAAAAGGGAATTGCGAACGACGTAAGTATCATGTCATTTGCCGGACACGCAAGGTGTCCAACACTAGATTAATTATACATGTGGTGCATGGAGTTAACGATAAAAACGTGGGCGTGGTCCAGAATCAGGATATGTGTATCTTTGTTCGCGAAATATCAATGGAATCATGAAATAATAAGATTGTCATTTCATTCAAAAGATATGCAAATTTTCGCCTTTGAGATGACGTGCCATTGTTCCAAGAACATTCTAGAACTTATTTTTCTTGTGATAAGGTACGTCATGTGTATTAATGTCTAGGCATCGCGATATGGTTTCTGGGAAGAAAACACCGATTCCCTGTTCGTGACAAGAAGTGTTTTTCTCTGTTCGTGACTTTCTGGATAAGATAGCGCCATAAATACCTAATTACTTTTCGCAGCTATCGATCCATGTTTTAGGTGCAGCTGAGAAGGTCGATGTAAAATCGTTTTAAATGATAATGACCTTTCATAGATAGATTTGTCGTATGTAAAGCTTACAGTCATGTATGAGAAGTCTACATTGAAAATCAGCTTATAACTGTTCACTTCCTTAGTACATTATTCAAAGCACAGACAGAAAGGTAGACAGTGGTGTACCAAAAATAAATCCAGCTAAAAAGAGAAAACTCTCAATGGTTGGCCTCTACAACTCTCAATGGTTGGCCTCTGCAACTCTCAATGGTTGGCCTCTACAACTCTCAATGGTTGGCCTTTGCAACTCTCAATGGTTGGCCTCTACAACTCTCAATGGTTGGCCTCTACAACTCTCAATGGTTGGCCTCTGCAACTCTCAATGGTTGGCCTCTACAACTCTCAATGGTTGGCCTTTGCAACTCTCAATGGTTGGCCTCTACAACTCTCAATGATGGCCTCTACAACTCTCAATGGTTGGCCTCTACAACTCTCAATGATGGCCTCTACAACTCTCAGTGGTTGGCCTCTACAACTCTCAGTGGTTGGCCTCTACAACTCTCAGTGGTTGGCCTCTACAACTCTCAGTGGTTGGCCTCTACAACTCTCAATGATGGCCTCTACAACTCTCAGTGGTTGGCCTCTACAACTCTCAGTGGTTGGCCTCTACAACTCTCAGTGGTTGGCCTCTACAACTCTCAATGATGGCCTCTACAACTCTCAGTGGTTGGCCTCTACAACTCTCAGTGGTTGGCCTTTGCAACTCTCAATGGTTGGCCTCTACAACTCTCAATGGTTGGCCTCTACAACTCTCAGTGGTTGGCCTCTACAACTCTCAGTGTTTGGCCTTTGCAACTCTCAATGGTTGGCCTCTACAACTCTCAATGGTTGGCCTCTACAACTCTCAGTGGTTGGCCTTTGCAACTCACAAGGGTTGGCCTCTACAACTCTCAATGGTTGGCCTCTACAACTCTCAGTGGTTGGCCTTTGCAACTCACAAGGGTTGGCCTCTACAACTCTCAATGGTTGGCCTCTACAACTCTCAGTGGTTGGCCTCTACAACTCTCAGTGGTTGGCCTTTGCAACTCTCAATGGTTGGCCTCTACAACTCTCAGTGGTTGGCCTCTACAACTCTCAGTGGTTGGCCTCTACAACTCTTAATGATGGCCTCTACAACTCTCAGTGGTTGGCCTCTACAACTCTCAATGATGGCCTCTACAACTCTCAGTGGTTGGCCTCTACAACTCTCAGTGGTTGGCCTCTACAACTCTCAATGATGGCCTCTACAACTCTCAGTGGTTGGCCTCTACAACTCTCAATGATGGCCTCTACAACTCTCAGTGGTTGACCTCTACAACTCTCAGTGGTTGGCCTTTGCAACTCTCAATGGTTGGCCTCTACAACTCTCAATGGTTGGCCTCTACAACTCTCAGTGGTTGGCCTCTACAACTCTCAGTGTTTGGCCTTTGCAACTCTCAATGGTTGGCCTCTACAACTCTCAATGGTTGGCCTCTACAACTCTCAATGATTGGCCTCTGCAACTCACAAGGGTTGGCCTCTACAACTCTCAATGGTTGGCCTCTGCAACTCGCAATGGTTGGCCTCTACAACTCTCAATGGTTGGCCTCTACAACTCTCAATGGTTGGCCTCTGCAACTCTCAATGGTTGGCCTCTGCAACTCTCAATGGTTGGCCTCTACAACTCTCAATGGTTGGCCTCTACAACTCTCAATGATGGCCTCTGTAACTCTCAATGGTTGGCCTCTACAACTCTCAAGGGTTGGCCTCTGTGACTCTCAAGGTTTGGCCTCTGTAACTCTCAATGGTTGGCCTCTGCGACTCTAAATGGTTGGCCTCTGTGACCCCCAATGGTTGGCCTCTGTGACTCTCAAAGGTTGACCTCTGTGACTCTCAATGGCTGGCCTCTGTGACTCCCAATGGTTGGCCTCTGCAACTCTCAATGGTTGGTCTCTGTAACTCTCAATGGTTGACCTCTGTTACTCCCAATGGTTGGCCTCTGCGACTCTCATTGGTTGGCCTCTGCAACTTTCAATGGTTGGCCTCTGCAACTCTCAATGGTTGGCCTCTGTCACTCTCAATGGTTGCAATTGGCCTCTGCAACTCTTAAGGTTTGGCCTCTGCAACTTTCAATGGTTGGCCTCTACAACTCTCAATGGTTGGCCTTTACAACTCTCAATGGTTGGCCTCTGCAACTCTCAATGGTTGGCCTCTACAACTCTCAATGGTTGGCCTCTGCAACTCACAAGGGTTGTCCTCTACAACTCTCAATGGTTGGCCTCTGCAACTCTCAATGGTTGGCCTCTGCAACTCTCAATGGTTGGCCTCTACAACTCTCAATGGTTGGCCTCTGCAACTCTCAATGGTTGGCCTCTACAACTCTCAATGGTTGGCCTCTGCAACTCTCAATGGTTGGCCTCTGCAACTCTCAATGGTTGGCCTCTACAACTCTCAATGGTTGGCCTCTACAACTCTCAATGGTTGGCCTCTACAACTCTCAAGGGTTGGCCTCTGTAATTCTCAATGGTTGGCCTCTGCAACTCTCAAGGGTTGACCTCTGTCACTCTCAAGGGTTGGCCTCTGCCACTCGAAATGGTTGCAATTGGCCTCTGCAACTCTCAATGGTTGACCTCTGTCACTCCCAATGGTTGGCCTCTACAACTCCCAATGGTTGGCCTCTACAACTCTCAATGGTTGGCCTCTGCAACACTCAATGGTTGACCTCTGTCACTCCCAATGGTTGGCCTCTGCGACTCTCAATGGTTGGCTTCTGTGACTCCCAATGGTTGGCCTCTACAACTCTCAATGGTTGACCTCTGTAACTCTCAAGGGCTGGTCTCTGTAACTCTCAATGGTTGGCATCTGCGACTCTCAATTGTTGGCCTCTGTAACTCTCAAGGGTTGGCCTCTGTAACTCTCAATGGTTGGCCTCTGCAACTCTCAATGGTTGGCCTCTGTCACTCTCAATGGTTGCAATTGGCCTCTGCAACTCTTAAGGTTTGGCCTCTGCAACTCTCAATGGTTGGCCTCTACAACTCTCAATGGTTGGCCTTTACAACTCTCAATGGTTGGCCTCTGCAACTCTCAATGGTTGGCCTCTACAACTCTCAATGGTTGGCCTCTGCAACTCACAAGGGTTGTCCTCTACAACTCTCAATGGTTGGCCTCTGCAACTCTCAATGGTTGGCCTCTGCAACTCTCAATGGTTGGCCTCTACAACTCTCAATGGTTGGCCTCTGCAACTCTCAATGGTTGGCCTCTACAACTCTCAATGGTTGGCCTCTGCAACTCTCAATGGTTGGCCTCTGCAACTCTCAATGGTTGGCCTCTACAACTCTCAATGGTTGGCCTCTACAACTCTCAATGGTTGGCCTCTACAACTCTCAAGGGTTGGCCTCTGTAATTCTCAATGGTTGGCCTCTGCAACTCTCAAGGGTTGACCTCTGTCACTCTCAAGGGTTGGCCTCTGCCACTCGAAATGGTTGCAATTGGCCTCTGCAACTCTCAATGGTTGACCTCTGTCACTCCCAATGGTTGGCCTCTACAACTCCCAATGGTTGGCCTCTACAACTCTCAATGGTTGGCCTCTGCAACACTCAATGGTTGACCTCTGTCACTCCCAATGGTTGGCCTCTGCGACTCTCAATGGTTGGCTTCTGTGACTCCCAATGGTTGGCCTCTACAACTCTCAATGGTTGACCTCTGTAACTCTCAAGGGCTGGTCTCTGTAACTCTCAATGGTTGGCCTCTGTAACTCTCAAGGGTTGGCCTCTGTAACTCTCAATGGTTGGCCTCTGTAACTCTCAAGGGTTGGCCTCTGTAACTCTCAATGGTTGGCCTCTGCAACTCCAAAGGATTACGCTCACTTAGAAGCTCTCTGTTATTACGGATAGTTATTCTAAACTTAAGCTCTCTGCAAGTCCGAACGGTTACGCTCTGCAACTTCCACGGGTTACGTTCACTTTAGCTCGCTGCAACTCCCTATGGTAACGTTCACTTTAGCTCTCTGCAACTCCCTATGGTAACGTTCACTTTAGCTCTCTGCAACTCCCTATGGTAACGTTCACTTTAGCTCGCTGCAACTCCCAATGGTAACGTTCACTTTAGCTCTCTGCAACTCCCAATGGTTATCCTCATCTTCTACCGTCTCTGAATTATCTGAGGTATCGTGGATGCCGTCAGCCTTTTTCTGAGATGAGATGAGATGATGACAAAGGGCTAAATGAGTCATTGTTTTTACCTCCACTCCTTATCTCCACCATATGCTTCGGCAATTCAGCTACACTTTTCAGGACGGGGAAACTCACATGTTCGCGAAAGATTGATATGATTGTCGTCAAGGCTGTGTAACTATAGGTGTTTGATTTATATTGTTTTACGTCCTATTAACAGCCAGGGTCATTTAAGGACGTGTCAGGTTTTGGAGTTGGAGGAAAGCCGGAGTACTCGGAGAAAAACCACCGAACTACGGTCAGTCCCTGGCAACTGCCCCATGTTGGTTTCGAACTCGCAACCCAGAGATGGAGGGATAGTGGTAGAATTTTTGGACACCTTAACAACAAGGCCATCGCGGCCCCAACTATAGGTGTTTTACACACTTTTAGCCATATGTCATTAATAGCATACAATACATGGTTATAATCAATCTTTGACAAACATTCTATATACCTGTTGTTTTGCCTTGTTTTTATTTCATATTATTTAGTTCTCACTTATCACAAAGCGGCGTACCGCGAGGACACACGCCATTTCCCCCGTCACTACATTGGGAGCCAAATATGTGTAGGTGACAAGGGCGGCAAAGGTTGAAGTCCGACATTTAAAGCTAATGGATCTCGGTAAGTTACACAATTGACCTTTTAACATAGAGCCACTGCTAAGCTGCATTGCACCCACGCACTTCACAGACGTGTCACCTACACCTGGCAACGGAATTTTCTGGAAATCTATGGCATCAGTCACGTGATACAGGAGGTGTTCCCGGATCTTAAAGAATATCGATATTTTTGGATAAAAACAAATATCTGCTGAACAACTTGTCTGTGTTAGACCCCGCGGGCACTCTGTTTGGTGGTAAACTCACAGGGACTCGGTTTATGTCGGGGTTTTGAGTGATATATTGAAAATTAATCCTTAGAATTTTGCTTAGTTATTATTATAAGGTTTGCACACTCGTAATTAACATCAATACTGTTTATCCTCTGTTTATACACATTCTTATACCTTATAAAAATTGAGGGTAACGAGGTATTTTCGGTACCCTCAATTTTCACAAGGTTTTAGAATGTGTTGGTATATTTAAGCAATGAATGTTTTAGCAAATGTTGATACAGTCCTATAACACACATTGCTATTGATAACAAACTACATAAAGCCCGATAAAAGTTGTGTAACAATATTTGCTAACAATATTTGCCAAAGTGTTCATTAATTATATTTACATTATGATAGAATAATTGTGCTTTATTTGGTTTCATCGGAGCGATTTTTAACAGCAAATCAAGTGAAGGTAACAAAGAAATTGGTGACGTCAAAATAGAGAATGATGACGTCACAATGCCAACTGCTGTTATAGTCTGGGGCACTGGGTGTTATAGGCGTATGGCAGCAACTGCCTCTTAGCATTGTGTCAATGGAAAATTACAGAGCAAATGTAAATATAGACAGATGTTAGCGCTGGGTCTTATTGTGGGAAGAAACCATAGTATTCGGATGGGTGGTCGGGTGGTGCAGTGGATAGCGCTATAGCCATTCACCAAGGTGGCCGGGGTTCGATTCCCCGTTTGGACATGACGTGAAAAGGTGTGGAATCACCACCCCGACCACGCTTTTCGGATACTCCGGTTTCTTTACATCCGGGCAAGCAACATTGATTAAAACTTGTTGGATAACTTGTTTCATAATTGATGTAAGATAAATCAACTTTATTCGGAACACCCAGGACATGGCATGTGGATTGGTATTTTCCACGAAAACTGAAATCTCCTTTCATTCTCTTTCTGTCCTCTTTCTTAAATTATTTTTTATATCACAATAATTTGCACTTCTAAAATGTATAGTAACTTTAACATTTTGTGATTTGCTTTGAAATATCATAAGTATAATGTGGTAAAGACTTCAAACAAACCGATAAAACTCGTCTCCGATTCTTTTGCAAAATATTTCAAACTGGTGTTTTGATAATACAGTATGTTTTGATGTATTATTTACCATTGAATGACATTGCCTCTATATAACCCAACCAAATTCAGTGGACATTCATAAGACTATGAATACCAATGACAGAGGATTACTTACGTCATCATTACTTGACGTCATAGTTGTTATGTTGGACACCACAGGCGATGGGTCTTCTATTCAAGAACATTCATACACGATGCATTATTTGAGCTAAATGCTGATAAATACTATTTGCAATTGATTTTTTATTAGATGAATATATTCGAAAAGTATATTATTATTGAACCGATTTTTGTTGGCATTAGCAGGCATCATAAATTCAAACTGGACAAAAGCGAACCGAACAAGAAGCACTAGACCGTTTCATTGTCCAGTTGGCATTTATAATTTCCTATGAATGCCAACTGAAATCAGATCAATGCTGAGTAGTCAACGTGTCAGCACATCAGAGAAATATTAAGTAAAACGAGTTTATATTATAGGTTTGTAGTTTTGCATCATCAAAGATATTTACTAAAATAAATATTAACGAACATCGATGCTATACCTTCATTGTGGATCGAATATGTCAAAATTTGCCGAAGGATTATGACCTGCTTTGTGATATTCAATAATTTAACACAGCTATAAAGATTATCAACAGTTTTATTGTGGGTAGTTATCTTTTAAACTCGTTTGATTGAAATAACTTATAAGTTGACCCATTTAAAGGCCCAATATACGTAACTTTCGTCAAAACCTAAAGCAAAAATCAAGCCTAATAACTTATTATATTTACAGATTAAGCTAAGATTAACTGATATCAGCAATATTGTAGATGAATTCTTTCGCGGTTACCGGTACAGCAGCATTTGAAACACGCTATTTGTAAACACGCGTCCATTTCGAACCGTCTTCTACCTTCGGTTTGTTGTTGAAGTGGGCCCCACCTGAATTATTTTCAATTCTTTGGATTTTTTTGTCAAGAGTTTCTTGTTAGTTACCGCTCAGATTAACTTCGTTTAAGGCTTATTTTTGCATGGTTATCAACTGGACTTTTTTCAGAATTTTTCAGAAACACGAAAATTTCCCTGAAGTTACGTATATTGGGCCTTTAAAGTAATTTCATTTTTTTTTATTTTAATTTATTATCGGTCTCTTTTTTTATAAACATCAAGTGCCAAACACTTCAAATTTAAATTTACGTAACTTTCACTCAACATGATGACATAATCATCATGCAAAGAATAAAAGTTACGTAAAGTATAAGTGACCTTATCTCCCTTCCAGGCAAGGTAGCACGGTCCACACATAATTGATACCGGGAGATTCCATTGTAACAGTAAAGGGGGTACCTCGTTTCTAGGAAAGTTACGAAACACCTGTCAAGCCGGATTACCTATCAACACTTACTCGTGATTACATCTGATCTTCCGAACTTCCCAAGGTCAAAGGTCAAGTAAGGAGTGGCCTGGTGGCCATGGGGGTGACGCTATACATGTAGTTTGCCCACGTCCTGGTTGACTGTGTTGTATAACTCTGTATTTGCACGGATTTAAGATATAATCTAATTCCGAGGTGGTATTTGTCATAATAAAAGAAGCACATAGAAACGGCATTGTTGGGAAGTCTAGATCACAGGAATCTGAGAATTTGTTACAACTAGTTTTGGACCTCAAATAGGGTGTTTAGAGTAATTTTACACTCTTGGGGGGGGGGGGGGGGGTTAAGATCAATTTTCGATAAAAATGCCCACTCAATGGTCATAAGAGCCAGCAAGCAGAATTCAATAACTGTAACTTAGGAAACACTTAAAGCTCTATTTGAAAAAAAAAATGATATTATAAATAATATTTCATACTAGGACAAGCCTTTCCACCAAGATATATGCCTCCTAGCGCCAACAGTCTTTCAAACCACAGGGACCTGAGAATTTGGTAAAGCTAGTTTTTGATCTAAAATAGGGTGTTTAGAGTAATTTTACAAATTTGGAGGGTTTAGATCAATTTTCGATAAAAATGCTCCCTCAATGGGAAGCTTTTATGACCCTGTGTTTCAAACCAAAGACATATGAACGACAACAACAGCTCATCTTTTGCCAAAACCAGACACGAAATTATATCCAATCTGTATCGTTTACGCCAGACACCTGTTTACACAGCAGAACAACAGACCACCACACAGATGATGACTGCTGTACGAGGACTCCCTAGGGCTCTGCTGCCCACACCTCCATCCTTTATCGGCTTTACAGTCAATCTCAGTTTCTGTGACGGACGAATTCGAAGTCCCCAGAGGTCTTTGTCATTCCAGTGTTGGCGACTCGGCTTCCCCTTGCCATTAGTTTATCTAGCCGTTTCTCCCTATTCATTAGACTAAGCTGGCTTCAGTACAATAAATATACTGGAATTAATTAGCTACAGGTTAATCAGAACTACTTTGTTTTATTGATCTTGTCTGATTTGAGCAGTCGTTCGGTTGATTCCGGTAACCTCCCAGTCATTGAATGACGCACACACGGAATCTGCCGAGATGAAATGTGGTCAGCGGCGGAATGTATCAAAAAGTGTAGACTCGGAAGTGGATAAATGACAAGACATTTGCAGTTGATAGATAGTCATCAAATAACAGAACGATATAGTCTCTACCTCATAAGGTCTTTATAAGCAATTAGATTAAAGAATTAAAGATATTTGACTCAAATGACCTTGACTGCAGTTCATAAAGGTCATTTGTTTGAACGATCATAGCACCTTTATCCCTGATTTATCCAGGAAATCTAGAATTTATGATACCTAAATTATAGTCCATAATTAGGTATGGGAAGGTGGTTGCATATAATCTTTTAAATATAGAAATTTTAATGCCCTTGAGAAAACGTCAATTCAAGGTTAGAGTTCATTGAAAAAGACTTTTAAATCAAACAATTCCAAAGAGCTAACAATCATAGATTTTAAACAAAACAAGAAAACATCACAATTTAAACATGATTTAATTTTCTTCATAGAAGTAACAAAATATTTGACATTTCGAATAATGCAGTTATAGTAAATATCACAGTTTAATTTAACGACTTAAAAGTTTTACTTATGGGAATAAAGATACAAAATGTATATATACATAACATTTATCGAGTAGACGTGGACGGAAAACAAACATCTCGTAAATAATTCTGACATATGGATGTTTGTGATGATTGTAAGCACTTTTCAAGCTGAAAAATACATTTCTTGAAAAAAATATTGAAATACAATTCTTGACATGGTCAGAATGTTTAATTATAATTTAACATTTTCCCATTTTATTGAAAGCTTTCAAACAAATATTAGAACATTTCGTAAACTCTTAACAAAAGAGTACAAAAATATGAGCTATCATAATGAGAATACAACACCAGGCAGAAACAAAATAATTCCTCTTTTCAAATAGAATTTAAACTTTCGAAAATAAAAACATGAATTAATGTTTTGGCAACATCAAAATAAATGTACCTCCACAGACTTAGATAGTTTAATTCTGTGGCACCACTAGAAAGATAACTGAAATTTATAAGCTTTATTTTTAAATGATACATTGGATTAAAAAATATAAACTTAATTAAATGTAATTTGTCCAAATTCGTCAAAGAATTCTGGCAATGGGTTTGGTAAAAAGCCTCTATAACATTTTAAAACATGATTAAATAATTCATCACAAATTATTAAAAACTGAATTTTCCATACTTCACTATTCTGATAAAATAACCAAAAACTCATCCGAAATGGGTTTCATATCACAAAATGATTTCTCATTCAAATAACATGAAACTGAAATCTTAGAATAACATAACATTGGCATTTCCCCCAATAAAGAACAAGATAAAAGTTACATAAAACATTCACAACCTATCCTCCCTTTTCTGCAAGATTATATAACCATACACAAATACTGGGAGATTCCATTATAACATTAAAGGGTAATAGGTTTCTGAGAAAGGTTATGAAACACCTGTCAAACCTGATTATCTATAAAACTTGTTTTATTTCACTTAACACTCAATCATTCATATCCACACAAAAGATCTGAACACCTTTTCTTCTCTCATAAAGTTTCCATTCATTCAATTTTCTTTAGAGTAAATACAATTATTGACAAATGTGATAATCCCCTGACCTCTGCTCATGGTCAGGGGTTATGACACCTGACCTCTGTGGCGGGAGTTACACAAGCCAGGGCCCTTGTGGCCCTTGTGTAACTGTGCACCCTAATCCTGTAGCATAAAGGGCTGTTCCCTGGGGCCATTGTTAGGGAGCTCATATTGATTTATAATTAGGACTACAGTCACCCGAGATGACACATACAATCAGATTGATGTTGTATAAGCAGCCTGTATTACACTTATGTTAGAGATTTTTTTAACATTTAAATTTATGTAAGGTGCAAAAATTGCAAAAAAAACCCATAAACTGAAATCAAAATTTCTCATTGCATTTTGAAAAATATAACAAAGAACTACATCTGAATACTGTGTTCATATCTGTTAAAAAATTATATCAAAATGAATACATAAAATCTTGATTTATTTTAATTTAGTCAGGGTTTTTGGCAATAAAGTATTAAAAGATGCTTGATCATTTTTTTTTCTTTTTTATCATCAGATATGCTTCACCATAGACTTGCACTTAGAAATCTACACATAATTGTAAATCCTGAGTGCACAGCCAGATAATTCTGCTAACAGTTTAAACCTGTAACCACACACTAGTATTATACTGTCTAATGATCACTGTTGTCTGAGGGTTCTGCTGTAAACACCTCCATTCTTTAATTTACTGTCAGCCTCCATCTCTGTGGCAGACATCACCACCCCATGGGTCTTTGTCCTTCCAGTGCTGATGACCCTGCCTCCCTCCAATTAGAGGTGATAACAAGTTTCCTTACCATTAGAAATGGTACAGCCAGCCTCCATTCCATTACTTAACTAGTTCACCACTGAAATTCATAATGGAATGTTCCAACCTTTCAATTGGAAGTGTTCAATTGAGTTTTCAGGGGTGGATGAGTTAATTCAGCCAGTCTCTACCCGAGACATAGAAAGCATCCTTACTGTCACCGATACATACATACACTTCTCTAATACATCTATAGCACACCTATACCGACATTCATCCTCCCACACAGTTTCCACGGTAACCAGGAGCTTTATATCCACTTCCCCGCTGCATTGTAGATGAAAGACTGTTTTCCATTGCCAACAGGTCGATAGTGGGCTATAACAAACCAAACACAGGCCGTCAATCAAAATCAGGCATGCCGATCTTACCAGCATGTAATCTCTCATTAAACCCTTTAATGTCAATCTTAAACTAATAACATATCCCCCTAGGAAATTTAATTTGAATGTAATAAACATGACATTAATGAGTTAACTACAAATGAGATTTAATTAAGTTTGAGCAGTATAGCGAAATTAAAGGAAGCAGGCAATCTATTAGATTATTGATCATGTAAATGTCGTGCATCAATGATGATGATGGTATTATTGATTCTGTTATATCAAATTATCAACATCACCAACAAAATTAGTACTGTCAACAAAATGGCTCAATGACAATACTGATTTGTCAAAATGTTTCAATAACAGTTTGTCATTTACTTTATCAACATCAGTTTCAATGACAATTTATAAAATTAGTTCTGTCAGCAAGATGTTTTAATGATAATTTTTAGGGCATAAATTCTGTCAACTTGTTTCAATGACAATTAAGACATTATTTCTGTCAACAAGATGTTTCAATGACAGTTTAGATATTGTTTTTGTCAACAAGATGTTTCATTGACAGTTAATATATTGTTTCTGTCAACAAGATGTGTCATTGACAGTTTAAATATTGTTTCTGTCAACAAGATGTTTCAATGACAGTTAATATATTGTTTCTGTCAACAAGATATGTCATTGACAGTTAACACAAACAAGATGTTTCATTGACAGTTAATATATTGTTTCTGTCAACAAGATGTTTCATTGACAGTTAATATATTGTTTCTGTCAACAAGATGTTTCATTGACAGTTAATATATTGTTTCTGTCAACAAGATATGTCATTGACAGTTAATATATTGTTTCTGTCAACAAGATATGTCATTGACAGTTAATATATTGTTTCTGTCAACAAGATATGTCATTGACAGTTAACACAAACAAGATGTTTCATTGACAGTTTAGATATTATTTCTGTCAACAAGATGTTTCATTGACAGTTAACACAAACAAGATGTTTCAATGACAGTTTAGATATTGTTTCTGTCAACAAGATGTTTCAATGACAGTTAATATATTGTTTCTGTCAACAAGATATGTCATTGACAGTTAACACAAACAAGATGTTTCAATGACAGTTTAGATATTATTTCTGTCAACAAGATGTTTCATTGACAGTTAACACAAACAAGATGTTTCATTGACAATTTAGACATGAATTTTGTCAACGAAATGTTTCAATGACAGTGACAGCTTCGATGTCAACAGAAATTTTTTTTTCTGACACGATCAGCCCAGCATCACTAATGGGATGTAGAATCAACTGCTGCGTTAAATAGAAACCCAATACAAACAGCCAGACTGTGGCAGGTTGAGAGCGAACCTGTCAATCCTACCTGGCAGCCATTAAATATAATTACAGGGAACATGCTGGAGTACAGATGTATAAATCCTACACACAAATATTGTAGCCATGCATGTTCATATTGATTTCTCTGGAATACTGATTTATACATGTCCTCACATATCACATGTGTGGCACAAAAATTTGTTCTTTTAGATTACAATACAGCACTATGTTCCTGCATGTTATATGAAGTACATTATAAAAACAATTGTTTTCCTTGCTAGGTTTTACGAACCTCCCCACAAAGCTGGTGATATTGGAGGATATCTGAGGAAGGGAGGGAGGTTTACAATCCTCCCACATATCTGTTGACATTAAGGTAGTAAACATGTTTGTGTGTTAAAAACATCCCACATAGCTGGTGACATCGGTTTTGGATTTAATTTGTTTTTATGTCCTATTCTAAAAGTTAAGGTCTTATAGGGAGGATGGAGCCTCTCACTGTGTGTGACGAGTGCCTTTATATTTGGGAGGCGGCGGTATATTTGTGTAAGCCGATCCTTGCGATAGATATAGTGTGTGTGACGAGTGCCTATATATTTGGGAGGCTGCAGTATACTTGTGTAAGCTGATCCTTGCGATAGATATAGTGTAATTGGTGTACAAGTTATAAACAAATGTTCACAGAGCTTCAACTATGTGCTATTAAGCATGGGCGAGCCAACATAATTGATAGATAACCAGAGTTACTTAAGTTAAAAGCTCCCCAATGAGCTATTGTTTCACTTTTTTAGTTTAAGAATTATTGCTTGTGTAAATATAGTGATTTTATTTATGTCCTCCTCACTGTAACCTTGACAGGCTGCATGATCTGTTTGTGGTGCACAGCACATCTATTTATAAAACGTCACATATCTGTTATTTCATGTTGACAAGTTCTGTATGGATAGGTGGATGTTTGGACGAACAGAGGATGTTCCATGATCAATCATTGCATACTTCAAGAAACTTCCATTTCAAAGTCACACCCTTCACTGGTACAAATGTATTATCCCTTTTTTCGTAAAGTTTATTTTTGCCTTTCACATATTTTTACTACGTATGGTTTGTTGTGGGCTAAATCGATCATAATAGATTCCCTTTTCTGACAGAGGACCAAAAAAAAAAAAATCATAAACTGCAGCAATAATTTCCTGCTACACTGTATTTCATAAGAGTGTTGATTGATTAATTACAGATAAACAGCTGTAACAGTATTACACATTAACCCTCATCTCTGATCAGGGGAGATAATTACCTGGACCCGGCTGTTCCATGTTTCGAGCCGCTCCACTCCACCTACTACACGTAGACACAAAGGCTGCACTGGACATGTAATGTTTGGGGGGTCCTTCGTAATCCACCACTTCATAGCTTCCCGGACCAGGTAGGGGAGGGGTAGAGGGCAGGGGCATCGCAGGGGCAGATATACACAGATAATGCTTTCTCCTGAAATAATGAAATACAATGAGTTAGCTATCATATTAGCCTTCTGGAATGATACAGGATAATATAACATGCAATTACTTTTCAAAATGAAGAGATATCATCAATTCATGATAACTGTCAATAATTTTGTTCAATCTGATTAAAGGTCCAATATACACAACTTCAGGAATTATTTTGTAATTCTGAAAAATTCTGAAAAAAATCCAGTTGATAACCATGCAAAAATAAGCCTAACACGAAGTAAACCTGAGCGGAAACTAACAAGAAACTCTTGACAGAAAAATATAAAGAATTGAAAATAATTCAGGTGTGGCCCACTTCAACAACAAGCCGAAGTTAGAAGACAGTTCAAAATGGATGTGTGTTTACAAATACCGAGTTTCAACTGCTGCTGTACCGGTAACCACGTAAGAATCCATCTTTGATATTGCTGATATCACTTAATCTTAACTAAATCTATACATATAATAATTTATTAGGCTATATTTTCACTTCAAGTTTGCCGAAAGTTACGTTTATTGGGCCTTTAAAATGCAGATCCTGTGATAGGCCAATCCAAAAGGTCACCAGAACATGACCTCATTTGGGATTTTGTCAGATCCTGATGTAACGGATTGAGACTAAACATCTGTATTTTAATCTGATTGTAATTTTGTTATAATATCAAACACTGGTAAAATTATATGGACCAGCGATTTGCAGAGAAGTACTTACGGGAATAATTGTTTCTTTGCTGGATCTACTTCTTCTCCTGGTCTATAGGCACCCGGACCAGGCACCTGTGTGATATTACAATGTATTACATCTTAATATTGAAAATTTCTGTGTGACTATTAGAGTTTATTACATGTAGGTACTATACCTACCTATGTAGGACATGGGTATACTATACTGGGGGGGTAGAACTGGGGTAAATACAGAGACTGTGCTGAGGTTTTAAGAATATATCCATGCCCGACATAATTACAAGAATGATAAATTCTTTTTCTCCTACCTCTTAATAACCTTCTAAAAAGTTTGGTGAAACAGGAAAAAAACAGCACAAATGCATCATTCCCTATAGCTAATTTCCTTGATTAAGAATGCATAAACATAGGCCATATTTGGAAAGGAAGAAAATGTATGGCATTATACTTCAAGACCTTTCGAGCAATTAAGCTTGAAAATTCAAAAAGTCTATTTTTTTTGGGGTGTTTTCATTATGCTTCAGCAAGATTTAAACCACATTTTGTCAAACCACTTTACCAGGTATGATAAGTTAACAATTTTGACATCATGCTAAAATAAATACGGGCCATCAGATAGAAACAACAGCATTATATATGGAGGAACTGGTATACATTATATAGATATTTCATTTATGAAATTATTCAATATAAAGGCGCTATCAAATCTAATGATGGTGTATTTCCTGAAAGTCACATATTATTGAATTCTAGTAAACATAAATTGGATAATTCACAACACAAGACAGTTTGTACTGAAGAGTAGCCTCCCCTCTTGCTTCTTGGTTCCAAACAAGACAAACGTGTTCAGCAAGTAAAGGAACTTCCATCCAAATTGGTCTTAATCAAATTTAGATCATCAAATTCATCCATTTAATATTAAACTTATTATGAAATAGTTTTATCATTAGTTTTGTCAATTTATATCAAACACTCTTGTTGGCCCAAATGGAAGCATGCAGGGGGATCTCAATACAGAAGGAAATGACAGATTGTCTTATATACTCTGTGATATTTACCGGAGCTGGCTCTGCCTGCATCTGTCGTTTAGACTTGGACTTGAAACTAGAGAGAGGAATTTTAGCACTGTCATGGAGGAGGTCATCCTTGACATCATAATGCCCTGTCAACAGAAAAAGCAGTATGTACAATTCGTTCATATAAATTGTTCAAAATTTTGAATCCTTAAAGTACACAGTCTTCTACATTTCAATATGATAAGACTCTCACTAACTGAAAGATTTCTTCACATCAAAGTTAAGATCTAGCATAGTGTTAAACACATTCATTAGTATATTTTTCTGGTACTATTTTAGTTACTATTTTTACTTTCTATACTAAAACGTGACATCGATTAAGTCAATTAAAGCAATGATTTAGTGACCTATCATAATTAATAATTACCTGGAGCAGGGCTTTAGTCATTTATCTAACTTACATGGAGCAGGGATAATAGGCCAATCTCAGAAGTGTTATCTCTCTTGTTTGCCATTTGAAACAAAATTGTGCTATGTAATTATTATGATGTTATAAATGGGAATTACATCTTCCGAATGTCACATGACGCCAAATCATCACAAAAACACTTCCTGGAAGTCCATCTTGTATACACCATTGTAGCCTATGGAAAGGGAATAACAACATTTTTGGGAAAGGCTCTTAGCCAACCATCTTCGCTTACCAAGGGTTATAATCCAGTATATTCTTCACACAAGTGAAGAAGAGGATACTGGATCATAACCCTTGGTAGGCGAAGATGATAGTCATCCATCTTACCTGGAGCTGGGTTTTAGTCACTTTTATTTGTACTTACCTAGACTGGGTTTTAGTCACTTTTATTGGTACTTACCTGGAGCTGGGTTTTAGTCACTTTTATCAGTACTTACCTGGCGCACAGTTTAGTCACTTTTATTTGTACTTACCTAGACTGGGTTTTAGTCACTTTTATTGGTACTTACCTGGAGCTGGGTTTTAGTCACTTTTATCAGTACTTACCTGGCGCACAGTTTAGTCACTTTTATCGGTACTTACCTCGAGCTGGGTTTTAGTCACTTTTATCGGTACTTACCTGGAGCTGGGTTTTAGTCACTTTTATCGGTACTTACCTGGAGCTGGGTTTTAGTCACTTTTATCGGTACTTACCTGGAGCTGGGTTTTAGTCACTTTTATTGGTACTTACCTGGAGCTGGTTTTTAGTCACTTTTATCGGTACTTACCTGGAGCTGGGTTTTAGTCACTTTTATTGGTACTTACCTGGAGATGGGTTTTAGTCACTTTTATTGGTACTTACCTGGAGCTGTGTTTTAGTCACTTTTATCAGTACTTACCTGGAGCTGGGTTTTAGTCACTTTTATCGGTACTTACCTGGAGCTGGGTTTTAGTCACTTTTATCAGTACTTACCTGGAGCACAGTTTAGTCACTTATATCGGTACTTACCTGGAGCTGGGTTTTAGTCACTTTTATCGGTACTTACCTGGAGCTGGGTTTTAGTCACTTTTATCGGTACTTACCTGGAGCTGGGTTTCGAGCCAGGTCGTCCAGTTTGATCACTTCTCTTTTGGTTTGTGATTTAAATCCTGCATTAGCTGTCACATTGTTGGCCTTGCCATATTTAACTTTTAATACCTGAAAAATTGAAAATTTACAGAATTGATGGACAGTTCAAATGAATAAGGTACATGTGATTATTAGATCAAGCTGATCAATCATAAAAGAATTCTAATTATTTAATTTCTTCTCAAGAGAATCTAAGGAAAGAGTTTAGTGACACAACCAGCTGTTGTCATTTAAAATTAATTTATTGTTGAATTTCTCAAATACAACAGTAAAACAATAGCTCAGATATGTGAATTCTTTGTCTTCCATTTTGAACATAATATAGGTCCCTTGGTTGCTAGGCTTGCATTAAGTAGACCCAAGTAATAAATGAACATGTTTCCAAAATTTTACAATTGTTATTTTATACAATTGATCCAATCAATAAGTTTTCAATTATAATTGATGATCGGCCCATTACTACTTAAATCATACAGATTAGGGCCCGGTTGAACCTCGGTTTTGTTTGAGACCTGGGCTATAGGTTTCTAGAATGATTGGCCCACCACTACTTACATCATGCTGATTATGGCCCGGTCAAACCTCTGTTTTGTTTGAGACCTGGGCTATAGGTTTCTAGAATGATTGGCCCGCCATTACTTACATCATACTGATTAGGGCCCGGTCGAACCTCTGTTTTGTTGGAGACCTGGGCTATAGGTTTCTAGAATGATTGGCCCGCCATTACTTACATCATACTGATTAGGGCCCGGTTGAACCTCTGTTTTGTTTGAGACCTGGGCTATAGGTTTCTAGAATGATTGGCCCACCACTACTTACATCATGCTGATTATGGCCCGGTCAAACCTCTGTTTTGTTTGAGACCTGGGCTATAGGTTTCTAGAATGATTGGCCCGCCATTACTTACATCATACTGATTAGGGCCCGGTCGAACCTCTGTTTTGTTTGAGACCTGGGCTATAGGTTTTGGGAATGATTGGCCCACCACTACTTACATCATACTGATTAGGGCCCGGTTGAACCTTGGTTTTGTTTGAGACCTGGGCTATAGGTTTTTGGAATGATTGGCCCACCACTACCTACATCATACTGATTAGGCCCCAGTCGAACCTCTGTTTTGTTTGAGACCTGGGCTATAGGTTTGTGGAATGATTGGCACATCACTACTTACATCATGCTGATTAGGGCCCGGTCAAACCTCTGTTTTGTTTGTGACCTGGGCTATAGGTTTTTGGAATGATTGGCCCACCACTACTTACATCATGCTGACTAGGGCCCAGTTAAATCTCTATTTTGTTTGAGACCTGGGCTATAGGTTTTTGGAATGATCGGCCCACCACTACTTACATCATACTGATTAGGGCCCGGTCAAAACTCTGTTTTGTTTGTGACCTGGGCTATAGGTTTTTGGAATGATTGGCCCACCACTACTTACATCATACTGATTAGGCCCCAGTCGAACCTCTGTTTTGTTTGAGACCTGGGCTATAGGTTTCTAGAATGATCGGCCCACCACTACTTACATCATACTGACTAGGGCCCAGTTAAATCTCTATTTTGTTTGAGACCTGGGCTATAGGTTTTTGGAATGATTGGCCCACCACTACTTACATCATTCTGACTAGGGCCCAGTAAAATCTCTATTTTGTTTGAGACCTGGCTATAGATTTGTGGAATGATGGGCCCACCACTACTAACAACATTCTGACTAGGGCCCAGGTAAATCTCTGTTTTGTTTGAGACCTGGGCTATAGGTTTGTGGAATGATGGGCACATCACTACTTACATCATGCTGATTAGGGCCCGGTCGAACTTCTGTTTTGTTGGAGACCTGGGCTATAGGTTTTGGGAATGATCGGCCCACCACTACTTACATCATACTGATTAGGGCCCGGTCGAACCTCTGTTTTGTTGGAGACCTAGGCTATAGGTTTTGGGAATGATCGCCCCACCACTACTTACATCATGCTGATTATGGCCCAGTTGAACCTCTGTTTTGTTGGAGACCTGGGCTATAGGTTTCTAGAATGATCGGCCCACAACTACTTACATCATACTGATTAGGGCCCGGTCGAACCTCTGTTTTGTTGGAGACCTGGGCTATAGGTTTGTGGAATGCGCTGGTACATGTTGATTGGTTGTAATCCCGCTGAGTACGTAGCATGCTTGGAAGACCATAGATACCTGGGCCTGGAGCACTGGTCAACTGGTACTTCAGACCTTTCTTGGACTAAAATTAGAAATATTTTATATACGTACAGCTATGTAAAAATGGTAAAAGGGCTCTTTCTCATTGGTTTGGGATAAGGCCTTTTTGTCTTTTTTTTTGAAAAAAATTGGCGAATTGGGAAAGATTTTTTTCAGGAGTCAATGCAAATTTAAGGGAATTTGGCTTAAATATGAAATAATTTCAATTGGGAGTTGCGCCCACTAACGGCCCAACATCAACCTCAGAAAAAGCCCTGGTATAATAATGATATCATTAAACCAAATCAATATCATTTTCTGTTATCAGAAAAGTTTGGTCCACATCAATTAACTGTCTAGTAATAATGAAATATATTTATTATTAATGATTAACTTCAGGTTTTCAAACACTTCAATTTGTTATTTTGTGTCGGTTGAATAGTCTGTAGATGACATGAAATTTTTAAGAAATGATAACGAGCAGAATCAAAATGATTCCTCTTAAGTCTGTACATTAATTTGCTTTTTAATTTTTGAGTTGAAAAGAACAATGTCCAGTACCAGCATGCAGTGTGAAGGAAGTTGAGGAATACAACTATACATCATGAAGATGCTAAAGCCTATAAATAACCAGTTCTCACTTAGAGGGCTTGACATTTTCCCCGGATTACATAAAGAAGTATCTAAAGCAATTTCTAGTTTTATCAATAATACAAAATCATACCATCAATTAAGATAAGGATCCATTGCTCTGTGATATGGCAAAGAAAATAAAACTGTTATTTATGGTTTGGTTATCTACCTTTGAAGCAAAACTTCCTGTTCCTTTCTTAGAAAATGAAGTAGAATTATTGTCCATTTTAACATGTCCAACATAACCACCAGGACCTGGTGCCTCTGTCTGCAATGATAAATCAGGAAATTATTTTGAAATCAAACTCTGTATGTATGATTTTGTTTATTTGCAAGCATCCATAACTTTGGTATAAAAGATGACACTCAATCATATTTATCTTTGTGAAATGTTATTAAGTATGCTAAAGAATATGTATGTTGTTTTATGTAGATCGGAAACAAATTTGTCAATTATTTTCAAAAGGCTAAATGAAGTCTTTTTGAAAACCAAGACTTATTTAAACTATATTATCATTTATACAGAAATTATAATTAGTTAGAACAATATTTATTATAAATTGCCCAGGTACAATGTTTTCATGGCAATTCCATATCAAAACCTATGAAATTTCAATGATGGTATACATACAATAAATGCATCATATTTGAATCTTTTGGCCTTGGATAGAAATCCCCGCTTATCAGCATTATCAGTTACAATAGTCTGGTATCTGCTGGGAATAGATGCTGTGGCCGCCACAATGCCATGCCCTGAAAAACAACAGATTACAGGTTATAAAAAAGTTAATCTAAATTTTTCTAAAGTGTATGTGTATGTTATATACATGTTACAGGTGAAAGAAATGCAACAGTTAGACTGAATTTGACCCAGGGCCAGACAGAGACTCTAGTAACAGCCCGAGTTTGTTATCTGCTGGATATCATAAGTTCATAACCGACATCATTAATGAATCGTATGTAAATCCACTCAAAACAAACAAGCAAGCAAACACTGATGATTGACCAGATCTAGTACAACACAGAAAAAACTCAATCTCTGTCAAGTGCCCCAACCAGGAACCGAACCTGCAGGGTCTACAGTGTGATAATCAGCTATATGGCTCTACCAACAGAACCAAAAAAGCAGGCTCCTTCAATTGAGTGACAGATACCGTTATTTACACCATGTACAAGACACCCTGCTCGGCTCTTTTCACATTTGTTTACTTTTTGTACAATCCAAGAAATCCAGAACTTTTAATACATCTGAATGTGATATTAACTGTTTTTAATCAGATTGTTTTTGTAAACATAAGCCGACATATCAGCATACTTCATATCTTATTATACGACAAGACATTTTTACTGAGTATAAGCTTAGTCTGATTACATTAACAGACCGGACATAAATCAAAAATGAAAAAAAAATACACTTGTTTACAATTTTGTTATGTATAATTTGTTTTACGATTTTGTTTTAACACGTATTGGTGTAATAAGGACAATAATTACGTTGTAACTTGTTTTAAATTAATATCGTGTCATGGCAGGATTGTATCAACATATAAAACAAAAGATGATAAACGATACCATATCGACACCTTCTGCAATAAAATTTCGTTAAAATCTCAACATTTACATGATTATATGGTCATAAAGCTTATATTTTCGCGATGTCATAATAATTAATCGATACATCGAAAAGAAGAGTTGATATGCACCCTTATGTAAATGTCCCGAGGGATTTCTGCTATGTATTCTCTTCACATAATCATCATCAACCACGCGGATGCTGTCAGCGGCGGCCATTTCTAAACTATGACGTTGTTTACATTATACAGGAAATACTTCCGCTAAATATAGTTCGTTGAATTATACAAGCATTTAAGATACAAATATATATTTTTCATTGTGAGAAGTATTTAAAGCACTCATTTAATTATAAGAAACTTATTACAACGATAATAACACTGTTTTCGAACAAATTATCTAAGATGCGTAATAATATATCTACAAAAACTTTCACACAGGTTGCTATGCTGTTAATAGTAGATTCATCGATAATGAGGGGAGTCTTGGTATCTACTGAAATAAAAAATATTTTTAATAAATGTTGAACATAATACCCTAAGTATTTTATCGTTGCACTTTGTAAAAACAATTAAAAATTGTGCTATTCAAGTGAGTCATGTTTGTTTTCTTGGTTGCATAAGGTTTTTTTGGTTGTGTAACAAAAACGTATTGCACCCACAGGCGATTCCATTCTGACCAATGACCGTCCTCCTTGTCGCTGATTGGTCTGTTGACAAACGAGCGCGATATTATGAAGGAGTTTCCCGTACAATTTGTCATTAGCTCGCAAATTGGCTTACTGGTGCAGTCTTATTTTATTCATACTGAATTTTACATCACTTTATTTTCAAATATTTTATAACTCCGTTTTATATCACTGTTAAATATGTTGTCTGCAAACTCTCCAAGAACTACACAAGTATCAACTGCTGCTCTAATGAAGAAAATGCAAATTAACGACGAAAACAAGGTAAGTTGTTTGTTGTTTCTGAAATTGGCGCGTCTTGTTCTTAGTGAGCGTATGGTTTCAAATTTGACTGACTGTTTTTATTTTTACTTGCTGGTGTTTTATTTCGTTAGAAATATTAAAAAAAATAGCTAGAAAAAGTTTAGCTTTGAATTTTCTTTGATATACAACATTACAACAAAGAAATGAAGAAATATGCCTCGCGCCAAAACTAAGCGCTGTGTTGCGGGCCCTTGTGTTGTGTAACAAAAATATTGTTTGTGTTCGAACATCAGCGCGTTTCACTATGAATTCAACAGATAATTTTCAATGAATTATTTTAACAAAGTTGCATATAAATATATATACTATACAAAGAATAGCTCACGCGAAAACAAAATGTTTGGTTGTGTTACCGAAATTTTGGTTGTGTAACCAAAATTGCGCGGCGCGCGCTCTCGCAATGAATTCAAAAGTTTGTTTTCAATGAAATGTTTTTAACAAATAAGGCCTAAGCTTTTAGATATTCCTTAATGTTTGGAATCATTTCAGCAACTTACCATCAAGAATTAATCTTTTTATATTTGTATGTATTTTGTATTATAAACGAAAAAATGGTGAAGCGGTTCTTACACAGTGCAAAATAGGAGGGAAATTGAAATTTATATGATTTGAATATGCAGGTACAACATTAAGCCCAACTTGAAAGTCGGAAGGAACGAGAACAAAATTCACGCTTTGTTTGGTGAATGGCGGGAAGATATTGCTATGGCCTATCGGGGATAATTCTGACTAAAAACCTATGTCGGGAGAGAATTGGGAGGGACTTTGTGGGATCAACAATAGAAAGAAATAATTTTTTTCAATTAGATTTCCCGGGGAAAATACAGGTTAAATATCCCCAAATCTCGCCCAAAGTGATCCCTGGCTTAGGCTGTGATTTAGTGAAGTGTCCCTGAGAAAAATGCACATTTTTCAGTGAGACACAATTTCATCCTTAAAACTGCATCTGCCATCTAGATCATTTGACTCGGCGATAGTTAATTTAAACTGTTTAATAATTGTTGTTTGTTACTTTCAGGTACCAGATGCTCTCAAACCCAAGGTGTTGGGCGATAGCCAAAAGCAGGTTTGTAATTCCTGTATACAATCAAAATAACATAAATTTCATAAATGAAATTCTATTCGATGCACAAAAAGGAATCTGTTAAATTTCATATTATTTAATTGCCAACTATTTTACCAAAAAATATCGATTTCTGATAAATGTCCTTTACCTTTGATAAGCAATGATGTAATTTCATTTGCGTGTGCATTTTCTAGCATATTTATAATCAATAGTGTGCTAGGTGTAACAAATGCAGTCATAATAAATTGTGTAAATGACCAACATCTCAATATTTAATTTGCTATGTGTATTACTGAATTACAAGATGTTCAGCAAAATTTAAGCAAGGTATTTATATACACATTATAAAGGATGTTAAATTTAACATTGCTCATAGAACCATCTTCTGTGGAGACTTGCGAGATGAAAGTAAGTTTCTTTTTCACTGGAGTGCTTGCTGTCATTTCAACTTCAAAGCGATGTCTAATTCAAAATGTTGTTTTACTTTTGCAGAACATCATGACAACAAAGCCAGTAAGCGAGGTAAGAATTCCAAATGTGGCTGAAACTTATAATCATTCATCAGAAAAGCTTTAAACTACATACAGATTCACATTCGATCTGGATATTTATGAAAAAAAAATCCATGTTGAAACAAATCATTTTTGACAAGCTCTATACTGTTTTCACAATGTTTATTAAGTGATTTTTTTTTTATGATTACAGCCAGTCAAACAAATTGTCAAACCAGCCCCAAGAAAAAAAGTTATGAAAGAAGAGCCCCTGCTGAAGGACAACCCTCGCCGCTTTGTTGTGTTTCCAATCGAGTACCACGACATTTGGAAGATGTACAAAAAGGCCGAAGCCTCCTTCTGGACTGCAGAAGAAGTTGACCTGTCCAAAGACATGAACCATTGGGAGACTCTGAAGGATGACGAGAAACATTTCATCTCGCATGTACTTGCATTCTTTGCTGCCAGTGATGGAATCGTCAATGAAAACTTGGTAGGTTTTCCAGAGTACATGTATAGTTTCATAGGGGTATTTGTACTATTGTCCATCAATCGGAAGATGTCGTGAAAATTTCTTCATCCGAATTTTTTTTTTGTAAAACATGTTTTGTACATTAGAATCAATGTTTTTCATGTTGCTGAAAATCTTTCCCAATAATTAATCCAATAAAGGTATAAATAATATCTTGTATGATTTTAGGTTGAAAGATTCAGCAAAGAGGTCCAAGCAACAGAAGCAAGATGTTTCTATGGTTTCCAGGTCGCAATGGAAAACATCCACTCCGAGATGTACAGTTTACTTATTGACACGTACATCAAAGATCCTGTTCAAAGGTAAGGCACATTTTCTTAATAAGTGTAGTTTGGTCATTCAGGATCGAAATTATATCATCACTTAAATATTAACATTTTGTATATGTACGAAGAATATCGAGTTGTTTGGTCGTCATTGAATCATAACATTTATATAAACTTGTTATTTAAGTCAAGAAATTGCTAATTTTTGTTAATATTCACATTTTCATCAAATAAAGAAATTGAGTATGGTAAAAAAACAATTATGAACTGCTCTGAAATGACTCTTTTATTCTTTGCAGAGACTTCCTGTTCAATGCCATTGAAACCATGCCCTGTGTCAAGAAGAAGGCTGACTGGGCTATCAAATGGATTGGGGACCAGGATTCTGACTACGCCGAGAGAGTTGTAGCTTTTGCTGCTGTAGAAGGCATCTTCTTCTCTGGTAGCTTTGCTGCCATATTCTGGCTAAAGAAGAGGGGAATCATGCCTGGGCTCACATTCAGCAACGAGCTTATCAGCAGGGACGAGGTAAGGTTATTCATTAGTTACAGTTAACACTTCTTTGTCTCAAATTTTCATAATTTAAACATTCATTCTTGGCTCGAGTTTCATGAATGACTTGCATATATCTGGAGAAAAGTCTGACTCCCAATAGGAAACAACTGCACAATTTATGGGGAAATCTTTAGTTGCACTTTTCATAACCACTGTAATTTATACTAATTAATTTAGGCTAACAGACATTAATCTTATAAAGGGACATTTATGAAACCTTGTCCAGCTCACAAGGCAAAGTTGAATAAATATTCATAATTCTATGAAATAAATTATAGGCAAATTTTAAAATGATTCATTTATCTATTCGAAAAACCACTGATTCTGTGGCAAATAGTTAAGATTTTTATTTTGATGCATCTTTTAGGGTCTTCACTGTGACTTTGCCTGCCTCATGTTCAACCATCTTGCAAACAAACCGACACAAGAACGAGTACAAGAGATTATTGATGACGCTGTAAAGATCGAGCAGGAATTCTTAACGGACGCTCTTCCAGTGAACCTGATCGGGATGAACTGTGTGCTGATGAGGCAATACATTGAGTTTGTGGCTGACCGACTACTGGTGGAGTTAAAGTGTGACAAGGTATGTTTATAGATGCATTTTCATGAATCCCACAGCAGTAAATCACCGTCTTTTGGGGCCAATGATTGGCTCCTCCTAAATCGAAACCTTAAGTTTTTTTGTTCCAGAAAATTTCCTTCAAGTTATGTATAATATCTCGTAATGAAGCTTATCCTCAGATCAATTGGGAAGACTCAGATTTTATAATGAATATTTGAAAACTGTTTAATATTATACACATCAGAAAATGCAACTTTTTCAACATTTTATACAGACTTGAAGTTGGACAGTGTTAAGAAATAGATATTTGAGCAAACAATAAATTGCAAGAATAAGATTAAGGTTCACTGATAGAATGACTAGTCTCTTGTTTAACATTGTTTGATGTGGGAATGGCATGAATAACCGTAAACAGAAGTTGTACATTATATTAAACTACAGCATGGCTTCATATTAAGTCATCAAGTTCATGTAAATATATTTTCAATTTTTGGGTTTTTATAGTGTTTAAATAGCCATATCGGGTCCTGCATCTTCACAATTGTTATATTGAAGTCCTAACATTTATTTTTTCAATTTTTCAGTTGTACAACGTTGAAAACCCATTTGACTTCATGGAGCAGATCTCGTTGGAAGGAAAGACGAATTTCTTTGAGAAAAGAGTAGGAGAATATCAGAAGATGGGAGTTATGAGTGGAGGCTCATCTTCAAGCCACTCATTCTCACTTGACGAAGATTTCTAAAATAAATGTGATGTAACATTCTTTGTGATCTCAATACCTCAAGCTATGAAACTGCCCAGAACTTTAGTGCAATGACCCAGCCATATTGGTAAAAAGACGTTTTACCTGAACAATGATTTTAATTTAATCCAATAATCGACTGTCATTTACATGCGTGTCTATATTGAAAGTTTTTTATGTATCTGTGTGAACGAATTTTATGTGTCGTGTATGAAGAATGAATTTTACGAGATTTAAGTGTAATTTTAAGGAAGAAAGTGAGTGTATTTTAAGATGAAAAAGTTTATGAAAGTGAATGTTTTAGCTATAAATGAAAGTGTTTTATGTTTTGTATGATTATTTTAGTAACATCCTCATTTTATTTGTATAAGTTGTGTAATAAAATTATATTGATTTTTATTTTTGTTTGGTGTTCTCCCTACAAGTTGAAATGTAACCAGGCATTGATATAAACCCTGTCAAAATTGTTTTGAAAAAAAACCCCATATAGTATGGGGAGCATCTGACCTCAATTGGGTTTTTACAAGATGACTTGCTTTGCACTACAAGACCATGATTTGACCCCATATCTGAAAATGGTTTTCAGTCTGCTTGGTCCATGACCAAGGTGAGTTTGTCATTCCATGGTGTTCTCTGTCCGTTCGTCTGTCAACAATTTCTATAACAACTATTCCATAACAAATGATAGGAAATCGAACTTACTTGGCAGGAAGCATCCCCAAGTACAAAGGATTCAAAATTGTACTAATGAGTTTTGGTGTATCCCGAGTGCTAACCTAGTACAATTTTCTCTCGAGTATAAGTTATAGTTGAGAATACAAAAACTCAACTAGTCCACAAGTTAATAAATGGAACATATTTACTAGTCCTTCAGAATTGTTACTAATCTAGGACTAAATAAATGGAGCATATTTACTAGCCCTTCAGAATTGTTACTAGTCTAGGACTAACAGACTAGTGTCGAACCCTGATTGTTTTAAGCAACTTCGTCTGTCAACAATTTCTAAAACAACTTTTCCATAACCACTGAATTGAAATTGACCTTAATTGGCAGGATTCATCCCTATGTGCTCTTTTTTTTCAAATTGTACTAATGGTGGGACTGAACCCGCCCCTAGGCTGAGATGGCCAAAAAAAAGGATTATTTAGCTGTAAATTGGTTTAAGCGACTTCTCTACTGACACCAAGCAATGGATACCAACCAAATTAAACTAGTAGCATCCTTAGGTAGCGTGGATTCAAAAAGTGCACTATGGTTGGTCCCTGCCAAAGCCATCCCAGGGGTCAGTCCCCATTTATGCAAGATCTGTTTGCCTTCAGCCAAGGATGTTTCTGACCCAAATTTGGTTCAAAGCATTCATTACTTTGATAAGTAGCGATTTAAAGGAATTTCCTTTATTTCCAATATTGGCCCACAGGGACATGTATAGACTTTTATAAAATTACTGATGAATACCTATTGACAATATATATCAGTAATTTTATCATATAAGTCTTAACATGTCCCTGTGATTGAGCCCTTAGCGGTGAGTCGCCAATTATGCTAAATCTGTTCCCCTTCAGGCAAGGATGTTTCTGATCAAATTTAGTTCAAAAGCATTCGTAACTTTGACAAGTAGCAATTTAAAGTAATTACTTCTATTTCCTCTATTAGGCCTCGCTCCTCTGTTCCCTTAGGGGTCAGAGTTACCATTTACACAAAATCTGTTCCCCTTCTCCTAAGGATCTTTCTGACCAAATTTGGTCAAATTCCAATATGGAGTTTTTTGACAAGTAGCAATTTAAAGGAAATGTTGACGGACAACAGACTCCTCACCGTGGCATAAGCTCACTAAAACAGCTGGAGCTATATAGACTACACATTTGAAATTTCCTCTGTTCCACTATTTCCTTTGTAGTATCATTGAATAAACTGGGAAGGGCAAATATGATTAAGCGAAGGTATGAATACTTGACAAAATGTAGTTCTACATGTTGGAGAATAAAAAAAACAATTTTATACTTGTAATCACTTTATTGATATTTTGCTGACAAAGCAAGCAATAATGGTAGAAATGGACACTTAACATGTGTTTATTTCAAGACCGTCTCTAGAAATGATGCTTTGTGAAAGTAATTTTAACACAAAAAAAAAATCAGACCAATTACCCTCGGCTATCTGTTAAGTGATGCCTCCTAAAATGTAAAGTGAATTAAATTAGATTGTGGAAATCAATTTGTTTCTGAAGTTATTTCAAATGTAATATCAAGAAAGCATATCCAGACATTCAACAACAAAGTGTGTGGCATCAACACTCTGACTGAAACTACAACCGTTTGGCTTGGTACAATGTTCATATTTTGGCTGAATTTAACACAACTTTAAAACATTGCATTTGTGACAGGATCATGATTTCTTTTGGAATCTGATTACTAATGGTTAATGAATTAGCCAATTTGGGAAATAATCTAGCATTTTGCTTCAGTGATTATTTTCAAATTCATGCCCAGAATTGTGTGTCATGAAATAATCAGGACTATTACGGTATACAAACTTGGTACTTACTATACTGGTCATAATGAATGATCCAACTTGGTCAAGCATGTCAATATGCTTGTAAACAAAACCAACTGTCTTGAGAGCCTACTAGTCGATCATACATTGAAATGAGAATAATTTGCCAGCAAGTTCAAATCTCACAGTTTAAGAAAGTTTTCCAAATTGCCATATAATTTTTCTCATAATTTAACTGGTATCATGTCAATCCAGTAACTAACACTACTGATTACTGGTAACCAACACTCCACTGATTACTGGTAACCATCATACCACTGACTACTGGTAACCAACACTCCACTGATTACTGGTAACCAGCATACCACTGATTACTGGTAACCAACATACCACTGACTACTGGTAACCATCATACCACTGACTACTGGTAACCAACACTCCACTGATTACTGGTAACCATCATACCACTGACTACTGGTAACAAACATACCACTGATTACTGGTAACCAACATACCACTGATTACTGGTAACCAGCATACCACTGATTACTGGTAACCAACATACCACTGATTACTGGTAACTGACATACCACTGATTACTGGTAACACTCCACTGATTACTGGTAACGTAACCAACATACCACTGATTACTGGTAACCAACACTCCACTGATTACTGGTAACCAACACTCCACTGATTACTGGTAACCAACACTCCACTGATTACCGGTAACCAACATACCACTGACTACTGGTAACCAACACACCACTGACTACTGGTAACCAACACACCACTGATTATTGGTAACCAACATACCACTGATTACCGGTAACCAACATACCACTGATAACCGGTAACCAGCATACCACTGATTACTGGTAACCAACACTCCACTGATTATTGGTTAACAAAATACCACTGATTACTGGTTACCAACACTCCACCGATTACTGGTAACCAATATACCACTGATTACTGGTAACCAACACTCCACTGATTATTGGTTAACAAAATACCACTGATTACCGGTAACCAACATACCACTGATTAATGGTAACCAACATACCACTGATTACTGGTAACCAACATACCACTGATTAATGGTAACCAACACTCCACTGATTACTGGTAACCAACATACCACTGATTATCGGTAACCAACATACCACTGATTAATGGTAACCAACATACCACTGATTACTGGTAACCAACATACCACTGATTAATGGTAACCAACATACCACTGATTACTGGTAACCAACATACCACTGACTACTGGTAACCAACATACCACTGACTACTGGTAACCAACATACCACTGATTACTGGTAACCAATATATGAACAGCACTATTATTGATTTTATATTTTAATAAGGGCTTTTTATTACAGCATAATATTTCATAACATATTGAAGGCTTTAATGTGTTTGAGGAGGAAACAAAAAGATACAACAAATATAGAATTGTTTCAATATACATCTTTAAGGAAATATCTTTGATGAAACAAATAATGAAGCCAGTGTTTAATCAGTTCCATGATTTAGAATAGCAATGCCATTACAATAACCTATTGGTCGACCCTTGTTGGTCCTATGATCTGTTTTATTAGACACATACCCCTATAATCTATGTTTGTTATTGCATTTTAAAGCCTACAGGTATCCCTAGACAAGAGTTCTGTATGCAGGGAATCACGTAGCGTCTAGTTATACTACAATACTATAGGCGATGCACGACCAAATTCTTCTGTCAAAAGGCTATCAATGACCAAGATATAAAGGGAAATAATAACCTGATGGGCCTGAACAACTTTGTGTTTAATTTCATAAAAGGGAAATGTTTTTGCCTGAAACAAAGTTCAATGTTTTTAGCCAGAAACAAAATTCAATAACTTTTCCTGAAACAAAGTGTACTGTTTTTGCCTTAACTCTTTCGGCGCCAAATTACCTTATTAACATATTGGCCCAGCGCCAAATATTAATTACTAATTAAAGGAATTTTAATTACCTAACAATGTATGTTTTTTCTTATTTGTCAGTGCAGGGACATGCTACTTGGTGGATATAAAGTTCAGATGATGCTTTACCAAATGCACCTCATCACAGGTCATTCAAGGTCAATCAAGGTCATGTAACCTTGGCGGCCATCTTGGATTTTCATAATTTGATAAAATTGTTTATTTTACAGCTATTTTTCTTTTTTTTCCCACTTATCGGTAGGTTTCAATCTATATTATGAGTGTCTGTATATATATCTACTGATATAATGAAGAATATAAGTGGTGGCAGGCATATATTACAATAGGAAATAAAGTTACCAAAACATGTAATTCTGACATAATATATATACTTATTGCTAAATATAGATTTATGCTTAACACTTTATAGCATTGTTTTAGTTGGTGTAGGAACATGCTACTTGATGGATATAACGTTCAAATGAAGCTAGCGCTGTACCTTTTGGACATTGTTCACATTCAGTCAAGGTCATGCGACCCTGGCAGCCATCTTGGATTTCCAAAATTTTATGAAAATCTTAAGATTATTGTTTTTGAAATGTCGACTATAG
Organism: Mimachlamys varia; assembly: GCA_947623455.1. Taxonomy (NCBI): domain Eukaryota; kingdom Metazoa; phylum Mollusca; class Bivalvia; order Pectinida; family Pectinidae; genus Mimachlamys; species Mimachlamys varia. Next base: position 7,544,748 of record OX392530.1, read on the forward strand.
TCGACTTTGGCGCTCGTCCTCGCTGTCGACAAAAGTCGACTTTGGCGCCGAAAGAGTTAAACAAAGTTTAATAATTTTTCTTGAAACAAAGCTCAATGTTTTTGCCCGAAAAAAAGGTCAATGTTTTTCCTGACATGAAATTCAATGTTTTTTGCCTTAGATAAAGTTCAATAAATTTGCCTGAAATGAAGTTCAATAATTTTGCCTGAAACAAAGTTCAATGATTTTTGCTTGAAACAAACACAAAAGTTTAATTCCAAACAGCACCAGCTTAACAGTTAGACTTAAGCTTAAACACTCTTTCAACAAATCCTTGATGGAGTTTATAGTTTAATATTCTATTTGAGCAGTGAATACAGCAAAAGCCAAATCTGCTGAAGACACAGTTGTCTAGTGGTATGAGGGTTCAGCTAGACACAATGTACTTAGCTGAAAGAAACAACACAGTGCCATGCCATAACAATAGTTTACATTGATAGAATAGAATTCTAGCTGTGAGTGCTGAAATGCCTCCCAGGGAGTTGAAACAAATAATGGCAGTTTACAAATTCCCACAGATAATAATTTGTAAACCATTTTGAGATGACCTACCAATTGCAACCAGGTTGTGATTAAGCTGTATAAAAGCAACTTCAATAACTATTATATTCATTAAATTTTAATACTTCAAGGCTACATGAGATGTCAAAAAATCTTCCTCCAACTGTTGTGCAGGTCACTTATATGGAACATGATGCTGATGAATATTTTCTGTTGGGCTTTTGATCCAGTTCAACATCAAGAATATGAAATCAGCCCAATACAGAATAGAATAACCTACATGCCGATTTCAGATCCTCGTGTTTATTCATACAATACATATAACAATTAAATACATGAACCAAACGAAAAAAACCGAAAAAAAAAAAACCTACTTGATATCATTTTGACTAGCATGAAAGCACATTATGAGACAGTTCAATTATCACAATATCCGATTGTAACGCAATCTTGACCAATAAATACAAAATATATCACATTCTATTATGAAAACATCAATGAAAACCCTGCATAATTGCCATAATCTAAAAACCAATTACTCCCGACAATCTCCGCACCTTTTATCTTAAACACAAAGGTCAATGCATTAAATTAAAATGTGCGATGTCTGTAATGAGTAAGAAAACGTCAGGGTAGGAATCTAGGACAATGAATGAAATTTGTCCCATTGTTATACATGATACTGTGTCAACCTTACAATAATTATATCGTCATGATATTGTGACCCATAAACATATTTTTATCCAGATAAATAAACAATAAAATACATTTTGTACATGCAAACAAAAATAAAATGAAATCGCAAGAACTTATGATGCATATGGAATATAAATTCATCGAATGTGCAATTGATTAATATTTCTTTGATAATTTTATGTTATTTTTAAGTTATATTAAAATTTTTAAACAACCATTTAGTCAATTCATTCAATAAAATTAAATAATAAAGTGTTTTCCTTTCTAGGCTGGAATGTTTCCAACATTGTTTTCCTCATTTTATAAAATTCTTAACTGGGTATTAAAACATGTATACATTCATATACTCCATGTGGAGGTATATACCGACCTCATAATAATGTAATATTAATATTGTATAAAAATAGGAATATTGAGACAGTTTTTAGGATAATAAAACATTTCAAACTGTTCAATTATAATAAATATTTTAAATACTAATGATATCATTTTTATAATACTGTTAAAAGGAGTTGTGTTATTGTGTTTACAACGAAAATGGTTTATACAATTTTATTTTTGTTTTTTAATTGAAGGGAAATAACTCTCTCATGAACAGGTAAAATTTATTTTTGTGGTACCAAAAGGTGTACATGTATTGCTATTGTATGATCAGAGTTAATGAGATAATTTTCAAGATACTTATATGTTTCATACAAAAAAGACAAAATCATAAGATATATATCAACGCATAAATAAATATTTGTAAAAATTGGATTCTTCTTGCTATGGTCTCAATTATTTGTCTCGTATCACAATTTAAAACACAAATAGATCAAGCACAAAAAAATACCATGGCATAAAAAGATTAAATCTTCACAAAAAGTAAGAAATGTACCAATTCAAATAGTCACAATACACTGCAGGCTTGTCATGATAGTCATGGTCGTCACAATAATAGCCATGGTCGTCACAATGATAGCCATGGTCGTCACAATGATAGCCAAGGTCGTCACAATGATAGCCAAGGTCGTCACAATGATAGTCATCGTCTTCATAATGACAGCCAGGGTCGTCACAATGTTAGCCATCGTCTTCATAATGACAGCCAGGGTCGTCACAATGTTAGCCACGGTGGTCATAATTATAGCCATGGTCGTCACAATGATAGCCACGGTGGTCATAATTATAGCCATGGTCGTCACAATGATAGCCGTGGTCATCACAATGATAGCCACGGTCGTCACAATGATAGCCACGGTCGTCACAATGATGGTCACGGTTATCGCAGTGATAGCCGTGGTCGTCACAATGATAGTCACGGTCGTCACAATGATAGCCACAGTCGTCACAATGATAGTCACGGTTATCGCAGTGATAGCCATGGTCGTCACAATGATAGCCAAGGTCGTCACAATGATAGTCATCATCTTCATAATGACAGCCAGGGTCGTCACAATGTTAGCCACGGTCGTCACAATGATAGTCAAGGTCGTCACAATGATAGCCATGGTCGTCACAATAATAGCCATGGTCGTCACAATAATAGCCATGGTCGTCACAATGATAGCCATGGTCGTCACAATGATAGCCATGGTCGTCACAATGTTAGCGAGGTCATCACAATGTTAGCGAGGTCATCACAATGATAGTCATGGTCGTCATAATGATAGCCACGGTCGTCACAATGATAACCATAGTTGTCACAGTGTTAGCCACGGTCGTCACAATGATAGTCATGGTCGTCACAATGATAGCGAGGTCATCACAATGATAGCCACGGTCGTCACAATGATAGCCACGGTCGTCACAATGATAACCATAGTTGTCACAGTGTTAGCCACGGTCGTCACAATGATAGCCATGGTCGTCACAATGAGTCACGATCGTCACAGTGATAGCCACAGTGGTCACAATGATAGTCACGGTCGTCACAATGTTAGTCATGGTCCTCATAATGATAGCCATGGTCATCACAATGATAGTCATGGTTGTCACAATGATGGCCATGGTCGTCACAATGATAGCCACGGTCGTCATAATAATAGCCATGGTCGTCACAATGTTAGACACAATCATCACAGTGATAGCCATGGTAGCTGCAATGATAGCCATGGTCATCACAATGATGGCCATGGTCGTCACAATGATGGCCATGGTCGTCACAATGATGGCCATGGTCGTCACAATGATGGCCATGGTCGTCACAATGATGGCCATGGTCGTCACAATGATGGCCATGGTCGTCACAATGATAGCCACGGTCGTCATATTAATAGCCATGGTCGTCACAATGATGGCCATGGTCGTCACAATGATGGCCATGGTCGTCACAATGTTAGACACAATCATCACAATGATAGCCATGGTCGTCACAATGATAGTCAAGGTCATCACAATGATGGCCATGGTCGTCACAATGATGGCCATGGTCGTCACAATGATAGCCATGGTCGTCACAATGATAGCCATGGTCGTCACAATGATAGTCATGGTCGTCATAATGATAGTCATGGTCGTCACAATGATAGTCATGGTCGTCACAATGATAGCGAGGTCATCACAATGATAGCCACGGTCGTCACAATGATAGCCACGGTCGTCACAATGATAACCATAGTTGTCACAGTGTTAGCCACGTTCGTCACAATGATAGCCATGGTCGTCACAATGAGTCACGATCGTCACAATGATAGCCATGGTCGTCACAATGATAGCCATGGTCGTCACAATGAGTCACGATCGTCACAGTGATAGCCACAGTGGTCACAATGATAGTCACGGTCGTCACAATGTTAGTCATGGTCGTCATAATGATAGCCATGGTCATCACAATGATAGTCATGGTTGTCACAATGATGGCCATGGTCGTCACAATGATAGCCACGGTCGTCATAATAATAGCCATGGTCGTCACAATGTTAGACACAATCATCACAGTGATAGCCATGGTAGCTGCAATGATAGCCATGGTCATCACAATGATGGCCATGGTCGTCACAATGATGGCCATGGTCGTCACAATGATGGCCATGGTCGTCACAATGATGGCCATGGTCGTCACAATGATAGCCACGGTCGTCATAATAATAGCCATGGTCGTCACAATGATGGCCATGGTCGTCACAATGATGGCCATGGTCGTCACAATGTTAGACACAATCATCACAATGATAGCCATGGTCGTCACAATGATAGCAAGGTCATCACAATGATGGCCATGGTCGTCACAATGTTAGCCACGGTCGTCACAATGATTGCCACGGTCGTCATAATAATAGCCATGGTCGTCACAATGATGGCCATGGTCGTCACAATGATAGCCATGGTCGTCACAATGATAGTCATGGTCGTCACAATGATGGCCATGGTCGTCACAATGATAGTCATGGTCGTCACAATGATAGTCATGGTCGTCACAATGATAGTCATGGTTGTCACAATGATGGCCATGGTCGTCACAATGATAGTCACGGTCGTCACAATGATAGCCATGGTCGTCACAATGATAGCCATGGTCGTCACAATGATGGCCATGGTCGTCACAATGATAGCCATGGTCGTCACAATGATAGTCATGGTCGTCACAATGATAGCGAGGTCATCACAATGATAGCCAAGGTCGTCACAATGAAAGTCACGGTCGTCACAATGATAGCCATGGTTGTCACAATGATAGTCATGGTCGTCACAATGATAGCGAGGTCGTCACAATGATGGCCATGGTCATCACAATGATAGCCATGGTCGTCACAATGATAGTCATGGTCGTCACAATGATAGCGAGGTCATCACAATGATAGCCATGGTCATCACAATGATAGTCATGGTCGTCACAATGATAGCCATGGTCGTCACAATGATAGTCATGGTCGTCACAATGATAGCGAGGTCGTCACAATGATGGCCATGGTCGTCACAATGATAGTCATGGTCGTCACAATGATAGCGAGGTCGTCACAATGATAGCCTATGTCGTCATAATTATAGCCACGGTCGTCACAATGATAGCCACGGTCGTCATAATAATAGCCATGGTCGTCACAATGTTAGACACAATCATCACACGATAGCCATGGTTGTTGCAACAATAGCCATGGTAGCTGCAATGATAGCCAACCTAGTGTCTGTTACAAGATAAATCACATCAGTGTCTACATCCTCCTACTGAATTTTGGAAAATGGCAATGGGACCTTGACAATTCCATCACAAATTTGTTTGTGTAACCTTTCTATTTAAAGATTAAGCCTGATGTAAACCCTGATATACAAGGACTGATCGATAAGTTGTGAGCCTCATTTTAAGGGTTTGACTTTTGGTGGACATACTGTAGTATTTTCAGTGCCCAATTTAGTGAAACATGTCTTGTGGTCTTAATTTGATACTTAGCGTGGTCTTACCAAAGTGAAACATGTCTTGTGGTCTGAATTTGATACTTAGTACGGTCTTACCAAAGTGAAATTTAAACATGTCTTGTGGTCTTAATTTGACCCCACGTATGGTCTAACCAAAGTGAAAGTCAAATATGTCTTATGGTCTTAATTTGATACTTAGTATGGTCTTACCAAAGTGAAACTTGTCTTAGATCCTAAGCATGGTCTTCACTATTAAACATAGAAAAATCATACAGTGTAACCATGGCAACAAGAGCCTTCACAGAAAGAATAATTAAAAAAAAACCAGCACTAGCATAGTATATTTGTTTTGAAAAATACACATCAACAATAAATACCCATTTCAATTATGTAAATATAAAATATCTAATTCAACAACTTTCAAATTTTTATGTTAGACAATCAAAATTGTCATCTTTTGAAACAAACATTTAGGTATGAGTGATCTTAAAATGTTATCAATAATCAACAGTGGCAAATTATCTAAGTTTATTTTTATTTATTACAAATATTTTATCTTATTTGAGCCCAAAGCGGAACGGAAATTCTTTTCAGCCATTTTAACGCAACATTTTACAAGACATAAAATTGGGCGCCACGTCCATATGTATAAATCATATTAATGATAATGATTTGTGCTATTTTTAACACACTCATAAATGTTGGTGAATCAGATAAATAAATAAATGATTAGAACACATATAAGGTACATACATATATAACTTTGGGAACGACAAACACAATCAAGTTCATACGATCATAATATATGTAGTCATTTTGAAAAATAATATTTCAAAACGCATCACTGTAGTTCTTTATATCACATTAGATCAATCTGCCACTGTAGTCAATATCGTCTATCACATAGCGAACATGAGCTCCTGTTTACGAGGAACTCTCAAATAAATATATCTCTTTGGATTTCTTTCCTTGAGCATCAGCCCAACATCTTGGGTTCCCATGGTAATGTCAGATTGGAATGTCATAACGGTGGCTGAGGTTCGTCATCGTCTTCACAGCACTTGCAGATCTTGCACTTACAACAGAGTATGCATGGGGCCGCCAGAAGCAGGAAAGGGGAGGCAACCAAGAGTAGCACACCAAAGCCAGCAAAAATGCCCACGACCTGAAAAAGAACAAAAAAATGTCAAACACCTTCCAAATGTAAATTCAAATTAATGATTTTGCTATGTAAGATTGATTTATTGTATACAGGAAATTCCCACTGCAGTTTGATTTTATCGCAAGCTATTATGAAGGCGAATTTATAATTTTGCAAATACAGGTAAATTACTAAAAAATAAGTACTGAGTAAACAACATATATGCATAATTTCAGTTATAAAGGGTGATTACAGGTTATAAGAATTGATAAAATTAACTTCTTGGCGGAAATTTTCCTGCTACAAAGACCTTCTGAACTGGCATTATTCTATCTTTTTTTCTTTTAAAATTAACTAAACACAATTTTCATGGATATATTAAGGTGGTTTTATTAGCAAACGTAACCGTTACACTAATCTGGCAATCTTTTGTTTCTTTCCATTTAAGTTCTGAATGTGGGGCTATCGTAACAATGTTAGAAATGGATTGTGTGATAAGTGCTGTTTGAACTCACCTGTGTCCTGTGTACTCACCTGTGTCCTTTGTACTCACCTGTGTCCTTTGTACTCACCTGTGTCCTGTACACTCACCTGTGTCCTCTGTACTCACCTGTGTCCTGTGAACTCACCTGTGTTCTATGTACCGATACTCACCTGTGTTCAATGTACTCACCTGTGTTCTATGTACTCACCTGTGAATTAACCTGTGTTCTGTCTACTCACCTGTGTCCTGTGAGCTCACCTGTGTCCTGTGAACTCACCTGTGTCCTGTGTACTCACCTGTGTTTTATGTACTCACCTGTGTCCTGTGTACTCACCTGTGTCCTGTGTACTCACCTGTGTTCAATGTACTCACCTGTGTTCTATGTACTCACCTGTGAATTAACCTGTGTCCTGTCTACTCACCTGTGTCCTGTGAGCTCACCTGTGTCCTGTGTACTCACCTGTGTTTTATGTACTCACCTGTGTCCTGTGTACTCACCTGTGTTCTATGTACTCACCTGTGAATTAACCTGTGTCCTGTCTACACACCTGTGTCCTGTGTACTCACCTGTTTCCTGTGTACTCACCTGTGTCCTGTGTACTCACCTGTGTTCTATGTACTCACCTGTGTTCTATGTTCTCACCTGTGTTCTATGTACTCACCTGTGTCCTGTGCCAGATGACAGAGGCCCTAGAGTGTCCTAACTTGTTCTTACAGGGACCTTTGTCGTAATGTCTCAGCAAAAAATCGTCCTAAAAAATAAAATAGATGTTGAAGACTTTATCAACATAACCTTTGCTAGTTACATAACTTTGTAAAATATTTGTAAAAGACGCATATAACTCTTGATTGAATATGAACTGACAGCAAATGCAAGATCTAACACAGAAATAGATTTTAATACAAAGACTACTGATAGTTCTTTTTCCAGCCGGACTATTTTTCATCAAGGGAGGAGAGAGGTGCGAGGTGAGACAGTACTCAACAGAACAAGATTTACACAGATGTAGGACCCCCCTCCCCCCGTACTACTTACATCAACTGAGGTGAGACAGTACTCAACCGAAATAGATTTACACAGATGTAGGTACCCCCCCCCCCCGTACTACTTACATCCAGTGAGGTGAGACAGTACTTGACAGAACTAGATTTACACAGATGTAGGTACCCCCCCCCCCCCGTACTACTTACATCGAGTGAGGTGAGACAGTACTCAACAGAACTAGATTTACACAGATGTAGGACCCCCACCCCCCTGTACTACTTACATCCAGTGAGGTGAGACAGTACTTGACAGAACTAGATTTACACAGATGTAGGTACCCCCCCCCCCCCCCCCGTACTACTTACATCGAGTGAGGTGAGACAGTACTCAACAGAACTAGATTTACACAGATGTAGGACCCCCACCCCCCTGTACTACTTACATCCAGTGAGGTGAGACAGTACTTGACAGAACTAGATTTACACAGATGTAGGTAACCCCCCCCCATACTACTTACATCCAGTGAGGTGAGACAGTACTCAACCGAACTAGATTTACACAGATGTAGGTAACCCCCCCCCCCATACCACTTACATCCAGTGAGGTGAGACAGTACTCAACAGAACTAGATTTACACAGATGTAGGACCCCCCCCCCCCTGTACTACTTACATCCAGTGAGGTGAGACAGTACTCAACCGAACTAGATTTACACAGATGTAGGTAACCCCCCCCCCCCCCCCCCGTACTACTTACATCGAGTGGGGTGAGACAGTACTCGACGGAACTAGATTTACACAGATGTAGGACCTCCCCCCCCCATACTACTTACATCGAGTGAGGTGAGACAGTACTCAACAGAACTAGATTTACACAGATGTAGGACCCCCCCCCCCCCCCCCCGGTACTACTTACATCGAGTGAGGTGAGACAGTACCCCCTCCCCCGTACTACTTACTACATCGAGTGAGGTGAGACAGTACCCCCCCCCCCCCCCCCCGTACTACTTACATCCAGTGAGGTGAGACAGTACCAGCAGAACACGTGTTTACACCTCTTACACATCATCTGGGCACAACCGTCATTTCTCTCTATTGGCACATGGCAAACTGGACATCGTTTGATACAGGCATCCTCTGCACTGCTGTACGGTATTCTGTAAGATAAATGTTTGTCAATGTGACGGTACATGTACATACCGCCATATCCTTTCAACTGCCCCTATTGTATAGCGTAGCACGACCAAAACTGTTTGTCATTAGAAGGCCATAAAAATTTTGATTTTCATTATGCATTTATTTGTGTTTTCAAATTGAAATAAAAAGCAAGTTTGTTATCTTACAATAGTTCAGATGTGGAAAATATTATTTTAACATAAAAGGAAGAAAATTATGTATCATGCAATTATTTTGATATATGTTTATTGCTCTCAATATCTGATTAATTTAATTAAATACAATTATTTTCTTATACATCAATTACCATTTGTAAACAAGTTTAATAATTCTTGTAATAGCTATGACAGATAAATTGTCAAACAAACTTAAATAAATGTTATGAAAGATTAATATTTCAACAAATGCTGTGTTTTTATTTTAATCTTTTGTAGATTTAACATTGACAATTGAAGGTTTTAATCCGTTGGGAAAGAAATATGAATTCTTGTCACACCAGGCAGACTACCGAGCATTAATTCCTACCCAGCATCCTCTAGTCGTCCACTGAGCATCATCTCGTCGCAGGTTTTGGTCGTGTGCCATCCCGACTTACAGATGGAGCAGAACTTCAGTCCACACTGCAAGTAAACAAAGATTATATTTCGCAATTGAACTTCAGATAGTTAAAGACAGTCACCTTTTCATACCTAGGGCAGGGTGAGTGGGTGGGGCCTAACATAGCCACACCTCAGTTTATATAATTGTAATATGAACAGAAACACATTCCTGCACAGTGCCCCGGTCTGAAATCAAACTCAGATTCTCAGGTATGATAACCAACTTTCAGCTCAACCTGCTGTGCCAAAGAAGCATGCTCGGTCAGCTGAGTGACAGAGACCGTATTAAACACTATGTACAAGATACAACGACTCAATCAATTTGCACTATTCCCCCTGTTTTTCTTGATATTTCCAAAATCTTTACACGAAACTCCCAATACCACCATCTCAGGATTTAGTTGGGTGTCAATACAAATAAATAGAACAGAAAAAAATCACATTCCTGCCAAATGTCCCAACCAGGAATCGAACGCAGGTCTCGAGCACGATAATCTACATCTCTACCAACTACGCCAAAGAAGCATGCTCCATGAGTGAGTGAGTGACAAGACCTCTATATACCACTATGTACACAATAGAGAAATTTTCTTGCGTCTAGGGAGGAATAAACACTTTCCAAAACAAAGTTTCGATTTACATTGTAAATAATTTGTAGCTTAATTTGTGAACATCTTGGTACCAACCATCGTTTGAAATTGATTTGTTCTCTGATAGTTTCATATTTTTTCTTCTTTGCTCTACTTTTCTCTTTTATCTCAATTTCACAAAATTTGAGAATTCATTCTTTTGAGCATAAAAGTATCAATGATTGTCTTGAACTGTCAAATAAAAGATGGTCACCTATTAGCCATTTAGTTTTTCTGATCAGTCCCAAATCAATACAGCACAACAAGGGACCAAGGGAACTTGCATATGAAATTTGGGAAAGATCCATCTAGCACTTCTCAAGATATAAAACGGGAGCAAAAATGGTTCAAGGACGGACAATGGATAAACTAAGGACTCCAGAGACAAGGTGATTTGAAAAGTTGACCATCTAATGATTGTGGGATAAAAACACAAATAAGATGCCCAGAGGTCCTGTATCACTCATCTGGATATATAGCTATATCAAAGCAATCATGGCAAAATATGTTCACAAAGGACCCAGGGACAGAGACAGACCCCAGGACCAATCCTTGTAGCATTGTAGTGTTTATCTGTATAAAAGCTGTAGTGGGGATCTCAACTGTTTCTGACTTGTGACTCAGAAACATAGTGTCCCTAAGGGTGTGGACAGACCCCCCCCCCCCAAAAAAAAACCCCCACATGTCAATGCCAATACCATATCACGATTGTCTTCGTCTCTTTATGCCCAGCCAATTATTTATATATGGTTACAAATTGGTAGCAATCTCAACCAATTTCAAGTTAAACATTATTTTTGGCCCCACCCCTTAGTCTGGGGGTGGGAGGTGTCAGCCTGTCAATTTGTACAATTCTTAATCCCACCACACATGGGGATGCTTATGACAAGATAAAGTTGACATCCAATGATTATGGTTCCAGAGAGGGAGTCACTAAAACCAAAATAGCCAAATTATTTGTTATTCTCCTTGCTACAACATTTCAACCCAGGGTACAACAACAGAATTTAATCATGGTGTTTTAACACGAAGAAATATTTACAGTTATTTCCAAACAACAGAAATTAATAAACAGACAAACCATTCCCACCTACCCTGGTGTGAAAGCCAGAGTAGTGATATTATCTCACACACACCTTGTATTGAAATCTGTCCAATGTTGGCAGTTTACCTGGTCATCACCGTAAACTGACACCAGGAACGAAGCCTGTTTGTCAATAATGTAACCAAAGTCGGTCAATATATAATCAAAGGTTCTATATGTAGGTTGGAGGTTTACCCTCCCTGTTAATTAAACACCTATCAGTTTTATTTCCCCTGTGACTTTCCCCTCCCGTTCCTGTGGAGCGGACATTGTCCCTGGTGGTTTCTCCTGTTAATACCACCTGCTCTGTTATCTATATGTTATTTCCCCTGTGACTACCCCCTCCCGTTCCTGTGGAGCGGACATTGTCCCTGGTGGTTTCTCCTGTTAATACCACCTGCTCTGTTATCAACATGTTATTTCCCCTTTGACTATACCCTCCCGTTCCCGTTCCTGTGGAGCGGACATTGTCCCTGGTGGTCTCCTGTTAATACCACCTGCTCTGTTATCTACATGTTATTTCCCCTGTGACTACCCCCTCCCGTTCCTGTGGAGCGGACATTGTCCCTGGTGGTTTCTCCTGTTAATACCACCTGCTCTGTTATCTACATGTTATTTCCCCTGTGACTATCCCCTCCCGTTCCTGTGGAGCGGACATTGTCCCTGGTGGTCTCCTGTTAATACCACCTGCTCTGTTATCAACATGTTATTTCTTTTGGAACAGAATTGTAATTTTGTGAGGTCAAAATCCTGTAAACAATACACCCCTCTAAGGTTCAGCTTATAAAATTCAGTTCTATATTCCATTCTTTTGGCAATGGGGAGTTGCCATGGAAAGCGCTCTTGCCTTTCACCAAGTTGACCAGGTTTAATTCCCCGATTGTATGTGAGAATTTATGGAATCAAACTGCCTGACTACATGGTTTTTCTGTGGGTACTCTGGTGTCCCCCCACATAAAGACCTCTCCCTCACCCCCTCCTCATTACTTTAGTCCTGAGGGCCAACCCTTCGCGCCAACAAGAGTGATTAATATAAGTTATGATATCTTGTTTCATTTCAATTGTTGTAAAATAATAAAAAAAAAAAAATCACATATACAACACAAAATTCCCAACACTGATCTATTCAACAAAAAATATATTTCGAAAATATTTTTTTTAAAAATCCAGAAATAGGGGAAATTTTTCTGTTTTATATACATTACCACAAGAATTCCACAGAAGTGGCTGTGTCACCTAAAGTCTGGTCGACAGCAGAAAGATAATAACATGGCCGATACACACTTTTCAATAGGGAAAAGACTTTTTTAAATTAACAAAAATCATCTAGGCTCAAGGAAACTCAATTTATCTCACAGAAGATTTAGTTTCAAAGGATCAAGAGAACTCAAGTTATTGCACGGAAATCTTTGTTTGGACTTCAGTTCTATTTATAGTAACAGTGACCTTGATCTTTGACCTTCAAACCTGAAGAGCAATTCCAAGCCGAATTTTTCACTGTCTGAAGTTTGATTTTGCTTTAAGCCCAAGTGAACTCAAGTTAAGGCATGGATACCTTTGTCCGATGTCGCAACCAACGACCAATCACGCTGATGAAGTGATCCATATAGAAAATCATGTTGTCTTTTTCAAGCAACAAAAAATATCAGACCATGAGGTTAATTATAATCATGCTGTCATAACATTGCTATATTAAAGCAGAGATATCATGGCTGCTTATAGTGCTATATAAATACAGTGGATTCCACTTAATATCATTCCTGTTAATATCAAATTCCTCTTTATATCATGATTTCCCCAAATACCACTTATCCCTCTATATACCTGCACACTATAGGTGAGTGCGCACTATATGCGAGAAATTACATAAAATCTATGTAATTTTATTTGGTTATTATCATGTATTTTAAGGTCAATTCCTCTTAATAACATGTTTTTTAACCAATCAAATAAAATATCCAGAAAATGGTATCATTTCCATTGATTTCAGATACAACAGACCTGTACAAAATATTGCATAGAAAATAAGATATATCAAAAAAAGATCTTTTAATGAAATAATATTATCTATAGATTGAGTACATTGAATAGCTTACTTTTAATTATGGAGCATGGAAATACACTCTATATAGTGGAAAACATGTTTTCTCTTAAAGTCACATACCTGTTAATATCATGTTTTTGTCTGACAAATGCAACAATCTATAAAGAGGAATGCACTGTATAAATATTTTTTCAGCACTGGTGTTTTACTTTCCTTTTTATATGACAGATTATACACCTTTTAAATTACCAAACACATCTTTTTACTTTCGACTGAGACATATTCAGAAACAAATACAAAATCATATAAAATATACTGATTCCATCTCGACATCCCTAAACCCTATACATATAGCCCTGACCTACAAGGCACATTAAAACATCCTGTCACACCTTGTACTGTCACACCTTGTAATAAGTCTGTGTGTCCTGCTACAGGTAAGTGTAACAGATGATGATAAATCACACACTACTTTATAACAATTAGTCGGTAGTGAATGACATTATGAGGAATCATCCTTACAAATCAGTACAATGCTGTGCTAGATTTATACATAGGATCATACTCAGTCTCCTAATAATACACAGACAGGCCAGCCCATTGTTTACAATCCCAGCTACCTTATTAGACTGTTGTTTAGAAACCATGGTAGCATGGTTTGTTGTTTAGAAACCAACTTGACGGTAACATGGACTGTTGTATAGAAACCAAGGTAACATGGACTGTTGTTTAGAAACCAAGGTAACATGGTCTGTTGTTTAGAAACCAACTTGAAGGTAAATTGGTCTGTTGTTTAGAAACCAAGGTAACATGGTTTGTTGTTTAGAAACCATTAGGCAACATGGTTTGTTGTTTAGAAACCAACTTGAAGGTAATTTTGTCTGTTGTTTAGAAACCGACTTGAAGGTAACTTGGTCTGTTGTTTACAAACTAACTTAACTATAACTAAGTTTGCAATTAAGAAACAAGGTAACTTAATTGGTCTGTTGTTTGCAAACCAAAGTAACTTGGTCTGTTGTTTGATTGTATCAGCCCTGGTTACTTGGTTTTTGTTAAGAAACCCAGGACATTAATTCGAAAACCTAGATAACTTAGTCTGTTGTTTACAAACCAAGGTAACTTGGTCTGCTAAGAAACCTAGGTAATTTAATCAGTTCTATTATTAAGAAATCTAGGTAACTTTTTCTGTAGTTAAGAAACCAAGGTAGCTTAGTTAATTGTTTAGAAACTGAGGTAACTTGGTCTGTTGTTCAGAAACCAAGATCAAACAGACAATTGTTTACAAAACCTGGAAAAAACAAGTCCATTTTTTAAATACTTCAGTCACTTATATTTTTGTCACAAAATTAGGTTACCAGACACAGTGCAACTTCTCTAAACAATTCATGCATGGGACATAATTATTTGGTCGGTTTAGAGAGTGTTCGGTTTGAAGAAGTAAACCAAAATGACCGATCGGGATCAGGATATAACTGATCGATAGCCTTTTCGTACATAATATGTACAAGTTGAAGTTTCGTACATTAATATGTGTGGAACATGATTAGCTACACGTGTGCCATTTGTTTATTGAATTAATGCATATTATACGGTAGTTTTTAGTATTAAACCAACTTAGTTTACCTATATAACACACATATTCTTACGCAAACGTATGTGTATATTATTATGAAGTTGTAGAACATGATATGAGAAGGGTAAGAAACATGAAATATTTAAATAGGAAAATTCAAATGCGATGAAAATGAGGAGCGAGCATTTAAAAACTAGAAACAGCTACAGAATGTCATGGTACATGTAGGTCAAGGTCATCTTCACTCATTCACCCTTGAAGACACATTTG
This sequence comes from Mimachlamys varia, assembly GCA_947623455.1. Classification (NCBI taxonomy): domain Eukaryota; kingdom Metazoa; phylum Mollusca; class Bivalvia; order Pectinida; family Pectinidae; genus Mimachlamys; species Mimachlamys varia. The sequence continues at coordinate 7,560,302 of OX392530.1, forward strand.
AACTCTTCTAATTCAAAGGTTGGAAAAGTTCATTATGACATTTCAGGGGTGAGTGAGTTAAGTATGACAGATAGTAAGGAGGAAGACAAATTATACTTCGAAATCTCTGTCTGCAGCAATTAAACAGATGATGGATTCAGAGACACATAAAACAAGCTTTAATTTCGTGTTAATGACGCATTACCTACTGAAACTATCATAAAATTTTATACTGATGTATTTCATTCTCTAGCAAAAACTTTAGGGAAACCATGTTTTGTGGTGTGAGTGCCGAGGGCAACACCACAAAACCTCAAAAACAGAAATAACAGATAAAGGTAATTATGATGAATATAAACTCCAATGGTCTCCACCAGTTGTTACAGAGTGTTCTATATATATATAACAGGTAGTCTATGTCTGTCACACCAACATCTAGATCATTAAAATGTACAATTTCATGACAAGCTTATTAACAGCGATTCAATAACTGCTACAGTCTTGTGAGGTAAATTTTAAGAACTGTTCATGAAGCTGAAAGAAATTAACACACCACCCACTGGCAACACTTAACTTTATTCTCTCTACTCTCTTTGTATTTCCAACTTTTTTTAAAAGAATTTTCCTGACTTTGTTTTGGAATCATTTTTGATGAAATATGTACTTATAGAGGATTGCTTCCTGCTTCATCTCATACTATTTGTACTGTTGATTAAAGAATTCAGAGTTATTTACAACATCTCTTTTTTAGGAAGCCACTTTAAAGTCATTTTGGTAATTATATATAGAGAAATGGTGTCATATTGAAATAAATAGTGTTGATAATTCTGTGTTAATGCTCCATAAAAACACAACAGAAAATTATACGAATATTATGAGAAGAAACATGGATATTTCTGTACAAAGTGACTCAATATTGTCAAAATCCACCCATAAACAAAGTCAGGAAAATTCATTGAAAAAGTTTGGAAATACAAAGAATACATAGCAAATTTTAAAAAATGTTTCCATACTTATGGCATGGTATGGTAGATAATGGAATCAGAGACACACAAACCAAGTTTTAATTTCGTGTTAATGACGCGTTACCTATTGAAGCTATCATAAACAAGATTTAATTTTGTGTGTTACTGATGCACTACCTACAGAAACTATCATAAAATTTTACACTGATGTATCATCTCATTCTCTGGCAAAAACATTAGAGAAATCATGTTTTGTGGTGCAATTGCTGAGGGCAACACAACAAATAGTTGAAAACAGAAATAACAGATAAAGGTAATTATGATGAATATAAATCCCAACTGTCTCTTCCTGTTAACAGAGTGCAGTGTTCCAGTTAATTTTTTGACCAATGCGTACTGGTACACAGAGTTTGAAGACAAGTGCGTAATAGGTGTACAACTAGTACTAGACCCATATTTTCGTTTCAATCAACTTAAATATGGTACATAACATGCAATGAACTAGGCCTACACTATCTGGCATTCAAGCACACCACTCACACCTCTCAGAAGACACCCCCTAACATCAGAAAAATGGGAGTTGTCGTAGGCCTATCTAATATTTTTCAAGAAAAACATTTATTTTATTGACTTGTTATGAGCCTAATTGCGTGCAGTGTTTTAACCACCAGACATTATCTCTTCTGAAACTTTAGAAACTTTCAAAAACCGCCTCTCCTCTCTACCAAATTAGCTCGGTTTCTCACTCTCTTTTCCTGTATATAAATCTCAACCCAAACATTGACGTAATCTTCAATATGATGAAGTAGGTCAATTACTGGGTAGACGTAGACGTAAACTAGTATGCGTAATTGCCAAATTCTTGTGCGTAACTGGTACACATACTTTTTTCTGATGCGTACTTCAGGAAAATTAATGCGTACAATATGCATGTACCCATCTTATCTGGAGCACTGGAGTGGTCTATATATATAACAGGTAGTCTATGTCTGTCACACCAACATCTAGATAATTAAAATGTACTATTTCAAGACAAGTTTATTAACAGCGATTCAATAACCGCTACAGTCTTGTGAGGTAAATTTCAAGAGCTGTTAATGAAGCTGAAAGAAATTAACACACCACCCACTGGCAAAATGTCACCCTATGGACTTTATTCTCCTTGTTATAAAACAGCTAAAACTTATATATCCCCTGATATGTGTCATGATCCTTAGTCTATACCCATTTGTTGTAATTATTAGTAAAAAAAATATTAAAATTTTCATCAACGTGTAGAATTCTAGAATTAGGTTGGAGTGACCATGAACAGTGGAAATGGCCTTATCCTAGAAATAAGGACATTAGTCTCATACAGATATAAATAACAAGTTTATCCTGCACAATGCAACCTACCTCCATATATATATTCATAAACCATATTTTGAATTTGGTTTTTTGGAAGAATTATTTTTTGTATTTATTTGAGCGTTTTCCCTATATCTGGGACATGTATAAAAAACCATGGTTACCACATGAAACTAACCAAAAGACTACATAGAAAGCTAGTAATTAGCTTTCGGATTTTGATATGTACGCAGATATGTAAAGGGCTAAAAGTTGTCTACGAATCAATTTTTTCTTGAAAAATCATGACGCACACAAGTACTCTTCATTATGTCTACCAAATTTATCATTTCTATTTTTTTCTCTAATTCCAATACATGTTATTTACATGTTTAAGTACAAAAAGAGACGCTAGACCTTTTGGCTATTAAGAAGATGTTGCTAGAAGATTTTAAAACATTTGACCCATGTGACCTTTAAAGTGGGTCAAGGTCATTCATTTGAACAAACTAGGTAGCCCACCATCCCAGCATGCCAAATATCAAGAGCCCTGGGCCTTTCCGGATTTTCTTGAAGATTATAAGACATTTGACCCTGTGACCTTGCAAGGGTCAATGTAATTCATTTGAACTAGTTATTCATCAAAGCATGCTAGAAGCATAATTTCAGCACCAATGGCCTTTCAGTTATTGAGGAAAAGTTTACCCATGGCATACGGCGGACACCAGAGCAAAATGGCTGAAGGTCAACCTTACCCTTTGGATCAGGTGAACTAAAAATGTTTTTGTCTTGACCAATGACCACCAAAATGTCATCAAGTTTAGAAGTTGATAATGTGATGGTATGGTGTGAATTATGAACCAAATATGTAAAGGGCTTCGCTCATGAGATAGCTTGTACACATGCTTTTTATTCTCAAAAGTGGTTGATGGGGACCTTTAACCTTGACCAATGATTATCATAAATGATCTTATTGTGTGAATATGAACTACTAAATCTGTCAAGGGGCTTGTTCATAAAATATCTTGTATACAGGGTTATCACAGATGCACGCACATATATACAGACAAAGTGAATAATATTTACCCCCTTCACTCCTTACCTAAATGGTTTATTTTTGGAGGGGGTAATTATTATTTCTCAAAGATTCCGTAAATCTTTTCATCACACTATTTATTATCAGAAATTGTGGCCAGAGTTCGAAAGAACCAGGATACCGTCTAGGTACTTCTTCCAATGTCAGTTGGAAGCTAACCATATCTTGAGTATACGTAATAGAGAACCGTCCTGTTCAATTAAGAGTCAGCTTCACTTTGTGTAGATAACATTAATGTAAGCTACATGTACATGTCCGTCGAATGGTCAAACGAGGGTTGTGATTGGTCAGTAGCCGAAATAACAACTCTGACCAATCGAGTTAGTTGATTTTAAAACATGCAACACACAAAAGGAGTACGCCAAATATCCAACACTATCAATGACGTCACAAACATGTGTACTCTCAGGTAAGATACATTCCTAAGGACTTACACGTATAAATAAATATGTATTATATAACAAACACATAGAATATCGGGTTACAATTATGATCTATGGTAAAAGTTTCAAACAATCTGATTAAAGTTAATGTCTCTGCTCTTTTAAGATCTGAGAAAATCACATAGGGGGTCACGTCCTGATGACCTTTTGCATTAGCCAATCAAATTACTACTGTCAGAATCTTAAAGGTGAATTTCTGATGCGACAAAGCTTGCATAATCGCATTTGTACGTTTAGTCATTTTGTCACCAAAAAGTTCATGTGAAATAATGTGGTGAAATGATTTTCTGCAAAATGACAGGTCATTTGAAAATTATTTTAGTGTTTAGAAAAGAGGTGACAAAGGTCATTGGGACGTGACCCCCTATGGGATGTTGTCAGATCCTTGTAAAACCGAGTGAGAACAAGGATCTGTATTTTAATCAGATTGAAGTTTCAAACACAATTATACAAAATTATAACTTACAGTAGGACAGTCGACAGCGATTGGTTTGGAGCTTTCTCCACTTGAAGTACTACACACATGACACACAGTTTCACATCCAGCTTCTGGACAAAATGTTCGGTTAGGGTCTAAATCTACCTCTGAAACAGAAATCATTCTTATTACAACCATAACCTTATGGTGTTTAGACTCTGAGAAAATTTGTAAGACACTGTTCAACACCCATGTTTTTAACCATCATTTCATTTATATATGTAAAAATGTTTTGAACAAGAATTATTCGTTACTATAATTGTCTCGCCTTCTTCGATTTGTCAATAATGCTAAAGTCCAAAGGAACTATAACAGTATGACAAAATACACACAGGAAGATGATATCAGTAACTAAGCCAGGTTTCAATTTAATTTTGTATCAATGATAATATCAAAAGTGGATACTAATGTACATTCTCTAAATTCGCATGTTTTTACCCCAAAACAGCAGAACCTGCAAATTTTCCTCCATTAAAAAAATTCAGGAAAGAGTTCAGTATGATGATATCAGTGACTATATATAACCAAAGTAAAAGAACTAAGGGGGTAAACGTTTCACGTTTCAGATAGAAATTCATCCCAAAACATTAGGGGCGACGAAATACTGACAAATAAATAAAGCATTAATAGTAAACAAATTGAAGACAAATTTTAACAATTTTTTTTTTATCCCTTATTCTATTGTAGTTGATTTCTTTACCAATGCGTGCTTATGACACAATTCAATTTTCAATTCTAACTGAAATATTTTTTTTTTAGAAAATGTCAACAATATTTCACGAAGAAATAATATAAATGCTTGATCAATATAGATATCAGTTTGAGCTTTCAGGATTTTTACTGACATAAATTTCAACGTTAATCATTTACTTAAAAATCGATAGCGTGATATATTCACTCCATTACACTATGCTTAGAGACAGCGTGATGAATTTCACAACAGACCAGAATTAATCCATATTCATACAACTTTTTTGTATACACAAGCACCTACAATTTCTGATAACAATGAAGGACCGATCAGTATAAGGCTACCATACCTCTTTGGTGTCGTAATCTTTTATAGCGATCAAACAATTTGGCTTCCACTAGATTTGCAATCTGGAAAAAATTGTAAACATAGATAAATGGACAGTAGTAGGAGTTTGTGTGTTTAGCATGTAGACTGATGTCAGAGATTTTTTAATGGCCGTTCTCGATCGGTTCAACCAGTGAATTGTCATCCATCATGGTTAGAATTGATTGAATGAAACGTTCGTAAATTCAAGATTTTTATTTTATTGTACAACTACATCATGTACTTGATCATTTAATTGAAGATTCAATGAAATCTGCCTGTTAGGTAAGATGGAATTTTCCAGACAAATTGTTTCCCATAAAGGGCGATATTTCCCCTAAAAAGGTTTGAAATCTGAGCCTTTTCACAAGTAGACTGGGGTGCAATAATATGTTCAGGCATGCAATATTTTTAATATAATTATATTTTAGGCATTTTGACAAATTTTCAATTATTTCTATCACTTTCTTTTTTGAGTGAAATATTGAAAGTTTACATACTTGTAGAAATTCCTCTGATAATACTTGTATATTTTTCTGTAGCCAATTTCAACAGATAATTCAAATTACAGTTTTAAAACTATAAATATGTTGGTGCAACAAGAATGCCCCTGCACCTCGTTTTATTTCAATGTCCGCAAATGATCCTGCTTTATTTTGACCTTGCAGAATTATAACAAGGGGCCCATGGGCCTTAATGGTCACCTGAGTTTTGAACACTGTCAGGTCAGCAAGGACGCTGTTTAAGGTTAAATAGTCCCTCAACATCATCAATCCTTGAGCTTTGGACTCAATGGTCAAACCCAGTGACTTTAATCTTTGTTCAACTGACTTCTCAAAAGTGGAAAGTTATAAGTTTTCCTTGACCTTTGAACCAGTAACCTTGATGTCTTTGACCCTGTGACTTTGACTTTTGGTCAGTTGACTCCAACTGTTAAATTCCAACCAAGTTTACTTCATCATGTCATAACAAAATATTAATCTGTAAAACGCTACAACATGTGACCTTGATTTTTAACCTATGACCTTGACTTTATGTCAGTTGACTCTTTGTTAAATTCGGACTAACTATGCTTCATAATGTCATAACAAAATGTACATCAGTGAAAAAATACAAATTTGACCTTGACCTTAGACCTGGTGACCTTGATTTCGATAAGTTGAGCCCTTGCTTAATTCCTACTAACTTTGCTCCATAATGTCATGTTGTTTAGTTCAGATCAAAGAAAGAATGAAGTTGCTATGTGCTGATACAGAATAGTGATTGTTAAGGGCACACAACTTTACAGTGTGTCCATCACACCAGCAAAGTGTCAAACTCGGAAAAAACTAGGAACTGTCTCGGCACAAAATTTGATTTATGGACAGACAAATGTAGGTCAAAATCAATTGTCTTTGTTTAAGAATATTAAAGGACCTCTTTTGAGCACAACCTGATTTAATCTCACAAGGAAGCTCATACTTCAGGCCCTGTGGACATCTTGAATTGTTTTAGCAATAAGTCGGGTTGCTATAATTTGCATCTACATGTAATTCCTGGGGCGCGGGCGAATTTCCACTGTTCATGAAAGAAGTCCTTTATTGTATTAGATAGGCCACTGACTCCCCCTCCCTTACCCCCTTATAAGCATGTTGTGGGAGTTATAACAATAAACAATACATATCATTGGTGAGACAAGTATATCCCTACCTCTGAAGCCTCAAGTCGTCCTTGTTTTTTACAGCTAGCATCAGGACAGGTAATAGCCATGATGTTACCCTCCACAATCATCACTTGTAGGTACTGCTTCATACACTGTCAAACACAAAATATAATATGTTACCCTCCACAATCATCACCTGTAGGTACTGCTTCATACACTGTCAAACATAAAATATAATATGTTACCCTCCACAATCATCACCTGCAGGTACTGCTTCATACACTGTCAAACATAAAATATAAAATGTTACCCTCCACAATCATCACCTGTAGGTACTGCTTCATACACTGTCAAACACAAAATATAATATGTTACCCTCCACAATCATTACCTGTAGGTACTGCTTCATACACTGTCAAACACAGAATATAATATGTTACCCTCCACAATCATCACCTGTAGGTACTGCTTCATACAATGTCAAACACAAAATATAAAATGTTACCCTCCACAATCATCACCTGTAGGTACTGCTTCATACACTGTCAAACACAAAATATAATATGTTACCCTCCACAATCATCACCTGCAGGTACTGCTTCATACACTGTCAAACACAAAATATAAAATGTTACCCTCCACAATCATCACCTGTAGGTACTGCTTCATACACTGTCATTAGTTATAGTGTTGAGGGCATTTTCTTCCTAATGAAGGCGAGTAATATATATAATATTGAGGGCATTTTCTTCCTAATGAGGGAGAGTGACATCTATAATATTGAGGGCATTTTCCTCCTAATGAGGGAGAGTGGCAGTTATAATGTTGAGGGCATTTCACTCCTAATGAGGGAGAGTGACATCTATAATATTGAGGGCATTTTCCTCCTAATGAGCGAGAGTGACAGTTATAATGTTGAGGGCATTTTCCTCCAAATGAGGGAGAGTGGCAGTTATAATGTTGAGGGCATTTTCTTCCTAAGGAAGGCGAGTGATATATATAATGTTGGGGGCATTTTCTTCCTAATGAGCAAGAGTGACAGTTATAATGTTGAGGGCATTTTCCTCCTAATGAGCGAGAGTGACAGTTATAATGTTGAAGACATTTTCTTCCGAATGAGGGAGAGTGGCAGTTATAATGTTGAGGGCATTTTCTTCCTAAGGAAGGCGAGTGATATATATAATGTTGGGGGCATTTTCTTCCTAATGAGCGAGAGTGACAGTTATGATATTGAGGGCACTTCCTTCCTAATGAGGGAGAGTGACAGTTATGATATTGAGGGCATTTTCCTCCTAATGAGCGAGAGTGACAGTTATAATGTTGAAGACATTTTCTTCCAAATGAGGGAGAGTGACATATTTAATATTGAGGGCATTTCCCTCCTAATGAGGGAGCTTGACAGATATAATATTGAGGGTATTTCTCTCCTAATGAGGAAGAGTGACAGTTATGATATTGAGGGCACTTCCTTCCTAATGAGCGAGAGTGACAGTTATAATGTTGAAGACATTTTCTTCCAAATGAGGGAGCTTGACAGATATAATATTGAGGGTATTTCTCTCCTAATGAGGAAGAGTGACAGTTATGATATTGAGGGCACTTCCTTCCTAATGAGGAAGAGTGACAGTTATGATATTGAGGGCACTTCCTTCCTAATGAGGAAGAGTGACAGTTATGATATTGAGGGCACTTCCTTCCTAATGAGGGAGAGTGACAGTTATGATATTGAGGGCACTTCCTTCCTAATGAGCGAGAGTGACAGTTATAATGTTGAAGACATTTTCTTCCAAATGAGGGAGAGTGACATATTTAATATTGAGGGCATTTCCCTCCTAATGAGGGAGCTTGACAGATATAATATTGAGGGTATTTCTCTCCTAATGAGGAAGAGTGACAGTTATGATATTGAGGGCATTTCCCTCCTAATGAGGGAGAGTTACAGTTATAATGTTGAGGGCATTTTCCTCCTAATGAGGAAGAGTGACAGTTATAATGTTAAGAGGGCATTTTCCTCCTAATGATGGAGCTGACATATATAATATTGAGGGCATTTTCCTCTTAATGAAGGAGCTTGACAGATATAATATTGAGGGCATTTTCCTCCTAATGAGCGAGAGTGACAGTTATAATGTTGAAGACATTTTCTTCCAAATGAGGGAGAGTGACATCTTTAATTTTGAGGGCATTTCTCTCCTAATGAGGGAGCTTGACAGATATAATATTGAGGGTATTTCTCTCCTAATGAGGGAGAGTGACAGTTATGATATTGAGGGCATTTCCCTCCTAATGAGGGAGAGTGACAGTTATGATATTGAGGGCATTTCCCTCCTAATGAGGGAGCTTGACAGATATAATATTGAGGGTATTTCTCTCCTAATGAGGGAGAGTGACAGTTATGATATTGAGGGCATTTCCCTCCTAATGAGGAAGAGTGACAGTTATGATATTGAGGGCATTTCCCTCCTAATGAGGAAGAGTGACAGTTATGATATTGAGGGCATTTCCCTCCTAATGAGGAAGAGTGACAGTTATGATATTGAGGGCATTTCCCTCCTAATGAGGGAGCTGACAGCTATAGCATTGAGGACAATTTCCTCTTGATGAGGTCAGGTTAGCAATATGTTGTTGTGGGCATTTTCCTCCCTACGACAGAAAGTTGACAGCAATAATGTTTCTTAAATTGTGACTAGTTGAGGGAGGGATAACATTAGTTATATCTTTATATGTTATTATAAATTTAGGAAAAGGGTTTGAGATTAGATTTTGATGGAAGGACAACATGATGTGTAAAATTGCATGGAGATGCATGAACAAACTGGCTCAATTGCTTTGTACTTATTTTGACATGAAGTGAAACCCCTGGCAAATATTTAGGATAGGGATGACAATGCAATGTTCTCTGACTAATGTAATTTGAATTTATACTCTCTAAACTAAAGTCTACAAGTCAACTAATCACCTCTCAGAATAACACTGTACACCCTATCTGAATGTTAAGAAGTCAGGAATCAGATTTCATTCATCAGTCGCCTTTAGTACAATACGGGTTTAAATGCTTCTTTATTGTTAGCCAGAAAGCATGCTAATCTGCCTATAACCCTGATTTAGGAACACAACGAGTTACACGGTCAACTAACAGGGTGTAGCTTACAGAGGGATTGATTCGTAATTATTGTTTAATACAAGGTCATTCAACTGTGTCCATACCAAAACTTTTAATTATCATTATACCATGTACAATGGTAATGCATATACATGTATATATATAGTATATACGAAATTCATATCCAATGGCAACACATGAACAACCATTTCACAATCGCTAATGCACAATTCAGATCATGAATTAATTAAAGAATTCAATGTAAGGAGTCCCCAGCTGATGTATGACATGTACATGTTCCGAATCTCGCATTACCAATCATAAAATCACCTGCGGATGAAATTGACCACACCGGGGATTGAACTATGTAATTATATTCCCAGTACCCTTTTACTGTAAATAATTACATACATTAATGCCAATCAGTTTGTTCAACTCATTCACCCCTGAAATTACATGATGAAGTAATCTTACTTTTGAACTGGAAGAGCTCAAATGTGTCTTATGGGGTGAATGAGTTTAGTCATCAGGGGAAGGAAGAATACGTTATAACTACATACTATAGAGTATAAATGTACAGCTAATTAGGACACATTAAGCTAACCTCCGTAACCATGTAACCATTCCGGGTAACCATGTAACCATTCTGCATAACTCTCCAGTGATTTTGTTTGCCCATTTTTACAGCCGATTAAAGACTGTTTCCCCCAGTCAAAATTTGTGGTATTTTCCCAAAATGAAGCAAAATTCAAGAATATTTTCCCAGTTTAACTGAAAATCCTACTATATTTTCCCAAATTAATGAGCCACAGGCTGCTGCAAAATCAAGGTAGCAAAAACACTGCTATAACTGGTCTGTAGCTACAGATTTATAAACAGGATTGAAGACCATGCTAATGAAATAGTAAATAGTGTAACTTGTCTTAACCAGATGTCATGATTGGGACCAAGGTTTTTGGCCAGATTACACAGGTGTCCAGTTTGTAGAGGTTTGATTTGAGTTAAGAGGGGAATATTGGGACCGAACTGTAAGGCCGAAATAGACAGGGATTTGGATTAGACAGGGGCCGGTTTAGGCAATTTATACTGTAGTACCTGGGTTGGTGTTATACTTCATGGTCAAAATTTGACAAATAACACTAAATCAAAAAAATTCCCCAAATCAGTTTTAGCATTATTTAACTTCCCATCCAATCAATGCATGCCCAGTTTTAGACTTTTGTATGCTACTTGATCAGTTTGCCTGCAGTTCCATACCTGGAAAGCTCTCCATGTCTGAAATCACAGGTGTCATGCTATCCCCCTATAACATGCTGTATGCTTCTACTTTTTGCATGTCTTTTGTTCAGCCAAGTCGCAAGTCAATTACAAGAGATAATACCTAATACCCTTAGGTACACACAGGTGGAGTGCATACACGGGAGCAATAAATCGATACAGACCCACAATTGATGCAGTTAGAGCTCACAATATGATTTACAAAAATATAAAAAGAGGTGCATGGATTCTTTCTTGATGATCAAAAATATCTTAATAATTTATGTGACATGAGAACTGGAATATCGTAGAATCCTGTGATAATGTATATTTGTGTAATGTATTTATAAAAGTACAAGATGCCCATGGGGCCTGAATTACCAACCTGATTATTAGTTAATGCAATCATGGTGAAAGATGTTTATAAATTATACAAATTTTTTCTCATTTCAAACTTGATCTGTCAGCAGCCAGTATGCTACACCCTTTCTTTATGTCACCTGCTCTCTGGATTGGAATCTGTGATAGGTAAATTGAGTTTATATAATGTAGTGTAACAAACTCTTAACAGATATCACTTAAGTATTTTTTTAATACAGTTTAGATAACTGATACCCGCTGTTTAACTATATGTTTTATACTATGTAACTACATTTGTATAATGCTTGTATGATGTAATTGTGATGTAAGACACTTTAATAAACAAAGTGATTGATAGATTTATATATGGTGACCGTTGGTGATTGTAAATCAATGTTATGTCTAAGAGATTAAGTCCCAAGGGGAGGACTAGACCCCAGATCCTGCATGGTAGCATGTGCTTTCACCTCATTATTGCAAGCATATATATATATGGTGACTGTTGGGTATTTCAACAATTCAATGTTAAATCTACCAAAGATAAAGTCCCCAGGGGCAGGCTTGACCATAGATCCTGTATAGTAGCATGTGTTTAACCCCTTTATAGACAGACATTTTATAACATACATAGTGGATCTCAACAGGCCCGTGTTATGACTAAGAGACTAAGTCTCCTGGGGTGGGCTGGACCCTGGGTCTGGGTAGCAAATGCAACCACCTCTTCCAGGCTAGGCTAGGAATTGTATAATATAATGGTTAAATATAAGAATCTATCAGTTTCTATGTTATAACCCTGAGACTTAGGACCACTCGACTAATGAAGGATAATAATATTCTTCTGTGTCCCCTTTTCAGCCTCTTTGATCCCTAAACTCCTTTGGGAATCAGCCACAGTTTTTAATTATTACCACCAGAGAATGTTCCCAACTAATCACTGCTGATGGAACAGTTTACTACAGCTAGTGACTCTCCTGATTTATCATTAGACACCGCATAACATGTACGAAAATAAATGTCACTTGATAGATACGGTGATGCTGGTATATTGATATATACGCCAACATCCCCCAGCACTACGGCATCACCTGTCTCCTCATTAAAAGGACCCACACTTACCTAGTCTATGGTGGGACTACACTCTACAGATTACGCAGACTAGAACCACTCTGTACAACAAAGTTTTATATCAGATTGGGAGTAGACATCCATTTACTGCATATAGTTGTGAATATTCGTAAAGGAATTAATTTTGCTTAATTTAAAAATGCATCAAAAGTAAGAAAAAAGTGTACACCTCGTGAACATTTTTATATTGTGGCTACGTATTGGTTTCACAATTCTTTTGTAATCTGCGAAATTATATCCCAATTAATAACTTTCAGACGGAAAATTGGAATTTTGCACTCGTCAAATTTAACTACAGAACATGTGTATACACAAAAAAAAAACATAATTATATGCTTCGTCTTACTCGCTTTGTCAATAATGTCAAAGTCCATACAGAAAATAAAGCATGTAGTGTAACAGAATAAATTTGCATTCGCTAATTGTTTACTAATCCATTTTAAGCCAAAAATTAAAAACCTGTGAAAGTGAGGATGTGATTCAAATGATGGTACTCAGTATCAGTGATTTGATAAAGGTTTCAATGAAATCAGATATTAATGTCACGTGTGAAATTTGAACTATAAAAAGAAATTCTGAAAATTCACCAAAAATAGCAGAACCCACAAATAAATCCTCCAAGTTGAGAATAGGTGTTCATTATGATATCAGTAACCTGGCAAGTTTCATAAATTTCAATCAAACTGGAAAGGCAGTAAATTAGCCACAAATCTTGATGGACAAAAAGGAATTATAATCATATGTACTTATAAATGATGGCACCAAAAAAAAAAATAAAAAAAAGATGATTTCCCCTTTCAAGTACACAGGTATACAAACTTTTTCTTACCTTTTCACAATACAAACATTTGCAGTCATGCAGTTCGTACATCTCGGGAAGAGTACATTCGGAGAGGCATAATCGACAGCTGATCAGCGGGTCAATAGCAAGGTCCATACCGTTCTTACTGCCTTGATACGCTGCCATCTGTAGATTTGTTCTGGAAAAATTGTATATATAAACATAGACCATTGGTGTGAACAACTTTGCGACAAGTTGATGATTCAAGGCAGCAAATCTACAAGTCGTGATTAAATGATGAACAAGAGGCCCATGGGCCTTAACGGTCACCTGATGTTTGACGTGAAAGAGAAATATGGGAATGTTGAGATGAATATTTATAACAATACATTGTAGCATATCTGGGAGTGGAAAAAATGAATTTTTGAAATTATGTCAATTTGACCCTTTTAGGCCCCACCCCTCAGGCACCTGGTGGTCAGTCAGTGTCAATATGTGTGTACTACTCAAAAGTCATGTCATATTGATAATTTCAACCAAATTTGCATCATTTCTTATGGCAATTAAACAAATAATGCTAAAAAATGTTTTTTTTTCTGCCAATATACTATAGTTAACTTTACCCCCTCCACAGGGGGAGATGCAAGATCCCAGAGTCATGAAATTCACAATTTTGGTAAAGAACCTTAAAACCAATCCATCTATGAAGAGTATTTAATTCCAGCATATCTGGGAGAAGAGAAGAAGATTTTTGAAATTTTTGTCAATTTGACCCTTTTTGGCCCCGCCCTCCAGCCCCTGGGGGTCAACTAGGGCCAACATGAACATACCATCAAAGTGTCATCCCATGCTGATAATTTGATACAAGTTAGAATGAATTCCACTACAAAACCAACAAATAATAGTCAAAAATCTGATTTCCCTATATACACGATAGTAAAGTTTACCCCCTCCCCAGGGGCAAACGTGAGACCCCAGGGTCATGAAATTCACAATTTTGGTAAAGCCCCTTAAGATCCTTTCATCTATGAAGAGTATTTGATTCTACCATATCTAAGAGTAGAGAAGAAGATTTTTGAAATTTTTGTAAATTTTACCCTTTTGGCCCCGCCCCGCAGGCCCCTGGGGGTCAACTAGGGCAAACATGTACATACCATCAAAGTGTCATCCCATGCTGATAATTTGATACAAGTTCGAATGAATTCCAATACAAATCCAACAAATAATAGTCAAAAATGTGATTTCCCTGTATAAACTATAGTAAAGTTTACCCCCTCCCCAGGGGCAAACATGAGACCCCAGGGTCATGAAATTCCCAATTTTGGTAAAGCACCTTAAGACCCTTCTATCTATGAAGAGTATTTGATTCTACCATATCTGAGAGTAGAGGACAAGATTTTTGAATTTTTAGTCAATTTTACCCTTTTTGGCCCCGCCCCGCATGCCCCTGGGGGGTGGGGACCATATAATTCACAATATTAGTTGAACTTTAGCCATAGAAGCTCCCTGCCAAATTTCATTGAATTTGGTTCAGTGGTTTTGGAGAAGAAGTCGAAAATGTAAAAAGTTTACGGACGCACGACGGACGACGACGGACAAAAGGCGATTAGAATAGGTCACTTGAGACTTTGTCTCAGGTGACCTAAAAAGGTAAAGCATTGACCTTAATGCAAACAGGGATCGTGATCGATATATAAAAAACTTCAATACGGTCCACAATTTTCTCTTGGCCAAAGGTTATGAAAAAGTTGAACATTTTATCAAAAAGTTAACATGAACAGCAGTTACGGCACCCAACAAGACAATTTGATGAATAACAGCCCCCCGCCAATGGTGATGGCCTCGCCAACTCCAAGTATATGTAGTTCTAGTGACACTAGAAGTGTAGGAGATATAGAGGTTACACAACGAGTGGTTATTGGATATGGAATTTATTTCACTCAAGTTAATTATTTTTTAAAAGTTAAAAGACACAAGCGTGTCTTTTGTAACTTTTAAAAAATAAACAACTTGAGTGAAAATAAATTCCATATCCAATAACCACGAATCGTGTGACCTGCTTCTACACAATGTTAAATCAGCACAGTGTCATTGTTGATTTTTGGAGTGAACCGCAGACTACTTGCGCGAAAACGCATCATCTCGCATATATTCCCGCCAAATTTTGACGAGATCAACAATTGATGACGACGTCGACAATCGTGATTTCCAGTTAAAGTTCAATCTCTCAACCAATCAAAAGTCTGGAAGGTCATATACCACTAGTGGTATATGACATTAGTTTATCCAACAGTCAGCACATTTATACAATGGTCCGAGAGAGGAATAACACAGGTTATTGTGGTTGAAAGACTCCTGACAACTTTTTCTTTGATGTAGGTCGGAGGTAAAAATATAGGTCAGAGTGAACCCGTAACCCAATAATGAAGTTACAATGAGTGGAAGAGTATATACATGTACACTTGTATGTATCAAGACAGAGCCAGGACAAGCTTTTTCTTAATATAAATGGAAGGTCAAAATGTAGATCAATCTAAGGGCTCTTTATTAAAGGTCACTGAGTCTGACTACATCAGATTTCACTGTACATCGTCATCAGAACAGTGTTAATTCTGTTCACTGGTTGTGTTATATGACTCTTTTTTCAATTCCCTTTGAAAGTTTAAAGAATCTCAAGCAATTTTGTAATAATATTTATCGTTTTTAATTGTAATTACTCCCCCCCCCCCCCCCCCCATATCATCAGTAATATTTTTATATATAACATTACTTATAGACTGAACATATTGAGAAAAAACTGAAAATGATGAACTATAAATTAAAACAATGTCATATTAATACAGGAGTCAATTGCTGGTTATATTCATAGACTTTCTGACAAAAACAAACCAATGTCAGGAACTGTTGTATCACTGGCCTTGCGAATATGTAATATGACAAATACGTAAGTCAGGTATTTACCATGGTACTTGACATTTCTCCCTCAATGGCAGGTTTTTTTACAACGACTTTAGGCTAGCAGACGACATGCAACCTGAGGTGAGGAAGTACATACTCCAAGTCCAGTGACACTAGTAAACAGCATTAGGGAATCTCACCAGCACAGATCACATGTGTTACTATGGAGGATTTAAAAGCCTGCTTTTTTATACCACAAGGGGATCTGATTAGCAGCCCTAGCATGTCTGAGTGATTACGTTAACTGACACGGTAAAAGTGAGGGAAAGCTCGTTTGTAACAGATCATTACAGACGACTTGAAGTTCAGGACTAATAACCTATTTTAAAATCCACAATTGACTTTTCCTAGAAAGGAACAGGAGGAAATGTAAACAATAATTTTGGGACTTGATAAATCAAATGCATTTTCCGAATATCACACACTTGATGACCTACATCCCACGCAAGATATTTTTTGGAGCAAAAACATCATAGGTATGCATAACATGCATTTCTTGATGCAATGATTTAAACAAAAAATTATACACATCGAAAACCTCCTTAAAAAGGCTACAAAGGTGACCAGTACATTGTATTTAGTGAGTGATATATAGCTAGGACAATTTTTTTTTCAAATCAAAGGTTTTCAAGTTTGTTTTTAACACAAATAGTAACTGTGAACTTATTTTGAGTTTTTGAAAATGTATGGTTATATTCCATGATGTCAAGCAAAGAGTGTGGACTTCATTGACAAAAAAACAAGAGGCCCATGGGCCTAAACGGTCATCTGACAATTGCAAACACTTATAGCAGGGACACACCCCCTAGTTCAAAAGTGTTCAAACCAGCATCATACCTTATTATATACATGTGCATACAGTATTATGCATGGTTTTCATTTATGTACAGTATACATGACAAATATTTTTAAAAATATTTGGTAGGCTATGCCAATATTTAATTTATTGTTATTTGGAAAAATCATATTTCAATGTTGGAATGACAGGTCGTTTTATTTCCATTGAATTTGGAGTATTACACATATTCTCAGAAAAAGGATTGTTTGAAATAGTACTGAATACTGAAATACTTTTGGTACTGTATAAAATTATATGAACGCATGCTTTTGTTTTTTATTAATGATATTACAATTTAACAGAGGTGTACCACCTTATCATTGTATAGAAAAATCAAAATGCACATTACTGATAATGGCCTTACAAGTGCTCCATGCAAACTGGCCAAACTACATTGTACAGTACCCCTTTTATCTCCCATCTGGCCCATATAGTGTTGGTCAGTCTCTTTATTTAAGATGATTGCTTTCCCAAAATGGGATTGATGTGTTATATCAAATTCTGCTAAATTCTCCACATACTGGAATTAGGATTTAAACATTAATACTTTTCCACTTTCACAGTGCCCTGAAGACCAGTCTCCTGTATGTAAAATATGATTGTTCTTCTTCAATTACATTTGAAGTAAAGCTGAGAAAGGATTTGGGGCCCTGCCCCTCTGGCCTCTGGGACCAGATCAGTCGCATTTATATAAAATCTTATCACCTTCCCCCAATGATGCTTCACATTAAATTTGGTGCTGATCGATTCAAGCATTAAGGAGGAGGAGGGGGATTTTAAAGCAAAAACTCAGCAAAGTTCCCCTTTTGGGGCCCCGCCCCTTTGGTCCCAGGGGTCTGATTAGCCTCATTTATATAAAATCTGATCGCCATCCCCAAATGATGTTTCACACTAAATTTGGACGCAATCCATTCAAGTAATAAGGAGGAGTAGGAATTTAAAGCAAAAATTCAGCAAAGTTCCCCTTTTGGGCCCTGCCCCTCTGGCCCCAGGAGTCGGATCAGCCTCATTTATAAAAAATCTTATCGCCCTCCCCGAATGATTCTTCTCACCAAATTTGGATGCAATCCATTCAAGCATTAAGAAGGAGTATAGGATTTTAAAGCAAAAATTCAGCAAAGTTCCCCTTTTGGGGCCCCGCCCCTCTGGCCCCAAGGGTTGGATCAGCCTCATTTATATAAAATCTGATCGCCCTCCCCAAATGATGCTTCACATCAAATTTGGATGCAATCCATTCAAGCATGAAGGAGGAGGAGTAGGATTTTAAAGCAAAAATTCAGCAAAGTTCCCCTTTTTGAGGCCCCGCCCCTATGGCCCCAGGGGTCGGATCAGCCTCATTTATATAAAATCTGATTGCCCTCCTCAAATGATGTTTCACACCAAATTTGGATGCAATCCACATATGCATTCAAGCATTAAGGAGGAGTAGGATTTTAAAGCAAAAATTCAGCAAAGTTCCCCTTTTGGGGCCCTACCCCTCTGGCCCCAGGAGTCGGATCAGCCTCATATATATAAAATCTGATCGCCCTCCCCAAATGATGCTTCACACCAAATTTGGATGTAATCCATTCAAGTATTAAGGAGGAGTAGGAATTTAAAGCAAAAATTCAGCAAAGTTCCCCTTTTCGGGCCCCGCCCCTCTGGCCCCAGGGGTTCGATCAGCCTCATTTATATAAAATCTGATCGCCCTCCCCCAATGATGCTTCACACCAAATTTGGTGGCGATCCATTAAGAAATGAAGGAGGAGTAGCATTTTGAAATGAAAAGTTTACTGGCGGCGCACGGCGGACGACGACGGACGAAGCACGATGACTATAGGTCATCCTGACCCTTTGGGTCAGATGACCTAAAAACCCAGCTTGCCATTCATACCAAAGTAATTTTAAATTTAAATTTTTGCATGTTAAACAGAAAACTTTTGTAGAAAATTGGGTAAAATTATTGAGTCCAATAACCTCAATTCCCCCCCCCCCCCCCAAAAAAAATAAAGTGTTTTGATCATGAAGATACAGATTATTAAAGTTATTATTTCTGTATCAATGAAGTCCTGCATCATCTATAAATAGTTTTCACCCGTGAAAATAATAACATCGCATACACCAGAAGGTCCTCCTTAAATGACCCTGGAATCGCAGACAATACTAATACCCTCATGATTCAACAATCAGAAATATGAAAAATTTTAATGCGAATTTGTACTAGATAGATGTTTGTGAAGTTTTGTGCTGATCAGTTAAGAACAGCAGTCTGTAGGGTAGCGACACCAAAATTTCTGTCAATTTCTATTTATAGTAAAAAAGACCTAGTTTTTGACTCCAGAACGACTCTTTGCAATGTATAAACAAATGCCAAATTAATAAAAAAAAAATAAATATAGGCTTACTTTCAGATTGAACCAATGAGAATCAAGTCTCTATAGCGA
Source organism: Mimachlamys varia (assembly GCA_947623455.1). Classification (NCBI taxonomy): domain Eukaryota; kingdom Metazoa; phylum Mollusca; class Bivalvia; order Pectinida; family Pectinidae; genus Mimachlamys; species Mimachlamys varia. The sequence goes on from OX392530.1 coordinate 7,580,133, forward strand.
TCATTTTCCTCAAATAACTATCACATCCTTCATGTAGTTCATTCCGTTCAATAAAAACAAAAACAAAACCAGTAGGAATATTTTGTTTTCTCTGTGTACATAGTTTTTCAGACTATCAACATTATTTGAAGTCATTTAGGGTTAGGCACCGCTTAATATAGGCGTACACAAAAACAAATACATCAAACTTAAACTAATAGGTTAAAAGGTCAAACATTACAAAAAAATCTTCACAAACACAATGTGATTGCTAAATAGTGATGCATATATTGATACCAATTTAAACATGTTAATAAGATCATCACAAACCAACGGTGGGGCTGGGGTCAAGGAGGCAGCTCGATCCTCAGTATCTCCGCCCCGTCTCATATATTTACAGGATATTTTTGGACGTGAAGACTGACCTTTTCTTGATGTTTTAATATTTATTTAGATTTAGAGGATCATTACCCCCCCCCCAAATTGAGCGTTCGCCCCCTGTGAAAAAGGTTAAGGGTTCTGTCCCCTGGCCGAGACATACCAGAGTCTTTAATATAACAATGTTAGTTATTACTCCCTGCTTGATAGATCGATGCTCAGCATTAAAGGAGTGGAAAGACTGGTTTGCCCGCTGTCCGTATAATGTGACCGGGTGGGGTGTTCCGCTGGGGGCCTTCGGCAGTACACTTCAGTGTGGTAGCACTTTAAATCAGCAAAAGATCCGGACTATCGCAAGAAGGCTTACACGAACATACCGCAGTCTCCCAAATACACACACTCTCAACACACACACACACGAATCATACGCTGGGAGGCCGTCCTTAAATGACCCTGGCTGTTAAATATAATAGGACGTGAAACAATCGACCAACCATATAACCAACCAACCCCACCGAAATCAGGCATCCAAAAGTGTACTCATCAGGTCATTTTTTTTGTCTGCCAGCTGGCCCCCATTAAAATATATTGACCTACAGTAAGTGCTCATGCTAATGTCCATTACCTAAGCAAAATATTCACTTCACATCAAATTATGATATCTAATGATAAATCAAAAGTTTTATTTCTTCCTAAAACTGCTATGAAATAAACAATTTCAACTTAAAAAAATTAATCTCTTTTGTTGGGCCGGATCAGTATTATAAGTAAGCATGCTGATGGCCTTCATGTGGGAGGAAACTGGAGTACAAGAAGAAAACCTATATGGTCAGGCAGGTGATTGCAATCTCATACCTTTTTACAATGATTGTAGAATTGAACCCCGGCCACCTTGGTGAAAGACAAGTGCACTTAGTCTACCCAATGCACCAATCCAACGAACATATATATTTAGGTATAATAGTTCGGAGGAATTTATAAGCAGCTACAGCCGAAGCTTTTAACCTCATATCAATAAACTGTGATTTCCCCTATATCTGATAATCCTGATGGTATTGACACAAACTTCCGTGTCTGGTGATCAATACGGTCTGGAAGTCCCGACTAATGTACCATGGACCCTAGAGTTTGGTTTGTGTTAACAGTCAACAGGGACCTAATGCTATCGTCGCCGTATCTGAGTTTCCATTGCGAAACAATGAACTTCAATCTGTAAAACAGTATTGACATGAAGTATTGGCATCAAACTCAGCGAGACTTCAGTGAAACAATATACTGTCAACAAATTAGTGTTCGCAGATTTTTTTTTTTAAATTGTGCTTCAAACTTCCAATACAGTACACCAAGTTTATGTCAACATTACAATTAAGTATGGTCCAACAATTCCCAATATGATAGTCTTTAAGAGTGGAATAAAAGGGTACACTTTTGGTATGCATTGATCCTGTGATTTGATAACTTTTAAATTCCTCAAACTCAGATGAATGTCCCCCTCTACACAGCACTTTTTTGTTCTGGAAAGCATGCAGTGTATATGTGTATTACATGTAATACAAGGCCAAGTAAATTCCTTTGGAGATATGCAGACTTTGGGGATACCAGCCCAGTTAAGTTATAGTCTTCCATGTTACCAGATGTTCAATAGATAACTTTTAAGATAATTTCAGGCATGAACCTAAGATTGAGGATGGAGGGAAAAAATGGACACGCATAACACCACCCTCTCAGAAACAATAAGACGTTACTCTGACATCACTGTGAATTAAACTTTTTACCATCTTCAACTTTTAACAGGCAGATCTGACGTTTAATCTACATGTATACATGTATTATATGCTTGATCATTTATCACAATACACAGCAACAGTCACCAATAACTTTCATTAAGTATCGTAAACGATGTCCACATGTATGTTACAAAAAAGTTTAAGATTTTCAAGGGATTGTTTCTTGCAATTGGTATACTGCAAAACATAGGTCACTGTGACCTAATTATGCAATATGATGGGTGAAAAAATTTAATGCTTGATATGCAAGTACATGTATCTGCAAATGAAGCGACCTTGTACCGTATGAAAATATGAAGAAATATTTTAACAAAGCTCTGGCTTGGAAGTTGATATCCTAGAAGGTCAGAGATGCAGCTACGTATACCAGATTGGTTAACCTATACAAAGATGAAATGAAATTATGGACCAGACATGAATTTAATTTACTGTTTATAGTCTGGTAGACAGCAGAATATATGCCACTGATCAGGTTCATGGGACTTGGTTGTACACAACACTAGAACTGTCGCAGGCTGGCTGACTAATACCCCCCAATTAACCGAGGGGGGGGGGGGGGGGGGCATGCGATGAAATGGATGAAAAATAAATAAAAGTTGCATAACTCTTTCAAAAGGGGTTAAAATTACTTCATGGGAAAAACTCAATATTGCACTAACCCTTTCCAAAAAAAAAAATAAAAAAACTGAGAACTTGCATGGCAAGATAAAACTCTGTTCATTTAAAGGGTAGAAATTAAAATACAAAGTAATTTCAGGGAGCATATCCTCCTTTTCAGCTGTCTATTAGAATATCTGTTATAAACTGAGCAAATGCATAGCCGGACAAATTCTTGTTCTTGTTTTTACATAAAGGGGGGGATAACCCTCTGCAAAGGGTCGAAAATGTTAGGTAAGTCACTTCAAGGGTAAATCTCTATGTATTGTACAGGCTATTCCAACAAAACAAAAAGATCCGTTGAAAACTGGGTGAATGCACAGCCAGACAGAATTGTGTTCATTTTTTATATAAAAAGGGGGATTACTCTTTGTAAAGGATCTAAAATTCAAAGTTATTTCAGGGGACACATCTTCATATTGTACTCTCTATTCCAACAAAATTTTAAAAAGATCCATTGAAAACTGAGCGAATGCATAGCCGGACAAAATTGTGTGCATTTTTTTTACGTAAAAGGGGAATAACTCTCTGTAAAGGGTCTAAAACCCAATGTTATTTCAGGGACACATCTTCATATTGTACTGTCTATCCCACAAAATCTTTAAAAAGATCTGTTGAAAACTGAGCAAATGCATAGCTGGACAAAATTTTTTTTAACATAAAAGGGGAATAACGCTCTGTATTAAAGGTCGGAAATGCAAATTTACTTCAGGGGGCACATTTTTATATTGGACTGTCTATTTCCACAAAATTTTAAAGGGGCATTATATCAAGGTTTTGTTACTTACGATTGATCGGATACAGCATCTGTTAGTTTACTTGGGTGTGACTTCTCCTTTTCCTTCACCCATCCCTGTCTTAGGCTGGCTAGGTGTTTTTTGGTGTTTGGATGCTGCATTATGGACAAATGTCAGCTACCACACGTAAAACTTCCCCACAAATAATCTGGATATTTCCAAAAATGTCAACATGTTCTCAGACCTGAAGAAAAATTGTTGAAACCATAACAGTTTAACATCCACTTGATATTGATAGGATAGACCTGTATAAAGTACATTTAACAGTATACTAAATGGAGAAAAAAATCACAACATGTAGATACAGGTATCACAATAGAAAGTCAATAAAATACTGGATCAATGACAAAATACTGGTTATAAGCATCATCAGGACTAGCAGGACAAGACTCTTGTGAATTTGTCAAAATTCAATGAAATTGGTTAAAGAAACAGTCACATAAACTGGTTAAAACAATCTCAATAAGTGGTCTTTTGAAAACTTCTCAGTACTGATCTCTGCATCTGATATAGGACCAAGGTGTCTTCTTCACTTCTAGGAAGGCTGCTGATTATATAATTACTTTATTGAAAAACATAGTGATTTCCGTTCCTAGTGATTTTGGTTATAATTTCAACATCTCTTAATGGGGAACAGAATTTTAAGTACACGAGGTGACAGGCCAGTGACTGTATCGCTCGGACACCAGGATATTTTAGAAGTCAAGAAAAAAGACTCAATAAAAGTAATTTCGCAGTGTTCAATGGGTTCCGACTGACTGATCTACTCAATATTGGCGTTGCTGGCGATTGAAAGTCAGAATTCCTTTCTATATGTATATAAAAGCTTTACAGCAAAGTTTTATAACATTCAAATTTTTTTGATAGATACAAATTAGACATCAATGAAAAGAACAGATATCTTTTTGTATTAATGTACGCATGTAATCAAGTCACAGGAGGTTGTGAATTAACTGTTGCCAGTCATTTCTAGAATATAACCAGTTTTCAGACATCTGATGTGATCCAAAATGTACAGTAATGTCTAATGTGCATGTAATATAAAAAAAAAAATTGAACATTATAAAACATCGCTTAACCATTTACCTGTCCAAGCCATCCATGCGACTAAAATTTCACATATTTTATTTTATGTACGGAGGAATTCTGACTCGCCAAACCACAGGCAACCTCAATATTAATTTATGGGATCAGAGAGTCAGACCCTTCGGACTTAACTGGACGAAGTTGATCAATGATAGCCACGTAGCTCCATTGGTAGAGTGATTTACAGTACTAGAAGCAGTGTTTTTGCTACCAAGATTTTGCAGCAGCCTGTGCCTTATTGAGGGGGAAAATATAGTAGGATTTTCAGATAAACTGAGAAAATATTCTTGAATTTTTCCTCATTTGGGGAAATTACCACAAATTTTGACTGGGCTGGGGGAAACAGTCTTTAATGGGCTGTAAAATTGGGCAAATAAAAATACTGAGAAGTTTGATGGTCGGCCTGGGTTCAAATCCAGGTCTTGTTGTGTATTCAACAGATTCTGCCAAAATATGTTTCCTGTATAGATCTATACCAATTCAACTATAAGAATCTTTCCTGCACTTGCATATATCTATAAGTGTAACATGTAACTGAAAATTTCCTTTCTAAAAAACTGAGCTTATTGTTAAGAAGTCTACATTTTCATAAAGGGTCCAAAGTCAACATATTGGTTGGTGCAGTACTTATGGATAACACGCTTGCTTTTCACCAAAGCGCCAGGGTTTCGATTCTCCGACTGGACATGAAAAGGTATGGGGGTCACCTGTTTGACCACATGGGTTTCCATCGGGTTTTCCGGTTTACTCCCACAATAAGACCCCATGCGCGCTAACACCCGGGCCAAGAAGAATCAGGGTTTGCGTTGAAGCCGTCCCTATCTATTTTTCAAGCATAAAAACCGAAAAGGACCCAACTAATTTTCAGGATTCCCTTTGAAACTATGCAGAAAGACCCCATTTATTTAGGAAAGGACCGGCCCATTTATAAAAAAAAAACAGCGCGACCCTGAAGAATGATTAATATAAGTTGAATAACTTGTTTCATAATTGTTGTAAAATAAATAAAGTTCATATTTAACAAAGAAAGTAAAAGATTTACCTTTCTGTGTTAAAAATCAACATATTTTTTTTTATATTCGAGTCATCTTTAAAAGTTTAACTTTATTATAATTTGTGTACTTCACTGTTTTAGTCGACATGAACAAACATTAAAACAATATACATGTGGCTTGAATATGAATAACATGTTCTTTCAACCGATTAGCCGATTTAAAGGATTAGCCTTGCCATAATAAAAGGCCATTGTAGTCTTTGTAAAATCAAAACCAGCTGTTGACTGTGTCAATGTGTGTTGTGGGTACAAAACCACTAATCAATAGATACCTTCACATTTCCAGTCATTTAGATGATCAATTTATCACAATCCAAGACTTAATGAACCGAGTGCCGTAATCCACACAGTCACTTCATTTTCCTTGCTCATCTTGTCCTAGTGACTGTTTCCTCTGACTGTATTGTTTACTGACATCGACGTCTTCTGAAACATTATGATATCCGGGTGAAACAGATGTTTGTAAACAACCCGGGATAAATTATTTTTAATATGTTTATATTAATATACATTTTGTTGTGTATAGCCAACGCATAGGGATGTTCCCACACTGAAAAAAATCATTTCAACTTCAAATTATTATAATTGGTAAATAGTTTTCCTTCTTTCTATAATTATTTGGTTATGAAATGAGAACATGCCCGAAAAACCGGGAAAATCTGGATTGGAAAGACGCTTAAATTTTCGGAACATCTCTAGACTCATCATACACGTAAAGAAAAAACATGAGTTATCATGAAAGTACAATTGATTTCAGCCAATTAAAATGTATGGTGCATTTGGTAGAAATTTTCTGTCGTGGCACTGGATTGGTTAACTAGAGGGTGCGCTTTACCGCCATTTTGAAAATTTAAAACGTACAATGTCGGACACAGAAGACAGAGAGAATTCTCCCGTTTCCAAAGAGGTATACAATCGAAATAAACAGTAGCATTAATATTGCAACTTAAAAGTTTAAAATAAAAGTCATCTCAATGACGAATTACTGAAACGGCTAGTTTTGCCGAGTGATTTGCGCTTTACCATCAAAATTGTTGTGAAGATGTTCATTACTTTCATATTGCAGTACTCGCAATGGAACATTCCCACATCATAACATTGTTTTCTGTTCTGATTAAAGCTTGGTAAATTGAAAAAAAAAACATATTCATATAAACTCCAAATAGATCTTTTATTTGGAAATATTACGGGGCAGATGTAGACGTTGGTTATACATTTAAACCGGTATTGTTTACACCAAATGAGAATTTTGAAATTTATTCAACATTTTGTCCAGACATTAAGATATTTTATATACAGTAGATAAAGGATTAAATACGTATTGTATGTTAAAATAAAGAGACTATCTTTGAGCCCTGTTGAAATATTTGTTATTCCAATGTCCAGAGCTGAACTTGAATAATCTGGCTCTTCCCAGGGCTAGTATATATATATATATATATATTTCTTCTTTCACTGTAGTACTCAAGTCCAAATTACTAAACACAACAATACTTTGTTTTTGTTTTTGTTTTAAATCAACAAAAGTAGCAATAGTGAAGTTGTATGATATATATGATGTAGCAAACTAGCATATATCGAAACTAGTCATGCCCATATGGTGGGGTGGGGGAACCTGAGATCATATTGGTGCGTTATCCTGTGTTCCATCTGACCACCAATCGAAAACCATCCCAACTCTTAGCTGCGGATATGGTAGCTTCTTGGTCCTATTGTGAATTAGTTCTTTTTGTTATTATTGGACCAGTGATCCTAAAATAACAAAACAAAATTAAAAAAGATTGAAACTAGAAGCTACGAATACCACCCCTAACACTATCCATTCATTGAAAGTTCAAGGTATGAATTTAATTCTTCAATTGTTATATCACAAGTTTATGTTTACTGAAAAAAATGAAAGCAATATTGACCATGTTTGTTGCATGAATAAAACAAGGCAAGTCTACTTAAATTGTTTTCATCAGTTTGTTTTTAAAATCCTCAGTAATTTTTTCGCCAATCTTGATGCCGGAAAACTGGGAACCTGCCAACTGTATAATATTACATTACTGATGTCACAACTTAACTTTTGTGTTTTTGCAAATGTCAGTAATTAAATTAGATCATAGCTTGAATCTTGCATAATGATAAGAAGCAGGAGAAAGAGAAAATGTAGCGGCCAGACCAATCACTCCTATACCTGATTTCATTCAAGTAAGATTGAATACTGGTGAAACAGGAAAGAGAATAGTGTGCTTCCACCTGGGATCAAACTCTCGATCTCCAGGTCATAGTCGGATGCTCTACCACTGAGCTAAAGGGAAATTCCCTCTAGCTCGAAGCTAGAAGGCGACCTTAATCCTATGTACAATTCAAATCTGCCACACTACTCCCCCCCTTTTAAATGTGTTCGCCCCTGAACACCACAACCCGGGTTCTAACTCCACTGTCACCACAGGGAGGGCCACGGACACCATTTGTAACAGGTAAGAGAATAGTGTGCTTCCACCTGGGATCGAACCCTCGATCTCCAGGTTCCTAGTCGGACGCTCTACCACTGAGCTAAAGGGAAATTCCCTCTAGCTCGAAGCTAGAAGGCAACCTAAATCCTATGTACAATTCAAATCTGCCACACTGGTAAAAGGAAAGAAGAGAAAAGAAGGACATTTTTAAGAACAAATAAAAACCATCAATGTCTGATGTGGATTGTGGAAATCCATATAGAATTGTTTTCAGGTATAAAGTTTTTAATTTTTTTTTCAAAATTGCTTGACAGGAAGAAGATAAAGATGTACAGAAAATGGAATCCGACAATGACGAAGATACAAATCAAGAGAACTCTGATGATGTAGAACCATCCGACACAAAACTAGAATCCTCAACTCTTAACGAATCCACAACTAAAAGTCCAAGTCCCAAGAAAAAGAAACAGTCGGCCAAAAAAGAAGTTGAAGATGATGAGGAGGAGGAGGACAGTGATGGTGAACCAAAACGTAAGTTAAATCATAACTGAATACACTCTTCCAGTTCAAAGGTTTAAATAGTACATTATGAAATTTCAGGAACAAATGAGAATGTACAATCATGTAAATAAAACATGTTATTCAGGACAAGAATGAAGAAATTAAAAAGGTTATTCTCTTTTTGTTCATATTTGTTGCAAAATTTATTTTGAGGTTTCTTTTACACACACATGTCTTTTGTTTGATAGTTGGACTTTTAGAGCGACCGGTTGTAATAGAATCTGGAAAGAGACAGAAAAAGAAGGTGGAGCGCTTGGATATATCTGGCAATGCCACGCCCAAAGAAAAAAAACAACTTGAATTTGATGGTGCTGGTTTGAAGCTGGGAGATTGTCCTAGAAGTGAGCATTTTTAAAAGTTTTCATTATGGTAACTTTTGTAGTTTTATTTTCAAAACCAATTTCATTTGTTCATTTATAGATCAAATAACATTTTCTTTAGATTTCATGAGAATTTCAAATTTTAAAAGTATTATTATTGTACTGTCATTCTGATAGCAGTTTTATTAAGTTTTTCATTACACTTTTATCTTAGATTCAATAAAAAAAAAACTAAACTATTCCCTAAAAAAAACATTGTTCATATGTAATTTTTATTTTCAGTTGAGTTGCAGATACAGAAGAATAAGGCTGATGATTTGAAAGTGTTGCATAGGTTTTTGTTTGGATTACGTGGTGCTGTAAGTTTTAACTTTTATTTGCAAGTGGTAATAAAAACAATTCAGACAATGTATGTCATCCATGTCTAACATTATCACTTTTTATTTGTAAATAGTAATATTTAAGTCTTTTTAAGGAACCCTTATGTTGCAAGGTACAAAAATAAGTTATTACTGTAGTAAATTCATGTTTATTTGAAAATGTGATCCCATTGTAGCAATTAAAAAACAGTTTTCACTATATGACAATTTGAAAATAGCAAATAAACCTACTTTTGAGCCAATTGTTGTGCAGATTAAAATATGTTGTAACCTGTGAATATTAGATGTGCACTTTCATCTTTTCCTTTCCTATTTCAGACCAATACTGTAAAGAAAAATCTCCGTAACTTCAATGGCTTTAACTTTGAAAAGGATGACAAAGATTACGAGAAAAAAGCTGCTTCACTCATCAAGTAGGTTACAAATATCAGATATGAAGCAACTTTGCATCCTTGATAAAGAGAAATGAAGTGACAAGTGTATTTCATTTTATACGCACAGGAGCATGGTCAAAGTAGAGGCTGTTCCAGAATTAACCACATGGGAGGGAAAGGAGTCACTTTTACAGATCAAATAATTGATTTAACATAAAGAATAGTAGTGACATATTGGGCTTTTACCCTACCACACATGATATATTAAGTTCCTTCCTCCTTTTTCAATTTTTCAAAATATTAAAAACAAATATTTTTTTCTTTCTTAAAGTTTATGTACATTTGTATACTGAAGTGAACTGTCAAATATTGTTGAAAATACTTCCAGGAAACCTTGTAATTGAAACTCAATTTAGTCTACCATAGGCTAGCTCAAGTTTGCACTGTAATTCATCAGTCTGTATACCGGTACATGTGATTTTGTGTCTTGATTGTAATCTTGCACAGTTGTTTCCCTTTGTTCAATTCTGATACTGTAAGAAGTTTTTCTGAAGGTTGCCGTTATGATTTGCTGGCATTGCCAGTGGGTTGTTTCACCTAATTTCAAAGTAGTTGTACGTACCTTTCATATTTGGAAAACTTTTTAGAATTTTTACAAAATTCGAAAAAAGTATGTATTTTCACAAAATGTTATGAATAAATGAAAGTATGAATCTCAAATATACTCTGATTTTGATGAAGGTCTACTTACCATGAAGATGATCATGGCACTTTTATCTTCTTGTATTTTGTGAAACTATAAGATGATATGAGGACAATTTTGACTACAGGAAGCCAAAGTTATTTGTTAAAGAACAACTAAAAAAATCACTGATTAGTGTTGTAGCATATATCTCCTTTCGTGGTAAATGTTCACTCAATTCAATGTAGAACATGTACTCATTTTTGGGAAATGAAACTTTTCGATGGTGATATTTTGAAATGAAATGTTTTATTTCATTGCTCTCTGATTGATGTATGTCAATAAAATGTTTTGAAATGAAATTTCATAAATTAAAGGGGTTTTACACACAAGACCCTTTTGCTTCAACATTAGTTAAGAAAATTTGGATTCCCACCTTTTGGCTCCTAGCATCACTGAAGAGACCTAGGGGGACAAAACAGCTGTATGATTCAGTTTAATTCATTTTTTCAACATACTGTATCACTAAAATTTAAAAGGTGCAGCATATGTGCGTGTTACGCCATATTGAACACCACTTGAAAAATGTGGAGAGTTTTATTTATGAGATGAAATTCTTGAGTCAGCATGAGGCGTAACCTTTTCAAATGTGGACATTGCAAGCAAGCTCTTGGCATGTACACATGACATAGAATACATGAGAACACTTATGATCAAAAAGAAAAACACTCCACTGCTGGAATAAATATACAGGTTCCTGTAATATATTGTTGGAATGTTTTGGTGATATTTAAACTACAGGTATTACATGCAAAATAAATAGTATACTTTTCAAGTTCAAATAGGTTTAAAGGCCCAATATACGTAATTTCAGGGAAATTTTCATGACTCTGAAAAATTCTGAAAAAAAATCCAGTTGATAACTATGCAAAAATAAGCCTAAAACGATATAACCCTGAGCGGTAACTAACAAGAAACTTTGACAAAAAAATCCAAAGAACTGAAAATAATTCAGGTGGGGCCCACTTCGACAACAAACCGAACGTAAAAGACAGTTCAAAATGGACGCGTGTTTACAAATAGCGAGTTTCAACTTCTGCTGTACCAGTAACCGCGAAAGAATTCATCTTGAATATTGCTTATATCAGTTAATCTTAACTAAATCTATAAATATAATAAGTTATTAGGCTTGATTTTCACTTCAAGTTTTGCCGAAAGTTACGTATATTGGGCCTTTAAGTTTCTGTTTATAAAGATGAGTGTTTTCTTTTGTAGATATACAATGGCAATGTTAAAACAACTGTGTGGAATTCTGGACCTGGAAAGGCAGGGATCCAAAGAACAAGTCATAGAACGATTAATGAATTTTTGTATGGAACCAAAAGATTCTGGGAAAAAAGTTCCTAAACCAAAACGAAAACGTGAGTAGTAATTTGAATTGAAAAATGAAATGTATCAATGTGCTGATGAATAAAAATGAAAGACATATATTATGGTTGGTATTGATTAACACTATAAAAATAGTAGTACTCGTGATGTGCGATACTATTGTCATCAATTCTTTATATATTGCACAAGAAATGGGCAGTTTAATGCAACGTTAAATAAAATAATTTAGTTGTGTCACGATTAAAAGGGGCGTTTATATTTAGGTTACACATGTACAATGAGTGGTTGTTGGATATGGAATTTATTTCACTTGAGTAAATTATTTTTTTAAAGTTACAAAAGACACGAGCTTTAGCAAGTGTCTTTTGTAACTTGAGCTTTAGCAAGTGTCTTTTGTAACTTTTGAAAAATAATTTACTCAAGTGAAATAAATTCCATATCCAATAACCACAAGTCGTGTGACCTGTTTCTACCACAATATTAAATTGGCAGCGTCAATGTTGATTTTTGGAGTGAACCGCAGACTATTTGTGCAAAAACATATCATCTCGCATATATTCCTGCCAAGTTGTGACGTCATCAACAATCGTAATATCCGGTCAAAGTTCACCAATCAGTCAATCAAAATGCGTTTAGAGTTTATTCCACGTGTGGTTTAAACAAAATGTTATTCAACAGTTGTAATGATTATTTGGTACCCTCCCTGAGAGTTAAATAACACCCAACTATTGTGGTAGAAATAATTTTAATACCTCCTTAATAGAATGGGGACGGGCGTTAATTACAGCAAAAACAGAATTAGTTATTACTGCTGGAGAGTTGAGATAGAAACTGGAAACTTTATGCACATATATTCGTAATATGAAAAATGTTTATATCGAGCTATATACAATATGCTATGTCTTAATTATTGACAAATAGGAGGAGCTGGAGTGAAGAAAGAAACGGGTGTGAAACGAAAACGTGCTTCAAAAAAAGAAATGGAAGAAAGGAGGAAGAATGCCAAAAAAGCACAAGAAGATGACGATGATGATGATGATGAAGAGGAAGATAATGAGGAAGAAGAGAGTGCAGAGGAAAGTAATGAGGAGGAAGAAGAGGAAAAGGAATCTGAAAAATCAGAGAGTTTGGAGGAGGAATCCGAGGAGGAGGAGGTAGCAGTTGTTTGTTTAAATAAGTTTAATGATCCAATAACCTGATACAGTGTAAAGTATAGTTGGTCTTTTAAATCTACCAAGTCTACAAATTTTAAAAGCTCTACAGCAATGTGGACTTGTGCTTTATACAGACAGACAATCTTTGGGCAAGGACCATAAATCTCCTTCATTCTTTGCTAATAGCACCTACCACCTCTTGAGAAGTGGAAATTGCTGATATTTTCCAAATAGCAATCCATGATTTGCCACTCTCAATTCCTGTTGGTTTATATTTATATTGGGATTTAAAGAAAACCAAAGTAATACAAGTGACATTATCATATATATATATATGGAATTTTAATTTGACTTTGTGATTTGGAACCCGGTAGTTTTGAATTACTGTTGAAAAAGGACACGTCCAATGGTGCAGGAATAACTTGAAGGGAAAGAAGTAAACTTGCAAGAAGTTGATCGTGGTAAAGCTTAAAATAAGACTTTATCTAAATGCAGTGGTTCAATGTAAGCTAAAGGGAGGTAATAGCTTAGTTACACTATTGACTCGGATCAGACCGTTTCAAGTGTTCTAACCAAACTATGCCATGGTTATATTCCAAATAACAGTGAGGGGAGGCAACTCTAGAAAATTTGATATTTCAGAATGAATTTTGTGTAACTGTTGCTTAAATTTTGCTATGCAGGCTCCTAAAAAGAAAAAGCGAAAAATTGAAACTCCAAAGAAAACGTCTCCAAAAGAAAAGAAAGCCAAAAAACCTGCAGCCAAGAAAGAAACGAAAAAGCCTAAGGCTACACCTAAAAAAGGTATTGTTATATTATGTAAATTTAACACCTACTCATACAGTAAATTTATTAAACTGTAGTAAAGAGTAGATTTTAGGAAGGAACTAATTCAGTAAAAACTTTATACCACAGTATTACTCGTGTGATGAAAAAAAGATAATGAACTTGACAAAATGTTTGAGGGAACTTGTGTATAAATAGTTAAATATTGTGTATTGTTTAAATATGTAAACTTAAACAACTCAACATAGCAATTGCAGTTGATTATCGCTAACGTTTTCAATCAGGCTGTTACTTTTAATATGTTGGTAACAACATTATGAGGTAATGCAATTGATAACAAAGCCTGAAGATAGCCGATACATGGCTTGAAAATGTTAGCAATAATTAACTGCATTTTCCATGTTGTTGTTTATGTTTACATATATATATATAAATAGGGCTTTAATTTTTTGCATTTTTTTTTTGATCAGGCAGTTACTGAAGTAATATTAAAACTAGTCCTCATCTCTATCAGTTTGTTGTCATTTCACTTAATTTATGATATGCACTTCCAGTTGTATCTTCCTCGGACTCGGATGACAGCGAGGATTCCGATGATGAACCACTCCAGAAGAAGGCAAAACCATCACCCCCAACAGTATGTACAGGACAATCCGAGATTATTTATGTATAGTCAAAACAGTATGTACAGGACAATCCGAGATTATTTATGTATAGTCAAAACAGTGTGTACAGGACAATCCAAGATTCTTTATGTATAGTCAAAACAGTATGTACAGGACAATCTGAGATTCTTTATGTATAGTCATAATAATAATTTTATTGACCAATTTGTCATCGTGTAGAGGGAGAGTTCAAATGTCTTCGAGATAGTTGAGTATAAAAATACAGAAATTGTCAAAAGATGGAGAATAGGTGATGGTAAATTGACATACAGGGTATAGAGGGTAGGGACGAGCTGTGGTGTTGATAAAAAGTGTACTGTTTAGCTCACTAATAAAAAAAACATTATCATAATGTGCACTTTTATTTTAGAATGAAGATTTAAAGACACTGGTGAAGAAAATACTAGACAAGGCTAACCTTGAAGAAGTCACAATGAAATCAGTAATTAAAGAGGTAAGGAAATGGGAAGCAAAAGTTGTTTAATTGTTTTTCCACAGGTTTTTGATTCAATCTGAATTATTTGACTGGTTTGAAATCTATGAAAATTGAGCATAAGTTTGAAGTAAACTGAAAATTAACAATCGGTTCCTAAGTAGATTGCATAGTTTACTGTGTCAAAGATCAAAGAAAGTTGTAAAATTAGTCTCAATCCTAAAATGCATAGTATATTTGGTCCAAACTACACAATGTGTGTAGGTACACTTCAGGTGAGGTCAATGGTAGAACCTGTCAAGGAAACAACTTTTGACATGTACATAAACACGATAGCATCCCGAATGTCTTAGCAATGTTGTCTAGATTTACTGTTCAGAGTTAAGAATACGATCAATCTTGAATGGATGTAAATGGGGGGAGGGGGTGGGGGAAGTCACTGAGATGACACATTTTTTCACATGTTCATTTACTTAAACTTATTGATATTTCTGACATTGAAAACTAAATGTATCATATTTGTGTTTGTTGACATGTACATACAAGCAGATTGTTCTACTTTGTAGGTTTATGGGAAATATCCTGCATTTGACTTGACAGATAGAAAAGATTACATAAAGAAGACAGTGAAACAGGTAAGACCTATAGAAAAGTGGGATTGATACAGGGCAAGAGTTAGAATTTAATTAACAACTTACATATGGTATATCTACCTGACCCCAGGACTCCAAAATAAATCACTTCTACCAATGGTCAGATTTCCGTCCTATTGCTTGCTTCTATGTGATTTATCAAAAAATTATATGGGTGGTACCCCTTAACAAAATCTGGAGTCGTTGGTTGGGATAGATATTTTACTGGGATAGTCCTAATGTATGATGAGTGGAGGATGTGCAGCGAGATACTAATGTAACCAAGTGAGCAATACAGGCCTTCTGGGCCTCTTGTTTAAATAATCAAGGTTCTTTATAAGGCTGGGCAGTTTGACTGGTATACCGTGGTATAAAGTTGTGGTGGTACATTAGTCCTGTACTAGTTTTTTGGGGACTTTTATTTAACTTATCGATGAACTTTTTTGTTACATAGATCAATTGGAATTCCAATATGGTTTAACAATAATTTCCTACAAGTCTACTGATCAACTAGGACAGACATAGCTTTACTCAAACAATATTAGAGGATAACACAAAGAGAAACTTATGACAGGCCTCTTGTTGATTGGCTTCAGAACGAAAACAGCCAATCAAGGTGGTATACTGTGGTACGGACCGCAGTATTTGCCTAAATACCATGGTACTTTTTATTTTGTGGTACCCAGCTTTAGTTCTTTATTGTGCCTTCATATCCTCCATCTTTTCGTCCTTCCGCTGTCTTGTGTGGGCTCTATTCTGGACACTACTCATCACTGGAACTTCATACTTTGTTGAGGGTGGTATGTCGTGTATCAAAAGCAAGTCACTCTAACCTACATTTAATGAAAAAAATAGTCTATGCTCTGTCTCCTACACTACTGGTCACTGGAACTTCATATTCAAATTTTAATATCTGTGCATTCTTTGCATACAATTTCACATTCCTTTGGGGACTTATTTGCAGTTAATTACAGTTAGAATGAATTTCCTCTTTCACAAATTAAGAAATGTTTCTTTAATTAAGTGTTTTCTCCCGAGGAAGGGTGGTGTCCCCCACTTCTGAACCTTTATCTTGATCTCTTTAAAAAGTTGTAAGGAGATGCATCATAAAAACCACTTCATAGTGAGATTATCTGATGTATAAGTGACGTCATGCTGTCGAACAAGATGCGTGTTTGAATATAAATACAGATTATACATGATTTGTACTTTCAGTTAATAACGTGATGTATCGGTTGAGAAGGGCTCATCATTGACAATACACCAAGAAAAGTCTCAATCCACGACGTTGGAGCTACGGCCGGGGATAGGATACAGGAAACAAGGAGATATCTAGCTAATTCCTCTGAGGATAGCCACTTCTGTCTTCAAGCATATCTCCCGGGCCATGTCTCTCTTCTAGCATATCTCCCGGGCCATGTCTCTCTTCGTTATCCCCACCTCAGAGGAACTAGCTACAATGTCAATTGTGTCGGTATAAACCTGCTGTATTTAGGAAACTTCTAGGTAAAACTAACCCAGTGTATAGTGACCGAGGGAAGTTTGGAGCTGTTATTGGATTTAATTCATATCAAGCATGTCGGCACAGAAATTATCCAAGTTACTGTATCAAACACTTAAAATATCATTTTCTTTAAAGGTGATCCACTTCAGAGGGAAAGAATTTTTAAAGTGACTACCAGTATATGACCTGTTTTATGCATTAGCATTGACTATGACTACGAGAACTTCAGAACACAAAGATCTTCCTTCAAGAGTTTTTCATCAAGTATAAAGTAATATTAGTTTCATACAAACATGTTATACTAAAATAATTAAACAGAATTCATGTAAAATAAATTTCTATTGCACCTCAAAAAGTCTGAAATATAGAAAGGATAACAGTTGCTACTTCTGAACTGATATTACGAACAGTGAGATATGGATAGGTTGAATTAAAATGTATTTTAAAATACCTTAAACCATTATCACTAAATTCACCTTTTTACTTTGTTTTTATTTTTACAATATATTGTTTTTTTTTTTTTTTTTACAGTTTTGCCTAAACATTCTGTAAATGTGCTTTAATACAGCATTACAGATTTTAGTACATTTTGTCTTGGGTAAAAGTTCTATCATCTTTCTATTCACTGCATTCAAAGACACATTTTCTATTTAAATGCAGATGAAGCAATGCTTCATTATTTTTATAATTTTTGCTACCTACACAATATTTTTTTAGCTATACAACTGACAGCAACCAAGTAACAAATCACGTTCTTGCTTTGAACATGGTGTCTTTATATGACAGATAAAGTAAATGGGTGTTTTATGGTTTTTGCCTACTTATAATATTAGCATGCGGATATTTTCACTTATGCTTCGTAGGTACAGATGTTCTGCCATTCAGTATTTAACAGAGACCAATTAAATATCGTTTATTATGTTTAGTATCAATATCAAATACGTTTATCAAGTATGTGGGCGAGAATGTCCGAGAGCTGTGCAGACAGAAATAGCTACTTATAATCAAGAATCATTTAGGAAATGATTTGGCTGTAAGTTTTTATTAGTTCGTAAAAGTCATAAAAAGCATCTAAGGCCATTACTTTTAATACAAATAAAAAGTTCAAGTGCAAAAACATAAACTACCACGTTATTTAAATTGAACTTGCAAGAGCTTAATTGAACTACAATACAAAGCCTGCAAGAGCTTGAATACTGTTTTATTTTTTTATTCAAATGTAGTTTTAAGTGTTGAAATAGTGTTGTATATGTATGTAAATACCAATGAATATGTAAATTTTTACATCAATACATCGTACCGGTCTGTGTTTTATGTGCAAGTAAACTGCCAGAAATATTTCTGCTATTTGTAGTTCGTGTTCTTGTAGATGTGAAGACCTTTTTAAGGTAAGCTGTAGAACTATATTCCAATGTACCGTTTTAAAAGTCTATAACTTTCCATACGAGAGGGTGTTACAGAATCATGGGCAGCAATTGATGTAGTAGTATATGAGTAGTGTGTAGAATTATCGTAAATGTCACATGTAATTCATTATCATAGCATCGTTATCATAAACGCTCCTTAGGACTAGAGTCGGTCGTTCATGTCTTGTGATGTTCAAAGAACAGATGTTATAATATTACCTTTCAATCTATAGCTAGAATTACATATTATTGTGTGGTCTCGTCTTCCTTGAAGGAAAATATTTTTGCAGGGAAATTCCATGAATTTACTGTTTTAAATTCATGCAAGGAAATTTTTTGTGATGATTTCATCAAAGCATAAAATGATTTGACTATCATGATGTAACTAATTGCAGTGGAGCTTTAACAGTTAACAGCCTTCCTGACTTGATATATAAAACGGGTTGTGAATCCATCAATGTTGAGAAGTCAGAAAATTGTACAAATTATGCAACAATTTTTCGAAAGTTTGTGATCGGACACATCAGAGACATAACAAAGACAAGGTGATGTTCTCTATCATAAAGTTTATTTTTTAGTGATCAGCACGTACCATCAGCAACTGAATAGTCCCAATTTGATAGCAAGTGTTCTGCTATAATTTTCATTGTGTATGAAATGAGAGGACAATGACCTAAACATACTTGATATCATTTGCCAAAGTAATAAGTCTCGACCCACATATTCACGGACATGGAGCAGAGTGTATCTACTTTGACCATAACACTACTATCATTCAGTACCATACAAATTCATGTATTACTTGAAACTTTTAAATGTTTGTCAGAAATACAAATTTTACATTGCAACTTTGTCATTTGTTTTATTTATTACATGGTAGTTTGACTGGTACGACACACGAATAGGATTGTGTTACGCCGCATTTCCCAGTAGGGCTGTTCCAGAATTAACCATGTGGGGAGGGGCAGGAGGTACTTTTTCAGAGACTCCACCACTCATCAAATATTAAAAGAGATTTAATATAAGAAATGATGGGCGTTTATCTGCTTTTAACCCTACCACCCATGATGGAATAATACAGATGCCTCCTACTTCCCCCATACAATTAATCATGGAATAGCCCTTACAGTAATTTGTTGCATATATATGCCATTGTTATCACACATGAACCTGTAAAATGTGAAAATTGATATTCTTTTACCATGTCCAAACATCCGAGTAACGCCTCCTTCAGCATTTCTTGCCATCGCAAGATTGATTGCGATTTAAATCCTATTTCATATGTAGGTCTCATTTGGTGCCTATCATAGTTATAGCCTAGCTTTGATCATAAATCTGGGAGAAGACTTGTATAGGCTATTAGCCTGCTGTCTAATCCCAATGATGTACATTATGTATATCAAAATGAAGAAATGCTGAAGGACAGGCCACAGATGCAAGGCGATTTGAACAGACCACAATCTGATGAGGGTGAACTTAAAAGTTAAGGGTTTTGCATTAGAAAAGAAATTTTGTGGAATTTATGCCCATTTGCAGGGCATATAATATAAGCAATTAGAAAACAAGGCCCAGAGGGCCTGTATTGCTCACCTGGATACAAAAAGATCCATTCAGTACTAATTAAGTAGTGATTTAAAAGGCTTTACCTTTATTTCTCCTTTTGGGCCCCGCCCCTCTGGCCCCTTAGGGGTCAGCATCACCTTTTATGCAAAATCTGTTCCCCTTCACCCAAGGATGTTTCTGACCAAATTTAGTTAAAATCCCATCAAAACTTACGACAAGTAGCAATTTAAGAGAATTACCTATATTTCCCCTACTGGGCCCCAACCCTTTGGGGCCAGAGTCACCATTTATGCAAAATCTGTTCCCCTTCCCCCAAGGATGTTTCTGACCATATTTGGTCAAAATCCATTTATAACTTTGTGACTAGTAGCGATTTAAAGGAATTACATCTACCGGTATATCCTCTATTGGCCCCCTTCCCTCTGGCCCCTTGAGAGTCAGTCACCATTTATGCAAAATCTATTCCCCTTCCCCCAAGGATGTTTCTGACCAAATTTAGTTAAAATCCCATCAAAACTTACGACAAGTAGCAATTTAAGAGAATTACCTATATTTCCCCTACTGGGCCCCAACCCTTTGGGGCCAGAGTCACCATTTATGCAAAATCTGTTCCCCTTCCCCCAAGGATGTTTCTGACCATATTTGGTCAAAATCCATTTATAACTTTGTGACTAGTAGCGATTTAAAGGAATTACATCTACCGGTATATCCTCTATTGGCCCCCTTCCCTCTGGCCCCTTGAGAGTCAGTCACCATTTATGCAAAATCTATTCCCCTTCCCCCAAGGATATTCCTGACCATATTTGGTCAAAATCCATTTATAACTTTGTGACAAGTAGCGATTTAAAGGAATTGCATCCATTTCCTCTATTGGCGGGGCCTTCCCTCTGGCCCCTTGAGAGTCAGTCACCATTTATGCAAAATCTATTCCCCTTCCCCCAAGGATATTCCTGACCATATTTGGTCAAAATCCATTTATAACTTTGTGACAAGTAGCGATTTAAAGGAATTGCATCTATTTCCTCTTGGGCCCCAACCCTCTGGCCCCTTGAGAGTCTTGAGTCACCATTTATGCAAAATCTATTCCCCTTCCCCCAAGGATGTTTCTGACCATATTTAGTCAAAATCCATTTATAACAGTGCCCACAGCAGAGTTTAAACAAGGTCATATATAGTGCCAAAATAATACTGTAATCATGATCTTTAAGAAAACTGATAAACAAAATGGTGGATATTACTTCTAAGATTTTTGGGTATAAAGTAGCAAATTTGGACGTACTGTCGATCAGGTTGTGAACCAAATAATTCATAATGTTGTTTTGTTTTTGATCAATTTGGAATCAAAATATTGAAATTAGGTCAATGTTTTCGAGAAATTGTAGTTGTTTACAGACTGAAGATAGACAATAACATATATCACCACAGATTTGGTCCCATGTGTTGAGGAAATAATTTCACAAATTTCATTAAAAAAAAAATTAGTGAAGTAGAAAATATAGGCCAGTGTAGCCTAGAAAGGTAACAGTACCTCAGCTTACAAAATTTTGATAACTGAAATATGGATTAAATGGAACAGATGTTTAAAGGCCCAATATACGTAACTTCAGAAAATTTTTCGTGATTCTGAAAAATTCTAAAAAAAACCCCAGTTGATAGCCGTGCAAAAATAAGCCTAAAACGAAGTAAACCTGAGCGGTAACTAACAAGAAACAAGTGGCAGAAAAAATCCGAAGAATTGAAAATAATCCAGGTGGGGCCCACGTGACGCGTGTTTACAAATACCGAGTTTCAACTGCAGCTGTACCGGTAACCGCGTGAGAACTCATCTTGAATATTGCTGATATCAGTTAATCTTAATTAAATCTATAAATTTAATTAGTTTTTAGGCTTGATTTTCGCTTCAATTTTTGCCGAAAGTTACGTATATTGGGCCTTTAAGATTTGACTTTCAAACTATTGGGATACCCCGTTTCTCAAAAATGATATGGGATTACTTTTTCAGCTGAAAATTTTCAACTTGAATCCACATATAAACAACAGCATGAGTAAGAAATCTCTTGTGTGTGATACATTTCATTAAACAGAGGATATCTAACAGCTTTTCAGTAATACCAAATATATTTCACGAGTGGGGCTAATATTTTGTTATTTTTTAATAGTGAAAAATATCAAAATAGCCACACGAGTGAAATATGTTTGGTATTACTGAAGACACTGTCAGATATTCTGTTTATTACATTTTTATATTAAAATCTACAGTGGCAGCTTCTGATTTTCCCAAACGTCGTTTGTAAGCAGCGTTCTGATTGGTCAAATCAGAAAAAGTGATATTTTTCAAAAATATCATATTTCTCTCAAATGAAAAATATCACTTTAATAGAAAGAAAATTTTTCGATATTTCACTGGTAAAAATGTAATAAAACCTGTTTTCTGGATTTTTAAAAGTTTAATGATTTTTCAAGAAGCTATATACTACTTTTCATTTTGTGATACTGCTGAGAAACATAAATCTTTGCTACCGTAGATATTTTTTGTTTTTCTTCACCTACATTTAAATCTATAGCTTTTGGTTCTTCATACTGTGACCTATTTGATGCAAATCTTGATCAAACAAGTCATTTAATCATACAATTACGACATACATGTAATCGCATCTTGTATATTTTTTTTTTATATGCACAGCTCATGCAGACAGTAACGTACTACACTTGTAATTAACTTTAATAAAAAATTCCTTTACTTTGGATTTCAAATAGTGCCTCTATTTATAGAACAGAAATAAGTTGGGCATCAATAAGTCCGTAGAAAACAAGTGTTCCTATTGTTAATTGTAAGTTAAGGTGTATCTCTGTCAGAATTTTCCTGGGTCAGTGGGACTCCCATCACAAATAATATATAGTAAAGCTTCATCTATTTTGGCAGTCCTTTGACAATTTTAGGAGTCAAAAAGCAGGTTTTGTGTGTCAGAAAACCCTTATCTCTTGTTTTGTTTTGAAAAACATTTTCCATACAATAGATAACGTGAAAGGCATCAGGAATTCTCCTGGCAGTGCCCGCTGTTTGTCTACCAGCTGCGAAGCTGATTTCAAGAGATAAAATGGACATGAGGTGTGGGGCCAAAAGGGAGTCCATGGCAGATCCCACATTTGAAAAGTGGGTGTAATTTAACTTACACATGACTTTTTGTCACATTTGCTGAAATCCAGGTGAGCAATACAAACGCCGGAAAAGTATTTAAATATTATCTGATGAAAGAGCTTACAATTTTTTACAAGCATAAATTTCAAGAATATATATTGAAAATCGATGTCATAAAAATTCATTGAAAATTTGGCAAAATGCATGAAATACATAGAAGAAATAATGAAAAAAAAAAATCCAAATTACAGTATATATTGTATACCAAAGGTAAATGTTCGCATCTCTTATGTCGTACTTATTTAAAAACTAACATGATAACTTTCTAAACTGATGTTTCATTAAGAAATTTTTGTTTCTCTTCCAAAAAATCAACATGATTGAGGCCGGAATGATTCTCAGTAGATTTGGGAGACACTTTACTGCTTCCCTTTGTTGGCAGTTTCATCACATGACACATGTATGACAAATTTTGATACTGAGGTTGCCGAAATTGGTCCCTTAAAACATACTCATGGAAATAATTTCTAAACTCTGCTTCCTGTTTTTCCCGCCGTATGTATTTCACCATCAGAATCACTATGCTGCAAGCATAGAACAGCAACACAGTTATTATGTAAAACAGTGCATCATTAGCATCCTTCGTTGGACGGGCTGTGGAGATTTCCACATCAGGGGAGGTAACCATGTCTTTTGTTAAGGCTCCAATCAGCAGAGATCCACACTTGGTGGATGTTGTGTTCTCCATTGGAAGAAAGTCGATCATTACACACGAGACGAAGACCACTTACGTGATGAAGACATCTTTCTCTACGTCCTGGCGATAATTGTGCGACACAAACATCCTTCCTTCTGTAACGACGATAACCATGCCAAGCGGGTTACCACACATTGCTGTTAGTTCCGATGTCTTACCCAACAGAATTCTGAGACACTTAGGTATCTAGGATTAGAACTCCAGAAAACTCCAGGCTAATATTTATCGAGGTGTTGAGTTGGAAGTTAAACACATTCCGTATCATACAACTTCACTTTAGATTCAATATTACTGGTATTTTCTTCAGCTTTGTATGACCACTGACAGACCAATATGTTGAGAACTCGGAGGGACGAAGCACTAAGACCCAGCAGTAGGTCTCTCCAGGACCAGTAGACGCTGAAGGTTTTAATCGGTGGATTATTCCCCTTGCCTCGATTGGTTGTTTCGTAGGTAGTTTGGTCCAATTCAGCGCAGGCAGTCACATGACATCTGTTTGTTTTGATGTTTGTAGCGATGGAACACACCTCCCTGAAAGTAAAACAAAATGTTAATAAAATGAAAAATTTAAATGAAACCAAATGCATCAGAGTGACATGAATGCACCCACTGACAACCAAAGAGAATGTAATGGAGCTGTTTAGTGTCATTGCATCGACTTTTTAATGGGTGTATACTCACAATTTTTCATATTCTTTATTAAGTTTTGGTAATAAAAGTTTATAAATGGCCAATAATGAGGGAAAACATTTTATTTTAAGTGCATCTTAAAAATCATAACTATGGAAACATTAAGCCAAAATGACAATATTTTTACTGGAAAATGCAATTAATTAAATGCCATCAGTAAATTATGTGTTGAATTGCATGATAAAATTTGGCAAATTATTTTCTGAAGCCAACACCACCTTGTCCTGAACAAAAACAAGGCAATAACATAGATTTAGGGTATCTCAGGGGCCAATATAAGGCCCCATTCCCAATGACATTTGGGCTTCAATTTTCCCAATTTCAGATTTTTTCCCCCCAATTCCCAATTTACGTACAAAAAGGCCTTAATATATTAAATGCAAACACTTTCTTTAGTTAATTTTCAAAAGTAGCCAAAGGCACTCGCTGTTGTTTGTTTTTTTGTAACTTCTGAAAATTTATGAACTTGAGTGAAATAAATACCATATATATAACATTTTACTATTGCTTGTGTAACCTCTATATCTAAACTTATAATAAATTCGCCAACTTTGTGGATGTAACTGAAAAAGTGAAAATTAGATTGTGATAAACGTTTCCAAATCAGCAAGATGCCAGTTAATGTGTCGAATGATTAATGACATTTTGACCAACAAGTGTCACACAGTATGTAACAAACAGACATGACCAAGGGGAAGATTATGTCTGGATCGGCTAACATATTGATAAAAACAGTGAGGAGTTGCACTCTTACCAATAAAACTGTGAATTTCAATTGCTAACGATTTCAATTAACAATCACCACAAATATTCATTTGAAGATGCTGCCTCTTCTGTTATTATATATATCCCTCTTCTGGCTCTTGCGTAATACATTAGTTCATACAGATTTTTCATACCAAAATTCAAGCACTTTTTCTTTCTCAATTTTCAAGGTGTAGGTATTTTCTTGTCCAAACTTGCAAAGAAAAGGGGTATCAGTGATCAATCTCCAATTATTTTTCATGGGCGATTTTCATTTGTACTGCAAAATCAATATAGGTCCCACAATGTTAAATCCAACCATTTCCAGAAATTCAATAGGTCCTTTCAAAGTTCTATGAGTACAGGATGCAGGATGTGCTCGTAGATTTATCACTGGGTAAAATTGACAACTTTATTCTTTTTGAAAATTTTCTTGATGTTTATTAAAAAGATTTCAATAAAAAAAATTGCATCTTTACAGCTAGTAAGAATGAATTCAAGCACTTTTCAAGCATTTGTGAGCAAATTTCAGCACTGACCCCTATTCAAGCACTTTTCCAGCACTGACCCCAAATTCAAGCACTTTTCATCTTCTGTATGAACCATGTGATAGCTAGCCCGAGATACTCTGGCCCTACACCATTTTGACAGTTACACCAGACATATAACTGTCAAAATGGTGTAGGGCCAGAGTATCTCGGGCTATGTGATAGCTACACCAAATTGAGGTTACATCAACAAAGAAGTACCCCTCTTTAGGCTCTTGTAGTTGTGTCCGGATAGTAATCTTACATTTTACAGTCTTTGTCTAGACCCTCTTCCGGCTCTTATAGTTACGCTATACAGCTCGCCTACACCGAGTTGGGGGCTCATGATTAAGGCTATATATATTATTTGCCCCTCGTCTGGCTCTTGTAGCTCACACACAATGCAACAAGCACTTTGCTACACCGAGTCAAGGAGTAAATAATTTTAGCAAGGTGAGTGTGCCCCTTGCTCCAATGTTGTAATGTATATTGGAGTGGAAGTGTGATGTCGTGATGCTAATGTCAGCAGAGAATACTATGTTTATGATTACATGGGTTTTACTATGAATTCTCTTCAAGATGCCTTGAACTTATCTATTACAATCCGTCGTACAGTTATATGTTTGAACATAGAGGTGATAAACTTTTAATTGAACTCTGAAGCTATGTATTCCAAAATGGGTTGTGAGGATAAAAAAGGAAGCAGTACAATAACTTATTATCTGTTACATGATGTACTATTTGTTTTGTTTTTTAACCCAAGCAATATAACCTATCCGACCTTTCATTCATGATGTAATGGCTGTTACAAGCACATGATGTCATCTACTTACACACCGCATTTTACATTTCAATTTTGCATGAAAATTGATGTTTCACTCAAACAAAGAACACAAATCTCCATTATATGTTAAAATGGATCTTACTCTCGTTTTCATGCCATATGCAATTTACACAACCTGTCATGAAATTAAAAAACGGAAAGTCGTGTTAACTTACGGCTACAATCGTCTTCTGTCAAATACCAGACTCGCTCCGCTGACCCTTGTCACTGATTAGACAGCTGACTGTTCCAGTGTTGGTTGTTATGGTAAATTGTGTACAGGTCGTAACGTAAATCAATATGTGTGGGGAAAATCTGTCTAATCAACAGACTAAAGACTAGAGCCAATAACGGCCACACTGGAGGGAGTCAGCTTAGTGAACACTCATCTTGGAAGGTTACTGGCCTATCAGACTTGCCACAATCTAAATCTACAGGGTCTTCCCTGGGACCCTCAAATTTAATTACGGTTTTTGCTTGTCAGGGAAAACCCTGAATCTACTGAATTTTGGTTTTATTTTGTTTTACATGCTATCAACAGCTAGTCATTTTAGGATGGCCTGCCATTGTATGCAATGTGAGTGCATGTATGTGCTGCGTAGGAAGTGGGGGTGAGGGGGGGGCAATTGGGTCACCTTGTCGCAGGGCATTAATAAGGTTCAAAAGGATCACCTTGTTGCAGACCATTATTGTTGTGAGTGGGCGACTTGGGTGTAGACATTTAGATGAATCGGACAAGTCGGCCACTGTTGGACACCTATTGGGACATATACTTTGCTTTTGTCTCACATTGATTCCAATTATAATGAGAGTCACATCTTTATCATTTTTCTTTTCTTTATTTAACACTGAGTTGAAAAGATAGATGACCTTCAGTCATTGCAAGATGCAAGGTAACCAAAAAAATCTTTGAAATGAAATTTGAGAAAGATCCATCCAGTACTTCTCAAGACAACAAAAATTGTTGAAGAACAAGTGATAGACCACAGTGAAGGGTGATTTGAATTACAATCAGCCCAACATCTGATGACAGTGGCCTAAAAATACACCCTTCTTAAATGAAAACAGTCAATTGTGAAAAAAGGAGGAAATTCACATCTTTAAGGGATTTTAATGGGAAATTTAAAGAATTAACATTACAACAAAATTATCAAAAAGGCAGAATTCCTCCTTTTGGAGGAGGATTTTTCATCCCTGTAACAAAACCAGTCATCTTTACCCACACCATTTCCACCATCTCTACTTCATACTAGTACTCAACTATATACCCAGAAGATTATAGTTATTTGTCTTCGGTTTCAGGGCCGTATTCTCTACGTCAGGAACATAAGTAGAAATTTCTAGCTCATGTTCTTTAAGTCATAGCTAAAAGCCTCACGCCTTAATAGCAGTCGAAACCTTAATTTGTACAAGTTGAACATTAGCGTTGTTTATTTGATAAGGATGGACCTGGTAATCTGATGTTGCTTTCAGACGAGACTTGACTTGACCTCAGAAGACTTGCATGTCCAAAAGGATTTATACCCAAAAAATGTTACACTTCAAAACAGATAAACCGGTTGAACTATATAGATTAGACATTTGAAAGTTCTCCTTCTTGAAATACACTGTAATTCTAGTGTCTATATATAGCCTATCAATAAAATTGCTATTTTCTCTGATTTAAATTCATCTCAAACACTCTCCTGCAATGTTATTCAAATGGCTAGATCTTACATTTGACATGCGGAAATGTTTGTCTTATGACCCTCAAACTATCAAAGTGATGCAGAAATTACCTTTTTATTTCATTCATTTATATAAATGATTGCATTTTTTCTGCTTAATTTACTCTGTTTGGAAAACAGGAACATTTCAATATCACGAAAACTTGTACAGCATATGAATCTGTTCCTTTAACAGAATCTTATCAGATTATATACAATCTTCCTCTGTTTTTACTTTAAAATGTTTCAAACAAATGCCTTGCACTTCAAAATATTTGAATGATAAATGTTGTCCTATTCCAATGCTTGCCTTACCTAATACCAGGTATTCAGTATTGCAAAAAAATTCCACAATATTGCGTTATATTTGTTCTTATGGAGATTTCAATGAACTTTTAAAAATGAATTGTATTACCGGTATGAGACCTCAACAGATTATACGCTCCACAAAATGCGAATAGGTTTAATAGGAAACAAGAATTCCATGAAAGTGGATGTGTCGGCTGCGCAACAAGCTGGGAGATGAGTTTTAAGGAACAAGCTATGGATATTCATTGAATAAATTACAAGTTTAATATGTATGATATGTCTAATGAATTCTGATGCAATTAATAAACTTGTAGATCATGATGTTAAAGTGTCTCATGATACAGACTTCTCATGTATAAATTTTCCTGGTTTTTCACCTGTTATAATAAATGCTAAGTGTTTATTCAAGACTTTTCATACCCGAGTAAGCACTATATTAAGTTTGGAGTTGATTTGATCAAATTAGGAAACTGGAGACAGATTTTGACCTTTGACCTTCAAAGAAAGGAATCTCAAGCAAGCACTTTTGATAAGAAAGCGCTGTATGAAGTTTGAGCTTGATCAGCTTGAGCTATCACATGGAAACTGATTTTCTGTTTATAGTAACTGAGTGACCTTGACCTTTGAACCTGAAAAGGAATCTCAAGCAAGCATGTTTGGTAAGGTCTGTTAAAGCACTGTATGGAATTTGAGTTTGACTGGTTCAAGGGAACTCAAGTTATCGCGGATGACAGTTCGCCGCAGCCGACATAGTAATACCTATATGTCACCTTTTCAAGCGACACAAAAGGAAGAGATTGTTTTACTCTATAAATGTTTCCAATCATCCAGGGACTTGCAGTGCAATTAGAATAAGTGTAACACAATCACAAATATAATTGTATAGATTTTAAATAATCAAGACTTAATTGTGCAAAACACAAGGAAACCTTTCTTATTGCCTTATACTTAGTGAACTAAAGACAATGCAGAAAACACAACCAGGAAAAGCTATAATTAAATGATCCAGTCCGTATTCAAACATTCTCGATATCCAGGGGTTATGCTCACCTTCGCTCTCTACATCTCTGGAATATGTCATGGAAAAACTGAAGGCACACTCATGTAAAAAAAACGGACCAATCTCTAAGCAGTGTATGCCTGTCTTTTGAAGATTACAAAGGAGCCGCAACCATCTTCAAAGTTTGTCAATTTTTACCATTATGAGATTCTTTTGATGAACATCAAAGGGTCAAACTAGTCATCTTGCCTCATCAACAAGGTTGCGCACACAAGAGCCTTCAGTTTTGCCATGACATGTTCCAGGGTTGTTAAGAGCATAGGTGATCGTAACCCCTGGATATCAAGGAGGGTACCTGTTGTAGTTATAAACCATTGCCTTGTTACCGTGTATATAATAATACAACTGTGTACAGTCTAACCTCTGGTACCTGTTGTAGTTATAAACCATTGCCTTGTTACCATGTATATAATAATACAACTGTGGACAGTCTAACCTCGGTACCTGTTGTAGTTATAAACCATTGCTTTGTTACCATGTATATAATAATACAACTTTGGACAGTCTAACCTCTGGTACCTGTTGTAGTTATAAACCATTGCCTTGTTACCATGTATATAATAATACAACTGTGTACAGTCCAACCTCCAGTACCTGTTGTAGTTATAAACCATTGCCTTGTTACCGTGTATATAATAATACAACTGTGTACAGTCTAACCTCCAGTACCTGTTGTAGTTATAAACCATTGCCTTGTTACCGTGTATATTATAATACAACTGTGGACAGTCTAACCTCGGTACCTGTTGTAGTTATAAACCATTGCTTTCTTACCATGTATATTATAATACAACTGTGGACAGTCTAACCTCGGTACCTGTTGTAGTTATAAACCATTGCCTTGTTACCATGTATATAATAATACAACTGTGGACAGTCTAACTCTGGTACCTGTTGTAGTTATAAACCATTGCCTTGTTACCATGTATATAATAATACAACTGTGGACAGTGGAACCTCGGTACCTGTTGTAGTTATAAACCATTGTCTTGTTACCATGTATATAATAATACAACTGTGGACAGTCTAACCTCGGTACCTGTTGTAGTTATAAACCATTGTCTTGTTACCATGTATATTATAATACAACTGTGGACAGTCTAACCTCGGTACCTGTTGTAGTTATAAACCATTGCCTTGTTACCATGTATATAATAATACAACTGTGGACAGTCTTAACTCTGGTACCTGTTGTAGTTATAAACCATTGCCTTGTTACCATGTATATTATAATACAACTGTGGACAGTCTTAACTCTGGTACCTGTTGTAGTTATAAACCATTGCCTTGTTACCAGGTATATACTGTGGACAGTCTAACCTCGGTACCTGTTGTAGTTATAAACCATTGCCTTGTTACCATGTTTATACCAATACAACCGTGGACAGTCTAACTCTGGTACCTGTTGTAGTTATAAACCATTGCCTTGTTACCATGTATATAATAATACAACTGTGGACAGTGGAACCTCGGTACCTGTTGTAGTTATAAACCATTGCCTTGTTACCAGGTATATAATAATACAACTGTGGACAGTCTAACCTCGGTACCTGTTGTAGTTATAAACCATTGCCTTGTTACCATGTATATAATAATACAACTGTGGACAGTCTTAACTCTGGTACCTGTTGTAGTTTATAATAATACAACTGTGGACAGTCTAACCTTGGTACCTGTTGTAGTTATAAACCATTGCCTTGTTACCAGGTATATAATAATACAACTGTGGACAGTCTAACCTCGGTACCTGTTGTAGTTATAAACCATTGCCTTGTTACCATGTATATAATAATACAACTGTGGACAGTCTTAACTCTGGTACCTGTTGTAGTTTATAATAATACAACTGTGGACAGTCTAACCTCGGTACCTGTTGTAGTTATAAACCATTGCCTTGTTAGCGTTATACACCTCATGTTAACGGATCAGCTATCACAATCACCAATCTACCAATAGGTAAATGTTTCTAGATAAGAAAGCTACACACACACAGCATGATCTGCATGCAGACTGGTCTCAGTGTAGTTTCTCAGCAGATGTAAAAACATCTAATAGGAACCTAGTAACACAAGCTATAACAATCATATTAAAATCTGCATTCTTGTATAACATTTAAGGTATTTTAAACACTATATCAGATACACAATCATTATAGGTTTGACCAGGATCACGTAATGGGGGCGTAATGGATAGCTCTGCCACACCAAGGCCATTTTTCCTGATCAGACTGGGAAACATATGCATGGGTCACCTGCCCAACCATGTGGGTTTTTCCCCGGTCGGCCCCAAATACTTTAGTTTGCTCCACAGTAAGACACCCCCCTATATCCTATCCCTACGTACACTTAAACTTTAGGCCAACAAGCTTGAGTTGTAAGAAATGTTTTTGTAGTTTGTAGTTATAAAATTAATAAACTTTATACATGTTATCAGTGATTTTTTGATGACTATTCAACTCCTCTTTTACAACTACCTGGTATTACATTGGTTATTATGTTGGTTGATTTCCATCAGATGCCTTTTTTCAGAGTTTTAGAACTAACATCAACTCCAATCCAAGACTTGTTTTAGGTATCTTTTATCTGAACCTTGATCAGCCTTTCTTTAGGATCCTGAAAATGGGTTTAGCAGAAATCAATTATCCCCACATCTCCATGTGTCAACCAGGTTACTCTCACCAGTTAGTTTAAAGCTAACATTATCTCTCCAGTTAGTTTAAAGCTAACATTATCTCACCAGTTAGTTTAAACTAACATTATCTCACCAGTTAGTTTAAAGCTAACATTATCTCACCAGTTAGTTTAAACTAACATTATCTCACCAGTAAGTTTAAAGCTAACATTATCTCACCTGAGTTAGTTTAAAGCTAACATTATCTCACCAGTAAGTTTAAAGCTAACATAATCTCACCAGTTAGTTTAAAGCTAACATTATCTCACCAGTTAGTTTAAAGCTAACATTGTCTCACCAGTTAGTTTAAAGCTAACATTGTCTCACCAGTTAGTTTAAAGCTAACATTATCTCACCAGTTAGTTTAAAGCTAACATTATCTCACCAGTTATTTTAAAGCTAACATTGTCTCACCAGTTAGTTTAAAGCTAACATTGTCTCACCAGTTATTTTAAAGTTAACATTATCTCACCAGTTAGTTTAAAGCTAACATTATCTCACCAGTTAGTTTAAAGCTAACATTATCTCACCAGTTATTTTAAAGCTAACATTATCTCACCAGTTAGTTTAAAGCTAACATTATCTCACCAGTAAGTTTAAAGTTAACATTATCTCACCAGTTAGTTTAAAGCTAACATTATCTCACCAGTTAGTTTAAAGCTAACATTATCTCACCAGTACCATTCTGATTGAAATTTAGATCCATAATGTCGCTCCGTTATTCTCCGCATAGATAGGATCTGACAACATGGCTATAAGGGGTCATGTTCTGGTGACCTTTTGCATAAGCCAATCAAAATACTGCTACTGCTGCCAAAGTCCTGAATGCATAGTCCTATCTGTGCATTAAGTCATTTCATCACAATAAGTTGGTGTGCAATATGTTGTGATGAAATGACTTGCTCCAAATAACTTACCGTCATTGGAAAATTCTATTAGAGTGTGAAGTAAAAGGCACAAAATTAATGTCACCGGAACATGACCTCTTATGGGATGTTGTCCGATCCTTATGTAATGAAGTGGGAGTAAGGATTTGCATTTTAATGAGATTGCACAAGTTCCCATATAAAAAAGAGGCCCCAAGGGCCTGTATCAGTTACCTGGATGTAAAATATATGCATATCAGCATAACCATTTACTGAAGTACCAGTCCTTTGAAACTTTAAGAACTGCATGATATAATTAAGAAAGTTAAAATGTTGGATCCGTGTAAGATCAATAAAGTTGAGTCAAACTGCTAGACAATTAAAGGATAAAAGTAGGTTATGGTCATTTGAACTTTATGACTTTGAAATTGGACCATATATAGTATTTCAAACAAGCATGTTTCAGATAAAATATCATCCTAGTACTCTTCGTTTATTTATTATTTTGTAAATATTTCTAAACGTAATTGAAACTCAAAACCTTGAAATTGGTCAAGGTCACTGATTTGAAGAAGTTTGTATATTTGACCTTCATGCCTGAAAGCTCTGGGGTAGATATGACTGCTATATTCCTCAATGGATCAAGGTTGATGATCTGACTTACATAACTCGTTAATTAATTGCATATGAAACTATGAAACTTGCCAAAGGCTTGTTTCTTATGAAAGTAATAAATAAGTTTAATAAATACTGATCCTCTAATTATCACCCTCAGGCTCATAGTTCACCTGCTATTTCACTAATAGCCAATAAATTGAAATTCATTTACAAAGACAATTACAAACAAGCTTACAGCTAGTGTTGCATGCAAGACTCGTCCCCTGTCGCCAATTAAATTTTCTTAGTAACATAGACCTTGATAGCAATGAACAGATGGGTCATTTTAACAATCATTTCTTAACCTTTTCATGAGGCCGAGTGTGAAATGAAAATATGATGACCTTTAGACGCGAAACTCAATCCATATCTATGTTACCTGATAAGCTATCATTTTATGGTGTTTTAACCAAATCAATCAATCCTTTCTGAAGTTATCATCTGGAAGTACAATTTGACAAAAAATATGTAATTTTAGCAAGTGACCGTTGACTTTTCAACCCCAAACTCTACCCCACTCTATATTACCTCATAAGCTAACATTGTATTAAAGGACTATGTATGGTTTTGCCTGTTTTTGCCCCCAAATCCATCAAATTTTAAATTTCATTATTGAACACTCAAATAATATTACTTCAAATATAGATTACATCCCTCATGCAATTGTAATAATATTTATTTGTTATTTGTGCTATGGTTGCCATGGTAACCATCCGAAATATGCATAAATTATGCAAATGTAAATATTTGATCTATTTTGGTCAATTTTTACATAGATTTTCACACAGCAACCATAGAGCGCATTCTTGAACAAAGTTTATGTTTCTCCAAAAGATGTGGTATAAGTGCCCACATATTCTCTTTTGATATTAAGTTTGTGCAAGAATGCGCTCAATCGTTTCAAGTAGAAAAACTATCCAAAAAGTGGCCAAAATTGACTAAATGGTCAAATTTCCCTAATTTATGCATATTTGAGATGGTTTCCATGACAACCAGAGTTGAAAGAACAAATAATTATTGTTTCAGTTTTATCAGCGATGTACTCCATATTTGAAATACATTAATTTGAGAGTTCACTAATCTGCTTCAAAATTTGATAATTTGGGGGCCAAAAAAGGCCCAAACCATATATAGTCCTTTACACCAAATCCACCAAATTAATCCTTTCTCAAATTATTGTCTGGAAACCAAGATTTGACAAAAACTAGATGCTGTTAGTTTATAATCCTTCTTTGAACTTGACGGTCAACTTACAGAAAAGAGGATTTTCTCAACAAGATTTCCAAAAAGTTATTTTACATAAAGGGACGTAACTCCCTTAAAAGAAGTTGAACTCTGAAATAACTAGAACTGTAAGCCGATGGCTGACTAATACCCCCCCGCTACCTCTTATTAGAGGTGTCTGACATGTTTTTGAAAAAAACATGATGTAGTACAAGTTGTATATAACATGCATTATATAATGTCAACAGTCAGCAGAATTTTAAAAGCCGAACGGACAAATTTTAACCTGTGTATAGTAATCCTCAACATTACTTACTGCGAAGTTTCATTGGAAATGACCCAGTAGTTTAGAAGAAGTTGTCCAGACATCATGTTATTACGGAAACCTGTGTATAGTCACCTCATTACCATGGCAACCAAAATTTTGACAAACGAAACCCTGTATGCAAATCTATACATGGTCCCCAACAATACTGTCAAGTTTCACTGAAATTGATCCAGTAGTTTAGGAGGAGTTGTCCGGACAACACATTATAATGGAAACCTGTGTATAGTGACCTGGTTACCATGGCAACCAAAATTTTGACAAACAAAACTCTGCATGCACATCTACACATGGTCCCCAACAATGCTGCCAAGTGTCATTAAACTCGATCCAGTGGTTTATAGGAAGTTGTCCGGACAACACGTTATTACGGAAACCTGTGAATAGTGACCTGGTTACCATGGCAACCAAAATTTTGACAAACGAAACTCTGCATGCACATCTACACATGGTCCCCAACAATACTGCCAAGTTTGATTGAAATCGATCCAGTAGTTTAGGAGGAGTTGTCCGGACAACATTTTATTATGGAAACCTGTGTATAGTGACCTGGTTACCATGGCAACCAAAATTTTGACAAACGAAACCCTGCATGCACATCTACACATGGTCCCCAACAATACTGCCAAGTTTTATTGAAATCGATCCAGTAGTTTAGGAGGAGTTGTCCGGACAACATTTTTCTACGGACAGACGGACCGACGGACAGACGGACTGACAGACAGACGGACAGACAAGCTGATTCCAGTATACCCCCCCTAACTTCGTTGCGGGGGGGTATAAAAATGCTGATGCACAACAACATAACATACTGATCGAACAGGACATTTCAGTGTGACATGAATGCTCCCATTGACATCCAAAGAGAATTGAACATTTTGGGTTTTTTTTTTTTATGTCCACTGGTGTTAAACAAGGGTCTGCAATGTTGGTCATACCATTTAAATGAAATTTTCAAATTGCACTGGAAGTGAAGGACAAAAATTAATAACTCCCTTTGTAGTTGACCTTCCGACTCCAATGTCAATTCCACAATGTTTTACCTTATAAGAAAACATTGTGTGAAGTTTCAACCAAATCCATTAATCCTTTCTCAAGTTCTTCTGGAAACCAACACCCGGACAGATAGATGGACAGACGGCGACAACCACTATAGTCCCCTTCGGTTTTCACCGGCAGGGGAATAATTAGCCACATACCTGGTAGTTTCTTTACTGGCTTGTACTAGAACAGGTAGTAGTTTTTCAATTTTTATAAATGTTTTAATAAAATAATGTGTTATCATTGTTAAATAATATAAGTATATATTCAGAAATAACTTTTAACATATTCAACTTTCGCAAGATAAATGTTGTTTTATCACCATTAATTCACCAAATTGACAATTTTTCAAATTTTACAGATTTGACCATTACTCACTTATATATACAGTGGACTCCACTTAACATCACTCCTGTTAATATCACATTCCTCTTTATATCATGTTTTCCCAAACACCATTTTCCCTTGGCCTCTATAATCTATTTGGTTAATTTCATGTTTTTTAGGTGAGTTCCTCTTAATATCATGTTTTTTAACAAATTGCATGAAATGTCCACTAAATAATGTCATTTCAATTGATTTCAGATGCAACTTGTACAAAATATTGCATAGAAAATTAAAAAAAGTCACAAAATGAAATAATGTTATCTGATGCTTGAAAAATCTTCATATGTACACTGAATACCTTACTTTTAGTTATGAAGTTTTGAAATGTACATGATTTAGTAGAAAACATGTTTCTCTTAATGTCACATTCCTGTTAATATCATGTTTTTGTTTGGCAAATGCAACATGATATAAAGAGGAATGCACTGTATTTATATCACACACTCCATAGACCCTATTCCTTTAACAAACTGACAATTCACCATTCACCATGCTTTCATTGTAAGGAAGTGAAATCATTTTATCAAGGTAACAATTCATCATATTATCACAAGTGAAAAATGCTACATGTGGTTATCACAAAGAAACCAACAATAATATTAATATAACGGAGACACACACTACAGGGCACTCACTAAGACCCTTACCTGTACTGTTCTATAGACAGATCTCCCACGGAGAAACACACTACAGGGCACTCACAAAGACCCTTACCTGTACTGTTCTATAGACAGATCTCCCACGGAGACACACACTACAGGGCACTCACTAAGACCCTTACCTGTACTGGGCTATAGACAGATCTACCACGGAGACACACACTACAGGGCACTCACTAAGACCCTTACCTGTACTGGCTATAGACAGATCTCCCATGGAGACACACACTACAGGGCACTCACTAAGACCCTTACCTGTAATGTACTATAGACAGATTTCCCATGGAGACACACACTACAGGGCACTCACTTAGACCCTTACCTTTACTGTACTATAGACAGATTTCCCATGGAGACACACACTACAGGGCACTCACTTAGACCCTTACCTGTACTGCGCTATAGACAGATCTCCCACAGAGACACACACTACACGGCACTCACTAAGACCCTTACCTGTACTGGCTATAGACAGATCTCCCACGGAGACACACACTACAGGGCACTCACTAAGACCCTTACCTGTACTGTTCTATAGACAGATCTACCACGGAGACACACACTACAGGGCACTCACTAAGACCCTTACCTGTACTGGCTATAGACAGATCTCCCACGGAGACACACACTACAGGGCACTCACTAAGACCCTTACCTGTACTGTTCTATAGACAGATCTCCCACGGAGACACACACTACAGGGCACTCACTAAGACCCTTACCTGTACTGGCTATAGACAGATCTCCCACGGAGACACACACTACAGGGCACTCACTTAGACCCTTACCTGTACTGTGTTAATAGACAGATCTCCCACGGAGACACACACTACAGGGCACTCACTTAGACCCTTACCTGTAATGTACTATAGACAGATCTCCCACGGAGACACACAATACAGGGCACTCACTAAGACCCTTACCTGTACTGGCTATAGACAGATCTCCCACGGAGACACACACTACAGGGCACTCACTAAGACCCTTACCTGTACTGGGCTATAGACAGATCTCCCACGGAGACACACACTACAGGGCACTCACTAAGACCCTTACCTGTACTGTACTATCGACAGAACTCCCACGGAGACACACACTACAGGGCACTCACTTAGACCCTTACCTGTACTGTGTTATAAACAGATCTCCCACAGAGAGACACACTACAGGGCACTCACTAAGACCCTTACCTGTACTGGCTATAGACAGATCTCCCACGGAGACACACAATACAGGGCACTCACTAAGACCCTTACCTGTACTGGCTATAGACAGATCTCCCACGGAGACACACACTACAGGGCACTCACTAAGACCCTTACCTGTACTGTGCTATAGACAGATCTCCCACGGAGACACACACTACAGGGCACTCACTTAGACCCTTACCTGTACTGGCTATAGACAGATCTCCCACGGAGACACACACTACAGGGCACTCACTAAGACCCTTACCTGTACTGGGCTATAGACAGATCTCCCACGGAGACACACACTACAGGGCACTCACTAAGACCCTTACCTGTACTGTTCTATAGACAGATCTCCCACGGAGACACACACTACAGGGCACTCACTAAGACCCTTACCTGTACTGTTGTAGACAGATCTCCCACGGAGACACACACTACAGGGCACTCACTAAGACCCTTACCTGTACTGTTGTAGACAGATCTCCCACGGAGACACACACTACAGGGCACTCACTAAGACCCTTACCTGTACTGTTCTATAGACAGATCTCCAACGGAGACATACACTACAGGGCACTCACTATAACCCTTACCTGTACTGTTCTATAGACAGATCTCCCACGGAGACACACACTACAGGGCACTCACTAAGACCCTTACCTGTACTGTTGTAAACAGATCTCCCACGGAGAAACACACTACAGGGCACTCACTAAGACCCTTACCTGAACTGTTCTATAGACAGATCTCCAACGGAGACACACACTACAGGGCACTCACTAAGACCCTTACCTGTACTGGGCTATAGACAGCTAGATCTCCCACGGAGACACACACTACAGGGCACTCACTTAGACCCTTACCTGTACTGGGCTATAGACAGATCTCCCACGGAGACACACACTACAGGGCACTCACTAAGACCCTTACCTGTACTGTACTATCGACAGAACTCCCACGGAGACACACACTACAGGGCACTCACTAAGACCCTTACCTGTACTGTTGTAGACAGATCTCCCACGGAGACACACACTACAGGGCACTCACTAAGACCCTTACCTGTACTGGCTATAGACAGATCTCCCACGGAGACACACACTACAGGGCACTCACTAAGACCCTTACCTGTACTGTGTTATAGACAGATCTCCCACGGAGACACACACTACAGGGCACTCACTAAGACCCTTACCTGTACTGGGCTATAGACAGATCTCCAACGGAGACATACACTATAGGGCACTCACTAAGACCCTTACCTGTACTGTTCTATAGACAGATCTCCCACGGAGACACACACCACAGGGCACTCACTTAGACCTGTACCTGTACTGGGCTATAGACAGATCTCCCACGGAGACACACACTACAGGGCACTCACTAAGACCCTTACCTGTACTGGGCTATAGACAGATCTCCCACGGAGAAACACACTACAGGGCACTCACTAAGACCCTTACCTGTACTGTTCTATAGACAGATCTCCAACGGAGACATACACTACAGGGCACTCACTAAGACCCTTACCTGTACTGTTCTATAGACAGATCTCCAACGGAGACATACACTACAGGGCACTCACTAAGACCCTTACCTGTACTGTTCTATAGACAGATCTCCAACGGAGACATACACTACAGGGCACTCACTAAGACCCTTACCTGTACTGTTCTATAGACAGATCTCCCACAGAGACACACACTACAGGGCACTCACTAAGACCCTTACCTGTACTGTTCTATAGACAGATCTCCAACGGAGACATACACTACAGGGCACTCACTAAGACCCTTACCTGTACTGTTCTATAGACAGATCTCCCATGGAGACACACACTACAGGGCACTCACTAAGACCCTTACCTGTACTGTTCTATAGACAGATCTCCCATGGAGACACACACTACAGGGCACTCACTAAGACCCGTACCTGTACTGTTCTATAGACAGATCTCCAACGGAGACATACACTACAGGGCACTCACTAAGACACTTACCTGTACTGTTCTATAGACAGATCTCCAACGGAGACATACACTACAGGGCACTCACTAAGACCCTTACCTGTACTGTTCTATAGACAGATCTCCCATGGAGACACACACTACAGGGCACTCACTAAGACCCTTACCTGTACTGTTCTATAGACAGATCTCCCATGGAGACACACACTACAGGGCACTCACTAAGACCCTTACCTGTACTGGGCTATAGACAGATCTCCCACGGAGAAACACACTACAGGGCACTCACTAAGACCCTTACCTGTACTGTTCTATAGACAGATCTCCCATGGAGACACACACTACAGGGCACTCACTAAGACCCGTACCTGTACTGTTGTAGACAGATCTCCCACGGAGACACACACTACAGGGCACTCACTAAGACCCTTACCTGTACTGGGCTATAGACAGATCTCCAACGGAGACACACACTACAGGGCACTCACTTAGACCCTTACCTGTACTGGGCTATAGACAGATCTCCCACGGAGACACACACTACAGGGCACTCACTAAGACCCTTACCTGTACTGTGCTATAGACAGATCTCCCACGGAGACTAAATACCAGAGACGTGAGATGAACCTATACTATCATGCAACAGCTTGGCAGAGCTGCTGCTGCTGAGACTGAGAGTCAGAGAGCAGGGGAGTGTTTTTGTCAGATAGCAGCGGTGGAAACAGCCAGAGTTCTAATGGAGCCACCCTCTCTCCCACACGATCAATACACCAACACTTATAACAACACTTTCGGCTTCAAATTTCACTTTTCCCCAAAAGAAAATTAATCTTTCTCACGAAATCAGCATTCGATAATAGTTCAGACTGATATTGATAACATCAATTCATGTTCGTCATTTATAAAATATTTTTGATATGTGTAATTTTTATTTTTAATTCTTTTTCTCACTTCCCAACTGCATCATTGAACTAACATGAACTCATTCACCCCTAAGACATTTGAACTCTTCCAAATTCAATGGATTGAATAGTTCATTATAACGTTTCAGGGGTGAAGGAATTAAAGGAAAGCTGCAGGAAATAACAAAGAAGCTGACTCTAAAGGATAAAACTTTAGCTTTGTCAATAATATTATTGATATAGGGATGTTTCTCAAAGCTAGAAAGTGTGATATAATTAATCTAAAGATCCTAGTCCCACTACACATTTTTTCACTGTCATTATCTCCCTATAATTTGCATCAACTTTTGACACAGTGGCACAATTGGGCTGAGACTCTTCCAATGACCAGGTAGCTTAACTCATTCACCCCTGAAGACACATTTGAACTCTTCCAATTCAAAGGTTGGGATAGTTCATTATGAAGAGTGAGGGGTGGAAGAGTGAATAAGTTTAAACAATATTATTCATTCTTTAACCCAGAATTTGAATCCCCACTTTGTCCAGTACCCCTGATTTTTTCCTAACTCGGAAAAATGACTGATTATATTACCTCTCATAAAAATCCTAGTAT
The DNA here is from genome assembly GCA_947623455.1 of Mimachlamys varia. Taxonomy (NCBI): domain Eukaryota; kingdom Metazoa; phylum Mollusca; class Bivalvia; order Pectinida; family Pectinidae; genus Mimachlamys; species Mimachlamys varia. The sequence continues at coordinate 7,622,419 of OX392530.1, forward strand.
ATTTTTCTTTAGAGAAACTATTTATCAAGGCTAGCTTTATAGTCATACCAAACAATAAAACATTTTCCGACAGTGGTAAGGCTGATCTTTAATCAGAGGTAGGGTGACCTTTAATCAGTGGTAGGCTGATCTTTAATCAGTGGTAGGCTGATCTTTAATCAGTGGTAGGCTAATCTTTAAGCAGTGGTAGACTGATCCGTTAATCAGTGGTAGGCTAATCTTTAAGCAGTGGTAGACTAATCTTTAAGCAGTGGTAGACTGATCCGTTAATCAGTGGTAAGCGGATCTTTAATTAATAGTAGGCTGATCTTTAATCTGAGGTAGGCTGACCTTTAATCAGTTGTAGACTGATCTTTAATCAGTGGTAGGGTGACTTTTAATCAGTACTAGGCTGACCTTTAATCTGTGGTAGGGTGACCTTTAATCGGTGGTATGGTGACTTTTAATTAGTGGTAGGGTGACTTTTAATCAGTGGTTGGGTGATCTTTAATCTGTGGTATGGTGACTTTTAATTAGTGGTAGGGTGACTTTTAATCAGTGGTAGGCTGACCTTCAACAAGTGGTATGGTGACTTTTAATCAGTGGTAGGGTGATCTTTAATCTGTGGTATGGTGACTTTTAATTAGTGGTAGTGTGACTTTTAATCAGTGGTAGAGTGACCTTTAACAAGTGGTATGGTGACTTTTAATTAGTGGTAGTGTGACTTTTAATCAGTGGTAGAGTGACCTTTAACAAGTGGTATGGTGACTTTTAATTAGTGGTAGGGTGACTTTTAATTAGTGGTAGGGTGACTTTTAATCAGTGGTAGGCTGACCTTAAATCAATGGTAGGCTGATCCTTATCTGATAATGGTGGGCTAAAATGTTTTCTATTCATGGCCATTCAAACAAAGTTATGAAATAAATGTACCGAACTAACAGTTATAACTGTATGTCTTATATGTGTAACATAGAATAGTAGATCTGTAGAGCCATTATCAACATACTTGATAGGACTTAACAATATATCCAGTTGATCCGTTACAAAATACTTTCTAAAATATTGCATTGCATTATATATATTGTTACATGAACTCGCTGTTATTTTTAAGATTTTCACCAAGATCTTCAAGACACAATGTATTACAAAATGGATATTCTTTTCAGAAATTGTCCAATAAACATTTTGAACATGAATATCAGTTTACTTTATGATAACTATCACCCAGCCTGGGTTTAACTTTATAGGTTCAAGCTTAAGATTGAAATGCACACTTGGATGCATTAACATCTCAAACCAATACAGTTAATTGATATTCTACCATACATGTATGAGTGGGTGAGGTAAAGCACTATAGACACTGATTTCTAATCTAATGAGTTAAACATTAAACGTTACAAGTTTCAATTCAATTTACACCACTTGTAAATATGTTAGAAGTTGAACTTTATATTATTCAAATCAATATGTTGTTATTTAAGGTGTCAACAGTTTCGAAGATTTGTTTGTCTTTAGTATATATTAGGGAGAGGAATTAACATAAGCTCTAAGCTTGTTTTCCAATCCCTGTGTAATAATATATATATCAAATACCATGCTTGAATTTTGAATAAATACTGTTTAAACTAAATGCAGTTGATAAGTCACTGCAAAAACTTTTCATAAATTACTGCAAACTTACTTATTTTGGCACGCTCAAAATTTCAATACATACACAAATTTAAACAGTCAGATAAGTGCAATGATGAATTGGGTCATTTATAATATTACTTGCTCTAGAAAGCATTACACAGAAAATGTAATTAGCAAAATAATAATTTATCAGAATGCTTTTAGCTCGAAAATAATTAAAATAAGATTATGGCTAAAACATGATCGTGAACAGTCACTGAAATTCTGCTTTTCATCAATGATTTCACAAGGAATGAAGAATAAGGTAGATATGGTAATTAACAGAAACTTACCAATGATGACCGTGTTCTTACACTTACTACAGGGTCTTGGCTGAACTAACAAATCCTGGAAAATCATCAATTGATTGTGCTTATATTGTCTCCTTTCATCTGCTTTGAAACATATCAAGCTAGATTTGACCTTTATCTAATCTGACCCCATCTGACCCTATTTGACCCCAAGATGACCATGACAGGTCAATTGATTAGACTGCCTCCCTTCCAGTCAGTAATGATTGACTGTGGCAACAGGCAATTTTACAGACAGGCTGACACGGGTATGGTGAGACAGACCAGCCTCATATATTACACAGCAAGAACGACAGGAGAGATTTGGTCAGCTTTCCTTCTTCACTCTGGCAATATTGTATCCTACGATATTGATTTGATGGTAATAACAGTTCGCTTAAATGAGCTTAAAACAGAGGTGACTTCAACTGTGTATGATTGATGTGATTATTATGTATCTATCAAAAACAATTTTTTACAGTTTTAAGGAAATTTCATTCTTTTCCACATCGTTAAGTTGACACGAACTTTAAGCTGACAGTGAATGTATATGACAACACATTGATCAGTATTGACGCTAAAATATGGCAAGATAAAGACCATATTTATTGTGTTTTATCTGCAGGGCACCAATCACGCTGAAACCCACCTGTGTAATATTACCCACAGAGAACTAGGAAATAACAGGTGTGCCTCACGAAACAACGCCCAGTCACATAATCTTATTAAAGCAATGTTTGATAACGAAATAAGAGCTAGACCCAGCAGGTCTGTATTGCTCACCTGGATACTAAAGCAATATTGCTTTAAAATATTCTCATTAAAAGAATTACTATTGCAAATAAAACAGCGGGACTCAGCGGGTACCTGAGGCTAATCCCCTTAGAACCTATGAATATCCAAATCTGGTTTTTTTTTTGGGGTGTAATTTTTTATTTTTCAAGACTTTTATCCACAATTACAATAAATTTGACACAAACATGCATGCACACACATTCACGCACATTCATACAACCTTAATCACTTGTGGTTCATCGTGACATTCAATCTCACTCAGTATCATAAGATCTGAAGCACTCATCATCATATATACAACCACAATAAGTTATCATTATCATTATCCCACTTATCGTAATATCATCATTATTGCCAAACTTCATGTTAAACACTTGTTTTTTGTAATTTGGGGAACTCATATATCTAATGTTATCAGCCAAGGATCAAGTGCCTAAGGGTGTGGTCAGACCCCTGATTAATTCCAGTAGCTTCTTCACTTTTCTTTACCATCAACAATGTTATAACAGACAATGTTGGAGATCTCAACCATTTTCCTGTTTATTGTTTATTTGCACAGATCCAGAGATCAAATCTTGGATCATAACTGTGTTAGATATTTGTTGCCCATCAGTATGGTAAATCGGTGGGTATTTCAACCATTTCAAAGTTCTGACCCAGCTAATAATAACATGTCAACAAGTGACACGTTTGGTTTGGTTTATTTTGTTTTAAGTTCTATTAACAGCCAGGATCATTTAGGAACATGCCAGGTTTAGAAGGTGGAGAAAAGTCGGAGTACCCGGAGAAAAACCGTCGACCTACGGTCAGTACCTGACAACTGCCCCACTTGGGATTCAAACTTGCAACCCAGAGGTGGAGAGCTAATGGTAGAATGTCGGAACACCTTAACCAATCAGAGATCTGAATCTATTTGTTAGCTAGACCCAGGGACTTAGTCCCTATGTGATCAGAGATCTGGATCTATTTGATAGCTAGATCCAGGGACTAAGTCCAGTATGTGATCAGGGATCTGAATCTATTTGATAGCTAGACCCAGGGACTTAGTCCCTATGTGATCAGGGATCTGAATCTATTTGATAGCTAGACCCAGGGACTAAGTCCAGTATGTGATCAGAGATCTGAATCTATTTGATAGCTAGACCCAGGGACTGTCTGTATGTGATCAGGGACCTGAATCTATTTGTTAGCTAGACCCAGGGACTAAGTCCCTATAGTACGTGATCAAGGATCTGAATCTATTTGATAGCTAGACCCAGGGACTAAGTCCAGTATGTGATCAGGGATCTGAATCTATTTGATAGCTAGACCCAGGGACTGTCTGTATGTGATCAGGGACCTGAATCTATTTGATAGCTAGACCCAGGGACTAAGTCCAGTATTTGATCAGGGACCTGAATCTATTTGATAGCTAGACCCAGGGACTAAGTCCAGTATTTGATCAGGGACCTGAATCTATTTGATAGCTAGACCCAGGGACTAAGTCCAGTATTTGATCAGGGACCTGAATCTATTTGATAGCTAGACCCGGGGACTCAGTCCCTATGTGATCAGGGACCTGAGTCTATTTGATAGCTAGACCCAGGGACGAAGTCGAGTATGTGATCAGGGATCTGAATCTATTTGATAGCTAGACCCAGGGACTGTCTGTATGTGATCAAGGAACTGAATTTATTTGATAGCTAGACCCAGGGACTCAGTCCCTATGTGATCAGGGACATGAATTTATTTGATAGCTAGACCAAGGGACTTAGTCCAGAATGTGATCAGGGATCTGAATCTATTTGATAGCTAGACCCAGGGACTAAGTCCAGTATGTGATCAGGGATCTGAATCTATTTGACAGCTAAACCCAGGGACTAAGTCCAGTATGTGATCAGGGATCTGGATCTATTTGATAGTTAGATCCAGGGACTAAGTCCAGTATGTTATCAGGGACCTGAATCTATTTGATAGCTAGACCCAGGGACTTAGTCCGTATGTGATCAGAGATCTGGATCTATTTGATAGCTAGACCCAGGGACTAAGGTGAATGAGCTCACTCAGAGATCCATCCTGGTAGCTTATCTTTATTTGAACTTTAATGCATAACAATTATATTAAATGTTATAGGCTGGTTCCACTATAGACCAGGAAGTCCTCATGGGTGTGGCATTAGTCCCGAAGGTCAATTCTCATATCATTTAATTCCTTTATTTATACCCCACAATTTTACATATGGTAATATTGACAGAAATCTGAACTCAGTTTCAAAAGTTCTGTCCAGGAAACTATAAATCTGCTAGGGTGGAGCAACACCTCGAAGCCATCCTGGCAGCAAATTTATATTTTTTGTTCATATTCAGTGTTTGTATGTATGGTTTCACTATACTGCATTGAGTAGGCAAATATATCTTAGAAGATGAAGAAGGGTTGGTATCTCAACTGTTTCCAATGTGTGACCTAGAAACTAAGTCCCTTGGGGTGTGGCTGGACCCCAAATCAATTCTTATACCATCACTTTTTTCATCTGTTTATACTCAGCAATTACCACCAAGGTAATTATGGGGTTGCAAAATAACAAACACCACTGACTATCCTAACACTTAATACCTCAATCTAAACGCATAACACGGTGAAAGTCTACGAGACGCGAGCCATGGGAAACCCGACATTTACACCAAATAGTCAATAAAAAGTTTACATGTAGAAAAGAGTGAAAAAGAGGCAGATGTTTGAGAATCTGAGAAATTGAAGATAGTGCACAGGGGCAATAGGAAATAAAACTTGGCCTACAATCAATGATTAGCCGTTGGTGCCATGACAAATGTCAACACAGTAATTGCCCGAGAAGAAAATCAATGGTCGGAATAGACAGAGCCATTAATTAATGAGGACAAACAACAGGCTGACTTCCCTAAGCTCAGTAGATCAACAGGTCCACCGACAGATTTAGCCGCCCCCAGAATCTGACAGTTAGTTCTGTGCCCTAAGCAGTGTTTCTATTTCATCAATTTTTAGCAGACCTCCAATGTGCGGAGTCAAATATCAATGTAATTGCCAAATCAGCATGAATATCATATTCATACAAAGAAGCTTAAAATCACATCTCACATTTGCAGACCTACAGAACGGTACTGGCATCCAAAATTGATGATTTTACCTAATTCCCAGGTTATTCTATGGATTTTGTCATTTTGCCATTATGTACAAAATCTAATTAGGTGTAGAACTTGATAGTGTGATGCTATTATGTGTAATTATGAACTAAATATGTCCAGATCTGTTATACACAAGTTTTTTATTTAAATGGTCAACAGTGACCTTTAACCTTTATCCTTGACCTTTAACCTTTTAGGTATCAAAGGTGATGGTGTGCTAATGCTTATATTTGATTATTGGGTAAAGCTGTGCACATTAGGTATGGATGCCCGTCTGGACTGGTGTACGGACGAACACATGGACAAAGTAATTATATAGGGTCCTCCCTTTTCCTAAGTTGGGAGTGGGTGATGGGTTATAATAATGGCATCTCTGAAGTTACACATACCATTGGTTAGCTTATAGAGTGGCTATGAATGTAGTTATTTAGTTCTTGTAAAGCAGAATAAACGAATATTAGGAGGATCACAAAGTCATGTTTGGAAGTTGGTTTTATCAAATCTTTTATATTTCCTGTGTTAAAAAACATTTCACATTGGTGATGATATGGACACATCTATGGTAAGTAAATAAAACTCAAACATACTGATCATATGACGAGGTACTTAATGATTATATGACGAGGTACTTACTGATCATATAACGAGGTACTTACTGATCATATGACGAGATACTTACTGATCATATGATGAGATACTTAATGATCATATGACGAGGTACTTAATGATCATATGATGAGATAATTACTGATCATATGACGAGGTACTTACTGATCATATGACGAGGTACTTACTGATCATATGATGAGGTACTTACTGATCATATGACGAGATACTTACTGATCATATGATGAGATACTTACTGATCATATGACAAAGTACTTACTGATCATATGACGAGGTACTTACTGATCATATGACGAGGTACTTACCGATCATATGACAAGGTACTTACCGATCATATGACGAGATACTTACCGATCATATGACGAGGTACATACTGATCATATGACGAGATACTTACCGATCATATGACGAGGTACTTACTGGTCATATGACGAGATACTTACCGATCATATGACGAGGTACTTACTGATCATAAAACGAGGTACATACTGATCATATGACGAGATACTTACTGATCATATGACGAGGTACTTACCGATCATATGACGAGATACTTACCGATCATATGACAAGATACTTACTGATCATATGACGAGGTACTTACTGATCATATAACGAGGTACTTACTGATCATATGGCGAGGTACATACTGATCATATGAGGAGGTACTTACTGATCATCTGACGAGTTACTTACTGATTATAATTATGGCGAGATACTTACCGATCATATGGCGCGATACTTGCTGATCATATGACGAGATACTTACTGATCATATGATGTGATACTTACCGATCATATGACGAGGTACTTATTGATCATATGACGAGGTACTTACTGATCATATGACATGGTACTTACCGATCATCTGACGAGGTACTTACTGATTATAATTATGGCGAGATACTTACCGATCATAAGACTAGAAACTTACTGATCATATGATGAGATAATTACTGATCATATGACGAGGTACTTACTGATCATATGATGAGGTACTTACTGATCATATGATGAGGTACTTACTGATCATATGACGAGATACTTACTGATCATATGATGAGATACTTACTGATCATATGACAAAGTACTTACTGATCATATGACGAGGTACTTACTGATCATATGACGAGGTACATACCGATCATATGACGAGGTACATACTGATCATATGACAAGATACTTACCGATCATATGACGAGATACTTACCGATCATATAACGAGATACTTACCGATCATATGACGAGGTACATACTGATCATATGACAAGATACTTACCGATCATATGACGAGGTACTTACTGATCATATGACGAGGTACATACTGATCATATGACGAGATACTTACCGATCATATGACGAGGTACTTACTGATCATATGACGAGGTACTTACCGATCATATGACGAGGTACTTACCGGTCATCTGACGAGGTACTTACTGATTATAATTATGGCGAGATACTTACCGATCATAAGACTAGAAACTTACTGATCATAGGACGAGATATTTACTGATCATATGACCAGATATTTACCGATAATATGACAAGATTTTTACCGATAATTTATAACAAGGTACTTACCAATCATATGACAAGATACTTGCTGACGAGGAGGGCAGCCAGGTCATGGGAATTACTGGTTTGGTAGATCAGCGACAAATTGTACGCTGTCTCATAGGTCAGGTCAAGGACACCCTGTAACAAAATGTATATATTATATCAGGGGGCGGCCAGGTCAGGGACTTCCTGTAACAAAATGTATATATTATATCAGGGGGCGGCCAGGTCAGGGACTTCCTGTAACACAATGTTTATATTATATCAGGGGGCAGTCAGGTCAGGGACTCCCTGTAACACAATGTTTATATTATATCAGGGGGCGGTCAGGTCAGGGACTCCCTGTAACACAATGTTTATATTATATCAGGGGCGGCCAGGTCAGGGACACTGCGTAACACAACATTTAATATATAACATCAATGCAGGGTTCAGAAACTGTGGTGTTACGCCATTCAGTAACTTGCAACAGCAAGTGTCACAAGGGACCTGTATATCTTACAAGTGTCACAAGGGACCTGTATATCTTACAAGTGTCACAAGGGACCTGTATATCTTACAAGTGTCACAAGGGACCTGTACATCTTACAAGTGTCACAAGGGACCTGTATATCTTACAAGTGTCACAAGGGACCTGTATATCTTACAACAGCAAGTGTCACAAGGGACCTGTATATCTTATAACAGCAAGTGTCACAAGGGACCTGTGTATCTTATAACAGCAAGTGTCACAAGGGACCTGTATATCTTACAAGTGTCACAAGGGACCTGTATATCTTACAAGTGTCACAAGGGACCTGTACATCTTACAAGTGTCACAAGGGACCTGTACATCTTACAAGTGTCACAAGGGACCTGTATATCTTACAAGTGTCACAAGGGACCTGTATATCTTACAAGTGTCACAAGGGACCTGTATATCTCACAAGGGTGCAAAATACTGTAGAAATTTTTTTTTTCAAAATTATGTAATTTTTTAAATGTTCCAGTAAATATTAAGTTCAAACTTACATCAGGATGGTCCAACACTGGCTTCATATCTAACGCCTTCTTATAGTAATGGATGGCAGCATAGGACAATCCTGAAATAGAAACAGGTTTGATTCAGTCTCGGACCTACAGACTTACAGAAACAGGTTTGATTCAGTCTCGGTCCTACAGACTTACAGAAACAGGTTTGATTCAGTCTCGGTCCTACAAACTTATCTAAGGTTTGATTCAGTCTAAGTATAATAACATATTTGGTTGAAATGCTCATTTGCAAAGAGCACTTTCATTCATGAGAGCTGGTGAAGCTTTAATAATTAAACTAGAAATGTCTGTGAGCCATAAATGCCCCCCCCCCCCCCCCCCCCTCACCTCTATGCTTATTACGTATGCAAAGTTTGATGACAATCGGATCAGTAGTTATTTAAATAAGCTGGTTACATTACCATGGGACGGGACAGGAAATGGGTAACCCAATATGCCCCCCTCTCCCCCCCATTTCATGGTGGGGGCATAAAAATGAATATCTCAATTTGCTTACCCTATATTAAAGAGTATTGACGGAGAGGTTCATACAAACTGATCAAATTGATAGAAAGGATTGCAAAATTGACCTTACCTTGTAGACTAAACACACTAACTGATCTGACTTGCCCTATATAAATATTGACGGAGAGGGTCATACAAGCTGATCGAATGGACGGAAAGTTCAGTAAAATTGACTTACCTAATTGATGCAGAGCTCTGCCAATATTGAAGTTCGACTCCTGACAGTCTCCTCGTAGCTCGGCATAGCTGTGCAAGAATACCAGGCCCTACAACAGCACATAATAGGAATCCTTAATCTTCTCAGTAATCACTGCTCGTCCAGGTACGACGGCATCCATGTGACAGACCAATTTCCTCAGACAAATAAAGCACTGTCTGACACACTTAAATTCAAATCCATTATTTTTTATGTCAATATTGAGTTGATGGAGGTACAGTAGAACCTTGTAATCACAAGCTTGTATAACTCGAAGACGCTGTTTAATTTTAAGTATTTGTTTGGTCTGACAAAGCTTTACACTAGCATTCAAACTCATTTAACTCAAATACTCGGGTTACTTGAAGTTTTCCTATGGTCCCATCCACCTGTAACTCAAATACTCGGGTTACTTGAAGTTTTCCTATGGTCCCATCCACCTGTAACTCAAATACTCTGGTTACTTGAAGTTTTCCTATGGTCCCATCCACCTGTAACTCAAATACTCTGGTTACTTGAAGTTTTCCTATGGTCCCATCCACCTCGAGACTTTACGAGGTCTGTTGGTCTGTATCTAAATCTCAATCAAACCTCCCCATTAGCAGTTCTTCTCTACCATCACTGTTCCATGTGTCTTTGACCTTAAGATAAGGTCAATGTATATGTTTACATAACCAGCTACAGCATATCCTGCTCTGGATTGGGAGCCCAGTGAGTCAAGGGCAAATACCAAAAGAGTGTTCAGAGTGAATTCATTTAGGAGCAAGACCAAAATCTTAATTTGTTGATATCTTGGGAAATATTCGTTTTGAAGGGACTGCAAGCAGATTAAGCTGAATTTTGAATACAAAAACCATGCGTAAGAATGGTTTCACCCCAATCATTGTTGATTGTATTCAAAACAGTATCTCTGATAAAGTCTCACAAAGCACAGTCTTCGTTACTGGCAGTGGGGTGAGGATCCTTAGTTACTGGTAGTGGGGGTGAGGATCCTTAGTTACTGGTAATAGGGTGAGGATCCTTAGTTACTGGGTGGGGCGAGGGTCCTTAGTTACTGGCAGTGGGGTGAGGATCCTTAGTTACTGGTAGTGGGGGTGAGGATCCTTAGTTACAGGCAGTGGGGGTGAGGATCCTTAGTTACTGGTAATAGGGTGAGGATCCTTAGTTACTGGGTGGGGCGAGGGTCCTTAGTTACTGGCAGTAATACTGCTAGTTAGGTGAGGATCCTTAAGGACGCTCGACCCTATGTAATACACACGTTTTGATTCTCATTTTGTGGTGACGTAGCTTCCTATTTGTGTACCTGGTATTTGAAAACGGGGTATCAAATTCGTTCTACACAGTGATATGTCGCGATGTCAACAATGGCAAGATTAGAGGGAACGGTTCAAGTTTTCAACTCAAGATTACGAGCAAATAAAGTATTGTCACGACCACTCCTATTGCAAAACAACAACACAAATAGATGTACATTATATATCGACACATGGTCGGACACTGACAGCGACGGCAACAGTATAGAAACAGAATCGGAAGGTAGGCCTATAGGACCGGTACAACTGGCCATGGTTTCTCAAACTGGAGAGAGAGTCGGCGTGTGGTAGAATTATACGTGTTGGCAGAACGTTTACACAAGGGCTGTGCCTGGTGTCATTATATATGCACTATTATGTTGTTGAAATATTAGAGCTGGGTACCACAAAATCAAACGTACCACGGTATACCACGGTATTTAGGCAAATACTGCGGTACGTACCACGGTATACCACCTTGATTGAATGTTTGAGCTAGCTAAAGGTCTCGAACTGTTTTTGTTCTGAAGCCAATCCACAAGAGGCCTGTCATAAGTTTCTCGTTGTGTTATCCTCTAATATTGTTTGAGTGAAGCTATGTCTGGCCTAGTTGATTAGCAAACTTATAGGAAATTATTATTAAACCATATTGGAATTTCAATTGATCTGTGTAACAAATAGTTCTTTGAAATTGATAAGTTAAATGAAAGTCCCCAAAAAACCGGTACAGGACTAATGTACCACGGTACGAACCATCGAAAAACTTTATACCACGGTATACCGGTATACCGGTAAAACCGCCCAGCCCTATGAAATATAACACAGAATGCAGGTGGTTATGTTCTAAAATGTTTTAGGCTTGTACACATTCACAGTATGTATGTTATGTAAAAATACTACCCACTATAAAAACTTCCTAATAGCATCAAGGGAGACAACCTACCCTAGACACAGTTTTACATCTAGTTTTCAATAAGTAGCATAGAAAGCTTGTCTATGATATTTTTATTCAATTTTTTGCTTTTGCTTTATGTAACTATATGGTATGTAAATAATTTGATTGTGAATACTGAAATCTTTCCACTAGATATAAAAATAACACACTTTGTAAAAATTGTTTTGTCCCGTTTTTCACAAATAAAATATTTTTGAGGTAGCTATTGCTTTCTTTTTTTATTTTATTGTATGTTTGTGATTTTCAACAACATTCAGAAGAAAAAAAAACAGATAAAACTTTAAATTTTGAGAAAAATCATTTTTTTGGTGTTTTTTACCAAAAATGAAACAAGTAATAGGAATGCTTAGATTTTCACAAAATCATCTCTACCTGGTAGCATAATCAACATATGACAGTTTTAAGGAAATCTAGTGGTTAATTGCGAAAGGGTTGAGCCTCTTTAAAGAGTGATAGTGGGGTTAGGATCCTTAGGTTACTGGCAGTGAGGTGAGGATCCTTAGTTACTGGTAGTGGGGGTGAGGATCCTTAGTTACTGGTAGTGGGGTGAGGATCCTTATTTACTGGTAGTGGGGTGAGGATCCTTAGTTACTGGTAGTGGGGGTGAGGATCCCTAGTTACTGGTAGTGTGGTGAGGATCCTTAGTTACAGGTAGTGGGGTGAGGATCCTTAGTTACTGGTAGTAGGGTGAGGATCCTTAGTTACTGGTAGTGGGGTGAGGATCCTTAGTTACCAGCAGTTGGTGTGAGGATCCTTAATTACCAGCAGTGGGGTGAGGATACTTAGTTATTGGTAGTGGGGGTGAGGATCCTTAGTTACTGCTAGTGGGGTGAGGATCCTTAGTTACTGGTAGTGGGGTGAGGATCCTTAGTTACTGGTAGTGGGGTGAGGATCCTCGGTTACTGGTAGTGGGGTGAGGATCCTTAGTTACTGGTAGTGGGTTGAGGATCCTTAATTACTGGCAGTGGGGAGAGGATCCTTAACTTTAATAATTATTTTTCATTACAGTCTTCCTGCTTGTTTACCACTCCTTAGTAAGACTAGTTGTTTACTCTTCATTTCCTCCTCTAAAGGTCAGAGTTGTCAACACCAGCTGTACAAAACAACAGGATGCTGCCTTAATAGGTTTTTGTTTATAACAATAAATATCTCCCCATATTTACAGCACGTCAAAATCAATTAACAGTTTTCTTTGTGCAAAGAATTAATATGAATATATATTTGAGTATATAAAATGAATCATTGCAATGCACTTTCAATAAAGTATTAACTATTGAAAACACTTATTAGTTTTACCATAAACCAGGTTAGTACAGTCCCACCCTATTTATTTTGTCAGTCCCAGTGAAACTTCACACTTAATATTCAATATCCTTAAACTCAAACACGCAGACAATTTGAGGTTTTAATGATTGTTTGAGGCTCAACTATGCTGCAATTTTGCATAATTTTGATAAATCATAATATTTTATCTAAATGGACTGCAGATAATGAAATGGGACAGTAATTATGGATTAAAAGCAAAGGTAACAATTTTACACGATTTTGTTGAGTTATATATTTTCATCAATTTTCAAAATTATTTGCATTGATGAATTTGGTATTTGTATATACTGTAGGTATGAATGAAATTGTATGTGAATGCAACAGTTCATTAGGGATTAAAGGAGAGACAGGACCTAGCTCAGAGATGACAGTTACCAGGTAACAATGGTTGGTGTAGATATGTGTTAAGATGCTGGAATATTCTGTACAGATATGTTCTGATAACTCTGTACCACAACCTCTCAATATGTACAGTATACCAATCATTCTGATCCCACTTGTACTGAATTAATAAAGATCATAACACTAGATCGTACACATGTTATAGAAACTACAAGTACATACCATCAGTACTATATCAGTATAGTTTCCCAGAGTAACAGATCATACACACGTCATAGAAACTACACGTACATATCATCAGTACTATATCAGTATAGTTTCCCAGAGTAACAGATCATACACGTCATAGAAACTACACGTACATATCATCAGTACTATATCAGTATAGTTTCCCAGAGTAACAGATCATACTAGAAACTACACGTACATACCATCAGTACTATATCAGTATAGTTACCCAGAGTAACAGATCATACACACGTCATAGAAACTACATGTACATATAATCAGTACTATATCAGTATAGTTTCCCAGAGTAACAGATCATACACGTCATAGAAACTACACATACATATAATCAGTACTATATCAGTATAGTTTCCCAGAGTAACAGATCATACACGTGTCATAGAAACTACATGTACATATCATCAGTACTATATCAGTATAGTTTACCAAAGTAACAGATCATACATGTCATAGAAACTACACATACATATCATCAGTACTATATCAGTATAGTTTCCCAGAGTAACAGATCATACATGTCATAGAAACTACACGTACATATCATCAGTACTATATCAGTATAGTTTCCCAGAGTAACAGATCATACACGTCATAGAAACTACACGTACATATCATCAGTACTATATCAGTATAGTTTCCCAGAGTAACAGATCATACATGTCATAGAAACTACATGTACATATCATCAGTACTATATCAGTATAGTTTCCCAGAGTAACAGATCATACATGTCATAGAAACTACACGTACATATCATCAGTACTATATCAGTATAGTTACCCAGAGTAACAGATCATACACGTGTCATAGAAACTACATGTACATATCATCAGTACTATATCAGTATAGTTTCCCAGAGTAACAGATCATACTAGAAACTACACGTACATATCATCAGTACTATATCAGTATAGTTTCCCAGAGTAACAGATCATACACGTCATAGAAACTACACGTACATATCATCAGTACTATATCAGTATAGTTTCCCAGAGTAACAGATCATACACGTCATAGAAACTACACGTACATATCATCAGTACTATATCAGTATAGTTTCCCAGAGTAACAGATCATACATGTCATAGAAACTACATGTACATATCATCAGTACTATATCAGTATAGTTTCCCAGAGTAACAGATCATACATGTCATAGAAACTACACGTACATATCATCAGTACTATATCAGTATAGTTACCCAGAGTAACAGATCATACACGTGTCATAGAAACTACATGTACATATCATCAGTACTATATCAGTATAGTTTCCCAGAGTAACAGATCATACTAGAAACTACACGTACACATCATCAGTACTATATCAGTATAGTTTCCCAGAGTAACAGATCATACACGTCATAGAAACTACACATACATATCATCAGTACTATATCAGTATAGTTACCCAGAGTAACAGATCATACACACGTCATAGAAACTACACGTACATATCATCAGTACTATATCAGTATAGTTTCCCAGAGTAACAGATCATACAGGTGTCATAGAAACTACATGTACATACCATCAGTACTATATCAGTATAGTTTCCCAGAGTAACAGATCATACACGTGTCATAGAAACTACATGTACATATCATCAGTACTATATCAGTATAGTTTCCCAAAGTAACAGATCATACTAGAAACTACACATACATATCATCAGTACTATATCAGTATAGTTACCCAGAGTAACAGATCATACTAGAAACTACACGTACATATCATCAGTACTATATCAGTAGTTTCCCAGAGTAACAGATCATACACGTCATAGAAACTACACGTACATATCATCAGTACTATATCAGTATAGTTTCCCAGAGTAACAGATCATACACGTCATAGAAACTACACGTACATATCATCAGTACTATATCAGTATAGTTTCCCAGAGTAACAGATCATACATGTCATAGAAACTACACGTACATATCATCAGTACTATATCAGTATAGTTACCCAGAGTAACAGATCATACACGTGTCATAGAAACTACATGTACATATCATCAGTACTATATCAGTATAGTTTCCCAGAGTAACAGATCATACTAGAAACTACACGTACATATCATCAGTACTATATCAGTATAGTTTCCCAGAGTAACAGATCATACACGTCATAGAAACTACACATACATATCATCAGTACTATATCAGTATAGTTACCCAGAGTAACAGATCATACACACGTCATAGAAACTACACGTACATATCATCAGTACTATATCAGTATAGTTTCCCAGAGTAACAGATCATACAGGTGTCATAGAAACTACATGTACATACCATCAGTACTATATCAGTATAGTTTCCCAGAGTAACAGATCATACACGTGTCATAGAAACTACATGTACATATCATCAGTACTATATCAGTATAGTTTCCCAAAGTAACAGATCATACTAGAAACTACACATACATATCATCAGTACTATATCAGTATAGTTACCCAGAGTAACAGATCATACTAGAAACTACACGTACATATCATCAGTACTATATCAGTAGTTTCCCAGAGTAACAGATCATACACGTCATAGAAACTACACGTACATATCATCAGTACTATATCAGTATAGTTTCCCAGAGTAACAGATCATACACGTCATAGAAACTACACGTACATATCATCAGTACTATATCAGTATAGTTACCCAAAGTAACAGATCATACACGTGTCATAGAAACTACACATACATATCATCAGTACTATATCAGTATAGTTTCCCAGAGTAACAGATCATACTAGAAACTACACGTACATATCATCAGTACTATATCAGTATAGTTACCCAGAGTAACAGATCATACACACGTCATAGAAACTACATGTACATATAATCAGTACTATATCAGTATAGTTACCCAGAGTAACAGATCATACACGTCATAGAAACTACACATACATACCATCAGTACTATATCAGTATAGTTTCCCAGAGTAACAGATCATACATGTCATAGAAACTACACGTACATATCATCAGTACTATATCAGTATAGTTACCCAGAGTAACAGATCATACATGTCATAGAAACTACACGTACATATCATCAGTACTATATCAGTATAGTTTCCCACAGTAACAGATCATACACGTGTCATAGAAACTACACGTACATATCATCAGTACTATATCAGTATAGTTACCCAGAGTAACAGATCATACACGTGTCATAGAAACTACACATACATATCATCAGTACTATATCAGTATAGTTACCCAGAGTAACAGATCATACATGTCATAGAAACTACACGTCCATATCATCAGTACTATATCAGTATAGTTTCCCACAGTAACAGATCATACTAGAAACTACACGTACATATCATCAGTACTATATCAGTATAGTTTCCCAGAGTAACAGATCATACACGTGTCATAGAAACTAC
Organism: Mimachlamys varia; assembly: GCA_947623455.1. NCBI lineage: Eukaryota > Metazoa > Mollusca > Bivalvia > Pectinida > Pectinidae > Mimachlamys > Mimachlamys varia. The sequence goes on from OX392530.1 coordinate 7,639,789, forward strand.
ACATACATATCATCAGTACTATATCAGTATAGTTTCCCAGAGTAACAGATCATACTAGAAACTACACGTACATATCATCAGTACTATATCAGTATAGTTTCCCAGAGTAACAGATCATACACGTGTCATAGAAACTACACGTACATATCATCAGTACTATATCAGTATAGTTTCCCAGAGTAACAGATCATACACGTCATAGAAACTACACGTACATATCATCAGTACTATATCAGTATAGTTTCCCAGAGTAACAGATCATACTAGAAACTACACATACATATCATCAGTACTATATCAGTATAGTTTCCCAGAGTAACAGATCATACACGTCATAGAAACTACACGTACATATCATCAGTACTATATCAGTATAGTTTCCCAGAGTAACAGATCATACACGTCATAGAAACTACATCTACACATCATCAGTACTATATCAGTATAGTTTCCCAGAGTAACAGATCATACACACATCATAAAAACTACACGTACATACCATCAGTACTATATCAGTATAGTTTCCCAGAGTAACAGATCATACACACATCATAAAAACTACACGTACATACCATCAGTACTATATCAGTATAGTTTCCCAGAGTAACAGATCATACACACATCATAGAAACTACATGTACACATCATCAGTACTATATCAGTATAGTTACCCAGGTAACAGATCATACACGTCATAGAAACTACATCTACACATCATCAGTACTTTATCAGTATAGTTTCCCAGAGTAACAGATCATACACGTCATAGAAACTACATCTACATATCATCAGTATTATATCAGTATAGTTTCCCAGAGTAACAGATCATCCACGTCATAGAAACTACATGTACATATCATCAGTACTATATCAGTATAGTTTCCCAGAGTAACAGATCATACACGTGTCATAGAAACTACATGTACATATCATCAGTACTATATCAGTATAGTTTCCCAGAGTAACAGATCATACACGTGTCATAGAAACTACATGTACATATCATCAGTACTATATCAGTATAGTTACCCAAAGTAACAGATCATACATGTCATAGAAACTACACATACATATCATCAGTACTATATCAGTATAGTTTCCCAGAGTAACAGATCATACATGTCATAGAAACTACACATACATATCATCAGTACTATATCAGTATAGTTTCCCAGAGTAACAGATCATACACACATCATAGAAACTACACGTACATATCATCAGTACTATATCAGTATAGTTTCCCAGAGTAACAGATCATACACGTGTCATAGAAACTACACATACATATCATCAGTACTATATCAGTATAGTTTCCCAGAGTAACAGATCATACACGTCATAGAAACTACACGTACATATCATCAGTACTATATCAGTATAGTTTCCCAGAGTAACAGATCATACACACATCATAAAAACTACACGTACATACCATCAGTACTATATCAGTATAGTTTCCCAGAGTAACAGATCATACACACATCATAGAAACTACATGTACACATCATCAGTACTATATCAGTATAGTTACCCAGGTAACAGATCATACACGTCATAGAAACTACATCTACACATCATCAGTACTTTATCAGTATAGTTTCCCAGAGTAACAGATCATACACGTCATAGAAACTACATCTACATATCATCAGTATTATATCAGTATAGTTTCCCAGAGTAACAGATCATCCACGTCATAGAAACTACATGTACATATCATCAGTACTATATCAGTATAGTTTCCCAGAGTAACAGATCATACACGTGTCATAGAAACTACATGTACATATCATCAGTACTATATCAGTATAGTTTCCCAGAGTAACAGATCATACACGTGTCATAGAAACTACATGTACATATCATCAGTACTATATCAGTATAGTTACCCAAAGTAACAGATCATACATGTCATAGAAACTACACATACATATCATCAGTACTATATCAGTATAGTTTCCCAGAGTAACAGATCATACATGTCATAGAAACTACACATACATATCATCAGTACTATATCAGTATAGTTTCCCAGAGTAACAGATCATACACACATCATAGAAACTACACGTACATATCATCAGTACTATATCAGTATAGTTTCCCAGAGTAACAGATCATACACGTGTCATAGAAACTACACATACATATCATCAGTACTATATCAGTATAGTTTCCCAGAGCAACAGATGATACACGTCATAGAAACTACACGTACATATCATCAGTACTATATCAGTATAGTTACCCAGAGTAACAGATCATACTAGAAACTACACGTACATATCATCAGTACTATATCAGTATAGTTTCCCAGAGTAACAGATCATACACGTGTCATAGAAACTACACGTACATATCATCAGTACTATATCAGTATAGTTTCCCAGAGTAACAGATCATACACGTCATAGAAACTACACGTACATATCATCAGTACTATATCAGTATAGTTTCCCAGAGTAACAGATCATACACGTCATAGAAACTACATCTACACATCATCAGTACTATATCAGTATAGTTTCCCAGAGTAACAGATCATACACGTGTCATAGAAACTACACGTACATACCATCAGTACTATATCAGTATAGTTTCCCAGAGTAACAGATCATACACACATCATAAAAACTACACGTACATACCATCAGTACTATATCAGTATAGTTTCCCAGAGTAACAGATCATACACACATCATAGAAACTACATCTACACATCATCAGTACTATATCAGTATAGTTACCCAGGTAACAGATCATACACGTCATAGAAACTACATCTACACATCATCAGTACTATATCAGTATAGTTTCCCAGAGTAACAGATCATACACGTCATAGAAACTACATCTACATATCATCAGTATTATATCAGTATAGTTTCCCAGAGTAACAGATCATCCACGTCATAGAAACTACATGTACATATCATCAGTACTATATCAGTATAGTTTCCCAGAGTAACAGATCATACACGTGTCATAGAAACTACATGTACATATCATCAGTACTATATCAGTATAGTTTCCCAGAGTAACAGATCATACACGTGTCATAGAAACTACATGTACATATCATCAGTACTATATCAGTATAGTTACCCAAAGTAACAGATCATACATGTCATAGAAACTACACATACATATCATCAGTACTATATCAGTATAGTTTCCCAGAGTAACAGATCATACTAGAAACTACATGTACATATCATCAGTACTATATCAGTATAGTTTCCCAGAGTAACAGATCATACATGTCATAGAAACTACACATACATATCATCAGTACTATATCAGTATAGTTTCCCAGAGTAACAGATCATACACACATCATAGAAACTACACGTACATATCATCAGTACTATATCAGTATAGTTTCCCAGAGTAACAGATCATACACACGTCATAGAAACTACACGTATATATCATCAGTACTATATCAGTATAGTTACCCAGAGTAACAGATCATACTAGAAACTACACGTACATATCATCAGTACTATATCAGTATAGTTTCCCAGAGTAACAGATCATACACACGTCATAGAAACTACACATACATATCATCAGTACTATATCAGTATAGTTTCCCAGAGTAACAGATCATACTAGAAACTACACGTACATATCATCAGTACTATATCAGTATAGTTTCCCAGAGTAATAGATCATACTAGAAACTACACATACATATCATCAGTACTATATCAGTATAGTTTCCCAGAGTAATAGATCATACTAGAAACTACACGTACATATCATCAGTACTATATCAGTATAGTTTCCCAGAGCAACAGATGATACACGTCATAGAAACTACATGTACATATCATCAGTACTATATCAGTATAGTTTCCCAGAGTAACAGATCATACACGTCATAGAAACTACACGTACATATCATCAGTACTATATCAGTATAGTTACCCAGAGTAACAGATCATACTAGAAACTACACATACATATCATCAGTACTATATCAGTATAGTTACCCAGAGTAACAGATCATACTAGAAACTACACGTACATATCATCAGTACTATATCAGTATAGTTTCCCAGAGTAACAGATCATACTAGAAACTACACGTACATATCATCAGTACTATATCAGTATAGTTTCCCAGAGTAACAGATCATACACACGTCATAGAAACTATATGTACATTTATCTACTTGCAAAGGAAGGCAAAGGTATATCTTTTTTAACCTTTCTGAATCAACAGTGTTACATAGGTGTAATGCAAACGGTACATATCTACGATAAGATCTCTTTTTTTCAACTTGAGTAAAACAAAGTTTTGAAGCTGATATGGCAATAATAGAAATTTGAGTTTCCCAATTACCATTTTCATTATAAGCAGACACCTACAGCATGTCAGTGTTTATGAATAGCAATGTTAGCCAACGTTTTGTTATGAAATGTCACTTGCATGTTTTCCTATTAACGATCAAATATAACTAGTACTGTACTTTAACCAGCGTTCTATGATGGCTAAATCATTATTTATATATTGTGTTCAATTTCCTTTCTGCTATCTGAGGCATATGCAGGTAATTATGACCAGCTAAATCTAATCATGTTTAGAACATGACTGTGTGATACTGTGGTGTGGATATGACCCAAATCTGGCCAGGGGTACAATGTATCTCAGTCAAGACATCAGTTGGAACAAGCCAATTTGTAGAATTAATATCCCCCATTTTTCCCCCTTTCCTTAGGGGGTAATCATATTGTAGGTAAAAATGTTCATGCTGTTGACACAAGATGTATTGCTTAGTACACAAAAATTGGATAATATTTGTTGCCATGATTGCACGGAAACGTTAATCAAGGGGCTATAACTCCCCCAAATAACATAAGCCAAAACAAGCGATTGAACTTCGCCAAGCCCTTTAATCATTTAACCTTGTTACCAAGTTGCAAGAAAATGGGATAATATTTGTTAACATTATTGCACAAAAATAAATCAAAGGGCCAAACAACGTTCGCCAAATATGCATGTGGTGATCAAACTTGGTTGAGCTCTTTAAGTATTTTACTTTGTGACCAAGTCTCAAGAAAATTGGATAATATTTGTTGCCGTTATTGCACAGAAACAAATTGTAACAGACAGACAGACAATCTTGAACTATTTTCCCCCGTTTCACTGCAAGAGGGGGATAGTTTTTTCAAACTAAAAATGAACAAAATATATCCAAAAGTGTCATTTTCCTATAAAAACTATTATAGTAAACTTCACCCCTCTCCAGGGGGGAATGTGAAGTCTGGGATGCATAAACTTTATAATTTTTATTTAACACTTAAGCAGTGATTCAGATTGGGCTCGGCCATCGGCAAATGGCCGATTGAAAATGCAAATCGCTGAGAAAAATATCTTTCATGGGACATAAGGGCCGGTAGTTTTTTATCTTATCAGACTAAATGGTCGTTGAATTATCAGTTGCAAAAGACAACTGAAAGTATTTTTGTCTAAAGTCAAAATATCTGTCGAAATACGATCGTTTGTCTTTTTCCTGACCTTCACAGCGATCAAACATTAACAAACTGTTATCACTTGGGCGCTTGTTACCATTCTATGTCATATAAGCTTTTACAAACGTTTGGACGATAAAAATAAAAAAATAACTTGTATTACTCGGGCGCTTGTACTTCGCTGCAATAGTAACAATCTTTTGTAAGCGTTCAGAAGATACAGAAAAAAACATGGGACCTAAAGAACGAAAATTGCTGCAAGAGGGTCAGAAAACATTGTTTTCTTGTGGAGTATCGAGACCCGACAGACCTCAACAAGAGAAAGAAGCCTTAGAGGAATCATGCACTAAAGAAACTGCTACGTCGACGGCACCAAGAAAATTTCAGCACAATGGCCTAAACTTTTTTGTAGTTCCGGACAAAATGGCCTAAGAAAATTTCAGCATTTAGGACATCTGTCCTTCAGTTAGACAGGCCAATCTGAATCACTGCTTAAGACCTTTCCATCTATGAAGAGTATTTGATTGCAGCAAATCTGGGTGTTAAGAAGATTTCTGAATTTTTTTTCTAGTTTGACCCCTTCCTCATGCCCCTAGGAGGAAAGTTCCATATATTTCACAATTCTGGTGCTTTTTTGACAAGGAAAGTAACATGCCATGGCCACAATTCATTCAAATAAGTTTAAAAAAAAAAGAAGATTTTTTTAGGGGAAATGTTAGAAATTCAAATTTATACGCAGGTGTCTTCTCATTGTGGGAATGGGTGTTGTGAAGAAAACTTTCTGCAAATGAAGAAGAAATAGTAAATGATGACCTACCTGGGTCAATAGAAAATGTTTCTTTGCAGAAAACTTCTGGGCTGCCAGATGTATGAAGGTCAGACCTATACACAGACTGACCAAGGGGTCCTTAGGACAGGTTCTCAGGACGGAGACATACTCCCCTGTAAAATAGGTCACAGTACAATTACTACCGACACACAGACTGACCAGGGGGTCCTTAGGACAGACATATACACATACTGACCAGGGGGTCCTTAGGACAGACATATACACAGACTGACCAGAGAGTCCTCAGGATTGATTCTCATGACGGACACATACTCCGCTGTAAAATAGGTCACAGGACAATTACTACCGACACACAGACTGACCAGGGGGTCCTTAGGACAGACATATACACATACTGACCAGGGGGTCCTTAGGACAGACATATACACAGACTGACCAGAGAGTCCTCAGGATTGATTCTCAGGACGGAGACATACTCCCCTGTAAAATAGGTCACAGTACAATTACTACCGACACACAGACTGACCAGGGGGTCCTTAGGACAGACATATACACATACTGACCAGGGGGTCCTTAGGACAGACATATACACAGACTGACCAGAGAGTCCTCAGGATTGATTCTCATGACGGACACATACTCCCCTGTAAAATAGGTCACAGGACAATTACTACCAACAAACAGACTGACCAGGGGTTCCTCAGGACAGACACATACATAGACTGACCAGGGAGTCCTTAGGACAGACACATACATAGACTGACCAGGGGTCCTTAGGACAGACACATACACAGACTGACCAGGGGGTCCTAAGGACAGACACATACACAGACTGACCAGGGGGTCCTCAGGACAGACACATACACAGACTGACCAGGGGGTCCTCAGGACAAACATATACACAGACTGACCAGGGGGTGCTTAGGACAAACATATACACAGACTGACCAGAGAGTCCTCAGGATTGATTCTCATGACGGACACATACTCCCCTATAAAATAGGTCACAGGACAATTACTACCGACACACAGACTGACCAGGGAGCCCTTAGGACAGACACATACACAGACTGTCCAGGGGGTCCTCAGGACAGACACATACATAGACTGACCAGGGGGTCCTTAGGACAGACACATACATAGACTGACCAGGGGGTCCTCAGGACAGACACATACACAGACTGACCAGGGGGTCCTCAGGACAGACACATACATAGACTGACCAGGGGGTCCTTAGGACAGACACATACATAGACTGACAAGCTGGGGGTCCTTAGGACAGCAACATACACAGACTGACCAGGGGGTCCTTAGGAAAAACATATACACAGACTGACCAGGGGGTCCTTAGGACAAACATATACACAGACTGACCAGGGAGTCCTTAGGATTGATTCTCAGGATGGACACATACTCCCCTGTAAAATAGGTCACAGTACAATTACTACCGGCACACAGACTGACCAGGGAGCCCTTAGGACAGACACATACACAGACTGACCAGGGGGTCCTTAGGACAGACACATACACAGACTGACCAGGGGGTCCTTAGGACAGACACATACACAAACTGACCAGGGGGTCCTTGGGACAGACACATACATAGACTGACAAGGGAGTCCTTAGGACAGACACATACATAGACTGACCAGGGGGTCCTCAGGACAGACACATACACAGACTGACCAGGGGGTCTTTAGGACAGACACATACATAGACTGACCAGGGAGTCCTTAGGACAGACACATACATAGACTGACCAGGGGGTCCTCAGGACAGACACATACACAGACTGACCAAGGGGTCCTCAGGACAGAAACATACCGGTACACAGACTGACCAGGGGGTCCTTAGGACAGACATATACACAGACTGACCAGAGAGTCCTCAGGATTGATTCTCATGACGGACACATACTCCCCTGTAAAATAGGTCACAGGACAATTACTACCGACACACAGACTGACCAGGGAGCCCTTAGGACAGACACATACACAGACTGTCCAGGGGGTCCTTAGGACAGACACATACACAGACTGACCAGGGAGCCCTTAGGACAGGCACATACACAGACTGACCAGGGGGTCCTCAGGACAGACACATACATAGACTGTCCAGGGGGTCCTTAGGACAGAAAAATACACAGACTGACCAGGGGGTCCTCAGGACAGACACATACACAGACTGACCAGGGGGTCCTCAGGACAAACACATACATAGACTGACCAGGGGGTCCTTAGGACAGACACATACATAGACTGACCAGGGGGTCCTCAGGACAGACACATACATAGACTGACCAGCTTGGGGTCCTTAGGACAGCCACATACACAGACTGACCAGGGGGTCCTTAGGACAAACATATACACAGACTGACCAGGGGGTCCTTAGGACAGACACATACATAGACTGACCAGCAGGGAGCCCTTAGGACAGACATATACACAGACTGACCAGGGGGTCCTTAGGACAGACAAATACACAGACTGACGAAGGGGTCCTCAGGACAAAAACATACCGGTACACAGACTGACCAGGGGGTCCTTAGGACAGACATATACATAGACTGACCAGGGGGTCCTTAGGACAAACATATACACAGACTGACCAGAGAGTCCTCAGGATTGATTCTCATGACGGACACATACTCCCCTGTAAAATAGGTCACAGGACAATTACTACAGACACACAGACTGACCAGGGAGCCCTTAGGACTGACACATACACAGACTGTCCAGGGGGTCCTTAGGACAGACACATACATAGACTGACCAGGGGGTCCTTAGGACAGACAAATACACAGACTGACCAGGGGGTCCTCAGGACAGACACATACACAGACTGACCAGGGGGTCCTCAGGACAGACACATACATAGACTGACCAGGGGGTCCTTAGGACAGACACATACACAGACTGACCAGGGGGTCCTTAGGACAGACACACACACAGACTGACCAGGGGGTCATCAGGACATACACATACACAGACTGACCAGGGGGTCCTCAGGACAGACACACACACAGACTGACCAGGGGGTCATCATGACAGCCAAATACACAGACTGACCAGGGGGTCCTCAGGACATATCATACACAGACTGACCAGGGGGTCCTTAGGACAGACACATACACAGACTGGCCAGGGGTCCTTTGGACTGGTTTTCAGGAGAGACACATACTCCCCTGTAAAACAGTTCACAGTACAATTATCATTATCCTCAATAATCAGGAGTTATGCTCACCTACACTCTCTACAAAAGTGAAGACATTTGAAGGTAGCAGTTTCATTAGGTCTCATTTTAAATACTGTTCCTTTGAAGATCATAAAGGAGCCGCAGCCGACTTCAAAGCCTGTCAACTTTTACTGTTATGTGACCACAAGATTTTTTTCATGTACATCAAATGGTTGAACCAGTCTTCTTGTCTCATCAACAAAGTGTTGCACCCTGAACCTTCAATTTTGCCATGACATATTTCAGGGGTGTAGAGAGCGTAGGTGAGTGTAACCACTGGATATTGAGGATGAATTATCATCAACACACAGAGGACAGACACATACACAGACTGACTTTGGAGTGAATTTCATTTAAGAAGTTTTCTATCTTTCTATACATGAAGACCCTTGTTATTACTAAGTAACAGGAGAACTTCTGCTACTGTAGACAATAGTACATCACTGACTGATACAATACTTACCCAGAGCATATTTGTAAGTCCCGGATAACGTTGCATTGTGTCCGTTCAATAAGCAGATGGGTGTATGGTCAGGATGCTGCAAATAAACAAATAACAAAGACATGGTATTTATCATTATCAACAGTAATATTTTATTTTTACAGTTTCTGCTTTTGAGAAAAACAATCTCACTTTTAATTTTGTTCACAATCAGCTAAAACAAAGTTTAAGACTCTGAGATCAAATGAACTACATGTAGTAGTAATGAAAGATAAAATTTTCTGACCAGTTGCAAATTAAAGAGCCCAACTTGTAACCTAATTATGAAATACTATATTCATGTACATTTGTTAGGAAAGATCAACTGTGTATTTCCCAAGAAAAAGGCATAACAATATTTTAAAGTCAAAATCCAAAATGGCCAACTGTCAGCCATATTGCTCTTAGGGCCTGTTCCAAATGGACTACCAAATCTACTGACCATGGGAATTCCATACATGGAATTTTAGAATGATCCATCCAACACTTTTCATGAAGTAGCGATATCAAAAAAGATTTAAGGACGGATGACCGATGAAAGGACCTCAGATGATGAATGGCTAAAAAGTGTTGAAATCTGAAAAGAAAATGCTGTCAGATGCACAACTACATAACATTCTGATCTTTAAGTGAAGTTTCATCCTCAAAATCTGCCGTTAGTTAGGTTGGGAATCTCATAACAAGCTACTACTGACGACAGACATCCTGGGCGATTCCGACATACCCCACATTAATTGCAGGGTTTATAATGTACTTACCGACAGAAGATAGCGCAGACAGAATTTGTTGTACTTACCGACAGGAGATATCGCAGACAGAATTTGTTGTACTTACCGACAGGAGATATCGCAGACAGAATTTGTTGTACTTGTTTTCTGTAGACAGAGTCAACACCTGGTTCAGCAGGTTCCAAACCTGTGCCTTGTCACCTTCCTATAAACACATGTCCTCACATTAAATGGATCAATTAAGGCTCTCCACAGTAGGCCGTACCATTTTTGTTAAAAAACGAGAAAATGCAAAAAGACAATCGTTGTCCTGTTCGCTTCAAAAATACTACGAACTAGAAGGTGTTTTTTTTTGATAGAACAAATTTACTGAACTTTTTTTTCTATCATGAAGTTTAACAAGTTTTAACATATATTTACTGCATAAAATTACGGAGTTACTGTAAAGCGATGTTGTGAGTGGTCAAAACGAAGTGTCCGCCAGAGGGCATCGTAGATTTTGTCGCCTACATCCCAGGGTAAAACCAAGGACTCAAACTTACGTTTGTGTCAAAAACGAAAAATATTGAAATTCGCTAAACATTAAATGTGGCCATAGCTGGACCTTCAGTAAATCAGAAAGTGCCCTTCATCTTATCATTGTGCATATATACATCAAATTATAGTTCAATATCTCTATCTCTTAAACAGTAAATGAGCGAAAATGAAATTATGAGGGAATGACGAAATGAGGGCCAAGGGCAACACTAAATCCACTGACACTAATGGTTGAGGCATATTAATAATCTTCAGAACCAGAAATGTCTGTGATATAAATGCCCCCGCCCCCATATGAAATTAGTTCTTCATGCTTATTATGAATGCAAAGCTTGATGACAATCAGATCAGTAGTTATTCAAATAATCTGGTTACATTACCACGGTACGAGACGGGACAGGATGGGATGGGACGGACATGGATAACACTATATGCCCTCCCCCCCCCACCCCATTTCATGGCGGGAGCATACAAATCTCTCAACTGCAAATTAATCTCATTATATGTTGATAACATGACTTATATATCACTTACTTTTTGACACATCTCTCTCACAAAGGTGAAAGCCAACAGTCCATTCTTAGTCATGACACATGACACCAAGCACATGAACTCTGCTTGCTGCAAAACACAATTACCCGGGATGAAATACACATTCTATATATTAGCCTGTCATGTTGTCTGGATTAGGTCAAGGACAAACAAAAATTTAACTGTTTTTTACCTTAAAATGAAATAATGAAGCAATTTTAAAATGTCAAGTTTACTAATGAATGTAAATAAGAAATAATATATTATGTACAATTCCAAGACAGGTTTTAAGTTTAACAATTAACTTTCCAATATGATAGTGGTCAAAGGGGAATTCAATATAGAACTGATTCAATCCTGAAATAATTTCATAATGAACTGCTCAAACCTTTGAAATGGAAGTGTTAAAATGTTTCTTCATTTACATTATACAAAAGAGGAGCCATGGAAATTGTGGTCTAAGGGGAGACAACTCCTTAAAGAAGAGGCATATATGAGGCAGTATTTATCAAACTCAACAATGACATTGGCGTTTATTAGCTTGAGTATTGAAACATAATTTGAGACCCCTGACATACATGTATGTACATATTTGTATTAAAGATATTTGAAAGGTGAAATCCCCGCGGTAGGTTTTGTTACACTGTCAAAGACAATTTACCGAATGCTGTTGGTTTTCTATAAAAATAATCAACGTTCGATTCACCAGATGAATGGTCAAAGAGGAGACAACTCTCCTAAAAAGATCTACAGAAATAAATATGTGATAATTCCACGTATGTGTGTGTGGTATTTTAGTTATGTGAAGAACATTGACATTATCAATAGTTAAATCAGATCCTTAGTTATGACAGACCAACAAAACTGATACACAATGTTCCCCATCCTTCTACTAGGTATACAAGATATCCTCAGATATCCTGAAGCTAATAAATTAGAATTAACTCCTTTTACAAATTTTCACATTTCGTCTGGCTGTACCAATTTAACAGATGCCACAGAATATTATGTTTCTCATTATCTGTTACATATTTCACAATATAATTTGTATGGTTTTACAAATAATTCTATAATTCAAGGAAAAAAGAGCTTATACAATCTAGTAGAAAAGAACATCAAAGTGACTTTAGTTTCTGATAACATGTAAACCAACTTAATTTTGCAGCGAATTAATTTCGCGTTTTCATATGAAACGACTATTTCACGCCAATTTAATTGTGTGATAAATACGGACATAAATCCTATGTACAGTACAATATAGTACTCCTACAGTTGGCATACCCTGATTAAAACTATTTAATGGCAATTAATTTTCGTAAATTTTAATCAACCGTGAAATACATGAAAATAAAACACACGCTAAACTGAGTTGGTTTATAGTATTCCCGTCTTATCATATTGGGTCTCAATATTTCCTTGCTATTTCATATCCTTTTTCTACCAACCGGACACCTTATTTACTTAAGCCCAAAACTTTTGGTCCCAGTGACTTTTGGTTTAGACAGGTTATACTGTACTACAATGACCTTGAGTTTCCTTTAAGACAGGTTATACTTTACTACAATGACCTTGAGTTTCCTTGGATCAGCCATGAAGAACGGACATGACATGGCTATAGCTGTCACCTCCATCAGTTCAGTGTAATTCTTGAGGTCCATCAACAAGTCACACAGCTAGAAATAAACCATATCAGATCTGAGGGAGAGAAGGTCTGATAAACACATCCATGTTTTAAACAATCAATGAAAAAGAGAGAGGCCACTAAATCAGATCTAGAATGTATATATAGTGTTGATTTTGGTAGTTGGTCTATAACAAACTAAATGGCTTAACAAACAAGAGGCCCAGAGGACCTGTATCACTCAATTAAATATTTCTGCATTCATGGAAAAATATTCTCAATAAAACAACTTTTCAACACAAGAGATTACCAAGTGAAATGGAAACTAAAATTTCTTGTAAAAATCGGAGAGATTTGTTCTGCTTTCAACATAATATCTATTATATATAATGTCACATGATCCCTCTTATAAGGTCAGAGGTCACCTGGACACATACCTTTACAAATAAATCCCAGAGATCATCTACTGGTAGATCAGTTTTGTATAACCCTGAAATATATAGAGTAACCAACAGTGAAAACCCCTATAACACTGCATCCTAACAAATTATTTAACACTGGCAGATGGGGCAAGGAAGTTGCTGTCAGCGTGTACTCCCCCCCCCCCCACCCATCCCCCCACTAAAACTATATTGATATTGAGTTAAAAACGGGGACAATATTTAAAGTCAGAGATAATAATCTATAAATGAATACATGCTACATAAATGACAAAAATATCTATTTCTAGAGGATCATACATAATTCAATATCAATATCTGACATTTTATTATGAACTTAAAACCTGTAACTTTCATACAATTTTTCACTCTTGAAATAAAAGTTTTTCTTTAAAACAAGTAATGGATCGCAAAACAATTACCGAACGTTTGGGAGTTTTACACCAATTATTAATTAACACAGTCACCCCCAAAATTTTGTAATAAACTATTCCATTCTTTTAATAGGAAGAGTTCAAATGTGTCTTCAGGGGTGAATGAGTTAAAAGTGTTAGGGATTTGGATAACAATTTAACATCAAAAGTATTTCAATTTTGATACAATATTATAATTGACAATTCTTTTGTTTCACTTCGGATAAACATGAATTTTGTTTTTGGAATCCCTCAGTAGTTACCACTGCGTTCTGCCTGGACTTGGGTTCCCTCCCTCAAATGCTTGGCCACATCCTCCAACTTGTGTTTCGGTGTTTTATACGTAAATGCCACTGAAGATAAAAACATAATTTCGAGATTTTGACACAGTAAATTCATCAGTCTGGTCAATTTTAACTTCAACAGAAATACAGATGTCTTGTATTTGTCAATAACATATTATAACCAGGAAATTAATCCAAAAAATATTGATAAATATAAATGGTAGAGTTATTTATTTTGAACTGGTAAAATGCAGTCTCAATTCTAGGAGTCATACTCAAATCAATCTGTTCACCCCTAGATTATGTCAAAGCAAACTTGAAGACCCACGACTGGAAATGTACAGTCAAACTTTGATGTTTCGAACTTTGCGGGATTGTCGTGAAAACTTTGAAACATCAGGACTTCAACTTATGAATTTCGAACATCGAACATTGACATATATATGTATAAATGTACTGTACATAAAAAGAACTGATGCAGTGCTAGTGTAACTTAACACAGGCTAGAAAATAGTAGATTCACAATTATAAGGAACAGTATACTAAAATACACTGTAATTTTTGTAACGTGCAAAGCAGGTAAAATTTTCACTTCAATTAATTGGTTGTACTTTTCAATGTTTTCATAACGAATGGGTCAGATTAAAACTTTGATACAGTGAAAAATTTGATTCATAGAAGTTCAATTCATGAAAAATTAATCAATAGTGTTATATAATGAAAAAAATCGGACTTTTTCAAAAGTTCGACACATCGAGAAATTTGAATCATCAAAGTTTGATTAATCGAGGTTTGACTGTATCTGATTAGTCTCTGGGAAAAAAAACTTGATCAATATTAGACTTTTGAGATTACAGAAGAGCAAAATTTTGCCACTAAAAGATTCTTTGGATGTAGAATGAAGAATCAAACAAGTCTCCTTGTACCATCCACTAGGTGGTGTACACAGAGTGTTCAGTTCTACTGACATATTCCAGAGAGCGTATGAGCATACAACCCCTTGTACAAGTTTTTAGTTACTTTTGCGTCTTTGTGATATTCAAAAATGTGGGTGGAAAAGCAGAAATGTCCGGACTGCCCACTCCAGTGAAACCCTCACCAATAACTGCTCGTACTGACCTTTAAGGAACGAGGGTTTACTGATGTCCTTGAATTGATGGAAGATCAGTTTTTTGCAGGCACTGATGAATTCCTCATGTCGACTTTGAGAGTGTAAAAGATGGCACTTCTGTAGCAGGAGAATCTGCTCCTGTTGAAAAGAAAGTCGGCATCGGCATCATTAATGTTAAATACTAAAATAATTTCGACTCTGACAACAAGTATTGGAGACATGGACAGATGATTAAAATACTGTATGGTCACTATACATAATTCAATGTAATTACATGGCATTCTATTATGAACTTAAACTCTGACAGCTGTTTAAAGCAAGGGCACCGTATTATCCCCCCTAACGTATAGCTTTATTTTCAGCAACAGTGACTTAAGGATTTTTTCAAACTACATGTACCTACTGTACATCTTCATATCACAGTGTATCCTAATATCAAATTGCAAAACGATCAGCCTTTTGGATTCTGAGATAAGAAAAATTACCATAACCTATGACCTTGATTTTTGAAACTTTTTAAACTTTTTAAACCCCTCCTTCACATGTAGAGGGCAGGCACTTCCATGTCAACTTTCAGAAAGACCAGTCTTTTGTATTTCAAGATAATCTCTTGAAACAAGTGTGGATAGAGCATTGATAGACAAAAGCAACCCACATCTCTATGTACAGAGCTATTAATGAAAGATACACAACCCAGATCTCTATGTACAGAGCTATTAATGAAAGATACACAACCCAGATCTCTATGTACAGAGCTATTAATGAAACATACACAACCCAGATCTCTATGTACAGAGCTATTAATGAAAGATACACAACCCAGATCTCTATGTACAGAGCTATTAATGAAAGATACACAACCCAGATCTCTATGTACAGAGCTATTAATGAAACATACACAACCCAGATCTCTATGTACAGAGCTATTAATGAAAGATACACAACCCAGATCTCTATGTACAGAGCTATTAATGAAAGATACACAACCCAGATCTCTATGTACAGAGCTATTAATGAAAGATACAAAAGCAACCCACACCTCTATGTACAGGGCTATTAATGACAGATACACAACCCAGATCTCTATGTACAGGGCTATTAATGAAAGATACACAACCCAGATCTCTATGTACAGAGCTATTAATGAAAGATACAAAAGCAACCCACACCTCTATGTACAGGGCTATTAATGACAGATACACAACCCAGATCTCTATGTACAGGGCTATTAATGACAGATACACAACCCAGATCTCTATGTACAGGGCTATTAATGACAGATACAAAAGCAACCCACACCTCTATGTACAGGGCTATTAATGACAGATACACAACCCAGATCTCTATGTACAGGGCTATTAATGAAAGATACAAAAGCAACCCACACCTCTATGTACAGGGCTATTAATGACAGATACACAACCCAGATCTCTATGTACAGGGCTATTAATGACAGATACACAACCCAGATCTCTATGTACAGGGCTATTAATGACAGATACACAACCCAGATCTCTATATACACAGCTATTAATGAAAGATACAGCAACCCACATCTCTATGTACAGGGCTATTAATGAAAGATACAGCAACCCACATCTCTATGTACAGGGCTATTAATGAAAGATACAGCAACCCACATCTCTATGTACAGAGCTATTAATGAAAGATACAGCAACCCACATCTCTATGTACAGAGCTATTAATGAAAGATACAGCAACCCACATCTCTATGTACAGAGCTATTAATGAAAGATACAGCAACCCACATCTCTATGTACAGGGCTATTAATGAAAGATACAGCAACCCACATCTCTATGTACAGGGCTATTAATGAAAGATACAGCAACCCACATCTCTATGTACAGAGCTATTAATGAAAGATACAGCAACCCACATCTCTATGTACAGAGCTATTAATGAAAGATACAGCAACCCACATCTCTATGTACAGAGCTATTAATGAAAGATGATCTTCATCACCATCAAATATCTTATAGATTAACACAGTAATATTAACGTCTTGTCTTACAATAACATTGATGAATAAAATGGTTCTTTACCTGTTTAGTCATCAGAGCTTCACCCACGTCCTCTGTAAGAAAATAAACATGGATTTTTTTATATATATATAAAGTCACTAATATTGCGATAAAATAAAAATTCTGATATCATTAACATAAAATCATTGCCCATTACTGATATACATCTTAAATACAGTAAAACCCCACTAATTCTAACTAGGTTTACTCAAATACCCCTCATTCGTCTAACAGTTCTTTTGGTCCCAAAGAATTAGTACATATTCAACCAACCTCGGATTAGTCGGATACCATGTGTTCCTCAAACTGCTGATAACATCTCCACAAGTTTGAGTAAGTGGGGTTTTACTGTAACATTTAATTTAACCGTTTAATGGAAACATTTTGCCGATTGAAACTTTAACCATGGGCATACAGCATATTTTTCAAAGTTGGGTTAGGGGTAGGGGAGAATAGACTTTTGTAAATTTTACCAACTTTTCATTTACCTTTGGTTTCTACAGGCAGAGATTATAAGAAGCATCAAAATATAGATCTTTAATAATCATGCGACAAAATATTTCAAAATGTTATTTTTTCCTTCCTTTATATTTCCTGCATTTTAAAAGTCATCCCCCCATGTATTTCTTATTAAATATCTAGAGGAGTTAATTCTTCTCCTTCCATATCTTCAAAATAGGCTCAATGACCTATCAATAAATTTAAAAGCTGATTACAGATGTAACATATATGATATTGATAGAAAAGTTGCACACAAGAAAAGTTAATTTTTATACACAAATCCTCATGAGCCAGCTGCCTTATCAGGTAAATATAGATATTAAAAGGACCTCGTTATCGTGGGGCCATAGTTGTAATTACCTTGTGACAGGGCCCTGAGAGCCTCGTCGTGTTTGCCGAGCTGTTGATGGAGAGAAGACAGAGCCATCCTTGCCCCTACGTGTGCCGGAGCCAAGTCTACCACGTTGTCATACGCCTTCACCGCCTCCTCCAGCTCGCCGAGGTTGTTTAGACATTCCGCTATCTTTAACCACACAGCTGCAGCCTGCGAAGGTCATCAAAACTTTCATGACTTTTTACCTCAATCAAGAAGTGTCAATATTATAGAAATAATGATGGTGGATTACTATAAATGTACATATTTTAGTGGTAGTCTTACCACACTTCAGCACTTTTTGCTCTGAAAACTTTCTGCTAAATAATGATTGCATTTATTGCAATTTCATGTTCATTGCTTTCTATGGCAAGTATTGTATTGTGCTAATTTATCATTGCGACAATCTGTTTAAATTCAACTTTGTGCTAAAATTTGAGAGTGCAAAAATAAGCCCCTTTACAGTATGTTATTGACAGAATGTTTCTTCAAAATAGACTGGGGGTAAGATTCATCAACTTAAAGGTATCTAATGATTTTGAAGTTACAGCACAGACAAGGTGTTCCTGAAAAGTTGACATTTCATATTTGATCTTGACAGTGCACCCAAGAAACCCGATTTTCACAGTTACTAACCAACGAAATCGACAAAACTGTTTGTCCCGAGGCTTTCTCTTTACACCGAAATGGTCTTTGAATTTGTTTCGTGTATTTTGGTCATTTGTGATTCAGTGCCAGCATGATGTCACTGCACATCATCCATGGCAAATACAGGACTGGTATACTGCATTACAAGTTTCATTAATGCATGTTTATTGGTTTATTGTTTATTGCTCGAACTTGAAATTATTAGAAAATTCAGTACCTACATTGTTCATTGTATTGCAATAATTCTCTCTTCATTATAAGCGGAGATGGGGTATTCAACGACTCATGATCTATGATAACTTGTAACATACTTACACCACTGTAACGTGACGACTTGACCAACTTCAACAGCAGAGACTTAGCGTCTTTGTAGTAGTAGGACTCCATCATAGCCTCGGCAACGTCGAGATACAGGTCGCCCATATCGTCTATACTCTCAGACATCAGCTGACTGATGATTGGCTGAGAAAGCACACATATACTTTACTATACAAATCCATATACCCGGTAAGTTTCACGATTCCTGTATAATATAAACCTATAATTGTACCAAAGTGCACCTTAGGACCTGCATTCATGAAATTGTTCTTGTGTTCAAGTTTGCTCAAACCAACTTCCTTACAACTAACTTGAATTGTGTTAAATGACTATAATGTCAAAACATTATCAAGAATTTCCCAGACATGAATGTGTCACCTGCACAGCAATCTCAAGTGACCTTGATCTTTGACCTTTGAACCTGAAAAGCAATCTTAAGAAAGCAGTTTTGTCAAGGAAGCACTGTATTAAGTTTGAGTATAATCGCCCAAGGACACTTGAGTTATCGCATGGAAACCTTTGTGCAGAAGGCACCGCTGCCAAAATTCTAAACCTATATGCAGGTGCAATAGAAACAGTTTTCTCCTTTAATTCTCTTCAATGTTTTGCCAAATCATTGACAAAATAAGACTTTAAAATAATTTGTAGCCCGCACAAGACATTTATTTCACCACAAAATCTGTTTTTGAGCATGAGAACAGTTTCATAAATACTGCCATGGACATAATTTATTTCTGAGAATTTTGAATTAACATGAATGAGGATACCTTCATTTCCTTTATCCAAACATCAATAAACAATCATGATAATATCCATTTGCTCTTTATGAATCCTTTTATTTATAAAGGAATTGACAAGAAAACTGTTGTTATGAGACCTCTTCTACTCACCGATACAATAGCTTTCTGACGCTGATGAATCATACACACGGACAACTTGACTCCTAAATCTATTGGCAGTAGCTCGGGGATTTTACACCTACAAACAGCAAGTAAACTTGGAGTTATAACTACATAATGATAATCGCAGTTACATCAAAGTACATCAAAGTAGCGGCTCAGGGATTCTACTCCTACAAACAGCATGTAAACTGGGAGTTATAACTAAATAATGATAATCGCAGATACATCAAAGTAACAGCTCAGGGATTTTACACCTACAAACAGCATGTAAACTGGGAGTTATAACTACATAATGATAATCACAGATACATCAAAGTAACAGCTCAGGGATTTTACACCTACAAACAGCATGTAAACTGGGAGTTATAACTACATAATGATAATCACAGATACATCAAAGTAACAGCTCAGGGATTTTACACCTACAAACAGCATGTAAACTGGGAGTTATAACTACATAATGATAATCGCAGTTACATCAAAGTTACATCACAGTAACAGCTCAGGGATCTTACACCTACAAACAGCATGTAAACTGGGAGTTATAACTACATAATGATAATCACAGATACATCAAAGTAACAGCTCAGGGATTTTACACCTACAAACAGCATGTAAACTGGGAGTTATAACTACATAATGATAATCGCAGTTACATCAAAGTAACAGCTCAGGGATTTTACACCTACAAACAGCATGTAAACTGGGAGTTATAACTACATAATGATAATCACAGATACATCAAAGTAACAGCTCAGGGATTTTACACCTACAAACAGCATGTAAACTTGGAGTTATAACTCTACATAATGATAATCACAGATACATCAAAGTAACAGCTTAGGGATTTTATACCTACAAACAGCATGTAAACTGGGAGTTATAACTACATAATGATAATCGCAGTTACATCAAAGTTACATCACAGTAACATCAAAGTTACATCACAGTAACAGCTCAGGGATCTTACACCTACAAACAGCAAGTAAACTTTGAGTTATAACTACATAATCATAAGCACAGTTACATCAAAGTATTACAATGCTCTATTTTTTTTCCATTTGGTTTTTAAAATAACTTCTTTCTACATCAGACAGAAATATATAATCAAATACACTCATTGCATTATGAGCTTTACTTATTTTGCAGCAATTTTCAATCAGTGTCCTTCCCAACTTATATCAGAAACCTTTTTTGTGCCCAATAAAAGCATGCGTGGTGTTTAACTTTTTTAAACTCTAAAATTTTAAGAAAAATTGCATGCATGTGGTCGAACAGGTGACGGGGATCAAACACAGCCAGTTTGTTGTAAACAAGCCCGCTATACACAGCGGCATTCAAACCACCTTTTTACTTTATGTTTAAACTTACATTTCTATGGTTAGTTGACCATTTACGAGAGCCTCGGAATCAATGGGGTCGATACGGTTCTTCTCCCACACCGCCTTGTTGTGGAAAACAAACGTCACCCCACAGTGTCTCACCAACACCTGGCAAAGACAACAGCAAGCAGACATGATAGACAGCCACATGATAGACAGACACATGGTGGACAGCCACATGATAGACAGCCACATGATGGACAGACACAAGATGGACAGACACATGATGGACAAACACATGATGGACAAACATATGATGGACAGACATATGATGGACAGACACATGATAGACAGACACAAGATGGACAGACACATGATGGACAGACACATGATGGACAGACACATGATGGACAAACACATGATGGACAAACATATGATGGACAAACATATGATGGACAGACATATGATGGACAGACACATGATGGACAGACACATGATGGACAGACACATGATGGACAGACATATGATGGACAAACACATGATAGACAGACATATGATGGACAGACACATGATGGACAGACACATGATAGACAGACACATGATGGACAGACATATGATGGACAGACACATGATGGACAGACACATGATGGACAGACACATGATGGACAGACACATGATGGACAGACACATGATGGACAGACACATGATGGACAGACACATGCTGGGCAGACACATGATAGACAGACATATGATGGACAGACACATGATTGACAGATACATGATAGACAGCCAAGTTGTTCAACCAAGTTTCAATTATCTCCAACTGGAAATGAACAAAATTTATCCTAAAGTGTCATTTCCCATATAAACTATAGTAAACTTCACCCCCTCCCCAGGAGGGAATGTGAAGTATGGGGCGCATGAAATTCACAATTTCAATAAAGCACCTTAAGATCTTTCCATTTTCGTCTCAGGTGACCTAAAAATTGACTAAATTCTGATGAAAACCAAAAGAAATTGATTAAAACTGGGTCAAATTGTTATTGCCTGACTTTTCAAAATTAGTGCAAATGCACTTAATTCTAAGGAGAATTGTCAGGTGTGACAATACTTTTGACCAAATACTGTAAGCTGAAAAAATTCCCAAAATCTTGATACTGAATTCCAAGTTTACCTCAATGGATTCCATGAACCGTTTCTCGGTTATCAGTAGCTCCAGAAGCAAGTTCACATCTGTAAATCAACAAAAGGAAATTCAAAAGATCTTCAATAAGAACAAACTGTAGTCTCCCAAAATACACACACATCCACATCACATATACATTGAAAGGCTGTCCTTAGATAAAATCGTTTGGTTTACTTTGTTTTACATCCTGGCTTTTACTTTTAAATATAGAAAACTGCTACTAGTATCAGCATGTACAGTCATACTTCAGTGGAATGCTTTTAGTGCAATAATTGATAAAATGAGATTATCTATATTTACAGTAATTTTTATGAGGTCATGTTAGATTGTCTCAGGTAAACTCAGGTCTTGAAATTGTTAGATTACATATATATATATATTTTTCCCAATTATTAAAGTATTAATATAGTTTTTATTCCATGTTCAATTTTCAGCATTATGGGTATAGGCAGCAACTGATTCACCTGTCTTCAGTATAATGTGGTGATACGCTGTGTTTGGTACTTTTGGCATGTTATTTCTGTGAGATAGCACAATCACAAAGAGGCACATACACCAACATACCCTGCCTCTAGCACACATGTATACACCAACAAATCCTGCCTCCAGCACACATACAACAACATACCTTGTCTCCAGAATTCATACACCCAAATTTTCCTGCCTCCAGAACGAAAACACCAGCATACCCTGCCTCCAGTACAAATACACTAACATACCCTGCCTCCAGTATGAATACACCAGCATACCCTGCCTCCAGTACAAATACACTAACATACCCTGCCTCCAGCACACATACACCAACATACCCTGCCTCCAGTACAAATACACCAACATACCCTGCCTCCAGCACACATACACCAGCATACCCTGCCTCCAGTACAAATACACCAACATATCCTGCTTCCAGAACAATACACAAATATAATTTTTTTTTTCCTTTTTTTTTTTTTCATGTAGTTCAAATTCAAAGGTCAAAATGTATAAAGTCAGACTCAGAATGACCTTCTTTGTGCAAAATACACCGCCTCACTTAGCTTAAAGTGAATCCATACTCCAAGTATAAAATTCCAGTGACAAGTAGTGTAGGATATAAAGGATAAAGCCAGAAAAGGTAGTGTAAGGACGAACAGACACAAGGCAAAACTCTAAGAACAGTTGTTTGCCTACCTTCTGATGTTACTTTGTAAGGATGTGACAGCTGTTTGCCTACTTTCTGATGTAACTTTGTCAGCATGTGACAGCTGTTTGCCTACCTCTAATGTAACTTTGTCAGGATGTGACAGCTGTTTGCCTACCTTCTGATGTTACTTTGTCAGGATGTCACAGCTGTTTGCTGACCTCTGATGTCACTTTCTCAGGATGTGACAGCTGTTTGCCTACCTTCTGACGTTACTTTGTCAGGATGTGACAGCTGTTTGCCTACCTTCTGACGTTACTTTGTCAGGATGTGACAGCTGTTTGTCTACATCTAATGTAACTTTGTCAGGATGTGACAGCTGTTTGCCTACATTCTGACGTTACTTTGTCAGGATGTGACAGCTATTTGCCTACATCTAATGTAACTTTGTCAGGATGTGACAGCTGTTTGCCTACATCTGATGTCACTTTGTCAGGATGTGACAGCTGTTTGCTTACCTCTGATGTCACTTTCTAAGGATGTGACAGCTGTTTGCTTACCTCTGATGTCACTTTGTCAGGATGTGACAGCTGTTTGCCTACATTCTGATGTTACTTTGTCAGGATGTGACAGCTGTTTGCCTACATTCTGACGTTACTTTGTCAGGATGTGACAGCTGTTTGCCTACATTCTGACGTTACTTTGTCAGGATGTGACAGCTGTTTGCCTACATCTAATGTAACTTTGTCAGGATGTGACAGCTGTTTGCCTACATCTGATGTAACTTTGTCAGGATGTGACAGCTGTTTGCCTACATCTGATGTCACTTTGTCAGGATGTCACAGCTGTTTGCTTACCTCTGATGTCACTTTCTAAGGATGTGACAGCTGTTTGCCTACATCTGATGTTACTTTGTCAGGATGTGACAGCTGTTTGCCTACATTCTGACGTTACTTTGTCAGGATGTGACAGCTGTTTGCCTACATTCTGACGTTACTTTGTCAGGATGTGACAGCTGTTTGCCTACATCTAATGTAACTTTGTCAGGATGTGACAGCTGTTTGCCTACATCTGATGTCACTTTGTCAGGATGTGACAGCTGTTTGCCTACATCTGATGTCACTTTGTCAGGATGTGACAGCTGTTTGCCTACATTCTGATGTTACTTTGTCAGGATGTGACAGCTGTTTGCCTACATTCTGATGTTACTTTGTCAGGATGTGACAGCTGCTTGCCTACATTCTGATGTCACTTTGTCAGGATGTGATAGCTGTTTGCCTACCTCTAATGTAACTTTGTCAGGATGTGACAGCTGTTTGCCTACATCTGATGTCACTTTGTCAGGATGTGACAGCTGTTTGCCTACCTTCTGACGTTACTTTGTCAGGATGTGACAGCTGTTTGCCTACATCTAATGTAACTTTGTCAGGATGTGACAGCTGTTTGCCTACATCTGATGTCACTTTGTCAGGATGTGACAGCTGTTTGCCTACATCATGATATTACTTTGTCAGGATGTGACAGCTGTTTGCCTACCTCTGATGTAACTTTGTCAGGATGTGACAGCTGTTTGCCTACCTCTAATGTAACTTTGTCAGGATGTGACAGCTGTTTGCCTACATTCTGATGTTACTTTGTCAGGATGTGACAGCTGTTTGCCTACCTCTGATGTTACTTTGATATTGACAACTGTTTGCCTACCTTCTGATGTTACTTTGTCAGGATGTGCCTTAAATGCTCCCTTCATAATCTTTATGGCATTCTCCTTGTCAGAAACATTGAAATATTGCTAAAATGAAAAACAAACATAATTAGATCATTTACCTTCTTCAATGTATATGTACTTGAAAATACAAGAAATTAATTTATGCCATGAACAATGCAAAATACGATGTACATTTATGTTCTTTCATACTTTTTCTTGTCCATTTTAATGCATTCAGAGAAGATTTTCCAATCATTATGTTAACCTTGCCAACAATGCAAAATCAATTCCATTTTACATTTTTTCATGAATGCACTACTATCCACATGATAGATATAGCTACTGTCCTAAAAAGCTGTTATAATGTCCTCTAGAAACTATGAATCAGATTTAGTTTCCTGATATGAAAGAGAGAGATAACTAGGATTACAAAGCCCCCCTTTACATATCTGCATCAAGCTGACACAGGAGGATCTGAACCAGGGTTTACCTAAGGAATATTCAGTGTGTGTAGATAGATTGACCAATAATGTCTAACCAAAACTAATCTGCTGACATATTTTAATTTCAGTAACTGGTTAGTTACAAAGGACCTCTTTCACGAACAATGAAATTTTGCCCACGACCCAATTTGATCTTAACTAGGTGTCATATATAGCACCCTAGCATACTCCCCTGAAACAGTGTTTAAAAAATTCAAAAGGTCCATGGGGCCTGAATTATTAACTTCTTTGTGACGTTTAGTAGGGGTGTGAGATAAGGTTCAGAAATGGCTCCATAAAAAGAAAAGGAACTCTCATACAGAACTATATTACTTCTTATTATGTTCATAAGAACCTGTTTGATTTTTCAAGCAAACATAACTGGAAAAATTTGACATATGCAAAAAGTTATGCTTAATGAAATACAAAAAAATTGTGTTTTTTTGTTCATTTTTTAACAAAGTACTGTCTTCAGAGCTGAGTTTCACACACTTCCGGTTCCGGTGCACCTAAATACTTTTACATTATTTGTCCCAATATGTTTGCTCAAAATAGAAAAAAATGAAGAAAATTGGTAACCGGAAAATTTGTCATTGAGAACGATGCGTTCGAGGAGTCGGAATCTCAAAACTGGTGCCATAAAATTGATGTGCTTGTTTAATGAAAATCTTGCTTTTTTTGGTTTTTCAAATAATGATTTTGAAAGTTTAAATATGATTTTATAAAAAAAAATCTTTTAACACACAGAAAGAGGCCCAGATGGCCTATATCAGTTCCTTTACAGCAAGACCCTAAGCAAGTATATAAAACGTGTGTGTATTGATCTTGCATTTTATGGACGTCTGCTCAGTAGTTTTACACACTTCCGGTTCATATGCACATACTTCAATTAAACATTACTTAAGGACATCACATTTTCTCAAATCAATTAAAGTGTCAAGAAATTGTTTGCCAGGTAAAATTGTCAATGAAAATAAGTCCGAATATTGAAATTGGCATAACAAAATAGATATGACAATTAATATTGAATTACATCAAGTGAGTTGTCATATTTTTGTTAGCAATGTAACCATGTACAGCCAAATCAGTGAAATGACCAATGGATACACTAGTTATAAGTTGTTTTACTCTATATATACCGTAAAATAAATGCAAACGTGATTTGTATGTTGGGTGTAATTCTAAAAACCTAAAACTCATCAATTGAGCAGTTGTGAAGATGCAAAGCTCCAAGAAATCAATGCAAAAATGCAGTGACCGTTATTGCATGGTCTTAAAAGACCTCCCTGACGAAGCACCACTAAAAAATTTAATACAGTCAAAAAGTTCTCATCCTTGGTTATCACTGTCATTATGTTATTATGTGTTTATGGACGCACATCTTGATATCTTTATTTCGCATTCGGACATTAATTACAATTGGAGCATTACATAGTACATTGATTTTGTGTCAAACATGGGTGATGTTTGCATAATTCCAAGTTGTAAGACACGTTTTAAAGACTGTAGTAAGGATGGAAAATCACTAAGAAACTTAGAATCCCAGCAAAATTGTTGGCTGAAAAATGTTCTTAAGAAAGATGGGCTGTTTGTAGAAGATGGCAGTAAGATTTGCAAGAAATGTTACACTCAATATCTGAAGAAAAGACCACATCCTGATGAGGATGTAGAGTTTGCTCAGGAATCCAATTCTTGTGATAGTTTGGTGGATAATGCAATTGCTGTGAATTCACAAAACCAAACAAATATTTCCCCAATCCCATCCCTCCTGAATATCACCGATATCAAATATGGTTCATCTTCACATCGCAAATGTTCTGTATGCTTACAGTATAATGATTCATGTGTTACTGTTCCGAAGTCCGTTTGCCATGTTTTACTGATAGAGAAAAAACTGTGGTGCTCTCCTGATGCACGTAATTGCCCTGAACACCTGATTGGTAACTACCTACATCCTGATACCGAGATATCTATGACCAATCGAACACCAATAGAAACTAAACTAGGGGACATATCTGTGCAAGTCATCAATGATCTGTTTGATATTATACATGAAGTTTCCAAAGATGGAATTTCTCCAAAGCTACAGTTTTCAAATCTATCTGATACTGATTGCCATGCATGGACAGGTTGGACTTTAGAACAGTTTGAAGAAATTCATGAATTGTGCAAGTCTGATCTTTCAACTTTCTCTTCCTGTTCATTAGATATTCTGCTGTACTTCTGGATAAAACTAAAAACTAATCTTTCATGGAAGCAGTTGACAATATTAACAAAATTGTCTGAAGCAACGCTTTCCAGATATTTCCACAAAGTTGTTGATGTTTTGAACACAACAGTTGTGCCAAAATATCTTGGAACAGCACATCTTTCACGTGAAGAAGCTAAATCACACAACACAGTATTTACAAAGACATTCTATGGCGATAATGTAAGTCTTATCCTAGATGGTACAACATTTATCTACACAAAAGTAGTCATCATGAGTTTCAAAGGGCTTCTTATGGAGGACAGAAAAAATGCAACTATCTGAAATTCATGTCCATTGTGTTACCAGATGGGTATGTATTGGATACAATTGGTCCATATTATGGCAGCGTCAATGATGCTTCTATAACAAAAATGATCATGGAGAAATTCGATCTTCTAAGATGCTGGTTACATGAGAATGACAACATGATTGTAGACCGTGGTTTCAGGGACGTGCTGACTCTCTTTGCCAAGTTGGGATATGATGCTAAAATGCCATCTTTCCTTCCTCCTGGTAAGTCACAACTGGATCCCCAACAAGCTAATGATGATCGTTGCTGTACGAAGGTACGTTGGGTTGTGGAGTCCTACCATGGAAGATTAAAGAAATGGTTACTATTTAAAGAGAAACTTACTTCAAATCATCTTGTGACAATACTTGGGAAACTTGTACACATAGTTACAGCAAGCCTGAATGGTTCAGAGGGCCCATATATGTTTCAGACCCCCAGCGTGAGCAGCGAGACATACAAATGGCAACTCGTATGGTGTCACTTTTGCAAAGGGATAATGTTCTTGCGAAACAGGTTGCAGATGATCCAAACATGACTCGCAGAGCCAAAAGTGAATGGCAAAAACTTGAAGCAGCAAATATTACATTTCCTCAATTGAATCTTGAGTACCTTGAGACACTAGCATGTGGTATTTACCAGATCAAACTGTCCCCTGGTTACATTGTTGAGCACCAATCAAATGATGGTGACTATGAGATCTGGGTGTACCAGCATGCTGAGGATCTTATTCGAGATCAGATTCATTCACGTCACAAGTCGCAGACGAAGTATCATGTTTGGATCCAGTTTGAAAACAATGAACCAGATGATCCCATCAAGGCGTATTACTGTCTTTGTCCTGCAGGGAAAAGAACATCTGGTATGTGTGCACATGTTGCATCAATGTTGTACTACCTGGGCTATTATATTCATCAGGCAAATCCGAAAACTCTTCAGTCAGCCAGTCGTAAATTCAGAGATTCTGTGTTATGAAAAAGCGTAACTTAGTATCCAGTTATCAACTTCACTTGGGATGAGGTAACAACAAAGCATTAATCCCTGTTGAAAACTTGGGAGACGTATATCTATATATGAGCTTACTCATGAACTGATTCCTACAGGCCCTCCGGCCTCTTATTGTTCGTACAAAGATGGTATCTTTATGTGTGGTGACTGTTTTAAATGAATATATTGGACGGCCAAAAGTGTTGCGCAAGGGAGAGACACAATTGTTTATTAGTACAGTGGCACCTTTTAGTAAAGTATCTAAACAGACTATTGCTAATTGGATTAAATTAGTTTTGAATAAATCTGGTATAGACACATCAGTGTACAAACCGCATAGCACCAGGAGTGCATCCATGACAGCAGCTAAAACAGCTAATGTGCCCATTACAACTATTCTACAGACTGCAGGATGGAGTACAGAATGTACTCTCCGGAGGTTCTATTGTATTCCTCTATCAGAGCCGCAGTCAACTGCCACAGTGAGTGTTGGCACTCAACTTCTGGAGCAGTTCAATTCTGTCTCCAATACTAACAGTGTATAGACATTAGACAGTCAACCTGACGCCATATGATGCATATTATACTTTTCCACTTCTATTGATGTGCTGTACATGTATGTATATAACCCCTGTATATATTGTTGCATATATAAAATTAAATGTTCATATGTATACACCTTGTTGTTACCTCTTTGTATATGTACAACATGAATGCATCAACTCTAAAATCTCAAGGGATCCCTCAGTAGGTTGATTTTACGGAATTGGAAAATTAAACTAGTCTTCCACTGGAAGACAAAGTTTGATTATAATTCCGTAAAATCAACATCTACTGAGGGATCAATTGCCACTATGTTACCCACCCTCTATACATATATGTATAGATATTGGCTTTAGTGGCTTTATTGATGCATCCATGTTTATCTCTGAAAACTGAACCACGTGACCTCTACGTCATCTCAATTGATCCCTCAGTAGATGTTGATTTTACGGAATTATAATCAAACTTCGTCTTCCAGTGGAAGACTAGTTTAATTTTCCAATTATATGTTTGTTCTTTCACTATCAATCTTTCATAACTTACAAAACAAAAAAATGATAAGAAATTCATTAAAACCTCAATTCAATTTGATGACGCCAATTTTGAGATTCCGACTCCTCGAACATATCGTTCTGAATGACAAATTTACCGGTTACCAATTTTCTTCATTTTTTTTACTTTTTTGAGCAAACATATTGGGACAAATAATGTCAAAAGTATTTAGGTGCACCGGCACCGGAAGTGTGTGAAACTTAGCTCTGAAGACAGTACTTTGTTAAAAAATGAACAAAAAAACCCATTTTTTGTATTTCATTGAGCATAACTTTTTGCATATGTCAAATTTTTCCAGTTATGTTTGTTTGAAAAATCAAGCAGGTTCCTATGAACATAATAAGAAGTAATATAGTTCTGTATGAGAGTTCCTTTTCTTTTTATGGAGCCATTTCTGAACCTTATACGTCACAAAGAAGTTAATAATTCAGGCCCCATGGACCTTTTGAATTTTTTAAACACTGTTTCAGGGGAGTATGCTAGGGTGCTATATATGACACCTAGTTAAGATTAAATCAGGTCGTGGGTCAAATTCTTTAATTTCACTCGAGTTCCATTTTGCCTTTTGGGTTACCTCCCTTATATGTTGGTATATAACATCGTCACGAAAGAATTAGCGGAGATTCTACAGAGGGATTAACTACCGAGCATCGCATATACATTTACAGAACTTGTTCATTCAACTGTAACAATACGTTGTTGTTATATAGTCTTATATCTAAATATGTATTACTGAATATTATGTATTTGTTTATTATTTGGAGCATCAATTGTGACAAGTTATGTTTATCAAATAATATCTTGCATAATTCAAAGCCATTCTGACAATTTCCTTCCATGCACAAGTAGGCTGCTAGTAACAGTGTAACAAAGAAATGTGCTTTCATTCAAAATTGTTTTTATTTTGTATTAAATTACTAAGCTGGAATGCGTAGTTTGGGAGAGGGTGATCGTACATAACTAAATAATTCCTTGAAACACATTTTTGTACACAAATTCCATTCTGATATGATGTGTTAGCCTGATATTGCTAGCAAGAATAAGTTTTATCTATAGGAAATACATAATGTGTCATAGTATGTAAACTGCTTAACCGGTTAATTGTTTATATTGATGTACCAAATAACTGGTTGATGATTTTGATTTGATAACCCTAATAATGAAGAGTGTGAAAGAAGGGCAAATAGTTCTTGATATAACTTTCACGGTTTATTCTCCGACACATTTTACAGCTCTACCTATTGTTTGGTCCACATGTGTTAGTTAAACTATCATGACATATATTCCTGCACTGCCATAATCATTTAAACTAGGGTACACGAATGTGACCCCAGACAGAAGGAGAGTTGGTGTTACCATGGAGAGGTTCCTGGCTAACTCTATGTACTGATCTCCTTCGTCTGGGGGGATGAGGTTGAGTACGGCCCGGTACCCCTCCATCACTTTCTTGGTCTCGCCGAGCTCCTCGTACAACTTGATCCTCTCCATGATGTAGTGTGGGTTCTTAGGGTTGTTTTTCATAGCTGTAACACACATTCAATAGAACTAAAATCAGGAGACAGTTTCAAATTAATATTAGACGATCACTTGGGTTCCCCATTGTCATCCTGCCCCAAATGAGCTGTATTTTAGTTTTGTAGAGACAATACTGCAAAATCTAATATACATTCTAAGGTAAGATAATTGATCCAGCTGCAACAGTCAGAAATAATGTCATTTGGAAAACTGACTGCTTATCTGAACCCAAACCTGGTCAATGTGTTTTTCAAAGACAACAACTTGATACTTATTCTATTTTTAATTTTCTATGCAACATTTTGTATTAACAGTAGCAACTGAAATCAATGGAAATGACATCTTTTTTTGAATATTTTATGTAATTGGTTAAAATAAACATGATATTAGGAGGAATTCAACTCATAATTATAACCAAATAAAATTACATAGAGTATATAGAGAGAGAAATGGTGCTTGGGAAGAACATTATATTAAGAGGAATGTGATAATAACAGAGGTTATATTAAGTGGCATCCACTGTACATTATTTATTTAATCTCAATAGCAGAGCAGATATATTGAAATTACAGTCAGGAGTAGAATTTCTGACCAGGAAAAGCAACATATATATATTTACATACATTTTACAAACCAGCTGTTAGTACTCGTAACTGAACCGGGTTCACCCGTTATAGCCCCGACAGAGTTACTGACCTTGTGTGTAGGCTATAATGGCTTGAGAAACTTGGTTCTGGTCTAGAAACATCTCGGCTAAACGTCCCCACTGTTCACAGTCTTTTGGACTCAGGTATGCAGCTAGAGTGTGGAACTAATCCAAACATTAAAAAAATATTTAATTCAATAACGGCTTCATTAAAATTTAAGTACTCTTAAAAAAGTCACCGGTCATTAAATATGTATAATGCAAAAAATGTTCAAGCTGTTACAAATGTACCAAAATTGAAAACTAGAAATGTCTGAGACATGAATGCCCCCGCCTCCATATGAAATTAGTTCTTCATGCTTATGATGTATGCAAAGTTTGATGACAATCACATCAGCAGTTATTTAAATAAGCTGGTTACATTACCACGGGACAGGACGGGCATGGTTAACACTATATGCCCCCCATTTCATGGCGGGGGCATAAAAATTCAACAACTCATTTTTCGATTAGTTTGTAAAAAGCAATGATGATACCTCTAAAGCTTTCTGCATGTTCCCAGTGGTCTCGTATATCACAGCCAGTGTCTGGTAAGGCAGGACGGCTCGGGGAGCTGGTCGGAGAAATACACAACAGATTTTACAATCCTTGTGTTATGAACAGATTTTACAATCCTTGTGTTATATATATAGGATATGATGATGAAACATTTGTGAGTACCTAATATACTTTCTATATTCTAAAAAAATAATTTTTTGTTGATTAAATTACACTATTATAGCTTTTGGCTGAGGTTGATACTTGGATTTATCAACCTAGGTAAAGATATATTGACTGAGGATGTAGTCCAAAAGAAAATCAACATATCTTTTTACTGGTCGATAAATTCAGGCATTAACAAATGTTATACATACAATTTCTTTCTTATTTTTAAAAAAAGCAACAAAAAACACTCTGAAAAAAAAGTAAGGCAAAAATTTTATGATTTCATTTTTAGAAATTATCAGTCCTTACAAAAATAACACGTTCCAAGTCAATTTCGGTTTTATCCATAGACATGTGATGCATTTTTAGCCAATCATTTGTAAAATATGTAAAAACTAGAACTGTCATCCATAGGATAACTAATACCCCCTTCAGATGCTAGTAGATTATAATGCTTTACTGACCTTGACAGTCAACTTACAGAAATGGGAATTTTCTAGAGAACTTCTTCATTTTAAATTTCCCATTAAGGGTCATAACTACCTTATAAAGGGTGAAAATATAAACTGAAATGACAATGCAGAACTATATAATATACCGATCATGCAAGTGAAGTTTCATGAGAATCTGCACATTAGTTAAGATGATGATCTCCAAAAAGTTATTTGACATAAAGGGATGTAGCTAGTTAAAAGTTATTTGACATAAAGGAATGTAACTCCCTTAAAAGAGATGGAAATCTTAAATTAGAATGCCGATGCACAACTACATAGCATCATGATCATGTGAATTTTCATCAAAATCTGCCTGTAAGTTTAGGAGGAGATCTCTGGACAAGTTACTGCAGACAGACAGACATTCAGACAGACAGGGTGATTCCAGTATACACACACACACACACACACACACACATCCTAACTTTGTTTGCAGGGGCTTTAATTATAAAATAATTCATTACTTTGTTCAACAATACCTTCCTTGATGATATCCATACAAATTTGTATAGCCTCTTCGTTTTCCCCTCGAGCAAACTTTAGATTGGCCTCTCCCATCAATCCCTTCAGGTGTTTCGGGATGTTGCTCCGTGACTGTATGATAATAAATCGTAACAAACATGTTACCTTAAACTCAAATTAATATGTCTTTTTATTTAAAGGCCCAATATACGTAACTTTCGGCAAAACTTGAAGCGAAAATCAAGCCTTATAACTTATTATTTTTATAGATTAAGCTAAGATTAACTGATATCAGGAATATTCAAGATGAATACTTTCGCGGTTACCGGTACAGTAGCAGTTGAAATACGCTATTTGTAAACACGCGTCCATTTCGAGCCGTCTTCTACCTTCGGTTTGTTGTTGAAGTGGGCCCCACCTGGATTATTTTCAATTCTTTGGATTTTTTTCCCCAGAGTTTCTTGTTAATTACCGCTCATGTTTATTTCGTTTTAGGCTTATTTTAACATGGTTATCAACTGGATTTTTTTTCAGAATTTTTCAGAATCACGAAAATTTCCCTGAAGTTACGTATATTGGGCCTTTAAAGCGTTGAAGATTTAAATTAAATAAAACAACAGACTGCTGTTGATACAATGTTTTATGACTAAAACACCTTATAGACTGTACTTATACACTTATACTTATAGACTGTACCTATACACTTATAAACTGTACCCATACACTTATAGACTGTACCTATACACTTATAGACTGTACCAATACACTTATAGACTGTACATACACTTATAGACTCTACCTCTACACTCATAGACTGTACCTATACACTTATAGACTGTACCTATACACTCATAGACTGTACCTATACACTTATAGACTGTACCTATACCCTAATAGACTGTACCTATACACTTATAGACTGTACCTACACACTTATAGACTGTACCTATATACTTATAGACTGTACCTACACACTTATAGACTGTACCCATACACTTATAGACTGTAAATACACACTTATAGACTGTACCCATACACTTATAGACTGTACCCATACACTTATAGACTGTACCTATACACTTATAGACTGTACCCATACACTTATAGACTGTACATATACACTTATAGACTGTACCCATACACTTATAGACTGTACCCATACACTTATAGACTGTACCCATACACTTATAGACTGTACCCATACACTTATAGACTGTACATATACACTTATAGACTGTACCCTTACACTTATAGACTGTACCCATACACTTATAGACTGTACCCATACACTTATAGACTGTACCCATACACTTATAGACTGTACCCATACACTTATAGACTGTACCTATATACTTATAGACTGTACCTACACACTTATAGACTGTACCTATACACTTATAGACTGTACCTATACACTTATAGACTGTACCTATACACTTATAGACTGTACCTACACACTTATAGACTGTACCTATATACTTATAGACTGTACCTACACACTTATAGACTGTACCCATACACTTATAGACTGTAAATACACACTTATAGACTGTACCCATACACTTATAGACTGTACCCATACACTTATAGACTGTACCTATACACTTATAGACTGTACCTATACCCTAATAGACTGTACCTATACACTTATAGACTGTACCTACACACTTATAGACTGTACCTATATACTTATAGACTGTACCTACACACTTATAGACTGTACCCATACACTTATAGACTGTAAATACACACTTATAGACTGTACCCATACACTTATAGACTGTTACCATACACTTATAGACTGTACCTATACACTTATAGACTGTACCCATACACTTATAGACTGTACATATACACTTATAGACTGTACCCATACACTTATAGACTGTACCCATACACTTATAGACTGTACCCATACACTTATAGACTGTACCCATACACTTATAGACTGTACATATACACTTATAGACTGTACCTATACACTTATAGACTGTACCCATACACTTATAGACTGTACCCATACACTTATAGACTGTACCCATACACTTATAGACTGTACCCATACACTTATAGACTGTACCTATATACTTATAGACTGTACTTACACACTTATAGACTGTACCTATACACTTATAGACTGTACCTATACACTTATAGACTGTACCTATACACTTATAGACTGTACCTACACACTTATAGACTGTACCTACACACTTATAGACTGTACCTATATACTTATAGACTGTACCTACACACTTATAGACTGTACCCATACACTTATAGACTGTAAATACACACTTATAGACTGTACCCATACACTTATAGACTGTACCCATACACTTATAGACTGTACCTATACACTTATAGACTGTACCCATACACTTATAGACTGTACATATACACTTATAGACTGTACCCATACACTTATAGACTGTACCCATACACTTATAGACTGTACCCATACACTTATAGACTGTACCTATACACTTATAGACTGTACCTATATACTTATAGACTGTACCTACACACTTATAGACTGTACCTATACACTTATAGACTGTACCTATACACTTATAGACTGTACCTACAGACTTATAGACTGTACCCATACACTTATAGACTGTACCTATACACTTATAGACTGTACCTATATACTTATAGACTGTACCTATACACTTATACCCATACACTTATAGACTGTACCTATACACTTATAGACTGTACCCATACACTTATAGACTGTACCTATACACTTATAGACTGTACCCATACACTTATAGACTGTACCTATACACTTATAGACTGTCCCTATACTCTAATAGACTGTACCTATACACTTATAGACTGTACCTACACACTTATAGACTGTACCCATACACTTATAGACTGTACCCATACACTTAAAGACTGTACATATACACTTATAGACTATACCCATACACTTATAGACTGTACCTATATACTTATAGACTGTACCTACACACTTATAGACTGTACCCATACACTTATAGACTGTAAATACACACTTATAGACTGTACCCATACACTTATAGACTGTACCCATACACTTATAGACTGTACCTATACTCTAATAGACTGTACCTATACACTTATAGACTGTACCTACACACTTATAGACTGTACCCATACATTTATAGACTGTACCCATACACTTATAGACTGTACCCATACACTTATAGACTGTACCCATACACTTATAGACTGTACCCATACACTTATAGACTGTACCTATATACTTATAGACTGTACCTACACACTTATAGACTGTACCTATACACTTATAGACTGTACCTATACACTTATAGACTGTACCTATACACTTATAGACTGTACCTATACACTTATAGACTGTACCTACACACTTATAGACTGTACCTATATACTTATAGACTGTACCTACACACTTATAGACTGTACCCATACACTTATAGACTGTAAATACACACTTATAGACTGTACCCATACACTTATAGACTGTACCCATACACTTATAGACTGTACCCATACACTTATAGACTGTACCTATACCCTAATAGACTGTACCTATACACTTATAGACTAGACTGTACCTATATACTTATAGACTGTAAATACACACTTATAGACTGTACCCATACACTTATAGAC
Source organism: Mimachlamys varia (assembly GCA_947623455.1). NCBI lineage: Eukaryota > Metazoa > Mollusca > Bivalvia > Pectinida > Pectinidae > Mimachlamys > Mimachlamys varia. The sequence goes on from OX392530.1 coordinate 7,678,135, forward strand.
TGTAAATACACACTTATAGACTGTACCCATACACTTATAGACTGTACCCATACACTTATAGACTGTACCTATACACTTATAGACTGTACCCATACACTTATAGACTGTACATATACACTTATAGACTGTACCCATACACTTATAGACTGTACCCATACACTTATAGACTGTACCCATACACTTATAGACTGTACCCATACACTTATAGACTGTACATATACACTTATAGACTGTACCTATACACTTATAGACTGTACCTATACACTTATAGACTGTACCCATACACTTATAGACTGTACCCATACACTTATAGACTGTACCCATACACTTATAGACTGTACCTATATACTTATAGACTGTACTTACACACTTATAGACTGTACCTATACACTTATAGACTGTACCTATACACTTATAGACTGTACCTATACACTTATAGACTGTACCTATACACTTATAGACTGTACCTATATACTTATAGACTGTACCTACACACTTATAGACTGTACCCATACACTTATAGACTGTAAATACACACTTATAGACTGTACCCATACACTTATAGACTGTACCCATACACTTATAGACTGTACCTATACACTTATAGACTGTACCCATACACTTATAGACTGTACATATACACTTATAGACTGTACCCATACACTTATAGACTGTACCCATACACTTATAGACTGTACCCATACACTTATAGACTGTACCTATACACTTATAGACTGTACCTATATACTTATAGACTGTACCTACACACTTATAGACTGTACCTATACACTTATAGACTGTACCTATACACTTATAGACTGTACCTACAGACTTATAGACTGTACCCATACACTTATAGACTGTACCTATACACTTATAGACTGTACCTATATACTTATAGACTGTACCTATACACTTATACCCATACACTTATAGACTGTACCTATACACTTATAGACTGTACCCATACACTTATAGACTGTACCTATACACTTATAGACTGTACCCATACACTTATAGACTGTACCTATACACTTATAGACTGTCCCTATACTCTAATAGACTGTACCTATACACTTATAGACTGTACCTATACACTTATAGACTGTACCCATACACTTATAGACTGTACCCATACACTTAAAGACTGTACATATACACTTATAGACTATACCCATACACTTATAGACTGTACCTATATACTTATAGACTGTACCTACACACTTATAGACTGTACCCATACACTTATAGACTGTAAATACACACTTATAGACTGTACCCATACACTTATAGACTGTACCCATACACTTATAGACTGTACCTATACACTTATAGACTGTACCCATACACTTATAGACTGTACATATACACTTATAGACTGTACCCATACACTTATAGACTGTACATATACACTTATAGACTGTACCCATACACTTATAGACTGTACCTATACACTTATAGACTGTACCTATATACTTATAGACTGTACCTACACACTTATAGACTGTACCTATACACTTATAGACTGTACCTATACACTTATAGACTGTACCTACAGACTTATAGACTGTACCCATACACTTATAGACTGTACCTATACACTTATAGACTGTACCTATATACTTATAGACTGTACCTATACACTTATACCCATACACTTATAGACTGTACCTATACACTTATAGACTGTACCCATACACTTATAGACTGTACCTATACACTTATAGACTGTACCCATACACTTATAGACTGTACCTATACACTTATAGACTGTACCTATACTCTAATAGACTGTACCTATACACTTATAGACTGTACCTACACACTTATAGACTGTACCCATACACTTATAGACTGTACCCATACACTTAAAGACTGTACATATACACTTATAGACTATACCCATACACTTATAGACTGTACCTATATACTTATAGACTGTACCTATACACTTATAGACTGTACCTATATACTTATAGACTGTACCTATATACTTATAGACTGTACCTATACACTTATAGACTGTACCTATATACTTATAGACTGTACCTATACACTTATAGACTGTACCTATATACTTATAGACTGTACCTATACACTTATAGACTGTACCTATACACTTATAGACTTTACCTAAACACTTATAGACTGTATCTATACTCTAATAGACTGTACCTATACACTTATAGACTGTACCTATACACTTATAGACTGTACTATACACTAATAGACTGTACTATACACTAATAGACTGTACCTATACACTAATAGACTGTACCTATACACTTATAGACTGTACCTATACACTTATAGACTATACCCATACACTTATAGACTATACCTATACACTTATAGACTGTACCTATACACTTATAGACTGTACCTATACACTTATAGACTGTATCTAAACACTTATAGACTGTATCTATACAATTATAGACTGTATCTATATACTTATAGACTGTACCTATACACTTATAGACTGTACCTATACACTTATAGACTGTACCTATACACTTATAGACTGTACCTATACACTTATAGACTGTATCTATATACTTATAGACTGTACCTATACACTTATAGACTGTATCTATATACTTATAGACTGTACCTATACACTAATAGACTGTACCTATACACTTATAGACTGTACCTATACACTAATAGACTATACCTATACACTTATAGACTGTACCTATATACTTATAGACTGTACCTATACACTTATAGACTGTACCTATACACTTATAGACTGTACCTATACACTTATAGACTGTACCCATACACTTATAGACTGTACCTATACACTTATAGACTGTACCTATACACTTATAGACTGTACCTAAACACTTATAGACTGTATCTATACAATTATAGACTGTATCTATATACTTATAGACTGTACCTATACACTTATAGACTGTACCTATACACTTATAGACTGTACCTATACACTTATAGACTGTACCTATACACTAATAGACTATACCTATACACTTATAGACTGTACCTATATACTTATAGACTGTACCTATACACTTATAGACTGTACCTATACACTTATAGACTGTACCTATACACTTATAGACTACTTATACACTTATAGACTGTACCTATATACTTATAGACTGTACCTATACACTTATAGACTGTACCCATACACTTATAGACTATACCTATATACTTATAGACTGTACCTATATACTTATAGACTGTACCTATATACTTATAGACTGTACCTATACACTTATAGACTGTACCTATATACCTATAAACTGTAACTATACACTTATAGACTATACCTATACACTTATAGACTATACCTATATACTTATAGACTGTACCTATATACTAATAGACTGTACCTATACACTTATAGACTGTACCTATACACTTATAGACTGTACCTATAAACTTATAGACTGTATCTAAACACTTATAGACTGTATCTATACAATTATAGACTGTACCTATACAATTATAGACTGTACCTATACACTAATAGACTGTACCTATACAATTATAGACTGTATCTATACAATTATAGACTGTACCTATACACTTATAGACTGTACCTATACACTTATAGACTGTATCTAAACACTTATAGACTGTATCTATACAATTATAGACTATACCTATACAATTATAGACTATACCTATACACTTATAGACTGTATTATACACTAATAGACTGTATCTATACACTAGTAGACTGTACCTATACACTAGTAGACTGTACCTATACACTTATAGACTGTACCTAAACACTTATAGACTGTACCTATACACTAATAGACTATACCTATACACTTATAGACTATACCTATACACTTATAGACTGTACTATACACTAATAGACTGTATCTATACACTAGTAGACTGTACCTATACACTTATAGACTGTACCTATACACTTATAGACTGTATCTACATGTATACACGTATAGACTGTATCTATACACTTATATACTGTACCTACACACCTATAGACTGTACCTATACACTTATAGACTATACCTATATACTTATAGACTGTACCTATATACTAATAGACTGTACCTATACACTTATAGACTGTACCTATATACTTATAGACTGTAACTATACACTTATAGACTGTATCTATACACTTATAGACTGTACCTATACACCTATAGACTGTACCTATACACTAATAGACTGTACCTATACACTTATAGACTGTACCTATACACTTATAGACTATACCCATACACTTATAGACTGTACCTATATACTTATAGACTGTACCTATACACTTATAGACTGTACCTATATACTTATAGACTGTACCTATACACTTATAGACTGTACCCATACACTTAAAGACTGTACATATACACTTATAGACTATACCCATACACTTATAGACTATACCTATATACTTATAGACTGTACCTATACACTTATAGACTGTACCTATATACTTATAGACTATACCCATACACTTATAGACTGTACCCATACACTTAAAGACTGTACATATACACTTATAGACTATACCCATACACTTATAGACTATACCTATATACTTATAGACTGTACCTATATACTTATAGACTGTACCCATACACTTATAGACTATACCTATATACTTATAGACTGTACCTATACACTTATAGACTGTACCTATATACTTATAGACTGTACCTATACACTTATAGACTGTACCTATATACTTATAGACTGTACCTATACACTTATAGACTGTACCCATACACTTATAGACTACTTATACACTTATAGACTATACCCATACACTTATAGACTATACCTATATACTTATAGACTGTACCCATACACTTATAGACTATACCTATATACTTATAGACTGTACCTATACACTTATAGACTGTACCTATATACTTATAGACTGTACCTATACACTTATAGACTGTACCTATATACTTATAGACTGTACCTATACACTTATAGACTGTACCCATACACTTATAGACTACTTATACACTTATAGACTGTACCCATACACTTATAGACTACTTATACACTTATAGACTGTACCTATACACTTATAGACTGTACCTATACACTTATAGACTGTACCTATACACTTATAGACTGTACCTATACACTTATAGACTGTATCTAAACACTTATAGACTGTACCTATACACTTATAGACTGTACCTATACAATTATAGACTGTACCTATACACTAATAGACTATACCTATACACTTATAGACTGTACCTATACACTTATAGACTGTACCTATACAATTATAGACTGTACCTATACACTAATAGACTGTACCTATACAACTATAGACTGTACCTATACACTTATAGACTGTACTATACACTAATAGACTGTATCTATACACTAGTAGACTGTACCTATACACTTATAGACTGTACCTATACACTTATAGACTGTATCTACATGTATACACGTATAGACTGTATCTATACACTTATAGACTGTACCTACACACCTATAGACTGTACCTATACACTTATAGACTGTACCTATATACTTATAGACTGTACCTATACACTAATAGACTGTACATATACACTTATAGACTGTACCTAAACACTTATAGACTGTACCTATACACTTATAGACTGTATCTATACACTTATAGACTGTACCTATACACTAATAGACTGTACCTATACACTTATAGACTGTATGTATACACTTATAGACTGTACCTATATACTTATAGACTGTACCTATACACTTACAGACTGTACCTATATACTTATAGACTGTACCTATACACTTATAGACTGTACCTATATACTTATAGACTGTACCTATACACTTATAGACTGTATCTATACACTTATAGACTGTACCTATACACCTATAGACTGTACCTATACTCTAATAGACTGTACCTATACACTTATAGACTGTACCTATACACTTATAGACTGTACCTATACACTTATAGACTGTACCTATATACTTATAGACTGTACCTATACACTTATAGACTGTACCTATACATTTATAGACTGTAACTATACACTTATAGACTGTACCTATATACTTATAGACTGTACCTATACACTTATAGACTGTACCTATATACTAATAGACTGTATCTATACACTTATAGACTGTACCTAAACACTTATAGACTGTACCTATACACTTATAGACTGTACCTATATACTAATAGACTGTATCTATACACTTATAGACTGTACCTAAACACTTATAGACTGTACCTATACACTTATAGACTGTACCTATATACTAATAGACTGTATCTATACACTTATAGACTGTACCTACACACCTATAGACTGTACCTATACACTTATAGACTGTACCTATATACTTATAGACTGTACCTATATACTTATAGACTGTACCTATATACTTATAGACTGTACCTATACACTTATAGACTGTACCTATACACTTATAGACTGTACCTATACACCTATAGACTGTACCTATACACTTATAGACTGTACCTATACACTTATAGACTGTACCTATACACTTATAGACTGTACCTATACACCTATAGACTGTACCTATATACTTATAGACTGTACCTATACACTTATAGACTGTACCTATACACTTATAGACTGTACCTATATACTTATAGACTGTATCTATACACTTATAGACTGTACCTATACTCTAATAGACTGTACCTATACACTTATAGACTGTACCTAAACACTTATAGACTGTACCTATACACTTATAGACTGTACCTATATACTAATAGACTGTATCTATACACTTATAGACTGTACCTACACACCTATAGACTGTACCTATACACTTATAGACTGTACCTATATACTTATAGACTGTACCTATATACTTATAGACTGTACCTATATACTTATAGACTGTACCTATACACTTATAGACTGTACCTATACACTTATAGACTGTACCTATACACCTATAGACTGTACCTATATACTTATAGACTGTACCTATATACTTATAGACTGTACCTATATACTTATAGACTGTACCTATACACTTATAGACTGTACCTATACACTTATAGACTGTACCTATATACTTATAGACTGTACCTATACACTAATAGACTGTACCTATACACTTATAGACTGTACCTAAACACTTATAGACTGTACCTATACACTTATAGACTGTATCTATACACTTATAGACTGTACCTATATACTTATAGACTGTACCTATACACTTATAGACTGTACCTATACACTTATAGACTGTACCTATACACTTATAGACTGTACCTATACACTTATAGACTGTACCTATACACCTATAGACTGTACCTATATACTTATAGACTGTACCTATACACTTATAGACTGTACCTATACACTTATAGACTGTACCTATATACTTATAGACTGTACCTATACACTTATAGACTGTACCTATACACTTATAGACTGTACCTATACACTTATAGACTGTACCTATACACTTATAGACTGTACCTATACACTTATAGACTGTACCTATATACTTATAGACTGTACCTATACACTTATAGACTGTACCTATACACTTATAGACTGTACCTATACACTTATAGACTGTACCTATATACTTATAGACTGTACCTAAACACTTATAGACTGTACCTATACACTTATAGACTGTACCTATATACTTATAGACTGTACCTATATACTTATAGCCTGTATCTATACACTAATAGGGAGTATCTATACACTTATAAACTGTACCTATACACTTATAGACTGTACCTATATACTTATAGACTGTACCTATACACTTATAGACTGTACCCATACACTTATAGACTGTACCCATACACTTATAGACTGTACTTATATACTTATAGACTGTACCTATACACTTATAGACTGTACCTATACACTTATAGACTGTACCTATATACTTATAGACTGTACCTATACACTTAAAGACTGTACCTATACACTTATAGACTGTACCTATATACTTATAGACTGTACCTATACACTTATAGACTGTACCTATACACTTATAGACTGTACCTATACACTTATAGACTGTACCTATATACTTATAGACTGTACCTAAACACTTATAGACTGTACCTATACACTTATAGACTGTACCTATATACTTATAGACTGTACCTATATACTTATAGCCTGTATCTATACACTAATAGGGAGTATCTATACACCTATAAACTGTACCTATACACTTATAGACTGTACCTATATACTTATAGACTGTACCTATACACTTATAGACTGTACCTATACACTTATAGACTGTACCCATACACTTATAGACTGTACTTATATACTTATAGACTGTACCTATACACTTATAGACTGTACCTATACACTTATAGACTGTACCTATATACTTATAGACTGTACCTATACACTTATAGACTGTACCTATACACTTATAGACTGTACCTATATACTTATAGACTGTACCTATACACTTATAGACTGTACCTATACACTTATAGACTGTACCCATACACTTATAGACTGTACTTATATACTTATAGACTGTACCTATACACTTATAGACTGTACCTATACACTTATAGACTGTACCTATATACTTATAGACTGTACCTATACACTTATAGACTGTACTTATATACTTATAGACTGTACCTATACACTTATAGACTGTACCTAAACACTTATAGACTGTATCTATACACTTATAGACTGTACCTATACAATTATTTCTCTCATGTCTAGGTGTGTAATACTGGCCTGTCTAGGGCAATACACATATGATCGCTGTGGTTGTATTACACCCCTACCCATGCAATACAGCCACCGCGTGACGTCACAATGGCACAACAATGTCGTGACGTCACGAGTTCGGTAAAATCTGATGCCGAAAAAAGAAAAATGGCGACGTGATGAAATTAAAACTTTTCACGATATTTTAACCGTGTACATTAGAAAGCCGAGATTATTTTTTCTGCGCAAACTACGTTTGCAAATATGGGGTATGCTCGATCTCGCTGTATCATTTATTTTCGGCAAAAAAAATCAAGGAAAAATTTGATATTTTCAAAATGGTGGCCAGTCAAAAGTATTTTCATGGTTTTTGAGCTTATTCAGGTAGTTGAAATGAGAGAAAAATACTCTTTCATGACCAGAGGTGTAAGATAGGGAAATTCCACCCTCGGGATTTTCAAATTTGGCAAAACCCTCGGCAAAGCCTCGGGTTTTACCAAATTTGAAAACCCCTCGGGTGGAATTTCCCTATCTTACACCTCTGGACATGAAAGAGTCTTATAAGACTGTACCTATACACTAATAGACTGTATCTATACAATTATAGACTGTACTATACACTTATAGACTGTACCTATATACTTATAGACTGTACCTATACACTTATAGCCTGTATCTATACACTAATAGGCTGTATCTATACACCTATAAACTGTACCTATACACTTATAGACTGTACCTATACACTTATAGACTGTACCTATACACTTATAGACTGTACCTATATACTAATAGACTGTATCTATACACTTATAGACTGTACCTAAACACTTATAGACTGTACCTATACACTTATAGACTGTACCTATATACTAATAGACTGTATCTATACACTTATAGACTGTACCTAAACACTTATAGACTGTACCTTTACACTTATAGACTGTACCTATACACTAATAGACTGTACCTATATACTAATAGACTGTATCTATACACTTATAGACTGTACCTAAACACTTATAGACTGTACCTATACACTTATAGACTGTACCTATATACTAATAGACTGTATCTATACACTTATAGACTGTACCTAAACACTTATAGACTGTACCTATACACTTATAGACTGTACCTATATACTTATAGACTGTACCTATATATTTATAGACTGTACCTAAACACTTATAGACTGTACCTAAACACTTATAGACTGTACCTATACACTTATAGACTGTACCTATACACTTATAGACTGTACCTAAACACTTATAGACTGTACCTATACACTTATAGACTGTACCTATACACTTATAGACTGTACCTATATACTAATAGACTGTATCTATACACTTATAGACTGTACCTACACACTTATAGACTGTACCTATACACTTATAGACTGTACCTATACACTAATAGACTGTACCTATACACTTATAGACTGTACCTATATACTTATAGACTGTATCTATACACTTATAGACTGTACCTACACACTTATAGACTGTACCTATACACTTATAGACTGTACCTATACACTAATAGACTGTACCTATACACTTATAGACTGTACCTATATACTTATAGACTGTACCTATACACTAATAGACTGTACCTATATACTTATAGACTGTACCTATACACTTATAGACTGTTACACTGTTTACTGTACAATACTAAGGCCTCTTTCATGCATGAAAATTAACAACTAGTACAGATCTTAACCAAAGCTGACCTAAGGAATATTTGGCCCGTAATTCTTCACAAATTAAATATTTTTTAAAAACACATGTCCTTTAAACAACCAAACACAAAATCTTGCCTAACAAGTAAATTTTAGCAACTTACATTTCTGTTTGTTTTTCTCTTGAATCCTTTTTCAATTTTTGAAGTTTTTATGATAGAAATTGCTTCAATATTTCATACATCAGATAAATGCAAAATAAAGTCTAATAACATGAGCAGAAAGTATTATCTTAATAAAATGAGAATGTTATTAAACTTTTGACAGTTATTTTTTCATTTAACAATTTTTATAATAAATAAATAAGTTGACATTTTACTTACATTTCTTTTGACATATTTTTCTGAAATATATAAAAGTGATCATTACTGCATCATGTATATTTTAAATTACTATTTTTTTTATTTTGTTCATTGTATTTTACAATTTATCATAATTATGATATGAATATTTATTATGTAAGATTTATCAGAAGTCAAAAATGCACAAATCATTTCTGAATCTACATATTGATACTTTGTAAAAACAATTCTGTGATTAATGATTTTGCATGTACAAAATACTTCAACCCATTCAAATCCCAAATGCTTCATTTGAACCCGACTGCATTTTAAGCCAGAGCGACTCCCAAGCAGAAATGAATTCAATGCAAACAAAGTTTTGCAGATGTCAGTTACAGACAAACTTACATCACACAGTTTAAGGTCTGCTGTGTGATGACCTAGTTCTCACTTTGAGGACTTGACATTTACATGGATTTAACCTGTAGCTTTACATGCTGGGTGTTATCAAGGAAGCGTCGTTCTTACCAACACTAGATGTTATTCTCTTTCCCTTTTTGAGGCTTTTCCCAAAGTTTCATTGTCTTTGAGTTTGGATTTCAGGTTTATTTAAATTCTTTTGAGTGTTGTATCATTTAACTTTGTTGAAAATTCAGTCATAAAATTGCAGGGACTTTCCTGTAGATACAAATGACCATGAATATTCGCAACATTACTAGCTGGAAAAATGGGAGATTCTTTCTCAGTAACCTATTCTCTATATTTCTGAAACCCTGTGAATATTACAATAAGTTATAGTATTTTGACGGTCGTTATAAGTATTTTTTTTTAATAAAGCCTTATGTTTCTCTTTACAGCCTCTTCTATTAACGGTAATGCTCTTAGCCCTGCTGGAATACACAAAGAAAACCTTTAAAGAAAATCTGACAACTGCCTAACCTATAATTTAATTAAGAGAGATCTCTTGGGGCTCAAAACTAACAGTCTCGAGTTTAACCCTGTTTGTAACATAAATGTTCTTTACCTTTGATCTACTGAAAATAATTTTTTTTATCAAATTTCATCCAAATAACAGTGTACCGAAGCAAATCAATTGATGAAAAATATTTTCAAACATTTCAGTGTGAATTTATGATCCAGAAATACATATTCAATTGATAAAATTGTTCATACTGCATATTATCTACCTAAAGATTCACAGCAAGGTAAATAGTTGAGGTAAAGCTATCGGATGGATGTACAGACAAGCTGTAAAGCTATTTCTACCACAATAGGTGGGTGTTATTCATCTTTTTGGGTATCAAATACTCATAACAACTGTTGAATAACATTTCTGTTTATACCACACTTGGAATAAACTCTAACTGCACTTTGATTGGCTGACATGGTGAACTTTGACCGAAAGACGTCACTTGCTGATTATTAACAACGTCATCATTTGGTGGGAAAATACGATTCGATATGTTTATGCCCATATTGTCCGCTCTTCATTTAAAGATGTATTTAATTCAATAAAATACTGCTGTTTTCGGCTGAAATTGTGGTAGAAACAGGTCACACGACTCGTGGTTGTTGAATATGGTTTTTATTTCACTCTCCTTAGTTAATTTTCGTTAAAACTTGTGGCCTTTGTAACTTTTGAAAATTAACTAATTTGAGTGAAATAAATACCATATCCAACAACCACTTGTGGTGTAACCTCTTTTTATGCTAGCCCAATCAAATAACCTACTGTTTTAAGATGTATATTGGCAATTTTTTATCTATTGCTTCCAAACAAAATTAAAATTTTAAACTTACTTCTTCTCTTCACAGGTGATACTGAACCATTGCTTGTATGACCTTCGTCTTCGGCTCTGTCCAAAGGGAGAGAACTTGTACGCACTTTGTAGTCTGGGTCATCCTGTTGATTACCTGCCGCCCCATCATCATCGTCATCATCCTCATCATCGTCATCATCACCATCACCTTTTTCTATTTCATCTTCATCTTTTTCCTTGGCTGCATTGATCATTTCACTGAATTCCAAGAAGTTGATTTTACCTGAGTGTAAAAAAGCAAGCAGTATAGATGGAACACCAACAAAATTAAATTGCTTCTAACGAAAGTTTATGTGGTTGGTAGTGATCTATAACAATGTATAATGAGGTCAGTTTCTTTTCTTCGGGAAGCCCAATCTAAACATAAATTATCACAAAAGTAGCATTACATGGTGATGCATGGTGGCAGGAAACCTGCTACAGTGCACTTCTATTTATATCATGTTGCATTTATCAGGCAAAAACATGATATTCACAGGAATGTGACATTAAGAGAAACATGTCTTTCCACTAATCTAGTGTATTTCCAATCTCCATACCTAAAAGAAGATGTTTCAATATATAGATATTATTTTAATTAAAAATCTTCTCTCTTTTTTTTTTAATTTTCTATGCAACATTTTGTTTAAGTTGTATCTGAAATCAATGGAAATGACATCATTTTCTGGATAGTTTATGTGATTGGATTAAAAAAAAAGATAATTAGAGGAATTCACCTCAAAATACATGATATTAACCAAATAAAATTACTTAGATTATATAGAGAGAAAAATGGTGCTTTATTGGTAAGAACATGATATAAACAGGAATGTGATATTAACAGGGGTGATATTAAGTGGAGTCCACTGAATAAGTAGACAAATCACAGAACAAAGACATGGTAGATTGGGAGTACAGCTCCGTAATTTTATAATCCTTTTAAAATAGTGATTTACAGTGTTTTAACATTTCGTTGTCTTCAATAGCAGAAACTTTCATATGTTCTCTCTTCAGTTTGAAGCCAAAATAGGTCAACGTCTCAGAACAATTTTGCTTTCGTTCCAACCGTTTACTGATGTTCTTCGTTTATGAGATCGTGACAGACATGATGGTTTTATGTTATTTTCTAATGAGTCTTTTCAGGTCTGCTATTTCATGTAAATATATGATATTTTATAAATAGCTTAACTGCATGGTTAAAGGGTCAATTTAGTAAATTTTGTTTACATTTTTTTAATATATATCATCAAATATTTTATGAAACTGTAGTTCTGTAATCGTTTTGAATATTCATCCCAATATTTCAACAAAGCATGACAGTTTTGCAAATGAGACATCTCTGAGCATTTTAACCTCGCGAGCACCCGCAGACCTGCCTTGTGGATGTAAATAAAGATGGCTTTGAAACCGAAGTGAAGCCTGTCGAATAAAATGTCTCTGGATAAAAGTAAGCATGTAGCCCTTATTTCATTACATTTAATGTACATCATGAATTCCTGAATTTATAGCACTTTCTTCACGACACCTCTATAGCTGAAATTATTATTTTTACATCGCATATTGTATAGGCGAATATGTGCTCAGATTGAAAATCTCCCTTCATGGGCCCCTTTGTGTGCGAGCTTTCAATAATATCTGCTTTTGGTTAGTTTGAAGTGTACAAACACAATTTCTCATGGGAAATATATATTTATTTATATATATTTATATTTATCATAATTGTTTTACAACGTATTTCGTTAATCTAACATACCTTGAAAGAAGTATGTATGAAATCAAACTCCTTGTATCCAATTGTTTACAACACACATACATGTGGTTGCACCAAGTGGTGATGTTATTTTATGCTATATTTTGATTTCACTATATTTGGGGGGGACTTAACCATGCATATAGCTATGTACTGTAAAACACTTAAGAGTAGCTTATGTTAGCTATAGTAAGATGGCCCATCATATCAAATGTTTTATACATAATGATGGCAAAGTAATTCTGGAATATACTAGGTAATTTGATCCAATCATTCAGGAGAGGACATCTTTCCCAGATTACTTTAATTAAAGGCCCAATATACGTAACTTTCGACAAAACTTGAAGCGAAAATCAAGCCTAATAACTTTTTATATTTATAGATAATATAGATTTAGTTAAGATCAACTGATATTAGCAATATCGTAGATAAATTCCTTCGCAGTTACCGGTACAGCATAAGTTGAAACACAGTATTTGTAAACACGCGTCCATTTCGAACCGTCTTCTACCTCGGTTTGTTGTTGAAGTGGGCCCCACCTGAATTATTTTGGATTTTTCTGTCAAGAGTTTCTTGTTAGTTACCGCTCAGGTTTACTTCGTTTCAAGCTTATTTTTACATGGTTATCAACTGGATTTTTTTTCAGAATTTTTCTGAATCACGAAAATTTCCCTGAAGTTACCTATATTGGGCCTTTATGGACTGAGGTCAGACTACACCATTAATTATAAATCCTCACCTAATAAATACATCATCACCAAGTCATTAGGTGGCAGTTTCTGAGCTGCTGATGGTTGACTTTCCGTCAGCACTGTGGTAGGGGGAATGATGAGTTCCACCGTCTTACTACCAGACTCTGTCGCCACTTCCAGCATGCGCGACGTGCCAGGAACTCCTTCTTCAGACATAGACAGTGAGGCCAACAGGTCCAGGTTTGTTGATACCTCATCCCCTGTGTTCTCCATGTCGTCATAATGAACTTCCACTAATCCTCCAGTCTGTCGAAATAGCAAGATTTTTCTATACAACGCAATCATTTGATGCATTTTGTAGGCAGGAGGAAGATTTCTAAATTTTCATTGACATTGTTTGAACGAGCATGAAAATATCAAATTAAAAGTAAAAGAATGGTAGAAAACTGCATAAATTAAGACTTGCATACCAGGAATTACTTGCATATTGCGGTGTATGATATAAGTAAAAGAAATTTATAGCATACACGTTCTGTTGTAATGCAATGAGATCATCAAATAAAAGAAAAGTAACTTTAAGGATTAAATTGCTTTAAAAGCATCGGCTGTACTAAGGGAATTTCTCTTTAGCTCAGCGGAAGAGAATTTGAATTGGGCTGGAAAAACCATGGGTTGAGCTGTAGCGACGACACTGTCTTTTAATTATTCTTAATTCTCATCCTTTTACACACACACTGCAAAATTCCACAGCATATTCAAGAGGTTTATGGCTTACTTTTCTTGGTTCAATATTAGACTATAAATATCGAAATGTCTTTCTTAGAACACTTAATCAAATTTGAGACATGGAAACATATGCATGACAGCTACATAGACTTTGTTCAGTGAAATTTGTTAAACACTAGTGCATTAGTAATTCTAATAGTTTTGTATGTGTCTAATGACAGTCAATCAGTAATATCAATAGTTTCCTGTCGATATGAGTAGACTTACTAAATCATTGTTGCTTTGTATCAAGGGCACCAAAACAGATGACACAAGAATCTTACGGTTTGCTGATGTTACAAACATGCATGTACATGATTGTCATGCGAAAGAAAATTAAGATCATAGTGAACTTTGTTGGAAATACAGCAGTTCATGGATTTTATATTTACTCTATAACAACTGGCTGACACCATGTTGTTTGATAAGATAAGCTTTATTCTGGTTCAGGACTATTTAAAATCCTCTATACCAGACTAACAATAGATAGGTCTACATAAATAAAATACCTTGATTAAATACTTTATCCGGTACATACATGTACATAGTCTGAAGGGTTCCGACTCTCTGACCTGCTAAATATTTGGTCCGTAGGACGGCTGACGGTTGCGAGAGTCAGAATTCCCTTTGAATAAAAAAATGTGCAATTTGGAAGTGGCACTGTACATGTTAAAGCTGTGTTTTAAAATATACAAAGTTTTCTATTGCATGCCAATTAGGTATCGATGGCAAGAATAGATATTTTTCTACTAACCCATAAGTGTTAAGCTTTCAAACCTCCAATGAGGGAGATCTCCCACATTCCATACTTCCAATGAGGGAGAAAGTGCGTGAAATGCGACCGAAACTGTATTTCTCAATTTGTCTTTCGGATTTTATGTATCAAAATAACTTATTCATTTGATCCAGACACACCTGTTATGGCCTTTACACATACCCTGCAGTAGCTAGGAGTATATAACATCCACACATCCTCCATTATCCAAAATATCTGTCCATCTCTCCATGCCATTGAGAAGCTGTAGAACGGCAGATCTACCATTTATGAAGCCGAATTGTGCTTTACTAAATAGTTTATTTTCCTCATGTGGATCATAATTTCTTCTCTGATTAGTGACTAAAGTATCTTGCAGACAACGCCAGTCAAGCTCATGATCACTGGTCTATAGTTGGAAGCTTCTTTCCGATCTCCTTTCTTAAATAATAATTATTATATATTAGCACATTTCCAATCCTCGGGTAGCTCCCCTGTGTCTATGGATGTTTTGAATATCAACGATAATGGATGACTTATGACATCACAAGTCTCTTTGAGATCCCTAGGATGAATCATGTCCGGTCCTGGAGATTTCAAAATTTTTACCGCTTCTCGAGATATATTGAGTATAGTAATTGGTTCTACATCTATCATTTCAATATCGGGCAATTCTCGATCATCTATTTGCGTAAACACTGTTTGGAAAAAGTCCGCAAGTACACTGGCCTTTTCATAATCTGTTGCCGTAATATCCTCCTTATTTGTGCTAGTAAACAAATTTGAAATATTAGACCTGATTGTTGTTTTAGATTTGGCATATCTCCAGAACTTTTTAGGATTTTCTTTAACTTGCTGTGCTATTTGCATCTGATGGAATTTTACTGCCTTCCTTGTAAGTGTCCTAACTTGATTCCTAACTTTACAATATTCTGAATAGACATGCTGATCCCGTGTGCGCAGGTATTTGTTCCATAATTTAGCCTTTCTTTTAACTTTGTTCAGCACTTTTTTATCTCCTTGGAACTTGTGGTTATTGGCTTTTCGCGGAGATTTTATTTTCTGCACTGGGATAGTATTGCTGATTGATTCTTCTTATATCACCTTAAATATTATCCATTGCCTTTCTACATCATTCTCACACTTCGAAAAACGTTCTTGCCAATCTATATTTAGTTTTCGAGACAATTTCTGAAAATTTCCTTTATCATAGGAATAACGCTCTTTTCTTATATTTTCTATCTCGGCGCTAAAATTACAGCGGATAATAATAACTGAATGGTCACTTTTGCGCAGAGGAGGGTTGAATTCAACAGCTTCGATGTAATCTTCTTTATCTGTTAGAACTAAATCTATAACGCTTGGATTGTCCGTATCCCTTCCGCATGTCGGTTGCCTGACATGCTGATACATGTATGAATCCCGCACAATTTCTATAAACTTGAACTCGGCTGATGTTTCGTTACTTTTTGTGTTACAATTTGACCAGTCGATCTCCGGTAAGTTTAAATCCCCAAATAATATCTTATAGTTGTATTTCCTTTTAGCCGTTTCTAGTAGCAATTTGCACAAATTCTTAAAATTTTCTTCTGATGAGTTTGGGCTTCTGTATAGAGAGCCAACAAGTACGTTTTCATTAGAGCTAAGTTTTACTTCACATAAGATAAGCTCATCAAATTCTATGTTGCTGAATGTAATTTGGGAATACTTAAGACTTTCTCTTAGGTACATGATCATGCCTCTCCCTGGCAGATCCTTGGACATATTTAGAGGTATTATGACATATCCCTCTATGCTATATTCGGACAGTTCAATTTCTCTTTTAAATTTCTTTGGTTTTACTTTGGAAATATAATATAGCTATTACATCTTGAGTATCCCGCTTTGCTACTGTATTTAGTTCTTGTAACTTAAATTTCGTTCAGGTATCTGCATTAGTAAAGAGAATGCTAAACCGAGAAAATAATCCTTTGTCAGATGGGCCTATTTCTTTTGCGTTTTCTTCAATTTTATTATGCGCATGTCCCATGGTGGGCTGCAGACAATGTATTTCCATTCCCCCAAATTGTCAGAACGCATTTTAGCCTCAGCTACCTTTTCTTTAAGGGATTTTCTTTCATCTTGTGTCATGTCGTGTGCTACACTGACTTTCCTAACATCTTCGTTCGATTCATCTGCGAGGTTTTTTAGGTTCCCATAAATGTAGTTTTTGTTTGTTGGTCCTTAAATGTAACCTTGACAGGTCATGATTTGGTTCCTTCGGTTGGTTGTTGTGGCCTTTTACCGAGCCTCAATACCTTTGTCACATTCTCCTTATTCGTTTCCATTATTTCACACAGACGTTCCACGAATGATCCGTCCTCCCGTTTCCTAACTTCTGGATTTTCAGAGACAGGCTCCTTGGCATTGAATATGATAACATTATTCTCTCTCGCTTTTCGTTGGTTTATTTCCGATAAAACTGCCTTTGGTTCCTTGACTGGATGTTTCGATGTTACCGGTTCTCTTGATGTTCCCGAACTTACAGCTTTCCACACATTAGTTCGTTCCGCTTCGATTAGTTCTTTTACTTGACTTTCGTCGCATTTACTTTCAAATTTTGCTTCGAGAGAGCTAAATCTCTTCTCGAAATCTGCCATAAATTCTCTGCACGGAGTCTCTATTTCCATATCAGCGTTCACAATCTGTTCAACCGTTTCCAAAACAGAACCAGAGCGAGTCTGAACTTTTTAGCATGTCCAATTCAGGCTTCTTTTTATGTAAACATTTGATGCAATGTTCTTTCTTGCAGCGTCTACATTTTAATAGTTTAATATCTAGAAAATCTATCAGGCATGTAGAGCACTTTCGTGTAGTGTTCCCCATAACATCATCGCTGTTTGAAAGCGAGATAAACTCCTGTTGTGTCGTCTTGGAACCGCCCCTGGATGCCGATATTCTCGTATCCAAGGACGCTCCACCATTTGGACGGAAATGATTGTCAGATGAATTTTTTACCTCTCTCGAATATAGCCCCTCTATATTGTCACAGATATATAGTAGTGGGAGGGGCTATATTCGAGAGAGGTAAAAAAAAATCATCTGACAATCATTTCATAAGTTACATACATGTAGGTCCGTGCCTAGCCCCTGTGTATGGCATACGGTAAACCTTCGGTTAGTTCGAATCGGCGTATAGTTCGAACACAGCCTTTCAGTAATAAAAAAAATATTTTTTTGACTCCTAAAAGTTCGAACCTTGCTTACACAGGTTTCGGATAGTTCAAACACACAGAATTTGATTAAGCCTGTGTACTGAACTTACGTAATGGATTACTCTCGGCGATGCAATTTACAGCCTCTCAAAACTTGTGTAAACTGATCTATTTTCACACCATCGATGTTAAACAACGGTATAACGTGTAGTACTCATGATGTGCGATATTGTTGTCAGCT
Source organism: Mimachlamys varia (assembly GCA_947623455.1). Classification (NCBI taxonomy): domain Eukaryota; kingdom Metazoa; phylum Mollusca; class Bivalvia; order Pectinida; family Pectinidae; genus Mimachlamys; species Mimachlamys varia. The sequence goes on from OX392530.1 coordinate 7,698,060, forward strand.
TTTTCTGACATTTTTTGCATAAACAAGCCACATTTTCCCGATGTTTCTTTCTTGTAAACATAAACATGTGCACGCGCTAATCAAACATCTTCATGACCCCGATTAGCATTGAAGCGCGGAATAAAGTGTCACACATGCTGACAGGTACGTGTGTATTATCATGGCATTCCTGTGTTGAATTTTGATTATATAATCGCGGCCTGGTGATCAACGATACCTGATTTATATCTTAATTGATAAATTACCTATACAACTGCCGAGACCAAATAATCTATCAAGTATTCGATCGAAGTATTAATCCGTATGAGTTCAGTTCGCATTTACATAAACTTCCGACGATGGTAACGGCATAAAATATTTTCTCTTTTTTTTTTTTTTGCGAATTAACTTGATAATTAGGCCTAAAATGAAAGTGAACATTTAAGTCCTACTTATATAAATCATTGGTCGTCTTCAGATTTACAAATAAATCGTAATAGGCCATCATTGTTGAAGAACAACGATTTGACTGTTTGCCGTGATTTTTTTGCCGATGTCAAAGTTCTCGGATGTCAACCTGGATAGTTCGAACTCCTCTATTCCAGCGGCTATAATTTCGTATAATTCGATCAGGATTGACAATATTTATTTAATTTTGGTCGAACTGACCGAAGGATTACCGTATGTTACGATGGTCGAGTTACTACGGCGGCGACTGTAGCAAACAATTTCATTTATATAACATCTTTCAGCAAAATATTATTTATTTTGTTATAGCCTTATATAAATAAGACTTGGAAATCAGTTTTCCCCGACCTGATTGTTACCTAATTTTTATGTGATAGAAAGTGTTGCATATTTCAAAACACAGCTTAAACAGCGACCTTTGCATGGGTCGGTAAAATTTTCTATATAAGAGCGGCTAGAGCGCGATGAATTCTGACTCTTACATCCTCCAGCCGTCCAAATATTTAGCGGGTCATCCTTATGTTGTTTCCGCCTGCAGGACCTATTGGTCCTCTATAGGCAGCTCAGAATTGTCAATAAACACTGGGTAATAATTTGTCGTCCTTCCAGTATCTGGTCCATAGCTGGCTGTATGATCAAACATTAGTGAGAGGTTTTCCCATAGCTTGTCAAGCCTGTTCTTAAACTGATTTGTTGAGTTGGCAGAGATAACTTGCTCCGGTAGACTATTCCTGATCATTGATCATTGAGTCAGAACCCTTCGGACTAAACATATATATGCATGTACATTGTTTTCTAGCTATGTTATTATTATTTGAGGTGCGTTCTGTCCATAGGGACATGTACAGTCTTATATGATACAATTAGTAATACATATTTGACAATATAAAATATAGCCTGTATTTAACGCTTATTTTATCATTACTAGACTTAGCGTGTCTAAAGCTATATATGACCCGAGCCGAAACATGACTTCAACCAAATTCAGGAACTGAAGTTATGATGTGAGTAAGTGAATGGCTTGCCTCGCTCCATGCCACCCAGTGTTCCTCTGTTATATCTTTTCCAACATTGTCAAACGGGTTGTCAGCCGTTTCAACCATAAACATAGAACCCTGAGCTTCAGAATTTCCCTCCGCCGCCATACTAGGTTTTGTTCGGTATTCTCGGATTTTATCAACTGCAAGCTTAAGTCTGCCTAACTTCCGAAAGCTAATTAATAACTCGAAAGGTTAACCCTCCTCGACCTCCTGAAGAATACAACATAATGTATTCCTTTTTTTTTCAGAAATGGGTTGTTGTTTTCGTGTTTTAAAAAAATGATAAAAAAATTGATATTTTTTTTAATTTCATTTTATCATGGACTTATGTACATATATCCAGTAATGAATGTCTGTCCTAAACTTCATTATAAAATTAAAAATGTACATTAATTATAAGCTGTTTTACCAAATTGAGTCACTGCAGAGACGTATATAATGGCTTTATACGTCTCTGGTCACTGTGACATAGTTTAAAGATTTGACCTATAATTGCTAAAATGGTAAAATGGGTCAGAAATTAAAGTTTCACAGATTTTAGACCAAAGAAGTTCCATATAATCCAATTTTCATAATTTGACCTACGAATGTATTGTACTACCATTTTACAGATGTTATCAAATACTTCACAGTGACCTTATTTTCAAAATCTGACATAAAGCATTACCAATATGTGCATAGAGGTAAGAAATTAATATTTAATTATTAAATTGTAGCAACATCCTCCTATATATTAAATTGTCGTACTTTTAACCCTTTGGTTCTTTGTTATATATAAGTTTTGTGAATTTAACACTCACAAATTGTATCCCTTCAGTGAAGAAGTCATCTTTTTCTTACAGAATATAGTGAAAAACATAAAAAGTAAAGTTTTGGGGTGAAATACAATCACATTATACATGTTGCACGTCATATCAATCAATTGCAGAAAACCTACCCGTTTTAAGTATGTGATTTTGTACGGTTAAATACGTTACTTTATCATCAGATAAAGAAAAAGAGTTGTCTCCAAAAAGTAGAAGTTCCATATTATATTATTATAAGTCATACTGTACATATACAGTGTAGGTATCGTCTTTTTATTTGATCACATCTTCTAAATTCTAATAAAAAAGCTTATTGACCTTAACTTCACCGCATATACATTATAAGGGGGATTGAGAAATATTTTTAGCAAATAAATGTCCTACACTCCATTCGTAATCGCGCATAATATCATATTTGACCATTACGGGTACCAAAACTTTAATGGAAAGGCGTTTTCTGAGTGGTTTGCTTATCGAGATGATTCCAAAGAGGCAGTAGATGGATTGAGCGAATATTTTGGGGTACACTATCCATTGATCTATAGCAGAAGGAAGAAAAGATTGTTTATAATGCTATTATGCTCAATAACGGCGTAATAAATGTATGGTCCGAGTTCCCGGGTATAATACCGGTGACCTTCAGATACAGTGCTTGGGGGTGGGGGGGGGGGGTGTTAGATCAACTTCCGATAAATATGCCCCCTCAATGGTCATAAAGGCTAGGGCATTTTATTGAAAATTGATCTAAATCCTCCAAAAGTGTTGTAACATTATTCTAAACACCCTAGTTTAGGTCCAAAACTAGCTGTAACAAATTCTCGGGTCCCTGTACTTGGGATAAGGCTGTATAGATATTCTGGTATATATTGATAAAACATTTTATGGAACCGGATAACTTTATGAATTTGCATTCGATCAAATACGCTGACCCAGCCGTATTCTTTGAGAAGTTTCTCTGAATACTTATTAATTTAGTTGCAACTGTTATAATTCAGGCTGCTTCAATATTGAGGTTTTGAAGTATTTTCTTTCGCTCACATGTTTCAACACACAATATCTCCATACTCAGGTAAATGTCTTATAAATGAAAAAAAAAATATTTAAAATGTTTGTAGAGTGTTTCTATCTAATTGGAATGCTTAATGTTCTCACGCAGTTTAGTCTATACATGTGATGTTTTAGAGATAATATATTTGGCATGGTCTCCCAAACTACCGTTAGAAGCGACAAATAATCCGAGATACTGATGGAAGGATACATTATTTATTGGAACTTGGTTCATATGAAGATTGGAGTGATTTGGTGGGTTTCTTATTCTACTTATGATGATGGTTTCGATTTATTTGGATTAAAAACTACAGGCCGCTGACGAGACCATGCTTTGAGTTTTTTATAAGTCCGATTCTAGTAGTTTATGTGTCATTGTATGATTATCTACAACCATGCAAAAGACGTATCGTCGGCAAACAATTTTATAATAGAATTTATGTCCGAAACCATGTCATTGATATATACTAAAATAGCAGAGGCCCAAGGATAGAACCTTGGGGTACTCCGGAATTAATAGATCCCAAATTCGAATTTCATTGTACATGTACAATTGTTAAGCATTTAGCGGCTTTCATTTAGCAGATATGGGCTGATAATGCCAACTGGACAAAGGTAAATTAAATGAACCGCCTAGCGCTTCATGTTGAATTTGCCTTTGTCTCGTTGGCATTATCAGCCCATAACTGCCAACTGAAAGCCGTTCAATGCTTATATTTACCACTTGTGATTTTGAAAAGATCACTATGGGCTAGTTAATCAACAGAATTTAACTTTCCCCGCCATTCTCGGCTGTGAGCCTGTTAACAGCTCTACCATGCAATGTTGTTCCGCTTAAATCTAGTGCGTAACATAATAGAAAACCAGACCAGAATAATCAATGTCATACACATATTTGATGTAAATGAACATGATGAAAATGCATTTAACTTTTCCGTCTCGTTTTCAACGAGTTACCTCTCTTTGGCTGTATCTTCTATAAATTGATCGACAGTCAATGTAAAAACAATTACATACATTGTATAGAGAGAAAATATAGTTGCCAGACTAGGGTTTGATCTGAACTCTAGACGGTCACTTTGCCAACAGAATTACCGATGATCGACCCAGTCCAGTTCCACTACATTTCTCCCTCATTTTTTAAGTCTTTGCCCCCGAAAACACTACTACTACAACATAAGTTCGGGATTCCATGCTAAGCGTATTCCCAATGTTTTAAAGGTCCAATATATATACGGAACTTCAGGAAATCTTTCGTGATTATGCAAAATTCTGAAAAAAATCCAGTTGATAACCATGCAAAAATAAGCCTAAAACGAAGTACACATGAGCGGTAACTAACAAGAATTTCTTGACAGAAAAATCCAAAGAATTGAAAATAATTCAGGTGGGGTCCACTTCAACAACAAGCCGAAGGTAGAAGACAGTTCAAAATGGACGCGTTTTTACAAATACAAAGTTTCAACTGCTGCTGTACCGGTAACCGCGTAAGAATTCATCTTGGATATTGTTGATATCATTTAATCTTAACTAAATCTATAAATATAATAAATTAGTAGGCTTGATTTTCGCTTCAAGTTTTGCTGAAAGTTACGTATACTGGGCCTTTAAACAAAGGTTGACAAGCCAAGCCATTTTGTAACAATAGAAATAGAAAATTTTGCGACCAGACCGGGATTCGAACCCGGGACCTTCCGAACTCTAGACAAACAATCTACCAACTGAGCTTCTCTACATGATATAATATCAAGGACTTATAACAAGTTTAAGATTGTGTTAATTTCATGTCAAATCAAAATGAAATATGAAGACAATATCTAGATAAAAAAACCCACAGGTATTAAAGTATAAACATGTTTATTGGAGTCGGTATTGTACACGTGCTGAGGTCTAACAGGTACCCGACAGGCCCATGATGATAGCTTTGTGGTTGGTCACACTCTTACCGTAGCCACAGAAAGACGACCTGAGAGTGAAAAAAAGAGACATTAAAAAAGAGAAAAACATATAAGAAGAACAGAAGAAAGGAAAATCTGGGAACAGTTTTTTTCATTTTAAGTGAATAGTACGGCCAACACTTAAAGGGTTTAATCCCTAGGGCAATAGGGAAACTACATGGGATAGATGTTATTCATGGTTTCTTAAAATGCGATGTTCCTATCGTGAACTTTTCCTTTCTTGAATATAATACCCCTATTTCTCCAACCTTTGATGTTTACATGTAGCACTTAATTCGGTATTCTATGGCTTGGTCTAGATTGCGAGAATTTCATGAGAGGTATCGGCTGCTGAAGAACAAACTTTCTACATAGGAATTCGAGATTTTCGGGATATGATAGTTTTATGGTCGCCATTTTAGTCTCATTGAAATATTTTGTATCCCTGCATGATATGAAAACCGACGTTTTTGAATATGCTCATTAGTATGTCTACTTATTGTGATTGAGAATGATGCCGAAGCTCTCACTTTGAGGACTTGACATTTATTTTTGGATGTGCCCTACATTGTAGCTTCGCATCGGGGATGGTGTCGATGATACTCTTCCAGAACGCCTGGCCTTTTTCTCTTGAACTGTTTCAAGGATTTTCCATGTTAATCTTTCCTTTTTTGACATTTTGCCCCTTTTTAAATCTATTTTGAGTTCGGATTATGGGTTTGTTAACGCTTCGATATTCTCTGTTATTTATAGGTTATGCTAATAATAGTTCGAAGTATACCACTTTATCACAACATATACAATGTAGGTCGTCTCAAAGCGGTTCACAAATTATTATCCGTGGGTGTAGGGCCTTAGCAACCAGCTAATATCGTTCTCAACTTCCTGGGGACCATACAACCGGTGCTGCCATTTTGTCGCTCATTGTTAGCATTCTATCTGAATATCTTTGTTAATGAAGAAATGAATTGCTTTTGTCTAATTGACTCTTTGCCTGTTAATCTGTTGCTTGATGAACCATTTAAGCTGAAGGATTTCTATTCATTTTTAGAATTGCACGATCCCGTAAAGTTAGACGTTAATTATATATATTGTATATTGTATTTTTCGTCGTAGAAGCTTGCTCGACTGTTGAATAGAAATTTCAATTATAGAAGTTTTCTGTCGGCAATTTAGACCTGATGAGCAGAGTTCGTTTTTAATGTCCTAGTAATGCTACTGCTCAGTTGATATACCCAAGATGTGATCCTCTGTACCGTATAATTAACATTAGTCAGATTTAAATCTCCTTACTGAGAGATGAATCCTAGACGTACACCTGTGTCTGCTCCTAGAAAACCTACAAATCGATACAGTATGCCAAAACATCATAGGTTAATGTGGCTGCACTCCATTAGGTGGTTTAGTCATTCTAGACTAAAGGGTGATGCTGGGGTTTAAATGATAGTGAAACAGAAATGGAAGATGCAGCCTCAATCCGTCAATTAAAGTGCGTATATTGTGAACACAGTTGCTTGAGTTTCTGTCAGTATATAAAAAAATGGTAATATATATGGAGCCGCGGCCCATTACAAATGGGAGGCTCATTTCACACATATATATTTATTATTTACTGACAGAAACTCAAGCAATTGTGATAGTGAACCATGTCAATATCCAAAAACGAAAACTGGTTATCAAGGTAATTAGGAAATCCACTAGCATGGTCTACCACCTTGTATCATGAAATATCGTACATTCATCATTATCTTTATTAAAACTACGGCCGAATCTTTAGAAAGAGAGATTGTAAGTGTCACCCCAGCCTGTGGGTTTACTTACAGTTGCTGGGTAGAACCGTCCATGAGGGACACTCCCATGAGAAGCCAGTCCTCCGGATACGCCCAGCTCGTCAGTGCACTGGAGGTTTTATCATACTGCATTGCCACAGCAACAACGTCTCCGATATCTTCTTTGATCTTGATGAACTTTGAGATTGTGTGACCCTGTGTATGGACCTCGTTATCACTGTAGTAAAATATCATGTCAGAATATCAAAACTTAGGTACATTTGATAAAATTATTCATTTACCGATGGACTTACTATTAGCCTTGTATAACTATAGTCTGTCTAAAGGTTTGATTATAAAATGTTTTGCAATGTCGCATTGTTACAATCAACAAATGATTTGAATTCATGAGTATACACTAGTACGATTGAAAATTCGAAAAAAAGTTCTTTATACTACTGATATACCACTACACGTACCTCATCAATTTGATTGGACTGGAGTTGCCGTTTTGACCCTGTAGTACTACGGTTATTATACCATCCATGTTATTCTTGCCCGTCACGTTCAGTTGATAGTGGTAATCTGAAAAGAAAGTGTATTAATTTATAGTCATGTTTCATGGTTGTCATCTTGGTCACATTAAGAAACATTCTGTATCTTTATGTAATATGAAGGTGGATGTTTTTGAATTTGCTCATATAAGTATGCCTTCTTCTTGTGATTAAAATGATGCCCAAGTTTTTACTTAACGGGTGTCGTCGATGAAGCAGAAGACGTTTACTCTTCCGGTTCATCTGACCTTATTCTCTTGTACCTTTTCATTGGTCTCCCTGTTAATCCTTTGCTCATACAATATCCTTGGTTTATAATAAATTTTGAGTTTGGACAATGGTTTTGATGAAGCTTCGGTATTCTCTGGGGTTTTATTAGTTTGTTTCGTTTTGATTAAGAAATTTTGAAAGCTGCAAAGGAACACTCTTCTAATCATGTTAGGGAATTTCCTCCTCTTACATGGTTTGACAGGTTTCAATCATGTCAAAAAAAGGAAAGAGCTAAAAACAAGTAATTTGCCTACACAGAAGAAAAACAACAACTGAATACACACACTACGAGGCATATGTGAACAGAAGGTACTGACATTTAGGTTCAATGGAACTTTCCCTCTAATGCGTGAACAGTTGAATTGAATTTGAAAATATCTTCACAGAAAAGAATGTCATATTCGTGATTTCGAAGTTTAACGTAAAATCCAACAGCAATCGAATAAAAACAATAAGTAGCAAACTGGAGAACACGACCTAAGGTCATCTGGTGGTTGGCAAAATAACCTCGCTTCCCAATTAACTTTAATGCTGACAGAAATATTAAAAGTTGCTAACACCCCCAAAACAAAATACAGAAGCTGAATGGAATTAGCTAATATAAGGAGCAACACATTTTTGGCATAGAAATGGAAACAGAGCAATATCAGAATTGAATGTTTAGGTCATGTCTATGGGCGCTGAAAATCTCTTCCCCACGAAACTACGTAAAATAAAATTGAGAATACCGAGCGTCAACAAAACCATAATCCGAATTAAAAATCGGTTAAACCAGGGCCTAAATATGAAAAAAGGAAAGATACATGGAAACCCCTTGTAAATTTACAAGAGAATAAGACCAGGTGTTCCGGAAGAGTAAGCGTCTTCTGCTTCATCGACGACACTCGCAATGTATATCTTGGTCACATTCAAGTAAACAAGTAATACGAAATATGACTGGTATATATGCTTACATTTGTATTTACTTCTTCATCCTCAAACAATTCTGATTATGATTGAATGAATCATAATAAGTAAAGGAAAGGTGTGTGCGGATAGGTTAAGACTTGTATAATTCCTAACATTTTACTTACATAATAAAAATACGAGCCGATATTGCACATTGTAGTATATGCATTGTTTAATTGTCAATAACGACTATACATTGGCGACGTTGTAACGTTTCGATGAATTGTCCGATATGTACCCTGTCACCTTCATCAGACAAATGACCAGCACAGCTTTTGTACATAAAGGTGTAAATCGTACACAATTAACACCTACGATGTGCTGGTCATTTGTCAGATGAGGTGACAGGGTACATATCGGACAATTCAGCGAAACGTCACATAAAAGTATTCAGTGAATGGTTGTGTAAAAATAATCTTTACGTAAACCATTCTTTTCAGCCCGAAGGACATGTTTACATTGATGTGTGAAAATTACAGGGAACTGTTGAGAGCTTGTCTGATGAAGGCTACAGGGTACATATCGGACAATTCAGCGAAACATCACATAAAAAACATTTATTGGTTGTGTAAATATAATCTTTACATAACTCTTACTTTTCAACCTGACGTACATTGGCGACAAGTTAGAAACTAAAAGTGAGACAGAGAGACAATTAAGCTATTATGATAAAATAGATGAAAAATAAAATATGGTGCTGGCACAGACTCATTTTATCGGTGGAGGAAACAAAAGACTGCAAAGAAATTTGCCTTCATCAAAGACAAATATTGAGAGAATATAGAAACCATGGCTCGACAGTACAGACCGAATATATAGAAACCAGGGCTCGACAGTACAGACAGAATATATAGAAACCAGAGTTCGACAGTACAGACAGAATATATAGAAACCAGGGCTCGACAGTACAGACCGAATAAATAGAAACCAGTGCTCGACAGTACAGACAGAATATAAAGAAACCAGGACTCGACAGTACAGACAGAATATATAGAAACCAGGGCTCAACAGTACAGACAGAATATATATAAACCAGGGCTCGACAGTACAGACAGAATATATAGAAACCAGGGCTCGACAGTACAGACAGAATATATAGAAACCAGAGCTCGTCAGTACAGACAGAATATATAGAAACCAGTGCTCGACAGTACAGACAGAATATAAAGAAACCAGGACTCGACAGTACAGACCGAATAAATAGAAACCAGTGCTCGTCAGTACAGACAGAACATATAGAAACCAGGGCTCGACAGTACAGACAGAATATATAGAAACCAGGGCTCGACAGTACAGACAGAATATATAGAAACCAGAGTTCGACAGTACAGACAGAATATATAGAAACCAGGGCTCAACAGTACAGACAGAATATACAGAAACCAGAGTTCGACAGTTCAGAAGAATATATAGAAACCAGGAATCGACAGTATAGACAGAATTTATAGAAACCAGGAATCGACAGTACAGACAGAATATATAGAAACCAGGGCTCGACAGTACAGAAAAAATATATATAAAAACCAGGGCTCGACAGTAAAGACAGAATATATAGAAACCAGGAATCGACAGTACAGACAGAATATATAGAAATCAGGGCTCAACAGTACAGACAGAATATATAGAAACCAGGGATCGACAGTACAGACAGAATATATAGAAACCAGGGCTCGACAGTACAGACAGAATAAATAGAAACCAGATTTCGACAGTACAAACATAATATATAGAAACCAGGACTCGACAGTACAGACAGAATATATAGAAACCAGGACTCGACAGTACAGACAGAATATATAGAAACCAGGGCTCGACAGTACAGACAGAATAAATAGAAACCAGATTTCGACAGTACAAACATAATATATAGAAACCAGATTTCGACAGTACAGACATAATATATAGAAATCAAAATTCGATAATACACAGACAAAATATGTTCCAAACAGTTCTGATAAGACTAGGTTTTGAAAGGAAAACTGGTGTATGAACCCGAGGTTTCAAAAGGACATAGGAAAAATTAACCTTTCAAAGAAAGATTGAACAGGTGCACTAGGAGATATTGCAAGAATTTAAAATACCAACAGTAAATATGGGGACGTTGATTCAACAAGACCATTATAATTCGTTAATGCATTCTTATTCATATTGGAACAAAAGATGCGACAACGATTCAAACACACAAAAGGCAAGGAATTGTCGGTTCATATATTTCCGTTTACTTCGAGTCATGAACCATTGGATTCCCTTTCACGTTCATGATCCTCTCACACTCATAACATTCAAGAAGAGGAGACGTGATGCGAGCACTTCCGGAACCTGTATATGATAATTGGATGAATTATTATATTGCTTGATTGGCGGTATGTTGGAAGATTCATGAATAGGATGCTTCGTGTTAAAGGATGTGTGATCAAAACATCCTGCTATTTTATTTCTCGCTTTAACTGTCGTAATGGGACAAAATATATTTACTGCAGAACGGTGCGCTGGCCTGGGTTTGAAGGTACAATGATCCTCGGGCGGTGAAGTTCACAGAACCGTAACCCATGTCGGAGCATTGGTCGCCATGACAACGTAGACAGTGACCTTGACCGAATTCAGTGGCACTCGTGCAAGGATATCCTTTGAATGGACACGAGCTAGAAATGGACTCCGTGAACAGCTCGTACGATCGCTCATGACTACACGCGACGGTGGCTTCTCCAGCTGAAAAGACAAACCAAAGAGCCTCAACGTTACTTGAACAAAATACAAGAGCAAAAGTAATTAGATTGTGGTTGGAATCGGACCATTTTTATTGCTTCAATGTAAACTTTTTTGTTGTCGATGCTGTGTAAGAGTTTTAGACCAAGTAAGGTATTCACACCATTGACTTTCAAATATGTGAGGGGCCGCGGTGGCCGATCGGTTAAGGTGTCCCGACATTCTACCGCTAGCCCCCCACCTCTGGGTTGCGAGTTCGAATCCCACGTGAGGCATTTGCCAGGTACTGACCGTAGGTCAGTGGTTTTTCTCCGGGTTTTTCCTCCACCTCCAAAACCTGGCACGCCCTTAAATGACCCTGGCTTTTAGAAGGAGGTAAAACAAAATAAACCAAAATGTCGAATATGATCAACCTTCACAGTGGAAATACCGTACGAACACAGTTTACATGAACGACTGACCTCGGATGAAGAACCCGGATACCAAATATGAACCATTACCTATATGCCCTTAAAACATCAGCTGGTGCGAGGACTTAGTCCCCATTAGTTACCAATCGGCCTATATTTACTGATAGATAAAGCAAGCTGTGAGCAATGTCGCGATCCCCAGAACAGTGACATTGGTTTAAGCACTCCAACTGACCATAATCAACGTCTGGACACTTAAGGTCAAGGGGTGAACGCGAGGTGATATCAATTATTTAATGTAGATGGGACAGCCGTATCACGTACTGTTGGCACGCGTACTGGTCAGTTAAGAATGGGCAGCATCGAAACAGGTTTGCTGTATAATTTATTATATAGATAATAATAAACGATATGTTATAAACTGTAGGACCTGCTGATTTATAACAGTCATGTTTGGACACAAAGTTCAGTTTTTGGAGTAAAACTCAGTCTATGGCATCCCGATGATCAATGGAGTTTTCATCAGCAGTCTTTTCTTTCTTTACAATTTACTTCTTCCTAGTGTCATTCTTGACACTGTTTCGCTTTTAGCCGTTAGTTCGCTTCTTTGGGGGAAGGCTTTGGGTATTGAACCCTGGCCAAGACATACTAGAGTCTCAAAATATGGTAGTTACTGCTCCCTGCTTGACGATCACCATTTTGGGAGTGCAACGACTGGTTCGTTCACCCGTTGTCAGTATAATGTGACCGGGTGGGGTGTTCTGCTAGGGGTCTTCGACAATACACTTCAGTGTTGTTGTACTTTAAATCGGCATTCATGACTATCGCAAGGAGGCTAACACGAACATACTGCAACCTCCTAAATACATACGCTCTCGCCTCACATACATCAGGAAACCGTCCTAAAATGACATAAACTGTCAAAAGGACATAAAGCAAAACAATACTAAACTAAAACCAACTTAGTACATGTATATATATATAAATAGAAACACTGATTTTATGTAAAAATATCCTATTCTACCAGGTAGTTAAATTGCGTCCATTTAAAAGTAGATGTTACATTTTATGTAAATATATATCGATTTTCTATCAGTTAACCAAAATGAAACATTAGATGCAATGATTGTCACTCATTATGCTCTTTGAATAAATTATTTTTACCGTAGTAGTCGAGTTGTGAGACAGCATTCCAAACAGTGTGTGACACCTTCCCTAGCAACCCTGCGTCACATCCGGGTTGGTCCTTTCCTCCATTTGGGTAGAAGTCCACGTGACCCATCTGTTGAATGGATCCCATCCCGAGCTCCAAAATACTGGAAGCGTCGGTATGTATGACGTCAACGAAATCAGCATCAGTAGCATCTAGTCGAATGATTGGATCGCCTCCTTGGAAGTAGGGGTCGGCGGGGTCAAGTCCTTCAGAGTTCATTTAAGGGAGTTAGGAAAACATTTATGTTATTGGATGAAAATATATACAACACTCATTAAACTTGTTTCCAATTAAGAAGTTTAATCCTGCAACCACCAAAGATATCGGTCGATAACTACTGCTTTATCTGTCAATACAAAATGCTTTATCTTTCAATACAAAATTATTTATCCGTCAATACAAAATATTTTATCTGTCAATACAAAATGCTTTATCTGTCAACACAAAATGCTTTATCCGTCAATACAAAATGCTTTATCCGTCAATACAAAATGCTTTATCCGTCAATACATAATGTTTACCCGTCAATACTAATTGCTTTATCTGTCAACACAAAATGCTTTATCCGTCAATACTAAATGCTTTATTTGTCAACACAAAATGCTTTATCCGTCAACACATAATGCTTTATCTGAAATACAAAATGCTTTATCCGTCAATACATAATGCTTTGTCTGTCAATACAAAATGCTTTATCCGTCAACTTTCCCGGTTCTGACGGGACTGAGAAATGTAAAAGTATTTACTGATTTAAAGGTAAACAAATGACGTTTTTGCTCTATTTAATGTGAATATCTGTGTTAAATGATTGCAGGATAAACAAAATACATGGTTATTATCTTACAATGCAATTTTGTTTTGGTCTTGGGACGAAAAGACGAAGATGGCTCGCCAGAAGCTCGCAATCTTGTCTTTTCTTACCCTAGCCAAAAATAAACCTTGTACTGTAAGATACTAACCATGTTTTCTCTACATACTGATATACAACAGAAAAAAGATGTTGGATCGTAATAAAATGCAGAATGTATTCTGACAACAAGAGGAAAATAGGTTTACAACAAGTTGGTCTGACTTCATTAAGATAAGGATATTATGTACGCACTGAAACAAAATATGTAGTGGTTAGCTCAGTTCATTATCTTCCCTCGAAAGTCATTATGTTCTTCTGTTACTTGAAATATCATTAAATTTTGAAAAAAGAAAATGGAATTAGTCGGATAGATCCCTGATTGGATGTTTGACCAAGAGAGGGAATGATATTTAATTATAATATGATATCTTGTTAGATGAAAAATTGACATTCCAACTTTAATTAATATTTCCTTGCGGGAACATATGCTTCAAAAAAAGCCAGACTAACGCATTTTCCAATCAAACTCATTATTTGTCATGGAAGCAACACAACACTAATTGTTTACAACAGAGCCTGGTGACATTTAGATGGCGCGTTTTTTGGAGTTTTTTAAGTGACCTAGTTTTGGAGCAAGGACTTGTTTACAACTTAAAAGGAAAAATCATCTCGCACCTCTCACCAATGTGTCTCATTAGTGAAAGTTCCAGAGTCATTAACAATGTATGATGTTTACAATTGCCTTTGTTGGAGCCTGTCACCGAGAATACGAGGATGCTCATGCTCGACCGTTAATCACTTGCTTGGGCTATGACGTCAATGCTGGTTTAAGAGAGAACGACCTTATGGTTGGCAATACCACGTTGACCACTATACCAAATATTGTAACTGTTATTCAACTGAGGACAAAATTGCGTAAACATTTGTTGTTTTGTTTATGTTGCTATGTTCCCGTTAAAGCTCATTATTAAGAGCTTAATCACATCTAGCTCATACATTTTAGCTTTATAATTTTAAGCGTTCGGAAAACTTGCGTATACGATGCCTTTCATGATAAGAAATGTACACAGTTAAATTTTTTTTTAATTATCGAACAAGAGAAAGACAATATATGTATGAAGTTTTTTTTCTGAGGCATTGATTCTGCACTGTATCACATGTGAGTACGTTCTTTCATTTGATCACAATCCTCGCTGTGGTCATGTTTTTTTTTAGTGAGATCCGGTTTCTTATCTGAGGTTTTGTACCTGTTTTATTCTTGTTCATAACTCTTGCTCTATCAGCCTTCAACTTCGATCTTATTACATGTACGTAGGTTCGCCATTTGCTTTCCTATTCTATTTTTTATCATTAACTTTTTTCTGTAATTCTGTGTTTAATGATTGCTATTGTTTCTCTCCTGTCCCGCTGTGATAATAATTGACTATGTTGTTTGTCTTTATTATTTTATTAATTTCTGTTATCACTATTCTCTGCTAATGCCTGTATTAAACCTTCGGTAACATTTCTTACCTTTGATACTTTTTACCTGTAATTCGTCCCAGGTGTAGTACCCTGTCCCTGGCGTACCTTGCAATGTTTTCTTACCTGTAATCAATCACAGGTGTGGTACCATGTCCCCGGCGTACCCTGCAATGTATTCTTACCTGTAATTCGTCCCAGGTGTGGTGCCCTGTCCCCGGCGTACCCTGCAATGTATTCTTACCTGTAATTCGTCCCAGGTGTGGTACCCTGTTCCCGGCGTACCCTACCATGTATTCTTATCTGTGATAAGTCCCACGTGTGGTACCCTGTCCCCGGCGTAACTTGCAATGTATTCTTACTTGTAATTCGTCCCAGGTGTGGTACCCTGTCCCGGCGTACCGTGCAATGTGTTCTTACCTGTAATCAGTCCCAGGTGTTGTACCCTGTCCCCGGCGTACCGTGCAATGTGTTCTTACCTGTAATCAGTCTCAGGAGTGGTACCCTGTCCCCGGCGTACCCTGCAATGTTCTCACCTGTAATCAGTCCCAGGTGTGGTACCCTGTCCCCGGCGTACCCTGCAAATATTTTCTTACCTGTAATTCGTCCCAGGCCCCGGTTTCATCAACGTTCCTTAACTTGAGGAAATTCCTTAACTTAAAATTCTCCATAGGAAAGCATTACATAATTTAAGGAAAGTTCCTTAGCTAAGGATTTTCTCCTTAACTTCTGTAATGTGTTCCTATGGAGATTTTTAAGTTAAGGAAATTCCTTAAGTTAAGGAACGTTGATGAAACCGGGGCCAGGTGTGGTACCCTGTCCCCGGCGTACCCTACAATGTCTTCTTACCTGTAATCAGTCCTGCGTGTGGTACCCTGTCCCCGGCGTACCCTGCATTGTGTTCTTACCTGTAATTCGCCCCAGGTGTGGTACCCTGTCCCCGGCGTACCCTGCATTGTGTTCTTACCTGTAATTCGCCCCAGGTGTGGTACCCTGTCTCCGGCGTACCCTGCGATATGGGCTCCGAGGCTATGACCGATGACGTGTACATCAGCTGCCGATGTGCTGGTGACGTTGATGAGTTTCAGAATTAACAAGCCTGTCTCGGCGCCAACCACCCGTGTATTGGCGGTGGCCTGAGCATACGGGATACCAGCTCCGTGCCCCCAGTCAACCACAATTATGTTCATGTTCCTCTGAAATATATCATGTTCGTCTGTAACGGGAAGTGAACAATACAGAGGTTGTTTTCATGTTCTTCTGTAGTACGATGCAATAAGTATGGAAACTTTTGTTTTTATTTTGCTATATTCTTTGTATTTCCAACGTTTTTCAAATAATCTTCCCGACTTTGTTTATAATATCCATAGCGTCTTTTCAAATTTGTTTCATTTTCTGTTGTGTAACTTAGTTTTGGAATAATATAAATTAGTAATTTACACTGTGAATTATCTCCCGTCTGACGCCATTTCTCTATATAACGTTACCAAAATGACGACCCTAAAAAATTGGATATTGTAAATAAATTATGAATTCCCTGGTCGTACAAAACGGAAAACAGTGCAAATATTGTGAGATGAAGCAAGAAACAAAAATTATTCATAAATAATAAGAAAACTTCATTGAAAAAAGTTCGAAATAAAGAAGAATAAAACGTGTTTCCATAGTTATGGCACGCACTGTATACTAGCCGCTTCCTATCGACTCGGCCATGGAGGATTTCTCTTTATCTCATGCGGTACATCCTAAGACCTAGTTTTGGAATAATATTGATTTGATAAAACCTAAGACTAGTAGGCCAGAGGTTCCTTGACACTGGGCCCTATACATAGGTAACAAGAGATGTGACAAATATGCTTGGCGATTCTTGCAAGAAATTGCCCTGACGCAATGGACAAACTCTGGATAAGTCTGTTCTTGAAAGGGGAGTGCGCCACCATGTACTCTCCTTTCATGCTAGTAATGATTAAAAACTAACCGATATGCCACCATATGGCAGTACGGCGTAAGTCTAGCATTCATAAATTAAAGGGGATTTACGCACCTGGCCCTTCTGCTTCTACATTAGTTTAGACATTTTGGATTCCCACCTTTTGGCCATTAGCATCACGGAAGAGTCCTAGGAGGACGAAACAGCTGTATGGTACAGTTTAGTTCATTTTTTGGCATTCTGTATCTATTACTAAATTTAAAAGCTGCAGCACATGTGTGTGTGTTACGTCATATCTAGCAAGCCAGACCCAGCACAGGTTTGAATACGATGCTACGTTACAGCTTTGCTCCTCTTTAATTAAGAAAACTGACTTGTCTCAGGATTTGTGTAATTAATTTTCCCTGAAAGTAACTTTTTTTTATCAATGTTATAAGTAAGACATCAGAAATGAGATTAGTTATTGATAAAGCATTGGGCTTATTTCAAAGATACAAAGAGTTTTAAAATTTGGCGTGAAAAGAATTCCTCTAGATTTTTTTTATAAGAAATACACGGAGAATGTTACGCTTTAAAAGATGGAAAAATGGGAATGGATGATAAAAATTTCAAAATATTGTGTCAGATGATTATTTGAGATATGTATATTTTGATAATATCAAAAGAAAAATAGGGGTCACAGGATAAGTTTTTAAAATGTATATTTAAGGGAATGCTGGTATAAGAGACGAGAGTTAAAAAGCTGGACATGAACGTATTCAAAATGACAGTAAAAGGATAACGATTGCAGTATTTCAATGTATGTTTAGCTAATGATAAAATGATATTGAATTTCAATCAGGTAGTGTTAATTGTAAAAATAATAGTGAACTAATCTTAATTTCCCACCTCGCAAATCGCGTTATCATGATATCAAATTGGGCTCCGTTCGTCCGCCCGCGAATCGTTTACGAACAATATCAATTTATCTAAAACCATTAATTTGATAATTATGATAATTCATTTGAGGGTTGGTCATTGGTATGAATTTTAGATCAAATGGTTAAGGTGGGGTGAAACGCAATAAATCCAAATAAAAAGACATATTTTTTATCCACATATGAAAAAAATATATTAAAATTAGGAACAAATAAATAAATGAAATGAAGTTAATTATTATGTACAATGTATATATCTCACCATAAATCATTTCATTTGGAAATAAACTTTAAAGTTTTTTCAATTCTAGTATACATTGATAGTAACTGACATGAAATATCTGAATTACCACATCATTGCGCTTATCAGTAATTATACAATTGCTAATAAGTTTAAATACAATTTATCATAATATATTGTAAGTTTTGAATAAGGTAGCTCATGCCCTTAAAATGCATTGAATGAACTGCAATGAAAGTCAACGTACAGGTCCATGTGCTTCAATAACATTAAAATAATCAAAAAAGAACACTAATGGTTTTATTTAAATGAAGTGCTTAGAGTAACATTACTGATTACTGAGGAGGCATTTTTATATAAAAAAATTGATTCAAATCTCACTAAAGTGTAAAATTAGTGTAGGTTCAAAACTAGCTGTAACAAATTATCATGCCCCTGTGGTCGCTATTTAAAGCTAATAGTACATGTATGTAAATGGTGATACTCCATTTGTTGTCCATCAGCGAGTTATCGTCGGGTAAACTGGAAGTCACTCGCGATCGGTTAGGTTGAATATTAATAAACAAATACATAACAAGACTGAAAAAGTCTTACTTTTATCATTTGAACCGTCATTGATTCAGAATTTCAAGTATCATTTAGAGGCAGCGTCCTTATCCATGTGGTTATTTTGCATCCACACATATACATATAAAGTATCGATCGGGATCCAATAATTCAGATTGTGATCTGTTATAATTTGCCGCCCGAAATTCGTAGATATGAGTAAAGCGTTCTTTTGGGAAATACATGTTTTTCCACATGTCATGAAAAAGTGGTTTGCAAATTCTACTGCTAAATATACTATTTCGTCTGCTCAATAGAATGGATTTCCGGGAGTTACCAGAATTTAACCACCATGTAGGTGCAAATCATTGTCCTGCTTCCTGTCCTCAGCTATATTGTTCTAATTTCTCTTTCATAATATATGAAGGTTGTTCCTTTTTCTTTTCTATATTAATAAAACGGCTAACGTTACAGTGTACTTGAAGCATTGGCAACAGAAGTGTTTCTTCTCCACGTCTCACGTTTCTTCTGTGTTGTAATTCCCGACCCAAACTTAAATTTTAAATTGTTTTCCTTTATGAGGTTTTGTGAGGTAGATACATTCGTCTTATATGACGTATCTGCAGGATCTGATGTCATTTGAACTAGTTACATGTTTTAATCCACGTGCCCTTGTTTTAACAGAAAGTACGGGAAATGGTATGGTACGTCATTGACAACGAGTACTTTAAGAAGGTTGCGATCTGCTTAACAAAGAACGACTAAGCATTATGCTTAGAAATTTTATGCAATGGAAACCAAGCAACTTGCTTACTAAAGCAGATTAAAATTATACTTAAGTATGAATTTAAGAAAATACTTAGAGTCTTTATGCATACGAACCCAGTTGCTACGATGCAAAAAAATTGGTTGGAAGAGTAAAGTGTTGAAAAATATGAACTCGTTTGGTTTCGTTCATTTTTTCAATGCAAAAGGTCAGGAAATCACAACTCCACGTACGCCTACACTTCTCAAAACACACACTGCGTTTCCTTTTAGTAAACCGGAGATACTTTTGTCCTCGGCATGATAACTGTTATATTTATAATATAAGTTAGGCGTTGCCTAGTAACGAACTTACCCTGGAGTGCTGCTAGAATAACAGTAGCATAGAGTTGTTAAATGAAAAGAAAAACTGTCGCATACGTTTCATTTCCTTCATTACAAACAAGTCTTGTAAAGTCAGCCGAAAATGGCCATTAAAT
The DNA here is from genome assembly GCA_947623455.1 of Mimachlamys varia. Lineage (NCBI taxonomy): Eukaryota > Metazoa > Mollusca > Bivalvia > Pectinida > Pectinidae > Mimachlamys > Mimachlamys varia. The sequence continues at coordinate 7,718,396 of OX392530.1, forward strand.
GAAAAGAAGTCATAGATTATTGTATAAACTTCTTCTTCTTGGCGAATGAAATTTAAGCTTTGTGTTTCTGTTTAAATGTAGCGTTAGAATGGGAAGCAACGGCTTATTGAAAATTGTAATATTCTGGATGTGAAGTCATTACGTGGCAAACACAAAAAGATAACAGACTTTTTGATAAGACTATCAAGTTTGCTGTTTTCTTATTGGCCGCGATAAAGTTGTTAAAAGTATTCATCAAACACAAAATCAATCATATTCGGTGGCAAAATTCACGCGAGGTGGCTCGACTGAAGTTGGTTCTGTAAACCAAGTGTCTTTCGCCGCTACTTGATTTTGAGAAACAGGTTATACTTGTTCTCCTTTAAGATAACTGAACTGTTACCCAATCTCTGGTTTGTTGAATCCTTGTGTAGTAGAACTGGACTGGATCGATCATCGACGACCAGGTGGCTCATTTGTAGTGTGTTCGTCTAGAGTTCGGAAGGTCCCGGGTTCGAACCCCGGTCTGGCCGCTACATTTTCTCTTTTTTCTATTACACTATTATTAATCTAATGAAAAATGAAAAAATTGTATTGTGTCGTAAAATACCGACTTTTGCTTCAGCCACTTTATGACAGTAATACAGAGACAACATAACACTGCATGTATACTATCTGCCCCGGCTTCAGGTCATGTTGGCGAGCAATCGTGATGAGAAGATATCAATAACTGGTATTGCCGTTAATTTTCTTTGTTTAAAATTGAAATGCCTGACGGACAGACAAACAGAATCGATCACGATTTGGAAAGGCCCTGATTAATTTCATCATCGATCTTAAAGTATATGTGTTATCCCGGCAGATCCCGCCTACGCTACTCATTCTCCCGTCGTACATTTCCGGTACAAGTGTACTATACTTCAATTGTATAACGAACGGATGTTGGGAAATTAGCACATGGAAGGAAAGGCGTATGTTCAATTAACAAGTAAATTCTACTCCGCAGCTTTATATCAGAGCTTACATCAAAAGAATGAGAACGCACAATTATATTGATCATGTTTCAAAAGAATACGTTTACGTGTAAATCTCTCTCTATAGCAAATTCAGATGTCATCAGGATGATGGAAAAGATGCATAGATACGAGATTTGTTATTTAGTGGCGTATAATATATTATATAATGATGGAAACATTTGTGAATCAATTCAGGCAACGACACCTAATATTAGATAATAGACAGTTTATTCGTGGTCGTGGTCATTAAGCTGATCGTACTTAGGCGTTGTGTCTCGGCCAAGTCAATTGTCAACTTATAAGTTTGTAGCCCCCCTGGTGGTATCTCGGGTTAGACTGTCAAATACCTAGTACTCTATGGCCATCTCAGGTGTAGACTGCAAAAGACCTACTCCAGGGTCTTCTCACAGTACAGACTCCAAAAGACCTACTCCAGGGAATTCTCACGGTACAGACTCTGAAGACCTACTCCGGGGTCTTCTCCCGGTACAGACTCCAAAAGACCTACTCAAGGGTCTTTTCACGGTACAGACTCCAAAAGACCTACTCCAGGGTCTTTTCACGGTACAGACCCCAAAAGACCTACTCCAGGGTCTTTTCACGGTACAGACTGAGTCTATGACTACACTAGCTCATACTTATAATTACTAATCCCCTTCGTGTGCAAAATAGTGCCGTGTGCATTAATAATTGTTGTCCATCTGGTGTTACTTATCTTACCAATACTTCACCCTGCCCCGGTTTACTGATGTAATAGACAGTGACCTAATTAACAACTAGTTCACCCCGACAACATATCTCCCATCAACACAGCACCTAGGCTAATTAATACTACCTACCGTGATATATCATATCAGCATGCCTACTTTGTTACACATTATCTCTGTAGAGCTATTATTACGACAAACAAAGGAAAAATAACAAGGCAGTATTATATAAAACACACATGCAAGCCAGTGGCGTAGCTAGATGTTAAGGGATTTGTATGCTTGGTGTCCAGGGGCAAACCCCCGGAGGGGGTCTAGGGAGGGGGGGGCGGACTCCATGAAGCTGACGGAAAATTATTACAATGTGTTTTGCTTGCTCAAGCTTGCAAGCATGCATGGAAGCTACGCCACTGCAAGAAACAAAAGCACAAATATCTAGCACCTAAAGGATGTCTAAAAGAGACAGTACGCTACCAAAAAGGAAATACATTTTAGCATACAGCAGTTTAGCCCTAACTAGTATCTATAGGATCTTAATAAGACTCAATTTCTGTTCAGACTGAGGAGGAAGTGCGTCAATTTCTTCGAAAATAAGGATACTTTTTTTTTAATTTTTAAACCAATTTTAAGCAAATTTTAATTTTAATACTGTATGTATTTGCCCGGCGCCAATACTCAAAAGGGATTTCTGTTGGTAAACTTTTACCATGTGAAAAGATATATTTTTGTGGGTCCGAAACGATTTCAGTAAAATTTTGCTACACATGATGATGATGATGATGATGATGATGATGATGATGATTGAAACTTTGAAAAATTAAAAAAAAAAACAAGAACACAAATTGCTACACAATACGAACTTAGTGGTAGGCCAGAGACACCACTAACCTTCCTCAGGAGAGCCTGCTTCATGTTAAGGATCCACTGGCGATGCCCGTTGTGCGTGAAGCCATGGATGATGAACACAGTAGGTCTGGCACCAATGTACATGGACGAGAGTATGGTCGACGCGTCGGTGTACGACAATACCTGCTCGTCGGCCGTCGTAGGACTGTCTCTGTTAATGTAACGTAAATAGCTTACATTTGATTGGCTAGACATGTATTTCAGAAATATTCTGATTGATCTGGCCCCGAGATCATGAAACAATTTCAGACTTAAGTTTATGCTTAGCCAATCACGTATGACGTTACTTTTTGTAACGCTAATCGTGATTGGCTTAGTCAAAACTGAAGTCAAACTTAGACTTAGATTGTTTCATGATCCGGGGACCAGGTGCTCGACTAGGTTCATTATAATTATGTTATTCAATATTCATTGATAGAAAAAATAAGTACAATGCGTGAATAAATTAAAAATGAAAGCTGAATATCTCTTTTTTTTATCAGAAGAAGGTGCTACATTGTAAAAGTTTTACGGTGTGAGCTCAGGCCTAATATATCTCAATTGCTATTTAAAAAAAATTGTTATTTCGTTTCGTTAGATAAACATGTATTGTAGAAGTTCCATAAGCAAATCAACGTTTCATTCTCTTACAAATACTAACCAAGCCAAGTAATGCAATATAGATAGCGTTAAAAGATAAAACATTCGAACAAAATATCAATAACTGTGTAACGTATATTTGGTTTGTTAGCACATTTCATTTAATGAACAAACATAATTACAACTTAAACAAAACATCAGGTGGATTAATTATAATATCTATTAATTCTGTTACTCTAGCACTTGAAGTGCAACTCTAAAAAATGAATTATCGGAATAGGTTGGCAGACATTGATCGAATGGATATTGGCTAGAATGTGACTAGACTTGTAAATCAATTTATTATTGTGACAAATAAGCCTTTCAGTCTCCAGCAGTTTCCAGTTCGCTAAATATGGTCGTTCGATCTGTTAGGTACGATTTGGACAGGCATGGCGGCATATCGGGAAAATGTTCGACAATCTTCGGAGATCTACTCCGAAGATTGCCGGAATTTGTTCCTAGATGTTGCGATTGACATGGCGGACAAAAATTGACTTTATTCTTATGGTTATACAGGTTTGGTTTATTTAGTTTTACGTCCTATTAACAGCCAGGGTAATTTAAGGACGTGTCAGGCTTTGAAGACGCAGGGAAGCCGGAGTACCCGCAGAAAAACCACTGAACTACGGTCAGTACCTGACAAGAGCCCAACATGGGATTCGAACTCGCAACCCAGAGGTGGAGGGCTAGTGGTAGAATGTCGTAACACCTTAACCACTCGGCCACCGCGGCCCCTGAATGGGATGGTTATATAGGCACTTGTAACACTCTGATATGGTGTACATATCTGTAGCGTCAAGTACCATTTGAAATATGAAGTACAACATAGTGCTTCTAGTATCTATGTTTTGAGTCACGGCGATCGTTACAATGTCTAATAATAAACCATTACAGAAGTTTTTAAGTATGATCTATGTATGCATACTTGTTGCGATTGAGTTTGATGCCTCATTTTTCACTTTAAGGACATGTCATATAACCTAGATTTACAGGATGGATGTTATCGATGAAGCAGAAGACGATCAATCTTCCGGAACACCTGGTCTTATTATACTTTAAAGGGTCTCCTTTGTACATATTTTGTCCCTAATTTAATCGATTTGAGTCTGGATTATGATTTTGTTGACGATTCGGTGTTGTCTGATTTGTAATAGATAATACCAACGATTATATTGTTGGGGTGACGTGATACAAACTATTGAATGATACTCATTCAATAGTATGTATCACATCACACCAACATTATAAACGTTGGTATTATCTATTACGAATCGTTAACATATTCTTGCGGGGGTGTTAATTGGGTCAAAACTAGTGTTTTTTGGCCTTTTTTTATTATTTTTTATGTGGTAACCATGATTTTCACACAAGTATCATACAAGGAAAAATGAGTTTATACTCTTCTCATTTCTTTATTTTTATTGGAAATACCATTTAATCTACAGACATATATAACATGTTTATATTGTTTGTTAGGTCATAATTCTGTATTTGTTTTTCTAAAGACGCGGGCCTTGTTTTTCAGAATAGTTCCACGGTTCTGTGGCCAGCTACCTAAGGCTTTGCAAACTAATGTTATTAACGTTTGAAACACCAAACAATGAACAATTAAAACAAACATATTTTCGTAACATTACTCCAAACTAAAACAATAACCAGCCCAAAACAGGTATCAAACTAAAACACGAACCAAACTTTAACACGCCCCCAACTGACCTTGTGTACAAGAGAAACTTGGTTTGAATGTCAGCTGGTGAGGCCGGAACTACGGTGATCGGCCGTTGGAGACCATTGAATGGCGCGTCAGTAGAGAAACAGCCAAGTTGGTCGTAACATACCTTCTTATTCGTGACACTGTCCAAAATAAACCCTGCAACAAGAGCAAATCAATATCAACTGTATGTAAAGTTGTGAAATGCACATATCCGTATTAAGTGGCTTAGATAATGCCTCACTCTTATAATGACACCCCGTTTCTTGAAGATAATATCCCTACATTCCTCATCATGCAGTATCAGCATGCCGCAGTTTAGACTGTAAGATAGAGGATCATCGGAATATCAGGATTTTTATGGGATATATCGACTACTGCCTGACATGTGAGAAAAGGGTTTAAAAATATACAGGTTGTTGTAGACTATCGACAAGACCGCCTTTAGGATCTAATTTGGAAATATAATATTTCTGGAGGAGATATGTTTGTCAATTTGGGGAGTAGGGAGGGGGTAGGGTTTGGGTGTGGTATAATTTTACTCAACAATGTGTCAAACACTCACTCGGAGGAGGACGTGGCAATGCTTGGATTTACATAGCACGGCAGGTGCCGTCGGATAAGCACAAATGCCTTACCTGCCGGATCATTCAAGGGTCACAATTGAAAGCTTTCTTGTTCATATCTCTCTCTCCCAAACACCCCAGCCCCCACCCTCTGCTCCCAATGTTAATCGCTTTGAATCAGTTGTTGGGTTTGTCCATGTATTCTTTGTTTTGTGTTATGTGACGACATGCAGTTCATACGATAAACAAACAAAAAAATATCACAGGGGCCCGATCCTACAGTACCCCTCAAAAAGTGAAAGAAATGCATATTTGTTTCATCTTTTAGATTCTAAAGCAAATCGTAATCTGTTTCCTATGTACATTATGGTTTAGGTCAATTTGTAGTCGTGAGAAAACATTTGTCGGAAACTCTCTTTTTGGAGCCACATCGGATTCATAGCGCATTTAAGCACCTTCCCTAACTGTGTCAACGGATTCACGGCACATTAACACCTTCCAAAACAACTTATTGATAAGGGGGATTAATCGCTTTACTGTTAAATAACCATAAGTTATATTTACAGGACATTGGACGATGAAATGATATAGCTGACAGCGAGAAGAAAGGCAAAGGTCTAAATTGATATACTATATATATTATGGAGAGAATGAAAGAAAATATGCACCAATATTACCGAGGAAATATCAGAGAAGTGGGACACTTAACCATTGATAAGTCAGGAAATATAGGTCATCCCTCCATAAGACGAGGAGTGATACCTACTCTAAGGAAACAATGGCAGAATCCATTCCTTTCAAAAACATATGATTCATTTAATGATACCAAGCGTACAGCTATGGCGATGTCGACCAGTCGGCTATCATAACGCATTGATCAGCCTGTACCTATAGCTTATCTTGAAAACAGGCAAACCTGAGATAACTAAGTATTTCAGTTTTAACAATATACAGACCAATCCAAAATATGAAGCATATCCGAAAAATACTTAATTTGAGAATTAAACTTAAACAATGAGCGACATAAAATTTAATATATTGTTCGGAATTATTTTGGATAACTCCATTTAATATTCATGTAGAATGATATTGTCACTCAGACTCAAAAGAAGACTCCAAAGAAGACTAAAAAATTATGTACCAAGACTACTATTTAACAGTTTCCTTAAAATAACGTTTGTCAGTAAATAGAACTGTATCTCACCATAACAGGTTGTAAGGAAGAAAAACAGGCATACAACCACAGGCTTCATGTTGGCGTGTTAAGGCCGCAGACGACAGAGAATGACTTATACAAGGTGTGGCGCACTATCTCTGGTCAAAGTACAGAGTGCGCCGCACCTGACACTTTCCGTGCCGTATGCGTGGTTCTTATGTGTACATGATGTAATTATTTTGGTGTTAACGTCTTTTTGAAACGACGATATAACATTTTTAGCATATCGAACCTTTGAGATGAAAATTCTTTTCTGTTGATTTTTCAATCATTCAGAAGGTTTTAATTTTTTTATTTGTCAAAATAAATAAAGTATTTAGTAGTAAATGCCTGGTCAAAATGAAGTTGACAGTATATTTTAAATACCAAATATTCTAGTATCAATTTTAGATATATATACGATGTGTTGTCTATAAACGATAAGACGATTGCTGATCTAGTCGTTTTGCCATTGAGATGTTCTGTATCCTTGAATGAAGTAAAGGTTGTTTGTTTGTGTTAATTAGTATGTCCACTGGTCGTGATTTACAATGATGTCTATGCCCTAGATTGACCGATTATGAATTCGGATAAGGGGTTTGTTGACGCTTCTGTACTCTCTATTTTTTTTATTTATTTATTTATTTTTTTTTTCAATTTCACCAATCGTGTGCATTTCATTCAATGCTTACACAGACATGTGGAAATTCAAATATTTTTTGTCGGAGAACGGAGTGCCAGCTGAATATCTCACACTCGTCACGATATGTCACACTCAGTGCCTTATAAATGCTTATGTAACATACCATTCAGATTACAGACATATTTTCTGATAATTAATCTATTTTCATCGGGGAAAACTCAATGTTAATTATTTTATCATTGGACTTATATTTGATTCTTTAGATCCATGTGCGATGTGTCTATCCTTGATAAGCAGGGTCGACTGACTTGAGGCGGTCTACTGATAAGAATTTGTCAAAAGTACATTTGTACATCCATGTAGTGCATGCTCATTTTACCTGCATAATATATAGTCTACACCAACAGATAACAGGGGACCTTAGATTTAAGGAAACCCGAAGAGTTGGGGTCACCTATCCTATCGTACATATTCTTTACTGTTGTGTGACCTTTTAGTGGTACTGAAACTCCAGCGGTTGTTTATCTTCATAGTAGGCTGAGTACGGGTTGAAATTATACAGAACTAGTTGAATTTTACTTCTAAATTCATAAATTAAAGGGGTTTTACGCACCTGACCCTTCTGCTTCTTCATTAGTTTAGACATTTTTGATTCTCACCTTTTGGCCCCTAGCATCGCTGAAGAGTCCTAGGAGGACGGAACAGTTGTATAATGCAGTTTAATTCAGTTTTTTCCGGCATACAAATTTGAAAGGTGCAGCATGTGTGTGTGTTCTTTAACCACACAGAATGTTCGTAAATTCCAGTTATCGGCTGTTCAATTCAGCATTCAATCTATAATTCCTTTCATACATTAATTTCTTAATCAAACTAATCTTGCAGAAGACCCTTACTCTTCCGGAACACCTGGTCTTATTTTCTTGTACTTTTACAAGAGTCTCCATGTAAATCTTTCCTATATTCATATTTTGCCCCTAGTTGAATCGATTTTGAATTCGGATTAAGATTTTGTTAGCGCTTCGGTATTCTCAATTTTTTTTTCGCTCAACGACCTACTTTATGAACCAATATTTCGGGGTAAACGGAAAGCTAGCGTACACCCATGCTTATTTTCACACAGATTCATTTTCTTAAACAAATTCGTTAAAAAAAACATTCACCAATTTCAAGCTCAAGTTTCATCATTACCTAAAGCACATAAGTGTATTCTAACAAACCTTGTTAACAAGTTTGAAAATAAGCACATTCATCAGCGCTGTTACCTCATCAGCATGTATCAAGGTTTGAAATATGTATTGAAATATATTTATAAGATTATCAAGCTTTATATAATCAATTTGGAAAACCCTTCACATTGCTTCAAAGGTGCGCAATTGATTCAACACAATCTAGATGGGATCATCCTCCAATATTCCTATACAATAGAACAAAAACATTGCCAGCCTAGCTTTTCTTTGAAGTAGTCTACTGACGTTCGCCTGAACCGGAACTGAGCAAACAAAAACTCGTGATTGATGGCAATATACAATTTCATGTCACGCATGATTACCGTTAATATATACATATAATATGCTAGTGAAAAAAACACCTTTTCACGACTCATAACGTGTATAAAATCCTATCAAATAATCATGATCAAAATGAATAGACCAGGATGTTGTACCATAGGGTAATCAGTATTTGTTTACGGTAATACAGCATCACGAAATATCACGGAAGTACGCTTCACACAAGGTAGGTAAGCACCTTTGATAGATGTTTGTTGATGCAAAATCTCAGGGTACATAGTTTACTGTACTAAATGGCAATTTGTTTTTATTAGATATATCACAGAAGCTATTATAAAACAAACACGGAAGTAAAAAAAAAATAATCAAAGAATACCGGAGAGTCAACAAAACCAAACTCCGAATCGTTTAAAACTAGGGACATAGTATGATGAACAATGGAGACCATTGAAAAAGAACAAGAGAATAAGACACCCGCCATGTAAGACAATGTCACGTCTTCAAAGTGAGAAATCAAAGTACTGAAATTCCTGTATCGCTAAAACTGTAGTTTCCGATATAAGAAAGATATTTAACAGGATTTGATAATGGTTCTGTCAGCTCAGGGAATGTAAGATATTGATGTAATTATGATTATTTTAGTTGCAATAGTCGATTGATGAATCCCCCAGAAAATGAAATTGTTTTAAAAGCGTGTGTCCAAGCAATTAATTATTTCGTAAACGAATATGTTTATTTATTCTTCAGTGTCCAAATTAAATGGGAAGACATATCACGGTGTTCAAATTATAATTATTTGGGAGTATTTTATATTTTAATTACAAAATGAAGTTTGTAAGAAAAGAACTTAACTGCCAAATAGCATTCGTCATGCATGAATTTAGCTTTATCAGCATATTTGACATTTTAGAAGTCTTGTACAGTATGTGTCCGTATGTCAGGGTTAAGTAATACATAATTCCGAACTTGATCACCGGTAGATTATCGATGAAAAATGTCTCGGCATCGTAGCCTATAAAAAGTATGAAGTAATCACATCAGCAAATTGAGCTTTACATGTAATGAGTGGCGTTATGAAGCCGGCATCAAAGCTACTACGTACAATGTCTGTCTAGCTTTATAGTCACTGGCTTACATCAGGATCACGAGTAAAGCACAATGAAATGTATTATGCATATGGATTCTTCACCGTAAAGCATTGACTCGCAGGTTTTAATTAAAATAATTTGATTCCTTCAATTAAAACATAATTGCACGACAGAGCAAAATTTAATACATTAGATTTCTTCTTAATTAACGACTTCGCACATATTTTATCTTAATTAGCATTCCCGTATCCAAAAGATGACGTTCACTTTCGCTCTACAACCCATTGGGATATGTCATCGCAAAATAAAGGCATCCACGTCTAGTTGATATTTGATCGTTCTCAGGTAGAAAAAAATCACCAATCGCTACGCCAGACATATGCAGATTACAGAGGAGAGAATAAACTTCAAAGCAAGTCAATTTTACCGTTAGGCAGCCGCGAAATTCGTTTGATGTATATCAAAGTATTAGACTAGTTTTCTTGTCTCATCCACAGGATTACACAGACTACCATTCTTCGATTTCATTCTGAAATATTCCATGAGTATAACTTGATCATGATAGTCAACCTTTCTGTTTAAATCTCGTATCGATTGAATATTAGGTTTACATTGTAGAGTATGTTGGACTGAAATAGAATCTAATAACGGTGGACTTAACAAGAACCTCGGATTATCGATCTATAAATTATCAAGACAACAGGTAAACAAAGCTAAGCAATCAAATTAACTTATCGACCCTAACTTACAAAGTCGGCGGGGCTCACATGCAACTCCGTACATCCTGACCCGTGTTAGCCGACCACGTAATAAAACATTGTTTTTGTACCGATACGGTGGTAGACCCTTACCCGACGTCTACCCAGTGTTGGAATGGTTAATGACACGTAAGCGTGCCTAATGCCCTGTCATCCGTTCCCTCGCTACGGCGGTACTGGTAAATCGTATCCCGCAATGATGCATTAGTTGCCGATAGAATGGATTTGCATCGGTACAAATACCCCAAGGCACCTTTCATGACAGATTATCGGAGACAGACAGGATGTGTTTGCTATACGTATAGTCTGTTGATGGTACATCGTACCACTAAGAATGCTAAACATAAAGCTGAATAGAACACGGATCCAGAAGTAAAACAAATATAGAACCAATGTGATTAGTATATATATCAGGGGGAAAAGAACGTAATAATTCATACAACAGTACAGAAACAGGTACATGTATCACGAACGTCATGCCCACACCAAGTCGTTTGTGCCTTAAATACCACAGTAAGTGTGATTTTCAGGACAAGAGCAGACGATGACGATCGACTTTACTATAAATAACTCAGATTGGTTCTTTTAAGTCTCACTCAGCGTCAAAGATTCTATTTTCAGAAACCAATTGAAACTAACGGTACCATTTATAGTTCTCTGTATTCGTTCCATATCTTGGCATGTTCCAATTATACGAGAACAATGACTTACCAATCACTGTTTCCATTCCTCGGCGATAACGCAAATTCAGCATATCCTGCCATTATGCTAAATATGATATTCTTGGACGCTTCACGTGCACTGGACCAGTAAAACATTTGTTGTGGTTAAGCAAGGATTATGTGTTCAAATTGATTCTTTTATATTTTGTTTGCATAAAAAGACTCATTCAATTACCTATTGAATATGCAATCTCTGTAAGAACGTATTTGGTTTAAAGTCTCTCCAAACGGCTTTTAAGATGATGTAACACACCCAGATCTGCCGCAACTTTTGAATTTAGTAATACAGTACGCAGAAAAAAATGAAATGCTCGGGCCCAAAAGGTTGGAATCAAAATATTCTGACCTAATGTAGAAGCAGACAGGTCAGGTGTGAAAAACCCGTTTAATTTATGAACTTAGAATAAATTAAATAGTAATATTTCATTTCAAATCGTGTAGTATGGAAGTGTGTGTATATTATTAAATATCAGTAACAAAGTTTGTTTTTCGTTCGTTAGTTAGGTCATAGAATTTGACTGAGAGCTTATGGAAGGTTCCGTGAACACAGCTCCCGTCCTGAGTAGCAGGGATACGTACATCCGTGTGTTCTATGGAGGTTCAACAAACACAACCAAGATAGCCATTAGTTTAGACACTTTGTCAATTGTAGTCATTATAATATATTTTCTAAAAAATAGAATTCAGTTTCTACTTTGGGATTAACATCTTTCCATAAACCGCCTTAACGGTATAAGTTTAGATAAATTTAAAAAAGACAATCACAATTTAGAATTGGCAGGAATTTCACATTTTGGAAGCAAAACAAAATACATATTTAAATGTACCAAAGAACGTATCAAATTCACCAAAACGATAAGACGCATCACAATTGCCAAAATCTAAATTCATTATATTTTAGCAATTTTACTTGCAGAAAGTCAAACAAATTACAAATTATTCCAGCACCTTATGAAATTGTCTTCCTTCTCTTTATCTGTATTATCTCAATATATACCACCCGTCACCATAATTTACACTCGGAACTTTTGAACTCACAAGCGTTTTAATGTAGGTCTATTCTTAGATCTTCGATGCTCTCTGAAATAACGACAAACTAGAAAACATGAGATTTAGAAGTGATTTCGATTTATACACCTCGTAAAGTAAAACATTGGGATATAATAGTATTAAGACCCCTACTGATCTCAGCAAGCGCTGAAGAAGACAACCAGGAGATCAAAGAAAGCTACCCAAGAGAAGTCATTAGTTAAGCGATCCTGTTAATGTTCGTTTAATAGAGACATTTTGTTTCATCGAATCTTTAGCGAGTGTTTATTAAACATCTCTGATCCATCAAGGTAATTTCAATGTCAAAACATGACCAGATGGGCTTGTTTTTCATAACAGCGAGTAACCAGATGGGTTTGTTGAACCTAATTTAGGCAATTGCGATGATGAAACATGACCAGTCAGTTCAAAAATTGTAGAGTAGTTTTGCACTTATTAGCTGTCCGAATCACCAGGGAGATGGTTTTATTTTAGATCTTGCAACAGTTAAGTTTTGAAGCATTCCTTATGTAAAAACTAGGAAAATCAATGTAAAAAGAGCAGTAATTTTAACTCAGATAATTCAAGAGGTAAGCTGACATGTCTTTGATCGATCTTTCGTTACCTGAATAACCCATTATTAATCGAACTTATTATCAATGTATTGTACACACATCCCAAAGCCTTATTGTCTTGGGGCACGCTTTGATTCCACAAGAATCTGATCAGGAGAATTAAAAAGGCCTTGCCCAAGCCTTAAATATCACTAGCTATATCAAAGGTAAGTTGTGAATAAATAATAAGAGATTTATTGACCGCGTTGATCTTACTAATTTAGAATCAAGGACACAACAGACTCTTTTGCATAGCCCACTTGCCGAGATCATACTTATCACTGGTTCGACACATTCATAGATGCAACGATTTCCATTTCGCACAATGAAATAGAAAATGTTCAATTATATTTTACTGCTTTTGATCTTTCTATCAAACTGTTTGATGTTTTCAATTTTCCAGTCGTGGATTTACCTTTTATTTTTTTTTCAATATCACAGTCGATTCAAAATCCACTTGCTAGCTCAAAACATCAAGATAACGGCCGATATACAACCTAATAGTTTAAGAATCCGAGACATACAATTTGGCTAAGACTCATTGTAAATATTCTATTTTTCCTGTAAAATATGGAAATCAATGTCTTGCTGTTTTGTTGCTATTAACTCCACCCGTGTCCCTCCACCCCCGCCGATTCTGTCTTTGAGGTCGTGACAGTATCTAGATTAAATAGATAAATTCCATTGCCGTTGTCGTTGATGGATTAGCAGAGGCTTACTCTATTCGAACGCCTCGTCTTTTCTCTGTTGTTCACTGTAGTATTGGTTAATAGCAACACACTATTTGTTCTCAACACATATGGGTTATGATCATCCTCGAAATCCAGGGGTTTCACTCACCTACGCTCTCTACATCTCTGAGTATCGCCAGTATCAATGATGGAGATACGCCAGCGTTGTAGAGAGCGTAGGTGATCGTAACCCCTGGATATCGAGGATGTATAGAGCGTAAGTGAGCGTAACCCCTGGATATCGAGGATGGAGATGAGCCTGTCATATGGTCAAGGCGTAATGCGGTTCCAGTTAAACGTTTTCTCAAAATAAGCATTAGTTAAAAAAATGATTTGAAAAAGTAATTCAATAAGAAAATGATCTGAATAGATTTCATCGAATTGGCAGGCAGATAAGGAAGTTTTTGTGTTGTTATAATTCTTACCTCGAATTGGCCATATAAGTGTTATTACCATCCATTAAAGCTTGTTTTAACTTACATTTTCGTATTCAGTGATAAAACTGTATATATAAACGTACATGACAGTTTCTTTGACTGTTCCAAAAAGTGTCCAATTTGGGTACAGTGACGTTAGCGCCTGATATAGTATACGGAATGAAAATCTAAATCAACGTCTATGTTTGAAAGTTTATCTTTAGAACATCTGAAATTGGATTATGCAGGACAACTACATATTCCAAACAGTGGTAGAAACAAATTCTGTTAGTTTAACTAAATTCATAAAATAAACGAATTTTATGGAAATAGCCCTTGTGCTTTTATATAAGTTTAGAACATTTTGATTCCCACGTTTTGGCTCCTAACATGACTAACGAGTCCAAGAAGGACGAATCAGCTGTATGGTGTATCTACTACTAAATGTAAAAGGTGCATCACGTGTGTGTGTGCTTGTAACGTTCATCTTTTGGTATTCATTGTCATGATGGAAGATGACGTTACACACAGATATGCTATATCTTTTAAATTTAGAAGTAGACACAGTATGCCGAAAAAATGAATTAAACTGCATCATCCAGCTGTTTCGTCCTCCTAGGACTCTTCAGTAGTGATGATAGGGACCAAAAGATTAATAAGAATTAAATAAGAACAGTAAATTTCAAATGGAACAGTTGTTCTTATCTCTCATCACCGTACTCATCGCAGATAACACCAATTAAAAAAACCCCTTATACTTCCCTTCATTTGCTACATTCTCACATCATATGTGTGCATTTAAAACTGATGTTTTAATGAAGTCAACATCGAAATAAATATGAACTCAAACCTCGTATCTATCACACATTGCTGAGTTATCACATCTGATTTCAAAACAGGTCTGTGTATTGGTTTGCTTTGTTTACCGAGGCCACCGTATTTGATAACATAACAGCCAATGGTATATTGATATCAAGTTATATTGTAAATTATGCACGAAAACAAATTCATAAGGACAATGGCAAACATATCGGAACACTGGTTGCGTTATTTCGATTCATTTGCACATTCCGTCCCATTCGCACCACAAAATAGTCTATGTGTATGTATACCGATATAAAATGTTAATAATATTTAACGATATACGTTATAAACAATTAATCTAAATCATGACAAAACGACCAGTGTCTGACCACTAAAGAAACGATAGAGATCATTAATGATTAAGTTAACTGATCTAAACGTAACATGATAGGTCGCTTGATAAACCAACCACCGAGTTGTTTGTGACAGTGTGTGGAGATGTTTTTCTCTATTTTTGCAATAAACATTTAGCAAGTCATGGTAGCACTACAGATTTTTTCATATACATTTTTTAAACATTTCATTTGAGTTTTTTAACAATGTGTTTTGTCATTTATTTACAGGGACTCTGTTTAACAATGTTACATCATCACAGTACAATCACCTGGACCTCGTTTAATATATCTCAATTAGACCAGGACATTACACTCGCATCAAAAATTGATGCGTTTGTATACTGCTACATCAGAAATCCAATACAACATTATTAAACAAAGCCCGTTAAATGCATGAGCAATACAACAATGGTAAAATGAATTTCTAGTTAAGCAATATACATTAACTCATTAAGTATTAACATGGATGTAATGTAAATTAATTGTTTCCAATGCATTCCATATATATCACTCGTATTCATGGATATACATTCTCGTATTTTCTTTTGATAACAAAAATACCCTCTTTACATATAGAATACATAGAGGACAAGAGAATATTCTTAAAAGATGAAAACTAACAACGTAAACCAATATTAAAAACTAACACACCTTTGCTGACGTTTAAACGTGCAACTGATGAAGTACATTTTCGTGCCTTAAGGTCTTTTGAGTATAAATACTGCAATACTTGATGACATTGAAGTGAAGACATATTCGTAACGATAAAGTAAATTCTATCACACAATGATCCTCGAAAAATTAAGATAGGGTCTTTCATAAGTTTCTATTTCATATGGGATTTACTAAACTAGTTCGGCAATTTAGGGAGCCTCTGTGAGAGAAAAAATTGTGACGTTTGATGCGCAAAAAATAATGACATTGAATATCTATTAACTGAGGAAGGAAATACATGAAGTGCATGGCCAATTAAAGTATACTGAATCCGTTCGCTCAGTTTTATAAAAAAAAAATCGTGTCTCCAGCAGATTAGCTGTACTTTGTTGTTTAAGTTGTCCAACCATCTTGTCCAGCTACAATACAAATTAAGCTATTTGGGTTTTAATTGTTCTTTTAGATGTGAAGCAAAGCTCTTTTAATTGATTGTATATATGTATCGCCATTGTACTTTTTAAACTTAATGTAAACGCATCATTTCAGGATGTCTAAATGTTGTACTTCCGTTATTTTATTGATGTCCATATATTTGTCATTTTGTGTTGATTATTTACATATAGCAGATGTAACATTATCAAAAACTTCATTACTTTTATTATTCATGACATTTAATTCATCAGGTATATACTTTTTGTTTTTTTGTTTTTGTGTTGTTTTTTTGTTTTGTATTATTTCTTATCAATAAAATATGGCAATAACCAGCTGCTAGTTCCTTAACTTGTTATACATTCTTAACATATTTTACTTCAGTGAAGAGTCGATTATCATTGGTTTGATAGAGTCCAGCTTCTTAACCAGGTTTGTCTGGAGTTTAAGAGGGATGCAATTTGTGTCACATACCCCCTTAACTGGTCTTCGTTTTACATCGAGTTGCATTTTTGTGGTCGGTTATATCTTTTCGTTTACGGTATTTCGTTGTGATATCTCGGTTTATTAATGGTCATAAACGCCTTTGATAATCTGGGTGTAAATTTCACACAAAAATCTATTTCCATATCTCAATTAACCGAGTAGTCAGCTCACCTGGTACGTCCACATTTATCAATATTCGACCAATAATAGCCGAGGTTACAGACATCTCGACCAATGCCTGACCTTGTTACAAAAACTTCACTTGATTCCCATCTCTAAATAGACGGTATTCACATGGATCATAAATGAAAGGAAAATAAATTACAAAGCAGCAGATTTATTTATTTTCCTGTCATAATATTTTTACTGTCAATGAAATCAACGTTTTCCTATAACCTGTGACGGTCGGTAAACACGACATCCTGGTGTACGCCGACAACCACAAGCATTGTCCTCTTCATACAAAAACAAATTACTAAAAGATTATTTAAAATTTATATTCTAAAATGTATAAAAAAAATTTTCAAAACATTATTTCTTCAAAAAAATACTCTGCGTTAAATTGTATGAGGTTAAACATAAATATTTATTTTGAAACCTTACCTGCCGGTGCTGTAGTGTGTTGTTATGTAACATGATATCGTTAAGTTGACAAGTCTTTTTGAGCTGTTGTGTTGTCGATACTTGGAGTCCCCAGAGGCTAAGGGAGAGTACATAGGACCAGTCTAGGTGACGGTATTGACCTTACGCATGCGTTAACATCACGTTTCCGGCTATAATCGAACTGTGTTACCTGCCAATAAACCTACAATCAATCAAGCTGCAATATTTACAATAAACAATTACAATATCGTATTCCACTTGGTGTTTGTCTTTACTGTTTACACTAGGTTATTGCGGATGAGATTTTGTCGTGTAAATATAGCAGTGCGTGGCTTTAACTCACGTCGTTGGTTCAGAAATGCAAAAGTGTGACTTTAGGGGAAGATTGGGGGACAGTTGGTTAACTCTACCTTATATTATACCTATAACTTAAATTTAGGAACTTCATGTTAAATGCAATTCGATGGCGAGAGAAATAACATCATATCATACAATGACTAGAAATGATTTGATTATATAAAAAATATATAAAGGTTTACTCAGAATGCAGGACCACTCTCGTTTCAAATGAGGCAATACAGAAGTATAAATTTGCGTTTTACGAAGACATGATGCTAGTTTTTTCATGATCAGGTTTACTTTTTGTTATAAAGTACATTCTCATTTGTCTTGATGAAAAATAGAGGATTTTCATTTTTAACATTTTTTTTTTCATTTAACAACATTGTATATTTTGTATAGTCTTGTGGGTAAGCATTTGTATTTGGCGTCACGTATTTCGGTTACAATAGAAAATTCTCAGCTTGGCCATTGATAAGGTGGTCACTTGCTACACGATAACTTGGTTTTATCGCTAGAGGAAACATGGTGTCGTTTTATGATGTGCCAAAGGGAATAATAACCTTACTTATCGAGGTACTAAAAATGAAAGTGCCGGAACACACACATGTGCTGCACCCAGCAGTAAATTTACCAAATTTAATAATAGATACAGCATGCCGAAAAACGAATTAAACTGCATAATACAGCTGTTTCGTCCTCCTAGGACTCTTCAGTGATGCTAGGGGCCAAAAGGTTGGAATAAAAAATATCTAAACTGATGTAGAAGCAGAAAGGTCAGCGGTGCAAAACCCTTTTAATTTCTGAATTTTCTTGTAGTTCTTGTAATTTCAAATTTTGTACTACGAAAATGTAAAAACTAAACTAAATCAAATACTAGTTAAAATCAGAGTAGTTAGTTTTTTTTGACAAATTCAAGAAAAGCAGTATGTCATAGGTTCAACATATCGATTAATCAGGAAACTTTCCAAACTGCATGTATCCAAAAGGTTACGTACCAGAAAAGAAACAGGCCACCTTAGCCCATATTGTTGAAACAGTCCTCATGCTCAAGCTTTGGATGCGTTTTCGAACCAAATTTCTTGTAACTCGCCTTTTCATCCCAAACGATCAACACTCAAAGGATCTTAATATTTTTTCTTGTTTTCGTTCCATATTGATGAAAAACAACCTTATAACATTTTTTTTGCATTAATATAAAAAAAACCAGAAATAAGTCTCGAGCAAAAACATCTTCATTTGAGACTGATATAGGTTTCATAAATACAGGCTCTAATGTTTAATTGTCAAGAAGAGGACATTGCATTCCGCGTAGTTTAACAATGACGTCAATGTGACATTATATTAAACGAACTGTCTTGCTGACGGAGGTAATACATAGAACAGTTTCCAATTACTCACGCTGAAATAACAATAACTCCATAAAAAATCCCAATTACATGAATTTCTGAAAATAAACGTTCCATTATGTCTCATTAAATGTGCCTGTTATAAGATATGTGATCCTCGAATCCAAAGGATATGAGTTTTCTAAGGACAATTAGTAATTGCTTGTTATTACACAGCCCCAGAGAAGATACGATGTTACATTTAGGTGTAAATACTGGGGCTGTAGTTTCATTTGATTTCAGAATATATATCGTCCAGTCCCTTGATACAATTGATTAGGCAACAGGCAGAGCCTATGAACGCCCTGTCCTTACAGGAATGAACAGCTGTGTGATAAACGTGACGATTTCCAAATCTGAACTTTCCCTTTCTTGATAGTAACATCCCTGCTTCTCCACCCTATGGTGTTTACATGTCGCAGTTGATTCGTTATTCTAGGTCTTGCTCTGAATATCGAGATTTTCGTGATAGATGTCGACTGCTGACGAACAAACTTACGGCACAGGGATTCGAGAAATGCAGGTTGGTGAAGACTATGAGCAAATTTTATGGTCGCCATCTTGATATCATCTAGAAATATTCTGTATCTTTTTGTGATATGAAGATGAACGTTTTTGAGTTTGCTTGTTAGTGTGTTTACTTGTTGTACAATGACAAGGATAACTCGGTTCTCATTTTGAGGATTGATACTTATTTGGATGTGACAAAAATTTACATGGCGAGTGTCGTCGATGAAGCAGAAGACGCTTACTCTTCCGGAACACCTGGCCTTATTCTCTTGTGCTTTTACGAGAGTATCCATGTAAATCTTTCCTTTGTTCCTATTTTGCCTCTAGTTTAATCGATTTTGAGTTCGGATTATGGTTTTGTTGACGCTTTGGTATTTTCTGATTTTTTTTTAATTTAATATACATGAATTCAAATATAGATAAAACATGATTGTATAACATACATTAAATACACATTGATACTACATGTCAATTCCATTTCACCATTTCGTTAAGCTATTGCACAGTTTTTGCATGAACTAGATCATAGAAAAGAAAATATGCAACAAAGCTAGTGGACAGAACTACTGTGGGGCTTTAGTGCATATGTTGCTGTTGCTTTTTTTTTCATGCGAGGCTGAATTTATCGAGGAGCTAATCAGGACAGGTAAGAAAAACCTTTGCAAAATCTTTTAATTTCATTTAAGATATTTCAACGCTGTTGTGTCTGTTAATGACAAGATAGTTTCTGACCATGTCGATCGTATATACCCTTCTGAACTTGAAATCATAAACACAGCGTACTCTTCTACATCAGCATTGGTGAACATCGACAGCTTACTACTAAGCTATACGATAAACGTGACGATTTCGATTTTTCGATCTTAAACCTTATTCTCCAGCCTATGGTGATTACATGTTAACATGTAAAGAGATTCAAAGACGCAGGTTGATAAAGTTTGATGGTCGCCATCTTCGTCTCATTAAGAAGTATTTTATATCTTGTTTTGATTGAGAATTATGCCACTGTTTTCACTTTGAGGACGTGGCATTACTGGGTATGACTTCGGTTAATGTATAGGGTTTCGCCGATGAAACAGAAGACGCTTGCTCTTCTGGAATGCATGGTCTTACTTTCTTGTATTTTTATGTGGTTCCGTGGTAATCTTTTCTTTGTTCTTATATTGTCAATAGTTTATTCAATTTTGAGTTCGGATTATGGTTATGTTGATAATTCGGAAATTGTCTCATTTTTTGTTAAACCACAATGACTACTTGCATATTTTAATGACTCAAATGTCCGAATGCGATAAGAAGGATTAAGGATCAATATTTGATTTCCAGTTTTAAACTTTTAGTTTGTTTTCATACGATGCTGACCTATTGAATCGTATATATATCTGAACTTCAGATTAAGGACAGAATTTACTCTCCTACATCAGCTTCTTACCCCGATATTTACTTAAGCTATGACTAACACGGACAGCTTACTATTAAGCTTGATCATAAACGTGATGATTTCGATTTTCTGATCGTGAACTTTCCACTTTTAAGTAACATCACTGCGTCTCCATCCCCCCATGGTGTTTACATATCGCAGATGATCATTATTCTAGGAGGAACAAACTTACGACACAGGGATTCGAGAGATGCAGGTTGATGAAGAAAGACAGATTTATGTTCGCCATCTTGGTCTCATTGAGAAACATTCTGTATTCACATATCTGTGATATAAACATGGACATTTTTTTAGTATTCTTATTAGTGTGCTAACCTATAGTGATCGACAATGATTACTCGGTTCTCATTTTAAGGACTTGATGTTAACTTAAATGTGACCAAGATTTACATGGCGGGTGTCGTCGATGAAGGAGAAGACGCTTACTCTTCCGAAATACCTGGTCTTATTATTTTGTACGTTTACGAGGGTCTCCATGTTAAACTTTCCTTTGTTCATATTTTTTTTTCTAATTTAGCCGATTTTGAGTTCGGAATATGGTTTTGTTCACACTTCGGTATTTTTTATAAAGCTTTTGATCAGTGTTTACAATAGAGTTTGTGGTCTTTCTAAGGCTAATCGTTGTCAAATCCAGTATACTGACGTCGTATTATGCCCCCCCCCCCCCTTTTTAACTGTAGGGATTTAAAAAAAAAATAAACGTAACGATAAAAAAGGTAATCGATTAGGGGCATTCGACTTTATGCTTCAGTGAGGTAAAGCCAATCAAACCAAACCAATCAAAAGCCCTAATTAAAAGTAAAACAAGAAGTTATGGAGATCAACGACGCCATTTTATTGCTAAAACTTTGATCCTGATTCTTTGCAGTCGGAAGCATAACACTCATACCCACCTGAATGTTCTTAATCCGCCTCTAGGTGTGTATATCGCTGATAAAATGACACATTCATGATAAATCAATTTGTACTGAGTCACCTAGATAATAATATGCATGCCTGATTACTGCATGTCAGCCATTGTCACCGGATATCGCCTGCGCCGAAGGGCGATAACTCTTAAATATTCATGATAACACTTAAAAAAGACCCCAACAACCCAATTGTCTCATGCCGGGTATCTAAGGGTATCTGCCTCGAAGGAATTGTCTGACCAAGTCATTGAAATATTATAATTTGATAAGTAGAATTTGCATTGTCCTTGGTAACCTGTTGGCTTTACCATGTGTAAGGTTATAATTGATTTTCTGTAATGTTCAGAGCTTTAGTGTTACTCATTAAAAGATAATACATGGCCCTAACAAATTCCACTCCTATCATTATGCCATCAACAACAAAGATCTGTTGAAATCCGTTTTATGAAAAAAAAACTTAATCAATTTTTATCATACAATCAGACAAATCGATGGCAGAAGCGTTAAGGACCCAGGTGTTCAAATGGCGATTAGCTTAATCAGGGATTAGCGCAAATTTTATTTCTCTTGTATTTTTTAAATGAAACTATAAATTTAGTTTACAACTTCGCAGATATCAAATATCTAACAGTGTCAATTTACACACAAAATTGTAAGACTTTACCTTGTATATTGATAGAATTAGTGGAAATTGTCGTTAGATATTGATAAAGCTACATTGTAACAATCTTTTGAACAACTGGGCCCTGTATTCCTTACTTTGAATATGGAATCTATCGGGCGTCATATACATGTAGTCTGTCTTCCTGATGTCGCCCTTTTTTTAACGTGGTTCCAAATGAGTTTTCATACCCTTCTTATCTCTTCAGTGCCTGTTGTTTTATATCGATATCCGGTTTTGTTTAGGAAGCCTTCCTTTAAAAGTGTTAGCTATTTCATCAGAATCTCTACCCATTGTCGGTCCTTGCACTCACTAACATTGTTATGAGAAAAAAATCTTATCAAAGGGTTTACAAAACTATAATCCGAACTCAAAATCGATTAAACTAGAGGCAAAATAGGAACAAAAGAAAGATTTACATGGAGACTCTCGTAAAACCACAAGAGAATAAGAACAGGGCGTCCGGAAGAGTAAGCTTTTTTTTGCTTCATCGACGACATCCGCCATGTAAATCTTAGTCACATCCAAGTAAACATCAAGTTTTCAAAACGAGAACTGAGTATCATTGTCAATCACAACAAGTAAACATACTAATGAGCATACTCAAAAACGTCCATTTTCACATCACATAAAGAAACAGAATATTTCTCAGTGAGACAAAGATGGCGACCGTAAAACTTGCCTATAGTTCTGATCAACCTGCATCTCTGCAATCCTTGTGTTGTTAGTTTGTTTGTCAGCAGTCGACATCGATCACGAAAATCACGATACCTAGAGCAGAGCAAGCTCTAGAATAGCGGATCAACTGCGACATCTAAACACCATAAGTTGGAGAAGCAGGGATGTAACTATCAAGAAATGGAAATTTACGATCGGAAAATTAAAAGCATTACGTTTATCGTAAAGCTTTAAGTCACGTTTATCAGACAGCATAGTAGTAAGCTGTCCGTGTTGGTTATAGTTTAAGTAAAGATCGAGGTAAGAAGCTGATGTAGAAGAGTCTGTGGTACAGTTGTGGTATCGCACAACGCACCAAAAACTGCGTGCGTGTATCGTGCATACATCGTGCACACATCGTTCGCCCATAGTGCGCCCAACTGGGCGATCTAACGATCGTGCGTTTATGTGTGCGATTAGATCGCACACACGCACGATTTGGTACAATTGGTCGATACATATTACGGAATGAAAAACATATGGAACCCTCTTGTCCAAAAACTATATAAATTCGCATCATATTTATTGGGATTATGTCAATTTAACAATAAAGAGTAAACAGTATTACAGTGACCACGAGACAGCCGAATGCGGGTTTAGCTACCAAGTAACAGAAAAGCTAAATAACATGCCAGAGTTTTACCTGTCCCGTGTGCGGCGATACGCTACGACAGCCATTACCGAGCGACCGTTATGAAAAAACAAACTGGATTCTTAATAATAATTAGTTATTTGAAAACCACCTCCCGTTTCAACCCTTTTACCTGTGTTTTCACACCTAGGCGAGTTTTGTAAGTGCCCCGGGCCAGATACATCTACATATATTGTCCATGTACAGATGCAGTGTATAACTTGGTAAAAACTGGCAATATTTACTTGAATGAGAACTTGGCAATATGTGTTGAAAGTTTACATGAGTCTATTTCGTTTGTTTCAAAAACTACAGAAAGATTTTTACTTATTTTAAGAAATATATAGACAGAACTATCAGCTAATGTAAATAGTTAAAATATAGAAATATATTTAAAACAACTAACGCGAAACCGTATATATTTTTAAACCATTTCTAAATTTACATCAACCACGATTGTCATCGCACAATGTTAGTTTATCGTGCGCCCACATGTGCGTTAGAAATAATCGCCCAGGATCGCATCGTTCGCACATCGTGCATACACCGTTCGCCCATCGTGCGCCCACCGCACATCGTGTAACGTTGTGCGATCCCACAACTGTATCTTTCATCTCCAGTTCAGTAAGGTATATACGATCGACTAAGTCAGCAAACTTCTTGATGTTTATAGACTACACATCGTCGATATACCTGAACTTGAAATTGAAAGATTTGGCAAGATTTTTGTTACCCGTCCTAATAAGCCCTTCGACAAATTCAGCCTCGTATGAAAACAATAACAAGTCAGCTAAACGTGGGGCACAGTCATTGCCCATTGGAATACCAACAATTTTTCATTCGAATTCAACAAAGAGATTATCAACCAGGAATTCAAACATTCGTACGACATTGTATATCTTCCTCAGTATATTTCAACTTTTGTTATGTTTTCACAAGTATGCTCCAAAATAGCTTAAAACCATGTATTTGTATCGTCGTTCACCTTTCTTAGAAAAGAAAGCTCTCATAATGAGGGACCTAAGATGTTCTTTCAGTTTGGTATATGGTATGGTATTGTACCGGGTGGAAACATCAAAATCTATATCCCGTTAACGCCACTGCTAGAGTAAAAAGTGTCACAATAAGACTGAAGCCCTGTTTAACGGTGCTAAGAATGGTAGTAAGAAGTTTTGATAATGGCCTGGTTGAGCAATGAGACGAGCCAGTGACAAAACGTTGCTTTGAAGGAATAAATGTAATAGTGTTTGCAAACCAGGATCAGGTTATTAGATGCCTTGTCTAGAGGCACAACTAAATACTTGTCATGTACATGTAGGTCGTCGAGTGTTGCTCGAACATTTGATGGATGGTGTCTCACGATACTTAAGACCTTTCATGAAAAGCTCCCGTAGCTTTAAGTTTGGGATGATATTCAGATTGCCGGTTACATTGTGTCCAGATGGGCCATAGCAATATCGGGATGAAGAACAAGAACATGCTGAAGGAGAGGTCATTCTAAGGTCATCTTTGTTCAAGGTGCAATAGGTACAGAATAACTTTAGAAAATGATAGGTGATCGTTTATATCGGAGATATAAGTATGTTAGTTTGAACAGACTTTTAATGCAAGATATTGCTGATGTTAATGGCATCAATGCCCTTGTTGGCAAAATCGACTTTCATAAAATGTTGAGTCGCTGGTTACTCGTGGCCGTTCTTTCGTACGGGCTTAATAGTCGAATATCTGCCAAATCGTCAATAACCTTATGAAGCCTTGACGCAAGTTTCCAAAAGTCATCCGGAACAGTTTTAGTTGAGTGGTATGTAGTGTTTTTAATGCAGTCCGAGACAGTGAATACTACACATATACATTATATTCATTTGAAATTATATAAAATATTTTAATATTAATTTGTTTTTAAAAATTAAGGAAATTTATTGAATCATAGGATTGTTGAATCTCATGTCGCCTCATATGCTTCACTGTTAGGCCGTAGCATTACTGACGAGTTCTAGAAGTACGAAACAGCTGTATGCGCTTGGGAAAAAAGAAACAAAAACAAAGTTTGATTTGTACTGAAAGATGAATTCGTAACTCATAAAAATGTACGAAAAGAAGATAAAAGTAAATCAGGGAATGCCAAAACAAAAGGAAAGACAACATGAACCATTAAGTTACACCATGACAAAACAAGGGATCCGGAAAATTATTGTCTCTTTCATTATGTGTTAACATGTTATTATGTCAATCGTCAAATGAAGAAGAATATAGTGATCACATGTTATACATACAGCAAGGCGTTGATAAAACTAAATATATATACCAGCAAGACGTAGGTAAAACTAGTAAATATATGGTGCAGTTTTACGCTTGGGAAACAAGAAACAAACAAAACACAGCCGAGACGTAGGCAAAACTAGCCAATATATATATATACAGCCGAGACGTAGGTAAAACTAGTCAATATATATATAGCCTAGATGTAGGTAAAACTAGATAATATATATATATACAGTCCAGTTATAGGTAAAACTAGCTAACAATTAATAATACACAAGTTAAAAAGTATTTATTGCAGATTTATGTCGTCTCTCCGGAAAGTTAGGTAGGATTTTTTTTATTGATCAATGAACTGGAAGTATCTATAATTATTAATTATTAAAACAGACATAGAATATAGAATCATATATAGCAGTGACACGTGACCTAGATCAACACGGGGAAAGGTTTCCTGCTATAACTGAAAATTATCCCAGCTGAAGTTCAATAGGCGCAATGAGAGAAAGTAACTCATAAGGTTTTTATAATTATCACCAAAGGAAGAAATATGAGAGATAAATCGTAATTAGGTATACCTAGAATAATATGTATCGTTTGAAGATACCATGAGAACGTTAAGTGTAAAACAAATGTAATAGAAATTCAAAACTGTTAAACGAAGGGCAAAGCATAAACAAAGGGAAAAATATCGAGGACGCCATTAGAACACAAGGAAATGAAAGCCATATGTTCTGGATGGTTAAGCGTCTTCTAACTCGAGTCGAACAAATGAGGGGCATTATTCATTTACTTAAAGGAATGCCAAGTCTAATGGGAAATCTTGTCACAGAATACAGCATAGATATTGTCAATCAGAAAATCAATATTTAAAGGTGAACTTTCATTTATTTTACACAAAACGTACTCCAATTAGTATCGAAAGATGCTGGTTGGTGCAGATTACGATATGATATTATGATTATGATATGTTCTGTTACGTTCAGCGATGTTCATAAGCGCATACATTGTCGATAAAATAAAAGGCACTTACTCTTCTAGATCAATTTCACAAAAAAAGATTCATCATAGGAAGGTATGTGGGAGAGGAAAGATCTACAACCTATTTTGTCAAACCTCTTATTTGAAATACAGGGGGAAATCGATCCAACATGGCGAAATCGTACATAAGAGGTTGTGCGTTCTTTCTCGATGATTTAAAATAAAACCAAACAAAACCTTGGAAAGATGAGAAAAAAGTATGATGATATTATACTACAAATATGCTGAATGCTCCAGTGCCCTGATAATAATAAGATGTGATCAAAATTTGCATTGCTGTACTCCCCAATGAAGCAGCAGACGCTTACTCTTCCGGAACACCTGGTCTTATTATCATGTACTTTTACAAGGGTCTCCGTGTAAATCTTTCCCTTTTTCATATTTTGCCCTTAGTTTCATCAATTTTGAGTTTGGATTATGGTTTTGTTGACGCTTCGGTATTCTATAAAAATTTTTTTTACAAATTCTCTTAGTTAAGAATTCCATGTTAACAATTGTATTTGAAAAAAAATACTTCTTGTTTTCCTACTTCAACGATATTTGTTTTGGTATATTTTGAAATATCTTCTCGCGTAGAAATTGTCTCGGTATATAGATCACGCTGTAAATCTGTAGGCTTTCATTTCCAGCCATACATGTACATCATTGACTTTAACCCTAAATAATTGGAATTGTGTTTCATTGATACGCTAAGTCTACGAAATCCGTTGTCCTGACATTGGCGACCCTCGTGTTATATGTTGAATACACTAGAATGCGAATGTGCTGATCAAGCGAAAACGAACGCGTTTCATCGCCACAACGTCGACTGAGATAATCATTTCTATTGAATTCCAGCTTAATAGATTCATCAGAAATCAAACCAATGGCGGCAAGTACTGGTGCTCGCGTGACAATGCTCTACTGGAATGGCTGTAATCCCTACACGCAGCGCATGCTTTGAAAGCTAATGAATCAGATCCTGTACCACCCGTACCTGTCACCACTGTCCCAGGAAAGTCTTCTCGGAAGTATGCTCTTTAGTACGTCCCGATACTCCTGGACTAATCAAGAAAATGCAACAAACGCTGCTGAGTTCAATACAGTATCCCACCACTTCCACCAATCCACTAATACACTTGCCTTCTGGGATTTAATTTGCTGTATAACTGTTAAAATATCATTTTCAACCAATATTTTAATCCTAGCTCAAATTCCAGAATTATTATTCTAGGATTAAAATTTAATTCAAACATTACCGATTTGACAAATTCATATCATTGCTGAAAGCAAATATATTCTTTTTATTAATATCATGAATCCAATTCATGGCTTATATCTCCATCAAGCGATATGTAAATAAAAATTGTGATAATAAATTTACTCAAACCCTTGACATGAATGTACTTGCGTATCTCCGGGGCTGTAGGGAAAGTGCGGAAGGTTATGGCTGCTAATCATTGCATCCTGCTTCCTTTCTTCCCGTCACATCCCATGCCTACAGACCAAATACATACACCAGCAAAATGTGCTAACCCTGTTATATCGTCTACAAAGACAACATCAAACATGCACACTCTTATTCATTTACGTTTCGTATTAACATGTTTTAATCCACATTTTAAATCTAAGAGTCGTTCTCTAGTGAGTCAACTAGGCATCACTAAGTGCTTTTATTATTATTTTGTTTTTAGTTTTGAATTAAGAGGCATTACATCAGCCAAATAACTATGCTCCATAAAATCTTGTATTAGTTTTGAAATGTTATTAGGATGGTGATGTTGGAATTTAGCAGAACATGATCATCGTTGGATCCATATTTTTGTGGTAGCGCTTTAATTTTTGCGCTAAACTATGAATACGGAAAGTAACGTATGCTGTTATTTATTGAATATGTTCGAAGTGCATTCATTCATCTCATCAATTAGTCTCATTTGAGTAGTGGCACGGTACATAATATACACATTTTCATAGTACACGATTTGAAATTATACAGATATAGTTTAATTTTACTTCTAAATTCATAAAGTAAAGGGGTTTTACGCACCTGACCCTTCTGCTTCTACATTAGTTTAGAAATTTTGGATTCCCACCTTTTGGCCCCTAGCATCACTGAAGAGTCGTAGGAGGACGAAAGAGCTGTATGGTGCAGTTTAATTCATTTTTCGGCATACTGTATCTATTACTAAATTTGAAAGGTGCAGCTTCATTCATATTTTAATTTGATAAAACTCGATAATGCTAAAACAAGAGTGAAAAGATGTGAGCGCTAAAACAAATACATCGGCAATGGAACATTTCGTTTAGACAATGACGTGGATTTTTGATATGCATTTGGACAGGAAGAACATGACTTGTCATGAAGAAAGAGGCTTCGAGTGGTGCAAGTGTAAGCAGGGCTTAAGCTACTTGACACACAACTCTGTAGTTACAAGTTCAAGTATGTTTGGTGAGTATGCCATTAATAAACTCACATCACTGAAAGGTCGTTACAAACTTTTTAAAATCAGATTGTAGGTACCTCTCAGAAACTCCTTAGAACATCTATTAGGTATTTATAATGCTTAGCCTATTCCCCACAAATCCCACTGAATGGTCAGCGAAGTAACCTAGGGCGAAATGTTGGCAGATTTTTGTCGACAATATATTTTGAAAGTAGCGGTTGGGAGTTTGAGGATATATCTAGAGTAGTGATAACCGCGCTCCGTCACTCTCTAGTTTGAATTTTATTTCAGTTTGTCTTTTGTTTATGCTTTCAAATATTTTCTTTCATAAAGCAGCTTAGATGACAAAAACATGTATTGACTTCCCGTTGGTGTAATGTTTACTATCAATCAAGTTCAGATTTTTTACCGTTATGTGACCACGGCATTCTTTTGATGTACATCAAAGGGTCGAACCACTTTACTTGCCTTATCAACAAGGTGGCGCATACGGAGCTTTTAGTTTTGCCATGTCATATTCCAATGGAGTAGAGAGCGTAGGTGAGCGTAATCCCTGGGTATCAAGGATGCTTCAACCAATGGTGCATTATTTCTCATTTTCAATCGTCATTCTTTAATAAGGGATAATTGGGTTTACCCTGCAGATCTGACGTCGAACATTGTGATTATGTGTTTTACTCTGAGATATAGCTTTTTCAATATCTTTTCAACTCAAAACAGGTTTTCAAAAAGAAATGCTTCGTACAATTACAGAACTATGGAATTTGGATCCATAAAAACCCAAATCATTCGTACAAAGACAATAGTAAGTACTTTAAATCCACAACCACCCTGTCGTGTTGATCAATAAATGTGCATTGTACTCTATACAAAACAATGACAGTAGTTAGCTGTAGATTACAAAAGTTTGTGACGTAGTGAAGCACTTCAGTGACACCGTCTGTTAGGTAGAAATCAATACTCACACAGAGACTTACAGAATCACAGACATTCTAGATGTAGACTCCCTACCAGAGACTGACAGAAACACAGACATTCTAGATGTAGACTCCCTACCAGAGACTGACAGAAACACAGACATTCTAGATGTAGACTCCCTGCCAGCTGACTGGGTCGCTACCCGTGATGTGTGGTATAAGTCAGCAGTCTGATAGAGATGCAGCTTCTTATTACAGAATAAAACCCCTGGTTATAAGGTTCACCTCTACAGTAAAACATACATCTCTTCATTACAAAATATAGTTCTTCATTATCAAAATACTGTTCTACAGTACAAAACACAGTTCTTGATAATAAAATACAGTTCTTCATTACAAAATACGGTTCTTCATTACAAAATACAGTTCTTCATTACAACATACAGTTCTTCATTACAAAATACAGTTCTTGATTATAAAATACAGTTCTTGATTATAAAATACAGTTCAACATTACAAAATAAAGTTGGTTTTTTTTTTATAATAAATACGGTTCTTCATTACAAAATACAGTTCTTCATTACAAAATACTACTATTTATTATAAAGCACAGCTTTTTATTATAACATACATTTTTCATTACAAAATAAAGTTCTTCATTACAAAAAAACTGCTCCTTATCATAAAGCACAGCAATTCATTATAACATACTTTACTATCAAATGCAGCGCTTTATTATAAAGTACACTGCCTCATTATAAGATACAGCTCCTCATTATAAAATATTGCTCTAATTATAAATAAAGGTCTTCATTGTAAAATATAGCATTACACTATCGTCCTAATAGTGTTTTTAGTTGCTGCAATTTCCCTTACCATCAAATGTTTAGAAAATGCCCATTGACCTCTTCTTTTCTTCGATATTTTCGAAAAATAGATCTTTAATAGTCATATAAGAGAATATTTCAAAATTCTGAATTTTTCCTTTCATTTATTGTTTTTGTTTTGGTTTTTTTTTCAGCTTTCAAAAAGTACTGTTCGCCATGAAAAATATAGAAGTGTTATTTTTCCTCGCCAAATTTTAAAATGCTTTTATCTTCGAAATATGCCAAATAACCTATCAATATGTTTGCTCGTTGTTTTTGCATGAAACATAATATTAACACAAAAACGCTTTCAAAAAAAGGTAATTACACATATCCTCATGAGTAATCTTCCTTATTCAGATTGATAGCTCACATTTTGAGGACTAGCCTACGCATGGCTGACCAATTTATAAGAAGACGAACCGACAGCCATTTTTGGACAATTGATACTGCCCACACATATAAATGTGCAAAAAATGGCCGTGTCAAGCAACCGCTAATTTTATCGTTAGACGTGATAATTATTATTTTCTATATACATCGAATTACGCCCCCGTCACGTCTCCATCAAAACGACACAAATGTATATATGATTTGGATCACAATTTGCAATAGATATTACTATCGAGGCAAATGTGTAATTCTATACTCAAGCACGCATTCGACTCGGCAGGCTTTGTAAGGATTTATGTATCAACAGTCTGCTGCAATCGCCAAAATGAATTGTATTTTATATCACGAACTATATTCATGATTTCTGCTCTTTTTCCAACATTTTTTTTTCAAATTTTTTCACATCAACAAACTTGTATTGCCTTTGGCCATCCTTGGAAATGGCTTTCAGAATAGGAGGACGACGTGAAAACCTTTTGGTGTAAAAAGGAGTCTTAGTATTGTAGCGTTTTCAAATGATATTAACAGGTGCATTCATGATCAGATCACGATATAAGTAATGAGTACTATTAACTTGGTTTTGTTTTCATACGAGGCTGATTTTGTTGAAGAGCTAATCAGGACAGGTAACACAAACCTTGCCTAATCTTTTAATTTCACTTTCAGGTATATCGACGATGTGCTGAATGTGCTGATCAAGCTAAAACTACGTGTCCTATTGTATGGATGGAGGTAATGAGTTCAACCTATTGAATTCTAGTTTCTACCATTGATTTATCGGAATGCAGTCAATGGCGGTAATACTGTGACAATGATATACTGAAATCAGTAGTATTGTTACACATAGCGGGTGGCTTTGTCTGATAATGAATCAGCTACAATACTAAATGACCCTGTCCGCCCAGTGGCCCGAGAAATGGCGCTCGGAACAATGCTCTTCAATACATCCAATACACAGCAGTCATTTCACAAGAACCAATCTAGGAGACCATAACGTTAGCTGCTGAATTCAAAACCATATCTGACTACTTTCTCCTCTCGGTGTCCTCTCTGGATTAAAGGTCACCCGGGACATTCTGACTCTGGAACCGCTATGTATATAACTAAACCAATATTCCGAGCAATGATTTTTGTCATGGATTGAATTACTTAGGATCAAATTTGCCAATTTTGCCAGATTCGGATTTGTACAAAGATTACTGCAAATTCGTTATAATCATAACCGAAATACATTATATCCAGGCGCAGTACCGTGTTAGGTGTCAGTATAACAAGACTATTTATTACATTATACATATGTAATTGTTCCACCTGGGGCGTTAAGGTGTGGGCAGTTCTGGTTTTTATTACAGCTTCCTGCTAATACCCTTCCTGTCCCATCCCATGTCAGATAAGCTTGATTCGCTCTGTTTGTGTTTTACGTCTTATTAACAGCTTGCAATTATTTGGTGTTGTAGGAAAGCCGGAGTTCCCGGAAAAAAAACACAGACGTATGGCGAGTATCTCCAAAGTATCATTTCAATACTAATTACTGATACTTAACTTTTCTTATTCTATAGACAACCGATATATTTACATCTGGATCGACTATTCATATCAACTTCATAACCATATTAATATTTCGAATAAATCACATCTGAATTTTTATGCCCATTTAGGATTTTTGGGTATGGGTTTTTTTCAGTGATAAATTAATGTACTATCTTTTAGAGGGCGAGGTGAACCGTATGCTAGATATGATAAGGTAAATACATATATGTTTATTGGGTGAAATCAGTAACACATAATACTTCGTCGGTATAATAGCATAATATATGGGCAGTAAAGCATACTTATTTGAACACGAAACAGAAAATTTTTCAATACCTTATAAGGAGCTTGCAATGAGTAATATAAGGTGTGTTATAATTAAGTATCTCATTAGAATTATTATGCACTGAAACGGTCGTAATTAGAGTGCTGTCTAGAACAAAAAAGACACAAAATGCGTTATCGAACGACTATAATAATAAAACGTACGTAAAACGTAACAAAGTGTTACATGTGTACGTATGTTCTTTTTAAGTGTCTCCGTGTAAATCTTCCTTTGTTTATATTTTGCCTCTAGTTTAATCGTTTTTGAGTTCTGATTGTGGTTTTGTTGAAGCTTTGGTACTAGACTTGATATATATATCTACAGCTGATACGCTGTTTTATTTTGTTTTTGAGTGGCCGTTATATTGAATTCCTAAACAAACACTTTCGGCACAGAATAAATCCATAAAAGATTGTCTAAAACTCTATGCAAATATTCGAATATAACAAATTAGCCCAAAACAAATAACTGAATAGCTGCTAATTGATAGCAGTATGTAGGGGGCGTAATAAGGTGTAAAGCGAAAGTAAAACAAAACACTACAGTAATCAGGTGTCGATTGTTGGCCAATTTTCACATCGATATTAATACAATTGGTTGTGTGGGCAACTGTTAGGAGCATCTACATATATTTGTCTACATCTTAATCATATCAAAACAACAGTATTTCATTTTATTGCGAGTAGTTGTCACAATATGAACCATTACACGTAACACGGGTCCTGTTAGAAATCCTATATCTTTAATTTCTTCGTTTTTGTGTATGTCTGTCCTCGACCAATATGGATCGATGTCAGCGATGTGTTTTACGTCACATGTTTGTATAATGTACAACGTATGTAGCGCCATTGTTTTGTATCGAGTACAAAAGAAGGTGTGTGTATTTGCATAATACAATGACGAGTTGACAATAGTGATATCGGTTTTTTTTGTATAATATCAATGTATACAACGCAATGTATTATATGTGCCATCTCAATTATCTGGGAAGTATCGACAAGATCTGTACAAGTATTTCTGATGTGTCAAAAGGATTCACCTAAATTTGTCTACTAAATATTGTTTTTGTTGTCTAAGAACATCATTGAATCGATCAATTTTTTAGGTAAATATTTTTCTTTCATTGTATACACATCAGTATACGGTGTTCATATTTTATAATCTTCCACATTTTAGTCACTCGGTAATTTGGAATAATGTCTTTCTGTGATCATCGTGAAAAGAAGATTCACATGAATACATTGTATTTGCCTTTCTACCAGAGTACGCTGTGTTATTCCATACCTTGACCATTCTATAAACATGTTAACTGTGGGATAAATTTTACTAATATACGTTTAGCACGTTTATACAATGGTCTGAGAGTTGAATAATACAGAGTATTGTGGCAGATATAAATCTGTGGCACTATAATCAATAATGCAATCACATTTCACTCTTTTGAAATGAAACATCGTATCTATATAACAAATAAAACTTTGGATAAGTAGTTGTTGTTATAACGAGTCGATCGTGAGTCGGGTTCTTCAAT
Organism: Mimachlamys varia; assembly: GCA_947623455.1. NCBI lineage: Eukaryota > Metazoa > Mollusca > Bivalvia > Pectinida > Pectinidae > Mimachlamys > Mimachlamys varia. The sequence goes on from OX392530.1 coordinate 7,753,857, forward strand.
TCATGAAGGTGATTTTCATGTGTAAATTGTCTTTTACCATTCCGCCTGTACCAACTATTAGTCAAAGTACATAGAAAGTTACAAGTAGAATTATTTAGATACTTTTCGAATATTTCAATTTCCATTTCAAAAATATCAATCAGTATTTTTTTTTCTTTTCGAAACCGAATGTAATGTGAAGTAAGCAATGTTTTAAGGTTAATGTTTAATTGTAGACCGTGGTAATTACTGAACAGAGCTCTGACAATTACCCCATGAATATTTTACACCAGGCTGTCAACAGAGCTATCAGTTCACAAAATGCCATCTGTGACGGAGATCTAATGAAATTTTTACGACACTCGACATTTCTCTCTTAGGCAGCATGTTTTCATAAACAATTTTGAGTCTGCCGACAAAGCGTTTCCTTTAGTAGAATGACTTGAATGTATTTATTTAGAATTACTGATTAAAAAATAATTAACCTTAGAGAGTGTCTACAATATAAAATCTTAGGAAAGAAAATGTTTCCAATTTTATTTAAGCCAAACTGAAACAGGCTACAGTTAACTTGTAGTGTTTTTCGTTGTCTTCTAACATATTTAAGTTTAAATACGACATGTAATTGAAATGAATGTTATGCAAAAAAAATTTCAATCGTAGATTGTCAATGCACTAGTGCGTTGTTAAAAATTGAAAGAGTCTAATGTTATAGACGAAAATTCAAAAAAATATTTTGTAACTTCAATGTGTGCAAGCTTCGTATCATGTTTTGTGTTTTATGTTCGCTATCTTGATCTCATCGAGAAATATTCTGTATTTATTGTGTGATATTAAGAAGTTTTTATAATTTGCTTATTAGTGTGCTTACTTGTCGTGATTGACAATGGTGACTCAGAGCTCATTTTGAGGATTAATGCTTACTTGGATATGACTAAGATTTACATCGTCGATGAAGCAGAGGACGAATACTCTTCCGGAACATCTGGTCTTATTTTTTGTACTTTTTTGAGGGTCTCCATATATTCTTCCCTCTAGTTTATTAGATTTTGAGTTCGGATTATGGTTTTGTTGACGCTTTGGTATTCTCTGATTTAAAAAAAAATAAAATGACATGTGCGTTTTGCGTACTATTAATTTGTAATCAGGAACTATTGCTTTGGCCAATACTTAACATGGAATATTCGTACTGTTCTGAAAACAAACGAATTTTACACAAATGAGTCAGTTTTCTTTACATATGCTAGCACAAAAAGTGATCCTAGAAATCAAAGAAGAATTGTTATGGATTTTTGAAAAGTTTTATTTTGGTTTTGTATATATAAAGCCATTTACCAATAGCCAAAACGAACGGTTTTGAATATATTTAAAGCTAACGGAGATCCATTTAAACCAGGCCACTGTCAAATGGTTAAGGTGTCTGGCATTCTGTTGCCACTAGCCCTCCAATTTTAGGTCGCGGGTACGAGGCCTGCGTTGGGCAGTCTCCGGGTGCTGACCGTTGGTCGGTGGTATTATCTCCGGATACTCCAGCTTTCCTCCTCCATTAAAACCTGGCACGTCCTAAAATGACCATAGCTGTTGAAAGGACGTCAAACAGGAACAAACCGAATGTGATATGTTCTTATATTTCCTTTGATATTGCAAAGGTGCCAAACACTGGGCTTTACACTTCTTTTTTATATTGAACTTAATTCATTTTTCTACAATCTCTGAAAATAGTGATAACAAAATGTCAACGTTCGACCAAAAGAGGTATGAACAGGTGTGTTGTTCACTAATATTTAAATATTTAAACTTGTGTCATTTTTCTACAATCACTGGAAGAAGTGTTAGTAAATTAGCTTTCGACAAAAAGAGGCATGAACAGATGCTACACATGTAACATCTGATGCCAATAGATACTACAGTCTTTGACCTTTGAGTCTTTGAAAACCAAACCTCTGTCATGCGTTTGTATACTGTTCAGCATTGATCAAGCGATAACAGTTTTCTTGCATACGGTATTGCAGGGGAGTTATTAAATGTCAAATCTGAAAATTTCTTGGAACAGTTTATATCTTTCCCTGGCGCAAAGACACACTAATTATACTGTAAACGGAATCTTCGCTTAAAAATATTTCAAAATGAAATGCTTTTTGAAACGTCGTAAAAATTTTCATAATTCTTTCTAAAATGATGTCTTCTTATAGAAAGGGATACCAAGCTATGCATATTAAGATATTTTTTTGTTTCACTTGGAACATAAAATTATCGTCAGTCATCCTTTTGTTCTGTCTGAATGTCAATCAGTTGATTTAACTATAACAGTACGCTGTTCATTAGGTATATCAAAAGTGATTCTATATAGGATTCACTTTCATAAATTAAAGATCATATGTGTGTGTTACGTCACATTTAATGATATGGGGTGGTTGACTCTGCTGGTGCTTTTTTTTAGTTCCCAAGGTTTGCTGGAGCCACCATAGCGACAGTTAATTTCATTTAAGTAGTGGCACGGTACATAAAATACACGTTTCTACATTTCTACACTACATTTCGTAGTACACGATTCGAAATTATACAGAACTAGTTTAATTTTACTTCTAAATTCATAACTTAAAGGGGTTTTAGGCACCCGACACTTATGCTTCTGCATTAATTTAGACATTTTTGATGCCCACCTTTTGGCCCCTAGCATCATTAAAGAGTCCTAGGAGGTTAAAACAGCTGTATGATGCAGTTTAATTCATTTTTTCGGCTATTTATTACTGAATTTAAAAGGTGCAGCATATATGTGTGTTACGTCATCTTTAATACAAGTAATCAATTTTATCCAATATTCATGAAGCGTCATTTGGATTTTTCTTAGTCAGCTATTTGCATTTCTAACCTTATACACAGTTGTAATTGAAATTTGATTATACACACTTGGCGATATTCACGATAGATGAACTAAAACAATGCGTCTTGATATAAAATTGTTTTATTCCATTCTTTTTCCAATTTCATCATGTTAAAAATATAATGCTCTTGTCAATAACAAAACTTACTTAATTGGAAATAAACGATGATGATTATATATATTTATACTTAATAATAATACAAAATAGGTATATAGTAGCACTATCACAAGAATAACATAAACCATATACAAATATGAAATAAGATGAACAAAATACAACTATGAAATAAGATGAACAAAATACAACTATGAAATAACATAAACGATATACAACTATGAAATAACATAAACGATATACAACTATGAAATAATGTAAACCACATACAACTATGAAACAGTATAAACCATACACAACTATGAAATAAGATAAACCATATACAACTATGAAATAATATAAACCACATACAACTATGAAACACCATAAACCATAAACAACTATGGAATAACATAAACCATATACAGCTATGGAATAACATAAACCATATACAAGTATGATACAGCATACGGCCCATAAACCTACGTGTTACAACATTTAAATTGTTATTAAACTAAATAATGAACGAAACTGAAATTTGACGACGTTCTAGACAGTATAATTTATATAAAATATTAACAATTAAAAATGCACCACAATATCAAATGAAATCAAACTTATTACAAAAGTCTAGTACCTTGGAATATTAGCAGCACACCTTTTACAAAAGTGTGCCTCGACACAAAATAGTCCATATGTCAAAAGCTTTAAGCAAATGTTTGAAGGACGAGGAAATACTTGATTATCACACTGATATCTGGATTATGATAATGCCTTTGTCTCAGAATCAGACATACCAAAACCAACAAACATGACTATCAGTTAAACTTTAAAAGGCCAGCTTTCAAAGTAAATGTTGCTTCGAACAGAAACATAATATGGCAATATTCACCTTCACTGTAGCGTATAAGGCACATTAACCATTTTCACAATGTGTAAAACATTATAAAAGAAGTTTAATCTTGAATAAAAACAGATATCAATGTACACATACCACACAAACTAAAAAACTGATTTCCCTTAAGGAGGTTCAAACACAAATAAACTGAAAATGAAACCATTTAAACTATAATGCTACTACTAAAATTCACACAAAATCATTTACAAAATTAAAAACGTAATGAAATGAAATTCAACTTCAAAATGTTTTAAACGATATTTTTTCCAGAATGAGTCACTAAATGCAACATTATTAAAACATATACAACAAAATAAATTATATCAACGTTACGCAAACATCCGAATATTTTCCCCTCAACACATTTATACTGGAAATATGTATAAAAATATCCAAGGCAAATGTTGATCTCAGAAACGACATGTCAGTCTTATAAACAACAGGATCTCAGCAACGACATGTCAGTCTTATAAACAACAGGATCTCTTCAACGACATGTCAGTCTTATAAACAACAGGATCTCAGAAACAGTGTGTTAGTCCTATAAACAACAGGTCACCAACCTGTTATTTACGTCTGTTTAGACGTAGCACGACGTCATCAACTGACCATGCCCGTCGTTTAGAGTCCTTGATAGGAATAGCATGTCCCGTAACACTGAGCTTTTTGGATCGGTCACTATCCTCAAAGTCTGTTTTGAGCAGTGATTTGGATGTTACGGACGGTATAAACTCGTTTTGTGATAAACTACAACGGCACACTCTCAGTACACTTCGAACATCCCTGTCACATGTACAAATTGTCCGGCTCGGACGCTCTGGTTTGCAAGCCTTTTTAAGAGTCTTCATCAAATTTTCGTCAAAGCTTTTCGCAAATCTGTGACCTGATGCTGTATATAAATGGCGATCGTATTCATCTTCATGAGGAATGTTCATCGTCATAAATGTTTTAAATTCATCGTCATGTATTCCTCTAGCGGCCATTCTGACGAAATTGTCATCGTCAGAGTCATCATCATCGAGAAAGGACGATGACTTAAACTGGTGCACAAATCGAAACATGGTACAAAATAGTCCTTTTTCTGGTTCCACAGAGAAGCTATTCAAAGCTCCTAGTTGTCAGATTACCAGGCTCTCTAAATCATGGATTTATCGGCGATATGTAAGTGCAGTGCTTTCCGGTCAGGTATACCGTTATGTGTATACTATAGTCATATAATCCGTGTGTCTGCCTGTAACTACTGGCGATGACTGAGAGTGTTTCAGGGTTGGGTCTAGACCAGCAGGTTGACAGGTAAGCTATAGCTTACACAACTACCTCTCTCTCCCGTGTACGAATGGAGAATGGTCGATTATTGAGCTCCACTGTCATATAAACCCTTGCAGGTATCGCCGGGAAGTCGTCGCACGCATCCACAAGATTGATGGCTCCGGTGGCTGGTAGATCTATACGGCTCTGACAGCGAGGCGTGCGGTGCTGACGACAGGAGGTCTAATCCAAGTACGGTCTCTCTCTCTTCACCTGTGTCAAAGTCGACAACACTCTTTAGTTGATAATCCAGACTGTGTATAGACAGAAGCCTATAGTCATCTGTAATAAATCAATATATTCCTGCCTGATTTGTAGTGCTATACGATTGTGTGGACTTCAGAGTAATTAGAACAGCATTACTACAGCATGAGATTAGCTGATGCAAATAAACCAACAATAATTTTGAAAATTCATATCACAACATGACTCGTTGCGTGTATGAATACTGTTTCATCCGTTTTGATCAATATTGATATCCCCCTTTTAGGCTCCATATATCATCTTTATGTCCTTGAAGAACGAAACCGCTGTCTGGAGGAGTAAGGTTCATTTTAGGCATAATGGTTTTTTTTCCAAATGGCCAATGTGTAAATATTGACGTTCCAATACAAGCATTGAACAAAAACTAAAAGATTGATTTGCAAATTGTGTATTACAGTACTACTATTACACATTTGCCATCGGTAATATCTTTGACAAAATAGCAAATGAGTCAAAACAGTAGTATATATTTCAACTCATTCCAAGCTTACTATATCGTTCACTTTTATAAGTGCTATTGCATATTCATTTTTTCTAAGCTACAAGGATACGTTTTCCGAACCCGGGATTTGACTGAACGTAATAGACGGAAGATGACGTAATACACACACAAAAACTCAAGTACACTTATAGAACTCGTCAATGATGCTAGGGGTCAAAAGGTTAGAATAGAAATTTTCTAAACTGATATAGAGGCAGATAAGTCAGATGCGTAAAACCTCTTTATGATGTACGTTTCTAATTAGTAACACAGCCGAGGTATGAGCTATGCTAATCGTTCAACAGGCATAGTAAACGAACACAAGTAAAACAATGGCCGTTTATTCCAAAAACGACATAAATTCAAAACATGTATAACCAACATGTCACATGTTTACAATACATGTCATCTCACACTTGTAAAAAATACATGTAGTTCTTAAGTCATACCTAATAATTTGTAACCTGACAATTGATGAATTAAGAAAAATAATAGTATTGTTTACTTTTTAAATCAACTCTTTCGAACAGTCATGGCCTATAAAATATCTGCTTAACGATTGATTTGTTTGAAATTTGATTATTACTTATCTTGATAGTGAGAATTTCACATAAGGATTTACCACACGTCTTCCAATGTGTTTCAACCTCAGATTTAATCAATATGTATGTCCTACGACATAGACGGGTCCCAAGAGGACGCAACAGCTTTCTGGTGCCGTGACGTTCATTTAAGGTTTTATATGTGTAATGTTCTTATCAAATTACCAATGTGCAAGCATAGCTATGTTTTTATATATACTAGGGGTCAGTGAAAACCAGCAACAGTACTGAAATTAAATAAATTAATCAACCTCTAAATGTTCATGTGTTAATCATATCAATAACACACTTTTCGATATTTCAAGTCAAGTAAGCATAAACATATTCTACATATTGTAAATCAAATTCATAAAAAAAAAATCAGAGAATACCCAACACATCTATAATTCGAACTATAAATCGATTAAACTACGGACAAAAAACATTAACACGGAGACCCTTATACAAGAAATACAATAAAAAAAGACCAGGTGTTCCGGAAGAGTGACGACACCATGCAAGTCCAATTTAAGTCAAAACAACTAACTTCAGGTCGTACAATGATACAGATTATTTTTCAATGATATCTAGATGGCGACCATAAAATGTGTTCATAGTCGTTATCAACCTGCATCTCCCGTATCCGAATGCCGCGACGATAGTTATAGCAAGCCATGCAATAATGAATAAATGCCACATAGGACACCATGTGTTGGAGTAACAGGGATGTTACTATCAAGAAAAAGAAGGCTCAGAAAATCGAAATCGTCACGTTTATCGTTCAGCTTTTCAGTAAGCTGTCCATGTTGGTAATATTTTTAGTAAAAATCGATCCGCGAGGAAAGAAGTGGCTTTAGAAAAGTAGACTGTGTTCTTGATTTTAAGTTCAGAAGAGTATATACGATCGACACGGTTTTGCAGTACTTTGATTAACTGAATAAAAGGTTGTACCTTGTTGTTGGAAACATCGTAATTTTTTTTCATACTGATCAAGTGAATTCTGAATGACGTAAAGCCCATTTGATATTTAACTGAAATCGCATGTCTTGTATTGTATTAAATGCTTTAGTGAGTCGCGATTTTTTTACCACGCCTTTAAAAGAAGATTAGTACAATTGAAATTATATTTGAATGGATTCAGATTACTATTTCATATGAAATCGACTACATACCATCCCCGTGTCATTAATCAATCTGAAATCTAACATCATTTAAGTTGTCGTATTGCTTAAAACAACAAGGTTGGAACAGTGATCATAATTTCTTATGAATGCTACTATAGATTGACTATCACACACATACATAATTAATCGTTCGTGTTACAATGGACTGTCGACAATAATTATAGTAAGTATTGATTACTGTCGCTGTAGGTGCGTGATGTAGAAATTTTACTCACATAGCACAAGAATTGGCGGGATGTCCTATACTGTTAATATTGAGATAGATTTATAATGGCGATGCATCCCAGGAGTACTGACCGCCATGTTTGTTTTCGATTGATCATCGTGACAGAAACAGTGTGTACAATGAGTGACGTCACGTGAATTTTTCAGGTCAAAACCTACATGGATTTATGATAGAGATTAAAAAAGGGAATAAACGTGGGTGGGGAATTACCATATACTATACACGCCTATAAGGAGAAACCATTACTAACAAAACGAAAATATCACAGCGAATAATGTCAGGGGGGAGGGGGTGGGCTCAGACGGCGACCATCCCTTTTCAATAGTTACGTATTTAAATTGAAACAGGAACCTACATAAGACTCCATTGCATATGAGATGTATGAAACGAGTCTAAAAATCAATTTAGCGAGTGTAAGATCTTTTTTTATCACATTTTTCAAAATTTGTATCATTTATTCGTATAATTTTCATACAACAATATTACCATTTGCCTGGCAAAGCCAACATATATAAACCACATAGGAAAACGTGAAATTTGAAATAAATCACACCCAGTGCGTCACATTTTCAACGTCATTATTTGGGCAAAGAAACGGCGACAAAGCGCATCTCCCTAGCGACCTTTATATAAAGAGATTGGACACCCCTGGTTACGCGGATTATTGATTAACAAGAGACATCTTTCTAGCAATCCTTACATAAAGAGATGGTAACCCTGGTTACGTGGATTAACAATCCACGGGAATCATCTCCCTGGCGATCCTTACACAATGAGATGGGTAACCCAAGTTACCTGGATAATAATTTAATCAATATGAAATGTCTTCCTAGCGACATTTACATAGAGATCGGAACCCAGGTTACGTGGATTAACAATCCACGGGAATCATCTCTCTGGCAATCCTTACACAATGAGATGGGTAACCCTGGTTACGTGGATTAACAATCCACGGGAATCATCTCCCTGGCGATCCTTACACAATGAGATGGGTAACCCTGGTTACGTGGATTAACAATCCACGGGAATCATCTCCCTGGCAATCCTTACACAATGAGATGGGTAACCCTGGTTACGTGGATTATCAATCCACGGGAATCATCTCCCTGGCAATCCTTACACAATGAGATGGGTAACCCTGGTTACGTGGATTATCAATCCACAGGAATCAATCTGATTAAAATACAGATCCTCATTATTTCTATCATGTGTATGATCTGACAGCGACCAGGAGACGGTCATGTGCAGATGACCTTTATTATTTCCATATCTTAGAAATGAACAGCCAATCAAAAAACACCTTGTAGACGTGTTTGGTAGACGAACAAAAATGGCGGCGGGTCGAAGCGAAGAAGAGAAAATCATTCCGGGCAATATATAACAATTTGATTAGTATATTTTGTGATAATGTTTTTACCTTCAGTTGTTATTTCTTTTCGGACAAACGAAAAACTACAAATCAAACTGATAATGTCTAAAAAGAACACACGCCCAAGCGTATTGACCGATGAACCGGGCGCCGCCATTTTTGTATGCGGTCGTTCGGGTTTCTCGCTATTTTACTCTGGTTTAACGACAAGTATAGAAACAAACCGAATTAGCTTTTCACTTTCAGAATCTGGTAAGCAGCGATTTGATTGGTGAATACAGTGGTCATCTGCACATGACCTTCTACTGGTCGCTGTCAGATCCTTCACACGAGAGTAATATTTAGTAGTGTATTTTAATCAGATTGCACAGGAATCATCTCTCTGGCAATCCTTACACAATGAGATGGGTAACCCTGGTTACGTGGATTTACAATCCATGGGAATCATCTCTCTGGCAACCCTTACACAATGGGATGGGTAACCCTGGTTACGTGGATTTACAATCCACGGAAATCATCTCACTGGCAATCCTTACACAATGAGATGGGTAACCCTGGTTACCTGGAATTACAATCCACGTGAATCATCTCACTGGCAATCCTTATACAATGAGATGGGTAACCCTTGTTACTTGGATTTACAATCCACGGGAATCATCTCCCTGGCAACCCTTACACAAAGAGATGGATAACCCTGGTTACGTGGATTATTGATCCACCTGAGTCATCTCTTTTGCGACGCGTACACATAGAGTTGGGAAACCCTTGTAACACATAGATCAGACTCTTAAATCGGAAATCAACTGTAATATGTAAACTTCATGTGCGCATGAAATTTGAGTGTTGCTTTTAATTAACGGATATGAACATTTTCATTCGTTATAGGTTTTTTTTTAATTTTTTTTTCTTTAATTTTGTTCAGAAAGATTAAAAGACAGGAAAGTAGCGATTATATCTATATGCTTTTGACTTTTTAGACTTGAGAAGTATCTTTAACCATTTTTATATAAGCCTTCATATAAATTTATTTCATTAAATGGCCTACAAGTGCAAAAGTACATCTTTGATTTGTGATATAAATCTTACGAAAAGAATCCTTGATTAAATTTCGTTTGAAATTATGTGACGAAGAAACTCACATTCGACATACTTTGTTCGGGGTTTTCAAAAAATGTTATGCGTACTCTTTAGGACGATAAGAAGAAAGTTAAATTACGGAAACATTTTTATTTTAATTGATGTTAACTACAGTGGGGATAATCATATGTGTTCATCTTATTTCGCACACAGAGTAATTTTAGTACAGTTGCTCAGACTAGTCAATCTCTCGTCTTCATTTTTTTAAGATGGAAAGATGGAAGTACACTAAACATTAGCCAATTGTCAACGATGTCTTGAAGCCAGTTGAACATTATCCTGACACTGAGATAATGTTCCTAGACATATGATATCAGCCAGTTTAACGATTTTATCAAGGTTTATGTTCCAGATAAGATAACGTCAACAAGATTATTATCAATATTTATAGTGCCATACTCAACTTCGACATTTGAATCATGGGCATTGAATCACGAGTTGATTAAACGGGTTTTTTTTGCAAAGGTTATTAACCTTAACTTTTCTTACGCCATATTTTGAGCATAAAAGATTCGAACAAATCAAGCCATTAATTATTTCCGTACACATGACAAACATAGTTACATCTCAAAAGGTAGAACAACGACCGCGGATGCTTGTAATGATATTATGGACATCGTGTATATATATTTGGAACGTAGCCATTTCGCGATTTGATCAGCCTATTGTATTTACAGGAAATTATGAAAACGAAAACAGCAAATAGAAAGTAAATGGCGAAGAGAATTAACCCTAGAGGGACAAAAAGAGGGAAAAAATACCCGGTAAACGGTAAAGATCTAATTAGACGTAGTTGTACAAAGAAAGTGAGGACGGAAAGACTAAATGTTATAATAGGAAGTAACAGTAGAGACAATGAAAAGAAGGCAAAGTAAACGGCAAAAGGAGGAATAAGGGGACTCAATAAACAGCAGAGGGGGGAATAAGGGGACCCAATGAACGGCAGAGGGAGGAATAAGGGGACCCAATAAACGGAAGAGGGAAGAATAAGGGGACCCAATGAACGGCAGAGGGAGGAATAATGGGACTCAATGAACGGCAGAGGGGGGGGGGGAATAAGGGGACCCAATAAACGGCAGAAGGAGGAATAAGGGGACCCAATGAACGGCAAAGGGAGGAATAAGGGGACCAAATAAACGGCAGAGGGAGGAATAAGAGGACCCAATAAACGGAAGAGGGAGGAATAAGGGGACCCAATGAACGGCAGAGGGAGGAATAAGGGGACCCAATAAACGGCAGAGGGAGGAATAAGGGGACCAAATAAAAGGCAGAGGGAGGAATAAGGGGACCCAATAAACGGCAGAGGGAGGAATAAGGGGACCCAATGAACGGCAGAGGCAGGAATAAGGGGACCAAATAAAAGGCAGAGGGAGGAATAAGGGGACCCAATGAACGGCAGAGGGAGGAATAAGGGGACCAAATAAACGGCAGAGGGGGGAATAAGGGGACCCAATGAACGGCAAAGGGAGGAAAAAGTGGACCCAATAAACGGCAGAGGGAGGAATAAGAGGACCCAATAAACGGCAGAGGGGGGGATAAGGGGACCCAATGAACGGCAGAGGGAGGAATAAGGGGACCAAATAAACGGAAGAGTGAGGAATAAGGGGACCAAATAAACGGCAAAGTGGGGAATAAGGGGACCCAATAAACGGCAGAGGGAGGAATAAGGGGACCCAATAAACGGAAGAGGGAGGAATAAGGGGACCCAATGAACGGCAGAGGGAGGAATAAGGGGACCAAATAAACGGAAGAGGGAGGAATAAGGGGACCCAATAAACGGCAAAGTGGGAAATAAGGGGACCCAATAAACGACAGAGGGAGGAATAAGGGGACCCAATAAACGGCAAAGGGAGGAATAAGGGGACCAAATAAATGGCAGAGGGAGGAATACGAGGACCCAATAAACGGCAGAGGGAGGAATACGAGGACCCAATATACGGCAGAGGGAGGAATACGAGGACCCAATAAACGGCAGAGGGAGGAATAAGGGGACCCAATAAACGGCAGAGGGAGGAATAAGGGGACCCAATAAACGGCAGAGGGGGGAATAAGGGGACCCAATAAACGGCAGAGGGAGGAATAAGGGGACCCAATAAACGGCAGAGGGAGGAATACGGGGACCCAATAAACGGCAGAGGGAGGAATACGGGGACCCATTAAACGGCAGAGGGAGGAATAAGGGGACCCAATAAACGGCAGAGGGGGGAATAAGGGGACCCAATAAACGGCAGAGGGAGGAATGAGGGGACCCAATAAACGGCAGAGGGAGGAATACGGGGACCCAATAAACGGCAGAGGGAGGAATAAGGGGGACCCAATGAACGGCAGAGGGAGGAATTAGGGGACCAAATAAACGGCAGAGGGAGGAAAAAACATATACCTTTCAAATAGCAGAGGCGAAAAAGAAGACAAAATAAACAACAGGGGATATAAAGGAAGCGAGCAAACGGTTTCCGGTAAAGAGAGACTAAACGGCTGACACAGACTAAACGGTTCAAAATATTAAACGGACATCTGGTAAACTAAACGGTACAAAAACATAAACGGACAGCTGGCAGACTAAACGGTATAGAAAATATTAAACGGACAGCTGGCAGACTAAACGGTACAGAACATATTAAACGGACAGCTGTCAGACTTAACGGTACAGAAACTATTAAACGGACAGCTGTCAGACTGAACAGTACAAAAATATTAAACGGACAGCTGTCAGACTGAACAGTACAAAAATATTAAACGGACAGCTGGTAAACTAAACGGTACAGACAATATTAAACGGACAGCTGGCAGACTAAACGGTACAGTAAATATCAAACAGACAGCTCGCAGACTGAACGGTACAGAAACAATTAAACGGACTGCTGGCAGACTGAGCGGTATAGAAAATATTAAACGGACAGCTGGTAAACTAAACGGTACAGAAAATATTAAACGGACAGCTGTCAGACTAAACGGTACAGAAATATTAAACGGACAGCTGGTAAACTAAACGGTACAGAAAATATTAAACGGACAGCTGTCAGACTAAAAGGTATAGAAAATATCAAACGGACAGCTGTCAGACTAAACGGTACAAAAATATTAAACGGACAGCTGGTAATCTAAACGGTATAGAAAATATTAAACGGACAGCTGTCAGACTAAACGGTACAGAAAATATTAAACGGACAGCTGTCAGACTGAACAGTGCAAAAATATTAAACGGACAGCTGGTAAACTAAACGGTACAGAAAATATTAAACGGACAGCTGTCAGACTAAACGGTACAGAAATATTAAACGGACAGCTGGTAAACTAAACGGTACAGAAAATATTAAACGGACAGCTGGTAAACTAAACGGTATAGAAAATATCAAACGGACAGCTGTCAGACTAAACGGTACAGAAAATATTAAACAGACAGCTGGTAAACTAAACGGTATAGAAAATATTAAACGGACAGCTGTCAGACTAAACGGTACAGAAAATATTAAACGGACAGCTGTCAGACTGAACAGTACAAAAATATTAAACGGACAGCTGGTAAACTAAACGGTACAGACAATATTAAACGGACAGCTGGCAGACTAAACGGTACAGCAAATATCAAACAGACAGCTCGCAGACTGAACGGTACAGAAACAATTAAACGGACTGCTGGCAGACTGAGCGGTATAGAAAATATTAAACGGACAGCTGGTAAACTAAACGGTACAGAAAATATTAAACGGACAGCTGTCAGACTAAACGGTACAGAAATATTAAACGGACAGCTGGTAAACTAAACGGTACAGAAAATATTAAACGGACAGCTGTCAGACTAAAAGGTATAGAAAATATCAAACGGACAGCTGTCAGGCTAAACGGTACAAAAATATTAAACGGACAGCTGTCAGACTGAACAGTGCAAAAATATTAAACGGACAGCTGGTAAACTAAACGGTACAGACAATATTAAACGGACAGCTGGCAGACTAAACGGTACAGCAAATATCAAACAGACAGCTCGCAGACTGAACGGTACAGAAACAATTAAACGGACAGCTGGTAAACTAAACGGTACAGAAAAAAGTAAACTTATGTACAGGTGTTATATCTGTTAGCTCGTGCAGAATACGGAAATGAATAAAACTAGCTTCGAAATTAATGTTGATGTTGGTAACATGATATACTTGTGTAATAGGCGGTCACTCACAATCTGCATAACACAATTTTGTGGTGTTTTAAGTGTAAAAGGGTCATGCGTTACTATCTACCATGATAGTGCTGGTGAGGGAGAGATAATGATAAGACAAGTTTAAAGTGACCGGTGTAGAATTCGTGACGAATGTGTTTACATATTGCAGCATTAATCTGATGAAATCGACAGCTTCTGTTTACATTTCAGCTATAATTATTGACACCTTGTGAACGATTTATGTATTCGTGAGCAATGAGCCAGACACCTAGAGTTGATCCCGTTTACGAAATGGCAAGGGAATGAAACAGACGCTTCCTTCATTAAAAGTGATGTTACATTTCTTGATTACAAGCGATGATGCTATTCGGTTATTAGTTGCTGTTTGAAATTATTTGCTTACTGAAATCTGATCTTCAGCCCAACCACGTGTTAAATTGCTGTTGACGTATCGTGACACAAGGCAGTGATATGAATCCGACTTTGTTTACGAACTTTTATTTACATGACGATAACAGGAGTTTATGTTACGTTTTGATTACACTTTCAAATATCACCAAACAATGAACTAGGAATATTTCATCAAAATGGCGAAAACAAATCCCTATATAGCTGAGACTGGATAGTGTAAACTGAAAAAAAAAATCACGATTCGGGGTCAAATAGACGGTGTATGTATCTTTATTCAATGTCTGATTGTGTCTAGATCTATTACAGTGCAAGTAGAAATGTCATCCGTATGATAACTGATATCCCCGCAGATGCTGGTAGTTTGATATAATCCTTTACTGACCTAGACGGTCAACTTACAGAAATGGGAATTTTCTTGAGAAATTCTTCACAGTGAAAGGCGATGACGATCTCTAAAAAGTTATTTCACATAAAGGGTTGTAACTCCCTTAAAGGGAAGTCAAAATCTGAAATTAAAATGCTGATGCACAACTACATAACATACTGATCATTCATGTGAGGTTTCATCAAAATTTATACGGACAAGTTTTCCCCATAAAGGGCGATAACTCCCTTAAAAGGGGTCAAAATCTGAAATTAAAATGTGATGCACAACTACATAAGATACTGATCAACCATATGAAGCTTCCATGAAATGTTGATGGCCTGTAAGTGAAGACAGATTGTGAGAAATTATTTTTCAGCACGGGACATATTATCTCCCTTAAAGGGGCATCCCGGGGAAGTCTACAATGAAGTTCTTGAATGTACATGCTGTCTGCACTACCAGATACATTTTCCTGTTATTTCAATATTCAAAGTCCACTCAAAATGTGTTTATTAGCCACTTGAAAAATTGCATTCCTCGGGAAAGCCCGATAAAAATAGCGCTGATCACGCGTCAATCAGGTGACTATTTTGTCGCAAGTCGACGAGGGGCCCAAAGGGAGGGGACGCGTAAGGTATAGGTCCGATGATGAACCAGACACAAAATCCGTGTATACATTTTTTTGAATCATATTCACATTAATAATCAGACGTTAATTACACACGATAATCATATGAAGAAATTTATGTCGACATCTATGCATCATTTATCGACATCAGTACCTGACTGAAACAGGATACAACCATGCATCGCCAGACTGCACTCTTACATTGTACGTTTAACAGTGTCATGTGGGTTTCCGACGATGACAACCATAGGGCAAACCTTAATTTCTGTAAAAAGTTAACTTCACGAATCCTCATTTAGAACCATTTCACAAAAGGTGTGCATGCATTTTAAAGTACAAAAATAAAATGAAACGATTCCGATTTTTTTTATACAACTCTGTCTTGAAGATTTTTTTTCAGACTATCTATATATTCATCTAAAATCTATCCAACTTTCAGCGTCAAAATACTTTAACACTTACAATTATGTATCAGGGAAGTCCGTGCACTCATACGACGCACCACGCACTAAACATGTAGAACACATGTATAATATATACATGTATATCAAATTTGGAACTTGTCGAGAAGATAATTGTCCAATACTTAATCCATTTGTATATGTTATGATAGCTCCGTTTTCATTTTACTTTTTTATGTAAATTTAAAGGTTCGTTAACATTTTCAACACAACTGTAGACATGGGACATACATGTATATGATTTTTTTTTATAAATCAATGACTTCACTTAAAAATTGCATATATTTTGATTCATACCAAATTCACTACCGGGGTCCAAACCCGATACTATTTGTACAATCCGTATTTTATAGATTAGGTATGACAAGCATTTTTTATCCGCACAGGATGACATAAATTTATTCATTTTGTCCAAATTGAATCTGTATGTAATTATACATTAAACTCAATCGCACCTATACCGGCGTTTTACAACGTAACCCCCCCCCCCCCCCCCCCATACGGGTTTTCTTGTATGTGAAAAGGTCTTTCTCTTCAGCAATATAATTCAATTATGCCGTTTAACTGAAATACTATAAAGGAAATATTGCAATACACGCTTTTACGTTTTACACACACAGAGTTATCCTTTGGGAGGCCCCAAAACAAATCAAAACTGTGTCACCGGCTATCCAGAAGAAAACTGTAACATGCAAACAATTTGGCTGTTAGTTTCTCCCTTGAATACTTCCCATCCCTCATTATGCTTCCGTAATATAATCCTTACGTTGAAGTTTGACCATACGGCCACTTTTCGCTGGGTAGTTACATGTAGGTCACGCGGATCGCCATTTTTTGTTTACCGATGTAGCTTGTTATGCGCATGCGTTATAATATGTGACGAAAAAAAATTTACATGTCCAAATCGTTGATCAACGAATAGTGATTCCCTTTTATAATTATTAATTAAAGTTTTTGGGAACATATTTCAGCGTAAATCGCCCATTAATTTTCCACAAGATTACACGTTTAATTCATGTATACAATAATTCTAAATAAGCATAAAAAAATATAGTTTTACCGTGATGCCTCTTTAAAAAAAGTAAATATGAAATATCAGTTGAAATATGAACAGGGTAAATCAGTGTGACAGGAATGCTCCCAGTGACATCCAAATAGAATCAAAAACTTTTGAAATGTCAACTGGTGTTAGACAAGGGTCTGTAATGTCGGTCAAACCATTTAAAGGGTTTTGGCCACGATTTTTCATAATTTCATATTTTCATCTCATTTGATGCAATAATACGTGTAGTGACCGATACCCCGTCTCTCTCGGTGTTGGGAAAATAGACAAGCTAGGTGACGTCCCATTTCTATGAGCCTCGTGAATATGCATATTTTGACCGGGATTCTAGGTCACGTGATGTGTGACGTCATTGAGGCACAACGTATCCGATACCTGTACACGCCCATTACATATTTATGTATTATCTGTGAGTGTTAAGATTGACTTTTATCTAATTTTTTGGTGCAAGTAATGACAGCAACCAATACATGTTATGTGGTTAAAATTAGCAATCGTCATTAATGATCTTGTCAGAAAAATAAAACTTATCTAATTCCGATTTTTACATTAAACTGCATTCAATTAGAATCTAGTCCGTGACGTCTCAGAAACTCCAAGCTTAGAGACAGTGATACAATTTACACACTGATTTTACAGCTATGTAAATTACCCGTAGCCTTACCTGTCATACATATACTAGCCAAATGGCATTTGTTGTACTTACCTGTGAGTTGTGGCAGGTGTACTAATTACCCTGTAATTACCAAGAGATGTGAATGTTATGACCAGTGAATTCGAATGGCATTCATGCTAATATAATTACCGATCCTCTAAATAGCAATATACACCGGCACAATTATTTTTATCCCTAGCCGTCCCCGGTGTTGGAAGAAAAACTATTTTTTTTTAAAAAGGATTAAAAGAGTTTTCAACAGAATCTAACAATATTTTATCAGTATTTAACATTAGGCTAGTAATCTTGGCAAAACTTGACACTGTTAATTAGGTTAAACTATATTTGTATCACATATATACGATGTTCTGAAATTTCTAAATTTTTAAAGTTTTATTATTTTTGTAAAAATGGTGATGCTGATACTATGACGGTTTTTTTTCAAAGTTATTGCATATTTTAAAATATCAACATAAACATTTGGTTATTGGATTTATCAGGAACGCATATGTGTCCCTGGATTTATGATATATATTCAGGGCGGATCCAAGAATTTAGATGCGTTAATGTGACACACTTTTACTTTCAGATATAAACCCAAATTTATCCAGATCTTGTTTATGAAAACTGTATGAAAAACAAGATTTAAACTCGTCTAATGATTTGAGTCCTAGTTGAAATAAATATCACCAAATAGAGTGAGCCTAACAAAATTCATTTATTTATCGCGTTTGAATTTCACGTATATCTAGAATCCTGTGTCTGTTCTAGTACAATTCAAAGAATATGCCACAGTATTTTTCTGCGCTGGGATTTAGAGTAATTATTTCCAACTGCAACCACTAAGAGATGTTGTAAAAACGTATTGTAAAAACGTATGCAGTAATCGTAGGAGAACAATTTTTCAAAATATGTTTCAATAATCATTAGCGTAGGTTATTTGTTTTAATCATGACCACAGACTTTATCCTTGGAAAATATTTATAATTATTCACACAAATAGACTGGTGTGTTACTGAATTAAGTGAAATAAAAAAAGTCGGGAAGAGCTTTTTATTTTTGCAAACCGATTTCAGTCTAAATTTTAAACAATATTTCAATTTAACAGAAATAATTCAGACTGTCATGTTTTCACACCTATTTGTGACAGTTTCTGCTTTATTGGAATCAGGCAGAAATTATTTGTTTACGTGCACAGTTCAAAACTTTAAATGATTTTTTTTTTGGCATTCCATATGTACGTGCTGTACTACTACTACCATATACTTGTACAGTATATGTTATAGAGTGGTGGGGGTTTGCCGGACACTAAAACATAAACTCGCCGGTGCTTTATTTACTCCATCTCCACAAATCATACTGTACTGTTGACGTCATAAAAGATAATACTTCTGAGGTATTAACGAAAACATTTGATTGCACAGCGTAAACAGTTTGTATTAGCAAATCACATTATTTTAAAATCACCTAGATCTAACACGGAGTATATTACCGGACACTATATAATATGCAATCAAGGAAGATTTGATGTTTGCGAATTTTGCATGTTGTGGGTATAACTTGGAACACATATTCATGATTCAGCACTGTATGCTGTTTTAATTTAATTCCAGCTTAATACAGTCTATACAATCAAACATTTGAAAAAAACTCTGCTATTTCAAGCAAATGGCTCCGTCCGTAATATACTCACAACCACTCTATGCGTGTATGTTGCTACTGTTTTCAAATACTATCTATAAAACCAATTTGTAACGTGTCTGTAAAAATCATATAGTCCTTTCACAGGCTTTACTAATTCCGTGGTCCTTTGTAGAAGCATTATTGTTAGGATGTGGTGGATGTGTAATACACACTCAAAACACGATGTTTTTAAATGGCATTTCCTATTTCATTTCTTAAGTTTACAATTACATATCTATATTTTTTTCAATGTATTTTATTGGTTAATCAATAGAATTAAACAACAATCAGGATCGACTTACATGTCGAAATCAATAGGCGTTTTTCTACTAAACTTTCTTCGTCAATGTACCACTGATCAGTTTACCTGAGTCGATCAGTTGTGCTTCAATGACGTCACAGGTACCACGTGACCGGTCAGCTCATTAAAATTCTCGCCAGTTGGGAGCGGTCAACTTTGACTGTCAATATCTAGATCCCGGGACACAATCGAATGCTCGTTGATGGGCTAATCAGTATTTATTAAAATGTACTACAAGTTTCATAACTTTTTACAAGATTTTCAAAATCGTGGCCAAAACCCTTTAAATGAAATTTTCAAAATCAAATTGCACTGTAAGTAGGGGAAAAATCATAACTCCCTAAAAAGGGTTCGAAATCTGAAATAAAAATGTCAATGCACAACTACAGGATATACTTATCATTCATGTGAAGTTTCATCGAAATCTGCCAAATAGTTAAGGAGGAGATCTCCGGACAAGATACTGCGGGCGACAGGTAGCAAGCATACAGACAGCATCCAGACAAAAAGACAAGGTCATTACAGTATACCCCCCAACATCGGTCCGGGGGGGGGGGGGGGGGGGGTATAATAATACTCTAAACAAAATGTCCCCGCTATTGTCTTAACCACCGAATTTGAATTTACTCTGGTCCCGACACCATTACACCAGACAATTATTTGTCAAAATTTCTTAAGTCTGTTGTATGTGCCAGAGGAAACAAACTCGGACTACTTTAAAAAGAACATTCATTGTTTTATTAAAAAGAGGAATGACGACGACGACGACGATGTAATGATGATGGTGCATTCCGAGAGAGATGGTAAGAGATTGAAAAGGTTAAAAGTTGTTTTTTTCATATTTTCATAGTGACGTTCGAATCCGTGATATTAAGCCACATAATCAACACAACTTCTTTCATTAAAATCATGTCTAGTCACGGAAAACGTCATTCTTAATCACAGTTTGCCATTCAATTTGCACCCACAAGATGAGTATGAGTTTCCTACATTTGTACGATAGGTTCAAATGATCGTTGACCTGTTCCTTTCCACATAATGACAATCTTCTCGCCACTTGCGTTCGTTATAAGTACGTATTATAACTTCCATTGGGTGTCCCAATATTAGGTAAAGATAAAAACATGACGTTCTGTTATTCTGCTAAGTAGCACTAATCTCTGTTTCCCGTGAATGTTCAGACGTCAAAGACGAAGTTGATCGCCCGCCCAAAGCCGGTCAATGTGTAATTATGTCTAACATTTATCGTCATATTCATCAATATATATATAAGAACGACATTTTTTATGAAAGTCAACGTCTTATGAGTGAAACATTTAAGATATATATAGAGGATCTTACACAAGTGTCGATGTTATATGGAATTTATTAAACGAGTTAGATAATTTTATGTCACGAGCCTTTAGGCGAGTGACATATTAAATTATTTAACGAGAATTACCTTCACTCAATGATACTTAAGACTTCACTCAATGATACTTAAGACCAAATTTGGACGATATCCTAAATTCCGAACGATGGATATTGAGTAATTTACTATACCCACCGTTTATACAAAATTAAATCCCCTTCCCTCTAGGACACTTCTGACCAAATTTGGGCAATATCCTGTCATTCCCCAAAGAAGAAGGAGGATTTTAAACAATTTACTATATTTTCCCTTTTTGGCCCACCCCTCAGGCCCCAGGAGGTTCAGACCAACCATTTATACAAAATTGAATCCCCTTCTCTCAAGGACATTTCTGACCCAATTTTGGCAATATCCTGTCATTCTGACCAAATTTGGGCAATATCCTGACATTCTAAAAGAAGGAGAAGAATTTTGAAGATTGCACTTTATTTTCCCTATTGGCCCCTCAAGCTCCATTAGAGTCAGACCGACCGTTATACAAAGCTGAATCCCCATTACCCAAGGATAATTCTGGCAAAATTTAATCAAATTCTGCTTTGTTGTTCAGGACTAGTAGGGATTTATAGGAGAAGTTGATGGACGGACGACGCACGACAAACAACGAACGACGGACGCCGGACGCCGGACGCTGCACCATGGTATAAGCTCACTTTCCCTTCGGGCAGGTGAGCTAATAACCAGGAGTCGTGTGACCTGTTTCTACCACATTGTTAAGTCGATAGTATCAGTGTTGTTGTTTGGAGTGAACCGCGGACTATTTGCGTGAAAACAATCCTCTCGTATATATTCTCGCCAAGTTGTGACGACATCAACAATTCGCACGTGGCATTGAACAACGTGATTTCCGGTTAAAGTTCAACTTCTCAATCAAACATGAGTCCGGAAGGTCATATACCACTAGTGGTATATAACAAAAGTTATATATTTAGCCAACAGTCAGTACGTTTATACAATGGTTTGTCAGCGGAAAAACACAGGGTATTGTGGTAGAAGCAATGCTTCTTAACTCTTCAACGTTTTGCTATTTGTATGAAATATTGATTATATTGCGCATTGATGATATCCTTTTAAGCATGACGCGGCTAAGATTGTGGTAGAAACAGTTTATCAATAAAATATATCTGAAATGAAACGAGTTTACACGAATTTTGTCTAAAATTAAATTTATTTTGTGCAAAAATTATTTGATGTGTCCGTTATTTATGACGTCATGAGGAAATATACTTTTCGGCTGTTCTGGTATTTGAACTTGATGACGTCATATGAAAGCGGCATTGAAACCATCACTGGCTGCAGTTTAAAAAAATCTTTATCAATGTAAATACAAGAATTGAACTTTTACTAAATGGTAGTATACAGTCGATATGAATACAGTTTGGGTGACAGATAAATATTCGTGCAGCACTAACATTTTATTAATATATTACCCAAATTGCATTCATATCGACCGTATACTACCATTTGGTTAAATGTCAATCCTTTAATAGTCGAGTTTCGCAATACTTTTTTTCCCGCGGGAAAAAACTCAAAACCAAAAGGAGGCTATAGGTTTCGGGGTTTGAAAACAAAGATGGCCGCGCCTTGTAGTTACCATGGTAGAGCTGGCAGTGATAACGCAAATAAAAAAATCACCAACAAAAATGAAATCCTTAATAACCGCAGACACGAGCCGATATATCTATGTCTTACCCATGTTACATCAATGTTACGACAAAAATCTAGGATATCGGTATTGATTAATCCAGACTCAATAACAGTATCTGATATCTTCGCCCGGTCTTGTTAATATTGCTTCATATGATATATGAATTCCGCTAGCTTCGCTAACGAGTTTTGTAAGACAAGATTTGTACCGGAATAAAAAAAAATATCATAACATGAATGTACATATCACAAATCTTAATTAAAACTTCAAAAAATTTAAAAACTTTAATCACATTACAATAATTACAAGCTACATTTCGTCAACTTGAGTTTAACATCTAAAAAAGAAAACCAAAGCGAATAAAATCCGAATTGTTTACAGGTCAAATACAAGCAAAGAGATTGTGAGGTTATTATGGTGTTTCCTCCTACTAATACATCGATATGTTCCCCAAGAGCTACGATATAACGTGCGTTTACCCGAGCTGCTACAACAGTGTGTTCCTCAAGAGCTACGATATAACGTGTTTTACCGAGCTGCTACAACAGTGTGTTCCCCAAGAGCTACGATATAATGTGTTTACCCTAGCTGCTACAATAGTGTGTTCCCTAACAGCTACGATATAACGTGTTTACCCGAGCGGCTACAACAATGTGTTCCCCAACAGCTACGATATAACGTGTGTTTATCCGAGCTGCTACAACAGTGTTTTTCCCAACAGCTACGATATAACGTGTTTTACCCGAGCTGCTACAACAGTGTAATCCCCTACAGCTACGATATAACGTGTTTTACCCGAGCTGCTACAACAGTGTGTTCCCTAACAGCTACGACATAACGTGTTTTACCCGAGCTGCTACAACAGTGTGTTCCCCAACAGCTACGATATAACGTGTTTACCCGAGCTGCGAAAACAATGTGTTCCACAACAGCTACGATATAACATGTTTACCCGAGCTGCGAAAACAGCGTGTTCCTCAACAGCTACGATATAACGTGTTTACCTGAGCTGCAACAACAGTGTGTTCCCCAAGAGCTACGATATAACGTGTTTACCTTAGCTGCTACAACAGTGTGTTCCCTAACAGCTACGATATAACGTGTGTTTACCTTAGCTGCTACAACAGTGTGTTCCTCAACAGCTACGATGTAACGTGTTTACCTGAGCTGCTACAACAGTGTGTTCCCCAAGAGCTACGATATAACGTGTTTACCTTAGCTGCTACAACAGTGTGTTCCCTAACAGCTACGATATAACGTCTTTACCCGAGCTGCTAAAACAGTGTGTTCCCAAAGAGCTACGATATAACGTGTTTACCCGAGCTGCTACAGCAGTGTGTTCCTCAACAGCTACGATATAACGTGTTAACCCGAGCTGGGACAACAGTGTGTTCCTCAACAGCTACGATGTAACGTATTTACCTTAGCTGCTACAACAGTGTGTTCCCTAACAGCTACGATATAACGTGATTACCCGAGCTGCGACAGCAGTGTGTTCCCTAACAGCTACGATATAACGTGTTAACCCGAGCTGCGACAACAGTGTGTTCCCCAACAGCTACGATATAACGTGTTTACCTTAGCTGCTACAACAGTGTGTTCCCTAACAGCTACGATATAACGTGTTTACCCGAGCTGCGACAGCAGTGTGTTCCTCAACAGATAAGATATAACGTGTTTACCTGAGCTGCTACAACAGTGTGTACCCCAACAGCTACGATATAACGTGTTTACCTTAGCTGCTACAACAGTGTGTTCCCTAACAGCTACGATATAACGTGTTTACCCGAGCTGCTAAAACAGTGTGTTCCCCAAGAGCTACGATATAACATGTTTACCCGAGCTGCTACAACAGTGTGTACCCAAACAGCTACGATATAACGTGATTACACGAGCTGCTACAACAGTGTGTACCCAAACAGCTACGATATAACGTGTTTACCTTAGCTGCTACAACAGTGTGTTCCCCAACAGCTACGATATAACGTGTTTACCTTAGCTGCTACAACAGTGTGTACCCAAACAGCTACGATATAACGTGTTTACCCGAGCTGCTACAACAGTGTGTACCCCAACAGCTACGATATAACGTGTTTACCTTAGCTGCTACAACAGTGTGTACCCAAACAGCTACGATATAACGTGATTACACGAGATGCTACACCAGTGTGTTCCCAAACAGCTACGATATAACGTGATTACACGAGATGCTACACCAGTGTGTTCCCAAACAGCTACGATATAACGTGATTACACGAGATGCTACACCAGTGTGTTCCCAAACAGCTACGATATAACGTGATTACACGAGATGCTACAACAGTGTGTTCCCCAACAGCTACGATATAACATGTGTTTACCCGAGCTGCTACAACAGTGTGTTCCTCAAGAGCTACGATATAACATGTGTTTACCCGAGCTGCTACAACAGTGTGTTCCTCAAGAGCTACGATATAACGTGTTTTACCCGAGCTGCTACAACAGTGTGTTCCCCAACAGCTACGATATAACATGTGTTTACCCGAGCTGCTACAACAGTGTGTTCCTCAAGAGCTACGATATAACGTGTTTACCTGAGCTGCTACAACAGTGTGTTCCCCAACAGCTACGATATAACGTGTTTACCTTAGCTGCTACAACAGTGTGTTCCCTAACAGCTACGATATAACGTGTTTACCCGAGCTGCTAAAACAGTGTGTTCCCCAAGAGCTACGATATAACGTGTTTACCCGAGCTGCTACAACAGTGTGTACCCAAACAGCTACGATATAACGTGTTTTACCCGAGCTGCTACAGCAGTGTGTTCCTCAACAGCTACGATATAACGTGATTACACGAGATGCTACACCAGTGTGTTCCCAAACAGCTACGATATAACGTGTTTACCCGAGCTGCTACAACAGTGTGTTCCTCAAGAGCTACGATATAACGTGTTTTACCCGAGTTGCTACAACAATGTGTACCCCAAGAGCTACGATATAACGTGTTTACCCGAGCTGCGACAACAGTGTGTACCCAAACAGCTACGATATAACATGTTTTACCCGAGCTGCTACAGCAGTGTGTTCCTCAACAGATAAGATATAACGTGTTTACCTGAACTGCTACAACAGTGTGTACCCCAACAGCTACGATATAACGTGTTTACCCGAGCTGCGACAACAGTGTGTACCTCAACAGATAAGATATAACGTGTTTACCTGAGCTGCTACAACAGTGTGTACCCCAACAGCTACGATATAACGTGTTTACCTTAGCTGCTACAACAGTGTGTTCCCTAACAGCTACGATATAACGTGTTTACCCGAGCTGCTAAAACAGTGTGTTCCCCAAGAGCTACGATATAACGTGTTTACCCGAGCTGCTACAACATTGTGTACCAAAACAGCTACGATATAACGTGTTTTACCGAGCTGCTACAACATTGTGTACCCAAACAGCTACGATATAACGTGTTTTACCGAGCTGCTACAACATTGTGTACCCAAACAGCTACGATATAACATGTTTTACCCGAGCTGCTACAACAGTGTGTTCCCCAACAGCTACGATATTACGTGATTACACGAGATGCTACACCAGTGTGTTCACATACAGCTACGATATAACGTGTTTACCCGAGCTGCTACAACAGTGTGTTCCTCAAGAGCTACGATATAACGTGTTTTACCCGAGTTGCTACAACAATGTGTACCCCAAGAGCTACGATATAACGTGTTAACCCGAGTTGCTACAACAATGTGTACCCCAAGAGCTACGATATAACGTGTTTACTCGAGCTACTAGTGATGATATAAGTTTCGTTCGGATATCAAGGCGCACTATTGTGTATTATTTTTTCGTTATTCTAGAATCAAATCATATAAAGTAAGGACATTTAAAACCTTTAAAGTTTTTGGAAATTAATAGATTTCTAATGAATTTTTTCAACATGTTTTTCTATTTTATAATATGTTTTTTAACAAACAAAAATAGAAGGCATATTCATATTCTAGATCTGAAAGCCTTGGACACTCCGTCCCTATCAGTTGTAATCCCAAATTTTATAAATGAAATCAGATATTTGGGAATTTCGAAAATGTAATAAAAAGAAAATTCAATGGTTTCCCAATAAATATTAAATATATTTCACTCGTATGACAGATTTTAATTATATTTTCAGTCGTGCTACGCACTCGTAAAAAATATAGAAAAAATATATGTCATACTCGTGAAATATCCTTGATATTTATTGGGAAACTATTGAATAGCCTCTATGTATTTTTCCATGCTTATATTCAAACCAGTATTTCTCATACTAATGTACTATAATATATTTTCCCACAGCTAATAAATTAGTTTGTTTCTCACATGCATTATCATATGAAAGTTTGTACCATCCATTACTTTTAGAGAAATGCAAGGGAATTATTTACACGTAAATAACTGATGTATAACAATGTATACTCTTAAAGGCTTCAGAAAATTTTTCGTGATTCTGGAAAAAAAAATCTTGTTAATAACCATGCAAAAATAAGGCTTAAATGATGTAAACATGAGCGGTAACTACCAAGAAACTTTTACCGAAAATTCCAAATAATTCAAAATAAGTTTGGTGTGGACCACTAAAACAACAAGCCGAAGTTAGTCGACAGTTCAAAATGGATGCACGTTTACAAATACCAAGCTTCAGTTGCTGCTGTAAGAACTAATCTTGAATATTGCTTATACATCTATCAGTTAATTTTGACTAAATCTATAAATATAATGAGTTATTAGGCTTGATTATCGCTTAAATATTTCGCCAAAAGTTACGTATGTTGGGCCTGTAATGGTAAATATAACGGATAAGTACATCACAGAGTTTCTTGAAAGGTAATGTTTCGGCTCAGTGACTATCAGCCATTGATTGACAGATTGATTAGTAGAAATAAAACACCACCGATGTTTTTGTCAACAAAAGGAATTTGTTAAATGAGTCGATGATACAGATGTTGACGTTATAATGTTTATAGATGTTATCGTTCCAGGAGAATGACTTATAATTGGCAGGTGGTTGTATTTCATTGCTACGCTTGATTGAACAGAGATTCCCTCAATAACATACAATCATATGTTTAATCAGTATATGTCAAATTCCTACATAAAAACACACTCTTTACGGAAATGGCTTCCACGTACTACAATTTACATTTGAAGATTTAATTAATGTTTTGATCCTATTTTCAGTGTTTTTTGTGCTGGTAATACTGGAGGTCATGCATGAGAAGAGGGTATTAGAAAATGATGGGGCCACTAAAGGGATCCCCAAATGAAAATGCCCTAATGGTATATTGACTCCCTCCATACAGAATCGTAATAAAACACAACAAAATCACGTAATACTTCGATATCTTTTAATACAAAATAAACGCCTTGTCCGTATTAAAAGTCCAATCATACAACAGTAATGTATAATATTGTTAGTTTGTCTTAAAATATACACCTTTGAATTCCATTTATGAGAAACGACTTGGTGACGCTTTACAACAAATAATGCCGAAAAGTGGTACAGTATTGTAAAAATGTGTATAGTTTGACTACAGTCAAAATACCCTTAACATGAGGTGACAAAATGTGGGCAATTCAAAAAAGATAAGATAAAGGTACAAATCTTTGTAATGGCGGCAAATAAATTAATTTTGTTTTTTTTCATGTTGATAAAACAAAGTTTTCTACATTTCATAAGTTTGGCATGAAAAGAAACAAGTGGCTTTAAATATTTGACAGTCAATGTATCTAAGCGTCAGTGGTGGGGTACAGACTTGGGGACACTCTGCAGGTCAAAACTTTCTTACATTAGGAAAAGAGAGTTACTCATCATTAATAACACGCAAGACAGATTGTGATGCACGAAAATAACCAAATTACTTTTCATATTGTTGATGACTTTGTACCCCTTTCTGACGATATAAGCACGATTGAATTACAAAAAATACTAAGCTAGCCAGAATGACAAAGGTAATATTGCAGAATGCGTCTGTGCAAGGAATGCAAAAGAAATATTACAACTTGTTAGCAAATTGTGGATATAATGTGTAGTTTGTATTGATGCAGATTAAAAGATAAAGGTCATGAACAAAATTAATGTGGCCTACGTACAGACGCAAATAGAGTATAACGTAGGCCCTCCATACTTACATATTGATATGAAAATAAAAGAGGGAGGGGGTGCAAGGAGCAACAGTCATTTAGCACGCCATTATAGAAGACTAACATCACGCTATGCAATGTCCAAATCTTATTATCGACCAGTAAATCTTGGATAACGATCAATTATCGAAAAAATGACATAAGTTAGCAAGACTTGCAAGTAAGCCTAAAGGATTATATGTCATAACTGTTTCTTTGTTATCTATGTATGTGTTCTGTAATTGTGTGATATGTTGTCAATCAATGGAGTGGATTAACCTCAAATTCAAAACAATTATATTGGTCGCAACATCAATATTTCTTTTTAACAAATTATGTATTCAATTACATATTTATCCAGATCTGGAGCACATTAATCATAGGATCATACGGTCATGATTACTCTAATAGCGTATACTTATAAACATTAATACGATATATGGGTTTAAGATGATCCTCAGTTTTATGGTATAAGCTATAATAATCGTGCTGATCATGATATCGTGCTCTTTAGAACCGTAACAGTCACAATATACATAAAACTATAATAAACGATAAAAGCGTACATAACACCGAATTAAATAGTCGTTGATGCCATCGTCACTTAATCGACTTCTTCCCATTGACGTCACAACTGCGTGGTAGGATCCATTTGTGAATTCCTCCTTTCACGGAAGTGATCGACTGTTGTCGATAAATCACGTTGAAAGTGGTCATACATCCGGGCTCTCTGTTTTGTGTCATCATCTTCCAGACCGGAAGTCCGTCTCATATGTGCTCTTGGAATGTATAAGTCTTTGTTTTTCGGAAGCTTAAGTTGCCCACTCTGAAAAACATCAATACAATTCAATATGAAAGTGTGTATGACCACTCCTGAGATTTCTCGTACACTTGACTGCTTTTGAACATTTTTAAATGCTTTCGTACGATATAGAGACATATCGTGTTAAAAGAACCGGATGTTTTAACAAACCAATTTGTATCAAATAATATCATGCTATTGAAAGTAATGACGTTGATGACGTAAAAACTCAAACCTTTTTGTGTTTATATATGTTCTTACTTGTACAGCTAGTGAAAAATTAAAAGCGAAAATTGCATGGTCTGGCATACATAGCCAGATGACGCATATTAATGACACTACATATTAAAACTCTCATCTGTTAAGCTGTGTACTACTATTTCATTAGTAAGCTTGTATGTGATTTGATCTAGGGCGGGCGGCGCTTAACGTTTAGGTGATTTATACTTAGACAACGTTGAATTTTAATAAAAATTTATAACAACACTTATTTTTCATAAAGATTTATAGTTAGACAACCTAATATTTTATAAAGATTTATACTTAAACAACACTTATATTTCATAAAGATTTATACTTAAACAACACTTATCTTTCTTATCTTTCATATATATTTATACTTAGACAACACTAATATTTTATAAAGATTTATACTTAAACAACACTTATATTTCAAAAAGATTTATACTTAAACAACACTTATCTTTCTTATCTTTCATATATATTTATACTTAGACAACACTAATATTTTATAAAGATTTATTATTTAACAACACTTATATTTCATAAAGATTTATACTTAAACAATACTTATCTTTCTTATCTTTCATATATATTTATACTTAGACAACACTAATATTTTATAAAGATTTATTATTAAACAACATTTATATTTTATAAAGATTTATACTTCGACAACACTTACATTTTATAAAGATTTATACTTAAGTAAGCACTAACCTTTATTGATGGTTGTATTTAATCAACATTTACTTTTATACAAAATAGTACTTATATTTTAAGTGATTTACATTTGAATACCATTTACCCTTTATGGTAATTTGAACTACATGTATAACAGCGCTAATCGTTAGTGTTTTATATTTAAACAACACTAATCTTAAATAAATGGCGATTCGCACTTAAACAACACTTCTGTTTTAGATGAGTTGTATTAGCACTTTTGGTTATTAAACTTGACATGTGCAAAAGCAACACGTATTTTTATGGTGATGAGACGAGGAAATCAATGTTGTGTAACTAAACTATACAAAAGAAAAAACTAAAAGTGTACTGCAGTGTATACGTTAATGAGCTGTGTACATATAAACCGTTACCTGTGATTTCTTGATAGTTTCTGTTGGACAGAATCGTCGTGTTTTAACTTAATATATAAATGTTATCAAATATTAAGCATTAAGTAAATTGAAGCTCACGATTTCAGCAAACGAATGTGTGTTATCGAAAATAATAGAATATACCTTAGCGTCAACAAAACCATATATCAAAATCGATTAAACTAGGGGGAATATAAACAAAGGAACGATTTAAAATGAGATCCTTGCAAAAGTACAAGAGAATAAGACCAGGTGTTTCGGAAGAGTACGCGTCATCTACTTCATTGACGATACCCGCCATGTAAATCTTAATCACATTCAAGTAAACATCAAGTGCTAAAAGTGATAACCGAGCCATCATTCCCAATCACAATAAGTAAGCACACTTATGAACATACTATAAAAAAAAAGTTTATCCCCATTTCACATGAAGATACAAACTATTTCTCAATGAGATAAAGATGGCGTCCATAAGACTTGCTTATACGTGTAGTTCTTATCATAACTGCAAGGTCGGTAAACTTTTTATTTGAATATTAAATGTGTTTTTGTTTCCAAATTAATAGTTCACAGATATATTACTTATCTACATAGCCGAACATGCCAAACAATCAAGACCATACCACCTTAAAAAATCGATATTTTTGTTATTAATATTTACACACCACTGCTCATTAATAAATCAGCGGAAGTCTCATGGCATGAATAGTTCCGTGTGATCGGTTTGTTCCCAGACACATTTGTTCTGCTGTATATAGGCTTAAGAATATTAGTCCACGGGGAGAATCAATCTGATTCTATCAGTTGTAGCAATCAGAGCTTTGGTCTCGCTTGCCTACCCTTCCGACCTACGTGTAATAAGGTGGTGATTATAATCAGATCACGCATACGTGTTTCCTGCCACGGAGTCAACTGTCTTATAAATATCTCGTTGGTAGTTAACTATTTTCGAAGAAACTATTAATAATAAAAATATTCAGTTGAACTGAAATTCAATTCTTATATATCAATTTATACCAACGTAGTTCAAAGATTGTCTCAGTGTGTTTCAGAAACAATTATGTACTTTTATTTAGGCTTTTACAATCAGCCAAAATTTCCTCTTCTATTTTGGGTAGGTACAGCCGGTGCTGCAGTTTAGGAACTCTGCGCTTGGGCTCAATAATCACAACACTGCCTTACCATGTACTCATTTACGGCTGTTTAGGCTAGAACAAGCGGCGAAAAGTATATAGTTCAAAGAGACAACACTGCTTGTACTGTGACGTGACTATAACGTACAACCTGTATATCACGATCCCGGCGTCCTACCACTATGTGATAGTACCTTTATTCCTCATAAGCAATCGACGGTACCCTTCAGTTTAGTCAAAGACATGTTGCTTAGTCGATTTTACCCAAGCATAATTTTCATACAAAACCTAACATTGCTTTATTATTCAACACGACTTCCATTTGTATCCCAACATAAAGAATATAAACAAATGATTATAACTTCGCGTGCTTTCTTATTTTTCACTCTTATCAAACTTCTATTCCAAACACACAGGATTCTGTGTTGCTTCACGATGGAATCAAACTGAAATATACTGTATTCAGATGTTTGTGTCAAAAATGTTTTACCTTTAAGCTTCGTGGTTAGATAAAATATCTTCAAACAAAGGCTATTTCAGAATAGAATTACACACTGTAATTGAACATTGACATCTCACCATATTCCCTTACAACAGTGTTTAACGGTCATAACGCTTTAGAGTGACTTATGTTAGCTAGATAGGGCACTATATCAAATGTTGTATAGTATTTTTATTTTATCAACATACCTCTTTTATGAGTTCCTCTAAAATCTGATTATCTAAAAGAAAGCGGTGTAGAAGGGACAGGACAATTTTCTCCGGAACGTGTTCCCGGAAGTTGTGGAGAATGGCCGATCCCTGTGAAAGCAAAACAAAAAATAATTCACTTTAGATGTTTACTTATATAACTTGTCGATACAGCCAATTATCATTATCTCGAAATCGTATAATTCGAATAATCACGTTTAATTCGAAGGATTTAGTCGGTCCTGGCATAACTTCGCCCTAAACATTCGAACCCTCTTAAAGGCCAATTATACGTAACTTTCGGCAAAACTTGCAGCGAAAATCAAGTCTAATAACTTATTATATTTATAGATTTGGTTAAAATTAACAGATTTCAGCAATATTCAAGATGAATTCTTTCGCGGTTACCGGTACAGCAGCAGTTGAAACACGATATTTGTACAAACACGTCCATTTGGGCCCCACCTGAATTATTTTCAATTCTTTGGATTTTTTTTGTCAAGAGTTTCTTGTTAGTTACCGCTCAGGTTTATTTCGTTTTAGGCTTATTTTTGCATGGTTATCAATTGGATTGTTTTTTGGAATTTTTCAGAATCACGAAAATTTCCCTGAAGTTACGTATATTGGGCCTTTAACTCGAAAAATCGAATTAGTCGAATTATTCCCTTGATATAACGTGAATCTACTGTACATACTTAATGTTAGGAATGACACGATCAGACAGCACCTTGGAAACATAGTATACACACACTGTATAAAAAGGCCTGTCCTGTTTAAAAAATACATACAAAGGGTATGCCACAGTTGAAGTAATATGACAAAGATATTATCACACTTTTTGAATATTATGACAATAACATCTCTTGTCATACACAGGGGCTAGGCACGGACCTATGTCACTATACAATCATTGCCAGATAAATAAATATTTATAAATTAACCTCTCTCGAATGTGTTCTATTACTATATATCTGTTAATATCATATATCTATTTATTGTATAGTTAGTAATAAATACAGGTTTTTTGCATACGCATTATGGCGCCAAAACTACCAACCCGTAATCGTCACCCATGCATTATTGATTCAGTAATGCACCCCAAAACCCGTATTGGCCCTCTTCGCGGAACACCTCTAGAGTTTACGTCGCATCAAACCATTCGGGTCTCTCGGGTTTTGACCTAGCAGCTGTGTTACAAACAAACGGGAACAAAAACATGTCGTCACGAAGACGAACAGATCAAGATATGGGAGAGAAAGTTTTGAATTCCTTAGCAGCAAGATTGGTAGATTTATAATACCTAACAGATAAAGAAAGAATGATAACAGAGGGAATAGAAAATTCTCGCTCCACAGTAGAAGTACATTTTTATGATAATTTAGTCTATTCTTCTGGATGATCGGTGATAATCACATGATAGAAAAAAACATTTTGTAAAGGACGTTAGTGTTAAAAGTTATTGTTAATATGACAACAATGTACATTACATTTAATGTAAAACTTATATAGACTTTAAACACTCAGATTATTTAAAATAAATAACCGTTTATTTTCCAATTTGTTGCATTTAATGAAAAATGAAGTTCATTCAATACATTAAAACATTGGAATTATTTATTCTTTTAAAATTTTATATTTTTCTGTGATTTATTACTAAGTATACAATAAATTGAATAAAACATACCATTTTCCATATCGGATCCAATATTGGCCCCTCGACCCAAATATTGGCCCTCGGGCCTTCGGCCCTTGGGCCAATATAAGGGTCTCGGGGCCAATATTGGGTCCGATATGGAAAATGGTATGTATTATTCTCTATATGTTAATATATAGTAATATGGTCTAGTAAGTAATATCGACGGTATGATCCACTATATGTCGCTATTACTTCCACGTTAATATATAGTAATAGATATATAGTATATAGTGACCCCTCCCAGTAGTGAGAGGGGTCACATTCGAGAGAGGTTGAATAATCATCTGACAGTCATTTTATAGTGACATAGGTCCTAGCCTAGCCCCTGTGTTGTCACATAATACATATAATGTGAAAATGGACCTGATCACACTCAAAAAGTCAGGGTGACATTTGATTGCATGGCATTATTGACGGAAAAGAAACACTAGAGCAGTGGCGTTTATTAGACAATAATAACAAGACAATTGTAACAGCAGAGGAAAAATGCAAGGTCAGACCGGGGTTCGAACCCGGGACCTTCCGATCTCTAGACGGACGCTCTGGTCGCCGACGATCGACACCTGTCTAGATCCGACACATTCTTCACTCCTTCAACAAAGCCCTCGACCCCGAAGACACACACAAGACACCATACCACCCAGGGGGTACATTTAGTTGGGCGCCAAATGTATAAGGAGAGGAAAAATGTACTTTCCAGACTGGAGTTCGAACCTGGGACCTTCTGAACTCTAGACAGACGCTCAACCAATTGAGCTTTCTGGTCGCCGACGATCGACTCGGTCTAGTTCCGTCATACAATGAACATTATGACAAACGTTAGCAAGGGTGAAATATCGTGTTAGGTATAATATAAAAATATATCCATAAGACTCATGGGTTTATATTTACAAAGTAGATTGCAACGGCCACGCCCATGGCTAAACCGACGATGACATCCTCCCAGTGACACACTCTGAGTCCGTACTCCAGAAGTCCACACAGCAACGCCAGCATAACAAAGGCCAGCGATAGGAACGGCCGGATGATGCGCACGGAACGAGTGCGCAAGGCGCCGTGCAGGTAGATCTACAGAGGAATAAAGAGGGGCTAGCTCTGGTCTCATCAACGTTCCTTAACTTAAGGAAATTCCTTAACTTAAAAATTCTCCATATGAAAGCATTACAGAATTTAAGGAGAAAATCCTTAGTTAAGGAACTTTCCTGAACTTATGTAATGCTTTCCTATGGGGATTTTAAAGTTAAGGAATTTCCCTAAGTTAAGGAACGTTGATGAAACCGGCGCCTGATGAGTCATACAAATGCATAATAGTAAAACATCTATATTCAAAGAACATTTAAGATGTCGTTCAAATAAATGAAAGCTATCTCTTATTATTTTGATAATATGCATGTAAATGCTTTTGTAAAGAAAGATTGAAAAAAAAGATAAGTTATATCTGAAACGGTTTTTTTCTGGCCAAAACTAAGAAATTGCTAAATAGATATGTTTTAAAAATCAACTATTTTTCTTTTAATTTGAAAAGAGAAATCTTACAACGAAAAAAGAATCTAAAATATTGAATATTCACTAAAAAATATATTTTTGAAACATTGAGTAATATATCTTTAAAGGAAATGTCTTAAAATGAAAAACAGATATATCTATGTTTGAAAAAGAGATGCATGTAGTTGCATTAAATATTCTTTTTATCGCAGTCTGAATATCGAGATTTTTGTGATAGATATCAGCTGCTGACGAACAAACTTACGGCACAGGAATTCGAGAGATACAGGTCGATGAAAATTATTGGCCAATTTTATTGTCGCCATCTTGTTCTCATTAAAAAATATTCTACATCCTTGTATGATGTGAAGATGGACGTTTTCTAATATGAACATTAGTATGTTTGCTTATTGTGATTGAGAAGTATGCCTCAGTTCCCACTTTGAGGCCATGACATTGACTTCGATTTGACCTAGATTTACATGTCGGGTGTCGTCGATGAAGCAGAAGACGTTTACTCATTCGACACATCTTATCGTACTATCTTGTACTATTACGAGGGTCTCCATGTAAATCTTTACTTTGTTAATCTTTTGCCTCTAGTTTGATCCATTTTTAGTTCGCATTATGGTTTTGTTTACGCTTTGGTATTCCCTGGTATTTGGTGTATGAAGTGGAGATGTCAAAATTAGGCACGATACAGACAAGATAAAAATACTTAAAGAAAAACGTAATCCGTTGTAAAACTAATGACTCTGTTACAACCAATTTACAAAATATAGCACAGAAAACAACAGAAGTATAGCTGATTTTAGCTGTTTATATTTATTTCATATTTCTCAATCATTGTTCCATTTCTCTGCGCAAGTTGACGCATGCATCTTATAAGAAGAGTCTTAAAAGGGAGTGATAACAGGATACGCGTCCAGTGCTAAATCACAAAAATAAATACACATACTCATATTCTTTATCGGGATTATAATGTCATGATTTGTCACATTGTAACTCTAGATACCTTAACCCCATTGACCGACCATCCTCGATATCAAAGCGTTACGCTCACCTACGCTCTCTACACCACTAGAAAATGTCATTGAAAAATTGAAGGCTCCGTGTTGATGAGGCAAGAAGACTGGTTCGACCATTTGGTGTAAATCAAAAGATTCTCGTGGTCAGACAACGGTAACAAGAGATCTTGGCACCCACCATCGATGGTTTTTCATTCATTATTAAAAAGATTAATCTTTCTCCTTCTTATTTTAAATTTCATTTATGTATTTTATCTCAGTTCTATGAATTTCTCTTGAAAATTAGTTTAGTTGAAAGAATATCTCTTCTGAGGAGTTTTGTTTTTAAATCTTATTTTAAATTTTAAATCCATCTTGTATTTCTTAAAAATTAACCATAATATACTTCTAAAGTCAACATACAAGATGGCCACATTTTCCTCTTGAGCAGTCCAAAACTAAGACCATGCACAACTAGGACCGAACAGAACCTGCTTATGAAATTTGAAAAGGATCTATCCATTACATCTCAAGAAATAGCGATAACAAAATATTAATCATAAATCCAAGATGGCCACACGTCGGTCATATTGTTTATTTGATCTGTCAGAAAATGGACCATGCACAATTAAGCACCAAAGGGAACCTACATATGAAATTTGAGTATGATCCATCAAGTACTTCTCAAGAAATAGCGATAACAATATTTTACAAATCCAAGAAGGCCGCCTGTCGGCCATATTGTTTATCGGACAGATGGGGGGCTAAAAATTCACAGGCTTTGAAGTCGGTTGTGGCTATTTTGTAATCTTCAAAGGGAATGCATGCACCTTAATGATTGGTAAGAGTTTTTTTTACCTAAGCTTTCCTTCAGTGTTGCCATGGCATATTCCAAGATTGTTGATTTGCATTTTTCATAGACCATTGAACTGTTCAATGAAATGCCTGTGAGGCTTGACTTTATTGGCTCAGACCGTCTGGCCTGGCTTAAAAGAGTTAAAAGTCAGGAAAAAAATTGCTTGAAAATAAGAAACCAGATCATTAAGAGTATGCCCTTATGTCTTATATACATTAGGCCATTGCAGACCCTAAATTAAGAGAAATGTGATCTCGGAGGGCTGAAACAATGCTTGAAGTCTAAAGTGTCATCTATACAGTGTATAGCATATCTATATATGTTTTACTAGCTTATTAATCTATATTTGTAGTTGATCAGTTGTTGGTATGTATCATGGCTATCTAAGAGCCTTGCTTTTGACATGTATTTTGCCAAGGTTTTGTTAATTTTGGCAAAAACGGGCATTCACGTTCCTAACCCTCACATTGAGAGAGCTACCTATCAAATCACGTTCATCTGACACACATCATCAACTGCTTCAGCAAAAAAAAACCCAGACGACATCAGAATGTTATTTGATTTCGATGTACTGCGTAATTGGATTTTGTGGCGTTGTTAAAAAAACTAGACTTAAAATGATTGTCAAAGGTAATATGAGAGAGCACGTTAAACAACAGGAGGAAAAACGTGATCCTCACTTCAGAGGCACACCACCTCCTAACTACTCCAGAGACACACCACCTCCTAACTACTCCAGAGACACACCACCTCCTAGCTAATCCAGAGACACACCACCTCTGACCTACTCCAGAGACACACCACCTCCTAGCTAATCCAGAGACACACCACCTCCTAGCTACTCCAGAGACACAATACCTCCTAGATACTCCAGAGACACACCACCTCCTAGCTACTCCACCTCCTAGCTACTCCAAAGGCACATCACCTCCTAGCTACTCCAGAGGCACCCCACCTCCTAACTACTCCAGAGACACACCACCTCCTAGCTAATCCAGAGACACACCACCTCTTACCTACTCCAGAGACGCACCACCTCCTAGCTAATCCAGAGACACACCACCTCCTAGCTACTCCAAAGACACAATACCTCCTAGCTACTCCAAAGGCACATCACCTCCTAGCTACTCCAGAGGCACATCTCCTTCTAGCTACTCAAGAGACACTTCACCTCCTAACTACTCCAGAGACACACCACCTCCTAGCTACTCCAGAGATACACCACCTCCTAGCTACTCCAGAGACACACCACCTCCCAGCTAGTACAGAGACACACCACCTCCTAGCTACTCCAAAGGCACATCACCTCCTCGCCACTCCAAAGGCACATCACCTCCTAGCTACTCCAGAGGCACATCTCCTTCTAGCTACTCCAGAGACACACCACCTCCTAGCTACTCCAGAGGCACACCACCTCCTAGCTACTCAAGAGACACACCACCTCCTAACTACTCCAGAGATACACCACCTCCTAGCTACTCCAGAGATACACCACCTCATAGCTACTCCAGAGACACACCACCTCCCAGCTACTACAGAGACACACCACCTCCTAGCTACTCCAAAGGCATATCACCTCCTAGCTACTCCAGAGGCACATCTCCTTCTAGCTACTCCAGAGATACACCACCTCCTAGCTAATCCAGAGGCACATCACCTCCTAGCTACTCCAGAGATACACCACCACCTAGCTACTCCAGAGACACACCACCTCCCAGCTACTTCAGAGACACACCACCTCCTAGCTACTCCAAAGGCACATCACCTCCTAGCTACTCCAAAGGCACCCCACCTCCTAGCTACTCCAAAGGCACCCCACCTCCTAGCTACCCCAGAGGCACCCCACCTCCTAGCTACTCCAGAGGCACACCACCTCCTAGCTACTCAAGAGACACACCACCTCCTAACTACTCCAGAGACACACCACCTCCTAGCTAATCCAGAGATAAAGCACCTCCTAGCTACTCCAGAGACACACTACCTCCCAACTACTACAGAGACATACCACCTCCTAGCTACTACAGAGACACACCACCTCCTAGCTACTCCAGAGACACACCACCTCTTAGCTACTCCAGAGACATACCACCTCCTAGCTACTCCAGAGACACAACACCTCCCAGCTACTCCAGACTCCAAGAGCCTTGCTTTTGACATGTATTTTGCCAAAGTTTTGTTAATTTTGGCAAAAACGGGCATTCACGTTCCTAACCCTCACATTGAGAGAGCTACCTATCAAATCACGTTCATCTGACACACATCATCAACTGCTTCAGCAAAAAAAAACCAGACGACATCAGAATGTTATTTGATTTCGAGGTACTGCGTAATTGGATTTTGTGGCGTTGTTAAAAAACTAGACTTAAAATGATTGTCAAAGGTAATATGAGAGAGCACGTTAAACAACAGGAGGAAAAACGTGATCCTCACTTCAGAGGCACACCACCTCCTAACTACTCCAGAGACACACCACCTCCTAACTAATCCAGAGACACACCACCTCCTAGCTAATCCAGAGACACACCACCTTTTACCTACTCCAGAGACACACCACCTCCCAGCTAATCCATGGGCACACCACCTCCTAGCTACTCCAGAGGCACCCCACCTCCTAGCTACTCCAGAGATACACCACCTCCTAGCTACTCCAGAGACACACCACCTCCCAGCTACTACAGAGACACACCACCTCCTAGCTACTCCAAAGGCACATCACCTCCTCGCCACTCCAAAGGCACATCACCTCCTAGCTACTCCAGAGGCACATCTCCTTCTAGCTACTCCAGAGACACACCACCTCCTAGCTACTCCAGAGGCACACCACCTCCTAGCTACTCAAGAGACACACCACCTCCTAGCTAATCCAGAGACACACCACCTCCTAGCTACTCCAGAGACACAATACCTCCTAGATACTCCAGAGACACACCACCTCCTAGCTACTCCACCTCCTAGCTACTCCAAAGGCACATCACCTCCTAGCTACTCCAGAGGCACCCCACCTCCTAACTTCTCCAGAGACACACCACCTCCTAGCTAATCCAGAGACACACCACCTCTTACCTACTCCAGAGACGCACCACTTCCTAGCTAATCCAGAGACACACCACCTCCTAGCTACTCCAAAGACACAATACCTCCTAGCTACTCCAAAGGCACATCACCTCCTAGCTACTCCAGAGGCACATCTCCTTCTAGCTACTCAAGAGACACTTCACCTCCTAACTACTCCAGAGACACACCACCTCCTAGCTACTCCAGAGATACACCACCTCCTAGCTACTCCAGAGACACACCACCTCCCAGCTACTACAGAGACTCACCACCTCCTAGCTACTCCAAAGGCACATCACCTCCTCGCCACTCCAAAGGCACATCACCTCCTAGCTACTCCAGAGGCACATCTCCTTCTAGCTACTCCAGAGACAAACCACCTCCTAGCTACTCCAGAGACACACCACCTCCTAGCTACTCAAGAGACACACCACCTCCTAACTACTCCAGAGATACACCACCTCCTAGCTACTCCAGAGATACACCACCTCATAGCTACTCCAGAGACACACCACCTCCCAGCTACTACAGAGACACACCACCTCCTAGCTACTCCAAAGGCATATCACCTCCTAGCTACTCCAGAGGCACATCTCCTTCTAGCTACTCCAGAGATACACCACCACCTAGCTACTCCAGAGACACACCACCTCCCAGCTACTTCAGAGACACACCACCTCCTAGCTACTCCAAAGGCACATCACCTCCTAGCTACTCCAAAGGCACCCCACCTCCTAGCTACTCCAAAGGCACCCCACCTCCTAGCTACCCCAGAGGCACCCCACCTCCTAGCTACTCCAGAGGCACACCACCTCCTAGCTACTCCAAAGGCATATCACCTCCTAGCTACTCCAGAGGCACATCTCCTTCTAGCTACTCCAGAGATACACCACCTCCTAGCTAATCCAGAGGCACATCACCTCCTAGCTACTCCAGAGATACACCACCACCTAGCTACTCAAGAGACACACCACCTCCTAACTACTCCAGAGATACACCACCTCCTAGCTACTCCAGAGATACACCACCTCATAGCTACTCCAGAGACACACCACCTCCCAGCTACTACAGAGACACACCACCTCCTAGCTACTCCAAAGGCATATCACCTCCTAGCTACTCCAGAGGCACATCTCCTTCTAGCTACTCCAGAGATACACCACCACCTAGCTACTCCAGAGACACACCACCTCCCAGCTACTTCAGAGACACACCACCTCCTAGCTACTCCAAAGGCACATCACCTCCTAGCTACTCCAAAGGCACCCCACCTCCTAGCTACTCCAAAGGCACCCCACCTCCTAGCTACCCCAGAGGCACCCCACCTCCTAGCTACTCCAGAGGCACACCACCTCCTAGCTACTCAAGAGACACACCACCTCCTAACTACTCCAGAGACACACCACCTCCTAGCTAATCCAGAGATACACCACCTCCTAGCTACTCCAGAGACACACTACCTCCCAACTACTACAGAGACATACCACCTCCTAGCTACTACAGAGACACACCACCTCCTAGCTACTCCAGAGACACACCACCTCTTAGCTACTCCAGAGACATACCACCTCCTAGCTACTCCAGAGACACAACACCTCCCAGCTACTCCAGACTCCAAGAGCCTTGCTTTTGACATGTATTTTGCCAAAGTTTTGTTAATTTTGGCAAAAACGGGCATTCACGTTCCTAACCCTCACATTGAGAGAGCTACCTATCAAATCACGTTCATCTGACACACATCATCAACTGCTTCAGCAAAAAAAACCAGACGACATCAGAATGTTATTTGATTTCGAGGTACTGCGTAATTGGATTTTGTGGCGTTGTTAAAAAACTAGACTTAAAATGATTGTCAAAGGTAATATGAGAGAGCACGTTAAACAACAGGAGGAAAAACGTGATCCTCACTTCAGAGGCACACCACCTCCTAACTACTCCAGAGACACACCACCTCCTAACTAATCCAGAGACACACCACCTCCTAGCTAATCCAGAGACACACCACCTTTTACCTACTCCAGAGACACACCACCTCCCAGCTAATCCATGGGCACACCACCTCCTAGCTACTCCAGAGGCACCCCACCTCCTAGCTACTCCAGAGATACACCACCTCCTAGCTACTCCAGAGACACACCACCTCCCAGCTACTACAGAGACACACCACCTCCTAGCTACTCCAAAGGCACATCACCTCCTCGCCACTCCAAAGGCACATCACCTCCTAGCTACTCCAGAGGCACATCTCCTTCTAGCTACTCCAGAGACACACCACCTCCTAGCTACTCCAGAGGCACACCACCTCCTAGCTACTCAAGAGACACACCACCTCCTAACTACTCCAGAGATACACCACCTCCTAGCTACTCCAGAGATACACCACCTCATAGCTACTCCAGAGACACACCACCTCCCAGCTACTACAGAGACACACCACCTCCTAGCTACTCCAAAGGCATATCACCTCCTAGCTACTCCAGAGGCACATCTCCTTCTAGCTACTCCAGAGATACACCACCTCCTAGCTAATCCAGAGGCACACCACCTCCTAGCTACTCCAGAGATACACCACCACCTAGCTACTCCAGAGACACACCACCTCCCAGCTACTTCAGAGACACACCACCTCCTAGCTACTCCAAAGGCACATCACCTCCTAGCTACTCCAAAGGCACCCCACCTCCTAGCTACTCCAAAGGCACCCCACCTCCTAGCTACCCCAGAGGCACCCCACCTCCTAGCTACTCCAGAGGCACACCACCTCCTAGCTACTCAAGAGACACACCACCTCCTAACTACTCCAGAGACACACCACCTCCTAGCTACTCCAGAGATACACCACCTCCTAGCTACTCCAGAGACACACTACCTCCCAACTACTACAGAGACATACCACCTCCTAGCTACTACAGAGACACACCACCTCCTAGCTACTCCAGAGACACACCACCTCTTAGCTACTCCAGAGACATACCACCTCCTAGCTACTCCAGAGACACAACACCTCCCAGCTACTCCAGACTCCAAGAGCCTTGCTTTTGACATGTATTTTGCCAAAGTTTTGTTAATTTTGGCAAAAACGGGCATTCACGTTCCTAACCCTCACATTGAGAGAGCTACCTATCAAATCACGTTCATCTGA
Organism: Mimachlamys varia; assembly: GCA_947623455.1. Lineage (NCBI taxonomy): Eukaryota > Metazoa > Mollusca > Bivalvia > Pectinida > Pectinidae > Mimachlamys > Mimachlamys varia. The sequence goes on from OX392530.1 coordinate 7,798,395, forward strand.
CACACATCATCAACTGCTTCAGCAAAAAAAAACCAGACGACATCAGAATGTTATTTGATTTCGAGGTACTGCGTAATTGGATTTTGTGGCGTTGTTAAAAAACTAGACTTAAAATGATTGTCAAAGGTAATATGAGAGAGCACGTTAAACAACAGGAGGAAAAACGTGATCCTCACTTCAGAGGCACACCACCTCCTAACTACTCCAGAGACACACCACCTCCTAACTAATCCAGAGACACACCACCTCCTAGCTAATCCAGAGACACACCACCTTTTACCTACTCCAGAGACACACCACCTCCCAGCTAATCCATGGGCACACCACCTCCTAGCTACTCCAGAGGCACCCCACCTCCTAGCTACTCCAAAGGCACCCCACCTCCTAGCTACTCCAGAGGCACCCAACCTCCTAGCTACTCCAAAGGCACATCACCTCCTAGCTACTCCAGAGGCACATCACCTCCTAGCTACTCCAGAGGCACATCTCCTTCTAGCTACTCCAGAGACACACCACCTCCTAGCTACTCCAGAGGCACATCACCTCCTAGCTACTCCAGAGGCACATCTCCTTCTAGCTACTCCAGAGACACACCACCTCCTAGCTACTCCAGAGACACAATACCTCCTAGCTACTCCAGAGGCACACCACCTCCTAGCTACTCCAGAGACACACCACCTCCTAACTACTCCAGAGATACACCACCTCCTAGCTACTCCAGAGACACAAAACCTCCCAGCTACTACAGAGACATACCACCTCCTAGCTACTCCAGAGAAACACCACCTCTTAGCTACTCCAGAGACATACCACCTCCTAGCTACTACAGAGACACACCACCTCCTAGCTACTCCAGAGAAACACCACCTCTTAGCTACTCCAGAGACACATCACCTCCTAGCTACTACAGAGACACACCACCTCCTAGCTACTCCAGAGAAACACCACCTCTTAGCTACTCCAGAGACACAACACCTCCTAGCTACTCCAGAGAAACACCACCTCCTAGCTACTCCAGAGACACACCACCTCCTAGCTACTCCAGAGAAACACCACCTCCTAGCTACTCCAGAGACACAACACCTCCTAGCTACTCCAGAGACACACCACCTCCTAGCTACTCCAGAGACACACCACTTCCTCGCCCCTCCAGAGGCACATCACCTTCTAGCTACACCAGAGACACAAAACCTCCCAGCTACTACAGAGACATACCACCTCCTAGCTACTCCAGAGAAACACCACCTCTTAGCTACTCCAGAGACATACCACCTCCTAGCTACTACAGAGACACACCACCTCCTAGCTACTCCAGAGAAACACCACCTCTTAGCTACTCCAGAGACACATCACCTCCTAGCTACTACAGAGACACACCACCTCCTAGCTACTCCAGAGAAACACCACCTCTTAGCTACTCCAGAGACACAACACCTCCTAGCTACTCCAGAGAAACACCACCTCCTAGCTACTCCAGAGACACACCACCTCCTAGCTACTCCAGAGAAACACCACCTCCTAGCTACTCCAGAGACACAACACCTCCTAGCTACTCCAGAGACACACCACCTCCTAGCTACTCCAGAGACACACCACTTCCTCGCCCCTCCAGAGGCACATCACCTTCTAGCTACACCAGAGACACACTACCTCCTAGCACCTCAAGAGACACAAACACCTCCTAGCTACTCCAGAGACACACCACCTCCTAGCTACTCCAGAGAAACAAACACCTCCCAACTACTCCAGAGACACACCACCTCCTCCCACCTCAAGAGACACACCACCTCCTAGCTACTCCAGAGACACACCACCTCCTTGCTACTCCAGAGACACACCACCTCCTAGCACCTCCAGAGACACACCACCTCCTAGCTCCTCCAGAGACACACCACCTCCTAGCACCTCCAGAGACCCATACCTCCTAGCTTCTCCAAAGACACACCACCTCCTAGCTACTCCAGAGACACACCACCTCGTCGCCACTCCAGAGGCATACCACCTCTTAGCTACTCCAGTGGTACACCACCCCTAGCTAATCCAGAGGCAAAACACCTCAATTAAATGCCTATGAGGCTAGTCCTTACTGACTTAGACCGTCAAGCCTGGCTTAAAGGTGTGAAATGTCAGGAAAAATGAAGTTGCTTGAAATGACAAAATAGGACATTAAGATTAATTAGAAAATACCTAAGCGTAAACAAAACCATAAAACGAAACCAAAATCGATTAAAATCAGGGGAAAAAAATGAACAAAGATTTACATGAAGACTCTCGTAAAAGTACAAGAGGATAAGACCAGGTGTTCCGGAAGAGTAAGCGTCTTCTGGTTCATCGACGACACCCGCCATGTAAATCTTTTTCACATCCAAGTAAACAGCAAGTTCTCAAAACGAGAACCGAGTATCATTGTCAATCACAACAAGTAAACAAACTAATGAGCAGACTCAAAAACGCCCATCTTCATATCCCTTAAAGATACAGAATATTGCTCAATGAGACAAAAATTGCGATCATAAAACTTGCCCATAGTTCTGATCAACCTGCATTTCTTGAATCGTTGTGTTGTTAGTTTGTTTGTCAGCAGTCGACAGCGATCATGAAAATCAAGATACCTAGAGCAAGCCCCGGAACATCGAATCAACTGCGACATGTTAACACCATAGATTGGAGAAGCTATCAAGAAAGTTCACAATCGGAAAATTGAAATCATCAAGTTTATCGTATAGCTTAGTAGTAAGCTGTCAATGTTGTTCGTAGTTTAAGTAGAGATCGAGGTAAGCAGCTGATGTAGAAGCGTTTGTTGTGTCCTTTATTTCAAGTTCAGAAGGGTATATACGATCGACGTGGTCAGCAAACTTCTTTTTGTTTATAAGACAACACATCGTCGATATATTTGGCAAGGTTACCTGTCCTGATTAGCTCTTCCACAAATTCAGCCTCGTATGGAAACAATGTTGTCAAGGCAAATGTTAAAACTGTGGAGTTTGAGGGGTGTTTTTTTTTTTTATTAAATCTGCATTTTTACCTTTAACTCAGCTGTTAAACTAATTTTCCTAAAGATAGTCTTCTTGTTATGTTCAGAAGTCTTAATAGTCTCTTGATGATTGAAATACCTCCCTGTATTATTTTTGTGTGATGTTATTCAAAACCGCCATTTGCATTTCAAGGTCAAAACTGAATCTATGTGTACGCTTTGAAAGAGCCACATCTGCCTCTATTCTGTGCTATAGACACCTGAGACTACAACGATATTGTTGGGTTTCTGATTTCATATATTGTGTAATTCAAACGTATCCTATGCTGCATCTTGACACAAAGTCATTTTACTTAAGAATCTCTTATCATATACAGTTTACGATTGAATATATTGAGAAAGTCCATGTGATAACAAACTTGGTGATACTATACACGACTATATTTATGTCATACGTTTTTGTTTCCTATTGATTTAAAATTCAACATAACTATTTAGATGAACTTTAAACAGTTCCATATTTGTTACCAAGGTTTTCTTTGATAACCCTTAAACATATATTTCTATTTTGATAACCAGGGTTTTCTTTTATAACCCTTAAACAGACAGTTCCATTATGATAACCAAGGTTTTCTTTGATAACCCTTAAACAGACAGCTCTATTCTGATTACCATGATTTCTGTGATAACCCTTAAATAGACAGCTACATTTTGATAACCAAGGTTTTCTTTGATAACCCTTAAACAGACAGCTCTATTCTGATTACCAAGGTTACCTTTGATAACCATTACACAGACAGTTCCGTTTTGATAACCAAGGTTTTCTTTGATAACCCTTAAACAGACAGCTCAATTCTGATTACCAAGGTTTTCTCTGATAACCCTTAAACCGATATTTCTGTTTTGATTACCAAGGTTTTCTTTGATAAACCTTAAACATATAGTGTGTTTTGGTAACCAAGGTTTTCTTTGATAACCCTTAAACAGACAGTTCTATTTGATTACCAAGGTTTTCTTTGATAACCCTTAAACAGACAGTTCCATTTTGATAACCAAGGTTTTCTTTGATAACCCTTAAACCGATATTTCTATTTTGATAACCAGGGTTTTCTTTGATAACCCTTAAACAGACAGTTCCATTATGATAACCAAGGTTTTCTTTGATAACCCTTAAACAGACAGCTCTATTCTGATTACCATGATTTCTGTGATAACCCTTAAATAGACAGCTACATTTTGATAACCAAGGTTTTCTTTGATAACCCTTAAACAGACAGCTCTATTCTGATTACCAAGGTTACCTTTGATAACCATTACACAGACAGTTCCGTTTTGATAACCAAGGTTTTCTTTGATAACCCTTAAACAGACAGCTCTATTCTGATTACCAAGGTTTTCTTTGATAACCCTTAAACAGACAATTCTGTTTTGATTACAAAGGTTTTCTTTGTTAACCCTTAAACATATAGTTCTGTTTTGATAACCAAGGTTTTCTTTGATAACCCTTAAACATATAGTTCTGTTTTGATAACCAAGGTTTTCTCTGATTAACCTTAAACATATAGTTCTGTTTTGATAACCAAGGTTTTCTTTGATAACCCTTAAACATATAGTGTGTTTTGATAACCAAGTTTTTTTTGGTAAACCTTAAACAGACAGTTCCATTTTGGTAACCAAGGTTTTCTTTGATAACCCTTAAACATATAGTTCTGTTTTGATAACCAAGGTTTTCTCTGATAAACCTTAAACATATAGTTCTGTTTTGATAACCAGGGTTTTCTTTGATAACCCTTAAAGAGACATTCCATTATGATAACCAAGGTTTTCTTTGATAACCCTTAAACATATAGCTCTGTTTTGATTACCAATATTTTCTTTGATAACCCTTAAACATATAGTGTGATTTGATAACCAAGGTTTTCTTTGATAACCCTTAAAAGACAGTTCCATTTTGATAACCAAGTTTTTTTTTGATAAACCTTAAACAGACAGTTCTATTTTGGTAACCAAGGTTTTCTTTGATAACCCTTAAACAGACAGTTCCATTTTGGTAACCAAGGTTTTCTTTGATAACCCTTAAACAGACAGTTCCATATTGATTACCAAGGTTTTCTTTGATAACCCTTAAACAGACAGTTCCATTTTGGTAACCAAGGTTTTCTTTGATAACCCTTAAACAGACAGTTCCATATTGATTACCAAGGTTTTCTTTGATAACCCTTAAACAGACAGTTCCATTTTGATAACCAGGGTTTTCTTTGATAACCCTTTAACATATAGTTCTGTTTTGATTACCAGGGTTTTCTTTGATAACCCTTAGACAGTTCCATTTTGATAACCAGGGTTTTCTTTGATAACCTTTAAAGAGACAATTCTGTTTTGATAACCATTCGACGGAATCACAAGAACTAACTTTATAATCATGATACATCCACTATTTGGAAGGGGGTAAGGCCAAAGGACGTTGAAAATAACATGCTATATAACAGAGACCGCAATGCTTCAAACTCACCGCCAGGAAAACTGCTGAATAGGCAGACAAAGCAGAATACATCGACGGGAAGGAGGTTCTGTGGACAGAAAGGTCAAGGTTACCGATGATCAAACAGAAACAACAAGATATCTCTACAGTCAGTAAGAGAGACATTCAAGATCAATGTACCATCTATCGCCCTGTTATGTATAATATTATCATAAAATCGTGATGTTATAATGTCGTGTTGTATTTTTAGTGCAATGGCATTGCTTGACCTTTTACTCAGCCATGGTGAGGTTGTAAAACTTGAAACAAACAAAACGACCTTTAGAATAATAGCATCGAGAAAAATGAAATGTTCAAAGCAAATTAATCAGTAGTCGGTGATGAGTGTTCCACAGAACTTGACAGTCATAAAAGACTAGATTCTAATCTCCTGACAGTATTAGCACTGGTATTAAGCAATCCGAATATCTCATTAATATGGCTTTATGTATTTTACATTATCATGACGCCATATTGCCTTCCATATGATTCGTAATGCTTTGTCACAGTACAAGTCGTACTCGAAAATAAACCGAAAAGCATACAGGTTTTAGGAGAATTCGCAAGTGCATATAACAATTATAATTAACGTTACCATGGAGAAATGGTATTAAACATATAAAGAATGATTCTCTTCACAGTTTAACGACGACAGAAGAAAATAAAACTAGAAAATATCTGAGACATGGATGTCCCCGCCAGCATGAGAAATTGATTAATGATTTCAGACAATCAGAGAGTGGTATTTGCACATGCTGCACCTTTGAAAGTAATATATACTGCATCGTACAGCTCCTTTGTCCTTCTAGGACTCGTCAGTGATATCATGGGCCAAAAGGTGGGAATCGAAATTTCCAAAGCTAACGTTAAAGCAGAAGGAAAAGGTGCGTAAAACCCCTTTGATTTATGAATTTAGAAGAAAAATTATGTTAGTACTGTATAATTTGAATTCGTGTACTACGAAAATGTGTATTTTATGTACCGTACCACTACTCAAATGAGATAACTGTAGCTATGGAGGTTCCAGCAAACCTCGGGAACTTGAGATCCACCAGCAGAGCATACCACCTCCTATAGAGAACATTTTCACAAATATTCTACAGCTCTTAATTATTTCGGGATGCACTAACATGGCGAGTCTCGTCGATGAATCAGAAAACGCTTACTCTTTCGGAACATATGGTCTCATTCTCTTTTTCTTTTGTTCATATTTTGCCACTAGTTCAATCAATTTTGAGTTTGGATTAGTGCTTATTGTTAACGCTTTGATATTTTTTTTATTTTTAAAGTATTCTATTATGTCATTAAATTATATCCACAGACTGTGTCTCTAGATTATTCAGTAGACTATATCCCAATTATTTGACCCTAGATTGTATTCCCAGACTATATCTCCAGACTAGTCCTCTAGACTATATCCCTATTATTTGACCCTAGATTATATTCCTAGTCTATATCTCCCGACTAGTCCCCTAGACTATATCCCAATTATTTGATTTTAGATTATATTCCTTGTCTATATCTCCAGACTAGTCCCCTAGACTATATCCCTATTATTTGACACTAGATTATATTCCTAGTCTATATCTCCAGACTAGTGTCCCCTAGACTATATCCCAATTATTTGACCCTAGACTATATTCCTAGTCTATATCTCCAGACTAGTCCCCTAAACTATATCCCTATTATTTGAACCTAGTTTATATTCCTAGTCTATATCTCCAGACTAGTCCCCTAGACTATATCCCTATTATTTGACCCTAGATTATATTCCTAGTCTATATCTCCAGACTAGTCCCCTAGACTTTATCCCAACGTTATTTCATCGAAAATTGTTTCAGCAAATACTGTTTTTATTTTTTTCCTCGTTGCTTACATATGTGTTTATACTGATAAGATAATTTTACCAAGAAACTCAACGTTTGTTGCCTAATGTGAACCATTTGGGTATCCCAGAGGAATCTTGGCGCACACAATCGATAATTTTCATTTGTTCTTAAAAGTTGGATCTTTTTCCTTCTTTTATTCATTTAGAGGTATTTAATCTCAGTTTAGTATATGAAATTTGAACAATCCTCTGAGAAATTTGATAATAGTTAACGAAGGTCTCTTGTATACTTTCAAAGTCAAATTCAAGATGGCTGCGTGTTGGCTATATTATTTTGCGACACAGCTAAATCAACTGTACAATGCACAAAGTTCTAGGGACTGAGGAAAATCTTAATATGAAATTTGAAAAGAATCCATCCAGAATCTTATGAAATAGCGATTACAAACTGTGACTGTCTTAATCAAAGATGGCTACCTCTCGGCCATTTTGTTTTTCGGATCAGCCCAAAAACTGGTCAATGTACAACTAGGAAGCAAGGGGAACTTACATATAAAATTTGAGAAGGATCCATCCAATAGCGATCAAAAACTATTAGTGCAAAATCCAAGATGGCAATTTTGATTTTTGAATCGGCTCAAAAACTGGTCAATGCACAACTAAGGTCAAAGGAGAACCTGCATATGAAATGTGAGAAGGATACATCTAGGACCTCTCAGGAAATAGTGACCAAAAGGATTATTTAAGGACGGAAGGACGGAAGGACGATGGACAGACGGACCACGGACCACAGACCAAGGACGCAAGGTGATTTGAGTAACCCACTTTCTGATAATGGTGGGCAATTTTTTATAAAAAATATTGATATCGACAATGAATACCAGACACATGCTGTGAGCTTACTACCTAGCATATCTAAGTGTCATCTCGTCTGTCTCAGTACAGAGTTCGTCACTTCCTTGACCACCCTGTGCGTCACAAAGCGTGTGGTTTACACGACATAGCTCCAGGAAAACTGGGCGGAGCCGTCCTGTCAACAACTTCGTGACGTCGGCAAACACCATCACTGTGAAGGCCCCGAACACGAACACTCCTTAAATAGTAAAAATGAAAATATTGAAGCGTTATCAAAACCATTAACCGAACTAAAAATTTGAACAAATGAAAGATTTACATGTGTTCCAGAAGGGTCAGCCTCTTCCGCCAAAATAAAGATATGAAGAGTTTTGTATCAAAATGAGTTATTGGTGGTGAGGTCAGTTTAAAAAGAAGTGCAATTAAAAACAAATTAGTTCTAATAAAAACTTATGAATTACAGTTTTGTCAAAATGATTGCACAAACGCTTGATGCTTATAATGTCTTAATATTAAACACAAATTGCACACTTATCTGTCAACATCGAACGAAACAATATATGTTATTTCTAGCTGGCGACAAAAAAAATCGTCTAATTTAAATGAAAACAAGTCTGGACAATACCAAATTCTTACAAGATAAAGATCTAACAGTTATATTCCTAGGACAGGTATTCGCCACATATTATAAGGACGAGTGTTTTTAGGACGGGATTTCATCATTATTTTAAATGTTCGTTCAACTATCTCTAAAAAGTCTATGGTTATAAAAGTCTATGGTTATAAAAAAGATCGATCACTACGGTGCCTTGACATAAACTTACCTATAAATCTAACGAGTCTTCTGACCACCTGCGGAACCTTCATGCCATTACAAGACAACCAGAGTGGTTTCTGCCTCTCGTCAGTGAAGGCCCAAACCCCAATCTCACCTACAAGGACCTGTAAACAAGCATGCAATTGTAACATGAAGCACCCATGTTTCGATCAGTCAGGAGTTGTTTCCCTTTATTTAAAAACAAGGACATAAATTATTATGATTTTTTTTTTTTTTTTGCAAAACTGCATGGTGTAGAAGGCTTTGAAAGGAATCAAATAACTATAACACAGCTCATATAGTACACTAATGATTAAATTACTTTATCTATTCACAAATTTAGCAGTCCAATAATCCTTAAAATGACCCGTGCTCTCTCATCATCAATTTGAGGATTTTCTGGATAATAAAGCTTACTCAAATCAGTTAATCGTTGGGTAGTAACTCACAAATCACAACAGTCAACTGTAAGTATAGTGCCAAATCATGTTGTATATACACATCATTAGAATACCATTACGTCAAGGTCAGATCAGCAACTGATTACTAATTAGATAGGCAATAGTCTTTCTATTAGTTTTTTAAAAGTACTTTTCTGACAGATCTTGGTAGGAGCAAACTTACGACGAAAGGGGGAACGCAGAAACTCAGAGCATAGATCGTGGCGTGGGGAACACTTCCCTCGTAAATAAAGGTGGAAAATCCAGATTCGGCGGACCGGACGCTGATTAACGGATCATTGCAGGAGAATGAAAGTCTGACAATCGGGAAGAGTGTCGTCCATCTGCAAAGGGAAATGATGCGACTTATCTTTATTTCAACTTCCATACATGTTCGTTAGTGAAAAGGGAAACTCGGCAAATAAACATAACCAGGTGGAGAAGAAAGTGAAGGCCGACCAGATCAGTCTCAATACTTAAGGCATTAAGCTGAGTGTTCCTCATTTCACCCCTGAAATTTGTCATAGAAAAAATCGAAAGCTCAGTGTACACCACTGATGAAACGATAACATTGCTATGCTAGCATAACTTATTATTATATGTTTATTAGTAGGCTACTGGCTATATTGTATATAATAACTGACGATGCATTTAAAGTTTATTTGTAGATGTTATTTCTGTATGGAACTGACAATGCTTTAAATGTTTATCAAAGGTAATTTATCGATAGCTTATTTGTAGATTTTACCTTATGTATGAAACTGACAATGCTTTATATGTTTATCAGTGGCAATGTATCGATAGCTTAGTTTTTGATTTTACTTTACATATCAAACTGACAATGCTTTATTTGTTTATGAAAGGCAATGTGTTGTCTGCTTATTTGCAGATATTATTTCTGTATGGAACTGACAATGCTTAATTTGTTTATCAAAGGCAATGCATTGAAAGCTTATTTGTAGATATTATTTCTGTATGGAACTGACAATGCTTAATTTGTTTATCAAAGGCAATGCATTGATAGCTTATTTGTAGATATTATTTCTGTATGGAACTGACAATGCTTAATTTGTTTATCAAAGGCAATGTATTGATAGCTTATTTGTAAATGTTACTTTATGTATGAAACTGACAATGCTTTATAAGTTTATCAAATGCAATGTATTGATAGCTTATTTGTATATTTTGCTTTATGTATGAAACTGACAATGCTTTATAAGTTTATCAAATGCAATGTATTGATAACTTATTTGTAAATGTTACTTTATGTATGAAACTGACAATGCTTTATAAGTTTATCACATGCAATGTATTGATAGCTTATTGGTAGATTTTACTTTATGTATGAAACTGACAATACTTTTATAAGTTTACCAGTGACAATGCATTGATATCTTATTTGTAGTTATTAGTTCATGTAATGAACTCAAATTGTTTTATAAAAAAAATCAGAGAATACCAAAGCGTCAACAAAACCATAATCCGAAATCAAAATCGATTATACTAGGGGCAAAATAGGACCAAAGGAAAGATTTACATGGATACTCTCGTAAAAGCACAAGAGAATAAAACCAGGTGTTCCAGAAGAGTAAGCGCCTTCTGCTTCATTGACGACACCCGCCATGTAAATATTGGTCACATCCAAGTAAGCATCAATCCTCAAAATGAGAACCGAGTCATCATTGTCATCACAACAAGTAAACACACTAACAAGCAAACTCAAAAACGTCCATCTTCATATCACACAAAGATACAGAATATTTCTCGATGATATCAAGATGGCAACCATAAAACTTGCCCATAATTTATCAGTTGTGCCTCCTTTGTGTATGGTATTTACAATGCATTGATAGCTTATCTGTAGTTCTTACTTTATGTATGGAGCTGATTATGCTTTATAAATGAACCAATAGTTCCTTCGGAGTTTTTACCATGTATATGCATGTGTTGCACATGCACATGACTGTAAGGATATCTCATTATGTAACAATCTTAAAAAGGATTTCCTTGGATGATGTTTGATATTGTTTTTATAATTGTGCTCATAGATTATTTCGTCCAATTAAACTACTAAAAAATCAACGTTATGCATGTCGTTGTTGTTGTTGCTGTTTTTGTTGTCATTATTGCCGTCTTCTACAAAAATTGGGTCAACCTAAATCTTCAAAACAATGATCACGTTTCATTACACGTGACTACGTATATTATATTGCAGCCGTACTGGTAGGGCATACGAATTGTTCTTGCTGCCCTTATTTCATGACCCGTAAGAGGCGATAGATTTGGTACCTTTTTTCTTCTCTTATCTCTTTAAATTTTCCATTTCCTACTGTTTCCCTTGACAGCGCTATACTTTTGATCACTAGTTGAGCGTTCGCCCTTTTGAGGAAAGCTTTGGGTTCTGTCCCTTAGTCTCAAAAATGGTAGTTTCTGCTTCCTTTTTGACGCTTAGCAGTTACGGATCGGAACGAATTGTTTATAAATATAAATATAAACTTTATTTATTTTACAACAATTATGAAACAAGTTATAAAACTTATATTAATCACTCTTGTTGGCCCGGATATTAGCGCGCGAGGGGTCTTATTGTGGGAGGAAACCGGAGTACCCGGAGAAAACCCACGTAGTCGGGCAGTTGACCCCATACCTTTTCACATCCGGACGGGGAGTCGAACCCCGGCCGGCTTGGTGAAAGGCAAGTGCGCTATCCACTGCACCACCCGACCACCCGTTTATCCACAATCCACAATTGTTTATCCGTTTTCAGTATATTGGGACTGTGTGGGATATAATGCTGAGAGCCTTCGGCAGTATACTTCACTTTGGTAGCAATCTTAATTGGTACATATTCCAGACGGTCGCAATGAGGCTTACACGAACGTACCACAGCCTCGAAAATACTCACAAACCCTCGCATCGCATAAATGAGGCCGACCTTAAATGACCTTAGCTGTTACACTCTAACAGCACGTTACACAAAACAAACCTAAAAAACCAAACATGTCATTTGTAATCTTAATTTTTGGATTTTTTTTACAGCTGAATTTTCATTTACAAAATAGATATTTCTTATAACCTTTTTTTTCATTTTATAGAACATTGCCAGTTCTTGATAAAAATAAAAATAAAAATATAGGAGAAACATCGAAAACTGTGAAATAATTAGATATTGGACAGTTTGAGCCCTCCTCCCCGCCTCCTCTCCACCTCCTTTAATGTGGTGACAATGCTTTGGTTTAAACATTACAGACAGGGAGATAAAACAAAATGATATGAAACAAGTTTATGATTTGGTTCTCATTTTGATGACTTAATGTTTACTTGGATGTGACCAGGATTTCCATGGCTGGAGTCGTCGATGAAGCAGAAGACGCTTACTCTTTCTGAGCATCTGGTCTTATTCTCTTGTACTTTTACTAGGGTCTCCATGCAAATATTTTTTTGTTCATATTTTGCCCCTAGTTTAATCGATTTCGAGGTCGGATTATGGTTTTGTTGACGCTTCGGTATTCTCTGATATTTTTCTTATATTTCTTCTGATATTTGATTCTTGCGTCAGCGTACACAACACTAACACAGCGAAGGTATTCGGGAATGTATTTTGAGGCCATGTAGATATAGAATCTGTCAAATCGGTTACAGATTATGTATTTCAGCATTACGAACCTTTGACTATATCTTGAACAACATAAAAAGTGATAATAAACTTGACATTACTTTGAAATATTTACCTTCATGTAACCTACAGTTAACATTTGGCTAAACGGCAGTAAGGTTATTTGGCGAGAAAATCATACCATACTAAGATAACAGCCCTGAGATTTCATGGTCTAGGAAAGGGGTAAATGGTCTGGAAGGCTCACCTTATTAACATTTTATAAACAGAAAACTGTGGTACTATTACGAAATGTGATACACTTTCGATTAATTAACAGTATGTGTACGAGGTAATCGCTTTTGTGATGTAGGCAAATTTCAAAATGATGAAGAGTGAGAAAAAAACGCCTTTTCAAGAAAATATTGTCATCCATATGATAATACACCCGCATATGTCTGTAGCTTGTCGCATTGATTCGTTATTCTATGGCTTGATCTGAATATCAAGATTTTCGTGATAGGTGTCAGATATTGACGAACAAACTTACGGTACGATTTGAAATATACAGGTTAATGAAGACAATATGCAAGGTTTATGGTCGCTATCTTGGTATCATTGAAAATATTATACATCCTAATAAAATATGAAGATGGACTTTTTCGGGAAATGCTCATTACTGTGATTGACAATAATACTCGGTTCTCATTTTGAGAACTTTATGTTTACTTGGATGTGCCAAAGATTTGCATGGCAGGTGTCATCGATGAAGCAGAAAACGCTTACTCTTCCGGAACACCTGGTCTTATTCTCTTGTACTTTTACAAAGGTCACCATGTAAATCTGTCCTTTGTTCATATTTTGCCCCTGTTTAAATCGATTTTGAGTTCGGATTATGATTTTGTTAACGCTTCGGTATTGTCTTATTTATTTGAGGCCACTATATTTGCTTTGATGTGATCGGCAGGTGTCGCCGAAGACGCAGAAGATGCTTACTCTTCCGGAAAACTTGGCCTTATTCTATTGTATTTTTTTCAGAGGTCCCCTTGTAAATATTTTCTTTCTTCACAGTTTGCCCCTGGTATAATCCATTTCGGGTTCGGATTATGGTTTTGTTGACGCTTTGGTATTCTAATTTGTTTATAAATCATTGAATAACATTGACCTTTGTTTCAACGGTAGAAATGGGAACTCGTTCGAGTTTGGATGATCAATATGACCAATGTTTACGGCTACATTATCACATCTTCATGAAATTTCCTGTTTTATCGATATTGATACCAGCGTTATGCTCGGGTACTGTTGCTCCGCTGTTAATACCACGTTTTGCTATTTTAAGACATGACATCACTTGTACATACGTATAACAACATGGCGAGTGTCGTCGATGAGGCAGAGGGCCTCAGACCACTACCAAAGGAAATCAAAAATTATACTATCTTAAAATTTTGCATTTAAGAAAGATAATTTGATTTGAATGTCACTTCCCTTCATGTATAGGGGAAAATATAGAAATAAAACCACAAAATATTAATGCGCAAGTCTCATCGCTCAATGTGTCAAACAAAAATCAATCACTAGAATAGATATTGTTGAGCAATTATATGTAAATAAACTGTGCATATCTGTCATAGATCAGTCAGGAAAAAGTATTTAGTAACTCTCCTTATGCACTGCATTCGTGTACAAAAGGTTAATTGAGGTCTGAGACCAGAAGATATTTGCCCTACTGAACTTTGCTTTGTCTTAGTCCTCATAGGTTTAGTTTATTTTGAGTTTAAAGTAGTTATTTTTGTTTTTCTGTTGCACTTACAAAAAACGTCATAGAATACCAAAGCGTCAACAAAACCATAATCCGAACTCAAAATAGATGAAAAGTAGCTCTAGGCAAAATATGACCAAAGGAAAGATTTACATGGAGACCCTCGTAAAATAACAAGAGAATAAGACCAGGTGTTCCGGAAGAGTAAGCGTCTTCTGCATCATCGACGACACCCGCCATGTAATTATTGGTTACATCTAAGTAAACATCAAGTCCTCAAAATGAGAACCGAGTCATCGCATGATGAAATACTGCAATTACATTAGATATAGATGACGGAAGTATGGATTTGTCCACAAACACAATAAATTCAGTTAGAAAAGAGAAAACTTTAACATATATATTTCCACAAACACTGTAGCTATAAATTGTAAAAGTCATAAATATGATGAAATATTGCCATAATTTCAGAAATAATTGCCGTCAGCTTGAAACAACTACATTGTTAGAATATGGCATAGATTATAATAAATTTAAACAAATTAACTGAGTAAACAAAACTTAATGGGCAAGCATATACTTACTGTATTAAATTATGTAAATAAACCAAATTTACCTGAGAAAGTATTCTAACACAACCATGAAAACAAGGATTATCAGTTCCAATAAAAATGTAGCTAAAACGAGGCTGTTTTTTCGCGCCTTTTTTCCATGATCCTCCCCTCCATCTTCCTCTCGGGTTTGGTTAATGATGAACGTTTCAATACCATCCTTCCGGTTGATTTCGTCAGCTGCCATATCTGAGGGGACAAGCAAAGCGTTACAGGAATATTAGAAGACAAAATTAACGTAACGAATTCGGACACACAACAATTGTATGTAGTACAAATGAACAAGCCACACTTTTTTTAAAACAATACACTAATTATTTAGTCAATTACACGTATGCGTAAATGAGTGGTTTTTTTTTTTACAGAACTTAGAAAAAGCATTTACAATTTTGTTTTTAATACTACATACATGTAGTATTACTTCTTTGCGCAACGTTAGGAAGCTTGCGGGAAACAATACATTACTTTAAATTAACATCTTTCACTCGATAGCACTCACATGTCTGTATAGTAGGCATAACATGACTGAAAACCGGCTCTTCGTCGAATCGGAAGAACAGAGGTCAAGTGTAATTTCAACATTAGAATCACTATTTCAAATACCGTTGTATAAGATGTTTATAAGATGTTTAGTTAGAAATATGAAGCTATCACCCAAACATATGTTGCACCTTTCAAATTAAGTAATAGATAGAGTATGCCGAAAAAAAGGAAGTAAACTGTACCATACAGCTATTTCGTCCTTCCAGGACTCGTTAGTAATGCTAGGGGTCAAAAAGCGGAAATTTGGTAGTAGATGCTGAAGGGTCAGGTGTGTAAAACCCCTTTAATTCAATGTATAATTTTAAATCGTGTAATACGAAATTTGTGTATTATGAACCATGCCACTTCTCGAATGAGATAACAGTGGCCATCAAGGCTCCAGCAAACTTCTGGGGTTGAAGAAATCCACTAGCAGAGTCAACCACTTTGTATCATGAAAAGGGAACAGAACCTAACACACACAAACATGTGCTGGGCCTTTAAAATTCAGAAACGCCGAGAAAATGAATTACAAGTCTTCAGTGAATGCTTATTTTCTAGTTTAAACTCAGATTGAAATTAAAAGGTATACATAGTTTGTCGTCTTATATTTGATTCAGTCTTCGTCTAACTTCATCTTAATTTTCCTGTTTGGCTAATTGCCCGATATTTCAATGTTTGTTCCATATGAACTTTAAACCGTCTAAGCACACCTGGATTAAATTCACAGCCACCTTTACACATGAAAGAATAAATAAATGCCGCAAACTGTAGATTTGTCACATTTTCTCTTTGAAAGCTGTAGAGAAGTGTTTAGAGAAAGTCATTTAAAAAGAAATATTACTGAACGAGCCACCAGGGGTCGCCAAATACATGTTTAGTTTCGTATTATTGCTGAAACACCGGACTAATTATGCAACTTAACAAATAAATATGACAGACATCTTTAAACTAATAACGCCGCTAATTGTGATTACTGACGTCACCAACACGGCTAGTGACAATAATGAATGACCCACACTTGCTTGTATTTATACCAGTAATGCACACGTACAGTTGACCATGGGCGTGTAATTAGCTGATATATACATCATCGCTGTCAACTTGTGTACAAATGTGTTTCGTTGTCTATATGTAAAGAGTTAGTATATATCATATGCATATATATATAAAAAAGTAACACTGTATATGGAACAGACAAAAAAATACATTATTGAAATATTCGATAATATTGATAAAAACAGACTGAAAAGTAAATTAAAAACTGTTGGATTTTTAAATTGTAAAGCATGAAAAAAAGTCTTCAAGGCATTAACTCGAAAGGACAAATCGAAATGTAGATCCAGGAATTTCAGAGTTGTCTGAATGTTGGGTCCCCGGTAACATTCAGGATCGTATATCGGCAACAAAGGATAAAGACGACAGCGACAAGTCCATGTCAAAGGGAGACTGTCTTTGTAGTCTTTGGAAAGCCTTTCTGGCGACTATAAAATGCCACAAGTAAAGCTTGAACCCGATCTGGCAGAAAACCATGGTTGAGAAGTTAATAAGCGAAGTATATTTACCCAAAACTGCTAATACTCATAACAGGTATCGGAGAAGCAAATAAATGAGAGAATATCGAAGCGTTAACAAAATCATAATACTGCAACATACAAAATACATAAATCGGAAAGCATGGCATGTTACCACTGAGAAAGAAAAAATTAACAATAGTAAAATTATATCAGTGTCACGAATAAAGATAAAGTTTGGTCTTAATACGAGTGGGGAAGGCTTCATGTCCTTGGGAATTCTTTAAATGTATTCGTACATAAGAAAAACAAATTGTATAAAAAGAAGTGAAGTTATTCCTATTCTACTTAAAAGATATGAAAATCAAAAGTGTTCCATTTTGAGAACCATTACATTGTAATTGATTTCATTTTCATTTATGACAGCTTGTTCGTGTAAAATTAAAATGAAACAGGTTTGATCTTCGTGTTAAACATTTTAAAGCATTTCTTTACCCTTTATACTATCCTCGTTCAAATGACAGACGACGGACATCAACACTTGTTTAATCGTGCTGTTAAACTCAGGTGACTGTAACAAAGAATCACTGTCCGCAATAACAACACGGTAGTTTTGTATATATCTCCATAATATAAAGTATTAATAAGTTGGTGGTACTTATTTGGGTCGTTGGCATAACTGCCCAGATCCGCAATCGCTTTCATATTCCAGATTCTGTTAACTATAATTTATGACCTAGATCGACAGTCTTGTTTGCATGTATTAAGAAGTTTCACAAATATCAATGTTTTCAGCCTTTATCTAATCATCTAATGCATTATCCAATCCGTTTTTTACAAAGCTTAGCAGACAATCTTCCGGATAAATCTTTTGCTTAGGCCTAGTGACCATGCGTTCTGTCAAATAAAAATGTCTTCCGCTTTGTCCTTACCATGGCGTTCGATTTTCGTTAGACAGTGCATTCTCCAAGTTGCCTGTGACATTACCTCAAGATAACCTCACGAGTTTGTAGGTATGGAGTTGCGTCTATGAAATGTTCGGATGCAATGCTTTGTTAATGGACGTTCTCATCCCAACAAGAGAAAATATAGGGACTTGAGATAATTGTTTTGACGATACAATTGTAAAGGTTAATATTATAGGAACTTTTGTGATTTAAATAAGAAATCTATATATAATAGATACCAGCCTGTTTTATGTGTCTCGATTCCTCTTCTATACCCTAGGTGTTATACCGGGAAACTTCTGTGTAACGTGTTTCCTTCAATTTTGCACAATTCTCGTTTGTACTAGATGTCCCGATACAAGGGCGCTTGTCGCTACCTTGTTGGCAGTCTGTACATTTCATAAATTTTAATTTTCATCACAGTAAGATGATGTAACACACACATGTGTTGCACCTTTTAAATTTAGTAAAAGATACAGTATGCAGGAAAAAAAATGGAAAAAAATGCAACATACAGCTGTTTCGTCCTTCTGGCAAGATGCGATTCCTTTATGGCTGGGGTCTATCAACTATTTGCTCATTCTAGAAACTTAAATCTTTACATCTGTGGTAGCAGAAAGCCAGAAGTATCGAATCAAACTATTATTTGAAGCCATGACAGCTGTATGAAATTACTAAATCTAACCCTTTTAGGTCTGATATGCCATCTCCCCTTTCTAATTTTAACCCTTCAAGTCTGATATGCTACATCCCTTTCAAATTCTAACCCTTCCAAGTGTTGTGGGGCCCCCCATCTGTTCCCTTACATGGACTGGGGCTCTTCTGTAGCATTCCGTAAGCATTTTGCTTTCTAAGAATATTTGTTATTGTTGGAAGGGGGGGGGGGGTGTAATGTTTTGTATTTGTTTCTTAGATTTCGAAAAACGTACAACTGCAACCAAGGTAATGTGTTTGAACAGTTATGTTATTTTATAACGTGGTACAGCATTCAGTTTCATGTCACGACATGATATAAGACTACTCATGAAGTTGTATCTTTCACTTATTTAAATCTATAAAATTGCTCCCATCAGCCCTCTACCTCCTGGAAGCGGGTTTGATGCCTATACTTATTGCAGTAACCAGGTGATGTCAATGGGTCGTTTTTTTCCTCGGGAACTCAGGCTTTTTTCCAACACTAAAACACAGCACGTCCTCAAACTAAGCTAAAAATATTGAAATCACCAGTTGTACAGATTAGGTAATATACTTCCCGCGGTGGTTCTCACTAAACATGTGTTGTCGATATCGCATCAACTGAAATAATAACTAAGATAAGATAGCCACACATTGAAAAATGGATGTAGGTTGTTGAAGTATACACTCATATATATACGTGAACAATAGATATCAACTCTGCCGCTTAAGTAATTGACTTCATCAAGTCCTTGACCTGCATAACAGCTTTTTATCGCATTCAATAGTACTTAGACAGTGTCACCAACAACCCCCGCAACCTCCGTAATAACAATCATGTCCAACAGCATTACGTGGAGCCACTCTAACAAGCCAATATTATAGCAGTTAAGTATGGGGTGTCGCACGTGTATCAAACATGTGTACAATTTATTGATATCGCTGTTCAAACGAATAGTAAATTTGTACTTGACATAGTTTTGTTTATTACGCTATGCTGAAAAATGGATAGAAGAGATTATTGAGCGATAATTGAATACTGTAACGTTCATTTGTTGTTTGTGGTTTAACATGCGTACAACCCATACATACTACGTATTTATATCCCTTTTTGAAAAAGCTATTTATACTAAAAGTAATTTGTTTACTCCTCCAAAAAGATCCCGTGGAGAGGGACAGACCCAAAGATCAATCCTTGAAACATATATGTATAAAGTTTGGTTAATGGGTTTATGCCCAGCATCTGTATAGTTTCGGGGTGGGAAGTGGCGTGGCAGGTGCTTGGATCAAATCTATATCATGATTGTGATCGTCTCTTTATGCCCAGCACTTGAGTACGTGTTTATAGTTTCTGAGTGGGAATTTCAACTGTTTAAAAGTTAGGATTTAAGTCTGCAAGGGTGTGGTTGACTCTGGAGTAAAACCTAAAATCATGATTGCGATCGTCTCTTAATGCTCAGTAAATATTTATATAGTTTTGGGGATAGAATCTCAGCCGTTTAAAAAGTTATGATTCAGAATTTGATTCGGCAAGAATGGGGCTCACAATCATAATATCATGATTGTGTTCGTCTCTTTATGTCAAGCTATAGTATATATTGCTATAGGATGGGAATCACACCGAATTCAAGTTAAACCAGTATGTTTTACCTCTAATTTTCCTAAAGGTGCCCGCCCCTCCTGCCCCAGGAGAGTCAGAGTCACCATTTATTCAAAATGTATTCCCCCTTCCCATGCAAAAGGAATTTTCTTACCACATTTGATTCTCATCAATGAGAATTTTATTACTAGTAGCGTTTTAAATGCGTTTTCCTCTATACACCCTAGTGGGCCCCAGTCCTCCAAAAGGTGATTATGGAGGCTCTGGCAAACCTCGGGGACTAAAAAACCACCAGCAGAGTCTGCCACCTCATATCATTAAACATGACCATAGTCTTCGTCCACCCGCAATTCGCAAATGCATGTGCCGTAACTTTGTTCGTCAGCAGCCGACATCAACATGTATTACTAAAATTTCGATTTAGTGATTACCCTAGAATAAGGAATAAACAGCGACATATTAACACCAATAGTTGGAAAAACAGAGGTGTTATCATCGGGAAAGGAGAAGCGGGGAGATCTAAATCGTCACGTTTATCGTATAGCCTTGTAGTAAGGTCGGGACACAGTTTGTTTCCATAGGGATGCCAACAGTCTGCTAGAAAAGCTCTCCTCCAATCTGAACAAAGATATTGTCAACCGGGAATCCCCTAGAAAAGCTTTTGTTTTGTTCTCACCAAATATGTTCCAATATAAAACCATTTATTTGTATCGTCGTCCTCCATCTCTATCCAGAAAAGATACAAAATTAAAACTAAACACAAGTCGATAGTTTTGACCCAGATGGTCCAACAACACTGTACGACCTACATGATAAATATAATAATTTTTATTGACATAAAAGCTTACAAGCCGATGTGGATAAAACAACAGGCAAAGCCTATATTTATTCTCTTCACAAGATGACCAGAGTAAACTTATATAATTAATTTAAATTCGAAAAAATACATTCAGGAAAACTGAAATTAAAAACTAGGCCGAGTATATGTAGATAAAAATAGTACAAAGTAAAGGGAGATAAATCTTTGAAAAGGAATGGGGAGGGAGGTCATAAAATACACTCTTACACTTCATACACACTTTACACACTATGCACATTTTATAATTATTTTAATACTTTCAACACTAATTGACAGTTTTTTGGCCCAAAGTCCTTGTACATGTAACTGCACTAACATAACTGTCAATTAATTAACATTTTATCAAAAAAAACCTCATATATTCAATATGTACATGCATTAATCATCAGCCATGCTTAACGAGTATTATTATATGTATCTTTAAGAAAACACATAAAGACAATTCAGTAAAATTGAATAAAATTTTATTTGATATAAGCTTGGCTTCCTAAGTTATGCAGTTACGTGCCAAAAGTCTTTCATTTTTTTTTTATTTTGCTATATATTCTTTGTATTTCCAACTTTTTCAATGAATTTTCCTGACTTCGTTTATAGATGGATTTTGACAATTTTTTGTCATTAGGTACAAAATATTCAAGGTTTCCTCTCATAATATTTATTTTTTTAATTTTCCGTTGCGTATTTATGAAGCTATACAGAATTGTCTACACAGCTAATTTCAGTTTGACGCCATTTCTCTATATAACGCTACCAAAATGACGTCAAAATGGCGTCAGGAAATTTTGATGTAAATAAATTACGATTTCTCTGGTCATACATAACGAAAACAGTGAAAATATTTTGAAATGAAACAGGAAACCATTCTTTATAAGAACACAAAATTTCATTAAAATTGATCTTTAAACAAAGTCGGGAAAATTCATTGAAAAATGTTGGAAATACAAAGAATATATAGCAAAATAAAAAAAAATGAGAGAATTTTGGCACGTCACTGTATATGAATTCAAACGACGGGATTTTCCAATGAATCCTCAAGTACAATTCTGTTTGTTAGCCCGTCACAATCAGGACAGCCTTATATTTAGAGGGGTTAGTCTCATCTAGCATACATTTGAAAAAATACCTTGTTTCACCTAGCATGCATTTAAAAAATACCTTGTTTCACTAAGCATGCATTTCTGATTTCACACCTATTTACCATTTGGCTATAGTCTGTTTCATAGTGATGTAGGTGGTGTCTTAAGGTATAAATGTATATCATTAAAGAACAACTCTATATCTTGTTAATCAAAATGTAAATAACAGTATCTATGTAATAAATTGGAGCACCATTTTTAGATGTTTTGATGTTAAAAAATATTTTGTTAAAGTATACATTGCAAAAGTTACTTTGCATTGTACACTCTATAATATAACAATACATTATATGTTGCATCATTAAGTTATTGTATCAAAGTGTGCAATGCAAGAGAGTAAGAAGGAATCAAAATCCAGGAAATCCAGCCAGATAATAGCCTATGATACACAATTCAACGATTGATACATTGTCATTTCGTAATGATCAAATCAAATTTAACCTCAAATAGTCAATAATTAAATGACTATTATATGTTGTATTTTCTTTATCAACTGAAAGACATTCTTTATTAGAATATATCTTAGTATTTCATAATCATGAACATACAGATACAAATATTTAAAATGTCTAATGATGCGCTTCCAAAAGATTATACGCTTTGAAACACTTATAAAGTAGATATTTAGAGAGTTATATTTAAATATATGCAACCTAAACATTAACTGAACGGAAATGTGTTCAATGTGAAAAATAAATACAAAAAAAGATATACAATATTTCTATGATGAGCTACATACAAATGTGAAGAGGACAATTAAAAAAAATAGTAAGATAAGATGCAAAATTAATAATAATTTCAAACTAAACGTGTCAATATGACATTGATGACCCACTAAAAACCAATGAGAAGTATTTTTTGTGATTTTTTAAGAAATCTCTTGGTAGCAGGCAAAGCTCTCCAATGTTGGTTCTACATTGTACAGTGTTTTACTGAAATTTTCAAATATAATTTGGCCATAAATCTTGAAAGAGTAGGTGGATCGTAACAAATTAAAGTATAAAAAGTGAACCCAGCTGAACCATTTTTTTTCATTTCTTGCAATACTCACAATAAATATATCCTTAGTTTCTTATAATATTTAGATGGGAAACGACCTAGGATTCGGGGTAGATGATTTGAACATTAAGTATGTTAGGTAAGATAGTTAGTACAATGTATATGATACAGACTATAGTTTACCTGTAATTAAATTACATTGTTCTGTACCTGACACAAAATCTCAATTAGCATACACCCAACACCTTACCTGTATATAAGAAGATACCAAATGTATGCTACGTGAGACGACACCCCTTAGAGAAGTACATTTATATTTATATGATTATGATTACCGTGGCTATTAAAGAAAGAAAATAGTGAAATTATTTGGCAATTATACATAAGACATTCCAGAAATTAATGAGACATTGTTTCATTTTCAGCTGAACAGTTACAAGCAGGACTGTTAGTTAAATGATCACAATATAAACCGAAATTTAAGTTACTACATAAGTTTCTCTGTTGTCTGTTACCTTCAGCTTTAAAAATTATAGAGGATTCCTTCTCAGAAATAATTTCTTTATTTGGATATTTTATCAGTGCAGCAGGATAGGCAGAGTTGAGAAGATCAGTATCAACAGTGTTAATTGTGCGACACATATAGGGAAAGAAGCTGTCAAAGTACTTTCTAGTTCTACATAATGCCACAGGGACCTGAGAATTTGTTACAGCTAGTTTTGGACCTTAACTAGTGTGTTTAGAGTAATTTGACACTTTTTTTGGGGAGGGGGGGGGGGGGGGTTTAGATCGATTTTCGATTAAAAAAAAGCCTGACCATTGACGGGGCATTTTTATCGAAAATTGATCTACCCCCCTATAATGGTGGATTAAAAAGTCTGACTAGTTAGTGTGAGAGGATAGGGGATGTCATCTTGATTGTTAGAAAAGGTCTCTAAAATATCTTGTAAGTATTGCGGTGCCTGACTATGCTTAATTTTGTACGTCATTATATGTATGTGTTTGTTTCGTCTTACAGATAGTGTTTAAATACCCTATTCGTTGTTAAGTTTTTTACGTGATGTCCCAGATCTCATCCCTGTAATAAATTCTTGCTGCCTCTAATTGTATTGATTCTAAATATGTGGTTGTGTCTGTAGACAAGGCATCTAATAACCTGATCCTGATTTGCAAACACTTTTACATTTATTGTTTGCAAAAACAACTGCCTGCTTGACAACCAAAATAAAACTACTTAGTTACACATTGAACGAATTTTCGAAAGATGAAATACAACATATATCTAACCATACATCAGTATTACAATTTTCAAGATACCCGTTACTGAGAAAGACACTGACCTACCTCCTAAACTGTACAAGGATCCTAATCAATAACGTTTAATCGCTGGCTCTTCTTATTGCTCAACCAAGCCATTATCAAAACTTCTCACTACCATTCTTAGTACCGTTAGTTCAGGGCTTCAGCCTTATTGTGACACTATATACTCCAGGAGTGGCATTAACGGGATATGGATTTTGAAAAACTCGAAAGATCTTCTGATCAGTCTTCAGCACCCCCTTCTCAAAAATGTTTCGTCCATCAAAACATTTGATTTTTCTACCCTGTATACTACCATGCCACATACTAAACTGAAAGAACATCTTCGGACTCTTATTATGAGAGATTTTCTTTCCAAGAATGGTGGACGACGACACAAATACATTTGTGTGCTATCTTGAGACAATACTACAAAATCTATAATATACGGAGAAAGAATGATTGAATTCCATGTTGACAACACCCCAGCAGTCCAGTTTACTCAGGTGTAAATGAGTACGTGGTTGGGCAGGTCTAGAAATTGTAGAATACTAGCTGTGAGGGCCGAAATGGCAGCACCGGTTGTATACTCCCCGGGGAGTTGAGAACGATATTGGCTAGTTGCTAAGACCCTATAACCACGGATGATACTTTTAAGACGACCTATAGGTTGTGATAAAGCGGTATATAAGAACCTCGAATTACTATTATTATCATTATACTAAGTAATTAATGTACATAATACGGTCTTTATTTGCAACGCAATAACCTGCTGCTGGCAAGACTTAAAACTAATTTGACTTTGTTTGGTGTAATTATAGTTGATGAATATGTCGTCGATTTATCATAATAATTATACATACAAACAATATCGTATGTAAGTAACGCCCTACGTACGTATCAAGCTTACTTCACTCACCTGACTACTGTATTACTGTAGATAAACTGTTCTACATGTCGACATCCACAAGCTCCCTCACATGTAAAACATAAACTTATAACTTACCTGAACAGTTAAGGTTTCCTTCACATCTGTTCCTCAACACAGGGGCAGCATCTTGAACATAATCCCCTTTCAATAGTACTCCACACTCCACAAGTCAGGGCGATACATTCAACAAAATGTAAAAACGTAAAAGATTTATGTAGCAGATGTCTCCAATTTATAATGTCAGTTTCAATTTTTCGTCCCAGGTGATGTTATATGTCACATTGTCAGCTTAAGGAGGACGTGACAACTTTATGTGAAACAAACTATAACATGCTAATGACTTTATAATTTCTACGCGTTGTCAATTAAATTCTTTTCACGTCACCTGTAAAAATGGTCAACGTGAAATATGTAAGTATTAACAAAATCATCACTTAGGAATGTTAATTAATTATGGGCGAAGGGTTATTAAGTGGCATAATTGAATAATGAGGAAATTTAATTAAGTACTCCATGAAGAAATTATATTGTTGAATGTATATCAGAAATATTTATAAACATATTTGTTTCTTTTATATTTTGAGTTAATCATATTCATGACAAAACAAATTAAATGGTTGATGTTATAAATGTCCCTTTCTTAAACCGCACATATACATGTTTAATAAGGTCATGAGCTAAAAGGTTCCTTCATATAAATCAGTTACTGGTTAAAATATTCAGAACGAAGTATAAATACATGTATTAGAGACATTAATGTATCCTTACGCGTGTATTAGTTTGTATGATTGAATTGCTTGAGCTGGTTTTATCTGGCGGTTTTATCAAATTGTATCATTAACCTCATTCAAGACAGAGGAAGAATATCACATCTATATTGGAATATCCTTGAATTCAGCGAGCCCCATCTATGTAAAAGGCTTGTCAAGGCTTTCTTCATTATAGATGCAAAAGGTTCGTTGAAGTTTGATATCTTCATTGCTGTAGAAAGATCCTCAAATATGTCCAGGCTCGGTAAGTTACGAAGCCCAATAAAAAACTTGCTAGCCTTAATAATGTAAGGAGCTCCTTATAGATGTGTATCCTCAATGATGTATAGGGAGCTCCTTATAGTTGTGTAGCCTCAATGATGTAGGGAGCTCCTTATAGTTGTGTAGCCTCAATGATGTAGGGAGCTCCTTATAGTTGTGTAGTCTCAATGATGTAGGGAGCTCCTAATAGTTGTGTAGTCTCAATGATGTAGGGAGCTCCTTATAGTTGTGTAGTCTCAATGATGTAGGGAGCTCCTTATAGTTGTGTAGTCTCAATGATGTAGGGAGCTCCTTATAGTGGTGTAGCCTCAATGATGTAGGGAGCTCCTTATAGTTGTGTAGTCTCAATGATGTAGGGAGCTCCTTATAGTTGTGCAGCCTCAATGATGTAGGGAGCTCCTTATAGTTGTGCAGCCTCAATGATGTAGGGAGCTCCTTATAGTTGTAAAGCCTCAATGATGTAGGGAGCTCCTTATAGTTGTGCAGTCTCAATGATGTAGGGAGCTCCTTATAGTTGTAAAGCCTCAATGATGTAGGGAGCTCCTTATAGTTGTGTAGCCTCAATGATGTAGGGAGCTCCTTATAGTTGTGTAGTCTCAATGATGTAGGAAGCTCCTTATAGTTGTGTAGTCTCAATGATGTAGGGAGCTCCTTATAGTTGTGCAGCCTCAATGAGGTAGGGAGCTCCTTATAGTTGTGTAGTCTCAATGATGTAGGGAGCTCCTTATAGTTGTGTAGTCTCAATGATGTAGGGAGCTCCTAATAGTTGTGTAGCCTCAATGATGTAGGGAGCGCCTTATAGTTGTAAAGCCTCAATGATGTAGGGAGCTCCTTATAGTTGTGTAGTCTCAATGATGTAGGGAGCTCCTTATAGTTGTGTAGTCTCAATGATGTAGGGAGCTCCTAATAGTTGTGTAGCCTCAATGATGTAGGGAGCGCCTTATAGTTGTAAAGCCTCAATGATGTAGGGAGCTCCTTATATTTGTAAAGCCTCAATGGTGTAGGGAGCTCCTTATAGTTGTGCAGCCTCAATGAGGTAGGGAGCGCCTTATAGTTGTAAAGCCTCAATGATGTAGGGAGCTCCTAATAGTTGTGTAGCCTCAATGATGTAGGGAGCTCCTAATAGTTGTGTAGCCTCAATGATGTAGGGAGCTCCTTATAGTTGTGTAGTCTCAATGATGTAGGGAGCTTCTTATAGTTGTGTAGTCTCAATGATATAGGGAGCTCCTAATAGTTGTTTAGCCTCAACGATGTAGGGAGCTCCTAATAGTTGTGTTGTCTCAATGATGTAGGGAGCTCCTTATAGTTGTGTAGTCTCAATGATGTAGGGAGCTCCTTATACTTGTGTAGTCTCAATGATGTAGGGAGCTCCTTATAGTTGTGTAGCCTCAATGATGTAGGGAGCTCCTTATAGTTGTGTAGTCTCAATGATGTAGGGAGCTCCTAATAGTTGTATAGCCTCAATGATGTAGGGAGCTCCTAATAGTTGTGTAGTCTCAATGATGTAGGGAGCTCCTTATAGTTGTGTAGCCTCGATGATGTAGGGAGCTCCTTATAGTTGTAAAGCCTCAATGATGTAGGGAGCTCCTTATAGTTGTGCAGTCTCAATGATGTAGGGAGCTCCTTATAGTTGTGCAGCCTCAATGATGTAGGGAGCTCCTTATAGTTGTGCAGCATCAATGATGTAGGGAGCTCCTTATAGTTGTGCAGTCTCAATGATGTAGGGAGCTCCCTATAGTTGTAAAGCCTCATTGATGTAGGGAGCTCCTTATAGTTGTGTAGCCTCAATGGTGTAGGGAGCTCCTTATAGTTGTGTAGTCTCAATGATGTAGGGAGCTCCTTATAGTTGTAAAGCCTCAATGATGTAGGGAGCTCCTAATAGTTGTGCAGCCTCAATGATGTAGGGAGCTCCTAATAGTTGTGTAGCCTCAATGATGTAGGGAGCTCCTAAAAGTTGTGTAGTCTCAATGATGTAGGGAGCTCCTTGTAGTTGTGTAGTCTCAATGATGTAGGGAGCTCCTAATAGTTGTATAGCCTCAATGATGTAGGGAGCTCCTAATAGTTGTGTAGTCTCAATGATGTAGGGAGCTCCTTATAGTTGTGTAGCCTCGATGATGTAGGGAGCTCCTTATAGTTGTGTTGTCTCAATGATGTAGGGAGCTCCTTATAGTTGTGTAGTCTCAATGATGTAGGGAGCTCCTTATAGTTGTGTAGCCTCGATGATGTAGGGAGCTCCTTATAGTTGTGTTGTCTCAATGATGTAGGGAGCTCCTTATAGTTGTGTAGTCTCAATGATGTAGAGAGCTCCTTATAGTTGTCAAGCCTCAATGATGTAGGGAGCTCCTTATAGTTGTGTAGTCTCAATGATGTAGGGAGCTCCTTATAGTTGTGTAGCCTCAATGATGTAGGGAGCTCCTTATAGTTGTAAAGCCTCAATGATGTAGGGAGCTCCTTATAGTTGTGTAGTCTCAATGATGTAGGGAGCTCCTTATAGTTGTGTAGTCTCAATGATGTAGGGAGCTCCTAATAGTTGTGTAGCCTCAATGATGTAGGGAGCTCCTAATAGTTGTGTAGTCTCAATGATGTAGGGAGCTCCTTATAGTTGTGTAGCCTCAATGATATAGGGAGCTCCTTATAGTTGTAAAGCCTCAATGATGTAGGGAGCTCCTTATAGTTGTGTAGCCTCAATGATGTAGGGAGCTCCTTATAGTTTTGTAGTCTCAATGATGTAGGGAGCTCCTTATAGTTGTGTAGTCTCAATGATGTAGGGAGCTCCTTATAGTTGTGTAGCCTCAATGATGTAGGGAGCGCCTTATAGTTGTAAAGTCTCAATGATGTAGGGAGCTCCTTATAGTTGTAAAGCCTCAATGGTGTAGGGAGCTCCTTATAGTTGTGCAGCCTCAATGAGGTAGGGAGCGCCTTATAGTTGTAAAGCCTCAATGATGTAGGGAGCTCCTAATAGTTGTGTAGCCTCAATGATGTAGGGAGCTCCTAATAGTTGTGTAGCCTCAATGATGTAGGGAGCTCCTTATAGTTGTGTAGTCTCAATGATGTAGGGAGCTTCTTATAGTTGTGTAGTCTCAATGATATAGGGAGCTCCTAATAGTTGTTTAGCCTCAATGATGTAGGGAGCTCCTAATAGTTGTGTTGTCTCAATGATGTAGGGAGCTCCTTATAGTTGTGTAGTCTCAATGATGTAGGGAGCTCCTTATAGTTGTGTAGTCTCAATGATGTAGGAGCTCCTTATAGTTGTGTAGCCTCAATGATGTAGGGAGCTCCTTATAGTTGTGTAGTCTCAATGATGTAGGGAGCTCCTAATAGTTGTATAGCCTCAATGATGTAGGGAGCTCCTAATAGTTGTGTAGTCTCAATGATGTAGGGAGCTCCTTATAGTTGTGTAGTCTCAATGATGTAGGGAGCTCCTTATAATTGTGTAGTCTCAATGATGTAGGGAGCTCCTTATAGTTGTGCAGTCTCAATGATGTAGGGAGCTCCTTATAGTTGTGCAGCCTCAATGATGTAGGGAGCTCCTTATAGTTGTGCAGCCTCAATGATGTAGGGAGCTTCTTATAGTTGTGCAGTCTCAATGATGTAGGGAGCTCCTTATAGTTGAGAAGCCTCATTGATGTAGGGAGCTCCTTATAGTTGTGTAGCCTCAATGATGTAGGGAGCTCCTTATAGTTGTGTAGTCTCAATGATGTAGGGAGCTCCTTATAGTTGTGTAGTCTCAATGATGTATGGAGCTCCTTATAGTTGTGCAGCCTCAATGAGGTAGGGAGCTCCTTATAGTTGTGTAGTCTCAATGATATAGGGAGCTCCTTATAGTTGTAAAGCCTCAATGATGTAGGGAGCTCCTAACAGTTGTGTAGTCTCAATGATGTAGGGAGCTCCTTATAGTTGTGTAGCCTCAATGATGTAGGGAGCTCCTTATATTTGTAAAGCCTCAATGGTGTAGGGAGCTCCTTATAGTTGTGCAGCCTCAATGAGGTAGGGAGCGCCTTATAGTTGTAAAGCCTCAATGATGTAGGGAGCTCCTAATAGTTGTGTAGCCTCAATGATGTAGGGAGCTCCTAATAGTTGTGTAGCCTCAATGATGTAGGGAGCTCCTTATAGTTGTGTAGTCTCAATGATGTAGGGAGCTTCTTATAGTTGTGTAGTCTCAATGATATAGGGAGCTCCTAATAGTTGTTTAGCCTCAACGATGTAGGGAGCTCCTAATAGTTGTGTTGTCTCAATGATGTAGGGAGCTCCTTATAGTTGTGTAGTCTCAATGATGTAGGGAGCTCCTTATACTTGTGTAGTCTCAATGATGTAGGGAGCTCCTTATAGTTGTGTAGCCTCAATGATGTAGGGAGCTCCTTATAGTTGTGTAGTCTCAATGATGTAGGGAGCTCCTAATAGTTGTATAGCCTCAATGATGTAGGGAGCTCCTAATAGTTGTGTAGTCTCAATGATGTAGGGAGCTCCTTATAGTTGTGTAGCCTCGATGATGTAGGGAGCTCCTTATAGTTGTAAAGCCTCAATGATGTAGGGAGCTCCTTATAGTTGTGCAGTCTCAATGATGTAGGGAGCTCCTTATAGTTGTGCAGCCTCAATGATGTAGGGAGCTCCTTATAGTTGTGCAGCATCAATGATGTAGGGAGCTCCTTATAGTTGTGCAGTCTCAATGATGTAGGGAGCTCCCTATAGTTGTAAAGCCTCATTGATGTAGGGAGCTCCTTATAGTTGTGTAGCCTCAATGGTGTAGGGAGCTCCTTATAGTTGTGTAGTCTCAATGATGTAGGGAGCTCCTTATAGTTGTAAAGCCTCAATGATGTAGGGAGCTCCTAATAGTTGTGCAGCCTCAATGATGTAGGGAGCTCCTAATAGTTGTGTAGCCTCAATGATGTAGGGAGCTCCTAAAAGTTGTGTAGTCTCAATGATGTAGGGAGCTCCTTGTAGTTGTGTAGTCTCAATGATGTAGGGAGCTCCTAATAGTTGTATAGCCTCAATGATGTAGGGAGCTCCTAATAGTTGTGTAGTCTCAATGATGTAGGGAGCTCCTTATAGTTGTGTAGCCTCGATGATGTAGGGAGCTCCTTATAGTTGTGTTGTCTCAATGATGTAGGGAGCTCCTTATAGTTGTGTAGTCTCAATGATGTAGGGAGCTCCTTATAGTTGTGTAGCCTCGATGATGTAGGGAGCTCCTTATAGTTGTGTTGTCTCAATGATGTAGGGAGCTCCTTATAGTTGTGTAGTCTCAATGATGTAGAGAGCTCCTTATAGTTGTCAAGCCTCAATGATGTAGGGAGCTCCTTATAGTTGTGTAGTCTCAATGATGTAGGGAGCTCCTTATAGTTGTGTAGCCTCAATGATGTAGGGAGCTCCTTATAGTTGTAAAGCCTCAATGATGTAGGGAGCTCCTTATAGTTGTGTAGTCTCAATGATGTAGGGAGCTCCTTATAGTTGTGTAGTCTCAATGATGTAGGGAGCTCCTAATAGTTGTGTAGCCTCAATGATGTAGGGAGCTCCTAATAGTTGTGTAGTCTCAATGATGTAGGGAGCTCCTTATAGTTGTGTAGCCTCAATGATATAGGGAGCTCCTTATAGTTGTAAAGCCTCAATGATGTAGGGAGCTCCTTATAGTTGTGTAGCCTCAATGATGTAGGGAGCTCCTTATAGTTTTGTAGTCTCAATGATGTAGGGAGCTCCTTATAGTTGTGTAGTCTCAATGATGTAGGGAGCTCCTTATAGTTGTGTAGCCTCAATGATGTAGGGAGCGCCTTATAGTTGTAAAGTCTCAATGATGTAGGGAGCTCCTTATAGTTGTAAAGCCTCAATGGTGTAGGGAGCTCCTTATAGTTGTGCAGCCTCAATGAGGTAGGGAGCGCCTTATAGTTGTAAAGCCTCAATGATGTAGGGAGCTCCTAATAGTTGTGTAGCCTCAATGATGTAGGGAGCTCCTAATAGTTGTGTAGCCTCAATGATGTAGGGAGCTCCTTATAGTTGTGTAGTCTCAATGATGTAGGGAGCTTCTTATAGTTGTGTAGTCTCAATGATATAGGGAGCTCCTAATAGTTGTTTAGCCTCAATGATGTAGGGAGCTCCTAATAGTTGTGTTGTCTCAATGATGTAGGGAGCTCCTTATAGTTGTGTAGTCTCAATGATGTAGGGAGCTCCTTATAGTTGTGTAGTCTCAATGATGTAGGAGCTCCTTATAGTTGTGTAGCCTCAATGATGTAGGGAGCTCCTTATAGTTGTGTAGTCTCAATGATGTAGGGAGCTCCTAATAGTTGTATAGCCTCAATGATGTAGGGAGCTCCTAATAGTTGTGTAGTCTCAATGATGTAGGGAGCTCCTTATAGTTGTGTAGTCTCAATGATGTAGGGAGCTCCTTATAATTGTGTAGTCTCAATGATGTAGGGAGCTCCTTATAGTTGTGCAGTCTCAATGATGTAGGGAGCTCCTTATAGTTGTGCAGCCTCAATGATGTAGGGAGCTCCTTATAGTTGTGCAGCCTCAATGATGTAGGGAGCTTCTTATAGTTGTGCAGTCTCAATGATGTAGGGAGCTCCTTATAGTTGAGAAGCCTCATTGATGTAGGGAGCTCCTTATAGTTGTGTAGCCTCAATGATGTAGGGAGCTCCTTATAGTTGTGTAGTCTCAATGATGTAGGGAGCTCCTTATAGTTGTGTAGTCTCAATGATGTATGGAGCTCCTTATAGTTGTGCAGCCTCAATGAGGTAGGGAGCTCCTTATAGTTGTGTAGTCTCAATGATATAGGGAGCTCCTTATAGTTGTAAAGCCTCAATGATGTAGGGAGCTCCTAACAGTTGTGTAGTCTCAATGATGTAGGGAGCTCCTTATAGTTGTGTAGCCTCAATGATGTAGGGAGCTCCTAATAGTTGTGTAGCCTCAATGATGTAGGGAGCTCCTTATAGTTGTGTAGTCTCAATGATGTAAGGAGCTCCTAATAGTTGTGTAGCCTCAATGATGTAGGGAGCTCCTAATAGTTGTTTAGCCTCAATGATGTAGGGAGCTCCTAAAAGTTGTGTAGTCTCAATGATGTAGGGAGCTCCTTATAGTTGTGTAGTCTCAATGATGTAGGGAGCTCCTAATAGTTGTATAGCCTCAATGATGTAGGGAGCTCCTAATAGTTGTGTAGTCTCAATGATGTAGGGAGCTCCTTATAGTTGTGTAGCCTCGATGATGTAGGGAGCTCCTTATAGTTGTAAAGCCTCAATGATGTAGGGAGCTCCTTATAGTTGTGTAGTCTCAATGATATAGGGAGCTCCTTATAGTTGTGTAGCCTCAATGATGTAGGGAGCTCTTAATAGTTGTAAAGCCTCAATGATGTAGGGAGCTCCTTATAGTTGTGTAGTCTCAATGATGTAGAGAGCTCCTTATAGTTGTAAAGCCTCAATGATGTAGGGAGCTCCTTATAGTTGTGTAGTCTCAATGATGTAGGGAGCTCCTTATAGTTGTGTAGCCTCAATGATGTAGGGAGCTCCTTATAGTTGTAAAGCCTCAATGATGTAGGGAGCTCCTTATAGTTGTGTAGTCTCAATGATGTAGGGAGCTCCTTATAGTTGTGTAGTCTCAATGATGTAGGGAGCTCCTAATAGTTGTGTAGCCTCAATGATGTAGGGAGCTCCTTATAGTTGTATAGTCTCAATGATATAGGGAGCTCCTTATACTTGTGCAGTCTCAATGATGTAGGGCGCTCCTTATAGTTGTAAAGCCTCAATGATGTAGGGAGCTCCTTATAGTTGTGTAGCCTCAACGATGTAGGGAGCTCCTAATAGTTGTGTAGCCTCAATGATGTAGGGAGCTCCTTATAGTTGTGTAGCCTCAATGATGTAGGGAGCTCCTTATAGTTGTGTAGTCTCAATGATGTAGGGAGCTCCTAATAGTTGTGTAGTCTCAATGATGTAGGGAGCTCCTTATAGTTGTGTAGCCTCAATGATGTAGGGAGCTCCTTATAGTTGTAAAGCCTCAATGATGTAGGGAGCTCCTTATAGTTGTGTAGCCTCAATGATGTAGGGAGCTCCTTATAGTTGTGTAGTCTCAATGATGTAGGGAGCTCCTTATAGTTGTGTAGTCTCAATGATGTAGGGAGCTCCTTATAGTTGTGTAGTCTCAATGATGTAGGGAGCTCCTTATAGTTGTGTTGTCTCAATGATGTAGGGAGCTCCTTATAGTTGTGTAGTCTCAATGAAGTATGGAGCTCCTTATAGTTGTGTAGCCTCAATGATGTAGGGAGCTCCTAATAGTTGTGTAGCATCAATGATGTAGGGAGCTCCTTATAGTTGTGTAGTCTCAATGATGTAGGGAGCTCCTAATAGTTGTGTAGCCTCAATGATGTAGGGAGCTCCTTATAGTTGTTTAGCCTCAATGATGTAGGGAGCTCCTAAAAGTTGTGTAGTCTCAATGATGTAGGGAGCTCCTTATAGTTGTGTAGTCTCAATGATGTAGGGAGCTCCTAATAGTTGTATAGCTTCAATGATGTAGGGAGCTCCTAATAGTTGTGTAGTCTCAATGATGTAGGGAGCTCCTTATAGTTGTGTAGCCTCAATGATGTAGGGAGCTCCTTATAGTTGTAAAGCCTCAATGATGTAGGGAGCTCCTTATAGTTGTGTAGTCTCAATGATGTAGGGAGCTCCTTATAATTGTGTAGTCTCAATGATGTAGGGAGCTCCTAATAGTTGTGTAGCCTCAATGATGTAGGGAGCTCCTTATAGTTGTATAGTCTCAATGATATAGGGAGCTCCTTATACTTGTGCAGTCTCAATGATGTAGGGCGCTCCTTATAGTTGTAAAGCCTCAATGATGTAGGGAGCTCCTTATAGTTGTGTAGCCTCAACGATGTAGGGAGCTCCTAATAGTTGTGTAGCCTCAATGATGTAGGGAGCTCCTTATAGTTGTGTAGCCTCAATGATGTAGGGAGCTCCTTATAGTTGTGTAGTCTCAATGATGTAGGGAGCTCCTAATAGTTGTGTAGTCTCAATGATGTAGGGAGCTCCTTATAGTTGTGTAGCCTCAATGATGTAGGGAGCTCCTTATAGTTGTAAAGCCCCAATGATGTAGGGAGCTCCTTATAGTTGTGTAGCCTCAATGATGTAGGGAGCTCCTTATAGTTGTGTAGTCTCAATGATGTAGGGAGCTCCTTATAGTTGTGTAGTCTCAATGATGTAGGGAGCTCCTTATAGTTGTGTAGTCTCAATGATGTAGGGAGCTCCTAATAGTTGTGTAGCCTCAATGATGTAGGGAGCTCCTTATAGTTGTATAGTCTCAATGATATAGGGAGCTCCTTATACTTGTGCAGTCTCAATGATGTAGGGCGCTCCTTATAGTTGTAAAGCCTCAATGATGTAGGGAGCTCCTTATAGTTGTGTAGCCTCAACGATGTAGGGAGCTCCTAATAGTTGTGTAGCCTCAATGATGTAGGGAGCTCCTTATAGTTGTGTAGCCTCAATGATGTAGGGAGCTCCTTATAGTTGTGTAGTCTCAATGATGTAGGGAGCTCCTAATAGTTGTGTAGTCTCAATGATGTAGGGAGCTCCTTATAGTTGTGTAGCCTCAATGATGTAGGGAGCTCCTTATAGTTGTAAAGCCTCAATGATGTAGGGAGCTCCTTATAGTTGTGTAGCCTCAATGATGTAGGGAGCTCCTTATAGTTGTGTAGTCTCAATGATGTAGGGAGCTCCTTATAGTTGTGTAGTCTCAATGATGTAGGGAGCTCCTTATAGTTGTGTAGTCTCAATGATGTAGGGAGCTCCTTATAGTTGTGTTGTCTCAATGATGTAGGGAGCTCCTTATAGTTGTGTAGTCTCAATGAAGTATGGAGCTCCTTATAGTTGTGTAGCCTCAATGATGTAGGGAGCTCCTAATAGTTGTGTAGCATCAATGATGTAGGGAGCTCCTTATAGTTGTGTAGTCTCAATGATGTAGGGAGCTCCTAATAGTTGTGTAGCCTCAATGATGTAGGGAGCTCCTTATAGTTGTTTAGCCTCAATGATGTAGGGAGCTCCTAAAAGTTGTGTAGTCTCAATGATGTAGGGAGCTCCTTATAGTTGTGTAGTCTCAATGATGTAGGGAGCTCCTAATAGTTGTATAGCTTCAATGATGTAGGGAGCTCCTAATAGTTGTGTAGTCTCAATGATGTAGGGAGCTCCTTATAGTTGTGTAGCCTCAATGATGTAGGGAGCTCCTTATAGTTGTAAAGCCTCAATGATGTAGGGAGCTCCTTATAGTTGTGTAGTCTCAATGATGTAGGGAGCTCCTTATAATTGTGTAGTCTCAATGATGTAGGGAGCTCCTAATAGTTGTGTAGCCTCAATGATGTAGGGAGCTCCTTATAGTTGTATAGTCTCAATGATATAGGGAGCTCCTTATACTTGTGCAGTCTCAATGATGTAGGGCGCTCCTTATAGTTGTAAAGCCTCAATGATGTAGGGAGCTCCTTATAGTTGTGTAGCCTCAACGATGTAGGGAGCTCCTAATAGTTGTGTAGCCTCAATGATGTAGGGAGCTCCTTATAGTTGTGTAGCCTCAATGATGTAGGGAGCTCCTTATAGTTGTGTAGTCTCAATGATGTAGGGAGCTCCTAATAGTTGTGTAGTCTCAATGATGTAGGGAGCTCCTTATAGTTGTGTAGCCTCAATGATGTAGGGAGCTCCTTATAGTTGTAAAGCCCCAATGATGTAGGGAGCTCCTTATAGTTGTGTAGCCTCAATGATGTAGGGAGCTCCTTATAGTTGTGTAGTCTCAATGATGTAGGGAGCTCCTTATAGTTGTGTAGTCTCAATGATGTAGGGAGCTCCTTATAGTTGTGTAGTCTCAATGATGTAGGGAGCTCCTTATAGTTGTGTTGTCTCAATGATGTAGGGAGCTCCTTATAGTTGTGTAGTCTCAATGAAGTATGGAGCTTCTTATAGTTGTGTAGTCTCAATGATGTAGGGAGCTCCTTATACAAATGTAGTTGTGTAGCCTCAATGATGTAGGGAGCTCCTAATAGTTGTGTAGTCTCAATGATGTAGGGAGCTCCTAATAGTTGTGTAGCCTCAATGATGTAGGGAGCTCCTGATAGTTGTAAAGCCTCAATGATGTAGGGAGCTCCTTATAGTTATGTAGCCTCAATGATGTAGGGAGCTCCTAATAGTTGTGTAGTTTCAATGATGTAGGGAGCTTCTTATAGTTGTAAAGCCTCAATGATGTAGGGAGCTCCTTATAGTTGTAAAGCCTCAATGATGTAGGGAGCTCCTTATAGTTGTAAAGCCTCAATGATGTAGGGAGCTCCTTATAGTTGTGTAGCCTCAATGATGTAGGGAGCTCCTTATAGTTGTAAAGCCTCAATGATGTAGGGAGCTCCTTATAGTTGTGTAGCCTCAATGATGTAGGGAGCTCCTTATAGTTGTAAAGCCTCAACGATGTAGGGAGCTCCTTATAGTTGTGTAGTCTCAATGATGTAGGGAGCTCCTAATAGTTGTGTAGTCTCAATGATGTAGGGAGCTCCTAATAGTTGTGTAGTCTCAATGATGTAGGGAGCTCCTTATAGTTATGTAGTCTCAATGATGTAGGGAGCTCCTTATAGTTGTAAAGCCTCAATGATGTAGGGAGCTCCTTATAGTTGTGTAGCCTCAATGATGTATGGAGCTACTAATAGGTGTGTAGTCTCAATGATGTAGGGAGCTCCTAATAGTTGTGTAGTCTCAATGATGTAGGGAGCTCCTTATAGTTATGTTGTCTCAATGATGTAGGGAGCTCCTTATAGTTGTAAAGCCTCAATGATGTAGGGAGCTACTTATAGTTGTGCAGCCTCAATGAGGTAGGGAGCTCCTTATAGTTGTGTAGTCTCAATGATGTAGGGAGCTCCTTATAGTTGTGTAGTCTCAATGATGTAGGGAGCTCCTTATAGTTATGTAGTCTCAATGATGTAGGGAGCTCCTTATAGTTGTAAAGCCTCAATGATGTAGGGAGCTCCTTATAGTTGTGTAGCCTCAATGATGTAGGGAGCTCCTTATAGTTTTGCAGCCTCAATGATGTAGGGAGCTTATTATAGTTGTGTAGTCTCAATGATGTAGGGAGCTCCTTATAGTTGTGTAGTCTCAATGATATAGGGAGTTCATTATAGTTGTGTAGTCTCAATGATATAGGGAGCTCCTTATAGTTGTGTAGTCTCAATGATGTAGGGAGCTCCTAATAGTTGTAAAGCCTCAATGATGTAGGGAGCTCCTTATAGTTGTGCAGCCCAATGATGTAGGGAGCTCCTTATAGTTGTAAAGCCTCAATGATGTAGGGAGCTCCTTATAGTTGTGTAGCCTCAATGATGTAGAGAGCTCCTTATAGTTATGTAGCCTCAATGATGTAGGGAGCTCCTTATAGTTGTAAAGCCTCAATGATGTAGGGAGCTCCTTATAGTTGTAAAGCCTCAATGATGTAGGGAGCTCATTGTAGTTGTGTAGCCTCAATGATGTAGGGAGCTCCTAATAGTTGTAAAGCCTCAATGATGTAGGGAGCTCCTTATAGTTGTGTAGCCTCAATGATGTAGGGAGCTCCTTATAGTTGTAAAGCCTCAATGATGTAGGGAGCTCCTTATAGTTATGTAGTCTCAATGATGTAGGGAGCTCCTTATAGTTGTGTAGTCTCAATGATGTAGGGAGCTCCTAATAATTGTATAGCCTCAATGATGTAGGGAGCTCCTTATAGTTGTGTAGTCTCAATGATGTAGGGAGCTCCTTATAGTTGTAAAGCCTCAATGATGTAGGGAGCTCCTTATAGTTGTAAAGCCTCAATGATGTAGGGAGCTCCTTATAGTTGTGTAACCTCAATGATGTAGGGAGCTCCTTATAGTTATGTAGCCTCAATGATGTAGGGAGCTCCTTATAGTTGTAAAGCCTCAATGATGTAGGGAGCTCCTTATAGTTGTTAAGCCTCAATGATGTAGGGAGCTCATTGTAGTTGTGTAGTCTCAATGATGTAGGGAGCTCCTTATAGTTGTGCAGCCTCAATGATGTAATGAGCTCCTTATAGTTGTGCAGCCTCAATGATGTAGGGAGCTCCTTATAGTTGTAAAGCCTCAATGATGTAGGTAGCTCCTAATAGTGATGTAGCCTCAATGATGCACGCAGCTCATTATAGTTGTGCAGCCTCAATGATGTAGGGAGCTCCTTATAGTTGTGCAGCCTCAATGATGTAGGGAGCTCCTTATAGTTGTAAAGCCTCAATGATGTAGGGAGCTACTTATAGTTGTGCAGCCTCAATTATGTAGGGAGCTCCTTATAGTTGTGCAGCCTCAATGATGTAGGGAGCTCCTTATAGTTGTGCAGCCTCAATGATGTAGGGAGCTTATTATAGTTGTGTAGTCTCAATGATGTAGGGAGCTCCTTATAGTTGTGTAGTCTCAATGATGTAGGGAGCTCCTTATAGTTGTGTAGTCTCAATGATGTAGGGAGCTCCTTATAGTTGTGTAGTCTCAATGATATAGGGAGCTCCTTATAGTTGTGCAGTCTCAATGATATAGGGAGCTCCTTATAGTTGTGCAGTCTCAATGATGTAGGGAGCTCCTAATAGTTGTGTAGTCTCAATGATGTAGGGAGCTCCTTATAGTTGTGTAGTCTCAATGATGTAGGGAGCTCCTTATAATTGTGCAGTCTCAATGATGTAGGGAGCTCCTTATAGTTGTAAAGCCTCAATGATGTAGGGAGCTCCTTATAGTTGTGTAGCCTCAACGATGTAGGGAGCTCCTAATAGTTGTGTAGCCTCAATGATGTAGGGAGCTCCTTATAGTTGTATAGCATCCTTGATGAAGGGAGCTCCTTATAGTTGTGTAGTCTCAATGATGTAGGGAGCTCCTTATAGTTGTGTAGTCTCAATGATGTAGGGAGCTCCTTATAGTTGTAAAGCCTCAATGATGTAGGGAGCTCCTTATAGTTGTGTAGCCTCAACGATGTAGGGAGCTCCTAATAGTTGTGTAGCCTCAATGATGTAGGGAGCTCCTTATAGTTGTATAGCATCCTTGATGAAGGGAGCTCCTTATAGTTGTGTAGTCTCAATGATGTAGGGAGCTCCTTATAGTTGTGTAGTCTCATTGATGTAGGGAGCTCCTTATAGTTGTGTAGTCTCAATGATATAGGGAGCTCCTTATAGTTGTGCAGTCTCAATGATATAGGGAGCTCCTTATAGTTGTGCAGTCTCAATGATGTAGGGAGCTCCTAATAGTTGTGTAGTCTCAATGATGTAGGGAGCTCCTTATAGTTGTGTAGTCTCAATGATGTAGGGAGCTCCTTATAATTGTGCAGTCTCAATGATGTAGGGAGCTCCTTATAGTTGTAAAGCCTCAATGATGTAGGGAGCTCCTTATAGTTGTGTAGCCTCAACGATGTAGGGAGCTCCTAATAGTTGTGTAGCCTCAATGATGTAGGGAGCTCCTTATAGTTGTATAGCATCCTTGATGAAGGGAGCAAGTTTGATTTGACCTAGTCTTATCGGAGGGAGCTCCTTATAGTTGTCTTTCCTCGTTGAAGTAGGAAAGTCAGTCAAGCCTGCGTGCCTCATTTATGTAGGGAGCCCCTTTAAGTTTGCTGGCTTCACTGCACCGTCGTATATACTTATCCAGTGAGAAGTGTTTTTTCTAGTCTAGACTTCAAAACAAAAGTCCGCTAGTATTAGTTTTCCCGAAACAATAAATTAAAATTCCGACAGCAATTGATCGAGGCAATCAGTCATCAATCATACATGTGGAAAGTGGATACATTTAGTCAAAGTTTGGTTGCGTTTTACCACGATATAAGTGCAGTCTGTCTTTGTGTGTCAATCGTTTTACCACTGTATAGGATGTTAGCAGTAAGGGCGAATGTTAGTCAGATATAAATGATATAGTAGGAGAAGACACTTTTATGGACATTTAAGCAAGATGTTACCAAGTATCACCTTTCATAATAAGTTCTTATTCAATCTAAAATGCTTCTCACCACATTCAGCAAGAGGGTTTTTTTTTTTGCTGGGGGAGGGGGGGGGGGGGGTAAATCGTCTTACTTTTTCTGGTGTATGGTCACTTATTTGTATGACCTTTGTTCATCACGTGTTCATCACGTGATGTCATAATTGTACAAGGGCGATGTTCGCGAATAATGTACTCCCTTTAAGGGTTAATCTTCATAGAATAAATAGAGAGGGTTTTTTTAAGCCATCAATCACTATTTATTGCAAATTTAACAGATTAAAGTACCTTGTTCAACTGTATCATGGCTACCATGGACCTTGTGTTTGAAATATTATTTGCTAAGCTTTTCCTTGATTATGGCAAAATATGCGAAAAATTGCATGTTTCAGGATAAAACAATTAGCTATGATGTGTATCATATAAGTAGCTAGCCCGAAACAGC
The DNA here is from genome assembly GCA_947623455.1 of Mimachlamys varia. NCBI lineage: Eukaryota > Metazoa > Mollusca > Bivalvia > Pectinida > Pectinidae > Mimachlamys > Mimachlamys varia. The sequence continues at coordinate 7,840,676 of OX392530.1, forward strand.
AATGTCGTTATACTCTCAAGTGTCTATATTCACATTTGCTCTGTATTTTCCCATTGATACAATGCTCAGAGGCAGTTGCTGTCATACGCCTATAACACCCAGTGCCTCAGACTATAACAACATTTGCTATTGTGACGTCATCACGTTCATTGTTGTCTGCAATTGATTTGCTGTTCAAAATTGGTTCAAACTGAAAGTAACTAAATAAAGCATACTCATTCTATCAAAATGTAAATATAAGTAATGAACATTTCAGCAAACATTATTACAGTCCTATAACACACATTGTTATTACTGACAAACTTACATTAAGCCCTAATGGGCTTTGTTTAGTTTGCCATCAATAGCAATGGGTGTTATAGGACTGTAACAACATTTGCTAAACACACAATAGGAAAATGACTGGATATGGCTCTATCAAAGCGTACATGCGAATGGCCCTGTAAAAGGCATGACTCAAATATACACTTATGAACATAGTGAGATATGACTGCCTTAAAGCAAATTGAAACACTGTGGATTTTGGGCTTCTTCAAGAAATCTATACTTTTGTCTCAAACTCAGCGATTTAACTATTTATTTCCTTAAATAGTCTTCTTGTTATGTTCAGAAGTCTTATTTGTCTCAAATAAGAGCATTTCTGATAATTGAAATACGTCCCAATATGCTTTGTTTGTTTGATTTTATCCACAATCGCCATTTGCTTTTCATGGGCAAAACAGAATAAATGTGCATGCTTTGATAGAACAATATCCAGTCAAACAAATGCCCCTATCGTGTACTATAGATACTTAAGAGTACAACGAAATTGTTGTTTTATGCAGTGTATATGATCTATATGAGCTAAAAGTTTCTTACTGGAACATGCATATTTCGCTAGTTTTGTCAAAATGAACAAACACCTTGGTAAATTACATATCAAAAGCAAGGTCCTTGTTTAGCCATGATGCATACCAACATTAATCAGGCTATACTCCTGGTACAGTAACACTTCTTGACAGAAATACTGTACTGATGAATACGCTTATAGAGGTATCACTTTATATACGGTATGCTATTTAGTTGACCTTTAAATGTCACAACTCTAATACCTGTAATAAAATCCTGCCTTAGTCATAATTTAAGTTTAAGCAGAGAGAGTCTGTTGGGTCCTTAATTTCAAGTTCAGAAGGGTATATATATACGTATATACGATCGATTAGATCAGCAAACGTCTTGTTGTTTATATACAACACATAGTCGATATACCTAACAGTGAAATTGAAAGATATGGCAAGGTTTTTGTTATCCGTTCTGATAAGTTCCTTGACAAATTCAGCCAAAACAGGTCACTAAAGAGTGGGGCACAGTTTGTTCCCATTGGAATGCCAACAATCTGTTGGAAGATCTTTCCTCCGAACTCAACAAAGATATTGTCAACCAGGAATTTAATCATTCGTACTATATCTTATTCAGTATATTTCATCCTAGATCGTGTTGTGTTTTTCACAAAGTATGCTCCAAGATAGCTCACAACCATGTATTTGCATTGTGGTCCACCAAGTTCTTGGAAAAGAAAGCTCTCATAATGAGAGACCGAGGACGTTCTTTCAGTTTGGTATGTCGTATGTGTACAGTATGGAAAAATAAAATGTTTTGATAGACGAAACATTTTTCAAAAGATCTTTCGAGTTTTTCAAAATCCATATCCCGTTAATACCACTCCTGGAGTATACAGTGCCACAATAAGACTTACGCCCGATTTAACGTTACTGAGAATAGTAGTAAGAAATTTTGATTAAGGCTTGGTTGAGCAAAAAGAAGAACCAGTGATAAAACGTTGCTGATGAGGATCCTTATGCAGTTGAGGTATCCAATATAAACAAGGTAGATCATTAACCGGTATTTTGAGAGATTGTAATAATGATGTATGGCTAAATAGTAGTTCATCTTTCACTGATTTACCACAGTTAAGAGCAGCACAGGCCGCAAAATGAGAAAAGAATGAGTGTCTATAAGGCCCTTGTTTGGGCCCCGGTATAATCGGATTTTAACCTCAATTTTTCAGGGATTACACACAGGAAAAAACTAAGGTAAAAGTTTGACGAAGGTAGGTTTTTGCAGGTTCGAAAAGGGGTACGGTAGATAACAAATATAATACGCTGTTTTCAAAGATGACATAACACACACATATGCTGCACCTTTTAAATTTAGTAATATATACAGTATGCCGAAAATGAATTAAACTACACCATACAGCTTCGTCCTCCTAGGATTCCTCATTGATGCTAGGGGCCAAAAGGTGGGAATCCTAAATTCCTAAACTAATGTAGAAGCAGAAGGGCTAGGTGCGTGAAACCTGCTTAGTTTATGAATTTAGAAGTCAAATTAAACTAGTTCTGGATAATTTCAAATCGTGTACAACGAAAATGTGTATATAATGTACCCTGCCACTACTCAAATGAAATTAACTGTGGCTATGGAGGCTCCAGCAAACCTCAGGGACTAAAAAATCCATCTGCAGAGTCTGTCACCCCCTATCATTAAAGATGACGTAACACACACATGTGCTGCACCTTTTAAATTTAGTAATAGATACAGTATGCCGAAAAAATTAATTAAACTGCATCATACATCTGTTTCGTCCTCCTACGACTCTTCAGTGATGCTTGGGGCTAAAAATGATCTTAAAACTGAAATAATGTACGATTTCTGTTTCGAAACACACGTGTAAACTAAAGTCATTAGTTTTCTCAATATATTTTCTTAATTGCAGGCGTACTCGTTTGAGTATACTTACAAATAAATGCAAATTCGCTAGACACTCTCGTTTTGTTTTATACTGAATTATGGTTCGTGAACTCTTCTCAAAATTTACATCAACCAAAGATAATGACTATAGCAACACCATCCACCAAAGATATCGTCCATAGCAACACCATCAACCAAAGATAACGTCCATAGCAACACCATCCACCTAAGATAACGTCAATAGCAACACCATCAACCAAAGATAACGTCAATAGCAACACCGTTCACCTTAGATAACGTCCATAGCAACATCATCCACAAAAGATATCGTCCATAGCAACATCATCCACCTAAGATAACGTCCATAGCAACACCATCAACCAAAGATAACGTCCATAGCAACACCATCAACTAAAGATAACGTCCATAGCAACACCATCAACCAAAGATAACGTCCATAGCAACATTATCCACTTAAGATAACGTCCATAGCAACGTCATCCACCTAAGATAACGTCCATAGCAACACCATCCACAAAAGATAACGTCCATAGCAACATCATCCACCTAAGATAACGTCAATAGCAACACCATCAACCAAAGATAACGTCCATAGCAACACCATCCACCTAAGATGACGTCCATAGCAACACTATCAACCAAAGATATCGTCCATAGCAACAACATTAACCAAAGATAACGTCCATAGCAATACCGTCCACCAAAGACAACGTCTATAGCAACACCATCCACCTAAGATAACGTCCATAGCAACACCATCCACGAAAAATAACGTCCAAAGCAACACCATCAACCATAGATAACGTCCATAGCAACACCATCTACCTAAGATAACGTACATAGCAACACCATTCACCGAAGATAACGTCCATAGCAACACAACACACCTATTATAACGTCCATAGCAACACCATCCACCAAAGATAACGTCAATAGCAACATCATCCACAAAAGATAACGTCCATAGCAACACCATCCACCAAAGATAACGTCAATAGCAACATCATCCACAAAAGATAACGTTCATAGAAACACCATCCACCTAAGAGAAGTCTAAAACAGCCGCATCCACTTTACATAGCGTCCATAGCAATAACATCCACCAAAGATAACGTCCATATCAACACCATCCACCAAAGATAACGTCCATAGCAACATCATTCACCAAAGATAACGTCCATAGCAACAACATCCACCAAAGATATCGTCCATATCAACACCATCCACCAAAGATAACGTCCATAGCAACATCATTCACCAAAGATAACGTCCATAGCAACATCATCAACCAAAGATATCGTCCATAGCAACACCATCTACCAAAGATAACGTCCATAGCAACACCATCCACCAAAGATAATGTATATAGCAACACCATCCACCAAAGATAATGTATATAGCAACACCATCCACCAAGGATAACGTCCATTGCAAAACCATACACCTAGGATAACGTCTATAGCAACACAATCCACCTAAGATAACGTCTATAGCAACACAATCCACCTAAGATAACGTCCAAAGCAACACCATCCACCAAATATAACGTCTATAGCAACAGCATCCACCAAGGATAACGTCCATATCAAAACCATACACCTAGGATAACGTCCATAGCAACACCATCCACCAAAGATAACGTCCATAGCAACACCATCCACCAAAGATAACGTCCATAGCAAAACCATCAACCAAAGATAACGTCCATAGCAACACAATACACCTAAGAAAACGTCCATAGCAACACCATCCACCAAAGATAATGTATATAGCAACGCCATCCACCAAAGATAACGTCCTTGCAACACCATCCACCAAAGATATCGTCCATAGCAACACCATCCATCAAAGATATCGTCCATAGCAACACCATCCATACAGTCATTATCAGCAGCATCCGCCAAAACATGTTCTACTCATATCAATACTTTGTATAATTTAAATGTCAACAGCTGATAAAAAAAAAACTCGCATAATTAAGGAGATCAAATGTATTTATTATTGGAGTAAACATTGTGATGTAATTTCTTCTTCATCACTTCTCAAAAGAAAACTTAAAACACATTATGTCATCAGAAAGTGTGTTACACAAGAACGCATACCTGGACACTATTATAGTGAATGTTTACAGGTACGTACCTGATTTCACCCCAAAACATATACAAATGATATATAAAAACTGTCATACCAAGGGTACCTCGCCTGAAGTCTCTAGCAGCCTCAGCTTTAAATGCAATAAACACAGTTAGCGATAGTGATACTGATAAGTGTTTCGTTGTATTGCTACCAATAAAACCAGTGTACTGTCTGAATAGGTGGTAACTGAACTGTCTAGTTTTTGATAGGATTTGCATGCCACAATATTCCTTGCCCTAAAAAATGTGGTTAAAGTAATAATAAATCATGAAATCAGGAGGAAAAGTACTTCAAAGCTTCCACTGTGTAAAGGGATGTAACTCTACAATATTTTGTGAAAGAACTGCTTCTCATAATAAATTTAAGAAAAGAAACAATAAGACATTAACTAATTCAGCCCTGAAATTTCATAATGCACTATTCTAACCATTGAATTTGATTAGTTAAAATGTGTCTTCAGGGGTGAATAAGTTAAGAACTATGTTGTAAACGAATGTCTAACTTAAATTGAAATGTGTAAACATAACATTCATCAATGGATTATCTCCCTTTACAGTGTTGAAGTAGTCCTTCATATTCAATTGTATTATATTCATATTAACTGCTCAATATTCTTAACTTTTACAAAGATTTATAGTAATGAAAATATTTTCAATGGAATTAAAATATTTTTAATTTAGAAAATGTCGCTTTTTAATCCTTTGCCATGCAATCCTGTTAATACAATTTCTGTTTGATGAATACTTCCAACAATCAAACAGAATAGAATATCAGTATAATAACCTGTTCAGACAGCCCTGACTACAAGGTACTGAAGTACTTAACATCAACAAAGAGTCCATAAATGTAGGGATTTTATTATCTAGATAAATGATGAGAAAACAAATAATTTTCTGTAATTGTACCTTTTTTAGTAGTAGTTTTATTTTAGCGCTTTTCGTGGTGTTTGTGCAGTGCTAATTTAAGTACAGTGCTAAAATTTTGAATTATAACATGTACAAAGTATGTATACAATGTAGTGAAGTTTGTATCAATGTATGTATAATAAAAGTCACTAAGTCACCCAGTCACCCAACAATGGTCGATGTCAGTACAAGCTAGACTATTCTATTGATATTAACCCGGTGAATATTCAAACACAGGTTTGTACCTCCCAACTTCGCTAATTCATGTCCACGCTTATAAATCATATTTTACATTGTTCTGTGATTGCACTAAAATTTAACTGCACTAAAATAAGTACATTTACAGTATGTAAAATAGTGTCAGATCTGATATCTGCTTTGAAAACATGAATAATCTACTGAGACAACGAAAACACTGGAAAAATCGAAATCTCATGATCAGATCAGGAAAAAAAGGTGAAGGTTTGGTCAAAACTATTGCATAGGAAATGATAATAAAAACAAATCTCAGATCAAGAGGACAATCATAAAAAAAATAATAACTAATACATTGTACTGTGTATATATTAAGTCCAATCATCGGTATGTACATCAATTATATACGTAACACCTACAGGATTATATATTACAATGTATCTAATACATTAATGAATGTGTTTAATACAAACAAAACAAACCGGTGTAACTTAGACTCGGGTTACACACTGAAAACAATAACAGTAGCACAAATACTCGTAGGTGATATCCTTACAATTACAAATTTAATGCATCAATCACATTCATGTTTATACCCGTCCGAAGTATCTATTATCTATTATATAACAATTTATATAACATGTGTCTACTGTCTAACATTTCTACAAGTTTAACACGACTTCTTTATACAGATTTCATGTGAAGCAGGATTATTCTGTATCGTTAACAAATGGTGTACAAGTACATAATGTATGTAGATTTCATTTACTATACACAATCACTTTCACTAAATCGTATACGGTACATGTACCTAATATATGTATAGATGTTGGTTACTATACAGTTATCTACACTAAATTGTATACATGTACATAATGTATGTAGATGCTGGTAGATACAGTAGATACAGTTATCTACATAAAATCGTATACATGTACATAATGTATGTAGATGCTGGTTACTATACAGTTATGTACACAAAATCTTATAATGTATATTGTACATAATTATGTTAATTTCAGCTGATATACACTGTCACATACACAATATATTTATTTTATTTACATGTACATGTACATTATACAATATTAAAGTGTAAATTTCTGTTTTTCTATACTCAAACACATTTAAGATGTATTTCATAAGAACTGAAGAGAAACTGAGATTTCTATAAAGTGTGTACCTGTTCAGTATACATCAATGCCCGTACTCTACAATCTAGTTTATACTAAGTTTGCTTTTCAGTATACATCAATGCCCGTATAATCTAGTTTATACTAAGTGTGCATTCCTTCATTATATATTCATATATTATGCCTGTACTGAAGAATAAATTAAAGCCATAACTGAAAGAGATTATCAATTTTCGGACGTGAAAAGGTATACGGATCACCTGCCCGACCACGTGGGTTTTCTCCAAGGTACTCCATAGTAATCACAGAGCTGTAAAGTTCATTATCGCATTAGGGCTAAATCAATGTATTTGCATAAAGTCACTAATATAAATATCAATAGTAGTTGTGTGTGGTAATTTTCCTGACTACGATATTTAGACTCCTGCTGTTGCTATGGGATACCATCTAAAGTTTCTGAGAGTCTGTAATAATTATATCTACTAGTAAGGGGACTAGTTACTCGAGGCATTTTTACCTGAGACATCACGCAACAAGTCAGGTAACCCACAACTATTTGAGGTAATGAAGACGATTCCTTACTCTAAACACCATAAACAAACAATAAATGAATGCTGGACTGGAAATGACTGACACCAGAAAACATACATGTAAAGGTTCTTCAGGGGTGCATCAGATAAAAAAATAAACACGTAAGATAAGAAAATAAACACCTATCAAATATGTATTATTTACAAAACCGGTTTATATACTGGTACAGAAAGATAGAATGTAACAAGATGTATAACAAATGGAGAAACTGAAATGTGAGAAAAACTCTTCATCCTTTATAATATATTTTCATCTATGTGCTAACAACATTTGGATGGACTGAACTAGATACACGTGTATAGATACCATTCAGCAGTGTGTCTTCATCATCTGGATTAATTATAATTAGCTATATTATAAAGTAGGTATTCAGAAGTGTGCCAACGTCACTCGTATAAGTTGCAATAGATATATATATATACTGTTTAACTGTTTGCCAATGTCACTCACATAAGTTGCAGTACATATATACTGTTTAGCTGGGTGCCGCCAACATCACTCGGATAAGTTGCACTAGATATATACTGTTTAGCTGTGTGCCAACATCACTCGGATAAGTTGCACTAGATATATACTGTTTAGCTGTGTGCCAACATCACTCAGATAAGTTGCAGTACATATATACTGTTTAGCTGTGAGCCAACATCACTCATATAAGTTGCCCTAGATATATACTGTTTAGCTGGGTGCCGCCAACATCACTCGGATAAGTTGCACTAGATAGATACTGTTTAACTGTTTGCCAAAGTCACTCATATAAGTTGCAGTAGATATATACTGTTTAGCTGTGTGCCAACATCACTCAGATAAGTTGCACTAGATATATACTGTTTAGCTGTGTGCCAACATCACTCAGATAAGTTGCAGTACATATATACTGTTTAGCTGTGAGCCAACATCACTCATATAAGTTGCCCTAGATATATACTGTTTAGCTGGGTGCCGCCAACATCACTCGGATAAGTTGCACTAGATAGATACTGTTTAACTGTTTGCCAAAGTCACTCATATAAGTTGCAGTAGATACATACTGTTTGGCTGTGTGCCATCATCACTCAGATAAGTTGCACTAGATATATACTGTTTAGCTGTGTGCCAACATCACTCGGATAAGTTGCACTAGATATATACTGTTTAGCTGTGAGCCAACGTCACTCAGATAAGTTGCACTAGATATATACTGTTTAGCTGTGAGCCAACGTCACTCAGATAAGTTGCAGTAGATATATACTGTTTAGCTGTGTGCCAACATCACTCGTATAAGTTGCAGTAGATATATACTGTTTAGCTGTGTGCCAACATCACTTGTATAAGTTGCAGTAGATATATACTGTTTAGCTGTGTGCCAACATCACTTGTATAAGTTGCACTAGATATATACTGTTTAGCTGTGAGCCAACGTCACTCAGATAAGTTGCAGTAGATATATACTGTTTAGCTGTGTGCCAACATCACTTGTATAAGTTGCAGTAGATATATACTGTTTAGCTGTGTGCCAACATCACTTGTATAAGTTGCACTAGATATATACTGTTTAGCTGTGAGCCAACGTCACTCAGATAAGTTGCACTAGATATATACTGTTTAGCTGTGAGCCAACGTCACTCACATCAGTTGCAGTAGATATATATTGTTTAGCTAGGTGCTTTAACCACTTTCCCTCTTGTTTTATATGTTAGACTTTTTAATAGTAAATTATAATGTAGAGAATTTACAATCGAATGAACCAAGAGCACCTTGCACATTTAGTCTGAATACAATAAACTGGTCACACAAATAAAACCATCGATATAAATCTGATGTAATGTATAATCAAATTATTAGATATTAAATGTGATATTTTATATCTTTTTATCAAGTTAAATGTATTTCAGCAGATTCATACATCATTGAATCATAGCATTGAACATATCATCATAGTTATATACTCGCACTCAAGTCTCTCAGAGTATCCCAACACCCTCTCATTAAAGCTGTCAGAGAAGAACTGATAACAGGCTTAGGTCCGATATCCGCCTCTCCATACACACACACAGAAGTCTGACATAACAGTCAAACAGTTTCAGTACGAAAGTTACTTCAAATTTAAGTAACTTTCTACAGATACATATTCAGAACAGATAAAACTTGTTAAGTAAATCAAGTAAATAAGACAGTGTACAATTAATGTGTGCTCATAGGCTGAATCAGAAACTGTAAATAATACACTACAGACACATCTGTTTAATTAGTGGAAATAAAGGATTTTCTCAGACACTTTTTTCCTTTTAGATCTTATTGTATTCATTATGACAGATCTCACAGTATTCATCATAACATATCTCACAGTTGGCCGTTTGAGGATCTTGAGTCCACCCGAAGTGTTCTGTATCCTTGAACTCTGTCCTGATTGAGATCTCAGGCCACGGAAACCTTTTCCTTTTTCAAATTGTCTACATATGGAGATTCATAGCTGGACATTGGTGGGCAGGTACACACTAGATTCTGGTCGCCAAAAATGTCATCAATACGACTCACTGTCGGCCAAAACTTTGATTCTGGTCGGATATAGGGCTGCAAAGAAACAAAGTATATATCAGCTTTTATTGTTAGTACTGGAATGGCTAAAAGTGATTCAGTTTTAGCTATTAGGTAATATACAAATACATTTTTAAAATTAAAGTAAAAACCAAAATGACTTACCAATGGGAAGGCAGCCACCTCCCTGGAATAGGGGTTATCCCACTGTGTCGCCATGACAACCGCTTGACTGTGTGGGGCATTCTGCATCAAGTTAAATATGGTGTTATATAAATATTTAATAGATGATATCCCTACATCATTGTAGAACGAAGTCTAGAATTATTGACTGTATTGTAACCTTTATAGAGTTATTCAATTATCTTTACAGGATAACATTGTCATTTTTATAGCATTACTTAATTATCTTTGCATGATCATATTGTCACTTTCATAGGGTTATTTCATTATCTTCACATGGTCATTTTGTCACTTTTTAGGGTTATTTAATAGACAAATTTTAATATATTTACAGGGTTACATTGTCACCTTTATAAAGATTATAACGTTACCTTTATGGGGTTATTTCGAGAATCAATTTTTCCTTCTTCAATCATCTGGATTTCTTTTCTGATAGCTGAAAAATAGTCAAAGAAACGTTTACAAGAGGTCCATTGGGCCTGCATTGCTCAACTTGTATATACCTCTTCAATTTAACCTTAAACTGGACTAAAATCTATTCATTAATACATGCTTAAACATATTTTACCCCTTTGACCTTTATGTTATGTCAAGGTCATTTTTATTAGCAAACTTGTTTTGGATCCATAGGCTTAGCCACCTGCCAAATATGTCTCTAAGCATTTCAGCATTTCAGAAGAATTTGTTGAAGAGTTTGACATATTTGACCTGTGTGACCTTGAATATGCGTCAAAGTCATATCTTTCAGTACCGGTAAAGTTTGTTTGACTCATTCCTAATGCCTTCAAGTAAACTATCATGATTACTCTAGGCCTATTGGTTTTTGAGGAAAAGTGGTTTCAATGGAAAAGTTAAAGCCAGAAGGCAGACGAATGCCAGGAGCCATACCAATGTCAGTAGATGATTACTTAATACAAGAGGCCCAGAGGGCCTGTATCGCTCACCTGGATAAAATGGTATCAAGGTAATCATGGTAAAATATTTCTAAAAAAGATGCTATGGGCGGGGACAGACACAAAGAATTATCCTTGAAGTACACATGTATATCTGTATAAATTAAAAGATAGGTTAATGGGTGGGTATCTCAACTCAGTGTTTTCAAGCTCAACTGAGAACCAAGGTCCCTAGGGCTGGGCTAGACCCTTATATCAATGATAATATCATGATTGTGTGGTTAAGAAGAAGTCGATTGTTGACGGACGGACGGACTACGGATGCCACAGTATGGCATAAGCTCACCTTGGTCCTTTGGACCAGGTGAGCTAACAATTGTAAGTCTACCATATGTTGTGATACAGTGTGTTCACCTTGAATCGCGCCCAACAGTACAATCCATGTGTTTTAAAACATTAACACTTTCCTTTTTACGTATAATTACGTTTCTAAAACCAGCTTCTATACCTATAAGAGCGTCACAGAATCTGTCTAGCTCCTCCTTATCCTCGGACTCCGTCGGCTCGATCATCAGGGTACCAACCACCGGCCAGGAAGTCGTGGGGGAGTGGAAGCCTGTCAACACAAAGGAATCATCACCACTGAAATGGATCACTCAGTTTTTATAAAAACAGAACACAAAAGATTTAAATTATTTACAGCACAAGTTTTACAACTTCGTTAAAGCTATCAACATTTCCAAGGCACTAAAATGTGTCCTATTTCAAATAGATAAGGAGACTATTTTACCTCAGGATTAAAGTTTACAATAGTCCATTAGTAATTTAGCTTAGATTTAAACATACCATAGTCCTGTAGTCGTTTGGCAACATCCATCACTTCAATATTAGCTGTTTTCTTGAATTCTCGGCAATCGAGGATGAATTCATGGGCAACAAGACCTGTAAGACCAATGAAATGATACCACATGTATATACGTACTTTATATAGGTCAGACATTTAAAACATTAATGGAATGTAATTGAATTTAATGGAAATTTAATGGACGCAGACTAAAAGCCTGTATGTCCATATCAGTAAATATTTCACAAAATTAATATGTAAAAGTATATCATACAACAGATTTTCAATAATCATATACTACATCCCTGAAGTGATCATCCACTAGTTTTTCAAATTGAATAATGGTTTGAGCATTAACAATATGTGTTGGGAGACTATTCCATGTATCAACCACACTATATGTGAAAAAGTTCCTTCTCAGTTCTGTATTACAGCGGTTTTTATACATCATAAAATAATGGCCCCTGGTCCGATGGTTGATGTCAAAAGAAAATAAGTTTCAGGTTACTCTGTTATCGAAAAAGTTATTAATTATTTCAAAAACTGTAATCAAGTCCCCGCATCCTCCTATACTTCAGTGTATTCCTTATTGGGGTTTGAATGTCTCTATATGTGAACATTATTGTAAATATCATGTGTAAAAAAATTCATTGAGAACAAAAATTTATATTAACCTAACACACACACACACTTAAAGAATCAATTTGATGTGGACATCACAGCCAGCTAGGATGGGTAAAGTTATGACATAGATGATATGCAATTAAAGCTGCATATATATAATTTGGCAGTTCTTCAATTTTTTTTTTTAAAGACAGGCTCATGCATAAACTAATGTACATTATCTGCACCTGTAATACGGAGATATAAATCAGGTATCGAAATTAAATAGAATTTTACTTCATTTTGTCTGAATTTTCCACCTTTTGTACTAATAGATAAATCTAGAGACTGTACATCTTCCTAAAATATTACAATTTAATCTAACGTATCTATGAGGATTTTTTTCCATAATCTTTTTTTCTCAGTTTTTAACTAACCATTTTCATTTTTGTACAGTGTTTTGTAATAGCCCTCCAGCCTGGTGCTCATATAATTGGCGTTGAGGATGGCGATCTCTGAGGCGTGGCGCAGGCCCTTAGCTCCCATCATCTTAATGTAGGCCCAGGAAATCGGCAGGATGGCACTGGACCCAAAGGGAGCAGCAGAGACAACTCCGAAGGACTTGGCCTCGGGGCCTGTGGTACCGTACGGCGGAATCACAGGGTGGGTGGGCAGGTAGGGCGCCAAGTGTTTCTTCCTGTTACAACATAAACAAACCCTAATAAACGCTTCTATCATGTAACAAAAGTATAATCTGGAACCATTGGTTTCCAATACATGTTTTTGCGGACATTGAACTGCAGCTGGCATTTATAGGAGATATGAATGCCAAGTTGACAATGACAAATTCAATTAAGCATGCTAGCACTTCTTATTTAATTTGCTTTATAATAGTAAGTATTCATATCCTTTCCATCGTCATCCCGTTCTGTAATTCACCAGAATATGACACTTCTTTGATGATAGACGTCAGTTTTGGTCAGTATGTTGTTGGGCCCCCCCCCCCCATTTATAGAGGCACAAACATCTCACTTAAGCGAATTATGCATTAACAAGCTTCAACGCTCTAAAAGATATTGCCTATGAATGCCAAATGGAAGCACTTCAATACTTGTATTTACTCCCATGTAAGGGGCAGTTATTCTTCTAAATATATTTGCATCAAATCAATGTTCAGGAAAACACAACATTGTGTCATACTGAATGAATGTACAAAAGTTTTTAAAGAGATTGGTTGAAAACTGTAGGAGAATATCTCCAGATTCAGAATATGTAACGGGCAGTAACTCTTACAAATATAAAAGAATCAAGCAGATGTTCAGGAAAACACAACTTTCTGTAACAGGCCCTGTGTTTTCAGCAGAGATTCACTTCCTGTTGATCTGGTCGTACCTCAAACAGAGGATGTAGAAACTATTAATTGTTTTTTCTTGGACTGTTCACTTACACTCCTATAGGCCCCATCCCCGGCCCTCCTCCACCGTGAGGGATACAGAAAGTCTTGTGGAGGTTTACTTACACTCCTATAGGCCCCATCCCCGGCCCTCCTCCACCGTGAGGGATACAGAAAGTCTTGTGGAGGTTTACTTACACTCCTATAGGCCCCATCCCCGGCCCTCCTCCACCTTGAGGGATACAGAAAGTCTTGTGGAGGTTTACTTACACTCCTATAGGCCCCATCCCCGGCCCTCCTCCACCGTGAGGGATACAGAAAGTCTTGTGGAGGTTTACTTACACTCCTATAGGCCCCATCCCCGGCTCACCTCCACCGTGAGGGATACAGAAAGTCTTGTGGAGGTTTACTTACACTCCTATAGGCCCCATCCCCGGCCCTCCTCCACCGTGAGGGATACAGAAAGTCTTGTGGAGGTTTACTTACACTCCTATAGGCCCCATCCCCGGCCCTCCTCCACCGTGAGGGATACAGAAAGTCTTGTGGAGGTTTACTTACACTCCTATAGGCCCCATCCCCGGCTCACCTCCACCGTGAGGGATACAGAAAGTCTTGTGGAGGTCTACTTACACTCCTATAGGCCCCATCCCCGGCTCACCTCCACCGTGAGGGATACAGAAAGTCTTGTGGAGGTCTACTTACACTCCTATAGGCCCCATCCCCGGCTCACCTCCACCGTGAGGGATACAGAAAGTCTTGTGGAGGTCTACTTACACTCCTATAGGCCCCATCCCCGGCTCACCTCCACCGTGAGGGATACAGAAAGTCTTGTGGAGGTTTACTTACACTCCTATAGACCCCATCCCCGGCTCACCTCCACCGTGAGGGATACAGAAAGTCTTGTGGGGTTATACTTACACTCCTATAGGCCCCATCCCCGGCCCTCCTCCACCGTGAGGGATACAGAAAGTCTTGTGGAGGTTTAAGTGAGACACATCAGATCCATAGTCCCCTGGACGACAAATTCCAACCTACCACAAACATAAATACATAACACAAATTAAAGAACACATGTCTTCTTTACACTCATTCACCCCTGCGATTGTATAATGAACTATTTCAAAAAATGAACTGGAAGATTCCAAATGTATCTTCAGGGGTAAATGAGGTTAGGGCTATTCCATTAAAATATCTACCTAACCCCAGGACTCCAAAATTAATCACTTCTACCCATGGTTGGATTTCCTTCCTATTGCTTCTATGTAATTTATAAAAAAAATCATATGGGTGGTACCCTTAACAAAACCTGGGGTCCTGGGGTGGGGTAGAAGTTTTACTGGAATAGCCCTATGCATTTTTTTCTAACTTTGATAAATATGGTACCATTTCTATTAAATACTTTATCAGTCCCAGAATTCTGTTCAACTCAAGTATAGTATCAAAATTAACTTTTGCTAGTTCATGAATGTGTAAAATGAAATGTGTTATTTTTATGCATTTTTTATCATTTTTTATGACTTTATCATGGGTGAAGGTAAAAAAGTCTGAAAATAAATTCAAGTAAGAAAAAGCTGAAAAAATGGAAATAAATTTATTGACCATCCACGCGTCAAAAAATGGATTTCCGTCACAAAACGGAAAACTATCACCAATGCTATATCAAGAAAATAATCTCAAGCTACTATAATTAGAAATGATTTTTCAGCCACGTGGCTTTTTCTCACATCTGACGTTTCCAACCAGTTTCCAAACTCAAGCCCCACTCAAATTTCATAGGAACTATTTCAATCCTTGAATCTGAAGAGTTCAAATGTATTCTCTAGACGTATATGACTCAATTGACACCAACTACTTCTGACATGACCCATTTTCATAAAAGATGTTGCTGTGTCTTCGATTTTGGGATCTAAGGTCAATTTGGGATGTTGAACAACAATTCAGTGGTTCTTGTTTTTGGTTGAGAACTTTGTTTTGATGTAGATGAGCTTACCTGGGCGTTCATGTTGGCTCCGTCCAGGTATACCTGCCCACCGTAATGGTGAATCATGTCGCAGATATCCCTGTAAAATAAAATGTATGTACGTTAGAAATACACGTTAATACCTCGTACATATCACAACTGATCACAGATATCCCTGTAAAACAACATGTGCGTATAGTAGAAATACACGTTAATACCTCGTACACATCACAACTGATCACAGATATCTCTGTAAAATAACATATACATACGTTAGAAATACACGTTAATACCTCGTACATATCACAAACGATCACAATCTTTTTTTACAATCCGTGTTTGCATCAAATTTAAAATGATAGGAGTCAATAAGTACACATGACAGTATTAACTCATTCACCCTTCAAGACACATCTGAACTCTTCCAAAGTAAAGGTCAGACTAGTTCATTACGGAAGGTCAGGGGTTAATCTTAGAGTTAAAGGAGACTATGTACTTTACAACATGACGTACTGTACCTTATATCTTTATCAAACACGCCATTAGTAGAAGGATAGGTGACCATGAGGCAGGCGAGGGTATCCTTGTACTTCTCAGTCTGAAAATAATAAAGATATTTATCAGGACGAACCCATATCAAAAACTGTTTTTATCAAATAATCTTTAGGTTGTACATACAGTGAATATCATAATTTATTAAAACATTTTACATGTATTTTGACATTCCCATGTGGAATTTTTGACAAAAAATGATATTCCCAAATAAGAGGTCAGAACAGATGTACTATTTGCCATCATCTCACAAAAAGACTGAAGTCAATACTGTGTAAAATAATTTGTGTGCTACTTATATGCCACAACGAGATAAAAAACGATGTGATAAAATTGAAATACAAAAAAAAATAGATATGGGGCATATTGAATCTTGTCATTTTCCCATAAAAACTCAGGGGGGGGGGGTGGTTGTTGTTGTTATTTTTCAAAATAGCAGCCAGTCCATACATAATTTCATGGTTTTTGAGATATTTTTGTAAGTTGGAATGGGGAAGATAAGACTTTTTCATGACCAAGTAATTAAGATAGGGAAATTCCACCCTCAGGATTTTCAAATCCGGTAAAACCAAGGGTTTTTTTTCCATATCTTACACCTTTGCTCATGAAAGAGAATTTTCTCTCATTTCAATTCCCTGAATAAGCTCAAAAACCATGAAAACACATTTTGCCTGGCTACCATTTCGAAAATATCAACTTTTCCTTGGAGTTTTTGGACAAAAACGAATCAGTCAGAGAGATTAATCTTACCCCATATTTGTACAGAAATATTAATCTCAACTTTCTAGTGTTTGTAGTTAAAATATTGTAAAATGTTTTTTAATTTCATCACATGTTTTTTTCTTGGCACCTGAGTTAACCGTATTTGTGACATAGCGTCATTGTTATAGCCATTATGTCACGGCGTGTGAGATATGAGATAAAAAGTAGTCTTTTATGACCAGAAGTTAGTAGAGGGAAATTCCACCAACATGATTTTCAAATTTGGCATAGTCCTCGACAAAGCTTACTGTTTTTGTGAAAAAAAACCTGTTTGAAATCTTCCTATCCTACACCCTTGATTATGAAAGATTATTATATAGGCCTACAATATGGCATTTGAAATTTGTATAATTACTTCAGTATTATTTTAATATCTGTTGTATAAGTTCCTTGATTACACAGTGACCAAACAATGATTCATGGTTCAGAGATTCTCTAGACCTTACCATGGCAGCTAGATGTTCCATGCTGACGGCCCCATTTTTGTCGATGTTGATGGGCTGGATCTTCATGCCAGCCATCTGGGCGCTGGCCGGGTTGGTACCATGAGCAGAGACCGGGATCAGACAAACCTACAGCATAAGGCGTGGTGTAAACATACAGTCTAAGGGGAGATAATCCAAAACTCGACAACTAATGTTGCCTTTGCCTAAACATGATTAAATTTAAACTATGTTTATTTACAACAAAGGAAACTAGAACATACACTGACAGGTAAGCAAGGCCCCGCTGTGGGGCTGGAACACCATCCTTCCTACTATAGACAAATATACCCCTAAAGGAGATAGTGATTTTTTGTGTGATATCTTTCAATTTTTTATTGTGAATAATAAAGTCCTGTATGAAGTTTGATTTAGATTGGCCCAAGGAAACTTAAGTTATTGATGGGAAACAAAAGTGCTGACGGACAGACAGACACAGACAGACAGACAGACAGACAGACAGTGATTACTATAGGCCACCCGCACGAAATTGCAGGGCCTTAATAAAGGTTAATGTAGAGACATTTAGTTTACTGGGCATGTCTATGAGTCTCAAAATACAGGTGTTTGCGAAATGCTCACCTCAATACTACTACACATGCAAGAAGTTGAGTTAAATTTCAGCTTTAAACATTATGTTGGAGTGGAAAGAGACTAGAAAATTACTTACCGTTCTCTGTGCCTGTCCTTTGGCCTTTAGATAAGCCATGATAGCTCTCAGCCCAGCGTACTCCCCCTGGGCACCACTGTCAACAGTCATCAAAACATTGATCACCTGCATTTTCCGAACAACTACACGTATGTAATGACTTCTGTAGATTTAGTCTTTCATGCAAGTCTAACAGTGTCCTTATTATTTCAATCTATGACTAAAATCTATACATCCTTTTCTTTATCATAATCTGAGTCAACACTTATCTTATCTAGAATAGTCCTGGTTTAAGCCAGGCCTTCACCCCTGATTTTGTTACTGTAAACCAAATTATCTTCGCCGCAATTTAATTCAACATTTTCAAATGAAACGACTATTTTGCGATGATGTAATTTCACAATAAATATGGTCATAAATCCTATGTACAGTACTCCTACAGTTTGCATACCTCTAATTAAAACTATTTCACGGGGAATAATTTGCGCGAATTTTAATCAACCGCGAAATACACGAAAATGAAGTGCACACGGAAATAAGTTGGTTTACAGTATGATAAGGTAAACATCAATATTTGGGTACATCTGTACTTAAATCTTTTCCTGAACAAGACAATTCAGCCTAATAAGGAGCCAATACTAGGCAACACCTACCTGTTCGGTTGGAATGAGATTTTATCATAACCGGTGATTTCACACAAATCTCTCTCCAACTCCTCAAACATTTCCCTATAGCCCTCTGTCTGGGGCAGGGGTACGAAAGGGTGGATGTTGGCAAACTCATTCCAGGAGCATGGCTACAACATTTAACATAACATCTACATGAACACCCATAGCATTTACGATTGATACAGAGGAAACACAAGTCGGTGATATGCTTTATACCGTGCCCTGATGCTTAAATGAGAAAATATATCAGACTTGGCTATCCTTTGATACATGATGTATGGACAACACGAGTCTTTCACCGAGGATTGATATTCCCTTATTCCCTTAGAAATTATTCTTTTTCTCTTAACCTCTACACCAAATGTGAATCATATATCTGATGTTAGCATTGCAGGCTAATTTCAGATTTGCGATAACATTTATGGATTGTTGACGTGACATCATTGTATTGTTGACATGACAACATAACACTGTTAGAAATAGGGCAATCACCCTCATGTGAATCCTAGGCTAAGATAAGGATATATATAGAACCTGGCCTTGGTTTCATCAACGTTCCTTCTTTTAAGGAAACTCCTTAACTTAAACATCTCCATAGGAAAGCATTACAGAATTTAAGGGGAAAATCCTTAGTTAAAGAACTTTCCTTAAATGCTGTAATGCTTTCCTATGGATATTTTCAAGTTAAGGAGTTTCCTTAAGTTAAGGAACATTGATGAAACCAGGGCCTGTAAGATAAGGATATACAGCACCATTAAGATGAGGATATATAGCACCTGTACGATAAGGATATATAGCACCTGTACGATAAGGATATATAGCACCTGTACGATAAGGATATATAGCACCTGTACGATAAGGATATATAGCACCTGTACGATAAGGATATATAGCACCTGTACGATAAGGATATATAGCACCTGTACGATAAGGATATATAGCACCTGTACGATAAGGATATATAGCACTGATAAAAGAAAAAATGCACCTGTCCCAGTATGAGAATAATACAATTTATTATCTTTAACTGTAGCAAAACTGGATTGCGGGTAAAGGCTTTGTTTCTATATCTCCACATAATACTAACCAAGGCTTACAGAAAATTAGACCCAAAAATACTTCTACTCAAACAATATTGACTATCTTTACAATGTATTTCACATTATATATATACCCGGTAATACTTCATCTAGAACATCGAAACATGTGCAATACATATTTATCAACAATATATATATATCATATGGATTGTCAACTTAAATCATTAGCTTGCCAATAAAAACATCGCGGTGAGAAAATTCTACAAAAAGTCTAAGAAGTCATGGTTAGAAGTACAGTATATTCCTCTTTATATCATGTTGCATTTGTCAGACAAAAACATGATATTAACAGGAATGTTTTTTTCACTAAATCTAGTGCATTTCCAATCTCCATAACTAAAAGTAAGCTATTCAATGTACATATGAAGATGTTTAAATATATAGATAACATTATTTCAATAAAAAACATTTTTGGGGTTATTTTTTAATTTCTATGCAACATTTTGTACAAGTTGTATTTGAAATCAATGGAAATGACATCATTTTCTTGACATTTTATATGAATGGTTAAAAAAAACATGATATTAAGAGGAATTCACCTCAAAATACCTGATATTAACTAAATAAAATTACATAGATTATATAAAGAGAAAAATGGTACTTGTGATAAACATGATATAAACAGGAATGTGATATTAACGGGAGTGATATTAAGTGGAGTCCACTGTATCAGCAGGTTATACGACAAGTTTACCATCATTTCTGTGGTACTGTTGAGCTTCATAGTACAGGAACCGAGCGGAATCATAGAGTGAACCAGAGATAAATCTTTGTTTTCTAGGTACTTCATGTATCGTACAATGTTCGTCTCCGACTGGTATCTGGAAAATGAAATATGAAAACAACGTAGAAGTGTTTTTAGAGAATCCTTAGAGGATATTTTAATTTTTATCATTTATCCATTTTTTTATCATTTCTTATAACAAATACAGTGTACATAAAAAGAAGAGAAACATTTTGCTTCTTATTTGAAAAACAAACAAGGTATCACAAATGATACAAATCCCCTCGCATGCTAACACATGAACTCTGATGCAAAATGGGGGGGGGGGGGGGGGGGGGGGAGTGTTGTGTTATTGCAGGATATTAAAATAACATCAGTTGTCATTTGCACTGAACTGCAATAAACATGGATGGGCTTATTATCAGGCATGGGCTCATTGCCAGATAAATATGGTATATATTGTTATGCATTCAACAGTATCTGGTTACGCATTACACTAGCAACTTCATTTCCTGATAGTGATTATAATTATGGGTGTATCTAAATGCATATATAAGCATTCTCTTTTGTTCAGAAGGTTTAATTGGCATAGTACATGATTATTTTCTATAAATAGTAACGCTGACCTTGACCTTGACCTTGGCACCCTGAAACACGAACTTGTTCGAGGAATTCATATGCTGGACCCATATATGAAGTTTGGTCAGGATCCGTTCAGAAATGAAGTTGCAATAGTCCTGACAAAGATTTTCTACAAATAGTAACGGTGACATTGACCTTGACCTTGGCACCCTGAAACACGAACTCGTTCGAGGTATTACCATGCTGGACCCATGTAGGAAGTTTGGTCAGAATCCGTTCAAAAATGAAGTCGCAAGAGCGCTGACAAAAAGTGAACATAGGTATGTACGAACGGAAAGCTATATCCCCTCCCCAACTTTCGTCGCGAGGGGATAATAAGAGTCACAAAACTGGAAATCAAAACAACCATAAATGGTCTCTGTAAAAGTAATACCATGGACAGAGAATTTTACATCTTTAAGCTTGAAATTGTTGGGTTTTTTTTTATATTTTTGTCCCTATATGGGTTTAATTAGACTATCAAACCTGTTAAAGACAGGGTGTTGTAAGAAGGTACTAGTTCTCCTGTAAGGTGAGCTCCTGATACTGGTGGCAGGCTCCGGACCTAGCTCTTCTGCCAGAGATTCCTTTATAGGAAAAACAGTCATATCATCAGCTATGAGATATAAAATCCATTATAAGAGAGGTAAGATGAAAAGCCAAAACACACGTGCATCTTAATAACACTTTAATCTAGATATCAGAAATGCGTAAGAAACTTGAGAACCTACCGCGGAATCTCGACAACCTATAATCTCCAAAAGGTCTTTCAGGTCTGACCTCTCGACTGTCTCATCTAGGGAAACACCCACCTGGTAAGAAAACAAACTCGGAAGGTAAATTTTACTTTAACAATTAACATATTGCTTTTCTCCAGAAAAAAAACTTTCACATATACACACATTTTAGCTTTGATTATATCAATTTTTTTTATCAATCTAAAAAAGTGAAATCTGATTTAAATTCTTGAAGAGTTGAAGTGGAAACATCTGACATTTTTGTTTTGTGTTGTCATGTTGTTGAAAATGTAAAAAGAAAACGAACTATTCTCTTGTGATCAAATACGTTTTATGAGAATGAGTACATCATCAACACTTACATGTCCATCTCCGTAATAACGAAGATTAATCTTTTTAACACTAGCTCTGTGAAGTATCTCTGCCTGTCCATTCTTTGGCATGAATCGTAGTGTATCGAAACACATCTCTGTCCTTAGGTTGTGGCCTGCTTTCTTTATTCCTATAAATAAGAACATTGTGTTTGCATATTTAACATATTTTAATAAAATAATAAGTCACACCTGACTTCCAGATCAGGGCCCAGTTGTTCAAAGGGTGATTAGCTTAATCACTATTTAACAACATTTTTCAAACTTAAATAATTTTGTCAATATACAAGTTACAATTTTAAAATTCTGTATGTTAATTAAAAATATTAGGTATTTGATATCTGCAAAGTTGTAATTAAATCTATGGTTTTATTTTAAAGTAACAGGATAATTAAAA
Organism: Mimachlamys varia; assembly: GCA_947623455.1. Taxonomy (NCBI): domain Eukaryota; kingdom Metazoa; phylum Mollusca; class Bivalvia; order Pectinida; family Pectinidae; genus Mimachlamys; species Mimachlamys varia. The sequence continues at coordinate 7,863,843 of OX392530.1, forward strand.
TTTGCACTAATCACTGATTAAGCTAATCATCTTTTGAAAAACTGGGCCCTGGCGTTTAGCTGCATTAAACTGATCGAAGATTTTCTAAAACTAAAATTTCAATGATTATGGATTTCTGATCTTATTTGCTCATCAAACTGTAGTCAAAAGTCAAATGTGATCTATATCTTAAAGAATCACTGAAAATTACTTTAGGTACCTTTACTTCTGTAACTTGAAGTTCTGAAAATCAAACCAGAACTTTAAAGGGCAACATGCTTATTGAAAAATATATATAACTTGAGCAGTTGAAACTTACCCGAATTCTGTTAAACTTTGTTGTGAATTATTTTGATACCTATTAGAATAAACATTCATGCAGGCTATTTGATGCACTGATAAACTGTTTTTTCTTTCCTTGAAATAACTTTATTCTTAGACCAGGAAAATTTTGAAAGTTTTAAAGGATAACAACAATATCGAAATTGAATCAACATTATTGCCGATTTAAGTCCTTATATGACTTTACCTATATAGCCCTGACTTCTCATATTAGCAACCATACCTTCAGCAAGTATGAGTGTGGCATGGTGAACACGTTTTCCGATGTGCTTCAGTCCGTCTGGTCCATGGTAAATAGCATACATGGCGGACATGTTGGCTAGGAGAGCCTAAAAATTGATAAATATTTGTAGAGTAAACTTATTTTTTCAATTGATGTTATTGAAACAATTGTGGTTGAGTCTATACCACTCATTAATGACCAAGGGTGTCAGATAAGGAAATTTCAATCAAGGAGTTTTCAAATTGGTAAAACCTGAGGCTTTGCCAAGGGTTTTGCCAAATTTGAAAATCCTGATGGTGGAATTTCCCTGACACCCTTGCATTGGTCATGAAAGTGTTTTCTCTCGTTTCAACTACGTGAATATGCTCAAAAACCATGAAAATATATTTTGACTGGCTAGCATTTTGAAAATATGAACTTGTGCAAAAATTAATCTCAACTTTTTAATGTTCACGATTAAAAATATTGTGAAAGGTTTTAATTTCATCACATCGCCTTTGTCTCTTTTCAGCATCAGATTTAACTGTATCCGTGACGGCACGCCGTGGCTGTATTGCAATGGGTAGATGTGTAATACAACCACAGCGATCATAGGTGTATTGCCCTAGACACGCCAGTATTACACACCTAGAAATGAGAGAAAACCACAGCGATCATAAGTGTATTGCCCTAGACACGCCAGTATTACACACTTAGAAACGAAAGAAAAATAAATATGCCACACAATATCTTCACAGCCATCCCAATTTGCAGTTGCATTCAAGAATAAGGAAATGGACTCCTGTTCAAGTAGCTGAAATACTTCTTGTTGATGTCTATTGCAATAGGACTTGTAACAGAAAACAGATCCAGTTATCAATTCACCATTTCTTGGTAAATTAATGTCAAGGGATAGATTCTTGGCTAAAATGTAGTTTTTACATCTATCTGTCACCAAAGAAGCCCATTAAGGTTGGAGGTGGCAAATCCATGAACATTTTAATTCATACTGAAGAGTTATCTCCTTTACACAAGCTCTGTAATACTGTCTTGCCTACCTTATCTCAACACCATTTAGATACAGTTTTAAAAGTTATAGTGGGAATAGAGAAAGCTTAATCATTTTGATAGATTTGATTTAAAGGTGATTCATTACCTGTGCTGTACAGGTGATTAATTTACCTGTGCTGTACAGGTGATTTATTTACCTGTGCTGTACAGGTGATGACTTACTTGTATTGTACAGGTGATTAATTAACCTGTGCTGTACAGGTGATGACTTATCTGTGCTGTACAGGTGATTTATTTACCTGTGCTGTACATGTGATGACTTACCTGTACTGTACAGATGATGACTTACCTGTGCTGTACAGGTGATGACTTACCTGTGCGGTACAGGTGATTTATTTAGCTATGCTGTACAGTTGATTTATGTACCTGTGCTGTACAGATGCTGACTTACCTGTACTGAACAGGTAATTAATTTAGCTATGCTGTACAGGTGATGACTTATCTGTGCTGTACAGGTGATTTATTTACCTGTGCTGTACAGGTGATGACTTACCTGTACTGTACAGATGATGACTTACCTGTACTGTACAGGTGATGACTTACGTGTACTGTACAGGTGATGACTTACCTGTGCTGTACAGGTGATGACTAACCTGTGCGGTACAGGTGATTTATTTACCTGTGCTGTACAAGTGATTTATTTACCTGTTCTGTACAGATGCTGACTTACCTGTACTGAACAGGTAATTAATTTAGCTATGCTGTACAGGTGATGACTTATCTGTGCTGTACAGGTGATTTATTTACCTGTGCTGTACAGGTGATGACTTACCTGTACTGTACAGATGATGACTTACCTGTACTGTACAGGTGATGACTTACGTGTACTGTACAGGTGATGACTTACCTGTGCTGTACAGATGATGTCTAATCTGTGCGGTACAGGTGATTTATTTACCTCTGCTGTACAGATGATGACTTACCTGTACTGAACAGGTTATTAATTTAGCTATGCTGTACAGGTGATTTATGTACCTGTGCTGTACAGGTGATGACTTACCTGTGCCCTACAGGTGATTTATCTACCTGTGCTGAACAGGTGATGACTTACCTGTGCCCTACAGGTGATTTATCTACCTGTGCTGAACAGGTGATGACTTACCTGTGCTGTACAGGTGATTTATTTACCTGTGCTGTACAGGTGATGACTTACCTGTGCTGTACAGATGATGACTTACCTGTGCTGTACAGATGATGACTTACCTGTGCTGTACAGGTGATGACTTACCTGTGCTGTACAGATGATGACTTACCTGTGCTGTACAGGTGATGACTTACCTGTGCTGTACAGATGATGACTTACCTGTGCTGTACAGGTGATGACTTACCTGTGCTGTACAGATGATGACTTACCTGTGCTGTACAGGTGATGACTTACCTGTGCTGTACAGATGATGACTTACCTGTGCTGTACAGGTGATTTATTTACCTGTGCCGTACAGATGATGACTTACCTGTGCTGTACAGATGATGACTTACCTGTGCTGTACATGTGATTTATTTACCTGTGCCGTACAGATGATGACTTACCTGTGCTGTACATGTGATTTATTTATCTGTGCCGTACAGATGATGACTTACCTGTGCTGTACAGATATTACTGGTGGCCTTGTCTCGTCGAATGTGTTGTTCTCTTGTCTGTAGGGCAAGCCTATAGGCATCATTTCCGCTGGCATCCCTGCAGTTGTAAATTGTTTCATTCCTTGATCATTTATTTCAAGAAATACACATTTTTGCTTTACTTTTCATGAAAAATCATTATAGAGATATCATATTATGTTTAATAGTTTTCAGGCACATTAAACACTAATACATATCTTTTTTATAAAAATCCCGGTGAATAGACATTTTTAGACACACCTGCAAAAAAAACTTGTATCAGAACAAAATATTCACAAAACCACTGTGTCTTGTATGTTGAGGCACAGTGGTCTAGAGAACGATATTGGCTGGTTGTTAAGGCCCTATAACCACAGAAGATAATTTGTGAACCGCTTTGAGACAACCTTTGAGGTTGTGATAAAGCGGCAAATAAGAGCCTCGAATTATTATTAGTGTATTATTATGTATATATTCAACATGAATAACAGTCGTGAATTCTCAATATATCCAAAAAGACTTGTGATCCAGTAACAAACAACACAGAGGATTAAGAATACGGTACAGAACAGTTGCCCCCTTTACCTAGTCACTCCAATCATCCTCCCGGGCATAAGTCGCATAAATCTGTTACGTGTGGAGAAGAAGCCAGCATGTGGCCCGCCATACCCCATGGGGATACCCATCCTCTGACTGGACCCCACGGCTATGTCCACTCCAAACTCCCCCGGGGGCCGCAGGATGGTCAGAGCCAGCAAATCCGTGGCACACACCACCAGGGTCTAAAAACCAAGGAAAATTTAACACAATTATTTCACCTTATAACCCCCAACATCAAACATTTTCTATATGCTAATTAACAAGTTTATCATTATAATCAGTCTTTGTTGCTTAATTAATTATACTATGTATCAAAGCAAATACAAAGTAACTAAATAGCCCCCATTTAGTTATACAATTCACTGAAAACATGCTTTAATGAGATGTTCCTGCCCCAATACCCTATGTTAAAGCAAATATAAAGCAACTAAGTTCATAAATCCAATGCTATACTATTCTATCATGTACTCACTGGCCCTACTGCCATTTTGTAGTTAAATAGATTTTAGCCAGGACAACTGAACCAATTTACTTAACTGGTCCTTTGGACTAGAAAAATATAATAATAAAATAACATTTCTTTTCGAAATTTACAAACCTGCTGATATATGAAATATGTAAAAAACATGAATTCCATGAAAAATATCAAAATTTTCTTAAAACATAACATAATTTAACAGAAGTATCTATTTCGAAGTCCCATACAATTGATTATTTTGGTGCTTTTCGTTGTAAATCATGACATTTCCTCCGGGAAATCTTGGTTTAGTTACTGTAAAAGTTGATATTCACGTGTGGAATGTTTCGCTATGTCGGCCTCCAAACTGTCTGCATTGTGGAAACTTTTATTTTCGTCTTGACAATCTTGCTCTTTTGAACTATGTTCCCATATTTTACTATTAGACACCCTAGGGTTTGTTTAGTGTTAAATACCAATACATTCCCGTGTGGATATATTTGTAGAGATTTTAATGCAAGAGAAAAATTAAAGTAAAAATGTCCACCCTGCGAATAACTTCACTTTTACAGTACATTCTATATTGAGGAAGGATCATCTGATTAGCAGACCATTAATTGAACTAGACCTCAGGACTACCAAACAAGTTCATGTCTGACCTGACAAGGATTAGCTATTTACCCCGTTAGCGTGGGCCTTCACCACTAACTCTGTGTGATCAAATACGCTGCCATCAGTGTCGGGATACTGGATCAGTACCCCACACACATCCCGATTGGATAGATCCATCTCATTCCAGTCCACTCGCTTAACTTCTATACCCAGGGCACTATAAATATACAGACACAGTTAGGTCATATTGATTACATATACAAACACAGTTAGGTCATATTGTTTACATATAAAAACATAGTTAGGTAATATTGTTTACATATACAAACACAGTAAGGTCATATTGTTTATATGCATAATTCAATACCTTACCTGTAGCAATAAGTCCTTGATTTATATAAATAATATTATTTATGATATATATGCTCAACGCCAAATTAAAACCCTAGATTTTAGGGAAAATCGCCAGATTTTACCACGCCAAAATTTCCCACTATACGGTATCTAGTTGAGACTTACCTAGCCCTTGTTTCCACCACACCAATAGTCTGTGGATGACATTTCCTGTCTATGTAAAACTTTCGTCGTTTGTTATGTCTAAACGAAAATAAACAAAAACATACACTGTATTACACATTATACAGGTTGTATACTTATACATGTCAACACATCCGATTCATAAAGAATCTTAAAATATTATAACCATTGGTCATTGTATGTTTAGCAAATAGCACCAATGTATCTTGAACATTGATGCAAGTTCATATGGCACATGTTTATAATATATGCATATTATGTAAGGTTCAACATGAATACCAAATAGATCACTGCATCATAGTCGTTTTATTTCGACATTGTTAAAATCATGAAAAATCTCAAAATTCTAGGAATTGATTAAGCTACACAGAAAACTGTTTTTGAAACATATTGACATCAGTGTTCATTGGTTTGGTTTGGTTTATTTTGTTTTACGTCCTATTAACAGCCAAGGTCATTTACGGACATGCCAGGTTATGGAGGTGGAGGAAAGCCAGAGTACACAGAAAAAACATTAACTTAGGGTCAATACCTGGCAACTACCCAATGTGGGTTTTGAACTTGCCACCCAGAGATGGAGGGCTAGTGGCAGAATGGCGGGATACCTTAACCACTACACCACTGTGGCCCCCTCTTTGTTTATGTTACTGTCAAAGGGTGTTTGGCAATTTATGTCAATGTCATTTATGCTGATAGCTTATATCCATAATACGATACTCCAGACAATTTTCCTGCTATCATTCAATGATACTATCACACAAAAATACCTGTAGCAGAGCCCCATGGCTTCGGCTGCTGCGGTGGCCTCGTCCAGGAGAGAGGCATTAGCTACAGGTAGTCGGGTCATATCACAAACCATGGTCTGGTAGTTCAGGAGACATTCTAGTCGGCCCTGGGCCAGCTCAGCCTGGTACGGAGTGTACTGAGTTGTCCTGTATAACAATAATAAGGCATTTAACTCTTCCTGTTTAAAAAATTGATCAAGTTTTCAAAACTCTCTGTCTATTAACAACACCAATCATGTAAAATAAATTTCTTATTCCTCACAATACAATTTGTTTCTACTTAAATGAAGGGAGACAACTCTACAAATAGAATCCTTTTCCCACACAATAAACAGAAATATGGAAAATCTTTTAAATCAGGCTTGAAGGATATACAGAAAACTAATAAAGAGTACTAAATGCAACTACAACATAAAATCCAATCAGAGGTTTTTCTTAGTCGAAATTCAAAACAGTCTGTTTAATAATAACACAAAATAATGAACTATCTGTGTACTGATCTAGGAAAATTTACCTCATTCGTTTTTAATTTTTTAGTTTTCTGCTTGGGGAACAGCCTGCAGTAAATGGCTGTAATTAAAACAAGGTAAAATACATATCATAGAATGCATGAAACACCATCCGGGCCTGCCTGAAGTGTACCTACCATCCCGGGCCTGTCTGCAGTGTACCTACCATCCCGGGCCTACCTGAAGTGTACCTACCATCCCCAGCCTGCCTGAAGTGTACCTACAATGTACCATCCCTGGCCTGCCTGCAATGTACCTACCATCCCCTGCCTGCCTGAAGTGTACCTACCATTCCGGGCCTACCTGAAGTGTACCTACAATGTAATATCTTGGGCCTGCCTGCAGTGTACCTACCATCCCCGGCCTGCCTGAAGTGTACCTACAATGTACCATCTCGGGCCTGCCTGAAGTGTTCCTACCATCCACAGCCAGCCTGAAGTGTACCTACCATCTCCGGCCTGCCTGAAGTGTACCTGTCATCCCCGGCCTGCCTGAAGTGTACCTACCATCCCCGGCCTGCCTAAAGTGTACCTACCATCCTGGGCCTACCTGAAGTATACCTACCTTCCCGGGCCTGCCTGAAGTGTACCTACCATCCCCGGCCTGCCTGAAGTGTACCTACCATCCTGGGTTCTCAAACATATTCCTGAGGATGGTGTGGGGTGTGTATGTATTGTAGTAGCCAATCCCGATGTAGCTCCGCCACACGTCATTCTTTCCGGCAATGTGGTACAATCTCTCAATCAACTCAAGCTCACCTACAATGTATAGTAAATAAGTTAAGTTTATTTTCCAATACAGGATCAATCAAGATCCTCTTCACCAGACACGAAATAATGATATTCAAATATACAAAAAATATAGATAATTATGATGTTATTTGTATTATTAATGTATCTCAGATTGGTAATTATATAGGAGTTCCCGGTTCGCCCCGTGTTTATCCAGTCTATTTTAAAGGTGTTTACATTCGGCGCTAATACCACATTTTCCAAAAGATTGTTCCTTACGGTATTTTCACAATGCGCAAAGCAAAAAATTATTGCAAATATTTGTTCTAGAATGTTGTGGAAACACTTTCAATGTATGATCTCTTGTCCCCTGTCTTTGTGAAAGATCTTTCCACATCTTTTTCAAAATCCGTAAATACTTTGTGTTATCTTAAATACTTAAATCATGTCACCTCTTTGTCTTCTGTAGCTCAGAGTTGGTAAACAAATCACCACTCAAACATCAACATGACATGGGGGCCTATAATCTTCTCTTAGATATTACTAAAAGTGTGTGGAAGAATTTTGAAAACTCTCTATTTCACACATATCTAACATAATTCCTATGTTATATAGCAAATAAATTATGTATTTGATTGGAGGAAGGGGAATCAAAATGGTTCTGTGCAAAAATTAAATGCAAGCATTTCAGACATTGAATCAGCCTATTGTTTATATGGCAACAGGCTAAAATGTTTTTTTTTTTTTTATTTAACGTTACTTTGCAAATGAATATTATTGTGAATTTCAAATATGTTGACTTTTTGACATGTTGATTGATACACTGCCTAAATTTGTCATTGGACTTAAAATTAAGGGACAAATGCATGATTATCATTGAAAAATAATAGTTTATATTTCCATATAAGTCAAGATGAAAAGAATGCACCATACATATACACCTGTGCCACCTTATCACTATCAGGACCTACGAGATATATATTTTTGTATTTACATGTATCAAAATGAACAAATATGGTTTAATTGTTCACAAAATGATGTTATGTGCCTTTTGTTCACATTTATATTAGTTACTGCTTAAAGATCAACTGTACAGATCAAGAAAATAAGAGGGTTCACGCTGGGTTCCTTAAATTCTTCAATAAATGGGGTCCTTCTGCATATATTTAGTTTAAATGTATGGGAATCCTGAAAATTAGTCGGGTTCTTTTCAGTTTTTATGCTTGGAAAAGATAAAGGAACGGCTTCAACGCAAACCCTGAATAATGTACATATACATGTCTACTCAAGTTGTGCTTGCTCTAATTGTAATGAAATATTAAATGCGTAATTTAGTTACTTCTATATCACTCAAAATATACGCTTGACTGGCTTTACATATTTTCAAGTTTATGTGTCGTAATGTTTTATTTATAAGGAACTACATGTAATATTCTTCTACATTGATAAAATCTGAAATAAATCTGTTTAGATCCAGGGTAAAGTCTTAAGATAGTTATAAATATTACATAAAAGAAAAATATTCTGTATAATTATTCCAACTTCCTTGATCATGATCTAGCAATTGTCTCAATGAATTTTAATTACGTAATTTATATTGTTCAGTTTGTTTTTCTGGGTCAATCTACCGATATATGCACACATTTATTTGTATGGACAATAGCGTTCCATGATTTGTATTTAGGCTTCAGTTCTTACAACAAGTTTTTCTAAATAATTTGTGTTGGAAGGGAGCCAAATTTAATTGGCAAAGCTTAATTACCAGTAGGACCAAGAATTTCATCCTCTCTTCCAATTATCAAACAAAAAATGACTGGAAGCTTTATGAATGCATTTTGAATGGCAATGAATGCATTTTTATTTTAATAAAAGAAACCTTTTAATATAGATTTCCGTTTTAAGTATGCCATTTCAATTTTGTGTATATTTTGCTACATAAGTATATATTATTATTGAATCAGACATCTGGTCTTTTACTCAATGCCATATTGGTACGGCTTGAAATCCTGTTTCTTTGACTCAGAGATAATTTCAATGAAATTGGGTAAATGATATTTCAATTGTATATACTTATAGTCTAATTATGGTATTTTCACAAGTTGAACTAATTTTTATGTCTTTGATAACTGTGATTATAATGTGAATGATCTTTGTGTTGTCTAATCCTTTTAATAACAAGAGGACCTTGTGTCAGATTAGCTTTGCTTCACATGTATTACTACTAATATTATGTAATGAGTATTAACTTGTATGATAAAGGTACATGTAGTTGCGTTTAGAAATAGGACAGGCAGTAGTCACTATTGCATTCCCTTATCACAAACTTCAACCAATCTTTTAGGGTCAAGCTGAGGTCAATTTGGAGATAGTTGTTTCAAGGTCAGTGTTAAATGACCAGGAGGTAACTGACCTAGCTGAGGGTCCAGCTGTAAGGGCCTGTCCAGAAGTATGTTGCTGGGTACAGCCTGATGAATGAGGTCGTCGACATCCTAATAAACAGAAAATGAAAGTCAATGGATCACAGTAAAATAAAAACATTTAAATGTGTATATATAATGTTCACATACATGCAATATATTTCTGATTTAAAATAATTTAAAAACCAATATGATACATAGAGGTTACACAACGAGTGGTTATTGGATATGGAATTTATTTCACTCGAGTTTATTATTTTTTTAAAGTTACAAAAGACACGAGCTTTAGCGAGTGTCTTTTGTAACTTTTAAAAAATAATTAACGAGAGTGAAATGAATTCCATATCCAACACCCACGAGTCGTGTGACCTGTTTCTACCACAATACAATTAAGTCGCAGTGACAGTGTTGTTTTCTGTGAACCATGGAATATTTACGCGAAAACACGTCATCTCACATATATTCCCACCAAATTGTGAATTTTGTAGAAGTTGTGAGAAAAGAATGAGACTTTTACAGAAAAATCAACTCATTTACGTGTATCATACCAGGGTATTATGACATCATTTTTATTGTTTTGTAACATATGATTATGTCAAATGCAGCAAAAAAGGACATTTTATAGCATGTTACATGTTTAAAAGGGTATTTTTGGCACACCTGTTAGATTTATTGGTGCGATCATAAGTTAAGGTAATAAATGAAGTCAGTATAAGTTTTATTTTATGTTGACTTGTGTGTTTTAAAATGACAACACATTGTAAATAATCTTATATAATTTCTTATAAATCTATCAAAGAATTTATCGAAAAAATAAAGATGGGTGATATTGTTCATAAGAAATATTAAAATATAAGAAGATGACCTCCTTTTTATTTTCACAAAATTATTTCGATCTTTAGACTTCCGGTTGACCAAAATGACCAGAACTAAGTTCGCTGATTAAATACAGTAAAACCCCACTTACTCGAAGTTGTGGGGACCTGCTCAACAGTCCAAGGAGTAATCTGAGGTTGGCTGAATATGTATGAACTCGATTGGGACCAAATGAACTGAGGGGTATTCGAGTTAACCGGGTTCAAGTAAGTGGGATTTTACTGTACATAGCAGAATTTATCACTTGTTTACTGTATATGTAGTACAGCAACATGCAGTTGCATTTAAAGATAAGAACATTCATCAATAGATGAATACAAATTTATCTCATAATATCTTTGATTTTGATAAAGAACTAAATACTAAAAATTCCAATGAAGATGATTATGACACCTTCATTTTCCCAATAAAAGCGACAAAAAATTCTTTTGTTTCAATATTTCTGACACCACCTTTTTTTTTATTTAATAGGGGAATCCAACATTATTCAGTGTTAAACTCAGCTAAAATAAATCATTGAATGTGGTTATTTAAGAATTAAACAGCATTCTGTTCCGTGTTATGGTCCTATAACATGGAACAGGATTGCAGACAAAAATGAATAACACGCATTAGCGCGTTATGATTGTTTGTCTGCAATCCTGTTCCGTGTTATAGGAGCATAACACAGAACAGAATGATGTTTAATGCTTATATTTACATTTTCCCATTGGTTTTGATAATAAATTCATATTCTACGTTTGTTCTGAAAATAAATTTAAGATAGATTTCTAATAAATGGAACAGCGAACAGCCAGTATCGGCCGGCTATTTCCAACATTATGATTATGATGTCAAAATCGTAATGACGTCATAATGACCACTTCAGTGTTATGCTATCATAACATGGACATGGCCTTGGTAGTGTTATATAGTAGCAATGCAGAGCAAATGTAAATATTTAAGCATTAAACAGCATTCTGTTCCGTGTTATGGTCCCTATAATACGGAACTGGATTGCAGACATAATGAATAACGTGCGTTAGCGCGTTATGATTGTTTGTCTGCAATCCTGTTCCATGTAATAGGACCATAACACAGAACAGAATGCTGTTTAATACTTGTATTTACATTTTCCCATTGATTTTGATGATAAATTTATATTTATAACCTGGGTCTGCGCTGGGTATTTTATAAATGGGGTCCTTTCCAAATACGTTGGGTCCTTCTGCATAGTTTAAATGGGAATCTTGAAAATTAATGGGACCCTTTTCAATTTCTGTGCTTGAAAAAGATATAGGGATGGCTTCAACGCAAACCCTGGTTAAATATTTGGTTTTGTATGAAAGACTTCAGTGGACGAAAAAAATCCAATTGTGTGGTTAAGGGGAGGTAACTCACTAAATCGTTAAAAATAATTTGAGGTTCTTATACCACTTTATCACAACCTAGAGGTCGTCTTAAAGCCGTTTACAAATTATTATCCAAGGCTATAGGGAGCATACAACCAGTGCTGCCATTTCGGCACTCACAGTAAGCTTTCTACAATTTACCACTGAGTACACTGGAACAAGCGAAGTAAAGTTTCTTGCTCAAGAATACAGCACAAGTAATTGGGCCGGGACTCAAACTTGCAACCTTCCTTTCACAAACCCGGTTTCCTACCCTTTACCATGTGCCTCCAATTACAGCATTACAGTACTCAGGCCAAAGGTGTCGACCAGTTTTTCGACTTTGTAATTATTTAAATTAATGAAGAATATAAATTGTTGTCCAGTTTTTGGGGGTTTTATCCCAAATGGAGGGCCCTGAGGGTAAACTATAGTCTAAACCAATCTATTTTTCTTCCACCTGTTACTGAGCAAGGCTTGGATATCCATCCTTACAGGGTGACCATGCACACTGATTGCAGTGTAAACAAATTAAAGGTAGGCTATAGGCCTTTCCCAAAAGTGTTGTTATTCCCTGTGATAGCCCAAAATGGTGGATGCAAGATGGACTTCCGAGAAGTGTTTTAGTGATGATTTGGCGCCATGTGACAATCGAATGACGTAATTCCCATTATAACGTCATAATTATATGACACAAATTGTTTCAAAAACACTTCCCAATGTAGCCTTGATACTGCAAACAAGGGAGATAACAACACTTTTGAAATAGGCCTATATGTATATATATATTTACATTTGCTCTGCATTGCTACTATATAACACTACCAAGGCCAGTTCCGTGTTATGAGAGCATAACACTGGAGTGGTCATTATGACGTCATTACGATTATTAGAAATCTTCCTTAAATTTTCAGAACAAATGTAGAATATACATATAAATTCATTATCAAAACCAATGAAAAAATGTAAATATAAGCATTAAACATCATTCTGTTCCGTGTTATGGTCCTATAACACGGAACAGGATTGCAGACAAATAATCATAACGCGCGTTATTCATTTTTGTCTGCAATCTTGTTCCGTGTTTTAGGACCATAACACGGAACAGAAAGATGTTTAATGCTTAAATATTTACATTTGCTCTGTATTGTAACAATATAACACTACCAATGCCAGTTCTGTGTTATGAGACCATAACACTGGAGTGGTTATTATGACGTCATTACGATTGTGACGTCATAATCATAACGTTCTAGAGAGCTGGTCAATGCTTGCTGTTTGGCTGTTCCCTTTATTAGAAATTTACCTTAAATTTCAGAACAAACGTAAAATATAAATTTATTATCAAAACCAATGAAAAAATGTAAATATAAGCATAAAACAGCATTCAGTTCCGTGTTATGGTCCTACATGTACACTGTATATCACGTAACAGGATTACAGACAAACAATCATAACACGCTAACGCTTGAAACTTGTTCATCTGCTTTTCGTGATTCCATTCTGAGGTACGTATACTTGGACGTATAAATAAATAAACAAGCTGGCTTTGAGTTTACTGTTTTCAATATATTACAATTTACAACTAATTAACAGACCCATTGAATCGATCAATTGATGAAGTATCAATTTGATAATTATAACTTGATAAATATACTGTGTATACGTATGATAAACAAACATACAGAAGAATTAAACAAAAGGTACAAAGCAGTTATTAAAACATAGAATTACATACATGGTTATTTCAAATGTAGTTCAAACTACATATATATTCTAGCTGATATCAATTAATTTACAGTAAGAAAATGATAAAGATCTGTTCTGTGTGTAATGACTTACTGATTGATTGGCTATTACAGGGACGTATAAGCTTATGTGACATATACGTCCCTGGCTATTACCATGGACTAGACTAATAGACTAAAAGATATGCTAATTTAGTAATTTACTGCAAACAATTAATTAAGTTTCTGAAAATTAATGTAAAAATCAACTCTGTGATTTACAACTTAACTTATATTAGCTTACATTAAGCTTTAGCTCTATAAATACTTAAATTGAGGTGTTTAAAAATAATTTTGAAGTCAAGTTACTGATGAAGTTATAAAAAAATGATAAAATAGGTCTAACATTGAGTGCATATTTACAACTGTATGTAGCAACTGTGCAGCTGATTTCATAATGTCTAATGTAATGTGCAACACTACAATGCATTTCTGTCATTTCTGTAAGTAAAGCAAGATACATTTGTTGGTCATGCTTTTACTAAAGCAGTGGATTCCAACTTTTAAAAGACACAAAAATGTGCATATATGATCTTTGAACTAAGCATACTGAAATATCGCACTCTCAACCAAACAAAAGTTTAACTGTTTAAGCTAAACACACTACTTATACACGTGACGGTGTCAGGGTCACTACTACAATATAAAACAATGGGCCTATCAGTACTTCGATTGTTTGCTATACAAACCTTCAGATCGAGGAAATCGAGCATAGCTTTTTTCTCAGCATTGCCAGGACCGATATGCCGCTCCGAAAAGTCATCATGTTTTGGATGAAGTAAGTCAATAGTAGAACTATGGCGTACAACTTGTGTGGATCGTACGGCGCCAGTAACCTTTTCTGTCCGATATCTGGACCAAACATTCCTGATACAGCTTCTCGAAAAGACACAGAACCTCTGTGCCTTATACATTGCTCTCTGGAGGTAATTTCAAACAGAAATTTACCGGAAAGAGACCAAGGGAGTCTCACGAACTCGGTGTCCTTGTGAGTTCCTCAGCTGTGTTGTTTTGAAGAGTTGAGGAGCGCTCAGTCAAGGTGAAGGTCGACATTTCCGTCATCCAATCAAAAATCTTAAATGTGCCAAAGCCCATTTTTGGCTTCAGTGGTTTTTCACACCTGCTAGGGGACAAAGATATTGAATAAGAACTGTGCACTAGGGTAAATATCAAATATGGACATTTTTATTCGCTACAATAAACATGGTATTCAGTGATACGATGGAAAATATACAGTTAATGTGCAACACATGGCATTTTGGCCATGTATTTCATAACTTATGCATCTTGACTTTCCAATGATTTTTTTATGACATCGTTTTTCGATTGATTTTCTTGAAATTCAATACACTAGGCCTAGTTAAAAGTCGTTAGCTCTTTCACATAACTTTTTTTTTCAAATGCTTTCTTCAGTGATTGATTTTCCTGAAACAAATGATATATGGTAAATATATATATACATGTATGTGCACTGTGTACAATTAATTATAGTGTGTCGAATTTAATTATTCAGCTACAGTAGCCCACTAGTTTATGACATAAACTACATTGTAAGGTATTTAGTGAAGTATTTAATCAATATTCGAGCCCCCCCCCCCCCCGGATCATAATTAAAGACTAAAATCCTCCATCCCCAACCTTCAATAATCGCATAGCCAAAAAATGCCCCCTTCATATGGATTATGATAATAAAGGCTAATTAAAGGCCGTTGGGTGGGTGGGTCGAAAATTGATCTAAACTCCCCCAAAAGTGTGAAATTAATCTAAACACCTCAGTTTAGGCACAAAACTAGCTGTAACCACGGACTAAGATCTAATCTAAGTCCGTGCTGTAACAAATTATCAAGTCTCTAGCTGTGCAGTAGCATAGCTACTTAATTGTTTTTAATACCATTCCTAAGAAACTAAATCTATAATTTGCATAATTTCCATCGCTTGAAATCAATAAAAAATAATATGGGGAATGAGAAACATGTCTGTGAAATTTAAATAAATTCCATTGAAAAAAAGTCATAAAAATCATTCATTTTTTTTTTCAAAATATGCATTAATCTATAACGCCTAGTAAAACTATTGTGTCCGAATACTTATTGCATCTCACTGTATTAAAGTTGTACCGGCAAGGATCTTAAATAGACTAGTGTGGCATTTTTTGGTCTATTGCTGCCATCTTAATTACGTTAGGCGTACGACAAATGTTTATATTTATAACTTAAAAAAGAAAAACCGATCCCTAAAAAAATGTCACTTTAAACTCATACAATCTGTAGACAAAGAAAAAAGCAGAAAATGTAATTTGAAAAATTGTGAATATCTTTGGTAAGTTATGAAAATGTCTGCTACTCAATATAATATAGCCTATTCTATATCTTAAGTTTTATATTTCTTAAATATTGTGTCCTTGTTCTGTACATATTCTCCCTATTAAATGAAGAACTAGGCATATCTTCGCTTGGCTTTTTGTATGCGACAGTATGTACAGTTGTTGACTGGGGTTGACGGCAATACGGACTGTTGCCCAAGGACGAAGTTTGTTCGATGGTCCAACAGATCATCTGTTGCCCGAAATCCAAGTCGACAACTGTTATTTCGGTTACCCAAAACATAAATTGGGACAGAGTGACGTCATCATTCTTATGCTGTCATAAATGTATACATGTATCGTTGGAGATCACTGTCAACTGGTGGTTTTTCTCTCTCTCTGAATATATACCCTTACGTTGAAGCATACTTTGACTAATACTATACGTATATGACTCCATCAACTTATTGTAGGTTAATAAAAATGTAAATATCTGTATTGGTTGTCGTATTTTTGACATTCATTGGTGTGTAATATACATTGGCTTTGCTACATATTCATGCTAGCGTACCATTCAATATGTACAGTAGGTGCGCCAATGTATGTTACACACCAATGAATGTCAAAAATATGACAAACAATACTTATCTTTACATTTGTTGTTGTCTAACTTAAGTTGGTGCAGACATATATAGACTAGCATTAGTCAAAGTATATTTCAAGGTCAGGGTAAATCCAGAGAGAGAACAGCCATACGTTGTAGATAGTGGAGCAGCGCAGTCTCCAACGCTACAATTTTGACGTCATAAACATGGTGACGTCATAATGTGCCCAAAGTAGATTATTGGAAATAACATGCATTGGGTAAAAAAGCTTTATCTAGTCACATGGTCACTTAGTCCGAAGGGTTCTGACTCTCTGACCCGCTTAACATTTGGACGGCAGACCCGCATGCCGTCCGAATATTTAGTGGGTAAGAGATCTAGAGTCAGAACCCTTTGGA
Source organism: Mimachlamys varia (assembly GCA_947623455.1). Taxonomy (NCBI): domain Eukaryota; kingdom Metazoa; phylum Mollusca; class Bivalvia; order Pectinida; family Pectinidae; genus Mimachlamys; species Mimachlamys varia. Next base: position 7,881,022 of record OX392530.1, read on the forward strand.
CTACTAGTAACTATACAGTGGAAATGTAAATATTCATTGAAAACATGCATTTCTACTGTATATGAATTAGTACATAGCAGACTGTATTGGCGTATACGTTATCTCACATCATCATTTCAACAACTCTTAAACAAACTCCTAATGCCAAACTAATCCAAGAAATAATGAGACTTAGGAATGTCATTTCTGTCTGTCTATTCATTGAGAGAACAGTTTTAGACCCTTCTTATTTACCTAACGATTCTTACTGTAAACAATGTACGCTCCATGAAGTTTTAAACACACTACACATGTCCTTGATAATAAATCTTTAAAAAAATATTTTTAAACATTTTATCAATATGTTATTTGTCACGTTTATGCGATGAGCCAAATCTTCTAAGTTTATTAGCTAATTCGGTTTAATTCAGGATCAACCCTATTGTTCCCCATTAATTTGCATATTTATGAATATACATCATGAATTACATACGTGTTCATGCACGTATATCTGCAATATAGACCGTTAACTATTACATGATCTCCGAAATAACTATGTGTAATATAGAAATTATGCAAATTAGTTACTAAATTTTTAATATATTCAATACTCAAATATTTCCTACAAGCCCCATTTACCATCATATATTAAACTTCTAGATTTCTATTTTTCTGTGGAGGGAAACCCATAGGATTGATAGATGATAAACATGACATATTATGTAAGTCCATTTATGCGATGGAGATGACGCTTTAACGAAAATATCTGTAGCGTCTTATAAAGACGAAATGACCTACTTTGATTCTTCCGTCAGTTAGGCACAACTTTTCTTATTGGTAGATATAATCCAAGTATTCTACCGAGACACTCCGTCCTCAGGTGCCTATAACATTTGTTACCGACAGGTATGGATGTAGACTAAGGTGTAGAGTATTTCTACATTTTGGAGGGGTTTTAATAAAAATGAACCCTCGATCTCTTGAACTACACACCAAAAAGCGTAAAAAAAATGACCATCGGGGATGCATTTTTATCGAAAATTGATCTAACGCAACACTTTTTTATTTTCCTTTTTTTGAGGGGGGGGGGGCGGCGGCCAATAAAAAAAGATAATAAAAAAAGTGTAAAATTACTCTGAATACCTTAATTTACCCAGGAAACACAACCAAGATATATCAAACGTCGTGGTGTCGTCGACACTCATCCAAGACACTCTCCTAAACAATTTGTCCTAGACACAATTTCTTTCTCCTAAACAGTCTACTAAACTATTTCTACAAGACTCTCGAATTCTATCAGACAAATTTTCGAAGACCTTCCAAAATGTTACTTTCAACTGCCCTAAGAAATTCTACCAAAACAGTATACCTAAGATATTCTTCGAAGACTCTTCTCTGGGACAGACTCTCCTCTGGGATAAACCCTCCACTGGGACAGACCCTCCTCTGGGACAGACCCTCCTCTGTGACAGACTCTCCTCTGGGACAGGCCCTCCACTGGGACAGACTCTCCACTGGGACAGACTCTCATCTGGGACAGACTCTCCTCTGGGACAGACTCTCATCTGGGACAGACTCTCCACTGGGACAGACTCTCCTCTGGGACAGACTCTCATCTGGGACAGACTCTCCACTGGGACAGACCCTCCTCTGTGACAGACTCTCCTCTGGGACAGGCCCTCCACTGGGACAGACTCTCCACTGGGACAGACTCTCATCTGGGACAGACACTCCTCTGGGACAGACTCTCCACTGGGACAGACTCTCCTCTGGGACAGACCCTCCACTTGGACAGACTCTCCTCTGGGACAGACTTTCATCTGGGACAGACTCTCCACTGGGACAGACTCTCATCTGGGACAGACTCTCCTCTTGGACAGACTCTCCACTGGGACAGACTCTCCTCTGGGACAGACTCTCCACTGGGACAGACTCTCCTCTGGGACAGACCCTCATCTGGGACAGACCCTCCACTTGGACAGACTCTCCTCTGGGACAGACTTTCATCTGGGACAGACTCTCCACTGGGACAGACTCTCCTCTGGGACAGACTTTCCACTGGGACAGACCCTCCACTGGGACAAACCCTCCTCTGGGACAGACCCTCCACTGGGACAGACTCTCCTCTGGGACAGACTCTCCTCTGGGACAGACTCTCCACTGGGACAGACCCTCCACTGGGACAGACTCTCCTCTGGGACAGACTCTCCACTGGGACAGACCCTCCACTAGGACAGACTCTCCACTGGGACAGACCCTCCACTGGGACAAACCCTCCACTGGGACAGACTCTCCACTGGGACAAACTCTCCACTGGGACAAACCTTCCACTGGGACAGACTCTCCACTGGGACAGACCCTCCACTGGGACAGACTCTCCACTGGGACAGACTCTCCACTGGGACAAACCCTCCACTGGGACAGACTCTCCACTGGGACAGACCCTCCACTGGGACAGACTCTCCTCTGGGACAGACTCTCCACTGGGACAGACCCTCCACTGGGACAGACCCTCCACTGGGACAGACCCTCCACTGGGACAGACTCTCCACTGGGACAGACTCTCCACTGGGACAAACCCTCCACTGGGACAGACTCTCCTCTGGGACATTCTACTAGCATTCAGACTCGGAAGGTTTACTCCCAAGACACACTGTCACTCAACCGATATATTTCACTTAGACACACCACCAACACCCAAAACCTGTCTCCAAGACACTCCATCAAGTCACAGCCAACTACACTCTTCACCAAGGCTTTCAATGACGACCTTCAATCAGAATTCTCCACCAGCATATATTAACTTATAAGCTACTCACTTTATTACCTCCACTTAGATACGCCAAAAAGACACCGCCAAGACAATTTGTAGTTAGGTATAACCCCATTAAGACACCCCAGTTCAACCAAGACTTAAAATCAAATTACTCATGTAATACGAAACAGCTCGAGTTTCCTCTGGCTCACAGGGACCAGATAATTTGTTACAGCTAGTTTTGGACCTAAAATAGGGTGTTTAGAGTAATTTTAGATAATTGTGAGGTTTAGATCAATTTTCGATAAAAATGCCCCCTCAATGGTCATAAAAGCTCTAGCTGTAACAAATTCTCAGGTCCCTGTGCTCTGGCCCTGATAGCTTACACGCCCGACATCAGAAACGTCTAAGTCTGATGTCAGAGGAAGTTCGGGTTACCCACTACGATACTCACCCGCGTCATTAAATAGGAAAACACCACCAATATACTCTAGACACTCCAATATAACTAGTACGTCACTAAGACAACACAGAAAGGTGTTCCATTACGGTACTTCAATACATTACTACAGTAACTGGCTCGGTACTTTACAAATATATTTAATGAATACAAACCTAAAACCGATGGATGCTTTTTTCCGGTTGCAGAGAGAACCACCGAGACGATACCATACTTTACCCATTCTTATCTAATGAAAGACCAAGAGCAACCAACCTTCACGCATGTTTCGTGCGAAGTAAAGCTGGTGAGGTTCTTGATAGGTATTTTAGCGGAAAATGTAGATGGAATACCTCGATATCCAGGGGGCTACGTTCTTCTCGATATCAAGGGGTTACGATCACCTCGATATCCAGGGGGCTACGTTCTTCTCGATACCAAGGGGTTACGCTCACCTACGCTCTTTACACCAGGTCAGTGTAACTCCTGGATATCGAGGTATCCCATAAACATTTTCAGCTAAAATACCCATCAAGATCCTCACCAGCTATACTTCGTCAGTATTGCCCTCTAAACCTGGATACTTTATCAAGATCCCCACCACTGGCAAATCAAGACACTTCATTGAGATATCCCAAGAGGGACTTCGAAATACCCTAGAGATATCCCATGAGGGACTCCGAAATACCCTAGAGATATCCCATGAGGGACTCCGAAATACCCCAACAGGACACCATCCTCGATAATCCGAGCAGCTCAAATATGGAATCTGTGCTCATGGCGAATTTCTTTCACTCTATATGAATTGATAAAAATAGGGGTTTCTTTTTCGATGATTTTGAAAAAAAAATACTTTGGAGAGGATTACAGCTTCAATGTATTACCTTTCGATTTTTCTCGTTTCACGAGACTTGAGCGCGTTACAAAAATATAGCTTGAGCATAGATACATATACCGTGTTTGAGCATGAGAACGGTTTCGTGAATACACACCCTTGCTTCATTGATGATGCAAAGATATACATTTCAAAACATCCCTTGGCCATATATTGTATACTAAAGTATTTGTATACGTAAGAGTCACGCTCATGTAACACTGATAAGACTGTATGTAAACACCTGCGCATATTACAAAGACCGGAAGTCTAATCAGTGACGTAGGAGTTTGGGTCGATCCTAACAAGTAATAAAAATCAACGACACAATTGATTATTTCTTGAATAATTTATATTAATAAACATACAAAAAGCGAACCATCAGTAGTGGCAATCGTATAGATTACTTAAACATCATTACTGTAACATACATCGCGGACTTACAGTCCTCCATTACTAAAATCACATGGCTTGATGACGTCACTATCATCATATGAGTAAAAACTCATTTAAAAATTCGGAATAAAAGCGTTGGTCTCTACGATTTCTGTCAAAGATTACTTCTAAATTGACGGTTAGAGGAAGAATTCATTAACAAGTAAAAGATGGAGCTGAATCCTGAGTTATAATGCTTCTCACATGACGTGATTTTCCGAGTACATACAAATGCCATCATACCCGAAAACAATGAAAACTTCCTCATATCAAAATATACAGTGATTTACTTATCGTAACCTTTCTGCCAAGCTGAGAAATTTGTGTGACATATTAAATGAAACCATCGAACCAATTAACCACTATTAAGTTAAAAAAAGTCCATAGACAGATAAGGAAGTCCTGTTGAAAAGGAATTCCTCTTCGCTTTCTGCTGCTCGTTCTAAAATGGCGAATTTTACAGCAGGTATCGGCTACCAAGCTAACAGCTATGTATGATACAAATTCAGTAATCAGTCCGTACCACAATGTCTTATACAAAGGTGAATACCAATTTCCGGTACTAGAATAAAAACCAGTTTTCTTCCAACGATTGTCTGTAAGCTTCATCTCCTTTATTGCGCAACACTATTGTCTCTGTCATTTAAAGCTACACTGTTTCCTTCAGTATACAGTACATTTTCAACTCCATGGCGCATGACATCTACTAAGAGCAATTCAACTCTCAGCATTGCAGCATAAAGAATTATAAACAACATGTCAGTTTCGCTTAAACTTTTATCCCGCGAAATTGTTGCTTACGAAACCATTTCCTTGGAACTGTTGTTGTCCGGGTTGCTGGAATCCGCCATTTTGGAAATTTTGGTTACTCCCTTGGTTCGCACTGAATGTGTTTGCGTTTCGTGCAATGAAAGGACTATTCCAATTGGTCGAGTCTGACCAGGCAATAACGCAACAGGACAACGGCGCTCCAGCATTTCCGGTCTGTAAGCTCATAGAATTCCCGCCTCTTCCGAGATCATCCCGGCCCTCATGCAACTATAGTAACAAAATCATCAGTATTAAGGTGTGCTTTATGATTGATAACCAATTCAACGGTTCGGCTATTTCCTTATCTATATTTCACCAATAATCGTACATTGTATGCGAATTAGAATGACATAAGTATATTAAAGGCCCAATATACGTAATTTCAGGAATTTTTTCGTGGTTCAGAAAAATTCTGAAAAAAAATCCAGTTAATAAGCATGCAAAAATAAGCCTAAAACGAAGCAAACCTGGGCGGTAACTAACAAGAAACTCTTGACATAAAAATCCAAAGAACTGAAAAATGTTCAGGTGGGGCCCACTTCAACAACAAACCGAAGGTAGAAGACCGTTCAAAATGGACGCGTGTTTACAAATACCGAGTTTCAATTACTGCTGTACCGGTAACAGCGTAAGAATTCATCTTGAATATTGCTGATATCAGCTAGTCTTAACTTAATCTATAAATATAACAAGTTATTAGGCTTGATTTTCGCTTCAAGTTTTGCCGAAAGTTACGTATATTGGGCCTTTAATATCTTTTTGAATTATTATTTCGTTTTTGTCACTCCAAATTCAGCCAAAGTCGGCCAAAAATTATATGGAATCGGTTGGTTACAGGACAGATAGAGTGCTTGCAAAACTCGAACCAAAACATGTCTCTATGCACAACTATGATTCTCGCTTATGCTTATCCGTCCTTGCAGTATTAAATATTGGCTCCATTACTATCTATTCAGATAAGGAACGAACCGATTTTAAGAAAACATTTTTTTATTGTTCTATATTCTCAGCTCCAGAAATGTTGGACATTAACACATTTGTGATTGGGGTGGCCCAGTGTTGGACCAGTAGTCCTTACTTACCACTACTGCCCTGCCCAGGACGCCTGTGTCCCCGAGGAGGTTCATCAGTGGGAGGACCAGGTCCGAGTCGATGACTCCCGCGTTAGACTGGCGTAGGTTACCCATGTCTCCCTCGTGGGCGTTCCCTCTGTAACCAGACAAAGATTGGTCAACACTTCAATAAGTACTGATACTCATGGTCCACTTTACCAGGATGCCAGATAAAGGTATTAATATTTTGGAGAAAGATAATGAATTGTGTACAGCCCTAGGTAGGTAATATCTAATAGCATTAATAATATTAAACGGAATTTTTGATATAGCACACTATTTAGCTAGCATAAACCATTCAAAAACGCTCTACAGTACACAAAGTATAATCTACGAAATCAACAAATCGAGATCTATATAAAATATATATTCGTCAATACAATTCTGAGATATTCACCGTAACTTCCCAATCAGGCGCTAACTATTAGTCATATGCCACCTGGCTTATATATTCCTATTATGTGTAAATACTGTGTGTGCGCAGGAGATGTATCGTGTTCTGTTGGTAGTGGGACTGTGCTTCTAACAGCGTCTTTTATAGTGCTACCTCACTTGAATGCTAAAATGTGTAAAATTGATCTGGCAGCTCTTTGAGTCCAAATATAGCTGTAATGTTATTTTGAGAAGTGTACATTTTTTAGTTTCGATATGACTTACGTTCCAAGGTTGTTCGGAGATCCGTGGAAAGAAAACGTATCCGAGTCGAAATGCGGACCAGTAGCATAGCAACCGCGCCCAACGTCTCCGTACTCGTGAATATGGATTCCGTGCTCCGTGTCACTCATCAAACTTGGCGGCAAACCTACTACCTGCACACGCACGCGCGTTGGGCCTCCTGTTCTCTGTTGATTTAAATAAAAACAAATATTATTTTAGTATCTTAAATTGTTAATACAGGAAGTGAAGTATTTGGTGACATTTCCCCGTAACTACATGTGTATATAGCCGATGTGATGCCGTCAGTAACTAAAAACTTGACATAACATGATGGAGTGAGCGGTGGGTACCTCCATGTATTGGTATATATATTATATACTTATGTAGAATCTGTCAGAAATGATACATGAAATAAATATGTAAGCTTCATAATCATGTCTTTGCGAAGATTTGCACAGTTTTATTAACAAAAGCTGCAATAATTGAGCAGAATGGTCAATTTGAACAAAACGGTTTAAAGCTATTTAAAGGCTATCCTATTGTATAAATGCAAACGTACTAGATACATGTAAAACCCGAGTACTAATGCTACACTTCTTGAATAATCACTCGTTCTAAACCTTTAATCGGTGATAATTTAAAATATTTCTTTTATCAATTAAAAACAATCTTTATTGACTTGAAATCAAATGAATCAGATATTTTTATTTTGAAATTTGAACCATGATACGTTTTCAGTGACATATGTTGCAAAGTTATGCCAGTATGCTTGCCCTATATAAACTACAAAAATCATTGTACAAGAGGCCATTGCGTTATTTTAGTCAAAAAGGCGAAAAGAACAGACTTTGCTACGGTGGAGAATCGTTGGTTGTAATTGTGTTGGTGTGAACCACTTACCGCTTGCTGGAAGTCAACTCGCCCCCGGATGTTGGTGCCTGACTCGTTAAAGTAACACGTTCCGTACACAAACAGGTCGGCCCCGGCCAGTACCTGGTTTCGTTGGAATCCTGGCTGAGGGCCGGGTTGGGGAGCCACAGGTTGTATCGGTCCAATCGGTATTGGTTCTACAGGGAAAAGGCACAGTTTGACTCGATTCATCCAAAGTCTTATAATACAGTATTAGTTATTAAACTCACTTGAGCAAACAGTTACTCATTGAATATTTAAATGTAAACCACGTGTCTTAAAGCTTATAATTCTAAACCCAGCATGTCACAAAACGATTCTGTGTCGTAATATAATAATAGTTATCTACTCTTCAGGTTTTCATGCACGAAATCATAATTGTGTATTTTAAATACATTTCGTACATCAGTTTCTGGGGACTATATTATAAGAACTATTCGTAGTGAGCGGAATGACCGGTTATTGGCGCTAAACTTTGGTTTTAGCCGCTTCTTCAGTTTGGGATCACATTCTGACAGATATGCTAATTTGGCAAAATAACATATTTTTGGCGTTTTTTTTTCAATTAAACTGTTTGTAAATATAATTAAAAAAGTATTCATCGAAAACTGGCGATTAACTTCTTAATGTAATCAAAATATAATTTATTGATAACTCTTAAATCAATAAACTTCAAAATCCGTGTTATTTATTTCCGGTTAATTTTGACACGCATAATAAACTTCTTGAAGAAATGTTGTTAAAAGGTGTCGTTGTCTTTGGGGAGTGATCAATAGACTTGTATAACTAAAATAACCACAATTACGTCCATATATTACAATCACTGAGCTGACAAAATTATCAAATCTTGGTAAATAGCTTTCTTAAGTTAGGAAACTAGAGTTTTAGCGCTACAATAATTTCAGTAGCCTGATTTTCGAAGTTAGTATGATTTAATTGCTAGATTAGATGGATACACTTTGTCCTTGTAAACATATGAATGGAAATTTAACAGGATTTGAGTCATTGTAAATATATACTGTATTATAGCATTTACCATCTTAAAACATTGTATCAATAATTTGTAGGGAAAGGGCTTAACATAAGTTGTTAAAGTTGTGCCCAACTCCCATTGTATATAAATTACAATAAAATATGTTTAAATCAAACAGGATTTGAAGCTAACAAAAGCCATGCATTTGAAAGTTTTATGATTATTAAAAGTGAGTGTGAACGGCAGAAATATTCAAACAAAGGCAAAAACTACGTTGTATGTCAGAGAACAGAAATATACTATGATGCAATAAGATTAGAAAACGTGGGTTCTCTTCGAGTTCTCCGGTGTCCTCCAACGTTCGGACGCTAATACCCGGGCCATCAAAAGTGATAGATATAAGTTGCAATAACTATTTCCATAATATTGTTGAAAACATATTTATAAATATGTATGTCTTTAAGAATGCTTGAAAGATACAAGAATTATATTGAAATAGATACTTATGAGGGGTACAAATAAAATGTAAATTATATACTTACGAAAGCCCTGCCCGGGAACAATGGGTCCGGGGCCATTATTTATATTATTCGTGTTCCCTCCAGGGAAAGGTTGAAACTGACCAGTGGTCAAGTGTACCACAGTTAAACACAAACACATAAACAGCAGCATCGCTACTAACGTTCGGACACACAGCTGGGTAAGTAACGGACCACGATCCAAACCGTCTTACCGAACTTTGGTAAATAATCGAAACGTTTGAAATTTCCTCACAGGTGTTCTTCAAGCGTTCTGTCAATATCTGAGTCCAGGTGGGGTTGATATAGGTATAGGGGTGTTGCGGGTGTGTAACGGAAGTTTGGTACGTAAGTAAGGTGACTGGGTCTTGACAGGTATGACGGATAAGGTGATCAGCCGTCATTCGGGATGTTTGTCCAATGATTTTACACCTGTAAAATGCGTTGACGTCATCGCCCCCTGAGGCACGACCGGGTAGGGATGTTTACAGCTCTACGTCACATGCTCAATTTCATTCACACGAAAATCGTACAGACTCTAGAATATATTTTTTTCTGAAAAAAAAACTACTAGATTTGTAGATGCGTTAAATATTTGGTTTGCTGCATGGCGGATCTCATGCGTAGCAACACCAATGTTTAGCAGGTCAGATATTCAGAACCATTCAGACTACAGACACACATCACTATTTATACTTTTAGACTCTTAGCAACCTCTAAACAAGGTATTCTTCTAATGAGATTTTTAATTTACTACTGTAACAAGTAAGATTTTTTTTTTAAAAAGTGAAATTCATCTTCCATGTCTATTTTTCTTCAGTCTAAAGCGAAGAAGTCGGTAATCTTATTTTATTACATACTTACTAATGACTACGAGTTTATTCTTAACTATATCAGCCCTCGCCGTATCACATCCCAAATCCCATATCAGCCCTCAACGTATTACATCCCAAATCCCATATCAGCCCTCGCTGCACTAAATCCCAAAACCCATATCAACCTTCGAAGTATCACATCCCAAAACCCATTTCAGCCTTCGCCATATCACATCCCAAAAGCCATATGATTTTCAATATTTCCAAAAGAAAATTAGAAGTAAGAGAAGGTATTTGTTACTCAGTGTATAATAAATAGTCTAGTACATGTCTTTTCCATTTCAATCCAAGAATCAACCCTCAACCAATATCAGCTTTCTGGCCGAAGTCCCCGGGCTGATATTGAGGAGTAAAAAAAAAAAAAACAGTTATGTCCTCCTAATGGGTGTGTTCTTGTTTCTCCCACTTTTTAAAAATAACATAGGGGCAGATATGTTGTGATAGTCATTATAGTCTGCTTCATATATACCTTACCTGTGTTCTCCCGGTTCTCCCACACTACCTGGATTTTTACCTGTGTTCTCCCACATTACCTGGATTTTTACCTGTATTTACACAAACATTGAATTTATCTCATTTCATCAATATTTCACCAATTTTTACATACCATAAACCATTTTCATCAGCTGGATTTGCAGAAGACAGCTATTTGGTGCAAAAATAAATACTAATTAGAGATATTTCACTATTTTAAATGATTACATAATGTGAAACACAATAATATAAGACTATTGTTTTTGAAGAATTGTGTAGATAATTAATGACTGCTAAATTATCATAAATATGTTTATATGTATACATTAATTAACAAATGTCATAATAATTAACCCTCATCAACATGGCTTAATATTAATAATTATCATAAGCATTACGTGTACTTCTCTTGGTACTAATTATTTATTACATTTTTACCAGTGAAATATCAGAAAATATCAACTTGATATAATTTATATCATCACTGCTTATATAAGAAATCTTATATACGTTTCTGTCCGATATCATTGCGCATTATTTGTGTACTTCTTTTCCGTTATTCTAGAATCAAATCATATAGAGTAGGGAAATTAAAAACCTTTATAGTAATACGGAAATTAATAGATAACTAATTGATTTAATTGATATGTTTTTTGTATTTTTACTTTTTCGAACAAAAATAGAACTTCATCCTGTGGCGAATTAATATTATATAACCCTAAGGCACTCCGTCCCGATCAGTTGTAACCGCAAATTTTTAAAATGAAATCAGACTTTTGGGAATTTCGAAAATGTAATAAAAAGAAAATTCAATGGTTTCCCAAATATCAAATATATTTCACTCGTATGGCAGATTTTCAAAATATTTTCATTCGTGCTACACACTCGTGAAAATATAAAAAAAAATCTGCTATACTCGTGAAATTTATTTGATATAAAATGGGAAACCATTGAATAGCCTCTATGTATTACTTGTTGTGCATGTATGTTTAAATTTTATGATTAATTCATCATCAATTATCTGTGTTTAAGTTTTATGAATTTTATGATTAATTCATCATCAGTTATCTAGTGTGTATATGCCAAGTTTTCTACTTATTAATATAAAATATTTGTGTGTTTCATTTTTTTTTAAAACTGCAATTGTCTAATGATAAATAACGTAAATATACTTTTTACTTAATAATATTTATTGAACTTGGATATATTATTAAAAAATTATATATAATATTGAGATCTACTTCTATATAACTCATGTAGTTTGACTTAGTGAAAATACAGGTAAATATCTACCTGTACATATGTATTTTGCTAGAACAGACTATAATTGGTGTGCCATTGTTCTCAAGTGTTTATATAATTCCTTTGATATCCAAAAAGTGGGAGAAACAAGAACAAACCGTCTAATGTCTCCGTCTCACAGCTTCTTATCGAAATTAGATTTATATTTAAATACATTACATTGTATGAAGTAAATATGGTGCACTATATATACTGTAGAATACAAACTCTAGTCTAGAAGAGGATCCGGGTAAAGAATATCTCCATGCCGAGTGGTTTTGATAAGCTATTTTTCATTAACTATTTGGCAGATCTATCAAAGAAGCTATCATTAGCAACTACAAGGCGGCGATATCTCCTTCTATCATGTAACACGACACACACAGTTTGAATACGATAATAAATTTGACAAACATTAGTGCACGCAATTCAGAAATGTTTTGCTATAAATAATATTGGGTCACCAAATCTTTAAGTCATAATAGATTGGTTTGGGTTTTGTATACCCAATGCAATTATAATGATTAGGACGACAAATTATTACCCAGCGTTTATTGACAATTCTGAGCTGCCTATAGAGGACCAATAGGTCCTGCAGGCGGAAACAACATAGGAAAACATAAGGAAGGAATTAACATCCCAACTGTATAATTATGAAGTGACTAATTAATTCTCTTTATGAAAATAATTACTTATGACTGTGTGCGAGAATGACAGAAGACACAGCATACAACCATTTTTTTCTGGAATAATATTTTATTACTTAGGCTCCTAGAGAACATTTTTGGTAAGGTCCGAAATTCGTATGTTTAAGGGGTTTAGATCAGAGGAGACCCGGTCCCCCCTCCCCCCCCCCCCCCCCCATAATTCCCTGGAATGCAATGCAGCTGATTCAAAAACCTATCCTATTTGCTTGTCGTACATATACATGTACATGAATTTTTTAAACTTGGGATATTTTATTTAGTTTCATGCCTGAATCAAGATTTAAAAGGAGAGCAGAAAAACTGTTGTAAGCCGCTTTAAGATTGACTAAATTTAGTCGGGAAACCGGTACAAACCGACCACGACCGGATCAGCTCAATAACATGTAGGTCATTGCACCTGCATGATTGGTTTATTACCTAGAATGCACATAACATGTTTACACAGAATTTAGGTCATTGCTAACTTCTTAAATAATCACTAATATATATACGTGTATATTATGTAAACGAGGTGTTTTATCAGTTAATATTGACTAAACCACATAGTTGGTTAATACCGACCTCTTTAAAATCGTTTTAAATGTCGACAACCGTTCTAGAATCCTACACTTGTGGGAAGTAAATGACAGATTTCACTTTATCTTTAGCTGTGCCCAACACACGGGCCTCTGCCCTAGGGCTCCGCTGTTTTGTTGCGCTATAAAATTGAACAATCACCCTCGGGGTCAAATGGAACCGGGTAGCAAAATGAACCCTGGTAAATTAAAATATCTATATGTTACCTTTTACTAAAAGGTTGTCGGAAATATAGCTGGGTCCGTATTCCTGAAACCGTTCTCATGTTTGTTCTGTGCAAAAACACAATCTTGTTCCAGGATATGCAGGGAATTTGAAGAAATAAAACAGAATATTTAGGAAATCTTAACGAAGTTCCATTTTTTTGTTGCACAAATCCTTTAAGGTTTCACGAATACGGGTACTCGAGTAAAAGTGCCCCCCTTCCCCCGGTTTTCTCTGACTTTAAATCAATTTTCTTTGTAACAAATGGCCAATGGATTGGCATCTTTGATATCCAGGGGTTACGATCACCTAGCGTAGATGATCGTAACCCCTGGATACGGAGGATGGTGGAAGCACAAACGTCACTGCAACTTACTTACGTCATTTACGCCTAGTAAATAGTTCATTTATATCAATACGATATCATAAACGATAAATGAATATGATTCCGTTACTTAGACAAGAGACGGATCTTGTAAGAGGTGTTCATGTTGACTAACAAGTGTTGTTCATTAATTCAGAGACATTTCATGGTGTGACGTCACTAATTCCTATGCCGCACTGAATGCGATGAAATGAAATTAAAACCTGTATACGGTATTAACTACACACATGAAAAAGACAAGATTATTGTTTTTCTATGTCGTTGATAGTTGCAAATATGGGATATGCTCAATCGTTTCCGCCAAAATAATCCAGGCAAAAGTTTACATCTTCAAAATGGTAGCCAGTCGAGATTATGTCCAAGGTTTTCGAAACTGTTCTCACTGGAAGTTTGAACGATCATGAGTGTAAAACTGAGGATTTTCAAATTTAGTAAAACCCGGTGCTTTACCGAGGGTTTTAAGGTTTCCCTTTAGACACCCCTGGGTCATAAGAGTCTTGTAACTCATATTCATTGAGTTTTTACGTCACTGCACGCGGAGGCCTTACGCTGTCATTGCATGTCGGTCTTCCTTTAAATTTAGGCATCCAATGACAGAAAAAGACCAGTGCGCGGGGTGACGTAAACAGCGAAGAATATGTAAAACTGGCGGGCAAGTCGACGAAAACTTTGAGACACGGAGATTTTGCGTGTTTTTGGAAGAAATGGAGATTATTTCTGCGGAAGGAGGATACACTGTACATTTGACTTGGTTTTTGGAGGTTTATAAAATAAAAATTATGCATTTTTTCAACGATACCAAGCGTTTTTTTTTGTACCTCAACTAGAAATGTGATTTTTGATGCAAAGTTTTCCAGCCTTTAGCTTTTATGACCATTGAAGGGGGCATTTTTATCGAAAATTGATCTTAACCCCAAAAATGTGTAAAATTACTCTAAACACCATATTTTAGGTCCAAAACTAACTATAACAAATTCTCAGGTCCCTGTGTAGCCAAACAAATTACTACTTTCAGAATCTGAAATGTGGGTTCTTGAGGCGACAAAGCTTGCATAATCGCATTTGTACGTTAAGTCAATTCGTCAACAAAATGTTTATGTGGAATAATGTGACGAAATTGACTTGCTGCAAGATGACGGTAAGTAAAGAGACGACAAAGGTCATCTGAACGTGACCACCAACATAAACGTGGCTATACAAAATTTATAATCATGGTATTAATTAAATTACCAAGTGTTCTGTAGGGGCTGCGGTGGCCGAATGGTTAAGGTGTTCCGACCTTTTACCACTAGCCCTCCACCTCTGGGTTGCGAGTTCGAATCCCCCGTGGGGCAGTCACCAGGTACTGGCCGTAGGTCGGTGGTTTGTCACCTGGTACTCCGGCTTTCATCCACCTCCAAAACCTGGCACGTCCTTAAATGACCCTGGCTATTGATAGGACGTAAAACAAACCAATTGTATCTTGTGATATTTCTTAAACAACTCATTTTATATTTATTCCATGTTTTTGTTATTTATATTGTATCCCTATGTGATATGTAATGTATGACTATATGACTAAATAAATCCAATAAATCAAAATAGCATTGTGCGCAAACACGGCAGAACCAGGGAACACAAAATGTTGCTACGACTGAATACAATATTATGGCGCGCTTACACAATGTTGATGTGAGGGAACGTATATGGCACGCTTACACAATGTTGCTGTGAGGGAACGTATATGGCGCGCTTACACAATGTTGATGTGAGGGAACGTATATGGCGCGCTTACACAATGTTGCTGTGAGGGAACGTATATGGCGCGCTTACACAATGTTGCTGTGAGGGAACGTATATGGCACGCTTACACAATGTTGATTTGAGGGAACGTATATGGCACGCCTACACAATGTTGATGTGAGGGAACGTATATGGCACGCTTACACAATGTTGATGTGAGGGAACGTATATGGCGCACTTACACAATGTTGATGTGAGGGAACGTATATGGCACGCTTACACAATGTTGATTTGAGGGAACGTATATGGCACGCTTACACAATGTTGATGTGAGGGAACGTATATGGCGCACTTACACAATGTTGATGTGAGGGAACGTATATGGGACGCTTACACAATGTTGATGTGAGGGAACGTATATGGCGCACTTACACAATGTTGATGTGAGGGAACGTATATGGCGCGCTTACACAATGGTGTTGTGAGGGAACGTATATGGCACGCTTACACAATGTTGCTGTGAGGGAACGTATATTGCGCGCCTACACAATGTTGATGTGAGGGAACGTATATGGCACGCTTACACAATGTTGATGTGAGGGAACGTATATGGCACGCTTACACAATGTTGCTGTGAGGGAACGTATATGGCACGCTTACACAATGTTGATGTGAGGGAACGTATATTGCGCACTTACACAATGTTGATGTGAGGGAACGTATATGGCGCGCTTACACAATGTTGTTGTGAGGGAACGTATATGGCGCGCTTACACAATGTTGTTGTGAGGGAACGTATATGGCGCGCTTACACAATGTTGCTGTGAGGGAACGTATATTGCGCACTTACACAATGTTGATGTGAGGGAACGTATATGGCACGCTTACACAATGTTGATGTGAGGGAACGTATATGGCACGCTTACACAATGTTGATGTGAGGGAACGTATATGGCACGCTTACACAATGTTGCTGTGAGGGAACGTATATGGCACGCTTACACAATGTTGATTTGAGGGAACGTATATGGCGCGCTTACACAATGTTGTTGTGAGGGAACGTATATGGCGCGCTTACACAATGTTGTTGTGAGGGAACGTATATGGCGCGCTTACACAATGTTGTTGTGAGGGAACGTATATGGCGCGCTTACACAATGTTGTTGTGAGGGAACCTATATTGCGCGCTTACACAATGTTGCTGTGAGGGAACGTATATGGCGCGCTTACACAATGTTGCGTTCTATTACAATAGCACTGCTTTTACTAACAATGATATTGCGCTCAATTCAATAACACCATATTTACTAACAAAGGAATTTCGTTCACTAACAATAAAATTGCGTTCACTTACAATAATTTTGTTTCGCTAACAATAATATTGCGTTCACCTACAATAATATTGCGTTCACTTACAATAATATTGTGTACACTTACAATAATATTGCGTTCACTTACAATAATATTGTTTCGCTAACAATAATATTGTGTACACTTACAATAATATTGCGTTCACTTACAATAATATTGTTTCGATAACAATAATATTGTGTACACTTACAATAATATTGCGTACACTTACAATAATATTGTGTACACTTACAATAATATTGCGT
Organism: Mimachlamys varia; assembly: GCA_947623455.1. Lineage (NCBI taxonomy): Eukaryota > Metazoa > Mollusca > Bivalvia > Pectinida > Pectinidae > Mimachlamys > Mimachlamys varia. The sequence continues at coordinate 7,898,323 of OX392530.1, forward strand.
ACACTTACAATAATATTGCGTACACTTACAATGCGTACACTTACAATAATATTGTGTACACTTACAATAATATTGCGTTCACTTACAATAATATTGTGTACACTTACAATAATATTGCGTTCACTTACAATAATATTGCGTTCACTTACAATAATATTGTGTACACTTACAATAATATTGCGTTCACTTACAATAATATTGCGTACACTTACAATAATATTGCGTTCACTTACAATAATATTGCGTTCCCTTACAATAAAATTGCGTACACTTACAATAATATTGCGTACACTTACAATAATATTGCGTTCACTTACAATAATATTGTGTACACTTACAATAATATTGCGTACACTTACAATAATATTGTGTACACTTACAATAATATTGCGTTCACTTACAATAATATTGTGTACACTTACAATAATATTGTGTACACTTACAATAATATTGCGTTCACTTACAATAATATTGCGTTCACTTACAATAATATTGCGTACACTTACAATAATATTGCGTTCACTTACAATAATATTGCGTACACTTACAATAATATTGCGTTGGTGTCGGAAAAACTTTTGCCGTCGGTGTCGGAAAAGATTATTATCATTATATATATAAAATGTTACTCATAAGATAATCTCTCTCTCCCTCCCTCTCTCTACTCCTCCCCCTCCCTCTCTCTCTCTCTCTTCCCCTCGATCTCTCTCTCATGATGTTTGAATGTGTGACTGTATGATACTGTGAGGTATTGTATTTTATTATTGTAAATAAGCCATCTTGAAATTTGTAAATATATCAATGTTTTATTTTAGGGAAAGGGCTTAGTATAAGTTGTACAACTTGTGCCCAATCCCATTGCTATGGAAGCCAATAAATATGTTTAAATCAATATTGCGTTCACTTACAATAATATTGCGTTCACTTACAATAATATTGCGTTCACTTACAATAATATTGCGTACACTTACAATAATATTGCGTTCACTTACAATAATATTGTGTACACTTACAATAATATTACGTTCACTTACAATAATATTGCGTTCACTTACAATAATATTGCGTACACTTACAATGATATTGTGTACACTTACAATAATATTACGTTCACTTACAATAATATTGTGTACACTTACAATAATATTGCGTTCACTTACAATAATATTGTGTACACTTACAATAATATTACGTTCACTTACAATAATATTGCGTTCACTTACAATAATATTGCGTACACTTACAATGATATTGTGTACACTTACAATAATATTACGTTCACTTACAATAATATTGTGTACACTTACAATAATATTGCGTACACTTACAATAATATTGCGTTCACTTACAATAATATTGCGTACACTTACAATGATATTGTGTACACTTACAATAATATTGCGTTCACTTACAATAATATTGCGTTCACTTACAATAATATTGTGTACACTTACAATAATATTGTGTACACTTACAATAATATTGCGTTCACTTACAATAATATTGCGTACACTTACAATAATATTGTGTACACTTACAATAATATTGCGTTCACTTACAATAATATTGCGTTCACTTACAATAATATTGCGTACACTTACAATAATATTGCGTACACTTACAATAATATTGTGTACACTTACAATAATATTGCGTTCACTTACAATAATATTGCGTACACTTACAATGATATTGCGTTCACTTACAATAATATTGCGTACACTTACAATGATATTGTGTACACTTACAATAATATTGCGTTCACTTACAATAATATTGTGTACACTTACAATAATATTGCGTTCACTTACAATAATATTGTGTACACTTACAATAATATTGTGTACACTTACAATAATATTGCGTTCACTTACAATAATATTGCGTACACTTACAATAATATTGTGTACACTTACAATAATATTGCGTTCACTTACAATAATATTGCGTTCACTTACAATAATATTGCGTACACTTACAATAATATTGCGTACACTTACAATAATATTGTGTACACTTACAATAATATTGCGTTCACTTACAATAATATTGCGTACACTTACAATAATATTGCGTTCACTTACAATAATATTGCGTTCCCTTACAATAAAATTGCGTACACTTACAATAATATTGCGTACACTTACAATAATATTGCGTTCACTTACAATAATATTGTGTACACTTACAATAATATTGCGTACACTTACAATAATATTGTGTACACTTACAATAATATTGCGTTCACTTACAATAATATTGTGTACACTTACAATAATATTGCGTACACTTACAATAATATTGCGTTCACTTACAATAATATTGCGTTCACTTACAATAATATTGCGTACACTTACAATAATATTGCGTTCACTTACAATAATATTGCGTACACTTACAATAATATTGCGTTCACTTACAATAATATTGCGTACACTTACAATAATATTGCGTTGGTGTCGGAAAAACTTTTGCCGTCGGTGTCGGAAAAGATTATTATCATTATATATATAAAATGTTACTCATAAGATAATCTCTCTCTCCCTCCCTCTCTCTACTCCTCCCCCTCCCTCTCTCTCTCTCTCTTCCCCTCGATCTCTCTCTCATGATGTTTGAATGTGTGACTGTATGATACTGTGAGGTATTGTATTTTATTATTGTAAATAAGCCATCTTGAAATTTGTAAATATATCAATGTTTTATTTTAGGGAAAGGGCTTAGTATAAGTTGTACAACTTGTGCCCAATCCCATTGCTATGGAAGCCAATAAATATGTTTAAATCAATATTGCGTTCACTTACAATAATATTGCGTTCACTTACAATAATATTGCGTTCACTTACAATAATATTGCGTACACTTACAATAATATTGCGTTCACTTACAATAATATTGTGTACACTTACAATAATATTACGTTCACTTACAATAATATTGTGTACACTTACAATAATATTGCGTTCACTTACAATAATATTGCGTTCACTTACAATAATATTGTGTACACTTACAATAATATTGCGTACACTTACAATAATATTGCGTACACTTACAATAATATTGTGTACACTTACAATAATATTGCGTTCACTTACAATAATATTGCGTTCACTTACAATAATATTGCGTACACTTACAATAATATTGCGTACACTTACAATAATATTGTGTACACTTACAATAATATTGCGTTCACTTACAATAATATTGCGTACACTTACAATAATATTGCGTTCACTTACAATAATATTGCGTTCCCTTACAATAAAATTGCGTACACTTACAATAATATTGCGTACACTTACAATAATATTGCGTTCACTTACAATAATATTGTGTACACTTACAATAATATTGCGTACACTTACAATAATATTGTGTACACTTACAATAATATTGCGTTCACTTACAATAATATTGTGTACACTTACAATAATATTGCGTACACTTACAATAATATTGCGTTCACTTACAATAATATTGCGTACACTTACAATAATATTGCGTACACTTACAATAATATTGCGTTCACTTACAATAATATTGTGTACACTTACAATAATATTGCGTTCACTTACAATAATATTGCGTTCACTTACAATAATATTGCGTACACTTACAATAATATTGCGTTCACTTACAATAATATTGCGTACACTTACAATAATATTGCGTTCACTTACAATAATATTGCGTACACTTACAATAATATTGCGTTGGTGTCGGAAAAACTTTTGCCGTCGGTGTCGGAAAAGATTATTATCATTATATATATAAAATGTTACTCATAAGATAATCTCTCTCTCCCTCCCTCTCTCTACTCCTCCCCCTCCCTCTCTCTCTCTCTCTTCCCCTCGATCTCTCTCTCATGATGTTTGAATGTGTGACTGTATGATACTGTGAGGTATTGTATTTTATTATTGTAAATAAGCCATCTTGAAATTTGTAAATATATCATATTTTATTTTAGGGAAAGGGCTTAGTATAAGTTGTACAACTTGTGCCCAATCCCATTGCTATGGAAGCCAATAAATATGTTTAAATCAATATTGCGTTCACTTACAATAATATTGCGTTCACTTACAATATTATTGCGTTCACTTACAATAATATTGCGTTCACTTACAATAATATTGCGTTCACTTACAATAATATTGCGTTCACTTACAATAATATTGCGTACACTTACAATAATACTGCGTACACTTACAATAATATTGCGTTCACTTACAATAACATTGCGTACACTTACAATAATATTGCGTTCACTTACAATAATATTGCGTTCACTTACAATAATATTGCGTACACTTACATAATATTGCGTTCACTTACAATAATATTGCGTACACTTACATAATATTGCGTTCACTTACAATAACATTGCGTACACTTACATAATATTGCGTTCACTTACAATAATATTGCGTTCACTTACAATAATATTGCGTTCACTTACAATAATATTGCGTTCACTTACAATAATATTGCGTTCACTTACAATAATATTGCGTTCACTTACAATAATATTGCGTACACTTACAATAATACTGCGTACACTTACAATAATATTGCGTTCACTTACAATAACATTGCGTACACTTACAATAATATTGCGTTCACTTACAATAATATTGCGTTCACTTACAATAATATTGCGTACACTTACATAATATTGCGTTCACTTACAATAATATTGCGTACACTTACATAATATTGCGTTCACTTACAATAACATTGCGTACACTTACATAATATTGCGTTCACTTACAATGATATTGCGTACACTTACAATAATATTGCGTACACTTACAATAATATTGCGTACACTTACAATAATATTGCAATGCGTTAACAAACAATAGTATTACATTTACTAACAAGAATACTGCGATCCAACACTATCCCAACACAGTTGCTTGAGTTTCTGTCAGTATATAAAAAATGTTTAAATTAGATATGAAGCCGCGGCCCATTACAGAATGCCATTACATTACTGTAATGGGAGGCTCATTTCACACATGTATATTATTTACTGACAGAAACTCAAGCAACTGTCCCAGCCACTGTCGGTAAAGGCAACGTAGAGAGGTAGGTTATAAGAACATGTCATGCTTTGTAGCAACTTGCTCGTACAAATAATCAAAAACTGTCCTGTAAATTTCAAAAGGTCTAATGGTATGTGACTAAAGAGAGACATAAATTAGATGACAAGAATATATTTGACTGAATTTGTATTGCATAACTTTAATATTGGTTATAAGCCGACCTTGAGGAAAAATTAAAAAGGATTGCGCCTTTTTTGTAAAACTTTATAAAAAGATATTTCAAAAGTTGTAAATATTGATAATTTAAATGTCTATATGCATGGATGCATGAGTATATCATTATCGATTGTCAGGACATTAGTGTAAATAGCATTGCTTTTTTTTTCATTACGTACTTAAATATCCAATTTTCAAACAAAATTTTGAGAGATCACATGTCACGTTCAGAATTTCATTAAAGTCTTTCAGTTAAGGATTAACCTTTGATTTTGTGTAGTTTATTAAATCATAAATCCAATGGAGCACGAGGTAAATTGCGTAAATGCGAAACGTTTACGTTTAATTTACCGACTGCTCCATTGGCTTTATGATCTAATAAACTAAACAAAATCAAACGTTAATCCTTATATTTACAGTATTTTCCTGTAAATGGTTCATAACTTTTTTGTTCATTTAGGCCCATCTGCAGACATGCATTTCATTTCAAAACTTACAAACGTGAAAACAGTTCAATAAATGTAACAGCACGAAGTTTGCATAAGCCGTAGCTAGCTCTGCCCATGTCAATTGTTGATGATGATATACAATTGTGATTCGAACGGGATACCTTGCATAGTTCCGCCCATATGTATTGTTGTCGACGTCATAGAAATTTTACACGTTCTCAAGTATAGTTATTTAAGGATTAACCTTTGATTTTGTTTAGTTTATGAGATCATAAATCCAATGGAGCACGAGGTAAATTGCGTAAACGCGAAGCGTTTACGTTTAATTTACCGACTGCTCCATTGGCTTTATGATCTCATAAACTAAACAAAATCAAAGGTTAATTCTTATATTTACAGTATTTTCCTGTAAATGGTTCATAATTTTTCTGTTCAATTTATCCCCATCTGCAGACATTATTTCATTTCAAAAACTTACAAACGTGAAAACAGTTCAATAAATGTAACAGCATGAAATTTCCATAAGCGGTAGCTACTCCCCCATGTCAATTGTTGATGACGTCATACAATTGTAATTCGAACGGGATAATTTGCATAGCTCCGCCCTCATGTATTGTTGTCGACGTCATAGAAATTTTGCACGTTCTCAAGTATAGTTATTGGAAAATAACACTAGTTTGCAGTACAATGGTTATCGAGTGAATATCAGTGTAGACTGTAAATATTAGACTATCGATATTATGGTTGGTACTGAGCTCATACATTGTTTTGTATAGTGTTGACATAGTAACACGGTAGTATTGTAACTTGGACTGCTCATGTTTGGACCCTGTGGCAATATTTATAGGAGGGCGGAACCTCTAACAACGGCAAAATTAGATACCATTGAACATCCGGTTTTCGACGGGGCAATCAATCATCTCATATATCAAACAGCACAACTATGAATAAAAGTTCTCAGTATTATCTATTTCATAGTCTATCTTTTTCCTTACCTGTACAGTTGTTTGATTGTCAATTCGTTATTTACTCATCACAATGCCGGCACTTTCCTATTGCTACTCGTCTTGGCGGCCGCCATGACATATGAATAATTTTAAAAAATATATAAAAACTGAATTTCCTAATTTTCTTTCTATGTTATTACAGGGACGTATACGTCCCTGGTTATTATAATCATCTAAACCGCTTATGAAAATAATTGCCAAATTTCAGCTTGATATGTCACAAAAAATCGACTATCAGACACTGAAAATGTGAGCGGAAAGTAAGTTTTTATGACAGTTTTGTAACGTGGTCGAGGTATTTTCTGCCACTGAGTTGCATACCTTTTCTCTTTTTCAGTATCTGATAGTCGATTTGACGTATCAAGCTGAAATTTGGCAATTATTTTCATAATGGTTTTAGATGATTAATAATATAAAAAGAAAATTAGAAAATTTTGTTTTTATATTTAATTTTAATTATTCATATTTCGCTATATTATCTATATATAGATGGTCATTATCATGGCCACAAGTGTCTTTGGTCGTCGATAACGTAATGCCTGACCAGAAAAAGTCTTTCAATTCAGTCATGTTAATTATGGAGACGAAGGACACTGTTAAGATTTCAATAACAATATTGGTCAAGAAGCCATTACACAGGAAGACTACCCCCCCCCCCCCCCCCCCCCCCCGCCATTCCCCACTTCCCCAATAACCATGCATAAAGAATAAAGGGAAGGTGTGACGCGTTACAGCTCCTAACTGTTTTAGAAGAAGGGACAGACGCCCTAGATCAGGCAGGTCTGGATATCTGGAAATAGTGTATATCTTTAACAATAAACCTCAAAATGGCTTTCTACACAATCCCTCACATTAAGCTGATGAATCAACTAAAGGCATAAAGGATCAACGAAGACATTTCAAGTGAATGAAAAACACTACGAAACAAATTTAGCACGTGGCATACCGCAGGGTTCAGTTTTAGGACGGCTCTTGTCTCTTACAAACTCATGTCCGACATTGTTGGTCTATTCATTGGTCTAAGGAACCATACGTGATTTAATGAGCCATTCGCGGTTTCACCATCAAGAAGTATGTACTTAGACATGGATGGCTTAATCTTTGAGACAAGCATATGACTACTGGCAATACTGGCAATTGGTATACCATTCTGCAAACGACGCAATAATGTTTCAGATTATAAATTCTAAACTTATAGGAAGACCTACTCACTATCACAGGGACCTGAGAATTTGTTACAGCTGGTTTTGGACCTACATATTTGAGGGGTAAGGATTATTTTCCATAAAAATGCCCCCTCAATGAGCTTTTTTGACCATTGAGGGGTACATTTTTATCGAAAATTGATCTTAACCCCCTACCCCCCCCCCCCAATGTGTTAAATTATTCTAAACACCCTATTTTAGGTCCAAAACCAGCTGTAACAAATTCTCGGGTCCCTGTGCTCAATATCACAGTCAGACAAGACTTGCTATACTTTCCTTCTACAAGGACTAAATTTCAATAACTACTTATATGTGACTAATCAATCATACAACTCGAGAGAAAATGGGGGGGGGTGTAATGGGGGGGGGGGGGGGGGGTCGAAGACCTTAGAGTTACATCTGGGCCTGTATTCATGAAGCCAGTATAATGCTCAAGCATGGATTCTGTGCTCAAACCTTATTTCTTGTTATGGCTTTAAATTATTTAAGCAATTTAATTTTGTCAAAGTTTTGCTAAAAAGTTGAAGAGGCATGAAGTCGAAAGCTGTTTTCAACATTTACAATGACGTTTTGACTCTTGGACATAATTCAGGTGAGTTTCAAGAAAGCTGGCTTGAGCACAGAATCCCTGCTTGAGCATGAGAACGGTTTCATGAATACAGCCCCTGGTACTTACATTTGTCAAAAATAGCTGTGAAAATGTGCAAAAAGCAACACCAATATTTTATAAGTTTAAAGTACCGATTAAAAGCGCACTTCAATCAAGGTCGGTGCGATACAGCGTTTAAATCCAGTGGAGGGGGTTGGCCGTTTTCGTTTATGCGGAAAAACTGGTTTGTCCGCTTCTAAATCACCACAAGTTCATAAACCACATAAATCACAAGTTGTGGAGGTAAAAAGATAAGTTCTTGCATGGATTCAGAAGGCTTTTAAAACATTTGATATATGCATGGACTGCAGCAAGACATGCACTTTTAACATCAATAGTTGTTTTATACCTAGACTACCTAACTATTACAGTTTTTTTCAAACACATCAACACCGTCTTTTAAAATGCTTGGTGTTTGGTAAATGTGTGCACAAAAAAGGCATTTTCTATTTATAAATACGCAGTTTTATATACATAACTAGTTGCAGTATTGCTTCGATATGTTTGTGATGTGAATATGACAAAATAAAATACGCGTCCTCACTGTTATTTTAGGATAAGAGATAGTACTAATTTTGCTATATACTCCATGCATTTAATGAAAAATGTTTGTTGGATTTTTTCATAGGAACTGATGGAAATTTCACATACATGTAGATAATTATTTGCTCGTTCCTCCCATTATATTTGAATACTTTCCCGTAGCCGGTTTCATGGTATTAAAGTAAGAATAAAGAACAAAACATATATATATCCGTCTGTTTCAGGAAAATTAATCACTGAAAAAGTCTTTAAAAAATATCAGATTACACTGGGTGGATTTATAAATGGAGTTTCAAGAAAATCCATCGGAAAACCATGTCAAAAATGAAAATTATTGAAATTGATCAAAATGCAAGATACATGTATACATATATAGCAACAATGATTGTGTCAGAATACTTATTGCACACTCAAATATTTAATAAATATCGGTTTTTGTTTGTTTGTGTGTTTTTTTTTTTTTCATTTAGAGAAACACCTTAAACGAATCTACAATATAACTGAAATAGTTTGCAAAAACAAACTTAGCTATTCTTTCCTTTTTGTACAAATCAGTCTATACTTATAATACTGTCTTTGAATAAATAACATGAGTGTTATAATTACGATCCATGGGAGATAACTGTGATCATTAAAGAACTCTCGTGTAAAGAAGGTTAAATAATTAATAAATAGTAGATGGAAAATAAGAACAACAATGTCTCAAAAAGTTGCTTATTTTCTCGATCCAGACGTCGGGAACTTTCATTATGGTAGGATTTCTGTGGTTTTTACAGAGTGAATGATTGGTAGACTTGTACAGTTATGTACATTATTGAACAAGAGAGGCGACATCGGTGAATCCCTGGCTAACACATTTATGTGCTGCACCCCCCCCCGTGTGTGTGTTTACAACAAACGATTAAGACTAAATCAATTTGAAATCCATTCTCAACATATGATATATTGGTCTAATAATATATTGCAGTTCTTAAGTAATTTTTAAGTTGTAGAATAAAGATGTTTTTTGAATTGGTTATCATTTTTCAGAAATAAAAAGTAATAAGTGTTAGTATGTCACTGATGCAGTTTTGTTTACAAAGTTACTATAAAATATACAGTAACTAAGAGTTGAAAAATATTAAACCATTAGGCAAGTTTAATACATGTTTGTCTACAACAGCATTTGTTTTTCCGATTAATTAATATTTGTCATACACCAAATGGCATATATGTGTGTTTGTTTTATACTACCACTTAAGCTTTCCACTTTTTATGTTTTTTTATTGTCTGCTTTCCCACAGGGCCAGGTCATCCTATGAAGCCCCACCGTATAGCCCTAACACACTGTCTGGTGTTGCACTATGGCATCTACAAGAAAATGGAGGTATTAGAAATATAGTTGGAATAAAATTTTGTGATGAGTGAGGCATGAACTTATATTACAGATTACAGTCATTACGGTTAAAGCCAAATCTAATATCCGAGAGGAAATGTCACAGAGTGACAGTCTGACAGCTTTACCAAAATTTAACCTATAGGTTCACTACTTAGGGTCCAATCATATCTAAATTAAGATTTTTGTTTTTAACTTTTTTTTTTTGTGGAGAAAAATTTTGTACTTTGGAAAAATATAATGATAAGCAAATTACCATATCTTGCTTGTCCAATAGAAGGTTACACTGTACATTGTTTATTACAGTTACCAGTTATTTCGCAGTGAAAATTTTATGTTTCAATTTACTAGCTCTATCGATTCAATGCTGTATATACAGTATATCATCAAACGTAAAAATAGGCTACCACATCATTTGCTATTGTAGTCTGTTATTGTAAGAACATGATTTCAGAATCCACTCTACATCTGATCCAGTATTGATTATGAGAGTGAATAAAAGTTATCGCTGAAAGTGATTTGTGTCCTTGGACAAGTTCTGCCAATCTGTATCAGGTTATATATGACTGTCCAGACTTGATAGCAGTTAGCAGTACTATAGGCCTTTCCCAAAAGTGTTGTTATTCCCCTTGATAGGCCACAATGGTGGATTCAAGATGGACTTCCGGGAAGTGTTTCTGTGATGATTTCACGCCATGTGACAATCATAAGATGTAAATCCCATTTATGACATCATAATTACATGTCGCAAGTTTGTTAAATAAAACCTTAAGCTTCCCAATGTTGCCATGAAATGGCAAACAAGGGAGATAACAACACTTTTGAGATAGGCCTATATATAATGGTATGCTAAAGTGGAATATTAAACAAAACCTTTTTTTTCAGATTTACAGACCTTACCGAGCCTCCGGCCATGACATGTGCCGCTTCCACGCAGATGACTACATAGACTTCCTGCAACGGGTTACACCTCAGAACCACCAGCAGTTTACGAAGCAGCTTGGGATGTTTAATGTGGGCGACGACTGGTAAATAACACACAGCTCGGGATGTTTAATGTGGGCGACGACTGGTAAATAACACACAGCTCGGGATGTTTAATGTGGGCGATGACTGGTAAATAACACACAGCTCGGGATGTTTAATGTGGGCGACGACTGGTAAATAACACACAGCTCGGGATGTTTAATGTGGGCGACAACTGGTAATTAACACACAGCTCAGAATGTTTAATGTGGGCGACGACTGGTAAATAACACACAGCTCAGGATGTTTAATGTGGGCGACGACTGGTAAATAACACACAGCTCGGGATGTTTAATGTGGGCGACGACTGGTAAATAACACACAGCTCAGGATGTTTAATGTGGGCGACAACTGGTAGTTCGAATCCCATTTGGGCAGTTGCCAGGTACTGACCACTATGGTCAGTGGTTTTTCTCTGGGTACTCCGGCTTTAAATTTCCTCCACCTCCAAAACCTGGCACGTCCTTAATTGCCCCTGCGCATGCACTGTTAATAGGACGTAAAACAAAATAAACCAAACCAAAGCCTTTGATTGCAAAAGTGAACAACTACCAGTATTTCTTTGCAGTATATGTTGTATTTTATAGAAGTATTTAAAACAGATATTGCACATAACAAGTTTATATTTCATTTCCTTTTCAGTCCTGTGTTTGATGGTCTGTTTGACTTCTGTTCCATGTATACAGGTGCATCTCTTGATGGGGCTATCAAACTCAACAACAATGTATGTATATCCCATTTTTTTTTTTTTTTTTTTTTGCAATATTTTACTTGTATATATTCCCCTTAACCTTTGACTCTTGTATAAAAGTTGTCTCAGTTGAGATGACTATAACACAGAAGTAGTATACTCTGTTCTTATTTATTTCCTCTATACATTTATGTATGTACACCACCTTGTTTACTTCTCAATGTTTCTCTAAACTATCACAATAATTTAGTGGTACTTCGCTTGTGACTGAAGAGTCATAGGTTAAAATCCTGTCATGGCACGATTATAATTGTTGTTACGAGCTCCTAAATGGCAGCATAGGCTGTATGCTTCCCAGAATAATCGTTTGTAAACCACTTTGGAACTACAATAAACATTTATCCAGCTATAAGTTGTGATAAGGATCGAGTCATGTAAGAAATTCCAATTGATATAACAAGGATTGATTACAGATTATGTTGGTCCGAATCTTAATGTCTTTGGGTATCATATTGTTTTTTCAGCACTGTGATATTGCTATAAATTGGTCTGGCGGACTCCATCATGCCAAGAAATTTGAGGTTAGTGTGTAACTGTTTCTTGCAAGTCAAATTAAAATAATGTAATATAATCAGTATAATGATTATTATTGTCTCAAAACAACTGAAATTATGAAACAATTGTTTGCAGAAAATGAGTTTCTTTTAAGATTTTCATTACTAAATCATAACTTGAGCCTCTGTGTTTATTTCAGAATCAATGAGAACAATCATTTGGCAATGAACCACTATATAGGATCTAAACTTTAATAGGGGTAATCTTGTTGGTGTATACCTTAATCTCATTATCCCTGAAATTTCATAATGAGCTTTTCCAACCTTTGAATGTGCAAATGTTCAAATGTGTCTTCAGGGGTGTAAGAGTGAAGGATGATAACAGTTCTTCAATTAACAACAGGACTCGTGTGTCTCCACATTTTTAATTTCATTCTCATTAATTTGTATCACCAGTTATTCTCATAAAATACATTGAAAAGAATCTTATTTTATGATTTAAAATTTTGAATATAAGACATGTACATTAATGAAATTTTTAGCTCGCTATTTAGTATTTTATAACAATTTGTTTTGCAGGCGTCTGGGTTTTGTTATGTGAATGATATAGTTATAGCTATTCTGGAACTTCTCAAGTAAGTAATGCCATAATATCCATGATCAGTCTCAAGTTTGTGGTTGGAAAAAGTCCTGAAACTCAAAGAACGAAAAGTAAAGATTTTCAATGCCAGTGTGCAATTTTATCAAACAGCCATTGATGATTTAAGTTGTTCACTGTGCAGCATTTTGTATATAAGAGCAGCTTTTCTTGATGTCCTCTTTACTTACACAGACATGTGAATTAGAAATATAGAATTCTGAAACTTAACTTAAAATCAAGTGTCCATGTTTAGAAAAAGGTGGACTAAGTTGTTGTAAATTTATCACAGCGATAATTTGTATTGTAGATATCATCCCCGGGTTCTATATATAGACATAGAAATTCACCCTGGTGACGTTAATAAATTGTGTTGTAGATATCATCCCTGTGTTCTATATATAGACATAGAAATTCACCCTGGTGACGTTAATAATTTGTGTTGTAGATATCATCCCCGTGTTCTATATATAGATATAGACATTCACCATGGTGACGTTAATAATTTGCATTGTAGATATCATCCCCGTGTTCTATATATAGATATAGACATTCACCATGGCGACGGTGTGCAGGAGGCGTTCTACCTCACAGACCGAGTCATGACGGTGTCATTCCACAAGTACGGCAACTTCTTCTTCCCGGGTACAGGTGAGTCTGTTTGGTCTTACTCAACTGAAGAATTGTACAGCGACGTTAAAAACCACTTCTCAGTACACTTGAAACATTAAAGATTTCATTTTGGTAATTGTAAAGAGATGAAGTTTATCGTACTGACATTTATTGTGTTCTCCCCCTGACAGTAGAATTTCTGTATTACAGGAGATATGTATGAGATCGGAGCAGAAAGTGGCCGTCACTACTCGGTCAACGTTCCACTCAAAGAAGGCATAGATGATCAAAGTAGGTGAAAATTGTTTATCATCTCCTTGAAATATTTGTTAGTTAAGTTTTGTAAACTATGTTGTGATCAGTCAGGTACCATTAATACACTTTTGTACTCTGATAATTACACTTTCAGTGTTTTTGCTACCTTGATTTTACAGCAGCCTGTGCTTCATTGAATTGGGGAAATATAGTAGGATTTTTAGATAAATTGGGAAAATATTCTTGAATTTTGCTTTATTTTGGGAAAATAACACAAATTTTGACTAGGGTAAACAGCCTTTAATCGGCTGTAAAATGGACAAACAAAATCACTGACTTTTGTAACCAGATAATACATAATTGAAAAATTTAATCTTTGTGTACCCCTTGCATACAAGACTGATTAAGGGTTGAAGACTCTGCTGTAAGTAGAGGCCAAGGGTCTTTTGTAAACAGACAGGTATTTTGACTTCTAGTTTTATACCAGGGATGTCCCTCTGTAAATGTAAGACACCAGAGACGGTTACCTTGAAAGAAATGTTTTATAAGGAGTTTCTTCTGTATATAAAATTAACACTAGTTTTTACTGTGAAGAAAGAAGTTATTAGTTGTTGTCATGGAGTAGGAAATCTGTTTCTGAACTGATGGTTCTTATCTTGTTTTTTGAGCTTTCCTGCTGTATTAGTCACTGAATAACTTCATGTTACATGTATTTGCTTGGATATCCAGCTATCATGTTTTTTTTTAGTAAATCACATAATTCTTCATCCTCTCTCAAGGACACTGGTGTCCAATGTGTAAACATGAGAGGAGAAATAAGAAATGCTTTGACCCGGTAAGTTTAAATAATGTTGTGATTTAAACATGTGTTATTTTACATTGCAGTGTATATGATAATATTCCAGGGTGTGTAATTTTATTTTGCAGTGTATATGACAATATTCCAGGGTGTGTAATTTTATTTTTCAGTGTATATGACAATATTCCAGGGTGTGTAATTTTATTTTTCAGTGTATATGACAATATTCCAGGGTGTGATTAAGTCTGTTTTATTTTACTTTTCAGTGTATATGACAATATTCCAGGGTGTGATGAAGTCTGTGATGGAGTTTTACAGACCTACCTGTGTAGTGTTACAGGTGAGTTATCTAGTCTGTGTATTATCAGATGTAGTACAAAACCAATTAGAACACCAAAACCAATTACAACACCAAAACCAATTACATCACCAAAACCAATTACAGCACCAAAACCAATTACAGCACCAAAACCAATTACAGCACCAAAACCAATTACAGCACCAAAACTAATTACATCACCAAAACCAATAACATCACCAAAACTAATAACATCACCAAAACTAATAACATCACCAAAACCAATAACACCAAAACCAATAACACCACCAAAACCAATTACATCACCAAAACTAATTACATCACCAAAACCAATTACATCACCAAAACCAATAACAGCACAGATACCAATTACAGTACCAAAACCAATTACAGCACCAAAACCAATAACAGCACCAAAACCAATTACAGCACCAAAACCAATAATATCACCAAAACCAATAACAGCACAGATACCAATTACAGCACCAAAACCAATTACAGCACCAAAACCAATTACAACACCAAAACCAATTACAACACCAAAACTCAATTACAACACCAAAACCCAATTACAACACCAAAACCAATTACAACACCAAAACCAATTACAACACCAAAACCAATCACATCACCAAAACCAATTACAGCACCAAAACCAATTACAGCACCAAAACCAATTACAGCACCAAAACCAATAACAGCACCAAAACCAATTACAGCACCAAAACCAATTACAGCACCAAAACCAATAACAGCACAGATACCAATTACAGCACCAAAACCAATTACAGCACCAAAACCAATTACAACACCAAAACCCAATTACAACACCAAAACCCAATTACAACACCAAAACCCAATTACAACACCAAAACCAATTACAACACCAAAACCAATTACAACACCAAAACCCAATTACAACACCAAAACCCAATTACAGCACAAACACCACTTAATGCACCAAAACCAATTACAGCACAGATACCAATTACAGCACAAACACCAATTACATCACCAAAACCAATTACAACACCAAAACCCAATTACAGCACAAACACCACTTAATGCACCAAAACCAATTACAGCACAGATACCAATTACAGCACCAAAACCAATTACATCACCAAAACCAATAATATCACCAACACCAATAACAACACTAAAACCAATAACAGCACTCAAAACCAATAACAGCATATAAACCAATAACAGCACCAAAACCAATAACAGCACAAACACCAATTAATTAGTTGTTTGATGTTGCAGTGCGGAGCGGATTCCCTGGGGAGTGACAGACTTGGCTGTTTTAATCTCAGCATCAAAGGTCATGGGTAGGTCATCCTGTTTATATTGAATTTTTGTGTGGTGCATTTGTAACCAGATAATTAGTGGAAAATGTAGATCAGCAATATTTGATGTGTTTATACAAAGTCAACTTGGAATGTACAGAATTGAGCTTCATTCTTCTTTAAAACATTCATGGTCCTGACAAATTGGTAAAATGCTTTGTGCATTTTAACAGTTTACCTCTATATAGATAGTTGTGGAATTGAATTTACACAGTGTTTCAGATAATAAGGGTGGAATTGTAAGGTGTTTGCCTCCAGGGATTTTATTGTTGATGAAAAACAGTTGATAGAATCCAACTAAACCTATAACCCATAAAGAGATGTGCCTTGATAGTGCTTTTATCACTCTTCCATGTCATTTTTTTCCTGGTCAAGAATGTACTTATTTGGCAATGTATTGATGGAACACAGACTTGGAAAAAAAAAGAAAAATTATAATGCCTGAATTATGGACACCATCTATTTCAAACTGACCATTCCTGTGTATATAACTGTAGAAAAACCAAGTATGACAATTCATCAAATTAATATTGAATACAGTTTAAGATGAAGATTTCATTATATACCTTTGGTGTTGATTCTCACAGAGATTGTGTCAAGGTGATCCGGGATTACAATATCCCCATGCTGGTTCTGGGGGGAGGTGGCTACACCAAGAGGAGTGTAGCCCGATGCTGGACGTACGAGACAGCTGTGTTACTGGACGAACAAATCAGCAACGAGATCCCGTACAATGGTCAGTAGTATATGTTGGTAATATCAGGAAAGATGGTCACCTCTAAGTAATATTTCATTTTCTCTTTTAATGTGAATAATCTCAGGAATTGATTTTATAATTTATTATGTATTTGTTGATACATATTTGCATGGCTATAACTGTGATTAAATATTTTTTTTTAAATTAACTTGCAAAATCTTTCTATAAATTACTTTTCAGAGCATATGAAGTTTATGGTTGTTTCTAAATAAAAATGAAAGAAAACTATTCTGGGTTTTGATGGAACAATGTATTATTTGAAATATTTAACACAGAAAACCAAATGAAATTTTGAGAGCCCAGTGAAGTGAATTTGAACTTGAGATGGTCGCTGTTAATAATTTCGCTTCTTGGTAGTCAAATGGACCAGTACCACTATTCACATAGCCGGGACAAAATTAAAGGGAGATAATTATAAGTCCAAATTCTCCCTGTCATTAGACGAGAATTCTTAAAAAATAAAAGACAAACATTGATGGAAGTGTTGCTACATTTACCAACATAATTCATTGTTCAATACTTTTTATTTATACAGATTACCTTGAGTATTTTGCACCTGACTTTACCCTTCACCCAGACATTTCAACAAAACAGGAGAATCTTAACTCAAAACAGGTGAGCTGGTCTGGTCAGTTAGATACAGAAACCACATTTGATCCCATTTGTATATTTGCAAATAAAATATGTTTGAATTATTACCAGGATGGGGCCTGGTCTAATCCCTGTACATAATAATTATCACTTTCATTCACTTTCTCATTTATTATCGATCATCTTCCTCTCTCTGTGTCAAAATCTTTTTTTTTATTAATCATTTCTCTTTCTCTCTACTTAATTCTTCTTACATTTCATAAAGTTTCATTCAGTAGTCAAGACTTGTACAATCTGTTTTTCCTTCTTTCCATCAAATGGTTTTAAAAACTATTCTTTCATTAATTATACCATAAATTAATATCAGTTTCTTCTGACATGTCCTGGCAAAATATAAAAGGTTAACCATAATCCATGCTCTCATACCTACTTTTCTGAGTTTTGTAAATGTATTGGTTGTTTCTATAAATCTTTTGGAAAAAAGTTGGTTTTTGGATAACTTTGGAAAAATCTGTACTATAATAATAAATAAGAGAATACTGAAGCGTTAACAAAATCAAAATCGATTAAACCAGGGGCAAAATATGAACAAAGGAAAGATTAACATGGAAACTCTCGTAAAAGTACGAGAGAATAAGACCAGGTGTTCTGGAAGAGTTAGTGTCTTCTGCTTCATCGACGACACCCGCCATGTAAATCTTTGTCACATCCAAGTAAACATCAAGTTCTCAAAATGAGAACCGAGTATCATTGTCAATCACAACAAGTAAACACACTATGTAAGCCATTGTTGAGTATTAAATACAATTGAATTTACCATGCCTTACTTTTGTTGCAGTACCTTGATCATATTCGCCAAACTGTCCATGAAAATCTGCGGAACTTGAGCAATTCTCCGAGTGTCCAGATGCAGGATGTGCCACCAGATCTCCTGAGTCTAGAGAACACGGAGGAGTTAGACCCAGACATACGGAACCATCAGGATACCATCGATAAACGGTATGAAAATATGTTTTGTGAATTTGTGGCAGAGGATATATCTTGTTTTGGATCTTTTTGATGGCATTGTACTGTTGACATTTTCAACTAATTCAAAGCAAATTAACAAAGTTTGATCAAACATCATGCTAAGGTCTAATTTTAAGAGAATACCATGACTGAATTCCTAATCCTGTTATGATTGGAATAATTTTTTAAAAGATTACAATTATTTGCATAGGAGTACAAATTTCTTTCTAATTCTCTAAATAATTACGTTACAAATGTTTTCAGCCGGTCATCATCAGATATTAGGCTTTTTAATTATAAATTGCCTTTTATCTGCAGTCTGTGGTCCATTTCGTCCGTCCTAAAACAATTCTTTTTCGCACTAACTCTCAGAAAGTCCCTGAGGAATATCTATGGTTCCTAGTTATGCATATTAAAGTTTGGTTACGATCGTAAAGCCAAGATATTCTTTTAATTTGTTGTGGGTTTGCCACCTTTGACCTTTGAACCTATTGTTATATTACTGTACAGGGATTAATTGTCTTATGTCTGGTTTATTATGTTGACAGGGTGGAACCTGCCAACGAGTTTTACGACGGCGACAAGGACAATGATAAAGAAAACGATAGCCTCCTGGAAGTGTGAGACTGAGAATTCTCTAGAAATGAAGGACTTCCTTCTGCTAGCTAATGGTCATTTTAGGGGCTCTTGGCTTTATCCTGTCTTCTGTGGCCATTGTAGCAGATTTCTCTGAAACGTTACATTGCAAGAAGACACGCGACTTTCGGCTGGACCGAAGTTAACCAGACATGGCGATGTGAATAGAGATCTGTGGTGTACAGAGTTTGGATCTACAGCACACTGCACACATAATATTAATCTGCAGTATACACAGTGTGGATCTACACACAGAATGTTGATCTGCAGTATACACAGTGTGGATCTACAGCACACAGAATGTTGATCTGCAGTATACACAGTGTGGATCTACAGCACACAGAATGTTGATCTGCAGTATACACAGTGTGGATCTACAGCACACAGAATGTTGATCTGCAGTATACACAGTGTGGATCTACAGCACACAGAATGTTGATCTGAAGTATACACGGTGTGGATCTACAGCACACAGAATGTTGATCTGCAGTATACACAGTGTGGATCTGTGGCACACAGAGTATACATGTACAGTGTTCCAACAACTCCTATCCATCGTTTGAAGGTGCTCACTGGTGTCAGCAAGCCCTGGACTTATACTCATGACATGGAGACGGTGCTGACAGTGAACACTGATAGTGAAGGCAGCAGAAATATAATAACAGTGTTTTTGTCATAGATGTCAGTATGTGGTGTTGACTGACACTGTAATATAGTTGAGTATACCATGCTATATATTGTAGGATGTAGTCATGGTAACTGTGTATGAGTGACGTTAAAATGTAAGAGTGCTCTTTGCTCGACTCTAATCCAGCATAAGTTTACAGGGCCACAGTGGTTAAGGTGTCTGACAGTCTGCTACCACAAGCCCTCTGTCGCTTGGGTTGTGGTGACCAGGTGGTTAAGGTGTCTGACCGTCTGCTACCACAAGCCCTCTGTCGCTGGGGTTGTGGTGACCAGGTGGTTAAGGTGTCTGACAGTCTGCTACCACAAGCCTTCCGTTGCTGGGGTTGTGGTGACCAGGTGGTTAAGGTGTCTGACCGTCTGCTACCAAAAGCCCAGCGTCGCTGGACCGTGGGTGACCAGGTCTACAATGGGCGCTGTCAGGTACTGGAACTCCGGCTTTCCTCCACAACTAAAACGTGGCACGCCCTTCATTGATGATAGAACTTGAAACACAAGGAAAACAACAGTTTAAAAAAAAACAAAAAAACTGTTTAAATCAATCATTCGTAAGGAGGTTCAATGAAACTGTAGTTAACAAACTCCTTTCATCAGTCAAGGTTCGATTCTCAGACTGGACATGAAAAGGTATGGGGGTCACCTGCCAACTTTGTGGCTTTCTACCAGGTACCCTCTGGTTGTTCTCCCACTTCAAGACCCTGTGTGCTAAAGTTCGGGCAAACAAGTGATTATTTGAACTTAAATTATTGTAAAATAAATAAAGTTTACATGATATTGATCATGTTTGTACAGAATAATTTTTGTTTCAATGTGTTTCAAGCTTGTAATTTACAGTTATGTGTGTAACAAAAACGTTATAAAGAAAATAATGAAAATGTATAACAAAACGGTGGGGAGAATGGTGATCAAGGTACAGTTGATTTAGAAATAACATTTAATTTTCATTATCCTCTATTAAAAGTAGATGAAAAAAGTTCTGGTTATTTCTCCACATGAGTTACACATACTGCTTTAAGACAGACAGAGATGTACATTTTCTCAATTTCGGATAATACATTGATCTACATGATTAAATAGTTTTTGAAGAATTCAAAATTTTTTAAAGATTATGGTATTTTTTATGGTACATAGTATATTGTTGAGATGTCTTTTGATCATAAGTGGTGTATAAATGTAAAACAAACTGCAGATAAATATTCAATACAGTTCGGCTGTTCAGACTGCAGTCTTAACTTTCTGTTCCGGCCATCTGGGGTTTTCAGGTCTACAAGAGTGAAATTCTACAGAGATAGATCCTAGATTATTTAAATGATTTTACATATTGTTCAGCATTATCTGTGAAACATTTTAGTGTGTGTCGTTAAGTTTGTATTTATTTTTAAGGACCAAGTTTGAGCTTATGCCATATTGTTATGTGGCTTTGTCTGTGCATCAACAGTTTCTTCAATGACTTGGTACTTCTTTACTGTCGATTGATTGGAATTTAACTTAATTTGACTTGAAGTATTCCTAGGTAAAAGGAATTTAAAATACATGTACCGGTAGTATTGACCGTCTAGGGGCTGAGAGTCGTGGAGAAAGGGAGCAAATTGGCTATTATATTGCTTAGTATGAACAACTCCGAACTGCACTGGATATCAATCATATTGGTTTGGAAGCATTCATGAGAGGTTGGGACCCAAATCATAGAGATGACTCCCTAGGGAGCTGACAGGTTGGGTCAAAAAGGGTTATAACTTCTCTGACAACCATATTACATTGGTAGCATCCCCAGGTAGTGGGAATTCTAAATGGTACAAATGATGGGGCTGGTCCCCAGGGGCACAGGGGTGGGGTCAAAAGGGGGCAGTTAGGCATCCTGGGAGCTAAGAGGCAGTGTAGCCTATATATATCATATTACTTCAGCGACTTCTCAGTATAAGAGATAGATATGAACAGCATTTAGTTGTATGTATCCCTTTAAGCAATGAATGTTTTAGCAAATATTGTTACAGTCCTATAACACACATTGCTATTGATGACAAACTAAATAAAGCCTGGTAGGGCTTTATAACACACATTGCTATTGATGACAAACTAAATAAAGCCTGGTAGGGCTTTATGTAAGTTTGTCAGCAATAGCAATGTGTGTTATAAGACTGTAACAATATTTGCTAAAATGTTCATTAATTATATTTACATTTTGATAGAATTGTTGTGCTTTATTTAGTTTTTTTCGGACTGATTTTGAGCAGCAAACCAAGTGAAGACAATGAAATTGATGACATCACAATAGATATTGATGACGTCACAATAGCAACTGCCGTTATAGTCAGAGGCACTGGGTGTTATAAGCGTATAATAGCAACTGACTCTTGGCATTGTGTCAATGGAAAATTGCAGAGCAAATGTAAATATAGGGATATGCACAGAACTTAGTTGTATGTATCCCAAGGTGGTGGGGACCAACCATTTAATGATGTGTTCATATCAAAGTTCTGAGTCAATAAAATGGATAAACAAAATCAAATTCTATCTTTATTTGTTTTTGTCAGGCTGGCTTGAGAACGTGTTATTGCATGATAAAATGATGTTACCAGAGGGAACATACACATGCATGCAAACTGTATACATGTAACATAATTTTGTGTTAATTACAATATTAATGCAAGAGAACACAATATTGTTGCGTGCGACCCCAATGTTATTATGAGGGAGCTCAATAATATTGCATGTGAACACTAGTACTGCTACTGCAAATATGACTGCAATGGGCGGGAACATAATATTGCAAACATACTAGTATTAACTTGATGAGGAAGTTTTTGTTTTTTTGACAATTCTGACAATCCTTGAAAGAAATTTTGTTTATATTTAAAATGTATATGTGTCAACTATATATAAATGCCAAACTTATAGCAGTTGCGATGATGAGATTCAGATTATAAACAGAAAAACTTGCAAATATATGCATTTGGATATGATAAAAAGTCAGGTCTTTCTGGGCACCTGACAAAAAGGATTGAAAATTACCATCTCCTTAACTGGAGATGTTTTACCCTTACTACAAAGCAATCATATATTTTTACTTCGCAGGTCCATTCAATATTCCTCTAAGTTTCCCCTGTATCCTCGACATTCTCTGTATCTGTCCCAAATTTTCACATTGAATATCATCCATGTCCTATATTTTGCTTTATCTATAGTACATCTTTAATTACTTTTGGATCAGAAACATCCTCAAGAAATCATCTATAAAGATAACTTATCAATTGGAAAACAAATATCTGGAAAAAACATATTTAAATTTTGAAATGAAAGTTTCATATAAGTAATTCTAATATCTCTTTTCCGGCCCAGTTGTTAAATTTTAAGTCCCTGTGAAGGTAATGGCTGTAGACAGTACAAAGTTTGGGTGTGGTAGGGAAGACACCAAAGATGGAGATGTGTTCACTAGTGAGTCTGTGGAATGCTTAGTCCAAAGGGTTTCCGACTCTCTGACGACAGGCGTCCAATATTTAGCATGTTGGAGAGTCTTAATCCTTCAGACTGCGGAATACTCATCATGCTGGCTGTGTTTGGTTCATGGCTTGCTTTATTTATTGACTGTTATGGCAAGAACATCACATGGGAGATAACTGTGTACACGACTCGTCCAGTAAGGAACTCTCGTGCAGTGAAGGTAAATAAGTAGCAGACGCAAAATAAGAACAACAATGTCTCAAAAAGTTGCCTATTTTCTCGATCCTGACGTTGGGAACTTCCATTATGGTAGGATCTGTGTGATTTATCTGCACATAATGTCAATAAACTCTACAGTAGACAAGACAGTCGAATGTTTACTAGCTATGCATCGCTAGACCGAGTCGGCTTAGCATCGATGATGCTGCCTTATAACTCATCAGTAGAAACGGGTCTCTAGCTCTTAAAAGCGTCTACAAGCGTCTACAAGCGTCTTCAAGCGTCCTCAGAAAATATCTTTTAAAATACTGAATTAAGTAAGCGACATCAGAAGATATGTTATTGATATGATCATAATACACCTCTATACCAAATTTTACCTTGGTATTCGAAAAATTGACCGAGTTATGACGATATTAATGTTTACGATCGGCGGGGTGGCACATGTGTGTATTACCTCCGCACAGTGCAAAAAGCGTCGCCAAACAATACCTTAAAAACCACCGAATAAAGTAAGCGACATCAGAAGATATGTTGTTGATATGATCATAATACACCTCTATACCAAATTTTAACTTGGTATTCGAAAAATTGACCGAGTTATGACGATTTTAATGTTTACGATCGGCGGCGTTGCATATGTGTTTGAATAGAACTCAAAGACGAAAAAAGCGTCTTCATGCTATATCTCTAAAATAATTTGTTAAAC
This sequence comes from Mimachlamys varia, assembly GCA_947623455.1. NCBI lineage: Eukaryota > Metazoa > Mollusca > Bivalvia > Pectinida > Pectinidae > Mimachlamys > Mimachlamys varia. The sequence goes on from OX392530.1 coordinate 7,923,102, forward strand.
TAAGCGACATCAGATGATATGTTGTTCGCATGACTATGATACATTTATTCAGTAATTTTTATGTTTGGATTTGAAATAATGAGTGAGTAATAACAAATTCAATTTAATGATCGGTGGTGTGACACACGTGTGTATAGAACTCTTCACAGATCGTGAAGCGTCTTCAGATTTTATCTCGTAAATAAATCTATAAAGTAAGCGACATCAGATGAAATGTTATTCACGTGAATATAATAAATCGTGGATTGGATTTAGGTGACCATAGTGTATCCATTGTAAATTTGTATGAAGCCAGCGCTAGCGTGACGGACGATATGTAGGACATCGTACATACGTAGGTGAACACAGCTAGATCTAGACCGGTATGTTGTAGAACTCTCTTAATTACTAGCATGTTTGCAGATCCTTTGGACGTGGTTCTACGTACCGACACTTGTTATTTAGGGCCTACGGTTATTCGATATAGTAAGATTTATATATATTTCTTATGTAACAACTGACAGTCTTTTGAATGTCGGTTAAATTAAATGAAATATCATACTTAAACAAAGTTCCTTTTGAAACAGATAAAACTTGAAATTTCATATAGGCTCAATCACGGACTTACATTAGTCCGTGGTACTGCCATCCCGGGAAAAATACAAATTTTGTTTGTGAGACCATGCACGGACTTAATCTAAGTCCGTGGTGAGATTAAGTCCGTGGTGAGACATATACGTCCCTGTTTATATATAGAGACCAACATTATTTATAAGCATGGACAATCTAAATGATATAAATTGAAATTTGCTCTTTTCTCTTTGCAGATGCTGAATTCAGAAGTACCAACAATATAAAGAATAAAAAAAAAATCAAATATGAATATTTCAATTGTTTAATTTCACAAATTGTACATATTGCTTTTCGTGTCCACATGTTATAATACATTATGTATATATACTACAGTGTATAAGTATTTCATGATGGGCTTTTTGAACGATATAAATTGAAACTTTTTTTAATTGCAGATGTTGAATCCTGACGTGCCAACAATATAAAGAATAAAAAATACAAGTCAAATATGAATACTTTGATCAATTGTTTTATTTCACAAATTTTACATTTACCAGCAATAACTTTGTAAATACTTCTGTTGCTTGATTGAGGCTTATACAATCAGAAAGACAATAGCTGGAACTTATTCAAATGCAAATATATATATTCATTTGAGACCCTTTCAATTTTTACTGACAGATGTCACAACTAATTTCTCTTACTGAATTCTTGCCCATATGTTTCATAGATTATAGTTTGATATAATCACGGACTAAGATAGCATCTAATAGATCTAATAAGTCCGTGATATAACCAAATATTAAATTAAGATGTTTTATTTTATAATCATACACTACACGTCTCCCATAAAACATAACTCATTGATCTTTCACAACAGGTACATGTTGGTGATAAGTGTTTACATAGCAATTGATCTGGCCTTACGGTGCGTTCACCTGTGCGAAGCCCTACATATATATAGAGTATACCTGTACGTACACATATGTGCCAAGCCGTAAATATTTGGCGTCATAATCAAACATTAAATTAATGTTACTCGGTCATTTTCGCACAAATCAAATTGAAACTTGAAATACAGTTGTATAAAGTCAACATCATAACATATATCTTGAGGTCGCTTACTTTATAAAAATGATTATAGATATATGGTCTGTAGACCCTTTTTGATATGTTGATTTCTATTCATATATAAATGTATGTTTCCCACGATGTCGGTCGTAAAAATAAAATCGAAATAACTTGGTCAATATTTCGAATATTAAGTTGATATTTGGTGTAGAAGTGTATTATAGTCATACTAACAACATATCTTCTGATGTCGCTTACTTTATTGAGTAGTTTTATAGGTATTGTCTGGCGACGCTTTATTTAAAACTCTGCAGTACATTACACACGTGTGCCACGCAATCGATCATAAACATTACAATCGCCATAACTCGTTCAATTTTTCGAATTTCTGGTTGAAGTTTTACACATAAGTGTATTATGATCATTGTAACAACATATCTTCTGATGTCGCTTACTTTATTCAGTGGTTTTGATGTTATAATCTGGCGACGCTTTTTAAACGGTCACACACATGTGCCACCCCGCCTATCGTAAACATTAAAATCGTCATAACTCGTTCAATTTTTCGAATATTGAGTTAAAATTTGACATAGAGGTGTATTATGATCATAGTAACAACATATCTTCTGATGTCGCTTACTTTATTTAGTATTTTTTAAGAAATTTTCTGAAGACGCTTGAAGACGCTTGAAGACGCTTGTAGACGCTTGTGGACGCTTTTAAGAGAGACTGGTAGAAACAGTTATTTGAACAATTGTTTGTAATTTATGTCTTTAAGCTATCCTGTTTATACGATGATTAAACCGATATCCAACCCATTTTCAGGATATTTGTCTCATAATATCATGCAATATGATAATATAGGTGGCCATGTCATTCTAAAAGAATCTATGGGGAATAAAATATATAACGTTAGTATAATGATGCGGGGGGGGGGGGGGGGGCATATACAGAATCCATATTTATTTAACATCGTGTACACTGTCAACAACAAACAGAAGCTCTAACTGTAGAATATTTATGATAATTATGGTGCCTGTAAGAGAACAAATGGTGTTTTGTGGTGGATGAAAACCCACTTTACCATCTGACAGTCTTCAAAAGCCACTAGTCCTATATGCCCATGACAAGTAAAGTTTGGTTAAGACTTGTTGAAAGTTGCTTATCTGGACTAGTGCTTGAAAATGTTAATGTCACAGACTGATCTGAGTGTGTGCACTGCAAAAAATGAAGACTAAAATGATATATTATTCGCAGTTTAATATCACATATATGTATTAGATGGTTTTTAATCAAGGAACTATTTTTGTTGATATAATGATGATTTTTCTCATTTTCACTCAGGGGTCTGTTCTTATTTACCTAAAAAAACTAGTCCTGTCACATTTATATCGGACCTCATATTATATGGCAACATATATCAAATTTCTTTACACATTCCACTAACTGAACAAGTATTAATATTGTCTGCTTTCCCACAGGGCCAGGTCATCCTATGAAGCCCCACCGTATAGCCCTAACACACTGTCTGGTGTTGCACTATGGCATCTACAAGAAAATGGAGGTAAGTTGGGCAGGTTTGCTGTGTAATAATTGTTTTCTTGGTAGTGTTACCCGGACCTATTGTCCAGGTGTTGCACATTTATAAGCTCATAATCTTAAGCAACTCCAAGCAAATTGACAGACAACATTTCTAATAATAATCAATGTCCTATATTTGGCCATATCATAATAACTTCTGTAACTGTCTGTTAGTGGTGTGTCTCGAGTGGATCGAGTTTTGAAAAAACTTAACTGCATTTTCATGGTCCATTTCAGATTTACAGACCTTACAGAGCCTCCGGCCATGACATGTGTCGCTTCCATGCAGATGACTACATAGACTTCCTGCAACGGGTTACACCTCAGAACCACCAGCAGTTTACGAAGCAGCTCGGGATGTTTAATGTGGGCGACGACTGGTAAATAACACACAGCTCGGGATGTTTAATGTGGGCGACGACTGGTAAATAACACACAGCTCAGAATGTTTAATGTGGGCGACGATTGGTAAATAACAACACAGCTCAGAATGTTTAATGTGGGCGACGACTGGTAAATAACACACAGCTCAGAATGTTTAATGTGGGCGACGACTGGTAAATAACAACACAGCTCAGAATGTTTAATGTGGGCGATGACTGGTAAATAACACACAGCTCGGAATGTTTAATGTGGGCGATGACTGGTAAATAACACACAGCTCAGAATGTTTAATGTGGGTGACTACTGGTAAATAACACACAGCAGAATGTTTAATGTGGGCGATGACTGGTAAATAACACACAGCTCAGAATGTTTAATGTGGGCGATGACTGGTAAATAACACACAGCTCAGAATGTTTAATGTGGGCGACGACTGGTAAATAACACACAGCTCAGAATGTTTAATGTGGGTGACTACTGGTAAATAACACACAGCAGAATGTTTAATGTGGGCGATGACTGGTAAATAACACACAGCTCAGAATGTTTAATGTGGGTGGCTACTGGTAAATAACACACAGCAGAATGTTTAATGTGGGCGATGACTGGTAAATAACACACAGCTCAGAATGTTTAATGTGGGCGACGACTGGTAAATAACACACAGCTCGGGATGTTTAATGTGGGCGATGACTGGTAAATAACACACAGCTCGGAATGTTTAATGTGGACGATGACTGGTAAATAACACACAGCTCAGAATGTTTAATGTGGGCGATGACTGGTAAATAACACACAGCTCAGAATGTTTAATGTGGGCGATGACTGGTAAATAACACACAGCTCGGAATGTTTAATGTGGGCGACGACTGGTAAATAACACACAGCTCAGAATGTTTAATGTGGGCTACGATTGGTAAATAACAACACAGCTCAGAATGTTTAATGTGGGCGATGACTGGTAAATAACACACAGCTCAGAATGTTTAATGTGGGCGACGACTGGTAAATAACAACACAGCTCAGAATGTTTAATGTGGGCGATGACTGGTAAATAACACACTGCTCGGAATGTTTAATGTGGGCGATGACTGGTAAATAACACACAGCTCAGAATGTTTAATGTGGGTGACTACTGGTAAATAACACACAGCAGAATGTTTAATGTGGGCGATGACTGGTAAATAACACACAGCTCAGAATGTTTAATGTGGACGATGACTGGTAAATAACACACAGCTCAGAATGTTTAATGTGGGCGACGACTGGTAAATAACACACAGCTCAGAATGTTTAATGTGGGTGACTACTGGTAAATAACACACAGCAGAATGTTTAATGTGGGCGATGACTGGTAAATAACACACAGCTCAGAATGTTTAATGTGGGTGGCTACTGGTAAATAACACACAGCAGAATGTTTAATGTGGGCGATGACTGGTAAATAACACACAGCTCAGAATGTTTAATGTGGGCGACGACTGGTAAATAACACACAGCTCGGGATGTTTAATGTGGGCGATGACTGGTAAATAACACACAGCTCGGAATGTTTAATGTGGACGATGACTGGTAAATAACACACAGCTCAGAATGTTTAATGTGGGCGATGACTGGTAAATAACACACAGCTCAGAATGTTTAATGTGGGCGATGACTGGTAAATAACACACAGCTCAGAATGTTTAATGTGGGCGATGACTGGTAAATTATATACAGCTTGGAATGGTTTAATGTGACTAATTTTGCTGAAGTATACCAAAACTGCATCTTGTCAAACCCAGAAATTTAAAATTCTACCTCTTAATGTCCATTGGAGCTTTTCTGTTCCCTAGTGTCATCCTATTTTGTTTACTAGTTGAAATTTCTTGATAAACATCAACTTAGAAAGTATTTTTTTTTTAAATTGATAATTCATATACTAGAATTCATATTTGGTCCTATTTACACATGCATAGTAAATAAAGTACATATAGTGATATAGATCTATCATATGTTTCCTGTATCGTGACTCCAGAAGTTAGTACATGTATTTATTACTGGAGGGTGTCGATATACCCTACAGTAAAGAGTAGAGTAGAGATAGGTTTTCTACAAGGATAATTTGTTTATTGCAAATAGCACATCCATGCAAACTGATCCTAACTTATGTAAAGTCTTTGATCTCAAAAATGAACTATTTCTTATCAGTTCATGCTGTATTTTATAGAAATGTTTAAGACAGATGCTGTATATAACAAAATTATGTTTTGTTTTCTTTTCAGTCCTGTGTTTGATGGTCTGTTTGACTTCTGTTCCATGTATACTGGTGCATCTCTCGAGGGTGCTATCAAACTCAACAACAACGTTAGTATAAATCCAGTCCATTATACTTCTGAAACTTCTTCTTGCACTCAATCCTCTTAAGTCTTCATCTTGAAGATTTATTTGATTTGTCTTAAAATCTGCAAGGCTTAGGTCTGGAAAATCAAAATCAAATCTTTGGTTCCAATGTCTAACTCACAATTTTTGTAATTTTAAGCACACTCTTATTTTAGCACTCCAAGGAGAGTTAGACATTAAATATTGTGGAAGATGAATTTTTCGTGGTGTGGATATTTTCGCTTATTTCATTGGTATTAAATCCCTGCGAATATATCCCCACGCAAATATGTTTTAAACCAATCAAACTCTATGTATTAAAGTATTATAGGTACACAGTGCAAAGCAGCATGACATCAGCATGAAATTGCCACATCGCAAACAGTTTGGTGGCTGGCTAAGCGAAAATTTCCACACGCGAAAATATTGTCTTTTACATTATTATGCATAATATAAGTGTAGACAAGTTTTCTTTTTGGTCCCAATGTTGATCAATGTCTCTGTGATTCTGTTGGATTTACCATTGTGATATTGGTGGTGTTTTTCAGCACTGTGATATTGCTGTAAATTGGTCTGGCGGACTCCATCATGCCAAGAAATTTGAGGTTTGTGTGTTACTGTTTCTTATAATGAGCATAGTATGATCATTATATCTACTAATCTGATTGTCATCAAACTTCGCCTACATTATAAGCATAAAGAACTAATTTCATATGGGGGAAGGGAGCATTTATGTCTCACAGACATTACTAGTTTTATAATTATCTGTTTTGCAGGCGTCTGGGTTTTGTTACGTGAACGATATTGTGATATCTATCCTGGAGCTTCTCAAGTAAGTAATGCTATTCAAACAGGAGAAAGAGAAAATATTGCGGCCAGACCATGGTTTGAACCTGGGACATCCAGAACGTACATTCCTCCCTTCCTTATTCTAAGTCAATAAAATAATTATGAAAACAAATGTTCATGTGTAATCTCATATGTTTGTGGATGTAAAAAACCTGAAACTTAAAAAAACTAATATGATTTCGATGTCAGTGTTAATTAACAAATTAATAATAGCTCTGCATTGCATTGTGTGTATCGAGTATATTCTGCTCATCTAGATTACGTAAAACTTGCCACAGCATTAGCAGTAGTCTTTTATTGGATTATTGAAATTCAGATCTTGTCAACCTGTCATGGTGATAACTTGTGTTGTAGATATCATCCCTGTGTTCTACATATAGACATAGACATTCACCATGGTGACATTAATAATTTGCATTGTAGATATCATCCCCGTGTTCTATATATAGACATAGACATTCACCATGGCGACGGTGTGCAGGAGGCGTTCTACCTCACAGACAGAGTCATGACTGTGTCATTCCACAAGTACGGCAACTTCTTCTTCCCAGGCACAGGTAAGTCTATCAGATATGATTTAACAAAATATGCACAGAATTAATGTTTAAAATCATTTCTCAATATAAACTTGAAATGCTGTCAGGAGCTCAATGTTGATAAAACATTGTTATTTAATTTGATAATCGTAAAGAGATGAAGTTTATCGTACTGACATTTATTGTGTTCTCCCCCTGACAGTAGAATTTCTGTATTACAGGAGATATGTACGAGATTGGAGCAGAAAGTGGCCGTCACTACTCGGTCAACGTTCCACTCAAAGAAGGCATAGATGATCAAAGTAGGTGAAAACTGTTTATCATTTCCTAGAAATATTTGTAAGTTTGACTGGATTTTTGTATTATGATGATGAAGACATAATTGAGAAACTTTATCTTTCTCTTCTCCTTACACAACAAACTAAGTGTTGACAACCCTGTTGTCAGTAGACATTGATGATGAATGGCCGACTTCCTGTTTGAATTCCGGTTTATGAGAGAGGTCTCTGTGAGGATGAGCTACTAGAGGTTGACATTGCGTAGGAACTGATGGTTCTCAGCATGATTAATTAGCTTTAATGCCATACTGTTTATCATTAAGTAATATCACATCACCTGTGTTTGCCTAGATAAATAGTTATCATTTTTGTGCGCAAATTTTCCCGTGTCCTATGTGTTGATTGGTAGAAGGGAAATAATGATATAAAGTAATAGATCTAGTGTTGTGATGTAAAACATGTATAATTTTACTTTTCAGTGTATATGACAATATTCCAGGGTGTGATATTTTATTTTTCAGTGTATATGACAATATTCCAGGGTGTGATATTTTATTTTTCAGTGTATATGACAATATTCCAGGGTGTGATATTTACTTTTCAGTGTATATGACAATATTCCAGGGTGTGATATTTTATTTTTCAGTGTATATGACAATATTCAAGGGTGTGATATTTTACTTTTCAGTGTATATGACAATATTCCAGGGTGTGATATTTTACTTTTCAGTGTATATGACAATATTCCAGGGTGTGATATTTTATTTTTCAGTGTATATGACAATATTCCAGGGTGTGATATTTACTTTTCAGTGTATATGACAATATTCCAGGGTGTGATATTTTATTTTTCAGTGTATATGACAATATTCAAGGGTGTGATATTTTACTTTTCAGTGTATATGACAATATTCCAGGTTGTGATATTTTACTTTTCAGTGTATATGACAATATTCCAGGGTGTGATATTTTATTTTTCAGTGTATATGACAATATTCCAGGGTGTGATGAAGTCAGTGATGGAGTTTTACAGACCTACCTGTGTAGTGTTACAGGTGAGATATCTACCACTAGTCTGTGTATTGTCAAATGTAATTACAGCACAAATACCAATAACAGCACCAAAACCAATTACATCACAAACACCAATTAATCACCAAAACAGATTACAGCACTGAAACCAATTACACCACCAAAACCTATTACAGCACCAAAACCAAAAACATCACCAAAACCAATAACAGCACCAAAACTAATTACATCATAAAACCAATTACAGCACCAAAACCAATTACATCACCAAAACCAATTACATCACCAAAACCAATTACATCACCAAAACCAATAACAGCACCAAAACTAATTACATCACCAAAACTAATTACATCACCAAAACCAATTACATCACCAAAACCAATTACATCACCAAAACTAATTACATCACCAAAACCAATTACATCACCAAAACCAATTACATCACCAAAACCTATTACATCACCAAAACCAATTACATCACCAAAACTAATTACATCACCAAAACCAATTACACCACCAAAACTAATTACATCACCAAAACCAATTACACCACCAAAACTAATTACATCACCAAAACTAATTACATCATCAAAACCAATTACAGCACCAAAACCAATTACACCACCAAAACCAATTACACCACCAAAACTAATTACATCACCAAAACTAATTACATCACCAAAACCAATAACATCACCAAAACCAATTACATCACCAAAACTAATTACACCACCAAAACCAATAACATCACCAAAACCAATAACATCACCAAAACCAATTACATCACCAAAACCAATTACATCACCAAAACCAATTACAGCACCAAAACCAATAACATCACCAAAACCTATTACACCACCAAAACTAATTACACCACCAAAACCAATAACATCACCAAAACCAATAACATCACCAAAACCAATAACATCACCAAAACCAATTACAGCACCAAAACCTATTACAGCACCAAAACCTATTACACCATCAAAACCAAAAACATCACCAAAACCAATAACAGCACCAAAACCAATTACAGCACCAAAACCAATTACACCATCAAAACCAAAAACATCACCAAAACCAATAACACCACCAAAACCAATTACAGCACCAAAACCTATTACACCATCAAAACCAAAAACATCACCAAAACCAATAACACCACCAAAACCAATAACAGCACCAAAACCAATTACATCACCAAAACCAATTACAGCACCAAAACCAATAACAGCACCAAAACCAATTACATCACCAAAACCTATTACATCACCAAAACCAATTACATCACCAAAACCAATAACATCACCAAAACCAATAACAGCACCAAAACCAATAACAGCACCAAAACCAATTACATCACCAAAACCAATAACAGCACCAAAACCAATTACAGCACCAAAACCAATTACATCACCAAAACCAATTACATCACCAAAACCAATTACATCACCAAAACCAATTACACCACCAAAACTAATTACATCACCAAAACCAATTACACCACCAAAACTAATTACATCACCAAAACTAATTACATCATCAAAACCAATAACAGCACCAAAACCAATTACATCACCAAAACCAATTACAGCACCAAAACCAATAACAGCACCAAAACCAATTACATCACCAAAACCTATTACATCATCAAAACCAATTACATCACCAAAACCAATAACATCACCAAAACCAATTACAGCACCAAAACCAATAACAGCACCAAAACTAATTACATCACAAACACCAATTACATCACCAAAACTAATTACACCACCAAAACCAATAACATCACCAAAACCAATAACATCACAAACACCAATAACAGCACCAAAACCTATTACAGCACCAAAACCTATTACACCATCAAAACCAAAAACATCACCAAAACCAATAACACCACCAAAACCAATTACATCACCAAAACCAATAACACCACCAAAACCAATTACATCACCAAAACCAATAACATCACCAAAACCTATTACATCACCAAAACCAATTACAGCACCAAAACCAATAACAGCACCAAAACCAATTACACCACCAAAACCAATTACACCACCAAAACTAATTACATCACCAAAACTAATTACATCACCAAAACCAATAACATCACCAAAACCAATTACATCACCAAAACTAATTACACCACCAAAACCAATAACATCACCAAAACCAATAACATCACCAAAACCAATTACATCACCAAAACCAATTACATCACCAAAACCAATTACAGCACCAAAACCAATAACATCACCAAAACCTATTACACCACCAAAACTAATTACACCACCAAAACCAATAACATCACCAAAACCAATAACATCACCAAAACCAATAACATCACCAAAACCAATTACAGCACCAAAACCTATTACAGCACCAAAACCTATTACACCATCAAAACCAAAAACATCACCAAAACCAATAACAGCACCAAAACCAATTACAGCACCAAAACCAATTACACCATCAAAACCAAAAACATCACCAAAACCAATAACACCACCAAAACCAATTACAGCACCAAAACCTATTACACCATCAAAACCAAAAACATCACCAAAACCAATAACACCACCAAAACCAATAACAGCACCAAAACCAATTACATCACCAAAACCAATTACAGCACCAAAACCAATAACAGCACCAAAACCAATTACATCACCAAAACCTATTACATCACCAAAACCAATTACATCACCAAAACCAATAACATCACCAAAACCAATAACAGCACCAAAACCAATAACAGCACCAAAACCAATTACATCACCAAAACCAATAACAGCACCAAAACCAATTACAGCACCAAAACCAATTACATCACCAAAACCAATTACATCACCAAAACCAATTACATCACCAAAACCAATTACACCACCAAAACTAATTACATCACCAAAACCAATTACACCACCAAAACTAATTACATCACCAAAACTAATTACATCATCAAAACCAATTACAGCACCAAAACCAATTACACCACCAAAACCAATTACACCACCAAAACTAATTACATCACCAAAACTAATTACATCACCAAAACCAATAACATCACCAAAACCAATTACATCACCAAAACTAATTACACCACCAAAACCAATAACATCACCAAAACCAATAACATCACCAAAACCAATTACATCACCAAAACCAATTACACATCACCAAAACCTATTACACCACCAAAACTAATTACACCACCAAAACCAATAACATCACCAAAACCAATAACATCACCAAAACCAATAACATCACCAAAACCAATTACAGCACCAAAACCTATTACAGCACCAAAACCAATTACAGCACCAAAACCAATTACAGCACCAAAACCAATTACATCACAAAAACTAATTACATCACCAAAACCGATTACAGCACTGAAACCAATAACACCACCAAAAACAATTACATCACCAAAACCAATAACAGCACTGAAACCAATTACATCACCAAAACCAATTACATCACAAAAACTAATTACATCACCAAAACCAATTACAGCACCAAAACCTATTACAGCACCAAAACTAATTACATCACCAAAACCAATAACATCACCAAAACCAATTACAGCACCAAAACCAATTACAGCACCAAAACCTATTACATCACCAAAACCAATAACATCACAAACACCAATTACATCACCAAAACCAATTACATCACCAAAACCAATAACATCACCAAAACCAATTACATCACCAAAACCTATTACAGCACCAAAACCAATAACACCATCAAAACCAAAAACATCACCAAAACCAATAACAGCACCAAAACCAATTACAGCACCAAAACCAATAACAGCACCAAAACCAATTACAGCACCAAAACCAATAACAGCACCAAAACTAATTACATCACAAACACCAATTACATCACCAAAACCAATTACATCACCAAAACCAATAACATCACCAAAACCAATTACATCACCAAAACCAATAACATCACCAAAACCTATTACATCACCAAAACCAATTACAGCACCAAAACCAATAACAGCACCAAAACCAATTACATCACCAAAACCTATTACATCACCAAAACCAATTACAGCACCAAAACCAATAACAGCACCAAAACCAATTACATCACCAAAACCTATTACATCACCAAAACCAATTACAGTACCAAAACCAATAACAGCACCAAAACCAATTACATCACCAAAACCAATAACAGCACCAAAACCAATTACAGCACCAAAACCAATTACACCATCAAAACCAAAAACATCACCAAAACCAATAACACCACCAAAACCAATTACAGCACCAAAACCTATTACACCATCAAAACCAAAAACATCACCAAAACCAATAACACCACCAAAACCAATAACAGCACCAAAACCAATTACATCACCAAAACCAATTACAGCACCAAAACCAATAACAGCACCAAAACCAATTACATCACCAAAACCTATTACATCACCAAAACCAATTACATCACCAAAACCAATAACATCACCAAAACCAATAACAGCACCAAAACCAATAACAGCACCAAAACCAATTACATCACCAAAACCAATAACAGCACCAAAACCAATTACAGCACCAAAACCAATTACATCACCAAAACCAATTACATCACCAAAACCAATTACATCACCAAAACCAATTACATCACCAAAACCAATAACAGCACCAAAACCAATTACATCACCAAAACCAATTACATCACCAAAACCAATTACATCACCAAAACCAATTACATCACCAAAACCAATTACATCACCAAAACCTATTACATCACCAAAACCAATTACAGCACCAAAACCAATAACACCACCAAAACTAATTACATCACCAAAACCTATTACATCACCAAAACCAATTACAGCACCAAAACCTATTACACCATCAAAACCAAAAACATCACCAAAACCAATTACACCACCAAAACCAATTACATCACCAAAACCTATTACGTCACCAAAACCTATTACAGCAACAAAACCAATTACAACACCAAAACTAATTACATCACCAAAACCAATAACAGACCTACCTGTGTTGTACAATAGGTGATTTATCTACTATGTATATCATCAGATGTTTACAGCACCAAAACTAATATTAAACAGCACCAAGACGAATTACAGCACAGAAACAAATTTTTGCCTTAACATTTTTGGTCCCAAAAATACATCTATACAGTGAGGAACGGATTCTTTATTCTATAAATAAGTTTGTGTTTGTTGTTACAGTGTGGAGCGGATTCTTTATTCTATAAATAAGTTTGTGTTTGATGTTACAGTGCGGAGCGGATTCCCTGGGGAGTGACAGACTTGGCTGTTTTAACCTCAGTATCAAAGGTCATGGGTAGGTCATCCTGTTTACAGAACTAAATTTGGATTTTTTGTGGTGCATTTGTAACTAGATAATATGTTGATTAAATATAAGTGTCAACTGTAAATATTTGTATATGGGCCCCGGAATTTTGGCCTAAATGGCCTTTGACCTCTTGTTAATCTTCTAGAGAAGCTCTGCATGACAAATTATCAATTAAAATAATGCTTAAATTTTCATTGGATGAAGATTTCATTATATACCTTTGGTGTTGATTCTCACAGAGATTGTGTCAAGGTGATCCGGGATTACAATATCCCCATGCTGGTTCTGGGGGGAGGTGGCTACACCAAGAGGAATGTAGCACGATGCTGGACATACGAGACGGCGGTGTTACTGGACGAACAAATCAGCAACGAGATCCCGTACAACGGTCAGTAGTTTGTATAGTATGTTGATAATATCAAAAAAAAAAGTTCTTGTAGATCACCTCAAGATAAGCTTTGGGTGTATTTAGGTTTCCTTTAAATACCTGAGAATCTATATTGAATTTGTTTAAAATTTCAGGTTAGAAAAGTGTTAATGTAAAATTAAATGTTTGTTGACTATAGCTCTGACAAGGTCATTACCTTGCAGAACTTTTACAAATGCTTTTCAGTGTTGATGAGGTTTTGATTTGTTTCTTTAAAAAGGAGACAAAAAATTGCTGTGTTGTGACAGAAGAATGTGGTAGATTATTAAACAAAACATGGGTAAAGACCCCCCTAAACCTCCCCCCCCCCCCCCCAAAAAAAAACAAAAAACAAAAACAAAACATAAAAGAAGATAAAATGTATTATGCTATGGAGCTGGAGAATTAAATTGCAACAGAATGACCCAAAAATACAAACCAGTATTTTGAATTGCTTTTAAAAATAAAGCTACCTCGTGAACCAGTCTCAGTCCCAGTTTAGCGAAAAAAAGGGAGATAAGTCCTGATCCACTATAGTTGATTTCTGTAGTGTTTTACTTGCCATTTGATATGGTAACCTGAAATGATACATATTTATACTCTTGAGTGTTACTGCAGGCATACAACAAATTCTAAGTCATTATTATTTATATTTATACAGATTACCTTGAGTACTTTGCACCTGACTTTACCCTTCACCCAGACATTTCAACAAAACAGGAGAATCTCAACTCAAAACAGGTGAGCTGGTCTGGTGATATAGAGTAAATAATAATTAAGTCAAATACCACTTCCAACTGGAAAAAGAATACTGCAAATGTACTAAAATTCATGTTCAAGCATCATTTATCCACATACACATCAGTGGACAAACTGTCCTACCCAAGGGGCAGGTGAGTTTATCCTTGGTGCAGCATCTTTCATTTGCCCATTCCTAACCTATAAGGGGCATCCCGCGAAAGTAAGCCTTTTTTCATTATTTTTTTTCAAAATATTACATACACCTTTCGAGTGGGTATTCTTATGGACTACAACGATTCGATTTTGCTGATATGTATTCATAAAATGAATAATTTCAAAATAACTAGTGGAATTTCTATCCGTCTAGCCAGACGCTTCAGCTTGGAGTTTCCACCTACCAACGCATGCGCAGTTAGCGCCGTTTCCATTGTAAACACTCTACCTGCTCTCACCGTTCAATCACGATAAGACCTAACTACTAAGCGAAAAGTAGTCGAATGGTCAAAATATGACGCAAGACTGCGTAACAGAATCATATTGAGAGATGGGAAGTATTCAAAGGAGAAACTAACTGCTCTATTGTGTGTATGTTACATATTTCTTCTGTGTAACGGTACCATTGCACAAATAAAACTTTGATTCGGTTTTGGGGCTAACCAAGGGGAAACTGTTTCAGTTCTCCGTTGCATAAAATACGTGTGTTTTGAAATATTCCCTTCATAATATCTCATGTTCCAGTAAAATGGTATGATTGATTTATATTGCTGGATATAAAGACATTTTAAAATATGATATATACCGTAACAGAAAAAGTCGTTTGATTTCGTTGTAAAACGGGACGTGCAACCGAGGTACACACGGCTTCAATTTGGACAAAAGGAATAAAAGCATTATGTCTTCACGCGTGAAAAAAAAGTGATATTCATTACTAGTCTATAAATCAGTGAAGGTACAAAGATCATTGGTTGCGAGCCCGGTATTGAATTTGATACGAAAATATATACATAACGGGGGGGGGGGGGACAAAAAAGAAACAAAAATATACGATATGTATTTCCCATGTCTGCAGCTTTTTTTAAAAGGTCAACGTCCCTTTTCAAGACCAAGACAATAAAGAAGATGTAAAAAGAAAGCGGAATTATCATAACATATTCATAACGGGTAGTTATAATTAAGTATTTCCACAGTTCCAAATCTGATATACATGTAGTCATGTTTAGTGTTTGGTTCGTTATATGCGTGCATGGATTTCAATATTCGCATTCCGTGATAAGTGTTAACGTATGATGACGCTGAAAGTTAGATAGAGTTTAAATGAATATAAATGTATATATGGATAGTCTGAAAAAAATCCTCAAGACATTGAGTTGTAAAAGAATTGCAGACATTTCATGTTATTTTCTTTTTTTTTCTTTTCCATGCATGTATACCTTTTATGAAATCATCTGAAAAGGAGGATTTGTGAATATCACACTTTACATAGAATCTCTGTTTTACCACGGAATTAGATTAGAGGGATGCTATCTAAGTCCTTGGTTTTACATGAAAAAAAGGTTTGCACAATGGCTGTATTCCGTACCCATGTGTACCGGTCTCGCTCATATAGATAATTCCTGGTGTTGATGATTGATGCCGATGTGCCAACAAATATTTCTTAATTTGAATATCGGTAAGGGTGCAATTAATGTCTGATCATTAATGTGAATGTGATTCAATAACTTTGTCTCCGCTTCATCAGCCGTATACATTACGCGTCCCCTCTCTTACGGCCTCTTCTGTCAAACCTGTCAAGAGACTTGCAACAAGCCTGTCACGTTGCGTCATCACCGTTATTTTTATCGGGGCTTTCCCGAGGAATGCGATTTTCAAGTGAAGTGGTCAATATAGACATTTTGAGCGGACTTTGAATATTGGAATAGCAGGGAAATATAATTAGTGGTGCAGACACCATGTACATTCAAAAACTGGCATTCGAGCTTTCGCGGGATGCCCCTTTAAAACACGGCTTTCCGAAGAATTGAAATGTGTAGTCATGATATTTTGCTTGCAACTTACTGGGATGCAGTCATACAAAATCTGCAAATAAAAATAACTTTGACCTATTTTCAAAGCCACATGGGTAATATTTCAATAGCAAAAGAACATGTTAATTTTCAAATGATAAACTTGTAGTTATTGATCATATATATTTAAACCTGGGTGAAGGTTTCTAAAGGGGAAATATTGAAGCTTAATGATTTTGGGGGTCACTAAAGTCAAGGGTGAAGGTCACAGTGGCTATAAATAGACCAAAACATAAGAACAATCTTGATATTTTCCTTCTATTTCTTCATCAAAAACCTAGATGCCGTTGGAAAGAGGAAGATATCAATAAGTTAAAAACTGCAAGGACAAGGTCACTTTTCATCAATACACATTTTTACTGTACAATCTTTTCTCTAAACTAACTTTATTCGTGCACTTAAATATCGTCTTTTCAATGTTTTGACAGATCTGAAATGGTCAGTAGAACATGTTTTCTGGTAATGTCATGATCCAGTTGATATCACATTTTCTTCTGCCAATTGAGAAGTGATATTAAGTGGATTCTTCTGTATAACTAAACTTTTGCAAAAGATGATAAATTTGGAGAAAAATCAGTTCCAACTTTGTATTAAAGTCAACTTAGAATAAATGATGCCCTTAGGAACTGGAAACAAAAAAGTAAATTGAGTTTACCATCCCTTACTTTCGTTTGCAGTACCTTGATCATATTCGCCAAACTGTCCATGAAAATCTGCGGAACTTGAGCAATTCTCCGAGCGTCCAGATGCAGGATGTGCCACCAGATCTACTGAGTCTAGAAAACACGGAGGAATTAGACCCGGACATACGGAACCATCAGGATTCCGTCGATAAACGGTACGATATTAATGAAATTTTGTGATATTATTGGCCAAATACAACTTGTTTTGGATCTTTTTGGTGAGAAATGGCACTATACTGTTGACTGAACAATTGTGTGATTAACATTTACAGAAATATCTCAAATTATTCAGTGTAATCGCTGAACTTCTGAACAGATTTTGATCAAAGGTCATAGATGAGAATGTGTTAAAATAGTCCACCTATTCAGGTTCAAAGGTGAAAGTCCAAGGCTACAGATTGTATTTGAATGACTTTTTACACTTGTTTTTCATTGGGGGAGGGCAGTCATAAATTATAGTCTATATACTAGTAAATGAGGCCGGCCTGACCCCAGGGGGATAGAGCAGCTTAAATGCAATACAACCAAATATGGTGTAAGACATCATTATGGGTTGGGCAATCCTATTTTCAGGGTATCCGACTCCAAGAATCTGTCACATCCCAGGGTGAGACAATTTTGTCTTCAAGATTGCAAAAATGATCATTGTTTCTTTTTCCCTATTTGATTTTCTATGAGGACCACCTATATCCTCTGTGCATGTATTTTTGTCAGATGACCGTTAAGGCCCATTGGCCTTTTGTTTTATGTTGACAGGGTGGAACCTGCTAACGAGTTTTATGATGGTGACAAGGACAATGATAAAGAAAACGATGGCTTCCTGGAGGTTTGAGACCAAGCACTCTCTAGAAATGGAGGACTTCCTACAGCTGGTGGCTGTTTTAGGGGCTCTTGGTTGCATCCTGATTTCTGTGGAAATGGTAGCAGATATTTCTTTATATTGCAAGGACACACATGGCTATCGGCTGGACCGAAGTTAACGAGACCGTGTAATGTGAACAGAGATGATCTGTGGTACACACAATTGGATGTACAGTTGATCTGTGGTATACAGAATGTGGATCTACAGCACACAGAATGTGGATCTACACACAGAATGTGGATCTGTGGTATAGAGAGTGTGGATCTACACACAGAATGTTGAACTTTGGTATAGAGAGTGTGGATCTACACACAGAATGTTGATCTGTGGTATACAGAGAGTGGATCTACACACAGAATGTGGATCTGTGGTATAGATATAGTGGATCTACACACAGAATGTTGATCTGTGGTATACAAAGAGTGTATCTATAGCACACAGAATGTGGATCTGTTGTATACAGTATGGGTCTATAGCACAAAGAATGTGGATCTACAGTATACAGAGTGTGGATCTGTGGTATACAGATGTGGATCTGTGGTATACAGAATGTGGATCTGTGGTATACAGAATGTGGATCTGTGGTATACAAAGAGTGTGGATCTACTGCACAGGGAATGTTGATCTGTGTTGTACACATTGTTCCAACAACTCCTATCCATCGTTTGAAGGTACTCACTGGTGTCAGCACGCCCTGGACTAATACTCATGACATGGAGACGGTGCTGACAGTGAACACTGATAGTAAAGGCAGCAGAATTACTTTACTTTGAGTAATATAATAACAGTTGATACAGTATGTGGTGTTGATTGTGGCAGTTAGTTACTGTGTATAAGTGACATTGAATGTAATAGTGCTACATTGTATGTGTTCTTTTCTGTAATGTGTTACAGTCCAACATCAATTTACAAAGTTATTTTGTATTAGATGGTTTATATCATTTCATACATTAGATTTAGGGAGGTTAGGTGACGCAGTTGAATTAATTACATACTGTATATATGATTTCAATCACATTTGGACAGAGTAGTCAGCATCAAGCTAATAAATAGGTGTTTAAGCATGTAATTGACAGTTACTGTGATGGATCAAAATATTACTGGTTTTATGTAGAAAAGAAACCAAAGCATTCATTAAAAAAAATAATAAAAGTCTGAAGTATCCAGTACATTGAATTGTCTAAGTAAACAAAAGAATTAATTGTTTTATTTTCCCCCATATGATATTACACTGATGGCTTAAATTTCATTTCAGTATCAGGGAGCTCGGGGATGTTAATTTGGTACTTGAATATATATACTAGTAATATTTTGGGGAAAAAGTTTTTACAGGAATTTTAATGCCCATGATATTTTTCATGTTACATACGACTTTGTTGTTTTAATAGATGTCTTAAGATATTTAAATGATTTTATTTTATGAAGGGAAATTCAGAATGCAGATAAATTCTGAATACAGTTCAGGCTGCAGTCTTGACTTTCTGTCCTAGCCATCAGGGGATTTAAAGTCTTCAGGATTCAAGTATAACACAGGCCAAGGTAGACCTTTTTTTACCAGAACTGAGTGGGATTTATTATGTTTAGATAAAAAATGAATGCTTGTTTTCAAACATTTAATTATGGCCAGTTGTACATGTTCTAGACCAAAAAAAAATGTAATTATTTAACATTTTCTGATGGATAATGCTCAGCTAGAGCGTATACGTATGTGACTGTGTTGTGGAAGATGTATTTTGTCCTTGTCCATTGTATGGGAATTCAAACTTTGATTTCCCTAAATTCTTTCAGACTTTCACTGTTCTTGTCGGTGTATTTATTTTTAGACCATGTGAGCCTACATGTACAGTATATGCCATAGTGTGGCATACGGCGACCATCCATCAACAAGTTCTTTTAAATATATTTTTTTCAAGTGCTGATTGGAAATTAAATAAATTTGACAGAAAGCATCCCTAGGTGATGGGTATTCAAAATTGTACAAACGGTGGGGCTGAACTCCAGGAAGACTGATCGAGTGCTGGGCCGAAATAGTTATTTAATTAGCTAGACTGGTTTAAGCATCTTCTCTAGCTGGATACCAATGCAATTATATTTTACTGGTAGCATCTTTAGGTAGTTTGGATTCAAAATTACACCAAAAGGGTGGCAATTTGCTTATACATGTATATAGGTTAAATTACCTCTTCTCAGCTGGATACAAATTGTATAATAGAAAATATCAACAATTCTTTGTTGTAAGAATCCCTAGATGGTGGCCATTGATGGGGATTAAAATTAATCAAATGGTATAGGGGTGACCCTACAGGGTGATGAAGGCTTACTGAAAATGCTTAATTTGGCTATTTTGACTTAAATGACTTTTTCTCTTAAACAACGTGATTAATATTAACTGTATTTTGTTGGAAGCATCCCGCTTGAGGAAATTAAGAATTATATACATCAAGTAGCTGACTCCCCAACCCCCACCATGACTATAAAGAGACAAAAAATGCCATGTATTTTCCATGATGACTCCTGGCCATGGGCATGCTCTACCCTTTGAGACTAATAATACAAATGTACCTTCAAAATAATTAAAATCCAAACCCCAAAACTATATTTACAATTGCTGGATGGGCATATATACTAGATACAGATGCAGACATGATAGTTGAGTTGGTCCTGTGGTCAGTCCCACCATTACATCGGTATAACTTTGAAGCAGTTCAGATCTCCACCCAAAGACTAAACTTTTATGCACGTATACTGCCACATGATTTTGGAAAATGTTTTGCCATGATCACTTAAAAACAGTATGCATATAGTATATCCAGAAGAGCTATACAGGCCATATGGACCTCTTAATGGTTAATAAAATTTTTCTCTAACTTTTATGAAAAAGGAGACTATATATAATTTGTGTGGCAAAAATATATAGTTATAATCTAACATAAAAACAGTCTGCATTCAGGTGATTTGATTCAAGAATGAAAAAAGGAAGTCTGAATTTCTGTTGATATCTGTTCAATGACGTATTTATGGTAATTTTAGATCCAATGAAAATTAAGTAACTAATACTGTGCTTATGATGAATTAAGCAGGAAAATGTTTTTTGAAATACATAAATAATAAATCATTATCAATCTTCGGGTACAGTGTAATTTAATACTGATTTATATATAGAATTGCCTAGTTGGGATTTGAAATGTTAGAACTATATGAAAGATAGCAATGCGTTGTGTTCAAATAATGAAGCATTTAATATTGATCATTGTGTTGTTGTTTTTGTCCAAGATGAATAAAGGTAAACAATATTGATCATGCATGTATATATACATTTATTCACATGCAAATATTTCAGCAGAACAGCATGTTCTGATTTTTATATTGTTGGGAAAACATACTTCAAAATGTATGTTAAAGTGTTGTCAGGTTTAGATATTTCAATTTTTCTTTCTTTCTTGATTTAAGCCAATTTATTATATTGTTAGAAAGGATCTTAAACAAATTAAAACACATTTGATATATATGTTAGCCATATTCTTTTATTTCTTTGGCTTATGAATAATGATGATTATTCCATCGTTTCTTTTAATATACATGTTAATTATGTATTATTTATGTCGTGTTATGAAGGTAACAAATTTGTATCAAATTAAAGTTATTTTTAACTATAAGTGTGATCTTTGTTATATATCTAAATGTTTTTGTTGGCTTTTTGAAAAGTGACTAAAAAGTTCTCCTGGATGATTTTAGGAGAATTATTCTAATACTTAATTTATTCTTTTAAATTAAAGACACAAAACTGCCAGATGTAACTGATTTTAGAAAAAGTTCAGATTTTACGTACATTACAAGCTTAAATTGATATTTTCTTTCTTTTAATCCTAAGGGAATTCGAAGATTCGTAGAAAAATAAAGTTCTGTTCAGTAGTAAGAGTTATCCCCCTTTTATCATCACTTTTTTGCGTTATACTGACGGAAGTCACATGACTTACCACCTGGAAACAACAAAGCGTACCGGGACACCACACTATTGACTTATTAGCGTAATGAACGGAGGGATCTTCTGATGTGAAAGCATGTGGGATTTGAAAGAAATCAGAGCGAAATGGAAGATATGAGCAGATCGAATGGATACAGCACCTACAGGAGCAACAATCGAAGGGACGACATGCCAGAAAGACCCCCTTCAGATGCCGTAAGTTGTGTTTTATTTTTTGATGTTAGAGGATATCGAGTGTTATCTGTTGTATGATCTGTGTGGATCGCCTGTCACTCAGTGTAACGGAACCGACTTGGTGCGGGCTGATTTTAAAAGGCCCTTAGGCCTAGGTAGATTAATCTACATCGAATGTATATGCAGAATTTCACATGTTAGTCCGAACACAAAATCTTTTTAATACATTTGTGAACATTCGAAAAAAAGTTTTGTTAAGTTTCCAGAGATCAATTTAATATTGACAGCTCAACTTTAGTGTCGTAGTAGACATCTACTTGATATTCACATAGGACATTGAATCGTTTTCAGGTTGTTTACTCTTATGGCACGTGGATGTCATTGCCTCGATTTGTCACTTATAAGAGCTCTTTAAGAAAACATATTGTATGATTAAGAAACCTAGAAAGTACTTAGTACTATTGATGTATTGTTTTACATACATCTGACAGCCATAGTCTGTTTTATGTATTGGCTGATATATATGCCATCTCATATTGACATCCAAATACTGTTTCTATTGGTTATATATTAACAACAACCAAAATCAACAGGTACATAAGGTTTTCAAATACACATAAAACAGATTAAACACTTAATTTTAAATGGATGATTGCATTTTGTGATCAACATTTTAGATACATGCTTGTTTACTTCAAACAGCAAATTACAAATATTTATTGAATATCTGTCTATTAAAAATGGAGAACTTATTATCAATCACATATCTTTTCACCTCAGTTATCTAATTATATAAGTGACAGTTGTGAATGACAGTTTGCGGAGACTTTTAAAGAATGTTCTTCTCTCCAGCTTAACTTTGTGGACTAAAATGTCTTTTAAACTGACTTATTGTAATTTCAATGTTGACTTAAACATAACCTGTGAGTTTTTTTAATACCATAGAAAAGTACAGTACGTACTACAGTTCAAACATTTTTAACATTTTTCTGTCAAACTTATTTAAGAGAATGATTTTTTAACTTATGATATAATTAATGTAGAATTTTTTTTTTAATTAAAAAAAAAAAAAGATATCGGAAATGTACATAACTTAAATAAAAAATTATAATTGTATTTGTTTTTACCATTTTTACGCTGTTGCAAAATGTTACACTTATTATGCATTTTGAAACCATCTGTATATCCAATTCCAAATAATTAATTATCACATTTATAACTATAGTTTATATGTGACCAAGCAATTCAATGTATATGTAGTAAATGATACTCTGATCTTATGGTGTGAATGAAATTTATAGTTACCATGCAAAATATGTTTATAAATTGTCTGTCATTCTGAGTTGATATTATTTGCATGTAAAATATAATTTTACGTTGGTAGTCAAAATTTTATCGTTAAATCTTTACAGTGCAATCAGCGTAATATCTCAGAGTTTGATGTACCTACAAAGGTTTGTAGGATATACATATAAATGTTTGTGTTCCGTTTCGTTTGTCACTCTTCAGAATAAAAAATGGTGTATTTTCATTATGATTATCGCAACATGAAACTCTGAGCTGAAGTATATACAGGTAATGATATGTGCAGAAAAACATCTACCCAAGTACTACAAAAATTTCAGAGGAATTGAATACTTGGTATCTAATGAACTAGTAATAGAACAGTTTCTAAAGGGTGACAAAATAATGGATGATGTACATGTATCAGTATTATTGGGTTGGCAATACCGGATTTGAATAAAATGCTCGCAGGCAATATCAAATTATATTCCCTGTCTAATATTATGAACTGCAATATACCAGGTATATTGTTCATGGTGTGGTGGACTGGGGGCTAGGTTTTATATTTATTATATACATACCATATACATATATTTTAAATTCTGCTTTGGTTTATTGGTTTACTGCAGGTAAATATTTGCTTTTCATTGTCATTACATGAAGAAGTGATAGGTGCAAAGCTTAGTGTATTTTAGCTAATGTTAATAACATTTATGTAGCTGTATATTAGTGCATATAAACTTTGCTGTTTCACTGGTTAGCCAAGTTGTATCGCTGTGTAATATATAACTTATCATAACGTGTTTAATAAGTGCTAAAGTCAAGCGATGGCATTGTCTGGGATCCAGATCACCGGAATGAAATTTGACGTTCATGTCTAGTTTTTTTTAGACCTGGTGATTAATTATCGACAGCCAGTCTGATCCAGTGCAGTTGAAGCACTGAAGGTTTAATCATGTTCCCTAATGATATTAATCACTTTTATTTCAAAAGATGACCCTTTCTTAGTCTTTCTTAGTGACAAAATCTTATAAGTGACAAAATCTTCTCTAAGTTCCCAGCTTTTCTGCTTTAAATTCCCAGTTTCAACCCTACCATATTTGTTATAAAAATCTCTTAAAAAAATCGATCTCTATTTCATCTTCATCGAACGCTCCCATAATTATTCCATAGCTTGATAAATGAAAGAGTATAAATTAAAATGCCATGTTATAGAAAAATTATGCAAAGTGGTAAAAAAATTTACTTTTTAAAAAAAAATATTCCTGATAATAATGCCCATTCATGCTGAAAAGATATATTTTTTTTTTAACAAAAATTGTTTTTGGTGATTATTATTTTTTCCTCCATTTTAGTGTAAATGATGTTCAAATAATCAGATGAGATGTTTTTCAAGGTTAATTAGAATGAAGAACTGAAATTACTCTAATGAAACTAAGAACATTTCTAGAAGTAATGTGATTGTATTCAAAGGAATACATTTTCAACATTTTTGATGGGAGCACACAATACTTGTTTTAAAAGAAGATTTAAGTCCGTTTAAGTGAAACATTCTTTATTCACATATAGAAATTACGTAATCCAATAAACCTCGTATTGCTTCATTTTTTTGTTTTTTACTTGCAATGGGTGAAAATAAACAAGCTTTTGATAAAATAAATTTCTATGTCTGTATAGATATATAGGTATTATAGATATATGGGATAAATTTTTGGCGAGTATGGAAAGAAATTTTATGGCTGGCTTCCAACATTTAACTGCCATGCTTGTTGTCGCGACCGTTGATGATATCGGTAGTGTACGGCTATTGTTCTGGTTAGACTAGGTTACGAATATATCCATTGGGGGTTGTAGGAATTTGTATCAATATCTGCACACAACAAGTAATTCAGGGGTGATTGAACACCTGACGGATATACAACACAAGATCTACGTAAGACACCTCCACCACCCCACGAGAAGTCCACTAACTTATAATAGTATATCAGAGGCTCCAGTATTCCGATATATACCAATACCAAGGGCGTGAGACCTATATACTGTCCCGTAAGCTGTATCTAGTATACATTGATACTGTATGTATACAAATTATACCAATACCAAGGGCGTGAGACCTATATACTGTCCCGTAAACTGTATCTAGTATACAGTGAAACTGTATGTATACCAATATATACCAATACCAAGGGCGTGAGACCTATATACTGTCCCGTAAGCTGTATCTAGTATACATTGATACTGTATGTTTACCAATATATACCAATACCACGGACGTGAGACTAAATATTGTCCTGTACACTGTATCTAGTATACTGTAGTACGTTACATATATATCTACAGAATATATCAGCCAATATGTCTATAGTCATGATCAAGCTATTTAATTATATGGCATAGTATAAGTCTTCCCCTGCTGTGAGTAGTAATGTTTACTTTGAGTATAATCTACCTATTTACTCCTTGGTACAGTAACTTGAGTTCAACTCTAGATCTACCACGCAGTATAGTGTAAGTCGTTCCCTTCTGTGAGTAGTAATGTTTACTTTGAGTATAATTTTACCTATTTACACCTTGGTACAGTATAATTAACTTGAGTTCGACTCTACCACACAGTATAGTATAAGTCTACCCCTGCTGTGAGTAGTAATGTTTACTTTGAGTATAATTTTACCTATTTACACCTTGGTACAGTATAATTAACTTGAGTTCGACTCTACCACACAGTACAGTATAAGTCTTCCCCCTGCTATGAGTAGTAATGTTTACTTTGAGTATAATTTTACCTATTTACACCTTGGTACAGTATAATTAACTTGAGTTCGACTCTACCACACAGTATAGTATAAGTCTACCCCCTGCTGTGAGTACCCCGGTATTTACCCCTTGGTACAGTTTAATTAACTTGAGTTCGACTCTACCACACAGTATAGTATAAGTCTTCCCCTGCTGTGAGTAGTAATGTTTACTTTGAGTATAATTTTACCTATTTACTCCTTGGTACAGTATAATTAACTTGAGTTCGACTCTACCACACAGTATAGTATAAGTCTACCTCTGCTATGAGACTCCGAGCTAATATACTTTCAGTAACTATAATTTTACCTTTTTACCCTTTCGTACAGGAGTTTGACTCTAGATCTACTACACTGTATGGTACTAATATAAATTTTACGATAATTATGAAACAATTAGTTATATAAACTTATGTTAATCACTCTTATTGGCCCGGATGTTTGCACATGAGGAGCTTTATGGTGGGAGGAAACCAGAGTACCTGGAGGAAACCCATGTGGTCGGGCAGGTGACCCCATACCTTTTTACGTCCGATCAGGGAATCGAACCCCGGCCCCCTTGCTGAAAGGCAAGTGCGCTATCCACTACACCGCCCGAGCACCACACTATAGCTAATGCTAGAATTTAATAAATTTCATTTAAGAATTGTATTGTGTTTAATATATTCAATGTAGGTTTTTGAGGAGACATATATTGACTAACTTCACATAAAATCATTAAACATTAAAATACTTCAAAGATAATGTCATCCCTTATTCATTTATTTACGGTAACCTGATGTTGTTCACGCAGCCGTGAAAAACGGGCTCATATAACCGAGTTAAATTAATATTGTGTCAGAAATAAGCTGTCTGGATATAAAACATTGAAAGACTTCTAAAAATAATAAAAATTTGCATTGTATAGAAATTTATATTGGTTATATTTGAAGAACAGTTTTCCATATTGAAGAACATTTAATTGATTTGCATTGTATGCTTGAATCAAAGACACCAGACAATACTAGACACTAGAAATCATTTTTGTGCATGTAATTAATTTCTGTTGGTTTGTTAAATGGACCTTCTATACTATTGATAAGTGGACACATGCAGAGAAAGAGAATACACGTTTTTGTATGTCTGGGTAGAATGATTTACATAATTAGTCATACATGACTTCCATCAGATGTAGATACAAGTCTTGAACGGGTAGGTCTGGGAGTCCCGGAGGTGATATGAAATATTCATGTTGCTATAGACTGTCTCCTGGTACTGCATTATTCCAAGGACAAGACTACCGGTAGTACTAAGTACTCCACAGTGTGAACTTATAGTCTTGGTTTGTATAGATATATGGTTAAGCAATGAAATCATTCACTAGAACAGAGCTGTATCTACTGGTTATATTAACACAGGTGATCAGGTGGGAGAGGGTGTGGAAGTCAAAGAGTGGTTGTTTGGATGTGAGGGGTTGGTTGTTTGGATGTGAGGGGGTGGTTGTTTGGATGTCAGGGGGTGGTTGTTTGGATGTCAGGGGGTAGTTGTTTGGATGTCAGGGGGTAGTTGTTTGGATGTCAGGGGGTAGTTGTTTGGATGTCAGTGAGTGGTTGTTTGGATGTCAGAGGGTGGTTGTTTGGATGTCAGGGGGTGGTTGTTTTGATGTCAGGGAGTGGTTGTTTGGATGCCAGGGAGTGGTTGTTTGGATGTGAGGGGGTGGTTGTTTGGATGTCAGGGGGTGGTTGTTTGGATATCAGGGGGTGGGTGTTTGGATATCAGGGGGTGGGTGTTTGGATGTAAGGGGGTGGGTGTTTGGATATCAGGGGGCGGTTGTTTGGATGTCAGGGGGTGGGTGTTTGGATATTAGGGGGTGGGTGTTTGGATATCAGGGGGTGGTTGTTTTGATGTCAGGGGGTAGTTGTTTGGATATCAGGGGGTGGGTGTTTGGATATCAGGGGGCGGTTGTTTGGATGTCAGGGGGTGGGTGTTTGGATATCAGGGGGTGGGTATTTGGATATCAGGGGGTGGGTGTTTTGATGTCAGGGGGTAGTTGTTTTGATGTCAGGGGGTAGTTGTTTTGATGTCAGGGGGTAGTTGTTTTGATATCAGGGGGTGGGTGTTTGGATATCAGGGGGTGGGTGTTTTGATGTCAGGTGGTAGTTGTTTGCATATCAGGGGGTGGGTGTTTGGATGTCAGGGGGCGGTTGTTTGGATGTCAGGGGGTGGGTGTTTGAAAGTCAGGGGGTGGGTGTTTGGATGTCAGGGGGTGGTTGTTTTGATGTCAGGGGGTAGTTGTTTGGATATCAGGGGGTGGGTGTTTGGATACCAGGGGGCAGTTGTTTGGATGTCAGGGGGTGGGGGTTTGGATATCAGGGGGTGGGTATTTGGATATCAGGGGGTGGGTGTTTTGATGTCAGGGGGTAGTTGTTTTGATGTCAGGGGGTAGTTGTTTTGATATCAGGGGGTTGGTGTTTGGATATCAGGGGGTGGGTGTTTTGATGTCAGTTGGAAGTTGTTTGCATATCAGGGGGTGGGTGTTTGGATGTCAGGGGGCGGTTGTTTGCATATCAGGGGGTGGGTGTTTGGATATCAGGGGGTGGGTGTTTGGATGTCAGGGGGTGGGTGTTTGGATATCAGGGGTGGGTGTTTGGATGTCTGGGGGCGGTGGTTTTTATGTCAGGGGGCGGTTGTTTGGATATCAGGGGGTGGGTGTTTGGATATCAGGGGGCGGTTGTTTGGATGTCAGGGAGTTGGTGTTTGGATATCAGGGGGTAGTTGTTTGGATATTAGGGGGTGGGTGTTTGGATATCAGGGGGCAGTTGTTTGGATGTCAGGGGGTGGGTGTTTGGATATCAGGGGGTGGGTATTTGGATATCAGGGGGTGGGTGTTTTGATGTCAGGGGGTAGTTGTTTTGATGTGAGGGGGTAGTTGTTTTGATATCAGGGGGTTGGTGTTTGGATATCAGGGGGTGGGTGTTTTGATGTCAGGTGGTAGTTGTTTGCATATCAGGGGGTGGGTGTTTGGATGTCAGGGGGCGGTTGTTTGCATATCAGGGGGTGGGTGTTTGGATATCAGGGGGTGGTTGTTTGGATGTCAGGGGGTGGGTGTTTGGATATCAGGGGTGGGTGTTTGGATGTCTGGGGGCGGTTGTTTTGATGTCAGGGGGCGGTTGTTTGGATATCAGGGGGTGGGTGTTTGGATATCAGGGGGCGGTTGTTTGGATGTCAGGGAGTTGGTGTTTGGATATCAGGGGGTAGTTGTTTGGATATTAGGGGGTGGGTGTTTGGATATCAGGGGGTGGTTGTTTGGATATCAGGGGGTGGTTGTTTGGATGTCAGGGGGTGGTTGTTTGAATGTCAGGGATTGACTGAAAACTGAATTTAAGTTTACTTTTGATAGGTACTGGGGTATTGATGAAAGTCGTACTTTATACTGAGACCTGCTAAAACGTGATCATTGGTAACGACACGATTGGGGACATCTTTGATGACATGTTACCATGGTGATTTACATCATTGATGCCTATGGGGGTTTAATGACATAAACAGTACAGTACTGTAATTGGCCATTAGCGGTTGTTAATGACAACCTACAAACACTTATCTCTTATAGAGTGTGTTATTTGGACCATGGTTGATCGCAAATAGTCACGCCTGATCCACTAACGGATCTTTATCTTGTTGAGCAAATCTACCTGGTATTTAAAACACTTTCACTAATTGAACTTTCCCTGCAGAAACATTGACAAGTTGGTTCATCTGTTGAATTGTTAAAATGTTTGCTTAAATGCACTGGAACTCTTTGCCCCTTATATCATGGATGTACATACTGGTACATATTCAATGGTTGGTGTATAAAAAATGCTTTACATTGGTTTAGAAACATGAAACATGTATTACATGAAGAAACATATTCATCTTTTGGAAAACCAAATAGTAGATTAATGACTTAAATTACAGTTAACCCCACTAACCGGAACTTTGTTTACTCAAATACCCCTCATTCCATGAACAGTTCATTTGGTCCTGACTATGTTCGAACATATTCAGCCAACCTTGGATTACTCGAATACCATGTATTCCTCAATCTATTGATAGGTCCCTACAAGTTCAAGTTAGTGGGACTTTAGCATCAAAATGAGCAAATGCAAGACCATGGCTGAATACATACAGGGATACTGGTACCACTGCCATAACCTCTGTAACATTAATAATGCAGTTGAAAACTGTTATGTTACTGAAAAGAAAAAATCACTCTGTAGGAATTTTATGGACTATTAAATGAAATAAAATATGATAATTAACCGTGTTTTGGGTGTTGACACTCAGCGGCCGGCTACATTAGAATTTGAACCAATGATTATGGATTTGAGATTGTTTTACTACCAACTAATCGATTGAGCTAGCTGGTCACTCTGGATGGTACCTCTGTCCTGACTGTTCATTCCTGTACATTACTACATACACTAAGTGGTATATGTATCAAACCAAAATTAGAAGGAGGTGTATACTCTGTAGGAAAAACTAGCACTAGGATATGTGTAGTTACTATCATCCTACCTTACATGTTCTCCGGCAATTCTCCCAACCCTCACCCTATATACAATCCTCCTTCAGACATCTCCAGCCCCACCCTCACCCCCACATCAGATCCTCCATCAGACATCCCCAGCCCAACCCTCACCCCAACATCAGATCCTCCATCAGACATCCCCAGCCCAACCCTCACCCCCACATCAGCTCCTCCCTCAGACATCCCCAGCCCAACCCTCACCCCCACATCAGATCCTCCATCAGACATCCCCAGCCCAACCCTCACCCCACATCAGATCCTCCATCACACATCCCCAGCCAAACCCTCACCCCCACATCAGATCCTCCATCAGACATCCCCAGCCCAACCCTCACCCCCACATCAGATCCTCCATCAGACATCCCCAGCCCAACCCTCACCCCCACATCAGATCCTCCATCAGACATCCCCAGCCCAACCCTCACCCCCACATCAGATCCTCCATCAGACATCCCCAGCCCAACCCTCACCCCCACATCAGATCCTCCATCAGACATCTCCAGTCCAACCCTCACCCCCACATCAGATCCTCCATCAGACATCCCCAGCCCAACCCTCACCCCCACATCAGATCCTCCATCAGACATCCCCAGCCCAACCCTCACCCCCACATCAGATCCTCCATCAGACATCCCCAGCCCAACCCTCACCCCCACATCAGATCCTCCATCAGACATCCCCAGCCCAACCCTCACCCCCACATCAGATCCTCCATCAGACATCCCCAGCCCAACCCTCACCCCCACATCAGATCCTCCATCAGACATCCCCAGCCCAACCCTCACCCCCACATCAGATCCTCCATCAGACATCCCCAGCCCAACCCTCACCCCCACATCAGATCCTCCATCAGACATCCCCAGCCCAACCCTCACCCCCACATCAGATCCTCCATCAGACATCCCCAGCCCAACCCTCACCCCCACATCAGATCCTCCATCAGACATCCCCAGCCCAACCCTCACCCCCACATCAGATCCTCCATCAGACATCCCCAGCCCAACCCTCACCCCCCTTATCAGATCCTCCATCAGACCTCCCCAGCCCAACCCTCAACCCCACATCAGATCCTCCATCAGACATCCCCAGCCCAACCCTCACCCCCATATCAGATCCTCCATCACACATCCCCAGCCTAACCCTCACCACTACACCAGATCCTCCATCAGACATCCCCAGCCCAACCCTCACCCCCACATCAGATCCTCCATCAGACATCCCCAGCCCAACCCTCACCCCCCTTATCAGGCCCCTGTTTCATCAACTTTCTCAACTTAAGGAAATTCCTTAACTTAAAAGTCTCCATAGGAAAGCATTACAGAATTTAAGGAGAAAATCCTTAGTTAAGGAATTTTCCTTAAATACTGTAATGCTTTCCTATGGAGATTTTTAAGTTAAGGAATTTCCTTAAGTTAAGGAACGTTGATGAAACCGGGGCCAGATCCTCCATCAGACTTCCCCAGCCCAACCCTCACCCCCACATCAGATCCTCCATCAGACATCCCGTGCCCAACCCTCACCCCCACATCAGTTCCTCCATCACACATCCCCAGCCCAACCCTCACCCCCACATCAGATCCTCCATCACACATCCCCAGCCCAACCCTCACCCCCACATCAGATCCTCCATCAGACATCCCGTGCCCAACCCTCACCCCCACATCAGATCCTCCATCAGACATCCCCAGCCCAACCCTCACCCCCACATCAGCTCCTCCCTCAGACATCCCCAGCCCATCCCTCACCCCCTACCTCACCCCATATACAATCCTCCATCAGACATCCCCAGCCTAACCTTCACCACTACATCAGATCCTCCATCAGACATCTCCAGTCCAACCCTCACCCCCACATCAGATCCTCCATCAGACATCCCCAGCCCATACCTCACCCCCACATCAGATATTCCATCAGACATCCCCAGCCCAACCCTCACCCCCACATCAGATCCTCCATCAGACTTCCCCAGCCCAACCCTCACCCCCACATCAGATCCTCCATCAGACATCCCCAGCCCAACCCTCACCCCCACATCAGATCTTCCATCTGACATCCCAAGCTCAATCACATTTTTTTTTCTCTACCTCACAAAAACTAATCCTGCCAGCTCAGTCTGACTGTATCATTAAGATTAGTAGTAACTAGAAATACAGCTTGTTTATATATCGGTATAAGTCAGGTGGAATAAGTTTTGATATATACATATATGTAGTTTTAACTGAATACGAAATATCTGTAAATGGATTTTATCAGTAGGCTTCTTGTAATCTTATTATGTATGGCTGATCATGATCACCTGAGTCTCATAATGATGAATGGGGGAAGGGGCCGGTGGCACAACGGAATAAAACCAAATCCAGATTACTCTCATTGCACATTACATATTTCTAGTTGTACATACTGAGTTGGGATCAGCTCGAGTTGAAGTAGGTAAGAATTTCGTTGTAGTGAGTGCATGTTTTGAATAAGACTAGCTGGTGTGTGACACCAGGATTACTGCGCTGGTGTTAGGTGTATCTGATCTTCAGAATATGGAATTTAACGGTGTGGCCCAATAACAATGTCTTCCTTTAATTATAGACATTTGATAGGATCCATTCATCAATGTGGAGGTATAATGGGCCCTGTTCATTATAGATTTAATACTTCACAGTACCATAATCAGTCGTTCTCGCCTTAGAATTCTACCCTACATTATAGTGTGTAGGAATTCAGATACCCATCTAATACTAACAACTGCCCAGGTGACTAATGGATGTCTACCAAATGATGCTTGTAATGAGTTGGTATATTATTTATATCTCTTATTGTATGTTATCGATATGATTGGACTTTATTACGTACACACTGCAACACTTCATTACCCGGGGTTATAAATTTACAGTGAAACTGTACTGACTTTCAAGATGATATAGCAAATTAGTGTAGCAAGACTAGACACTTTGTTTAATGGAAATGGAGAAGAGTCCATAAGTTGTTCAAACTTTTCTCCTATCCGTTTGTCTGACATTGAAATGTTATTGAAAAAGTCATCAAAAATTCAACATTGGCATATAAAATAGACCAGTTAGTTAAAATGTTCTGTGACATCATCCCAGTTTAGGTTAGAGAGATGTTTGAATTTGTGTAACTTCTGATCTGCAGCGCTATCAGCAGCCATACAAAAGAATTCTGCCATAGAGTATGGATAAGTTACATGGTCCGTTTTGTTTGTGTATTTGTTTGTATATTTACAGCTATGGTCATTTTAGGCCACGTGTCATAGCTATATACGGTATATCATGTATATAGGGCGTCTTTCTGAAAACCTCGGAACCGTTCAGTAGACAGGCCGTAGAGGCCGATTGTAATGAGTGACAGGAGAAAGTGCCAGAGATTTTTAATCCCGTTAACGACATGATATAATTACCCACTTAAATATTGTGGTATGAAATGTTGACCTTCGCTTATATTTTTGTTGAGAAGTAAAATTGTTGGGTATCAATTTACGCTAGGTAGTTGAAAGGTTATTGAAAGTTTGTCTGGCTGTGATAGACAAGTCAAAACAGTTAGTTTTAAACTAATTCATTCATTACAGAACTTGGGCTGTTATTTTCGTTAAATAAATAAAATGTTTTGAAATTGAAAGATTGGTGATAAATTTGGGTACTATAGAGCATATGGCTCTTATTTAAGATAGATAGGGTACAAAGTGTTTAAAATTGATTATAACAAACTGTAGTCAAAGTTGTCAAACTCAATGTGTGGGTGAACCATATTTATTTTCATACTGTTGGTGAACTTGTACCAAATATAATGTTCTTTGTATTTGACACTTGAACTCACTCACCCCCTGAAATTTATAATCACCTATTCCAACCTTCGAATGGGAACTACAAAATGTAATTAAGTCAAAAGTTCAAATGTATCTTTAGGGGCGAATGAATTAATTACCAAAAATTAATAGATCTGGGTGATTATGAGAGTTTTATTTCAAGTATTGTTAATTAAAATGTTTTTTTATTCAACACCTTTCTCAATAGGAACTACATCTTTGTTGTTTAATAAAATGGCACCAGATGTGAAATCCATTGAATGGAAGATATGAAATTAGTGACCAACACTGGAAGCTATATAAGGCTAAGTGAAAAGTTAAGGGGAGGGGTCTGATTTTGTAGACTTCATTTATAAATCATTTCATTAATAGATTTGGTATAATGAAATTAATGGTAATGATGAACTGTGAGCTGATTATATAAGTTACAGTACATCATTTTCGACATTGGTATTTTAAAGTTTATGTTATTGAACTCACGGTAGGGCTAATTATGTGGATTTAGGAATATTTCATTAATGGCTTTGGCAGAGTTCAGGTAATGGCAATGATGAACTGTGACAGTTAACTATATGAATACGGTATATTTAATGACTTTGCCAGAGCTCAGTTAATGGTAATGATTAACTGTGACAGTACTAGTTAACTGTATGAATTATGGTATGTTTAATGGCTATGGCAGAGTTTAGTTAGTGGTAATGATGAACTGTGACAGTTAACTGTATGAATTACACATGTATGTGAATTACCGTATGTATGTATTTAATGGCTTTTGCAGAGGTATAGCTGTTACTGGTAATTATGAACTGTCACATGATGGTTATATAGCTGTGTGAATTGAGGAATAGCAGAGTACAGTTAATAGTAATGATGAACTGTGTCGGTTAACGACTCGGTTAATAATGTGAATTATGATATATTTCATGGATTTCGTTATGTTCAGTTATTCAAATGTTGTGTATGACCTTTCATTGTTGTCATGACATATACCTGAGTTATGGTGTATATAATATCATATTGAGATATCTCCTTCATTTTTAGATAGTGATAGTCACCTACTATAACAGAATGCTTAAATTCTAGAGGTCAAAGGTTAAATAAGCATAAGTGTCGTTTGAATGAATCCGTTTGAGATTAAGATGGTGTTTTAAATGACTTACGTCATTCCTAACACATTATTTACTTAAGTTACAACAGATATAATTTCTACAATTCAAAAAGATACTGCTTGAATTGCACTTGATAAAGAACAATTATCTTTTTTGAATGAAATTTGAAAGGTTTCTCAAAAATTGCATTTCATTATTTACAATTATTAGAAGAGTTTACTATTACAATATTTTATTACAATTTTCAAAGAATAAAATATCATTTAATTGCATATCGTTGTAGAAAATGTCCATTATACTACTGTAGTTTATAATTCGTTCTTGATATGCACCGGGGCGCACTCATTTACGCTCTCCACGCCCCTGGAATATGCCACAGCGAAATCAAAGGTACAAGCTAGGGTAGCTATTAGATTACTCCGGTAGTCTCAGTTCAAATAACCTGACCAGTCGCTAGGTTGATACCTGTCTTTGGAAGATTACCGAGGAACAACTCTGCACTTGAGACAACTAATTCTACCATTAAAAAAAACATAAAATCAACGTAGTTTTCTTCATCCTTCTATTTTGTTTTGTCCAGGATGCAAACAGTGGATGTGAATGTAATCCCTAGAGTCTTAAACCAGCAGGATCATAATCTGATCAGATTTTTGCTCAGACAGAAGTACCACTTTAGAGATTATAATGTAAAAGATGTACATTGAATTTTTATTTCCATTTTAACTCGGGGGTTATAAGCACATTGGGCAGGAGAGCTAATGGTTATAGGTTTGAGCCCCAGCAAAGGCACTAATCTTGAATATCATTATTACTCCTACTAATACAAACTGACTCTCCATTCAATGTTGGACTCGAGTCTTGGCGGGAAGTCAAAGAATCTTGGTTTGTGTTTGAAAAAAGGAGGGAATTAACTGAAACAAAAATGAGCACTAATTAGCTATAGATTGTCTTACAAGGGTCAGCTGTTGGAAAATTTCTCTTTAGCTCAGCGGTGGTAGAGTATAGGGCTAGAGAACCAAGAGTTGCAAGGTTTGAATCTCAATGATGGTTCTATCTTTGTCACTATATTTCTTGTTCTGCTATAGATACAAATGTACATGTATGTACTGTATAGGTCTTTTCAGAGAGTGTTGTTATTCCCCTTGAAAGGCCCCAATGGTGGATACAAGATTGACTTTCGGGATGCGTACATGTTTTATGATGATTTGGCGCCATGTGACAATCGGATGGCGTAATTCCCATTTTGACGTCATAATATCATGGCGCAATGTTTGAAGAACACCTCCCAATGAAGCCATGATCCGACAAACAAGGGAGATAACAACACTTTTGAAATGGGCCTATAATACGTATACGCAATTGAGAACAAATGGTATCCAGCATTGTACCTGGCTACACGAGGCTACACGATGTCACAGAAAAAAACTCATGTGGTCTCGTCACAGAATTCACCTTTTAACTCCCAATGAAAAGAATATGATTTCTAAGTTACAAGAATGAATTAATGCAAATTATATAAAATAATGGTAATTACAACAATTGAAATTTTAAAATGATGTATGTATTTAAAACTACTGCAAATTATTTACAATGTAGAAAATAAAGATAATTATTACTTATGGTATTAAAACACGGTAAAGCATATTTCGCAGCCAGCCATTAACCCCCTGAAGACACATATGAACTCTTCAATTTGAAGGTTGGAAGAGCCCATTATGAAATTTCAGGGTTGCATTAGTTAAATGTTGGAATTTTGTAGATTTATTAAACTTGTTATCTACCATTAATTAGGTCTATTTATAGATTTTATTATAATTGTCTTGATACTTGACAATCAACCTGAAACTAATGAACATATAACTGCTACTATCAAACGATATTTACTTACAAGCGAGAAGGCATTGACTGTAGTTAGACAGATACCCCATTGTCAAAGAATACACTCAAAAGACGGCACAAAGAAGAGTAGCCACAAAATGAAAGCTGTGCATTGATTATCTGTGTTTCATCAATTCCCATTAAATTTGACATTGTTTGCCTAACCTCAATTTCTTACAAGTTTGAAGTGTCCCAATTTGTTTGGTGAGTTAATTTCAGGTCACCATGAAGTTTTTTTTTCACCACACGGTCTAAAGGAATAAAACTGCTTAAAGATTTATTTCAACCCGTGCTGATGTAGATTTATGCAGATACAATAAATGTGTCAGCTTTGAAAAATAAAATGCTTGATGTTGGACAATTAGGATCTTTCCTGGGCCAGGATTCCCCAAAGTTTATAAGCTGGAACTATAGTTTGGAAAAATTGAAAAGGTTTGCTGTTTCAAAAGTCCTTTCAATATTTAACTGATCAAACTTTGGTTGACTGATTGGTAGAGAAATGGGTATATATTAGTTATTTGATGCCCCGGTCCCGAAGTTCACAGTCTGCCTTTTATGACTTTAATGATAGCAAGAGTTAAATTACTTTTAACTTGAAAAATGAAAAATCAAACACATTTTATTTCTTTAAAAACTCAGATATAGAAATGGAAAGTTAAAAAAAATATAGATCAAGGATTGAATTGAAGGAGACTAAAGGTTTGGTGTTTTGCTGGGGACCTTCACCAGTATACTTTCAGCGTGGTAGCACTATCATATCAGCGTAATAGCTGGTCCCCACTATCTCAGAGTCTGAGGCTTTAACAAACAAATCACAGCCTCCATCCAAAATATCACAGGCACTCAACACATCCACTACATCCACTCAACACATCCACTACATCCACTCAACACATCCACTCATACTGAATACACCAGGAGACTGC
The DNA here is from genome assembly GCA_947623455.1 of Mimachlamys varia. NCBI lineage: Eukaryota > Metazoa > Mollusca > Bivalvia > Pectinida > Pectinidae > Mimachlamys > Mimachlamys varia. The sequence continues at coordinate 7,962,384 of OX392530.1, forward strand.
CCTTTAACAATTTTACATAAGCTGAGCGTTAAAGGCCCAATATATGTAACTTTCAGCAAAAGTTGAAGCGAAAATCAAGCCTAATAACTTATTATATTTATAGATTTAGTAAAGAATAATTTATATCAGCAATATTCAAGATGAATTCTTTCACGGTTACCGGTACAGCAGCAGTTGAAACATGCTATTTGTAAACACGCGTCCATTTCAAACCTTCTTCTACCTTCGGTTTGTTGTTGAAGTGAGCCCCATTCTTTGGATTTTTTTATCAAGAGTTTCTTGTTAGTTACCACTCAGGTTTACTTTGTTTTGGGCTTATTTTTGCATGGTTATCAACTGGATTTTTTTTCAGAATTTTTCAGAATCACAAAAAATTTCCCTGAAGTTACGTATATTTGGCCTTAATGGGATGAAAAATGAAAAGACCTATGGAAAATTGGAACCAGTAGAAGGGAGATAACTCTGTCTGGTGTAAATATTTCTTTCTTTTCCCCAAACTTCTATCACAGTTCTTATTCCATCCACATGTTGTACACTGTTGGAGCCAGTGGTTTATGAGGTGTGTACAGTATTAAGTACATTATTAGTCTAGATCTGCAGACACAGGATTAGCGACTGTTAATCCACAATAATGGGATTATAAGGATCAACCTCCCAAGTGTATGCGAGAGGGTGTCATTTGATGTTTATCAGACGTTTTCTATAAGCATTTAGGAAAGCTTGTTTGTTATTTATTTGGTTTGTTTTCTTTTTGAGGGACTTTGGTTTCTGAATCTGTGGCCAAAACTTTATCATTGATAAATCTACCATTCAAAATAAGAACGCAAGTTCTACTAAATCTAAATTTTGGCAGATTAGTTGAGTGGTTAGCACTCCAACATTTTGTGTAGGGTACGATCCCTGAAATCATCGTATATATATATGTATATATATGAATATTCAGAGAAAGTTTTTTTCCTGCCCACATACCTGGTAACTCCAATACCTTATATGGAGTTAATGTGTTCGGATGGATGTTGCTGTATCTGTGCTGTACATGTACGTTGTATTTAAGTGAGGCGGCACTATAAAAGATGCCATTGGAAGCATGGTCCCTATACAAAAAGACACACTACAGCAACACACACACACCCTCACCCTTACACACAAAAGGCGGTATGAGCCAGGTGGCAAATGACCAGTAGTTATTACCTGTAATTTAGGAAGCTCCTGCATGTGAACCCCTCCGAAGTGTACTGATTAATGTATACTTATTGTAGGGATTGGATAAATTGTTTTAAATTACGCTGTAAAGTGGTACAGGGTGGCTGAATAATAATTACATGGTACCAGTTGAATCAAATGTTGTATATTTGATATTACCCTCGGTAACTTCTATATACTGAGCATTGATGCCACCGTTTTGCACCTGGATGTATTTTGATGTCAGTTTGATGAATTCAGTTATACTAGTCAGAAGGAGGTATATTTAGACAGAATGGTCTGATAGCATCACTTATAGCAGCTAATCATGTTGGATTATAGCTAGAAATACCCTCAAGTGGTGACGTTGGTCTGAAAACCTGTTTTATTCCTCAGTGTGTCCATTATTACGTGTTAACCCGGTCAGTGTTATTTATTAGGGTTATACCTACAGGGAGTGTTAATTAACACTGACAATTATTTATAATTCAAATACTGTATCTCTGTCATCAGATAATTACTGGTAAGCTAATTATAGGTCATTATGATCGAGACACCTTTATATATATATAATATAAATGATATTCCCGTATTGGTTATTTCACAATCTTGAGGTAATGCTTATATTGTCACGCTGGATCAGGAAATGCTCATTTCTTTAAATTTAATTTTAATAAGTGATTAATTAGCTTTCCTCCAAAATCAACTACATATATGTAAATATTCCGAGCAAAGGTGGCGGCATCATCATAACATGTCACTTTTATGATGTCTTGTCGCGCTTTAATTATAAGCCGCACCTTTACTCATAAAAAATGCAATTTTAAAATGTGTTCAAATTTTCGAAAAAAATAAGCAAAATAAATATTCGGCCATCGAATAGATGAGCCATTTCCCGCCAATACCTTGTTGTGTCATTTTCTTTGAGTAAACAGGACTTGCTGTCCTATAAGGAGGTGTCAGGGTTGAATAAGAGAAGTGCAGGGAAAAAAAACTCTTTCAATTCAATGGATAGAACATTTTGATCATTGTGAAGTTTCAGGGGTGAATAGGTTAATTCATTTACCCCTGGAATTTAATAATGAACTCTTCCAACCTTTGCATTGGAAGAGTTTAAATGTGTATCACAGGTGAATGAGTTAAGCACATCCTATCAGATATAAGTACAGTGACCAAATTGTTGTATACGTATAGTAACAGTACTGTGCTGTATAATAAGTATATACCCTCTAAGTCACAGTAACAATTAGTTGTCAAAATAGATTTATACGTTATTAAATTTAAATAGGTTGGTAGCCTTTAAATTTATATTATATAAATGATACATAAAATACAGAGCTCAATTCTCCGCGATACAGATCAAATAAATATTGATCAGAGTCGGGTTTGTAATTCTACAACGATTCAAGAGCCAGTGATATTTCAGTGTATATGTTACTCGGCCCTGATAAATGGCTTTCAGCATTAAATATCCCTACTCTTATCTATTCTGTATGTCTGTGGCTGGGCTTTAATTTAGAGATCTTAACTCCAGTAGACAAGCATGTCTACCATTGAGGAGATTGTCTTAGCATTTAAACTGTGTCCGAAGCATTTAAAATGTGTCCATATATATTAGAGCAAGCATATATGTTTCTGATTTTAGCTTCTTGGATATTTCCTCAAATCATAATACAATTTTTTTTTTTTCAAATTTTTTCAAAACTTCTTCTTTAGAACCATAATACCTACAATGTAGGCTCACAGTATTGATTATTTATTTCTTGATATGGATTCACTTTCATCCAAACAAGCTTCAAGACAAAGTAATTTTATTTTGATTTGTTAGATCCATAGATTGTTCTGCAAGTTATATGGTGTATTTTAATGTACATGTTTTATTTGAAAAGAAAGGCAAGTTTGTCATGATTTGCAAAGATTTTTGATATTGCCAAGTTTCATAGCAAATTATGACATGAAATATAATGTTGTTGATTGATTGCTTTAGAATTTGATTGATCCCAAATTTAAGTTGCCTTTAAAACAGATTCCCTTTTATCGTACCGATAATCTTTACAAGTTATTTTTGGTTTGGTTTATTTTTCATATCTATTATGTAACTGACTCTCTTCTAAAGACTTTTGTCTTCCATTTCTAAAGAGTATGTCAGAAAAAAATAGTGGTGTTTGTTTGAAGTGTAAGTGGGAATGAATGGTGGTCGGCCTTGGTTACCAGTCATGACAATGTTACATTCTAAATTCTCCAAGTGGTGAGGAAATCTGATGGCTTTAACGAGGGTCCGAGTATGTTCTCGAGTCCTCTGTCAATTATTCAGTCAATCACGTTCTTTTAAGGGAAGATTCTCATAGCGAGACAAAAAAAATCAATGTCACACCAAAAACCGATGCTGTGTGAACATGAAAATGAAATAAAAATTTGAAAAGATTTTATTGAGCGATAGGGTAGAAATGACAACATTTTAGATTGAGTAGCTGTGACGTCTAATGACAAGAATCAATAAGCTTGTATCGTAGAATAGAATTCCGACCGGGAGGATTATACAGGTATTATCCATAAGTAACGACAAATTCTGTACCATTGTACGATAAGTATATATACCCACGCTGTCACTGGACTGGGGTTAAATATGCTTACACAATCACCTGTATTTATATCTACCAGTACCAATACCCCTGTTCAAGTCTGTCAGTCTTAATACAGTGATATTGATATGAAGTACCTGTGTAACAGTTCGTACAGGTATTTTCGGTCTTACCTGTATCTCTGTTGCCTTCATTAACGGCCAGGTGTAGTCAGTTTTCAGCCAGAGAAGAATTTCAAGTGAATTTTGTTTTCCCTGGATTTTACTTTCCTTTGGTTTAAATGATCTACATCGATATACCATAAGGCGAAAAAAAAAGGCTATGACGTTTTTCGATCGGATAAGACCGATGGAATTTTGTGATTGTGTGTTTAATGTTTATTGTGGTTTGTGAATAGCCACTGTTGATTTTACTGTTCAGTTAATGCCAAGGTAAATGGTAATATCAGAAATTTACCTATAGGTGAACAGGTGAGTACTGGGCGAGTTGGCCTCACAACTGTAAACTTAGAAATATAATCAGTGTTTACTTTTGAGCTGGAGATTGGGCTATATCCGGAGTCCTGGTTACCTGCGTGTGTGTTAATTCAGGCTAGGTGTGTCTTGCAACCATTTTAATAGTCACATGTAAAACACTGTCAACGGAAATGTATTTCGGAGGATTCTGTCGGAGTGTGTAGAGTATTCTGTGTGCGATTCTCCAGTACCAGGACCGACCATGAGTCTGCTGTTACGATCGCGGACCAAACGACCAGAGAGTGCCGAGGTATGTGTATTGGAAACTGGAACCAAAATGAATGCTAAAAGGGGTTTTCATTGTTAAGCAAACATCATTTGTTATAAAGGTGTTAACTGTTTTGATCTCTATAGAAATGTAGAGAAACAATCACGGATCCAGTATTTTTTAGCTCGTTGTTTAAACCTCTATCAATATTGATGATCAAATCTAGTAGAGTAACATCAGGGAGCATTGTGATATATATATACTAAACTAAAATGGTAAATTCACGTTTCATGATCTTGGATGTTAATCTGATATTATGTACATGTAAATACTGGGCTGAATTATACCTCATTAACCTATTATCCATATTAAAGAAAAATCTAGAGCTTTATCCTGTGACAATATTACATAGTGTATAAAACATTGTTGGGTATTATGATAAGAGTTGATTACAAGGTATAAACAGTAAGCTCTCAGTCATACTTTTATTGTATATGGACATTTTTCTCACTTGAGAGATTAAACAGTGAGCAAATCATAGTAACTGCACAAAGATTGTAGGTAGATTAACTAGTTATCAAGTCAAGCTTGATGTACATGTATAAGTGGAAAGTTTGGACTTGTATTGATAATTACTGTCTTCTATCATGGTTAATTGGATTCAGAAATTCAAACTCGAAGTTGGTATTGAGAAGTGGATTTGATAAGTTGTCTTTAATCAATAATGTAATCTTTTTTGGGACATCACTATAGCGACTTCATAAACAGAATGGTTTATTGCTTTCAACTTATTTATTGATTTTAACAATTTGATCAAACTTCGAACAAAGTCAAATTTGGTGATAATTGAAATGAACTTGTATTTCAGGACCTCAAAGTAAAGGTTACTATTGATACTATTGATAAAAAATTCTCAAAATATATGACTCTTATTCAAATTGGGGATATATAGACGATGGGAGGCAGTTAATAATGTTTGACAGCTAGATTTTAAAATTTGTTCACCTGAATTAATAATTTTTAGTCGAAATTTTCAGATAGGCTATATTTCAAAATTTTCTGGAAATATTGGTACAAAGAAAATGATCAGTGCGTGTAACGTAATAAGGTATTAATGATTTTGAATTCCAGTAATTAGAGCATGAAATATTTAACATCGTTGGTTTATCTTATCATGACGTATTTGTTTCGGATGATTTGTCAGTATGGATAAGTTTCTGATAATTTGTGTGGCCATCCTCTAGCTGTACCTGACAGGCATGCTGCCTCAGACACTGCAATGCATACATTAATGTAGACGATGATTGCGTGATGATTCGAGCTTGTTAAAATACAATAGGCAAACTGTAACTCTTTTATTGGCTACCTTTGTTGTACGATTGATTTTGTCTTCTGGCTTCGCAACGCCATCGCTAAAATAAAAAACAACAAAACAAAAACCTAAATTCAATATGAAAAAAATATTGCCATCATTGATAGATGTACAGCAATGCTTAATTTGACATGCAATAGAATCGAGAAGGTGTTCAATCATCTCTGAGCTATCGGGTAACGGAACTCTGTTTTCCTTAATTCCATTATCTTCCGGCCCGTGACAAGATCTACACACAATAACAATTTTAGCATCTTCTGTCACGCAGTGTTTCGACACATCTGACGAGTTGAGAAGGCTGTGAGTTGCTAGCATGAAATGAAGAGTTGTTTAGGTGATATTGCTTCTGTTTCTACTTCAAAGTGATGTTAATGGCGGAGCGTAAAACATTAATGTTATTTGTACTGTGTAGGAATTGTCGTACCATGTCCGATAGGAAAACATCACCTGGGATACATTCAAGGGCTCGAAGAAATCATCAACGGTTGTGATAGCAATGTGATTCTCTGTAGAATTATAATAACAAAGATTAGCCCTTTTCATATTGAATTTTGGTGAATAAATATGAATTAATGATATTTACTCGAAGCACAAAATCGTTAATTCATAATTATTCACCATATATTTTGATGAATTTATGAAAGCCAAGAAAACTTTACTCGAAGCACAAAATCGTTAATTCATAATTATTCACCATATATTTTGATGAATTTATGAAAGCCAAGAAAACTTTTATAAGCACCAAGATACAGATATGAATTAAGCTGGTAAGAAAGATTTAGTTAAGTCATATAGAAGGGGAAATTGTAGAAATAAATAAACAACTTAACAAATATTGATATTTAAGATATTTATTCTACAAAACTAATTAATGAACCAGCTGTAGAAGAGAGTAGAATATTAATTAACTAGCTGTAGAAGGAAGTAGAATATACTGATTAGAGAAATCTGGTTTCAGGAGTAAATGCTTGTCTTCTTTCTTTGTTTTAAACACAATTTAATGTCATGATTCAGGTCGCACTCTGTGCCCTGTCAGATTCTGGATGTTGAGTCGCGTGAATTTGAGTAGAAACTGGTTGATCGCTATGACAATTTAGATAATTGACGAAAACATTTTTTGATTGCCCTGATTATGAGGAAAATGTGCTACATGCCCTATAGCTATTACTATAATTCATTATTTGAAAGCACACAATCGCATAAAACTTTCATAGATCTATGCCTAACAATAGTTACCATATATGGATCTTCTAAGATGGATGCATAAATATCTCAATGTATTCAATTCTACTATCTCAAATTATTGTAACTCATTCTCAAGTATATATATATGTATATAGCTTTTAATGAGGATAAGACTCGGATATATCATTTGAACTTGAACATGTAATAATTTACTCGTATAAGAATTAAGTTAAGAGACAGGAATTTAACCCCAGTGTGATGTCATCAGATCCTAAGTTTGGGTACCGTGGTATTTAAAAAAAACTAGGTAGGCGGAGACTGAAACGCTACTATAATGAATGTAAGTCAATATGTCAGTGTACCGAACGTGTCATGGCCGAGGATCAAAGTTTTTCGGATACAGTTTAAGGTACTTGAACTATAATTACTATAACTCTTTGTATCCACTTTAATACCAGTCTCATATATGATTTAACAGCTACACATATATACATGGCGTAATGATACATGTATATGTTGATATGGATCGACAATACCAATATCTAAAGCAGTAGATAAGTGTTAGAAAATTACTGTTTTTCTGGTATGATTATAGCTTTGATCAATTATTTTTTGGAAAGAAAATCATTATACCCAAGCTGTGGGATGTATACTTTAAAAAAGATGATAGATATGAAATGCACACCAACAGTAATTCAATTGGTCAAATCAGGCTGCACTGAACAGACCTGCTTTTGTTCAACAAGATCACTTGAAATGAATCAATCTTAGTATATTAGAAATTCCAAACTTGGAAAATGTATACCAGACCTGCCCTTGTATGGCGAACTTTTCATGATTGTATGGTTATTTTAATGCACATGCACAAAAAACTAGGTATGGAAAACTTGTGAGTGTATCATTATCAGTTGTATATATACATATCTACATGAATTTTGTAGAGGCGTTTATAGTAATAAAGGTTTTAAATGAATGGCCAGATGTAGTAATCACTGGTACATTTGTATTTGAAAAAAGAGTAGGGCTTATAATTTGTGACACTTGAGAAAATCCTGCTGAAAAATATTTCATTTTTGGAAATGTTGAATTTTTGAAATCTTCAATGACGTAGATGTTGGATTGGGTTTTAGTGAGGTTTTTTTTTGGGGGGGGGGAGCTGTTGTGATGATTTAATTTAAAGGAAAAGTGCCAACCAAGACCAGAAGCTCAGATTTTAACTGTACATTAGGTAGCATACTTGGTTCATTATGCATCTACCCTGTCTCTCATCAAAGATGTTACGGTCCTTTTTCACTTTTTAAAAGTTATTTGGCACACCTTGCGACTTTAAAATTCAATTCTATCTATAATATCAGCTACAGGTGAGAGTGGTTGAAATGTCTCACAGCTGCAGCGATATACTTGGGGCTAAACGCTATTACACACTCAATGTATACTACTAAGTTGTCGGTTGTTCCATTACTGCAGCGTGAATAGTTCATAATGGTTGATGAAATGATAAAACGTTGATCTCCGACATGTCACCTGTACGATTCAATTTGTCAGCACAGGTACACTTCTGTAGTACAGATCACAGGTACAATTCTGTAAGATAGAGCTAAGGAGCGCCACAATATGTCATGTCAGGTCTGCAAGTTAAAATCCCATATAAAGTAGAATTTGTCATGGTTCTCTGCGATATATTCTCCTGGCATTCTAAATTACTATCACGATGGGAAGAATTAATGTCTGCTACGTGGGTTTGGAGTCCGTCCAAACTTTTTTGCCACGTAAATTTCCCGACTATCAATTCCAAAGTTTAAATCATTAAATAGACATTTTACATTAACTTTTTCTTGCAATTCAGTTTTGAACATTTTTATTATCAGATTAAAGTAAGTTTTAAAGACCGCCATATCTTGACCTTTTTCCATTATGTTGGATTCACAAAGCAGAAATGAAACCAGTTTGGTTTGCAAAGCTTGTCAATGACTAAGATCAAGGTTATAGTGAGTTTGTATACTGTTGGATTAAAGGGAAATAAACTTCATGGTCGTTTACTACACTTTCCACAATTCTTTTATCTTAAATATGGATAATTACTAGGATTAGTGATGTGTGTATTCTAGTCTGAGGATTGTTGAAGTCATCTATTAAAAATATTGACTTTTCTATCACATGTTAAAGGGGCAGGATCTATGTATTAAAGAGGTACAATATCACTTTTGAGAATCTATGTCAGGCATCAAAGTGTTTTGATTTCCTAGGGTTCAGCTGATGGAGATTTCTGTTACTACCACTGTCAACTAATAAATCACTGAAAATGCATTTGAACTCTTCCAATTCAAAAGTTGGAATAGTCCATTATGAAATTTCAGGGGTGAATGAGTTAACTGTTTATGAGGTATATATACCTTGTCACCATGGTGATGTACTGTTGTGTCCGGATCCTGTCACTATAAAAACTAAGAAAGACATGCATCACTATGCATGTCACATATGTACAATAAAATAATCCAATAAAGTTTATGCAGCTTCAGTATTGTTACAAAAGTACATGTATTCTCATCGCATGCTCAAACACATCCAACGCTATGATGAATTTATGAATATTCCCCGTTTGTCAATGATTTTGGAGAAAGTTGGAGAGCCTTAAAACCTAATACTATACCTATTTTCAATGTTCTATGGTGCTTTGTGTGCTCGTTGGCCGAGTGGTTAAGGTCTTCCGACATTCTTCCACTAGCCCTCCACCTTTGGGTTGCGAGTTTGAATCCAACGTGGGGCAGTTGCCAGGTACTGACCATGGCATGTCCTTAAATGACCCTGGCTGTTAAAAGGACATAAAACAAAATAAACAAAATATACCAATAAGTTGTTTAAGTACCATATCAAAGGATTAAGTAAAAAAACAAGAGAAAATATAATTTGACACAAAGTCAATGCTTTAGCAAATTGCTAATGATTTTCATGACTATGGATGTGTCCTTCAACTACAGATCTAGAGAAGATTTACTGTTAGTGTGCCCAGCTGTATAAATTACTCTATATGTATGAACTAATGGGTCGATGGCAAAAACATTTTTGACTATTAATTTTGCTGTGTCTTTGATCAGACTTCATCAATCCATATACAAAATAATAGAGCTTAAATGGAAATTCTTTGTGGCCATGGGTCATCCCCCCTAAAGTGTGTATTGATTAAATAGATTTGCGTGAGACATTGATTGACCAATAGGGCTGTTGGGGCTAAATTGTTTCCTGTTTCTTGTCACGACAAGGAAGGACATAAATAATCTCATTTACGATATAGGTAAGATACAAATAACTGATCTATAGTGTATATGTAGGTGTATATAGTATATCAAAACTGAACAATGTCAACATGGAACGTACATTAATAAACATTTTCTTTAATGTTTTGATTTTATCTAGTTTTAAGACCACTGGGTTTAAGAAATTCATATCGAACAAAAGAACATGTAAAATGACTGTATTCCCTAAGGTTTAAACTGTTACAGTTTGGTCTAAATGGGATATTTAACTATGAAGTTAAAGCTTATGCCAATCAAAGAGTGTCTGCAAAAGGTCACTGAAGGGTTAAATGTCATCTCTGTGGCGTATTGAGTGGACATAAATGGAATGCTTGGAGTGAAATAAAATGTTTATTCATGACTAATTGTCACACCATTCATTAAAAATTTATTGTTATAGCTCACCCATGGGTTCAAGATTCATTGATGTTGCTTACTGGTGATATTTAGTCAGTTTATATGTACAGCCCACTGGTCATATGTAGTCATTTTATAGGTTTACCTGGTAGCCCACTGGTCATATTTAGTCATTTTATAGGTTTACCTGGTAGCCCACTGGTCATATTTAGTCATTTCATAGGTTTACCTGGTAGCCCACTGGTCATATTTAGTCATTTTATAGGTTTACCTGGTAGCCCACTGGTCATATTTAGTCATTTTATAGGTTTACCTGGTAGCCCACTGGTCATATTTAGTCATTTTATAGGTTTACCAACTGGTAGCCCACTGGTCATATTTAGTCATTTTATAGGTTTACCTGGTAGCCCACTGGTCATATTTAGTCATTTCATAGGTTTACCTGGTAGCCCACTGGTCATATTTAGTCATTTTATAGGTTTACCTGGTAGCCCACTGGTCATATTTAGTCATTTTATAGGTTTACCTGGTAGCCCACTGGTCATATTTAGTCATTTTATAGGTTTACCTGGTAGCCCACTGGTCATATTTAGTCATTTTATAGGTTTACCTGGTAGCCCACTGGTCATATTTAGTCATGTTATAGGTTTACCTGGTAGCCCACTGGTCATATTTAATCATTTTATAGGTTTACCTGGTAGCCCACTGGTCATATTTAGTCATTTTATAGGTTTACCTGGTAGCCCACTGGTCATATTTAGTCATTTTATAGGTTTACCTGGTAGCCCACTGGTCATATTTAGTCATTTTATAGGTTTACCTGGTAGCCCACTGGTCATATTTAATCATTTTATAGGTTTACCTGGTAGCCCACTGGTCATATTTAGTCATTTTATAGGTTTACCTGGTAGCCCACTGGTCATATTTAGTCATTTTATAGGTTTACCTGGTAGCCCACTGGTCATATTTAGTCATTTTATAGGTTTACCTGGTAGCCCACTGGTCATATTTAGTCAGTTTATAGGTTTACCTGGTAGCCTACTGGTCATATTTAGTCATTTTATAGGTTTACCTGGTAGCCTACTGGTCATATTTAGTCATTTTATAGGTTTACCTGGTAGCCCACTGGTCATATTTAGTCATGTTATAGGTTTACCTGGTAGCCCACTGGTCATATTTAATCATTTTATAGGTTTACCTGGTAGCCCACTGGTCATATTTAATCATTTTATAGGTTTACCTGGTAGCCCACTGGTCATATTTAGTCATTTTATAGGTTTACCTGGTAGCCCACTGGTCATATTTAGTCATGTTATAGGTTTACCTGGTAGCCCACTGGTCATATTTAGTCATGTTATAGGTTTACCTGGTAGCCCACTGGTCATATTTAGTCATTTTATAGGTTTATCTGGTAGCCCATTGGTCATATTTAGTCATTTTATAGGGTTATCTCACTGCATGGTTATTTGAAGTCAGTTTATTGGTATAAATCACTGTATTATTTACTGTTTAGTTGGTTGAAATAGCTCATTATGCCTTATCAGAAAGATGCATTTATGTTTAACAGTTTGAATAAGCTTTATTTTGCTACAAGCTTTATTTGACATTAATTGTCTAACCTGCATTTCCCTTGATACCGACTGGTAATTTTAAACAAACTAACTATACAGTTGATTTTTCAATAACAATGGACCTGACTTATATATAATTAAAATCCAGGAAAATATTGAGTCCGTAGAATTAGGTTTGAATGTTTATGGAAGCTCCGGGGGTTATACTTATTAATGTACATGGAATATGTCATAATATCATAGCAAAATGGGCAGTCTGCACCACCCTGTGGATAAGACGAAAAGACTAGTTTTTACTGAGAATTAATTATTGATATATATACATTGTATTTTAAACTTATTATTAACTATCTATTTATCGAAGCACTGTGATACAAAGTAGACACCCGGTACATCATGTATTGTGGTTTTAAAATTAAAAGTTTCCAGCAAGGCGTACGTGTATGATTTGAAATTGGTTCTTGTACATAAAATATTGATGTGCTGATGACCCAAATTGACGTAACATTTCATATTTTCAATGTAGTAACGGAAATATTCCAATTTCCGATTCATTGATTTTGTTGATGATTGGCACTTCGTACAACGTGGAGTTTTTTCCCTCTTGATCACATTCTCTTTGATATTTTTATCATTTAGCTGTGCACACCCAGTGATTTGATATTGTTGAATTTAATATACGGTATGTTTCTAATTAACTCAATAAATAATTTTTTAAAAATATCAAAGTAGACCAGGTTTATAACACGTTACCATTTCCGTTTAGATTCGTACTCGTAATTGTCAATCACAATTATACCCTGTACTTCAATCATTTTCAACCATAAATCTCACTTGAAAAGGAAAACTCTTTACAGCGTATCACATTAAAAAAAATTAATGGAAATTGATTTAAATGTTTGGAATATAAATTAAACAGATTGGCCGGCAGATTGTTGAATGGTCCCCTCTGTGCCATGTTAGGTGATGTAATGATCAACTGCATGGCTCTTCAAAAATATGAAAACTTAATTTCACACAGTGATGGTTTCCTGTATGTGTTGGTCAAAATCAATCAGCGAGCCGCAAGGGTTTACTTAAACAACATGGATATTTTTAGGTAGCTCCAGGTTTTGTCGTTAATTAAGGTGTGTCGAGCGACAAATAAATAACCTAAAATTAAACATCTTGACAAAGATAACAAAACCCTTTGAAAATTGATGTTCCATGATCATGAATTCACCTGCCAGGTTAAAATATCTTTAGAATAATCACATTTCGGTAGGCTGTGTGGTAGATTCCCTCAAACTTTGCTGGTATTAAATCATATCGCCTCATGAAATATATTACCAAAGTAAATATATGGATGTCATCAATTTTCTGGAATTTCTTTTTGTATTTAAGATATATATATTAATGCCTTGCTAATAGTTTAGTATACAATGTTAAGGGTCTGTGCAGGCAGTGTAAAATAAGTCGGTATTAAAATTAGAATATCTTTGTTGGCCTGATTTACAGATTTTCAAACTATGCCCCTATGTAGAGTGATTGTAAATTGTACCTGTATGGTAATTATTATAAAGAGACGGTAGTTCCATATGGTCATTTACGTATAAATGTAACCTGATTTTATTCACCTAATTCAGTGCAATGTATATCTGGGTAATAGCTAGAACAGGGCCACTTAAGTAATTGTGAGGTATCGTAGTCTGTCAGAATGTTCTACAATTCTATTACCATTATCAGGTATATCAAATTCTACATATAAATATATCAGCTGTGTACTTATCTATCCCGAAAGTTTAATACTGCCCTTAATTCTTTCTTTTATGGATTATTATGTCATCTGAATGGTGTTGTACTATAGCTAGGTTTACCTGTCAAAAGAATTTTGAACTGTTGCTCTCCAGATGATCAATTTAACTTGTGGTAGCGTATCAGAACATTTTAGGTGTGTGCCTTTTCTGGTTATATTTGAGATACTTTAAAAATTAAATGTTTGGTTGTAGTACATGTATACCCTTGTTATGCATGAACAGGTAGAGAGAGTTGACATTTTCACCTCACAATTTTAAAGATCCGTCTGTACAATCTCCCAATAGCAGACAGAAATGCATGAACAGGGTCAATAAGGGGTATACACTGTTCATTTATAGATCCTGTTTTATCTGTTCACTGTCAAGTTTCACTTTACATACTGTTCCATTACCTAGGTATTCTCTACGACCTAAGCATGTTTAGATTTTTCAGTCACGTGCTCACTTACCCCTACAAAACAAATTCAGACAGTAAATTGTGTTTATGTCGGGTACGTTGCATTTTTATGTCATATTGTTGAAGAACACAATATGTAACAATTTGGATCCTTTATAAGAAGGTGAATCGACATACTTTCGAACCTCATTACCAAAGTCAACAGGACAATAAAATAATACTTCGAGTTGATTGAGTATTCGAGTAATTACATTCAAGTTTTAATGCTATTGAAAAGCTTGGAAGGACAAACAAAATACTGCAAAGTAAACAGGGTCTTCTAGTTATACAAGTTCAAGAAAATGAAGTTTGACTGTACATGTATACTGTATCATTAACATTATATGTGGTAGATTTTTGTTGAACATTAACTAAGCATTCAGGTCACCTTCTGAACTTGGAGCTAGATGGGAATTTCCCTTTAGTTCAGAGGTATAGATGGACCAACTAGGAATCTGGTGATTGAGGGTTTGATCACTGCTATTTGGAAGCACACTATGATATTTCTCTTTCCTGTTAGCCATACATGCGGAACCTTTTTTTTTTGGTCCATATGTAGAAAGGTTTTTATCAGACAAACTTTGATATACAAAACGAGGGGCATTATATCAAGGTTTTACCATACACATGTAAATATAAACAAGGAAGATTTTATTAAGGTTTTTGTAAACGAGGGGCTTTTGTATATATATATTGAAGTTTTATATTATTGAAAGGCATTCTGTCGAGTTTTTACTGTATGTAAATCAGCATAATAAATTGGAATTTTACTGTATATTTAACATTGAAGGGCACTATATTGAGGTTTTACTGTATATAAATGAGGGCATTATATTGAGGTCTTACGGGGTATTGTTTATGTAAACAAAGGGCATTATATGGAAGATTTCATTAATGAGGGGCATTCGTAATATGGATGTTTTACATGTAAGATTCTACTGTTTGTCCCTATAATGTAAAGTTTCTATCAGACAAACCTTAACTAGCTAACAACCATGCCCACTGTTTGTTAGGTCCACAGGGGTTGTATTATCCACAAAGAAAAGTGCTGTTCCAATATTTGTCTGCTAAACAATACCATGTTGACAAGAGTTCCGTCCTACAATGCTTACAGCTCTCCAGTACGTTATTACCCTCTAATATCAATTTCACTAATGGCTTCGTACTGGTCATTAAAGATATGATCTTTAAATATTTTATACTACTATATAACTATATAGTTATTCAGCGTAGATATATATATATAACTTCAAGAGTAAAAGTCTTTCCAGTAAATTGGTCAATTTCTTCCAGCTGTTTGATAATATTTGTACTATGTAGTGTACCGCTTTCTTAACTGTCAGAAATTAAACAATACACACTTAGTTTGTTGAATGAAGAGAGTGAAATTATTGACAATGTATTTTAACTGGGTTAATTAGCATAGGAATTTGGGCTGAACTATACAATGGATCTATAAGTAATGAAAGTAAGATCCAATATGTTTAAGCCCATTTGTATTCAATTCAATAAAATACTGTTGTTTTCGGCCGAGATTGTGGTAGAAACAATTCACACAATTTGTGATGGTTGGATAATGTATTTATTTCACTCGCGTTAGTTAATTTTCGAAAGTTACGAACGACACTCGCTAAAGCTCGTGTCATTGTAACTTTTGAAAATTAACTAACTCGAGTGAAATAAATGCCATGACCAACAACCACTCGTTGTATAACCTCTATTTATTTCAATCATTGAAAAAAGATGATGTTGAAAAGGAACATGTTATAGTCCTTCCCACATTTATAATCAGTAAATAACTCATCACATATATTCACTCCAATACTATAAATATACTACTGATTGGAGGACTCACACAGTCAGTCCTGAATGATAAATGAACCTGCGTTAAGGACATTTTGGGTTCAACAAATAGATATCATTTATTCCAGTAAACATTTACCGTTTCCGTCACAAACCTCGAGTCTTTACCAAACAGACTTCTTAGCTACCAGGGCAACAAGCTGTTTGTTGTCTAAGGGTTGTCCTTGCCTCCTTGCCTCCTTGTGACTTTAAACATTGCCCCGGCACATCAGCGGTAGCACTTCTCCATGTCAAATTTATCCATACCTATCAATATTTGTACTTTGGATAATTCATCTTGTGTATTGGAAGTTTACATACATTGGTAGTATTGCCATATAGACATTGGTCTAACATAAGTGTATTTGGTCCACTTCTGTCCAATTTCCATTTATTATACAGTAAGTACTCTAACGATTCGCCATACTTAATCTCTAAAATACACATGTTAATTGCCACCGGTGAAATATGAGGATGTTGAAAACTATTTGTGTCCTGTAACTATTAATTATGTATGCAGGTAGGTTTTATTGAAAACTTTCTCCACTGATGGTTTATGAGATTTGGAAATGTCCGTGATCTTATCTCCCTATAGACATTACTTATTAACAGGAGTTAGACAGGTCCATATTTGAGATGATATGTTTATAAAGTACGGCAAAGTCAAGCAGGTAGTAAACATGTTAATTTGTCACCCCGCAATTGAGTGTCTTTGATAGATAAGAGAGTTTGGGATCAGTCCCAAGTCAACATTGAGTGTTAGGTCACTGTTATATATAGAAAGTATTCAAAGTCAAAACTCAGATATGAAATCTTGATATTTTGAGATTAGAAACAATAGCAAACAGCATAACCAGGTAAATATACTGATATTTTGAAATTAAAAAAAGTCCAACATTTGAAATCTTCAAGTCCTGGGAGCAAAAGGGCAGATGATTTTACATACATGTATTTTGATACAATGTATGTAAATATTGTATGCATGTACATGTATGTTATACCTGTATGGTATGTAACTGTCATACCTGTATGTTAATATCAATGTATGGGTAATACCTGTATGGTATGTTGATATCAATTTATGTAGGTTACCTATAATAAATACCTGTATGGTATGTCATACCTGTATGCTATAAATGTATGTAATTATCTGGATTTTCTACCTGTATGAAGATATGAAAGTACATATATACCTGAGATCGTCAAATTTCCTAAATTATCTTCATAGTTTGATAAAAAAAGGGAAACCTGCATACAAACATAAAACATGGAGAAATCACTTAGTTTTTAGATTCCGGGATTCTATCTACAACTTGCACTTACAGCCTTCGAAAAATTTACATGTAAAGTACACACTCTACTGATTTATTGGTGAATTATACGCACTCCAGAATTTGTTATTGATCCATTTCCAACCGAGATCAGGATTAAATAGGCTTGATCTCTCCATAAACTAAACAAGTTTCCAATTCATTTAGCTTAATCATGATTCCCACTTTGCTGCATTGCATAATAACTATAACTTGTAATTCAAGATCCGGGCTGATACAGATCTATTATGTATCATGTCTGTATCCCTGGAATGCTTTGTTTATATTGGTAATAAACTTTCTGTTTTAATGCTACGAATATTATCTAGCTATTTACATCAGTTAGTTACAATATCTTTCAAAAAAGTCTGAAGTGTATGATATTGGCATGAGTTACATCTTCAGATAGATAAGAATCTTAAATGGACACCCCATTACAATCTTATTGTAAATTTTTACTTGAATTATCTACAGTAATGATTAACAGCATAAAAATATTGAATATCAAACAGGTATCTGTGATTAAAAGCATAGGTTAGAAATAGGCAACCAGAGGAGAATATCAAAAAACTAAAAAGAGCACCTGCTCCTAAAAACACAACCCACAATTTTAAGCCGCTCTCGTTTCAGAATTAAAGAAGATTGATGCTATAGTTAAAGCCTATAAAAATGCTCTTTATCTCACATGATCTTCTTATACAATTTTCAGTCTTTGACCAAAGAAATGAAAAAACTTTATTTCTAAGATTTCAAATGGAAACTTTCCCTGCACAAGGGTTAAAATTAAAACGCACCCATTTTGTGTTTTTTGTGATATCAAAGTGCACTTGCTAGGTCAAATGCGGTAAACATCACAATGTATATATGCGTTCCAGAATATACAAGAACTGGGATTATGATTAAAAGTGGATTGGGATATAAATTATTAACACAACAGGAAATGCGATTTAACCAGCATTAACGTATCACAGCTCCCGTAAATCCGCTCCTTCTCCGAGACTTAAAATTAATGTTACGTCAATTTATATAAAAGTATCATCGCAAACAAATTCAAGGGCAAGTAAATATGTTTTACGTAAACAGTGTTTGTGTCACCTTCGCCTGTTTGTTGTGTACAGTACGTACTTCAGGGTGTGTTCGATTAGTAAACGATTAACTAAACCACTGGAATGACTGTAACAAGTTAAGAGGCTTGATAGCTTAGAGGCTTACGGAAATTAAATGTGTTTGTGGATATATTGTTTGTGATCCTTTGGTTGGAATTTGGATATCAGTTGGAAAAGTTGAATATCAAAATTGAGGTACAATTTGAACATGCACGCACATTCTATAATTTCGTTAAGCTCTGTGATGCAGACATGAATTTATTGTGAACTCGATCACGTATCTGATATATAACAGAGGGCTGATCAGTAATAGTAATTAAATCAGCGTTCAACTGTCACTATAAATGATTTGTATATATATACATCTCCTTGTTTTGGGTGGTCTGTATACATTGTATACACATTTTGTTTTCCATTAGTGCTGATACCAATTAAGTTCTTACCTTGTGTAAAAAGTCAAGGTCATCTTACATAATTATCCAAGTTTAGATGATTCCAAAAATTATCTTTTTTCTTCAATATTTTCTTTTTAAAGAAATGATCACAGACTAATTGATTGGAAAATGTAGTAATATTTCTAGTTTTGTTTTTCAAAAGTAAATTTCTCAGATATTCTGTTCATCTTGGTAAAATTGAATGCTTTGAATACTGTGAAATAATGTAATTATCGTAACATTTAATTACTATTTTGTAAAAATTGGTATAGAATTACTTGATGTTTTGTTCCTGACATATTTGTGTCTTTTTCAGTTGGTAGACTTACACGTTTATCTGGTACCACACAACCTATGGAGAGAGCGGTACAACAATTTCCTCAATGCAAATGTCACAGAAACAGTATCAGCCGGAATTATAAGGTATTAAAACCTAACAGCTACCCACACCAATACAATGTCACCCAAACAGCAACCCACACCAATACAATGTCACCCAAACAGCAACCCACACCATTGTATAGCTCAGCTTCCAAAACAGCCACCAAACAGCCACCCACACCAATAAAGCTCACCTTCTAAAACAGCCACCAAAACAGCCACCCTTACCAATAGCTACCACTTAGCTGCCACCCCACACCAATATAGAGCCACAAAACAGCCACATAAACAGTCACCCACACCAATAACTACCACTTAGCTGCCACCCACACCAATATAGAGCCACAAAAACAGCCACCTAAATACCAACCCACACCAATAGCCACCAAGCTGCCACCCCACAACATGAAAGAACTACAAAAACAGCCACCCAAACAGCCAGCTCACACCAATACAGAGCCACTAAAAACAGCCACCCAAACACCAACCCACACTTATAAAGTGCCACATCACGAAAACAGTCAGCCCACACCCAGAAAGAGCCATCCAACGTCATCCCACTGTAACAAATTAAGACCATCTATCAAATACTAAACCAGTCAACTTAAAACATAATGATCCAAAACATTTTTTGCCATAGTAACTTAGAGTGTCAGATAATTTTTGAGTATTGGTAATGTTGCCTTGTTACATTTTAGTATCACAAAACGTAACCACAATTTATCCAATATGGTGGCAATATGTTGATGGTTTTACGTTTCCGCCAATACTTACAGGGTTCATCCGGAGCAGAAGGTCATTGTGTTGCGAGATGAAATTGACACACAGATAGGAGCAGATCTAGTCCCCAGGGAATACGTCTTCTTAAAAAGTGTGGGTCGCAGTATCACCAAGGTGAGTGAGGGATCGACACAGGGTAGAGAGTCCTATTCTAATGCTGAAGTATTTACCTACATAATGTTACTGAGTCGTCTGTCTATGGGGGGGGGGGGGGAAGGAATGATAACAGTATAGTCCGAAGGACAGTTGAGGCAGTAACTGCAAATAGCAAGTAGACAGAATAAGGCTGATCACAAGAAAGGTTTGAATAGCAAGTAGACAGAATTAGGCCGATCACAAGAAAGGTTTGAATAGCAAGTAGACAGAATTAGGCCGATCACAAGAAAGGTTTGAATAGCAAGTAGACAGAATTAGGCCGATCACAAGAAAGGTTTGAATAGCAAGTGGGCAGAATTAGGCCGATCACAAGAAAGGTTTGAATATAGCTAGTAGACAGAATTAGGCCGATCACAAGAAAGGTTCAATATAGCAAGTTGGCAGAAATAGACCCAATGAGAAGTAGATTTAAATAGGAAGTAGGCATAATTAGAGCAATGACAAAATAAGATTGAATAGCAAATACCTAGTATAAACCAATATGTACCAGAGTGGTCTGTTGTGCAGTGGATAGCGCACTTGCCTTTCATCAAAGGACTGGCTGAGGTTTGATTCCTCGACCGGACGTGAACAGTTATAGGGTCACTTGCCCGACCATGTGGGTTTTCTCCAGGTACTCTAGTTTCTTCCAACAATAAAACCCCTTGTGCACCAACATCTGGACTAACAAAAGTGATTAATATAAGTTTGATAACCTGTTTCATAATTGTTGTAAAATAAATAAAGTCTATTTTCAAAAACCAATATATGACAGATAATCATTTTTAATGTGACAAGTAGAAATATACACTGTTTTGTATGTGGGATGAAGAAATCCCAGATTATTGAGCCACCAAACCACTCAATAATTGGACAGCTAAATGTAGGCTATGAAGGATATCTTATGCCCCATTACGGCATGTTTGTTCTGACGGGAGAAATCCAAGTGTCGCTGTGTTTAATCTAACGATCCAGATTACTTATTGTGGTCCCACATCCAATTAAGGCTGTGTCAAATTTCCTCACCATCTCATCATCACAATCATTTTAATTAAAAACTGATTATATTATATATATTTTTTTCCCTAGTCCTTTTCCTTTGTAGTCTTTGAGCACGAGACTGTTTCCAATCGACTGTACTCTCTCACCCGATATTTTATCAAAGGCACCCTGATTGATTGGGACCCGATACATACATACACCTTTCCTAATTGATAAAATTTAGCCAATAAGCTAAGACTTGTGCCACGGATTACACATACCAAGTCGCTTTTAATCATCTTTTTGGGTATGTCAGGATATTCATTAAAGAAACAGTAAGTTGTATTCAGAAGATTAGAAGGGAAAAATAAGATTTTAATTGATTTTCAATAAATACAGTATATATCTGAGGTGATATAAGGGTACTGTGGAAATGTTGATTAAATAGCATTTCTGTCATTGAAGAAAAAGTCTAGTTCAGATGTAACACTTGGAATTCAATTTCATGCTTCACAGAAATTAAACAGGAGAAACCACCATAGAATAATGAAAACAAACTTTACTGGCAATAAATATTTATATATGTAATTAAATGTCTGCACACACTCTCACAGCCAAATACAGTTATGTAAACTCTAGTAATTGAGTGACATTTCACTTTAGTCAAGCTGGTGTACTCTTACAAAACCTTTAAGGTGGAGAGTTCCACTACTTTCTTACTCTATATAGTTTATTACATGGTATATGATTCAGACCTTCATATGGAGTAAGAATGCTACTTTTTAAACAACAAACAGTAGTCTCATGGAAAGGAAAGTTAATAAAAACACCATGACTTTAAAAGTCAATCAAAAACTCCTCAGGATCAAAACCCAGTGTGGCCGAGATGTTTTTGTGAGAGATAAAAATGTCATAGATTTATTTCTTTGGATCAATATCTTTGCGAGGGTAAATAAGTAAGTAAATTCAAAGGCATACATGTATAAGAAGATTTTTGGACTTTGATAAAAAGTAAATTTGAAGCATTAGAAAACACCCGTATTATCTCAAATAAAAATCTGAAAATAGATTGAGGTACTGCAGTTGGTCCCCTTTTTTGCCCACTGGTACGAGGGCATGTTTACCATGATTAAATCACAAAAATAAAAACATCATGAAAATGAATAATAATTTCACAGTAGTTAATATACAGTTAAAGGTGAAATTGACACTGGGCAAAAATTGATTTCCTGGGTGAAGGGCAAAAACTTGATTGAGCAGTATGCAGTTGGTGGTTTAGTTATACCTGTACACTTTGGTTTGAGGGTATATTTCTTGTGTTGAGTGTCGAGGTCAGATGTCTATTTACTATATTGACAATACAACTTAACACACGTAGAACTGGTTACATTAAACAGGTGTGATAATCAAAAATACTTGTAAAACTTTAACGAGTCCTGATTTCATTGATATTCATTGAAGCACTTAAGCATTTGCTCTCTTTGCCTATTGTTATTGAGGGTTTAAAACATTTGATCTTAAACGGCAATATTGATACAACCCTATAAAATGTCCGTAACTTGGCAATGTCAGAATTGCCTGGCTCTCGGAGTCGTCGTTAAAACATGTTAATGATTATGTGACGATTATACCTGCTCGATGTAAATACCTGGATTGATCTGTGGCATTTGAATTTAAGTTTACCGAGTGAAAGACATAAAATGTAAAACTGATCTCCCGTATCTGTATGGATTATGCACCCTTTTTATACTTAATACCTTACGACCATGCAGGAATCGTAAAATCTGTTTGCTACAGATATAGTCTTCCCTTTCAACCTTTTATTACTTTCAGAATAAATCTCCAAAGCTTTAGGATACAAACTCAAAAGGTTTCCCTCACTGCCAATATAATGTCAGAACTTTGCCCTAATATCCTGAAATGTGCATACTCAAATATATTTATTATATGATACACATTTGATAAATAATATTTTTCCCCCAAAGAGATTGCCCATTAAGGACTT
The DNA here is from genome assembly GCA_947623455.1 of Mimachlamys varia. Classification (NCBI taxonomy): domain Eukaryota; kingdom Metazoa; phylum Mollusca; class Bivalvia; order Pectinida; family Pectinidae; genus Mimachlamys; species Mimachlamys varia. Next base: position 7,985,855 of record OX392530.1, read on the forward strand.
GACATTACTCACACATCCCTTTTTAACAAATTTTACCATATTTTTTTCTGTAATAAGCTCATGCTTAGTTTTAACTCATTCACCCCTGAAGACACATTTGGACTCTTTCAATACAAAGGTTGGAAGAGTTCATCGTGAAATTTCAGGGGTGAGTAATTAATAAAGTTCACTTGTTTGTAAACTCTTTCACCCCTATGTAACTTCTGGTAGACCCTTCCAATACATTGGTATGGATGGGTCTATTATATTCTAGGTTGACTCAGCTTTTACAGAAATTTCTGGGTCATGTCTTGAAATATTACTCGACTTTTTTCATATACCTGGTACATGTTGTTTCGAATCGTGGGTTTTTATTTGATCGGAGAATAGATCCCGAGGCTTATCACTTGCGTGATCTTTAACACTTTCTCACCGAGCGGCTTTGTGACGATAACACAATGATTGGCAGATACATATACGAGATACATCCATATCTCTCATCTAATTGGTCAAGTTCAAGATTTTTATCAGTTTTAAAATTGTTTCCTTTTTCATACCTGCGTGTTGATGTATTTAAAGAACCTTTACAAACTTAATTTTCCTTGTAATTTATCATAGGTACCAAGTCTTTATTCATGTCTTTACTTGTTCTAGACAGAGAATTTATCATTAAAGCTAGTTCAGGTCCTGAAATAGCAATTACAGTGAAATATAAGATTGGTTTTTGAAATACTGTTGAACATTCACTGGCCTTTAGAAACAGCCCCAAAATTGGTCTTGTAAGAAAACTGACAGGTACATTAGCTAAATTACCAAAAAAAAATAAAAAAAATACAAGAATCTATGTTTTCCAGCAAATATTGAAGACATACAACATAAGCTAATGAAGACCTTGTTGTTTGACAAAACTTAAGTAAAAAACAAAATGCTGGAAAAAACATGAAAAAGCAACATACAAATTTGCATGTCCACTCAGCACAAAAAATAAACCTTTAGCTTTTCTTTGATACAGTTAGGATTAATTGGAAAGCTTTTATTTCATATCTTTTATTGCAGAATTATTATAAGCATCTATTTGTTTTAAAAAGACAATTGACAAAATAAGGTTTGAATATTTGAACTCAATCATTCCTGAAATTACAGAATGAATTATTCCAACCTTTGAAATGGAAGAGTTCAAATGTGTCTTCAGGGGGTGAATGGGTTAACCATTGCATATGGCACCATTTTATATCTTTATTGTTTCCATACTGACAATATTTTATTCTACATTTCAGTTAAATGCCAAGCAGGAATATCAGTTGAAAGTAAAGAATTTCATTCCACCTCAGGTAAATATTATTTGTTGACAATGCTTACTGCTACAGTATCTTTCCACAAAACAAACACATTTATCATTGATACTCGTATGTTTTATGCTAGAGGAAATACATATGGATGAATGATAGAGAAAAAAAGGCAGTATCCTCACCTGAAACCAGGATCTATTCATAAAACTGTTTTCATACTCAAATTAAAGCTGTGTGCGCAGTAATATATTCAACCTGAAGCTGATTGTTCAGCAAACTTGCTCAAACTGAAGCTTGGAACTCAGTAGAAATTCTAAACCTGAAGCTGACAGCTCAGTAGAAAGTAGAAATTCTAAACCTGAAGCTGACAGCCCAGTAGAAAGTAGAAATTCTAAATCTGGAGCTGACAGCCCAGTAGAAAGTAGAAATTCTAAACCTGAAGCTGACAGCCCAGTAGAAAGTAGAAATTCTAAATCTGGAGCTGACAGCCCAGTAGAAAGTAGAAATTCTAAACCTGAAGCTGACAGCCCAGTAAAAATGTTCAAACTGAAGTGTGCTGCTCAGTAATGTACTCAAGCTGAAGCTGTCAGCTAACTACTCAAGTGAAGTACACAGGCTGAGTTTGCTGCTCAGTAAAGTTTTATTGTTGTGTAATTTATCAACTTCTTTTAAAAAGATGAAAATTAAAGTAACAGTTAACAAAGGAATGATTTTGAGTTCCATCTAGAAATGAAAAATGTAAATTTTATTTAGATACTTTTCTATAGGAGTTAAATTTAATCACAGAATCTGTATTTAAGCATGAAGATCAAGAAAAGCACATACACAATTTCTCGTTTGACTTCTGACTGTCTACGATAAAGCTACAAGTCTTCCCTGCTGATCTTTTCTTTCCAAAGTTGTGTAAAACTTTGTACTCTTTTCCAGAGCTATGCACCAGAGTTGTTCTTACTTGAGGCCCAGGATGTTGACAGTAGTCGAAGTTCTGTTCGGCCGGAAAGCCCAGAATATACAACTGGGCGGAAGTCGGATCGAACGCCATACACATCACATAACACCAACCCCACAAGTCCGGAGTACAATATGTCGTCGGCGGAAAGTAAGTTCACAAGTCTCATATGTAGGAAAGAACTTATCAGAATTACGGTTTTATTTTATATATTCTGTTCACATACGCAGCAGTTTCTGACGTTAAGCTTTTTGTGTTATCAATATCAGTTAAAAAATATATCCTTTATAATCAATATCTATTTTTTTGATGGACATATTTAATCTTTTAATGTTATTTTAACTTTTCGATTATATTCATATTAGTTTTGAAAACCTTGAGATGTAAATTATCTCTTGTTATTAAATAATTATTATGATAATTTAACTTCATGCTGAAAGTCTATTGTTATACCTTGAATAAAGATAATTGTTAATTTATTCATATTTCTGAGCTATACAATCAAAATATTCTGTTTTTGACCTTTGACCCTGTCGAGTGTGTTTATAATTAGAATGTGTGTTTGTTCAGTAGATGCAGGTGGTTGGCATCTGATCTGAAATTTACATTCATGGTTTGAAAACTAACACAAAACTTCATTTACATATTGAAGTGCTTTTTGGTGTAATGATCACTGACAGAATTCAATGAAAAATATTACTCTAGGGGTAAAACAAAAATTATCATAACCTTTTCACTTTGAAGATGCCAAAAATGCTTAAAATAGATAAATTCTGTCTAATAAATGTATCTGTTACAATCTTTGAATTTTGAGTTTTTAAATTTTTTTTATTAGTGTATTTTTCTAAAAGGTACTTTCTATTTATTTAGACCTTGTTGTAATATTGAATATTCATTGATGTGTCAGTACAAGTTGCATGTTATATTTTATTACTGAGAACATTGAATTCTGTCATACTCTTAGAATCTGCTGTAATAGAAGTGATATGGGTCTGCCAACTGAAAAAGTGCCTTTGATCTTCTATACATTCAAGCTTCATATATATTAAACTTATAACTCCACAGGGAGGAATTTGCTTTTTGTGACATTTTACTACTAAACAGTGTGGCACAAGTTTATACTTATTTAGGCACTAATAACAGGGGCGTAAGGAGGCAACCTTTCCACACTGCGACAATTTATTTAAATGTGAGTCCATTGGAAATTTTGAAAAAATGTGTAGTTGCTACGATTAGACTTGTAATAGGTCTAGTGACCATTATTAGAGTTTGTACCTCTATTTAATCCCGCTAAACTTAGGAAATAGCCACAGTTGTTGCAGTATAAAATTAGACTTCTAATTAGCAAAGAATAATTATAACTGGGTCATAATACAAAAATATATGATATTCCGCATTCATTTGTTTTGCGCTCAAATAATTAGTTGATAATTACAGAATGACATATGTATATGTATAGATACCGTAGCTAGTTGTGATAGTTGTAGATAGTGTGCATGATGTTGCTAATGAACGGGCGTAATTATAAGTGTCTGTGAGGAATCGTAGTAAATATATAGTACATGTATATCAGTAGGTAAAAACCCCTTAGTAACTGTTAAACAACAGCTTTCTTTTAAATCAAATATAAGTATACATACATGCATAAGATATAAGGTATTAACTCATACACCCCTGAAGACACATTTGAACTCTTCTGATTCAGAAGTTGGATTAGTTCATTATGAAATTTCAGGGGTGAATGTTGTAAAGGTGTTGATATATACACACAAACTTTTATCTGACCCTGATGTTGTGTATGCACTCTTAATTAGGCCTCTGTGTAATATTTTACCCAATACAAACGTAGAGCACACCTCAACATTGTACTTTAGTTACCATGGTATTATATTGTTTTCTTTACACGATTGTTAATTTCATTGATGGATTTTCACTCCGAGTGAACCCCGACGACATTTGTCCCCGTACTGGAAGCTGGGTGTCGTTGTTGTTGTAAGTACCGTCCCTTCACTGAGCGAGGGCAGACTTGTACTGCGACCTGCAGCGTAGTTTTGGCATATACTGCACTGTTAACCCTGAGTGGTGGTTCTACCCATAATCAGCATGAAAAGGGATGGAGGAGGATTAAAATCTACACTCGTTTGGAAATTAATTTATTTAAAATTCATAAAGTGCACAAATTATATATATGCATTAGTCTGCACAATATATTTATACGAATGCATATTAATACTATTCTGATTGCTTTGTACATGTTTATGCAATTTTGTACACTAACTTAAGATGGTGAAGAAAGAAGAAATGTTATAATTTATAAATTAAAGTTTAAGGACATTTGAACAAAAGTTAGTGGTTAAATTTTGTTTTAATAATTTCTGTAATTGTTATTGGGTTTTTACGCAAACAAGGGTTGTCTCCCATTTTGGTAGGTGTATACGTCAATACTATTGTGACATCATCAGTTTGCTAAGGAAACAGGGTGTTCAGCCTACAGTTTCTTGTATATTTACATCAGTTTCCTAACAATATTATGATGTTTCAGTGGAACAGTAAAACTCCACTTGCTCGAACTCATTTTACTAAAATACCCCTCATTTGTCGAACAGTTTGTTTGGTTCTGACCAAGTTCATACATGTTCAACCAAATTCAGATTACTTGAATACCATGTATTCCTAAAGAGCTATTTATCAGGTCCCCACGAGTCTGAGTAAGTGGGGTTTTACTGTACCTACCCAAAAGGGAAGCAACTCCTGTTTAAGAAAAAGACCAAATCTACTGAACAATAGCAATTTATTTTACGATACTAACAGTTGTAAGAAACCTGCCACAGTCATTATAATCCTCCTCTCCCTGTGGGCTTATCTTCCTTCCTACAATGTACTGCCTTTGATGTTTGCTCATGTATGTTGTCAAGGTAACAGTGGTTGCTATGCACTTTTTTGGTTTTGTCACCATGGTAATGGTACAATGTTTGAAGCAACCATAACTATGACAGTTGCTCTGCACATTTGTTTGGTCACCACGGTAATGGTAGTTGCTGCCTGAGACCATAACAACAGTTGCTATGCACTTTTGTTTGTTCACCATGGTAACGGTATGCTACCTTTTGCTTAGCAACCAGTTTCACATTGATTGACAACATTGTGAGTTAGATGGCCTGTATATTTATCTGTTGTCACGTGGTATTTGTATTGTGTATATTCTGTCAATGTGTTATGTGTTTCTCCTTGTCTTTGACTTAAAACCTGATCATTGTCATTTATTAGTTCCCTGGTACCCAGGGCTGCAGCAGCAACGAAGGGACAGATATCAGTCGTTATTTCTTCGTATATTCTATCTGTGACTAACTCCATCCTATACAACGGATCTGTGTAACATTTTTCTCGGATCCTCTGCTTCTCTTTTCTTGGTTATATATTCTCAGATTTTCGATATATTTCTTCTTTCTTGTCGTATTTTCTTTGTGGTGCATTCCTGTTTCTGACAAGATCTTTGACAAGATCTTGGAGACTAACATTCAATATCAATCCACTTTGTCTTTCTTCTGTGTCATAATAATTAAGTGAAACATTTCTGTTTTAAAATGTAACAGTATAGCTGGGTAGAAACATCAGTTGTCTTCGAGTGTTGTTTGTTCGATATTGTGCTCTTTGAGGACAAACTGTACATTAGTTTGGAGACTACTTAAGACCATTTTCAAGTGAAAGTTTGTGAGCTGCTTTAAGATATGTCTTATACTGAACATTAAATTTGAAGTTGTAAGTAAATATACTTTCAGGTAAAAATCATAGCCTCAGATTCATAATGTCGTAAATAGTTTAATATTTTTCATAAATCTAGGTCTGTTCCTTTTCATCCACAGTCATATTTCATGTTGGATAGTTTTATTGTTATTGATGAAGATTTATTGTTAAATTTTCATAAAAATCATGTGTCATGCCTTAGAATGCTCTTGAAAAGTATATATCGGGAAGGCTTTGAGCCTACCTGTTCTATATTTGTCTGACTGTAAGTGTGGGGTAGTGTTATTCACCGCCCGTGGATATAGCCTGGCCCAGCACTAGAAACGAAGACGTGTTTGTACTGAGATTAAGCTGTGTGTATTCTCCTGTCCACTTGACAGCCCGTAGGATTTCGGTGTTTTGTGATCAACTTGTAGATCTACCTCTACCTGCAATCTCGTCAACTTTGCAAAGACGGGAGGGGAAGAGATAAAGTTATCTAAAGCAGGGGACTTTACTGTCTGGTCCTTTGGGAAGTGTCCCGAAAGTGTGCTAGCTGCCTAAATTGTCTGTTAAAGATGCTTGTCCCAGATATTACGGTGCAGGAGGGGAACAGAATATTTTATTTAACTCAGAGGGGGTGAGGGGGGGGGGGTCTTCTTGTTTTGACCTTTGAGAAGTCCTCTGGAAGAATGCTGGCCTCGAACTGTCTGTAAGAGATGTTTGTCCTGGAGATAAAGTCATAGTGAAAGGAAGGAGATTCATTTATCAGTCAGGGGGAAATTTTCCTGTCTCATCCTGTAGGAAGTGTCTGCAAAGCATGCACCTTGGATCACTTGTTAAAGATGTATGTCCCTTGAGAAGAAGATTTTGTTTTGTTTAACATAATTAAGACACTCTCACAACAGCCCTAAGGTCATATATGAGGATTGTTGGGAAGGGGAGGAGGAGGAGGGGGGGGGTCATATGAGTGGGATGGGGGGATGTTATATGAAAATGGAGGAAGGAAGAGATTGTTATATTTATCATAATCAGCTTTCTTTTTCTATTCCCTGAAGTGTGTTTATCAACTTTCTGATAAAGGTATTGGTCCTCAGAAACGCAGAATGACTTCATTATGATTATAATAGCTGGCCCCCATATTGTTGTGTTATTCATCGTAGACAGCTGAACACTAGATTCTTGTTTTATTTACTTGTGGATTTAGTTACATACCGGTAATAGTTACTGTCAATGATTCAGAATGCCAACAGTTCTTTGACCTTCATTGAACTTATAGTAAAGTTTAAGGCCACCAGTCCTTCATCGTAGTAGAATAAAATAGGAATAAAGGGGGGAAAAACACTGTCTTTACATTATGATCTTTTACTCAAGTATAAGTCACTTTAATAGATAAGAATTTGATTAATGACAAAATGTTTTTCTTCATGAAAAGTTATACTAGTCCAATATGGAGCAAATGTGTTGGCTGTAATGTTTGTAGTAAATGAGAAGTTTTTAAAAAGTTTGGGGTGAGCTACCTTAAATTCTTTGAAACTGTTAAACAGATTCCTGCTGTTCATTTTATCCCTGACTCTAGGTGTGTCAACAGAGACGAGATAAGGGAATCTGCCACACAAAGCCGAACAGATGGATCCTATCAAATACACATTTAAAGTTTTAAAGATTTTTGAGGATTATAATCTTCAAACAAATTTCAAAATAAACAAAATGTATATGATATATATGATTGCGGGATTGACGGTTTAGGTGTGATAATGCGTGTGACTCTATGGCAGATATGGCAGATATGACAGACGATTGTGGTGACAAGAGACATATAATGGTGTAATTGTGTACACGGGATCGCTATAAGGCCATCAGAACCACTCAAGGGACCATCGGAGAAAGATTTTACTCGTTCACCCCTGAACCCTGAAATTTCACAATGAACTACTCCAACCTTTAAATTGAAAAGTTTAAATGTGTCTTTAGGGGCGATTCAATATACAAAATTGCGTTCACTTTTCCATTATAGTCCATTTAAAACATTTTCACTAAGGTATACGACTGTCTCAAGTAAATAAGTCATTTGGTTAAAACATCAAATTTCAATTAGGTAATTTTTTGTCATGCATTCACAAAGTGAAACAGGTGTTATTTTGATAACCTACAGCTGTAGTTGGTATTTTAGTGAGACGGTATCTAAAATATCTGGTTTATATTTTCAAATTTGTAAATTTTTGCTCCTATGATCATTATCCCAGATATATACTCTTGGCCTTTGCAAGCATGCAATAAAAACAGTCTGTAGATACTCCTGACATTTTTTATTGATTTAATGAGAAAGATTCTATCTTGGCCACAACCGGAACAAATTAATGGATTCCATGGTCAAAACAGGCATTGTGTAATGATACCGGATGTCATGTCGTTAGTTAGGTCATCCAGCCGGAATTTGTACTTCAGTCTACCCTAAACCTGGTACTGTTGCTGGGTATCATTGATTGGGTTTTATCTTTTATCAGATATTCTGCGACCTGATGCACATCTACGGAAAATCCCTATAATTTTCAAATTGAAAGGTCATTTCTTATTTTACGGAAAAAATATTTCGTTCTTGTATATGAGCAGAATGGGGTGAAATTCATAACAAGGGCAATCAAAAAGTTTGTCATCTGACATAAAGATGGGGGTAAACTGCTATATTATTGACAAAATTGGTTTCCAACGAGGGTTTGAAGGTCACTGTTAATTCCAATCTACTCAATGCCAAAGTTACAATGGTTATTGATTTGTTAGTGAGTCTAATTAACTTTCTTCATTGTGATATAATCACCAGTTCTTGTCCAATTAGGGTAACTGATGGTTTTATACATGTCCTTGATTCCCACAGCTGAGAATATATAGCAGGAACATGTGGGCTAAAATTAGTATTAAGTATTTGTTGGAGAGTTGTTTAGATGGTACCTAGTACATTTTGTATTTCCAAAGCATGTTGCACATCTTTGTCAACATAATTATAAAGTACTACATAGTACCTAATGATTTTGTATTAGATCCCATTCTTGTGTGCACACAACTGCTTTTTCAAATATTTTATTGAAGGTTTCCCAGATTTAGATTTGAATGACTTCACATGTTTTTGTTCCCTTGAATGGCAAATACTGTCCTGTCTGAAAGTGTTTGACTGAAATACTGGATATGACTGTAGTGTACTAGTAGAATTACTCTCCCCAAACATGCTTGAAATACTGTCCCTTCTGTATAAGGGCGTTTGACTGAAATAGTCTTCACATGACTGATACTTTAATTGATTGAAGCAGGCTTACTGTCCCCTTTAAGGGTCAAGACTTAATTGATGTAAATGTGCATGTTGTACAAGTAGAATAATGTAACAATATGCCATACCTGAGCAAGGCCTGAACTCTACCTGTTAGCACTTAATTTGCGCCACACCGCTTCCATAGCTTTTTGTAGATAGTCTCACATGCAATTAGTCTGAACGCTATCAAAATACCTTTATACTATAGCTCTTCTGTAGCTGAAAAAATAATTTATCAGTTCTTTGGTATTTCTGATGTTATGAATAGACTTGTAGTTTGATGTGCACCCTGAATATTCTTTCACTATTCCCAGCTCTATGTTAAGTCCAGGTTTATTGTAGAAACAATTAACCCTAATGTTCCTGTTACTCTACAGCGACCTTATTAGTTTATACTAATTTCCCTTCAGAGTATAAAAAGTACAATATTTAAAATATTCAACGAAAACAAAAACCTTACCTACAAGTGCCTGTAATTTCCCAGAGGAGAATACAAACACATTTGTTAACAAGTAAAATGTTCTTGTATACCAATGCCTGACATGGTACTTTACTAGTGTTTACATGACATTTTACCTATGTGTGACATGGTGTGTAGCTTACCTAGTCACTATAAGTCATGAGTTCCTACAGGTGTGACCTAGTCACTATAAGTCATGAGTTCCTACAGGTGTGACCCAGTCACTATAATTCATGAGTTCCTACAGGTGTGACCTAGTCACTATAAGTCATGAGTTCCTACAGGTGTGACCTAGTCACTATAATTCATGAGTTCCTACAGGTTGTGACATAGTCACTATAGGAGTTCTTACAGGTGGAAACTAGTCACTATAAGTCATGAGTTCCTACAGGTGTGACATAGTCACTATATGAGTTCTTACAGGTGTGACCTAGTCACTCTAAGTCATGAGTTCCTACAGGTGTGACCTTGTCACTCTAAGTCATGAGTACCTACAGGTGGGACCTAGTCATTAAAGTCATGAGTTCCTACAGGTGTGACCCAGTCACTATAAGTCATGAGTTCTTAAAGGTGTGAACCAGTCACTATAAGTCATGAGTTCTTACAGGTGTGACCCAGTCACTATAAGTCATGAGTTCTTACAGGTGTGACCCGGTCACTATAAGTCATGAGTTACTACAGGTGTGACCCAGTCACTATATGAGTTCCTACAGGTGTGACCTAGTCACTATTAGTCATGAGTTCTTACAGGTGGGACCCAATCACTATAAGTCATGAGTTCCTGCAGGTGTGACCCAGTCACTATATGAGTTCTTACAGGTGTGACCTAGTCACTCTAAGTCATGAGTTCCTACAGGTGTGACCTAGTCACTCTAAGTCATGAGTTCTTACAGGTGTGACCCAGTCACTATAAGTCATGAGTTACTACAGGTGTGACCTAGTCACTATATGTCATGAGTTCATACAGGTGTGACCCTGTCACTATATGTCATGAGTTCTACTTTTGAAACTTAAAGGGTTACAAGATTATTAGGAGTGACCTTGCTGATATAATCAATGTTGATATTTTTCACTACTCATGGGATACAGATTACTAAATATTTCATATCAATGGCATAATGATATTTATAAATAGTTGATGTGGATGCTAGTTTGATATCTTTTTAAGTTTACTGTCAATGTGTATATACCAGGACATTAGGAAATGGAATCATCAGGTATACATCCAAAATGATATGGTGTAGATAAAAAAGGTTATAACCACATGTATAGGGTGAAAAAAAATATCAGTATTTGGGAATCCTTTCTGGTCAAAATAGTTTTTGTTTGCAGATTTATTTTCAAAACTTGTTTTTTCAGATGCAATTTAACGAAAAATGCAATTAGGTTTTTGTATAGATGATATACAGCATATAAAGAGGAAAAATCTATGATCTTTTAATTATATTGAATTTCTTATTCTAATTCATATGGAAAAATACGGCCAGTGAATTATTGCATTGATCGGGTTGACCTGAAATGAAACACAATTATTTATAACAGGTGCCACAATCCATCATTAAGCTGTCTATTACTTTTTTATTGTATCTCAAAAATCTATAACTATGTCAATTAATTGAAAATCAAGTGTAGAAATCTGGTCGTGGTTTGTGGTATGCCTGTGGCTGACATACGAGACGGATGAGTGTGGCGACAGTATTGATGTCACATACTGATACACCCAGGCTCCGTATCGACCTGTTGTTTACAGATAGCAGTGTATTATTGATGTACAGTGCACAAACTCATTTCCTGATTAAAAGAACCTTATCAATGATATTGGCTGTGTGGGCTGTTTGTGTTTTTATAGTTAATTTTTTTTTCTTTGGCAGCAATTTCAATCTAAATCATGCAAAAACTAAAGTTAATCCATGACCTGAATTTCAAAATCTTTATTCTATTTAAAGTTGTTTTCAGAATCAATACTCAAAACAATATGATTTTCGCTTTTTATGATCTAAATGGGTCTTAAATTAACAGTAAATTCTGATTGAAAACCATTTCTGATGTGGCGAATGTATAAAAATATATTGAAATAGCTTCTGTATAAAAAAAATGAGATTACTGTTAAGTGCTAGCTATTATCTGAATGTTCAGTTATATTGCCACGCTTGAAATTTGTATTGCAGTGTCTGTCAACACAGAAATGTCCTAACAGTAAAAAATCAAGCCTGCTGAGTGCCCATTACTGTTAATGAAACTGATACTTTGAAATTGATGCCTGTCATGAAATCAAATATGGATGTCTCTGTTAATGAAACTGATACGTTGAAATTGCAACATGAAACAAATTCAAATTTGGATGTCATGAAAGCAAACAAAACCAAAACAGATCACTTCATTTAATGTTTCTGATGATAATAAAACAGAATTATTGCAAAGATAAATAATTAATAAATTTTTAGATTGTTTAATGACTTCAGCTGTCAATATTACAGCAAGATTGATGACTGTAAATGTCTGTCAGTATAAAAATGTAAAACTGTGATGTCCTACATGGCTAAACTCCGGCTGCTGAAGTTATTAAGTGCATTCATGTTTGACACTGAATTCTATTGGTACGGCTCACTGATATACCCGGTACCGTTATTTATATTCTGTTTATTACCTCCCTTTCAGTCTGACACATCACATTTACAATAAACAAGTTTAGGGCCCAGGAGAATATCAGTTACATGCTTCATAAAAAAACATTGATGCTAACATTTGCTGAACTACAGTATATATACCTGTAGATACAGCTGATAGACCACCAATGTATGACTGAAGCATTTTATTGATCGCAGCCTTGCTGTTTGCTAACTAAAGTGTTCCACTACTATCACAGGTAGCACTCGAAGTGAGAAATACGATACGATGGGTTTTATATAAATCAGACACATGTATAGATGGGTGATGAATACCGTTATTGATGGAAAGCAGTAATAGTGAATGGTCATTGTTTGAACGAATTGTACGATTTAAAGGATGGATTATCATGATACATCTGAGAAAAATTGGAAATTTATACCGCTAGTATTGTATTTATAAGGATTACCAATAGAAAGTTTATAGTAACTGTCAAGTTATATTTTCTATAGATGTACATATTCTTTTAAAAACATATGAATGATATGGGCTTAAATTACAACTATTTAAATTTTGAATCTTTAACAGAAACAGGAATTTCAGAAAAAGAGTTCAGAGCTTTTCAACACTTACATACCTGTCAAGGGTCAAATGCTGGCAAACTAGATATATCTCCAGTTTGATGACTTTTCTCAAACTGGAGATTTTTATGGATTTTAAGTCCCTTTCATGCTTAGTATCAAAATGAAAAAATGCAAGTCTTTCCAGGGGAAGTAACCCTTAACAAAAATACTGACAGCTGAAGTAATTGTTAATGCTGAATATCATAATGAAAAATCCAAACCTTCTAGGGGAAGTTAATTACTAAACTCTAAGCAAAGACAATCTTCAGTACAGCTTGCATGATAATCCATAATCCTTAATCTAGATAGCTGTACGTGGTGGTGTTTGAGTACATTTGTCACTAGTATTCAATTAAGGACATTTTATTCCAAAACAACAACAGTTCTACAGGCACACTAGCAATGAGTATGATACAAATGATACATGTATTTAAGGTACGCAAAAGTGCATGATGGGATATCAGAATTAAAACCTGTGATTTAACAGCGGTTAAAAATAAAAGCTGGAGGGATGTCAATTTGTATAGCTAAGATTATTGCCTGTTTGAGATGAGCTAGCTCTTATAATTACTGTCTAGACAGTATTGTATTACATATGTTTATGGAGCAGATGCGTATCGGCTTATTGACTAACAGCATAATAACACTAACACTACAATACAAGGTAGCTAACCACTAGTACTATAATTATGTAACAATGCTAACTTCAGCTAGATACAGATCACTAAGTCGTACAATATCTGCCGGGCTTTATCTATTTATTGTTTTCAGTCGATCATGATATATACTGCATATGATGGCTATAAACATCATCCTGAATAAACATAATTATTAACTTATCTATCCCTGAAGACACATTTGAACTCTTCCATTTTAAAGGTTGGATTAGTTCATTATGAAGTTTCAGGGGTGTGTGAGTCAATTCAAGGGAGACTTTTAATTACTACACTTCATAACAATTATTTTCTCTTTGATTCATTTTAATGACACTAGACAATTTTTCACATTCTGCAAATAGTCATCAACTAAAACCCATTGTTAAACATTGTTTTTCATGGAGACATTGGAATTCATGGCGCCATAATTGGCATTTTGTTACTGTACAATGTAATTTGATGAATCCATCAATGTATTAACACTTGTTTCGACAATTTCTAGATCTATTTTATATTTAATGAACAGCTACGAAACAGTGAAGTGTATTAAAATGCAGAACAATTATTACCAGTAAAATCAATAATTTTATTATTATCTTTGAAGGATAAGTTGTTATAGTCACAATGTCATTATATAATTAGGATTTCGAATATATGTTTTCTTAAATTAAATTGTAGTATAATTGTGATGATATACAATTGTTTTACATATAATCATACATATCATGGTCGTAACTCTTAATGATACAAGTAAAATTAAATTCACTTCGCTGATTTGATATATAATTGTGATATGCTTAGATATTAAATCCTGTTTTCTCTTTCTGTTTTTTGTAGACTTGACAAATCGACATCCAGCTGGGGTGAAACATAATTATCCCTCCCCATATCACCAATCCCCGATCCCGAAAATTCCACAAAAAAATAATCCTGACCCTCGTCGTTATGAGTCCATGGATCCAGATACCCAATCCACTCCTGATGGTGTAATTAACAATTACCCTCCTGGACAATCCTATCAAACACCCCCTCGCGGCAGGAGGGTCGCGTCCCCACCTTCTCGGGAAGATAGAAATGATATAACCCCTCCACGGCAGAGAGCTCGGTCCCCACCTTCACAGGAAATTCAAAATGATGCAACTCCCCCACGGCGCCAGGATAGAGGGGGGAACAGAAGTCATGACCCCGCTAGTGGGCGTGATAGTGATACCCCTACTGATGTGCGTCACCAACACCAAATCAGGTCTCAGCGTTCACAGTCTCCCTCCAGGGTTATGAACCGTCGCTCCCAGTCCCCAGAACAAATAGCTGACAGGAAGTCTCCCCCTAGGTATACTACTGAAAAAGTCCGCCCACAAGATAAACCCAATGAACATTTGGCTAGGATTGATGATGATAATGTCGCTACCCCACCCAAACATTCTGAGCGCCCAAGGGAAATCCCTACTAAAAAAGAACAAAATAAATCTCCAATTCGTGAAGCAGAAAAACCACAAGCAAAACAGGGAAGAAAGGTTGCCTCCCCTGTGCCCGGTAAGGTTCAAACAAACGGCACTAGTCGACCTCTATCAGCATCCTGGGGGTCTGACTCACAAAAGTCTCCCTCCCCCGGGGGTGCTCCCCCTCCCAAACAGAAGCCTCAGAAGGAGGCTGTACCTGGCCCCCCTCTCAGTGCCACTCCTCCTCCATTGGTAGAGTCCAGTAGTCGACCAGTAGCAGCAGGCAACAAGTACGACCCTCGCCTGGAGACGTATACCAACCACACAAACGAGGATTCTGGGATAGCCGGCCTCACTCCCGAGGACCACTACAGAGAAAACCAGGATGATGTCCTGGACAGGTAAGACTGTAATATACACAGGTGTGACAATGAAGGACAACTGACAAGAAAATAACGTGACACTTAAAATTTCTTTTATTTGTTTTTGATGACCTGTTCAAAATGTTTTCATTATTTTCCCTGAGTTGAAATGGCCAGGGCATATACAGTGTACAGAATGTGAAAATTCCACAAAAAAATGATCCTGACCCTCGTCGTTATGAGTCCATGGATCCTGATACTCAATCCACTCCTGATGGTGTAATTAACAATTACCCTCCTGGACAATCCTATCAAACACCCCCTCACATGTGGTCATGTTATCATTCTGTCATTCAGTATTTCAACCATTATTTTCATTTCCCAGTTATTTACTCTTTGAAAGATGGCGATATTGAGCTGTAATTTGGTTTGTAGCTTTAGGATAATTAAATGCAAGTTAAGTTTTGATTTGGTGATGATCCCCATATTTTTTTCAAAGCTAAGGCCAAACCTTTGAAAATTACAGTAAAATAGTATGACCGACATTGGAGATTGGAAATTTTAAAAGAGAATGTTCACATAAAAGGACGACTCTTTAGTTGTCATACTGACACATCTTGTTTCTATATATAGTGGCTTTAGCAGCAATTTCAGACTGTACACATGTTTTGACAGGAGGAAACGTGAGAATGAGGAGAAGCGACGGCGGGAGGCCGAGTTACAGGATCGTCTGAAGGCGGACAGAGAGGAACGGGAACAAAAGGAAAAAAGTCAACGTGACAAAGAGTGGCAACGGCATGAACAACTGGAAGAGGAACGCAGACGCAAGGATGAGGAAGAGAAAAGACGAAGAGAGGAAGAAAAGAGAAGACAGGAAGAGGAGGATAAAAGAAGAGAAAATGAGGAAGAAGCAAGACGGGAACAAGATAGAAATTTAGATCGACTTTCAGCTTCTGATGAGGTAAGAATTACAAACGATCTGAGCTTGTTGACAGTATCAAATCTCAGATAAAGCTTTAACAGTTTCAAAAACTCAGATAAAGCTTTAATAGTATCAAAAACTCAGATAAAGCTTTAACAGTATCAAAAACTCAGATAAAGCTTTAACAGTATCAACACTCAGATAAAGCTTTAACAGTATCAAAAACCCAGATAAAGCTTTAACAGTATCAAAACTCAGATAAAGCTTTAACAGTATCAAAAACTCAGATAAAGCTTTAACAGTATCAAAAACTCAGATAAAGCTTTAACAGTATCAAAAACTCAGATAAAGCTTTAACAGTATCAAAAACTCAGATAAAGCTTTAACAGTATCAAAAATTCAGATAAGGCTTTAATAGTAACAAAAAATCAGATAAAGCTTTAACAGTATCAAAAACTCAGATAATGCTTTAACAGTATCAAAAACTCCGATAAGGCTTTAACAGTATCAAAAACTCAGATAAGGCTTTAATAGTAACAAAAACTCAGATAAGGCTTTAACTAAGCTAGTTAAAAAATAAATGACTAAATTTATGATATAAGATTCTAGACTGATGTACCGTTGATACAGTGGATGGAGAGAAAGAAACTTTGGTAAATATTGTGATTATTGGCAACATTGGGAAGGTGTTATCTGCCTTGTGTTACCTTAGCTTACTTACATAAAGCTTTCTTTCTTTATGATTGTTATATGATAACAGATAGTTTTAGTTTGAATGATAATATATATCAACAGATACATATGTTGTGAATGTTTGAATTGGTTTGTTAAGAGTACCAGAGATAAAGTTATGTCAGGGAGACTGAGCAGAGGTCAGGTGACTGGTCAACCTGACCGAACATCTACTCCGAACTCGGTCAAGGTCACTGTCCAGCTTAACGGCAGTCATGTAACAGATGTCAATGTCAGTATGGGCAGTGCTGACGGCCGGCACAGTGATAGAAATATCTCTACTGACCTTGTTCAGAGGTCAAGCTCACAGACGACAGGGTATCTAACAGACAAGGAAGACAGTGGTGTCAACACAGGTTACCATAGCGACCAAAATTCTCAACTATCAGGTCAAGGTCACCGCAGTAACACCAGCAAATATGAGTCAAACACAAGTCAAGGTCACGCTGAAAAGGAAGACAGCAATCTGGACTACCGAGGCAATAATTATGGAACTGGAACAGGCCAAGGTCAAGGTAACATAGAGAAAGACGATAGTAGGGTTAGCAAAGGTGATGGTGATAATGTGTCTGAAGGTCACCAAAATCTTTCCAGAGGTCACAGTGAAAATGGGGAAGTGCAAAGTGAACAACCTATTCAGGGAAGTAGTGATAAACAAAATAGCTATGGAAAGGAAACCAGCAGTACAGACAAATCAAAGACTGAATCGCAAAGTGAATATAAGGACGACACAAAGACTGAATCGCAAAGTGAATATAAGGACGACAGCGTTAGGAGTGGGACTCAGGTGTTTGGTGAAAGTTCAGCCGACCAATATAATAATCCGAGTCCAAGTCAAACCAGAGGACAAGGTCAACAGCGTAGTGACAGTGGTAAGGAGACCCCTCTTCACACGGGGCCAGTGATACTGACATTAGAGGGGACGGCTACAGAGCCTAGCAAGGCAGTGTCCGGGAGTCCCTATGTAGGCCAACAGCAAGGGGAGGCAACTGTTACACAACCAGTCATACAGCCTGGAGGCTTACAGGTACACAGTGGCAACAGTGGGAGTGGTAACAGGAAAACCCCATCCAGAGGTAAACCTAAAGAGGTATCGTGGTCAGATGACGTCATAGACAATGAGTCCCAGACTTCCAGTCGGGAAAGCAACAGGCCTTACCTGTTACAAGGCTCTATTAGGGAGGACAGTCAGCCCGGAGAGAGGGCAGATGAGGTCTCGGACACTTTGGCCCCAAAAATGGTGGACCATATAAGACCAGGAACATACACACGTCCCCAGTCGTCATTTCAAGGGCCGCGCCGTGTTCCTCGTGTTCCATCAGTTCAATCATTGGCAAACAGTCAAGTTTCTAACGAGTCCCCAAGACATTCGTCCAGGGGTCAGGTGGTGCCACGACCTGTTGTCCCCAGGATACAGCTAGGGTCGGGTAGCAGTGTCGACTCCCAGGAGGGCAAACATGGAACATTCAGTGTGGTCCATACTCCGTCTGGTTGGCACACACACAGGGGCCCTAAACCCAACAGTGACACACCTCATCAGGATGGCTATCAGACGGATGTCAGTAACCAGGACAGCACAGAGTCCCAGCCAAGAGACAGTGTAATACAGCACGAGTGTCAATGTGTGTCGTGTCAGGTGTGACAAAAACAGGTGTCACATCACGTGTGATAGAGCTATGTGTGTCACTAGTGTGTCACTTGTGACAAAGCAGTGTGCATCACCTCGTGTGTGACAGAACAATGTGTGTCACTAATGTGTCACGTCACTTGTGACAAAACTGTGTATCATGTGCTATAACTATATGTCTACCTGATTGTTTATTTGTTTATAGATGGAAGTTAATGTATTGTGGAAGTTAATGTACTGTAAGAGCCTCCAACCTGTTCGCGGTGTGGAAATGTTTGTGCTGTCAGTAATTCTGTTTTACACTGTGTACCTATAATACTAATATACACTACTGTGGAGTTTGATGCCAGTGAAATAAGCGAAAATTTCCACACCACAAACAATTCTACTCTATATACAAACTAGGCGACAATTCCATACTTACATTATAATCAGCCTCCTCTCAGTGCTGTCATCTTCATACTGTTGTTTTTTTCCTATTTTCAGTCATCTTAATTATGATTTCAAAATGATTGCACATCACAAAAATTCAAGTTTGTACCTCAAAAACAAGGTCATAATGAAGAGCAAAAGATCAATAACTTATTCTTTTTTCATCATTACAAAGTCCCTAGTATCATGGTTAGATAGTTGTTTTGTTGTACAATTTAGGTATGATAAGTTTATTTCCAGCAATACTTTATACATTTGGTAATGGGCTGATGGTGATCAAAGGTCAAAAGGTCAACAGTGTTTTAAAGTTGAAAGGCTATAAAATGAAATTCAGGTTTAATGTTCAGAAAGTTAAGGAAACATTCCTTGTGACACCTTTAGCTGAGAAACAGGTTGACCATCACATTCTCTGACCAGCTATGATTTACAGAGAAATAGGTTGACCATCACATTCTCTGACCATCTATAATTTACAGATCAGCACCCAAGAAAGCTGTGAGTTAATTTTACGTCACTATAATAAAGGTTTGAGAGGAATGTCAGGCACATACACTTCATATCACTGAGAGTTGGGATACTGTCACACATTTCTAGTCACTACAGCATGTTAAAAAGTATTCAAAGTGAGACAATACTTTGTGCATAGCTTATCTGTATGGTTGATGCTTCTAGCAGGAATGTTCATATATCGCTATTAGTAGGGTTAGAGAAGGCAAAGGCATGCAGTTTGATTATATTTCTTGTGAAAACAAACATGCTTGCAGTACTTTTCTAGTAAGGTGAAGCATGCTTGCAGTACTTTTCTAGTGAGGTGAAGCATGCTTGCAGTACTTTTCTAGTGAGGTGAAGCATGCTTGCAGTACTTTTCTAGTGAGGTAAAGCATGCTTGCAGTACTTTTCTAGTAAGGTGAAGCATGCTTGCAGTACTTTTCTAGTGAGGTGAAGCATGCTTGCAGTACATTTCTAGTAAGGTGAAGCATGCTTGCAGTACTTTTCTAGTAAGGTGAATTAGACTTGAAGTACTTTTCTAGTGAGGTGAAGCATGCTTGCAGTACTTTTCTAGTAAGGTGAATTAGGCTTGAAGTACATTTCTAGTAAGGTGAACATGTTTCCAGTACATTTCAAGTAACTTGTGAAAAAGGCTTGCAGTACAATTTTAGTGAAAAAAGAAACAGGCTTGCAGTACATTTTCCAGTTAGGTGAAGCATGCTTGCTGTACATTTCTAGTTAAATAAATAATGCATGCAGGAAAATTAGATTTCTGGGCATGACTTTAATTGAGGATAGGCACAATGGGTTTATAACATCACGCCATGTGTTTGAGATGTATGTGCACACGATGATAGATGTTTAATGTCATGTTGTCTGTTAGTTTGTACCGTTATTGCTAACACCTCGTCAATAACTTCTCTAATAATTACTCATGTTGTTTAAAAGCTGTCCGTAAAACTGCATTGATGTCAATTACATTGTCAATAAATCTCCCCATGGTACCTAAGTATTAACAGTTACAGTCACTACATAGCAGCCATTACATGGTACGAAGGTCTCTATAGTGATGATCCACTGAATTATTAATTAACAGCCAAGGGAGCTATAAATATAAATTATTAAAAACTTTACAAATATATATTGTTGATGATATTGATTACCGAGGTAAATGCTTCAGTGATAAGTAAAAGTGACTGTAGTTTTGTACAAATTCTTGCTTATAACAAAGTTATCTGTGTTTCCTGAGAAGATATGGGCCCGTATTCATGAAACCATTCTCATGCTCAAGCATGGATTTTGTGCTCAAGTTAGCTTTCTTGTAATTTACTGAAATCGTGTTAAATGCCCAACACACGATATATAAACATTGAAACAGTATTTGGCTTCAACTGCCTTTAAATTATCTCAAAATCTTTGTCAAAATATCATTTCATAATAAATTAATAACCAGATCAAGAAATTGGGCTTGAGCACGGAATCCATGCTTGAGCATGAAAACGGTTTCATGAATACGGGCCATGGTGTCTAATCAAAATCAAAATCTGCAAATCAGTCATAAAACAAACAAATTATGATCCCAAATATAAAGAAGGACATTATGTTACTTTTGTGTGAGTTCTTCCATTTGTGATCATTTAATTGCTCAAGACTAATGGGAAAAAATAAAAATGAATGAAGGCA
Source organism: Mimachlamys varia (assembly GCA_947623455.1). Classification (NCBI taxonomy): domain Eukaryota; kingdom Metazoa; phylum Mollusca; class Bivalvia; order Pectinida; family Pectinidae; genus Mimachlamys; species Mimachlamys varia. The sequence goes on from OX392530.1 coordinate 8,007,131, forward strand.
AACTATTAATTTATGGATTACTTTCTCTTCATCACCTGATATTATTTCCACCATGCCATGTAAAATGTAGACGAAGTATAATGGGAACTGGGGTGTTAATTTTTTCAGCTTTGCTAGAATCCCTGACTTTCTTACCTATGTCCCCTGTATTTCAATAATTAATTTTCAACAGTAAGAACTGAATATAAAAATGTTTATTTAAAAGAAATAAGTTTATATTTCAGGGTTGTTTCCAGGTGTATATTCAAGTGATAACAAGATCGGGCAGTAATTGGCTATAATCCTAGATATATATATAGTGTTGTAATATATATTCTCACTTAAAACATGTTCCACAAACATAATTGAATGGAAATAGAAAAGGCATCCAAATATCAGCAGGTACCTGACATATCAAAGGGTTCCAATGTATCAAGGATTACCCTATACCTCTTGTATGTAACAAATTAAAGACTTACAGATTCCTACGATATTCTTTTTCACAGGAGCTGAACCGGTTCCCGTCCCCTCCACCTCTTAAGATGTCGACCCCTTCATCCACAAAGGGCCTTCGGGATTCAATAGGTGGCTCAGACACAGAGCGGGGCCAACAAGGGAAAACTGAAAGTAGGTTATAAGAGTCCAAGAACTAGGTGAAAGGCCACACCCTTTCTGCACCTGGATTAATTACAGAATTTAGAAAACGAAATTCATGATCAACATAAATGACATGGATACAAGGTCTTAAAGGGCTACGTTTATACGTAGATGTTTTTTATATAGCATAGGATGTTTATTAGTCACCATGTTGTACAGAGAGACTTAGATGCTTAGTGTCACACCTTGAAAATGCATGAATATTTAAATTGTTGTGAAATTCGAATGTCAGACTTTAAAAAATGCAACCGATATCTATTATTGAATGTTTTTAGTGACGGTTGTTATGACAACGTCTTAGAATGATAATGTTGTATCTTAAATTTAGCTGGTGCATGTCATCATGTTTGGCACAATATCAGTGTCATTAACTCATTTGCATGAAATATTAATCAGATCTGCATACATTGTAGCACACCTGGGAATATGGGCGTAAGCCTGTTATTGGAGTTAGAGTATATGTGCATGGTTCTTATGGTTTTTATATGGTAATTCTATGTCTGTTTTCAAAAAAGTCAATGCTTATGAATTAATTTGAAAAAATTGACAATTTTTGCACAAATTGAGTTGTTTGTTCCACTTGTATCTATCCGCCATTGTAACTTACCTTTAAAAGGTGTTCTTAAAAAAATTCATTGAATAAACAATTTACAAAATGGTTGATTGACAAGCATTTGGAGGAGGTTTTTCTGAAATGACAGAACACAGAATTATCATAAGATGGAACTCTTTGTCTGACTTTCCACAGATGTCCAGCTAAAACAAAACGTTGATAAAAACCATTTTAAATGTTAACAACTTGACAGTCATATGATCAAGTCTTAAGTTTCCTGGCTGCTAGCAATATTACTGAAATAATTTGAAAACCAAAGTTTGTGTCATTGCAGATATAACATGTCTGGTCCTGATCTTTTTTATCATCAGTCAAGTTCTTTAACTTTACTATTTTATATACGTGGGAATACATACTAAAAAAATTTGCAAAGTCATTTTTTTTTCTGATGCTTAATTCCTTTTTGACAACGTGCAGTGTTATTTTAGCTAGTTACCTTTGATACCTAACAGTGCAAGGGAGAATATGAGATCGAAAATCAACTATGTTTAGCAAAGTTCTGTTTACATCTAAAAAAGTGACATTTTTTCCAAGTGGAATTCAGTAGAATCTGGCAATAACAGTAAATAGATACTTTCACAGACGAGATGAGTTGTACCATTTAACGTCAAATCAGGAATCGGTCTGATGAAGGCCCACTTAATAAAGTACACTGAATCGTGTCAACTTGATTAAATTCCCCGAGACTACCCATTTTATGGTGTATCTTCTTTAAAATTTCATATATTGTTGACTCATTCACCCCCTGAAATTTAAAAATAAATTTTTCTTACCTTTGAATTGGAAGAGTTCAAATGGGTCTTCAGGGGTGAAAGAGTTAATAATCAATATTAGCTGTACTGATAAATTTATACTAACACTTATGGAGAAATTGAATTGAGACTGCTGCGAAAATTTCCCGTTGTATATAGCATAATTATATTATTGATCAACTTTTTGTTTAATTGCTATCTGAAGTTTGCTAGACATTTGTGGAGTTACAGGCCACTAACACTACACACCATTCTACCTGCACTTCCTTCTTGTGGAACGGGAATCGGATATTTCTAATACCCCTTTACTTCTCATCACACTTAGACCAGAGAGAAGAGTCTGTTCGGGACAGTAACTTTAACTTTGAAGGATTCCTTGTTTTTCAGAACTTACAGTGTAGATATTTGAAGATTCTTTCGTCATTCATTGATTATATTTCACCTTTGACCTTACAGAAGAGCAATTGATGCGCGAACTAGAGCAAGCAAGAGAAGCAAGGAAAACGACAGAGAAACAACGGGAGGACTTAGTGAAGAAAGCTAAACTACTTCAGAACAAGATGCAGAATAGACGCAACCATGGTAGTAATATAACTATACTGTATATGTATGTATAGTGTTGGAGGAGGGGGGAAGGGTATTATAGCTGTCATATGCATACCCTGTTACAGTGACTTGGTGTACCAACTACATAACCACATATATAAGGTTCAATAAATGCTCATCTGACATTTTCAAGAGAATTTGCTGCAAGGGAAGTAACTCTTAGTCAAAATATTCAATATTTTTTTCCAGAATTTGGTATTTGAAAAAAAAAAATTCGGCACTCTCCCCCGTTCCATGGACATTTGCCAAAGTGGGGAGGGGGATTATTTGCGAAAGGGGGCTTTAAATTATTTAATTACCATTAATAGTCTGTGGCATTCAAAAATTACACATTAATTCTAAGTTCCTCTTGTATTTAGATTGGTCCCACTGGAAACCAATTATATATATATATGTCATTAATGGTGACTAAATTCATTTTTATGATCATTCTTGAGTTATCTTTACAAACCCCTTTATTTTGTTCCATCAATTTAGAATTATGTATTTCATTGTATGCATGTCATGAGGTATATAAAATTGTCAGACATAACAAAGAATACGAATATATATAGTTCATGAATAAATAATATAATGGTATTGTGATATCTTTTGAGTACTCTCCCTTTAGCTCCATTTCTGTCAGGGCATAAGTGAAGCATATGTGCATTTTAAGAATATAATCCATAATAAAATGATTCAACCATACACTTGCTGTGCTTTTAGCTCGTGATCTGTGGAAGAAGCGATATTTTGAGGAGAAGAAGCGGACTTCCCCTCTAGAAGAGCAATGTAACCGCCTACGACATGAGCTTGAGATTATCCATCGTAAGCTAATGAACACGCTGGAGGGCCCGGCGAAGGACAAGGCCACACAACGTGTCGGTGATCTCAAACCCTCATTACAGGTTGGTCAGTACAGAGCCCCATTAGATCCCTACCGTTCTCACGAACAGTATGAAGTGACGCCATCACCAACCTACTTGCCAAGAATTTCTAGACAGCTGTCGTCAGAATTTCACCCTCCAATGAGTCTCTACACATATCGTAAAGCCCCAAGTCCAAGTAAAGTTCAGAATCCGCCACCTAGCTATGCATCTCAGTATGGGACGCGGCGTTATCAGGCACCCGCTCAGCAGATTTTACATAATAACAGGTCTAATGCTACCCCTTACTATGTTAACCCAAAGTCAGCGTGGTATACACCTTCTAACTCAGAGTCTAGTGTCCAGTCTACTCCTAAAGAATCGTCCTTCGTGACCCCCCTTGGCTCCCCAAAGCGTATTCTGTATCGCTACGATGGCAATGCTTATGTGTCTCCCAGTGGTCGTAAGAGAAGTGCCATGGCGTCTACGGGACATTCTAGTAGGTCCTCAGGCAAAAGTGTTCAGTTTGTTGAGCGTGTGTATTACATCTGAAATGTCAACCTAGCAACTTTTAATCTAGCTGGCATCATTACATTAAGACATCATTTGTGAAGCAGATTCACTGCATATCAGTCTATAGCCATCACATGTACAGGGTTTTTGTCTTTGGTTCTGATACCATTCTATAAGTTAAACAATCTCAAGGCTTTGTATGTGGATTCATTTCGAGGAACACTACTGTGACTTAGATTTTCCACTTCACTGAGTTTGCTGAAGTTTTTTGTCTAATGCCATTCCTGGCTGAATGGTATAGTGCCAGAATAGGAGTACTGGGGCATAATGCAAATCACTTCTGTTCCATCACAATATTCTGACATTACAGCAAGATTATACAACTGAAAATGACAAAATTGATTGACGTTTTTATTTTGACAACTTTGACTTCTACAAGTCGGAGTTAATACGAGTGTTTTGTGGGATGCTTTTGTTTATTGTTCTTTGAATATACATATGATTTTTATTGTTGAAGTCAATTTGAATATTGTTCCATTTGAATTTGTTTGATATGTTTATTTTATTATATATATACCAACCAAAAATTAAAAAAAGAATAGTTTAAATTGACCCAATAGCTGCCCTGGGTGCTAAAAAGAAAATAAAGAAAATATGGAAGGGCACTTGTTCAGTCCAAATTAGAGTCAAATTGATCTAAATTTGAAATAACCATTAACCCATGGGCTGCAATTACCTCATACTCTCAGAATATAGTACATATAATTATTTAGTTTATTGAATTTTAACATATATAATATAAATAGAAGAAGTTGTTGTCAGTGTTTTATATGTTTAATGGCATGTCTAATTGGGGGAGGGGGGGACATGGGAGCTTATTGGGTGGAATACAGTACTGTTATTGACATATAAAATTACTGTACTAGTTAGATGTATGATGTTTTGCGTTGGTTTTTTGTGTTTTAATACTGTTAAGCATAATTTAAGTATAATGACAAAGAAATAGAGCAAACTGTCTGTGATAAAATTTGTTAAAATTGTTGCAAAGTATTTATTTATGTTAAACATGTAAATGAGAACTTGCTTAAAATGTTGCCAAATATTTTTATGTATAATTACGCATAATTTTTAAGTATAATATGACAAAGAGTGCAAAGCGAACAGTCTGTGATAGAAATTGTTAAAAAAATGTTGTGGAATATTTTTTTGTATAATACATGTACATGTTAAGGAGCACTTGCTAAAAATGTTGCCAAATATTTATTTATATAATACATGAAATGCAGAATTAAAGAAATTCGGATGTCAAAATCTAATGTTGTCATTAATTTTTGTTGCTTTATATATTAATCATTTGTCTACATTTTACTTCATACCTTGTTCTTTGTAACCTGCAGAGTAATTATAAGATACAGGCAGCACGACTGATGCACGAGATAGAGGACATTCGACGTCGCCTGGAAAACGCCAAGATGAAACTAACAGCTGAAATGAAGGTATGTCGCCTGACTGAGGTCAATCAAATCCTAGCACCTTCACAAGTGGTATCTATATCTTAGAGCACTTCCTGTCAATCTAGCCAATCACGATCCTTGTTACAAATACCTGTAGGCTATATTTAATGTAGGCATGCTCACCCTAACCTCTAATCCACTTTCTTCACTCAAATCTCAACACTGTTACACAGAGATGAGGTTTTAGCGTAGAAAGACTTTTATTAATATTCTGCTCTTGCATTTGAGAAACTAAAGTATAGTCTATTGTGATTAACATTGAAGAGCTGCAGTGCCACCGCCATACATTCATGGTTTCATACCTGTTGTATTATTTCGTACCTATTGTATAGAAATTTGAAAAATGGTGCGACGATATGACATGTACTTTATGATATGAAATCTTGCATGTTGGTAGGACTGCTGGTACTGAATTGTAGTTTCCATGGTAACCATTCACCAGACTAATAAAAACAAGCCTCTCATTATGAAAATATGTTTATTCTAATCAATAATCATCTTACCTGGATGATAACAGTCAACACTTAAATTGTTTATCTTTTGGTATTTTTTTTATCTTTTTGGGCTTTGACCATCCAAAATAATTCTTTCAGTACTTTAAACTGACTTTCATAATGTATGTATTTTTAAGATTGGAGAATACATTTATTGGCTCCTTGATTATTAGTAAATGGTGAGAAATAAATTATCTAATTCTTTGTGGCTTGAAATGAAATCTGTGCTGAGAATTAACCAAATTGCATTTAAATATAATCCAATTTTGACAAGTCATCTCAAACAAGGACTTAAAATGCTATGAATAACTCTATATTTTTTTTCAACACTTGAAGGATTTTTGCTAAATTATCTACCAACTCATAATTTGTAACAAACTTTAGTTTTAGGAATATCATAGAGATAATGTTCAACAAAATTTTAGTATTATGGATAACTTAACCTCATTTACCCCAAAGAAGCATTTGAACTCTTCCATTTCAAAGATTGGCAAAGTTCATTATGAACTTTCAGGGGTGAATGAGCTTAATGAGGTCATGTTTATATTTCTTCATCAAATGTGACGTCTTCAAATTTGATGTCTGAAATTTCTGAATTTTTGAGAATTTTGAAATGCTTGAAATTGGGCAGACTGCTAGGGACAGGCTTATGGAATGCTAGTAGTTTTGTATTGAGCACTAAACACTATCTCCTGCACACACTTGAAGACTTTGTTTGAGATGACTAACTAGCTAGAGCCTAAATTTCTTAAAGCTCAAAATATTTAATATGTGTGTTGTTTAAAATAAGGAGAAAACAAACTGTAATTGTTGTTGAAGTAATCATTCCGATTTTAATAATTTTGGATGTGGCTCACACTTTGATCGTTAATAGAAGTGTTAAAGGCCCAATATACGTAACTTTCAGGGAAATTTCGTGATTCTGAAAAATTCTGAAAAAAATTCCAGTTGAAAACCATGCAAAAATAAGCCAAAACTAAGTTAACCTGAGCGGTAACTGACAAGAAACTCTTGACAAAAAAACCCGAAGAATTGAAAATAATTCAGGTGGGGCCCACTTCAACAACAAACCGAAGGTAGAAGACGGTTCGAACTGGACGCGTGTTTACAAATAGGGTGTTTCAACTGCTGCTGTATCGGTAACCGCGAAAGAATTCATCTTGAATATTGTTGATATCAGTTAATCTTAACTAAATCTATAAATATAATAAGTTATTAGGCTTGATTTTCGCTTCAAGTTTTGCCGAAAGTTACGTATATTGGGCCTTTAAGTAAACAAAAAAAAACAATTCCAGCTGGGAAGTAACCAAGTGCTAAATTAATGAGATTTGTTTCCTAGGTTTAATCAATTAATCACACACACTCAATTAAAATGTTTATTTTAATGTCCTTCATTCAAAATTAAGAAAACAAGCATATAAAAATCTTTCAGATTTAGATATATACCTGAATATGCACAAGTATATTTGTTTAAGTTGATTAACATTGGAAAGCCTTGTCTAACACCAGCAGATGTTTTTATTTTTTATCCCAAAAAAGTTCTTTTTTGTTATTGTCAGCAGAATCCTTTGAATTTGAGGCATTACTTACACATCGACGTAGTCTCAAATTAACTGAAAGTACATCGCAAAGATTTATTTCAAAGTTTTATGTTGTAAAAACATTGCATGTTACCAAAATTCAAACACATTGCCAATAGTTTCTTATTAGCAGATAGATTAAAATTTAGAAAAAAGAAATATAGAAAAAAAAAGAAAGATGAGTTTCATAATCGTAATTGATAAATTATTTCTTTGCTTCACTCCATAGCTTTGCTGTTTTATGTATGGTGTAGTTGCATGCCTGTGATTTGTGTACTAACAGTGTGTGACGTATAAATACATTAATTTGGTGTTGTGGTGCCGACTACCTGACGTAGTTGTAAGCAGCAGTGCATATTTTGTGTGTATTTACTGTGTGTACTTACAATGTGTGCTTACCGTGTGTACTTACAATGTGTGCCTACGGTGTGTTTACGGTGTGTTTACGGTGTGGGGGTGCCTGCTCTAGGCCAGTAGATGCGTTGTGGTGGTTCCCTATAGTCCGGACTGAACAGTCAAGCCTGACAGTGTCTTACGCTCTGTGTCTTATTTATTTACATATTTAACTCATAACTTACTCACCCTGAATGTAGTCCTAGTAAAGAGTTCTAGTTTTATTTTCTTTTTTTTTTTTTTTGCATGGAAAAATCTGCAAATTTGCAATGTTTGGAATGATTTAGTGAATAGAGAAACATTTTGTCTGCAGAAATAGTGACAGTGATATAGAGACATTTGATCAAAGACTCAGTCAGGCCGACCTACCTTGGTTTTAGCTGTTCAGTTTGGAGGGGGGGACTCCACAATACAAGCGTATAAATCACTAAACTATTACTATACAATATGTACATTGAAATATGGTGGAATACATGTACCTTATTACAGTTACTAAATATCTTACATGTATTTCACCAATACATATCTTAACGACTTAAGGATTTGAAACAATTAAGAAAAGAATTTAAAATATTCATGAAAATATTAACACTACCGGGTAGGTTACTGCATCAACAGTATTTTAACATTTTTATTATTATTTTGATATCATGAAATAATCATGTGATGCTAAAATTTACAGAAACTTGATGATATTTGAAAAATCACAAAAAGTCTTCAAAGTTTGTAAAATGTTCAAAGAAACGCGAAGAAACTGCTTTCAGATTTCATTAACTAGTGACCTTAACTTGTGACTGGCTCACAAAAATCAACAGGAGAGCTTATGCATTTCTTTCAAATGATAATATACAACACTTGGTGCCTCACAATGTTCACAAAAAGAAACAAGTTTTGTTCTGTTAATCACCAGAAAGTGTGATTAATGGATGATCGAGATGTAAATGCAGAAATTTCACTGTAGATATGATTGTTCTCTGGAAACCTGCTTTTTAACCAGTAAAATCTAACAGAAATTACCCCAAAGTATTTAAACCATTTCTTACGGACAAAACCAGAGAACATTCCTTGGCCCAGAGATCATGAAACAATCTTGGACTTAAGTTGGTGCTTAGCCAATCGCATATGACGTTATTTTTAGTAACGTTATTTGTGATTGGCCAAGTCAAAACTTAAGACAAATTTAGACTTAAGATCATGGGGCCAGTTCCTTACTACTGTAAGTATTCAGTGGCCATTATTCGTCATCCTTGATACGGACAAAGGGTAACACTTACTTGAATTCTCTGCACCCCTGAAAATCATCAATCATGACAAAATCAAACATGTACGTACTATGTACATCACTTTGTGGATGATACAGGCCCTGGTTTCATCATCATTTCTTAACAGGAAATTCTTAACTTAAAATTCTCTCCATAGGAATGCATTGTAGAATTTAAGGGGAGACTATCTTTTAACTTCTGTAATGCTTTCCTTTGAAGACTTTACAGTTAAAGGATTTCCTCATGTTAAGCAGCTTTGACAAAACCAGTGCCAGGTACATCAAGAGAATCTCACAGCATCATAACAATACAATTGTCTGGCTTTGATGTTGGATGTTGATCCTCTATCATATCTTTATAGGACAGGCATCAGCCGAGTGATCGGTCATGATCAGGTGTCCATTTCTTTTTACGTGACCTACAATCAAACAACTAATTGTGTACCTTCGATTTTGTCACAACATATTTTTAGATGTTTGGAGAACGCAGGTGAGTGTTACCCCTAGAATTCCCAGGATGTAACTTAAGTTGGTGGCACGAAGGTGGTTGTGGTAAATTTACCAGCAGTTAATTCGTTCATTTAGATCTTTATACTTAAAACTCTTCTCAATTTGGGGCTGTAATCTGTACCATCTGCACAGTATACATATCTGCACACCATCTGCACCGTCTGCACAGTATACATATCTGCACACCATCTGTACTGACTGCACAGTATACATATCTGCACACCATCTGTACTGACTGCACAGTAAACATATCTGTACACCATCTGTACTGACTGCACATTAAACATATCTACACACCATCTGTACTGTCTACACAGTAAACATATCTACACACCATCTGTACTGACTGTACAGTAAACATATCTACACACCATCTGTACTGACTGCACAGTATACATATCTACACACCATCTGTACTTACTGCACAGTATACATATCTGCACACCATCTGTACTGACTGCACAGTATACATATCTGCACACCATCTGTACCGTCTGCACAGTATACATATCTACACACCATCTGTACCAACTGCACAGTATACATATCTGCACACCATCTGTACCGTCTGCACAGTATACATATCTACACACCATCTGTACCAACTGCACAGTATACATATCTACACACCATCTGTACCAACTGCACAGTATACATATCTACACACCATCTGTACCGTCTGCACAGTATACATATCTACACACCATCTGTACCAACTGCACAGTAAACATATTTAGACTGCACCATCTGTACTGACTGCAAGTCAACATATCCGCACCATCGGAACGGTAATATATCTGCGTAAAATCCTTAATGGCACAAGACAAGATTGTCTGTATTTCATGTCTGTGTAATTTGTACTATTGTTTTATCTAGCTACGCAACCAGGCCGAGACAGAGCTGAGAGCCATGAGGGCAGAACTTATACAGAAAAAGATCAATCGTACATTGACGCGACAACAACACTATCAACCTTCCCTCTCGGCATCGGATCCATACCTAAACCAGACCGCCATCACCCCTCGTTCCTAAAACAAGGTTCCGTGTGGACCCTCAGTGTTAAATCAGCTGTGATCTAACGTTATTTCTACTGAGCATAGAGCATGTGGAAATTATTTAAAATTATATGAATATTTAACATTCTACCACTGGATTCATGAATATTCACGAGGACAGAACAGAAATAATTGATCAAATGAATACTCATAATGGAGGATGCGGGGAGAAGGAAGGAACTAGAAGTTCCTGACACAGCAGGAAAATTAACGTCAATTTGTAACGATTATGATTACTCTGTGGGGATACAGAGAATACTAAATGGTTGGTCAAGGGAGATGGATTTGGAAATAATGAATGTGGGTAATTTTTGTTTTACTTAATATAATATTAAGTCACTTAATAGAATATTAAGTCTTAGATAGGTTTATAAATTATTTCATGAGGAAGATAGAAAACATTTTGCTCCTTTAAATCAGCAGAGTGTATACAGTGAACTCATCCATATTATAAGTAGATTTATAGAAGGGACTGTTCCTCCTCCATATTAAATTTTTCTCTGGGAGTCGTATTTAAATATTTATTTGTTCACAGACAAATCTAATTAGTTACATTAGCTGTTTCTGCTGTAGAAACTTTCTAACTGTTGAATGTTATAATGGTGCTTATATTTACACGAGAAGACTACAGGTGTATCGTACTTAGTCTGTTTTATCAAATATAAGCAAACATTGGATTACCTTGAGCAATGCCCTTACCGTAGATAGTATTGTATTGTTATTGTCTTCTGAAGTCAATTCATGTAGCCCTTACTTATTAGTTTCAATCTATTACGAATCTGGGACTGCCATTTGTAAAATATTTGTAATTGACAGAATCTTTAAATAACCAAGAATTTTTCTAACACAAAAGCGTATGTATTTTAAAGAAAAGTTTCTCAGTTTTTCTGTAAATCATTTTTGTGAAGTTCAATTAGATTTGTATTTAATTTTTAATTTTTTTTTTTTATCTCATCTGTTGCTCGTAGATGAGCCTACTTAGGCAGTATTGAAGACTCTGAATATCCTTTCAAATGCAACTGGATTCTTATTCAAACCATCAAATTTACTGAAATGAAAAAATGAAAAGCAGTATTTGATAAAATTGGCACGATACAATTACAAATCATTTTTCTTTATTTATATTCAAATTCAAAAACAAAAAGAGAATAAAAGGAAATGTCAAGGAATTTAAACATAAAAGATGAAAAGAAAAAAATATATACATTGTACACAATTTATAGATATAACAGGCAAAAAGTAATTAAATTGTAATTGGGGATATGTAATTATTTTTTTCCTTTTAATTTTTCGTAAGAAATTCAAACATTAGAAAATGTTATTTCTTGAGTTAGCTACAGAATCTGTGAGGGAGGATGGAGGTATGTTGGTGTATTAATAATTTACCAGTTGGTAAGTGTACACATGGTGTTAACACTTTTTCTCCTACCTATGTGCCTATAATGAACTCTACCGTGCATTGATATAAAATTAGTCCATTACAGTCTACGAGGTAAAAAGGGTTCATATATGATGGGTGTATGTCGTACACTGATGGGTCGTTTATTTTCTCTAAAACCTTGTATTTAAGAAATAAAGAAACTTTATTATTTTCTGCTTGTGTCTATGTCTCGTACTATTGACTATAGAATTATGTAATATAACAAGCCCCTGTGATATACTGTACATAGTTGTAAGTTGGTCGAGAATGTAGGACTACATTTTGATCTGTTATGATATTTATATAAATGGTATTTTTACAATCTTCATTCTTAGTCATCAGATTCTATAATTGTTTTGTAATATCGCTGTGATCTTATACTTGTATCAACAGTCTTAGTTTTGAAGCAGTTTCTCACTTTTTCATTTGACCGTGTAGTGCGATTTACTTCGATTCAATTGAGAAAAAAAATGTGTATGTATATTGAATATTGTGGAGACATTTAAGCAAACCCTTTCAGCAATAGTTTCTGTACTTGTTACATAAATCATTATAGAACATAATTTTGTGTCATTTTTTATATAGAATATTAAAGAATATTTCTAAAATACAAATCATGATGATGTGTTGTTTTGCATTGTCATGATTTTCTTTAGTATCATCATTGAAAAATAATCAGTCAAACATTATCTAATATGAATTATAAGTTCTTTTTTTTATCATCAAGGAATTTAGTTAATCTATGTTAATCAGTATTAGTTCTCCATCATTATAGTGTATTTCTCTGTTCTAAATGAGACAAATTTTGTATGGAAAGAGATACTAGTAAGTAAATATATTTATTTAATTCAAGCTTCTAATTGTGATATAATCTGAATTTTTTTTAATAGGTTTTATTCTTTGAAATATAAATAAAACTTTCAATTGATAACTAATACTTTTTTTTCTAGTCACATACATTTTGGGTACCTGTTGCTTAAAGGAATATTTGGCATTTATCGAACATAGATGCAAGGCATTCAATGAAACGAAATAACTCTAAATCTATAGTTTTATGTTTTTTTCATAAATATATTTTTATACTGCTACTTGTTATTTTTCAGAGATTTAATTTATACAGTTGTGTTGTTTTTTCTTTGTTGTATTGTCTTTTGTTTTAAATCTTTTTACCGTCCAGAAGTACTTTGTAAAGACTGTGCCTGTTGCCCCTATTTTCTTCATTCATGCAAGGACCTGCTGTGCCTTTAAGGGTTGTCTCCCCTTAAAATTACTTTCTTTCGTCAATTCAGGATCTTCTTTGCCTAATAGCAGTTGTGATGTTATGAAAATTGATTAATATATTTATGAGAGATAGATATTATTAAGATATGATTACATCTGAATAAATTGGAATAAAACAAATCTTTCAATCGTTTGTAATTTTTTATCTTGCTAATGACATCAAATTTTTGATAGTCATGCAGTACTGTCTCAATGCTTAAATCACCGGGATGTGTCCTGATATATTCTGCTCATTAGCTTAGCATATCCTACATACCTACACCAATACAAAAATAGAAAATGTCGGTAAGACATGAATGCTCCCCTCTGCCTTATTTAATTTTCTATATGTAAAACTATGACCTTGGCCTCGCCCTTTGAACCTTGTTTGACATTTGTGAAAAGTCTGACGAAAATATGTTGCAGAATGAAGTTGTTCAGTTTTTACATTAATTCGAGACGGATGGTTTTGGTTATGTTTTACAGCTAAGGTAAACCTGCCAGTGTATGCGCCGCGATATGTCTACATGTGTAAGCCTCCTTGAGATGGAGCAAAACTGAAGTGGACTTTATAGTGCCATCACACTTAAGTGTTAAGAGAGTTAAAAAGGAGAAATATAACGAGCAAAGTTACCTTTTTGAGAACCTGTCCCTCTGGAGTTAAACCCCTTTTTACCCCTCAGTCCCCTCTGAAGTTAAACCAGCTTCATTTATACAAATTATGTTTGCCCTATTCCAATGACAATTCACATCAAAGGTAGAAATGCACTTTGGCTTAAGAAGGAACAGCATTTCAAAAATAAAATTTACTTACAGCCGACGATGACGGATGGAGCACTATGGCTGTAAATCACCCTAAAACTAGGGGTCAGATGGGGTAATGAGAACAATACAATGGTGCAATGTAATCATTTATTTCATGTATATACTAGTATAAGATCTATAAAATTATCAGCTGCAGCACTGTTTTATGTATATAAGAAATATCTATGAGCATAGAAATTGAGATTTTTCTGATCATCTGGTAAATTACTGATGCATATTTAAGAGATATCAAATTATTAGATAAAACAACTTCACAAAGTTAAGATTCAACAGTCTTTTATCACTCAACAGAAAAGTCCATAGCCCGGTAGCATTGATTAGCACACAAGAAATAATACGAGGCAACGTCCGGCACCACCATAAAACATGACAAAACCTTTCTTGGTACTATTTAGCAGGTTTAACTCGATACATTTCCACAAAGATATAGGCCTTTCCCGATAGTGTTGTTATTCCCCTTGATAGGCCACAATGGCGGATACAAGATGGACTTCCGGGAAGTGTTTTTGTTATGACCTTGCGCCATGTGACAAGCGGATAACGTAACTCCCATTATGACGTCATGATTACGTGGCGCGAATTTCTTTCAAAAACACTTCCCAGTGTAGCCATGATACAGCAAACAAGGGAGGTATCAACACTTTTGAGATAGGCCTATACTGTACTTGTGTGTCTGGTTCTGTAAATCTGAGCTCCACATTGATATTTGTTTCTCTAAATCTGAGGTAATGATGTAAATTTCCAACTCTTATAGCCAGTCTCTGAAATCAATCTCTAGGATCAATATGTACAGAGGTAAATACACAACCTACTTGATTTGCAGACATGTTTGAGGTATTCTTTATCAATTTCTTTGCACAGCAGTACTTTTTTCACTTAATGAACAAATAGCTATATTTCTACAGTAAAAATAATTAATAATATTTCAAATATTCACTGTATGAAATAATATACAAATGCACAGATTTTGCCGATGATTTACAAGTACATGTATCATAAAATGGTATTTTACACACTTCATGATTGGGTTAGATAGTGTCATGTGATTTCCAGTAAAAACTTGTATTGACAGGGCATGCAAAAGAACCTGGTTGACCAGGTGTTTCTTAAAATAGATTGATGACATGATGGCATGGTGCTACATTGACATTGCTCAACAAGTTACAACAGAAAAAGCAAACAGCATATATTCATGTTATTAATTTGGTTTTGTTTTACGATATCAATAAATTCCCTCATGTATGTAAACATATATTGTATGTTGTTTTTCCCCTTCTTAATTTTTAGTTACAAAATTTGTTTCATTCTATCCGTTTAAAACAAAAATATCTTAAAATAAAACAATCATAGCATTTTGCTTTTGGTCAATACATGGTTTTATCAACCTAAAGAAAAAATATCAACCTTGGACGATAATTTTTCTAGGGTTGATAAAACCATGCACCCACCACATCAAATAGCTAAAACTGTATAACACAGTAAAACTACTGCACTTAGTGCTATGCCTGCATATATATAAAGGGATCAAAACACTCAGGTGAACACGCCGGTAGAACGCAGACACACTTCTCTGTGGCTATAGAGGTGTTAAACACTAAGTAACTGCCAGGTGAAGCCAGCAGGTTAAGTCAGCAGTTTCCACATGTGACTAGTTTTTTACTAGATACAACAACCACTTGTATCCCTTACAGACAAGGATGAGATGCATCAAAATCGAAGCTTTGAATTTTTTCAGGACTCTCTCCGTGAAAAAGTTTTTCCACAAGTCGCGCCTGATTAGTTTTTATGAAGTATAGACGTCTAGCCTATCACATCTGACCCACATGTTCTGCATAAGGTCGAGAGAAGTCAATGCTATTGGCCTCGAGATCCTTCACCAGCCCCCTGTACTCATGTCGCAGCTGTTGCTGGAAGCTGTGGAGGAGGCGGTTACCACTGAGTGACAGGAAGTCCAGGACGACGCTGTTCGACGGGAAGTGTC
Organism: Mimachlamys varia; assembly: GCA_947623455.1. NCBI lineage: Eukaryota > Metazoa > Mollusca > Bivalvia > Pectinida > Pectinidae > Mimachlamys > Mimachlamys varia. The sequence goes on from OX392530.1 coordinate 8,023,389, forward strand.
GTCGCTGATATGAGCGTATCTGCTGGGCGGCTTCTATTAAATCTTGGCCTTTGATCCAATTGTAACTGTAAAACAGAGAAATGGGAGAATATTTAAGCAACACTCTCAGCAAATTTATTTTGTTGTTTCTAGGGGAAAATACACATCAGAATCAGAACAAAATCATTTCCCTCTGCATACAATATCTCCTTCCGATTTAAAAGAAGGCATGAACAGACTACATCAAACAGGTAGCCTCATGTAATTCAATCCAATTTTCACTAGGTGGGTTGTCATCATAACATGCCATTTTTAAAAGATACCTAATACCCTGCCTAGCGAATAATTGTACAACGACATCTACAGCAGTAAATTAGAACAATGACGTCATACTATAGTGACGTCTGTGAAAGATATTATATAATGATGCAGTATTTTCATAGTCAAGCCAAGAGTATAAAAGGCAACGTGTTTTGAGGGTAGCGTAATATCTATAGAAAGGAAACAATGTGGATAACAATTAATGTATCACTAATTGAACGTTGACTGGCGGATGTTAGATCTCACTTCACTTGTATTTATGCCTACCCGATGTTGAGAGAGCGGAGTGCTGGGCGTTGTGGCGAGCAGGTGATGGCTATCAGGAAGTTCAGTGCCCCCGACTCTGAAAGTACAAACCTGACTTAGTACAAGCAATAACCAAACAGCCTCTCCACTTCACATTATATTTAAATAATGTTTTTTCAGAACATGCTAGATTAAAACATTTAAAAGTCTCCAACACAGGAGGGCCATTGCATCACCAGACATCATTTCTATCCGCAATCTGTTATGAGAGCAAATATCAATACAGCAAACATTTGTAACAACATAATAGAGAACAATCGGCAAACATAGACTTACTTACTGGTCAGGGTGAACTGTTACCCTGCAAAAACCTGATGCCCAAAAAATTCCTGTTTGAGAGCTTTGGTGTTTTTTTTTTCCACAGACAAATACTAAGTACCTGAAGATAATTTTATAATGGAATTGCTAGGAAAGTTACTAAAAATTGTCTTATTTAATAAGGAAATAATTATAATTGATTCAATGCTTTTTGGGGAAGAATCAAAAGTACCATCCTTCGGTAGCCAGAATAAGAAAGTCCTGGGGAACTGTTTGCCCTCCTCCAAGAAACAATTGCATACTGAATAAGTCCAAAATATTCCCAATTTATAGTGTTCAATGACAAAACCTACTTTAACATATGTTTTTATTGATACCATAAAATATCACAATCTTTCAATAGTAAACGTTTTCAGAAGTATTGATGATAGAAATAGAAGCAAGCCCAAGAAATCTCAATCCTCCGGTTAGATTCAGAAAGCTTGAAGCAAACCCTTACGTTTAGACAATAAAGGATATTGAGAAGAAATTATTTCATCATACCCTGACAGTAGAGAAAGATTCAAAAGTGATCAAAATACAAAAATGGTGGTTAGGTAATACAGTGGATTCTACTTAATATTCCCCCTGTTAATATCACATTCCTCTTTATATCATGTTCAAAGCACCATTTTCCCATTTATATAATCTGTGTACTTTTATTTGGTTAACAAATCATAAAAAATATCCAGAAACGATGTCATTTCCATCAATTTTATATTCAATTTATACAAAATATTGCATAGAAAAAATAACCCCAAAAAATGGAATTTTTGATGTTTTTGATTTTTGATGAAACAATGTTATCTATAGATTGATACATCTTCAAAGGTACATTGAATAGCTTACTTTTAGTTATGTAGATTGGAAATGCACTAGATTTAGTGGAAAAAATGTTTCTCTTAATGTCAGATTCCTGTTAATATCATGTTTTTGTCTGACAAATGCAACATGATATAAAGAGGAGTGCACTGTACATTGAACAATACACAAGCCTTTGACAAGGACAACCAGGCACTGTTTCTCCTATCACCTATGGAAAGTTATAGGGACACCTGCCCCTCCTGCAGGCTGCACACTTCCATCAAGGCAATAGAATTCAATAATGCTTACTTCCTGATTGTAAAATGAACAAAATCTACCAATATGTTTCTAGTTGATAACATATCTGTGATGCAACACGTACCTAGGTGGTTGTTTTTGATTGACAGCTCCTGAAGACTTGGGTGACCTCTAACTGCATGTATGAACTCTTCACTGCTCACTGGTGATAGAAAAAATATAGACAGTGAATATATCAGTAATGAACCAGTAGATATATAGTATACAGTTAATTAAAAAAAAAAAAAAGGTGTTGGGACCAACCTGGTGAACTATTTCCCAAGACCAGAGGCCACGGGAAAAAGTTCACCAGGTTGGTCCCAACACAGAGGGAAAACTGTTTTGACTATTGACTGAAAGGACATGAATTAACTGTTTTGTTACCTTTAATTCAAAGGTATAGAGTTTTGTATCATGTTCATCACTCATTTTTATCAGTCATTGTAAATCCTTTTTAGCCACAATAGTTCCGTTGCATTTAGCATGTTCTCTGTGTTACCCAGATCTCTAGAAACAGTAATCTTCACGGCCCAGACATCAAGTATATTTACCGAAGCTGCTGCGGAGCCTACTGTAGTTGAGTACGAGTGTCTTGAGGGAAACACACTTTTCTATGAACAGTATCAGGGCCTGCTCCACTGACTCTTCCACGACCCGATTACCGCTGAGACTCACCACCTCCATCCGAGTATTCTCTGAAACATTTTACACAGATTACACAACAGTTACACATTAGTGTCCATAGACTCCAAACATATAATAATGAACATAATATGAACATAACAAGATATCCCAGAAGGATCTTGGCACCCATCATTGTTTGAACTTCACTTGTTCTTGAAAAGTGTGATCTTTTGAATTCTTTATTCTTTTCTTTTATTTGCTTGTCAGCAATTTTATTTAAGGAATGATTACAATTGTTTTAGGGTTATACGTATATGGTACATACCGGAAAAAATGTGTGTACTTAGCATGAATCCACAAACAACCCTCAAAAAATTGTGGGGATACATATATAAGACTTTGGCCTTATATAATGATTTGGTATTAATTATGATAAAAATTTAATGGCTTTGCAAAAACCACAACCATGTGCATAAATTTCAACAACTTCAACCAATCAAAAGCTTGATTGGTTGAATACAGCACCAAACATGGCGGTATATAACGTCATCACTTTTGCTTTGCCTGATTTTTGAGGTTATAAGATTTAACCTGAAAAAGTTTAACATTGGGGGAATAGGCAAAATCAAATTATTCAATAATTTTTCTGATCTGCCCGAATCAAAAGGGCACAACAAGGTACAAAGGGAAACCTTGATATGAAATGTGAGAAAGATCCATCTTTTATTCCCTAAGAAATAGCATAAACAAATTTCAATTTCAAAATCCAAGATGGTTGCCTATCAATCATTTTGCTTTTATGATCAGTCCCAAAATCAAAAGGGCACAACTACGTATACACACCAAGGGAAACTTATAATCAAATGATTTTTTAAAATGATCTATCTATAGTACTTTTCAAGAAATAGCAATAACAAATTTTCATTATCGCAGAATCCAAGGTTGCCTATAGCCCATTTTGTTTTTCTGATCAGTTCCAAATTCAAAAGTGCGCAACTTTACACCAAGGGAAACTACAAATGAAATTAAGATCCATCCAGTATTTCATAAGAAATAGGGATAACAAGAATTCTTCAGGATGGACAGATAATAGACACAGGGTGATTTGAACAATATATGAGGTATTTGTTTTACCTGCCAGAACCTCCAAGAGTTGAAGAACTTGTTCCTCCTGTAGAAAACAGCCATTGAGTTTTAAATGAATCAGTGCCAGGTCATTTTTGACAAGATTCAAAAGGGCTGCGAACCCCGACTCCGACAGTGTGTTCATGCTCAGGTCTAACTTCCTCACACCATTTAGTAATACTGCAATGAAAAGTTAATCAGTAGCTTAATATACATAACTAGATATGTGTTTTGTAAAGAAAACATTATGTCTCCCATTCGACACTTTCCAGAAGTCCTCAAAACTAACCCCATTGTTGCAAATGATGCTTAAAGAGATTACAATGCCATCATTTATACAAGTCATGTGCTTCAAAAGTTTAAGTAAAATTAGACAAAGTGAGGGATTGTTGCCATCACCTTGGTGTACACCTTTGAAATTTTGAAGCTTTACCTTTGACCTTGAGGTGAAGGCTAACATTTTATATATAGTACTCACCACCTGGTGTAAATGGTAGACTGATCTCAATGGGCTTGGTACACGCTTGGAAATCTAACAATTCTAGTGTCTGACTATTCTCTCCATATCTAAAACAATTGTATGAAAAATGAATGAATTATTTCGTAAAAACAAGTAGAATACAAGTTGCACAGAAAGAAATACATTGTACATACAAATTATTAGGTAAATTGTATATATATCATAAAATAATACTGTTAAGTTGTATGTTAATGAAAATCAATTGAAAATTTTCTTTATTTCCAAGTATTAAAGTGGGAATGCTCTTAAATTTTAACACATTATCAAGTTTTGATACATTTTACAAGTGAGAATTAAACAGCCTTTTGTATATTTCTTGCTTGTATGAATGCAAATCAGTTACATACATATTCCATGAGGTCCACTATAATTGTAACCAATTTGCCATTATAACACAATGCATTGAATATTGAAACTGCCATCCAATCCTCATACATTTGTATTTACATGATAATTTGTTAGTTATTTACATTTCCAACATCAAAGTGTCTGTTCTCAGTGTAAACGATTAAGATTTCCAGAACAGTCTTACATCACTAAAATGTTTTATTCTAACAGTTGTCAGTCACATGTTAAAGGCCCAATATACGTAACTTTTGGCAAAACTTGAAGCGAAAATCAAGCCTAATAACTTTATATATTTATAGATTTAGTTAAGATTAACTGATATCAGCAATATTCAAAATGAATTCTTACGCTGTTACCAGTACAGCAGCAGTTGAAACTCGGTATTTGTAAACACGCATCCTTTTTGAAGTGTCTTCTAACTTCGGCTTGTCTGGGGCCCACCTGAATTATTTTCAATTCTTTGGATTTTTCTGTCAGGGGTTTCTTGTTAGTTACCGCTCAGGTTTACTTCATTTTAGGCTTATTTTTGCATGATTATCAACTGGATTTTATTTCAGAGTTTTTCAGAATCTCGAAAAATGTCATGAAGTTACGTATATTGGGCCTTTAAAGGAGAAGCTTCCAAATGACAGGGACATAATTCCATTCATAGCTCTATCAATACAATTCACCAGAGAGACTAGCAAGTTACATTTTAAATTGAAAACCAAACTTATATAAGTATCCCTTATTAATGATTGTCTACAAATTTAGAAAAATGGTGATGTACAATGCACATACAGGAATTTACAGTTGATCATATGAAATATTTATAAGTTCATATATGTATATAATAACAATATCATTAAAACCCAACCCTACTTGAAGTCTGTATGAAGAGTGTGGAGAAACTTCTGGAAGAAAGAAGGGTGTACACTGATGTCGTCCAGTACGAGATGAGACAGCTGATGGGTGTGGACCTTATGTAGTAGCTGTAGGGTAAGCTCCTCCGACTTCATATCTACAATACAGTCATGTATAACCAATGTTATCTGCACAAATACAGTGCATAACCAATGAAATCCTCACAAATACACATATTATATATATATATTGACTTGTACCTTAGACTATAACAAACCAGTAAAATATCTTTTATAAACTAATTATATTCAAAAAAAGAAAGCAATTCAATCTCCATCATTCAATCTCAATCATTAAATCAAACAGTCATTAACCAGTAATTTGTATTATTTATAGGGTAGATTGCATACTATAAAATCCATATAACGCCATGGAGTTTAGATAGAAATATTTAAAAGGAAGCTGACGGAAATTGTTCTCATACTAGCATATATAATTACTATAAAGCATATACTATATTGTTTTCGGGGAAGCAATTTAGACTTACCAACATCAAACACCCCAAACTTCTTTAAAGTTGTCCAGCCAGGCAGGACACGGACTAGAATTGAACTGATGTCAAGCCTATTGGCAGTACTCAGGAGGGCAAACGACTCGAGTCCTGTCACTATTTCAGTCGACTCGAGTCCTGTCACTATTTCAGTCGAAGACAAATCACTTGTACGCTTCCTGTCAGCATCACTGTTCCAGTTTTCCATTTGGCTGCCGTGACAACCTGCAGACTTAGCCTGATTGTCTGTAGAACCTGTGTTCATCACAATATCTTCCGGATCTGATTTAACCTGCCTTGCTGTAGTACTGCTTAATGCTTCATCTTTTACTTGGACAGAATCTGTTCTATTCATACATGAATTACACTGAACACATCGCACGACAGACGGAGGTGGACCATAATCAGCAGGATTGCTGGCGGTCCCGTGAGTGAGAACAAGGTTTTCCAGGGTGTCTGCTGGTCTAGGGAGAGGGGTAATAGCCTCATCATAAAGATCTAGTACCTGTGGCTCCAGCAAGCTTTCAGGACCATCTGGAATTTCAAAATTTGAGGACTCACTACCATCACTGTCAAATCCCACTTCCCAAAGCAGTGGTTCAATGGTCCTTGAACACATCGCCCTATCCTCGAGCTGACTAGAGAAAATGCCAGAACTAGTGGATGGCACAGGTTCATGCGGCTGTGAACCATCATCTGGTCTTTTTGATGCTTCAGATTTATCTGAATCTGACACTACAGAATCATCCTTTAATTTAATACTGTCCTCATCCTGATTTGCCAAGGAAGACTGACTATTCTTTCTGGCAGAAGGAATGTTTTTAGCACAGTTTTGACAAACCAGTTTTTTGTTGTACGATAAATTAGCAGCAGTATGATCGAGTCTACCTGAACACACATACATCAGGTCTAACAAACACGGCTCCGACAACTTGACGGTAGACAAGACCACTTTGGTTAATATTCCCCGTTTCATTAGAGATACCACCAATGCACGTATGCCAGTGTAATAGGTATCAGTGAGTGTCACAAGCTGAAGCCTCTCTGTGACTTGGAGCAGCTTCTCAAGAAGTGGCGTACATCCGACAATCCACCCACACTGAGAACCAAGGACACGGAGGGTCTGGGCATAGGCAGAAAAATTTAGCAGTTGGTCCAAGTGGAAGGACATAGGCCCTACTGTTCCTCCATCATGATGGTTTGGGATGAAAAAAGAAATTTGCGAAGATGACGAGCAGGGAACGGGTAAGACCGGAGGAGGATCCAGGGTCTCCCTGCGAACTAGTCTGTGGATCGGGCAGTGGAATAAAGTGTGAGGATCTACAAGCAACAATTTCTCAAATGAAAATAAAAATTGATTTTATTAATTTTGGGGCAAATAGTACTAATATTTAGTTTCTTTAAAGTTTCCTACCAATAAAATAGTAAAATTTAGAAGTACTAAAAAGTATTTTTGATACAAGAAACAATGTTTTTTTTCAATAAAAGTAAGAACATATCGGTATTACATGTACCCAATTATTTACACTGTAACATAAATCAGCAATTTTGGGCCGAATCAGCAATCAGCAAACATGTTACTCATCCCCCTGACAGCCTGTGCCTCTGCCAGTTTTTGCAGTTCATAATGTAACCATGATTTCCGATTGATCAAGCATAAAGTTATATTGATAGTTAGTTTCAGTGGATCTAGTAACAAGATAATTTGTAGAATTAATATCCTCCCTTCCCAAGGGGGTAATCATATTGTAGGTAAAAATATTTTGTAACTTTCATGCTGTTGACACAAGACTAAGGCCTTATACACAGAAATTGGATTGTATTTGTAATTGCATGGAAACTTAATTCAAGGGACCATAACTCTGCCAAATAAAGTCTGCAAAAAGTGGTTTTTCGAACTTGGATTGGATAATATTTGCTGTTGTAATTGCACGTAGATGAAAGAAGTGACATTTTTCGTCAATTAAAGGGCCATAACTCCACCAAATAACATCAGCCAAAAAATGGGGATAGAACTTGGCAGAGCCCTTTATACATTTTACCTAGTAACCAAGTTTCAAGAAAATCAGAAAATTCTGTTGTTTTCGTTATTGCACTGAAACAAAGTGTAACAGACAGACAAAACCTGAATCAGTATCCCCCGTTTCTTGAAAGCGGGGCATAAAAACATTGGTTGTTTACCAAGTACACTCTTTGCTTGACAAAAGAAACTGACATTTTAGAAAGCTCACAAAATGTAATTGTTCTGTTCCTGTTCATGCATAAATCAATTGGAACATTTTTAACTACAATTGTAACTTACAATCACATATAGAACATCCCTGTCAATATACTGAGATAATGACCAAGTCTACAAACCTCTAGTGTTGACACTGAGGGTACAGAAATTGAGAAGATCGTGGAAATGTTTCATCAGGTAAACTCTGCCTGGATCCTTGTCTACTGTCTCCTGGAACACATTCATCATGGACTGTACTCCGAAGCCCCATCGGCGCCGAATGTGCATGTTCCACAACCAATCACATTTCACACCTGTCATCATCAAAACAGACTCCATATTAGGAAAAAGTGGTGTCAGTTTTTAACATCAAATTCATTTGAAATTAATCAACTCGTTAAACTCACTTTTAAACTCTTCTGAAATTTTCCATGGTGAATAACTTAATTGGGCAAACTTTGTAGTATACTCCATATCCTAGAAACCAGCATTTCCTGACATATCAGATATGAGTAAAAAAAACAAATTAGCCATTAACATGAACTTTCTAATCTAACTCCATATTTTTTTGAGTCTTGGTATATTCAAGCTTTGGTTTAGACCAAGAATAGCTATAAACACTAATAGCTATGTCAATATGACATACAGTGTGTTTTGTTTTCTCTTTTTTTAAGGCTTGAGACTTTAACCACATATGCTACTTTAACCTGTGTGAGAGAATTTCTCTATTGTACACATCTTGAACAATCTTACCTCTGTAAGGGACATTACTCTCTGGAACAGGTCCTGAAGAAGCTTAGCTGTTTTAGGGAGATTACTGTCTAGAACAGGTCCCAGGTAACCTTACATGTGTAAGGGAGATAACTGTCTAGAACAGGTCCCAGTAACCTTACCTGTGTAAGGGAAATAACTGTCTAGAACAGGTCCCAGTAACCTTACATGTGTAAGGGAGATAACTGTCCAGAACAGGTCCCAGTAACCTTACCTGTGTAAGGGAGATTACTGTCTAGAACAGGTCCCAGATAACCTTACCCGTGTAAGGGATATTACTGTCTAGAACAGGTCCCAGTAACCTTACCCGTGTAAGGGAAATAACTGTCTAGAACAGGTCCCAGTAACCTTACCTGTGTAAGGGAAATAACTGTCTAGAACAGGTCCCAGATAACTTTACATGTGTAAGGGAGATAACTGTCTAGAACAGGTCCCAGATAACCTTACATGTGTAAGGGAGATAATTTAACTGTCTAGAACATGTCCCAGTAACCTTACCTGTGTAAGGGAGATTACTGTCTAGAACAGGTCCCAGATAACTTTACATGTGTAAGGGAAATAACTGTCTAGAACAGGTCCCAGATAACCTTACCTGTGTTAGGAGATTACTGTCTAGAACAGTTCCCAGTAACCTTACCTGTGTAAAGGAGATTACTGTCTAGAACAGGTCCCAGATAACCTTACATGTGTAAGGGAGATAACTGTTTAGAACAGGTCCCAGTAACCTTACCTGTGTAAGGGAGATAACTGTTTAGAACAGGTCTAGAACAAGCCCTGAACATGTAATTCTCTAAAACAAGTCCTGGATAACATTAATTACCTGCATATGGGAGATTACTCTCTATAGTTCCCTTTTAGATACAGTTGTATATAACTCTAGAACTTTGCCCTGAAGAAATTTACCTGCATATGAAAGACTTTGATGTATTGAGTGAAGCCAGTAAGCACTCATATAAGGGAGGATACTCTCTAAAACAGGTCCTGGCAGGTCTGCAGGTGAAATAACATAAATCACATCAACCTGAATTGCAAATACCAATGTAATACATAAACATGACTTTTTGTAAACATAATGACAAAATATACATGTATGAATACAGAAAATAATAAGAAAGGAACTCGAGAGAGACACAATACTATAAGTATACAGTTATTAACGTTAACCCATTCCCAAACATATGTGTTGTCACCCAGTTAATGGAGCATGCTTCTTTGGCTCAGTTGGCAGACGAGCTGTAGATTTTCACAACGAAGACCCTGCAGTTTCCATTCCTGGTCAAGACACATAATTATAACAGGAATGTGTTAACATTATGCCCTTTTCTATTGCATATATTTTATTATTAGATCTAGAATTATATTATGTTCAATGGCATATAATTTATATTAAATAACACCATTACTGCAGTAGAGATGATTTTTTTATTCTTCAAAACAAACATTTTTGTAGCTCTATTCCAACAATTCCTAACTTCAGTTCAAGTGCGTTGGTTTATTGTAGAATATTTCTGAGTCATATGCATTTTTACCGGATACACCACAGACTCTAAGACTCGTCTATCCAACACCTAACCTATAAGCTTATGTGTAATATAAACTTGGGTGGTGGATAGACAAGGCTAGCGCCTGCCTGGCAAATGGTTTCAAACATTTGATAAAACGCAACTTTCTCAAATATTCAGCAGAAAATTTAATTCACAAGGGTGTGAATTTGAATACCTACCTGCAACAGCTTCCGTCGGAAACAAATCCATATTTTCCCCAACAAAGGTGGATGTCATTCTAAACAGAGACTTCATTGTGACTGTGAGGGAGGGGGGTCGAGCTGTAGGTGTTCCAATTTTTTTCACTGTTTTTCAGAGACTCGAAGTGAAATAGTTATTATGTAATGTTCACTTTCGTGATTATTAAATTAACCGTAAGCATGATCTATCTAATTTGTATCTCCGTCCAACATTAGGCCTATCGCAGCAGCAGCACTCGTAAACTTCATAATAAATTCCTGTCAATCTGCAGCGGATGTTGAGGGGAGGTAACTCTGTAAAGAGATTCTAAATAGGAAAGTATAGCGCGGATTCCGGAAACTTCAAAAAGTGATGAGCCCCAATATTATCCATTGCATTAAAATTTTGTGAACATTATATATATTCTTATCTATTGTCTCAGCTCATATCACGACATTCAAGTTCAGTTATTCTTAATGAGAGAAAAGGTCCTACCTTATACAAAATGTATATTTATCTGATTTGTAAATTTCATTACTTTTGACAGGCACATATACGTCCCTGTATATTTCTTCATTAATTTCCTTTGAGAATTAAAGGAATTAAAGGTTTAAGGCCCGGACCCTCGTGTAGATTATGCTTCATTACTTTAACTCTGTATACTGAAACAATATTGAGGATTATGTCCTTCAATACCATTGATAAATAGGGAAAGTCTTAAAATATTTTTACCTTTGATAATCACTTTTACTGTAATATTATGAAAGGTCCTCAGACATTTATCTAACTTGTAATAACAATCAGTTAGATAAATAATTTCATTTTTTAATAATTAATGGAAAGGTCCCAAATATTATCTAATTTGTAAACTTCATTACTTTAAATGATTCAGATAATATCGATATATAGAAATTAAATTAATGACCTCAGATATTTTGTCATTATTTTTAATAATAAGGAAGGTCCTTGCAAATTATTATCTTAAAAAATAGGAAAGGTCCTCAGTATATTCATCTAGTGTCAACACTTAACCTTCATTCATTCCCCTTTGATCGAGCCCTGCCCAGCAGACACATTTCCTTAAAATGCCCTAAATCTTCATAGAAAAGTATAAGCACCCCTTGGTTTCTTTTCAACAGATTTTCTGCAGAAAGTAATTAAAGGTACACTTTCTGATCAGAATTTGAACCAAATATGTTTTGGGGCAAAACGCGAAAATCAAGCCTTATAACTTTTTATATTTATAAATTCAGTTAATATTAACTGATATCAGCAATATTTAAGATGAATTCTTATGCCTTTACCGGTACAGCAGCAGTTGAAACATCGGTATTTGTAAATATGCGTCGGTTTGAATTTTCTTTTAACTGCGGCTTGTTGTTGAAGTGGGCCCCATCAGACTGATTTTCAATTCTTTGGATTTTTCTGTTTTTGTTAGTTACTGCTCAGGTTTACTTTGTTTTAGGCTTATTTTTGCATGGGTATCAACTGATTTTTTTTCAGATTTTTTCAGATTCATGAAAAAATTCCTGAAGTTACGTATATTGGGCCTTTAAACCAACAGTAGCCTAATTTGTTTTTTAACCTTTATCAATGAGTACCTATCACTGAATCAGTCTTGGTATTCGTTGAAGCTTGTTCAGGCTTATATCGGATACATCATGGTCATTTCCACACAATTTGGACAGTTACATTTCCGTGACTTTTGTGTTCCAGTTGCGCATTTATGTTTATTTTTTCGATAATTATTGCCTATACATTCCAGTAGAAACCTTCGAGGTACTTTAACACAATTTTACTGTAATATTCTATACACATTGCCGTTCCATTTGTTATTAGAACAGAAATTGTTTTAAAACAGATAACAAGAGGCGCAATGAGCCTGCATCGCTCACCTGGTATCAATCTGACTTATATTATAGTGTAACCCTTAAGTCCCCCAAAATTGTTACATCATTTTCATTTTCAAATTTTGTTTCGCTTCATCCCAGGATGCTACTAGCCAAATATCATGTCTCTAAGCATTTGGGTTTATCAGAAGAAGTCGCTGAAAGCTTTTAACCGATTTGACCACTGTGACCTTTATATGGGTCAAGCTCATTTTCCTTCCCAAAGTTTGTCAAGCTTCATCCAAGGAACCTTTCAGCCAAATATCATGCTTCTTGGGCTTTTGGTATTTCAGAAGAAGTCGTTTAAAGGTTTTAACAGTTTACCCCTGTGACCTTGAATATAGGTCAAGGTCATTTCTTTTCGCAAACTTTGTCGGGCTTCATCCAAGGAACATTTCAGCCAAATACCATGTTTCTTGGGCTTTTGGTATTTCAGAAGAAGTCGTTTAAAGGTTTAACAGATTTGACCCCTGTGACCTTGAATATAGGTCCAGGTCATTTCTTTTCGCAAACTTTGCTTGGCTTCATCCAAGGAACCTTTTAGCCATATATCATGCTTCTAGGAGTTTTGGTACTTCAGAAGAAGTCATTTCAATGTTTTAACAGATTTGACTCCTGTGACCTTGAATATAAGTCAAGGTCATTTCTTTTCGCAAACTTTGTCGGGCTTCATCCAAGGAACATTTTAGCCAAATACCTTCGGGCCAGGTGAGCTAAAAATGGAGGGGCAGTAGCTCCCTGAGTAAGGTCTCTATAGTGGGTTGAGACATTTATCACTATAAATATCTTGACTGAGGTTTAGAATTTGACAGTGTAATGCTATGGTACAAATATGAGCTACCATAAATCTCTCAAGTGGTTCCTGATCGAGATACTTGTACACAAGATCTTTGTTCCCAAAGTGGTCAGTGGTGACCTTTAACCTTGGCTTACGATGACCACCAAAACCGAATTGTGTGTAGTACTGTAAAGAACTTAATTGTGTAATGCTAATATAACCTATGGTGTGAATATGAACCAAATCTGTAGCAGGGTTTTATATACAAGCTTTCATTCCAAAAGTGGTCAAGGATTACTTTTAACCTTGACCGATGACCACCAAAATCTCATCAGGAATATAACTTGATAGAGTGATATGTGATATTGAGCCATATCTGTTAGGTGTTCCTGGGATATCTTTTACACAACTTCCTGACAAACAAAGTGATTATTACCGGGTATATCTCCCCTTACCTATGGGAGGGAGGGGTATGGTAGAATGTTTGGATGTACTATACTAAATAGTGACATGGGGTCAAGCTTTTGAAATCCCGTTCCAGCAAGGAATGTGCCCCGTATAAATGTAAAAGATGTGCATTGACTATGGAGGAGGAATTTCCCTTTGGCTTAGCTATGCTGAATAGCCAATTGTTGTGCATTCAAGCCCCTGAGCAACGGCACTATCTTTGTCACATTTCCTCATTTTTCTTCATAGGTCTTGATTAGAATAAAAAGCAGCAATTGGGCCATACAGTGATGCAATGCTTGGGTTACATTGATATACCAGATGTGGACTCCACACAACAAGTGTAGCCGAGATACTGAAGTAACAAATACAAAACTCATGGTTGTTTTTATGTTTATACATGAATTACAACAAAACGTCAGGGTTTTTACATATATGGCTAAAATGATATTTACAGTGAAAACACAGTGGCAATAATGGATTTTAACAGTGTTTCATTCTTTACAAATCTGTGCTGGAAACATGTCTAATAAATAAATCTATCAACAATGCACATTTAACATAAAAACAGAACCGTTTTAAAAGGGAATTGCACAAAACCCTATGCTTGATTACTATTCACTAAATTAGGAAATTATCTAAAGCATAGGAGCTTTGATTCAGTTAAATAATTTAAGCACTTTGATTTATAACAAACTTTTTAGGAACACAACACATAGGATTGTTCCTAAAACAATGTACAGATTCCAACCCAAATCCAATATCGCGTAAGGATATACAATTAAACAGTTAATGAAATTTTGATATGATCACAATATATTACTGGTGATACAGAATATACTTTGAAATGATTGATGGTGCTGTCGAAAATATAAAAAAAATGACCATTTTTAATTTAACATGTGAAAATACAGATTTCTTCAAATGTAAACAATTGAAAATAATGCTTTTATTAGTCATATATGAAAAAAAATGAAGTTAAAAATCACTGAAATTATTGTCATAATTTTTCAAAATACTGTTATCTTAGTAAAACACACCCATTTGTTCGTGAAATTTCACATGTTGATCTCATGATTTAGTTCCCAAGTATTAAAACATAAAACAGTCAAATATACATGTAACACAACAAGCGCATCCATTAAAAGTCACTGTGTCTTTGCAAACTCGACAGAATTATACCTTTCTTATTTAACATTTGCCACACTCATAAATGACTAAATGTTGCTATGATAGAGGATTAAACCATGTGCTAATACAGTGTGTAATACAGAGTCTATAACGATGGCTTAAATAATTTTGTTCACGTAAGACAATGATGATGAGGTATATACTATTAACAGTCGTTTATAAATGAATTGGAAATATTTCATTTACATTTTTCACCTAAAAATTTAAATCATGTCTGCAACCTGCTTCATCATTTTGTTCAAATTCTGCTATTTTTGTTTAATCTTCCATCCTTCCCCTAAAATACACCCTTTGGCCCAGGCTAGGGTGCTCCATGTTAATCAGATTATAATACCTTAACCTCTGTGCTATTGATTTTGTTAAAAATCTCCCCCACTTTCCCGAATGAGCCCCGACCCTCCGCCCTGGAGACAACATTGCTTCCTTTACACAACACTGAAATTGCTTGGTCCAGAGATGATCCATGCCAAACAAGTCAAAATTACATTCAGCTGTTCTGGACTAGAGGACTTGTAAAGGAAAAGCTGGCAATGGACAGGTGACGGAACATGTACACTACATGATGACATAAGCACAATTATATAGCCCTTTATATAGCCCTTTAGGCCAGATAAGACAATAAAACAAATGGACTAAAAGTGTCCATTCACTACCTGGCAGATAGCAAAATGTATAAAATTATATCAGGTGCTTTGCTAAAATAATGTTAGGAAGGACTGGCAACATGTTTTCAACTTTAAATCGTTGTAGTTCATACAAATTATTAAACATTGTGTAAATCAAACAACTTATTTTTTCAACTACCATAAATTAAACATTTTAGCCCAGATTTAATTGTGAGGAGCTTTTAGGAATAGATATAAAACACATTTGGCAATTTCATAGATTTATCAAACATCATATAAATTACCTGTATTTTTAAACTCCCTTTGAAAATATACTGCTAATCATAATATACCCAGTTACATACCAGAAGGATGAAATTGCCTATGAATAGGGCCAAATATCATTTATACAAAAACACTTTCCAGAAAAGATGCTCGGATAATATCAAGAGATAGTGTTTTAACACCAAGCAATGAAGTGGAAGTCAGTGTTTTTATCCACACAGACATCACTTTAATCCTAATCTTCTAAATACAGCCCCAAGTACATAAATACTACACAGCATGCATGCTCTGGCACCACGATCACCACCTTAAACTTATTCCCGTGAGTTGGACATGCCCAGTAAAACACATGCTCTTTTTCACACAAACTCTCTGGTGGAAAGACTATCTATGTCACTACCACTTAAAAATGGGTTTCTGTAAAGAATTCTAGGGACTTAAATGTATTGAAAAATGACATCTTCTCTGACAGACAAGTTATGTATGCCCTTACCTCAATGGTACATAATTATTTAAACTGACCCAATTCAACCTGAACAAATTGTAATGTGAATGAAGTCTACTGAAACTGAAACCAAACACCTGACTACACACGAAATAAAACAGACACCTGACTACACACAAAATAAAACAAATCGGACTACACACAGGACCAAAAACATCATACTACACACAAGACCAAACAAAACAGGAAACACAAATAGGAAATAACAATAGGAACGGAGTTAAGTACCTTTACATGTATTGAAGCATTCACAAACATATCTGAAATTTCCGTTTCTGAATGTAACCCACATTATACTGAACATATAGCTGTGCTGCTTTTCTCTGCTTACATACCAAACCAGTATTTTTAAAACCTGACATAAGAGTACTATTGGAGTATACTACTGGGTAGTAGTCAACTTGATGTATATTTGACTCAACCACCAGTATTTTACCCCTGGGTGGTCTAAAACAAGACCAATGGGGGGAAATATGCAACACTACTGACAGGAAGAAAAAAATATTCAAACTGATCAAGTCAACACGAAGTGCATTAAAAGTCTGCACAAAGAAATGTGTTACCTTTAACATCACACACCTCATATTTCAATTATTCATTACTATTTTTAGCTATGTCATTGTGCCACAATTCAATGTTAGCCAATTTTCATATTTCTTAAAGAAACATTTAAGTGAATCATTATTAGAAGAAATATTAAACAAATATGTTACTATACAATATTCTGTAAATAACTGCCCATTCCATCTTTCTTAAACCCCGAAACAAGAAAAAAATGGAAATGCTTCACTTAACTGAATATGCATGACAAAATAATTATGAATTGCTAAAAAAACAAATTCTTAAATGACAATAGATATAATTATGTTAAAAATAAATCACAGTTTTACTTATGACATGACATGCTATACCTCCCCATAGACATATCACACTAGTTACCCCACAAACACCTGTCCAGCAGGGCAATGTCCAATCTCGGGACAGGCCAATCATCATGTTTTAATAAGAATATCGCAAGTTATGAAAGCCATTTTTCATTGTACATTTTTCATTGTAAAGAAAAGTCCTCAACCAAAATGTCTTCATAGCAAAAGGAAAGCAGGTGGCACAATGATATGATTCTTTCAACGTCGTTTCATTGTAATAAATATTTTACAATTTGAATTTGTTAAATCATTTACCACAAAATGTCGTACGAAACCATGGAGACAGTATTTTAAAGCACTACACAAGTAACACAAGTGTTTGCAGCAATGTTGGTAAGAACAATATTCCCAAGACAACTCTTCGTTCGATAATGCAGTGAAGATATTGCCTATAAATAACAAAACTCTTGAGCAAGCCTTATTAAATGAAGACATTCTAAATTGCATATGAAATCTTCTTACAGGACACGATGAAATTACTACACGGGGACAACGTTGATTCACGGAGGTAATACTGTAATACTTTACATGTGACAATTTGTATATAATATCATCTGAACGTATTACATATTAAACACCCTGCAGTATTTCTAGTTTATACTCCACAATAATGTCACAGTATGACTTCCCTGCATGTACTCTAGCTAAAACAGACGTAACCTTACAAATTAGCAGGCATCTTATTAACATAACATTGAGTAATACACAGTCTATAACTGGAATGTTCTTTCTCTGTCCTGCTCGGCCACGTCAGCGTCCACCCAACATAAGCATGGCTATAACCCGTGAACAGACTCCACGATCACGTCCACATCTGTCTTCAATGTGACTGACAATCCACCGGAATTCCATGCACTTGACAACAAATATAAGTAAACTATCTAAAACAGCAACTATCATTGCCAGAGATTGGTAGATAGTGTGTGTCCGCTGCTGTTCTGGGCCCCCCAATTTAACCCCCCCGTGCTTGACATTGGCTGTCCCATCATGTTTCCACCACCCACACGCATGGCTGACATCTGCTGCTGCATCTGGAATGATCAAATCATCAAATTTTGTACCACAAGCAGCTGAGCAAAATACTTCAGTCATAATTATAGAATTTAAAGTATATCATCTTAGAGAAACATCAGGAACATAGAAATGGAACTGACTTAAACTCAATTTATGGTAGACATTGGACTGAAGATCATTAATATCAAAGAATCTTATAAATGAAGTTTTTTTCCCTATTCTATTTTGAATTCAGCAAAAGTTTTGCATGCTAATTTGTTGTTTTGCTTCTTTATAGACATTCATGAAAAATGTCACCTAACCCAGCTTGTCTGGCAGATGGAAGAAAAGCAGATTCCAGTTTACCCAAGACAAACAAACAAATGCAATATATTTGATGTTGTATCGTGTTCTATTTCAGCATGGATTCAAATAAATATGCCCTCAACTTGGGTTAAAAGGGCACTAAGCATATTTTAAATGTTTTAAATAAATGATTTCAAAACATACACAGAAACTACAATACATATATAGGTAATAAGAGCAAGTTTTTTAGTCATGGTAAATAAAACTATGTCTAGTTGGCTGGACAGAGTTTTAGTCGTGGTAAATAAAGCTATGTCTAGTTGGGTGGACAGAGTTTTAGTCATGGTAAATAAAACTATGTCTAGTTGGCTGGACAGAGTTTTTCAGTCATGGTAAGTAAAGCTATGTCTAGTTGGCTACCATTGGACAGAGTTTTAGTCATGGTAAATAAAACTATGTCTAGTTGGCTGGACAGAGTTTTTCAGTCATGGTAAGTAAAGCTATGTCTAGTTGGCTACCATTGGACAGAGTTTTAGTCATGGTAAGTAAAGCTATGTCTAGTTGGCTACCTGTTGGAACTGCATCTGTTGCTGCATCTGTTGTGGCTGTTGACCATACATGGCCATATTACCCTGAGGCATGGCTGCCATCCCCATGTTGCCCTGCTGGGGCATCCCCATCATTCCTGCATACATATTAGGCTGTTGCTGCTGCTGACAAAATCAAAGGACCATGGTTAATTTGGAAATAGGAACAACAATTACCATGGCATTCCATAGTAACCACGTAATTCATACTACACAGTGTTACAATGACATGAAAGAAAGCAGCCGGAGCTTGAAGAAGACATGTACAGTTACTGAACAGAAAAACCAGCGAGATCCTAATTTAGATTGTTGTAAATATACATACATACTTGAGATATGACCATATTTTGACATACCTGAAGCATGGCTTAAGCTGAGGCTTGATTTTCTTTGACATCTGAGGTGTGACTTTATTTTGACATACTTGAGACATGGGTTTTATTTTGCATACATATAAAGCATGATTCCCCCCCCCCCCCCCCCCCATTGCTGAGACATGACTGTATTTTGATATATCTGAGGTATGACTATTATTTGACATACCTCAACCATGACTTTATCTTAACATACCTCCTGAGGCATGACTTATTTCGACATACCTAAAGTGTGACTTTATTTCAACACAACTGAAGCGTGACTTTATTTTCATATACCTGAAGCGTGAATTTATTTTCACATACCTGAGGTCCGGGAAGCGTGACTTTATTTTCATATATATCTGCAGCATGACTTTATTTTCACATATCGTCAGCATGACTTTATTTTCACATACATGAAGTGTGACTTTATTGTGACATACCTGTAACATGGTTTTGTTTGACATACATGAAGCGTGACTTTATTTTGACATACCTGAGGTCCATGAAGCGATACTTTACTTTGACATACCTGAGTTACATGAAGCGTGACTTTATTTTGACATACTTGAGGTAGATGGAGCAAGACTTTATTTTGACATACTTGAGGTACATGAAGCGAGACTTTATTTTGACATACCTGAGGCATAGCCATCATCCCTTGTGGTGGCTGCTGGTACATCATGCCTGTGGTCTGAGCTGGCACTGCACCTGGCATCCCATACATGGCTGGGTTGGCGTTCTGGGGCATGTACATACCTCCTTGTAAAACAACAACAAACATTGTTCTGTAGTTGAAATCAACTTCATTTCAGATGTAACACAATTACTAACGGTATGAGGCATTCCTCCCCTTGGGTCTTATGGTTGAAATCTCCCAATTATACTGTACATACTAGGTTCAATTAAACATTTTACCTTGCATTATTTAATCTTAAATTCTCAGCAATGCAAAACAATTTTCTAAGCACCACATGCAACTCAAAGGAGAAGTATAAGCTATATACTGGTACTATATATTATTCAGTGCTAGTTCTGCGCTTAATTAGCTTATTACGTCTTTTTTTCATTATCAATCAAAACACATTTAAATTACTATTTTGTTGAACTTAGTATGGTCTTATGGCTATTCCAGTAAAATATATATACCTCCCCAAATCTTCTGGTTTTGTTTTAGATACAACACCAACATAATTTTATTTCAAAGATTTAGCAGATTTACATTGAAATAAAAGACTTTATAGGCAAGACCCCAACCATGCACAAAACCATTAAGTAGGATATAAAATGGAAATGGAAGTAATACATGTACCTATATTGAAATTTCTTAAATATAACTTTCATAAAATTTTTGACAGTTGTGAATCAGTGTTATGATAATGTATGAATAGCTCCTACACACTCACAAATTGGGCATTACATATACCCAATAACAAAGTATACTGGGGTTTTAGTAACATTTCAAGTTACATGTATCCATCACGGATTAGGCATTTATGTCAGTATAAATAAATATAAACTTTATTTATTTTACAACAATTATGAAACAAGTTATCCAACTTATATAAATCACTCATGTTGGCCCGAATGTTAGCACGCAAGGGGTCTTGTTGTGGGAGGAAACCGGAGTACCCAGAGAAAAACCCACATGGTCAGGCAGGTGACCCCATACCTTTTCACGTCTGGTCGGGGAATTGAACTCCGGCCGCCTTGGTGAAAGGCAAGTGCGCTATCCACTGTACCACCCGACTATGTCAGTATAATACCTTAGACCTCTGCCTAAAACCTCATCACCTTTATTCAGATTTTTTCATGAAAGTAGCTGGTGAAAAATCAGTAGCAGGATGGTATGTTTACTGTCTACAAATAAACCTCTGACAATTGAAACAGAAAATCTGTTCCCTTTAAACCCCAGGTAAAGATACCATGGTAAGAAGAGAGAGGCATTCCTTATCTCGATGTCTGTCACACATGAATGCTAGTTTATATACTGACACCAGTAATGCATGCTGATCCTTCGACTCCCACCAACTTACCAGGGGTGCCCACAAGTACTACAAAGGACAAGGATACAAAAAGTGCAACACATAAGCAGGCGCCATGTTAAGGCGTGGAGGAAATTTGGTAATGGATATATGATATATAATAACACAAGGCAAGACTAAGAAAATATTAAATAAGGCATAGTTTTAAATAAATTTCAAGTATTGAAAGTATAAAAATAATCACAAAAATTGCAACTTAAACGTTGATGTACACTGGTAAAACAACTAGACTGTTACACAACCCAACCTAGTTCTATAGAGATGTAAAATGTGGCGGTTCTTCACTGCCAAGGCAAAACTGAATTAATACACGTAAATGTAATTGGTCACAGTTGTAATTATTTAGATCTGATAATTTGGACTATTTTTTTCATCGATAAATCATAACATAATGCTACCAAGTTTATGGATTGCAGTACAATGCTGGGAATCGTAAAGTAAAAAGTACCACAATATAATGCAGTATTTAGGCAAATACCACGGTTTCTATACCATAGTATACCACTCCATAGTAACTGAATATTTAGCTAAAGGTCTCTAAAGGCTATTTCTTGTTTCCACACTTATCAACCAGGCACCTGTTTTTCCTTATGTTATTCTCAAACATTGTTCGAGTAAAGCTTTGTCTTGTCCTCGTTGGTCAGCAAAAGTGACGGAAATTGTACCAAGTAATCAAACAATGTTGAAAATCAAACTGTATGAAGTAGCTATTTAATGATTTAATTGAATTGATTAAAGTTCCCAAAGAACTGTTACACGACTCGTGTACCCCAGTACATACTATCACAACATTGAAGCAGTATGTACGAAAGGTGTGAACAAAGCCAATCTCATAAAAGCATAAGTATACAAGAAAGCACAGAGAACAGCAGAGATGATAATTCTGTCCTGGCTGAGGAAAGCTGGATTCTTGGTTATATTAGGTACTAGTACAAGGGTACAGATCAGTGCTTGATGGATCTAATGCTAAAATATAATAGTTACTGTTTGGTTTGGTTTATTTTACTTCCTATAAACAGCCAGGGTCATTTAAGGATGTGCCAGGTTTTAGGGGTGGAGGAAAGCCAGGAGTACCCGGAGAAAAACCTCTGACCTATGGTCAGTACCTGGCAACTGCCCCACGTGGGATTCGAACTCGCAACCCAGAGGTGGAGGGCTAGTGGTAGAATGTCAGAACACCTTCACCACTCGGCCAACGCGGCCCCTATACTGTGCGTGTATCAGCTCAGTACCTACTATGAAGTAGGTAATTCATGGAAGTGATATTGTACACTGGGAAATCATTGCTAACGTTTAACTTTTAATGTCTTGCCCACCATAATTAATGCAAAGTTATCGCAAGAGTAAATATCATAATATTTTAAGTCAGTAATTTACTGGGATGGCTAAGTGTTAACTAGGCAAATATGGATTATTCTTGGGAACAAAGGAATTTTTACTCAACAAACACTTTCTGGTGTACAGCATAGTGTTATTCTTAATTATTGTATCTGAATATACATCAAGCAAGCAATTAGAATTACAAATGCTTGTATAAATTAAATATTTACAAAGTTGTTTAGAACAAACCTTCCAAAGTTAGAAAATCACTATCAAGCATCTGTTTCACTAGTTTTATGCTATGTGACATCTTAATGAATTTATAATTTTCATTGACTGATTAAATGTCTAGAATTCCTATTCATAACAAGTTCAATGATAAAATCTATTAACTTTAACATTTTCGGTTACTTAAATTTATAAAGAGGTCTTTTTTGTATAAGAAATACCTATATACATACATTGTAATGAATTCTGACCAGTACATATTGCCAAACTTAAAGAGTTGTGAATGTTGCGGCTTTCTGAATAATTCAAATGAGGAAAAATGAAAAGACATGCTCATAAAAAAGACTGATAACTGTAGGTCAAAACAGGTACCTGCGTCGTACTGGTTGGGAATGCCAACCTCGGTTTGGGGTACATAAAAGTAGGAAGTACCACCAGCTGAAATCAGATTATAATGTGTGAGAGACCAGGCCAATAATCAAACATTATAATCACCTTTAACCCAACATCAGAATCGTTGCACCTATAAAACCACTGTATATATGCCATCTACCCGCAACCCTGACTTTCACACAAGGTCATACATAGGTGATGACATTTAATAATATCCATAGATTAGACTTATATGAAGGAAACAAAATCAAAAACAACTTAACTGATATTTTGAGTTGTGGTTACTGTTGGTTTTTGGATGCTAATAAATAAAACTGAAACTGATAAAAATTTCCTGACGATATTATGGAAAATATTATTTTATAAAATATATCGCTCTAGTGTGTCCTTATAAACACCACTAACTAAGTCAGATTTAACAGTATGTGCCATTAAGGAAGTAAATCATACCTAAAATTTAATTGAAGATCTTTCTAATCACAACTAATATGTGTTTTTCCACAGAAAATTTGTGTTTTGAGAATAAGTCCTCCAGCAGGAGGAGCTCCGAGTTGGAACCTCGACTCACCTGGTACGCCAAACTGTTGTGGCTGCTGTTGTTGCTGCTGCTGTTGGGGCATCCCAGTCGGACCAAACAAAGCCATGATAGAATCCTTAGTAGATTTCTCGGGAACTTTATCTGCTGAGCTGTTGGGGTCCTCAAATAAATTGGGCTCCGCGTTCCCATTCTGTGATGAAAAATATTCAACCCTCAAATAAATTGAATTCTAGATTTCTATTATGTTTTATACTATGCAAATATGTTAGTTCTGAAGATTTTTTCATATAATATTTGAGGAATATCAATTACGTTTTGAAATATTTAAATCTAATATGTTTTTGGTTTTGGGCAACAGCTAAGAACGAACATAAAGTCAGGTTACCAGGAAGACATCACCAAAATTTAACAGATGGTAAAACGACTATGGGAAAACTTCAAATTATCTGAGTATTGTAGTTAAATCAGATCAAATGTTTAGTGTGAAGCTTGGAAGGGACTGACGAAATACTTAATTAAATGGCGTCTTCGCGTTGTAAGAGTTAAAGATAAGGAGGTTTAACTGTATTTTAAACCAAGAATTCACAAATCTCTCAAATAGTTTTTGATGTTCATGCTCATTTGCACATTTATGTGGTAAAAATAATGAAAGCTACATTATTATATATAGAGTAGCCGGCGAGTCACTGCACACTTCACACCACATGATGGGGTTACACTTTTGTAAGCTTGCTGAATACTGATGCTGGTCTCCCCTCACCTGTTGCGGAGGCTGACTAGAGGGTGCTGTAGGTGCTGGTGGTTGACTAGGTGCACCCATGAAATCATTCAGATCACCGAGAAGGTCTGCGCTCTGATTGTTTGGCTGTTTACTCGGGGACATTTCTGTTTAAACAAATAAAACCATGAATTTTTGTTAAATCAGATCAATAATCAGCCTCTAAATGTTGTACAACTTAATTCATCTGCTGTTTAAATCACTAATTAAAGTTAGCATTATCATGCATCAATCTGCCCCTCAAAGGGGTCAAGTGTGACCAGTAACTCTAAAACCTTGACCAACAACCCCAAAATCTCAATACCATGAAGAAAATATTAACTAGCAGATAATATTGAGATACTTCCTACACAAGACAAGGCCACAGACAAAGATGAACGACACACATATACAATGGCAAAGCAATTATGTGTAATTATAATAACTAAGTTGGAGGTATAATACTCTAGTATACCTACTCCCTCACTTAAGAGAGTATGATATACCTTCATTCTCCACGCTGGACTAAGTGAGGGGTGTCATTATATAGAGCTTTGCAAGGTGGAGTTTTGTAATAATAAGTTTTTGGAGTATATTATCTAGACTATGTGAAGGGTGTCATCATATAGAGCCTTGCTAGGGGGAGTTTTGTAATAATAAGTTTTTGGAGTAAATTATCTATACCCCCCCCCCCCCCCCTACTTCACTAAACTCACAATTTTCAATTCTGTTATGAAATATAAAATCCTGAAAACCCAATAGTGAAGATCTTTATCCGGAAATTATTTCCAATCTCTGAAATAACTTTCCTTCTCCCCAAACACCCAGTAAGCTCTTAATTAAATAATTTATCTAACAACTCCCAGGATTCTTGGAAGCTCTGCAACAACCCACCTAATCCGAGGAGATCTTGTGAGCTCTTGGCTGGCTGTGGTTTGGTCTCGGCCTTTTTAGGAGGTGGAGAGGTCTCATCACTGCTTTGCTTGGTAACATTGCCAGTGGCTGTCTTGGTGCCTGGTTTAGGTACCTGTGGTCATAGAAATTGTATTACAAACTATTAGGAACACAACATCTGTCAAATTACCGTGCATCTTCTTCTGTACACTAGTTGTGCTTTCATTTCACAAGCTTCGTAGATTAGCAAATTAAAATCCATTAACACAAGCTTAATCTCTGAAATATCAACACTGTTCTATCAAACAAATACATTTATTCCTTAGTTCTATATGGTGAACAAATACATCTAGTGAATGTATAGTTTTAAAAGGTCACAGCGACCTTACACTGTGATGTCAAGGGATGAAATGGTGAAATTGACATGTTTAGTTAATTTCGAAACTTGTTCAAATTATGTCTAAGTGAAGATTCATCAAAATCTGTCTAGGAAAACACACTATAGGGTGATAACAGTGTGTAACAGACAATAGAATTGTGTAACAGACAATAGAATTGTGTGACAGACCATAGAATTGTGTAACAGACAATAGAATTGTGTGACAGACCATAGAATTGTGTAACAGACAATAGAATTGTGTGACTGAATTTTGATAAGTGTGACAGAAAATTGACTATGTTTGATCTTACAGAGTTCAGCTGAATCCCTGAACTTTTGGCTCTGGCCTTCCTTTTGTCAGTCTTGTCTTCCATCTCCAACTGTAATAACAAAACCAAATAAGGTTGTTTACATATGAACCACAGACTTACGATAGTGTCGATGGTGTAATACCCAGTGGCTATACAATACAGTCCTAGGTCATACAATGTAATCATACTGCGCTATATTCGATTACACATTTAACTTTTAAGTGTTAAAGATTGACATCTTAAATTGGCTCATAAAGCTAATTTTTTTAAATGTCTGAGAAGCACCCAAGAAACCAATGCTACTGTAATAACTTCACTGATTTGTTCTTCAGAGGAGAGTGGCGTCCATATTTATTTGATCTATAAGCAATTAAACATTCCCTTTGAAAATGTATTAAAAATTTGAAAACTTCAAAGTCTATTTCTTTATGACTTTATCAACAGGAAACCTCCAAACAGACAAGATACACTCTGTTAGCAATTATTGGCATGCTACAGGCGACTTTAAGTATATATTATATGTCCGCCATGATTTACTCTATTTTGATATCAGACAAAACACCACTGACTGTACGTAGTGCCCCGTGTAATGAATCGATCGCTGGCATCAGTACATTACAGAGTGGCACTAAAATTTTAACAACAACTAATGATATTGCTTATTATACCATAACCAAATATTGTACATGTTAATCCTACTGGAGTGAGGGGTCTAACATTAATTATGTACGTCCAACACCACCTGCACATCATAATCATACATAATGTCCATCACAAGATTTATCAAACCTGACCGGTAATCACATGCTTCATATGTACCAGCACCATAGTAGCTAATTTACTTTCTAATGTCTATTATATCCGGGCATTATTGCCTGATACACAATCAATTATTAATAGGATTTATATATAAAACATGCTTACAAATTAAAACAGGCCAATTAAATGAAAACATATAATTTTTCATTTTATTTCATTTCACAAATCTCGAAGGATACTTTTCTGATAGAAGATTTCTCCGCAATTTTCTTACAAAGACCTTTTTTTCATCAATAAGCAAGCCGAGCTTTCTGAAATATATTCTGACATTGAATTTTCTATCATTGAATTTACGCATGATTCATGTTGATTCAATGTTATCTTGTACAGTAAAAAAAAGCAGTAAGCGTAAAGAAACTACAGTACCCTTAACCAAAGCATTACTGAAGGAAATTGTAAACAAACATGACTGTAATATATTTGTTTTTACTATATTACACTTTAAAACATTTGCTTTTCAATAATCATACCTGTCAAGTCTCCCGCTTTGGACGGGAGACTCCCGATTATTTATGACAGAAATCAAAATCTCCAGTTTGAAATTAATGACCCGCGCAGGTCCCGCATTTTATTAAATTCTCCCGTTTTCTCCCGCTTTGTCTCACAAAAATAATCAAACTTGGTCATTTTAACGAATAAACAATAACGACATGGATTCACACTGACCTTTGTCACAGACAAGACACTTTAATTACAGACCAGACCAATTAGCAGCGTGGAGACTGGTGTGAAAGTTGTAAATGGTCAGATGGTCATGCATCACGGCCCGTACACAACAGCTGTGGGGGCCTCGATCGCGGCACATGGCTTCGTGTCATTCTTACTGATGTGTATACTGTAGAGCAATTAAATCATCCAGTTGGGGCTAGTTGCTAATTAATATGTGATTACAGGATGTATAAACATTAAATAGTCACATCGTAAGCATGGTGAGTCTCGCATTGTTTACTGAACGGAAGTGAAGTAGAGACTATAAAATAGAAACCGGACAATAACATTCGATCCGGAATTTGTCCGGTCGTAGCGATGGGATGAATGTTGATAAGAAACCAACATACAAATAAGCAAATTTCTTCAATTGGACAAAAATAAAATTATCGGAAGTTATTTTTTTGACAAAGATTTATTATTCCCAATGATTTGAGATATGTTTTCTTTATAATTAATTAAATTTATAATTTAACCGTTAAAAGACATGTATTTCAAAAATTATATTTTTTGTCTTTGAAGGAAGTTTTAGGATATAATCTACTTTAAATGTGGTAGTTCCTCATTATGTAATATATAGAAATAAAATTTAATTTGTTTTTCAACCTTTTTTTTATTGAACCTGTATTAAGAGACCACCTGTCATATGTGACTTTTTTGTTGCCTCCCTTCGAAGGTCACATATGACAGGTTTGACTGTATATTGATCATAATATGTACATGGGTTGATGGTTTTTTTTGTTGACGAATGCACCGTGTTCAGAAAAATGTCGTCACACGTAATCTCCAGTTTGACAATAGTCAGCAAACTGGAGATCTCCAGTTTGTTAGCATTTGACCCTTGACAGGTATGCAATAATATTTAATTTCAATTTGATTTTTACTTAACTGACAAAATTATGTCAGTTTTCCAATGATAGTGTGCAAACATTACATGTTTATGCCTTGTACATTTACATAAGGAACATCAATTAGAAGTGTTGACATTTAATGTTATGTAGTTAGAGATTACCTTCAGGAGTATACAAATATTGTTAGTCACAATGTGGACGAATAAATATAATTAATTTCTTGTTCACTGCAATAACAAGCCAGGGAGGATACTTTAGGTGCTTGTCATTACATAACACAGCTTATTTGTACTGAACTTAACAGTTTTCTTTAATGTTAAATATGATTCTTTACTAATTCTAAGTGGAGCAAAACATTGTGTGTTAATATATCAAAATCCACATGTGTGACAGTTCAAAAAGTATCAGTGATAAAGATGTTGAGACTAAGCGCCTCTTGAAGCACACATCTACGGAGCAGGACGATACAGCTGCTGAACATAGGACTATATCTACCCTTTACCATGCCGCTTACCGAGTCAGTTCTCAGCTGTTGGGAAAAGCTTGTATTAGTTATGTCAGACTATATATCACGCCAATCACCGTATCAATATATGTACTAGCTCATCCTTAAAAGCTTTCATTATAAACGTTATACACAGCAAACTAAATTAAGTGTATTACTTTACTATATGCTGATTATTCCTGATAATAAAACTAAGCATATATATTTTTTAAATACATGTATATTTGTAGCAGGAAAAACAAAAAGTTGCTCCAACAAAATTATTATATGGCATTTCATTTACAGCGATATAATCAAATATTGTATTAAGTGTACAAAAAATTGTCAATGCCACCTTTTTGTAACTCCTGCTAGTGCTAGTCCTGAGAATGAGGCTAAATGTCTAACAAGGTTACACATTATGTGATACATATTCAAAATCTATATGAAATTGAAAACAATATGTGCTCTAAAAGCTCATATGATTCATTACAAAGAGGGTGTCTCTACCAAATTAGTTGTCAACATAAAAAGAAATTCACGATAAAAACAAAAAACATCTAAATGACTAGTAACACCAAGCGATGATCTGTATCTATCACTCCATGATGACAACATGTACACCACACACGGTGTGAGGGAGTATCACAGGATACCACACACTTACCTCCTTAGGAATCGACGGCTTGGGTGGGACCCACTCTCTAGCGATATACTTCTTCTGCTCATACTTGGCCCTTATAAAGGATTCCAGCGATCTTCTAGCAACCGTTAAGGGGGAAAGTGTGGTTACCATGAACAGACAAGTACACAGACTGTATCAAACAATGAATCTAGTTTGTCTCAATTTTCAAATAAAAAAAAATTATCACAAGCCTTGTACTGGTTATATTTTGAAATATAAATGGAACAACTCTTCGTATGTTGTCTATGTAACTCAACCACAGAAATCTGAATGCTACCATTTCTTATCGTAATGTACTTTCACAAAGTATCTTCTAGATATAGAGTTGATTATAACTGGAACACCACAAAGCTGGTCATGATAGAATATAAATATGTCACCAATCACTGTATATATCTTTGATGAAATGGTAATTATATATAATTGACTGGTGAAGGATACGAGTCAGTCTGTGGTCGTCTGAATCCGTCTGGAACATTGGCTTCATATACTGCGCGAGCCCTGCTGTTCCCCATCTCCATCATCATCTACAATCACAACACATACTGGCGTTTTATACAACAGCTTTGTAGGTTTACGTACAAAACATACAATCAACTCTAGTTAATTAGTTGTCCTACTTTTGATTTACAAAAGAAATACAACATTTGGAAAATATACATGCAACAGGGGTAGAATTTAACTTTTCTAGAAACTCGCATTTTGTGGCGAGTACGTTAAATTTTTACTCGCCAAATTAAAAACTTGCTAGCAATTTTGAAGTTGATAATGATGCATTCTGAATCAGTCTAATTTAAAATTTAGGCAAGTGTCAGCAAGACATTGCACTATAAGAAAAAATGCAAGCACAAAAATGTTCTACTCTCAATTTCAGAAATCAACTCCCATTTGGTGAGTGCGCGAGTGTTAAATTCAAACCCTGATGCAGTACATTTTTTAGGGATACACATTTCTGTAAGTTTGCTTGTAAGAATCATTCTCAAAATGAATTTACAAACATGAAATCTAAGAACATCAAGTATTTGTTCAAAATGTTGATAAGAAATGATGCCAGTGTATGAATACTGCATTGAACTAAGAATAGATCTGGAGCATTTTCAGAAGTTTTGGAATTGAGATCAGTTAGCATAATTCAGGAAATATGTATAGGTCATGGTGACCTTAACTAATTAATCTCTACAGAACATTAAATGCAGTTATATAGCAACTAAAACATACCATGATTAATCAAGGTTTACAGCAAAATTCTTCTGTAATTTATCGTTATTTTATAGACAGAGACAATTTCCAATAAGGTGATTAACTGATTATCATCAGAGTTGCATTAAGGACACTCCAAATGCAGTTTAACTTACAGCAACTTGTTCTGTGGTCCATGAATCTAAATTCACTGATTTCACTTTTGATATGTGAACTCCTAAATTCCTGTGTATTCCCGCACAACGAATACACAGAAATATTCCAAGATTCCATGATGCCCATCTTGGCCCTGAAAAATAAAATATGGTGACAATAAATATATATAATAACCGACACATATGTATTAGAACGAGGAATAGTGATGAAGTATATAGTATCGTCGCTGGGGCTCAAACCAACGCCCCTAGGGTATTTAGCCCAATGCTCTTACGTTCAGCTAAAGGGAAATTCCCTACAGCTCATGCTTGTAAGGCAACCTAATCAATGCAAATGACATCTTTTCACTATTCTCCTCTTGTTCTAAATCTCTAACCCAGGTTATTTGACTCCCCACCAAAGAGTTTCCTACCCTGAAATGGGGGGGGGGGGGGATTGACAGCATCAGTTTGTAATAGGATGAGGAAAAGTGATAAAGATAGTGTCATCCCCTTGACCCATGGCTCTCCAGCCTCACCACTGAGCTAAAGGAAAATTCCTTCAGCTCACACTTACAAGGCAATCTCATCAATGCACATGTTTTACACATGGTATCTAAACTAATATTCACACCTTCCACATACATATATGCTGATGAATTTCAACTTGGGTCTGCCTAGCTTTAGATCTCAAACCAAAGAAGATATCAGGTCACCTAACCCTGTCCCGCTACAAAGATATCACACTTAATCCCTTTTCAAAAGACTTATGAGACCAGAACTGACATGGTGGAGGCATGTAACATCATAATGATGTGACTAACAAGCCAATAATGGCTATTTGATGTGTGTAAATTATAAATGAAGCCAGCTGCCAGGGACTTTTATATTAGTATAATTACAATACAGTATTATAGTATTACTGATGGAGGTAATTATAAGTCTGAAGTATTGCCAAATCATGACCACAGTGATACATAAATAAACAGAAATTAACTGATGAAGGATTGACCTGTCTTTGGCTTGAGATCTACCTAAACTTAGATTCCTGCTATAATTATATACAGTATATAATTAGTGTGCCAGACACTATATGTACCAGATATTGAAATGAAGGCAAACGGAGCAAAAATGTTGATTGTGCATGCATTTATTTTACTTTTCAATCTTGTTTTGGCAGATCAACAATATTTTTCTACAACATCACTTTAATGTTTGTTTGGCAATATATACTATAAATATTGTCAAAAGAAACAAGATAATTTTGTGCTTCCACTAGGGAACAAACCTGTGATTTGTAGAATCTTAGTCAGATGTCTGCCCTACCACTGAGGTAAAACGGAATTTCCCACCATGGCAAAGCAAGAAGCATAATCCTACAACTGTTTTTATGAATTGAAATGTGGTACACTATAACCTTGAACAATAGTACATTAAAGATTCTAACTCTCTAGCAGACAATTGTAACAGGAACAGCAGTGTGCTTCTATCGGAGATATGACCAGCTAACCATATACAATGTATCAGTTACTACGTATACACTGCTAGTTGAAGGACCTGCCACTTAGCTAAATTTAAAAGAGAAAGTCCCTCTATGGCTATCACGAAGCTAGAAGGTAACAGTTATCAGATGTATGATTAAAATCTCCCCTGTTGGTCATGTACATGTAACAGGAGAGGAAAAACAAACAGCCAGACAAGGACGGATGCTTTACGAAATGAGCTATGATGTCACAGATAACCGACCCAGTCCCGTTTGGCTACAACCTCCCTCCTTTTTCTAAGTCTTTACTCCCAAATACCCAACTATGTATTAATTCTATCTAAATTTGGTCGCAGATGAAGTTGAATGACAGTCATATATGATTAGTGTCCAGTTCCTCTACATACAAGGTAACTTTGTAAGTGTGTCACAGAATGTCAAATCTGTTGAGATATCAATTCAACCTGTTTGAGAGAGGAAGACAGTATACATGTAGACTGTTAGTAAAATAAAATCATAACAGGACAAAAATATTGATACATGTAGGCCTATATATATAATTAGCAGTTATTAGTGGACACAAACCAGTACAATAAATCGCTCTGCACTAATGTAAGTGTGTCAGTAATCAACGTTTATTAATTTTAACGGAATGAAGTTACACTTTCATTTTACATTTTTTTCAGTCAAGACAAAGAATTCAAATCCAGGTGAGGTATAAAAAAAATCTGTGCATGACATCACCGATCACAATATATCTATCAACCATATTTATCAAGAATTTCAATCATTTACACTTAATCATGGGCAATTTTTAACCGCCAAACAACAGAATTTGCCACTGTTTAAAAATAGTTTTTTTTCTGACAATAGCCATTGACAGTGGTCAGGGGTGGTTACCTGTGTAACATAAACACGATATTTGTTACATGATAAGGCCCGTTGGAGCTCACCTTTCGCGTCACAATCTACACAATATTTATTATCTTCATCTTTCAGAAGACCAGATAAAACAGCCTGGAACTTCTCTTGCTGAGCCTTAATTCTTTCTTTTTCCGCTCTTGATGACATTTCTATCTTTTCCTTGGTCACTCCTCCGAAATGACAGCCGGATGAACGTACTTGTTCAAGGTAGATAACTCAAGACGCGGATTAATTGCCGGCCACGCACACAACAAGCTTATTTCACTCCATTCTGTTGTTAAAAAATAATTAAAAACTTTGAATATAGTTGGCTTATTATAGCTAACATTTGACTGATACGTGTTCGGAAGATATGATACTTGAAATCAGATTTTAAATATGGACTATATTTTTGTGGATGGATAAATTAATTTTCTTACTTCCTGTTTTATATTATAGGTAGCACAACATAATTTGATAATGTACATTATACACTAGTACATATTTTGATTGCTAACACGCTTTTACCGTTGTTTTGTTTCATGTTAGATACATAATGTATATAATGGATTTGTTTAGCGGTGTTAGAAATTAAAAAAAGTATTCAAATGTGACATTTATAGCAGCAGCAGAGACGAAAACTTTAGAGCACATGTATGCAACACAGGGACCTGAGAATTTGTTACAGCTCATGATCATTTTGGACCTAAACTGAAGTGTTTAGAGTAACTTTAAACTTTTGTGGGGTCGTAACCATCGATCTACACATCCTTTAAAGTATAAAATTATTCTAAACACCTCATTTTAACAAAACTTGATAACCAAAATTCGAATTATGGATATCAATATTTTTTTGGGATATCCATAATTCGAATTGATGATATCATAAAATAATTTGTGATATCTTAAATGAAATTTGGATATCCTAAATAATATTTGGATATCCAAAAATGATTTATGGATATCCATTATTCGAATTTTGGATATCAAGTTTTGTTAATAAATAGTAATTTTTTTATTAACAAAACTGGATATATAAAATGTAATTTTGGATTGGATATCATTTTAGATATCCTTAATTAATTTTGGATATCCTAAATTATTTTTGGATATCCTAAATTGGAATGATGGATATCCATAAATGATTTTCGGATATCAAAAAATCGAATTATTGATATCCGAAAATATATGGAATTTGTGATATAAATATTTCGAATTTTTGATATCCATAAGTCATTTTTGGCTATCCATAATTTTCTTTTGGATATTCATAATTTTATTTTGGATATCCATAATTTTATTTTTGGATTACAATAAATAATTTTTGAATATCCAAAAATCGAATTTTGGAATAAAGAAAAAAATTTCAAAAAAGGTTGTTCAAAATCATGAACTTAGCCATTTTCAGCAGGCCAGTCAAAAATTGCACAAAATGAGGATTTGATCAACCTTAATTGGTTCACCATTTCTAAAAGTCTTCCCCAAGATGACATTCTTGTTATGAAAAATATGCATAGATATAAATTTGATAAGCTTAAAGCATTGTCTTTTGATATTATATAAATACAAGTTACATAAATGGAGAGGTTGTTCAATTTGGACCTCTAAATTTTTAACTCGGTAAAATTTAGGTGTTCATTAATTACATGTAATTGTTGTTAGCGAGTCACAATTGGTTTATGAAAATATCTTGGACATTGCATAAGAATCGGATTTGTACCGAGATATACAAATGAAAAATACGAACTGTATGTTTTTCAATTCTATTTTTGAACAAGCAAAGATGTACGTAAATATTGCTTAAGTGCTTAAACTGCGAATCAACCAGCGTTTTATTTTATTTATTCAGATTCTTTATATTATATCCAAAAATACATATCAATAGTAATTGATTGGCCATGGATATGCACCGCTTACGTTCAATTCTATTGTTATTTACTTAGTTTTTATTTGGCAAACATGTGACAAGATCGGGTACAAGTTGTCACGGCTTGCCTTCGCCCTTTCCTGCAGTATATACCTGAGCCGCGGTGGCTCTGTGGTTAAGGTGTCCCAAAATTCCACCACTTGCCTTCCACCTTTTGGTTCCTAGTTCGAAACCTACGCGGGGCAGTTGCCAGGTACTGACCGTACGTCGGTGGTTTTCCTCCGGGTACTCCGGCTTTCCTCCACCTCCTACACCTGGCACGTCATTAAATGATCCTGGCTGTTAATAGGACGTAAGACAAAATAAACCAAACCAAATCCAATGTTGGCTTACATCAAATGAAAAAAAATGCTCTACTGGATAACAGGTCGGTAACATTTCGGGAACAATAACAGAAAAAAGGAACACGTGAATTGGTGGTGACGAATTTGAATGCCATTCTCTGTCCATAGAAAGGATGTCTGACTGGGGAAGTTAACAAGTTGCCAGCATGAAAAGCATAAATAAAATGATTGTGTGCCCTAGAATAAAAGACACTTAAAAGACTAAGAAGTAAATGAAAAAAAATGTTGACGTATATAGACGCGAGACAATATCATCATGACACGAACAAGTTGGTGGCATACAGCTATTTGACGTTATTGCGAAAACAAACATCTTTTACTCATGATTTCCAAAACTAGCAGTACTGTAACAAATGCTCAGGCCGTTGTTTCGCGGGTTGTCATCTTCTATTATTTTCGTATTGTCTATCAAATTTATGTATTCCGTTTTATGACCATGTAATATTCAAAGAATAGATACATTATCCTCGCCCGACTGAAACATGAAACATGACAGAGGAAACTTACTAGGATGATTACTATCAGCCTATCGATTGGGCGGGTTTCTTAACATTCACCCAATCATATAGCTTTTAAACCGTGCATTCGATTCTGCAATGACATATTCCAGGGTAGTCCGAAGGGTTCTGACTTTCTGACCCGCTAAATATTTGGACGACAGGCGGGTGCGAGAGAGGCGGATGCGAGAGACTCTCGCACCCGCCTGTCGTCCAAATATTTAGCGGGTCAGAGTGTCAGAACCCTTCGGACTAATTCCAGGGATGCAGTTATCCTCAATATCCGATGGTTACGATCATCTCCCCTTTCTACACCCCTGGATATGTCATGGGAAAACTGAAGGCACGCTCAGGTAAAAAAAACCTGGCCAATCGCTAAGCTTCATGCCTGTCCTTTGAAGATTACATGGAGACGGAACTGACTTAAAAGCCTGTCAATTTTTACCGATATGTGACCACGAGATTCTTTTGATTACATCACAGTGTCAAACCAATCTTCTTGCTCATCAGCAAGGTGACGTACACGGAGCCTTCAGTTTTGCCATGACATATGCCAGGGCATCCTCGATATCCAGGGATTACGATCACCTACGCTCTCTACACCCCTGCAATATGTCATGGCAAAACTGAAGGCACGCTCAGGTGAAAAAACCCCGACCAATCGCTAGGCTGCATGTATGTCCTTTGAAGAATACAAATAAGCCGCAATCGACTTCAAAGCCTGTCAGTTTTTACGGTAATGTGACGACGAGATTCTTTTGATGTACATCAAAGGGTCGACCAAGTCTTTTTGTCTCGCAGAGTATCGAAGGCGCTTGTCAGAGTGTATTCCGTGATTCGAGATGTTTGATATAATATGACTATTTTGTACGTAGGAATATAGGCCTATGGGTTTTTCTTTGATCTCCCGCTTCTAGTTATTACACTTAGGGTTTAACTGATTTCATTGGAAATGTATCGAAGGTGATGGGAATGAGGATGACGAGACAAACTGCTGTCGCCTGGACAATTTTTATACGGAACGACACTTCATTATGGGTTAAATACACCCTAGGGTTTATTCATGGTTGTGCTATCTTTGGATTCAAACGGACTACAGTGTACCATTGGAGAAGCTTCTTCACACTTTGAACAGCTTCTTCATTATAGACCCAGCTATTTTCATCTTGATTATAATAGGGGTTCAGTAAGCAGAACTGTTTGATGCGTGTCTTTAAGTTTTCGAATGTCGTTTATTAGTTTAAGTAATTTCGTTGCAATAATGTGCGAACTATTGTTTTGCTCTCTCTATCTTTCTTGATAGCGACAACCCTGCTTCTCCGTTGTACGGTGCTAACATATGTCACAGTCAGTACTCGAAGAGCTTGCTCTGTATATCATAATACCAGTAGAAATCGTCTGCTGACGGGGAAATTACATTGTTGGTTAAAAAAAGGTGCTGGTTGATGAAGACTGCGTGAAGACCCTCGTTTTGGTCCAAAGCTATAGCTGTAACAAATTCGCAGGCCCCTGTGAGCCCAAGGGCCACTTGAACACAAAATACCACCACGGATACAGGTAGGAATAGTCTATTTTATTTCACATTTGTTAAAACTTGATCTATTTGATCGATAGATAGATGATACCATACCTCTGTTATTGTAATGTTACATGGCTACAAATGTATGTGATTAATGTAGGCCTTTACAAAGTACGCATAGAGATCGTTGTCATTCTTTATCATCAGTGAGGAACATGTCATTATTTACGTTTGTCACGTCATACCGAAAAACAATTGTCTCCAAATGCAAACAGTGTACATTGCATTCATTCAGTCACAGCAAGTGAATATTTTATTATCGAAAATAAAATCCACTATTCCTATTATTTTATAAAAAAAAATGATTTAGACATCAACTTATTAGCCATCCCAAGGCTGGCCGATTTTACACACAATTACATTGATACGTAGTTTTATAGTCATTTCGCATGTTACTCTTGTATGTCGTCACTTCCGGTTTCCAAAGCCTTGAGTAGAACACTGATATACGCCCTTGTTAGTGAATCATCCCTGTAAAGATATATATATAGATATAATTATTATGTATGTTATATCAATAAATGTATAAAAATGTTTACAAGCTTCAAATAATTCAATCCATAGTGTAAATGGATTGTATTTTTTTTTCAATTATTGTACATCGCTTACATCATCATAATTCAAAGAAACACAAATAATTTTTTTAAACAATTATAAAAGTAGAGATTTTTACTAACCAATAATCGTAATAACCCGGATATTCTTCGTTTTCTGCATTGTATGATTCTTCAAATATTGTGTTGAGATTTTCATGAAATATGATTTGTTCTTCCCAGTTATAGATGATTATTACCACTGGAAATCTGAAAAGATACCGTACAAAATTCGAATTCCACTTTATCAACTTTATCAATTTTATTGATTTTATCCAAGAACGTCCAAAAATGTTGATGATTTAGAAAGTGAAATATTTTAAGTCCACACGTATGTTAAACGTTTTTACCTATTTTAAATTAGTCTTTGTCATGCAATTTAGTATGTTTGACTTCTTGGATTGTGAACGAAATATTCAATGTATATTCACAATGCTTTCATTAAAATTGTGCAGCATCCTCGATATCAAGTTTTATTTCATTCCTTAAGCTTTACAGCTTATTGATTACATTCAACATTAACAAGTATAATACTTATAACCACACACTCCTATACATGTACTAGTGATACACATGCTCACAACACACACTGGTTGTATAATAATGATGCCCGACTATTTTGTGATGTTTGAACAACAATTTGACATCATCAACATAACAGCAAGCGTTTATCAATAAATTAATGCTAAAAATAATAGTATTTGCAAAATAATACAATTTTCAGACACAGTAACGGCTTGTACATAATACATGATCGTACCTACTAATGACAAGTCAATCATAAATATTTATTGAATAATTCGTCTTTTATTTGCTTAAAAAAATATACCTGCCTAACTTCCGAATTATGTTCATGTTGTCAACACATAATAGTTGCACAAATTTATCCATAGATAACCGGTTTAAGCCAATAAAAACGTTTGATGTATTTCAATCGTAGGTCGTGATACCTATTACATATTATAACAATAAATGAGCGTAACTTATGCATACCGGGAACGCAGCGCTGAAGAGAAGTACCATAGATAAGAGCCCTATCGATTTTGAGTGTGACTTATCATAAGTATACATAACATCAACAAGAAAAAGCAATGAAAATGGCGCAAGATCTACATTTTTAAAAAATGTTAATATTTAATGTTCCAAACATCGTATGCAATATAAATAAAATGTGACTTCAGGAGACATATTATATATACATGCACAATATAGCGTCTTCTAAACCAAGATATACCTAACACACACAAATGTGCTGCACCCTTTGAATTCAGTAATATCATATTCTGAAAAAATATTGTTTTTTACTATATTTTCATATTCAAGACATACGAATATATTTATAATAAATGTTATAAGTAGGTATGTGATTGGCAAATTCAAACGATGTGGTATTGCAGATCTACACTAGTTACATACGAGTAGGCTCGAAGAGCCAGCGTTGCCCTGGTAACGACCAACATATCGTCCGATTCCTGCTGATGTTGGAGATCCTCCAGGAGAGTCCAGCTACTTACGAACCGGTCCTTAAGGAGTCTGATGACGGACGGACTAGCGAGAGGGCCCTCCCGCAAAGTCCGTCCAGAACCTGAGATGTAAATGAAATATTATTTTTTTAATTGAAATAGAATTGGTGTTTCATAGTATAATATAAAGTCGAAGCTCATTATCTCGAACTCGTATAACATGAAGACCTCGTTTAATACGAAACGTAACCTCGATCCCCGTCAAACTTTGCACAAACATTCGAATCCAATTAACCCGAAAACTCGGATATCTCGGGAGTTTTCTTACGGTCCCTCCAACTTCGAGATAAAGAGGTTTGCTTGTAATTTAAATTTCTTTTCATTACATTTTCTTGACGGATACAATTTACGTTTACATGTACTTGGTTTTTCAGATACGCGATATTCTGTATAATTCTGTAGCACACTTCACACAATTCATGTGAAGTGCGAGAGCGGTAATGAAACGAAATATGAAACAATTTCGAAATATGTAACAATTGTTACATTTTCCGTGTGTATTGAACGAAAATTGTAACAATGATACATTTTCCGTGCATCATGTACGATAAAGGCAACACTTGTTGCATTTTTCGCATGTAATGTACGGAAAATGTAGCAATTATTACATTTTTTGCATGTACTGCACGGAAAATGTAGCAATTGTTACATTTTTTGCATGTACTGCACGGAAAATGTAGCAATTGTTACATTTTTCGCATGTAATGTACGGAAAATGTAGCAATTATTACATTTTTTGCATGTACTGCACGGAAAATGTTGCAATTATTACATTTTTTGCATGTACTGCACGGAAAATGTATAAATTGTTACATTTTTTGCATGTACTGCACGGAAAATGTAGCAATTGTTACATTTTTTGCATGTACTGCACGGAAAATGTAGCAATTGTTACATTTTTCGCATGTAATGTACGGAAAATGTAGCAATTATTACATTTTTTGCATGTACTGCACGGAAAATGTTGCAATTATTACATTTTTTGCATGTACTGCACGGAAAATGTAGCAATTATTACATTTTTTGCATGTACTGCACGGAAAATGTAGCAATTGTTACATTTTTCGCATGTAATGTACGGAAAATGTAGCAATTGTTACATTTTTCGCATGTAATGTACGGAAAATGTAGCAATTATTACATTTTTTGCATGTACTGCACGGAAAATGTAGCAATTGTTACATTTTTCGCATGTAATGTACGGAAAATGTAGCAATTGTTACATTTTTCGCATGTAATGCACGGGAAATGTAGCAAGTGTTACATTTTTCGCATGTAATGCTCGAAAAATGTAGCAATTGTTACATTTTTCGAAAGTGTTGCATTTTTCGTTGCACCAGAGCGGTATGAAATACACGTCCGTACCTCAGCAGGATTGGTCGTCCAGGGCACCCCAGAGTACGATGCTGTGTACGTACTTTTTCTCTTTTGCTGCTCTTGAGAGTGCCTCACTTAAGTTGTAATACTCGACCTGAATCATACCAATAAAATACATATAACGAAAATTCGAGAAAAGGATGAGATTAAAATGACTAGATGAACCTTCTAGCGAAAATTTCCCAACTGCATTTTACTACTAAAAACTTGCTTCTCTCTATAGTATCTTTCCTTCGCTAGTATTTATTCTTTACTGGTAAAAATAGATTAGTAAGGAACCTGTTTAAACGGGAAGAAGGCTTTCTGTAGCTGTAGGTCTGCTGTACGGTGTGATATTTCTTGTTCCCATTCGATATTTGGTATCTTCATACTGGATTGTTTACCACAGGGTGTTCGAGGGAAAGTAGAGGATGGTTCACGGGAATATAGTTCCATCTGCTTCATGTAACCGATCTCCACTGTCAGTGTTTCAGCTTCTCCATCTACTCCAGTATCAGACGTCCATTCCATGTCTAGGACAAAAAAAAAGAAGCTTTTCAATTGAATACATGAGATGCGTTATGTATACTAGGATTTCTGTAAGTCTATGGTTACGTAAGAGAAGTGATAACACAATCTACCGTGAAGCGCAGATGTCAAAACTGCCTGCACAGCTAAAGCGTGTATGCTATAATTGACCCGCTTTCTCAGGTTATGTCATGTCATGAAAATAAACATTTAAACTATAGATAAGACTACGATATATAAAAGTGCACATTCTGTATTTGAGTGATGCAATCGATTGAATTCAACGTATGTAGCTTTTCAACTAGCCCAAGTTTTCTCTGGCCCTAAACACTTGACTTAGACATTTTGACAGATACTGTAAAAGTAAAAATTTTCGCAGTGTGTATAAATCTCCGTGAATATATCCACACGCGGGGGGGGGGGGGGGGGGGGGGAGGGGGGGATGGGGGCAGAGGAAAATCGAGCTATTTCTCAACTTACCGACATTCAATGATTTGTCGGAGGGAACTGTCACATGGAACAAGTCAACGTGAGATCCGTCTGCCTCAATAACAAGTCTCCCAGCAAACTGGGACGGCGTGAACCAGAATGACTGTTTAGAATCGTCATTCAGCTGAAATTCGGCGTGAAATCTGCAGCAAAAACCATGACGGTATGTCGCATTAATAGATACCAACATTAACATAAGCTCTAAGCTTGTTTTCCAATCCCTGTGATATAATATATGTATCAAATGTTATGCTTGAATTTTGAATAATTACTGTTAAACTAACATTAAGGAGGATTTTAGAAGAAGCAAATGCAATGTATTGAAAAAGAAAAGAAGGTGGGCGGGGGTGGGGGGGGGGGGGGGTTTAAGGTGTTTACTGACAAAATCGATAAAACGTCATATTAGTCCAAGTATTACAATTACTTTCATAATTAATAACTTGCCGAAACGTGATGTCCAATTTAGAAGAGGAACGCGCTCTGAGAAGAGCGAATCCTCCTCGAGGCTCAAATCTCGTTTGGAGAAATGGGTTTGAATGGAAGGAGGACAGGAGGCGTGTGAGGACGGCCTGGATACCATCTGTGTGTGGAAGGTCAGCTTTTAGGCTAGGGGGTGATTCAGGAGCATAAAGACTCCAAACATGGCCAACTTCGATGTCCCGCCTGGCAGGTAAAAATGTTGCTAGATCTCCTACATGAACTTGAAATTGATCCGTCTCAGGTTTTGTCCAAGACAACAAAGGTTTTAGTGAGGTGTCGTTCTGAAAGAGAAATTGAATTGAATTTACGCTTGACAGGAATGTGGTGAAACCGATTAAAATCTTCAAAAGGAATGGAATATACTCAACTTTGATATTTTTTTTTAATATAAAAAGGAAGATAACCATATAACGTTTTTCTTAAACCCTTCTTCAATTCACCATCGTTTAAAGGCCCAATATACGTAACTTCAGGAAATTGTTCGTGATTCTGAAAAATTATGAAAA
Organism: Mimachlamys varia; assembly: GCA_947623455.1. Classification (NCBI taxonomy): domain Eukaryota; kingdom Metazoa; phylum Mollusca; class Bivalvia; order Pectinida; family Pectinidae; genus Mimachlamys; species Mimachlamys varia. Next base: position 8,066,938 of record OX392530.1, read on the forward strand.
AAAATCCAGTTGATAACCATGCAAAAATAAGCTTAAAACGAAGTAAACCTGAGGGGTAACTATTAAGAAACTCTTGACAGAAAAATCCAAAGAATTGAAAATAATTTAGGTGGGGCCCACTTCAACAACAAACCGAAGTTAGGAGACAGTAAAAAATGGACGCGTGTTTACAAATACCGAGTTTCAACTGCTGCTGCTGCACCGGTAACCGCGTAAGAATTCATCTTGAATATTGCTGATATCAGTTAATCTTAACTAAGTCTTTAAATATAATAAGTCATTAGGCTTGATTTTTGCTTCACCTCTTTAAACACGGACATCATCAAAATAACTAATACTTGGTTTGACCTCCGTATAGCTAAATTAAATTACTAAAACCCTAAACACGAGCCTGAAAGGTATGCTTGAGGAACGCATTTTTTAACCATCTTACCAGCAAGAACTCTAGTTGGTCTAACTCTGCGGATCTCAAGGTGTGTACATCCAGGGGAACAAACCCAGTACATATTTGAAGGTATTCCCCACTGACACTCTCTCCGATTCTTTCAGATGTTGGCTGCAAATATTACAAAAATTATCTTGAAGTTACTGATAATGAATGCAGTACATAATTATCTGCCTCGAGGTATTATCGACATGACTTCTAAAGAACATTTAGAACAGGGATTTTCTTGATAATTTATTATTTCATTCATATTAGCCAAAATAGGTAATGACTGTGTGGATATGACTTTTGAATAAGCTCATACGTAGGCCTACTTGTTGTGGTTGAGACTGATTCCTTAGTTCTCACATTGAGGACGTGACATTTACTTTGATGTGACTTAGATATGTTCTTTGTTCATATTTTTGTCCTTGTTTAATCGATTTTGAGTTCGATTGACAGTTTTGACGCTTCGGTATTCTCTGATATTTTATGCTTATTCACCATACAAAATGCTACTGAACAATTAAAGGCTATAGATGAACAATTACTATTTAACGTATATAAAGCTTACACGTCGTATATTATGGGTTGATATGGTATTCACAGCAAGTATAATTATATTTGATATACATTTCATAGTTTGTCAACATCCTCCACGACCATGAAGACCATACTGCGTCCTTATCGACGTATTTATGGATTGATAAAACAATATAAATGTTATTGTAAATATTATATATTAACCGTTAAACAATGTGTTGATACATACCTTTTGTAAATAAGGAACTAGCGACCAAAACTCGGCTCTGTTTATCTCCCCGTCCTTGTCGATATCAAAATGGTCGAAAAGTTCTCCACTGTCAACTGGTTCATCAAGAAACTCCGTGAAAGGATAATATATATACGATAATACTGCTACCAACAGAGAAACCACAAAGAAAACTCTGTGACTATTGATCACGCCAATAGATTTACGGAACAAAGTTTTCAGAGTTTCAGGTGTCATGTTGGTATACGTGACACTGTCACTGTGGTGACAAGGTGCAAAGGCCTTATCAAAGTTTCGTCGGGAAATACCCTACCTGTATTTAATAGCTTTATTTGCATCCCCCCTCCGCAAGGAAAATCCCATAATTATTTGGTGAAATTTTATTATTTCTAAATGGTTCCAATTTTATTGTAAGGAAATAAAAAAGAAGAGATCTGAATATATATGTTAATGATACAAATTTCTTCAGGTCGACATAACTTTCTTTGTTTTTTGTTTTTGTTTTTTGTTTTCCTCAAAAAGTTAATAGCAAGTAATATGTTTTAAATTGTTTGCTTACTAAATTAATTAAATTTAACTTGTAAATCGTTGACGAAGATTGCTTATCTGTCTAACTGATATAAAATGACCTGGTAGGCACTGTTGTTGACAGGTGTTTATCGTAGTATTTAAGGCTGGCTGTATTCAGGAAGCTCTACTATCGAAATCTTAAAGTGCGATTCAATATGTACAGACAGTGTTTGCTACAGCTACTTGTTCTGCTGGCTTTGTGGCACGTCTCAGAGTCCCGTGTATATACTCAGGATGAGCTAGATCTATTGGCCAGAGTTCACTATGAACAGCTTCCCCGACATCTGCAACTGATGCTGAGGAGAGGAAAGAAAATGGGTGACAGCAGGTTCTGTATAAAAAAAGCTGGTTACGTTCGTGAAATAGTATAAACAATGTACCTTGATAAATATTAGCACCTCTCTTTAGCAAAATAATGATCGGTCTTTGATGTTTTTCGATATAAACCCAGTTAGCAGAGGCTTGTATATGGAAACTGTTTTGTCACTCCTTTCTAAATAAAACAAAATGCATCTTGAAATCACAAAAGATTGTCCTTTTTATACCATGTGGACTATAATATGTTATCATTGAGTTTTACCGTTGATTCATTTTAAACTTGATTTGTTGTTTAACTTCTCCAATATATTACTAGTTACAGTAAATGGTGTTGTTAGAACCCCTCTATTTGATGACGTGTTACAGTAACTGATGTAGTAAGAACTCCTCTATTTGATGACGTGTTACAGTAACTGGTGTTGTAAGAACTCCTCTATTTGATGACGTGTTACAGTAACTGGTGTAGTAAGAACTCCTCTATTTGATGACGTGTTACAGTAACTGGTGTTGTAAGAACTTCTCTATTTGATGACGTATTACAGTAACTGGTGAAGTAAGAACTCCTCTATTTGATGACCTGTTACAGTAACTGGTGTTGTAAGGACTCCTCTTTATGATGACGTGTTACAGTAACTGGTGAAGTAAGAACTCCTCTATTTGATGACCTGTTACAGTAACTGGTGAAGTAAGAACTCCTCTATGTGATGACCTGTTACAGTAACTGGTGTAGTAAGAACTCCTCTATGTGATGACCTGTTACAGTAACTGGTGTAGTAAGAACTCCTCTATATGATGACCTGTTACAGTAACTGGTGTAGTAAGAACTCCTCTATATGATGACCTGTTACAGTAACTGGTGTAGTAAGAACTCCTCTATATGATGACCTGTTACAGTAACTGGTGTAGTAAGAACTCCTCTATGTGATGACCTGTTACAGTAACTGGTGTAGTAAGAACTCCTCTATGTGATGACCTGTTACAGTAACTGGTGTAGTAAGAACTCCTCTATATGATGACGTGTTACAGTATCTGGTGTAGTAAGAACTCCTCTATTTGATGACGTGTTACAGTAACTGGTGTAGTAAGAACTCCTCTATGTGATGACCTGTTACAGTAACTGGTGAAGTAAGAACTCCTCTATTTGATGACGTGTTACAGTAACTGGTGTAGTAAGAACTCCTCTATGTGATGACCTGTTACAGTAACTGGTGTAGTAAGAACTCCTCTATATGATGACCTGTTACAGTAACTGGTGTAGTAAGAACTCCTCTATGTGATGACCTGTTACAGTAAATGTTGTTGTAAGAACTCCTCTATTTGATAACGTGTTACAGTAACTGGTGTAGTAAGAACTACTCTATATGATGACCTGTTACAGTAACTGGTGTAGTAAGAACTCCTCTATTTGATGACGTGTTACAGTAACTGGTGTAGTAAGAACTACTCTATATGATGACCTGTTACAGTAACTGGTGAAGTAAGAACTACTCTATATGATGACCTGTTACAGTAACTGGTGTAGTAAGAACTCCTCTATGTGATGACCTGTTACAGTAACTGGTGTAGTAAGAACTCCTCTATTTGATGACGTGTTACAGTAACTGGTGTTGTAAGAACTCCTCTATGTGATGACCTGTTACAGTAACTGGTGTAGTAAGAACTCCTCTATATGATGACCTGTTACAGTAACTGGTGTAGTAAGAACTACTCTATGTGATGACCTGTTACAGTAACTGGTGAAGTAAGAACTCCTCTATATGATGACCTGTTACAGTAACTGGTGTAGTAAGAACTCCTCTATGTGATGACCTGTTACAGTAACTGGTGTAGTAAGAACTACTCTATGTGATGACCTGTTACAGTAACTGGTGTAGTAAGAACTCCTCTATGTGATGACCTGTTACAGTAACTGGTGAAGTAAGAACTCCTCTATGTGATGACCTGTTACAGTAACTGGTGTAGTAAGAACTCCTCTATGTGATGACCTGTTACAGTAACTGGTGTAGTAAGAACTCCTCTATATGATGACCTGTTACAGTAACTGGTGTAGTAAGAACTCCTCTATTTGATGACGTGTTACAGTAACTGGTGTAGTAAGAACTCCTCTATGTGATGACCTGTTACAGTAACTGGTGTAGTAAGAACTCCTCTATATGATGACCTGTTACAGTAACTGGTGTAGTAAGAACTCCTCTATATGATGACCTGTTACAGTAACTGGTGTAGTAAGAACTCCTCTATGTGATGACCTGTTACAGTAACTGGTGTAGTAAGAACTCCTCTATATGATGACCTGTTACAGTAACTGGTGTAGTAAGAACTCCTCTATTTGATGACGTGTTACAGTAACTGGTGTAGTAAGAACTCCTCTATGTGATGACCTGTTACAGTAACTGGTGTAGTAAGAACTCCTCTATATGATGACCTGTTACAGTAACTGGTGTAGTAAGAACTCCTCTATTTGATGACGTGTTACAGTAACTGGTGTAGTAAGAACTCCTCTATGTGATGACCTGTTACAATAACTGGTGTAGTAAGAACTCCTCTATATGATGACCTGTTACAGTAACTGGTGTAGTAAGAACTCCTCTATATGATGACCTGTTACAGTAACTGGTGTAGTAAGAACTCCTCTATGTGATGACCTGTTACAGTAACTGGTGTTGTAAGAACTCCTCTATGTGATGACCTGTTACAGTAACTGGTGTAGTAAGAACTCCTCTATATGATGACCTGTTACAGTAACTGGTGTAGTAAGAACTCCTCTATATGATGACCTGTTACAGTAACTGGTGTTGTAAGAACTCCTCTATGTGATGACCTGTTACAGTAACTGGTGTAGTAAGAACTCCTCTATGTGATGACCTGTTACAGTAACTGGTGTAGTAAGAACTCCTCTATATGATGACCTGTTACAGTAACTGGTGTTGTAAGAACTCCTCTATATGATGACCTGTTACAGTAACTGGTGTAGTAAGAACTCCTCTATGTGATGACCTGTTACAGTAACTGGTGTAGTAAGAACTCCTCTATTTGATGACCTGTTACAGTAACTGGTGTAGTAAGAACTCCTCTATATGATGACCTGTTACAGTAACTGGTGTTGTAAGAACTCCTCTATATGATGACCTGTTACAGTAACTGGTGTAGTAAGAACTCCTCTATATGATGACCTGTTACAGTAACTGGTGTAGTAAGAACTCCTCTATATGATGACCTGTTACAGTAACTGGTGTAGTAAGAACTCCTCTATATGATGACGTGTTACAGTAACTGGTGTAGTAAGAACTCCTCTATATGATGACCTGTTACAGTAACTGGTGTAGTAAGAACTCCTCTATTTGATGACGTGTTACAGTAACTGGTGTAGTAAGAACTCCTCTATGTGATGACCTGTTACAGTAACTGGTGTAGTAAGAACTACTCTATATGATGACCTGTTACAGTAACTGGTGTAGTAAGAACTCCTCTATATGATGACCTGTTACAGTAACTGGTGTAGTAAGAACTACTCTATATGATGACCTGTTACAGTAACTGGTGTAGTAAGAACTCCTCTATTTAATAACGTGTTACAGTAACTGGTGTTGTAAAAATGGTGCAGATCAGGTGGTCAACAATACACAAATATCGAAGATCACATCCAAGACAATTCGAGAGTCCGTCCAGGTACATACGCAGGACTCGTGTGGATTCATGAACAGCCATAAGTGTGAGACTACAAACATACAATATGTGTAAGTCACTTTCTCTAATGTATACCCCGATATTCTTAGACTGTCATTTAACCATACAAATCTCCATTATCATCTATTATGCACTGAAATCTTTTAAAACGTTCGACTCGGTATTTGTTTCCATTTTATCAATTTTTATCCCCATATTAATTTGCCTATTTGATTTAAACAGAACAAGATGAGACATGATACTCGAGGAGAAATTGCAACAACATGTCATATCAAGTTGTACATTGTACGCATGTGATTCTATATTTATTGCATGTTAAACACACATCGTCTGTGCTCCTAGCGTTGTATCACCACTATTATACTGTTTCAATGTGTATTTCCAGTGAGAAACTGATTACCTACATCGATTACCAACTCGTCCCTAACAAGAGCGTCTGTCCAGATCAGCAGATCACGTGCTGTAACGGATTCATATTTGCCGCTGATAATTGTTTGGGTAAGTGTATCATTGGTATTGGAAAGAAAATATCAAATTGATAACACAAATTCCAGAGATATCACTTTTACAAATTATAAAGTTCAGAAGATGTGTTTTATCATATTCATTGTTGACAGTGTCTTAACCCCAGACTTGGCGTTACTTTGACCAAAAAGTAGCTCAGATATCAGGTTATGAACTTACGATACACATTATAATACCGATAAGATAGCATTGCACGAGATGTATATACAAAAGAATGTAATGTAAAGGTGAATGCAATACTTTTCGCGTTGTGAACATTCAAACAGGCCGTACTGTGTAATCTTTCGCGTTGTGAACATTCAAACAGGCCGTACTGTGGAATCTTTCGCGTTGTGAACATTCAAACAGGCCGTACTGTGGAATCTTTCGCGTTGTGAACATTCAAACAGGCCGTACTGTGGAATCTTTCGCGTTGTGAACATTCAAACAGGCCGTACTGTGGAATCCTTCGCGTTGTAAACATTCAAACAGGCCGTACTGTGGAATCCTTCGCGTTGTAAACATTCAAACAGGCCGTACTGTGGAATCTTTCGCGTTGTAAACATTCAAACAGACCGTGCTGTGGAATCTTTCGCGTTGTGAACATTCAAACAGGCCGTACTGTGGATTTTTTTGCTTTGTAAACATTCAAACAGGCCGTACTGTGGAATCTTTCGCGTTGTAAACATTCAAACAGGCCGTACTGTGGAATCTTTCGCGTTATAAACATTCAAACAGGCCGTACTGTGGAATCTTTCGCGTTGTAAACATCTAAGTAGATTTAAGCCTTGGAAACATTAAGTAGATTGAAGTTAAACATTAGGAAGATCGCAGCGCGGAAAGTTTCACGTTGACATTGGTTCAAAAATTTTATATATTCTACATTTCAATAATCTCTATATTCTGTAAATAAATATTTGTATGTGATTAAGTTGGACCATGATTTTTTTTAGAGGATCGTGAAGTTCGGACCTTAATTGTCTTTCCTAGTTTATTCTTGTAGAATCAATGTCATATTTTCTTCTCGTCGATAATCGAACTTTGTCCATACTAGACGTACAAATACACTTTGATTTGTTTGTTGATATGTAACATGTTGTATCATTTTTACTTTACACAGCGGCGGATGGACAATACCTCAGCTCACTGACTGATGCCCTGGTAAAGTTACAAGCTGCCGGTCTTCTGGGGTGAACATTTTTGTCAGTAGAAATAAATAGAGAATCAAACATATTGATTTCGTTTTTGATTTGTTAATATACAAATAAAGTTTCCTTTGACCATTCTAATTCAACCGTAGCCGGCTGAGGTCAACTGGATTCACCTAATGTACTATCTTTTGTGTGTGTTACGTCATCTTTAATGATATGGCACGGTACATAATATACACATTTTCGTAGTAAAAGATTTGAAATTATTCAGAACTGATTTCATTTTACTTCTTAATTAATAAATCAAAGGAGTTTTACGCACCTGACCGTTTGGCTTCTACATTAGTTCAGAAATTTTGGATTCCCACCTTTTGGCCCCTAGCATCACTGAAGAGTCCTAGGAGGACGAAACAGGTGTACGATGCAGTTTAATTCCCTTTTTCGGCACACTGTATCTTTTACTCAATTTAAAATGTGCAACATATGTGTGTGTTACGTCATCTTTCAGGAGAGTCAGAATAACACATGCTGTTATGTGAGTTTATTCCACGAGTATTTCTTTTCTGTTTTAGATATATCTTACTTGTTAACGATTATTATTAATTATTTATGAAGCACATTGAATGCAGACGAGTGTACTGCAAATTCGATATGTATAAATGTCAATAATTTCTGCTGGTAAATCGTGGGTCCTACTTAAAAAGTAAGAATTTAAATAATGCTCGTGTATTATTGTCACTTGGCAAATGAACCAGTATAAGTTATGATAAAAACAATCCTGAGAATACCGAAGCGTCACTAAAACCATAATCAGAACTCAAAATCCATCCAACAAGGGACAAAACATGAACAAAGAAAAGATTTACACGGAAAACCTTAAAAAGTACAAGACAATAATACCCGGTGTTCATGAGGAGTAAGCGTCTACTGCTTCATCGACGACATCTGCCATGTTAATCTAGGTAAGATCCATGAAAATGTCATGGTCTCAAAGCAAGAACTGAGACATCTTTCTCAATTACAACAACTGGGCATGCTAATTAGCAAATTCAAAAATGTCAAACATCATATGGTAGAAAAGGATACAGAATATTTCTCAATGATACCCAGATGGTGACCATAAAACTTGCTCACAATCTTTACCAACATGCATATGCCGAATCCTTGTGCCGTGAGATTGTTCGCCAGCGGCCAATATATATCACGAAAAATCTTAATATTCAGAGCAAGCCCTGGAATGAACTGCGACACGTAAACATCATAGGATTGCGAAACAGGTATGCTACTACCAAGAAAGGGAAATATCACGATGAGAAAACCGATATCACATGTTTATCTTACAACTTAATAGTAACCTTCCCTTGATTGTAACGGTTTAAGTGAAGATCGAAGTAAGCAGCTGATTAAGAAGAAATTATTTTGTTTTTGACTTCAATTCAGAAAATAAACTAGAGAATACCGAAAAAATGTATAGACAATCGACTAGGTCAGCAAACATCGTTGATATACGTGAAAGTAAAATTCTCACTTATGTTTTAGTATCTACTGTCTTTTTTAATACACCATTACTTTGTATTTCATATCACGTCTACACCTCAATACCAGCTGTTTATACCAATGCACTAATATATTGTATTTTACAACATTCTAACACCGATATACCTACTGTCTATACCAAAACATCGATATATTGTATTTTATTTTACAACATTATAATACCTAATACCTACTGTCTATACCAATACACATTGTATTTTACGTAAAGCGTACATGAGTTGAGCTCTGGACCCCCAATAGTCCGTCATTGATGCTATCTAGAAAGTAAATATAGTAAAGGAAAATATGACTCTTCTTAATAATATTAACGGTGCATGGGCTACCTAATACCGTCAATCAAAATACTATAAGACTCTTTCATATGCGTGTATGTAGGATAGGGATATTCCACCCGAGGGGTCACAAAATGTGGTGAAACCCGAGGATTGCCGATGGTTTTACCACATTTTGTGATCCCGAGGGTGGAATATCCCTATCCTACATACACACATAATGAAAGAGTCTCAAAAACCATGAAAATATGTTTAAACAGGCTACCATTTTGAAAATTTAACTTTTTCCCTGAGCTTTTTTGACGAAAACGAATTAGACAGCGAGTTTTAGCATACCCTATATTTGCAAACGAAATTTTGCGCAGAAAAATTAATCTCCCCTTCCTGGTGTTTATGGTTAAAATTTTGTGAAAGGTTTTAATTTTATCACGCCGTCGTTTTCTCTTTCCGGCACCAGAGTTTACCGTATTCGTGACGTCACGTCATTGTTGAGCCATTGTGACGTCATGTCGCGTGAAATGCTATGTAAGATAGATTTTTCTTACATAGCTTTCTTACATGGGCAAACTCTATCCAACATGGCGAGATATGAGAGAAAATTAAATTCTCATCGTCGACAAAAAAAAGGCATTTAAGATAAAATGCATAATAAAGTTCAACTATCCTGACTAAACAGGTATTCTTGAAATAGACTCAGCCATTTTTACTTCTTGATTTCACGTAAATTTGTTCTTCGGTAAAAAGTAAAAACCTTAATTGGAATTTGATCAGATGAATGTAAGTATATATAGCTTTAATAATTTGTTTTATTTTAGTTTCGTTTTTGTTTTTCATTTGTTTTCCTGATACAGTCTCTCTGAGGTCATTTTTAATAGAAATCATTATCACCTATGAACACATTTTCACATAACAATGTATAACGTTATCATACAGGTGTGCTCCTATTGTATCATACCTGTTGTAAAATAAATAAATGTATACTTTCCTCTCTTATCTCGCCATATATTAAAGTTATGTAAGAAAAATCTATCTTACATAGAATATCACGCGACGTAACGTCACAATGTCTCAACAATGACGTGACGTAACGAAGACGGTAAACTCTGATGCCGGGAAAAAAAACTTTCACAAAAATTCAACCATAAACACAAGAAAGGTGAGATTAATATTTCTGCGCAAACTTTGTTTGCAAATATAGGGTATGCTTAATCTCACTGTCTAATTCTTTTCGTTAAAAAAAGCTCAAGGGAAAAGTTGAAATTTTCAAAATTGTAGCCAGTCAAAACTATTTTCATGGTTTTTGAGCTTATTCGAGAAGTTGATATGCGAGAAAAAGACTCTTTTGTGACCAAAGGTGTAAGATAGGAAAATTCCATCCTCGGAATTTTCATATTTGGCAAAACCCTCGCCAAAGCATCGAGTTTTACCAACTTTGAAAACCCCTTATAATATTTGTTTGTTCTTTCCTGACATGACTATGAAGGTTGTTCTGAAATAAAAAAGTTACTTTGCCCCGCTGCTTAGTTTGGTTAAATGTCATCTAAATAGGCAAATTATGATGAATTTTAAAACAGCAGAAAAAAACCAAGTATGACTCAAATATAGTCAATGACATGTAATATACCAACATTTTTGTCATCACATAAACTCCCTTAATATCATCAAACTTAAGGTGTATATGATTGAATAAAGTGACCGTGGGAAGATGCAGCATAGGATAATTTTAAGTTTTACAATATATGAAACCAGAAAAATCAACAATGCCACTGTACTCTAAAGTGTCTATAGCTTACGATATGGACATTTGTTTGACTGGATATGGCTCTTTCAAAGCGTACACATTGATTTTGTTTTGACCTTGAAATGCAAATGGCGGTTGTGAATAACATCACACAAAAATAGCACATAGGAATGTATTCCAAACACCTAAAATGCTCTCGTTAGAGACTAATAAGACTTCTGAACATAACAATATGACAGTTTTTAGGAAACATAGTTTAACCGCTGAGTTTAAGGTTAAACAAATTCAAACTCAACATTTGTAGCATTTGTTTTAAAAACAGTCTTTTCGCTTTGTTCAGAAGTCTTAATAGTATCCAATGGGAACTTTGTTAATAAGTAAAATACCTCCATGTATGCATTTTTGAGTAAAACGTTTTAGAGTCGCCATTTGCAATTCAAGGTCAAAACAGAGTCAATGTGTACGCTTTGATATAGCCATATCTAGTCAAACAAATGTCCCTATCGTGTGCTTCAGACACTTGAGAGTACAAAAACATTGGTCTTTTGTTCAACATGTTTGATCTACATGAGCTAATTGTTCCGCCCTTCTTTGATTACTATTAAGGTCAAATATCCTAAAAGAATAAGGTAATGCTGTTGGTCTTGTCGTTTAAATGAACTTATATGTTTTTTGAAACCAAAAATGCACCCTGTTATAGGATTTGCATGCATCAATACATTGTGTATTGCTACCGGGTCTCAGATTCAGGATCTGACTAACGACTACTAAAAGACCATTTTCATCATATACCATGTATCAGATAAACTTTGTTCAATTGCTGTAACAGTTATACCAAATGTAAAAGTATTGGTGTAATGCCAAAAATTAATTTTGCGACCCTATTGGCGCCTCTGCACCACCACAAAGTGAGCAATTCGCTGAATATAGATTCTGATTACACTATATGGTATTATTGCGATCAAGTTTGGTTAAACTTTGACTAGTGGTTTTATAAGAAGTTGATTTAAGCTGAAATGACCTTGACCTACATCCTCTGCTTTTAATGAATTTTTTTTCTACTTCAATCTTAAAATCTGCTTTTTACCGGTATTTAGTAGAAACTACAAAATCTAAATTTTAACTAAAATACTCAGCAGCTAACCTTAAAGTATCTTCCTAGAAAATATTTGCTTTATTATTGATAAATCGCGCCTCTCCTTTATGAAGAACCTTTCGTTTAAAGGCCCAATATACGTAATTTCAGGGAAATTTTCGTGATTCTGAAAAATTCTGAAAAAAATCCTGTCGATAACCATGCAAAAATAAGCCTAAAACGAAGTTAACCTGAGCGGTAACTAACAAGAAACTCTGGACAAAAAAACCCAAAGAATTGAAAATAATTCATGTGGGGCCCACTTCAGCAACAAACCGATGGTATAGAAGACGGTTCGAAATGGACGCGTGTTTACAAAGACCGTGTTTCAACTGCTGCTGTACCGGTAACCGAGAAAGAATTCATCTTGAATATTGCTGAAATCAGTTAATATTTACTAAATCTATGAATATAATAAGTTATTAGGCTTGATTTTCGCTTCAAGTTTTGCCGAAAGTTACGTATACTGGGCCTTTAATACCATGGACGCTTATAATAAGGCAATGACCAACATATACATGTAATAAAGCACATTTCATATTGTTTAAATTGAATTTGAATTCGCCTCTGTAACAACTGATCTTTTCAAAAATGACATAATACACCCCCCCCCCCCCCCAACAAAATAATTAATATTCTATAAGAATTGTTTACTTTAAATAATTATGCAATATACACAACTCCTTTTATATTGCACGGACACAGTAACGTAACTGATATTCTTCAACACAACTGACTTGCACTTACATCCAAGGTGAAGGTGCCCTATCTTTGATCCCGGACGTCGTATAACCTTTCTATCGGCACGAACAGCGACCAAAGTGAGTGACCAGGTGTTGCTGTTTAGTTTCGATAATGATGTAATGTCCAGTGAAATCGGGCCATATGTCTCATACACATGCTAAATTCTCGTCTTTCTTTCACAAAAGTACAACGTCATTTGGAAACATTAGAAAGGTCTTCCACTCATTGGGTAATTCAAGAACCAATGAAATTCAATAGTGAAGTAGGTATTATGATTGTGTCTTCAGGGCTGAATTAGTGAAATTTAGGGTCTTGGTGTATTGATTCAATCCAAATGAAGACATTGTTGGCTAATAATTTGTCGGACTTTTCAAATCTAGGGCCGATTTGGTCTTAAATCACAAATTTTTTAATTAAAACCTCATGCTCTAATAAACCAGAGTACCGAAAGTAAGCTTCGTTTATAGTTAAGCACAAATCAAAGTTCTGAGAGTGCTGACAGATGGCAACATCGCACACATATGAAAATGGTTATTGACTAGTACTTTTGCTTTTGAATTGATTTTTAGAATAGGTTAATATTATTTATTCATACAAATTTACTAAATATCGTTAACCTGGAATTACTGACTTTTCAGGGGAAAAGTGGTTTCAATATTACACATGCACAACGTCTATTACCTTGAAAGTTTATTCAGGTTCATGTTTTCAAATATGATAGCCACTGACTAGACTATGTTACATCTCAAATATAAAGTCCTAGGTCAACCATGTTTTTTTTTTTTTAATTTTTATTTTCTTTTAAAATCTGGTTGGCAAACACCTAAGCTACCTATAGGTAGAATATCAGCTTTGAAGATTTTTTCAAAAGCTGCTTCCAAAAAAAGCAATTTTCAAATTTGATCCCTACCGGAAATCGGAAATTGATTTTTTCTAGCTTTTTCATCACATTCGATGGGAAGTGTGCACAGCGTGTTAATGGCCGAGTATTACTAGTATCACAATGTGCCTCCTGAAAATTGAGAAAAATCATTTTAAACATTTTAACATAATGACCCTTGAGAACTTAAAGGGAGGTCAAATTCATTAATATTTTAAACATTGATCTAAGCATCTTACTTGTAAAATATCAAGCCTCTAGGCTTTACAGAAATATTTTTCGGAATGTAATCATGATCTTTATTTCTTATCACACAAAACATATCGAAAAAAGAAACGAATACATCCAGCCGTTCATGAAATATGATAGTTAGAGGTAAAACAGGATATGACGTCTTTTCCGTCATATCATTAGGTGAAAGGGAAACACGGGGCAAACTTTTTCATTAACATTTCAACAATATGGAAATGACCGGCTTTTTCGAAAGATCAAAGGGAATTTTCAAAATAGCGTCAACGGAAAAAGTTCGTGTAACAAAAAAATCGAAATCATCAAATTCATCAGAATAACATTATGCATCGATATGTAAAAGAACTACGGGAAATTAACAAAGAGGGACCCGTTGTTTTGTTTGGATATTTGAAAAAAATAAATAAAGAAAGAAAAATATAATAAAAAGGGGTTTTTTTATGCCACAGCGTTGAAATCTGATTGTTTAAATGTGATCAATGTTTTTTTATCAGTATTTTGTTCGGACTATGGTTTTGTTGATGCGTTGGTATTATTGTTTTTAACCATATTGATATTTCATATTATTGAGAGAAAAATAAAGAATACCGAAACGTCATTTAAACCATAAATCAAAATCGATTAAACAAGAGGCAAAATATGAAAAAAAGGAAAGATCCACATGGAAACCCTTGTAAAAGAACAAGAGAATAGGACCATATGTTCCGGAAGAGAACGCGTCTTCTGCTTCATCGACGACACCCGCCATGAAAATGTCATACAGAAATGCAACTTTTAAAAGTATAATTTCATTGACATGTTTTCATCTGACCATCTCTAAGATTTAAAGTAGGTTTTACTAGAAATATGTTATTTTCACTAATACAAAATTATATCACATTATATACACAAATATAACATCTATCTGATAAACACATATATGCCATCTATTTAATAGAATATAACACCTGTCTATTGTATTTACACAAAAGTCATATATAACATAAGTTTACACCTGTTTTTATGTATACACATGCCTTGTATCCAATTTTAATAGAAGTTTACACCAGTTATTATGTATACACATATATAACATCTATTTGATAGATATTTACACCAGTATATCATACAACTGTATAAATGGCAGTTCCTTCTTATCAGTCGATTATTTCTCAACATACAGTCAAAGATGGCTACCACGAAGGCTCTTGTTGTCTCTCTTCTCCTTTGTGTTACTACGGTAAGCTGCGGATCAACCTACAATGATATACTTTTAAAATTTGGGAGGAAAGAAGCTCTCTTGGATAGGGAGCTCACTGCCTTAGCTCACGCCAACCCTGATGACCTCCCCGCCGCGGTCAGGACTCTAGTCCGCAGTATCCCTACTGGGTAAGCTAACAATGGACTCTAGTCCGCAGTATCCCTACTGGGTAAGGTAACAATGGACTCTAGTCCGCAGTATCCCTACTGGGTAAGCTAACAATGAATTCTAGTCCACAGTATCCCTACTGGGTAAGGTAACAATGGACTCTAGTCCACAGTATCCCTACTGGGTAAGGTAACAATGAATTCTAGTCCACAGTATTCCTACTGGGTAAGGTAACAATGAATTCTAGTCCACAGTATCCCTACTGGGTAAGGTAACACTGGACTCTAGTCCACAGTATCCCTACTGGGTAAGCTAACAATGAACTCTAGTCCGCAGTATCCCTACTGGGTAAGGTAACAATGAATTCTAGTCCGCAGTATCCCTACTGGGTAAGCTAACAATGGACTCTAGTCTACATTATCCCTACTGGGTAAGCTAACTTTGTACTCTAGTCCGCAGTATCACTTCTATACGGGTTTCCATGTAAAGCCACTTCTTTTTTTGAATATTTTGCCTCTAATATAATCGATATTGAGTTCGGATTATGGTTTTGTTGACGCTTTGGTATTTTTCTTTACTCCTTTTCGTGTTGATATGTTTGGATTGATAACAAAAATAAATGTATGGTATATTTATGTTTTTGTTTTGCTTTGTTGTTTTTCTTTTAGATTTAACTTTGACTTCGTTTATTTAGACATGTCTGTGCATTGCAATTTTTAATAGGGAGGCAATAGTTGTACATCTTTGTTTTAAAGATCATCACGGACGCACATATTTAAATTTCTCTACAAGATTTCAACAAGAAACAAAAATATCTACACGTGCTGTGGGTGTATGAGGCACCTACATAATATGTATAAATATTTTAACTTGTTTTTGTATAATTTCTTTTTCTTTCTCTTCTTTCTTTGGTACAGACAGCACCTGTGCTGCCGCAATAAACCAGTCATCATAGAAACTAAGTCAAGGAAGGTCCAACGTTTACGTGCGGTGGTTGATACTGTCGCTACGTCACACAAATGTGGATTACTCAGTACAGGACACTGTACTAATACTGATGAAGTTTACAGGTAAATCTTCATTTCTCGATACAGGACGCTGTACTAATACCGATGAAGTTTACAGGTAAATCTTTATTTCTCGATACAGGACGCTGTACTAATACTGATGAAGTTTACAGGTAAATATTCATTATCAATACAGGACACTGCATTAATACTGATGAAGTTTACAGGTAAATGTGAATTTCTCAATACAGGACACTGTACTAATACGGATGAACTTTACAGGTAAATGTGAATTTCTCAATACAGGACACTGTACTAATACTGATGAACTTTACAGGTAAATCTTCATTTCTCAATACAGGACACTACTAATACGGATGAAGTATACAGGTAAATGTTCATTTCTCGATACATGACACTTTACTAATACTGAAGAAGTTTACAGGTAAATCTTCATTCTCGATACAGGACACTGTACTAATACCGATGAAGTTAACAGGTAAATGTTTATTTTGCAATAGAGGACACTGTACTAATAACGACTGTATCTATTACTAAATTGAAGAGGTGCAACATATGTGTGTGTTACGTGATCTTTACAGGTCAATCTTCATATATATCTGTGCCGTGCTTTTGTTCAATTAATTCCGTCGTTAGCATGGATACAGAACATAAGCTGACAATAATTTGCAATTGTAGACGCATTCAAGCTATAAGTTTACCTATCATTACAGACAGCAGACTTTCTACGTAACAGAGTACTACACACACGTGAGATCCGGGGACTGTCCTGATCGCCATATTGTTTGCTGCAACATGTACATCATGGTTGCCGAATCGTGTGTCAGTAAGTATCAGGAACTTCACAATGACTAATAACTTCTTTATGGAGACGAATAGCATGATTATATAGATAAAATTAAGGTTTCTTATAAATGGTATCGTTTCATACGTCAGCTTCATGTCTACTGTGTTGCATACTTCCGCCTTATAATTAACTCCGCATTATCCTCTTTGTGTTCGTTTCTGATATATGATCATTGACTCTGTTTGAACTATTTTATAATTAAAAATATGCATGTAACGTGTTGAATGATGTAAGTAGTGGGGGAAAAGTACATTAATTACAGTAATTCTTCATAAATAATAACAAGAGTCTTCTATTACTGCAATAGATAGAAACCAATACTATGCCGGCTATTTCTGCTATAATCATATAAGTTATTCCATTAACTAACCATATAATGTCATATCTTTTTGTGTTAGTGAAAATAACATGTTATTTCTTATAAAACGTACTTTAAATCCTAAAGATGGTCAGACAAAACATGTAAATGAAATTATAATTTTTACATTTCCATAGGGTCTTATAAGTGTTTTTTGTCAATCAAGCGAAATCTGAACAGTTTTTCTGCTACCATTTATTACTTTGGTTCTTTGTTTATTTCAGATCTGGATGACCTTCATGAACTTACCATGCAACTTATTGGCTAATAATTATACGTATTTGCTGCTTGAGAAAATTAAACCTGATTCAAACGTTCCTAGTAGTTAGTTTTTCTTTCTGTGTTAGCAATGTATTTCTCAATTTCAATTCAATTTCGAAATATTTTATTATTGATACAATAAAACAATAAAAAAGAAATATAAAGAAATTGTAGACCTATGTATCAATAAAAGTTTAGACAGCAGACTCAGCCTGTAATAGACCTTTCCAGTGGTAGACGCATTACGTAAGCTTTCCCTGCTTATGTAAGATGACGTAACACATACACATGCTACACCTTTTAAATTTAGTAATAGATACAGTACATGTTGAAAAAATTAATCAAACTGCATCATACCGCTGTTTCGTCCTCGTAGGACTCTTCAATGATGCTAAGGGCCAAAAGGTTGGAATCCAAAATGTCCAAACTAATGTAGAAGCAAAAGGGGCAGGTGCGTAAAACCCCTTTAATTTATGCATTTAGAAGTAAAATTAAACTAGTTCTGTATAATTTCAAATCGTTTACTACGAAAATGTGTATATTACTGTGGCTATAGAGGCTCCAGCGAACCTCGGGGACTCAAAAATCCACCAGCAGAATCTGCCACCCCCTATCATGAAAGATGACGTAACGCACACATATGCTGCTATTCGACGAAAACTATTCAATCATTAGCGTCAATTTATATAAATGGGGAAATATATATATGATGAAGTAACTGTTTTCATTGTCTAGCTTTCCGTATTTAAAATCGACATTTCCAAATATGTTTTATTTTTGTAACAGTTTGACATTACAAACTGATTTACGGTGCTGTGTATCCCGACTTTTGTCGTAGACTTGTAACTGGTTTTAGATATAACTAAAGACAGTTTTAGGCTCTATTATACACAGCTTCCGAAACACATCTACACAAGAAGACATTGATTATTCATTTATCTGACCTTTAAAACTACTGAAGAACGCGTTTCAAGTTTCCGTATATCTAGTGATTATTTTGCTCAGACTAATATGTCGAATCCCCACACTGCCCGATACAAATAGAAGTATATCTTGGCCCTGTCACATCCCTTATCAGGGATCTCCTGAAACTATTCCGTCTAATAAGGTACCTTTTAAACACTCTACTCTGTCCAGATATGATGCATCACATTCCCCATATATTGTACTGACACTGCTTTGACCCCCCCCCCCCCATAAGATGTTAAACATTCCAAAACCGTTGTTTGTCCATACATGATGTTTTTTCCCACTACTTCGTCACTAGTTTTTCTTCCCATTTGTTTGTCTCTACAGGATGATTTCCCCTCCCGCTACTTTCTCCCTACATGATTTATTTTTTCCCACTATTTTGTTCCTACGTGATGTTTTTCTTCCCACTTCTTTTTCTGTCCACCTATATTATCCATTTATGATGTTTTCCCTAAAACCATTTTATCCTTACATGACGTTTTCCTTCCACTATTGTATCAATATATGATCTTATTCCATCCCACTATTTTGTTCCTACACGATGGTTTTGTTCCTACTAAATATGAAAAAAAATTCAACAACGTTCTAAAACTTAATTTAGTTTTAGGAACTCTCCATGAAATTCTGATGAAAGTGAAAAATACATGTACCTTCTCAATCGTTTCGTTGAGTTAAGTAGCTTCTCAATCGTTTCGACTTTTTCATAAATATTTTAATCCAAGAGTTTCATTTCTTTAAACGGGATGACCTTGAATAATTAAGCATTAAGCTCACTTGGACAGTAATATAAACCTCTGTTAACTGGTTGATTTAACATTTCCTTAGGAATTTTATCCTGAAGCCATATTTATTTAAACCATAACAATATACGAGTACCACTCATAAAAAACGACAAACTGGAAAACCTTTTTTGTTGCATCTTTAGTTTATAGAAATAAACAAAACTAAGTATATATATTGTATTCAAACGTCTTTTTTTATTTTTCTGACAATTAACCAACGACTATATTATGGTTGTTCAAGTTGATGAGGTCGTCCTTTATGTCGGGAAGTCGACTTGCCGCTGGAACAAATCAAACAATCACTAGTAAATCAACGGGAAAAAATAATAGAATTAATAAAGTCAGACTTATCAAACTTTATCTATTTTAAATCAATTATAAATTATAAATAATTTAGTTTACCACACATCAATACTCTTGTTGACCTTGATGTAAGTACATGTTGACCCTTAATATGTAAAGGAATGAGGTCGCCGGGGAAAACCATTGTTGTCGGGCAGGTGACCCCATACGTTATCACGTCCGATTGGGGATTCGAACCCTGGTCGACTTGGTGAAAGGCAAATGCATTATCCCTTGCACCACACGACCATGCGACTTTTCATAAGACACATTTATAAAGAATAAAATGATTATATTGTGATGTGTTCATTATTGGACAAATTTATAACTTACGTAGGCATTGGCCAGCGACTAAGATGTAGTTATTGCAGCACACGACCATGCGACTTTTCATAAGGCACATTTATAAAGAATAAAATGATTATATTGTGATGTGTTCATTATTGGACAAATTTATAACTTACGTAGGCATTGGCCAGCGACTAAGATGTAGTTATTGCAGCACACGACCATGCGACTTTTCATAAGACACATTTATAAAGAATAAAATGATTATATTGTGATGTGTTCATTATTGGACAAATTTATAACTTACGTAGGCATTGGCCAGCGACTAAGATGTAGTTATTGCAGCACACGACCATGCGACTTTTCATAATATACATTTATAAAGAATTATAAAGAATAAAATGTTTACATGGTGATTTGTTCATTATTGGACAAAACTTACGTAGGCATTGGCCAGCGACTAAGATGTAGTTATTGCAGCACGTGAGGTGTACATCAGGGCAGGTGGTTGATACTACTCTACTGCTGTAGGTCGCTTTATAGCCCGTTTTATACCTACATAAAAGTGACATGACATATACATAGATATAAAACATACAACCACATAAATATACCTAAAATATCCGAACATATGTATATACCTAAAATACACCAATCTAATATATATAAAATATAAACATACAAACAAACATAAAATGTACTATCGCATAAACATTCACAACATTGCTATTTTTGTTACAATACCGGTGAATTGTTCCTTTTGAAAGCAATGCTATTTTCAATTAAATAGAATTTATACCTTAAGAAGTAAATCTTTTAGAGGAGTTATTGATAATTGATATCAATACAAATTAATGGAAGCATACCGTAATACGACACTACAGAGTGTTATACAAGAGAACAGGTACATCACATATTACGGCACTAATGTTGACAGCTCATCAACACACAATCGAATAAAATGACCTATTGCTCCTATTTGATATTGAGAGATTTCCATTTAACGATGTTCGTAGTATTTTATATCAATAACATTTGTGTGTGCGTTTGTTTTTTGTTTTTGTTTTTTGGAGGTTTGTATGGCAGTTACAGAATATAGAATTTCAGCATTTTAGCAGTATTATGAAAACAATTCCGCATATACGTAGAACAACTTGAATGTCACTTAAGCCAATTAAATGAATTAACACAGTATAAACAAGAAAATAATTTCTATTTTACGGAGAAAGCCGACAGTTTCCGATTGTACAGTATCTATATGTTTAGCATCTGTGGCCTTCGTTACTATTTAAAGCATTACTCTAAGGCCAGAAATAGTCTCTTGTTTTTGTCAGTGAAGCATTTGAAGCTCCTGCAATACGTATCACAATTATTTAAAAGAATATTGAAAATAAGCTTAGCCAAATACCCTGCCGTATAACTTGTGGTATGGCAACGTCCAAGATGGAGAAATCCACAGTGTCGAGTACCCGTATGTTTGACTGGTACAGTGACTCGAACGGTTGACACGTGCGAATCCACAATGGTTTTCGTGGGGTTAATTTTGCAGCACCAGTGGTCCCTTTAAAACAAACATAAACGTGTACATGTTTTAAGAAAAAAAATCAATTATTCAAAAAGATACGAAAAGAAAAATTATGAACCGAGGACACAATATATATAATACCAATCCCACAATTTTTAACTAATACTAAACCAGGAGATCCAGAAAGGGTAGCGATTCCTCTGTCACACATTATATTTCTATCAAATCGAGAAAAGTATTATATACATGGTATCCAGGTAGTATATATAGGAACTGTGTATATATACTAATGAAATTACTAAACAGTCTATTTATAGCATTGCACGTTATAATAGTGTATTATGATGAGGTTAATGCACCATATCGACTATCGACTTTTGATTAACTTGAATATAAAGGTATAATAAATAATCACACAAAAAGGTTAGCAAGTTTACATGTAAGTATGCAGTAAACAGCCAATGAAATCGATCAGACAATAGACTGCTTGTATACCCATACTTACCCATTGTCAGTAGCCCTGCTTTCACGTAAGACTTCCTTTACTCTTTCGGGAAGGGAGTCGAATTCTAAATGTCCAAATTTATTTTCGTCCTCGTGCACAGCCTGCAGAGTATCATTGTCAGACGAAACATAGGCCAGGAAAAGAATGAGAAGAATATTCAGCACCAACATAGTGACAGTATGGCTAGTGTGAGCGGTGTCCTTATCAGGTGTGGTTCCCGAACAGGCTACACCTTTATAACACTCGTTAGCTTGCCATTCTCTACAGATTTACGTGTTCCGAAATCTAGAATGACATTGTTATCCAACAGAAGAATGTTTAAAAAGTAGCAAAATGTTGTCATTAATTCATTGAAAAAATCTTTGTTGTGGTGCTAGTTGTTTGTAGTTTTAGTACTAGTTGTTTTATATGTAGAATGTTATGCGTTAAGATGCATCGGATGATATCTCAAGCTGAACTTTTTTTTATCTTATCAACTCATGCGTATACAAAATATGTTTTCACAAATTGTAATCGAGTTTCTTGATTTGGGGAATATATGAATGTTTATTCTGGATTAAGATTATTGGAAAATTTTCTGGTTTCAACCATTATCTCACTGAGAAAGGATGTTTCTGAATATGTTCAACAATGTGCCATGGTGTTTTCGTCGTCTGAAAAAAAACACAGTTATCACTTTCATGACGTGTTATTACAACTGTATGATGCAGTTTAATTCATTGTTTTCGACATTCTGTATCTATTACTAAATTAAAAAGGTTCAGCATGTGTGTGTTACGTCATTTTTACTAAGATGTGACCTAGGTTAGCATGGCGGGTCTCGTCCTTGAATACGCTTATCTTTCAGGAACACCTGGCCCGATTCTCTTGTATACTGTTTCTTGTATACTGTTTCAAGGGTCTCCTTGTAAATATATTAACGTTCATTGATTGCCTATTTTATCGAATTTGATATCGGATTATAGTTAAGTAGGCATTTCGGCATTCTCCTTTTACAAATCATTGCTTATTTTTACATTGTGGTTAGGCATACAACTGATTGTGTTCGATTTTTACAAATTATAATTGGAAAATTTGATTAGAGTAGTGATTGTTTGAGTATAATAATAAGTAGCCAAGATAGATTCTTCTGAAGGTGAGCTCCTTTTAAAAGTATTAAAGGTTATTCTAGCTAATTTCGCGCTGAAATTAAAGAATAATGAAATTGCTTTCTATAGTAAGTAGTATTGTATACAACACTGCATCTCTCAAGACGCGGTAATATCTATGTTTTTCAATACATCTTAAAGGCCCAATATACGTAACTTCAGGAAATTTTTCCGTGAATTGAAAAATTCTGAAAAAAAATCCAGTTGATAACCATGCAAAAATAAGCCTAAAACGAAGTAAAACTGATCGGTAACTAACAAGAAACTCTTGACAGAAAAATCCAAAGAATTGAAAATGGACGCGTGTTTACAAATACCGAGTTTCAACTGCTGCTGTACCGGTAACCGCGTAAGAATTCATCTTGAATATTACTGATATCAGTTAATCTTAACCAAGTCTATAGATATAATAAGTTATTAGGCTTGATTTTCGTTTCAAGTTTTGCCGAAAGTTACGTATATTGGGCCTTCAATAAGACATTCGTACGTTGCATGGGATTTACGTTTCGAGAACTAGAGTAGCAGACAGGTGAATAGGGTTGACACTTTATTTCTATTCGTAAAACAGCATTACATTGATTAATCAAACAGATAAACTTATCTTATTTTAAACATTTATTTAGAAAAATGAATTAGTTATGTATTTTCAATACGTGCTAGAAAAATGGTTTCGAGCGATGAAGGTTGATGAAGAATATATGCAATTTTTATGGTCGCCATTATGATCTCATTGAGATATAATCTGTATTCATGTGCGATATGAAGGTGGGCGCATTTGGAAACTTTTCAGCGCCAGAATAGATATTCTTTTATTTCTATGTCATCTTCACGTTTCGAAATATCTCAGAAGAGAATGTCTCATTTTCCTATCTTGCTATCTGAACTGATATACTGCTCTGTCAAAAAGGAAAAAAACAAATAAGAAAATACCAAAACGTTTACAAACCAATAACCCGAGCTCAAAATCGATTAAACTAAGAGCAAAATATGGATGAGCGATACATTTACATTGAAACCTATGTTAGAGTACAAGAGAATAAGACTAGGTGTTCAAGAAGAGTAAGCCTCTTTTTCTTCATCGACGACATCCGCCATGTACATCTAGGTCACACCCAAGTAAACAGCAAGCCCTCAAAGTGAGAACCGAGTCATCATAGGGTTTACCAAGTACACTTCGGACACAGAAGGTAATATCTGTATGACCTGAGTGTATATATTATCAGTGTCTGTGAGAAATGACCTAAACAAGCATTGCCCCTTAACCACGTCACACTATCTTTGTACGTGACCTGCTGGCACAAACTAACCGGACATTCTATCCCAAGATTTTATAGATAGTTAGTTTCGGTTTAAACAAAAATATTTACACCTTATTCCCAGAGATGTTACACTTCAATATCTTATCTACAAAATGAAATCGGTTACATATTGTATAACAAAACAAAGCATTGAGTAATGGACATTTTTGCCAAGATGGGTTCCCTGTTTTTATTCATTTTCTATCAGAGTTTCTATAACCTTTTAACACCAAACATCAATGTTGTGAATTCCAGATTTACCATTAGGTCACATTTAACATTTGAGGTGAAATGTTACACGATTGTTTAGAAGCTTGTTCAAATTCCGCTTGTTCATGTTGCTTAAACATTTTTTATAATTCTCTTGGCTCGAATAATTTTACATTTGATCAATGTCTAAAATATAGTCCCACAATCAAGTAAAGTACACTTATCGAAATATGCTGATGTTGTCAACGAAACATACAAAATGCGACAGCCAAAACCTGACTCTTAGTCTAATTGAGAAATATTTTATATCCTAGTAAGATATGAAGATCAACGTATGCCCATCAGTGGGATTGCTTGTTGTGATTGATAATAATTGATTCGGTTCTCAATTTGAGGACGTGACATTTAATTGGATGTGACGTAGATAGACATGGCGATGAAGCAGAAGACGCTTATTCTTCCGGAACACATTATTCTCTTGTACTTTTTCACGGGTGTTCATGTAATTTTTTTCTTTATTCTAAGTTTGAAAGTAACATCCCTGCTTCTCCAACCTATGGTGTTTACATGTCGCAGTTGATTCGGTATTCCAGGGACTGCTCTAAATATCGGGATTTTGGATCGATGTCGACTGCTGACAAACAAACTAACAACACAAGAATTCGAGAGATGCAGGTTGAGCAGAACTATGGGCAAGTTTTATGGTCGCCATCTTTGTCTCATTGAGAAATATTCTGTATCTTTAAGTGATATGAAGATGGTCGTTTTTGAGTATGCTCATTAGTGTGTTTACTTGTTGTGATTGACAATGATACTCGGTTCTCATTTTGAGAACTTGATGTTTACTTGGATGTGACAAAGATTTACATGGCGGATGTCGTCGATGAAGCAGAAGACGGTTACTCTTCCGGAACACCGGGTCTTAATATCTTGTACTTTTGCAAGGGTCTCAATGTGAATCTTTCTTTTGTTCATATTTTGCCCCTGGTTTAATAGATTTTGAGTTTGGATTATGATTTTGTTAACGCTTCGGTATTCTCCTATTTATTTGCCCTTAGATTATGGGTTTGTTGACGCTTTATTTCTTTAGATAAATACTCTGTATAAGTCATATCCAAATTATATACGTCGACTCTATTACATACATAAGTGTGTCATAGACCTGTGACACCAGGTCTTATTCTCTTGTACTTTTACAAAAGTCTCCATGTAAATATTTCCTTTTATTCTTTTTATGCATCTAGTTTAATCGATTTTGGTTTTGTTAACGCTTCAGTATTCTCTATATTTTTTCAATTGTTGGCAGGTACAATACTAGTGACAATAAAATAAAATATCAACATAAAGATAACAATGTAAAACGAAACACAAAATTGTTAAACTTATATATTTGGTTTTATTTCCATTGCGTATGACATGAAATAGATTTCCGGTAATCATCCGATCAATCCGGCATCAATGAGGGCCTGGAGGGAGTCAATGGTATCGGATTCTGTAGGAACAAGAAACAATAGTGTCATACACAGCAGCAGTATATAATACGTTAATTCATATTTTATAGTATATTTACCATGGCATGATAAAGTAATAGGAATACATAAAAACTATGAAATGATATGTAAATGAAACGTGAACACTATTATGTAATTTTTTTTATCGGAAACTGAACACAAGATTAATGTATGTGACAGCAGAATTTGCTAAAACCATATTATAACAATATTAATAACATCATACAACACACCAGGTGTACCGTGGGACACACGCCCTGTAGTAACTTACTTATACACTGATCCTGGTGTTTGACATAGCCCTCACAACACACCAGGTGTTCCGCGGGACACACGCCCTGTAGTAACTTACTTATACACTGATCCTGGTGTTTGACATAGCCCTCACAACACACCAGGTGTTCCGCGGGACACACGCCCTGTAGTAACTTACTTATACACTGATCCTGGTGTTTGACATAGCCCTCACAACACACCACGTGTACCGTGGGACACACGCCCTGTAGTAACTTACTTTTACATTGATCCTGGTGTTTGACATAGCCCTCACAACACACCACGTGTTCCTTGAGACCGCGCCCTGTAGTAACTTACTTATACATTGATCCTGGTGTTTGACATAGCCCTCACAACACATCAATTGTTCCGTGGGACACACGCCCTGTATTAACTTACTTATACATTGATCCTGGTGTTTGACATAGCCCTCACAACACACCACGTGTTCCATGGGACACACGCCTTGCTGTATAACTGGTTTTACAACGGGTACTTGTTTGTAAGTAGTCACCGTCCTGTATGTAAAATGACATATAAGTAATAATCAGTTTCTGCATTTTAGTTCGATCTCATTTTAACAGCATCTCTTAATAGAAAAATAAATAAATAATAACTGCTTACACAATTTTCTTTTGAGATTATGTTTTAATATACATGTTGTTAGCTGACGAACAAACTTATAGCAATGGAATTCGAGAAATGCAAGCTGATGAAGATTATGGGCAATTTTTTTTATGGTCGCCATCTTGGTCTCATTGAGAAATATTCTCATTTTGAGGACTTTGTGGATCTTTCCTTTGTTCATATTTTGCCTCTAGTGTAATTGATTTTGAATTCGGATTATGGTTTTTTGACGCTTTAGTATTCTCTGATTTTTTCATTTATATAAACATTGCGAACGTCATGGTATTCGTTTTAAGTGAAACATTTGTTTATACCAAATATTTTGATATATCACACTTTGACAAACATCAATAAGGACGTTCTGCATCGACTTAACAGAACTATAGAAGCCATATATTTCCACGCAAATGTAAAAAGAGTTGATTTGATTTTGTAAGTATGAATTACAGAGTTATATCAGAAAACGGTAGCATTGTGTTGAGAAGCTAACTCTCAAACTTGTCTGACGTCACTTCACTAAAATAAGGCGCAAAAATAACATACCTCGTGTATCCACTATACGACTATCCACTCATTGATATCATTATATGATTTTTACTTTTAAGGCGTAAATTATGGACAATGAAATAATTTTCCTGGTGAATATCTTGCATCAATGACAAATGTGAAATAATACAGCCACATATCGACCATATTCGTTGGTATATAATGTGCTTAGAAATTGAAGAAAATAGAAATGGCATCAACATTAAATAAGTAAAAAAAGATATATAGAGGATCTTTCACGAGTCTCGATGTAATATGGAATTTATTAAACGAGTTAGATAATTTAATATGTCACGAGCCTTCAGACGAGTGACATATTAAATTATTTAACGAGTTTAATAAATTCCATATTACATTGATACGAGTGTAAGATTCTATTTATCACATAACTTATATTTTTGAGAAAATACACAAAAACTCTCAAATTAATTCTCTAAAAGAAAGACAAATTTCTTCTGTGACAGTACGATTTTCACTACCGAGACAATCATATGACGTCATTTGTTTATGAAGTCACAATAGTGTTATTACACGTGTGTAACACCATTTTTATGACATGGCCGTATGACATGACTGAACGGGTCAGTTATGTGATAAATATTTTTATGAAGAATTCACTTAACGACAATAAGTCACTGACCTGGATACGTTCACCATACCCTGGCAGTACACAGCGAACGGTCCGACAGTCGTATCCTCGTGGTCCGCACAATGGTGGACAGGTCCTTCCTTCTCCTCCCAAATCACCTTCGTAAACTGTTGTATTTCTATCGATGTAAAATTGGTCGACGAGACGGTCGGTTCTACCTCACAGCACCAGTTGGAGCTGAAAAGTAGAAAATAGTAGAAAAAAAATAGAAAATATCACAATAACTAGAAGTCGATTGCAGCTTGTAATACCCTAATTAAAAATATTTAAACGTTTTGTATTCGTTAATCCTTTTTTCTCTCTCTCTAATTTCAGCCAATAAATACTTACCTTGAACAATTTTTTTACTTGAAAATATTCATATATCTGGAAAGAAATACTGCAATCTGTAAACCTTTCTCACTGTAAGAGATTAAGCCCTTTTTGTCCGTTGTTAATATTGGCTTTCAAACTTGATAACTATGGTATCACATAACTTTCTTCAAGTGGCTGTCTTGATTAATTCACCATCTATGAGGAGTGCTAGCAAAAAGATGAAGATCAAACTGCAGCGACATAAAGTATACATTCAACACTGTATGATTTCCAAAAAGTATCGATTTTGGAAAAGAATACTAGTACCGTAAACGTCCTTAATTTGGCGCAATCAAATTTTAGCGCGTTGCCAGTTGTTGGCACTTTAGCGCAATGATAAACTTGCGCATGCCTGGTAATTACTACATAAACTCCAATTAGCGAAATCATATTTTAGCGTAATACTTTCAGCGCGAAAGCGCTAAAATAAGATAACCTCAAAAATATGAACTTTTACAGTATGCTGGTGTATCTGTTCAACCTATCAAGTTAACGAGGTAATTACACACGGACACAAGGAAGGAAACATACCAATTTCATCATAAACCCATAGAATTAGTTACGTCATTTAGATATTTAAAACCCCTAATGAATCAATATCCTTAGTTTATTCATATCTTTAAAACAGCAGATAGAATCTGACGACCAATCAAGTGAAATGTCAACATTCATACTTATCACCGGTCCTCTTTATGGTGCGTCCATCTGTCCTACAAAAAAGACCGAAAAGGACCGAAACACTAAAAACTAGTAGATTTCTTGTGCTACCAGTCATCTCTATAATGGTTGTATGCTGTATAAACTTTGATACCAATTCTTATCAAGTCAGATATTACATACACAACTGTAAAACCACGCCCGCTATCCGTTCATTGAGACGCCCGATATGGCACGGTTCAGAAGATACACATGTACATCATAT
The DNA here is from genome assembly GCA_947623455.1 of Mimachlamys varia. NCBI lineage: Eukaryota > Metazoa > Mollusca > Bivalvia > Pectinida > Pectinidae > Mimachlamys > Mimachlamys varia. The sequence goes on from OX392530.1 coordinate 8,096,739, forward strand.
TAATTTGAAATTATTCAATATTTGAAAATTACGAATGTAATTGAATCAAAAGGCAAGTGCACCTACCTTTCTGGATTTGGATATTTCTACTGTCCAGTTTGGTTTTCTCAGTCGTCAACTATAAGCTTCACTGATGAACCATTTTAGACCTGTAAAATTACAGAAGGACCGCATTATCTGAAGGCAATTAATAATATAAATATGATATCTCTGACTCATTGTTAGCCATTTTTGAAATTGAATTAAAGTAATATTACATTCACAAAACAGTTTTTTAGTTTGATTTTGTTTAGAATTTTACTGAAGGTTAGCTAGTTTATCAGTTGTAAGAATACCAACTATATATATATAGGCGTACTTACTCATTGTATAGTACATACACTAGATAACACCAGTGCTGAGACTACCACGATGAGGTCGACAGGTAAGACCATTATTGAATACAATTTAAAGGCCCAATATACGTTACTTCAGGAAATTTGCCAGTTGATGACCATGCAAAAATTAGCCTAAAACGAAGTAAACCTGAGCGGTAACTATCAAGAATCTCTTGACAGAAAAATCCAAAGAATTAAAAATAACTCAGGTGGGGACCACTTCAACAACAAGACGAAGGTAGAATACAGTTCAAAATGGACGCGTGTTTACAAATACTGAGTTTCAACTACTTCTGTACCGGTAACCGCGTAAGAATTCATCTTAAATGTTGCTGATATCAGTTAACCTTAACTAAATCTATAAATACAAAAAAGTTATAAGGCTTGATTTTCGCTTCAAGTTTTGCCGAAGTTACGTATAAATCAATTTGTTTGTTGTTTTTTTTCAGCAGATTTTAAAGTGAAACAGACAAATATGATCGCATAGTTTCTCACAAGAAGGGGAATATTTGTTCTGGAGTTATTGTTAATCAATTTAAATATGAATATGGAAAAAACACCATCATTGATATCCAGGTTACCCTACTCTCACCTAACTCGCTTAGAGCAAAGGTGAGCGTAACCCCTGGATATCGAGAAACATAAATATGCAGAAACACCTATAAGAATATCTTGTTTGCACATTTTTCTGTGCCATATGATAACACACTAAAATCAAAATAATTCAAGATTATGACACTTTATGTCTAAATAGTTCATATCCAAACCACTCAAAAAAGAAGTCGATACAATCATATAAAACGTTGAAATTTTACCAAAACTGGAATTTCATTAATTTTTCAAACTGTTGATGTGTATGAGCACATTAAACAGGAACAGGGGGGGGGGGGGACCTATGAAAGAGAAAAGGCGTCAATATTGATATTTATTTGTGTCGGTATTCAATACACAAACTACTTTCTCGTTTACCGGTTCTAATAAAATTCCATTATTTTAAAATCAAATCTTTTCATTATTGTTTCTTTGCAGTTTTCTTATTGGTCATACTTTTTGTATGCCATGTATATAGTCATGAGTTCCGAGGTCTCCATAAAATACTGGCTTCAGCGACAGGCAGAGACGTAAATAAGGCGGGAACGCGGGCCGCGGCAGCAGGAGGGGTATCGGCTGCTTCGGCGGCTGTCAGCGCCGCACTTACGGCGGTGAACCCAGTACTCGGGGCGGCTTCAGTGTTCCTCGCTCCATTGACTGACGGCATTGTGCAACTTGAGAAGCAATTTATGTCATATCTTAGTGAAAATTTGTTGGGAGATCATCCATTTGTAAGTAGGATATGCTATCTTTTGGTATTGATATATATTTGTATAAGATATAACACCCTTTTCCTGTATTCCCGTTTGTTTGATCATATCGATGTTGTTGTCGGTGATTTCTGATATTGATGTATTCAGTAGGTTTTCCTTTAATGTCGCGTTAATTGATATGCTACGGTCAGAGATAAACCAGGTTTAAGCCACCAAAATAAAAATAATCCTTATTTAACAGTTTATTTACTATTAAATAACAAATAATATATGAAATCTAACGACCAATCTCTCCTAATATGATAATAGCAACTGTTCTCATAATTTCTCACTAATGGGGCATAATTGTTCAATGTAATGTCCTGCAAAATGTCTTATTCCGATAGGATGATTGAAATTTTGGATTCCTATCTTTTGGCCCCTAGCATCACTGAAGAGTCCTAGGAGGGCTACTGCATACTGTATCTATTACTAAATTTAAGAGGTGCAGCACACCTGTGTGTTACGTCATCTTCAAATCCGTATAGGGCAGAGTAAAGGTGTACAAGACTCCCTTGATATATAAACAGGGCTCTGATCCGATAGAACAGGTACAGCTTATATATACAGATGTACATACTAACAATAGTATATGTTTTAAAGTATCTAGGCCTATAATGTTTTGTAGAGATATTTAGAATGAAAGGATGCATCATGATAAAAATTTGTACACAGAGAAGTTTCTAGCATTCTGTCACTAAGTAAACACTGACAATATCCCCAATATTCGTTAACGCTTGTGTTCACAAATAAATTACTACATAGTAATAGAAAAAATATGTATCTAAAATTCGTGTAGTATCTCAAAGATTGCATTTATTTAATTTGAAACTCCCTTCAGTGTTAGGGTAATTTATCTGACAGAATTTAACAGTTGTTTTATTTATCAAAAGTATCTTGGACCCGATAATCCTTCAACACGACACATATATTAACAGAATACTGCAAGTGTTGCTTAATACAATACCATTTTTCCTTGCACTTCTCTTGTTCAACCCGGACACCTCTTTATAGGACCGCAAGCTCTGTTAACTCAGAGAAAATGACATAACAAGGTATTGGCGGAAAAGGGCTCATTTCTTCGATGGCCGAATATTTATTTTACTTATTTTTTTTTTAGAAAATTGAACACATTTTAAAATTGCATTTTTATTAGTAAAGGTGCGGCCTATAAATAAAGCGCCTACACCTATAAATTAATCGCCATGTTCAAAAAGTGCTGCGAGCCGGCTGCCCCAACCTGAATTAGGGAGGTAGGCATTGATCGAATAGTTTTCTCCTCTTAAAACTTATAATCAAATATGGTGATTAACATGATTATTTTTTCTTCTAATAATCAAATAATAGAGCCAGCCTCCTTAGTGCACACAAACGACTAATTATCAACCATATATTTGCCGTTATGTTGAACCCTTATTGATATTGATCTTGTAGCACACAGTTCTGGGCCGAGGTGTGAGGATCCACGCCTCAGGTACCACCGTGTCTATATTAGACGTAGGAAGTGGAGTAACAGTGATCGGCACAGGTGCCACAGTGGACGTAAGGAATTTTAAACAACCTTTTAGACCTTTTATAACACATTCTGGTATGTAAACAAGCCAAACTATTTCTATCTAACGATGTACTAGCATTACAACAAAATCAAATTAAACCAAGAGCAAAATAAATCAGAGAATACCGAAGCGTTAACAAAATCATAATCCGAACTGAAAATGATTAAACCAGGGGCAAAATGTGAACAAAGCAAATGTTTACATGGTCATGGAACCCTTGTTAAAGCACAAGAGAAAACCACCAGGTGTTCCGGAAGAGTAAGCGTCTTCTGCTTCATCGACGACACCCGACATATATATCTTTGTCACATCCAAGTAAACATCAAATTCTTAAAATGAGAACCGATTATTGTTGTCAATCACAACAAGTAAACACACTAATGAGCATACTCAAAAACTCCATCTTCATATTACTTAAAGATACAGAATATTTCTCAATGAGACAAAGATGGCGATCATAAAACTTTTCACATCAGTTTCTTGACTTTAATAAATCCCCAGTTGATCCCTAGTATAAAGATACTTACTAGACAGCAATAATGTAGGAACATTCTTTAAAAACAGAACTGCATCTGTCGAAACGTTCCATACTATTTTAAAATTGTACACGTCCTTTTTAAATATCACAACAAATTTTACACAACCCCAGAAACCAATATTTTTCTTATTTAGATTTTTGTTTTGTTTCAAATGTCTGTACGACTGTTGTAGGAGGCCATGAGTATGGCGACACAGAAGTACGTCACCACACTGCTAGAGATGGGATTTATCAGCAAGGACGACCTACACCTGGCACCGATTCTCACCACCACTGAAGGTAGGGTGTGACAAAGGCAATCCTGTTTCCAAATATGTTTGCTCAATGTAAAGTTCTAGAATCCAACATTCAAAACCATGTCACTACAAATCAGCAATAGATAACCAAAGTATAAACCAGATCGTAAACAGAATTCGAAAGCAATTTACTAGGCAGGCAAATATGTACGAACGATATGTTGACATTTAGACCCATCAAATTGGACAAATAGGAGACGTGGGCCCGTATTCATGAAACCGTCCTCATGCTCAAGCATGGATTCCGTGCTCAAGTCAGCTTTCTTAAAACTCTCCTTAATCATGTCGAAGAGTCCAAAAGTCAACGTAAATGTTAAAAACAGATTTTAGCTTCATGTCTCTTCAACTTTTTTCTAAAACTTTGACAAAGTTAAATTTTTTAAATAGTTATAGCCAGAACAAGAAATAAGGCTTGAGCACGAAATCCATGCTTGAGCATGAGAACGGTTTCATGAATACGGGCAATGGTGTTTCAAAAGGGCAAACGTAGTCTACTTCATCAACAATATAAAATATTTCATCGTCGGAAACCCACTGTGTACTTCTCTGACGTTTGCATACGTCAGAGAAGTGTACCGTGGGTTTCCGACGATGAAAATATGTCAACTTAGATAAAATTCAGTTTCATCCATGACATCATAGATTGATGAGCACAGAGCACAACCAACACCATACATAATGCGTGGCCCCAGAAAACTTCATTATCAGATAAACAATTATTGTTACACTATAAATGAGGATTATTGTATTTGTATATTTCTATTTTAATGAACTATAAGTTTAAGAGTTTGCCTGTTTATATTGGGATATAATGTTTTATGTGCTGGTTTAGTGCCATGCGGAGATGCCTACCCAAAGTCGTTCTGTGAGGACCAGAAACGACAGGGCTTCTGTTCCCCTCGTAGTGCCTACGCCAGCTTCATGGCTGACAACTGTTACGCTACATGTAGGTGAGTAGGGCAACCATTATCTTAGTACTTCTGAATTACAGTTAACGTACATATTTTAGTGGGTATATTATTCTAGCTAATTTCGTGCTGAAATTAAAGGCCCAATATACGTAACTTCAGGGAAATTTTCGTGATTCTGAAAAATACTGAAAAAAAATCCAGTTGATAACCATGCAAAAATAAGCCTAAAACGAAGTAAACCTGAGTGGTAACTAACAAGAAACTCTTGACAGAAAAATCCAAAGAATTGAAAATAACTCAGGTGGGGCCCATTTCAACAACAAACCGAAGGTAGAAGACCGTTCAAAATGGACGCGTGTTTACAAATACCGAGTTTCAACTGCTGCTGTACTGGTAACCGGTAATTCATCTTGAATATTACTGATATCAGTTAATCTTAACCAAGTCTATAGATATAATAAGTTATTAGGCTTGATTTTCGCTTCAAGTTTTGCCGAAAGTTACGTATATTGGGCCTTTAAAAAAAACACATACACACATAGGCAAACATAAGTAAGCTAAGGTGACACAGGACTAGCAGTCTGGTTGGTAAGATTGTACACAGTTAATTTAAGCCGTTTCAGTCAATAGTCAACCCTCGTGGTGTTGAGACCAACCAGCTGAACTATTTCCCAATGCAAGAAGCCACGGGAAATAGCTTACCAGGTTGGTCTCAACACCGAAGGAAAACAGTTTTGACTATTGACTGAAAAGACATGAATTAATTGTTTTGTTACATGTATACCTTTAATTCAAAGGTATAGAGTTTTGTACCATGTTCATCACTCATTTCATCGTAAATTCTTTTGCTCCACAATATTTCTTTTGAATTTAGCATGTTAACTCTCTATTTTACAATCTTCACGTTCTGACAACTTGTCACAAAATGCCATCTGCATGTAAACAAAACCCTTTAATCAAGGTCATAATTGTTTCAGTCAATTTAGTCAAAATTATTGAGTACATAATTTGTATGTATCTTTTTATAGAGAGAGCCTGTAACTCAAATTTGTATTGATTAATGCATACATTAGAAGGACTTATGCTAACTATATAACGACTTGAATCGTTATTACTGATCTTACCAAAACACTTAAAACTCCCGATTTCCTTTTGCAGGGGAGGATGCTGAAGATGTATCTGAAGAATTATGCAGATTCACCAACATTGCAGTGTCATATACAGAAAAATACAATACTTCCATGATCATTGTATGTGTGTTAAGAGTTTTTCTCGTGTTGTAAGTCGTAAAACGAGTTTCTTTTTTGATGGTCTGCTTCAAATTCATGTAACCATTGGAAAAAGATACACACATACTCATTTAATTTCATCAAAAATATCAGTTTATACAGAAGTTCATCAAAACTGTAATCCGAACTCAAAATCGATTAAACAAGGAACAAAATATGAATAAAGAAAAGATTTACACGAAATAAATAAAAGACAATTGAAAAAAACATACTGCAACTGGCTCAAAATATCTGTTTAAGTAGGTACATATACATGTTGGTTAATACATAAACCCGTGGACCTTCAGACATGCACGTATGTACATCTTCACCATTGATGTTCAAACCATCAGTGCTTCTACTACCACCAATTGTCCTCAACAGTACGGCCATTAGCTCCCGGGCCGAATGTGTGAATAGCAAACTTCAAAACATGTATTAGAGCATCCCCAATATACAGGGGTTAGCTCATCTGTCATGACAAATCTGAAGTCACTGTTTGATTGGTCACAAGTAATATCGCTCAGCCAATTGCTAGGCTGATGCCTGTCCTTTGAAGAGGTCAAAGGAGCCACAATCGACTTCAAAGTCTGTCATTTTTTATTGTAACGTGACTGCGAGATTCTTTTGGTGTACATTAAAGTATGAACAACTGTTCTTACCTCATCAACAAAGTGTTGCACACTGAACCTCCAGTTTTTCTATAAGATATTCCAGGGGTGTAGACAGCCTAGGTGAGCGTTACCCGGTATATCCAGGTTTGGCACAGATGTTATTTGTGGAACCATAGACAAATACATGGCTATGGGTTGACCACAAATACAGTTCAGATGTTATTTGTGGAACCATAGACAAATACATGGCTATGGGTTGACCACAGATATAGCTTCGATGTTATTTGTGGAACCATAGACAAATACATGGCTATGGGTTGACCACAAATACAGCTCAGATGTTATTTGTGGAACCATAGACAAATACATGGCTATGGGTTGATCACAGTTATAGCTCAGATGTTATTTGTGGAACCATAGACAAATACATGGCTATGGGTTGACCACAGATATAGCTCAGATGTTATTTGTGGAACCATAGACAAATACATGGCTATGGGTTGACCACAGATATAGCTCAGATGTTATTTGTGGAACCATAGACAAATACATGGCTATGGGTTGACCATAGATATAGCTCAGATGTTATTTGTGGAACCATTGACAAATACATGGCTATGGGTTGACCATAGATATAGATCAGATGTTATTTGTGGAACCATAGACAAATACATGGCTATGGGTTGACCACAAATACAGCTCAGATGTTATTTGTGGAACCATAGACAGATACATGGCTATGGGTTGACCACAGATATAGCTCAGATGTTATTTGTGGAACCATAAACAAATACATGACTATGGGTTGACCACAAATACAGCTCAGATGTTATTTGTGGAGCCCTAGACAAATACATGGCTATGGGTTGACCACAAATACAGCTCAGATGTTATTTGTGGAACCATAGACAAATACATGGCTATGGGTTGACCACAGATACAGCTCAGATGTTATTTGTGGAACCATAGACAAATACATGGCTATGAGTTGACCACAGATACAGCTCAGATGTTATTTGTGGAACCATAGACAAATACATTGCTATGGGTTGACCACAAATACAGCTCAGATGTTATTTGTGGACCATAGACAAATACATGGCTATGGGTTGACCACAGATATAGCTCAGATGTTATTTGTGGAACCATAGACAAATACATGGCTATGGGTTGACTATAGATATAGCTCAGATGTTATTTGTGGAACCATAGACAAATACATGGCTATGGGTTGACCACAGATATAGCTCAGATGTTATTTGTGGAACTATAGACAAATACATGGCTATGAGTTGACCGCAGATATAGCTCAGATGTTATTTGTGGAACCATAGACAAATACATGGCTATGGGTTGACCACAGATATAGCTCAGATGTTATTTGTGGAACCATAGACAAATACATAGCTATGAGTTGACCACAGATATAGCTCAGATGTTATTTGTGGAACCATAGACAAATACATGGCTATGGGTTGACCACAGATATAGCTCAGATGTTATTTGTGGAACCATAGACAAATACATGGCTATGAGTTGACCACAGATATAGCTCAGATGTTATTTGTGGAACCATAGACAAATACACGGCTATGGGTTGACCACAGATATAGCTCAGATGTTATTTGTGGAACCATAGACAAATACATGGCTATATGGGTTGACTACAGATATAGCTCAGATGTTATTTGTGGAACCATAGACAAATACATGGCTATGGGTTGACCACAAATACAGCTCAGATGTTATTTGTGGAACCATAGACAAATACATGGCTATGGGTTGACCACAGATATAGCTCAGATGTTATTTGTGGAACCATAGACAAATACATGGCTATGAGTTGACCACAGATACAGCTCAGATGTTATTTGTGGAACCATAGACAAATACACGGCTATGGGTTGACCACAGATATAGCTCAGATGTTATTTGTGGAACCATAGACAAATACATGGCTATGGGTTGACCACAGATATAGCTCAGATGTTATTTGTGGAACCATAGACAAATACATGGCTATGAGTTGACCACAGATACAGCTCAGATGTTATTTGTGGAACCATAGACAAATACATGGCTATGGGTTGACTAGATATAGCTCAGATGTTATTTGTGGAACCATAGACAAATACATGGCTATGGGTTGACCACAAATACAGCTCAGATGTTATTTGTGGAACCATATACAAATACATGGCTATGGGTTGACCACAAATACAGCTCAGATGTTATTTGTGGAACCATAGACAAATACATGGCTATGAGTTGACCACAAATACAGCTCAGATGTTATTTGTGGAACCATAGACAAATACATGGCTATGGGTTGACCACAGATATAGCTCAGATGTTATTTGTGGAACCATAGACAAATACATGGCTATGGGTTGACTACAGATATAGCTCAGATGTTATTTGTGGAACCATAGACAAATACATGGCTATGGGTTGACCACAGATATAGCTCAGATGTTATTTGTGGAACCATAGACAAATACATGGCTATGGGTTGACCACAGATACAGCTCAGATGTTATTTGTGGAGCCATAGACAAATACACGGCTATGGGTTGACCATAGATATAGCTCAGATGTTATTTGTGGAACCATAGACAAATACATGGCTATGGGTTGACCACAAATATAGCTCAGATGTTATTTGTGGAACCATAGACAAATACATGGCTATGGATTGACCACAAATACAGCTCAGATGTTGTTTGTGGATTCATAGACAAATACATGGCTATGGGTTGACTACAGATATAGCTCAGATGTTATTTGTGGAACCATAGACAAATACATGGCTATGGGTTGACCACAAATACAGCTCAGATGTTGTTTGTGGATTCATAGACAAATACATGGCTATGGGTTGACTACAGATATAGCTCAGATGTTATTTGTGGAACCATAGACAAATACATGGCTATGGGTTGACCAGATATAGCTCAGATGTTATTTGTGGAACCATAGACAAATACATGGCTATGGGTTGACTACAGATATAGCTCAGATGTTATTTGTGGAACCATAGACAAATACATGGCTATGGGTTGACCAGATATAGCTCAGATGTTATTTGTGGAACCATAGACAAATACATGGCTATGGGTTGACTACAGATATAGCTCAGATGTTATTTGTGGAACCATAGACAAATACATGGCTATGGGTTGACCATAGATATAGCTCAGATGTTATTTGTGGAACCATAGACAAATACATGGCTATGGGTTGACCACAGATACAGCTCAGATGTTATTTGTGGAACCATAGACAAATACATGGCTATGGGTTGACCACAGATATAGCTCAGATGTTATTTGTGGAACCATAGACAAATACATGGCTATGAGTTGACCACAGATATAGCTCAGATGTTATTTGTGGAACCATAGACAAATACATGGCTATGGGTTGACCACAGATATAGCTCAGATGTTATTTGTGGAACCATAGACAAATACATGGCTATGGGTTGACCATAGATGTAGTTAACACTTCAAAGTAGCACCAAAATAATACAACTACCACCATTCTTTTCAATCCAGTTTTTATTTTCATATCTTGAAATCTTCTCTTACAAAACTGACATCAGCAAATAGTTACTGATAAAAGCAAACAATAGTTCTGTTTTATAAAGAAATAAAGATTAATATCTAGTATTAACAAAAATTAACATTATGAGTTTTGTATATTAACACAGTTTGTCTTGGTGGCATAATAAATAATAATGAATTGCAAAACAAATGATATTTTGTAATATAAACAATGATATGATTCCTTATAGTATTAATCAAGAGAAATGCTGATGATGAAAAACATCTTTTAAGTAGTTTTAATTTTTGCTTTGTATATGAAATAATGTTAACTTATCATTATTGTAAAACAACGGGACACAAGACAGTAACACAAACACTCAAAGATTGGCTTAACTCATTCACCCCTGAAGACACATTCAAAATCCACTTAATACGAATCTTCAGGGGTAAGTGACTTAATGATATGGGGTTATCCGCATCAGTCTTAGCTCTCAAAGAAATACTCAATACAAGGAAAAGTTCACCTAGTTCTATTATTTGCCTTTTCGACCTTTGCAATGAAGTTGAAATGTAGATAAGTAAGTAGACTATCTTAAATACACCTTAAGGGGAAACTGACGCAAGTGGAAGTGTATTTTACGGGTAAATGGTGAATACTGACAAGGTGAAATTCGGTAACAGTCTTTTCTCTAAATAAACTTGTGTAAACAACTACAAAATAGCAGGATTTTGCCAGCAAAACATTCTACATGTAACTAATCACAAACACAACACCAAGATGTATATATTAATATTTGGCCTCGTCATGCTGAGTTATAACAATATGGGAACAGGTTAGACGATAATAGAATAAATACTCTCACTTCCTTGAACACTCCACTCTCACTTCTCTGAACACTCCACTCTCACTTCTCTGAACACTTCCCTCTCACTTCTCTGAACACTCCATTCTCACTTCTCTGAACACTTCCCTCTCACTTCTCTGAACACTCCGCTCTCACTTCTCTGACCACTTCACTCTCACTTCTCTGAACACTCCACTCTCACTTCTCTGAACACTTCCCTCTCACTTCTCTGAACACTCCATTCTCACTTCTCTTAACACTTCCCTCTCACTTCTCTGAACACTCCACTCTCACTTCTCTGAACACTCCACTCTCACTTCTCTGAACACTCCACTCTCACTTCTCTGAACACCCCACTCTCACTTCTCTGAACACTCCACTCTCACTTCTTTGAACACTCCACTCCCACTTCTCTGAACACTCCACTCTCACTTCTCTGAACACTCCACTCTCACTTCTCTGAACACTCCACTCTCACTTCTCTGAACACTCCACTCTCACTTCTTTGAACACTCCACTCCCACTTCTCTGAACACTCCACTCTCACTTCTCTGAACACTCCACTCTCACTTCTTTGAACACTCCACTCTCACTTCTCTGTAGACATTCTACATATAATACTTGTAAGTTCTACAGAGGCTTGTATCTGGATAACAACAACCACAAACAAATCATATGTCTTAGGAAACACATACAAGTTATGTACAATATATGAAAATGAAATTAGCTGCATCTTTTTTCTAACAACGATCACAATATATTATATGATATTGGCCTCTCTTTCCCATTAAATATTTTAACGAGCTATGAACATTTTAATTACAACCCTGTATACAAAGATATAAATGTCTTACAGATAGATAAATTTTTGGTACAAAACAATAACTTCAAAGTAATCAAACGTTCTGAAGATACATTATATTTAAATTTCACTTGATAAATTGACCTGACAAATTCTTAAAAAAAAAAATCTGAACTTAAAATAGGTTACTTATTTGAGAACTAGAAGTACCCATGTAAATTTCTGTGATACACTGCCATACGGAACATATCTTGCCTACATCAAACAAGAAAACAACCTTTAATGAAATTCTATGATATTAGGTGTCAAACATATCAAATGTACATTATTCTTAACGTCACAATCCCGTGTTGAAATGTTTACGTTGGGCCTCACAAAAACACGCACAACAAAACTAGATTTATTTCAATACAAAAATGTAATGAATGGTAACTCTTTTATTCTGGCTTTTAACCTTTTAATTTTGAATTTAAAAATTTTGAAACTGAACCATCATTTTTGGCTATTGAGGCGTCCGAGGACAGTTGTTGGCTGTATCAGGTAAATTTGACATTGTGTCCTGAAGGACCAACAAACTAGACTAGTATATACAAGTATGTATGTAAGTTTAAGAGTATTATAAAGATTTTTTCCAGTATTCTTCTGGTAAGTAACAATAAATTCTATGATACTGAACTGATGTATAATTCTTGGCACTGCCCAGTATACAGTCTATCTGCATTTTTACATTCAATCTCCAAAAATCATGATTTAAAGCATAGTTATTCTTTTAGTTTTTAGTATCCTGCCTCTGACCCCTACATGTTTAAATCAGACTTGACCAGTCTTTGATTTTATAAGGTTCCAGCGTGACTTTGGGGGTGTAGAGGTTAAACAAGACAAGTTTTTTTTTAGAATTTTTCCTGAAGAACTGAAGTCAGAATTAACACAGGCGTATAACTGGTCGGCTGTGACACAAGGTCTAGTTAATGACCAGGGGAAAATACTGAACTCCTGATGAATTAAGATCAGCAAGGTTTTCTTGTCATACAGTATAACACTGGGTTAAAAACTGAACCTTTAGTTTCTTTGCAATAATTACATACAACCTCCTATCACTCTGAATGTCAACAATCAACTTCGCCTTGGTTCTTTGCGTGCATCTTCTTTGATTTTCAAGTGCATCAGCTCCATACACGATGTTGAGTCTTCTTTACTGTCATGGCCACCAACTATGAAAAATCACAAAATGTTGCAAATTTTACTTTCTATATTAAGTGTTTGAATATCTATCTAAGGTAAATGTGGCACCCTGTTAGATTAAGTTATTTATTTTATCTTTATATATTTGAGAATTAGATAAAATAAATCTAAATCTAACCAGTATTGTTTAAATGTTTTGTGTAATTACGTGCCATCCGTTTTAATCCGTAATCCGTGCTTGAAAAAGTTTTGCATTACTTCATTTAGAAATGTCACATATTTCAATACACATAACAGTGAAGGCTGCGGAAAAATCAGAAACAAGTACGCCAAAATTTGTGTTCATAGAACCATTCACCTAAGTCAAAGATTTACTTTCATGACAATAAATATAACATATATATAAACTGACCGTCATCTTGGATGATTTTCTTCAGGTATTCAGCCATGAGGGTCTTCAGAGCTCTCTTGTAGGGTGGTCCCATCTTGTGTGGAAACACGACCGACGTGTCCACCACTGTGTTGTGCAGCAACTGTAGTAGAAACATAGTTTAGATAAAAACATACAAACGCTTGATTTACAAACATAGTTTAGATATAACATACAAACGCTTGATTTACAAACACAGTTTAGATATAACATACAAAAGCATGATTTACAAACACAGTTTAGATATAACATACAAACGCATGGTTTACAAACACAGTTTAGATATAACATACAAACGAATGGTTTACAAACACAGTTTAGATATAACATACAAACGCATGATTTACAAACACAGTTTAGATATAACATACAAACGCATGATTTACAAACACAGTTTAGATATAACATACAAAAGCATGATTTACAAACACAGTTTAGATATAACATACAAACGCATTATTTACAAACACAGTTTAGATATAACATACAAACGCATGATTTACAAACACAGTTTAGATATAACATCCAAACGCATGATTTATAAACACAGTTTTGATATAACATACAAACGCATGATTTACAAACACAGTTTAGATATAACATACAAACGCTTGATTTACAAACACAGTTTAGATATAACATACAAACGCATGATTTACAAACACAGTTTAGATATAACATACAAACGTATGATTTACAAACATAGTTTAGATATAATATACAAACGCATGATTTACAAATGGAACTGTTTAAACTCTGAAGTTGGCTATGTGCACGATCATATAAATATTTGCTGCTGTTTTTTTTTTTGTTCATTTGAAGCTTTGATTAGTTTATGAAAGAGTTTGACAAAGCTAACAGATACAGAAAATTGCAAGAAATTGACTGCAACATAAACTGGCACAGTGCTCTTCCCCTATTTATCTTGTACTAGCTATTTTCAGCTCAAACTGGGTCGCTAACTCATTCATTCCTGAAGACACATCTGGTTGGAAAAGTTCGCTATGAAGATTCCAGGAAGAGTAAGTAAAACAAATACATGGTTTTAAGTCCAGACCTAAAATCCATTTGGTGTCGGAGCTTATAGTTCAAGCCCAGACCTATAATCCATTTGTTGTCGGAGCTTATAGTTCAAGTTCAGACCTATAAACCATTTGACGTCGGAGCTTATAGTTCAAGCCCAGACCTATAAACCATTTGATGTCGGAGCTTATAGTTCAAGTCCAGACCTATAATCCATTTGGTGTTGGAGCTTATAGTTCAAGTTCAGACCTATAGACCATTTGGCGTCGGAGCTTATAGTTCAAGTACAGACCTATAAACCATTTGGTGTGCGAGCTTATAGTTCAAGTTCAGACCTATAAACCATTTGGAGTCGGAGCTTATAGTTCAAGTTCAGACCTGTAATCCATTTGGAGTCGGAGCTTACCCTGACAGCAGAGAAATCACTCTCCAGACTGTGTCCCATGATGATGGTTCGGTCCGAAAAGAGGCTGAGCAGTACAGCCTGTACGTCCCTCAACGTGGTAGTCACTTCTTTCAGATCCTCCTCTGTCAGGCCACTAAACCTGTTTACAAACAGCCAGGTTTTACAATCATTATGAGAGAGTCAGTAATGAGAGGGACAATATTTTACAATGGAAATATTCAAACATGGCCAAGTTAATTCCGAATCTGATCTTATGATTGGATTTGATCATGAAGGTTAATATTGACCTGCCCATCCCCATTTTATCAACCTATACCATTGATTCCTACAACCTATTTCCCTCAATTCTATCTATTACAAAACTCCATTCAATTTGTTTAACGATTGAAAAATAAATTTGCATTTCTATCATTTACCATTTTTATTTTTGAACTTATAAGGCAAGCAATTTTATTTGCCAATGTAATACATACAGACATGTTACAAGTCTTCAAATCTTCAAATACAGATCAATATTACTGTAACTTAACTGGTTGGTCAAAACACAGTTTGTTACAATCACTACAAACAGCAGTGTAAAGATTATCCCTTAATTGCTAGAGAGGGTCGCTGTATCTTAACTGGTTGGTCAAAACACAGTTTTTTACAATCACTACAAACAGCAGTGTAAAGATTATCCCTTAACAGGTCGCATTTGTTTATTGCGATCCAAACTGATGAACCTGACAACATTTGTTCCTTAGGTAAAGAGGTAATGTAATCTAATGCTGCTTTTAGGCAAGCCTTGAGAAAGCGTTGATTCAACTGGATACAGAACTGAGCTTAAGTCACTAAAGTAACCATGCCTACCTCGTGTTATAGTCCACCACAGCAGCATCTGGTTTGACGAGTGTTTCGTACACACAGTCATTTTCTGGGTCAGTCACAGTCACTCGTGCCAACTCTATTCCAAACTTTGTGTACACCTGAAATTGGGGGGAAATATATCTAAGCTGAAGAAATTATATATAATTTACATACATTTTTTTCATTAAAGAATTCATATATCTTCACAGGCAATATGTCTTTAAGTTAAATTTGGTAAAATTTCATATTATATCATTTGAAATTAATGTGATTTCATATTTTAGTCATCTTTATAAATGCTAATTTTATGATATGGTTGTCAGATGAATTTCCTGTGAAATATTTATGTGAAAAAAAGTTCATGTGAAGAAATATTGGCTTTGTAATCTGTTGTTAGATAATTCATCCCGATAGAAGAACCAGAAGAGCACTTAGGAATGCAAAAGGATGTCAAATATAAATTGACTTTTTTAAAAAATATTATTTTACCATTTCACAGTCCATCGCAAACACTCCGTAATCTCCATCACAGGGTGGTGAGCAGGGTAATGTCTTCATATACCCAGACAGGGTCTCCCACTTATTGGTCTCGTGGACATGGCCCTGCAACCAAAACACAACAAAATATAGATTTATCCTGAAACCATTCACATATATTGTACCGGTCTGTTAAAACACAAGATATGTGATCAAGGTTCCTTAACTATAAGTGGATTGACCAGTTAAGTTCCATTCCACAGTGGACTACATTGGAATTAAAACAAAGCTACCAGCCCTTTAACGCACTTCATACAGCCCAATGCACATTTTATATCCAAGGCCCTTAATTTTAACTAAATTTCTTTTTGTTATATTTTTCAAATGCCTAAGTTTTGGTAAATCTCTTCAGGTAACAAAATATGCTAAATACTTGCAAGACTTTTGATGAAAAATTTTGAATAAAAGATATTCCTGAAGTTTAAAGAATTTTCGTGTGCAACTAGGTGCTGCAATGACAACTTGATGTAAAACTGGTTCAATGACAAAGAGAGGACATTTCCTTCCACAAGTTTATTACCTTGGCAATCTGACAACCATCTGACGATAGGTCACCTTGACAACACGTATATCTGGTGTCGATCATACCAGCAACTGAAATCACCAAAAATCTTTATAAGCTACAAGTTAACATGACATTGACTAACTGAACAATTTCACACAGATCCCTACCTTATCAACAGGAAACGCCGTCAAAGAATATCTGCACTTTCATAATTAGTTTTATCTAAATTCATTCCTTGCTAACTAATTGATTTTTCATAAAGAATTTCATTTTCTATTTCAATACCATTTGGTTTTTCATTAACTACTGAATTTTTCATTAATGAATTTATTTTTCGATACCCTAGTATATTTTTCATATACTATTTGATTTTTCATTGACTAAATTATTTTTCACTCAGTAATCTATTTTTCTTTCACTATTTGAATTCTCATGAATCGCGAGCTAATGGACCTCCTGTTGATGTTTTTAGACTATGGTCTATATCTCCTGAGAGAGAAGACTTACCACGTTTTTTCCATGCCTTTCCCCAGTGAAACGTACATTCCTCTTTGTTGGCGTATGTTCCGTTGGGGTACACAGTAAACATCTTGCCACATCGGATACAAAGTTTCTCGTAGTCTGTGAAAACATGTCTTTAATTATCACCTTGTACACAAAAATAGATATATCATGAATATATACAAAACTTTTCATACTGTTGCCCAAGAGATCCATATAAAACTATCCTGTATACTATAGCATAATTATTACTCTCATGAAATTCACAATATAATCAAAACAAAGAATTCATCTATGCATGTCAGTTGTGAACTTCAAATTCAATTTGTTGTAAGAGATTTACATATAAATTATTTTGAGAAGACGACAGTTGACGTACTTGTTGGTTTGGATGACTGAACATTGATTTTCTTCCTTGGCTCGACGTGGAACACTGCTGAGCCTGATACAGTAGGAGAGGGCCTAGGAAACCCGTTTTCCTTCATCTGTTCCTCTGTCAGAATATACCGGGTCAGGCGTTTGTACAAATCAGCACCTGAAAATCAAAATCACATTTACAGTTGTGATACACAACATTTACAAGTCAATTATAATGATCTAATAATTTTCAAAATGAAAATGATAAAACATCACATTCATAAATAAAATAAAGTTATTTCAAAACAGAATTCTTGACTTAAAACTGTAAAATGTTTAACAATGATATTTACCTTTAAAGTTTTCCTCTTGTAATTTGGAACCACCCCCAGAACGGTTAATTGTAAAAGTAGTCTTGGTTGCATTCTTTCCCCCAAGAATTTGCTCATGTGACAGTTGGAATACAGTTTGCTTTGGCTTCTTTGAGTTTGATGGGCCAGCCTGCTCCGATCGAAGTCTCTTGATGGTGTTGACGGCGACATTGAGGTAGACAGTCTTACTGGAAGCTCTCTTATAGACCGCGGACTCCTCCTGCTGGCCCTACAGTACAGAACACCTACTTCATGCTCAACTGTGTGGGACATTTCAGCATTGGACTGTTACCAAATGGTAGTATACAGTCGATCTGAATACAATTTGGGTGACAGATAAATGGAATGTTGTCTTTTAGGCATACTATTTACAATGTATTTCCCACCCAAATTGTATTCATATCAACTGTATACTACCATTTGGTAACAGTTAAATGCTTATCTTGAAATTCAATCAAAAAGCTTTTTTAAACTGCAGCTATTATCACAAGATCACCATCTTGTAATCAGTGAAAGTTGTAAAATAAAAATATGTTCATTAAATACAAACCTAGATTAATTATTGATCATATGATTATCGGCATACCCCTATATCATAAGCCAAAAAACGCTGTTTCCGTTTTTGTCCTGACTTATTGATGTTTTACTTGAAAAAAGTGGGTTAACGATTGATTTACCATTACACTGGAAGTATACATGCCCCCCTTAATGTACCACATGACTGCCAAATTTAAATCATTTTAATTTTTTCAGGAAATTTGCATCTCTGAAACGGCGTATTGCATTAACACTAACACTACACTAAATCATGCTGGCTATGTTACATACATGGATATATATATATACATGTATTACAAACCCTATCAAATGCTTCCTTTTCAGAATCGTAAATTTTGAGACATTCGTCGATGATGAGATTTAGATATCGTTGACGGATGTTTAGTGGCACCTTACTTCCAAACTCTGATGGAATTGTTGGTCTTGCCAAGTTAGACTGAAAATGAAAACAAAATAATCATTTTATAAAAGCCTTTCAGAATAGATCATGCCACATACAAAAAAAAAAGCAAAATAAATGTATGATCATATGGATTTGTTTTCTATATTCCTCAGAATTTCTCATTTCTATTACATGTATGAAATCCTATCTCAGACAGGTACCCAGTTTGCAGAAAACTTCAACATTAAGAAGCAGTTAAACATCTTTAAGAATCCTTCTTCTACTGTACACAAATTCAGTTTTATATCTAAACAGTTGTATATATATAATTACCTCCCCTTGACGTTTATTTTGACTATTGGGTTTTCATATAAACAATAGTTATCTCCCATTTTGGCAGTTATTTATATCAATTCCATTGTCACATCATTAACTTGCTAGGTAAACAAGAATTTTCGGCCATTTTCCCATATATTTTTAACACAGGCTTCCTGGCAATATCATGCCATCACAGTGGTAATAACCAATATGTACCTAAACAGGAGACAACTTGTGTTTTCGAAAAGCCTCAGAAATCGTGACAGGTTCCTTCATTTTGATTATTTGCGTAACAGAGTGACAGGGACAGGAAACATTTATTGACCATGTAGCAAAAGGTCCAGAAATCCTGCTCTTACCTTTTGTATTTCATAAATCATAACAATGGTGTACAATTTTAATAACTAATATTTTTTCATAAAAATCACACTAGATATTGTTTTCTGTTCAAAACTTGATTACCTGGGTATAAGATACTGTCAAGATAAATCTTAAGTATAAGTTATAAGATATAACACACATTTAAGAATAAAATCATTAGCTACATTTAATGTAGCTAATGATTTTATTCTTAAATGTTACAAATGTTCCAGTAAAATAACTTACAATGTTAGGGGTGCGTGCCTTCCTCTTTTCTGTCCGTGATGCTGTGCTGATAACAGCTTTATTGGAGGAGGTTCCGTTACTTTTTGAGGTAGATGGATTGTGGGCAGTCCTCTTTTTACTCCCAGCCAACATTAACTTTTTTGCCTACAAATAAAATTTATTATTTGAGCAAAAGAGCAAACTGTACATGTAGGACTTTAATACAATTGATAGCTCCCCCTCCCTGGCTTTGCCCCCCCCCCCCCCCCCCCCACCTCTTCCCTCCTCCTTCCACACTGAACACTCAAACCATCATTGAATGAAATATAATTTTTATTTTGCAGAAGTTGTCCATTATTTTTTTATTGGACTATATATAAACATGAATATAACAGTAAAATTATTGGTCCTTTTTAATTTTATCAAAATAAAAGTCATACTTTCACACTGTCAAGTCATATATAACTATCATACATGACATTTACATGAAAGTCCATGCTGGCTCTTTCACTCAATATAGAACTGCTGATGTCTCCAGTGGTCTTACACACACTAGACCAGGTGAGATATACAGCACTCAGGTATATCAGGTATTGCACCACCAATCAATGACTCAGATCTATTTATAGCCTACTTATGTATGTATACACATACACTGTACTTATACACATGGTATAGAATAATTTCAGAGAGTTAAATATCAAGACTATGATAAGGGGAATATGCTTACATCAGCAGTTTTTTTTTCTAAATATAGATCTGACAAAATATATTCCAAAACGTTAACAGGTATTATTTATCAACTGAACAATAAACTCACTGTGAATCTACAGCTACAAGGACTGTATATTATTAATAAAGCTATAGCTAATATACATATTTACAAATGTATTTATAGTCCAGAGTTATGAAGGAATATACTTACATCAACATATTATTCTAAATATAGATCTGACAAAATATATTTCAAAATAGGTATAATGTACTAGCTGAATGATAAACTGTGAAGCTAATTTATTACATTTAATAAATATAATAGCCCAGAGTTCCAATACACATATACTATAATTATGCATTGTATACTTATATTTACAATATATCTGTAATAGACTCTCTATGGGGAAATATGCTGACATCAGCATCTTATTCTAAATATAGATCTGACAAATTCCAAAACAGGAACTGTACATACATGTATATGTACCAGTGCATGCACATCAGCTGGTTATATATAATTCAAACAGACACAGTAACTATAATACCCTACCTACATGAACGCTTTGTTTATTTTTAAAATTTTCAATAATTATGTCCCAAGTGGCTAGCATTGCTTACTTTTTCTAATGGTGTTTGCATTTACATTTCACATCTTCGACTCTCAAAGGGGCTAAGTTCGAAATTATCAAAACAAGTTTAATTGGAAAGCAAGCAGATTAACACAACATTCAAAGTTGATCTATGCACTGTCACTATTTCAATCCAAACAGACATTTCTTAACAGCAAGCTTCAAGTACAAGTTTCATGTACTCCAGGCCGTGTGATACTTAACTCAGTCACCTCTGAAGACATGTTTGAACCGTTCCAGTTCAAAAGTTCATTTTAAAATTAAAAAGGGTAAAGGAATTATGATAAAGATACTTAAGCATTTTCATTCGAATTCAGTGATGAAAGTCAGACAAGGACATGACCATTTAATAGGACAAGTTATTTGAAGTAGGTGAATTGTTTCGGTACAATAATTTTACTATTGTACATATGCCTAATAGTGTTGACGAAATGACCGATTTATTATTTACCCACACATACACAATTTACACCAGCCGTGTGCATATGCTTTGTTGGTCATTAGTCTGATGAAGGTGACAGGGTACATATCATACTATTACTAGTCATTGAAACCTCACATAAAAGCATATTTTGGTGTGTAAAATAATCTTTACATATATCATACTTTCCGACCTGAAAAAATGTTTACAAATATCTCTGTTAGATTGCTTTATAGTTTAGTATAGTTCTTGATAGGTATGTAGAACAGTATTTTCTAAATATAAGCATTCTATGAAGATTCGATATGCATCATGCCTTAATTTGTATATAATGTTATATTATTTCAGACACTGGTGTTTCAATTGAAACAAAGTCTATTTTAATTTTGACAAGCAGTATATAACATACTATATACATAATTAATGATAGAAATGGTAGAATCACTGTTGAGGATGAGGCTGTTCAGTATATAACACACCATACATAATTAATGATAGAAATGGTACCGGTAGACTCACTGTTGAGGATGTGGCTGTTCCGTTATTCCCGGCAGCTGCTGCAGCCTTCCGAGCCTGCTCCTGAATCTGGAGGAAACGGTTGTGCATCACTTCAGCTGGCGACATCTTGGACTTTGGTTTCTCAAAATTCTTAAGTTTCCTCTTAATCTGAAATAACATACAAAAAGATTGGTTTATTACTTATATAATGACACAAAAAGTGTAACAAACTTTATACAACAAGCATGATTTTGCACCAAAGCAAAAAAAGCTGAATTTTGAGAAAGGATTTAGAACCCCCAACATGGGTATATTATTTGTATATATATTTTAAGTAAATGTATGACTTCAATGTTTCTTAATTTAAAGATGAGATGACAATATATAGCTGAATTCAGCTAAATAGCTGAAAAGAATCATGTCTGATACAACAGAGTTAACTGATCATATTCATAGATGTACAATAATACACCTTCTAGATAATTACATATCTCTGGACAGAAAATATTATTTTCAGAAAAATGTATAAATTACCTCGGCATCTTTCTTATGTGCCATGCGTTGCTTGCCAGAAGGACCTGGTGGTGGGTTCTGTGCATCATGAGATTTTTCTGGGGATGATTTCTGACAAAGAAAATGGTACAAGAACATTTTAATTACAGTATATTAGCTTCTTAAATGTAGAGTCCCTATATGCTATTTATTGATACCATATACGTTGTACATACACATGAACAACTCTGAAATTTATTTTGCTTAAACACATGGGCCTACATTATACATGTACATGTTCATGTATAAGCATATTATATAAGCTTCCAACAAGATTAACTTTATTGTTAATATGAAGTATTTGAGAATTTTACCTTTTTGTTGGCACTATTCTGAACTCCTTTGTTTTCCTGAAATATTCTTAAACATTCATCATATCTGTCAACATCCTCATCAGAGTAATCGCTATCGTTGAGAAACGCTACCATGTCGCTCTCCGATATGTGTCCGTCTGACGCCATCGGGACCTCCTCCAAATCATCATCATCCTCATCCTCACTGTCTGCACCAAACAGATCAATGTTGATGTCCACAATTTTTTTCTTGATTGTCTCTGAAGACTTCCGTCTTTCAGAACTCACCGATTTGGTCCTCTTTTTATCATTTTTACTATTGTGATTGTCTTTTTGTTTGGCTTTATTTTTCATGTCTTTGCTACCTTTACTAGACCCTGAGCTCTGTGATGACGTGTGAACAGAATTTTTATTGTGACCTTTTTCTGAATCATGCTGGTGTTTGTCTGAAGATGACGATGATGATGATTCAGAATTTGAATGTTTTGAATGTTTGCGATGATTATTTGATGCTGATGATGATTTTGATAAACCGTTTGACTTGTCAGTATTACACAGATGATTGTCAGTTTCTGATGATTTGCTATCTTGTGAATCTCTTAATTTGTCCTTGACCTTACATAAAGATGTGCTGCTTGAATGAGGATTTTTGGATGAAGAGTGATGAGAACTTTTATCACTGCTTCGTGAAGATTTGCTATATTCCGTTTTGTGATGTGATGATTTTGATGAGGACTCCTTTGAAGATTTATGAGATGAATTGCTAGTCCCTGGGTGGGAATTTTTCGATGACTCCTTCGTTGATTTATGAGTTGAACTCCCATTCCCCTGAGACGCTTTTGATGATGAAGTTTCCTTCAGTGATTTATGTGATCCGTGATGGGAAGATTTCGAATGAGACGACGAAACACTATGATTTTTCTTGTCATTTCTATCACAAATTTCAGCTGATTTGTCATTTTTGTCACCTGTACTGGCGACTGATTCAGCTGTGGATTTTTTCTTTGTTTTTCTATCATGATCAGTTAAATTAGAGATTTCTTTGCTTTTCTTAGACACAGTCTCTGTTTCATGGAGTAAAGAGGAACTCTCCACCGTATCCATATTAGAGTCTTTAGATTTAACATCTGTCTTCTCCTCTGTATCATCCTGTTCATTTCCTCCTGACTGTGAGCGTCTTCGACACTTTTCAAGTAATGGTGTGACATCAACATCTTCATCAAGAGAATCCAGCGAATCATCACTTTCAACCTTAACACGACTTTTCTTTTCATCAACATCCTTGTGTCCATCTAACAGCTTCTCAAAATAGTTTACATCCTTTAGATGAAATTTATCTTCATCACTTGAAACTGTTTTTCCATCTTTTTCAACATTTTTGTTTCCTTCTTCTTCATCTGAACTAAATTTCGCATCGAAGAATGATGCCACACGCTGTCGCTTGAGAACAGGTTTTTTGTACTTGGCATTTGAAGGATCATAACTACATGACCTTTTACTGCTGTATGAGGGGCGGCCGACCTGTGGAACAGGTACATGATGGCTGACCTTGGTCGAGGTAGAGTAGTTCGATTCAGGGTCATATTCTTGGCTGGAAGTGCTAGTACTTGCTGACAATGAATATTTGTTCAGATTTGGATTTGCGTTTCGCTTCTGTAGTTCACTTAATGGAGTGGGGTTATAGGTTGGGGTGCCACCCCCAAGCACTGCCTCTGTCCATCGTTTGTTTAGAGATGACGAAGTATCCTCTTTATGATAAATCGGCTCTCCTGTGTATTTGTTATACTCGACAGGTTTCCCTGTGTACTTATTGACTTCATTGATATTTGGTCCCAGCTCGTAACATTCAGTTTCTGCGTTGATTATAGGTTCACCAGTATATTTGTTGAGAATTGGATGATTGTTAGACTTCTCCTCATCAACATCAACATCATTATCCTTAGAGTAGGACTTGATAGATTCACTGGTCAATGGGAATTGTCCATCCGAGAGCTTCTCCAAATATGTACTTGCATCTTTTGAGGCAGATGGAGTCTGCGGCCTGCTTTTCAAATCTGTAAGGAATTTGAAAACTGACATTAAAATATGCTGCAAAGATTTTCTAACGCACACTGTTTTTACTCAAGATAACACGATATGCGTAATAACATTATGGTGGCATCATAAATAAATAAGTATAAATTTGCTTTTCTGATAGAGGAATGGCTTGGCATATTTAATCCTTCATAACTATAGTTTTTTTTTTATTATTATTTTTCCAGCGAATGCACCCATCAAGTCCAGAGACAGTAATCGCACCAAACTTCGAGATATGTCTCTTGTAGGAAGTAGGATGAATTTCGGTATATTTTCTTACGAAAGAAAGTTGATGTACCCTCGTTATATAGCCACCTTTCGTCAACGGCAATTATGGGGGTATAACGATGGTTGGCGATAGTATCAAATTATGAAAATTACAGTTCCATGAAGTGTTATAACAGATTACATTAGCAACATCTTATTAAATCAGAATAACAAGCAGAATAATAAATCTACAAGTATATTGTCACAAACTTATCTCTGAAAGTCATTGATCTGCTTTTGTCCCATGCCATTTGATTTTATCTGTTGAACTTTATGCGAAATAACTCGGACCATGATCTAATACAGTACATACTATCATCTTGGATTTTCCACCTCGACTGACGAAGCAAAATGTTCATACCATACACATAACACAAAGTGAGTAGAAATCAGTCATGCTTTTGATACCAATCAAGCCATAAGTGTGTTTGGATTTGGCATAACAAAAACATCCAAATATTGATCTACCTAAGCGATAGAAAATCATTGAAGGGTATACCTGCACATATACAAATTGCGCAAGTGAAAACTGGAAATACCCTTATAATTATACATTTGTTTGTCAATAAATAGAACACTTAGAGGTCCGGATCCTCGATCGCCAAAAACAGAATAAAATATTGTCAAGGGATATATAAAGCGATTCAGGACGTTTGTATTGTAACGAATATGGCGAATGGCCTGTATGCGAGGGTGGTGAACTTAATGAGGGAATTATAAAAGAAGCGAAATAAATTCTAGGAGTAAAGGTATCGCTATCCATGCCAGGGTGCATGCGGTAGATTCGGGTGGAAATAAGTCTAGGGTCACTGTTTATGATGAATAGAATCTAAGTCTCCTGTCAAATAGATATTGAATCGATTAAATTAGTTAAAATAATTTACAGCTGATTTAATGTAACTCGCCTCAACTTTAAGGCTTGGAACATTAAATTATTGAACTGACACTCGTGTAAGATACGGTACTCTATTTATCAGACATCTTAAACAGTATCCAGTCGTGACTAAGAGGGGGAAAATTAAATATACTACTCTGCACACAGATCATCGATATTCTGGGGGAAAGATATGTGAACAAAGTCTTTTTTAATGATACGGTAACAGGTCGTTTCGCCCTAAGAGTCGTTTCGCCCGAAGTCCCATTCGCCCTAGGTTGTTTCACACTAATTTTTCGCAGTCGGGTGATATTTTCAAAAAATAATATACATGTTATAAGACATACCACTATTATATATCTCTTGCATAACGATTTTAAGCTAATGAACTAGGTCTATGTACCAGAAAAAGCTTGTAACACGATTAAATATAAACAGGTTAACATGAAAAATGACAAAAGGTAGGTAATTATTATGAAAACAGCAAACAAAGTTTCGCTCCAACATTTTATTTTTAGGGCGAAACAACTTAGGGCGAACTGGATTTAGTGCGAAACGTCCCGGATCCTATATATTAACTTGTCAGTAATCATTAATCGACTCTTATGGCCTGTCTCATTCGTTTAGGTAACCAAGCCATATCATAAGCCCCTTTACTAACGCATTAAAACTCAGAGACAAAAGAAACAGGGGTGCCATGATTAATTACACAACGGGTCTACTTTTTTGTTTATCATTTAATTTTTCTACCTTCACTCTGATCTTGTTTGACGTGTCTGAAGTGACAATACGGGCGTTCACAAAGTCCGCTGGCAAAGAATGGACAATTCACACCACGATAGTAACCAGCAGTGCGAAACATGCTCACTGAAACTACCAGTTACTTGATTTTACGTAAAGTTTACATTCTCGTGTTATTATGTCAACTTTTCATGAAAGCCGCCATAATGTCACTCTGAACTCTCGTCCCATCGGTAACAGGAATTTTATAATTTTTATAATAATATATTTGTGCAATGATATCATGTTTCACCAAATAATAAATAAATTAAAATAATTGCATATTAAAACGATATGATAATTGTAATGCCAAATCAAGAAAATATATTTAAAAAATGAAATATTTTCCAGAATGCAACATTCAAAATGGCAGCGTCCATGTTTTGAATTGTGCAGGTAGACCCGGAGACTGTTTTTGTGTGGTTATGGTTTATTTGGAAGCGTGTTATTCGTTTGTTACATTTAAATTGTATGTAGGGAAGTGTTTTTGTTTTCAGAAAGTCATTTTTTTATCTGCCTCATTTTGCAATGGGATAATTTTTAATTGCCGACTTTTGGTTTCGATTTTGACGGTGTTCAATCAGTAGGTAGATATATAGCGTTTACCTGGAAGCTGCATTGCACCAAGTGGCTGATAAGCGCTACTCTAAAGTCTCGTTAAGATAGTAGATAACTCATGGCCGACGTAGTTTTGATTTTCAAATGTAGTTGCTTTACTTGCAAGAGCACCAATTGCAATTTACTATACCAGAAAATGTCTCTTTATTGTTAGGAGACAAAAATTGTATGCTGTATTAGTATTGTAGCCAAGTCAGGATTATACCTCCCCTGAGAGATGCGCTCTAACAGTTGATCTGGACCTGGTTGTTGGCACTTCGTTCTTCCATTCTTTTTTTGATTCTGTCCCTATATATATGTAACAGGACAAGGAAAAATGATGAAGATAGTGCATGCCGTCACTGGGGCTCGAACCTGCAATCCTTGGCTCTAGATCTCCAGTCAGATGCTCTACCGACTGAGCTAAAAGGAAATTCCCTACAGCTCATGCTTGAAAGGCAACTAACCAATGCACATCTTTTACACCTATAAAGAACAAACACCCTTATATATATAAATAAATCCCAGGTCCCTGTGGGCTTATTATAATAAGATGTTTATTATTTGCAGATGACACTATAGCATACTGGTCGTCAGGTCTAAGAACGATATGCTAAACATACAGCTAAAACATAGCAGCTGGAAGACCTTGACAAACTGTTATCCAACAATGTTAAAAGTTCAGAAATTTTTGACAGGACCCAATAATTAATTCAACCAGGCAGACTAACACCTAGCTACTAATTAATTGTAGCTCTTAATTAATGGATAGTAGATAAACTGGTACTCTCAGGAAATATGTTTAAAATGACATTCCTCTTGAGTAAATGTGAATTTGCTATCTGTGACTCTGTGTATAATAATGATAATAACAATAACTGTATTTAAATGTTGATGACCCATTGATCCAGGGGCTCATCTCCCATGAGGTCGACATAACTGTAACTAGAGCTTCTTTAATTCATAATCAAGGCCTTCATGTACATAGACATAATCATATAATGGTATCAGAGCAAAATATGTAGAATGGGCAAAGTTTATTCAAGTGTCAAGGTACTGTACGACCTGACCTGAATTTGAAATTCATATATAAACAACATCTACTCTCTAAGGCTATTTCCACTTTAGAAAGGCTTCATTATACAGATGAAATCTTAAAATTTGCTAAGCTAAAATGCAGGAATATGAACCCCTAGTACGACCTCCACTCGAATATGAATGTTTGTTGGATCCTCAGTGTCCAATGGTAACTTAGCAGATTGTTAAATATCCCTATGGCTGTGATTATCATCAGATTCAATCGTCTCTACCGTTGACAGTTTTCAATAGTATTCTTTGTTAGGCCAGTAAAAATCCATTTAATTTTCGTAGAATTCAATCAATAAGCATTCTTTCCAATAACTAATACCACCCCCAGAGTTCAAACTTGAGTGTTGCATGCTGTTGCATTTGTTTATCACTTGTTACAAATACATTATATATGTCCAACATTTGTAAGATGGTATACTTAATGATAGAGTAATATGAAAAAGGTGTTCTTTTTATATTTCTTTCCATAGAAACCTGATGGATGAAAATTAAAGTAAAAACAACCACGAGATGTGATACTATGTGAGATGGCAGATTTCAACCTCTCAACTCAAGAAATTGAGTTAGGAATAAAGTCACTTCTGAACTTCAAAAAACCGGACAGTGACTTGGCATCTAATATTGCTAAACCACCAAATAGTGAAAATCCAGTTCAACAGAAAGATGGCAAGGAAAAAACGTCTAAGGAACCAACTGTAGAAACCACTAAAACGAAAGATGGTGAGTACAAGGAAAAAAAGTCTAAGGAACCAGCTGTAGTAACCACTAAACTGAAAGATGGTGAGTACAACGAAAAAAAGTCAAAGAAACAGACTGTATCAGCCACAGAAACATCACTGGAATGTCAAGTAGATGGGAAAAACCAGGAAGATGGAAGCAAAAAGACCAGAAAAAGACGTAGCAAAGTTATGGATGCCAACAACCAACAGAGTGAAAGTCAAGTTCTATCGGCAGCAAGCTTTGAAAGCTTGTCGGCCCTTAAAACTTCGCTTAGTAACCATGAGTTGCATTCTTCAGTAAGTTACGTTTCAACAGGCGAAAGTGAAGTTAGGAAGATTTTAAAAGCTAAACGACACACTCGGAAATCCGAAGGCGATGCAGGAGCGACATTAAATGATGAGCTGGAGCAGGATTGTAACAAACATGAGGAAAAGGCTGAAAACAAACCAGTAGAGGAGGCAGTTAAGAAGTTTTGGGACATGCCTGTTAAAAAAGAAAAGAAAAAGAAGAATAAAAAGAAAAAAAAGGAAGAGCTTAAAGCTTCACAAATGAAATTAGAAGAAGAAACATCATTAGAAAGCCAACCAAAGCCAAAGGAAAAAAGGGAGATGGAAAAGAGGTCAAAGACCAGTGCAAGTAAGGATGAACATCCTGAACCAGAGGTCAAGAAAGGTAATAAAAGTTTTACTTTTTTAGTTTCAAATATTTTGTTTCCATATACCGTAGCAGAAGTTGATGTATGTGTTTCATTCAAGTATTGAGACATGCCAATACAAGCAAATGAAGATTCAATATTAGATAAAACATCTTGATAAGATTACATACAAATGATACTGGTGTACGTATCTTGTCAATTATGATGTATACTGATCAGCATCTACTGTGTGATTATATATATAAATTATGTCCCTTTGAATATGTGTGACTGTGTGATTATCTCCCTTTGACTGTATGATTAGCTCCTTTTGACTGTGTGACTGTGAGATTAACTCCCTTGGACCTTGTGATTAGCTCCCTTTGAGTGTTGGCTTATTTACTTATTCCATGCATAATGTTTACTGATTTCAGTCTTTCTCATTATGTTCTGATTCAAATTGCTTGATTTTTAAAACACTGATTTCTATCGTGTTTTTAGTTGTAAGTCAAGAGGTAACACAGGTACAAACACAGGCTGAATTACTGAAGAAATTGGAGGAAGATGGAATATATCCACTGAAAAAGGTTTGTTTATTATTTCTTTCAGTAACTGGAAAAACACATTATATTAAATCGTATATTAAACACTGCCTAATTATATATAATTATTTATTCACACAAACATGGGATATAGGTACGTGATTTTGTATTCAAATCATTGTGAGTTTAATCATTTGTAGTATACAAAGTAGATTATATAAACTGATATCAGGAAATTTATTTATTTTAGTACTTCCCTTTATTTTGTTATTTCATAAAGATAGATATCAACATAATTCAAAATATGAATTTCCTTCTAGAAATCTACACGATTTGTACAAGCCAAATTCTTTTGTCGCCTGTGTGATTATCATATGGATACACCAATAGACTGTGACCGACACATGAAGGACAACCGACACAAACGGAGAATAGAGGTACATCTCCCTGTGATATCTTACAGATCTTTAAAGGCTGCTGTTGTTGACATATTTCTACCACAATACCCTGTGTTATTCCACTCTCAGACCATTGTTTAAACGTGCTTACTGTTGGATAAATATACTAGTGGTATATGACCTTCCAGACTTTTGATTGGTTGAGAAGTTGAACTTTGACCGGAAATCACGACTGTTGACGTCGTCATCGATTGTTGACAATGTCACAACTTGGCAGGAATTTATGCGAGATGTAGTGTTTTCGCACAAATACATTATGTAGTCCGCGGCTCACTCCAAAAATTAACACCGTCACTGCCAATTTAATATTGTGGTAGAAACAGGTCACACTACTCGTGGTTATTAGATATGGAATTTATTTCACACTCGTTAATTATTTTTTAAAGTTACAAAAAACACTTGCAAAAGCTCATGTCTTTTGTAACTTTTAAAAAATAATTAACTCAAGTGAAATAATTCCCCATCCATCAACCACTCTTTGTGTAACCTCTATATATCTCCCCTACATCCACCATCATTCCCAAGCTCATTCAGTATATAGGTATGTTTAACGTGAGGTCTGTTAAAAATCATATAATTAGAGATGAATAAATTGATGATTAAATCTAGAAAACTGCATGTTCCTCTTTTCAATACCTTATTCTTTTTTCAATCAGTGAAACATTCCAATTTGTCATCCATGACATCATTATAGAAGATATTCACAATGACATAAAACATTGTTAGTTGACAATCAGAAGCTTGACCAATGGAATCGCGTCCCTAGTGATTTATATTTACCAACTCTAGGCTTGTTTATTCAATGAGTTGGAAGTAAGGAAACCTTAAAATTGGTTGCTGAAGAAAAGAGGAAATTTTTGGGTTTTTCTTAATACAAACAAATAGGTTTAACAGAAATAATGCAATATTTTGATAGATTAGCAAAATTGAAACACGTCTGGAGAAGATGCCAGCAGTTAGAGAAGACCAGGTGGAAGCTATTGACCGTCTCGCAGAGGACATCCTGCACCAACAGGCCCTGCAAAAGGAGGACCTTGACTACAGGGTCAAGGTCACCGCTGAACTTGAAGAGTTTCTCCGCAAAACCCAGCCAGGTATGGCTACACGTAGCTACTAAATGAGTGATGAGTGTACATGTACATCAATTATTTAGGGTAAAGATTTCTCAACTGGTAAGGCATTTCATTGAAGGTATCATTTATAAAATTAATACTGTGTTTACATCAAGTCATCATGTTTTTAAAGGTGAGTTAGAAAGGAAACATTTCAATGGATAAAGAAAAAAATCTATTTAATATCCAAATGATAAAACAAAAAAGTTTTAGTTTCAAAGAGAACTGAGGTAAAAGTTCAAATGACAAGAAAAGATCATGACTGAGGCATGTCAGAATATTTTTGGTGTGTAATTGTTTAATTTGTTTTGCTTTAGTTTGAATTAAGGTTGAAAAAAAATCAATGAATGCAAGCACATGTATATATAGAATTTTAGAGTTTTTGTCGTTCGCCGTTTTTAGAGGTCAGTGTTGTGCTGTATGGATCGTCACAGACAGGGATCGCACTGAAGGATTGTGATGTCAATATGGACCTCCTTGTAAAGGGAGACATAAGTCAGGCAAAGTCTCTTACTAAAGCTTTCAAGGTGATGAAAGATTCAGGTAAGCATCTATACAACACACCTGAATTTTCAAATGAAATTTATAAGGTCACCTGCTCAAATAGAGCTTATAATAATGCCGTTGAACAACGTCCATCGTCCAACTAAAGTCAACTTTTCAATTCAAACAATTTCCTCTTTACCTGTTATAGATGGTACAGATATGGGGCCTGTAGCATGCTGGGATGAACAGCTTCCATGTTTGATTAAATGAATGGTCTTGACCCATTTTCAGAGTTACAGATTTTTCAGTTTTCCTCAAATTGAAAAAATAAATATGGATAAAAAATCATTCCTAGCAACAAAATTGTTCTTTAGAATGGCGTACATGTAGCTTGAGTTTCCCTTTCTGTTGAAATGATCAAATTTTAGAATGTAGAAATAGCTTAGCAAATTCATTGGTTGAAGTACTGAATATGTGGGTTAGAGAACTGGAGTCTCCCTTCTCCCTTCTAAATAGTGAGGGTTGCCAAGTATGTGTTAGTCACCTGGTGAGTTTTAAATAACAAAATAATGAATGTTTTTATAGATAATGCATATTTTATAAAGGGGTCACACATTTCAATTAATGCATGTGTCATAATATACTTTATACAATAATTAAGATCAATAATGAATAAAAATGCCCAGGTGGTTGAGTGGTGCAGGGGATAGGACACTAGCCTTATAGCAAGGCAGCTGGAGATTAATTCCTTGATCAAACGTGCAAAGGTGGAGGTCACCTGCTCGATCACAGGGGTCTTCTCCAGGTTCTCCAGTTTCCTCCTATAACAAGTAATGAGACTCTGCACACTTATGTCCAGGTTAACAAGAGTGATTGATAAAAGTTGAAATAACTTGTTTCATTATTTTTGCAAAATGAATAAAGATTACGTTTATAAGGCAAAGTGATTGTACTCAATATAGATGGCCTTAGTTTGATACGCTGCAAGTGTTAAAAAATTGTTCTGCCCATGTTGACCTATGAGACATCCAAACATGATGTTACATGCCTATGGTTTTTGGAAAAATGATATTCTCTCTTCAAGACTGTTAGGTAAATATAAGTGGGTATTGCCAGGGATTTAAAACCACTCATAATTTTTATTAGATGGAGCAGTGAGAATCAAATTTGATTAATTCATCAGATAAGAAAAGCTTTCTTGTTTTTCAATTTGAAGACCTAATGTTGCAATAAAAGATGTTTTGTGTTTACATAATAATAATGATATAGATGTTCCATAATTAAATACTTTGGTTAATTACTGTATTATCTTTACCTTTACAGAAAACTACCGTGATGTGAGGAGTGATTTCTCGGCCAAAATTCCCTGTATCTACTTTTCTGACCAGACCGGGTCATTGTCTTGCCAGCTGACCATTACTGGTTCCCTGGCTCCTCAAACGTCCACTCTTCTCTCCATCTACGCAGATATTGACCCGAGAGTCAGAAAGCTGGGAATTGTGTTCAGATACTTTGCTAAGGTAGCTAGGTCTTTTAGAAAAGTCGGTTGTGTAATTTCACTGATAACTTGAATTTCATTTTTTTGGCATGGCTAGAAGTATAGGTCTTCAAAAAGTATCCTTGCTGATAATTTTGTATATTCAGGAGATAGTACTATCAGCTTCTCTGGTTGTGTATGTAACTGTGAGAGGTATTTCCTTTTTAGCTCGCCTGTTCGTAGTTAAAGAACAGAAGAGCTATTGCAGTCACTGCTTCAGTGTCTACATCGGCCGTGTCCTTTTCTGTGTTAAGGTTTTTGTTTCAGTTCATTGTGAACAAGTTCCTAGACGAGGGGATGCGCTGTACTGCCAGCTCTCCTGGCTGTTGATTTTACTATGACATCTGTATGTTTTTGTTATCAGATATGTAAGATAGACAGACAAGATGAGGGGATGCGCTGTACTGCCAGCTCTCCTGTTTATTTTACTATGACATCTGTATGTTTTTGTTATCAGATATGTAAGATAGATAGACAAGATGAGGGGACAAACTGACATCTGTTTGTTTTTGGTTTCAGATATGTAATATAGACAGACAAGATGAGGGGACATACTATGACATCTGTATGTTTTTGTTATCAGATATGTAAGATAGACAGACAAGAAGAGAGGATGTACTATGACATCTGTATGTTTTTGTTATCAGATTGTAAGATAGACAGACAAGATGAGGGGACAAACTGACATCTGTATGTTTTTGGTTTCAGATATGTAATATAGACAGACAAGATGAGGGGACATACTATGACATCTGTATGTTTTTGTTATCAGATATGTAAGATAGACAGACAAGAAGAGAGGATGTACTATGACATCTGTATGTTTTTGTTATCAGATATGTAAGATAGACAGACAAGATGAGGGGACCCTCCCAGCCTACTGTTTCTCCCTTTTGGTGGTGCACTATTTACAGAAGTGTAAACCAGCCGTTCTTCCCGTGCTGGATCTGGTAAGTCTTTGTCTTGTGATCTCTTCACTAGTGATAATGTGAAGCATCTTTGGTTTAGAGGGGACTTTTGTAAATTGCTGAATTTTCTGAACATCTGTAAAAATTATTTTCCTGCATTTAAGGTGATTGGAGCTTGTGACAGAACAATATTTCTTTAATTGATTTAAGAGTAGATTCCGAATAGTGATGAAGCTGATAGTTTTAACAGTCTTAACCATTTAATTTAACCATGAAAAACTTCATCATTATTATGTATATAAATATGAATGTTGGATTGAAATCAAGTTTTGGTTTTATTGTTTGCAAATGATACTGTATATTTTTTGAGTGTTTTCTGTAGGGCCTTGGAAAATTACAATTTTAACACATGTAGGCATTTTTCTGTATTTTAAGTTTCTGTATTAGACCTGGTTAACGGTGTAATGACTGTTCTGATATTTTTCTGTTTTGACATGTTTTCTGTTGGAATGATCAAGCTCAGTGTGTAATGTACTGTGTTTGTTTTGTCAGGGCCTTGATGAAGAAGAGAGTAAGTCACCAACGAAAAGAAAGAGGACACCCCCTCCTGAGGAGGCAAACTTTACCAGGATCATACAACAGGTCATTATGTAATTTGTCTGGACATCAGTGTCAAAATTCCTCTTCTCCATGTTTTAGGTCACCTTCGATGAAGTCTACTCCATGTTTTAGGTCACCTGAGATGAAGTCTACTCCATGTTTTAGGTCAAACTGAGATGAGGTCTTCTCCATGTTTTAGGTCACCTGAGATGAGGTCTTCTCCATGTTTTAGGTCACCTGAGATGAAGTCTACTCCATGTTTTAGGTCACCTTAGATGAAGTCTTCTCCATGTTTTAGGTCACCTGAGATGAAGTCTACTCCATGTTTTAGGTCACCTGAGATGAAGTCTACTCAATGTTTTAGGTCACCTGAGATGAAGTCTACTCAATGTTTTAGGTCACCTGAGAAGAGGTCTTCTCCATGTTTTAGGTCACCTGAGATGAGGTCTTCTCCATGTTTTAGGTCACCTGAGATGAAGTCTTCTCTGTGGTTTAGGTCACCTGAGATGAAGTCTACTCCATGTTTTAGGTCACCTGAGATGAAATCTTCTCAATGTTTTAGGTCACCTGAGATGAAGTCTACTCCATATCTTAGGTCACCGGAGATGAGGTCTTCTCCATGTTTTAGGTCACCTGAGATGAAGTCTACTCCATGTTTTAGGTCACCTTAGATGAAGTCTACTCCATGTTTTAGGTCACCTGAGATGAAGTCTACTCCATGTTTTAGGTCACCTGAGATGAAGTCTACTCCATGTTTTAGGTCACCTGAGATGAGGTCTTCTCCATGTTTTAGGTCACCTGAGATGAAGTCTACTCCATGTTTTAGGTCACCTGAGATGAAGTCTACTCCATGTTTTAGGTCACCTGAGATGAAATCTTCTCAATGTTTTAGGTCACCTGAGATGAAGTCTACTCCATATCTTAGGTCACCGGAGATGAGGTCTTCTCCATGTTTTAGGTCACCTGAGATGAAGTCTACTCAATGTTTTAGGTCACCTGAGATGAAATCTTCTCAATGTTTTAGGTCACCTGAGATGAAGTCTACTCCATATCTTAGGTCACCGGAGATGAGGTCTTCTCCATGTTTTAGGTCACCTGAGATGAAGTCTACTCAATGTTTTAGGTCACCTGAGATGAGGTCTTCTCCATGTTTTAGGTCACCTGAGATGAAGTCTACTCAATGTTTTAGGTCACCTGAGATGAAATCTTCTCAATGTTTTAGGTCACCTGAGATGAAGTCTACTCCATATCTTAGGTCACCGGAGATGAGGTCTTCTCCATGTTTTAGGTCACCTGAGATGAAGTCTACTCAATGTTTTAGGTCACCTGAGATGAGGTCTTCTCCATGTTTTAGGTCACCTGAGATGAGGTCTTCTCCATGTTTTAGGTCACCTGAGATGAGGTCTTCTATGTGGTTTAGGTCACCTGAGATGAAGTCTTCTCAATGTTTTAGGTCACCTGAGATGAAGTCTAGTCCATGTTTTAGGTCACCTGAGATGAAGTCTACTCCATGTTTTAGGTCACCTTAGATGAAGTCTACTCCATGTTTTAGGTCACCTGAGATGAAGTCTACTCCATGTTTTAGGTCACCTGAGATGAAGTCTACTCCATGTTTTAGGTCACCTGAGATGAGGTCTTCTCTGTGGTTTAGGTCAAACTGAGATGAAGTTTTTTCCATGTTTAAAGGAAATTTTGATTTAACCCACATTTTGTTGTGAAGAAATATTAAAAATTTAACTATTGCTATTAGTTCAGTTCATGATTCATATGAATAACTCAAAATTAAATCCTTTTAGGCAGATGGTTGAAGTTCAGTGTTCCAAACTATATTTTGGATTGAACAGTTATCTGATATGTTCTAGTACATTTGTTTAATGTGCTGTTTGAAACATGAAAATATCTGCACGCAGAAAATCGGCCATGAAATTTTCTCTGATACAGATACAACGAAAAAGAGTATTGATTTGGCACCATTTAGCTTGGTGGGTTGAAGTTCAAAAAGAAGTTTTCAATTCCTTTTTGTGTTAAAAACAAATTCTACTTTATTATTCATACAAAACTGATGAATCTTATTCCCATCAAAAGTGAAAAGGATCTTCTTCATGCAGACATCTGAAGTTGTTCTCATTTTGGTGTTGTACAGGCTGGGAAATGGCAGACAGATAACACTAACAGTGTGGGGGCCCTGTGGCTGGACATGCTGCGGTTCTACTGCCTCGAGTTTGACAACAGCCTCTATGTGGTATCCCTGCGACACCAGGAATTCCTCACCAGGTCTCAAAAGAAGTGGAATACAAAGAGAGTCGCTATTGAAGGTTATTTTTGTTAATAAGTCTATGCTCATCCAACCATGCACAATAACTGTTTACCTGGAAATTCTTACTCCTGATTTTTTTGGCCCTTGGGCAACACAGAGCATCTTTACCCTGTTTTAAAATCACCTTTTATTTGTTTTTGAAAAAAAAAAAAAATTCTCCCGAAGTATGGAATTGAAAAATTTTGTTTGGAACACTTGATACAGTTGAACTCGAAACACTCTGGATCAAACATTTTCAGATATACAGTATAAGTAAAACGTGAATCCAAAAACTCAAGATCATAACCTCTAGTTATTTCACTATACAAGTTGACCACTAATTATCCCACTTTACAAGGTTTCACTAATTATGCCATTACACTTGACTATCACCATTTCTCTCAATACAATTGTTTAGTTATTTTACCACTACATAATGTAATTTAATATCAGTACCTAAAAAAAAAACAAAAAATCAAAGCGCAACATGAAAGTCATTTTTACTATCTTTAGGAAGTTTTATTCTTTATAATATATTACAATACGTCTTTTTGTGAATGGTGAGTCATGATTTATGTTTAAGTGATATTTAAAAATCCTGTTTGGTCAAGAAAAGCATATTTGTTTTCTCTCCTCAGATCCATTTTCCAACAAAAGAAATGCTGCTCGTTCTGTAACAAACTACGAGGTGTTCCAGTATATCTGGGACTGCTTCAGAAAGTCTTACTTCTACTTCAGCCTGCCCACAAACTTCGATAAGCTTACCGCCCAGCAGAAAGATGTGCTGGAGAAAACCAGACTCAAGGCCAAGGCTGAAAGACTAGCGAAAGAGGAGAAGTTGAAAGAGCAGAAAGAAAAACAAACGAAGGAAAACAAAAAGAAAAATGTGGAAGAAAACAAGACATCTGTGGAAGAAGCTGATGAGGAATCGGGAGACAACTCCGATGTTGTGATATTAGGATCCTCAGAGGAGGAATTGGAGGAAGAAGGAAGCAGTGGAAAGACAGAAGATAAGGAGGAAAAAGAAAACGCCAGCAGTATTCGCAAGCAGCTTGATTTCTCAAAACCTGACCAGGATTCTGTGAAAAAGGACAGGGAAGAGTCACCAGAGAAATGTGATACAGACACTAAGCCAGAGGATAATTGTAGTTGTGATCCAACAAAGGAAGGCAGTGGTTTATCAGGACGTATGTCTCAAACTGAAAAAGTAGAATTAGTCGACAGTTGTGAAGCATGTGGTAGTGACAACAAACAGTCTGTTTTAGAGTCCAGTGAGAAATCCGCAGACATTCCTTCTACAGCCACCTCAGAACAACTCGCCAGGGACTCGCTGGTGGATACCTTATCAGAATTGACTCTAAAGAATGAAAAAGACAAAAGTGCCAGACCCCCTGAACATGTCTCTGCTGAAGATGTCTTGGTCGAAAAATGTGAAAATTTGGTGCTTGATGGTGAAAGTGTTAGTGAAACCAAAGACAGTTCTGTGGAGCCAATGGCAGACAAAAAGGAGGAGTCGGTTGATTCAAAACACGAGTCCTTAAATGACAATCAGGAAAGTGAGTCGGAAGACTCCGATTCAGGGGAAGCAAATGTGGATTCTAAGGAAGACGAGAGTACTCCAGCAGTCGAAAATAATAGTCAGGACTCAAAAACATTACTGAAGGACCTTCAGTATGAATTTGAATTTTTAGAGAAAAAATTCACAGATGGAAAGGTAAGCAGTTTATATTTTCATGGTGTTAATACAGAATATGTTATTACCAAGGTAACTTAGTTCTGATCTATAATTACGTTTGCCTTATCTACCTCATTTCAGCTAGTGTTACCACAGTTGACTTTTTTGTCATTTTTGTTAGTTGTTCTGCACATTTTCATACTTGAAGTTCCATATTGTACACCCAGTCTTGCTGGATCTTTTTCTATGATAGCTCTGACCAACTACAGAATTGTTCAATTTTTAAACCAATTTGAAATACATTATAGCCTTGCCTCTGATTTCAACATCTTCTAAAATTGTACAATGGCAAGTATACATAGTTATGAATAAAACTCTGAGGAAGTGTGCCTTAGATATACTGTACATTGTAGGTCTCATAGCAGCTAACTGTTATTATCTCTGGGTTAACTTCGACTTCAGATTTATATAGCTGTGTATTTATACAACTATCTCGGGATCTCCAACCCAGGTGCCTAAATCTTGTACATGTAATATTTTGGATAGAATTGAAAGTTTGGTCAAGCTCCTTGGTCTTTATACCTGCTGTATACTGTATGTTCCCCATGGAGTTGAGAAAGTTATCAGCCATTAGAAAAAGAACCTATGACTTCTTATAATGATTTGTGAACCACTTTAAGACAACATTCAGAGTTGAATTGAACCCAGGGCTTTATCACCCCTCTTTTTAGATCCGGTAATAAACGGACCCAATTCCAATGAAGAAAAGTTGTGATTTTTCTCCAAATTTGCTCTTAAAAATTCCCAATTCAGACACTTAAAAAACATTTTGTGGTTTTACATGCTTGAGGAGCTTCTTGTGACATAATTAACTTTAATAAGAAAC
Source organism: Mimachlamys varia (assembly GCA_947623455.1). Taxonomy (NCBI): domain Eukaryota; kingdom Metazoa; phylum Mollusca; class Bivalvia; order Pectinida; family Pectinidae; genus Mimachlamys; species Mimachlamys varia. Next base: position 8,137,485 of record OX392530.1, read on the forward strand.
AGGAAAGTATTAGATGGGCTGTAAATGTCATGAGTACTGATAGTGCTTTAAATAGAAATTTAGAAAAGAAATAATGTATTTAGTTGTTATAATAGTGTTTGCCAAAATTTCCCAAATAGCTGTTATGTCCATAATTTTTTCCCAATTTGATCTCGGGGTCTGATTCCCAAAACCCCCTGATAAAGCCCTGGAACCATGATTGTATATGTACTGTATAAAGCTAAATACGAATGATGGCTGAATGCTTCATCAAATTTTGTTTACCATTATTTGTATGGCTGTAATCAGTAGCGTGTTTCCTGTACAGGGCCCATTGATCATCTGTAGTATCTGTGAGAAGGAAGGACATCTCAAAAACTCGTGTCCTGAGGAGGCCCTCCCCGACCTCAAACCACTGCCAAAAATGTCCAAAGATTTCCTGAGGAATCTAACTAGTACAATCAAAAAAGTTCCAAGTAAGTGGGACATTAGGAATAAGATTCATCAGTTTGGTATGAACGATATATACTGAGATTGTTTTTTTTTTGTACACAAACAGGAATTGAAAACTTAATTTGCGAGCTTTCGAAAACGTCTGTTTCCTTTGTCAAGCAAAGAGTACAATAGCCGAGTGTCGGTGTTCTGACCGCTGAAATCAGCTCACTACCCAAAATAGGGCGAGTTGGGCGAGTCTTACCTGTCCATCTGTCTACCTGTAGTACTAGAGTACATTTGGACGAAATGTCGCGCTACGCTTTTGACAGCTGACTTCTCCAACTCACCCTATTTTGGGTAGTGAGCTGATTTATGTCATTTTTAAAACTTTCTGATTTTGGAAACTGAATATTCAAATTGTTATATTTATACATCTCCCTTCATGTGCTTAGTAAACTCTGACTGCGAATAAATTGGCGTATACGCAGTGAAAAAAGGCTCAGCGGATTGATATTTGTTCAAATATGGCGTCGTTCACGCTTCAGAAAAATAAGTATTCGCTGTCAGCCATTTTTTGGTTCCTACAAGATTTTGAAACATGGAACATATATGGAATCATTTCCTGTGATTAAACAATAAATAGTTTCTAGCAAACATGGCTGAGCCCTTCAGTTGTGACGTCTGGGGTCGTACCGTGTCACAACCAGATCACTGTGAATGCGTGTACATACATTTTTTTCTTCGTATAGCACTTGAAAATTAATAATGGTGTAAATATAAGGATTGTACCTCATTTTGACTGCGTATACGGTAGTATGCCCGCAGTTGGCAACCAACATATTCTATGATGCGCGTTAGCGCTCCATAGTGAATATGTTGGTTGCCAACTGCGGGCATACTACTGTATACGCAGTCAAAATGAGGTATAATCCTTATTTACTGGTTGTGATGTGTCAGGGTCATTTGTTCATGGTATTATGTTAATTGTAGAAGACTTTGGCGTGAAGGAAGAGGAATATGATGAACGAGAGGATATCAGACAGGAACTGGAGGAGTTCATTCAAGAGCTGTACCCAGGTATGATGTGTCACAGCTGGAACCTATAGAATAACCAGTGATGTAGGTGTCACAGTGACCTATATAATACCCAGGTATGTAGGTGTCACAGGGACCTATAGAATACCCAGGTATGTAGGTGTCACAGCTGGGACATGTAATATAAGGGACCTGTAAAATACCCAGGTATGTAGGTGTCACTGTACCCTATACAATACCCAGGTATGTAGGTGTCACTGTACCCTATACAATACCCAGGTATGTAGGTGTCACTGTACCCTATACAATACCCAGGTATGTAGGTGTCACTGTACCCTATAAAATACCTAGGTATGTGGGTGTCACTGTACCCTATACAATACCCAGGTATGTAGGTGTCACTGTACCCTATAAAATACCCAGGTATGTAGGTGCCACTGTACCCTATAAAATACCTAGGTATGTAGGTGTCACTGTACCCTATAAAATACCCAGGTATGTAGGTGTCACTGTACCCTATAAAATACCCAGGTATGTAGGTGTCACTGTACCCTATAAAATACCTAGGTATGTGGGTGTCACTGTACCCTATACAATACCCAGGTATGTAGGTGTCACTGTACCCTATAAAATACCCAGGTATGTAGGTGTCACTGTACCCTATACAATACCCAGGTATGTAGGTGTCACTGTACCCTATACAATACCCAGGTATGTAGGTGTCACAGGGACCTATAAAATACCCAGGTATGTAGGTGTCACTGTACCCTATAAAATACCTAGGTATGTAGGCCTAGAAGTCTACTTCTACGGACTTATAAATTACCCAGGTCTGCAGGTGTCACAGTGACACATTCACAGGTGCCTCAAACATATCATACACAAGAGTGTCTTATACATCAGACTCTAGTAGATTTCTTCTTATAGTGTTGTTCCTATACAGTAAAACAAATACTTAGAGGTCACTGCATACACATCACAAGCATTATGTTTCATGTAAAACAGAATCTAGTATTGTAATTTCTTGTCTCTCCTGTAATTTAAGGGATTGAGATGTGTTGTCTAGTTCTTATTGAGGTCACAGCATTGTTGACATAATTATAAGATACATTCTATTGTACATGTGACAGACAATAGGTGTTTTATGTATACAGATGCTGAACTCCACCTATTTGGGTCATCACATAATGGATTTGGATTTAAACTGAGCGACCTTGACCTCTGTGTGACCTTCCAGGGCAAACCTACAAGTGAGGTTGGTACCGGACCACACCATTTTCTGATAAAATTCTCATTCTTTCTTTTCATCGAACAGGTGTAACAAAAACACAAGATTAAGGAATGATTTCTTTTTCATTGTGATTTAAAAGACAAACAGACAAAACTTCCTTTTCTAAACAAATTTGATAACTGGATATTTTTTGGGGAAATTTCATCATGTAATCTTTATACAGCAAAACCCCACTTACCCGAACCCGGTTTACTCAATACTCATAATTTGCCGAACAGTTTGTTTGGTCCCAACTGATTTCGTACACAATGTATTCTTTGACCTATTGATCAAGTCCCCACGAGTTCAAGTAAGTGAGGTTTTACTGTATTCCTCGAACTATTGATCAGGTCCCCACGAGTTCGAGTAAGTGAGGTTTTACTGTATTCCTCGAACTATTGATCAGGTCCCACGAGTTCGAGTAAGTGAGGTTTTACTGTATTCCTCGAACTATTGATCAGGTCTCACGAGTTCGAGTTAGTGGGGTTTTACTGTATTCCTCGAACTATTGATCAGGTCCCCACGAGTTCGAGTTAGTGGGGTTTTACTGTATTCCTCGAACTATTGATCAGGTCCCACGAGTTCGAGTTAGTGGGGTTTTACTGTATTCCTCGAACTATTGATCAGGCCCCCACGAGTTCGAGTAAGTGAGGTTTTACTGTATTCCTCAAACTATTGATCAGGTCCCACCAGTTCGAGTTAGTGGGTTTTACTGTATATGCTAAATGAGTCCTGTTTGAGTCTGGTTCCTGGTTGAATCTTTTTTTGGTCATAATACTCATTTTATCTTTCCCCAAAAAGATTTCCATTGTGTTGTTGGTTTAAACAGGGCCTGGACCCTGTGATGGTAATAGAGGAAATCACCCTGAAGCTAAAGAAGCATCGTGGCCTTTACAATGTGTTCCCTATCACCACCGCCAAGGTTCCCATCGTCAAGTTCAAACACAGACGCAGCCAACTGGAGGGAGACATTAGTTTGTATAACTTACTGGTAAGATATATATCAGCGGGAGACATTAGTTTGTATAACTTACTGGTAAGATATATATCAAAGGGAGACATTTGTCTGTGTGTCTGTGCATGCATATATCCGGACTTTGTGTACAAGATATCTCAAGATATATCACACCATACCATCACACGGTAAAGGTCTACACCTGATTAGATTTTGGTGGTCAACGTTGAAGGTCAAAGGTCACACTTGACCACTTTGTTGGGGGGGGGGGGTGTTGGTTACATTTATGTGAGCCCCTGCTGACTTTGCTTTTATTTGTAAGTGTTGATGGATTAGTTCTCAGTTCACAAGGTAGGTAGCTGTAGGCATGCTGAATTAGTTTTGGCCATTTGGAGGTAAAACTGGTTTTCACTTTCAGATGAAAATTTGTCTTTGTCAACCACACACAAAAACTGTCTGTGCAATGTGTAGAGAATTTATTTATTTTGAGCTCTGACAAAAGGAAAGTGTAGCTAAAATTATAGTGTTATGTATACATCATCTGCTGTGTGTTGGAATAGAGTAAACAATGATATGTTATCAGTAATATCGTTCTCATACATTCTCAGGCTCTATACAATACGAAGATGATCCAGCTTTACGCTTCCTTAGATCCCAGGGTCAAGTGTCTTGGCTATGCCTTCAAAGTATTTGCTAAGGTAAGAAAATATATTTCTGTTTCTTTTGTGGAAATGCAGTACCATCTGATAATTTAAAAAAAGAAACAAAGACGTGTCATATAAAATGTGAATCATATGAAAATGTGCCACACTGTTCAAAGATGTGTCAGATCCCAATGGAACTTCATCACAATTAAAAAAAATGATGGGCGCGATGATTTTTTTTTTCTATTTAACTTTGTTTGACAATATAGGTGAAATCTGTTGTGTAAGCTTCATGTTTTTTTTTGTATATTAACTGGACAGGTGTGTGAGATTGGTGACGCATCAAGAGGAAGTCTGTCCTCCTATGCCTACATCCTACTCCTTATATACTACCTCCAGCAGTGTAAACCTCCAGTCTTACCGGTCCTACAGGAGGTGAGTATGTTTACTACCTCCAGCAGTGTAAACCTCCAGTCTTACCGGTCCTACAGGAGGTGAGTATGTTTACTACCTCTAGTGTAAACCTCCAGTCTTACCAGTCCTACAGGAAGTGAGTATGTTTACTACCTCTAGTGTAAACCTCCAGTCTTACCGGTCCTACAGGAGGTGAGTATGTTTACTACCTCTAGTGTAAACCTCCAGTCTTACCGGTCCTACAGGAGGTGAGTATGTTTACTACCTCTAGTGTAAACCTCCAGTCTTACCGGTCCTACAGGAGGTGAGTATGTTTACTACCTCTAGTGTAAACCCCCAGTCTTACCGGTCCTACAGGAGGTGAGTATGTTTACTACCTCTAGTGTAAACCTTCAGTCTTACCGGTCCTACAGGAGGTGAGTATGTTTACTACCTCTAGTGTAAACCCCCGGTCTTACCGGTCCTACAGGAGGTGAGTATGTTTACTACCTCTAGTGTAAACCTTCAGTCTTACCGGTCCTACAGGAGGTGAGTATGTTTACTACCTCTAGTGTAAACCTCCAGTCTTACCAGTCCTACAGGAGGTGAGTATGTTTACTACCTCTAGTGTAAACCCCCAGTCTTACCAGTCCTACAGGAGGTGAGTATGTTTACTACCTCTAGTGTAAACCCCCAGTCTTACCGGTCCTACAGGAGGTGAGTATGTTTACTATCTCTAGTGTAAACCTCCAGTCTTACCAGTCCTACAGGAGGTGAGTCTGTTTACTATCTCTAGTGTAAACCTCCAGTCTTACCGGTCCTACAGGAGGTGAGTCTGTTTACTATCTCTAGTGTAAACCTTCAGTCTTACCGGTCCTACAGGAGGTGAGTATGTTTACTATCTCTAGTGTAAACCCCCAGTCTTACCGGTCCTACAGGAGGTGAGTATGTTTACTATCTCTAGTGTAAACCTCCAGTCTTACCAGTCCTACAGGAGGTGAGTCTGTTTACTATCTCTAGTGTAAACCTCCAGTCTTACCGGTCCTACAGGAGGTGAGTCTGTTTACTATCTCTAGTGTAAACCTTCAGTCTTACCGGTCCTACAGGAGGTGAGTATGTTTACTATCTCTAGTGTAAACCTTCAGTCTTACCGGTCCTACAGGAGGTGAGTATGTTTACTACCTCTAGTGTAAACCTCCAGTCTTACCGGTCCTACAGGAGGTGAGTATGTTTACTACCTCTAGTGTAAACCTCCAGTCTTACCGGTCCTACAGGAGGTGAGTATGTTTACTACCTCTAGTGTAAACCTCCAGTCTTACCGGTCCTACAGGAGGTGAGTATGTTTACTACCTCTAGTGTAAACCTCCAGTCTTACCAGTCCTACAGGAGGTGAGTCTGTTTACTATCTCTAGTGTAAACCTCCAGTCTTACCAGTCCTACAGGAGGTGAGTATGTTTACTACCTCTAGTGTAAACCTCCAGTCTTACCGGTCCTACAGGAGGTGAGTATGTTTACTACCTCTAGTGTATATTTCCAGTCTTACTGGTCCTACAGGAGGTGAGTATGTTTACTACCTCTAGTGTAAACCCCCAGTCTTACCGGTCCTACAGGAGGTGAGTATGTTTACTACCTCTAGTGTAAACCCCCAGTCTTACCGGTCCTACAGGAGGTGAGTATGTTTACTACCTCTAGTGTAAACCTCCAGTCTTACCGGTCCTACAGGAGGTGAGTATGTTTACTACCTCTAGTGTAAACCTCCAGTCTTACCGGTCCTACAGGAGGTGAGTATGTTTACTACCTCTAGTGTAAACCTCCAGTCTTACTGGTCCTACAGGAGGTGAGTATGTTTACTACCTCTAGTGTAAACCCCCAGTCTTACCGGTCCTACACGAGGTGAGTATGTTTACTACCTCTAGTGTAAACCTCCAGTCTTACCGGTCCTACAGGAGGTGAGTATGTTTACTACCTCTAGTGTAAACCTCCAGTCTTACCAGTCCTACAGGAGGTGAGTATGTTTACTACTTCTAGTGTAAACCTCCAGTCTTACCAGTCCTACAGGAGGTGAGTATGTTTACTATCTCTAGTGTAAACCTCCAGTCTTACCAGTCCTACAGGAGGTGAGTATGTTTACTATCTCTAGTGTAAACCTCCAGTCTTACCGGTCCTACAGGAGGTGAGTATGTTTACTACCTCTAGTGTAAACCTCCAGTCTTACCAGTCCTACAGGAGGTGAGTCTGTTTACTATCTCTAGTGTAAACCTCCAGTCTTACCAGTCCTACAGGAGGTGAGTATGTTTACTACCTCTAGTGTAAACCTCCAGTCTTACCGGTCCTACAGGAGGTGAGTATGTTTACTACCTCTAGTGTAAACCTCCAGTCTTACCAGTCCTACAGGAGGTGAGTCTGTTTACTATCTCTAGTGTAAACCTCCAGTCTAATACCGGTCCTACAGGAGATAAAGATTAGCAGTATTTTAAGTTGTTCTTTCTCTGTGTTCTTGTTGCCTTGTTAAGACCCACATCAATCATAATGATATGCAAGGAATAATTTGCAGGAAATTCTTTCACAAACATCTTTTTTTTTTTATGTTATATCCGAAGATGTCAGAATGAAAAACAATCAGAAGATGTGAAAATAGGTTAGATACATTTGATGCTGTTCCAGAAGATGTAAGAATAAACTCTTTCATGATATGTGTATCTCATAAGAGGATGACATTTTTATATTACAGTTGTATCCAGGCAAAAAACCAGAAAGGGTTATTGATGGCTGGAACACATGGTACTTTGATGACATGGAGAAGTTGGTAATTATTGCAAAGCATGTTTCAGGATATTCTCATTCACCCGGAAATTTCATAAAGGACTATTCCAACCTTTGAATTTGAAGCGTTCAAATATGCCTTCAGGGGTGATTTGGTTAAGGTGGAAATAAAATTGAAAAATGATTTTAGAATAACAATAAGATTTTATAATTTATTTCATACTGGTAGAAAGTTAGAATTCACTTTAATCAGTTTCTTAAGAAAGGTACAGCTAATAAAGACATGGTTTTGTTCCAGCTTCAGATATCAAATAATGGCGTCTGTGTTAGGCGTAACCGACATAGTTAGATACAGGTAAACACTACTTATACTCTTGTCAACTAGAATGGCAGACACAAGATAATTCATTCAGCTTTATAGTTAGTTTTGATGTTGCATACAGAGTCTGTTGTTCAACATTTCAGCCCAAAATCTGGAAGTGCAAGAACCAGCAGAGTTTGGGAGAACTGTGGCTTGGCATGTTTGTCTTCTACACGGAAGAGTTCTGCATTAAGGAGAATGTTGTGTGTATCAGGCTATCGGAGCCACTGACACGATTCGAAAAACTGTGGAACGGAAAGTGCATAGCAATAGAGGGTAGGTCACATAGGTTTGGATTGTAATTAAGGATCAGGTTCTTGTGAACTTGTTTTGTGATAAGACCAGGCTTCTGTAACTCTTTGTGACACGACTAAAATTCTCTCCGACTCTGTATGACAAGATAAAACTTCCACTTGACAATATGCAATAAGGCTAAACTCTGTAACCATTTTTATGGCAAGATAAAATTTATGTCACTCTTTGTGACAAAATTACGCATTTTCACAAAGTTTTGCGTTCAGTTCTTGATAAATATCAATGAAACACAGTTCCTGTGATGTTACTATGGAACACAGTTCCCTTGATGTTTCTATGGAACACAGTTCCTGTGATGTTACTATGGAACACAGTTCCCGTGATGTTACTATGGAACACAGTTCTCGTGATGTCACTATGGAACACATTCCTGTGATGTTACTAGACATTGCTCCACACTGAAGAAATATCAGAGATTATTCACTTTACTTTGCAGATCCTTTTGATTTAGCACACAACCTGGGCGGCGGTCTGTCAAGAAAAAGTAAGTTCTGGTCGTCATGACATATATGAGAAATACAGAAAATATTTGTAAAATACCTTATAGGACAAAGTCCTTCTATACTGTACATACTTAATGACAACCAGCTGGTGGAGTTCAAATCAACATCTCGAGGCATCGTCTGAAAAGTTCACATAAATCTGTAGTATTTTTAGTTTTTTTATAAAAAAAAAAACTATATGATTATATCGGAAGAAAATACATACTATGCTAATGTATTGATTTGATTTGGGATAAAGATAGCTCAGAAATAGCTGGAAATACTTAGTATCAATACTGAATCAGAATTCATAATAAGAATCTTACTATTATTCATAGAAAATTAAAGTTTCAATGTTTCCAGTTTTTCCCAATACTTTCCTATACTTTTGCTCATACACTTAAAAGTATGAAGTAGATCTCCTGACATATTTCTTGTGACCTGGAGTTTGTGATACTGATGTACTGTCGATGTTTTATAGTGAATCAGTATATCATGAAGACATTTATCCGAGGTCGAGAGCTGTACGGAATGCCTGCAGAAATCCCAAAGTCATTCTCAAATCCTGGGGTGAGCTGATTTACATAGAGTTCCACAAATCAACTTTTTATCATTCAATTACTTGTTAAACTTTAAGATATAGTTTACTCTGAACACAGAAATGTCTACCTTTATATTCAAACAAAAGTCCATAATTATTCACTTATGATTGAAGAAGAATATTTGCTTTAAAGTCATTCACAAAAAGTAGTGTTTATCATAGGTGTCAACCTCTGAAACCTCCAATAAGGGAGATCTCTCTCATTCCATATTTCCAATGAGGGAGAAAGTGTGTTAAATGTGACTGAAACTGCATTTCTCAATTTGTCTTTCCCATTTTATGTATCAAAATAACTTCAAAAAGTATTCATTTGATCCAGACACACCTATTATGGTCATTTCACACACCATGCAGTAACTAGGAGATCATTTGACCACAGGATGTGGATTTTGTGTTTGTGTGAGCTTGGATTTTGATGAGGGAGATTTCGAGGGAGATTGTTAAATTTTGGTTAAAATGAGGAAATCTCCCTCATAATGAAAGAGGGTTAACGGGTATGGTTTATGATTCATTACAAAGACTTATGATGACCATTGAATTGTTTATTTTCTGACAGGATTATTTCTTTGACAAGAAGCAATTGTCTCAAGGGGCGCCTCCTAGTGACCGATGTTGTCGTGTGTGTAACAAGATCGGCCACATTGCTAAGGAATGTCCCAAAGTCCTGCAGAGAAAAGAGAGGTGCTATGTTTTTCCATAAATGAAATCAGAAGTGTCATGTTTAGTTTCAGATGTTAAACATATCATGTTATCTACACATAGTAGGTTACACATTCAGGGTATTCTCATCAGCTTATATACAATAATTTGGGAATTTTTATCATTAGGGAAAATGTTTGTAAACAACATAAAAAGCAAACAGCATAAAAAGCCATAAAAGTGAACAGTAAAGGGTTAATTTAACCGATCAACTGTGAAGACACATTCGAACTCTTCCTACACCAGGTTGGAAAAGTTTATTTATAAGATTTTAGGATTGAATGAGCTGATATTTGGCAAAATTGTATTTAACCATTAGAGAACAAAGATTCTGGTAAAACATGAGATGATGACTGTATAAAAGTCCTCATAAACGTTGTTTGTATCAGAGAGATATTTTTATCTGGAAAAACTGTTGGATCCTGCTTGTTTGTTGCTTAAGTAGGCATCTCACAAAATCACAAAAGAAAATCTGTGATATGTCATTAAGCACAGCCTCATCAACTTTGTAAATTGGTAAGATTTTCATTACGTTTTCTGTTGGTTTTTCAGGGAGGAAAGGGAGAAGTTTAAAAGGTCAAAGGATAAAAAACAACAAAGGGAAGATGGTCACAGAAACAACATGGAGGAACAGGGTCGATATATGGACAGAAATATGTCTCAGGGCCAGTACAACCAGCCCAAAGGTAAACTGTCAACACAGAAATATGTCTCAGGGCCAGTACAACCAGCCCAAAGGTAAACTGTCAACACAGAAATATGTCTCAGGGCCTGTACAACCAGCCCAAAGGTAAACTGTCAACACAGAAATATGTCTCAGGGCCAGTACAACCAGCCCAAAGGTAAACTGTCAACAAAGAAATATGTCTCAGGGCCAGTACAACCAGCCCAAAGGTAAACTGTCAACAAAGAAATATGTCTCAGGGCCTGTACAACCAGCCCAAAGGTAAACTGTCAACACAGAAATATGTCTCAGGGCCAGTACAACCAGCCCAAAGGTAAACTGTCAACAAAGAAATATGTCTCAGGGCCAGTACAACCAGCCCAAAGGTAAACTGTCAACACAGAAATATGTCTCAGGGCCAGTACAACCAGCCCAAAGGTAAACTGTCAACAAAGAAATATGTCTCAGGGCCAGTACAACCAGCCCAAAGGTAAACTGTCAACAAAGAAATATGTCTCAGGGCCTGTACAACCAGCCCAAAGGTAAACTGTCAACACAGAAATATGTCTCAGGGCCAGTACAACCAGCCCAAAGGTAAACTGTCAACAAAGAAATATGTCTCAGGGCCAGTACAACCAGCCCAAAGGTAAACTGTCAACACAGAAATATGTCTCAGGGCCAGTACAACCAGCCCAAAGGTAAACTGTCCACAAAGAAATATATCTCAGGGCCAGTACAACCAACCCAAAGGTAAACTGTCAACACAGAAATATTTCTCAGGGCCAGTACAACCAGCCCAAAGGTAAACTGTCAACACAGAAATATATCTCAGGGCCAGTACAACCAGCCCAAAGGTAAACTGTCAACACAGAAATATTTCTCAGGGCCAGTACAACCAGCCCAAAGGTAAACTGTCAACACAGAAATATATCTCAGGGCCGGTACAACCAGCCCAAAGGTAAACTGTCAACACAGAAATATATCTCAGGGCCAGTACAACCACCCCAAAGGTAAACTGTCAACACAGAAATATGTCTCAGGGCCAGTACAACCAGCCCAAAGGTAAACTGTCAACAAAGAAATATATCTCAGGGCCAGTACAACCAGCCCAAAGGTAAACTGTCAACACAGAAATATATCTCTGGGCCAGTACAACCAGCCCAAAGGTAAACTGTCAACACAGAAATATATCTCAGGGTCAGTTCAACCAGCCCAAAGGTAAACTGTCAACACAGAAATATATCTCAGGGCCTGTACAACCAGCCCAAAGGTAAACTGTCAACACAGAAATATGTCTCAGGGCCTGTACAACCAGACAAAAGGTAAACTGTCAACACAGAAATATATCTCAGGGCCAGTTCAACCAGCCAAAAGATAAACTGTCAACAAAGAAATATATCTCAGGGCCAGTACAACCAGCCCAAAGGTAAACTGTCAACACAGAAATATGTCTCAGGGCCAGTACAACCAGCCAAAAGGTAAACTGTCAACACAGAAATATATCTCAGGGCCAGTTCAACCAGCCAAAAGATAAACTGTCAACAAAGAAATATATCTCAGGGCCAGTACAACCAGCCCAAAGGTAAACTGTCAACACAGAAATATGTCTCAGGGCCAGTACAACCAGCCAAAAGGTAAACTGTCAACAAAGAAATATGTCTCAGGGCCAGTACAACCACCCCAAAGGTAAACTGTCAACAAAGAAATATGTCTCAGGGCCAGTACAACAAGCCCAAAGATAAACTGTCAACAACGAAATATATCTCAGGGCCAGTACAACCAGCCCAAAGGTAAACTGTCAACACAGAAATATGTCTCAGGGCCAGTACAACCAGCCAAAAGGTACACTGTCAACAAAGAAATATATCTCAGGGCCAGTACAACCAGCCCAAAGGTAAACTGTCAACACAGAAATATGTCTCAGGGCCTGTACAACCAGCCAAAAGGTAAACTGTCAACAAAGAAATATGTCTCAGGGCCAGTACAACCAGCCAAAAGGTAAACTGTCAACACAGAAATATGTCTCAGGGCCAGTACAACCAGCCCAAAGGTAAACTGTCAACACAGAAATATGTCTCTGGGCCAGTACAACCAGCCAAAAGGTAAACTGTCAACACAGAAATATATCTCAGGGCCAGTACAACCAGCCCAATGGTAAACTGTCAACACAGAAATATGTGTCATGGCCAGTACAACCAGCCCAAAGGTAAACTGTCAACACAGAAATATGTCTCAGGGCCAGTACAACCAGCCCAAAGGTAAACTGTCAACACAGAAATATATCTCAGGGCCTGTACAACCAGCCCAAAGGTAAACTGTCAACACAGAAATATTTCTCAGGGCCTGTACAACCAGCCAAAGGTAAACTGTCAACACAGAAATATGTCTCAGGGCCAGTACAACCAGCCAAAAGGTAAACTTTCAGTACAGAAATATTTCTCAGGGCCAGTACAACCAGCCCAAAGGTAAACTGTCAACACAGAAATATATCTCAGGGCCTGTACAACCAGCCAAAAGGTAAACTGTCAACACAGAAATATATCTCAGGGCCAGTACAACCAGCCCAAAGGTAAACTGTCAACACAGAAATATGTCTCAGGGCCAGTACAACCAGCCCAAAGGTAAACTGTCAACACAGAAATATGTCTCTGGGCCAGTACAACCAGCCAAAAGGTAAACTGTCAACACAGAAATATATCTCAGGGCCAGTACAACCAGCCCAATGGTAAACTGTCAACACAGAAATATGTGTCATGGCCAGTACAACCAGCCCAAAGGTAAACTGTCAACACAGAAATATGTCTCAGGGCCAGTACAACCAGCCCAAAGGTAAACTGTCAACACAGAAATATATCTCAGGGCCTGTACAACCAGCCCAAAGGTAAACTGTCAACACAGAAATATTTCTCAGGGCCTGTACAACCAGCCAAAGGTAAACTGTCAACACAGAAATATGTCTCAGGGCCTGTACAACCAGCCAAAAGGTAAACTTTCAGTACAGAAATATTTCTCAGGGCCAGTACATCCAGCCCAAAGGTAAACTGTCAACACAGAAATATATCTCAGGGCCTGTACAACCAGCCAAAAGGTAAACTGTCAACACAGAAATATATCTCAGGGCCTGTACAACCAGCCCAAAGGTAAACTGTCAACACAGAAATATGTCTCAGGGCCAGTACAACCAGCCCAAAGGTAAACTGTCAACACAGAAATATGTCTCAGGGCCAGTACAACCAGCCCAAAGGTAAACTGTTAACACAGAAATATGTCTCAGGGTCAGTACAACAGCCCAAAGGTAAACTGTCAACACAGAAATATATCTCAGGGTCAGTACAACCAGCCCAAAGGTAAACTGTCAACACAGAAATATATCTCAGGGCCGGTACAACCAGCCCAAAGGTAAACTGTTAACACAGAAATATGTGTCATGGCCAGTACAACCAGCCCAAAGGTAAACTGTCAACACAGAAATATATCTCAGGGCCTGTACAACCAGCCCAAAGGTAAACTGTCAACACAGAAATATATCTCAGGGCCTGTACAACCATCCCAAAGGTAAACTGTCAACACAGAAATATTTCTCAGGGCTAGTACAACCAGCCCAAAGGTAAACTGTCAACACAGAAATATGTCTCAGGGCCTGTACAACCAGCCAAAAGGTAAACTTTCAGTACAGAAATATTTCTCAGGGCCAGTACAACCAGCCCAAAGGTAAACTGTCAACACAGAAATATATCTCAGGGCCTGTACAACCAGCCAAAAGGTAAACTGTCAACACAGAAATATATCTCAGGGCCAGTACAACCAGCCCAAAGGTAAACTGTCAACACAGAAATATGTCTCAGGGCCAGTACAACCAGCCCAAAGGTAAACTTTCAGTACAGAAATATTTCTCAGGGCCAGTACAACCAGCCCAAAGGTAAACTGTCAACACAGAAATATATCTCAGGGCCTGTACAACCAGCCAAAAGGTAAACTTTCAGTACAGAAATATTTCTCAGGGCCAGTACAACCAGCCCAAAGGTAAACTGTCAACACAGAAATATATCTCAGGGCCTGTACAACCAGCCAAAAGGTAAACTGTCAACACAGAAATATATCTCAGGGCCAGTACAACCAGCCCAAAGGTAAACTGTCAACACAGAAATATATCTCAGGGCCAGTACAACCAGCCAAAAGGTAAACTTTCAGTACAGAAATATTTCTCAGGGCCAGTACAACCAGCCCAAAGGTAAACTGTCAACACAGAAATATATCTCAGGGCCTGTACAACCAGCCAAAAGGTAAACTGTCAACACAGAAATATATCTCAGGGCCAGTACAACCAGCCCAAAGGTAAACTGTCAACACAGAAATATGTCTCAGGGCCAGTACAACCAGCCCAAAGGTAAACTTTCAGTACAGAAATATTTCTCAGGGCCAGTACAACCAGCCCAAAGGTAAACTGTCAACACAGAAATATATCTCAGGGCCTGTACAACCAGCCAAAAGGTAAACTGTCAACACAGAAATATATCTCAGGGCCAGTACAACCAGCCCAAAGGTAAACTGTCAACACAGAAATATGTCTCAGGGCCAGTACAACCAGCCCAAAGGTAAACTGTCAACACAGAAATATGTCTCAGGGCCAGTACAACCAGCCCAAAGGTAAACTGTCAACACAGAAATATGTCTCAGGGCCAGTACAACCAGCCCAAAGGTAAACTGTCAACACAGAAATATGTCTCAGGGCCAGTACAACCAGCCCAAAGGTAAACTGTCAACACAGAAATATATCTCAGGGTCAGTACAACCAGCCCAAAGGTAAACTGTCAACACAGAAATATATCTCAGGGCCGGTACAACCAGCCCAAAGGTAAACTGTTAACACAGAAATATGTCTCAGGGCCGGTACAACCAGCCCAAAGGTAAACTGTCAACACAGAAATATATCTCAGGGCCTGTACAACCAGCCCAAACGTAAACTGTCAGTACAGAAATATGTCTCAGGGCCGGTACAACCAGCCCAAAGGTAAACTGTCAGTACAGAAATATGTCTCAGGGCCTGTCCAGTTGTCAATCTGGAAATATGTTGTTCCATTTACATGATTTTAATAAATATAAATAATATTTTATACATTAATGACTTTATTTTACTAACAGGGTTCAGAAGGTCAAAGTCTGACCCAAATGACCCAGATATTGACCAGAACTGGCGTTCCCATGGAAACTCGCAGCAACACCAGGTTTCTAACTCGGGACAACGATATCAGCAGCAGCAGCAGCAGCATCAACGGCATCAGGCCAGCCAGCCACGGGTTAGTAACTGTTCACATAGTATAAAGGCAGTATCACTGACTGTTGCATGGATTATATGTAACATCCATTTATGATAATAATAATGATATGAGGTTTTTATACCAGTTTTTTTACAATCTATTTTGTAATTCATCTCAAAGCTGTTGACAAATTATTATCTGTGGGTCTAGGGCCTTGCAATCAGCCAATATTTGTCTCCTCTCCCTGGTGAGTATAGGGCTGGTTCTGCCATTTTGGCATTAAGCTAACATTCAACAATTCCAGCACTGTCCAACCACATACACATTTACATTTGAGTAGACTGGAACGATTGGAGTAAAATATCTTGTTCAATGGCACAATGCAGTGCAATGATTAAAACATGTAACCCTTCGACCAGAAGCCTGGCATCCTACCACTATACAGTGCATCTGTTTGTGCTCTTCTTCCCTTATTAGCTTGTAACTCACTAAGGTTATCTAAACTATGCTGAATTTCAGTGTTTTTATATGTCTGCCTCCAATTGAAAGTACATGTGTATTATGGAATGACCCCCATCCTTATACTTGTTAAACGTATTCTTCCCGTGATGATGCATTAATTTTCCTCATGATTTAATAACAATGGTAAGATGAAACTAGGAACTAG
The DNA here is from genome assembly GCA_947623455.1 of Mimachlamys varia. Classification (NCBI taxonomy): domain Eukaryota; kingdom Metazoa; phylum Mollusca; class Bivalvia; order Pectinida; family Pectinidae; genus Mimachlamys; species Mimachlamys varia. Next base: position 8,154,006 of record OX392530.1, read on the forward strand.
ATGACTAAGTACAGAATGCTTGCATGTATCAATTAATCAGCAAGCCACAAATTTATTGATCTGCATTTCATAACATAACTTGTGAAATTTATATCAGATTTTAATGAAAAATTAAGGCCCGGTTAGTTGATTTGATTTCAAATTATTTTGGCTGGCTGATGCATGTATATTTTGAAGATGGAGGGCACTTGGATGATTATTAGAATAATATATTCTTATCTAATTAGCATAATGCATCCAAATTGGTCTCTGCCTTTCATAGCTTACCTTTTGTTTAAGTTTTAATCAATCTTAGTTGGCCGATATACATTGTATTAAAAGATGCAGGCCATGAGCAATGAAGAGAATTTATGCCCATTTAAAGAGAGTTATGTCCCTTCTCATAACCATATTTGGTGTACCACCTGATCCCTGGACTCCAAACTTGTAAACCTAAGTACGACTTTAAATAATTATAAGTAAGTCACTGTGACCCGTGTTTGACCTACTTTTTGTTTTTGAATGCAGGGTCTTGAATTTTTTATGCGTCAGCCACTGTTCCGTCAGATGATGGTACGACTTTAGTCACTTTACCTGTGTGATACAAGTGTGGCTTCCGTTGTATTGCAATCATTCAAACTCATTCGCTTGCTTTCTACTGAGGATATCATAGCTTAGTAGTTTTTAAAATTATTGAAAAATACTACTAACAAATGGTGACTGTTTAATTACATGTAAGTTCATTATAGTGTCGAAATAACAAGAGGAAAGTACAGGTAATTTTGAAGTCTTTGCTGCTTACTTTTGTAGTGAACTATTTCAGAACACGGCAGAATGCTTGACTAGTACATCTGGGATGATGTGTTAGCACTGGTAATTCTTTTTAAAAGTTTTTTTCAATTTGGCTAAAAATTCTAAACAAAAAAAAGTGAACAATCCAAATTGTAAAGATTAGTGTTGATAAATATAGGTTAAGATTAATGTTGATTAATTTAATCTATCACCCCTGTGTGATGTAGACTGCGAAATCTCAACCCGGGGGTAAGATTTACGAATTTTAGCAAGAGGCTCTGCCGAGTGCTAAAATTCATAAATCTTATCCCGATGGTTGAGATTTCTCAGTCTACATCATACAGGGGTGATTAATATTTTTCTCCCACTCTTTCCTACATAAAATAAGCAAAAGAGTGAATTCAGTGCATCGCGCCAGCATCAATGGTGGATACAATGCGTGACGAAATTGGTTACGTTACTCTGGTTACACTGCATAAAGTGATGACATCACAATTAGTACGTGTGAGCTGTCTTTTCCCTACCCCGGTAAAAGACAGGTTTATCTTTTCCCTAGCAAAAATGGGAACAAACCTGTGAAGTGTGAGAGAAAAATATATATAAGATCAGTGTTGATATGTATATAACTGAGGATTGTACTTTGACAGTGGGTTGTTAAACTACATGTGTAATTTGTGTTACCAAATGTAAACAAGTAACACCATTGAAGTTACAATTTGTTGCTGCTTTAGTTTTTGGTGCTCACTTGGGAAGACTATTTTCTAAACAAACAAAATACAGGATAAGAATGTATTGAGTATTATGTGTTTACCTTTCAGAATATCCCCATGCCGTATGGTCACCAGGGGTCGGCAGGACCGAGACAGTTCAACAGTGGTAGTCCTCAGGGTAATTACCGTGGTAACCCACGGTCCAAAGTCAACCTATCTGACTCGTACCCACCTCCAAGACAGACTGTATCACCTATGAAGCAAGGTCACGACCCCCGGCCTATGTCTTCTCCTAAACAGATAGGCCGGCCACAGTACCAGGAGCCTTATATGTCAACTAGTCCGCACAGTAAGAGCATGCCTGGCCATCCATGGATGAATCAATTCATGCCAAACCAGCCACAGCAGCAGCAGCGTTTGTCTCAGCATCAACAGCAGCAGCAGCAGCACCACCACCAGGGGACACCACCGAACCCATACCCTGTATGGCAATTATCACACTCGCCACATGCATGCCCATCTTCATCACTATCGACATCGCCATTGGCAACTAACTCGGCCTATGTCGCTACTAACTTTCTTGCTTCCTCTCCTAACACAGTGATGGGACACCTTGTTCCCAAGATTAAACATCCTCTACACTCCTCCCCACGTCACCTGGAGCAACAGGGTTCTGTGCCTGGCGTTACCAAGGTGACACAGGGTAGACATGATCTAGTAGCCTGTTCTGTACAGCAACATATCATTGCTCAGTCCTCTCACGATGCTCAGGTATACTCATATCAGTAGTTCTGATTCAACAACTAGTGTTGGTTGGACATTATAAATGATCATTTATAATTTGGGATGGTATTTATAAAACTGATCTCATACTCAAGTACATTATAAGCTCAACCTAACTTTCTTGTCACTCACTTAAGCATTTCAAACGATAAAAAAGTTGAATAAAAACATCGAAAACAGTATTCGGCTCTAAGTGATATTAAGTCTCCAAATCAATGACAAAATATGATTTTGCTGCTATTCTAGTTATACCTGGTAATAGTAAAAAAAAATTCTTGAGCATAAAATCTATGCTTTAGCATGAGAATGGTTTCGTAAATATTGGCCTAGAAGTATCAAGTGAGTTAATTTTACCAAGCTTCTTTTATAATTTAGAGTCACTGTTGATAGACAACATAGTATTTCATCCTTGCAATTTTGGAGAGCTTTTTATCTAGAAATGTATAGAAAACCATATGATAATGTTAGCTTTGGAATACATAATATGTTTTCAATCAGGGAAACAATAACCATGAACTATCACATGACAATAGAAGATAACTTTACAAAACATTTTTCCTTGATTTATTAGAAACCTAGAAATCAGGTTCAGAGTGTCGCGTTAACTTTTTAGTTGCTAATATCAGCTACAGTTCTAATTTTGCTAGATTTGAATGCATACAAATTAAAAACAAATTAACAGGTCAAAATTGATATATCTGGTGGCTATACATTAGTAGGTAGCTTGTGAGCAAAATCTCTTATGAACCCAGTGACAGATGTAGTCTCTCATGAATCCAGTGACTGATGTAGTCTCTTGAACCCAGTGACAGATGTAGTCTCTCATGAACCCAGTGACAGATGTAGTCTCTCATGAACTAAGTGACAGATGTAGTCTCTCATGAACCAAGTGACAGATGTAGTCTCTCATGAACCCAGTGACAGATGTAGTCTCTCATGAACCCAGTGACAGATGTAGTCTCTCATGAACCAAGTGACAGATGTATAGTCTCTCATGAACCTAATGGCAAATGTAGTCTCTCATGAACCCAGTGACAGATGTAGTCTCTCATGAACCCAGTGACAGATGTAGTCTCTCATGAACCCAGTGACAGATCTAGTCTCTCATGAACCCAGTGACAAATGTAGTCTCTCATGAACCCAGTGACAGATGTAGTCTCTCATGAACCCATTGACAGATGTAGTCTCTCATGAACCAAGTGACAGATGTAGTCTCTCATGAACCCAGTACCAGATGTAGTCTCTCATGAACACAGTGACAGATGTAGTCTCTCATGAACCCAGTGACAGATGTAGTCTCTCATGAACCCAGTGACAGATGTAGTCTCTCATGAACCCAGTGACAAATGTAGTCTCTCATGAACCCAGTGACAGATGTAGTCTCTCATGAACCCAGTGACAGATGTAGTCTCTCATGAACCAAGTGACAGATGTAGTCTCTCATGAACCCAGTGACAGATGTAGTCTCTCATGAACCCAGTGACAGATGTAGTCTCTCATGAACCAAGTGACAGATGTAGTCTCTCATGAACCCAGTGACAGATGTAGTCTCTCATGAACCCAGTGACAAATGTAGTCTCTCATGAACCCAGTGACAAATGTAGTCTCTCATGAACCCAGTGACAGATGTAGTCTCTCATGAACCCAGTGACAGATGTAGTCTCTCATGAACCCAGTGACAGATGTAGTCTCTCATGAACCCAGTGACAGATGTAGTCTCTCATGAACCCAGTGACAGATGTAGTCTCTCATGAAACCATTGACAGATGTAGTCTCTCATGAACCAAGTGACAGATGTAGTCTCTCATGAACCCAGTACCAGATGTAGTCTCTCATGAACACAGTGACAGATGTAGTCTCTCATGAACCCAGTGACAGATGTAGTCTCTCATGAACCCAGTGACAGATGTAGTCTCTCATGAACCCAGTGACAGATGTAGTCTCTCATGAACCCAGTGACAGATGTAGTCTCTCATGAACCAAGTGACAGATGTAGTCTCTCATGAACCCAGTGACAGATGTAGTCTCTCATGAACCCAGTGACAGATGTAGTCTCTCATGAACCCAGTGACAGATGTAGTCTCTCATGAACCCAGTGACAGATGTAGTCTCTCATGAACCCAGTGACAGATGTAGTCTCTCATGAACCCAGTGACAGATGTAGTCTCTCATGAACCCAGTGACAGATGTAGTCTCTCATGAACCCAGTGACAGATGTAGTCTCTCATGAACCCAGTGACAGATGTAGTCTCTCATGAACCCAGTGACAGATGTAGTCTCTCATGAACCCAGTGACAGATGTAGTCTCTCATGATGTAGGTGTCTTTTTTGTTCAGTATAGTACTATTAAGGTCTACATCCAACTGAGTAGATTTTGGTGGTCATATTTGTGTTAAAAATCATCTTTATGCTTTTGATGTAAACCTCAAAGTAGTTACATAGAAGGTTTTTACTGTAAATGGTTTATTGCAAACCCCAAGGAATCTACCGGTAAAAATAAGTTCAGAATATTTGACATTCCAAGATAATCTCATACTTGAATGACTTGGTCGAAGACTTAGTTTCCCTCCATATTTTTCGTATACGTAGTTGCTCACTAATCTAGTTAGTATTTATGCGTCTCCTAATGACACAGCCAACACAATTTTCACTAACCTTGTTTGTAGTGGACATGATTTCTTTTTAACTTGATTGTAATTTATGCATTCACCGCTGACAACACATTTGAACTTTTCTGGTTCAAAGCTTAGAAAAGTTCATTGTAAAATTCAAAGGGTTGATGAGTTAATTATTTAATTTCCTACTAATCTTGGTCATTCTTTAATTGTTAACTAGCTAACCTTGTAATAGACATGTTGTTTTGTACCAAGTTGGATATTAATCAACATGGTTTTTGTACAGTTGTTTGTCAAAGTTAACAGAATTATGTACCTTGTTTGGTCCATATAAGCAGGATTTCAAAAATATTTAGTTTAAACCTATTCTACAGTAATCTTATTGATTATTCTGCCATATGCATGTAGCTAGGTCTGCTGCCATTTCTTGCTTGTATTTTGATAAAGCCAAATTTCTTTTATTTGTAAAAACTAATGAAATGTCAAAATTCCCAAGGACCAAACACAATTAATAATGACATTTTGATTGGAAATGAACTAAAAGAAATAAAACATTATTAATAATGGATACTGTTCTTACGCAGTTATGTTTCATCTATCATGATGTTTAAACTACATGTAATTTATATTCAGAACATTCCTCCTGGGTCATCACCAAGACAAGTTACTATGGCAGCCAATCAGGGTAACATGGGACCCCCAAACATAGGTAAGTTGTAGAATTATCAGAACTTCGTACCGTTTCCCCATGTTAAAATGCTATAGTGGTTGCCAATCAGGGTAACATGGGACCCCCAAACATAGGTAAGTTGTAGACTTTTCAGAACTTCGTACTGTCTCCCCATGTTAAAATGCTATAGTGGTTGCCAATCAGGGTAACATGTGACCCCCAAACATAGGTAAGTTGTAGAATTTTCAGAACTTCGTACTGTCTCCCCATGTTAAAATGCTATAGTGGTTGCCAATCAGGGTAACATGGGACCCCCAAACATAGGTAAGTTGTAGACTTTTCAGAACTTCGTACTGTCTCCCCATGTTAAAATGCTATAGTGGTTGCCAATCAGGGTAACATGGGACCCCCAAACATAGGTAAGTTGTAGAATTATCAGAACTATGTACCGTTTCCCCATGTTAAAATGCTATAGTGGTTGCCAATCAGGGTAACATGGGACCCCCAAACATAGGTAAGTTATAGAATTTTCAGAACTATGTACCGTTTCCCCATGTTAAAATGCTATAGTGGTTGCCGATTAGGGTAACATGTGACCCCCAAACATAGGTAAGTTATAGAATTTTCAGAACTTCGTACCGTTTCCCCATGTAAAAATGCTATAGTGGTTGCCAATCAGGGTAACATGGGACCCCCAAACATAGGTAAGTTGTAGAATTTTCAGAACTTCGTACCGTTTCCCCATGTTAAAATGCTATAGTGGTTGCCAATCAGGGTAACATGGGACCCCCAAACATAGGTAAGTTGTAGAATTTTCAGAACTTCGTACCGTTTCCCCATGTTAAAATGCTATAGTGGTTGCCAATCAGGGTAACATGTGACCCCCAAACATAGGTAAGTTATAGAATTTTCAGAACTCCGTACTGTCTCCCAGTATTATAATACCATAATGGCAGCCAATCAGGGTAACATGGGACCCCCAAACATAGGTAAGTTATAGAATTTTCAGAACTCCGTAACGTCTCCCAGTATTATAATACCATAATGGCAGCCAATCAGGGTAACATGGGACCCTCATTAGTAAGTTGTGGTAATTCAAGCTATTCAAGCTGTTGTAGCCTTATTAGGTAAAGCTGTTATGGAAATGTTGTTGAAATTAAACAGGATTTTAAAAATGTGTATACTTGTGTTTAAACTTTGCCTTCCTTGACTTCTATTCCTCATCAAGTGAAGGGTTTTTTGTGACAGGGTTGGGATTCCAGGGCTTTTACTGAGTTTGCTAAATGTTGTTAATCATCAATTGTTTTAACAATTTTTTTTTCTTAGGTGTATCAATACCTAATGACCAATACCGTCAGACTAGTCACCAAGGCAACCAGGGAGGTGGCGGCAGAGGTGGCACCAATCAGAGACAGTCTTACAAACAGTATGTAAATCAGCAGAGAAGGAAGTAGACTTTGTATCTACCAATCAGAGTCCACCTTAAAAAAATACAACCAATCGACAGGGAAGGAATTAATTTTGTATCTACCAAGTAGAGGCCATCGTACAAAAAAGTTCCCCAATCCACAGAAGAAAAGGAGCTGCAAGACAACCAATCAGAGGCAGTCTAACAAACTGCTAATCAACAAAGGAGGAAACAGCCACATTATTTTGTACTTTACACTTTTTCAAGTTAGGATTTGTAAGTTACATTGTAAACCTTGTTTTTCCACTATACAGGGCAGCTGAAGTCATTAGGATTGATATCAGTAAAAGGTTAAGGCTTCAGTTGGCTACATTGTAATGCTGAACAAATTATTCTGTATGAAATATTGCATCTTTAATAAAGGTAATTTCTTTAATACATAATTCATAATTTTTGATGTGACATTTGAAAATAGGTGTTGATATTTCTTCAAATGTTGTTTTATATATATTGATCTTTGTTAATGCAATAAATCTATTCTACGTACACTGCCCACATCAAAATGAACATTTTGATGTGGGCAGTTTGAAATGATTGTATTGTTGTGAAAAGTTGAGTTCAAATGACTACTAATACCTAGAATTGGATTATTTAACGCATGAAATGCTTTTCTCAATCAAATCATATGCTTTGAAGGGTGACTGTTTATGAGCTAAATTCCCCCAGTAATATATATTAGATAATTTGATGATTGTTATTTTTTGTCATTTAAAAATTTTGTGTTGATTCTAATTTTGATCACATTTAGTATCAAGTGTTACGAGATTAAGCAGCTGTATTAAGACGTTGAGAAAACTGTTTTCATAAAAGGAGTAAATTACATTTGGTCCTTTGAGGAAAATATTACTGTAAAAAGAAATATTCAAACTGCCATGTTAACATGAAATCTTGTTTAAGCTTAGCCAGTAGTATGAAATGGGTTAAAAAATATGTATTCTTTGTTGAAAGCTTCATGATACCACAAGCATAAAAGGAAGAAATTATCCGTTTTTTGTAAATTGTTTGTTTCAGTTTTTTCTCTCTCTCTCTCTTTTTTAACCCAGTTTATTTAATATAATATGGTAGCTACATTCTTACGCCAATTTTTTTTTTTTTTTTTTTTGGAAATAGTAACAGAAAATTCCACTGGAAAGTCTTCTGCTAACAATGAAATTAAGATGTGTTTCTATTTGCTGTTGTTGTTACGTTAACTATGGTATAACATTTAGGTGCTTTATATTTTTTTGGGTGTTGATTATGACTTGGAGAAAGCATACAAATCTTTTAATATGAAATATCCTGGGCATTTTGATGTAGTAGGCTGTTATTTTAGATACAGACAAATATTTTTTTTTTTTCATTTTTTATTTGAATTAGAAAATCTGTTTCTCTCATATCCATGTGTGTAAGATGCAGCTGTCCACAGCAAGAAAGAGGTGTAGGAAATCTCTATTTTGCACCCGATTTCAAGTGAATTGACATCACAGTAGCTTAACAAAGGTGGTCCTTTGAGGAAAATATTACGGTAAAAAGAAATATTCAAACTGCCATGTTAACATGAAATCTTGTTTAAGCTTAGCCAGTAGTATGAAATGGGTTAAAAAACAGATTCCCATGCCGCAATGCAGCCAATGTATTAAAACATTAAAAAATTAAAACCTTTCTACAATGTCTGTACTGTAAACGTTAGAAAGATAATAGTGATTTTTTTTTTACAAACTTATTTTTTAAATATCAGATATGTTTAATCGTGCTGTCTGATTTGTTTTTGTCAAAAAAGCTAAAGGGAAAAGGTGAAATTTTCAAAATGGTAGCCAGTTCATATGTATTTTCATTGTTTTTGAGATTATTCTGGTATTTTTATATGAAAAAAGTGCTTTTTCATGACCAGAAATGTAGGATAGGGAAATTTCATCTGCAAAATTTTGAAATTAGGAGTATTCCTCATCAAGATTACGGGTTTTACCAATTTTCGATATCCCTCACTCAGGTGGAATTTCCCTATCCTACACTCCTTGTTACGAAAGATTCTTATAATCTGAAACCTGGATAGATACCATCATGATCAGGTCTTATAAGTGTTACATTCTATTGTCAGTAATTTGGCTTCTTAGATTCGGGATTATATACTAGAGTCACAAAAAAAACTCATACTCATTATGTTGATTACAAGCGGCAAAAATCAAAATTGTACGTTTTTTTTTGTTTTATGCATGTGGCTTGCAAATCCCTAGAAACTCTAATTTAAATCAATAGGCATAGGTTAAGTGCATCTAATTCAAATACAAAGACTTATGTTAAATAATGGGGAGGTAACTCAAATTACAAATTTGAAATGTCTCTCTATTTACCATATTTATGAAACATTCTGCATGTTACAAATATTATCATACAAATGGATATGGGTGTATGTATTAGTGTTGTAGAAATCAGCTAGTGATGTCTGCTCCTCGCTATCCTGGTTTTATGTCAAACTCGGAATCCTGTGGTTGTCTCGTCGTTTCTGACCTGCATGTGGGCCTGCTATGTTACTCCACCTATAAACCTGTTTTCCTCAGACATATCATTGTTCCTCTGTCCTAACAGCTTTGTGAGAGTGATGAGTGTGCAGATACTATGTGACAAATAGCTGCCAGGTTTGAAGAAATTGTGCCCAACACAGCAGCTATTTTGTCATTGATGCCAATTCAAGTAGCAGCAAAAGTAACAATTTGGTGGGACTCAACAGGCTTTGCCATGGTAACCAGTGACATCATGGCTACCTCGCAGACCACAATCTAAGACATGCCAGTGTTACATAGTCTAAACTCAATAGTGTTTGCTATGGCAACTAACCCGTTGTAACAGTAGAGGAGGAACAGAAATATTCCATGATAAATGAACACATTCGGAAGAGCTAAAAATTATATGTTTTCGCAGGATAAATAACAACACATCAAAATAGTCAGCAATTTAGTTTCGGTTAGGTATGGTATGTCCCAACCCATCAAACTACACGTGCCAGATTTTCAAGAGGTCAGCCTGAGTCCAAATCTGTATCTGGTGTTTTCTTTCAACCTTTGTTTCAACTGCAGTGAAGATATACCCTATGGCTACCCGACAGACCACATTCGGAGTCATGTCTGTATTCGTCATTGAATCTAGAATTGCATTCAATTCAAAGCCTAAGGAGACATGCAAATGATATGTAGCAGTGGTGATATTACAGTATTTTATGATCAGTTTATGAAAATGTAAACTTGTGATTCTTGCTTTCTTACATTTCACTGAAAGTCTTCACATTGCAATACACTCCCAGTATATTTTTTTTTAGCTCGGCATTTCACTTCAAATCTTTGTGTATAGATTGTAGTGCCACCTTGCTTTAAGCATCTACGTGAAGATTCTAGCTTGCCCGTTAATAAGGACAGAGCAAAAAAAAGTCATGAACATTTTTTTTCTCCAGAGTTGGGTTTTAGTTGATCAAGTGCGAGACAGAAACTTTTTATAGAACTGGTAAGGCTTATATTAGAATACATCAAATCTTGTTATCTCAAACTCAAAAAGCTTGAAGACCCTTCAAAGTATTTCGTCACTCCTGACCAAACTTCACACTTAACATTTGAATTCACTTAACTTGAATGCTTGGATAACTGGAAGTTCTCCACAGTCCTGTTGAATTTGAGATAACCAGGGCCCGTATTCATACAAACGTTCTCATGCTCAAATTTGGATTCTGTGCTCAAGCCAGCTTTCTTGAAACTCATATTAGTCACGACAAAGAGTTAAAAATCATTGTAAATGTTGAAAACAGCTTTCGACTTCATGTCTCTTCAACTTTTTTTTACAAAAGTAGATTTTCTAAATGAATTATAGTCGGAATAAGAAAGTAAGAGTTGAGCTCAAAATCCATTGAGCATGAACACGGTTTCATGAATACGGCCCGGGTTTGACTGTAGATTAGATGCTTCATAACCTGTGTGACAGTTGGTGCTTGCTCCATTTGTAACATATAATTACTGGGTTTTTTTCTGACCCACTGGGTTGATCTACTGTACTTGAAGACTATGTCAGTACACTGTACTTCATAGACAAACTATTGTTACTATGATTTCATTAAAAATTGTGAATTTCTACTAGTTTCTGTAAAATAATTTTGCTGTGAAAAGGAATTATTTTGAAGGGTCGACCGATTTCGGCCTATATATCACATGTAGATATTTCTATAGTTTTATTAATCAGATATTTAATTCCAGACTTTTACAATCTTCTTCGTTGACAGGCAGTGACTTCCTTCCGTGGTAGCAGCACTTCATGTCAGTTTTTACTGAACCGTTTTACCATATTTTAAATAGTTTTATTACGCAATGAAATTAAAAATTTTATTAGAAAAATTCTCCAAATAACAAGAATGTACATATTGGATTAACTTCTTTCGTCACAACTATTGAAAATAATGTGACTAAATGTATGAACGATTTATTGAAATAAATTAAAAAAAGATATGCAGCTATACATTGTGTGATGTTGTATATAATATAATTATTTGTTTTGCCAGTAGCTGTATTTCAGTCTACTTCAAATATTACATGTGTGATATTGATAGCAGGTGAGCGATTCATGCCCATTTGGCCTTTTGTTGTTCAAATTATCAAATATGAATTTCTCAAAAGATTTTTCATTCCGTGCATATTTCCAAATACAACAATGTATACATGTATGTTACTCATCTTCGCTAGCGAAGGGTTACGACCGGTACAATCTGGCTAGCGAAGATGATGTTACTTGGCAGAGTTTTGTCTCAAAAGACAATCTATTTAGCCAGTTTCGTTACTAAATGCTGAAGTCCTTCCTCGCAATCCAAAAACATCAGAGGATACCAAAGATTAACAAAACCATAATCAAAACTCAAAAACGATTAAAGCAGAGGCAGCAAAATATGAACAGAGGAAAGATTTACACGGAGACCCCTAAACAATTACAAGAGAACACATCTGCCTGGTGCCATATCTCGCTGAGTCATTCTACAAAAATCGAAGTTCAGACACCATGCATTGTATATTAATAAATGTATAAGCGAGATATTACTCTATAAATAATTCATACTACTTATTCAATACACTGATCAGTTTGATAGAATAGATATCGCATTCATGTAAGGTATACGTAATTATCATAGTGTACTCTGGTCGATTTTTAGTGTTTTACATAAAGTAGCTGATTTCATCTGCACGAATGTGAAATGTTCTTAACACTGGAACATTGATTGAGTAAAGAGATTGAGTAAAGATGTAGATATATATATATATATACAGTGACGTGCCAAAAGTCTTTCATTTTTTTTTTATTTTGCTATATATTCTTTGTATTTCCAACTTTTTTCAATAAATTTTCCTGACTTCGTTTTTTGATCATTTTTAATGAAATTTTGTGTACTCATAGGGAATTGTTTCCTGTTTCATCTCATAAAATTTTCACTGTTTTCCATTATTTATAACCAGAGAAATCATAATATATTTACAACATCCAATTTTCGGGACGCCATTTTGACGTCATTTTGGTAACGTTATATAGAGAAATGGCGTCAAACGGATATTAGCAGTGTTGATAATTCTGTATAGCTCCATAAATACAAAACGGAAAATTAAATAAATATTATGAGAGGAAACCTTGGATATTTTTGTACCAATTGACAAAAAATTGTCAAAATCCATCCATAAACGAAGTCAGGAAAATTCATTGAAAAAAGTTGGAAATACAAAGAATATATAGCAAAATAAAAAAAATTGAAAGACTTTTGGCACGTAACTGTATATACAAATGTACTCCCGTACACTGCTGAACGTTACCTGTACTGATATACATATATGAGATATCAATTTACATTAAAGTACACGTCCATTATATATACACCTATACGTATTACGCATATATCAACACTGATTTAACTTGCAAATGGGAGATTTATGGGTTCAGTACCCATATAACATCTAAAATATAGAGACCGTTTTTAGGTCTCAGGCTGGTGGTAACAATTATGTGGTGTTCAATGAACTTTATTTTAACTGAGTGAGAACGTAAAAGAGAATATATTCTTAGCAATTTAAGTTTGTCACTTTAAAGGGTGGTGTTTTTGTTGTTGTTTTTTTGCCAATATTCTGTGATTTTCAACTGTTAAATAAATAAATATCGAGAATTGTATATAGAATGAGTCTACAAAACTACAAAAACAAATAGTTGGTCGAAGTTAACTAGACTAGATGATATGGAAATGGAAACCTGCACCTCTAAGGGCCCACCGCTACATCATACTGCGGTACCAACATTATCACCGAGTCTAAATAAGGGCAAACGCTTATGGTAAAGGCAGATTCACACGCATACTGAGTAGATTTATGTCCTGAAATTCTATGGTCGCATCAGTTCACACTTTTGAATTGAAAACTTGATTTCTGATCCGATGACCTTGAGGTTTTGGTCAGTTGACAACTTGTTTGATACCTGTCACAAGAAAATATTAAGAAGGTAAGAGATGTTAAATATGATGACTTTTAATCAGATGATATTGAGGTTTGGTCATTTGAGAGCTTACCTGATTGTATCCATACTTGCTTCATAACGTTATAATACAATGTGATACTGTTAAAAAGATGTAAACTTTGACCTTAACCCTTGATGCGATGACCTTGAGTTAAAGAGGTAAAATGAAATCGATCTGATGAGCTTGACTTTTAGTCAGTTACTAATACAAATATATATTAATAAAAACAAAGTGAGCAGTGGCTCACATAGATATACCCTTCACCGCCAACAAGTGGTCAATTGTGACCTTTAGCGTTGACTGAAGACCACCAAAATCTAATCAGGTAAAGACCTTTACAGTGTGATGGTATGGTGTGAATACGAACCAAATCTGACCAGGTTTTCATGAGGCATCTTGTTCACAAGGTTTAGACACAGGGGCTAGGCACGGGCCTATGTCACTATGAAATGATTGTCAGATAATTATTTTACCTCTCTCGAATATAACCCCTCCCACTACTATATATCTGTGACACAATTTCACCAATATTAATTTCAGCATAGACAGTCGATGTAAACACGTCGTATAGGTAGACAGACCGACAGGCGTGGGGTAGACGTTATCAATTATGAAAGGTTTTTTTTAGAAGTCGACGATATCGACTGAAGACGCATTGATCTGACACTTGAAAAGGTTTAGATCAAATTTTCGGTAAAGTTTCCAACTCCAATATATAACAAGTCATCACACGGACATAGACGTCAAGATCCCCCGCCCAGTGCAAATATGTAAAAAAAAACATGACATTAAAGTGGGTAAAATGCATAAAAACAACAGCTTCATTATATATACGCAATATTAGCAGCAAATGGTTCTGGTAAAATGTCTACCAAGCAAATCTGTTCAAAAGCCAACCATTCCTTCAAAAGATATTGTGAGGAAACCAATCAGGACACATCAGCCTCATTAAATATACGTGGAATAATGCCTGATACTTGAACTTGAGCGAGGGGTTTTGCTAATAAGTCTACTAAGGAAGATTCACCAAAATCCTATCATTCCTTCAAAAAGATATTTTGCGGAAAGCAACCCGGACGGACGTCCCACAGGGACTTGATAATTTGTTACAGCTAGTTTTGGACCTAAAATAGGATATGATTAGAGTAATTTTACACATTTGGGGGTTAAGTTCAATTTTCGATAAAAATGCCCCCCTCAATGGTCGTAAAAACTAGCTGTAACAAATTCTCAGGTCCCTGTGGGACGAACGGAACCCATTTGTATATCCCGCGCCAACTTCGTTGGGTGTGGGGGGGGGGGGGATAATAAGGATCGATGACGATGTATAGCGTGAACCCGTTTGGAGGACAGGTGATTGTTTTTACCACAGTTGGTCAAAACCTTCGCTGTAACAGATTATCAAGTCCCTGTGGGTTAGTACAACTTTTCAGACGTGGCTTTAACAAGTTTGATCACAAATTGTATGGTATGTTTAATAAAGTATGTGATAGATGTCACTAAGTACACTATGATATAAATGGGTACAACACAAGTATTAGATAACGCACGGTTTTACGCCATCATAAGTGAGATCATAACCGCGATCGATGATTTGTGATCATGACTCGATAAAACATTTTCAGAAACAGTAGGTCTGCAAATTTTTTTTTTTTCATGACAACTCAGTCTTTTAAATAATTTAAACTCGGCATTAACAATTAAGGACTTTTAATCACATTTATCGAGGTAATATCACCACGGACTTGGAAAGCTATAATCTCATTCCGTGGTATCCCTTTTCAAGTCTATATATAACCTCACATTCACCTGAACTCAAATCCATAATTGATCATCAGTATGTCATGAAGTACCGATAGCCGAAACATGATATGTAATAAATTTCAAACTCCATGAAATGTCTTAAAGGCTCATTAATACTAATGAATGTTCATTCTTTTAATAATAGATGTTGTTTTGTAACTAAATGCTCCAACGATTGCCTTTTTTCTTACCATACATTTCTCACTTTAACTCACGATGTTGAGATACAAGGGTCAAATTTAACACTGACATCAACTTTATACAGAATTAGGTGAATTCAGTAATCTAATATTACATGTAGTAGACGAAAAAATCCGTAATTGGTTGGTTGCTAATTACACACACTCTAGGGGTGTGTAGTTACTGTAACCAGGGACGTATTCAAAGTGTAATAACTTTATCAGTCAGAAAGAAAAGGCGAACCATACCCCGTCCCCAAAAATATCATATTCCTTTTATTTAGATAAAAATGTATTTGAAAATTTAAAAGGCGCACTTATGATGGATACCCTTTTGTTTCTCGTGAAGGTTGGTCTATGAGTACACAGCCATAGTGTTCAGCCACTACTCGATCTGCACATCAAACGGCAGGCTATACTGTGCAGCCTTGGCTACCGTATAACTGACACTGCTACGGACAAACTGAGGGTACGCCATTGTAACACTCTGTGACAGTTCAAAGAAAGAATATACTTCAGTCCGCTTTATGTAACAAACTTAAGCAGACCAGACTTTGAAGTCTGATTTAAATGTTTCTCGGTCTGTGTAATATAAACCGTTTTGTAATAAATGAAAAAACTTTGTACTAACACTGACTAGGGACAGCTGTGTAAAAAATCTCGGGGGGGGGGGTACGCTTTATAATTATCGACTTAAATACTTAACACTAATGAAAGGATTCATATATTTTCGATTTTAAAGCAAGTTTAATGTCCTCAAAGTGTTTGATTTAGACGGTTGTCCATGTAATTTTGAGACCAGGCGTGAGGAGAACCTGCAAAAAGACGCTGATCACATTGCATTCATAGCTGTATGAACGCAATTTCTTCAGGCTTTGTTTTTAATGAAACTTGCAATACCAAATAGTATGATACGATATAACGAAAGTCCACAAACTCAATTATATATTGTTGATAAAACATTTACTGGTTTCCTAAAACTATGGAAGGATATTAAATGTTTGAAAGAGAAAAAACAACATTTTCCTTAAAACTCCAGACAAACACTGGAAAAATTCTTATCTTTCTATCAAATATTTCAATAAATGAATATGGAGGTGTCGTTATCATAGATATACAAAATATGTGTGATGGTTACCTACACAAATACAATATGTATGATATAGTTGCTACATCCAAAAGCTATGCAAACTATGCAATTTGTAACAATGCAATTCTCTCATCAAACGTAAGTTAAAATTATATTGGTTAGCACACATGACTCAGAAAGGCTGATAATTTCTAAACATAATATGATATACTACTTAAAGATACTGATTGGTGGTTTGTCATTTAGCTTCCAGTCCATTTCTTTCTGCGAACAATGAGCTGAAATACCTTTATATATATATACACCTTACTTTAAAACAATTCTTTGTGGTCTGAAAAGCCAAACCGTAACCTACAGCTAACATGACGTTCACGGGTGATTGTGTACACTAAGGCCGGTACATTATTGACCAAGATTTGTCAGCTTGACACAACTTCAAAATTTAATTTAAAAAATGCATTTTTCTTTGCTGTTTAACAAAAAAAGACATTGTATTTCAAATTATATTAATTGATTCTATGTGATTACGATATGATCACGATATTTTTGAAATTAAAATACATTTTACATCTCTTGCCATGCTTTATATAAAATACGGGATCTTCCTAACAGTTCTTTGCAGTGTGGGTTAAACCACCGAACGACTGACTTGGTGCTTGTTGGCTTCTGTAAGACGTATAATACCAGATATATATCGGCTAAACAAACTGCTGGATAAGGTGTCACAATACGTGCTAGACGTAACACAGAAATAATGAGAATCTCAGTCCAGCTAAACCAATACACATATAGTTTGCCTTGGTGGGAATTGACGTCCAAAATACATCCACAACTCTATACAGAATACATAAGAAAACTATAAACAGTCCAGTCTGATGACCCCCCGTCTTTTATTCTTTTATTCGTATCGGGCGGAGGGAGGGAGATTTTATCGGAACGACTCAAAAGTATAATAGTGCATAAAAAACTTTTGTTCCAAATCAGCTGTAACAATTTCTCAAGCCCCTATGAAATCTCGTACATCATTGATAATTAGTAAAATCCTGTATTATAACATGTAATATGTAACTGTAGCTCAATATTCACTGGGTACCTTATAAAGAATAAAAAACATCGTATTTAACAGGGATAATTCTGGCTGTTAAAAGTAAAGGAGAATTTGAGGGATTTTATGGGATTAGCAAGATTTCTATGATATGTTATTGTATAAAATACTGTAATACAATTTTAATTTTTTAATGAGATTTTCAGGGAAAATATGGGTAAATCATAAAATCTCAACCCGAACTGATCCCTGATTTAAGTAATTAATAGTATATAGAGTAAGTCCGATATATATCTAATACAGTATACGAGATATTGTAAATAACATGTAAATACACTGCCTGTTATCATTACGTGTATAACGAAACTGGGCTGGTGATCGTCGGCTAGCAGGTAGAACGTCCGTCATTTGGTGGGTGCCGGGTTCGAACCCCGGTCTGGCTCCTGTTATAGTGGTGCCTGAGTTAAGATAAATCTGGTAAGTTGTACACAGGATCTCTGTTGGTAGAGAAGTTCTGTGCTATATCGGAGGATCTTAATGTACCACTTAGACTGTATCAATGATTCACACATACAACGCCCTGCTTCGTTAATTACATGTAGGTTTTTACAAATAAAGTAGGAGCCATTCACCCTGAAAATCACATTGACGTATATTCCACAGTATGGAATACATACATCTTTCTCAAATTACTGTAAGTAGAAGCCAACTTAATAAATAAAGGCAATACATGTCGATTAATTCAGCTCTAAATTAAATTCCCGGGTGATTTACCGAAGAATCGATCCAACAGCCTATGTAATTGACACGTAGTGTAGGCTTAGTGTGCATATATGTAAAAACTTACACGGGTAGCTTGTACGAACAGATAAATATGCAGATTCGTATTGCACCCAGAATGGTGTTAATAAAAACCTATTCAACTACAAACTGCATGGCTGTTCAGTGTGCTTATCATTTAGGTATGCAGGTTGTTCAACGTCGATTTATGTCAATATTCATAACAAACTGGCCCCACTATCAGAGACAGCAAGGGATTTACTGAGATTTGTGTTATCTATCACATTGTGCATGTCATAATGAAAATCGTTGAATGCGCTTGTAAGTGGTAGACAAGACTAGGGAATCAGGAATGCGGCCTGTATGGAAGGTTAAAAGTCAAACATATACACGGAAGTGCATTCCTCCTCTATGGAACGCCAAATTAGCATATATTCAATTAATTACACCTACCTTCAAATAAATGAAAAAGGTAAAATTTAGTTAAAGATAAGTTCAATTCAATTGTACGTACCTTTAAATAATTAAAGATAGGTACAAAAATTAGACATATCTTCAATTAATTGCACATACCTTCAAATAATTGAAATATGTATACTTCAAATGAAGATAAGTTCAATTCAATTGAAGATAGGTTAATTCAATTGAAGATAGGTACAATTCAATTGAAGATAGGTACAATTCAATTAAAGATAGGTATAATTCATTTGAAGATAGGTACAATTCAGTTGAAGATAGGTTCAATTCAATTGAAGATACAATGTAGGTTTAATTCAATTGTACATTTCTTTAAATAATGAAAGATAAATACATTGAATTGTACCTTTCTTCAATTAAATTGTACCTTTCTTCAATTAAATTGTACCTATTTTCAATTTATTGAATATATGTTGATTTGGCGTTCCATCTCCTCATCATAAAACACCAATACTTGTAACGTCAAATATAACTGTTTTATAGGTTTCATAAGAAGTTAAAAATGAAATGTCATGATAAGTGTTGATTTCACTCGTTGCTATATAATACAGTTTAAGCTGGGCAAAGCGCCTTTTCATAATGTCGAAATTAACACTTACAAATTTCCGATTTCGAAATTGGAAAGCAGCGGTTCCACGATGTCAATGTATACAGACTAGACGAAGAAAAAATCCACCATTTTAAGTAAGGACGAATCAAGAACATGGTTTTCATTCATTGCGAGAATCAGTGAAACAAATCAAGAAGACAAGTAAGCTCTTCCGGTAACAATAAGGCGCCACATGTCACAGCTGCGTACTTAGGTGCCGTGGACTTCCGGTCCAGGTCTTACCGGAAACGGAAGTACAAATAGGCAATGGCATCGACATTGGCACTTGTATGTTTCACAACAGTTTATATATCACACATTCAAAATTAAACATGAAATGTTAACAGTTTATCCATCATTCTGCGTACATGGCATACACTAAGCCCAGTGCGTACAACGACGTGTTCTTATAGACGTGTTGTGAGAAAGTGTCAAACTGCGCGCTCCACATACATCTGCTGGTGAAAGCTACGGAGGGGTTGAACTCCTCGCGCTGACCGATACAGACGACAGTGATGAGTTTATAGCGCGAAAATCCTAGCATTTTCACGCGTTGTTTTAATCTGTCCGCCAAACTCTTTGACATACTGCTACATTCTTCTTTGTTATATGTCTTCTCTTCCAGTTCCTTTTCGAACAAGTCCTTGATACAGTCACGTAAGAGGTCACTCCGGACTTTTCTGTCCGGTTCCGTTTTGTAAGTGTTTTCATACTTGACGTTCGGACGCTGCGTGTGCGCTGAAGTGATGATTAACGTTGAACGCCCTGGGATGGAATCTACAATAGACATTTTCCTATTGTCTATAGAAGGTCTCCGAACAGCCAAACTTTCCGGTGCTGGGGGTTCTAAAGAAGATTTCCGGGTGGCAGCATCTGATGGGGGAAGTGTACTAAGCTTCCGCCCTGCTCCGTCCGCCTTCCTGTCCTGTTTCTTACTACTTGTGCTCGTACTCATGTTGGCTTTATAGGGACTTACTTTCTTAAGATCAAATTAAGCGCCTTTGTCCCGGTACGATTAGTGTAATACTTAGACCTGGCAATCGCAATTAAAATCCAATTTTCACCGGTACACGATTGAAAATGAATACGGTTCGTTTATGTTATTATAACAACTAATAAGAACGTCCCTGGTATGGATCCTTTTACATGTAAACTCGTCAATCAGCTGCAGTAGGTCACCAATCACTGTCTCTGTCCAAATGTGGCTCGGGCATGAAATTAAAACTGAAACAATTTTAACGTATTTCCCCCGCCTTCCATACAAAGACACTTAGTGACGACCTTTGTTTCTGTGTGTTTAAACATTCCGACCTAGCCTTTAGATGGGTCTGTATATATGTAGCTATATAATTTAAATAAGATCTGACGATTGTGTTTCTCATTGTGATTCGTTGGACTTGACTGACTCGATACCCGGGTATCCCCGAGTTACGATAAACGTGGGTACCTATAGCTAATTGATCTTTTGTGCATTAGATCACAAAGGCCCTGATAAACAATTCCGTATAAAAATCTACCTGTGTTAACCTAATATATAAGTAAATACCCACAGCAGAGACCATAGACGACACTCCATGAGATAGCACCAGCCACTTAATGCCAGTTAAATCCTAGCTAGTCATCACAGGGGCTCGGATATCAAAATTATATCCCTGTCCCATAAAAGTCTTATACTCACCATTGTGTATTGCGTGTAATGAAATCTTTTAGATCGTTTTGTTGTGACATTTGTTTTATATATACGTCATATCAAATCGTACGGTAGCATTATTGCTTGTCATTGTCTATTGAGCCACGCATTGTGTTGTCGTTAATTACAGCGAAAATGTTTATTAAAATCGCACATCATCAATTGTATTTCAAAAATAAACAAATAAAACCTATAGGAACACATGCACTTTCGTTATATAAAAGCAAAAAGATGCACAATTAAAGCAAATTAAATTATTTATCAAAAGCTGCATATATATAATAAATTTCTTTATGATAACTTAAATCATGAAAAATTTATGATAAAAATGCTCAATCTGAACTTTGATTTAATATCTCGTTATATTCGTTATTAGGTGTATTTTATATTTCAAAATTTTCAACTATTCAACCGAATGGCACGCTGAACTGTTAAGTGTAAGTTGTTTTGTATCATGAATTCTCCCCCTAACTTGTGATAATTTAGGTTCTATTCCCGACGATTTTCCTTTGATATCGTTGTATAAAATTCGTTTGATTCATTGGTGTCATATTAACTCATGTATTAGTTAGGCATGTCCATTGTTTGGGCTTTGCATCCGTAATCCGGTGATAATCGAGCCCAGGCCAAAAATAGAAGTTAGATGTTGTGATGTAATTCCGGTTTTTAGAGTGTTACAAAGAATATGTCCATCGCATATTATATACCTTTAGACTTAATTCTGTTGTGTATAACTGGATTAATTGGTCTTAGCAGGTCGTACTCAAAGGACAGCAAATGATCTCACCTGGTCAGGTACGACTTGGGTCTGAAAGACCGATTACTTGAATGACAGATGTCTCACTAATTTATGTGTTCTCATTCGCTATTGTGTAAATGTACTTGGCGATATGACTATGCTTGTAACATCAGTTAAAGCCTTGGTCTCGGACAATACGGGTGTGATTTTGAATACTCCAGAAATCGCCCGCCGACATAAAGAAAGTTACTGTAAGACATTTGTATTTTAACCATATTTCAATCTCCGGAACGTTTAATTTCTTTCTTTTTTGACAATAACAACCAAACAAAAGTGTTTTCATACATAGAGTGAATATGTAAAACTCGCGAATAAACAATGATATACTTGTCATTGTTTGTATCTAGGTCTTTACTACAAAAATGTAGTCCCTCCAGATTTGCTTTAAATTCCAATTCAACATGGTCGTAGTACCTATATAAATATTTTTTAACCACACAGCAAGCCAACGTAATTTTACATGCAGTTTGACAGTCTACCTAGCCCCTGTGAAGGCGTTATATACAATGGCTGCATACGGAATTTACTAAAATGTTGGCTGTACGGTATAATGGCTTTTCATAAGGTAGTATCAGCATTCATGTTTTGTCAATTGGAATTAAATGGTATTCATCTGGTTAAGTGATAACATAATTAAATGCTCAAGCACTAAATTATACAGACTGCATACGACATATACAACAAAACATAGGGCATATTCAACGAAGACGGCGAAGAATGGGAGAAATCGTCAACGAAGACAACAGAGGGTGTGGGAATCGTCAACGAAGGCAACGGAGGGTGTGGGAATCGACAACGAAGACAACGGAGGGTGTGGGAATCGTCATCGAAGGCAACGGAGGGTGTGGGAATCGTCAACGAAGGCAACGGAGGGTGTGGGAATCGTCATTTAAGACACGAATGGATGTGGGAATCGTCAACGAAGGCAACGGAGGGTGTGGGAATCGACAGAAGACAACGGAGGGTGTGGGAATCGTCAACGAAGACAACGGAGGGTGTGGGAATCGTCAACGAAGGCAACGGAGGGTGTGGGAATCGACAACGAAAACAACGGAGGGTGTGGGAATCGTCAACGAAGGCAACGGAGGGTGTGGGAATCGACAACGAAGACAACGGAGGGTGTGGGAATCGTCAACGAAGGCAACGGAGGGTGTGGGAATCGTCAACGAAGGCAACGGAGGGTGTGGGAATCGACAACGAAGACAACGGAGGGTGTGGGAATCGTCAACGAAGGCAACGGAGGGTGTGGAAATCGACAACGAAGACAACGGAGGGTGTGGGAATCGTCAACGAAGGCAACGGAGGGTGTGGGAATCGACAACGAAGACAACGGAGGGTGTGGGAATCGTCAACGAAGGCAACGGAGGGTGTGGGAATCGTCAACGAAGGCAACGGAGGGTATGGGAATCGTCAACGAAGACAACGGAGGGTGTGGGAATCGACAACGGAGACAACGGAGGGTGTGGGAATCGTCAACGAAGGCAACGGAGGGTGTGGGAATCGACAACGAAGACAACGGAGGGTGTGGGAATCGTCAACGAAGTCAACGGAGGGTGTGGGAATCGACAACGAAGACAACGGAGGGTGTGGGAATCGTCAACGAAGGCAACGGAGGGTGTGGGAATCGTCAACGAAGGCAACGGAGGGTGTGGGAATCGACAACGAAGACAACGGAGGGTGTGGGAATCGTCAACGAAGGCAACGGAGGGTGTGGAAATCGACAACGAAGACAACGGAGGGTGTGGGAATCGTCAACGAGGCAACGGAGGGTGTGGGAATCGTCAACGAAGACAACGGAGGGTGTGGGAATCGTCAACGAAGGCAACGGAGGGTGTGGGAATCGACAACGAAGACAACGGAGGGTGTGGGAATCGTCAACGAAGGCAACGGAGGGTGTGGGAATCGTCAACGAAGGCAACGGAGGGTGTGGGAATCGTCAACGAAGACAACGGAGGGTGTGGGAATCGACAACGAAGACAACGGAGGGTGTGGGAATCGTCAACGAAGGCAACGGAGGGTGTGGGAATCGACAATGGAGGGTGTGGGAATCGTCAACGAAGGCAACGGAGGGTATGGGAATCGTCAACGAAGACAACGGAGGGTGTGGGAATCGACAACGGAGACAACGGAGGGTGTGGGAATCGTCAACGAAGGCAACGGAGGGTGTGGGAATCGACAACGAAGACAACGGAGGGTGTGGGAATCGTCAACGAAGTCAACGGAGGGTGTGGGAATCGACAACGAAGACAACGGAGGGTGTGGGAATCGTCAACGAAGGCAACGGAGGGTGTGGGAATCGTCAACGAAGGCAACGGAGGGTGTGGGAATCGACAACGAAGACAACGGAGGGTGTGGGAATCGTCAACGAAGGCAACGGAGGGTGTGGGAATCGACAACGAAGACAACGGAGGGTGTGGGAATCGTCAACGAGGCAACAGAGGGTGTGGGAATCGTCAACGAAGACAACGGAGGGTGTGGGAATCGTCAACGAAGGCAACGGAGGGTGTGGGAATCGACAACGAAGACAACGGAGGGTGTGGGAATCGTCAAAGAAGGCAACGGAGGGTGTGGGAATCGTCAACGAAGGCAACGGAGGGTGTGGGAATCGTCAACGAAGACAACGGAGGGTGTGGGAATCGACAACGAAGACAACGGAGGGTGTGGGAATCGTCAACGAAGGCAACGGAGGGTGTGGGAATCGACAACGAAGACAACGGAGGGTGTGGGAATCGTCAACGAAGTCAACGGAGGGTGTGGGAATCGTCAACGAAGACAACGGAGGGTGTTGGAATCGTCAACGAAGGCAACGGAGGGTGTGGGAATCGTCAACGAAGGCAACGGAGGGTGTGGGAATCGACAACGAAGACAACGGAGGGTGTGGGAATCGTCAACGAAGGCAACGGAGGGTGTGGGAATCGACAACGAAGACAACGGAGGGTGTGGGAATCGTCAACGATGGCAACGGAGGGTGTGGGAATCGACAACGAAGACAACGGAGGGTGTGGGAATCGTCAACGAAGGCAACGGAGGGTGTGGGAATCGACAACGAAGACAACGGAGGGTGTGGGAATCGTCAACGAAGGCAACGGAGGGTGTGGGAATCGTCAACGAAGGCAACGGAGGGTGTGGGAATCGTCAACGAAGGCAACGGAGGGTGTGGGAATCGACAACGAAGACAACGGAGGGTGTGGGAATCGTCAACGAAGGCAACGGAGGGTGTGGGAATCGTCAACGAAGACAACGGAGGGTGTGGGAATCGTCAACGAAGGCAACGGAGGGTGTGGGAATCGACAACGAAGACAACGGAGGGTGTGGGAATCGTCAACGAAGGCAACGGAGGGTGTGGGAATCGTCATTTAAGACACGAATGGATGTGGGAATCGACAACGAAGACAACGGGGGGTGTGGGAATCGTCATCGAAGGCAACGGAGGGTGTGGGAATCGTCAACGAAGGCAACGGAGGGTGTGGGAATCGTCATTTAAGACACGAATGGATGTGGGAATCGTCAACGAAGGCAACGGAGGATGTGGGAATCGACAACGAAGACAACGGAGGGTGTGGGAATCATCAACGAAGACAACGGAGGGTGTGGGAATCGTCAACGAAGGCAACGGAGGGTGTGGGAATCGACAACGAATACAACGGAGGGTGTGGGAATCGTCAAGGAAGGCAACGGAGGATGTGGGAATCGTCAACGAAGACAACGAAGATGTGGGAATCGTCAACGAAGGATGTGAGAATCGTCAACGAAGGATGTGGGAATCGTCATTTAAGACAACGAAGGATGTGGGAATCGTCAACGAAGGATGTGGGAATCGTCAACGAAGGGTGTGGGAATCGTCATTTAAGACAACGAAGGATGTGGGAATCGTCAACGAAGGGTGTGGGAATCGTCAACGAAGGATGTGGGAATCGTCATTTAAGACAACGAAGGATGTGGGAATCTTTAAATACACTTTATTTATTTTACCACAATTATAAAACAAATTATCCGACTTATATGAATCCCTCTTTTCGGCCCGGATGTAAGCGGTCGAGTGGTCTTATTGTGGTAGGAAACCAGAGTACTTGGGGGAAACCCCACCTGGTCGGGCAAGTGACCCCACACCTTTCACGCCCGGTCGGGGAATCGAACCTCCGTCGCCTTGGTGAAAGGCAAGTGCGCTATCCACTGCACTATCCGAACACCCTAATGGTGGGGGAATCGTCAACGAAGACAACGAAGATTTGGGGAATCGTCAACGAAGACAACAAAAATTTGGGGAATCGTCAACGAAGACAACGAAGGATGGAGGAATCGTCAATGAAGACGACAAAGAATGGGGAAATCGTCAACGCTGACAACGAAAATTTGGGGAATTGTCAAGAAGACAAAATTGAAGGAAGGATGGAGGAATCGTCAACAAAGACAACAATGATATGGCAATTGTCAACGAAGGATGTGGGAAGCGTCAACGCAGGATGTGGGAATCGTCAACGAAGACAACGCAGGATTTGGAGAATCAGGATATGGAGAATCGTCAACGAAGGATGGGGGAATCCTCCCCGAATACAACGAAGGATGTGGGAATCGTCCATTTGAAACACGGTCCGAAACGAGGGATTTTGATTTGTTTTACGTTCGTTTTACTACCGCGTCAAGGGACGTGGATAGTCAGTATATACGACGACGCCGACAACGACACAGAAGTTGTCGACGCTGACGATCGATGACGACTAGTGCCTTAATAACTTACAATGATTGGTGTAAGCTTAAGATTTGTGTGTTTGGTAAGCCGGCTCGGTGTAGTTAATGAGGACCATGTAACTATGTGTCACTTGTACTGGGTACGTGTCTGATAATTGATACTCTACTTGTACCTATGTATAAGTATCAGTTGTGATCTATGGTACGGCCTATGTACGCTCCCGAAACATCCCCAATAGTTTACATGTCACGGGGCTATAACATGCTACCGATGTAATTATGATTGATGGCGTTAAACATTGCAACATTATATGTAATTAAAATATTACAGTTTTTTCGATATATCAAGTGACCCGAATGAAAAGCTGTTAGCCCCCAGTAGAGAAATCGTTATTCCTTTTAAATTCCCCCATGTGACAGGGACCATTGTCTCTTTATCGTCAAACCAGGTTTCCGTTGGAAACTGGCGGCAGTGTTACGTAACAAGACCAAGGCCCACAGCATTTCGCTTAAAGTGTTATCAAAATAAATTGAAAGTCATCTATGATACTCTTAATGACAAATTAATTCTTTAATCATTTCCCTATTGTATCACGATATTGTAAATTTTTTTCAAAATGTTCTTTCATCGTTTTCGCAAAAGAAAAGTCATCTCCATTAAAATTGTTGAAAAATATATGTAATGACCGTCTCATTCACTCTCACATATTTAGTATCGTAACACGAACGTTTTTGTGTTAAAAACCAAAAAAGAGGTAGCTTTCGTATTATGATAATTTTTATGGAGATTGACTTATTTAAGACGTTGCCGTCTATCGCTACCCAAACGGTTGGACCGCACCACGGGATCTAGAGCAACTACGAATATAACGGATAGAAAGGGGGTGGGGGATATGTATTGACACGTACCATGTTATATGTAGTTACGTAATTTCCCCATTTTTCTATCTAATATATTTATCAATGCTACCCCTGTGGTCGCCATTATTCGGACCTATAGTATTAATCTGACGCTGCGTTCACCGTTTCACACGAAAATCAACAATTGCAGGTCCGTCAGGTTTCGTGCCGGGGGGGGGGGGGGGGGGGGGCATATAGTGTTACCCTGTCCGTCCCGTCCCGCCCCGTCCCATGCTCAGACATTTCTAGTTTCATATCTTGTCAAGCAATTGTTTTCAGTGTTGCCGATTAGTCGTTGAGACTAACATTTTGCTCTAATCAAAGTTATACCTGTACAGTAGGTACCGGGGTACCATCATTACGTAAGTCAACTATCTACGATCTAGTGCGAACTTCTGTTAGTGTGAATAGCATATCACTCTATCGACAGTAGCACAGGGACATGGGGATCTGGGAATTTAGGCCCAAACTGGAGTGTTTTAGAGTAATTTCACACATTTAGAATAATTTCGATTTTTTTAAATATCTTAACCGAAAGTGAATCTACGTAAAATGACCGACCGCATTATACTTAATATATTTATAAGGCTAGAGAGTATACTAGTAGCTGTAACATGATCCGGTCCCTGTAGTCAATCTAACCAGATACGGACTTGATAAAATCGATATTTTACAGCTTTATCTTTGCACCTGAACTAAGACATCTACTTTTACAACATTTAACAAATACACACACTTGTACGATCATAATTGAGTGTCATTTGACAGAAATATATCTAAATCCATAAAACACGTAAAATACATTGAACACCTGCCTTAATTGAGTGACATTTTACAGAAATCGGTCTAAATTCATAAAACATGTATAAATGCATTGAACACCTAAGTATAGATCAATGTGCAAAACTGTATGCATAAATATAGCTTAAAAACATGTAGTTCAGGAGTGACACTCGGTATAAACTAGTGTTCCGTATTAGAGAGGTGCCGATGTACGCTAGGTGTTTGAAACACAGATTGTTATGATTTTACTGGTGTCGAAACAACATGGCAATGTCATTGTCCCGGATAGTCCCCAACCCGACAGGGTAAAAATAAATGAGCACTTTCAAATTATACACAAAGCAATTGCTTAACAAAAAATATGGAGTTAATTTTGTATTTATTTGTGAGTTACATTTTTATTCATTAATTAGTAGCGATTAGTATTGATATCATACATTGGTTCAGGTTTTTGTTTGAATACTATTAAAACATTTATACTTCCTTTTTTGTAAACTGAAGTCCGATTTTTATCATAATCCAATACCAAAATATCCTGAAATAGATAATTGATATTCCAAATGCTTTGTAAACGGCAAAAATTATATTTTTAGCATACACGTAGTAGCGATTACTAAAATTCTGTCGATCTGTGCCTATATACACTAGACCAAGTCATGATTTCAGCCCCTTTTACCTATTTTCACAGAACACCTCGTCCTATCATGTATATACCCTGATGTTACTATAACCGCCATTTTCACTCTGCGTACAATACATACACTAGGCCTACAGCGTAGAACGACGTATTCTTGTACGTGTATTCCGAAAACGTATCGAAGTTAGCGTTCCACACGCACCTGCTGGTGAAGGCGACAGAGGGCGAGTAGTCCTGACGCTGACCTAGGGCAACCACAGTGATGATTTTGTACCGCTGTACCAATGTTTTCACGCTTTGTTTGATCATTTCGGCCAGTCTTTTGGACAGACCGCAGCACTCGTCCTCGTTGTAAGTTTTATCGGGTAGTTCCCGTTCGAACACGTCCTTTATACATGTCCTTATGTCGTCATTCCGGATTAATTTGTCAGGACTTTTTTTGTACGTGTTTTCTAATTTTATATTGACGGGACGTTGTCCTTGTGCCGACGTCGTTATAAGCGCCGACCGACCAATCATTGGTTCCAAAATCGATCCTCTCCGAGTATCGCCGACAACTGACGATCGTCTTTCAGCAAACGTCGACGCTTTCCGTTGTGCTCCGGCATCCATCGATGAATTTTTCTCGTCAGAGTTGATGCTTAGTTTCCTATCTGCCACCATCAAACTTTGTTTTCTTTCAGGATCAGCACTGGATTTTCTTTCTGTTTTTATGCTTTGCTTTCTGTCCACATTCAGACTTGGTTTCCGGGCCGATTTGGCACCATCGCCGCGTGTCATCGACTTTTTACGGTCCGTCTTCTTCACAACTTTACTCATTTTTGATTTACTGTTATTTCCACGAGAATATTGTTATAACTGAACCGGATAACAACACCACGAGTACCATCCAACAAGCTGCATAGGTCACAATTCACTCATGAACTATTTCCTTTCAAAACGAATTAAATTTCTCAAGAATCATCCCAAGAACAGACACGCACTGGACATAATTCCTATTAGCAATGAACCAACGTTGCTATGTAAACGGAAAGCCTGCGAATTAAGATCATATAATTTTATCTGCTCTTTAGTTAATTATAATTGCGGCACATAGACCAAGTCAACATGTTGAGCGTATGAAAAACGTTTGAGTACTAGCTTTATATACTGCCTCGGTGCTATGTGGTTTACAGGCACACGTGTCCAGCATATACTTAACAGATTTACCATACAAATCAATCTGGTACAGAACAAAAAAATGGTTCCGGACAAAAATAGTGCCTATTTACGAGTGTGTATCGTGATAGTCTATCAGATCTAGCTGTATCTAAGGGGAACGGTAGACGACACGAGATACACAACGATATACCGCAGAAATATTTTACACATTCAATGGCGACAAAGCGGTGTAGAATCCCACTCTTTTCATTTAGTAAGATAGATACATTTGTAAAGCTTTTAACACAAATGACTGTTTATGGGCCTTTGAAAGACGTTTGAATGTTGAGATCTGCGATTTTATGACTCTACGGACGCGAACAATGCCGAGGGCGAGGTGTTAGATTAGAGATTTAGCGGGCGTCTATGTAAGTATAAAGACTGCTAACATCTCATTCTCCAACCTGTTTGTTACAGGTTTGTTTACACACAGTGTACACGTCTTTGTAAATATGGCCTGTCTTGTGGGGATAATTAAAATTCGGAATCAATATCGTCTAACTACGACACCGTATATATTTTACGTCATTACTTAATATTGTACTTGTCAACCGTTTGATACAAATCAGTGACTAAATGAATAAACATGCGCCTAGTTTTTCCAATCATACCTTTACGTCAAAGGAGAAAGTGAAACTGTTAATTCATGATCGCTTTGGCACATTACTGACGCAAAAGCTGAAAACGTGATCACATCCCTCGCTATTTGTGTAATAGTATTGGGGGATACCTCATTGTCTTATAAACAAAAAGAGAGGAGAGAGTCAAGAAAAAAGAGTTTTTCTAAAGTCTAATCACTAATAAGATTACTGACCCTATAGCGTAATACCAAGTTAACATTACTAGCTTTATGAGTTCGCAATGAAAAACAAAAACAAGCAAGACAAGATGTTTTAAAACATTTTTTTATTTCAAGACATTCTAATGATTAGATAAAATATATTACTTATGATGTCCATCTACGGTCTGCATACTGTCAACGATGAATCCAATATCGAGTGAAATTCCGAAAGAGTAACATGTTAAACCCTGATGCTCAATTCGTCCGAAAAAAAAAATCCATTATCGTTTGGATTTTGTACCATTAACAAAAATATGACGTAAGAGTTTAACTTATGTTCTCATTACTAGGGTTACAGCAGACATCACATGGACTACAGAAAACACAACAAGGGTTACAGCAGACATACCAAGGGTTACATCAGACATACCAAGGGTTACAGCAGACATACCAAGGGTTACAGCAGACATACCAAGGGTTACAGTAGACAAACCAATGGTTACAGCAGACATAACAAGGGTTACATCATGCATAAGTAGAGTTGCAGCAGACATACCAAGGGTTACAACATGCATAACTAGAGTTACAGCAGACAAACCAATGGTTACAGCAGACATACCAAGGGTTACATCATGCATAACTATCATTGAATCATGCATTACTAGGATGACAACATGTATTAGTAGGGCTACAGCTGACATAGTTACGGTTACAGCAGAAATAACTAAGGTTACCGTAGACATGACTAAAGTTTCAACAGACATTCAAAAGGTTACAGCAGAAATAACTAGGGTTACACCAGACATTGCTAAGGTAAAAACAGACATAACTAGTAACTACACACATTATTAAGGTTACAGCAGACACGATTATGGTTACAGCATATATTACAAAGGTTACAGCATGAAATAATAGTGTAACAGCAAACATTACTATAGGTACAGCATTCATTACTGGGGCTACAGTTGATATAGCTACGGTTACAGTAGTACTCATGCGGAGTACCAAAATCGTTAGCGCTGAGCACTGTTAATAACGAAATGAATATTAAGTATAGAACGCCAACAAAACATTAAAGATATCGGGTGCATAACTGTTCCAGTACTGTCTGATCACAAGACGAGCATCCCTATTGAAGCGGACGTCCACCATTGGCGGGTAGACCCAATGTTATTGGACAGTTTGGATATTGGCGGGATGCAAGTCGTGTGAAACCGTTCGGAAACAGCTATGAGTTCGCAATGACAATCACAAACAAATAGCACAAGATGTTCAAAAACATGTTTTTTATTTCAAGACATTCTAATGATTAGATAAAATATATTACTTATGATGTCCATCTAAGGTCTGCATACTGTCAACGATGAATCCAATATCGAGTGAAATTCCGAAAGAGTAACATGTTAAACCCTGATGCATATCGTTTGGATTCTGTATCATAAACGAAAATATGACGTAAGAGTTTAACTAATGTTCCCATTACTAGGGTTACAGCAGACATCACAGGAACTACAGAAAACACAACTAGGGTTACAGTATACATTACTAGGGTTACAGCAGACAAAACGTTAGTGATAGTAGACATACCATGGGTTACATGCAGCAGACATACCAAGGGTTACAGCAGACATACCAAGAGTTACAGCAGACATACCAAGGGTAACAGCGGACATACCAAGGGTTACAGCAGACATACCAAGAGTTACAGCAGACATATCAAGGGTAACAGCAGGCATACCAAGGGTTACAGCAGACATATCAAGGGTAACAGCAGGCATACCTAGGGTTACAATATACATTACTATGGTTACAGCAGACAAAACGTTAGTGATAGTAGACATACCATCGGTTTCATGCAGCAGACATACTAAAGGTTACAGCAGACATACCAGGGGTTACATCAGACATACCAAGGGTTACAGCAGACATACCAAGGGTTACAGCAGAGTTACCAAGGGTTACAGCATGCATAACTAGAGTTGCAGCAGACATACCAAGGGTTAAAGCAGACATACCAAGGGTTACAGTAGCCATATCAAGGGTAACAGCAGGCATACCAAGGGTTACAGCAGACATAACAAGGGTTACATCATGCATAACTAGAGTTGCAGCAGACATACCAAGGGTTACAGCATGCATAACTAGAGTTGCAGCAGACATACCAAGGGTTACATCATGCATAACTAGAGTTGCAGCAGACATACCAAGGGTTACAGCATGCAAAACTAGAGTTGCAGCAGACATACCTAGGGTTACGCATGCAAAACTAAAGTTGCAGCAGACATACCAAGGGTTGCATCATGCATAACTATCATTGAATCATGCATTACTAGGATGACAGCATGTATAAGTAGGGCTACAGCTGACATAGTTATGGTTACAGCAGAAATAACTAAGGTTACCGTAGACATAACTAAAGTTTCAACAGACATTCAAAGGGTTACAGCAGAAATAACTAGGGTTACAGCGGACATTGCTAAGGTAAAAACAGACATAACTAGTAACTACACACATTATTAAGGTTGCAGCAGACACGATTATGGTTACAGCAGATATTACAAGGGTTACAGCATGGAATAATAGTGTAACAGCAAACATTACTATAGGTACAGCATGCATTACTGGGGCTACAGCTGATATAGCTAGGGTTACAGTAGTACTCATGCGGAGTACCAAAATCGTTAGTTCTGAGCACTGTTAATAACGAAATGAATATTAAGTATAGAACGCCAACAAAAACATTAAATATATCGGGTGCTGAACTGTTCCAGTACTGTCTGATCACAAGACGAGCATCCCTATTGAAGCGTACGACCACCATTGGCGGGTAGACCTAATGTTATTGGACAGTTTGGATATTGGCGGGATGCAAGTCGTGTGAAACCGTTCGGGTTCATGCTTTACTAGGGTGACAGCATGTATTAGTAGGGCTACAGCTGACATAGATATGGTTACAGCAGAAATCACTAAGGTTTCAGTAGACATGACTAAAGTTTCGACAGTTATTAAAAGGGTTACAGCAGAAATTACTAGGGTTACAGCAGACATTGCTAGTGTAAGAACAGACATAACGAGTAATAACACACATTATTAAGGTTGCAGCAGACACGATTATGGTTACAGCAGATATTACAAGGTTTACAGCATGAACTTATAGTGTAACAGCAACATAACCATAGTTATAGCATGCATTACTGGAGTTACAGCTGATATAGCTAGGGTTACAGTGGTACTCGTGCGGAGTACCAAAATCGTTAGCGCTGAGCACTGTTAATAACGAAATGAATATTAAGTATAGTACGCAAACAAAAACATTAAAGATATCGGGTTCATAACTGTTCCAGTACTGTCTGATCACAAGACGAGCATCCCTATTGAAGCGGACGACCACCATTGGCGGGTAGACCCAATGTTATTGGACAGTTTGGATATTGGCGGGATGCAAGTCGTGTGAAACCGTTCGGAAACAGTTATGAGTTCGCAATGACAATCACAAACAAATAACACAAGATGTTCAAAAATATGTTGTTTTTTTTATTTCAAGACATTCTAATGATTAGATGAGATATATTACTTATGATGTGCATCTACGGTCTGCATACTGTCAACGATGAAACTAATATCGAATGAAATTCCGAAAGAGTAACATGTTAAACCCTGATGCTCAGTTCGTCCGATAAAAGTATTCATTATCGTTTGGATTCTGTACATTAACGAAAATAAGACGTAAGAGTTTAACTTATGTTCCCATTACTAGGGTTACAGCAGACATCACAGGAACTACAGAAAACACAACTAGGGTTACAGTATACTTTACTAGTGTTACAGCAGACAAAACGTTAGTGAAAGTAGACACATCAAGGGTTACAGCAGACATACCAAGCGTTATAGCAGACAAACCAAGGGTTACAGCATGCATAACTAGAGTTGCATCAGACATACCAAGGGTTACAGCAGACAAACAAAGGGAGTTACAGCACGCATAACTAGAGTTACAGGAGACATACCAAGGGTTACAGTAGAGATACAAAGGGTTACAGCATGCATAACTAGCATTAAGTCATGCATTACTAGGGTGACAGCATGTATAAGTAGGGCTACAGCTGACATAGTTATGGTTACAGCAGAAATAACTAAGGTTACAATAGACATGACTAAAGTTTCGACAGACATTCAAAGGGTTACAACAGAAATAACTAGGGTTACAGCAGACATTGCTAGGGTTAGAACAGACATAACTAGTAACTACACACATTATTAAGGTTGCAGCAGACACGATTATGGTTACAGCAGATATTACAAGGGTTACAGCATGAAATAATAGTGTAACAGCAAACATTACTTTAGGTACAGCATGCATTCCTGGGGCTACAGCTGATATAGCTAGGGTTACAGTAGTACTCATGCGGAGTACCAAAATCGTAAGCGCTGAGCACTGTTAAGAACGAAATGAATATTAAGTATAGAACGCTAACAAAAACATTAAATACATCGGTGGCATAACTGTTCCAGTACTGTCTGATCACAAGACGAGCATCCCTATTGAAGCGGACGACCACCATTGTCGGGTAGACCTAATGTTATTGGACAGTTTGGATATTGGCGGGATGCAAGTCGTGTGAAACCGTTCGGAAACAGTTATGAGTTCGCAATGAAAATCAGAAACAAATAACACAAGATGTTCTAAAACAAGTTGTTTTTTTTTTATTTCAAGACATTCTAATGATTAGATGAAATATATTACTTATGATGTCCATCTACGGTCTGCATACTGTCAACGATAAAGCTGATATCGAGTGAAATTCCGAAAGAGTAACATGTTAAACCCTGATGCTCAATTCGTCCGAAAAAAAATCCATTATCGTTTGGATTATGTACCATTAACAAAAATATGATGTAAGAGATTAACTCATGTTCCTATTACCAGGGTTACAACGGACAACAAAGGAACTAGAGAAAACAAAACTAGGGTTACAGTATACATTACTAGGGTTACAGCAGATATAACGTTAGTGCGAGTAGACATACCAAGGGTTACATGCAGCAGACATACCAAGGGTTACAGTAGACATACCCAGGTTTACAGTAGACATACCAAGGGTTCCAGTAGACATAACTAGCGTTAAAGCAGACATATCAAGGGTTACAGCAGACATGCAAAGGGTTACACCAGACATACCAAGGGTTACAGCAGACAAACCAAGGGTTACAGCATGCAGAACTAGCATTAAATTATGCATTACTAGAGTGACAGCATGTATTAGTAGGGCTACAGCTGACATAGTTAAGGTTACAGCAGAAATAACTAAGGTTACAGTAGACATAACTAATGTTTCGACAGACATTCAAAGGGTTACAGCAGAAATAACTAGGGATACAGCAGACATTGCTAGGGTAAGCATTATTAAGGTTGCCGCAGACACGATTATGATTACAGCAGACATTACAAGGGTTACAGCATGAAATAATAGTGTAACAGCAAACATTACTATAGGTACAGCATTCATTACTGGGGCTACAGCTGATATAGCTAGGGTTACAGTAGTACTCATGCGGAGTACCAAAATCGTAAGCGCTGAGCACTGTTAATAACGAAATGAATATTAAGTATAGTACGCAACAAAAACATTAAAGATATCGGTGGCATAACTGTTCCAGTACTGTCTGATCACAAGACGAGCATCCCTATTGAAGCGGACGTCCACCATTGGCGGGTAGACCCAATGTTATTGGACAGTTTGGATATTGGCGGGATGCAAGTCGTGTGAAACCGTTCGGAAACAGTTATGAGTTCGCAATGAAAATCAGAAACAAATAACACAAGATGTTCAAAAACATGTTTTTTTTTTATTTCAAGACATTCTAATGATTAGATAAATATATTACTTATGATGTCCATCTAAGGTCTGCATACTGTCAACGATGAAGCTGATATCGAGTGAAATTCCGAAAGAGTAACATGTTAAACCCTTATGCTCAGTTCGTCCGATAAAAGTTTTCATTATCGTTTGGATTCTGTACCATTAACGAAAATATGAGGTAAGAGTTTAACTTATGTTCCCATTACTAGGGTTACAGCAGACATCACATGAACTACAGAAAACACAACTAGGGTTACAGTATACATAACAAGGGTTACAGCAGACATAAGGTTAGTGATATTAAGCATAACAAGGGTTACAGCAGACGTACCAAGGGTTACAGCAGACGTACCAAGGGTTACAGCAGACATACCAAGGGTTAGAGCAGACAAACCCAGTGTTACAGCAGACATACCAAGGGTTACAGTAGACATAACAAGGGTAACAGCAGACATACCAAAGGTTACAGCAGACATACCAAGGGTTACAGCAGATATAACGTTAGTGACAGCAGACATACCAAGGGTTAGAGCAGACAAACCCAGGGTTACAGCAGACATACTAAGGGTTACAGTAGACATACCAAGGGTTACAGCAGACATACGAAAGGGTTACAGCATGCATAACTAGCGTTACAACATGCTTTACTAGGGTGACAGCATGTATTAGTAGGGCTACAGCTGACATAGTTATGGTTACAGCAGAAATCACTAAGGTTTCAGTAGACATGACTAAAGTTTCGACAGTTATTAAAAGGGTTACAGCAGAAATTACTAGGGTTACACAGACATTGCTAGTGTATGAACAGACATAACGAGTAATAACACACATTATTAAGGTTGCAGCAGACACGAGTATGGTTACAGCAGATATTACAAGGTTTACAGCATGAAATAATAGTGTAACAGCAAACATTACTATAGGTACAGCATTCATTACTGGGGCTACAGCTGATATAGCTACGGTTACAGTAGTACTCATGCGGAGTACCAAAATCGTTAGCGCTGAGCACTGTTAATAACGAAATGAATATTTAGTATAGTACGCAACAAAAACATTAAATATATCGGTGGCATAACTGTTCCAGTACTGTCTGATCACAAGACGAGCATCCCTTTTGAAGCGGACGACCACCATTGGCGGGTAAACCCAATGTGATTGGACAGTTTGGATATTGGCGGGATGCAAGTCGTGTGAAACCGTTCGGAAACAGTTATGAGTTCGCAATGAAAATCAGAAACAAATAACACAAGATGTTCAAATACATGTTTTTTATTTCAAGACATTCTAATGATTAGATAAAATATATTACTTATGATGTCCATCTACGGTCTGCATACTGTCAACGATGAAGCTGATATCGAATGAAATTCCGAAATAGTTACATGTTAAACCCCGATGCGTAATTCGTCCGAAAAAAATCCATTATCGTTTGGATTCTGTACCATTAACAAAAATATGATGTAAGAGTTTAACTTATGTTCCCATTACTAGGGTTACAGCAGACATAACGTTAGAGAGAGTAGACATAACAAGGGTTACAGCAGACATACCAACGGTTACAGGAGACATACCAAGGGTTGCAGCATGCATATCTAGCGTTACAGCATGCATAACTCGCGTTACAACATGCTTTACTAGGGTGACAGCATGTATTAGTAGGGCTACAGCTGACATAGTTATGGTTACAGCAGAGATCACTAAGGTTTCAGTAGACATTACTAAAGTTTCGACAGTTATTCAAAGGGTTACAGCAGAAATAACTAGGGATACAGCAGACATTGCTAGTGTAAGAACAGACATAACGAGTAATAACACACATTATTAAGGTTGCAGCAGACACGATTATGGTTACAGCAGATATTACAAGGGTTACAGCATGAAATAATAGTGTAACAGCAAACATTACTATAGGTACAGTATTCATTACTAGGGCTACAGCTGATATAGCTAGGGTTACAGCATTACTCATGCGGAGTACCAAAATCGTTAGCGCTGAGAACTGTTAATAACGAAATGAATATTAAGTATAGAACGCAAACAAAAACATTAAATATATCGGTGGCATAACTGTTCCAGTACTGTCTGATCACAAGACGAGCATCCCTTTTGAAGCGGACGACCACCAGTGGCGGGTAAACCCAATGTTATTGGACAGTTTGGATATTGGCGGGATGCAAGTCGTGTGAAACCGTTCGGAAACAGTTACGAGTTCGCAATGAAAATCAGAAACAAATAACTCAAGATGTTCAAATACATGTTTTTTATTTCAAGACATTCTAATGATTAGATAAAATATATTACTTATGATGTCCATCTACGGTCTGCATACTGTCAACGATGAAGCTGATATCGAATGAAATTCCGAAATAGTTACATGTTAAACCCCGATGCGTAGTTCGTCCGAATAAAATCCATTATCGTTTGGATTCTGTACCATTAACAGAAATATGATGTAAGAGTTTAACTTATGTTCCCATTACTAGGGTTACAGCAGACATAACGTTAGAGAGAGTAGACATAACAAGGGTTACAGCAGACATACCAAGGGTTACAACAGACATACGAAAGGGTTGCAGCATGCATAACTAGCGTTACAACATGCTTTACTAGGGTGACAGCATGTATTAGTAGGGCTACAGCTGACATAGTTATGGTTACAGCAGAAATCACTAAGGTTTCAGTAGACATGACTAAAGTTTCGACAGTTATTAAAAGGGTTTCAGAAGAAATAACTAGGGTTACAGCAGACATTGCTAGTGTAAGAACAGACATAACGAGTAATAACACACATTATTAAGGTTGCAGCAGACACCATTATGGTTACAGCAGATATTACAAGGGTTACAGCATGAAATATTAGTGTAACAGCAAACATTACTGTAGGTACAGCATTCATTACTAGGGCTACAGCTGATATAGCTAGGGTTACAGCATTACTCATGTGGAGTACCAAAATCGTTAGCGCTGAGAACTGTTAATAACGAAATGAATATTAAGTATAGAACGCAAACAAAAACATTAAATATATCGGTGGCATAACTGTTCCAGTACTGTCTGATCACAAGACGAGCATCCCTTTTGAAGCGACGACCACCATTGGCGGGTAAACCCAATGTGATTGGACAGTTTGGATATTGGCGGGATGCAAGTCGTGTGAAACCGTTCGGAAACAGTTATGAGTTCGCAATGAAAATCAGAAACAAATAACACAAGATGTTCAAATACATGTTTTTTATTTCAAGACATTCTAATGATTAGATGAGATATATTACTTATGATGTCCATGTACGGTCTGCATACTGTCAACGATGAAGCTGATATCGAATGAAATTTCGAAATAGTTACATGTTAAACCCCGATGCGTAATTCGTCCGAAAAAAAATCCGTTATCGTTTCTATTCTGTACCATTAACAGAAATATGATGTAAGAGTTTAACTTATGTTCCCATTACTAGGGTTACAGCAGACATAACGTTAGAGAGAGTAGACATAACAAGGGTTACAGCAGACATACCAACGGTTACAGGAGACATACCAAAGGTTGCAGCATGCATAACTAGCGTTACAGCATGCATAATTAGCATTAAAGCATGCATTACTAGGGTGACAGCATGCATTAGTAGGGCTACAGCTGACATAGTTATGGTTACAGCAGAAATAACTAAGGTTACATGCAATAGACATAACTAAAGTTTCGACAGACATTCAAAGGATTACAGCAGAAATAACTAGGGTTACAGCAGACATTGCTAGGGTAAAAACAGACATAACTAGTAACAACACATTATTAAGGTTACAGCAGACACGATTATGGTTACAGCAGATATTACAAGGGTTACAGCATGAAATAATAGTGTAACAGCAAACATTACTATAGGTACAGCATTCATTACTAGGGCTACAGCTGATATAGCTAGGGTTACAGTAGTACTCATGCGGAGTACCAAAATCGTAAGCGCTGAGAGCTGTTAATACCAAAATGAATATTAAGTATAGTACGCAACAAAAACATTAAAGATATCGGGTGTTGAACTGTTCCAGTACTGTCTGATCACAAGACGAGCATCCCTATTGAAGCGGACGACCACCATTGTCGGGTAGACCCAATGTTATTGGACAGTTTGGATATTGGCGGGATGCAAGTCGTGTGAAACCGTTCGGAAACAGTTATGAGTTCGCAATGAAAATCAGAAACAAATCACACAAGATGTTCAAAAAACATGTTTTTTATTTCAATACATTCTAATGATTAGATAAAATATATTACTTTTTAACGAAAATATGAGGTAAGAGTTTAACTTATGTTCCCATTACTAGGGTTATAGCAGACATCACATGAACTACAGCAAACAAAACTAGGGTTACAGTATACATTACTAGGGTTACAGCAGACACAACGTTAGTGACATTAGACGTAACAAGGGTTATAGCAGACATACCAAGGGTTACAGCAGCCATACCCAGGGTTACAACAGACATACCAAGGGTTACAGTAGACATAACAAGGGTTACAGCAGACATACCAATGGTTACAGCAGACATACCAAGGGTTACAGCAGACATACCAAGGGTTACAGCAGATATAACGTTAGTGACAGCAGACATACCAAGGGTTAGAGCAGACAAACCCAGGGTTACAGCAGACATACCAAGGGTTACAGCAGACATACCAAGGATTAGAGCAGACAAACCCAGGGTTACAGCAGACATACCAAGGGTTACAGTAGACATACCAAGGGTTACAGCAGACATACCAAGGGTTACAGCAGCCATACCAAGGGTTACAGCATGCATAACTAGCGTCACACCATGCTTTACTAGGGTGACAGCATGTGTTAGTAGGGCTACAGCTGACATAGTTATGGTTACAGCAGAAATCACTAAGGTTTCAGTAGACATGACTAAAGTTTCGACAGTTATTAAAAGGGTTACAGCAGAAATAACTAGGGTTACAGCAGACATTGCTAGTGTAAGAACAGACATAACGAGTAACAACACACATTATTAAGGTTGCAGCAGACACGATTATGGTTACAGCAGATATTACAAGGGTTACAGCATGAAATAATAGTGTAACAGCAAACATTACTGTAGGTACAGTATTCATTACTAGGGCTACAGCTGATATAGCTAGGGTTACAGCATTACTCATGTGGAGTACCAAAATCGTTAGCGCTGAGAACTGTTAATAACGAAATGAATATTAAGTATAGAACGCAAACAAAAACATTAAATATATCGGTGGCATAACTGTTCCAGTACTGTCTGATCACAAGACGAGCATCCCTTTTGAAGCGACGACCACCATTGGCGGGTAAACCCAATGTGATTGGACAGTTTGGATATTGGCGGGATGCAAGTCGTGTGAAACCGTTCGGAAACAGTTATGAGTTCGCAATGAAAATCAGAAACAAATAACACAAGATGTTCAAATACATGTTTTTTATTTCAAGACATTCTAATGATTAGATGAGATATATTACTTATGATGTCCATGTACGGTCTGCATACTGTCAACGATGAAGCTGATATCGAATGAAATTTCGAAATAGTTACATGTTAAACCCCGATGCGTAATTCGTCCGAAAAAAAATCCGTTATCGTTTCTATTCTGTACCATTAACAGAAATATGATGTAAGAGTTTAAC
Source organism: Mimachlamys varia (assembly GCA_947623455.1). NCBI lineage: Eukaryota > Metazoa > Mollusca > Bivalvia > Pectinida > Pectinidae > Mimachlamys > Mimachlamys varia. The sequence continues at coordinate 8,196,476 of OX392530.1, forward strand.
TTATGTTCCCATTACTAGGGTTACAGCAGACATAACGTTAGAGAGAGTAGACATAACAAGGGTTACAGCAGACATACCAACGGTTACAGGAGACATACCAAAGGTTGCAGCATGCATAACTAGCGTTACAGCATGCATAATTAGCATTAAATCATGCATTACTAGGGTGACAGCATGCATTAGTAGGGCTACAGCTGACATAGTTATGGTTACAGCAGAAATAACTAAGGTTACATGCAATAGACATAACTAAAGTTTCGACAGACATTCAAAGGATTACAGCAGAAATAACTAGGGTTACAGCAGACATTGCTAGGGTAAAAACAGACATAACTAGTAACAACACATTATTAAGGTTACAGCAGACACGATTATGGTTACAGCAGATATTTCAAGGGTTACAGCATGAAATAATAGTGTAACAGCAAACATTACTATAGGTACAGCATTCATTACTAGGGCTACAGCTGATATAGCTAGGGTTACAGTAGTACTCATGCGGAGTACCAAAATCGTAAGCGCTGAGAGCTGTTAATACCAAAATGAATATTAAGTATAGTACGCAACAAAAACATTAAAGATATCGGGTGTTGAACTGTTCCAGTACTGTCTGATCACAAGACGAGCATCCCTATTGAAGCGGACGACCACCATTGTCGGGTAGACCCAATGTTATTGGACAGTTTGGATATTGGCGGGATGCAAGTCGTGTGAAACCGTTCGGAAACAGTTATGAGTTCGCAATGAAAATCAGAAACAAATCACACAAGATGTTCAAAAAACATGTTTTTTATTTCAATACATTCTAATGATTAGATAAAATATATTACTTTTTAACGAAAATATGAGGTAAGAGTTTAACTTATGTTCCCATTACTAGGGTTATAGCAGACATCACATGAACTACAGCAAACAAAACTAGGGTTACAGTATACATTACTAGGGTTACAGCAGACACAACGTTAGTGACATTAGACGTAACAAGGGTTATAGCAGACATACCAAGGGTTACAGCAGCCATACCCAGGGTTACAACAGACATACCAAGGGTTACAGTAGACATAACAAGGGTTACAGCAGACATACCAATGGTTACAGCAGACATACCAAGGGTTACAGCAGACATACCAAGGGTTACAGCAGATATAACGTTAGTGACAGCAGACATACCAAGGGTTAGAGCAGACAAACCCAGGGTTACAGCAGACATACCAAGGGTTACAGCAGACATACCAAGGATTAGAGCAGACAAACCCAGGGTTACAGCAGACATACCAAGGGTTACAGTAGACATACCAAGGGTTACAGCAGACATACCAAGGGTTACAGCATGCATAACTAGCGTCACACCATGCTTTACTAGGGTGACAGCATGTGTTAGTAGGGCTACAGCTGACATAGTTATGGTTACAGCAGAAATCACTAAGGTTTCAGTAGACATGACTAAAGTTTCGACAGTTATTAAAAGGGTTACAGCAGAAATAACTAGGGTTACAGCAGACATTGCTAGTGTAAGAACAGACATAACGAGTAACAACACACATTATTAAGGTTGCAGCAGACACGATTATGGTTACAGCAGATATTACAAGGGTTACAGCATGAAATAATAGTGTAACAGCAAACATTACTGTAGGTACAGTATTCATTACTAGGGCTACAGCTGATATAGCTAGGGTTACAGTAGTACTCATGCAGAGTACCAAAATCGTAAGCGCTGAATACTGTTAATAACGAAATGAATTTCAAGAATAGTACGCAACAAAAACATTAAAGATATCGGAGGCATATCTATTCCAGTACTGTCTGATCACAAGATGAGCATCCCTATTGAAGCGGACGACCACCATTGGCGGGTAGACCCAATGTTATTGGACAGTTTGGATATTGGCGGGATGCAAGTCGTGTGAAACCGTTCGGAAACAGTTATGAGTTCGCAATGAAAATCAGAAACAAATAACACAAGATGTTAAAAAAACATGTTTTTTATTTCAATACATTCTAATGATTAGATAAAATATATTACTTTTTAACGAAAATATGAGGTAAGAGTTTAACTTATGTTCCCATTACTAGGGTTATAGCAGACATCACATGAACTACAGCAAACAAAACTAGGGTTACAGTATACATTACTAGGGTTACAGCAGACACAACGTTAGTGACATTAGACGTAACAAGGGTTATAGCAGATATACCAAGGGTTACAGCAGCCATACCCAGGGTTACAACAGACATACCAAGGGTTACAGTAGACATAACAAGGGTTACAGCAGACATACCAAGGGTTACAGCAGATATAACGTTAGTGACAGCAGACATACCAAGGGTTAGAGCAGACAAACCCAGGGTTACAGCAGACATACCAAGGGTTACAGCAGACATACCAAGGATTAGAGCAGACAAACCCAGGGTTACAGCAGACATACCAAGGGTTACAGTAGACATAACAAGGGTTACAGCAGACATACCAATGGTTACAGCAGACATACCAAGGGTTACAGCAGACATACCAAGGGTTACAGCAGATATAACGTTAGTGACAGCAGACATACCAAGGGTTAGAGCAGACAAACCCAGGGTTACAGCAGACATACCAAGGGTTACAGCAGACATACCAAGGATTAGAGCAGACAAACCCAGGGTTACAGCAGACATACCAAGGGTTACAGTAGACATACCAAGGGTTACAGCAGACATACCAAGGGTTACAGCATGCATAACTAGCGTCACACCATGCTTTACTAGGGTGACAGCATGTGTTAGTAGGGCTACAGCTGACATAGTTATGGTTACAGCAGAAATCACTAAGGTTTCAGTAGACATGACTAAAGTTTCGACAGTTATTAAAAGGGTTACAGCAGAAATAACTAGGGTTACAGCAGACATTGCTAGTGTAAGAACAGACATAACGAGTAACAACACACATTATTAAGGTTGCAGCAGACACGATTATGGTTACAGCAGATATTACAAGGGTTACAGCATGAAATAATAGTGTAACAGCAAACATTACTGTAGGTACAGTATTCATTACTAGGGCTACAGCTGATATAGCTACGGTTACAGTAGTACTCATGCAGAGTACCAAAATCGTAAGCGCTGAATACTGTTAATAACGAAATGAATTTCAAGAATAGTACGCAACAAAAACATTAAAGATATCGGAGGCATATCTATTCCAGTACTGTCTGATCACAAGATGAGCATCCCTATTGAAGCGGACGACCACCATTGGCGGGTAGACCCAATGTTATTGGACAGTTTGGATATTGGCGGGATGCAAGTCGTGTGAAACCGTTCGGAAACAGTTATGAGTTCGCAATGAAAATCAGAAACAAATAACACAAGATGTTAAAAAAATGTTTTTTTTTTTTTTGTTTCAAGAAATTCTAATGATTAGATAAAATATATTACTTATGATATCCATCTACGGTCTGCATACTGTCAACGATAGAGCCGATATCGAGTGAAATTCCGAAAGAGTAACATGTTAAACTATGATGCTCAATTCGTCCGATAAAAAAATCCATGATCGTTTGGATTCTGTACCCTGAACGGAAATATGATATATGATTTTATCTTATGTTCCCATTACCAGGGTTACAGCAGACATCACATGAACTACAGAAAACACAACTAGGGTTACAGTATACATTTCTAGGGTTACAGCAGACATAACGTTAGTGATATTAGACATAACAAGGGTTACAGCAGACATACCAAGGGTTACAGCAGCCATACCCAGGGTTACAGCAGACATACCAAGGGTTACAGTAGACATAACAAGAGTTACAGCAGACATACCAATGGTTACAGCAGAAATACCAAGGGTTACAGCAGATATAACGTTAGTGACAGCAGACATACCAAGGGTTAGAGCAGACAAACCCAGGGTTACAGCAGACATACTAAGGGTTACAGTAGACATACCAAGGGTTACAGCAGACATACGAAAGGGTTACAGCATGCATAACTAGCGTTACAACATGCTTTACTAGGGTGACAGCATGTATTAGTAGGGCTACAGCTGACATAGTTATGGTTACAGCAGAAATCACTAAGGTTTCAGTAGACATGACTAAAGTTTCGACAGTTATTAAAAGGGTTACAGCAGAAATTACTAGGGTTACACGGACATTGCTAGTGTAAGAACAGACATAGCGAGTAATAACACACATTATTAAGGTTGCACAGACACGATTATGGTTAAAGCAGATACTACAAGGGTTACAGCATGAAATAATAGTGTAACAGCAAACATTACTATAGGTACAGCATTCATTACTAGGGCTACAGCTGATATAGCTAGGGTTACAGCATTACTCATGCGGAGTACCAAAATCGTTAGCGCTGAGAACTGTTAATAACGAAATTAATATTAAGTATAGTACGCAACAAAAACATTTAATATATCGGTTGCTGAAGTGTTCCAGTACTGTCTGATCACAAGACAAGCATCCCTATTGAAGCGGACGACCACCATTGGCGGGTAAACCCAATGATATTGGACAGTTTGGATATTGGCGGGATGCAAGTCGTGTGAAACCGTTCGGAAACAGTTATGAGTTCGCAATGACAATAAGAAACAAAAAGCACAAGGTGTTCTAAAACAGGTTTTTTTTTATTTCACGAAAGAGATAAACTCATGTTCCTATTACTAGTGTTACATCAGCAACACCGGAGCTACAGAAAACACAGCTAAGGTTACAGCAGACACAACAAGAGTTACATCATGCATTACTATGGTTACAGCAGACTTTACGCAAGTTACATAGACATAACAAGGATTACATCAGACATAACAAGGATTACATCAGACATAACAAAGGTTACAGCATGCAATACTAGTGTAACAGAAAACATTACTATTCATACTATTCATAATCGTTAAGAGTCTGTACCATTAACGAAAATACGCCGGAAGAGTTTAACTCACGTTCCCATTACTAGGGTTAAAACAGACATTACAGAAGCTACAGTTGACACAACTATGGTTACAATATACATTTCAAGTTGCAGAGACATACCAAGGGCTACAGCAGACATACCAAGGGTTACAGCAGACATACCAATGGTTACAGCAGACATACCAAGGGTTACAGCAGACATACCAAGGGTTACAGCAGACATACCAATGGTTACAGCAGACATACCAAGGGTTACAGCAGACATACCAAGGGTTACAGCAGACATACCAATGGTTACAGCAGACATAACAAGGGTTACAGCACGCATTACTATTGTTACAGCATGCATTACTACGGTTACAACAGACATTACGTAAGTTACAGGGACCTAACAAGTTTGAAATCGGATATAACAAAGGTTACAGCATACATTACTACGGTTACAGCAAACATAACAAGAGATACAGCAGACACAACAAGAGCATACTTTACAAGGTTAAAGCAGACATTACAGACGCTATAGAAAACACAACTAACAGACATTACTAAGGTTACAGCAGACATTACTAAGGTTACAGCAGACATTACTAAGGTTACAGCAGACAAACGTAGAGTTACAGCAGACATAACTAGGATTACATCAGACATTACCTGGGTTAGAGCAGACATATCTAGGATTACAGCTTGCATTACTAGGGTTTTACATGTAGCATACATAACTAGGGTTATAGTAGACATAAGCAGCGGAGTACCAAAATCGTTAGCGCTGAGTGCTGTTATCCATGAAATGAACATGCAATAAAACATTAAAAATGTTGGGTGTGTAATTGTTCTAGTGATGTCTGATCACAAGACGCTAATCCCTATTGAGGGAAATGCACACAATTGGAGTCGAAATCAAATGTTATGAGATACTTTGGGTATTGGCGGGATCGAGTCTTTCAAAAACACATTTAAAACAGTTGAAAGTATTTATTTGAAAAAAAAAGTAAACATAAAACTAACTGATGTGAATTCAATGATTTGATACTCCAGGTATTAATGAAAATATTTCTCATGTCAGTTTACGGTCGGCACGGGGCCGGGGTGGTGCAGTGAATAGCGCACTTGCTTTTCACCAAGCTGGCCGGAGTTCGATTCCCCGACCGGACGTGAAAAGGTATGGGGGTCACGTGCCCGACCATGTGGGATTTCTCCAGGTTCTCCGGTTTCCTCCCATAATGATAACCCTCGCGGGCGCTAACATCCGAGCCAACAAGAGTGATCAATATAAGTTGAATAACTTGTTTCATAATTGTTGTAAAATAAATAAAGTTTATATTTTTTGTCAGTTTACATTGCAGTAATATTCATTCCGATGATCACGGAGTTATAAGCGAAAATGCCTCATTAGGAGCCCTACACATTAACTGCAAGAAGGAAAATAGAAAGAAGAAGAAACAAACAACACAAGATAGTGAACTAACTGCACGACATTCCAATGATTAAGTGCAATAAATTGTACATGTATATTGCTTTATGTCCGGTTACGCTAAATAGCAGAGCGGATCTCGTCTAAGACGGTACTGGTATGCATGTCGAAAGCAGGCGGCCACCATTGAAGGGGAAACCATTGTAACCGGAAACGTTGGATATTGGCGAGATACAAATCTTGTAAAACTATACAGAAACAATAGGGGTCACAAAGATTTAGAATAATCAACAACAACTAAAATATTTACAAAACAAATCTGTATTGATATGACATCCCGGGGATTAAGTGAAATAAATTTCAAACTTACGATGTTATTTCATAAAACGGAATGTATCAGGCACATTGACCTTCAGTACACATGTCCGTAATGGAACTGTTCCAGTAATGCCCCGAGCTCAAGACACCCATCCCTTATTATTATAAAGCAGACGACCACCATTAGAAGAAAGACCCCATCATGCTACCGGACATGTTAGATAGTGGCGGGATGCGGGTCTTGTGAACATGGTGAAGCCGAACAGGAAAGTTCAGAATCAGCTATAAGTTAATTAGGTATGTGTACACGAGAGAAGAATGTTTCAAGTTCCTCTTTGTTTTCCCTAAAAGTCATGGTCATATTATTACCCAACATAAACCGTCAATTGCTTTGAAAAACAGACCTACTCGAAACTCTTTTGAAATATATGTCAATTCCTATGATATTGCTAAGAAAAATAAATCAAACCTTTTGAAGAAACCATATAAGCACATACTTTCCTTCTGTCCTCTCCTTCGACTTCAAACTGACGTTTTTCTACGTTCAAATTTTAACTGTTCCAAACTTTTCAACATGTCTGCCGTCTGTCCCAACAGAGAGGTCTGTATGCGCATGCTTGATATTGTAATCAGATTTCAGAGAAACTGATTAGCTGTGACGCCATTTGATTGACGTGCAAGACTCATTTCGGGGGTGTGGTTTAAATTCTGAATGATTGAAATAAAATTCATGACGACAAGTGAGAATCAAACTTTCATTTAGACCTACGGCTAATATAGTTGTCTCTTCATCTTTCGATAGTTTTCTTTGTGGGTATTTAATTGACATACACGTGTCATTACATTTGTCTGTGCACATTGTAGTTTAGTTAAAAACTCGTGTCACCATACGTATCCCAAAAAGATTTCGGGCAATCTTCAGAAATCTGCCAAGGATTACTGCAAATTTCCTCAAGAATGCCCTATTTGTTTGTTTTATGGTATTAGACCTGTGGCAGATTTTAATTGTACATAGGATTTAGGTCGCCTTCTAGCTTCGAACGAGAGGGAATTTCCCTTTTTAGCTCAGTGGTAGAGCGTCCGCCTAGAAACCCTGGAGATCGAGGGTTCGATCCTATTCTCTTTCCTGTTACAAATGGTGTCAGTGGCCCTCTTTGTGGTGACATTGGAGTTGAAACCTGGGATGTGGTGTTCGGGCGAACATATTTAAAAATTGGGGAACAGTGTGGCTGATTTAAACACCTATAAGAACATGAACACCTTAGTTTAGGTACAAATATAGCTGTAGCAATTTCTCATGTCCCTGTGCATCAGTGCATGTTAAAAAAATCCGTAGCTTACAATATATGTCCTGATTAAATCAAAATTTAATTGGATTTAACCAACATTCGATTCAACTCAAGGGGTTTTTATCCGTAAGTCTACGCTCTCTATAGTTCTACATGTACCTACCATATAGACATGTAGAGATATAGGATGCCCTATTATCTGTAGATGATTGTCTGAATGTGTCACTTATGTCCGGATCATTGTAACTATAGGCTACAGTTACGTGCCAAAAGTCTTTCTTTCTTTTTTATTTTGCTATATATTCTTTGTATTTCCAACATTTTTCATTGAATTATCCTGACTTCGTTTATGAATGGATTTTGACAGAAATATACAAGGTTTCCTCTCATAATATTTATTTTATTTTCCGTTGTGTATCTATGGAGCTATGCATAATTATCTACACTGCTAATTTCCATGTGACGCCATTTCTCAATATAACGCTACCAAAATTACGTCAAAATGGCGTCCTGAAAATTGGATGTTGTAAATAAATTATGATTTCTCTTGTCATACATAACATAAAACAATGAAAATATTAGAAGATGAAGCAGGAAACAATTCTCTATAAGTACACAAAATTTCATTAAAATGATCCATTAACAAAGTCGGAAAAATCCTTGAAAAAAGTTGGAAATGCAAAGAATATATAGCAAAATATAAAAAAAAAATCAAAGACTTTTGGCACGTCACTCTATGCATTATAAAGAAGTCGGGCAAATTCCTTAATTTTTGAAATAAATCTCGAAACTTTGTATGTTGATAACCCCTCCGTGTTGAGATTATACATGTGCTGGTTTATTTTGGTCTGTACTAAACATGTTGACTTGGTCTCTCTGTTTAACTATTTACAACAGTTTTCACTTCGTTGAAGCACGGAATTAGATTGCTATCTAAGTCCGTGGCTGAAGTCATTGTCTATAAAGAATCACACATATCCATTATGGTTGTGGACATTTATATGGCCGATAGAAGTTCACTAATCATAAAGGTAAACATTTCTTATCTCTCACAAAATCAACACCAGGAAGTTTCTACGTGTCACATTTACAACCACTGTTATGGTAGATCTATAGAAACTAGTCCAAAGGGTTCTGACTCTCTGACCTGCTAAATATTTGGACGACAGGCGGGTGCGAGAGTCAGAATTCCTACTTAGTTAAAAAGTGGAAATTTTACCAACCCGTGCACGGGTCTCCGTTAACGTTTAAGCCGTGTTTTTTTTTTATAATATGAAACATTTCCGATCACATGTAAATTAAGTATCAATGGAAAGAACAGATATTTTTCTACTAACCTACACATTTAATCAAGTCACAGGAGGTCGTAAACCAACTGTCGTCATCCATCTCTAAAAAATAACCAGTTTCCTGACATCTGTTTGAAAATGGCCGCCGCCTCACGCCAGAACCCTTCGGACTAATAGCAACATACGTATACAATGTATGTACATGTTCTACTGGCATGGCTTGACCAACTCTTAATGATAACAGGTACCATACTCCGGTATATGTCATAAAATTCAAAAGACTTCTTCTAAAGAACTGAAAGGCACAAAGCCATGATATAAGGCTGAGAGATGCCTTGTATGGAGCTATTCAAGTAACCTATACCAATTATCAAGATTGCGTGGGTTTAATATTTCTGACATGACTTTTGAAAAATGAAATACCCGGAGTTTTGATAAAAGACAGCTGGTATACGTTCTTTGGATAGATCGAATCTTGATGTACTTCTGACGTACCCGGAAGCCTACTCGGAACGAGTTCTTTTGAAGAACCGAACGTTTTGGTCAGGCTAGAGTCGTGATATAAGTTCCTACATGTATATACAGTTACGTGCCAAAAGTCTTTCATTTTTTTTTTATTTTGCTATATTTTCTTTGCATTTCCAACTTTTTTCAATGAATTTTCCTGACTCATGATATTTTCACTGTTTTCGGTTATGTATGACCAGAGTAATCATAATTTATTTACAACATCGAATTTTCGGGACGCCATTTTGATGGTCATTTTGGTAATGTTATATAGAGAAATGGCGTCACACGGAAATTAGCAGTGTAGATAATTCTGTGTAGCTCCATAAATACACAACGGAAAATTAAACAGATATTATGAGAGGAAACATTGGATATTTCTGTACCAAATGAGAAAAAATTGCCAAAATCCATCCATAAACGAAGTCAGGAAAATTCATTGAAATAAGTTGGAAAAACAAAGTATTTATAGCAAAATAAAAAAGATTGAAAGACTTTTGGCACGTAACTGTATATAACTTCCTTGGATGGAGTCTTACAAAGTTTGGAAAAAATTGCCTGAATCTTTTACAACGTATCGTCACAGATAAAATATCTTTAAAACTTCGAATAACTTCTTAAGAAGAGCAAAAAGCCTAAAATCATGAAATAATGCTGGTACACGTAGATTCCTTGATTTAATATCCACAATAAAAAAAGGATTGTGAAAAAATGCCTTGAACTGTACTTTCATGACCACAGAGGTCAAATATGAGAAAATGTTAAAATAACTTTTATAAATGAACCGTAGCTTAAAATAGATTTATGACATTTGGCCGTTAGCTTTCTGGGTGGTTCCTTTTTTTTACTTTTACGTCACATGGGTCGAAATTTAATATTGTATAAATGTGTAACACGACTCCCGAATCCATCGAGGAAAAAGTGTTTCCACAGTATTTGACACAGGTTTTGAGTTAATATGAATAAGGCGAGCTTTCGAGATCCCTAGTCCTTATGTTTTTATTATAGCCTTGTGCTGTTAAGTATGTCTTTTAAGATTTTGAAATTTATAAAAGAAAGTAGAATCTAGTTTGTTACCGAAAAAAAATATCCGGAATAATGTGCTGGTTAAACGTTTTATCATTAGGTTACAACGAACAACTTCCTGTGTCTTGACGTTAGAACTTCCTGTTTCATACTTTCGTTTTGAAAATTGTTTATGATGTCATATTTCTGGAGCGACACGTATGTACTAATCTGAAATTTACGTTATTCGATGATTAAGATATTTAGATATTGATACATTGAACTGGAACACATTACCTGAAACAGACAGCTCTGATAGACGATTTGGCAGCGAGCTGTTTATGTGAGTACGGTGATCTGGTGTGATTGTATATATGTTGCTTATGTACACGTATTTGTTGTCAAAGTATTTGATTCCAAATGCTTTTTGGTGATTTCGTCAATAGTTTGAATCGCATATTTAATGTAATATGTCTTCCAATGTATTTTGTACAACATACACAAATAACATATAAATTATATTGGTGAACTAATTGCAATACTGCCAAGATTGGTAAGAACTTAAATATAATTTCTTACATGTAAGCCTTATCTTTAAAGCTATTATCAAAGGAGCCTAAATCTCTATCGGAAATGAATATCAAACATGATAAAAGCGGAACTGTTGAACTCCAATAATATGCTTCTACATGCATATTATTGAGCATATTGTATTTTAATTACATGTACAATGTACAAATGTACATGTACAGTACGTCCAAAGGGTTCTGACCATAGTCACTCCTATCCACAAAAAAGGCTCTAAAAAGGACCCTAGCAATTACAGACCAATCAGCCTAACATCTGTCCCATCCAAAATTATGCATTGAATTATAAGAGATGAAATAATAGCATACATGGACATGCACAACCTTCTTACGCCTCACCAACACGGATTCAGAACAGGTAAATCATGCGTCACTCAATTACTCGAGTGTATGGAAAACTGGTTTAGCTGTCAAGACTCGGGTGAAAATGTGGATGTCATACACCTAGATTTCAGCAAGGCATTCGACAAAGTGTCCCACAAATTTCTTATACACAAATTAGATCAGTATGGGATAAGCGGAAAAATACTGGGATGGATCAAAGCTTTTCTAAACAACACGATACAGAGAGTTTCAATAAACGTTGACACATCAGAATCCATACCAGTCACAAGTGGAGTACCCCAAGGGAGTGTTTTAGGGCTAACTCTCTTTCTAATCTATGTCAGTGACATGCCAGACTTGCTAAATTGTACCATCAAACTGTTTGCCGACGACACAAAGATGTATAAAAAGATAAACTCAGAAGTCGATAGACTAGACCTACAAAACAACATCAACCGTATGTGCGATTGGACTCAAACATGGCTAATGCAGCGTAACACAGCAAAATGCAAGTACCTGGAGATAGGCCAGACTCAAGGAAACCGGACATACACAATTAAACAAGATGACATCACAACACCGATACAAAAAGTTGATTCTGAAAAGGACCTGGGAGTGAACATCGACCACAACCTCCAGTTCTCCATTCATGCAAATGCAGCCAGCTCTAAGGCAAGCAAGATTATTGGAGTAATGTTCAGGACATTCTCATACATGAGCCCTAGCATGTTCCTGGCACTCTACAAAACTCTAATCCGTCCAACTGTTGAATATGCAACACCAGTAACATCGCCAGCCTTAATCAAAGACAAAATCATCATAGAAAACATCCAAAGACGAGCAACAAAGAGAATACCTAGTCTAAAAAATCTCTCCTATCAGGACAGGCTCAAGAAACTAGGCTTACCAACACTCGAATATCGACGAGAGCGGGCGGACATCATACAAACATACAAAATTCTCAACAACTTGGATATTTTGGAAACTGGCTTGCTATTCCAGGAAACAGGTCAAACCACAATCAGGAGGCACTCCAGAAAACTATATAAAAGACCATTCAGACTTAACAAAACTGGAAACTACTTCAGCAATATAGTAATTAACACATGGAACTCTCTACCAGAAGAAGTAATAAGTGCTCCGTCAATAAACACCTTCAAATCAAGGATCAACAAACACTGGAACCACCATCCAGCTAAATTCAGGCCAACATTCAACTAAACTAAACAAAACAAAAAATCAACGACTTCCTGAGTTCTTAAGGAATTGTGTTTCTAACAGGAAAGAACTGAATCCCTGTGTCTCACTACTATACCTTAATTATAGAAAGTCGTTTCTGGCCTATCTATCAATCTATCAAGCTGCTGTACATGTTCAACCAGCCTAATGAGGAAAGGATGTTTCTTCTTTTAAAAATGGAATGTGTAAATAGATGAACTGAGACATCATTTTAAATATTGATCAACAATGTGTATATACATACGTTTACTTGTAATAACAAGAGTCACAATTAACGAAATAACTGTACATAGTGCGATCTAAAGCAACCGGAAGTCAAATAGTACGCGTCGGTGTACACCATTATTCAGTGAAATAACAACATTGATACATCTCTACAAGCTAAATGAAGCTTACAACGATGTCAACTGAGCGAATACTGAGCGAATACTGACTCTCTTACCCACTAAATATTTGGACGGCTAGTGGGAGCGAGAGTCAGATTGCGTCTCGAATTATAAACTGGTAATTTTATCGACCTGTCCATGGGTCACCTTTTAAGCTGTGGTGTTTTATAATATGAAACATGCAAATTAAGGACTCACAAAACTAAATAATTTACTGTAACATGTACATTTACATTGTATATGTTAAGCTTTCGCGCTAATAACTTTAATATTTAATTTTCAACACTTGTGACAAATGCCTAAATTCACAGATACATACATGACAAAGGCTTCAAAGGGCATTTAATGAGGAGTTTACTGGCATATTAGCTCGCTACAGGCGTCTGCTTCGGTCAACCGGAAAATTTACATGTCAAACCATGAGTGAAATGGGACAGGAACACCCTCTGACTTTTGACCCCATATCAGTCCGCCATCACATATCAAAATCTACCAAAAGTATATATTTTTGTGAAGTTAAATATCAACAGATTTCATTTAATGCAGAATAGGTCAACAATTACCTATTTAAATTACTCAGAATCACTGTACTTAGCCGAACAAATTTTCAGTAGAGACTACAAACGTATGAAACACCTCGTGACAGGCTGATTTAGTTGTGTGAGTCCTTAAAGGCCCAATATACGTAACTTCAGGAATTTTTTCGTGATTCTGAAAAATTCTGACAAAAAATCCAGTTGATAACCATGCAAAAATAAGCCTTAAACGAAGTAAACCTGAGTGGTAACTACAAAGAAACTCTTGACAGAAAAATCCAAAGAATTGAAAATAATTTAGGTGGGGCCCACTTCAACAACAAACCGAAGTTAGAAGACAGTTCAAAATTGACGCGTGTTTACAAATACCGAGTTTCAACTACTGCTGTACCGATAACCGCGTAAGAATTCATCTTGATTATTGCTGATATCAGCTAATCTTAACTAAATCTATAAATATAAAAAGTTACTAGGCTTGATTTTCGCCTCACGTTTTGCCGACAGTTACGTATAATGGGCCTTTAAAGGCCCAATATCCCTAACTTCAGGATTTTTTTCGTTATTCTGAAAAGAAATCCTGTTGATAACCATGCAAAATTAAGCCTAAAACGAAGTAAACCTGAGCGGTAACTAACAAGAAACTCTCGACAGAAAAATCCAAAAAATTGAAAATAATTCAGGTGGGGCCCACTTCAAAAACAAACCGAAGTGAGAAGATGGTTCAAAATGGACGTGTGTTTACAAATACCGAGTTTCAACTGATGCTGTACCAGTAACCGTGTAAGAATTCATCTTAAATATTGCTGATATCAGCAAGTGCGTAATTCCATAATATTTCCATTTTTGAAAAATATGCAGTTACGCAAATGTGGAGTATTCAGAATAATTAATTTACACAAATACGTAAAAAGAATGGAAACAGCAACAGATAGGAATGCGGGAATATTGCATATTTTGTTTACGCAATTGTGTAAATATTGCGGAGGATTTTCAGCAAGGCAAGAGTGTAATGTTTCTAAACACTTGCGTGAAAATTTTCCACAATTTTTACGCATTTACCATAAAACTTATGTATTATATACGCATATGAAATTAAGATACAAACAATCATCTTTCATTTTCTGGCTTTATTTACGGAAGATGGTTTAAGAATGTCCGTCAGTTTCCTATTTATTAGGGGAACTTCAATTGCGTAGTGTTCTTGAATAATATCTGAAAAATATAATAAACACCATGCAATTAATAATCAATCTTGAATGACAATCATTGACATTAATAGTCTATTAATCCTTCCAGCAGACAACAGTTTTTAAGTTTAATCATATATTTTCTTTTAGTTACAAACTGTCGCCACCCATTTCTGAGTGTTTAAATGTATAAACTTTATTTATTTTATAACAATTATGAAACAAGTAATCCAACTTATATAAATCACTCTTGTTGGCCCGGATGTTTAAGCACCCAAGAGGTCTTATTGTGGGAGGAAACCGGAGTACCTGGAGAAAACCCATGTGGTAGGGCAGGTGACCGCATACCTTTTCGTGTCTGGTCAAGGAATCAAACCCTGGCCGCCTTGATGAAAGGCAACTGCGATATCCACTGCACCACCCGACCACCCCTTAATAGCAATAGTGCAAGTAGTGCATAGTGCAATGATTGGGCTGGAATCTGAAACCCTTGATGCTCCAGCTCTATTCTAATTACTGAACTAAAGGGAATTAACTACTACAGTACTGATGCTTGTAAGGCACCCTAATCAGTGCACATCTTTACACAGTCATGTATGTATGTTTATTGATAACCGACTAACTTTTCTTGGTCACTTTTGATGTAAAATTCTGTTCTACAGAATTATTTTCGATAATTTATTTATTTGTTGTTCTTTTAATTATTCCACAGTGACAGGAACCAAAATTTTTGAAAGAATTGGGTGACCGTGGTCTGGCATGGCCAGTTATATGCGAAAAGCCAATCTTGTGGAGGGTGTCGGCGACGAATTGATATTTGCTGTGGCTGCCTTTCTGGGGATACTCATACCCATGGTTATATTCGTATCAAGGAGAAGGTAATTATTGGCTTCAATTCAAGATATTTTATTGATATACAAGAGGATGTTTTGTATTGCCTTCAATGGCAACAAATATAGATTACTGTAAAATAACTTATTAGGGCCCCGCATCGAGAGATGCGGGTGCCCTATAGTAATCATGTTGTCCGTCCGTCTGTCAGTCTGTCCATCCGTCCGTCTGTCCGTTTTTTGTCTTCTGCACAAAAATGTTTGCAGGAGATGAAGGATTTGTATCAAATTGGAACTGATGATTCCTCATGCATCCGAGATCACATGTGTAGTATTTCATGCAAATCGGATTCAAAATGGCTGTTAGGCGGCCATATTGGATTTTAACATTAACATGAAAATACTGAATCTTTGCTGTTTCTTCTGCACAAAAATGCTTCCAGGAGATGAAGGATTTGTATCAAATTGGAACTGATGATTCCTCATTCATCCTAGATCACATGTGTAGTATTTCATGCAAATCGGATTCAAAATGGCTGTTAGGCAGCCATATTGGATTTTAACATTAAAATGAAAATACTGAATCTTTGCTGTTTTTAACTGTTCACTAATCGAACAGTGCCATCCCAATATTTAGCGGGTCAGAGAGTCAGAGCCATTCAAACTAACCCATGCTTTGCAATATCACAAATACTAAAACAGGCTACCATGCTCATCTGATTAGCTGATGGTTTGGGGTGAATTGTATGTCATCTATGGATATTGCATAGTTTTATGTGTTCAATAACCAAGTCCAGCTGAGTTTCGATTTCTGAACAAATTATCATATATTTTATGAGGTTATTATGATCCATACTTCAAGTTTATGCATATCTTAACTTATGAGCATGACACTCAAGTAAATTCCTCACATCATTCTCACGACTTTCGATCAGGCCCCACAAGAAGAAACAATGCTTGAACAATCTCATTAAATAAACAATATACGCATGGATTCACAGGGATAATTCTGGCTCTTAAAACATATGGGAGAATTTGAGGGATTTTATAAGATAAGTGAAATTTCTTTGAGATTTTTCTATATAAAGTAACACTATTTTGAAATTTTAATGGGGTTTTGCAGGAAAATATGGGTAAAAATCCCCAAATCTCGCCCAAAAGTGATCTCTGATTTATACTGACCTTGGTCTTAAATCACTGGCCAGTCGTTGTCTTTGACACCAAATTAAAATAATTGATGTCGTTTTGTAGAAACAATCCAGAGCAGTATTTTACCCATCCAGATAACGAAGACAATGTGAGGTCTGCCCGAGAAAGAATCCACGTTAACCAGACAGCTAACGGAGCAGGACCATCAGTGGGTGATGAGAACCAATCAAATTCGTACAGAGCTAGGGAAGCCCACAGTCAAGGACAAACGAACCTCAACTGTCCAATATGTCTCGGAGAAATGGAATATGGCGTAGATACAAATTGTGGACATTATTTTTGTGGTCAGTATGTTCATGTATAAATTTAACTGTTTAGATCAACCTTATTTATTTAACTATGATTATGAAACACAAGTTATATAAATTATAAGAGTGCAGATCTTGAGTGCTGAAGGCGCCCCAGCGAAGGTCTTGAATGGTAACACATGTGTGTGCGTAAACAGAGTTATTTCCCTTTGCTTGCTACTGTTTGGTTTTGGGTTTTTTTGTTCGGAATAAGTCCTCCAGTGGGGAACAGGAAACATGTCACATAATTACGTTACATCACACTCGGCCTTTATCGGGTATTTCCGGAATGGTGAAAATAACCAGAATATCTTTCAGCTGATGTCTGTTGCATTTATCTATGTCGTTGCTTCAGAAGCTGTTTTTTTTTCGACTTGCCGACTTCAAATTATGGAAATTTTATCACTTTCTTAACCAGTATATGAATGTTTCTCAGTAAATATCAGAGATTAACTACGAAGTTAGCTCTTTTAAGACTTTGCCTTTGTCATATTATTAGTCAGTCTTTATGCTCCTATCTTCTCCTAACTACCTTTTAATTCCTAGTACATTACTTGGCAACACATGCCTGAGTGTTGAAAGGTTCACCTAAAGTGAGAAAGACATAGGGCTCTGACCCCAAGCAAGGACATATCAAAGTTCTTAAATATTGTAGTTGTTATTACATGGTTAACTTAAAGTATTAAAGGTATAGACAAGAATTGGTTCACCCATTGTCAGTATAATATGACTGGGTGAAATATTGTGTTTGATGTCTTCAATATGGTATAAAGTGAGGTAAGACTTGTAAGTTGTCATGGACAGGGGTCGACATTAAGGCTTGTCCGCTTGTCCGGTACCAGACAAAATTGCGGTCGGACAAGTGAAACGATTTTCTCACTTGTCCGACGGGACAAGTAACAAATGTTGTCTTCGTGTTGTTTGTTTTATTCTGAAATCAACATTCATTAAATAATCATGGTAAAAATGTTTACACTCTATTGTCAATCTGTAAATTTGCCTCGCACGAGTAAAACAGAAATGCTGTTACGTAACGAAAATAGTGTAAATCGGAACTCTATACAAGTAATTAATACCTAACATTTCGAGGACTTCCGAAAATATGCAATCAATCTCACTGATGTGTTTGAAATAGAAATGCTTACGAATGTGCATTTGTCAAGCACTGCATCAATATCAGCATTGCATGTCACACAAATGTTAAAAAAATACCATTAAAAAAGGGACAAGTTATTATTTCATTCGGACAAGTGAGAAAATCGGTTACTTGTCTGAAGGGACAAGTGCAAATAAAAGTTAATGTCGACCCCTGATGGGGTACATTATCCACACTCCCCTAAAGAGGCAAACCAGAAAACACTGCCTTCAGCAATTACCGGTACACACATACATTTTTGGAAACACATACTTAGGTTGCCTTGAAGTTAGCATTTTATGATTTAACAGAATGTTAAAACCTTAGAATTATCATGAAAATTGAGTTTGAGCATAATGGGAAATAACCCTTTAACCATTTCAGGGACATAACTGTCTTGTGTAACTTAAAACTTGGACATTTAATCCTATAAACTGAGTTTAAGCTATGATAATGGGGAGATAACTCTTTATATAGCAACCATTACAGGGAGATAACTGTCTTGTGGACCTTAAGCTAGAACATCAAATCCTATAAAAACTACAACCAAAATTGAGTTTAAGCTATGATAATTGGGGAATAACTCTTTATATAGCAACCATTACAGGGAGACAACTGTTGTATGTATTTTCTATTGTAGGTAACTGTATCATAGCCTATTGGCGGCATGGAAGTTGGCTTGGAGCCGTGGCGTGTCCTGTTTGTCGTCAGCAAGTAGGTATCATGTGTTTGAGCCAGAACAAGGGGTAACAGAATAAACCTTTAGTCCAGGGTTAGAATCCTGGTCTCCCTCTGCTGAATATTTTCCTCTAAGACAAGTGTTGATTATATAGAGGATATAAGTTTAATATTACATGAACACAAGAGGCCCAGAGGGCCTGTATCGCTCACCTGGATACATTGGTATCTAGGTAATCATGGTAAAATGTTTTCTTTTTGGCCCAGCCCCTCAGCCCCCTGGGGGGTCAATCCCACCATTAGTACAATTTTGAATCCTGAGCACCTAGGGATGCTAATCCTATCAAATTAAGGCTGATTTCCAATCAGTGGTTATGGAGAAGAAGTCGCTTAAACCAATATAGCTAAATAATCCTTTTTGGCCCTGCCCCCTCAACCCCCTGGGGTGTCAGTCCCTCCATGAGTACAATTTTGAATCCTGAGTACCTAGGGATGCTTCCTGCCAAATAAGGCTGATTTCCAATCAGTGGTTATGGAGAAGAAGTCGCTAAACCAATGTAGCTAAATAACCCCTTTTGGCCCCGCCCCTCAGCCCCCTAGGGGGCCAGTCAAACCATTAGTACAATTTTGAATCCTGGGCACCTAAGGATGCTTCCTGCCAAATAAGGCTGATTTCAAATCAGTGGTTATGGAGAAGAAGTCGCTTAAACCAATATAGCTCAATAACCCTTTTTGGCCCAACCCCTCAGCCCCCTAGGGGGCCAGTCAAACCATTAGTACAATTTTGAATCCTGGGCACCTAAGGATGCTTCCTGCCAAATAAGGTTGATTTCCAATCATTGGTTATGTAAAAGAGATTGATAATATCAATGTAGCTAAATATTTCTTTTTGGCCTTCCCTCAGCCCCCTAGGGGGTCAGTCCCACCATTTGTACAATTTTGAATCCTGGGCACCTGAGGATGCTTCTTGCCAAATAAGGTTGATTTCCTATCAGTGGTTATGAAGATGAAATATTTAAAAAATTGTTGACAGTCGACGGACAGACGGACGACGGACGCCACGGTATGGCATAAGCTCACCTCGGTCCTTCTGACCAGGTGAGCTAACAAGTGTTAGATTCCACCTATCATATAGCTACAAGAAAATAGCTATACAAGAAAGATGCTAACTTCAGTATTTTAAATAATTCTTAATCTCTTCTATAGCGGAAAATTGTTTATCACTATTGAGACAACAGCGAGATATCATATGCAATAATATGATATATACTGTAAAAGCATTTATTTTCGCTGGGGTTAAATTTTGTGGTTTTACAATTGGGAACAAATTCGTTGGGATTAAAATTTGTGGTACATTATGTCACAACACTATTCCCAGAGTAACAAGGCTCATTTACATAGTTATTGTACCAGTGCTATATCGTTTATATTGCACCTAAATATTGCATGGCAAAAGACCTGTACTATATTAAAAGTTTTGTTTATGCAGTGTATCATCTTAACAATTCTCATAAAAGACTTCTTCCTCCATCTTTGTTACAGTGCATTCCTCTTTATATCAAGTTTCATTT
The DNA here is from genome assembly GCA_947623455.1 of Mimachlamys varia. Classification (NCBI taxonomy): domain Eukaryota; kingdom Metazoa; phylum Mollusca; class Bivalvia; order Pectinida; family Pectinidae; genus Mimachlamys; species Mimachlamys varia. The sequence continues at coordinate 8,217,174 of OX392530.1, forward strand.
ATCAGACATAAACATGATATTAACAGGAATATGACATCAGGAGAAACATGTTTTTCCACTAAATCTAGTGCATTACTAATATCCATAACAAAAACTAAGCTGTTCATTGTACATATGAATTTGTTTCAATACATAGATAACATTATTTCAATTAAAAATCATTTTTTAATTTTTCTATGCAACATTTTGTACAAGTTGTATCTGTCATCAATGGAAATGACGTCATTTTCTGGATATTTTATGTGATTGGTTTAAAAAAAATAGATATTAAGAGAAATTCACCTCAAAATATATTAACCAAATAAAATTACATAGATTATATAGAGAGAAAAATGGTACTTGGGAAAAACATGATATAAAGAGGAATGTGATATTAACAGGGATGATATTAAGTGGAATCCACTGTATTATGTTTCTGTTCTTTACTGTACAGGTTACTCTTCTCCTGGTGGCGTTTACTGCAGAGGAAATGAATAACAATAGCCAAGAGAAAGAAAATATATTGCGTGAAATCAACAGCTATAATCGGCGCTTTTCAGGCCAACCAAGATCTGTAAGTACAAATTTCATATCAAAGATGTATGGTGTATGCCTGACTCAAACAACAACAAAAACCTGAAATACCCATCGTTTATTGGATACTTGTTCTTTTGTCTAGTCATATTAAAATCATTATCTTTGAAAATGTAAAGGGAGATAATTCTTCACTTTTTCAGACTTTGTGCCTGTTTGTTTATGCAGAACAACTGATATATCTGCTTTTGAATACATTTTCGGATATTTATACTAGCGTACCTGTCAATGTTTTTTAAGACCTGAGGTTGCTTCAAGGCTTGCCTGAAAGCAGCATCAGATTACAAGGTCTGAACTTATTTCATATTAATGAACAACTCTTACTATTTTGAACTGTGATAAAAAAAAATGACCTTTTATATAATAAATGAAAATAGAAATAATATGGAGTACCAAATGTCTTGCTATATACCAGTATGATTGTGTTTACAGATTGGGGAACACCTTAGGGACCTTCCAACACTGATGAGACATTTCATAGGAGAATTTTTTTCTGTTGGCGGACTAATATGGATGTTTCGGGTCCGAGTTATTGTGTGTTTTCTGGCAGCTTTGTTGTACTTCATTTCACCATTAGACATTATACCGGAGGCAATGTTTGGATTATTCGGCTTTTTGGACGACTTATTTATTTTACTTTTACTGGCAATATATATTAGTATTATTTATCGGCAAGTCATTCAGAACAGAGCTGGTTCACCCTGATCGACTGGAGTGACAGAGTATTTCCTAAAGTGCCCTCATTTGAGACTTGCTATCTCTAAAGCTGAATATTTATGCAAGTAACAATTGGATAGTCATCACCTTTACCTTTAAGTAGTTTAATTAACAAAAATGCTTTTTTACTTACTTATCAATGTATTTGAGTGATATTTTATTTGTTTTGTGAAGACCTGTGTAAGCTGTATTTGGGGTAATTATGTATTATTATTTGATATGACAATTAAATGGTGTACCTAATTTATTTAAGTAAATGTACGATATTCATCCTACTCTGTATGCGTTCAAAGACTGAAGATTTAATCATATTTAAGCTATACCTATTATGTTCCTTAACTACTTATACCAATTATGGATCTTCGACGAGGTCAATGTGGTGTTATACGAACCTGGTAGAATCAAATATTGACAGAGGATGAAGCCTGAGGTCAATATTTTAGACATGTGGACCACCAGCTGTAAAAGGAAGTAGAAACTTGACTTCAGGAGTGACTTCTCTTCTTCTTTGATTATTATCTGCTTTATTTCAGTATAAACTAGTATTGTAAAATTGATCAAATGTCAAAATCAATTGACATTTGCAATTAAAAGTACAAACTAACCTGATAATCGATTCAAGTGTAATAGGAATAGGAAAATTCCTTTAAATCACGCTTGTAAGGCAACCTGATCCATGTTTTATTTCATATCTTTAAAAACATTGTTATCTTGCAATATTAAGGTACATTTGGAGCAAACAATATATATAGCATTTATTTATGGTTCATACAGAAGATGAAAAGTGCTCGAATTTGGGGTCAGCGCTGGAAAAGTGCTTGAATTGGGGTCAGTGCTGGAAAAGTGCTGGAATTTGCTCACAAATGCATGTAAAAGTGCTTGAACCATATTGATTTATATTTTCAAAAATTTAATAAACATCCCGAAAAAAATTTATATATTATATAAATTATATTATCCCGATTAAAATTGTTGATTATACCCCTTTTCCTTGCAAGTTTGGACAAAAAATGCACCTTGAAAATTGAGAAAAAGTGCTTGAATTTTGGTATAAAAAATTTGTATGAACCATGTAATATATATGAATTTGAATTTTTCAAGCAGTTTTGTGTGTTTTTGAAGTGCAAAAAGATTGCAATCTTTTGCTGGAAAAGCAGACATTAAGTGTGCCAGTGTTTTGTCAAACATAATTTTACGGATGATGGATTATGACATTACACCTTTAATGATTGGAGTCCAAAGACCACTACTTGTAGTAACTCAATCCTGATCAGTCATCAGTACAACACTAGTACATGTATAGGCAATGTACAGTGATATTTTTGTTACAGATCTTATTTACATTAAAGGCCCCATATATGTAACTTTCGGCAAGACTTTAGGCGAAAATTAAGTCTAATAACTTATATTTATAGATTTAGTTAAGATTAACTGATATCAGCAATATTCAGTATAAATTCTTACGCGATTACCGGTACAGCAGCAGTTGAAACAGTGTATTTGTAAACATGCATCCATTTTGAACTGTCTCCTAACTTCTGCTTGTTGTTGAAGTTGGCCACACCTGAATTATTTTCAATTCTTTGGATTTTTCTGTCAAGAGTTTCTTGTTACTTACCGCTCAGGTTTACTTCGTTTTAGACATATTTTTATATGGTTATCAACTGGATATTTTTCACTATTTTTCAGAACCCTGAAAAAAGTTTTATATACTGGGCCTTTAACTACTAACTTGGTTTTAGTCCTTTTAGATATAACAAATGTTTCAATTGATGTTATGTATAATTATATTTTTCACAAGTATTGTTGTTGTTTGTTGTGAAGAAATTTTATGAACATTTCCATTGAAAGAGCTTAACAATAGCAGGCCTTTATTCATGAAAATGTTTTTATGCTCAAGCATGGATTTGGTTGTGTTCAAATTAGTTTTCTTGTAACTTTCATAAATCATGTGACACAGTCAGGTAGTCACTTATGGATACTGAAAAACAATTCTTATCCAAATACTTGAAAAAGAAAAGAGAAGACTTTTTTCCCATTAGTTTGTCATTAGAACAAAAAATAGAGAGTAAACACAGAATAGCAGTTTGAGTGCCAAAAAAATGGTTTTATGAATCTGCCTGTTCTCAGACTTTTGAAATTATATATATATATATATAAAAAAACACAAACGTTTTGCTCAGTCCAGTCATTTTCTCAAGTTCTGATACAAAAGCACAACAGAAAGAAATATTAAACAGTTCATGATAAAAGCGAGTACCGGTAGACGAAATGGGAAAGTCTCACAGTTATGGCCCTTTGTACTCATACCTCTTGGGGTCGAGTGCTGTATACTCATATCAAGTCCTGTACCCTTAAGTCATCGTTGGATACCCACGGTTGATCTCGCTTCACTTACTCACTCATGATGAGTGAGTTAGCGAAGCGAGATCAACCGTGGGTATCCAACGATGCCCTTAAGTATGAATAATCATAATACCTTTATCTATTTTGGCTCACCTGGCACAAAGTGTTTGTTGAGCTTATGATATTGTGTTTCCATCGTCCATCAACTTTTATTTTGAACAACTTCATCTTAGGACCTGGAGAACCTAGGGCCATGTTATTTGGCCAGTAGGCACCTTGGACAGAATGTTATATAGTTTCCTCAAATGAATGACCTTGGCCTGTTTTTAAGGTCACAGGAGTTATATTTATATAAATCTTCATACAACATCTGAATACTCAGCAGGCCCAAAGAAATATTAATTTGACAGGAGGTACGTGGCAAGAAATGCTTTTATCAGGGAAATGAAATTGACCTTTTTTAAATCTTGAGAATTTTTTTTTTAAATCAAATTCTTCTAGAGAACTAAGAGGCCTACAGCAGTGATATTTGGCCATTGAGTACCAGGGGTAGAGCGCAATAAAGAGTCTTCAAATATATGACCTTGATCCACATTCAAGGTCACAGGATGTAAATACTTCATCTTCAATACCAGGAGGCCCTGAGTGTTGGTATCTGACCAGTAGTTTGTTAGAATAGAGAAGCATAAAGTTTCATTTAGTCTGGAAAATTCTAAAATCAAGAAAACTCATAATACATTCAGGTATGGCTCTCTTGTTGGTGCGAATATTTGAGTTGGGTAACTATAAATTGCTTGCAATGTTTGTGGTATTTTTCTATCTGATTTAAGTTTGATATAGCTTTATAAATCTGCTATGCAAAATTTGACATACACAATGTAAAGAGTATTTTAGTAATAGTACCATGTGTTATAGATGTACAGATACATTGATGGAACACAATTTATTAATTAAGTGAGATACTCTTTTGAGATCAAAAAAATAAAATTTTGATTAAGGAATATATGAAACTCTTTGTTTTTTCTCTTGTTCATCACTGTTTGTACCAGCCTGGGTTTTATATTAAAAGAGTTTGAATCTATGGTGTGAAATAAATTTATGAAAAAGGAAATCATAATACCATGTAAACATATTTCCTTGGTAAATAACATGACACGTGTGACTAGCAAATCAAAATCAGAAAAGTGGCAAATGAATTGGAACTCTTCTTGATTCAACACAAATTGAAAATATTTAATTTGGAGTAAATGTGCTAACAAGCTGTTTTAATGATATTGAAAATATGGTTATGTCCATAAGCTTACAAGTTACATGTATAAGATATATAGAAAAATATAATTTTGAAGCTATAGACTGAAACTGTCTGTATCAGAATGTCAGCATATCTACAGAATGTCTGTAGAGTACCAGCACCACAAGCGGAGGCATAATATACCCCTCTCAGAACACAGGGACTTGAGAATTTGTTACAGCTAGTTTTGGACCAAAAATTGGGTGTTTAGAGTAAATTTTCACATTTGGGGGGGTTAAGATCAATTTTCGATAAAAATGCCCCCTCAATGGTAATAAAAGCTAATAACTTTTATGACCATTGAGAGGGCATTTACAGCTGTAACAAATTCTCAGGTCCCTGTGTCTCAGAAGTGTACCAAGATACAAAGTAGGCGATGGCAGGAAACACAACTTCATGCCATGATGATTAGGACTGCCAGGGAAGGAATCGGTTAAAAACTGTAGGAGGAGATCTCGGCACAATCCAAAGTTACATCTGCCGAACTGTGGGCTACAGTGACGTGGATGTTATTAACACTCTAACGTCAAACATGCCAAGGTGTTGCTACATGTTTACGCCACATGTTCAGTATTATTGCGCAGTCTCGAATCGTCTTCCGAAAATTAAAAAAAAAAAACAATAATTTGTATGAAACACATTCAAGCTGAATCGAGAAAATCCTTTCTAAGAGTTGTACGTTTAGGTTGTATAAGGGTTTGACGTCCTGTTCTTCAAGAAAAAGATAATGCAAAGGCGGTTAATCCTTAGGAGAAACGACCGATTCCTCAAGCAATTTGTTATTATTTATTCCAGATAGGAATTCCAAGTCTTATTTTAAAAGTCAGAAAACGAGAAGGTTACTGGATAATCGAAATATTATAGAGAAATTGAAATTTAAAACGGCAAAGTTTGATCGGAGTTAAGCAATTCCTGTATGTACAGTTACGTGCCATAAGTCTTTGAATTTCTTTATTTTGCTATATATTCTTTGTATTTCCAATTTTTTTTCAATGAATTTTCCTGACTTCGTTTCGGGATGGATTTTGACAATTTTTTGACATTTGGTACAGAAATATACAAGGATTCCTCTCATAATATTTATTTAATTTTCCGTTGTGTATTTATGGAGCTATACAGAATTATCTACACTGCTAATTTCCGTGTGACGCCATTTCTCTATATAACGTTACCAAAATGACGTCAAAATGGCGTCCCGAAAATTGGATGTTGTAAATAAATTATGATTTCTCTAATTATACATAACGGAAAACAGTGAAAATATTATGAGATGAAACAGGAAACAATTCTTTATTAGTACAACAAATTTCATTAAAAATGATCCCGAAACGAAGTCAGGAAAATTCATTGAAAAAAGTTGGAAATACAAAGAATATATAGCAAAATAAAAAAAAATGAAAGACTTATGGCACGCAACTGTATATGCCTGGTATACCGTTTTAGGCAAAGGAAATGAAAAATACCAACACGAAATGGATGCAGGAAATACATTGTGAACAAGAGCACGCAAGCGGAGGCACGATACGCCCGTCAGACCCAATCAGAAATTTAAAGTAGGCAATGTTTAAGTTAAGTGCATTACAGGTGCATCAGAATTCCAAGCTGCATGTTGTCTATAGTCACAAAAACAAGGAAACACCTTTTTTTCATATTGCCCAGAAAGGCCATAACTCTTGAAATATTGTCAAATAAAACTGTCGTAGGAAACACAACTCCAGATCATGCTGTTTTAAGCATACGATACCTATTCTTTGAAAGAAATCGGTGGGAAACTGTAGGACATCTTATTTATAAAGTCTGCGACAGAAATGCATTTTTTAACATAATGTCAATATTTGTGATAATATTCCGAATTTGAAAGGAATGGAAAGAAATGGGGGGGGGGGGGGGATGTATTTTCTACATAATGATGAAATTTGGCAATCAAAGGGCCATAACTCTCATAAAAATTAGCTCATCACCTTCATTTTACGATATGCACATCTTTATATGATATAACCATGTAGCACACATGCCAAATTGCGAAACATTCTGGATCATGTTAATTAGAAACACCATGTTTTCTCACAATTTCATCCTCAATTTATCTTTACTTTTAGTGAGTTATCTCACCTGGCCAAAAGGGCCAAGTGCATGCGATCTTGTTGCAGCATTCGTCTATCGTCCGCCCGTCGGCCGTCCTGCGTCCATCATTTATTTTCAGTCAGCTTCTTCTTAAGAACCGATAGGTGTAGAGAAAGCCTGGCAAAGTTCGTGAAAAATAACTTTGACCTACTTTCAAGGTCACGGATGGGCAACTATGTCGAAATCATGAAATGCGGAAAGGCCTATAGTATAGAGACATTATATCTGACTGGCCTTGGCTGCAAAGACGATTACGTTTTCTGGTAAAACTGTTATGTTTGTGAGGTAAGTCCGTATGTTCATGTAGCAAAATTGTGTTTGTTTGGTCATTGTCGGAAACCCACGGTACACTTCTCTGACTCTGATGCAAACGTCAGAGAAGTGTACCGTGGGTTTCCGACGTTACACAAACGTCAGAGAAGTGTACCGTGGGTTTCCGACGTTACACAAACGTCAGAGAAGTGTACCGTGGGTTTCCGACGTTACACAAACGTCAGAGAAGTGTACTGTGTGGTTTCCGACGATGTTGTTTGGTATAACTATTTTGTATTATGATACAAACCGATGTAAGACATCGATTTGTTTGGTAAAACTGTTTTGTTTGATTGGCAAGATGATGATATTTGTTTGGTAAAACTGTTTTGTTTGATTGGCAAGATGATATTTGTTTGGTAAAACTGTTTTGTTTGATTGGCAAGATGATATTTTGTTTGGTAAAACTTTTCTGTTTTTGTAATTAGACATCGTTTTTTGTGGTGAGACATTTATGTAACAGTGACACATGCCAGCCTATGATGTCAGAATGAGTTTATTGTAACCATAATGCTGTAAGTACACACACACACAAATAATAAATGCTTCATTCAGCTTAGAAAAATAAAAAAAATAATGTTATGTCACATAAGTATTACCGCGTAATTACAAAGGTAAAACAAGTGGAAACAATCACAGTCAATATCTTAAATGTCCTGGACTTATATGTGAATGGTGCTATATCTTCACATCGGAAAAACACTGAGATTGGCAAGCCATCACACACACTTCCATCCAGATCGACATTTGTGACACAGGTCCGCTCGGTGTGGTTTATGCGTGTTCTCGTCGTCGTCCTCGTCCTCGTCGTAGTAGTCGTCGTCGTTATCGTAGTCGTCGTTGTTTTCACTGTAGTCGTCGTCACACATGCCTCGACATTTTTTAGCAGGACGTCCACAGTTCGGACACAGCAAATCTTCTACTCTGTACGGGTTATATGCTATCCTGCAGTCCTTGCATTCTTGTTTGTAATATACCTGTATGGGGGGGAAATATATTCCATTTGTTATTGATTAAAAAAAGCTTGCATTTTTGACTCAATGCCATGTTTTTTCTAAATATTTGATTGTATCCAACCATTTTATCAAAGTAAGTTTATAAACGTCAAAATAAACAAAAGTCATAGAAAAATCCCGTTTTACTAGTTAAAAGGTCACCGTAAACATCAAACATATACCAATATTAAGTAAGGAAACATCTTTAAGAAAACAACATTTTTTCAAAAACAAAACAAGAGGCCAGTGAGCTTGTATCGCTCATCTGGATAATATGTTATCTAAATAATCATGATTAAAATATTTTGCAAAAGATCCCATGGACAGGGACAGACCCAAAGACTAACCCTTGGAGCATATTGTATAAATAAAAGTTTGGTTAATGGGTGGGAATCGCAACTGTTTTCAAGTTCAACTGAGAAATTTGGTCCCTTGGGCTGTGGCCAGACCCTGTCATCAATGCTAATATCATGATTGTGCTCGTCACGTTATACCCAGCAACTGTATAGTTTTGGGGTAGGAAGTCTGCAAGGTTGTCGCAGATTCAGGGATCACAAATCTATATCGTGATTGTAATCGTCTTTTTATGCGCAGCAATTGTACTTATAGTTTTTGGGTGGGGATCTCAGAGAATACCAAAGCGTCAACAAAACCATAATCCGAGCTCAAAATCGATTAAACTAGGGGCAAAATAGGATAAAAGGAAAGACATGGAGACTCTCGTAAAAGCACAAGAGAATAAGACCAGGTGTTCCGGAAGAGTAAGCGTCTTCTGCTTCATCGACGACACCCGCCTATATTTTATTATAGGATGAGGATCACACGCAAATCCAAATTAAACAAGTAGCGATTTAAAAGCTTTACCTCTACACCCCCCCCCCCCCCCCCCCCCCCCCCCCCACACACACACTTGGCGGCGGGGAGGGGAGCGTCAAATTCACCATATATTCAAAATATATTTCCCTTCCCAAAGGATGTTTCTGATCATCCATGACTTTATGACTAGTAGCGATTTAAATGACAAGGCATCAATGTGTTTATTGAGAGGTGGCATGGGAACATATCATTGTCTAATACATGTATACATGTAGCTGGTCATACTTTTGGTAACTTGTTATGTTGATAAGTCTGATTATGAATTCCAACTGGACAGAACTTATTTAGCTTCTCACCTTCTAATATAAAGTATATTGCTTCAGACTTTACATCTCATTTAACTGAATCTTGTTTGTTTTGTTTTGTTATTTATATAAATAAAACCAAACTCGTCTGAATTCAAAATATTTGTAGAACTTGTGTTGCTGTACACTTCGGCTAAGCAGGAGAACAGAACGCGAAGTAATTTTAGTGGCAAACTCTCGTCTCCCTACCCCGCGTACTACACATTTAATTTAATAAACACATATAAACTTTGTTTCTCCTCCAAAAGTGACAATCAGACCAGAATTGGGTCCTTTGATTGAACTTATATAATATATAATACGTGTCTGTGAGACCCATAGCGGATAGATAGACTTACCGTCTCTGCCATTACTAAGTGGTTTTACTTACGGTGTATTGTATATATATATGTCTGCTAATCAACACTAAGAAGTTGGACTTACCTTGTATGTGCCTTTGACACAGTATACATGAGCGCTAGTCCACTGCACGTCACATTCGTTGCACCTGAAAAAGCCGTATTTCCGTTCTAAAGGCGGGCGTTGTCTTCTTCGCCTTCCCATGTTGCCTCCTTCAATAGTTTATACTCACCTCAATCAATAGCTTTAGTTTACTGATAAGCTAGTATTTTATCAGTACTTCAATTCAGTAAAGTGTATTTTCACTTCCGCTTTCTATATTCAAGGTTAAAATATGTTTTCATTTCCTTACTGTACATTAAACAACCTTATAAAGGTAAACTACAAAAGATATTCCAATCACTGTCCAAACAGGGTGTACATGTGTATCAATATTGGGCCAATAACAGGAAGTAATATTAGGTACACGACGTTAAACAAACGGAATATCACAATAAGAAAAGACTTATTGTTGACATGTTTTGTCTCGTTCCTACCAGTTGACTTATCTATGATGACATACACGGGGAATCCTCACATGTCGCGGGTTTCTGATTTCCAAATCGGGTATCAACACAATGTAGCTTGAAAAAAACGCAGTGAATCAGTCTTTTGTATCACAGGGACCTGAGATTTTGTTACAGCTAGTTTTGGACCTAAAATAGGGTGCTTTTATGACCATTGACGGGGCATTTTTATCGAAAATTGATCCTAACCCCCCAAATGGTCACAAAAGCTTTTATGACCATTGAGGGGGCATTTTTATCGAAAATTGATCTTAACCCATCCACCCCCCCCCCCCCCCTTCCCGGCCAAATGTGTAAAATTACTCTAAACAGCCTATTTTAGGTCCAAAAACTAGATGTAACAAATTCTTAGGTCCCTGTGTTTTGTATCACACTCTTAGGTCCCTGTGTTTTGTATCGCCAGACTTCAGTATTTTCACACATGCTGTTGCTAATAATGACCAATACAGCATTGACTACGTCATCAGCCACCCACGTGCCACTGTTCTGGCGTGTGTGTCCAGCAGTGTCACGTGGATAAAGCTGTTTTGTTTGATTGACAAGACTATATTGTAACAAATGTGGTTTTGTGGTAAGACTTGTATTTGTTTCAAAAGACCGTGTATGCATGTTTGTGTGAGTTGATGACGTATTTTATGTCAAAGCGGCACATGTTAGCTTATTATGTCATTCATTTTTCAAGACTAGGATGAGTTTATTATAGCTAGGATGCTGTAAATACACACACAAAAATAATAAACTCTTCATTCAGCTTAAAAATGTAATTCTACGACAAATAATTAATAATCACAGATTAGTAAAGAAATAAAAACAATCAAATCCAATTTCTTGAATGACAACCAATAAGTAATGCATACGTGTAACTTAACGATTTGCCAGTTTTCTTATAGCGTTTTTAAGTTTCATTGTTAACTTAGCCTAACTAAGGAAAATTTCGGAACCCCTCAGTGTAGAAGGTAGGATTATTTTTAGTAACAAATTAAATATCACACAAGCGCTTTCGTCAGTTTCACTTTTTGGCCAAGTTTGTCAGCATTGCCTGGTGTCTGCTACTTTAGAAATAGATCTATGTGAAATTGGACGCTTGTATCCGTTTGAGGTTAGCTGTTTGTATATATGTTCCTTTCGCCACTACACTCATCCTATGCAAGGAACTTAGTCGTTGAATACGAATGGAGCCATTTCACAAGATAGATAAAAACACTAAACAATTTGAGCAATAACTCGTATTGTTATGATAAAAATTGATTTCCTATTTTTAAGGCAAAAAAAAAAATCATGAAATTGGTCCAATACAATATTCACCACATTGAAGCCAAACAATCGAATGTAAGGGTTTACATATTAGACGTATGTGTGAATGGTTTCCATCTTCACACAGGAATAAACTGGACTGGGAAGAAGGTTTTACACACACTTCCATCCAGATCGACATTTGTGACACAGGTCCGCTCGGTGTGGTTTTTCTGACTTCTCGTCGTCGTCGTCGTCCTCGTCGTCGTCGTAGTAGTCGTCGTCGTCGTCGTCGTCATGGTTATCGGTACACGTGCCCCGACATTCTTTAGCAGGACTCCAACAGTTAGAGCACATCACATCTTCCAATCTGTACGGGTTACATGCTATCTTGCAATTCTTGCATTCTTGTTTGTAATATACCTGCAGGAATACATTCTATAGGTTATTGAAAAAGATACGCAATTGAAACAAAGCTTTCATTTTCGATTTATCAAACCATTTTATCGTGTCCGGTATTTTTTATCAAAGTTAGTTAAATTTCATAAACATATTTATATGTTACTGTTTAATAATAATAAAAAGACATGTTTAACTAGTTAATAAAATTTTCAGTAAATGGTAATCAACCGTACTTTAAACATATACCAATACGTAGAAGGCAATATCAGTTTCTTAAGAAAACAAATTTTATATTTGGGAGGTGCGGGGGAGGGGGGACCATCTTGGTGGACATGTATTGAAAACTAGTCGATATCCCTTGCATCACATAATGGTATCACTACTATATCATGATCAATGTAAGCATGGACATAACTACACTGTATGTTGCTTTTTTACAGAAACTAATACCGATATGTATCATAATGATTCTTGTTATTTTGATAAATAATTAAAAAAAGAATGCATTTGCTATCTGTCTACATCACGCTTTCAAACGCCGACTAAAAGCAATAGATATCTATATATATTTGTAACCCGTGTTCTAATTGAGTAACGACGTCCAGTTATCTGTATACAGGCTTTTATCATTGTTGACAAATCCGATAACCGAGTTTATCACACAACTCCCTAAAGCAGTTTATGCAACGGAGAGAAATGGTTGGCATCTGTTAAATAAGGATTTTTTAAAAACATTTTTGGTGATATGAACGGTTAGCCGTTACATCCATATTGCATGAAGCCATACAGTCCCGTGCCAAAAATGATCCATAAACGAAGTCAGGAAAATTCATTGAAAAAAATTGGAAATACAAAGAATATATAGCGAATAAAAAAAAAATGACTTTTGGCACGTAACTGTATATTTACATTTTTATCGTTGCTTTCCTGTTGGTAATGTTCTTATTGTTTGTTGTAGCGCAAATGTAAATATATAAGGATCGACAGTATTTTTTTTTTAACTTCCATAGTGCTATGAAAGGTCAGCCGTTACATCACTATTATACATGAAGCCCGCTGGGCCTTCACGCTAAATATGTATGTAATGAAAATGACAATGGTTACAATATCAACCATTATCGGGCTTAAAGCGTCAATCATATAGGTCTACTTACCTCATTTAAATAACATTTGCGCAATCGTAAACATAATTTGTTACAACTACTTTCGGGAAAGCCTTTCTGACCAGTGAATTGATCTACCCCGCCCCGCCCCCCTCCCAACAGTATAAAATTACTCTTAACAACTTATTTTAGATAAAAAGAACTAGCTGTAATAAATTATCGGGTCCCTGTGGTTAGACCTACCCTATCTGTGTCTTTGACACAGTATACATGAGCACTTTGCCATTCTCCTTGACATGAATTGCATTTGAAGAACCCGTATTTCCGCTCTAAAGGCGGGCGTTGTCCACTTCTTCCTACGTTTCGAAACATTTCACTTAGAATAATTCATACTCGGCTCAATCAATTGCTTTAATATACTGATAAACTAGTTTTTCCCAGTACTTCTTATCAGTAAAGTTTATTTTCACTTTCGCTTTATGATATCTATTTTCAAGTTTAAAATATGTTTTTATTTCCTTGTTGTACTTTCAGAAAACGTTATGAAGGTAGAATGCGGAAGGGTTTTCTAATCACTATCCAAAACAGGATGTGTATCAATAAACGGAAGTAATCTTCAGTACAAGATGTCAAAAACACGGAATGTCACAGTAAAATAGTTGATTGTGTGAATGTTTTTTCTAATTCCTAAGTTGACTTATCTATGATGACTTGGACGGGAAATCTTCACATGTCGTGTGTTTCTGATTGCCAAATCGCATATCAACACAACGTTTTAGCTTTAAAACGCAGTGAATCAGTCTTTCATTGTCTTTTGTATCGCCAGACTGCAGTATTTTCACACTTGCTGTTGCTAATTACGTGCAATAAAGCAGTTGCTCACGTGACACTGCTCTTACGTGTGTGTCCAGAAATGTCACGTGGGTTTCCGATGATGCATTTACTACAACTCATTCCTCTCTGGTCAGGTGAGTTTATTTCCCCAAATAAAGACCCCAGATCGGCTATCAGTTTCCCTCCTACATAAGACTCATCTTTAACGTTTTGGTTTGAAAGGGTAACAGGATGCGCAGTATGGATCTTGTTTTCGTTGTATCCAATGGCCATGACCTATTTTCTGGTGGTTTTGAAAAAAACTCTTTTATGTCAAGTGAGGGCCACCCTTTGATGCGTTCTTCTCTTTGTTTACATATTTTTGTACTTAACCTTGCTTTGAAACTCTTTGGGACCCCAAAGAGAACAAGTTCCAAAGCAAGGTAACAACAAATTCCATAGCAAGGTAACAACAAGTTCCAAAGCAGGGTAACAACAAGTTCCAAAGCAGGGTAACAACAAGTTCCAAAGCAGGGTAACAACAAGCTCCAAAGCAGGGTAACAACACGTTCCAAAGCAGGGTAACAACAAGTTCCAAAGCAGGGTAACAGCAGGTTCCAAAACAAGGTAACAACAAGCTCCAAAACAAAGGTAACAACAAGTTCCAAAGCAGGGTAACAACAAGTTCCAAAGGAGGGTAACAACAAGTTCCATAGCAAGGTAACAACAAGTTCCAAAGCAGGGTAACAACAAGTTCCAAAGCAGGGTAACAACAAGTTCCACAGCAGGGTAACAACAAGTTCCAAAGGAGGGTAACAACAAGTTCCAAAGCAAGGTAACAACAAGTTCCAAAGCAGGGTAACAACAGGTTCCAAAGCAAGGTAACAACAAGTTCCAAAGCAGGGTAACAACAAGTTCGTAAGCAGAGTCGCAACAATTTCCAAAGCAGGGTAACAACAAGTTCCAAAGCAAGGTAACAACAAGTTCGTAAGCAGGGTAACAACAAGTTCCAAAGCAGGGTAACAACAAGTTCCAACGCAGGGTAACAACAAGTTCTAAAGCAGGGTAACAACAAGTTCCAAAACAGGGTAACAACAAATTCCAAAGCTGGGTAACAACAAGTTCTAAAGCAGGGTAACAACAAGTTCCAAAGCTGGGTAACAACAAGTTCCAAAGCTGGCTAACAACAAATTCCAAAGCTGGATAACAACAAGTTCCAAAGCTGGGTAACAACAAATTCCAAAGCAGGTAACAGCAAGTTCCAAAGCTGGGTAACAACAAATTCCAAAGCAGGGTAACAACAAATTCCAAAGCAAGGTAACAACAAATTCCAAAGCTGAGTAACAACATATTCCAAAGCAGGGTAACAACAAATTCCAAGCTGGGTAACAACAAATTCCAAAGCTGGGTAACAACAAGTTCCAAAGCTGGGTAACAACAAATTCCAAAGCAGGGTAACAGCAAGTTCCAAAGCTGGGTAATAACAAGTTCCAAAGCAGGGTAACAACAAATTCCAAAGCAGGGTAACAACAAGTTCTAAAACAAGGTGACAGCATGTTCCAAAGCAGAATAACAACAAGTTCCAAAACAAGGTAACACCAAGTTCTAAAACAAGGTAATAACAAGTTCCAAAGCATATAACAACAAGTTCCAAAGCATATAACAACAAGTTCCAAAGCAGGGTAACAACAAGTTCTAAAACAATGTAACAACACGTTCCAAAGCAGGGTAAAAACAAGTTCTAAAACAATGTAAGAACACGTTCCAAAGCAGGGTAAAAACAAGTTCCAAAGCAGGGTAAAGAGGTCACGATATCATGGGAAAATTGGATTTGTTTCAGAATCAGGATTTCGACTTTCCTTATTTGAACTTTCTCTTTCTTGATAGTATTATTTCTACTTTGCTTACCCTACACATTTACAGTAGTTAAGAGTTGTTCCGAATGACTGTCGACGGACTGAACAGCATTACAACACAGAGAGATAAAAAAAAAGCTATGAATACGCGTTGTGGTGTTAACGTGATATGCAACTCCTTTCAGTTATTGTATTTGTTTCGATTTTTAAGTTTCGTAGTTTTTTTTTCGAAACTTTGGTATTTATTTTCATGATTATCTCGCGTTACATGCATGATACATTGTACATCACAGATTTCGGTAGACACATTTTTGCGACTCGATTTTACCACAGGTACCTGGGAATTGTTTACAGCTAGTTTTGGACCTAAACTAAGATGTTAAAAGTAGTTTTACACCTTTGGGAGTTTAGATCAATTTCCGATAAAAATGTCCCCTCAATAAAGGCTAAGGGGTGGAAAGCTTAAAGGCCGAATAGACGTAACTTTCGACAAAAAAGCGAAAATCAAGCCTAATAACTTTTTATATTTATAGATTAACTGATATCAGCAATATTCAAGATGAATTCTTACGCGGTTACCGATACAGCAGCAGTTGAAACTCGGTATTTGTAAACACGCGTCCATTTTGAACTGTCTTCTTGCTTCGGTTTGTTGTTGAAGTGGGCTCCACCTGAATTATTTTCAATTCTTTGGTTTTTTCTGTCAAAAATTTCTTGTTAGAGTTTCCGCTCAGGTTTACTTCGTTTTAGGCTTTTTTTTGCATGGTTATCAACTGGATTTTTTTCCAGAATTTTTCATAATCACGAAAAATTTCCTAAAGTTACGTATATTGGGCCTATAAGAGGTCGAAAAATCGATCCTACCTACTTTTCTAGGTTCGTCTGCTATCCTGCCACTTTTTGCATAGCAATGAGTTTTGACGTCACTGCACGTGCTGGCCTTTTGAATCAAAGTACTGAAAGTACTGAAACGCTAAAACTTCAAACAATAGTATGTATATTTCGACAGCTATTGAAGTGTTTTTGGTTGTATGGGTTACTATGTTTCGATATCAGAAAGTTTCAGAATAGGGATTAAGTAGGTATTTAGAGTAAACCCAATAACATGCAGGTTGTTTAGATTGACGAGTTGTATTTCAAGCTACAGTGTACATGTACAATTAAGTGCAGTGCTTTAACAATTTAACTTAAATATCAAGTTTTATTACAAATGAGCATTGATCCATTTACACGGAAGCGAATGTGTTTATTTTAATATATGCACCGAAATAAACGGTATTAATGTGTTAGACACAAAATAAAAAGTGGGATCATTTCCCTTTTCGTCTAAAGAAAAGGCATTATTAATTGAAAGATGGTAGACTATGAGCTAAAATTTCAAGACGGCCGTCCGTCGGCCATTTTGTTTTTTCTGATCGGCCCTAAAAGCAAAATAGCACAACTATAAGGACCAAGAGGAACATACATATGAAGTTTGAGAAAGATCCACTTCACTTACATCTCTAACACTAATTATCAAAATTCAGGATGGCAATCTGTCAGACATTTTGTTTATCTGATCAGTCTCAAAATCTCTCAACGGGCACAACTAGGCACGAAAGTGAAACTACATATGGAATTTGAGAAATATCCATCAATTACTCCTTTAAGAAATAGTGATTTCAATGTCAAAGTCCAAGATGGCTGCTTTTCAGCAATTTTAATATAAACTTTATTTCATTCCAACAGTATATATACAACATTATAGACAGAGAATATGCAGGAATAGGATCCGGAAACAAGTTTAAAAAAAACTTATATTAATCCGTTTCCATTAGATAAATGATTAACTAAACAATAATTGGACATGATGGCATAATTGTGGAAAATATTTAACTGAAAATTGGGAGGATATATTGAGTATGAATGGAATATGAGATGGGGATGAGGTTGGGTATGAGTGAGTGATGGGGTGGGGAAGGGTTTGGTGGGGAGGGGTTGGGGTGGGTTAATGGATGAGGAAGATGTAGGAATTGCCCGTGCCAATGACAATAGAAAATATAAGGCATAGAATAGATTAAGGATGACTGAAAGAGAAACCTTAGCTAAACCGTTTGGAGTTAACAATGAAAGACTGTACGCATGAAAATATTGTTATGTTTTCATCATATGATAGCTCTTCATTCCCGAACAAAAGTAGATTGATTGTTAATGGATGATTTATGTTATTAAACATACGCGTTGTTTTATTGATCAGTTTCAAAATCAAAAGGGCACAACAGTATGGACCAAGGGAACCTACATATGAAATATTAGAAAGATCCCTCTAGTAGTTGTCAATTCCAAAGCCTAAATCAAAGATGGCAGCATTTCCGCCATTTTGTTTATATTGATCAGTATGGTATCAAACGGGCATAACTAAGCACAACGTGAAACCTACATGTGCAATTTCATTATCGTTCGGAGGGAGGTGAATGAATCATTGAAATATACGCTGCTGGTAGTTAGCACAATGGATATTAGCTCGTTACAAATAATAGTTCGAACCAACCAATTTGTCATAAAATGACACAGTAAACAGTCAAATTGTTTTTCCAAAAGATCGAACGACGGCCTATTACAATATCTTTACCAAGCTGGAGAAAAGTAACTTATATTGAGTCACTTTACAGGTTCTGATTAAGTTTCGTTAAAACAAAAATGTGAACCTACAGTGTATAGTGATATAATAATGTGAAGAATCGTAAACCACGAGCTTCTGCTCGCCATAGAAAAATATAAGTGTTATTTTCAATAAATCAAATATTTTGCCAATTCATATGTACACAAATTATACAGGTTCTGATAATGTCTCATTAAAAATTGTATACTCAGTACAATATAAAGTAAGAAAATCGACCAAGCTTGTGCATTCAGTATACACGTATATAATATATAAGAAACACGGAAACACAAATGACGAAGGAAGACAATTTTTTGACTCGTGCCCTATCCGGGCCTCGAACTCACGATCTCCGGCACCAAATCGCCTAGCCAGAAATACCTACGGCCGTTACCACTGCGCCAACTCGACATCCCCAAAAAAACGTTTTGAAGTCGCAGTGATGTGAACACCTGGATTGCAATGCATATACATATATGGATACGAATTGTACAAGATAACATATTAAGCACGGGTACAATTACGACAGGAAATTCACATTTTAACCTTCGGATCAACAACACTAAGTGTATATGATACCACAACGTTAGTGACAATCAGGGGAAATAACTCGTAAATAACGTTATCATATCCGGAGGGCGGATTTTCACTGTAGTTACGAATTAATACTTCCGACCGACAAATTGATCAAGTATTTTGGTTTATGCACATGTATAAGGTAATATATCATTGAAATCAAAATCAGGCTATTTGGCTATGGCGCGATTATATCCGTATACGCGTGTAAAGCACAGAGAGGTATATATAGCACGAATGTATACACGAGAGGTCAGACCCTGAGCAGAGACGTAATATTTAAATGAGCCATGGGAGTGAAAAACTGATTTCTTTGTTACAAATCGCATATAGATCATTAAAGTCATCATAATTATTAACAATACCATGGGACCATCATTTCCTGTTATGTTAAGGCTTTTAAATAGTTCAGATATCTTACGATTGGTAGCTATTCAAGCTTTTCCGGAGCGGGAGGGGAAAAAATGACATGGGTCAAAGGTCACAGAATAGTGGCAGCAATAGACGCCAAAACTACTCGTAGTTTTAGCGCTAAAAATGATCCTTAATTTAGTCCCAAAACTAGCAGTCCGTGTTGTAGCCCGAGTTTCCTCTGACCCTAAACCATATCTGGTTTAACCGACATCTATCTGTCACTTAAAATGTCAAAGTCTAGTGTTATGACCAGAGGAATGTCGGGCTACCCTGGGGATTTTACAAGTTGTAAAAATGAAACTGAAAATAGAATGTTTTTTCATGGAAAAGTATCTGGCTTGAATCCAACATTCTATGCGGGATAAGATTTCGATTAGAGTGAGCGTCATCAGCATTAGGACGGAGAGCAGCAGACAAAATTAATTAAACCATGCCAGGCAAACGGCAGTACGGCTACTTCCGATGTCCGAAGTGTAATGCACATTGGGAGAGTGCGCAGGTCTACAGTACGGGCCTCGGTCAGAAGGTAACGTCATTGTGTCCTTGTCACGCCCCGAACTTAACCCTTACAAAATCAATCATTTGTACATTATATTCAATCATTCATTTAAAATTCAGAATATGAAATATTCGCTTTTGTCTCGTCTCAAAGGAATTACGATACATGTAGTTCTGTGCGTTATAATAATAGAAATAAGGACCCTGGGTTTACTTGAGATATTTATAGAACACTCTGACGTCACCTAAGCACATTGTTTCCAATTTTAAAAAAAAATGACCACAGTGCACTAAAATACATCTTAAACTCAATGAACAATTCTGTGTGGGATTTGAACATTTTGGATTTGTGAGATTTTGGACGAATAAATTACTTCGATAGTAGTCTGGGCTTAAGATACCTACGGAAGAGCATTAGGGCCATGCAGGAAAAATAAATTTTTCGTTTTTTCATGTTAATAACTCAAAATTTCAAGATAATAACTCGAAATTTCGAGTTATTTTCTTGAAATTTCGAGTTAATATCTCGAAATTTCGAGTTAGTAAGTCGAAATTTCGAGTTTTCATCTTGAAATTTCGAGTTACTGTCTCGAAATTTCAAATTATTATTAACATGAAAAAACGAAAATTATTTTTTCCTACTTGGCCCTAATGCTCTTCCGTAGATACCTCATCGCGCAACACCTTTCGGAAGGCAGTGGACAATAGCAACCAAAGGTAAGAAAACTCCCGATGTACACAGTAAGACTCATCTCCGCATTGAATAAACAAATATGTCTGATATTGTTTCTTGGTGGGTAATCGTTAGTTAATTGCTTTATGCGTGAACTGAAAATGACAAAACATATTTAATAATTAGGAGAGGCATTTTTAAGTAGAATTTGATATAATGAATGCAGTGATACGTGATTGTACTCATAAATCAGTGCGGACCTGCCACAGTGTTGCGCAACATCCGGTCGATAGCATCACTTTTTTGGAGGGAACATTAAAAACAAAGTGCTTAAAATGGAGAGTATGAGAACAGATAGCCAATTAAGAATTGTTTGTGTGAAAACAATAACTTACCACGAAACGATAGCAGCAATTCCCATGAAAAAAGACTGAAAGAAATTGTTGTTAATTTATATTTGAAATTGGCGCCCTCGAAATTCAAGATTCGGAGCTTCGTCCCTTGTGTTATGTTTATATCGACCCCCCATATATTTTATCCATACATTTCTATTGTAACGTGTCCCTGTGTTAGGGCCAGAGGAAACTCGGGCTACACCAGACATCTATCTGTCCGAAATGACTCAGTCTGGTGTTAGGGCCAGAGGAAACTCGGGCTACACCAGACATCTATCTGTCCGAAATGTTTCAGTCTGGTGTTAGGACCAGAGGAAACTCGGGCAACACCAGACATCTATCTGTCCGAAATGTTTCAGTCTGGTGTTAGGGCCAGAGGAAACTCGGGCTACACCAGACATCTATCTGTCCGAAATGTCTCAGTCTGGTGTTAGGACCAGAGGAAACTCGGGCTACACCAGACATCTACATGTATCTGTCCGAAATGTCTCAGTCTGGTGTTAGGGCCAGAGGAAACTCGGGCTACAACAGACATCTATCTGTCCGAAATGTCTCAGGCTAGTGTTAGGGCCAGAGGAAACTCGGGCTACACCAGACATCTATCTGTCCGAAATGTCTCAGTCTGGTGTTAGGACCAGAGGAAACTCGGGCTACACCAGACATCTATCTGTCCGAAATGTCTCAGTCTGGTGTTAGGACCAGAGGAAACTCGGGCTACACCAGACATCTATCTGTCCGAAATGTCTCAGTCTGGTGTTAGGGCCAGAGGAAACTCGGGCTACACCAGACATCTATCTGTCCGAAATGTCTCAGTCTGGTGTTAGGGCCAGAGGAAACTCGGGCTACACCAGACATCTATCTGTCCGAAATGTCTCAGTCTGGTGTTAGGACCAGAGGAAACTCGGACTATATTGCAGGCGTCTGCTTCGAATAACCGGAAATATACATCACAAACAAATGAAAATGGGACGGGAACACCCTCCGACATTTGACCCCATATCAATCCGCCTTCACATTTCAAAATCTGCCAGAAGTATACATTTTAAATATCTATAGAATGTATTCAATGCAGAATATGTCAACAATTACCTATTTAAATTACGCCGGACGCACTGTATTTAGCCGAAACAAAATTTCGGTAGGGACTACAACAAATGAAACAATTCTTGATCACAGGGACCTGAGAATTTGTTACAGTTAGCTTTGGACCTACAAATAAAATAGGGAGCTTAGAGTAATTTTACACATTGGTGGTGGTGGTGGTGGGGGGGGGGGGGGGGGGGGGGGTAAGATCAATTTTCGATAAAAATGCCCCCTCAATGGTCATAAAAGCTTTTATGTTCATTGAGGGGTTTTTTTAAACTCTAAACACCCTATTTTAGGTCCAAAACTAGCTGTAACAAATTCTCAGGTCCTGTGTTCGTTATAGGCTGAATTAGTTGTGTGAATCTGTTTATTCCAGAGTATGAACAGGAGTACAATATTTTAGTTAGAATGTGGATCCAACAGTATTACTCGTCTTGCGAGTTATTACCTTGAACATTTCATTATTACAGGAATACTACAAACAAGAATGTAAGAAATGCCGGATCGCCTGTAGTCCTTACAACGTCGAACCTCTCCAGTGTCCCAACTGTGGAAAACCCGCTAAACTATGCAAGTGTCCGAAGCGTCATACGGACCCGTCAAAGGGACACCGAAGTGATTTGTGTCAGAAGTGCCAATCGGGACACCCTTGCTTTTGAAACTGCTCCATGGCCAAATGAAATAAAAGCGTTCTGCTGTACTGAGACATCTACCCGGGTAGCTTTTTTTAGAAAACATTGTATATAAAAACTCTGTAATCACTGGATGTTCCGAAGTACTATTGAACACATACCATCAGATAACTAACAAATGTGTACTATATCTACATGATCATTATGTGATAATCAAATGTATGCTTTATTAAACTTTCACCGTGTAGATACTAGATAACATAACTGTAGCGGAGAGAGAAATTATGTATTATCTCTGATAAAACGTGTAACTTGATATTGTGTAAAACTGGTGTTATCATAGGCGGATCCAGAGAGGGGGGGGCAAAAAGTGACAATTTTTTGCAAAAATTAAAACTAAACATTTCGTCATCAAATAACATTGCAAAGTGTATTTTGGGTAGAAATATTTATAAAAAAAAAGATCGGAGCTACGCCCAAAATCAGACAATATTTATATATCAATTGAGTATAATATATGATAAACGTCTGACAGTTAACTACCCCCTCCCCATCTCTTCCATGTTTCATTTTCCTCACAATTTGGAAGATATCGATCACACGATAACATAAGAGGGGTGTTCGAAAACTTCGACAAATGAAACGCTTATCAAAATTTGAATGCATTTTGTCTACATGTTTTTAGTTACCTTCTAAATATTTCCCTTTAACTTACCACACCGTTTCAATCTTTAAATCGACTTTTTGAAACAATTTTCATACTCCTCTTTTGGTACACTAATACGAAACTGATGACCTGCAGGTTCTAGCTCGCTTCTGGACAAACATCTCCTGCCAGATATGTCGAGGTTTTTTTAATTTCGGAAAGAGGAAAAAATCACACGAGTCAAAGTATGGGCTGTGTGTTGGGTATGGTAAAACTTTGACCTCTTCCGCATTTAAAAAAAACTACAGTTGCTGATTTGTAGGCTGGGGCATTGTCAAGTAACAATTGGACATGCTAGAGACTTGTTTTAGGACGATTTTTTAGCGCTAAAACTACGAGTAGTTTTTGGTCTATTGCTGCCATTAATCTGTGACCTTTGACCCATGTCATTTTCCCCCTCCCGCTCCGGAAATGCTTGAATGCTACCAATCGCATGATATCTGAACTATTTGAAAGCCTAAACATAACAGGATATGATGTTCGCATGGTATTGTTAATAATTATGATGAATTTAATACATGGTGGATATTGTTATTTACGAGTTACTTCCCCTGATCGTCACTAACGTTGTGATATAATTATAGAACTGAATGCACAAACTTGATAGATTTTCTTACTTAATATTGCACTGAGTATACATTTTATGAGACATTAACAGAACCTGCATAGTGTACATATTGATTGGCAAAACACTTGATTTATTGAGAATAACACTTATACTTTTTGATGTCGAGCAAAAGCTCGGGTTTTTATAATAGTACGTTCTCTGTGCGTCACATATCGCTATAGACCTATATATACGAAATAACACATATTATTTCTCTGGTGTGCAAAAAGCTTTATGGTGTAATTTCCCGTAATTCTGTATGGTCCTTTATGGATCACGGCCAATATACATGTAATTTTCTCTACTTTGTGTATGAACTTGATAAATAGGCCTAGAGATGTAAGTGAAAATGACATATTTACATATATTACAAGATATGTCGTTCTTTAAGAATAACAATTTGACTGTTTACTGTGATTTTTATGTCAAATTGGATAGTTCGAACTATAATTTGTAACATGAAATTAAAGGAGAGCTATGTTTGCGAATTCTTTTATTTTTTATCTAATGTCCATTGTGTTAACTACAAATAGCGTAGATTTTGAATGATTCATTCACCTTCCTCCGAACGATAATGCTATAACCTGAAGTCTTTTTATTGTGTTTAAGACTTTTCAAATTGCATTTGTAGGTTTCCTGTTGCGCTTAGTTATGCCCGTTTGATTTCATACTGATCAGTAAAAACAAAATTGCGGAAAGGCGGCCATCTTTGATTTAGGCATTGAAAGATTGTTAATTAAGTGCAAACTACTAGAGGAATCTTTCTCATCTTTTATATTAAGGTTCCCCTTGGTTCCTTTAGTTGTGCCCTTTTGATTTTGTAACTGATCAGAAAAGTAAAATGGCTGAAAAACAGTCATCTTGGATTTTGATATTGAAAGATTGTTATCACTATTTCTTAAAGAAGTAATGGATGGATCTTTCTCAAATTACATGTAGTTTCCCTTTTGTGCCTAGTTGTGCCCGTTTGAAAGATTTTGAGACTGATCAGAAAAACAAAATGTCTGACAAGCCGCCATCTTGAATTTTGACACTTAAAGTTTGTTATAGCTTTTTGTTTTTTGAGAGGTAGGTACAGGTATAAATGCATCTTTCTCAAATTTCATATGTAGGTTCCCCTTGGTACTTATGGTTGTGCTATTTTGTTTTTTGGGCCAATCACAAAAAACAAAATGGCCGACTGACAGCCATCTTGGAATTTATCTCACAGGCTACACTCTTTCAATTAATAATGCCCTTTCTTAAGATGAAAAGGGTAAAAGACCCACTTTTTAAGAACAAATGAAGATTGTCTATGGTGGGCACCAAGCTCTTTCTGGGATCTATTGTTTAATGTCCATACAGAAATGTTGTGTTTACTATTAATGTGCTCTGATGCACGAGGGATTCTTTATCAGATGTCTTAAATGTTTATATGACGGATAATTTATACAAGATATGTTCTAAAGTTAATGAAAGATGTCGCATTTGGTTTTCTACATACGACATCATATCTTTTATGGGATATGATGTGGAGTGAAATGAACGATTTTTTTTAAATTGCTACATTACATCCGTTTCAATCTGTAACAGGAAAGAGAATACGTATTATGTGCTTCCACCGGAGATCAAACCCTCGATCTCCTAGTTCCTAGTCGGACGCCCTACCACTGAGCTAAAGGGTAATTCTCTCTAGCTCGAAGCTAGAAGGCGACGTAAATTATACGTACAATTAAAATCTGCCACACTACTCCCCTTTTTAAATGTGTTCGCCCCCGAACACTTTAACTCTGGTTCTAACTCCTCTGACACCATAGGGAGGGTCAGGGACACCATTTGTAACAGAAAAGAATAGTGTGCTTCCACCAGGGATCGAACCCTCGATCTCCAGCTTCCTAGTCGGACGCTTTACCACTGAGCTAAATGGAAATTCCCTCTAGCCGAAGCTAGAAGGCGACCTAAATCCTATGTACAATTAAAACCTGCCACACATCAATCATACTTTTAGATTGGTATGATATGTCTACGTCATAATTCAAACTTTTAGTACCTTACAATGAAATACATTTCATTATTGAGACAAACCAGTATATATCGTTTCAACTTTGATCTGCCATTGCTCCCGTAACTAATCTCCATCTTGCATTTCAAACAGGATGTCGGGTGTGATTTTTTTTTTGCTCTGTTTCATTTTGTGTCTAACACACAAAAACCGTTTATTTCAGTGCATATATAGAAAAATAAACACAATCGTTTCCCTGTAAATGGATCAATGTTCATTTGTTATAAAAATTGATTTTTTAGTTAAAGGCCCAATAAACGTAACTTTCGGCAAAACTTGAAGCGAAAATCAAGCCCAATAACTTACTATATTTATAGATTTAGCAAAGATTAACTGATATCAGCAATATTCAAGATGAATTCTTTTGCGGTTACCGGTTCAGCAGCAGTTGAAACACGCTTTTTGTAAACGCGTCCATTTTGAACTGTCTTCTAACTTCGGTTTGTTGTTGAAGTGGACCCCACCTGAATTATCTTCAATTCTTTGGATTATTTTGTCAGAGTTTCTTGTTAGGTACCGCTCAGATTTACTTCGTTTTAGGCTTTAAACAATTTGTGTTGTTGGGTTTGCTCTAAATATTGACTTAATCCCTATTCTAAAACCTTTTGATATCGACACTTTGTAACCCATACAACAAAATCCCTTCAAAAGCTGTCGAAAAATACATACTATTGTAAGAGGTTTCAGTACTTTTAGTACTTTGATATCTCATTAGTGTCCGCAATTTCTTTAAGAACTTCATTCTTATAGAAGCTTCCAGACATACCACTACCTTTTGAAACAGAAATTTGCAAGATTGGTCCACTTATTCCAGTGATCAATTTATGGTTTATTTTCATGGGTCCTTTAGTTCATATGACTAAAAACTGGGTCCCACGCTGTTAAATTAAAGTCTTTTCAGAATTCTATGATAAAGAAGAGTCCATTTTGAGCCCAATCATAATTGAATGAGTCCAATCTTAATTGTATGAGTATAGGACTCACAATTCACGTCTCATCACCCATTATGAAACTATCAAATGCCCTTTTCTAATATTTATGGTACTTAAACAGTTTCTTAACCATTAACCCAAGTTTGTCATCCGTGCTAGTACCGTAAAAGTGGAATTTTTCGCGGTGTAGAATTTTTCGCTTATTTCGCTGGCATTAAATCTCTGCGAATATATCCACACGCGAAAATATTCAACAATACTCAAACTCTACAGTGTATAATAGTATTATAGGTACACAATGCAAAACAGCATATCTGTAGTGCGAACATTTCCACATCGCGAACAGTTTGGAGGCTGTCTAAGCGAACAATTCCACGCGCGAAAATATATGTTTTTACAGTATTTGATTTTGTTGACTTTTAATTTCATAACCGCTTACCTAGGTATTCCTGAGTAAAGGGCATCTTTGACAGATTCGTGAACAGATTCGTGTATTTTGTTGTAACAAATGCTTTGTGCCACACTTATTATGTTGTAACCAAGGCTTTGTGCCACACTTATTATGTTGTAACCAAGGCTTTGTGCCACGCGAATTAGGCTGTAACCAAGGCTTTGTGCCACGCGAATTAGGCTGTAACCAAGGCTTTGTGCCACGCGAATTAGGTTGTAACCAAGGCTTTGTGCCACGCGAATTAGGCTGTAACCAATGTAACAATCTTGTCAGTGTTAAGTCTAGTCAGGTAAATTTATATTGCGTTCCGCATCTTCCTCATATTGCATTGAGTCTGTAAAATGTATTAACCGGGTTGTTGATTAAAATGGTAGCCATATGCACAGAAGTGAGTTCGCTGTTCGTCATCTTTCCCAGTCGCTTGTGCGACATATATTCCAGTTAAGGAATGAAACATGGTGTCAGAATGGTTAATAGGACCACGCAGAATATACAGATGAACAGTTACAGTGAGTAAATACTGTTGAGTTGTGACATTTCCCGATTTTCGTCGTCAGTCGTCAAACCACGTGGTTCACTGGTAAATTCTCACGATGGCGCTCAATCGTATACCACCTCCAAGTAAGATAAATTTTCACACCAGAAACGTCAGTGAAGACTGGAAAAAGTGGAAGGAGGAGTTTACCCTTTACGTTGATCTAGCATTGAAAGATAGCGAAGAATTAGAGAAGATTAAGATGTTTAAATATCTCGTAAGTTCGGAAGGGAGGGAAATATACAACAACATAAACTGGACCGATGCTGAGGAAAACAGAACGTTAGAAACTGTAATAGCCAGCTTCAACAGGTACTGTGAACCAAAGAAAAATGAAACAGTTGAAAGATTTAAATTCAACAGAAGAAATCAACAAGGGGACGAGACAATGGACAAATATATCACAGATGTGAAAACTTTGGCTAAAACTTGTAATTTTGGCACAGTCGCCCATTCCCTGATACGCGATAGAATAGTGTGTGGAATCACTGATACACATTTGCGTGAACGGTTATTAAGAATACCGGACCTCACTTTAGACAAGGCAGAGGACATGTGTAGAGCGAGCGAGCTTACTAAAAATAGTGTCAACACATTGGATCATGCACATAGTAGTGGTGCTTCAGTGACTGTAAACAAAGTTAAGTCCAAATATCCAAAGCACACACAGGAACGAGTCCACAGTAAGAAATACACAGGGCCCAATAAGTCTACTAATTATGGATCATCAAAAGGAGCAGCGAAAGAATACTCGTGCAAGTTTTGTGGTCGCAATCATGAATTCAAGAGGGAGAAATGCCCCGCATACGGTCAGAATTGCCGGAAATGTAATGGAGCAAATCATTTTGAAGTAAAATGTGAGGATCTCCGAAAGTCCAAGCCGAAAGGTCGAGGTAAAGTACATATGGTACAAGAAGATGAGCCTGATAAAGATTATTTTGAAATCAGATCTATAACCCTTGATGTTGGAAATGACATTCACACTGTTCACAGAGTACAAGGACACACAAAGGAAATGCACGCAACCTTGGAGATTGAAGGTAAAAGGGTCAATTTCCAGCTTGACAGTGGAGCGTCGTGCAATATTGTTCACAAGTCTATTATACCGAACAAAGTCAAGGTTAATCCAACCACAAGCATCCTCAAGATGTTTAATAAAACAACTGTGACTCCACTAGGACAGTGTAAACTAGAAGTTAACAATCCCAAGAATGGTCAGAAGTACACGGAGGACTTTATAGTTCTAGATGAAAAATGTACACCGTTGCTTGGCAGTGCTTCAATGCAAAACCTAGAGTTGGTCAAAATTCAGTACGAGAACATTTTGACTACGGGAGAGGAGAAACCACTTACTGTAGAACAGATTACGTCTGATTATGCTGATGTATTTTCAGGAAATGGTTTGCTGGAAGGCAAGTACCATCTAGTTACAGATCCCGAGGTAACGCCTGTTGTCCATCCACCGAGGAAAGTACCGCTAGCTTTACGACAGAGACTTAAGCAAGAGTTAGACAGACTTGAGTCTATGGACATAATCACACCAGTCAGTGAGCCGACTCCATGGGTATCCAGTTTGGTCATGGTTGTCAAACCGGACAAGCTTAGGATTTGTATTGATCCAAAGGACCTCAATAAAGCTTTGAAACGAAGTCACTATCCGCTTCCAACAGTAGAGGACGTTCTACCACATCTTCACCGCGCTAAGATATTCAGCGTACTTGACGCTAGAAATGGATTTTGGCACGTCGAGTTGGACGAGCAAAGTTCTTTCCTAACCACATTCAACACTCCACATGGCCGATACCGTTGGTTAAGGATGCCATTCGGAATATCGACAGCACCGGAAGAATATCAGCGTAGACAGGACCAGGCAGTGGAAGGCCTGCCTGGGGTCCACAGCATTGTGGATGATATATTGGTGTGTGGAGAGGGAGATACAGAGGATCAGGCAATATTGGATCATGACAGGAAAATGGTTGCATTGTTGAACCGCTGCAGAGAGCGGGGATTGAAACTCAACAAAGAAAAACTTCGATTACGACAGAAGGAAGTTCGATTCGTGGGACATTTGATTACAGCGACAGGTCTGAAACCTGACCCGGACAAGGTCAAGGCTGTAGCTGATATGCCAAACCCCACAGACGTAGCTGGAGTCCGACGATTCATTGGCTTCGTAAACTACCTGAGCAAATTCCTGCCCTGTCTCAGTGACAAGTGCGAGCCACTTAGGAAGTTAACTCTGCAAGATGCAGATTGGTGTTGGTTGGACAGTCACAGTCGCGCGATAGAGGATGTGAAAATGCTAGTCACGTCCAAACCAGTTCTGAAGTATTACGACCCTGGAGAAGAACTTACCTTACAATGTGACGCATCTGAGAAAGGATTAGGCGCAGCCATACTGCAAAATGGCCAGCCAGTCGCGTACGCGAGCCGTGCTCTAACCGATGTAGAAAGAAGATATGCCCAAATCGAAAAGGAGCTTCTGGCAGTGGTTTTTGGATTGGAAAAGTTCCATCAATATACATATGGGAGGTCGGTAACTGTGCAGAGTGATCACAAGCCGCTGGAAATGATAATGCGGAAATCTCTTCACAGCGCGCCCAAACGCTTACAACGAATGCTTCTTCGACTACAGACCTACACGTTCGAAATCGTGTATCATCCCGGTAAATTGATGTATTTAGCGGACACTCTCAGTCGTGCGTTTCTTCAGACCGAGGACAAGACAGCGTTTCTGGAGGATGTTGAGTGCATAAACATGGCGCAATTTCTGCCAATTGCTGAGCCTAAACTACAAGAAATCCAACAGGAGACCAGCCGTGATGAAAGTCTACAGACTCTCAAACAGGTAATACTACATGGTTGGCCAGACAAGAGGTCGACAACGCCAGAGTTGGCACAACCATACTTTCATGTGAGGGATGAACTCTCTGCACAGAATGGAATCATATTTCGCGGAGAACGTGCGGTAATCCCCAGGAGCTTGAGGGAGGATATAAAGTCCAAAATTCACTCATCACACATTGGAGTTGAGGGATGTTTACGCCGTGCACGTGAAACTGTTTATTGGCCGCGTATGAATGCTGAGGTTCGAGATTATGTAGAACGATGTGACACATGCCGAGCCTATGACGACAAACAGCCAAAAGAGACCCTGATATCTCACGACATTCCGGATCGCCCCTGGGCTAAACTCGGGAGTGATTTATGTCTCTTCGACAACAAGCAGTATTTGATTACTGTAGATTATTATTCCAACTACTTTGAGATTGACTATCTGGAAGACACCAGAGCAAGGACTGTTGTCAGAGCTCTGCGTGCACAGTTTGCCAGACATGGTATTCCAGATGTCTTGGTCAGTGACAATGGGCCGCAGTTTAGTTCTGAAGAGTTTCGCACATTTGCAAAGGAATGGGAATTTGAACATGAGACATCATCCCCAGGTTACCCTCAAAGCAATGGGAAATCCGAGCAAGCCGTGAAAACTGCAAAGCGTATAATGAAACGTGCAAAGTCATCTGGGTCAGACCCGTATTTAGCACTGTTAGATTATAGAAATACGCCATCTCAGTCAATGGACACTAGTCCTGTTCAGCGTCTGATGAACAGACGGACAAAAACACTTCTTCCTATGAAGGGAAGTTTGTTGAAACCCCAAGTTCCAACACCAGGAAGTGTTTCAAGACAGCTGAAGGGTGTAAAAGAACGTCAGTCCTTTTACTATGACAAAGGAGCGCGAGACTTGGAACCACTGAATCCAGGGGACACTGTTCGCATCGCACCATTTCCAGGTGATCGACAAAACACATGGAAAAGAGGAGTCGTAAACGCACAAGTCAATACCAGGTCGTATGACGTTACAACAGAGGAATCCGGAAGGACGTATCGTAGAAACCGACGTCATCTTCGTCGATCAAAGGAATCGTTTACTCCAAACATGCTAGGAAACGAGTTTGAGTCGGAACAGGAAGTCAGAAATGAGGAACCGGAAGTACCACATGTGGCACCACCAATGTCACCACCTTGGGTAGAACCACCTCCTGATACACCACCGATGAGGATGATGACAAGATCCCAAGCCGGCAAACAGATTAAAGTGCCTTCGCGATTCGAGGACTAGAGTAATTATGAAAATATAATTACTAATAAGCTTTATGCGTGCTTCACTTTATTAACAATGAATGTGCGCGTAATAATTTTATATTTGTGACAAAGAGTTACTTTTCTGCGTTAGTTTAAAGTTTTCTTTCATTCGCTGAAGCGAAAGCGAAATACCTCGCGAGTTAAACGGAAAACATTTTGAAATGAACTGTTGTGTTAATTTGAATTTCAGTTAGTTCATAATTGATCATTCTAGGAAATGGCTAGTATACATATATAGCTCTAGGTGAAACAGAATGTGACTTTCAATTTAGAACAATTGATAATGCAAAGACAGTATTACATGCCAATTTTTATTACATAATACTCAAATAATTCATGGAATTTAATGCAAAAGTCATATGCAGATAAATGCCAACAGTATATAATGACATTTCAATTCATGAACTGTGCTACATGTATTATACATACAAAGTGAAAGTAGTGAAAACTGAAAGTAATTGATTTTCTAATGTATACCTGCTGTCAGATTTACATTTATTAGTATTTCACAATGCATCTATTCTAATTCTTGTCCATATAAGTTCAATCTTCAAAGGAGGAAAGATGTAACAATCTTGTCAGTGTTAAGTCTAGTCAGGTAAATTTATATTGCGTTCCGCATCTTCCTCATATTGCATTGAGTCTGTAAAATGTATTAACCGGGTTGTTGATTAAAATGGTAGCCATATGCACAGAAGTGAGTTCGCTGTTCGTCATCTTTCCCAGTCGCTTGTGCGACATATATTCCAGTTAAGGAATGAAACAACCAAGGCTTTGTGTTGTACCACATGCAGTTATGCTATAGTATTTTTATGTAAAAGTATATATATATTGGTTTTTGTAGATATTTTTCCTTTTAACATATATAATCAAAACATTGGTATACGAAGGTATGTTGCGCTCTATATGTAGTTGTGTAAGAGTTATTCCCCTTATATATCTATATTATTTGTGTATTTTATTATGATTGTCTATTTTATATGTGACTGTTGTTTGTACTTTGTGCGTGTTGCCTGGTTCCTTGGTTTAACAACCCGCTGATTAAACTGACAGTGAACAAAAACCCAGACGAG
The DNA here is from genome assembly GCA_947623455.1 of Mimachlamys varia. NCBI lineage: Eukaryota > Metazoa > Mollusca > Bivalvia > Pectinida > Pectinidae > Mimachlamys > Mimachlamys varia. Next base: position 8,250,428 of record OX392530.1, read on the forward strand.
TTGTTTTATTTTTCAAAATCATTGTTCTTTGTGATAATAACATTTAGCCTCCCCTTGGTAACAATTTCATGAAGTCACTATATGCGTACGACACGTTCAGTTTTGCATGTTAAATAAGACATTGATTGTTTTAAATACTTGAATCGTTGAAATCCATACATATATTAATTTCCATACGTGGAAAGTACATATTTGTAAAACGGAAAATATTTATATAAAGCAAACAACTAAACAAAGAGCAATGTCGGGTATATAGCAGGACCATTTTTAATGCGGAACAACCGTTTTGTCCCTTATATAAGTCAAGTAAATGTAATATTTTCGGGTAATCATGGCGGACCAGCAATTACTTATGCAGACATTGTAAGACTTTCCAAAGACTCACTCAAAAGCAGCGCCATATTTACTAGGTCTGAACTTATTAAATCATGGTGGTCGGGTGGTGCAGTGAATAGCGCACTTGCATTTCACCAAGGCGATCGGGGTTTGATTCTCCGACCGGATGTGAAAAGATGTATGGAGTCTCCTGACCGACAACGTCCGTAAACGAGAGAATAGTATGTTCTCGTTTACGGAAAGTGCCGAAGGTTCCCGATTGGTATTGCAGTTATTGTCCTCTGCTGAAAAAAAAATGGCTGTCGTCTTCTCGTCCAATCGAGGTTCGGATCGTTGAGCCCACATGGGCTAGGCACAGCCCTATGTCGCTATGAAATGATTTTCAGATAACTATTTTACCTTTCTCGAAAATAACACCTTCCACTGTCACAGATATAGAGTAGTTGGAGGTGTTATATTCGAGAAAGGTAAAACAACTATCTGACAATCATTCATAGCGACATAAGTCTGTGCCTAACCCTGTGGTTGTGGCCTAATAATTCATTGGATGCACGCTAAATAAATATATCATGCAGATATTATTTCTCGGTGTTCTGACGATAAAGAACAAACAACGAACGTGAAATGTGTACAAGTTTTATTGTTATACAAACAACATTGTACGTTACAACATTAGCTAGAGCGATAAAATAGTACATCAAAATACAGTGGGACTATCTGTTCTGTACACGAGTGAGTACGGCAGCTAGTGCTGATAGAACTGTTACAATAAATATATCTATATATACATGACAACAATACATAAATAAATAAAACTCTATAAGAAAATAAGAAACAATTCAATTAAGAATGTGAAATGAAAGAACTATTGTCAATATAAATTCCTTTCTCGAAATCCCCACGCATCTTCATCCATTCATTCACAACAGAAATACTGACCATCTGACTACCATACTTATAGGTTGTCGCCAACCCATGTCCATTACATAGTACTATGTGCCTGGTTCTCCAGATCCACCAGGGCACTACCAATCAGCACAAGAATGTTCCATTGGTGTTAACAATGGTATAGAATCACGGAGGGACAATGCTCAGATATAATATCCTCAAAATCGTTTGAATATTATAAACAAAAATAATGTTCTCATACAAAAAGCGTTTCAAACTAAATATGTTTACGATAGCATTGATATTTGAATATTGTGTTGACTTAGTCTTTTGCACCAAACTTGCCACGAACACAAAGCCACTGAAGTCCTTATGGAAGTCACTTGAAGATGAGGATGATGACCAGAACATGAGGGTCTACTAATGAGTACGTTGTGTGTATACGTAGTCCCCTCTCCTTCTAGATGTATGTGGTACGCGATGAAATACGACGACATCACGATACAGCAAAACAACACGACATTTGATAACATTGCGTATGATAGTGCGTATATATACAATTTGGAATGGTCCAAACTCTGACATCTGTTGCAAACTTGCAGTAGAAATATAGAATGATGATAAATGAAACTGAATAACCACTCAGCACTTTCCTGACCCTTTTGCACTAGCTATTTATGTATTATTTATCTCAATTAGTCTTAAAACACACCAATGCCGAAAATTACTAACACCGGAAGTAGAATTACAATAGTAGCATGACTTCCTGTTAAATGTGATGCCATGTTATTGTCCGTTCCATCGTAGTCACTGTAGTAATAAGCGTAATCCTTATCCGTGTCAACCGTTCTCAGGTTCATGCTCTTTCCGTCGACCTCGTCGGGGATAATCTCGATGTCCTTGCCCTTGAAGGGTTCTATCTTTTTACTATGGTCCACGAGACCTTCATCCTCTGTAAAATAAATGAGAATTGAACTTAAGTTTCGTTATATAACAGGTAAAAAAGTCGGTTGGAATCACAGGGACATCTAACAATAATATACTATTAACAACAGAACATTAAAGTTTTGGTGGTGGAGTGTTTGTATTTGTACGCGATGTACAGTTTTTTGGGGGGTCAGTGGAGTGTTTGTATTTGTACGCGATGTACAGTTTTTTGGGGGGTCAGTGGAGTGTTTGTATTTGTACGCGGGAGTGTTACTTTTGTACGCAGAGTATCAAGACTTGAATTGAGATGCCTTAAATTGTTAGTACCGCGGCAAATCGTTAAGACACAATTGACATTCAATATGAATTAATCACCAAATTAAAATCTCGCATCACCAGACTGTCATCTAAGATCGTCAATGATAAATGTGGAAATAAAATGAAATAGTTACTCACCACAGCCGGGGTAGATTCGGGGAATACAGTACATGTAGCCATCGAAACACCGACACAGGTCACAGTCGGACCGGATAAAGTGTCCACTCTTCAGCTCACCACAACTCCGATTCTTATACTCGTACTGGCAGTGACGACCGTAGAAATTCCTGTTAGGAGGAAAAGAATAAAGTTAGATCCAGTTATCTTCAATCGCTGGTGCAGTATAAAATTAGATATTGTGTTTGATATTCCGAATACTTGTTGCATGACTGTTGTAACCCTTGTAACTGCGTTAGCCCCCTCAAGGAAGGTATACCAGCGTCTCTAAAAATAGTAGTTTCTGGTTCACCCGTTAAATATATGAAGAGGTCGATATAAGCATATCTATATATAGTATTTATATATTGACCCCCCCCCCCCCCCAAATATAGTTGATCCATACATTACTTTTGTAAAATGTCCCTGTGCTTACACAAATATACTCCTAAATTCACAATCATTCAACACACACAAGGTCACATCGTGCACACTGGAAGACCGTCCTCAAAAGACTTAATTTGTCGACATGACTTAAAACCAAACCTTTAATGACCCTTTTCATTTTGTCTGTTTGGATTAAATAGTCCCTTTCTACTAATCAGTTATGATAAAATAATCAAATAGCAATAACACGTGCTGATAAATAGAGGCTATTCAATGGTTTCCCGTTAATTATCAAATATATTTCACGAGTATGGCAGATTTTTTTTTTCATTTATAAAGTTTGCGGTTACAACTGATCGGGACGGAGTGTCTAAGACTTATAGAATATTTATATGCCACAGGATGAAGTTCTATTTTTTGTTCAAAATATATTAAAAAAAACAAAAATATTATTAGATATTTATTTATTTCCAAAATACTGTAAATGTTTTTAATTTCCTTACTTTATATGATTTGATTCCAGAATAACGAAAAAAAAATAATACACGATAGTGCGCCATGATATCGGACCGAAACTTATATCACCACTAGTGATGATATAAGCATTGATGATATAAGTTTTATCAAGCTGATATTTTCTGATATTTAACTAGTAAAAATGTAATTAAGGCACTTACTTTGGACAGTGACAAAAACTGTTGAGAATACAGCGCCCTCCATTCTTACAGCAGTTTCCGGTTGTCTTTTTGTTGCCGCCTGCACCTGTAGTAATAAAACAGACAGTTAAATACATGGTACACCAAAACAAAAACGTTACTTAAACTCCTTCTATTAATGATTAATACTGATGATGATGATGATGATGATGATGATTAAAAACTTAGGGATTGTACCCTGATCACAGGGGCATGAGATTTTGTGACAGCTAAACCATGGTGTTAAGAGTGATTGTACACGGGTTTGTAGCGAAGATCAACTTTCGGTAAGAAGGCTGGATACATATCTAGGTAAAAAAAATCGAGCGCGCATAAGGTGTCTTGCATTACAAACGAATATTGACTACCGTTGGCTAGAACCCCTTACCCCTAGGCTAACCAGCATAAAATCTCTTCCATCACCTTTAGTTAAGTTCCAAATAGTTTTGTGGTTGTAACAATTTCTTCAGTCGCAACAGTATTATGTTCTGTAGATCGAGTTAAATAGTCCAGCTCTGATAAGACTTGCACATTTGGCCAGAGGAAAATGGGGCCAACATTTCTGGTGATAAAAACATCGATATAAACATCGCCACGAAATGCGAACACAAACTGAAAGTGTCCAGTTTCTATCGTTACATTATCAAGTTTCCTGTCAGGCAAAAAAAAAACAATGAAGGATAAAAAAGGAGATTCTGGCTTCACATCGACATGCCATGACCAATATGGAATATTGTCTTTCATTTCCGTAAACAACGGGAAAACGCGTTTACGGAAAGTGCCGACGGTCCCCGATTGGCCACGGATGCGTATCTCCCTCCGTGTCTCCTTCTCCAGACAACGAAGGAACGGGCCAATGTTTAGATGATAAATCCCTAGCCTAGCTGTAGATTAGCAGGACCATGCCTGCTTTGATGTCCGAGTCTTTAAGTGGATTATGTGGACTCAACTGCTTACGTTAATGTCTCTACTTAACACGAGTGTTTGTAAACTTGGCTTTCACACGTAGATAAATTCATCGAGAAATCATTGATAATAGATGATTTCGAAATTTGATTGGCAGTCTCAAGTTGGAAAAATTTATATATTTTTTTTATATTGATAGTGTCCCCAGATAATAACATCCCGCTGTACGTATGGTTTATTTTTTTACGTCCTATTTACAGCCATGATCAAGTTTTTGCGGTGGAGGAAAGCCGGAGTACCAGCAGAAAAATCACCGACCTATGGTCGGTACCTGATAGCTGCCCAACATGGGTTTCGAACTCGCAACCCAGAGGTGGAGGGCTAGTGGTAGAATGCATGGTCCCCTTAACCACTCGGCCACCGCGGCTTCGCGCTACGGACAGTATCTTGATGTAATATATTTGACCACTGGTCGACCTACCGTTTCCGAGTAGGGAGATGCGCTGCTCTTTCTCATTATGCCGGGATGTAGATTTAATTGCTTCTTTCACGGGTTTCGCTCGTCCATGTTTTTTCTTCAGTGTGACCTTGTTTTTCTCGTTGTCTGAAAAAAATGAAATAGTTTCACATCTATCGAGGAACAAGAGAACAAGGCAGGTGCCTTGAACTGTGATAAATATGTTTACATATTCTAAATATGGATAAACGAAACCAAAAAAAGTACAAAACAACAGGGGACACTGTTCAACACACGTCATACTATTAACGGCTCGAGTCATAGTCGCAGGGACCTGAAAATGTGTTACCGCTTGTTTTGGACCTAAACTAAGGTGTTTAGAAAACTAACGTTTATGACCATCGGAGGGGCGAGTTAGCATTTTTATCGAAAATTGATATAACCCCCACCACCACCCAGTGTAAAAATTCTGCGTTCATAAAAATGTAACTTACACTAGTCATCGATGGGATACGCACGAGTAGAAACTTTATCTAGAATTAGGATGAGTGCATGATACTCTAAATACCCGAACAACCATGCATGTTCAGAAAGTCTTTCATTTCGATGTATTTGTGGAGACTAATAAATGAGATTGCTAGTTGAAATGCATGTTGACATATTATATATATTTTTATTTTCTCTACAACATTTTACAGCCTATTACGATATGGACTTAACATTAAGATTAGCTGATTGAAGAAAATGGTAGTTTATATTGAAGTTGAGATATGCACTTGTACCCAAGCCATTGACAGGTGGTGTTATTAATGTATTTTGTGTTTACAGACTTCGCCTGGACAAAGCGTCCGCTTCGCTGTTATCACCAACTCAACAAAATTGGGGGGTCGCTATCAGACTTGTATACGATCTTCTCGCGGACGAGACACGCCAATTGCCTCCAATTGCTTCACTGTCGCAAACGGCAGACAACCCCCTCGAGAAGAGGGACGCTCTCACATTCTTTAATAACCCTTCAGATATAGCGTTGTTATGCTAATGTTATCGGCTATAAAGTTCTAAGTCACTTACACACCTTTCAAAAATCCTCGGTATGTATTTACAATTTGAAAATTCTCCTGCACACTCCGGGGAAAGATTTGTAAATTTCACATATTATTCATTTTGGATATGGGTTATTGTATTAATTAAAATTACTAATCATTTAATTAATAAGATGAATACGTTTTCATAGATTATTAAATGTGTACAAGTCATGAAGGGCGACAAACAGCACTTTGAAAACCTACCTGTCAAACAATATTTACTGAGGATAACATATATAAGTCGCTGTTAGCCCTGTCCTAACATCTAGGTACTTAGGGGCAAACCCATGACAAAGCCCCTAAGCCGGTAACGAGTGAAATACGATTTACTGAACAACTCTAACTAATATCTCCATTGTTCATTTTGAGGACTTGTCAATTAGCTCCCTTTCTGGGACTGGACAAATAGGGGAAGTCTTGACGGCCCCCTGCGCGTCAAAACATCTCCACGTGGACATACATACAGTCTCACTGCAGGCCTCCCTATTTTCTACACTTTTAAACACATTAGCTTAAATAAACAAATTGTATTGTGATGTTAAGAAATGGAAACCTGAATTTGTTTCAGTCAAAGATAATTGTTTCTATACAGAGTAATTCAGATTGCGGCTGCGTCAAAGAGGCTATTTGTAACACTATTTTGTACGTACAACAATATATATATACTTACCGGTGACAAACTCTCCGTCTGCTAATGAGTTGATTGCAATGAAAACCTGGAGACACCTGTAAAAACAACCAGGTATAACTACATGCGAGAATCATAAAAATATAGAGCTATATTTTACCTACAGACATCCACCAAATTTAATAATATGTACATGTTTAATCTATGTTAATGATGGAACAAATCATGAACTTTATACCTAAAATATTTTACCTATTTATTCGCAATTTTGACCTGCCGTTACATAAATGTTTTAAATGGGTAAGCTGTTTTACGCTTCAAGATAGCCCTCCCCCGGGACAGATTCAAGCTACCCTCTTCCCAAGGGATAGTTTCAAGCTAACCCCCTGTCACGGGATAGGTTCAAGCTAACCCCCTCCCAGAGAATAGATTCAAGCTAACCCCCTCCCAGAGAAAAGATTCAAGCTAACCCCCTCCCACAGAATAGTTTCAAGCTAACCCCCTCCCCAGGGATAGATTCGAGCTACTCCTCCCCCTCCCAGGGGATAGGTCGTATGTTTTGTATAAAGTCTATACTGGCATGACTAAGCTTGGTAATTTTTTATAGTTCACCAGATATTTTATGCGTCGGTGGAGATCTTCAAAGTCGAAAGGTAGTTGTGGTACAAACAAAGGTGAAGAATCTACTTTTAGAAGGAGGAAATAGAAATAAAGAGTGTGGGTGTAGATGGGTGTGTTCATTTATCGGACATGCTGGTAAGGATGTTGATCACGCTGAAGTTCTATACAAATATCTTTCTCTCGGCACTTATAAATAAATGCCATTTCTGTCCAAAGCCACTGAGTTATGTCGTTAATCAATTTCCAAATAATATATGTATTGGAGAAAAATTGGAACATCTAATAATTATAGTATCGTTTTCACGTAAAATATATTTCAATCTTTTATAGAAAAAAAACCATTGTCAAATACTTCGATTCGTCTAAAATGGTTTTCGATTTGTTTTTTAAGTACGTTTATGACTTAAGTTTATCTTTATTAAACAATAGTTAACTTATGATCAAATAATTATGATATTACAAATGATCAAACTTCTATACTTACATAATTGTGGCGGTTTTTAACTCCATCCTTGTAATGCAATTTCCGACTTGGGTAAAAAGGTGATGTATGTTTGTTGTTAAAGAGTCAAAACATAAGTATCCGAGTCAACAGAAATGAGATATCACCGGAGTCAACACACAGGGTATTATAATCCGCATAAGATATTATATATATCTGCACTAGAACATACGATATTATATATCTGCATCCGTTCCATGAGAGTCAACCTGTTTGAATTTGATCCATACACCACATGTGGTCAAAATATAAATAGCACAGGAACCGTCAACAATGAATTTGATTGGCTGTTAAGGAGGGACACGTGCTATCATTAACCTGTCATGGCATTTAGCTTACCTGGTCACCTCTGACCCCTATCTACCTGAGCACCTGGCTGTCATATGGTGGAGCACAAGTCACTAATTAGATCACAAAGTCACACTCAATAAAGGTGTCGCTTTTAAAAGTGTCAACGCGTTTGCTTTCTATTACAGAGATAAGCATTTATGATCATTTATACTCGTGGAAATTAGTAATCTTAATAGGGGACGGAAAATGCTGAAGACAATTGCTACAGAGCTCTACGCGAATAACACTGTACTAGTAGAGATGAAATTTAACAGAGACCAGTTACAACTACCCAGAACTAGTTGCGGAATGGCAAACTGTCAAGTTATTCTTATATAAATGTCACCATAGCAATATATTGACGTAAGTTATTATACATATAACTTGTTCCCGATCCTTTTATAATTGATGACCTTATGTAATTTAATTTGGTTGAAATAAAGTTTATAGTAAATATTATCAATAGCAGTAAGAGTCAATTCTATTTTTTATCCCGACATTAAGTAATAGGAGAGAGTATTTTATGCTTTTTTTCTTTAATTCTATTTCGATGTAACTGAAAATTAAAGAATGATTAAAAAAACGCACATTACATGTGTACAAGTGTAGCGGTATTGGCTATACACTCTCCGTAGTGTGTAGAGGTTGGTATTGAATTGTGTATTGTGTTGTTTATTGTATTGTGTTGTTAATTGTATTATAATGTGTTGTTAATTGTATTGTTTACTGTATTGTTTATTGTAGTATTGTATTGTTTATTGTAGTATTGTATTGTTTATTGTAGTATTGTATTGTTTATTGTAGTATTGTATTGTTTATTGTATTGTATGTGCAATCCATTAAGTTAAGAACTTTTATTTATACTATAGCAATATAATTATGCGATATATCTTACCTGATTTGATAAAATATGTAACTTGTTATAAATTGTATAAGATTTTTCATATGATCGTAGGGCACGTCCTTTATTTCAACCGTCCGATTGATTGATTGATTGATTGATGTATCGTATACATCTACGTCACAGATATTCATTTCCTTAATGCATTTTTTTTCACTATTGGTCACATGTTTCTTCTACAATGTATCTCAAGACATACATAATTTAGTTTCTTTTTAATAAAATCACAATTTCTGTAAAGACTTGTCAGCGATGGTTAATAATTTCAAGTCCGGAGACTAATTTTGTTGTTGTAATACTTAACATATTTGTCTTTTGGTCAATTAAAATATTTGATAAAAATATAGAGGATAGCAAACAATGCCTTCGGTAATATCAAATATATTTCCCGGATGAGGCTAATATTTTGATATTGTTCAAGAGTGCGCAGCACCAGTGAAGAATATCAAAATATTAGCCTCACGATTGAAATATATTTTGTAATACTGAAGATAATGTTAGATATTCTATTTATATCATTTTATAGCAAAATTGACTGACTCAGTGATTAGACCTGGGAAGGGGAATGGGGCTTATAAAACAGGAAAATGGAAAAGACGCCAGAATGCTAACAAATGAATTAGCTCAATTTTAAATGTAAAGAATTACTTGTAACCCTACTGTATATAAGAGGCGTTCGTATTTAATATTTGAACACCATGCTAAATTTCTGAAGATTATATTTCTTTGAACGATGGGCAATAAAAAAGAAAATGTTTTGCGTCCTCCATAGTCATGCCCAATTGGGTTGTCAATTAGATTGACACGGATTATAAATCATATTCAAGATTACAAACATTGTTTTATTTACGATGGATGTGATATATTGACTTTCCTTTCGCACCTGAGAGAAGTTGACGGAACGGCGCGGAGTTCAAGATATGATTTTAATCAGTTGGATTGGAAGCGTGCTAATTTTGGCACTATCAAATTTAAGCGCATAACCGAATTTAAACATTATAAGTACAATGATGCACTCGTACACACATATATTAGTTGAAGAAACTGCAACTTTTGCTATCATAGATAGGCAGGATGGTTTCACTGCGAAAATCACTAAGATAAGATATCCGCTAAAATATCTAGGTTTATAATATTCCATAAATAGCAGGTTTTAGGTATAAAAGAAGATAGAATAAAACTAAGACGATAATAAGGAACTTGATATGTATCTGTTTCTGAGATTATACAGGTCCGACACTTTCGTAGGTGTAAGATAGTGCGAGGTTTCTGAGTGTAGCAGAGACTGCGTTTTGATTTCAGTGCAATAACGGAAATAAGTAGCATCCGATTTAATTTCTTGAAACCTGGTAACAAGGTTAAATGCCTAAAGGGTTCAGGCGGATTTAGTCGCCCTTTGGCGGACGTTTTTTTTTGCGGAGTTATGGCCCTTGATTAACGTAAAATATAACTTTCTGTCGTTTCCGTGCATAAACAGCAACATGTATTATCTGATTTTCTTGAAACTTCTGAAACAGGCTAAAAGGGCTCGACCAAGTTATTTGGCGGAGTTATGGCCCCTTGATTAACGTTTCCGTGCAAATCACGACAACAAATATTATCCGATTTCTGTGAATATATATAAGGCTTAAGTTTTTATTTAATTTCTAAGCAATACATCTTGTGTTAACACCAGGAAAATTACCTACAATATTATTACCCCCTTACGCTAAATGCAGTCTTTACGTATAAAATCCTCACCAAGTTATGCCTAACGGTTCCGAGATATGGGGTTGCTTCAATAACACTACAGCAAGGTTCACACCCAACCAATATATTTCTGTAGACGATATTTACAATAAATGAGATAGTTAATTGCTTCCATCGTTGGAAACCTACGGTACACTTCTCTGACGCTTGCATATCGCCGGGAACCCACCGTACACTTCTCTGACGCTTGCACATCGTCGGAAACCCACGATACACTTCTCTGACGCTTGCACATCGTCGGGAACCCACGGTACACTTCTCTGATGCTTGTACATCGTCGGGAACCCACGGTACACTTCTCTCTGACGCTTGCACATCGTCGGAAACGCACGATACACTTCTCTCTGACGCTTGCACATCGTTGGAAACCCACGGTACACTTCTCTGACGCTTGCACATCGTCGGAAACGCACGATACACTTCTCTCTGACGCTTGCACATCGTCGGAAACGCACGATACACTTCTCTCTGATGCTTTCACATCGTCGGAAACCCACCGTACATTTCTCTGACGCTTGCACATCGTCGGAAACCCATGCACCGTACACTTCTCTGACGCTTGCACATCGTCGGAAACTCACGGTACACTTCTCTGACGCTTGTACATCGTCGGAACCCACGGTACACTTCTCTGACGCTTGTACATCGTCGGAAACCCACGGTACACTTCTCTGACGCTTGTACATCGTCGGAAACCCACGGTACATTTCTCTGACGCTCGCATATTTATGCAAGTATTAGAGAAGTGTACCGTGCGTTTCCGACGATGATTTTTTAATGAGAATGACAATGCATAACTGTGATAACGTATCAGGTATTGCTACTTAGATAGCAATATGATATAATACAAGATATCGCGTTATAAAAGCATATGGTGATAACACAAAAAAAGGGGAGGGGACTAAGATATAGGCCTATATCATTATTACAGGAGATAGAGATTGGTTATAGTATCTTATTGCTCATCGTCGGAAACCAACGGTACACTGCTCTGGCGTTTGTGTCCCGTGGGCTAAAACGGTAAGAAACTGTCGTTTTCGTACTAAAAATAATAGCCAATCATAGTGATATCGCTTCTTTCATCCGTGGCCTAACATCCGGTCGGGATATCCCGTACGTAGCAAAACAAACCAATATGGCGACGGCATCGCCTGCTAAGAAAACTTGTGGGTTGTGTTTAAACAAAATAAGGGACAACAAGTCATATCGTCTTAACAGAAAGATACACGTCTTTTTTCTTCAATAACGCGTCTATGGCTTTTTCCTGGAACTCTTTAGAGCTGGTGATGCTAAATCTTTCTTCTATACTGGAAGACGCCATATTGGAAAATGATCTAGCCGAGTGCCTCTATAAAACGACCTTTCTGATTGGTCGAAATCTCCGAATAGACTTCTATTCGGGGAAACGAGGTATTTCGATTGTTTTAGCCCACGGGACACAAACGCCAGAGCAATGTACCGTGGGTTTCCGACGATGCTTATTGCTCTAACTCCGTGATAGTATAGACAATTTAGATGTGATCTCTACAGATTAAATAAACTATTGTTTAGTTACTATCTTCAGCAACATTGTTAGAAGCCTGATGACGGTTGGAGTAATTACCAGTGAAATCAAAACACGTAGGAATTGGCCAACGCAGAGATGTGTACATCACAGCTTACGAATACTTACAATGTATCCGCTGTTGTGAAATTTCCACGTCATGCTGAACATACAAATATATCATAGTGATAATTGAGGTTTTAGTTTAAACATATTTTATTGCCATGAAAAATGACAAAGGGATTAGTCAGTAAGAGGCGGGGCTTCGGGTTATCACATAGAACTACATAGACTTAGGTAAAAAGCCTTAGGGATGGGTAATGTATTTGCATCTCCGATATCCAGGGGTTACGATCACAGGGACCTGAGAAATTGTTACAGCTTGTTTTGGATTTGGACCTAAACTAGGATGTATAGAGTAATTTTACACTTTTGTGGGGTTTAGATCTATTTTCGATAAAAATGCCCTCTCAATGGTCATAAAGTCATACACTTTTGGGGGGTTTAGATCAATTTTCGATAAAAATACCCACCCCCCCCCCCAATGGTCATTAAAGCTTACACTTTTGGGGGGTTAAGATCAATTTTTCGATAAAAAATGCCCCCTCATTGGTCATAAAAAGCCTTTATGACCATTGAGGGGGCATTTTTGTTTTATCGAAAATTGATCTAAATCCCCCAAAAGTACAAAAATTAGCTGTAACAAATTATCAGGTCCCTGTGGTTAAGATCACCTACGCTGTGAGGAGAGGGAAAGTGATCAGTGTAACCCATGGATACCGAGGATGTGTTAATTGTTATCTTACACTTTTGACTTATTTAAATTCGAACGAAAGGTTCACGATATATTGACACACCTGCCAATTAGTATACCATCCTATGTTTATCCCCTCGCGACGAAAGTCGGGGAGGGGATATAGCGTTCAGTTCGTACGTACGTACGTAAGTACCTACTTACACGTACGTAAGTACGTACGTACGTGTGTTCACTTTTTGTCAGCGCTCTTGCGACTTCATTTTTGAACGGATTCTGACCAAACTTCATATGAGTCCAGCATGGTAATACCTCGAACGAGTTCGTGTTTCAGGGTGCCAAGGTTAGGGTAACCGTTACTATTTATAGAAAATCTTTGTCAGCACTCTTGCAACTTCATTTCTGAACGAATCCTGACCAAACTTCATATATGGGTCCAGCATGGGAATACCTCGAACAAGTTCGTGTTTCAGGGTGCCAAGGTCAAGGTCAGCGTTACTATTTATAGATCTTTGTCAGCGCTCTTGCGACTTCATTTTTGAACGGATCCTGACCAAACTTCATATATGGGTCTAGCATGGAAATACCTCGAATGAGTTCGTGTTTCAGGGTACCAAGGTCAAGGATAAGGTCAGCGTTACTATTTATAGAAAATCTTTGTCAGCACTCTTGCGACTTCATTTAGATACACACATAATTCTAATCACTAACAGGAAATAAAGTTGCTAGTGTGATGCATAACCAGATACTGTTGAATGCATAACAATATATACCATATTTATCTGGCAATGAGCCTATGCCTGATAATAAGCCCATCCATGTCTATTGCAGTTCAGTGCAAATGACAACTGATGTTATTTCAATGTCCTGCAATAACACCCCCCACCCCCCACCCCCCACCCCACCCCCATTTTGCGTCAGAGTTCATGTGTTAACACGCGAGGGGATTTGTATCGTTTGCGATGCCTTGTTACATTTGCGCTGCAATCCGCTATATGAACATTACCAGCAAAAATGACTTCCATAAAAGTATATTTACATTTGCTCTGCAATTTTCCATTGACACAATGCTAAGAGGCAGTTGCTGCCGTACGCCTTTAACACCCAGTGCCTAAGACTATATAACAGCATTTGCTATTTTGACGTCATCATTTTCAATGTTGTCTACATTTGATTTGCTGTTCGAAATCGGTCTGAAGAAACTAAATAAAGCACAATAATTCTATCAAAATGTAAATATAAGTAATGAACATTTTAGCAAATATTGTTACAGTCCTATAACACACATTGTAATTGCTGAAAACTTACCTAGCGGGCTTCTTGTAATATGGATGTAACGACTGCCCTTTCATAGCATTATGCAAGTTAAAAATGCATTTTAATCCTTATACAAAGAGCAACAAAGTTATCGCTCTCAATTTACACTTATAAAAACGGTCGATATCCATGGTTGCTTACATATGAATCTACTTTTTGGTATTCATGGGCGAAGTTCTACATTGTATTAAGGTTATTTTTTTGTGATCTGCAGGTAAACCAGTGATAGGATCATCATTAATTCCGCTTGCACGGAGAAAGAACAACCACATGGTCAGGAATACATTCAAAGTTTAACTGCCATGACTTGCTACTAGTCAATAATTACAAGTACCCCCCCCCCCCCTCTCTCTCTGTCTCTCTCACCATCTCTTCCTATCTCTTTTCGTCCATCTTCTTTTTCTCTAAGTGTGATAAATTTATGAGTGACTAGCATATGATTGTATAGAACTCTGTAACTGCCATTTTGATACTTCGAAATATATATGTTATATTTGATATAAGTTGTTTAACTTGTGCCCTATTCTGTTGAATTTAAAGCAATAAAATATGTTTAAACTAAAAGTAAACCCTGTCTCCGATACCAGCTATACTCGAGACCGCATTTATAAACAGCGTAGTGCAATATATATATTCGGACACGTAATAGTTTTACTATGTATTTCATGCATTTTGACAAATTTCAATGAGTTTTCATGACTTTGTTTTTCAATGGAATTTATTGAAATTTCACATACACGTAGAAAATTAACGGAAAGAACAAACCGACGTCATGCTTCTGTAACTGTGCATATGATCGAAAACTAAGCACTGCCATGGAGAAATAATAAAAAAAATATCAGATGAAAGAACTAACAATTCTACGAGGGGTGTTCCATAAATAATGTCATCTGTGCTTTATTTCGCGGAAATCGTGCAATTTATGCACAAAACCACCTCGTGTCGATTGAGTGATCACTGGCTCGTGACACAGGTAAATATCTTGTCCACACGTTCACTGGCCTCGGTACAGTGTACATCGTTTCATAGCCTATTCGTTAGACTAGATACAAAATGACAGGAAAACGAGCTGAAACTGTTCTTGAAATTAGGGCCTATATAAAAGGTAGGTCATTACTCGGCATAAAGGCTGTAGATATTCACCGCGAGGTGTGTGACATTCATGGGGAGGGCCAAATGTCTCACAGGACTGTTTGTAGGTGGGTAGGTAAATTTAGTGCTGGGCAGCAGTAACTGAAAGATGCTACTCACCCAGGTCGTCCTGCAACAACTACGACCAAAGGTAACATAGAAAAAATCCGAAATATCCTCCAAACTGATGCTCGATTCACCGTAAGACAATTGGCTTGAATGACAAACTTGTCGTTAGCAAGAGTTCATGCAATTTTGAAGAAACACCTAAAAGTTAGAAAGATAAATGCAAGATGGATACCCCATTTGTTAACGGATGAGCAAAAGAAGACGCGTGTAACAATGGCAAAAAAACTTCTCAAAATGTACCCAAAATATAGTAAAAAGGCTTTTGATAATATAGTCACTGGTGATGAGACCTGGGTGTATTATTTTGAACCAAAGCGGAAGGTTGCCAACCGAATAGGGGCCACTAAAAATGCCAGACGCCCAAGTATTGCCAAACGAATACGAACGGTAAAGAAGGTTTTGCATGCTATTTTTTTCACTAATAAGGGTCCAGCTATTCAAATCCCGGTACCAAAAGGCAGAACGGTCACAGGCAAGTTCTATAAAAACGTTGTTTTGAGAAAGTTGAAAAACTACTACAAAAGTCGCCGCCCCAAAACAGGACTTAAGTATGTCCGACTTTTGCATGATAATGCACCCGCTCACAAGGCACGTATTGTGACTGACTTTTTGGAGTCAGAGAAGTTTACCGTCCTTCCGCATCCTCCGTATTCGCCAGACTTGGCCCCCTGCGACTTTTTTCTCTTTCCAAAACTTAAATATCATTTATCTGGAAGGAGATACAATTCGAGAAATGCCCTTGGGTCTGCTGTTTATCAGTGTCTGATGGGTGTACCCATTGAAGAGTATGAAAAATGCTTCCACAAATGGATTGACCGGCTAAAAAGGTGTGTTCTGGCTGGCGGAGAGTATTTTGAAGGGCAGAGCAAATAAAAATGAACAAAAGCACTTCCGCTATATGAGCACCGATGCAAGTGACATTATTTTTGGAACACCCCTCGTATGTACATCATTATATAATATCTAATATATATCTAATGATTCCACATATTGTATTTCGTGCTTGTTGTTTGTTTTTTTGACAAAACCTACATAATTATCATGGTGATTTATCTCTAAAAAAAAAATATTTGTTTCGAAAATAGAACGCAAAACTTTCACGGAGTTTTCGTTTTTCAGTCGTGATTAAGCATGTAGTATCCAAATTGTTAAACCTTATCACAAGCTATGTAATTTGTTTTTTATTTCTACTTGATGTGCTTTAATTATTGCAACAAAATATATTGCTTCTATAAATGTCTTGCTGAACAACGGTTATACGTATCCAATTTGATATTATTCGTTTATAATAAGGACCAGAAATCAACATTTAAACACACTTTTAAAAAAATGATTCCGTCGACGCACGGCGAAAATTACTATAAAGTTCTGGTTTCCGATATCGCCCCGGTTTCTGGTTGACTTCTTTAGTGTAGTTGTAAAATGTTCCAGAAAATGAAAATATTTGGTGGTTATAACGACAAATATCTATTTTGTTTTACTGTCAAAGGAAAGTACTCAAATTTACCAACATTCGGTAGTCAATACTTAAGACAGCTATGGGTCAAAAGTTTGTCCTTTTTTTTCTTTTGCTATGTATTATTTGTTCACAACTTTTTTCAGCTCATTTTCCGGTCTTTGTTGATCATGGGACGGCTTTTTGACAATTTTTGGCTATTTGTAGACATATCCATAATTTCTTATCATAATATTTATTCAATTTTCCGTTGTGTAATTGGGGAGAAATACAGAATTATCTACACTGCTAATTTTCGTGTGATGCAATTTCTCTATATGACGCTACCAAAAACCGTCAAAATAGCGTCCTAAAATTAGATGTTGTAAACAAATTATAATTTCCACGGTCAAACACATCATAAAACAGTGAAAATGTTATGAGATTAGACATGAAAGAAATCTTTATAAGCGTATACAAATTAGAAATGCTCCAGAAATAAAGCCGGGAAAATTAATTGAAAAAAATGGAAATACAAAGAATAGATAGCCTAGCAAAATAAAAAAGGAAAGGCTTTTTCAATGCCCATATACATTGTATATATATAACTGCTAGATCATCATTTTTTTTTCATGAAACATGCAACCATATTATTTCTATACCATATTTCAATGGTAGTTTTAATAAGTATTTCACCAAAATATTTTTACCAGTTGATATTAAGATCAATACCCATGATATCCAAGAGTCTTTGTGTATAATTTACACACGGCTAAAATTTTAGAGAAAAAAATCTGAGTTACTCCCCTTGTTTGTAATTCTCCACTGTGTTTGTGTTATGGCGGCCAATTAGAACAAGAATCGACACGATGTGAAAGAAAAACATTGGGGGTTGTAAGTTATCTTTTGTCCCATTCGCTACCATTTCGTGGTAATCTTTCATGTAATACATAAACATAATACATAAATATCATTAAAACAAAACTCAATGAAGCAGATATCATTGATAACACATTGCAAGGGATCAATCAAATTTGCAATATTTCTTCCATCCGTCCATGATGATTGCAGTAGTAAGTTACTGTACTGTGTTAGGCTTACAGTAGAAACTACATAAGCCAAAATCGAGTTAAAGTCCGTAGGAATATCATTAGAATGGAGACTGTCATGTCCATAAAGGTTTAATTTGAAAGGTTTTCCTACACGAATACATTTTTATTTTTTTATATATAGGCCGAACAGTACCAGAGGACGTTCGATTCGTATTCTTTATTTTGTAATAGTACGTAGGTACCACATAGACTCGTTTTATCCCGTACAACCACAGATATGGAAAGGGAATAACACATACTTTCCATACATGTACATTCCACTACCTCTCAAACCAAAGTATCCAGGTAACTTGCTATTGATTAATTATCACAATGTCAGAAGGCTTGTTGGTGATGTGCACTGATTTGAGGATCCCTTGCATTTGTTATAAATCGGGGTATAAGCTTATACAAATGTAGCTTATTGTATTTTGTAATTAAATGCAAAAGCTATATATAGGAACTTATATTAGGGCACATAACTTTCTTAGATGTATATATTTAAATGAATGTAATATCATCTGATAATATAAAGAACATTATTAATTATTTTCGTTGTAATCACAATAACAACTGCATTGGTTTAGTGTGCATGTTGACATGTACTGTACAGTACTGAATGGTTTAATTTAATCTCATCTTTTATATTTACTACATTAAACTGTAGTTAATCCGAAATAATTGATTCCGTTGATTTGTTGCAACTGGTTTGAAAGTCCGGTGGAGATGATATCTTCGTCTATAAGTATTTAAAGTGAAGATACATATGCATGTATACTGTTGAAAGAATACATGTTCACCACGTACATGTTCTAGTCAAAATTATCAATTTTATAAAAAAAATTTTGCAGGATACCAATGGCTTAGCAAATAAAGAAAGATGGATATCAAGCTTGAGGTACTAGCCTCAAGTAGCATTAAGCGTAATAAACCATGGCCAAAAATTCAGTGGGTCGGACAGGTGAGTTTAATTTGTAACTTTGTATCTATCAATGTGTCAGCTATCTTTATCTCCTAATTCAGAGCTTAAGGGTTATTATTGTTGTCAATTGATTTATGTATGAGTTATTTTTAGATATATTTAATCCAAGAATTAAAATAATCAAATCCATTCTTTATTCATTCTTACAATTACTAAATAGATTTCTATTCTGATTTTGAGAATTGTGAAATGTCTCAATTTTTGAAAGGTACAATGTACATGTGTAATTGATGTTTTATCTTTTTCCAGGAGCATGAGAGTTTGTTTATGACAGATAATGAATCCCACAGAATCAGTGTTCTGTACGTACCATCAGGAAAGACGAAGAAGAAAATACCAAGATTGACAACTTTGGTTGACAGCACAATATGTGTTGGAACTACAAGAGATGGTTAGTAATACTCTCAACTTAATCCCCCCCCCCCCACCATTCCCACAAAAAAATGTACTGAAACAAAATTAATGAATTATATGTTATTGTAAACTGTAATTAAAACTCATTAAAATAATTTTTAACAAGAGAGATGTTTGTTTTAGAATATTTTTTAAAGATATAAATTTATATATCAAAACACGAAGATTACTTTTCGCTAGTGTTTTCGCCAATTTTGTATATATGTATACAAGACACTGTAAAGGATTTTTTCAAATACATTCTTAAAGAAAAATTGAAAATCTTAAGACCATTCAAAAAGTTTATTATGGAATTTTGCAGGATATTGAAATTTTTTTTTTTTTCACAGGAGCCTATTTGATTGGACTTACTCACCATGGTGACATATTCTTCTGGCACAAGGACCGAGATGTCCTGAAAACAATTCGTGGTCTTGCTGGAATAGTTTCATCTGAGGAACTTCAACAAGGTACAGTTGGGTTCACATCATAATAAAATTAGTTGAAAGGGAATGTTTGTCATGAAACATCACATGTGTTCACAAAGTTTGACACAAACACCATCTCTTGTATGAGTTAACAATTCTACCTTCTGCAGTTGAAAATTAAACTAGCTCAGTGTTACTTTAAATAGAATTTTGGCATTGCTGACCTACGGCCTTCATTTCTTTACTAATTGTCGCAAAAATTCACACACAAGTGTTCACAAACATTGTCTCTTGTTCTGGAAGATTACTGGATCTTAACTATACTAAAGATTTTGAGGTCATGAAATCAGTAACCCTCATTAAGTATTACTCCGCAACAATATGACTTTTCATTTCCTTATTAAATGTTGTAGTTTCAGCATTAAAGATACATTATCATGGATATATATATTTGCTCATGAAAACAAATCTTATCGCTCTACATTTGCATCTCTTACAACTTCAAAATGCGAGAGTATTCATATTGTCTGTTATTCCTTGTTTGTATAATTTGGTTTACCGGTAGATACTCAAATTTATTTTCAGGAAGGAAATACCTTTAACCTGTGTATAAAGAGCAATGACAATGTCTAAATGCTATACACTGTAAAAGCACATGGCCCCTTTACGATTGTCCGTTTCAAACAGTTGAAATGGTTGAACAAGGAGGCACGGTGGTCTAGTGGTAGGACACTGCGCTTATGATCGAAGGGTTGCGAGTTCGTGTCCCTGTCATGGTGCTTGTGTTGTATCCTTGAGTAAGATACTTTACGCTATTTGTTCCAGTCTACAACTCAACTGTAAATAAGTATGTGGTTGGCAGTGCTAGAAATTGTAGAATGCTAGCTGTGAGCGCCGAGATGGCAGCCACGGTTGTATGCTCCCCAGGGAGTTAAGAACGATATTGGCTAAGGCTCTATAACCACGGATAATAATTTGTGAGCCGCTTTGAGGCGACCTTCAAGTTGTGATAAAGCGGTATATAAGAACCTCAAATTATCATTATAATATGACACATGAAAGAAAACGAGAGGTGTGGATCTGAACCGAGGCTGACTTAAGGAATATTTGATAGTGTAGATTGATCATAGGACTCAGGACGGCCTGCATTCCAAAACAAAATACTGACTTTTACCAGTTTGCATTATTTCTTTATAAAGCAAGGTCAAGCCACAGTTAGACTTTTAGGATATTAGTTGTGGTGTTTAAGTGAAAACGTGAAAAAGACATTTATTCTTGATATATCCTTACTAATTCTACAAAACCATGATTTTTTGGTTGTGTTTATCATGTAATATTTTTGCACCACCTGAACTATTTCAACAGGGATATGGCAATAGAATTGTTTATACAATCATAAAGTCCACAAGAGCAATGTAAGGGAAGTAATCCAGATTTTCTATGTACACTGTAAATTTGGTTGTTTAATTTGTTGCAGAGCCATGCAAGTTGTTTGCCTCAGCCGACTGTCAGTATTTTCTTCTGGTTATTGGTACCCACAATTTCTTTGTGTGGAAGATGGAACAAAGTGAAGCTATCCTGGAGTCCAAACTTCCAGAAGTCCAGGGGTCGTGGAACAAGGTTGCCATTCCTAACAACACAAACATTCCTGTATCTTGTGAAGACTGTGCTGAGTGCTCCATTGATGCTATTTTCTTTAGTCATGAGGTCAGTCACTAGATCTTTTTAACCCTGTAATTGATTTTGTTTTGCTCGGTTTTACTACCAAATACAGACTGTGCATGTTGCCCTTTGTTAAATACATATTGTAAGTGCTTTATTTTCACATAATGACCCAAACTGAGGACCATATTTGAAAACTTGATACAAATAATGCACTGCTAGTGGTATTTTCCCCAATTTATAACAGACTGTTGTAAAAGTGATGTAACAAAACCTCTGCTTGTTATGTATAAGCTACTGAGGAGTCAATCTGTTCACTATCACCTCTACTTCATATTGATTTTAGTGTTGGTAATTCATGATAAGAGTTTCATGACAGACACTTTTTTGATGGAGATGTTGGATATTAATTTAAATTACACTTAAGAACCTTTTAAGTTTAACATTATTTACCCGTGATTTGTTTACAGAGTTTGGGAAACTGCTGTCAGATGTCAGTGGTGTATAATAACGAGCAGAATCTGTGTGTCATCTCTCTCCTGCTACGTTTTGGTTCCACAACAGAATACTCCAGCAAGTAAGTCTCGCACGGATATAAATGTTGACTGATACTGGGAGGGTTGTTGGTAAAGACAGAAATTAAGTTAGAGTTAGGAAAAACATCACCAATTAATTTGTCTTACTGGATCATAACCTTTAGTAAGCGAATATGACATCATCCGTGACATAATGTTTTACATATTTAATGTTCAGGATCTGCTGTAAACTGTCATGCTTCAGGGAAGGGTAGCTACCGGTTGGCTAAACAAATTTTCTCTTTGTCAGTACAGGGGACATTTGTATAAAGCATTCCAAAGCTAAGGGAAACCTCATACAATGTATTGTCTATGTGAATTCTGAGAGTGAAGAAAGTCTCAAACAATGTATTGTCTATGTGAATTCTGAGAGTGAAGAAAGTCTCAAACAATGTATTGTCTATGTGAATTCTGAGAGTGAAGAAAGTCTCAAACAATGTATTGTCTATGGGAATTCTGAGAGTTGAGGAAGTCTCAAACTATGTATTGTCTATTTGAATTCTGAGAGTGAAGAAAGTCTCAAACAATGTATTGTCTATGGGAATTCTGAGAGTTGAGGAAGTCTCAAACTATGTATTGTCTATGTGAATTCTGAGAGTGAAGAAAGTCTCAAACAATGTATTGTCTATGGGAATTCTGAGAGTTGAGGAAGTCTCAAACAATGTATTGTCTATGGGAATTCTGAGAGTTGAGGAAATCTCAAACAATGTATTGTCCATCGGAAATTTGAGAGTCGAGGAAGTCTCAAACAATGTATTGTCTATGGGAATTCTGAGAGTTGAGGAAGTCTCAAACTATGTATTGTCTATGTGAATTCTGAGAGTGAAGAAAGTCTCAAACAATGTATTGTTTATGGGAATTCTGAGAGTTGAGGAAGTCTCAAACAATGTATTGTCTATGTGAATTCTGAGAGTGAAGAAAGTCTCAAACAATGTATTGTCTATGTGAATTCTGAGAGTTGAGAAAGTCTCAAACTATGTATTGTCTATGTGAAATCTATAAGGAGAGTTGAGGAAGTCTCAAACAATGTATTGTCCATCGGAAATTTGAGAGTCGAGGAAGTCTCAAACAATGTATTGTTTATGGGAATTCTGAGAGTTGAGGAAGTCTCAAACAATGTATTGTCTATGGGAATTCTGAGAGTTGAGGAAGTCTCAAACAATGTATTGTCTATGTGAAATCTGAGAGTTGAGGAAATCTCAAACAATGTAATGTCTATGGGAAATCTGAGAGTTGGGAAAATCTCAAACAATGTAATGTCTATGGGAAATCTGAGAGTTGAGGAAAACCTCAAACAATGTAATGTCTATGGGAAATCTGAGAGTTGAGGAAAACCTCAAACAATGTAATGTCTATGGGAAATCTGAGAGTTGAGAAAAATCTCAAACAATGTAATGTCTATGGGAAATCTGAGAGTTGAGGAAAATCTCAAACAATGTAATGTCTATGGGAAATCTGAGAGTTGAGGAAAATCTCAAATTGTGAATTGTCTGTGGGAAACCTTTAAGTTTAGGAAAATATAAAACAATATGAGACCTGGGGGAAATCTCAAACAATGTATTGTCTATGGGAAATCTTAAAAATTGAAATGTTTTATACAAGTAGTGCAAGGTATATTAAATACCATACATTATTTTTTTTACAGGGTAGCACCTTTCCAGGTGGAATGGACAGTAATCCAGTATCCCTTCAAACATATCCATCCCTCGTACGAGCCAATCCAGTCGAAGGGGGCTTACGTAAATTGCTACGCTAACAATGGACAGGTGGTAGCCGTGGCAGCCAACCAAAACACACCCGGTCACAGCAGCATGTTGTTTGTGTCCCCGCTCACAGATACTGTCATGGTGTCCGAGATGAAAGGATGTGGGGTCCGAGATCGTTATTCAAAGATGGGCAGGTAATTATAAGCTAGGGGAATCTCCAATAAGATTTGTCAGTTTGGAAACATAGAAATAGTACAACTATTGGAGTAGAGGAGAACAGACATCCTGGATGTTGATGGTTGGAAGTTTACAATAGTAGAAATCAGAGAAAGATGCCTTGTTCCAGTTTGGAAATATTTAATATCATAATTTACATTTTACACAAACAGTTCAAAATGACCCTGGTAAACGTGTCACAAAATTTTAACATATTTTTTTGGACATGTTGTATAGAAGAAAAAAAAAACCTTATCGCTCACTTAGTCCTAGCTTGACAAAGGGACAAGTTGGTCTTGCAGTGATGTGTTTAACTCATTCACCCCTAAAGACGCATTTGAACCCTTCCATTTCAAGGTTGGAATAGTTCATTTTGAAATTGAAGGAATGAATGAGTTAATATGTAAATATTTTTTTGTGTAAAAAATCAAACCTTGATATTGTAAGTTGCCTAATTTTCATTTTCCTGAAGTAGTTGACATGAAATTTTTTTTTTGATATCATGATTATTTTCAATTTGTAATATAATTTTTGAAACATAAAGGGGTAAGAGTAAAGATTTCTCTTTTGATTGCAGTATGTACTGGATACGAGAGATGACCTGGACATGTGATGACTTGTTCCTAGCCTGTATATTGAACAGTGGGGCCGTGTGTCTCCTCAGTCGACTGGGCGAGCCCATGTATATCAGGACATTCGGACAATCTGTCGAGTTAGGTCCTGCCAACTTTCTTCCTCTTCATCCTTGTCAGTATATCAGGTATGTCAATATATAAACTAACTTTTCATCCTTGTCAATATATCAAGTATGTCGCATGTACCCTTGTCCGTCACTTCCCGTCCCATGGTAATGTAACCAGCTTATTTAAATAAGATCTTATTTCATATGGAGGAAGGGGACATTTATATCTCACAGACATTTCTAGTTTTTTTTCTCTGTCTCTTTACGAGTTCATTAACAAATAGTGACTTGTACCATGTTAAATAGAATTAGGTGATTTCTACATGGTATTTAGATAGAAGATTAGCGGAGCTTTTTTACTACTTGATATTTTACTGCTTGATAGGTAATAAATAAAATAGTTGGAAGAACTAGGAAATCTGTTTCTATTAGAAGATGCATAATCTAGTTTCTGACCATGAACAAATATTCATGCAATGACAATGACAAAATATCATGTAAGTCTGATATTCTAAAGCATTGTGGCATCATTTCTTAACCAGTAGACCTACATGTAGTACTAATCTGAAAAACACAAGTCATTTTATCTTCTTTTTTAAATTACAGTAAGATAGACGATCAGAAATCCTCACCTATCCACCAGCCGAACACAAATGAGGACCCGATGAGGCAGAGATTTTCCGTTTCCTCACATCCCAGTCTTCCCATCCTCCTTTTCTCGGACGGGTTCATGGTAACAATAGCTCAGACTCCGACAGACATGACCTGTCTGACCTTGATGAGAGATTTCGTCCTGTTTTCCTCCAAACATTTAAAGGATATGGCTAAACATGAGAACTTGGATCTGACGCTAGCTGACGCCTATGGAATGCCATCGTCTAGAGGTATGATGTTAACTGATGTATAGGGTATCTCAATGACTTTATTACTGTTTCAATGATAGGGCCTTGCATGGGTCACAGGATAAATTTTTATCACATAACTGACCCGTTCAGTCATGTCATAAAAATGGTATTACGCACGTGTAATAACACTATTGTGACGTCATAAAGAAATGGCGTCTTTATGACGTCATATGATTGTCTCAGTAGTGAAAATCATACTGTCACTGAAGAAATTTGCCTTATTTATAGAGATTCAATTGTTTTTGTGTTTTTTCTCATAAATATAAGTTATGTGATAAATAGAATCTTACACTGGTTTCAATGTAATATGGAATTCATTAAACGAATTAAATAATTTAATATGCCACTCGCCTAAAGGCTTGTGACATATTAAATTATCTAACTCGTTCAATAAATTCCATATTACATCGACACTCGTGTAAGATCCTTTACATACTACTCCCTAGCTACAATACAGTTGAAGGATGTTAATCTGATATTGATTTCAGGTGAGCCTTGACAAAGCCTTGCAATGCCTGAATAGACATTTGCAAGTCCATCAGGATTTACACCCAAAATATTTTAATACATTTAAAGACAGACAAACTAGTTGTTTTGCATAAAGAAAAAGGCCCTTGATTTATATTATGAAAATATAAAATACATATTCTTACATATGATGTATATTACTGAACATGTACTTGGGGAGGATATATTTTTAGCTTTTAAAGTTTTTATTAAAGACAAGTGCATTGAAGTAAAATCTAAATTTGCCTCAAAGTTTAAAATGCGATGCACATAAAATATACAAATATGTTCAATGTAGAATATCATCTGTGTTTTAGAAGAGAAATCAGCTAGGTCAGCGAGAGACAGAAAGAGGAAGATACAGTTTGAATCACCGGATGGAAACCTGAACACGACACAGGAGAGTGAGACAAGTTTTCTGGATGACCAGCAGGATATGTTCCAGGGACTTACAGCTGGGAAAATTGCATTTGCGGAGACGGAACTGCCCCTGATCGATCCCACCGACCTATCTGGGCTGGACCAACTCAGCACAATGTCAAAACAGCTTGACATTGCCGAGAACTGTCTGTTTAGCGCCTGGAAACTTTCTGTGTCTTATTACGAACCGTGGACAGCTGATGCAGAAAATGTAGCTAAAATCATTTGTAAAAATCTCACAAAACTGTTTGCCATGCTTTTAGAATGTCCAGGTGTGGATAAAGTTCTGATGGAGTATCGTAAAGTCTCTCCTTCGGCCCAGAATCCACGCCTCTCCACGCTTATTAATATGTATAGGAAGTGCATGGAACTTCTGCGATTTGACATCATCAACCAACACCTGATGCCGGTCACACTCCGGTTCAGTCACCACACTCTGAACCTGGTGTTGAAAAGCGGTGAGCTTCAGAAGACTGATCCGCGATTAAAAACTTTGTCCGGGTGCTACGCGCTGATGAAGTTTTCAGAGACTATTCTTAACCGTGTGTATGTTTGGGTGCCAAAAGATGTTACGTACAGTGGCCTGCCTCCAGAGTCGAGAAATGAACAAAAACACACCTACGAACCAGCAATATTAGTGAAATCCCAGCTGTCCCCTCGCTCTGCTGCCAAGGAGATTACGACAAGGAGCACCTCGGAAACCAAAGGTGTGGTACTGGACCAACAGTCCCAACTACCAAGCAGAAGGTACAGAAAATATACCTAGTCTCGTAGTAGTAGTAGCTAATTATATAATACTACCAATAGTAGTTTGTAGAGCCATATATTCTTAACACATTTTTTTACTCATTTGTTTTATGAAAAAAAATATGAAATCTAAATCCTTAATATACATCTTGCATGTCCTGTAAATAGGAATTTTTTTATCGTTTCAAATTGTCACCCTTTGTCAGTACAATCCATTTTTGCCTGATATTTCATTTGACTTGATTGTTTTATTCACAAATATATTTGCTGCAAAATGTCAAAATCACTTTCGTTACAACAATTTACAGGCCGCGAAAAAGAGACTGCAGTGAAAATTACTGAGTATACAGTACATTTGATTTACAAACAGCTCATTACAGAAACTTTAGATGTCATGTTTGATAATACCATGGAAAGCGAAGATGTTCTTGGAGAGTCTATCTTTTATCATACATGTAAACGTTTTTGCTATGTGTTCCATCAGAATTTTAATATTAATGTCCTGTGAATTCTTTTTCAATTTTACTGACTCAGATAAAATTCTTGAAAATGAAGATTTTAATTGATTAAACCCATGTTGATTATTTTTCCAGTATTTTTGTAAATGCTGCGTCCATATTCAGTGCACTTTCCCGAGGGTGATTATTTAATTGATAAGAGGAGTTTTTGTGATAGAAATGTTTGTTGAAGATTAGCTGTGGTATTCCTCTGTTTTCCGTTGATTTTTTTTATTTACAAAAGATGACTTTGTTCAGCCTTAAACAATAATTACCATTAATACCAGCGTATTATATACATCTGTGTATGTATATAATGCTATGTTCATAACATTTTTGTTTGTGTCATGGTTGTGTCATTAAAACGTTAAGCCAACACATTACAATAATTCATGTGTTTGAACTGAGGAGGCAATTAAAATACTGAGTTGGTCTAAATTGAATTTTGATTTTCCATTTTGGAAATCATATAAATTGATCAGAATGATAAACTGACCAATTTAGATGAATTAGATGATTTATTCAGCCTATACTATTTACATATATCAAGGTATCTGATGAAAAGGGGCCGATATCGATTGGCCAAGTGGTTAAGGTGTCCCGACATTCTACCGATAGCTGTCCACCTTTGGGTTGTGAGTTTGAAACCCACGTGTGGCAGTTGCCAGGAACTGATCATGACTGTAGGTTGGTGGTTATTCTCCAGGTTCTCTAGCTTTCCTCCACCTCCAAAACCTGGCACCTTATATATATATATAATTATAAATGATCCTAGCTGTTGATAAGACATCAAAACAAAATAGACCAAACCTGATAAAAAGTTCAACAAGCCTCCTCCGTTATAACCTATGGATTATTGTTTATCACTCTACAGCTGTTATACCATCAGTCAGTGCTTTATGTTGATTTGCTGTGATAGCTGCATACCACAACAAAATCATTTGCTGGTCTAAATTTTCTTTCTTCACAATTTATCAAAACAACACAGTGTGTACACCACCATACCATTGATCACACATGCACATCACCATACCATTGATAACACATGTACACCACCATTCCATTGATAAAACATGTACACCACCATACCATTGATAAAACATGTACACCACCATACCATTGATAAAACATGTACACCACCATACCATTGATAACACATGTACACCACCATACCATTGATAACACATGTACACCATACCATTGATAACACATGTACACCATACCATTGATAAAACATGTACACCACCATACCATTGATCACACATGCACATCATGATCACCATTCCATGGATAACACATGTACACCACCATACAATTGATAACATATGTACACCATCATATTATTGATAACACATGTACACCACCATACAATTGATAACATATGTACACCATCATATTATTGATAACACATGTACACCACCATACAATTGATAACACATGTACATCATGATCACCATTCCATGGATAACACATGTACACCACCATACAATTGATAACATATGTACACCATCATATTATTGATAACACATGTACACCACCATACAATTGATAACATATGTACACCATCATATTATTGATAACACATGTACACCACCATACAATTGATAACACATGTACACCATCATACCATTGATAACACATGTACACCACCATAGCATTGAAAAACATGTATACCATCATACCATTGATAACATATGTACACCATCATACCATTGATAACATATGTACACCACCATGCCATTAATAACATATGTACACCATCAAACCATTGATAACACATGTACACCACCATAACATTGACAACACATGTACACCATCAAACCATTGATAACACATGTACACCATACAATTGATAACACATGTACACCACCATACCATTGATAACACATGTACACCACCCTACCATTGATAACACATGTACACCACCATACCATTGATAACACATGTACACCACCATAACATTGACAACACATGTACACCATCAAACCATTGATAACACATGTACACCATACAATTGATAACACATGTATATCACCATACCATTGGTAACACATGTACACCACCATACCATTGGTAACACATGTACACCACCCTACCATTGATAACACATGTACACCACCCTACCATTGATAACATATGTACACCATCATACCATTGATAACATATGTACACCACCATGCCATTAATAACATATGTACACCATCAAACCATTGATAACACATGTACACCACCATAACATTGACAACACATGTACACCATCAAACCATTGATAACACATGTACACCATACAATTGATAACACATGTATATCACCATACCATTGGTAACACATGTACACCACCCTACCATTGATAACACATGTACACCACCATACCATTGATAACACATGTATACCAACCTACCACTGATAACACATGTACACCAACATACCATTTATAACACATGTATACCACCCTACCATTGATAACACATGTACACCACCATACCATTGATAACACATGTACACCACCATACCATTGACAACACATTTACACCATACCATAGATAACACATGTACACCACCATACCATTGACAACACATGTACACCATACCATTGACAACACATGTACACCATACCATTGACAACACATGTATATCACCATACAATTGATAACACATGTATATCACCATACCATTGATAACACATGAACACCATCATACCATTGATAACACATTTACACCATCATACCATGATAACACATGTACACCATCATACCATGATAACACATGCACACCATGCCATTGATAACACATGTATACCACCAAACCATTGATTACACATGTACACCACCATACCATTGATAACACATGTACACCACCAAACCATTGATAACACATGTACACCATACCATTGATAACACATGTACACCACCATACCATTGATAACACATGTACACCATCATAACATTGATAACACATGTACACCACCATACCATTGATTACACATGTACACCACCATACCATTGATAACACATGTACACCACCAAACCATTGATTACACATGTACACCACCATACCATTGATAACACATGTACACCATCAAACCATTGATAACACATGTACACCATACCATTGATTACACATGTACACCACCATACCATTGATAACACATGTACACCACCAAACCATTGATAACACATGTACACCACCAAACCATTGATAACACATGTACACCACCATACCATTGATAACACATGTACACCACCATAACATTGATAACACATGTACACCACCATAACATTGATAACACATGTACACCACCATACCATTGATAACACATGTACACCACCATAACATTGACAACACATGTACACCATACCATTGATAACACATGTATACCATAAAACCATTGATAATACATGTATACCACCATACCATTGATAACACATGTACACCATACCATTGATAACACATGTACACCACCATACCATTGATAACACATGTATATCATCAAACCATTGATAACACATGTACACCACCATACCATTGATAACACATGTACACCACCATACCATTGATAACACATGTATATCATCAAACCATTGATAACACATGTACACCATCAAACCATTGATAACACATGTACACCATACCATTGATAACACATGTACACCACCCTACCATTGATAACACATGTATACCATCATATCATTGACAACACATGTACACCACCATACCATTGATAACACATGTACACCACTATACCATCTATAACACAAGTACACCACCATACCATCGATAACACATGCACACTACCGTACCATCGATAACACATGTACACCACTATACCATTGATAACACATGTACACCACCATACCATCGATAACACAAGTACACCACCATACCATTGATAACACATATTCACCATACCAATGATAAAACATGTACACCTCGATACCATTGATAACATATGTACACTAACATACCATTGATAACACATATTCACCATCAAACCATTGATAACACATGTACACTATATCATTGATAACAAATGTACACCATACCATTGATAACACATGTACACTAAACCATTGATAACACATGAACACCATACCATTGATAAAACATGTACACCATACCATTGATAACACATGTACACCACCATACCATTGATAACACATGTACACCATCAAACCATTGACAACACATGTACACCACCATACCATTGATAACACATGTGAACCACCATACCATTGATAACACATGAACACCATCATACCATTGATAACACAAGTACACCATCATACCATGATAACACATGTACACCATCATACCATGATAACACATGTATACCATCAAACCATTGATAACACATGTATACCACCATACCATTGATAACACATGTACACCATACCATTGATAACACATGTACACCGCCATACCATTGATAACACATGTATACCATCAAACCATTGATAACACATGTACACCATCAAACCATTGATAACACATGTACACCATACCATTGATAACAAATGTACACCATACCATTGATAACACATGTACACTAAACCATTGATAACACAAGAACACCATACCATTGATAAAACATGT
Source organism: Mimachlamys varia (assembly GCA_947623455.1). NCBI lineage: Eukaryota > Metazoa > Mollusca > Bivalvia > Pectinida > Pectinidae > Mimachlamys > Mimachlamys varia. The sequence goes on from OX392530.1 coordinate 8,283,027, forward strand.
ACACCATACCATTGATAACACATGTACACCACCATACCACATTGATAACACATGTACACCATCAAACCATTGATAACACATGTACACCCCCATACCATTGATAACACATGTACACCATCAAACCATTGATAACACATGTACACAAAACCATTGATAACACATGTACACCTTAACATTGATAACACATGTATGCTAAACCATTGATAACACATGAACACCAAACCATTGATAACACATGTACACGACCATACCATTGATAACACATGTACACCACCATACCATTGACAACACATTTACACCATACCATTGATAACACATGTACACCACCATACCGTTGATAACTCACGTACATCACCATACTATTGAAAACAAATGTATACCACCATACCATTGACAACACATTTACACCATACCATAGATAACACATGTACACCACCATACCATTGACAACACATGTACACCATACCATTGACAACACATGTACACCATACCATTGACAACACATGTATATCACCATACAATTGATAACACATGTATATCACCATACCATTGATAACACATGTACACCATCAAACCATTGATAACACATTTACACCATCATACCATTGACAACACATGTACACCATCAAACCATTGATAACACATTTACACCATCATACCATGATAACACATGTACACCATCATACCATGATAACACATGCACACCATGCCATTGATAACACATGTATACCACCAAACCATTGATTACACATGTACACCACCATACCATTGATAACACATGTACACCACCAAACCATTGATAACACATGTACACCACCATAACATTGACAACACATGTACACCATACCATTGATAACACATGTATACCATAAAACCATTGATAATACATGTATACCACCATACCATTGATAACACATGTACACCATACCATTGATAACACATGTACACCATCAAACCATTGATAACACATGTACACCATACCATTGATAACACATGTACACCACCCTACCATTGATAACACATGTATACCATCATATCATTGACAACACATGTACACCACCATACCATTGATAACACATGTACACCACTATACCATCTATAACACAAGTACACCACCATACCATCGATAACACATGTACACCACTATACCATTGATAACACATGTACACCACAATACCATCGATAACACAAGTACACCACCATACCATTGATAACACATGTACACCACCATACCAATGATAAAACATGTACACCTCGATACCATTGATAACATATGTACACTAACATACCATTGATAACACATATTCACCATCAAACCATTGATAACACATGTACACTATATCATTGATAACAAATGTACACCATACCATTGATAACACATGTACACTAAACCATTGATAACACATGAACACCATACCATTGATAAAACATGTACACCATACCATTGATAACACATGTACACCACCATACCATTGATAACACATGTACACCATACCATTGATAACACATGTACATCACCATACCATTGATAACACATGTACACCATACCATTGATAACACATGTACACCATCATCACATGTATACCATCAAACCATTGATAACACATGTACACCATACCATTGATAACACATGTACACCATGCCATTGATAACACATGTACACCATACCATTGATAACACATGTACACCATACCATTGATAACACATGTACACCATACCATTGATAACACATGTACACCATACCATTGATAACACATGTACACCATACCATTGATAACACATGTATACCACCATACCATTGATAACACATGTACACCACCATACCATTGATAACACATGTACACCATCATACCATTGATAAAACATGTACACCACCATACCATTGATAACACATGTACACCATACCATTGATAACACATGTACACCATACCATTGATAAAACATGTACACCACCATACCATTGATCACACATGCACATCATGATCACCATTCCATGGATAACACATGTACACCACCATACCATTGATAACATATGTACACCACCATACCATTGATAACACATGTACACCATACCATTGATAACACATGTACACCACCATACCATTGATAACACATGTACACCACCATACCATTGATAACACATGTACACCATCAAACCATTGATAACACATGTACACCCCCATACCATTGATAACACATGTACACCATCAAACCATTGATAACACATGTACACAAAACCATTGATAACACATGTACACCTTAACATTGATAACACATGTATGCTAAACCATTGATAACACATGAACACCAAACCATTGATAACACATGTACACCACCATACCATTGATAACACATGTACACCATATCATTGATAAAACATGTACACCACCATACCGTTGATAACTCACGTACATCACCATACTATTGAAAACAAATGTATACCACCATACCATTGATAACACATGGCCACTATACCATTGTCCATGGTTATTTTATTGGTTTTATAAAGTATTACATATGTTTGATTCCACATCATGAATGTATGAACATATGAAATATAAGCCATGATTATCATTGGACTTTTCATGAATTCCTTAAGGCTGAATATTAGTTTATATTATTAATTAGTTTCCTTATCGCTCATTGTAAGTAAACCGCTGATATGCAGTTTAAAATGATGAATATTCTTCAATTTTGAACCTTTAATCGGATTTAGAATTCTATAGTGTGTGAGTTAGAGGTTTGGTAGATTAGAGGTAGACTAGAGGTAGATAGATGGTGATGGTACCCGGTGCTACAGTAGCGAGTAGGTGTGTGTCCCTTTATCTGAACAACATCATAAAAAGGTAAGATGTAAAGAATTTCTAATTTGTTTATTTATTCAGTGAAAATAAATCTAGCTTTTGCTCTGACCACTTAGTGCATCTTTATGTGGATAAATCATTATGTGGTTATATATACATGTAAATATAATTACAGTTAAAATAAGGAGGGTAGAAAGCCTACATGTACTTATAAAGAAAGTAATCATTTTGTGTTTTCTGTATTTCATACATTTACGAAATAGTGTTAATTACATGAATGAAAATATCATTTAAAGTGACATAGAAAAAAAGGTTTTATAACTAAGTTATCTGTGTGGGTATAACTTGACCAGCATATGTCAGGTATATTATTATGTCTAGGACATGAATACTGTATACAGAAAAACTTTGCTCTGCTAGATATTCACGCGTTTACCAGTAAAACCAATGTTCACTGAGAGTTATGTTTTCCCCTTCACATGCTGTTTCTGTATGTTGTATATGTTGTGTGCGAATATTCACTGTCCTGATATAATATTCGCCCTTCAAAAAAAGTCAGAACATAAACTGTGACAAAATCTCTCGTGTACATTATGAAAAGTTAAAGGTATAAGAGATTATCTGATATAGGGCCTGCTCCGTACAATGTACTAAAATTACCAGGAAATTGGCCTCAAGCAATATTTAATTTAAAAACCCTTTTTGATTTTAAATGACTTTCAAAGTCAGAATAGACCTATATACAGCTTACAAGTATGACTAAAAAGTCTCTCAATTGGAAGTGAGATTTGTTCAATAACTATTGCTTGCAATAAAATGGCATCATGTACAAGAAATGTATTTTACTTCAACAATTCAGGATTCATCAAAGTTTCATGTTGATTGTAAACCATTGTTCTATATTTTGTCATCTTGTACATGCATACACATGTATATTATACCAAGAAAAGAAATTTTATGGAGATTAAAACTTTATTTTGAGATCGACTTTAATTAAGGATTTGCTGAAGTAATACAAAATTTATCCTACAGTAATTATTCTTTAAATTTCCACTATAATGCTTTATCCTTAAAGTAATTATTCTTTAAATTTCCACTGTAATGCCTCTTAATTGTAAAGACGGATTTAAATGGACATTTTAATTTTTTAGCTTTTATTTGATAAAGAGGAATTTGTATGAGGCTTAATTTATGAGACTGAAGTTAATATTGTGATACCAAGAACACATATGAGATAACTGTGACTGTAGCTGTTGTGTACATGTTGGTACGTGCAGGTTGTGTGCAAGCTGGAAGTTACTGTATAAGGCTATGGTACAGCACCATGCACAGCTCCAGGGAATGGCTGGCCAGCAGAAACAGGCGGAGCAGCTCGGCGGACTCATCTACACAATCCAACAGACCATTCAGGAGGTGGATGGGGAAGTGTTTAAACCCCCCACCCCCAGGGTTAATCAGGGTATGTTTCAAAAGTCTCTTTCCAAGGGTCAATCAGGGTAGGTTTCAAAAGTCTCTTTTCCATGGGCCAATCAGAGTAGGTTTCAAAAGTCCCTTTCCAACGGTCAGTTAGGGTAGGTTTCAAAAGTCTCTTTTCCAAGGGTCAGTCAGAGTTAGGTTTCAAAAGTCTCTTTTCCAACTGTCAATCAGGGTAGGTTTCAAAAGTCTCTTTTCCAAGGGTCAGTCAGGGAAGGTTTCAAAAGTCTCTTTTCCTCAGCTCATTCAGGGAAGGTTTCAAAAGTCTCTTTTCCAAGGGTCAATCAGGGAAGGTTTCAAAAGTCTCTTTTCCAAGGGTCAATCAGGGAAGGTTTCAAAAGTCTCTTTCCATGGGTCATTCAGGGTAGGTTTCGAAAGTCTCTTTTCAAAGGGTAAATCAGGGAAGATTTCAAAAGTCTCTCTTCCAAGTGTCAATGGGGGAAGGTTTCAAAAATCTTTTTCCAATGGTCATCCAGGGAAGGTAGCTATAGGGTACCTGTTAAATTTTCCAAAAATATTTTTTTTCTCATTACAGGAGACAAATTGAGTATGGATGGGGAACACACTATGGCCATAGACTCATGGATAGCTCAACTTTCAAAGATGTCAGGTAAGTCTTGTACAAACTCTATATCAATGTGCGAAATATCTTGGGTCATGTGACATATGTGTCACTAATGTGTCTAAGCTTGAAATGAAGGGACATGTTTAATTCATACTTTGTTGGTGTACAAAGTAAAACTTTGATAATAGCTGTTTCCAAGCTAATGATTTTAATCTGAACTTCTGTCGAGAAGTTGGAAGTCATATTTGTGTTTCTTGCTAAAAGAAGGACTGTACCATATTGATTTTCTATACCTGTTTTAATTGAAGACATACAGATACAGGCAGAAATAATGATGATTGAAAATTTACAATTAAATACATAAACATGGTACAACAAAAGATGTTTCAGTCTGATACTAGAGTTGTTTCCCCTTGCAGACCGCCCTGAGGATGTCCAGCAGATGAGTAAACTGCTCCACTCCGTGTTGTATACATACATCATTAAGGGTCAGCTTGCCCGAGCCCTGGACTTTGTGGATAGTCTAGTCATCCAGGCCAAAGTCAGCACCGCTGTTTCTGATCAGGAAGACCGCTCTCTAATGATGACCATTGTCACCCACTCTCTCAAGAAATCCTTAGTGAGTATACCACAGTGTTGATCTGTGGTGTCCTCAAGTCTCTCTATATTTAACGAGTAACTTTCTATTTTGTTTAGCCTTTAGGTTATCGGGGGATAACTACAATGGAAAACAGGTAAATTATACATAACCAACTTTGCCGGTTCTTGAACTTACCTCTGTTCCATTGTAGTTATCTCCCGATAACCTAAACAAAATAGAAAGTTTATCCTTATATTTACACTATCTTTCTGTGAAATATTCATAACTATTTTGCTCATTATAGTCCCATCTTCGGGCACAAATTTCATTTCAAAACTAATAAACATGAGAATGGTTCAATAAATGTAACAGCATGAGATTTGCATAAATCGTTGTTAGCTCCGCCCACGTTTATTGATGATGATGTCACACAATTGTTTTTCAAACTGGAGGATTTGCATAGCTCCGCCCACATGTATTATTGTTGAAGTCGTAGAAATTTGGCACGTGTTTGACTACAGTTATGAGGTGATAATGATAGTCAGTGGAACAATGGTTATCGAGTGAATGTCAGTGTAGACTGTAAAAATAGCTAGTTTTCTTTGGGGATTATACCACATGGTTGATCTGTGGTGTCAATCACTCTCTCAAGTTGACCTTAGTGAGTACAGTCAAACCTGCTCTAACGACCGCCTGTCTATAACGACCGCCTGTCTATAACGACCGATTTTCAGATTCCCCATGAGATTTCACTATATAACGACCATCTGTATAACGACCACCTGTCTAATGTGGCTAACGACCGGTAATTTTGGAACGACGGTCGCTAGTTCGCTTTCTATAACGACCGATTTTCAGATTCCTCGTGAGATTTCATTATATAACGACCATCTGTTTAACGACCACCAGTCTGATGTGGCTAACGACCAGTAATTTTGGAACGACGGTCGCTAGTTCGCTTCCTATAACGACCGATTTCCGGTGAAAATGCCGTTCCGGTAACCGGTCGCACATGTACAGCTCCGTACAAAATGTCCGGTATTTGCGTACATGATTCATTAGTAGAAAATACTATAAATGTTGAAAAACACATTGACTGAAGATATTATTATTTTATGACAAGTGAAAACTTTCCGGTGAGCCCATCACTGCTGTATCTGTTTTCGACAATATCCTGCATTTTGATTGGCTACTGATAGCGACGATCTAGGTTATTTCCTAACCTGAATAACGCGTAGTGCTTTCCAGTATGAGTGTAGTCATATGATACGATTGGACAGCGTTGCATCATTCGTGTTCACGTTTATGCAGGCCTGTTCGCGACCCGTGTGTTAGGCTTTAATCGTCAGAATTACCGTCAACCCAGGACACTGCCGACTCTATCGATGTCTAGACGCACAGAGATTAAGTCTTATGTAAGATTTAATTGAATAGGCCTAATTTATGAATGATATTGCCGTGGAAACATCGTTTATTTCAGTTATCAGTATTAGACCTGTGCCTTCGCTGGTGTCAACAGATCTTCATCGTAACTCGCGCGAGGTGTCAATCAATGTCAAGCCTAATTAACGAGGCATTGTGTTATGTTTTCAAAGTTTCCTATTCAAAGGTGTTTGTTTTATTAACCTTAAATGCAGACTTACCTGGTTGGTGCTATCAAAAATTTTTTCTTCAAGATTTTATTTTTCATTTTTTGGACCACAAAACGTACCTGCGCACTATATGCGATAAATTACCTTACTGTTTAATTTTATATTTTTAGGAAAAGAACAACAAACTCAACCAAGAATTCACAAATGTAATAAAATGATCATGCATATTATTGAATAGGACATTCATCATACATTTTAAGATGTTTTAAAAAATATAGATTTAAACCTTAAAATAATATTATAAGAATATATTTCAAAACAAAAAGTTTGACTTCTGTAATGTTATACTGAATGCCCTATTTAATGACAAGTCATTTATGACATTCTCAATTAAAGTGGTTGGTCCAAAAATCTTGACCTGTCTATAAAGGCAACCTGTCTATAGTGACCGTTTTTCTGTCTCCCCTTGAGCGGTCTTTATAGACAGGTTTGACTGTATACCATATGGTTGATCTGTGGCTTTCTGCAAATATTGATTTGATAGAATATTACAATTCTTTCATTGACGACATGTTGGATTGTAATTTGTAATATTTGATGAAACTAAATATCTAAAAGCTACATTTTAAAAACAGTATGTTTCTATTTTGTATTTACTTTGATGTTGGATCTGATGATTGCAAATGAATAAAAACATAATCCATTTCCTACCATTTTCTCCAATGCTTATCACTTTTCTGACTTGTCAGGATCAAAGCCAGATGGTGCCGTGTATACGTAATCGCTGCATCAGACAGTTGGTCCAGACCCTGGCAAGATTTATGGCAGCTTACTTCAGTAACCAGACCATCTACGTGTTCCCTCCTCACAACCCCCAGTCCCTCCCTGTCATACACATGGGGCCGGTACAACTCAGTAGGTAGTCCCTGTGTATACCGACCACCCCCCCCCCCCCCCCCCCCCCCCCAGTCCCTCCCTGTCATACACATGGGGCCGGTACAACTCAGTAAGTAGTCCCTGTCTATACGACCACACAACCCCCCGTCCCTCCCTGTCATACACATGGGGCCGGTACAACTCAGTAAGTAGTCCCTGTCTATACCGACCACGCAACCCCCAGTCCCTCCCTGTCATACACTTGGGGCCGGTACAACTCAGTAAGTAGTCCCTGTCTATACGACCACACAACCCCCAGTCCCTCCCTGTCATACACATGGGGCCGGTACAACTCAGTAAGTAGTCCCTGTCTATACCGACCACACAACCCCCAGTCCCTCCCTGTCATACACATGGGGCCGGTACAACTCAGTAAGTAGTCCCTGTCTATACGACCACACAACCCCCAGTCCCTCCCTGTCATACACATGGGGCCGGTACATCTCAGTAAGTAGTCCCTGTCTATACCGACCCCCCCCCCCCCCCAGTCCCTCCCTGTCATACACATGGGGCCGGTACAACTCAGTAAGTAGTCCCTGTCTATACCGACCCCCCCCCCCCCCCCAGTCCCTCCCTGTCATACACATGGGGCCGGTACAACTCAGTAAGTAGTCCCTGTCTATACCGACCACACACCCCCCCCCAGTCCCTCCCTGTCATACACATGGGCCGGTACAACTCAGTAAGTAGTCCCTGTCTATACCGACCACACCCCCCCCCCCCCCCCAGTCCCTCCCTGTCATACACATGGGGCCGGTACAACTCAGTAAGTAGTCCCTGTCTATACCGACCACACCCACCCACCCCCCCCCCCCCCCCCCCTAGTCCCTCCCTGTCATACACATGGGGCCGGTACAACTCAGTAAGTAGTCCCTGTCTATACCGACCACACACCCCCCAGTCCCTCCCTGTCATACACATGGGGCCGGTACAACTCAGTAAGTAGTCCCTGTCTATACCGACCACACAACCCCCCGTCCCTCCCTGTCATACACATGGGGCCGGTACAAATCAGTAAGTAGTCCCTGTCTATACCGACCACACACCCCCCAGTCCCTCCCTGTCATACACATGGGGCCGGTACAACTCAGTAAGTAGTCCCTGTCTATACCGACCACACACCCCCAGTCCCTCCCTGTCATACACATGGGGCCAGTACAACTCAGTAAGTAGTCCCTGTCTATACCGACCACACCCCCCCCAGTCCCTCCCTGTCATACACTTGGGACTGGTACAACTCAGTAAGTAGTCCCTGTCTATATGACCACACAACCCCCAGTCCCTCCCTGTCTATACCGACCACACAATCCCCCAGTCCCTCCCTGTCTATACCGACCACACAACCCCCAGTCCCTCCCTGTCATACACATGGGGCCGGTACAAATCAGTAAGTAGTGCGAACCCTGCTATTATTAGTGTTACCATAATTGACCAGTTTTCTTGGAATCTTGTACGTATTTCATATGCTCTACTGGTCATTTATCTGATAAAGGTGACAGAGTACGTAATATACTAGTCATCAAAAAATGTAGTGTGAAAGATTCTTTACAAATAAACCCTGTTAATTACATGTTATACAGTACAATAAATGAAACTTTTTTTTTCTGCAAGCAAAGTGCATGACACTGGTAAAAACTGTTGTAGATTTTCAGTTCTAATACTTTATATTATTAATCGTTGTAATCAGGTACCAGAATCCTGCCTAAATACCACGAGGACATCACTAACCTAGTGAGACGGGAGGGGCTGGGTCAGACCTGGACTACGGAGCGTGTACTGGAGTACCTCCTACTCAGCGGACTCGTTTGTGAGGCCGTCTGGTTCGCCGACAAAATGGGAGATTGGAAGGCGGCTTTTCTGTTGTCAGTGGCGTGTACCTCCCATCAAATCGTGGCTCCTAGGCTTTACAAGAAGTAAGCTTCTATATAGATTGTGGTTTCAGTCCTTTGTGATCAACTGTGAAAGCATCCTCTTAATTGTGAAGTTTGTAATGAAATAGCCCTGACATAACAGATTCTAGGGCTCATCCACCAAGTCTCTAAAAGGAACAGAGAGATTCTACATTAGTGTTCTGTCTTAAGATCTCTATATATTTGATGATACAGATTTGTTTTCAAATCTCCTTTGTGTGATCCCCAGGAAAAAGAGGCCCCTGATGCTTCCGGATGAGCTCAGTCCCACGGCCATTTTACAAGGCAAGCTTGAGGCATTGATCCACCTAGACAAACGCAAGGCTGGAGCCACTGTAAAACGGGAGGAAAAAAGAGGTATAACGGCAGCTCTTATCATAATGTCTTTATAAACTAGACGACAAGCTGGCTTGGTTATCATCTATTGCAAGAAAATTTGTAGGTTAAGAACAATTAAGATTTTAGTATTGTTTATAAGTCTAATGTTAAGCATTTTATCTGGGGAGATTATCAAGTTGAATACCGGTATGTGATATGTTAATATACCGAATAAAAACCAGTTGCTATCTGTTAGAGTGGGAGATTATTAACTCATTCACCCCTGGAGATTCATTTGAACTCTTCCAATTCAAAGATTGGAATAGTTCATTATGGAATTGCAGGGGTGATTTGGTTTAAGATACATCCATCTGTTTACCATTACAGACTTTATTCCGATTGACAACGAGACCAACGTTGTGCAGCTGTCCCGGACGGTTGAGGATATACTGACGGCTGGGATCCTCAGTAACGTAGAAATTGTCCCCTGGCTGTTAGCCAGTCTGGTGGACAGACTCAAACACGTAGTCTCCAACTTCTCTCCACTGGTGCCTAAAGATTTCTACCTGCCTGCCCCTCCTGTATATTGTCCACAACCCTCAGAAGCTGACAAGGTAAGGAACAGTGTCCCCTACCAGGTACTGGGGGTCCGGGGATGGGGCAGGGGCTGTTACAATAGTTTTGCATATTTCAACTGGAACTTCATACTAGGTTCAATCATTCGGGATGCAATAAACCAAAGCGGTGCTATATATAACAAACGATTAATTTGCAATCCTTGTACATTTGGCTCCTTAGTCCTATCTACTAATATACCATCAACAATGGCAAATTGTTTAGAGTAACATTTGTCTTCATATCCGACACCATTCATTACTCATGTTATCTAATTGTATCATTATATCTTTAGGAGACAGTAGGTTCTCAGGAAGCTCAGCGAGAGAAGCGACTGCGGTTTCAGATCTCTTCACTGGTACAGCTGATTCTAGTGATAATGGAGGCGTCCCATACCTCACTTCCCGCAGCTCGCTGGTACATACAGGAGCTCTCTAAAGCCCAGAGCAAGGCTCAACAGTTCAAGGTAAACAATTCTATCCTCCTCTCAACTCAATCAGGCCCAGAGCAAGGCTCAACAGTTCAAGGTAAACAATTCTTATCCTCCTCTCAACTCAATCAGGCCCAGAGCAAGGCTCAACAGTTCAAGGTAAACAATTCTTATCCTCCTCTCAACTCAATCAGACCCACAAGACTGACAGGAAACACTATACATCTCATCTCTACTTATTGTAAAATCAATGACAGAGCAAAAAAACAAATCGCTCGTCCTGTGTCTGTTAACTCCAATTTTCCTCCTGTTTTAGTTTCTCTCATCATCTTTTACATTTCATACCTCCGTAATGAAATAAGGGGGGTGTACTGGAATCAGGTCTGTCTGTTCGTCTGTCTGTAGACACATCTTGTCCGTACAACTCCTCTTTTACTTGTGGACCGATTTTCATAAAACTTCACATGGAGGAAAGGGAACAAGTGAAGATGTGCATGCAGCTGTTTAAATTCCAAAATTTTGGTTGCTATGGTAACTGGTCATGATTTTATTTTTGATTGCCGTTCACTCATATCATGTTGATTGCGGGGGTATTAGTCAGCCATCCTAGTGACAGTTCTAGTGGTCGCTGGTATGGATATGTTAAACAAGAGAAGTGCATCAGGTTTATGATGTGTTGTGTATTACACAGGCCACTACAGAAGGACCCTGTCTAGAGCTCCCAGAAGTCTTAGAAAAATACAAACAGAAGAAGTCAGGCTTCAGTAAAATGCAGAAAGAGAGGTCGGTGCGCCAGGTTGTCAACAGTTTCCGGGACTTCTGTACCATTCTGTGGCTCCTCCACGCTCGGGACCGAATGTCAAAGCTTCTACGTCAGCGAGAAGAACGCATGAATGATGTCAAGTATGAAGACTACATGAGGGTAGGTGTTTCACAGATTTGATAAGAATCTTGTTTAAGGACATGTGAGGTGTTGTACTCATGTCAGACTTTCGTGTGAGGATACTTTAAAATGTTCCCAATCACTTATTGAGATAGATTAAAAGATTATGCTAATTTCCCGATAGTGTTATGTCTTTACCACATTTCTGTAGTGAAAGTGACATTTTTCCCCATATTTGTTTATCATTCTTCTAAACTACATGTATGTTTCTTTGCTAATTTTCTGAGGTATAATTGATCACCTGTTTGCTATTTTTTTCTGTGTTGTAAATGGTTTACCGTAGCTATTTACTACTTTTCTGCTGTAAAACTTGCTCAACCTTTGGTTACAGGAGAGCTGGGAGTCTAAAGAAGGCGAGAGTTTGGTGAAGGAGTGCTTCAACAACCTACAATGGGCTGTCCACATGGCCACGTTCAGCAGGTTCCTACCAGACGAGGGATGTGTGCACAAAATCATTCTCTCGCTCCTCCTTGAACTGCCTCCCAACGAAGACACAGCGGACATATTAGCCGAGTTCTTTTACGACCCGGAAAATTTGGATGCCGAGGTTCAGGAGAAACTGGACAAGTTACTTGCGGCTTGGCAGGGGGTGTTTATAGAGCCTGAGGATGACGGGAAGTCAGCAAGGCCCGATACTTCACTCGACAACAATGATGACGAAAATGAAGGAAGGAAGTCTGTTACATTCTTACAAGTGTCACCTCGGGGCAAAATTCTGTCCGTGTATTACTTCAAACAATGTGAAGTGGTCATGAAAGTGCTAAAGAAGAGAGCTAAAGTCTTTGGTAAGTTTGAAGAGTTTGTTTACGATCGGTCGGGAAAAATTAACAAAACAGACAGTTTGAAAGGTAACGGCCACAAAAGCAAGAATGGATTCCACATTGGATGTAGACCATTTGAGACAAAGACATCTTACCTGGAATTTTTAGATAGTTTCTTCGACATCTCCTTCACAAAAATCCTTGACACAGACACTGACCAGCTTAAGTCCTTGCCCTTACTAATGCCATTCTCGGAGGAAATATGTGCCAGACAGTTTCGTGACATGGATGACAAGTCTGGGACGACCATGCGCAGTCGTCAGTGTTTGGTTCCCATGACACCCCCTCACAGACCAGTCAAACGGACACAGAGTGAGTCGGTATTACAGCACAAAGGGGCTAAGATCAATACAGGCTTCTACAGAAGTGTCAGTGCAGTCGAGGCTAGCACAGGGGCAGATAATTCATCCGAGCCTCCGAGCAGCAGACGACAGTCCTCGCCGCATGGTCGGGGAAACATGACTGATTTAGCATCCAGGTTTGCTCAGTCTGAGGATGCCCTGTACAAGGACACTGCTATTCAGGAGGACTCGGGTCTGTTTCTGAACGTGGATTTTGGGACCAAGTACCACCATGTCCAAAATCTGCTCGACTGGTTGTCCCAGTGGGGCAATAATAATCATTCTCTTGGCCTTAATTGGAAAAGAGAGAAAGACTTGGAATTCCGACCTACTATGAAGATAAATGTCCCACCAACCCTAGTCGTTCTGGCTCTCTGGCTAGTTGAAAACAAATACAGTCCCTCAAAGAAATTAACAAAGTCGGGTCATAGTTCTGAGGGTCAGAATCTGTCTGTGATTGAGGAGGACACAGCAAGGACCAATAGAACGGAGCTTGAGGAGTCTGTGATACATCAAACGCAGGTTAAACAGGTCGAGGTACCAACCGGGTCACGGAGGTCAAGTCAAGACAGAAGGTCGCCCAACAGGCAAGATCTTGGTATGTCATCAAGTATGAGGAGTTTCTCGTCACATCACACAGAAAACGAGTACGACCTGGAGACGGAGGAGGTACACACAGCGTATGAAAGAGTTCTGGATGGGTGAGTTACTGGTGTCTTTCACATATCCTGTTCTGTCAGGTTGTGTATTTTAGACATAACATTTCAAGTATTTATATTTATATTTTTATCTCTGTAGATAAATGTGTCATTATCAAGCATACTCTTGGGAGATTGTTCAACATACAATAATGTACCGACATCGTTGCAAAAATAATTTAAAGAAATTTAGTTTTAATCAAGTTGATAATAATGGTATATGAGCTATATAAGGAATACATAAAAACATCTATTACGTTTTTCAGTGACACCAAAGAGGAGAGCAGTTCCCTGGAAGTCAGTTCGCTGGGCACCGATGAATATGAACCAGAAATGCGTCAGACATTATCCATCATCCGAGGGTAAATTGTTTTTTTCAGTTACTGAGATTGATTCATAGAATGCAAAAATGTAGTGATGACTAGATCAACATGAAAGATATTGTTTAAAATTCGGATTAAGCATTGTATTTGTAAACCTGACTTAATATACATGATAGAGGACGGGAACGTTAGAACAAGGTTAATTATGATAAACATACTGAATTTGGCACACTTTAATTTGAGTACATAACCCTGGTATCTGAATTTCAAAAGATAAATGCAGTGATGAATAATGCACTCACATTAGTTGTTGCAGAACATAATATACAGTTACCTTAATTAGGGCAATCATAATTAAGTAGAATGTTTTCAGGGCAATAATCACTAAATTGTTATTACTGCCAAGATATGAACATTTCCAGATGTCAGGTTAAAACTTAACATATTTTGTAGCCTCAAAGGATGCCCTTAAAACAAAGGGACTGTATAGTTTAACTTAACTGGCTTAACTGACAAACCGTTCCAAAACCAGGGAATTGTAAAGTCAGGTTTAAACGACAAACCATTCCAAAACCAGGGAATTGTAAAGTCAGGTTTAAACGACAAACCATTCCAAAACCAGGGAATTGTAAAGTCAGGTTTAAATGACAAACCATTCCAAAACCTGGGGGTGGTAAAGTTAGTTTTAAACGACAAACCATTCCAAAACCAGGGGATTG
Source organism: Mimachlamys varia (assembly GCA_947623455.1). Classification (NCBI taxonomy): domain Eukaryota; kingdom Metazoa; phylum Mollusca; class Bivalvia; order Pectinida; family Pectinidae; genus Mimachlamys; species Mimachlamys varia. The sequence continues at coordinate 8,298,095 of OX392530.1, forward strand.
TAAAGTCAGGCTTAGCCAACGAACCAGTCCAACTAATATTTCACTTTTGTCAGTTCTACAATTTATTTTTTTTTCATGATATCCATTTGTTAAATGTGATCTAATTAATGATTGCAGGGCTAAGACAAGTCCCCAGAGGTCGCGAAGATCACTCCGACACACAAGTCCCGACCACAACCTGTCTTACCTAAACAGAATCCATAACTTCCAGTCCCCGGACCGACATAACCAGCAATCTCCTAACACCAGCACACCCAAATCTAAGCGGTCCTTGCGCCGTACTGGCTCCCCTAGAACCAGGTCATCTAGGGGAGGTAACCAGGGTGAACTGGGCGGAGACCTCGCCTCACAACTACAGGGCATCGTCAGGTCTGAGCTATGTCGGATAATGGAGGTGAGAATTGGTGTATTGAGACACTATTGAGTTGTTATAATACTTGGGCTCTTAGTGAAGATATTAAACTACAAATACAGAAAAATTAATGTACTGATACATTGTTGATAAACCTGTCTGATGTAAAGATATTGTTACAAATGGTTTGTTATAAATCAGCTCAGTTCATCAATTACATTGGATGATAGGGTTAAAATTTTTAGAATTGAATACCGGGTAGTTAACAACAATTTCACAAAATACCTTAAGAGTATTACTTAAGAGTATGTAATAGTGTTACTTTCATTACAACATATGGAGCATTATAACTTAAAAGGGTTTTACGCACCTGAACCTTCTGCTTCTACATTAATTTAGAAATTTTGGATTCCCACCTTTTGGCCCCTAGCATCACTGAAGAGTCCTTGGTGGACAAAACAGCTGTATGATGCAGTTTAATTCATTTTTTCGGCATACTGTATCTATAACTAAATTTAAAAGGTGCAGCATAAGTGTGTGTCAGGTCATTTTTTATATTGAATGGATGTTAATGACCAGAGACAGACCAATGCTTATGACATTCTCCTGATAATTTGTAGAGATCATATCCTGTATTGTAGGTCCAACACACCAACATGATGGCTATGATGGGCGCACTAGACGACCAGGACTACTCTCATACCCCGCCTCCTCCTCGGAGGTACCCTCGTAGACCACAGTCCCAGTCTCCATCCCGTGGGGAGGGGCGGATGACGGAGAACCGAGGTACCAGCCCCATGAGGGGGTCAAGAGGCAACAGCCTTGATCGTAGTACCATGAGAATAGAGGAACTTGATCATTCAGGGCGGTCAAGGTCAGCGAAGAAAGGATGGGTTAGAGGGGCCCTAACAGAATTAAAGAATTTACAAGGCAGTGCCAATCAGTCAAGAGCACAGTCAGGGAGCCGGTCACCTCCAAGGGGACGATTAGGAGGTCCGGACAGAAAAACGGAAGTAAAGGAAAACATTGATGCACAACATTCCCAGCAACTCTCCAATGAGCCAATTCATTTCATTCCAAAATTTTTACGCATTCCAGCAGAGAGGGACATGAACGAGGACCAGGTAAAGCTGCCTAGGATTCCCTCCCAGGCCTGGAGGGAGAAGGATGACGAATATGCAGATAAACCAGCAGAAAATATTAGTATTCCACTCCTGAATGTTTATGGAGCACACGCTCCATCTAGACTGTTCCCTGGAGTCAACAGATTCCCAGGTGAACAGTTTCCCCGTGAAGGCTCACAAAATCCCCCATATGGGCCCCCTCCCCAGTACTTTGAGAGTTACACCGATCAACAGAGTTCTGATCAATCCATTGGAATTCCACTGTTAAAGATGCCAAATGAAACAAAACCCTTCTTGGGCCCCCGGCCAGAACCCAGCTTTGGAAGGCTGTTGGCTCCACATCTGATCCTGGGCAGTGAACAAGAAAGGCACCAGCAGGAGATGGCCAAGCAGAAACATGCTCGAGAGTTCCACAGACAACAGGTAAGTCAGGCCCCGATTCTGTACAGACAGCAGGTAAATTAGGCCCCGATTCTATACAGACAACAGGTAAATTAGGCCCCGATTCTATACAGACAACAGGTAAATCAGGCTCTGATTTTGTACAGACATCAGGGAAGTCGGGCCCGATTCTGCACAGACAGCAGGTAAATTAGGCCCGATTCTGTACAGACAACAGGTAAATTAGGCCCCGATTCTATACAGACAACAGGTAAATCAGGCTCTGATTTTGTACAGACATCAGGGAAGTCGGGCCCCGATTCTGCACAGACAGCAGGTAAATTAGGCCCCGATTCTGTACAGACAACAGGTAAATTAGGCCCCGATTCTATACAGACAACATGTAAATCAGGCTCTGATTTTGTACAGACATCAGGGAAGTCGGGCCCGATTCTGCACAGACAGCAGGTAAATTAGGCCCGATTCTGTACAGACAACAGGTAAAGCAGGCCCCAATTCTGTACAGACATCAAAATAAATCCGGCCCAGCTTCTGTAAAGACAGCAGGTAAATCAGGCCCCGATTCTGTACAGACAACAGGAAATTCAGGCCCTAATTCTGTACAGACAACAGGTAAGTCAGGCCCCGATTCTGTACAGGCAACAGGTAAATCAGACCCCAATTCTGTACAGACAACAAGTAAAAAAGGCCCCGATTCCGTAGAGACAACAGGTAAATCAGGCCCCGATTCTGTAAAGACATCAAAATAAATTCGGCCCAAATTCTGTACAGACAATACGTAAAAAAGTCCCCAGTTCTGTTCAGACAACACATATATCAGGTCCCATTTATTTACAGACACCTAGTAAATCAGGCCCAGTATTAAATCACAGCTTTCTGCAGAATCATTCAATTAACACAAGTTCTGAGTGTTTTATAATGGTGGGTGTTGGGTATAATGGAGTGTCTTAATTTCCCTCTATATATTGTTACTGTCTACACAACAGTTATAAAGAGTGATAACACAGTGATGACACAATGATAACATAGTGATGACACAGTGATAACATAGTGATGACACAGTGATGACACAGTGATAACACAGCGATAACACAGTGATGACACAATGATGACACAGTGATGAAGCAGTGATGACACAGTAATGACACAGTGATGACACAGTGATAACACAGTGATGACACCGTCTCTTTTATCTTTTAGGTTGAAAATTTAGAAGAGTTAGAGAAACAAAGATTTGGGCAAAATATGCTGCATATCAACCTGAAGCACCAGGAATTGAAAGAAAGGAAGGAAGAAGAAGCAAAAGCAAGGAAGATTAAAGGGAAAAACAGAGTTGTCATGACACGGTCGGAGTCTCCAACTGAATCGGAATCCAGACGATCACGAGTAAGTTACAACAAGGGTGGGCACTTAAACGCTGGTAGGATCTTTGCTTGTAAAGAGGTAATATGTAGATGACATGTTATTTTATAAAATTACAGAAAAATGTCCCTATGTCACTGCTTACTATAAAGGTTGACTTGCTGCATTTTCTTTACAGACGCCAAGGAAGGTTGTTACTCCAAGGAAGGTGGTGACCCCAAGGAAGGCGGCCACCCCTCGTGACATGAGCACAGAGGGGGACGAGGACTATGAGGAGGAGGAGAGTACAGATGTTGCGGAGACTGGAGAGGACATTGATGAAACCTTAGAGGAGGAGGAAGAGGCGGACAAACTTTATGACGGATATGCTATTAAACCAGGTCAGTCTGACAGGTTACGTTAACAAATCAAAGTCAGTGATTTCTATCATGTTAGTGAACAAAGTCAGTGACCTCTATCATGTTGGTGAACAAAGTCAGTGACCTCTATCATGTTAGTGAACAAAGTCAGTGACCTCTATCATGTTAGTGAACAAAGTCAGTGACCTCTATCGTGTTGGTGAACAAAGTCAGTGACCTCTATCATGTTAGTGAACAAAGTCAGTGACCTCTATCGTGTTAGTGAACAAAGTCAGTGACCTCTATAATGTTAGTGAACAAAGTCAGTGACCTCTATCATGTTTATGAATAAAGTCAGTGACCTCTATCGTGTTAGTGAACAAAGTCAGTGACCTCTATCATGTTAGTGAACAAAGTCGGTGACCTCTATCATGTTAGTGAACAAAGTCAGTGACCTCTATCGTGTTAGTGAACAAAATCAGTGACCTCTATCATGTTAGTGGACAAAGTCAGTGACTTATCATGTTAGTGAACAAAGTCAGTGACCTCTATCATGTTAGTGAACAAAGTCAGTGACCTCTATCGTGTTAGTGAACAAAGTCAGTGACCTCTATCATGTTAGTGAACAAAGTCAGTGACCTCTATCGTGTTAGTGAACAAAGTCAGTGACCTCTATCATGTTAGTGAACAAAGTCAGTGACCTCTATCATGTTAGTGAACAAAGTCAGTGACCTCTATAATGTTAGTGAACAAAGTCAGTGACCTCTATAATGTTATTGAACAAAGTCAGTGACCTCTATTACGTTAGTGAACAAAGTCATTGCTCACATTTAATGCGTACAAATCTGGAAAGGGTAACTGTTGGTGTTTATATTGTATTTTTCAAATGTTAAGTTAAATTCGCGCTACAGGTTGAATTTGCACAAGAGGCACAGAAATATTCCACGATAAACGTACACACTTGGACCGAACCATAGGCAGAGCTAAAATTTCACAGTTTCAGAGGAGAAATCAATGACATATGAATTATAAAATGCCGTTATTTCACACGTCCACTTAATTATGTAACATATTTTTACATCTTCATCTGATATGACATGTTTAAGAAATAAACAACACAAACTAGCAATAGTCAACAATTTAGTTTCGGCCAGGTTCGTCTGGACCCCTCAAACCACACTTGCCAGATTTTCCAGAGGTCAGCCTCGGTCCAAATCTGTGCCTGGTGTTTTCGCTGCAGGTTCAACTGGTTCAGCTGGTTCAACCTGTAGCGCGAATGTACCCCAAGTGTCTATCATTTAATGCTTCTTCCAATTAGGAATTTTGTTAATGAAAAAATTGAATACCCACAAAGACCAGTGATTTATTGCCCTATTATTTCATGTGATGACATTTTTGATTGTTTCATTCCAGGGTCTTTTGACAACTACCTTGAGCTAGATGAAAGACTTGGTCCAGAGTCGGACACCAACGCCAGGATACAGTACAGAACAGCCATGATCCTGAAGAAACAGCGACAGAATCGCAAAAAGGTTCATACTTTACTGGAGGGTTTAGTTTTTGTCTCGTCTTCGACAATGTTCGAGGAAAGCGGTGGGGGCACCAGCAGCCATATCAACATTTTCGTCCGCTTTTCACAGTGTAATTGGTATCAGATTGAATTGAAACTTGGTGATATTACTCGTATACGAACGCACTATCATACTGAAAACTGAATCACAATTTGAAAGAAAATGTTTACAGGTTTTGGTATTTTTGGGTGAAAATATGAGGTTTTGAGAATTTGTGTTAAACTCCACTTTTAACATTGTTATTGACATCTGATTTAATGGAGACTTGGCCAGTTTACTGATACCATCATACTATGCGTATGGACTTTGACCTTATTGACACAAAGTGAGAAAGGCGAGATATATCCGCATAGTTCTTGTTTCTGTTTGTTTGCGGTGGCTATGCATATCTGAATTATCAATGTAACAATAATTAAAGACTGTAGAATAACGGCATTGTTATAATGATAATTAAAATGTAACTGATGAATGTATCTTGGTATTGCTGTACAGTGCACTTCTCTTTATATCATGTTGCATTGTCACACAAAAACATGACATTAAGAGCAATGTGACATAAGAGACATTAAACATGTTTTTCCACTAAATCTAGTGCATTTCCAATCACCATATTAACTAAATGTAAACTATTCAATGAATATATGAAGATATATCAATCTATAGATAACATTATTTCATAAAAAAACGACATTTTTTTGGTTATTTTTTTATTTTCTATGCAATATTTTGTGCAAGTATCTGAAATCAATGGAAATGACATAATTTTCTGGATATTTTGTGTGATTGGATTAAAAAACATGATATGAAGAGGAATTCACTTCAAAATACATGATATTAACAAAATAAAATTAATTGACTACCAGGTGTATTTAGAGGGAAAAATGGTGTTTGGGAAAACATGATATAAAGAGGAATGTGATATTAACAGGGATGTTATTACCTAAGTGGAATCCACTGTAAGTGTTAAGTTTAGGCAACTTATGATGTGAAATAAAATCGTTGTCATGCCAACTTGACTGTAAATCCTGACTGAATGTTGTTATGTCTACTAGGTCGACTTCTCCACCAATACGACGGAGTATGCTGATATGGGTACCGATGCTGACGAGGCATTTGAAAGTGTCCGGACTGCTGAGGCAGCCACCTCTATTACCAAAGACACAGGTATAGCAAAGCAAAACAAATATGTTAAATGTCTAATAGAATGTAGAGGCTTAACACAATGAGAAATATATAAAAAATTGAATGTACAACATTTAATATAGCGCCTTATCTATCTAACCTAAAGCTACTCTAAAACGCTTAACAGTACTGTACATAGATATACAATTTTATACAATCAATTCAATTAACATAATTATACAATTGTGAGGAGTTTCTAACTGCCTTAATTATCAGGTGCTTACTACTAGTTACTACTAGTTGCCACCTGGCTAATATCTCTCTATGTGTATTATGGCTGCATGTGTGCTGGGGATGTATTGTGTTCTGTTAGTAGTGCCACTGTGCTTCCAATGGTATCTTTTATAGTGCCACCTCACTTAAATGCTACAGCACAGGTACCTGAACACCCACCCCAGACCATGTCATACTCCACTTAGGTTATTGGAGTTGTATGGCCAGGAGAAAAACATTTTCCTATGTGGACGATTCCTTTGTGTGAACTTTTTACCGATCCACCTATAAATAATGTCAGTTTCAGTGCAATGTACTCATCACAAGATTTATCGCTTTGCACTTTTAAAGAATTATGACTCTGTGTTTTGGAAATGTTTTCTTCTGAACAAAAGAAAGGATTTTTTGAAAGCTGGTTCTATTTCAGTATACCATGAATTTTTGCTGCTGGTAAATTTTCAGCATTTTGCATTCCGTAATTAGGGCAAATTCACCAGCAAATATTCTTTAATAATGTAATTTACATATTCATTGTGAAAAAAAGAATTGATAATAGGTGGAAATAGATTTTACCATCAAAATGCAAAATCTTCCCATAGTTTACAGTATTTAATTACTTTACATTATCAGGTGTCGACCCTATACAAGAAGCTATCGTGGAATACAACCGCGCGCGACAGGGTACAGCTCTGCCTCCGGACATCTATCTGGGACTACGATTTGGGGATGGGGAGAACCAGCCCACGTCCGATGTGGCACCCGACGGCAAGCAGGTAGGAAAACAGACTTTCAGGCCTTCCAACGTTCTGTTACATGCTGTAAATGTTTTTGTTGAACATTATATACATTAATCTAAATATTGTGCAAGGATAGTAAATCTGTTTTGTTTTAAAGAGAATAGTTGATAACAGACTTGAAATAAGTATTTATTTATTAATGTTAAATTGGAGATATTCTTGATTAACACCTTTCTCCTTTCACCAAACAACAATGAGTTTTAAGAAATAATGGTTTCCCCTGCAGGGTAAGCCTAAAGGCCGTTCATACCTCAACGTGGTAGATCTGGATGCGGCTGCTGTGTTGAAAGATCTCCGAGCCATCAGGGATGAAGAGAAAGTTCAGGAAGATTTAAGCCTCCGTCCTACGTCTGAAACCCTTATGTCTGCCCGGGGTCACCAACAGGGTCAAGAGTTCACGAACCTTGAAACCTCCCTGAGGGACTCTCTGCAGCCTCGTGCCCCAGTGAGACCCTTCAGACAGGATGCTGTCACGGTCAGCATGTTCGAGCAACATGGTAGACCTACTGGAGAAAGGTAAGGCTTACATACAAAGATTATTTACTTTACGGCAAATAGTAAACAAGCTATTTCATCTGTTGGTCGGGATATGAGGGTACAGAGGGATGGGGGTCCTGTTGTAGGAGGAAACCTGAGTACCCAGAGAAAACCCTTGTAGTTGAGCAGGTGATACTTGTTTATGTCAAATTGGAGAAATAATTTCCGGCCATCTTTGTGAAAGGCAAGTGTGTTGTCAACTGCGCCAGCCATCCATTTTAGTCAGCTATGACACTGTAATGATCAGTCAAAGAGTATGTCTTATATCTTACTTGATCTTTATCAGTACAGCTCCACTGATGAGGCCCGTCCCGTGCGTGAACTTTTACGTTGTTGTAGATTTTACCTTGGGTTGATATTTTACCTTTCCGTTTGCAGGGTGTCTGTGGCTGTGATGCCTCGTGACAGTGTGGTGGATACACGGGCAGGGATAATCCAACGTCTCAGAGACATGAACAGCCAGGCTCTGGCCATTGACCAGATGTCCACCAAGATTGAACGAGAATTCCAGAGTACACACATGGTCAGTACGGCACAGCAGTATATATATAGAGAGTATTAGTTAATGAAACATACTTATATTGGGACACTCAAATTTATTGGCCCATAAACCCAATTTAAACAGATAAGCCCAATGATGAATTTCCTAGTTTTGCATTTAAATGTATGTAACACATTTAGACTTTCAAGCTGCTTGTTAAGAAAAAAAATGTGACTGCTTGGCATTAGTAACCATTCCGAGTTCTGACAGTTTTCATTTATGAATGAATATGTCACAAGTGAATAGGTCAAACTTTAACCTCAGTATGAAATGACAATGTCAAATACATCAGTTATTAGGTGTTGATGTTTGTATGTGTAGATATAATGATTAAATACATCAGGTATTAGGTGTTAAATTTTTGTATGTGTAGATATAATGATTAAATAATCTGTTATTAGGTGTTAAATGTTTGTAGTGTAGATATAATAATTATATAATCTGTACACACAGATACTGGACACTCTGGAGAACTTGGTGGAGGCCGAGGAGCCCCAGGATAGAGACCGCAGTCCTTCACCTTCAGGTAAAGTCAGTGCTAGATCTGGACCCGCCAGTGCCAGGAGTCGTAGTCCAGGACCGAAGGTATCCCACCGGTCACCAGACGCTACAGCACGCTCGGCCAGTCTTAGTCCCGGGCCTAAAATGTCCCACAGGTCACCGGAGACTACAGCTCGCTCAGCAAGGTCAACTGCTCGCTCAGCCAAGAGAAGTCAGCGAGGAGGAAGGTATGTATAAAACCATAAACATACTTAATTTGGTGCATTCAATTTTTAGCACATAACCAAATTTAAAGAGATAAGCACAATGTTGAATTGGCGTACCTGCTGTTGGACGTTTATCCATGTTTTCTTCCTTCATTCTCGCTTCCTCCTCTTCCTTCCTATGACAGTCTGTCAGTAGCAGTAATAGTTACAGCAGTCTACCCCTTGAACAGATCTTTGTTTCATTTAATTTTCAGTTATTTTGGATCATACAGTACAAAATAGGTCTTTTTCAGTATTCTGATTAAAATTTATGGCTCTCCATATGGATTAATGTATTGATACGTGACACGTATGTTTCCGCCTTGATTTTTGTGTCCAGCCCTGACCTGGTTGGTGTGTCGGGACTTTCTGGAATCAGTGACATCATCGGTGACATGGTGCAGCGTGGTGAAATCGACCTGGAGGATGCAGGCTACACACCCAAAGAGGCAGAAGAGTTCGCTAGGAAGGTCAAACTGAGGTAAGCTGATACTCTAGTAGGTCTGAACATTAAACTAGTGTTAAGTTATAGTTCAAGCTGAGAAAGCACCGAAGGTCATCCTGAATTAGACTATAAAGTCAAGATAACCTCAAAGGTCAATGTAAGATGACTTTGAAAGTCATACTGAGGAAGGTTTCAAGGTCAAAGTGACATGTGCTTGAAGAAAACTTTACAGTTTTTTCAAGTATCTCTGAAAAGATTCCACTTCTCTAGCATATTAAATGTGAAGAGCGGAATTCAATCTTGGTGAGAGAAGATATAGGAGGAAAGTTTGACTGGGCAGAAGTTTAACTGGATAAAATTTTGACTGGGCGGAAGTTTTACTGGGTGAGAGTTCGACTGGGCAGAAGTTTTACTGGTTGAAAGTTTTACTAGGTGAAAGTTTGACTGGGTGAAAGTTTGACTGGGCAGACTTTCGACTGGGCAGAAGTTTGACTGTGCAGAAGTTTGACTGGGCAGAAGTTTAACTGGGTGAAAGTTTGACTGGGCAGAAGTTTGACTTGGTGAAAGTTTGACTGGGCAGAAGTTTAACTGGGTGAAAATTTGACTGCGCAGAAGTTTAACTAGGTGAAAATTTGACTGGGCAGAAGTTTGACTTGGTGAAAGTTTGACTGGGCAGAAGTTTGACTGGGCAGAAGTTTGACTGGGTGAAAATTTGACTGCGCAGAAGTTTGACTGGGTGAAAGTTTGACTGGGTGAAAGTTTGACTGGGCAGAAGTTTGACTGGGCAGAAGTTTGACTGGGCAGAAGTTTGACTGGGCAGGAGTTTGACTGGGTGAAAGTTTGACTGGGCAGGAAGATTGACAGGGTGGAAGTTTGACTGGGCAGAAGATTGACTGGGTGGAAGTTTGACTGGGCAGAAGATTGACTGGGTGGAAGTTTGACTGGGCAGGAGATTGACTGGGTGGAAGTTTGACTGGGCAGGAGATTGACTGGGTGGAAGTTTGACTGGGCAGAAGATTGACTGGGTGAAAGTTTGACTGGGCAGAAGTTTGACTGAGTGAAAGTTTGACTGGGCAGAAGATTGACTGGGTGGAAGTTTGCCTGGGCAGAAGTAAGACTAAGTGGAAGTTTCTCAGTATAAAGTATCTTAAACACCCTAATAAGCCTGACATGAGTTGTTTTACTTTTTGATTGACAATACTATTACAGTGTGAGGAGTGGACGGTCTCCAGACAGGGAGCTGCTACAGAAAAGTCTGGAACTGCTGGAGAAGATGGGTGTCAAGGCAAAGACTGGAAAGGAAGAAGATGACGCTGAAAGGAAAGAAGAAATCAGGGCATGGATGAAGGACAAGCGATCTACCCGACAGGAAGAGTACTTACGCAAACTTGCAGAGTTGCGGGAACATGAACATAAGCCTTTCAAACCCAGCCAAGATACAAGCTTTAGGGTGAGTGTTTTAGTTCAGGTTTGTGGGGATTAACTTCGAGAGCATTCATGTGTTAATCCTAATCTTGGAGTTAAATTAAATTTCCCATAATATATGACTGTATTCTTCAGTTTCCATGCCTTACTTATAAGATGTGATTTGTCATACACAATTTTGATGTATTTTTTCTAGGGTCCTGCAAATGAATTGAAAAAGGACAGGAAGACTGCAGGAAAAGAAAACATGGACAGGCGTTTGGAGGACGCTCAGAGTCTTATAGCAGACATCATCACTGATAAGCCTAAACTGCCAAAACAAGTACCTTTGCGGGAGACAAGTCCCAAGCGAAGTCAAATATCCCAGGCAAGAATGGACTACAGTCCCCAACGCAATACTAGGACCATTTCTCCGCCGCAGTCAAGGAGACAGGCCAGTCCAAAACGACAGCCTGTCCAGCATTCTCCTGACCGCAGGGAGGCCAGTCCCAAGAGACAGACCGTTACTATAGCAACAGACCTGCCCACGGAATACAGACCAGGAGTAACACAGAGTAGTCGACGGGTAGCACATGATGACCTTCCAGCCAATCCTGTCAAGAGGCAGGGTATCATGAAACCTACCCGAGACTATAGTCCTCCTGAGGTCACTAAAGGTCACCCAGGAGTCCCCAGACTGCAGTTGATAGATTCTGGAGAAATTCTACATAAATCCATGGAAACTACAGGCGGTGAGTCACTTGCATGAAAATATTTTGTGAAAATGCTCGATTTTTTTTTTAATTTCTTGGAGTGTTCTTGCTGTTATGATTTGATATTGTTTACAGTATACCATGTACTTATCAATGTCTCATTTTGTGGTCATAGTTAAAATTGATGTTTACTTGCTTCTGTAGTATAATTAAGTACAAGTATATGTACTAGATTATATTAGACACACACAAACATCTTAAATTAAGGATCTCATCTGTAAATGTAATGGTGTTCATTAAACTATTAGATTTAGCAGAGGTTACCTATTGTGGGATTAATTAAACAGCACTGTTGCATTGTATTATATACTCCTGTTGTTTTAGTACTATCTGTCAACTTTTATAGAAAATGAAAGATCCTTATACTCAGGCACTCATGTTTTCAGGCGAAATATCGGCCTACGCTAAGGCTGTTGAGGCAATGGAGGTGACAAAGAGCGATGACATGTTTATGTCGGAGCGCTTCATACCATCGCCAGACCCAGAGCCTCGTAAGTACAAACAAAAGCCGTTCCACCAGATGGTGAGAGTCCAGAGGCCGGAGATGACCAGGAAGTATCGCCAGTCCAAGGTCGCACCTGTTGTCACGGAGGAGGACATCAGAGATTACCATGACGACGACCAAACCACAGCCAGGTCTTCCAGGGAACTGACAAATGAGGAAAAACAGAAAATTTATGGTGAGTTAGCTATTTCTTGCTCCTCACTGTTGTTAGTATATCTCTGCAAATCAGTTTGACTGTTACCTGTCCTCCAAGAATTAAATTCTCACTTGGTGTTGATTTGGCCCTTTACATTTAATTGCTCTGTTTATTTTGCTATTAACAGTATCCAATTTAATAAAACAAATTGTGTAATATGCAATGATGATAATTTTGAGCAATGTTTGATTTACAGGAATCTATTAAACAGATTCTAATATGTGGGTTTTACATAGATGTATTGGTTTGGGTGAAGCTTGAATTTATTGTTGTATTTTCTGTAGGTTCTAAGAGATTGCCTGCTCCCAGTCGAATTCCCGTTGCCTCTCCGAGGACAGTGAAGACCTACACAGAACGATTACAGGAGATGAAGTCCAAACAGCCCGCCTTCACGCAGCCCATTATGCCTCGCTCTCACAGGCCTGGCGGAGGCTCAGGTAAATCAGTTGCCAGGGCAACTATTAGAACCATTATTCAAAAACATTTTGGTTTTGACATGCCATGTAAACTTTTCTTTGGAATATAAATTGTTCTGCTATGTCTTAATTGGTTTACACCATATATATAAGTAAAAAATTATCAAGTGTTTTGAAAGGTATATACATGTAAAGGAAAGTGCTGTAGCCTTTTCAAAAATTTCTCCCAAAATTTTATGCTTGGGTACATTTGTTTATCAATAGGAAACTGAATATTTTGTCTGACAAGAGCTAGAGAAACTTATGTGGACATGTACATTGATGTATATGCTTCCTATTACAGCTTGTTAGGAGTCATTATACGGTCGTCAGGATTTACTGATGTTGTATCATATCAGTAAAACACATTCTTTACAGCATGTTTCACAGCACTCAACGAACAAAATGGAAATTATCAAAAAATTGAAAATGTTCCTGTACAAAACCTTTCGGATAAGTTGCACATTTTGATGTTAATACTGTTGTGTTACAGTGCGGAGTTCCCAGATCACAACTGTGTCACGGAGGAGGACAGGGCCGCCACACAAACCACTCAGCTACGTGGAACGGCTACAGAAACTCAGTGAGGGTACCCACAAACCCAGAGGTAAGGGTCTGTCTGTCTGGTGTTTGTAAAGCATTAGATCCTACATACCATCAAACCCTGATAGGGATCAGGTATTGGTGTAAAGCATAACTGATCGTAGTTACATGTGGATTGGTCCAGCAGCGCTAACACTGATGTTCCATTAATGTGGCTGGGTACTATTGATGTTCTTAAGAGATGAAGCAAGTTGACAAAGATGAACGTTATACAGTTGTGAAGTTTACACAGTACCGATATTCAACAAAACTTTGACCAATTACTGTGAAGTTAGATTAAAGATCGCCGATATCGAACAATTTTATAACAAGACATCATATTGAAAATAAGGTTTTATAAACTGAAAGAAATTTGAAAAAACTAGCCAGATTTACACTCTCTTAAGAGGGATGCCCTGTAAACGGGACAAGAAGAATAAATTATGTATACTATCGCAGTAGCCAACTTGCAGATACCTCACTTCATAACTAATAATAGTACCCTCACAAATAAGTAGCTACACCGTTGTTTACCCTCCAATGTCTCCTCTAGCTGCCACCGGCCGGGTGAAGACAGCTACGTTTATGAGGTCACACAAGCCGATCCACAGACCACAGACGTATGCGGAACAGCTCCAGTCCCTACAGCCTAAGCCAGGTATTGCTCATCTACTTTTTATTTTCCGTTCATTGTTGTTTGTAAAAGCTTTCTAATTGGCTAGACATGTAAAACTTTCAAAAATTCACTTTCCAAATGCTTATATAAGAAACTGTTTTGTTTTTTGGCAGTAGTAATTACTGCCCAAAATAAAACAGTTTCTAATAGTTATAAACTTTTGGAAAGTGAACTTTTCAGATTAAATAAGTCCAAATTTTGCTGCAGTTATAACTTCATCTTTTTGTTTTCCTTAATGAGGTCAGGTTTATTTTGAATCAAATTATTAGAACACAATGTACGGCTTACAGTAATCATGTGTGAATGGCACACCTAATACTAGAAAAATAGGGATTTTATTGGTGAAAGGGTATTATTAGGTCAAAGTTTTCTGGTGTATAGGAAAGTTATAATTCTACTTCTACATACATATATATCACTGGCATTTTACAAAATAGCGATAAAATACGGATTTTCCGTTTTAGTTCTGATGTCAACCTTTCCTTCACTAATTCAGCCATCTTCACTACAAGTCAGTTCATCTTAACAGGCTTTAAGTAGACTTCTGGTAATTTTTGAACTAGAACATCATCTGACTCTTTGATACATTTCGTCTGTCTGTAATTCAGCCACAGAAGCATGTTTGATCCAGATATTACCACCTGTATTGAGGTGATGTACTGACAATATATATCCTCTAACTACAAACATGATAGGTCCAGATATTACCGTCTGTATTGAGGTGATGTACTGACAATATATATCCTCTAACTACAAACATGTTAGGTCCAGATATTACCGTCTGTATTGAGGTGATGTACTGACAATATATATCCTCTAACTACAAACATGTTAGGTCCAGATGTTACTCTGTATTGAGGCGATGTACTGACAATATATATCCTTGAACTACTTACAGTTAAGAAGGTAGCACCAGCGCGAGGACAGCCCCGAATGCGCCCCTACGCCGACCCGTACAGAACAGGAGCACCTGATGAGGGAGACTCCGTCATCAGCGACTGGTCCATGGATGATGATGTCAAACGTTTGCTGTACGAGGATGATGCTAGCTCAGCGGTAAGCTTATTATAAAATCATTTGAGTGGTAAATCTCTAACACTTGGTTATCCATAAACTACAGAAATGTCAGTACATTGGTATAAAGTTTATAAAATTATAGCTTAACCTTTTGTCCTGTCCTCCATTTATTACAGAATAGATAAACTAGTTATTGTGTGTCTGCAGGAAACAGTTTTGACTAGATTGTCAAACTAAATAGAAAATTTTTAATTGAAAGGCAAAAGCAACTTGTGTGAATCAAGTTTGGGCCGTTTCAGAATTAACCATATGGGAGGGGCAGGGGCAGGAGGCACTTTTTCAGAGACTCCACCATCCATCAAATATTGAAAATGATTTTATATAAGGAATGGTGAGCAGATCTGGTTACTACAGTTGCCTCCCACCTCCCCTGTATGATTATTTAATTATTAATTTTTATTACGACTAAAGATAATTTTTTTTCTCCTCTACCAGATGCCTGGTCAGTCTGTTGACCATCCGATGTCACGAATGTCCGGTATGGACTATCCGATGTCCGAAGGCGTGTCCGACTACTATGATGTGATTATGGACAGTAATGAGTATGTCGAGTCTGTAGACATTGACGAAATCAACAAGATCGCCTACGCTGCATCCGTGAGCTCCGGCAGTGTCATGAGTGTCATTGACTGGGACGCTATTGATAACCTTATCTCGGACGTTAAGTAGAGAAAGTGATAAGCTGGACATTGATAACCTCATCTCGGACATCAAGTAGAGAAAGTGATAAAACCGGCCATTGATTATGTCATCTCGAATGTCAAGTAGAGAAAATGATAAACTGTCCCAGAATTCTAATCTCAGCTGTTAAAGGAAACCAGAGAGAGATCAAACTTAAATATGAGGTGAAAACAGAAATTGTGAATCTCAACAGAGATTTTCATGTATTGAGTGAAACAATACATCACATTAACTCAAGTGGTTACAGAACTGGTACTCACAAAGGAATTTCATGAAATTGATTAATATCTAACTTTTTAAAGATAAAGTTGAAATTTCCATGAAAATTAATAATTGTGCACATAAAATTCAATAATTTTATGTGACATATTCTTGAGGAATAAGTGGGGACCTTTTTTATGTCCATCATCAACAAACATTGGTTTTTACCCTGAGGCATATTATTCAAATTATACAATATGTTGTGAAAATTATTTCAAACTATACTGCCTTTATATGTCTGGAATAGCCCTAACAGTACTATGGGTAAGATCAATATACCACAATGATAGTGTCCTTGATTTATGTCTGTGATATGTACTTACAAGGGAAGTATTGGTGTCAGTGACACTGTGTGGTATGTACTTAAGGCAGCCTTGCATGTGACAGAGAACGGACATGGCGTCCTTTGTGTTTAGTCAGTGAGGTAATTCCACATATTCCTCAAACTTCATACCGTGCTAGGTTATGGCATAAACTATCTGTGATATCTAAGATAAAGTAAATATATCAAACTGTAATTATAAATGTGTATGATCAAATGTGTAGTTATGTTTGTGTCCCAATTATTGACAGTAGATCTTCGGGGCCATGCTAGTGAATCACTATTCCATAAAGATGTAGAGTGTACGATACAGACAGTCTGCAGAGTAAGAGTTACCTCTAACAATAAATTCTGTTTGTCTATGTATTTTCATCCTTAACTCGTTCACCCCTGATATTTTACAATGAACTATTCCAACCTTTGAAATGAAAGAATTAAAACATCTTTACATGTGAATAAGGTAATGAAAGCTTTAGAATTGAATGTTCTTTTGATTTGTCTGTATGTAAAATCATTTATGTGTACTGTGTATTATTAATATTATAGCTCTAGAATCCGTCCTTGTTTTTTATATTTATTGTTTTATTGTTTCGGAGGTAGATTATGTTGTTGTTTTGATGTTTATTTCTGTTTTAGGGTCTTAGTGTATAAGGGAGATATTCCATCCAGCTTGTTTGATTGAAGAGTTTCTATTACATCAATCATGCTGGAATAATTACATTTCATATATATGTATTACGCAAGAAATTTAAGTTTACTTGTGTTTATTAAATTTCTATTTTATTTATTTATCTGAGAATAAAAAAAATGGTAATAAAATATATTCTGTTGTATTAGTCTTTTTTTAAATTGGTCTTAAACTGGTCCACCTGAATCAACCTGGAGCCTTTAAACAAACCCACACAGTGACCAAAGAATCCACATGGTCCCTGTTGACAGACCCACACAGTGACCAAAGAATCCACCAGGTCCCTGTAGACAGACCCACACAGTGACCAAAGAATCCAACTGGTTCCTGTAGACAAACCCACACAGTGACCACAGAATCCACCATGTCCCTGTAGACAGACCCACACAGTGACCTGGTCCCCGTAGACAAACCCACACAGTGACCAATGAATCCACCAGGTCCCCATAGACAGACCCACAGAGTGACCAAAGAATCCACCAGGTCCCTGTAGACAGACCCACACAGTGACCAAAGAATCCACCTGGTCCCTGTAGACAGACCCACACAGTGACCAAAGAATCCACCAGGTCCCCGTAGACAGACCCACACAGTGACCAAAGAATCCACCAGGTCCCTGTAGACAGACCCACACAGTGACCAAAGAATCCACCTGGTCCCTGTAGACAGACCCACACAGTGACCAAAGAATCCACCTGGTCCCTGTAGACAGACCCACACAGTGACCAAAGAATCCACCAGGTCCCCGTAGACAGACCCACACAGTGACCAAAGAATCCACCAGGTCCCTGTAGACAGACCCACACAGTGACCAAAGAATCCACCTGGTCCCTGTAGACAGACCCACACAGTGACCTGGTCCCTGTAGACAGACCCACACAGTGACCAAAGAATCCACCAGGTCTCTGTAGACAGACCCACACAGTGACCAAAGAATCCACCAGGTCCCTGTAGACAGACCCACACAGTGACCAAAGAATCAACCAGGTCCCTGTAGACAGACCCACACAGTGACCTGGTCCCTGTAGACAAACCCACACAGTTACCAATGAATCCACCAGGTCCCCGTAGACAGACCCACACATTGACCTGGTCCCCGTAGACGAACCCACACAGTGACCAAAGAATCCACCTGGTCCCTGTAGAGAAATCCACACAGTGACCAAAGAATCCACCTGGTCCCCCTAGACAAACCCACACAGTGACCAAAGAATCCAACAGGTTCCTGTAGACAAACCCACACAGTGACCACAGAATCCACCAGGTCCCTGTAGACAGACCCACACAGTGACCTGGTCCCCGTAGACAAACCCACACAGTGACCAATGAATCCACCAGGTCCCCGTAGACAGACCCACACAGTTATCAAAGAATCCACCAGGTCCCTGTAGACAGACCCACACAGTGACAAAAGAATCCACCAGGTCCCTGTAGACAGACCCACACAGTGACCTGGTCCCTGTAGACAAACCCACACAGTTACCAATGAATCCACCAGGTCCCCGTAGACAGACCCACACAGTGACCTGGTCCCCGTAGACGAACCCACACAGTGACCAAAGAATCCACCTGGTCCCTGTAGAGAAATCCACACAGTGACCAAAGAATCCACCTGGTCCCCCTAGACAAACCCACACAGTGACCAAAGAATCCAACAGGTCCCCGTAGACAGACCCACACAGTGACCAAAGAATCCACCAGGTCCCTGTAGACAGACCAACACAGTGACCACAGAATCAACCTGGTCCCTGTAGACAGACCCACACAGTGACCAAAGAACCCACCTGGTCCCTGTAGACAGACCCACACAGTGACCTGGTCCCTGTAGACAAACCCACACAGTTACCAATGAATCCACCAGGTCCCCGTAGACAGACCCACACAGTGACCTGGTCCCCGTAGACGAACCCACACAGTGACCAAAGAATCCACCTGGTCCCTGTAGAGAAATCCACACATTGACCAAAGAATCCACCTGGTCCCCCTAGACAAACCCACACAGTGACCAAAGAATCCAACAGGTCCCCGTAGACAGACCCACACAGTGACCAAAGAATCCACCAGGTCCCTGTAGACAGACCAACACAGTGACCACAGAATCAACCTGGTTCCTGTAGACAGACCCACACAGTGACCTGGTCCCTGTAGACAGACCCACACAGTGACCAAAAAACCCACCTGGTCCCTGTAGACAGACCCACACAGTGACCAAAGAATCCACCTGGTCCCTGTAGAGAAATCCACACAGTGACCAAAGAATCCACCTGGTCCCCCTAGACAAACCCACACAGTGACCAAAGAATCCAACAGGTCCCCGTAGACAGACCCACACAGTGACCAAAGAATCCACCAGGTCCCTGTAGACAGACCAACACAGTGACCACAGAATCAACCTGGTTCCTGTAGACAGACCCACACAGTGACCAAAAAACCCACCTGGTCCCTGTAGACAGACCCACACAGTGACCAAAGAACCCACCTGGTCCCTGTAGACAGACCCACACAGTGAACAAAGAATCCACCTGGTTCCTGTAGACAAACCCACACAGTGACCAAAGAATCCACCAGGTCCCCGTAGACAGACCCACACAGTGACCAAAGAATCCACCAGTTCCGTGTAGACAGACCCACACAGTGACCTGGTCCCCGTAGACAAACCCACACAGTGACCAATGAATCCACCAGGTCCCCGTAGACAAACCCACACAGTGACCAATGAATCCACCTGGTTACTGTAGACAGACCCACACAGTGACCAAAAAACCCACCTGGTCCCTGTAGACAGACCCACACAGTGAACAAAGAACCCACCTTGTCCCTGTAGACAGACCCACACAGTGACCAATGAATCCACCTGGTCCCTGTAGACAGACCCACACAGTGAGCAAAGAACCCACCTGGTCCCTGTAGACAGACCCACACAGTGACCAATGAATCCACCTGGTCCCCCTAGACAAACCCACACAGTGACCAAAGAATCCAACAGGTCCCCGTAGACAGACCCACACAGTGACCAAAGAATCCACCAGGTCCCTGTAGACAGACCAACACAGTGACCACAGAATCAACCTGGTTCCTGTAGACAGACCCACACAGTGACCAAAAAACCCACCTGGTCCCTGTAGACAGACCCACACAGTGACCAAAGAACCCACCTGGTCCCTGTAGACAGACCCACACAGTGAACAAAGAATCCACCTGGTTCCTGTAGACAAACCCACACAGTGACCAAAGAATCCACCAGGTCCCCGTAGACAGACCCACACAGTGACCAAAGAATCCACCAGTTCCGTGTAGACAGACCCACACAGTGACCTGGTCCCCGTAGACAAACCCACACAGTGACCAATGAATCCACCAGGTCCCCGTAGACAAACCCACACAGTGACCAATGAATCCACCTGGTTACTGTAGACAGACCCACACAGTGACCAAAAAACCCACCTGGTCCCTGTAGACAGACCCACACAGTGAACAAAGAACCCACCTTGTCCCTGTAGACAGACCCACACAGTGACCAATGAATCCACCTGGTCCCTGTAGACAGACCCACACAGTGAGCAAAGAACCCACCTGGTCCCTGTAGACAGACCCACACAGTGACCAATGAATCCACCTGGTTCCTGTAGACAGACCCACACAGTGACCTGGTCCCTGTAGACAGACCCACACAGTGACCTTGTCCCTGTAGAGAGACCCACACAGTGACCAAAAAACCCACCTGGTCCCTGTAGACAGACCCACACAGTGACCAAAAAACCCACCTGGTCCCTGTAGACAGACCCACACAGTGACCAAAGAACCCACCTGGTCCCTGTAGACAGACCCACACAGTGACCTGGTCCCCGTAGACGAACCCACACAGTGACCAAAGAATCCACCTGGTCCCTGTAGAGAAATCCACACAGTGACCAAAGAATCCACCTGGTCCCCCTAGACAAACCCACACAGTGACCAAAGAATCCACCAGGTCCCCGTAGACAGACCCACACAGTGACCAAAGAATCCACCAGGTCCCTGTAGACAGACCAACACAGTGACCACAGAATCAACCTGGTTCCTGTAGACAGACCCACACAGTGACCTGGTCCCTGTAGACAGACCCACACAGTGACCAAAGAACCCACCTGGTCCCTGTAGACAGACCCACACAGTGACCTGGTCCCTGTAGACAAACCCACACAGTTACCAATGAATCCACCAGGTCCCCGTAGACAGACCCACACAGTGACCTGGTCCCCGTAGACGAACCCACACAGTGACCAAAGAATCCACCTGGTCCCTGTAGAGAAATCCACACAGTGACCAAAGAATCCACCTGGTCCCCCTAGACAAACCCACACAGTGACCAAAGAATCCAACAGGTCCCCGTAGACAGACCCACACAGTGACCAAAGAATCCACCAGGTCCCTGTAGACAGACCAACACAGTGACCACAGAATCAACCTGGTTCCTGTAGACAGACCCACACAGTGACCTGGTCCCTGTAGACAGACCCACACAGTGACCAAAAAACCCACCTGGTCCCTGTAGACAGACCCACACAGTGACCAAAGAACCCACCTGGTCCCTGTAGACAGACCCACACAGTGAACAAAGAATCCACCTGGTTCCTGTAGACAAACCCACACAGTGACCAAAGAATCCACCAGGTCCCCGTAGACAGACCCACACAGTGACCAAAGAAACCACCAGTTCCGTGTAGACAGACCCACACAGTGACCTGGTCCCCGTAGACAAACCCACACAGTGACCAATGAATCCACCAGGTCCCCGTATACAAACCCACACAGTGGCCAATGAATCCACCTGGTTACTGTAGACAGACCCACACAGTGACCAAAAAACCCACCTGGTCCCTGTAGACAAACCCACACAGTGACCAAAGAATCCACCTGGTCCCTGTAGAGAAATCCACACAGTGACCAAAGAATCCACCTGGTCCCCCTAGACAAACCCACACAGTGACCAAAGAATCCACCAGGTCCCCGTAGACAGACCCACACAGTGACCAAAGAATCCACCAGGTCCCTGTAGACAGACCAACACAGTGACCACAGAATCAACCTGGTTCCTGTAGACAGACCCACACAGTGACCAAAAAACCCACCTGGTCCCTGTAGACAGACCCACACAGTGACCAAAGAACCCACCTGGTCCCTGTAGACAGACCCACACAGTGAACAAAGAATCCACCTGGTTCCTGTAGACAAACCCACACAGTGACCAAAGAATCCACCAGGTCCCCGTAGACAGACCCACACAGTGACCAAAGAATCCACCAGTTCCGTGTAGACAGACCCACACAGTGACCTGGTTCCCGTAGACAAACCCACACAGTGACCAATGAATCCACCAGGTCCCCGTAGACAAACCCACACAGTGACCAAAGAATCCACCAGGTCCCTGTAGACAGACCAACACAGTGACCACAGAATCAACCTGGTCCCTGTAGACAGACCCACACAGTGACCAAAGAACCCACCTGGTCCCTGTAGACAGACCCACACAGTGACCTGGTCCCTGTAGACAAACCCACACAGTTACCAATGAATCCACCAGGTCCCCGTAGACAGACCCACACAGTGACCTGGTCCCCGTAGACGAACCCACACAGTGACCAAAGAATCCAACTGGTCCCTGTAGAGAAATCCACACATTGACCAAAGAATCCACCTGGTCCCCCTAGACAAACCCACACAGTGACCAAAGAATCCAACAGGTCCCCGTAGACAGACCCACACAGTGACCAAAGAATCCACCAGGTCCCTGTAGACAGACCAACACAGTGACCACAGAATCAACCTGGTTCCTGTAGACAGACCCACACAGTGACCTGGTCCCTGTAGACAGACCCACACAGTGACCAAAAAACCCACCTGGTCCCTGTAGACAGACCCACACAGTGACCAAAGAATCCACCTGGTCCCTGTAGAGAAATCCACACAGTGACCAAAGAATCCACCTGGTCCCCCTAGACAAACCCACACAGTGACCAAAGAATCCAACAGGTCCCCGTAGACAGACCCACACAGTGACCAAAGAATCCACCAGGTCCCTGTAGACAGACCAACACAGTGACCACAGAATCAACCTGGTTCCTGTAGACAGACCCACACAGTGACCAAAAAACCCACCTGGTCCCTGTAGACAGACCCACACAGTGACCAAAGAACCCACCTGGTCCCTGTAGACAGACCCACACAGTGAACAAAGAATCCACCTGGTTCCTGTAGACAAACCCACACAGTGACCAAAGAATCCACCAGGTCCCCGTAGACAGACCCACACAGTGACCAAAGAATCCACCAGTTCCGTGTAGACAGACCCACACAGTGACCTGGTCCCCGTAGACAAACCCACACAGTGACCAATGAATCCACCAGGTCCCCGTAGACAAACCCACACAGTGACCAATGAATCCACCTGGTTACTGTAGACAGACCCACACAGTGACCAAAAAACCCACCTGGTCCCTGTAGACAGACCCACACAGTGAACAAAGAACCCACCTTGTCCCTGTAGACAGACCCACACAGTGACCAATGAATCCACCTGGTCCCTGTAGACAGACCCACACAGTGAGCAAAGAACCCACCTGGTCCCTGTAGACAGACCCACACAGTGACCAATGAATCCACCTGGTCCCCCTAGACAAACCCACACAGTGACCAAAGAATCCAACAGGTCCCCGTAGACAGACCCACACAGTGACCAAAGAATCCACCAGGTCCCTGTAGACAGACCAACACAGTGACCACAGAATCAACCTGGTTCCTGTAGACAGACCCACACAGTGACCAAAAAACCCACCTGGTCCCTGTAGACAGACCCACACAGTGACCAAAGAACCCACCTGGTCCCTGTAGACAGACCCACACAGTGAACAAAGAATCCACCTGGTTCCTGTAGACAAACCCACACAGTGACCAAAGAATCCACCAGGTCCCCGTAGACAGACCCACACAGTGACCAAAGAATCCACCAGTTCCGTGTAGACAGACCCACACAGTGACCTGGTCCCCGTAGACAAACCCACACAGTGACCAATGAATCCACCAGGTCCCCGTAGACAAACCCACACAGTGACCAATGAATCCACCTGGTTACTGTAGACAGACCCACACAGTGACCAAAAAACCCACCTGGTCCCTGTAGACAGACCCACACAGTGAACAAAGAACCCACCTTGTCCCTGTAGACAGACCCACACAGTGACCAATGAATCCACCTGGTCCCTGTAGACAGACCCACACAGTGAGCAAAGAACCCACCTGGTCCCTGTAGACAGACCCACACAGTGACCAATGAATCCACCTGGTTCCTGTAGACAGACCCACACAGTGACCTGGTCCCTGTAGACAGACCCACACAGTGACCTTGTCCCTGTAGAGAGACCCACACAGTGACCAAAAAACCCACCTGGTCCCTGTAGACAGACCCACACAGTGACCAAAAAACCCACCTGGTCCCTGTAGACAGACCCACACAGTGACCAAAGAACCCACCTGGTCCCTGTAGACAGACCCACACAGTGACCTGGTCCCCGTAGACGAACCCACACAGTGACCAAAGAATCCACCTGGTCCCTGTAGAGAAATCCACACAGTGACCAAAGAATCCACCTGGTCCCCCTAGACAAACCCACACAGTGACCAAAGAATCCACCAGGTCCCCGTAGACAGACCCACACAGTGACCAAAGAATCCACCAGGTCCCTGTAGACAGACCAACACAGTGACCACAGAATCAACCTGGTTCCTGTAGACAGACCCACACAGTGACCTGGTCCCTGTAGACAGACCCACACAGTGACCAAAGAACCCACCTGGTCCCTGTAGACAGACCCACACAGTGACCTGGTCCCTGTAGACAAACCCACACAGTTACCAATGAATCCACCAGGTCCCCGTAGACAGACCCACACAGTGACCTGGTCCCCGTAGACGAACCCACACAGTGACCAAAGAATCCACCTGGTCCCTGTAGAGAAATCCACACAGTGACCAAAGAATCCACCTGGTCCCCCTAGACAAACCCACACAGTGACCAAAGAATCCAACAGGTCCCCGTAGACAGACCCACACAGTGACCAAAGAATCCACCAGGTCCCTGTAGACAGACCAACACAGTGACCACAGAATCAACCTGGTTCCTGTAGACAGACCCACACAGTGACCTGGTCCCTGTAGACAGACCCACACAGTGACCAAAAAACCCACCTGGTCCCTGTAGACAGACCCACACAGTGACCAAAGAACCCACCTGGTCCCTGTAGACAGACCCACACAGTGAACAAAGAATCCACCTGGTTCCTGTAGACAAACCCACACAGTGACCAAAGAATCCACCAGGTCCCCGTAGACAGACCCACACAGTGACCAAAGAAACCACCAGTTCCGTGTAGACAGACCCACACAGTGACCTGGTCCCCGTAGACAAACCCACACAGTGACCAATGAATCCACCAGGTCCCCGTATACAAACCCACACAGTGGCCAATGAATCCACCTGGTTACTGTAGACAGACCCACACAGTGACCAAAAAACCCACCTGGTCCCTGTAGACAAACCCACACAGTGACCAAAGAATCCACCTGGTCCCTGTAGAGAAATCCACACAGTGACCAAAGAATCCACCTGGTCCCCCTAGACAAACCCACACAGTGACCAAAGAATCCACCAGGTCCCCGTAGACAGACCCACACAGTGACCAAAGAATCCACCAGGTCCCTGTAGACAGACCAACACAGTGACCACAGAATCAACCTGGTTCCTGTAGACAGACCCACACAGTGACCAAAAAACCCACCTGGTCCCTGTAGACAGACCCACACAGTGACCAAAGAACCCACCTGGTCCCTGTAGACAGACCCACACAGTGAACAAAGAATCCACCTGGTTCCTGTAGACAAACCCACACAGTGACCAAAGAATCCACCAGGTCCCCGTAGACAGACCCACACAGTGACCAAAGAATCCACCAGTTCCGTGTAGACAGACCCACACAGTGACCTGGTTCCCGTAGACAAACCCACACAGTGACCAATGAATCCACCAGGTCCCCGTAGACAAACCCACACAGTGACCAATGAATCCACCTGGTTACTGTAGACAGACCCACACAGTGACCAAAAAACCCACCTGGTCCCTGTAGACAGACCCACACAGTGAACAAAGAACCCACCTTGTCCCTGTAGACAGACCCACACAGTGACCAATGAATCCACCTGGTCCCTGTAGACAGACCCACACAGTGAGCAAAGAACCCACCTGGTCCCTGTAGACAGACCCACACAGTGACCAATGAATCCACCTGGTTCCTGTATACAGACCCACACAGTGACCTGGTCCCTGTAGACAGACCCACACAGTGACCTTGTCCCTGTAGAGAGACCCACACAGTGACCAAAAAACCCACCTGGTCCCTGTAGACAGACCCACACAGTGACCAAAAAACCCACCTGGTCCCTGTAGACAGACCCACACAGTGACCAAAGAACCCACCTGGTTCCTGTAGACAGACCCACACAGTGACCTGGTCCCTGTAGACAAACCCACACAGTTACCAATGAATCCACCAGGTCCCCGTAGACAGACCCACACAGTGACCTGGTCCCCGTAGACGAACCCACACAGTGACCAAAGAATCCACCTGGTCCCTGTAGAGAAATCCACACAGTGACCAAAGAATCCACCTGGTCCCCCTAGACAAACCCACACAGTGACCAAAGAATCCACCAGGTCCCCGTAGACAGACCCACACAGTGACCAAAGAATCCACCAGGTCCCTGTAGACAGACCAACACAGTGACCACAGAATCAACCTGGTTCCTGTAGACAGACCCACACAGTGACCTGGTCCCTGTAGACAGACCCACACAGTGACCAAAGAACCCACCTGGTCCCTGTAGACAGACCCACACAGTGACCTGGTCCCTGTAGACAAACCCACACAGTTACCAATGAATCCACCAGGTCCCCGTAGACAGACCCACACAGTGACCTGGTCCCCGTAGACGAACCCACACAGTGACCAAAGAATCCACCTGGTCCCTGTAGAGAAATCCACACAGTGACCAAAGAATCCACCTGGTCCCCCTAGACAAACCCACACAGTGACCAAAGAATCCAACAGGTCCCCGTAGACAGACCCACACAGTGACCAAAGAATCCACCAGGTCCCTGTAGACAGACCAACACAGTGACCACAGAATCAACCTGGTTCCTGTAGACAGACCCACACAGTGACCTGGTCCCTGTAGACAGACCCACACAGTGACCAAAGAACCCACCTGGTCCCTGTAGACAGACCCACACAGTGACCAAAGAATCCACCTGGTTCCTGTAGACAAACCCACACAGTGACCAAAGAATCCACCAGGTCCCCGTAGACAGACCCACACAGTGACCAAAGAATCCACCAGTTCCGTGTAGACAGACCCACACAGTGACCTGGTCCCCGTAGACAAACCCACACAGTGACCAATGAATCCATCAGGTCCCCGTATACAAACCCACACAGTGGCCAATGAATCCACCTGGTAACTGTAGACAGACCCACACAGTGACCAAAAAACCCACCTGGTCCCTGTAGACAAACCCACACAGTGACCAAAGAATCCACCTGGTCCCTGTAGAGAAATCCACACAGTGACCAAAGAATCCACCTGGTCCCCCTAGACAAACCCACACAGTGACCAAAGAATCCACCAGGTCCCCGTAGACAGACCCACACAGTGACCAAAGAATCCACCAGGTCCCTGTAGACAGACCAACACAGTGACCACAGAATCAACCTGGTTCCTGTAGACAGACCCACACAGTGACCAAAAAACCCACCTGGTCCCTGTAGACAGACCCACACAGTGACCAAAGAACCCACCTGGTCCCTGTAGACAGACCCACACAGTGAACAAAGAATCCACCTGGTTCCTGTAGACAAACCCACACAGTGACCAAAGAATCCACCAGGTCCCCGTAGACAGACCCACACAGTGACCAAAGAATCCACCAGGTCCCTGTAGACAGACCAACACAGTGACCACAGAATCAACCTGGTTCCTGTAGACAGACCCACACAGTGACCAAAAAACCCACCTGGTCCCTGTAGACAGACCCACACAGTGACCAAAGAACCCACCTGGTCCCTGTAGACAGACCCACACAGTGAACAAAGAATCCACCTGGTTCCTGTAGACAAACCCACACAGTGACCAAAGAATCCACCAGTTCCGTGTAGACAGACCCACACAGTGACCTGGTTCCCGTAGACAAACCCACACAGTGACCAATGAATCCACCAGGTCCCCGTAGACAAACCCACACAGTGACCAATGAATCCACCTGGTTACTGTAGACAGACCCACACAGTGACCAAAAATCCCACCTGGTCCCTGTAGACAGACCCACACAGTGAACAAAGAACCCACCTTGTCCCTGTAGACAGACCCACACAGTGACCAATGAATCCACCTGGTCCCTGTAGACAGACCCACACAGTGAGCAAAGAACCCACCTGGTCCCTGTAGACAGACCCACACAGTGACCAATGAATCCACCTGGTTCCTGTAGACAGACCCACACAGTGACCTGGTCCCTGTAGACAGACCCACACAGTGACCTTGTCCCTGTAGAGAGACCCACACAGTGACCAAAAAACCCACCTGGCCCCTGTAGACAGACCCACACAGTGACCAAAAAACCCACCTGGTCCCTGTAGACAGACCCACACAGTGACCAAAGAACCCACCTGGTTCCTGTAGACAGACCCACACAGTGACCTGGTCCCTGTAGACAAACCCACACAGTTACCAATGAATCCACCAGGTCCCCGTAGACAGACCCACACAGTGACCTGGTCCCCGTAGACGAACCCACACAGTGACCAAAGAATCCACCTGGCCCCTGTAGAGAAATCCACACAGTGACCAAAGAATCCACCTGGTCCCCCTAGACAAACCCACACAGTGACCAAAGAATCCACCAGGTCCCCGTAGACAGACCCACACAGTGACCAAAGAATCCACCAGGTCCCTGTAGACAGACCAACACAGTGACCACAGAATCAACCTGGTTCCTGTAGACAGACCCACACAGTGACCTGGTCCCTGTAGACAGACCCACACAGTGACCAAAGAACCCACCTGGTCCCTGTAGACAGACCCACACAGTGACCAAAGAACCCACCTGGTCCCTGTAGACAGACCCACACAGTGAACAAAGAATCCACCTGGTTCCTGTAGACAAACCCACACAGTGACCAAAGAATCCACCAGGTCCCCGTAGACAGACCCACACAGTGACCAAAGAATCCACCAGTTCCGTGTAGACAGACCCACACAGTGACCTGGTCCCCGTAGACAAACCCACACAGTGACCAATGAATCCACCAGGTCCCCGTAGACAAACCCACACAGTGACCAATGAATCCACCTGGCTACTGTAGACAGACCCACACAGTGACCAAAAAACCCACCTGGTCCCTGTAGACAGACCCACACAGTGAACAAAGAACCCACATTGTCCCTGTAGACAGACCCACACAGTGACCAATGAATCCACCTGGTCCCTGTAGACAGACCCACACAGTGACCAAAGAATCCACCTGGTCCCTGTAGACAGACCCACACAGTGACCTGGTCCCTGTAGACAGACCCACACAGTGACCAAAGAATCCACCAGGTCTCTGTAGACAGACCCACACAGTGACCAAAGAATCCACCAGGTCCCTGTATACAGACCCACACAGTGACCTGGTCCCTGTAGACAAACCCACACAGTTACCAATGAATCCACCAGGTCCCCGTAGACAGACCCACACAGTGACCTGGTCCCCGTAGACGAACCCACACAGTGACCAAAGAATCCACCTGGTCCCTGTAGAGAAATCCACACATTGACCAAAGAATCCACCTGGTCCCCCTAGACAAACCCACACAGTGACCAAAGAATCCAACAGGTCCCCGTAGACAGACCCACACAGTGACCAAAGAATCCACCAGGTCCCTGTAGACAGACCAACACAGTGACCACAGAATCAACCTGGTTCCAGTAGACAGACCCACACAGTGACCTGGTCCCTGTAGACAGACCCACACAGTGACCAAAAAACCCACCTGGTCCCTGTAGACAGACCCACACAGTGACCAAAGAACCCACCTGGTCCCTGTAGACAGACCCACACAGTGAACAAAGAATCCACCTGGTTCCTGTAGACAAACCCACACAGTGACCAAAGAATCCACCAGGTCCCCGTAGACAGACCCACACAGTGACCAAAGAATCCACCAGTTCCGTGTAGACAGACCCACACAGTGACCTGGTCCCCGTAGACAAACCCACACAGTGACCAATGAATCCACCAGGTCCCCGTAGACAAACCCACACAGTGACCAATGAATCCACCTGGTTACTGTAGACAGACCCACACAGTGACCAAAGAACCCACCTGGTCCCTGTAGACAGACCCACACAGTGAACAAAGAATCCACCTGGTTCCTGTAGACAAACCCACACAGTGACCAAAGAATCCACCAGGTCCCCGTAGACAGACCAACACAGTGACCAAAGAATCCACCAGTTCCGTGTAGACAGACCCACACAGTGACCTGGTCCCCGTAGACAAACCCACACAGTGACCAATGAATCCACCAGGTCCCCGTAGACAAACCCACACAGTGACCAATGAATCCACCTGGTTACTGTAGACAGACCCACACAGTGACCAAAAAACCCACCTGGTCCCTGTAGACAAACCCACACAGTGACCAAAGAATCCACCTGGTCCCTGTAGAGAAATCCACACAGTGACCAAAGAATCCACCTGGTCCCCCTAGACAAACCCACACAGTGACCAAAGAATCCAACAGGTCCCCGTAGACAGACCCACACAGTGACCAAAGAATCCACCAGGTCCCTGTAGACAGACCAACACAGTGACCACAGAATCAACCTGGTTCCTGTAGACAGACCCACACAGTGACCAAAAAACCCACCTGGTCCCTGTAGACAGACCCACACAGTGACCAAAGAACCCACCTGGTCCCTGTAGACAGACCCACACAGTGAACAAAGAATCCACCTGGTTCCTGTAGACAAACCCACACAGTGACCAAAGAATCCACCAGGTCCCCGTAGACAGACCCACACAGTGACCAATGAATCCACCTGGTTCCTGTAGACAGACCCACACAGTGACCTGGTCCCTGTAGACAGACCCACACAGTGACCTTGTCCCTGTAGAGAGACCCACACAGTGACCAAAAAACCCACCTGGCCCCTGTAGACAGACCCACACAGTGACCAAAAAACCCACCTGGTCCCTGTAGACAGACCCACACAGTGACCAAAGAACCCACCTGGTTCCTGTAGACAGACCCACACAGTGACCTGGTCCCTGTAGACAAACCCACACAGTTACCAATGAATCCACCAGGTCCCCGTAGACAGACCCACACAGTGACCTGGTCCCCGTAGACGAACCCACACAGTGACCAAAGAATCCACCTGGTCCCTGTAGAGAAATCCACACAGTGACCAAAGAATCCACCTGGTCCCCCTAGACAAACCCACACAGTGACCAAAGAATCCACCAGGTCCCCGTAGACAGACCCACACAGTGACCAAAGAATCCACCAGGTCCCTGTAGACAGACCAACACAGTGACCACAGAATCAACCTGGTTCCTGTAGACAGACCCACACAGTGACCTGGTCCCTGTAGACAGACCCACACAGTGACCAAAGAACCCACCTGGTCCCTGTAGACAGACCCACACAGTGACCAAAGAACCCACCTGGTCCCTGTAGACAGACCCACACAGTGAACAAAGAATCCACCTGGTTCCTGTAGACAAACCCACACAGTGACCAAAGAATCCACCAGGTCCCCGTAGACAGACCCACACAGTGACCAAAGAATCCACCAGTTCCGTGTAGACAGACCCACACAGTGACCTGGTCCCCGTAGACAAACCCACACAGTGACCAATGAATCCACCAGGTCCCCGTAGACAAACCCACACAGTGACCAATGAATCCACCTGGCTACTGTAGACAGACCCACACAGTGACCAAAAAACCCACCTGGTCCCTGTAGACAGACCCACACAGTGAACAAAGAACCCACATTGTCCCTGTAGACAGACCCACACAGTGACCAATGAATCCACCTGGTCCCTGTAGACAGACCCACACAGTGACCAAAGAATCCACCTGGTCCCTGTAGACAGACCCACACAGTGACCAAAGAATCCACCAGGTCCCTGTATACAGACCCACACAGTGACCTGGTCCCTGTAGACAAACCCACACAGTTACCAATGAATCCACCAGGTCCCCGTAGACAGACCCACACAGTGACCTGGTCCCCGTAGACGAACCCACACAGTGACCAAAGAATCCACCTGGTCCCTGTAGAGAAATCCACACATTGACCAAAGAATCCACCTGGTCCCCCTAGACAAACCCACACAGTGACCAAAGAATCCAACAGGTCCCCGTAGACAGACCCACACAGTGACCAAAGAATCCACCAGGTCCCTGTAGACAGACCAACACAGTGACCACAGAATCAACCTGGTTCCTGTAGACAGACCCACACAGTGACCTGGTCCCTGTAGACAGACCCACACAGTGACCAAAAAACCCACCTGGTCCCTGTAGACAGACCCACACAGTGACCAAAGAACCCACCTGGTCCCTGTAGACAGACCCACACAGTGAACAAAGAATCCACCTGGTTCCTGTAGACAAACCCACACAGTGACCAAAGAATCCACCAGGTCCCCGTAGACAGACCCACACAGTGACCAAAGAATCCACCAGTTCCGTGTAGACAGACCCACACAGTGACCTGGTCCCCGTAGACAAACCCACACAGTGACCAATGAATCCACCAGGTCCCCGTAGACAAACCCACACAGTGGCCAATGAATCCACCTGGTTACTGTAGACAGACCCACACAGTGACCAAAAAACCCACCTGGTCCCTGTAGACAAACCCACACAGTGACCAAAGAATCCACCTGGTCCCTGTAGAGAAATCCACACAGTGACCAAAGAATCCACCTGGTCCCCCTAGACAAACCCACACAGTGACCAAAGAATCCAACAGGTCCCCGTAGACAGACCCACACAGTGACCAAAGAATCCACCAGGTCCCTGTAGACAGACCAACACAGTGACCACAGAATCAACCTGGTTCCTGTAGACAGACCCACACAGTGACCAAAAAACCCACCTGGTCCCTGTAGACAGACCCACACAGTGACCAAAGAACCCACCTGGTCCCTGTAGACAGACCCACACAGTGAACAAAGAATCCACCTGGTTCCTGTAGACAAACCCACACAGTGACCAAAGAATCCACCAGGTCCCCGTAGACAGACCCACACAGTGACCAAAGAATCCACCAGTTCCGTGTAGACAGACCCACACAGTGACCTGGTCCCCGTAGACAAACCCACACAGTGACCAATGAATCCACCAGGTCCCCGTAGACAAACCCACACAGTGACCAATGAATCCACCTGGTTACTGTAGACAGACCCACACAGTGACCAAAAAACCCACCTGGTCCCTGTAGACAGACCCACACAGTGAACAAAGAACCCACCTTGTCCCTGTAGACAGACCCACACAGTGACCAATGAATCCACCTGGTCCCTGTAGACAGACCCACACAGTGAGCAAAGAACCCACCTGGTCCCTGTAGACAGACCCACACAGTGACCAATGAATCCACCTGGTTCCTGTAGACAGACCCACACAGTGACCTGGTCCCTGTAGACAGACCCACACAGTAACCTTGTCCCTGTAGAGAGACCCACACAGTGACCAAAAAACCCACCTGGTCCCTGTAGACAGACCCACACAGTGACCAAAGAACCCACCTGGTCCCTGTAGACAGACCCACACAGTGACCTGGTCCCTGTAGACAAACCCACACAGTTACCAATGAATCCACCAGGTCCCCGTAGACAGACCCACACAGTGACCTGGTCCCCGTAGACGAACCCACACAGTGACCAAAGAATCCACCTGGTCCCTGTAGAGAAATCCACACAGTGACCAAAGAATCCACCTGGTCCCCCTAGACAAACCCACACAGTGACCAAAGAATCCACCAGGTCCCCGTAGACAGACCCACACAGTGACCAAAGAATCCACCAGGTCCCTGTAGACAGACCAACACAGTGACCACAGAATCAACCTGGTTCCTGTAGACAGACCCACACAGTGACCTGGTCCCTGTAGACAGACCCACACAGTGACCAAAGAACCCACCTGGTCCCTGTAGACAGACCCACACAGTGACCTGGTCCCTGTAGACAAACCCACACAGTTACCAATGAATCCACCAGGTCCCCGTAGACAGACCCACACAGTGACCTGGTCCCCGTAGACGAACCCACACAGTGACCAAAGAATCCACCTGGTCCCTGTAGAGAAATCCACACAGTGACCAAAGAATCCACCTGGTCCCCCTAGACAAACCCACACAGTGACCAAAGAATCCAACAGGTCCCCGTAGACAGACCCACACAGTGACCAAAGAATCCACCAGGTCCCTGTAGACAGACCAACACAGTGACCACAGAATCAACCTGGTTCCTGTAGACAGACCCACACAGTGACCTGGTCCCTGTAGACAGACCCACACAGTGACCAAAGAACCCACCTGGTCCCTGTAGACAGACCCACACAGTGACCAAAGAATCCACCTGGTTCCTGTAGACAAACCCACACAGTGACCAAAGAATCCACCAGGTCCCCGTAGACAGACCCACACAGTGACCAAAGAATCCACCAGTTCCGTGTAGACAGACCCACACAGTGACCTGGTCCCCGTAGACAAACCCACACAGTGACCAATGAATCCACCAGGTCCCCGTATACAAACCCACACAGTGGCCAATGAATCCACCTGGTAACTGTAGACAGACCCACACAGTGACCAAAAAACCCACCTGGTCCCTGTAGACAAACCCACACAGTGACCAAAGAATCCACCTGGTCCCTGTAGAGAAATCCACACAGTGACCAAAGAATCCACCTGGTCCCCCTAGACAAACCCACACAGTGACCAAAGAATCCACCAGGTCCCCGTAGACAGACCCACACAGTGACCAAAGAATCCACCAGGTCCCTGTAGACAGACCAACACAGTGACCACAGAATCAACCTGGTTCCTGTAGACAGACCCACACAGTGACCAAAAAACCCACCTGGTCCCTGTAGACAGACCCACACAGTGACCAAAGAACCCACCTGGTCCCTGTAGACAGACCCACACAGTGAACAAAGAATCCACCTGGTTCCTGTAGACAAACCCACACAGTGACCAAAGAATCCACCAGGTCCCCGTAGACAGACCCACACAGTGACCAAAGAATCCACCAGTTCCGTGTAGACAGACCCAACAGTGACCTGGTTCCCGTAGACAAACCCACACAGTGACCAATGAATCCACCAGGTCCCCGTAGACAAACCCACACAGTGAACAATGAATCCACCTGGTTACTGTAGACAGACCCACACAGTGACCAAAAAACCCACCTGGTCCCTGTAGACAGACCCACACAGTGAACAAAGAACCCACCTTGTCCCTGTAGACAGACCCACACAGTGACCAATGAATCCACCTGGTCCCTGTAGACAGACCCACACAGTGAGCAAAGAACCCACCTGGTCCCTGTAGACAGACCAACACAGTGACCAATGAATCCACCTG
This sequence comes from Mimachlamys varia, assembly GCA_947623455.1. Classification (NCBI taxonomy): domain Eukaryota; kingdom Metazoa; phylum Mollusca; class Bivalvia; order Pectinida; family Pectinidae; genus Mimachlamys; species Mimachlamys varia. Next base: position 8,334,061 of record OX392530.1, read on the forward strand.
GTTCCTGTAGACAGACCCACACAGTGACCTGGTCCCTGTAGACAGACCCACACAGTGACCTTGTCCCTGTAGAGAGACCCACACAGTGACCAAAAAACCCACCTGGCCCCTGTAGACAGACCCACACAGTGACCAAAAAACCCACCTGGTCCCTGTAGACAGACCCACACAGTGACCAAAGAACCCACCTGGTTCCTGTAGACAGACCCACACAGTGACCTGGTCCCTGTAGACAAACCCACACAGTTACCAATGAATCCACCAGGTCCCCGTAGACAGACCCACACAGTGACCTGGTCCCCGTAGACGAACCCACACAGTGACCAAAGAATCCACCTGGCCCCTGTAGAGAAATCCACACAGTGACCAAAGAATCCACCTGGTCCCCCTAGACAAACCCACACAGTGACCAAAGAATCCACCAGGTCCCCGTAGACAGACCCACACAGTGACCAAAGAATCCACCAGGTCCCTGTAGACAGACCAACACAGTGACCACAGAATCAACCTGGTTCCTGTAGACAGACCCACACAGTGACCTGGTCCCTGTAGACAGACCCACACAGTGACCAAAGAACCCACCTGGTCCCTGTAGACAGACCCACACAGTGACCAAAGAACCCACCTGGTCCCTGTAGACAAACCCACACAGTGACCAAAGAATCCACCAGGTCCCCGTAGACAGACCCACACAGTGACCAAAGAATCCACCAGTTCCGTGTAGACAGACCCACACAGTGACCTGGTCCCCGTAGACAAACCCACACAGTGACCAATGAATCCACCAGGTCCCCGTAGACAAACCCACACAGTGACCAATGAATCCACCTGGTTACTGTAGACAGACCCACACAGTGACCAAAAAACCCACCTGGTCCCTGTAGACAGACCCACACAGTGAACAAAGAACCCACCTTGTCCCTGTAGACAGACCCACACAGTGACCAATGAATCCACCTGGTCCCTGTAGACAGACCCACACAGTGAGCAAAGAACCCACCTGGTCCCTGTAGACAGACCCACACAGTGACCAATGAATCCACCTGGTTCCTGTAGACAGACCCACACAGTGACCTGGTCCCTGTAGACAGACCCACACAGTAACCTTGTCCCTGTAGAGAGACCCACACAGTGACCAAAAAACCCACCTGGTCCCTGTAGACAGACCCACACAGTGACCAAAGAACCCACCTGGTCCCTGTAGACAGACCCACACAGTGACCTGGTCCCTGTAGACAAACCCACACAGTTACCAATGAATCCACCAGGTCCCCGTAGACAGACCCACACAGTGACCTGGTCCCCGTAGACGAACCCACACAGTGACCAAAGAATCCACCTGGTCCCTGTAGAGAAATCCACACAGTGACCAAAGAATCCACCTGGTCCCCCTAGACAAACCCACACAGTGACCAAAGAATCCACCAGGTCCCCGTAGACAGACCCACACAGTGACCAAAGAATCCACCAGGTCCCTGTAGACAGACCAACACAGTGACCACAGAATCAACCTGGTTCCTGTAGACAGACCCACACAGTGACCTGGTCCCTGTAGACAGACCCACACAGTGACCAAAGAACCCACCTGGTCCCTGTAGACAGACCCACACAGTGACCTGGTCCCTGTAGACAAACCCACACAGTTACCAATGAATCCACCAGGTCCCCGTAGACAGACCCACACAGTGACCTGGTCCCCGTAGACGAACCCACACAGTGACCAAAGAATCCACCTGGTCCCTGTAGAGAAATCCACACAGTGACCAAAGAATCCACCTGGTCCCCCTAGACAAACCCACACAGTGACCAAAGAATCCAACAGGTCCCCGTAGACAGACCCACACAGTGACCAAAGAATCCACCAGGTCCCTGTAGACAGACCAACACAGTGACCACAGAATCAACCTGGTTCCTGTAGACAGACCCACACAGTGACCTGGTCCCTGTAGACAGACCCACACAGTGACCAAAGAACCCACCTGGTCCCTGTAGACAGACCCACACAGTGACCAAAGAATCCACCTGGTTCCTGTAGACAAACCCACACAGTGACCAAAGAATCCACCAGGTCCCCGTAGACAGACCCACACAGTGACCAAAGAATCCACCAGTTCCGTGTAGACAGACCCACACAGTGACCTGGTCCCCGTAGACAAACCCACACAGTGACCAATGAATCCACCAGGTCCCCGTATACAAACCCACACAGTGGCCAATGAATCCACCTGGTAACTGTAGACAGACCCACACAGTGACCAAAAAACCCACCTGGTCCCTGTAGACAAACCCACACAGTGACCAAAGAATCCACCTGGTCCCTGTAGAGAAATCCACACAGTGACCAAAGAATCCACCTGGTCCCCCTAGACAAACCCACACAGTGACCAAAGAATCCACCAGGTCCCCGTAGACAGACCCACACAGTGACCAAAGAATCCACCAGGTCCCTGTAGACAGACCAACACAGTGACCACAGAATCAACCTGGTTCCTGTAGACAGACCCACACAGTGACCAAAAAACCCACCTGGTCCCTGTAGACAGACCCACACAGTGACCAAAGAACCCACCTGGTCCCTGTAGACAGACCCACACAGTGAACAAAGAATCCACCTGGTTCCTGTAGACAAACCCACACAGTGACCAAAGAATCCACCAGGTCCCCGTAGACAGACCCACACAGTGACCAAAGAATCCACCAGTTCCGTGTAGACAGACCCAACAGTGACCTGGTTCCCGTAGACAAACCCACACAGTGACCAATGAATCCACCAGGTCCCCGTAGACAAACCCACACAGTGAACAATGAATCCACCTGGTTACTGTAGACAGACCCACACAGTGACCAAAGAACCCACCTGGTCCCTGTAGACAGACCCACACAGTGAACAAAGAACCCACCTTGTCCCTGTAGACAGACCCACACAGTGACCAATGAATCCACCTGGTCCCTGTAGACAGACCCACACAGTGAGCAAAGAACCCACCTGGTCCCTGTAGACAGACCAACACAGTGACCAATGAATCCACCTGGTTCCTGTAGACAGACCCACACAGTGACCTGGTCCCTGTAGACAGACCCACACAGTGACCTTGTCCCTGTAGAGAGACCCACACAGTGACCAAAAAACCCACCTGGCCCCTGTAGACAGACCCACACAGTGACCAAAAAACCCACCTGGTCCCTGTAGACAGACCCACACAGTGACCAAAGAACCCACCTGGTTCCTGTAGACAGACCCACACAGTGACCTGGTCCCTGTAGACAAACCCACACAGTTACCAATGAATCCACCAGGTCCCCGTAGACAGACCCACACAGTGACCTGGTCCCCGTAGACGAACCCACACAGTGACCAAAGAATCCACCTGGCCCCTGTAGAGAAATCCACACAGTGACCAAAGAATCCACCTGGTCCCCCTAGACAAACCCACACAGTGACCAAAGAATCCACCAGGTCCCCGTAGACAGACCCACACAGTGACCAAAGAATCCACCAGGTCCCTGTAGACAGACCAACACAGTGACCACAGAATCAACCTGGTTCCTGTAGACAGACCCACACAGTGACCTGGTCCCTGTAGACAGACCCACACAGTGACCAAAGAACCCACCTGGTCCCTGTAGACAGACCCACACAGTGACCAAAGAACCCACCTGGTCCCTGTAGACAAACCCACACAGTGACCAAAGAATCCACCAGGTCCCCGTAGACAGACCCACACAGTGACCAAAGAATCCACCAGTTCCGTGTAGACAGACCCACACAGTGACCTGGTCCCCGTAGACAAACCCACACAGTGACCAATGAATCCACCAGGTCCCCGTAGACAAACCCACACAGTGACCAATGAATCCACCTGGCTACTGTAGACAGACCCACACAGTGACCAAAAAACCCACCTGGTCCCTGTAGACAGACCCACACAGTGAACAAAGAACCCACATTGTCCCTGTAGACAGACCCACACAGTGACCAATGAATCCACCTGGTCCCTGAAGACAGACCCACACAGTGACCAAAGAATCCACCTGGTCCCTGTAGACAGACCCACACAGTGACCTGGTCCCTGTAGACAGACCCACACAGTGACCAAAGAATCCACCAGGTCTCTGTAGACAGACCCACACAGTGACCAAAGAATCCACCAGGTCCCTGTATACAGACCCACACAGTGACCTGGTCCCTGTAGACAAACCCACACAGTGACCAAAGAATCCACCAGGTCCCTGTAGACAGACCAACACAGTGACCACAGAATCAACCTGGTTCCTGTAGACAGACCCACACAGTGACCAAAAAACCCACCTGGTCCCTGTAGACAGACCCACACAGTGACCAAAGAACCCACCTGGTCCCTGTAGACAGACCCACACAGTGAACAAAGAATCCACCTGGTTCCTGTAGACAAACCCACACAGTGACCAAAGAATCCACCAGGTCCCCGTAGACAGACCCACACAGTGACCAAAGAATCCACCAGTTCCGTGTAGACAGACCCACACAGTGACCTGGTCCCCGTAGACAAACCCACACAGTGACCAATGAATCCACCAGGTCCCCGTAGACAAACCCACACAGTGACCAATGAATCCACCTGGTTACTGTAGACAGACCCACACAGTGACCAAAAAACCCACCTGGTCCCTGTAGACAGACCCACACAGTGAACAAAGAACGCACCTTGTCCCTGTAGACAGACCCACACAGTGACCAATGAATCCACCTGGTCCCTGTAGACAGACCCACACAGTGAGCAAAGAACCCACCTGGTCCCTGTAGACAGACCCACACAGTGACCAATGAATCCACCTGGTTCCTGTAGACAGACCCACACAGTGACCTGGTCCCTGTAGACAGACCCACACAGTAACCTTGTCCCTGTAGAGAGACCCACACAGTGACCAAAAAACCCACCTGGTCCCTGTAGACAGACCCACACAGTGACCAAAGAACCCACCTGGTCCCTGTAGACAGACCCACACAGTGACCTGGTCCCTGTAGACAAACCCACACAGTTACCAATGAATCCACCAGGTCCCCGTAGACAGACCCACACAGTGACCTGGTCCCCGTAGACGAACCCACACAGTGACCAAAGAATCCACCTGGTCCCTGTAGAGAAATCCACACAGTGACCAAAGAATCCACCTGGTCCCCCTAGACAAACCCACACAGTGACCAAAGAATCCACCAGGTCCCCGTAGACAGACCCACACAGTGACCAAAGAATCCACCAGGTCCCTGTAGACAGACCAACACAGTGACCACAGAATCAACCTGGTTCCTGTAGACAGACCCACACAGTGACCTGGTCCCTGTAGACAGACCCACACAGTGACCAAAGAACCCACCTGGTCCCTGTAGACAGACCCACACAGTGACCTGGTCCCTGTAGACAAACCCACACAGTTACCAATGAATCCACCAGGTCCCCGTAGACAGACCCACACAGTGACCTGGTCCCCGTAGACGAACCCACACAGTGACCAAAGAATCCACCTGGTCCCTGTAGAGAAATCCACACAGTGACCAAAGAATCCACCTGGTCCCCCTAGACAAACCCACACAGTGACCAAAGAATCCAACAGGTCCCCGTAGACAGACCCACACAGTGACCAAAGAATCCACCAGGTCCCTGTAGACAGACCAACACAGTGACCACAGAATCAACCTGGTTCCTGTAGACAGACCCACACAGTGACCTGGTCCCTGTAGACAGACCCACACAGTGACCAAAGAACCCACCTGGTCCCTGTAGACAGACCCACACAGTGACCAAAGAATCCACCTGGTTCCTGTAGACAAACCCACACAGTGACCAAAGAATCCACCAGGTCCCCGTAGACAGACCCACACAGTGACCAAAGAATCCACCAGTTCCGTGTAGACAGACCCACACAGTGACCTGGTCCCCGTAGACAAACCCACACAGTGACCAATGAATCCACCAGGTCCCCGTATACAAACCCACACAGTGGCCAATGAATCCACCTGGTAACTGTAGACAGACCCACACAGTGACCAAAAAACCCACCTGGTCCCTGTAGACAAACCCACACAGTGACCAAAGAATCCACCTGGTCCCTGTAGAGAAATCCACACAGTGACCAAAGAATCCACCTGGTCCCCCTAGACAAACCCACACAGTGACCAAAGAATCCACCAGGTCCCCGTAGACAGACCCACACAGTGACCAAAGAATCCACCAGGTCCCTGTAGACAGACCAACACAGTGACCACAGAATCAACCTGGTTCCTGTAGACAGACCCACACAGTGACCAAAAAACCCACCTGGTCCCTGTAGACAGACCCACACAGTGACCAAAGAACCCACCTGGTCCCTGTAGACAGACCCACACAGTGAACAAAGAATCCACCTGGTTCCTGTAGACAAACCCACACAGTGACCAAAGAATCCACCAGGTCCCCGTAGACAGACCCACACAGTGACCAAAGAATCCACCAGTTCCGTGTAGACAGACCCACACAGTGACCTGGTTCCCGGAGACAAACCCACACAGTGACCAATGAATCCACCAGGTCCCCGTAGACAAACCCACACAGTGAACAATGAATCCACCTGGTTACTGTAGACAGACCCACACAGTGACCAAAAAACCCACCTGGTCCCTGTAGACAGACCCACACAGTGAACAAAGAACCCACCTTGTCCCTGTAGACAGACCCACACAGTGACCAATGAATCCACCTGGTCCCTGTAGACAGACCCACACAGTGAGCAAAGAACCCACCTGGTCCCTGTAGACAGACCAACACAGTGACCAATGAATCCACCTGGTTCCTGTAGACAGACCCACACAGTGACCTGGTCCCTGTAGACAGACCCACACAGTGACCTTGTCCCTGTAGAGAGACCCACACAGTGACCAAAAAACCCACCTGGCCCCTGTAGACAGACCCACACAGTGACCAAAAAACCCACCTGGTCCCTGTAGACAGACCCACACAGTGACCAAAGAACCCACCTGGTTCCTGTAGACAGACCCACACAGTGACCTGGTCCCTGTAGACAAACCCACACAGTTACCAATGAATCCACCAGGTCCCCGTAGACAGACCCACACAGTGACCTGGTCCCCGTAGACGAACCCACACAGTGACCAAAGAATCCACCTGGCCCCTGTAGAGAAATCCACACAGTGACCAAAGAATCCACCTGGTCCCCCTAGACAAACCCACACAGTGACCAAAGAATCCACCAGGTCCCCGTAGACAGACCCACACAGTGACCAAAGAATCCACCAGGTCCCTGTAGACAGACCCACACAGTGACCACAGAATCAACCTGGTTCCTGTAGACAGACCCACACAGTGACCTGGTCCCTGTAGACAGACCCACACAGTGACCAAAGAACCCACCTGGTCCCTGTAGACAGACCCACACAGTGACCAAAGAACCCACCTGGTCCCTGTAGACAGACCCACACAGTGAACAAAGAATCCACCTGGTTCCTGTAGACAAACCCACTTAGTGACCAAAGAATCCACCAGGTCCCCGTAGACAGACCCACACAGTGACCAAAGAATCCACCAGTTCCGTGTAGACAGACCCACACAGTGACCTGGTCCCCGTAGACAAACCCACACAGTGACCAATGAATCCACCAGGTCCCCGTAGACAAACCCACACAGTGACCAATGAATCCACCTGGCTACTGTAGACAGACCCACACAGTGACCAAAAAACCCACCTGGTCCCTGTAGACAGACCCACACAGTGAACAAAGAACCCACATTGTCCCTGTAGACAGACCCACACAGTGACCAATGAATCCACCTGGTCCCTGTAGACAGACCCACACAGTGACCAAAGAATCCACCTGGTCCCTGTAGACAGACCCACACAGTGACCTGGTCCCTGTAGACAGACCCACACAGTGACCAAAGAATCCACCAGGTCTCTGTAGACAGACCCACACAGTGACCAAAGAATCCACCAGGTCCCTGTATACAGACCCACACAGTGACCTGGTCCCTGTAGACAAACCCACACAGTTACCAATGAATCCACCAGGTCCCCGTAGACAGACCCACACAGTGACCTGGTCCCCGTAGACGAACCCACACAGTGACCAAAGAATCCACCTGGTCCCTGTAGAGAAATCCACACATTGACCAAAGAATCCACCTGGTCCCCCTAGACAAACCCACACAGTGACCAAAGAATCCAACAGGTCCCCGTAGACAGACCCACACAGTGACCAAAGAATCCACCAGGTCCCTGTAGACAGACCAACACAGTGACCACAGAATCAACCTGGTTCCAGTAGACAGACCCACACAGTGACCTGGTCCCTGTAGACAGACCCACACAGTGACCAAAAAACCCACCTGGTCCCTGTAGACAGACCCACACAGTGACCAAAGAACCCACCTGGTCCCTGTAGACAGACCCACACAGTGAACAAAGAATCCACCTGGTTCCTGTAGACAAACCCACACAGTGACCAAAGAATCCACCAGGTCCCCGTAGACAGACCCACACAGTGACCAAAGAATCCACCAGTTCCGTGTAGACAGACCCACACAGTGACCTGGTCCCCGTAGACAAACCCACACAGTGACCAATGAATCCACCAGGTCCCCGTAGACAAACCCACACAGTGACCAATGAATCCACCTGGTTACTGTAGACAGACCCACACAGTGACCAAAGAACCCACCTGGTCCCTGTAGACAGACCCACACAGTGAACAAAGAATCCACCTGGTTCCTGTAGACAAACCCACACAGTGACCAAAGAATCCACCAGGTCCCCGTAGACAGACCCACACAGTGACCAAAGAATCCACCAGTTCCGTGTAGACAGACCCACACAGTGACCTGGTCCCCGTAGACAAACCCACACAGTGACCAAAGAATCCACCTGGTCCCTGTAGAGAAATCCACACAGTGACCAAAGAATCCACCTGGTCCCCCTAGACAAACCCACACAGTGACCAAAGAATCCAACAGGTCCCCGTAGACAGACCCACACAGTGACCAAAGAATCCACCAGGTCCCTGTAGACAGACCAACACAGTGACCACAGAATCAACCTGGTTCCTGTAGACAGACCCACACAGTGACCAAAAAACCCACCTGGTCCCTGTAGACAGACCCACACAGTGACCAAAGAATCCACCAGGTCCCTGTAGACAGACCAACACAGTGACCACAGAATCAACCTGGTTCCTGTAGACAGACCCACACAGTGACCAAAAAACCCACCTGGTCCCTGTAGACAGACCCACACAGTGACCAAAGAATCCACCTGGTCCCTGTAGACAGACCCACACAGTGACCTGGTCCCTGTAGACAGACCCACACAGTGACCAAAGAATCCACCAGGTCTCTGTAGACAGACCCACACAGTGACCAAAGAATCCACCAGGTCCCTGTATACAGACCCACACAGTGACCTGGTCCCTGTAGACAAACCCACACAGTGACCAAAGAATCCACCAGGTCCCTGTAGACAGACCAACACAGTGACCACAGAATCAACCTGGTTCCTGTAGACAGACCCACACAGTGACCAAAAAACCCACCTGGTCCCTGTAGACAGACCCACACAGTGACCAAAGAACCCACCTGGTCCCTGTAGACAGACCCACACAGTGAACAAAGAATCCACCTGGTTCCTGTAGACAAACCCACACAGTGACCAAAGAATCCACCAGGTCCCCGTAGACAGACCCACACAGTGACCAAAGAATCCACCAGTTCCGTGTAGACAGACCCACACAGTGACCTGGTCCCCGTAGACAAACCCACACAGTGACCAATGAATCCACCAGGTCCCCGTAGACAAACCCACACAGTGACCAATGAATCCACCTGGTTACTGTAGACAGACCCACACAGTGACCAAAAAACCCACCTGGTCCCTGTAGACAGACCCACACAGTGAACAAAGAACGCACCTTGTCCCTGTAGACAGACCCACACAGTGACCAATGAATCCACCTGGTCCCTGTAGACAGACCCACACAGTGAGCAAAGAACCCACCTGGTCCCTGTAGACAGACCCACACAGTGACCAATGAATCCACCTGGTTCCTGTAGACAGACCCACACAGTGACCTGGTCCCTGTAGACAGACCCACACAGTAACCTTGTCCCTGTAGAGAGACCCACACAGTGACCAAAAAACCCACCTGGTCCCTGTAGACAGACCCACACAGTGACCAAAGAACCCACCTGGTCCCTGTAGACAGACCCACACAGTGACCTGGTCCCTGTAGACAAACCCACACAGTTACCAATGAATCCACCAGGTCCCCGTAGACAGACCCACACAGTGACCTGGTCCCCGTAGACGAACCCACACAGTGACCAAAGAATCCACCTGGTCCCTGTAGAGAAATCCACACAGTGACCAAAGAATCCACCTGGTCCCCCTAGACAAACCCACACAGTGACCAAAGAATCCACCAGGTCCCCGTAGACAGACCCACACAGTGACCAAAGAATCCACCAGGTCCCTGTAGACAGACCAACACAGTGACCACAGAATCAACCTGGTTCCTGTAGACAGACCCACACAGTGACCTGGTCCCTGTAGACAGACCCACACAGTGACCAAAGAACCCACCTGGTCCCTGTAGACAGACCCACACAGTGACCTGGTCCCTGTAGACAAACCCACACAGTTACCAATGAATCCACCAGGTCCCCGTAGACAGACCCACACAGTGACCTGGTCCCCGTAGACGAACCCACACAGTGACCAAAGAATCCACCTGGTCCCTGTAGAGAAATCCACACAGTGACCAAAGAATCCACCTGGTCCCCCTAGACAAACCCACACAGTGACCAAAGAATCCAACAGGTCCCCGTAGACAGACCCACACAGTGACCAAAGAATCCACCAGGTCCCTGTAGACAGACCAACACAGTGACCACAGAATCAACCTGGTTCCTGTAGACAGACCCACACAGTGACCTGGTCCCTGTAGACAGACCCACACAGTGACCAAAGAACCCACCTGGTCCCTGTAGACAGACCCACACAGTGACCAAAGAATCCACCTGGTTCCTGTAGACAAACCCACACAGTGACCAAAGAATCCACCAGGTCCCCGTAGACAGACCCACACAGTGACCAAAGAATCCACCAGTTCCGTGTAGACAGACCCACACAGTGACCTGGTCCCCGTAGACAAACCCACACAGTGACCAATGAATCCACCAGGTCCCCGTATACAAACCCACACAGTGGCCAATGAATCCACCTGGTAACTGTAGACAGACCCACACAGTGACCAAAAAACCCACCTGGTCCCTGTAGACAAACCCACACAGTGACCAAAGAATCCACCTGGTCCCTGTAGAGAAATCCACACAGTGACCAAAGAATCCACCTGGTCCCCCTAGACAAACCCACACAGTGACCAAAGAATCCACCAGGTCCCCGTAGACAGACCCACACAGTGACCAAAGAATCCACCAGGTCCCTGTAGACAGACCAACACAGTGACCACAGAATCAACCTGGTTCCTGTAGACAGACCCACACAGTGACCAAAAAACCCACCTGGTCCCTGTAGACAGACCCACACAGTGACCAAAGAACCCACCTGGTCCCTGTAGACAGACCCACACAGTGAACAAAGAATCCACCTGGTTCCTGTAGACAAACCCACACAGTGACCAAAGAATCCACCAGGTCCCCGTAGACAGACCCACACAGTGACCAAAGAATCCACCAGTTCCGTGTAGACAGACCCACACAGTGACCTGGTTCCCGGAGACAAACCCACACAGTGACCAATGAATCCACCAGGTCCCCGTAGACAAACCCACACAGTGAACAATGAATCCACCTGGTTACTGTAGACAGACCCACACAGTGACCAAAAAACCCACCTGGTCCCTGTAGACAGACCCACACAGTGAACAAAGAACCCACCTTGTCCCTGTAGACAGACCCACACAGTGACCAATGAATCCACCTGGTCCCTGTAGACAGACCCACACAGTGAGCAAAGAACCCACCTGGTCCCTGTAGACAGACCAACACAGTGACCAATGAATCCACCTGGTTCCTGTAGACAGACCCACACAGTGACCTGGTCCCTGTAGACAGACCCACACAGTGACCTTGTCCCTGTAGAGAGACCCACACAGTGACCAAAAAACCCACCTGGCCCCTGTAGACAGACCCACACAGTGACCAAAAAACCCACCTGGTCCCTGTAGACAGACCCACACAGTGACCAAAGAACCCACCTGGTTCCTGTAGACAGACCCACACAGTGACCTGGTCCCTGTAGACAAACCCACACAGTTACCAATGAATCCACCAGGTCCCCGTAGACAGACCCACACAGTGACCTGGTCCCCGTAGACGAACCCACACAGTGACCAAAGAATCCACCTGGCCCCTGTAGAGAAATCCACACAGTGACCAAAGAATCCACCTGGTCCCCCTAGACAAACCCACACAGTGACCAAAGAATCCACCAGGTCCCCGTAGACAGACCCACACAGTGACCAAAGAATCCACCAGGTCCCTGTAGACAGACCCACACAGTGACCACAGAATCAACCTGGTTCCTGTAGACAGACCCACACAGTGACCTGGTCCCTGTAGACAGACCCACACAGTGACCAAAGAACCCACCTGGTCCCTGTAGACAGACCCACACAGTGACCAAAGAACCCACCTGGTCCCTGTAGACAGACCCACACAGTGAACAAAGAATCCACCTGGTTCCTGTAGACAAACCCACTTAGTGACCAAAGAATCCACCAGGTCCCCGTAGACAGACCCACACAGTGACCAAAGAATCCACCAGTTCCGTGTAGACAGACCCACACAGTGACCTGGTCCCCGTAGACAAACCCACACAGTGACCAATGAATCCACCAGGTCCCCGTAGACAAACCCACACAGTGACCAATGAATCCACCTGGCTACTGTAGACAGACCCACACAGTGACCAAAAAACCCACCTGGTCCCTGTAGACAGACCCACACAGTGAACAAAGAACCCACATTGTCCCTGTAGACAGACCCACACAGTGACCAATGAATCCACCTGGTCCCTGTAGACAGACCCACACAGTGACCAAAGAATCCACCTGGTCCCTGTAGACAGACCCACACAGTGACCTGGTCCCTGTAGACAGACCCACACAGTGACCAAAGAATCCACCAGGTCTCTGTAGACAGACCCACACAGTGACCAAAGAATCCACCAGGTCCCTGTATACAGACCCACACAGTGACCTGGTCCCTGTAGACAAACCCACACAGTTACCAATGAATCCACCAGGTCCCCGTAGACAGACCCACACAGTGACCTGGTCCCCGTAGACGAACCCACACAGTGACCAAAGAATCCACCTGGTCCCTGTAGAGAAATCCACACATTGACCAAAGAATCCACCTGGTCCCCCTAGACAAACCCACACAGTGACCAAAGAATCCAACAGGTCCCCGTAGACAGACCCACACAGTGACCAAAGAATCCACCAGGTCCCTGTAGACAGACCAACACAGTGACCACAGAATCAACCTGGTTCCAGTAGACAGACCCACACAGTGACCTGGTCCCTGTAGACAGACCCACACAGTGACCAAAAAACCCACCTGGTCCCTGTAGACAGACCCACACAGTGACCAAAGAACCCACCTGGTCCCTGTAGACAGACCCACACAGTGAACAAAGAATCCACCTGGTTCCTGTAGACAAACCCACACAGTGACCAAAGAATCCACCAGGTCCCCGTAGACAGACCCACACAGTGACCAAAGAATCCACCAGTTCCGTGTAGACAGACCCACACAGTGACCTGGTCCCCGTAGACAAACCCACACAGTGACCAATGAATCCACCAGGTCCCCGTAGACAAACCCACACAGTGACCAATGAATCCACCTGGTTACTGTAGACAGACCCACACAGTGACCAAAGAACCCACCTGGTCCCTGTAGACAGACCCACACAGTGAACAAAGAATCCACCTGGTTCCTGTAGACAAACCCACACAGTGACCAAAGAATCCACCAGGTCCCCGTAGACAGACCCACACAGTGACCAAAGAATCCACCAGTTCCGTGTAGACAGACCCACACAGTGACCTGGTCCCCGTAGACAAACCCACACAGTGACCAATGAATCCACCAGGTCCCCGTAGACAAACCCACACAGTGACCAATGAATCCACCTGGTTACTGTAGACAGACCCACACAGTGACCAAAAAACCCACCTGGTCCCTGTAGACAAACCCACACAGTGACCAAAGAATCCACCTGGTCCCTGTAGAGAAATCCACACAGTGACCAAAGAATCCACCTGGTCCCCCTAGACAAACCCACACAGTGACCAAAGAATCCAACAGGTCCCCGTAGACAGACCCACACAGTGACCAAAGAATCCACCAGGTCCCTGTAGACAGACCAACACAGTGACCACAGAATCAACCTGGTTCCTGTAGACAGACCCACACAGTGACCAAAAAACCCACCTGGTCCCTGTAGACAGACCCACACAGTGACCAAAGAACCCACCTGGTCCCTGTAGACAGACCCACACAGTGAACAAAGAATCCACCTGGTTCCTGTAGACAAACCCACACAGTGACCAAAGAATCCACCTGGTCCCTGTAGACAGACCCACACAGTGAACAAAGAATCCACCTGGTTCCTGTAAACAAACCCACACAGTGACCAAAGAATCCACCAGGTCCCCGTAGACAGACCCACACAGTGACCAAAGAATCCACCAGTTCCGTGTAGACAGACCCACACAGTGACCTGGTCCCCGTAGACAAACCCACACAGTGACCAATGAATCCACCTGGTCCCCGTAGACAAACCCACACAGTGACCAATGAATCCACCTGGTTACTGTAGACAGACCCACACAGTGACCAAAAAACCCACCTGGTCCCTGTAGACAGACCCACACAGTGAACAAAGAACCCACCTTGTCCCTGTAGACAGACCCACACAGTGACCAATGAATCCACCTGGTCCCTGTAGACAGACCCACACAGTGAGCAAAGAACCCACCTGGTCCCTGTAGACAGACCCACACAGTGACCAATGAATCCACCTGGTTCCTGTAGACAGACCCACACAGTGACCTGGTCCCTGTAGACAGACCCACACAGTGACCTTGTCCCTGTAGAGAGACCCACACAGTGACCAAAAAAACCACCTGGTCCCTGTAGACAGACCCACACAGTGACCAAAAAACCCACCTGGTCCCTGTAGACAGACCCACACAGTGACCAAAGAACCCACCTGGTCCCTGTAGACAGTCCCACACAGTGACCTGGTCCCTGTAGACAAACCCACACAGTTACCAATGAATCCACCAGGTCCCCGTAGACAGACCCACACAGTGACCTGGTCCCCGTAGACGAACCCACACAGTGACCAAAGAATCCACCTGGTCCCTGTAGAGAAATCCACACAGTGACCAAAGAATCCACCTGGTCCCCCTAGACAAACCCACACAGTGACCAAAGAATCCACCAGGTCCCTGTAGACAGACCCACACAGTGACCAAAGAATCCACCAGGTCCCTGTAGACAGACCAACACAGAGACCACAGAATCAACCTGGTTCCTGTAGACAGACCCACACAGTGACCTGGTCCCTGTAGACAGACCCACACAGTGACCAAAGAACCCACCTGGTCCCTGTAGACAGACCCACACAGTGACCTGGTCCCTGTAGACAAACCCACACAGTTACCAATGAATCCACCAGGTCCCCGTAGACAGACCCACACAGTGACCTGGTCCCCGTAGACGAACCCACACAGTGACCAAAGAATCCACCTGGTCCCTGTAGAGAAATCCACACAGTGACCAAAGAATCCACCTGGTCCCCCTAGACAAACCCACACAGAGACCAAAGAATCCAACAGGTCCCCGTAGACAGACCCACACAGTGACCAAAGAATCCACCAGGTCCCTGTAGACAGACCAACACAGTGACCACAGAATCAACCTGGTTCCTGTAGACAGACCCACACAGTGACCTGGTCCCTGTAGACAGACCCACACAGTGACCAAAAAACCCACCTGGTCCCTGTAGACAGACCCACACAGTGACCAAAGAACCCACCTGGTCCCTGTAGACAGACCCACACAGTGAACAAAGAATCCACCTGGTTCCTGTAGACAAACCCACACAGTGACCAAAGAATCCACCAGGTCCCCGTAGACAGACCCACACAGTGACCAAAGAATCCACCAGTTCCGTGTAGACAGACCCACACAGTGACCTGGTTCCCGTAGACAAACCCACACAGTGACCAATGAATCCACCAGGTCCCCGTAGACAAACCCACACAGTGACCAATGAATCCACCTGGTTACTGTAGACAGACCCACACAGTGACCAAAAAACCCACCTGGTCCCTGTAGACAGACCCACACAGTGAACAAAGAACCCACCTTGTCCCTGTAGACAGACCCACACAGTGACCAATGAATCCACTTGGTCCCTGTAGACAGACCCACACAGTGATCAAAGAACCCACCTGGTCCCTGTAGACAGACCCACACAGTGACCAATGAATCCACCTGGTTCCTGTAGACAGACCCACACAGTGACCTGGTCCCTGTAGACAGACCCACACAGTGACCTTGTCCCTGTAGAGAGACCCACACAGTGACCAAAAAACCCACCTGGCCCCTGTAGACAGACCCACACAGTGACCAAAAAACCCACCTGGTCCCTGTAGACAGACCCACACAGTGACCAAAGAACCCACCTGGTTCCTGTAGACAGACCCACACAGTGACCTGGTCCCTGTAGACAAACCCACACAGTTACCAATGAATCCACCAGGTCCCCGTAGACAGACCCACACAGTGACCTGGTCCCCGTAGACGAACCCACACAGTGACCAAAGAATCCACCTGGTCCCTGTAGAGAAATCCACACAGTGACCAAAGAATCCACCTGGTCCCCCTAGACAAACCCACACAGTGACCAAAGAATCCACCAGGTCCCCGTAGACAGACCCACACAGTGACCAAAGAATCCACCAGGTCCCTGTAGACAGACCAACACAGTGACCACAGAATCAACCTGGTTCCTGTAGACAGACCCACACAGTGACCTGGTCCCTGTAGACAGACCCACACAGTGACCAAAGAACCCACCTGGTCCCTGTAGACAGACCCACACAGTGACCAAAGAACCCACCTGGTCCCTGTAGACAGACCCACACAGTGAACAAAGAATCCACCTGGTTCCTGTAGACAAACCCACACAGTGACCAAAGAATCCACCAGGTCCCCGTAGACAGACCCACACAGTGACCAAAGAATCCACCAGTTCCGTGTAGACAGACCCACACAGTGACCTGGTCCCCGTAGACAAACCCACACAGTGACCAATGAATCCACCAGGTCCCCGTAGACAAACCCACACAGTGACCAATGAATCCACCTGGCTACTGTAGACAGACCCACACAGTGACCAAAAAACCCACCTGGTCCCTGTAGACAGACCCACACAGTGAACAAAGAACCCACATTGTCCCTGTAGACAGACCCACACAGTGACCAATGAATCCACCTGGTCCCTGTAGACAGACCCACACAGTGACCAAAGAATCCACCTGGTCCCTGTAGACAGACCCACACAGTGACCTGGTCCCTGTAGACAGACCCACACAGTGACCAAAGAATCCACCAGGTCTCTGTAGATAGACCCACACAGTGACCAAAGAATCCACCAGGTCCCTGTATACAGACCCACACAGTGACCTGGTCCCTGTAGACAAACCCACACAGTTACCAATGAATCCACCAGGTCCCCGTAGACAGACCCACACAGTGACCTGGTCCCCGTAGACGAACCCACACAGTGACCAAAGAATCCACCTGGTCCCTGTAGAGAAATCCACACAGTGACCAAAGAATCCACCTGGTCCCCCTAGACAAACCCACACCGTGACCAAAGAATCCAACAGGTCCCCGTAGACAGACCCGTACAGTGACCAAAGAATCCACCAGGTCCCTGTAGACAGACCAACACAGTGACCACAGAATCAACCTGGTTCCTTTAGACAGACCCACACAGTGACCTGGTCCCTGTAGACAGACCTACACAGTGACCAAAGAACCCACCTGGTCCCTGTAGACAGACCCACACAGTGACCAAAGAACCCACCTGGTCCCTGTAGACAGACCCACACAGTGAACAAAGAATCCACCTGGTTCCTGTAGACAAACCCACACAGTGACCAAAGAATCCACCAGGTCCCCGTAGACAGACCCACACAGTGACCAAAGAATCCACCAGTTCCGTGTAGACAGACCCACACAGTGACCTGGTCCCCGTAGACAAACCCACACAGTGACCAATGAATCCACCAGGTCCCCGTAGACAAACCCACACAGTGACCAATGAATCCACCTGGTTACTGTAGACAGACCCACACAGTGACCAAAAAACCCACCTGGTCCCTGTAGACAGACCCACACAGTGAACAAAGAACCCACCTTGTCCCTGTAGACAGACCCACACAGTGACCAATGAATCCACCTGGTCCCTGTAGACAGACCCACACAGTGACCTGGTCCCTGTAGACAAACCCACACAGTTACCAATGAATCCACCAGGTCCCCGTAGACAGACCCACACAGTGACCTGGTCCCCGTAGACGAACCCACACAGTGACCAAAGAATCCACCTGGTCCCTGTAGAGAAATCCACACAGTGACCAAAGAATCCACCTGGTCCCCCTAGACAAACCCACACAGTGACCAAAGAATCCACCAGGTCCCCGTAGACAGACCCACACAGTGACCAAAGAATCCACCAGGTCCCTGTAGACAGACCAACACAGTGACCACAGAATCAACCTGGTTCCTGTAGACAGACCCACACAGTGACCTGGTCCCTGTAGACAGACCCACACAGTGACCAAAGAACCCACCTGGTCCCTGTAGACAGACCCACACAGTGACCAAAGAACCCACCTGGTCCCTGTAGACAGACCCACACAGTGACCAATGAATCCACCTGGTTCCTGTAGACAGACCCACACAGTGACCTGGTCCCTGTAGACAGACCCACACAGTGACCTTGTCCCTGTAGACAGACCCACACAGTGACCAAAGAACCCATCTGGTCCCTGTAGACAGACCCACACAGTGACCAAAGAATCCACCTGGTTCCTGTAGACAGACCCACACAGTGACCACAGTATCAACCTGGTTCCTGTAGACAGACCCACAGTGACCAAAGAATCCACCTGGTCCTCGTAGGCAGACCAACACTGTGACCACAGAATCAACCTGATCCCTGTAGACAGACCCACACAGTGACCTGGTCCCTGTAGACAAACCCACACAGTGACCAAAGAACCAACCTGGTCCTTGTAGACAGACCAACACAGTGACCACAGAATCAACCTGGTCCTCGTAGACAGACCAACACAGTGACCAAAGAACCCACCTGGTCCATGTAGACAGACCCACACAGTGACCAAAGAATCCACCAGGTCCCCGTAGACAGACCCACACAGTGACCAAAGAATCCACCTGGTCCCTGTATACAGACCCACACAGTGACCAAAGAATCCACCTGGTCCATGTAGACAGACCCACACAGTGACCAAAGAATCCACCTGGTCCCTGTAGACAGACCCACACAGTGAGCAAAGAACCCACCTGGTCCCTGTAGACAGACCCACACAGTGACCAATGAATCCACCTGGTTCCTGTAGACAGACCCACACAGTGACCTGGTCCCTGTAGACAGACCCACACAGTGACCTTGTCCCTGTAGAAAGACCCACACAGTGACCAAAGAACCAACCTGGTCCTTGTAGACAGACCAACACAGTGACCACAGAATCAACCTGGTCCTCGTAGACAGACCAACACCGTGACCAGAGAATCAACCTGATCCCTGTAGACAGACCCACACAGTGACCAAAGAACCCACCTGGTCCATGTAGACAGACCCACACAGTGACCAAAGAATCCACCAGGTCCCCGTAGACAGACCCACACAGTGACCAAAGAATCCACCTGGTCCCTGTATACAGACCCACACAGTGACCAAAGAATCCACCTGGTCCATGTAGACAGACTCACACAGTGACCAAAGAATCCACCTGGTCCCTGTAGACAAACCCACACAGTGACCAAAGAACCAACCTGGTCCTTGTAGACAGACCAACACAGTGACCACAGAATCAGCCTGGTCCTCGTAGACAGACCAACACCGTGACCAGAGAATCAACCTGATCCCTGTAGACAGACCCACACAGTGACCAAAGAACCCACCTGGTCCATGTAGACAGACCCACACAGTGACCAAAGAATCCACCAGGTCCCCGTAGACAGACCCACACAGTGACCAAAGAATCCACCAGGTCCCTGTAGACAGACCAACACAGTGACCACAGAATCAACCTGGTTCCTGTAGACAGACCCACACAGTGACCTGGTCCCTGTAGACAGACCCACACAGTGACCAAAGAACCCACCTGGTCCCTGTAGACAGACCCACACAGTGACCAAAGAACCCACCTGGTCCCTGTAGACAGACCCACACAGTGACCAATGAATCCACCTGGTTCCTGTAGACAGACCCACACAGTGACCTGGTCCCTCTAGACAGACCCACACAGTGACCTTGTCCCTGTAGACAGACCCACACAGTGACCAAAGAACCCATCTGGTCCCTGTAGACAGACCCACACAGTGACCAAAGAATCCACCTGGTTCCTGTAGACAGACCCACACAGTGACCACAGTATCAACCTGGTTCCTGTAGACAGACCCACAGTGACCAAAGAATCCACCTGGTCCTCGTACGCAGACCAACACTGTGACCACAGAATCAACCTGATCCCTGTAGACAGACCCACACAGTGACCTGGTCCCTGTAGACAAACCCACACAGTGACCAAAGAACCAACCTGGTCCTTGTAGACAGACCAACACAGTGACCACAGAATCAACCTGGTCCTCGTAGACAGACCAACACAGTGACCAAAGAACCCACCTGGTCCATGTAGACAGACCCACACAGTGACCAAAGAATCCACCAGGTCCCCGTAGACAGACCCACACAGTGACCAAAGAATCCACCTGGTCCCTGTATACAGACCCACACAGTGACCAAAGAATCCACCTGGTCCATGTAGACAGACCCACACAGTGACCAAAGAATCCACCTGGTCCCTGTAGACAGACCCACACAGTGAGCAAAGAACCCACCTGGTCCCTGTAGACAGACCCACACAGTGACCAATGAATCCACCTGGTTCCTGTAGACAGACCCACACAGTGACCTGGTCCCTGTAGACAGACCCACACAGTGACCTTGTCCCTGTAGAGAGACCCACACAGTGACCAAAGAACCAACCTGGTCCTTGTAGACAGACCAACACAGTGACCACAGAATCAACCTGGTCCTCGTAGACAGACCAACACCGTGACCAGAGAATCAACCTGATCCCCGTAGACAGACCCACACAGTGACCAAAGAACCCACCTGGTCCATGTAGACAGACCCACACAGTGACCAAAGAATCCACCAGGTCCCCGTAGACAGACCCACACAGTGACCAAAGAATCCACCTGGTCCCTGTATACAGACCCACACAGTGACCAAAGAATCCACCTGGTCCATGTAGACAGACTCACACAGTGACCAAAGAATCCACCTGGTCCCTGTAGACAAACCCACACAGTGACCAAAGAACCAACCTGGTCCTTGTAGACAGACCAACACAGTGACCACAGAATCAGCCTGGTCCTCGTAGACAGACCAACACCGTGACCAGAGAATCAACCTGATCCCTGTAGACAGACCCACACAGTGACCAAAGAACCCACCTGGTCCATGTAGACAGACCCACACAGTGACCAAAGAATCCACCAGGTCCCCGTAGACAGACCCACACAGTGACCAAAGAATCCACCTGGTCCTCGTACGCAGACCAACACTGTGACCACAGAATCAACCTGATCCCTGTAGACAGACCCACACAGTGACCTGGTCCCTGTAGACAAACCCACACAGTGACCAAAGAACCAACCTGGTCCTTGTAGACAGACCAACACAGTGACCACAGAATCAACCTGGTCCTCGTAGACAGACCAACACAGTGACCAAAGAACCCACCTGGTCCATGTAGACAGACCCACACAGTGACCAAAGAATCCACCAGGTCCCCGTAGACAGACCCACACAGTGACCAAAGAATCCACCTGGTCCCTGTATACAGACCCACACAGTGACCAAAGAATCCACCTGGTCCATGTAGACAGACCCACACAGTGACCAAAGAATCCACCTGGTCCCTGTAGACAGACCCACACAGTGAGCAAAGAACCCACCTGGTCCCTGTAGACAGACCCACACAGTGACCAATGAATCCACCTGGTTCCTGTAGACAGACCCACACAGTGACCTGGTCCCTGTAGACAGACCCACACAGTGACCTTGTCCCTGTAGAGAGACCCACACAGTGACCAAAGAACCAACCTGGTCCTTGTAGACAGACCAACACAGTGACCACAGAATCAACCTGGTCCTCGTAGACAGACCAACACCGTGACCAGAGAATCAACCTGATCCCCGTAGACAGACCCACACAGTGACCAAAGAACCCACCTGGTCCATGTAGACAGACCCACACAGTGACCAAAGAATCCACCAGGTCCCCGTAGACAGACCCACACAGTGACCAAAGAATCCACCTGGTCCCTGTATACAGACCCACACAGTGACCAAAGAATCCACCTGGTCCATGTAGACAGACTCACACAGTGACCAAAGAATCCACCTGGTCCCTGTAGACAAACCCACACAGTGACCAAAGAACCAACCTGGTCCTTGTAGACAGACCAACACAGTGACCACAGAATCAGCCTGGTCCTCGTAGACAGACCAACACCGTGACCAGAGAATCAACCTGATCCCTGTAGACAGACCCACACAGTGACCAAAGAACCCACCTGGTCCATGTAGACAGACCCACACAGTGACCAAAGAATCCACCAGGTCCCCGTAGACAGACCCACACAGTGACCAAAGAATCCACCTGGTCCCTGTATACAGACCCACACAGTGACCAAAGAATCCACCTGGTCCATGTAGACAGACCCACACAGTGACCAAAGAATCCACCAGGTCCCCGTAGACAGACCCACACAGTGACCAAAGAATCCACCTGGTCCCTGTAGACAGACCCACACAGTGACCAAAGAATCCACCTGGTCCCTGTAGACAGACCCACACAGTGACCAAAGAATCCACCAGGTCCCCGTAGACAGACCCACACAGTGACCAAAGAATCCACCTGGTCCCTGTAGACAGACCCACACAGTGACCAAAGAATCCACCTGGTCCCTGTAGACAGACCCACACAGTGACCAATGAATCCACCAGGTCCCTGTAGACAGACCCACAGTGACCAATGAATCCACCAGGTCCCTGTAGACAGACCCACACAGTGACCAAAGAATCCACCAGTTCCGTGTAGACAGACCCACAGAGTGACCAAAGAATCCTCCTGGTCCTCGTAGACAGACCCACGCTATGACCAAAGGTTATAATAAAGTCGATTTTGATCAAACTTTATACAAGCGAATAGTAACGGGAAGACACACATCCATGCAGACTGGATTTGAACATCAGACCTTCCAAACCCTTCGACCAATGTTCGATCAATTTAGCTACTGTGTGATAGATGATTGACCCAGTCCATGTTTGCTTCATGGCTCCCTTCTATTATAAGTCTTTGTTCCTAAAGACACTGCAACTATTTATAATCTAGGGTTGGGTATTCCCATTGTATTGTCCGAAGGGTTCTGACTCCCTGACCTGCTAAATATTTGGACGACAGGTGGGGTCTTGCTTCCGAATATTGAGCGGGTCAGAGATTCCTTGCCAAGTATACACCAAAAATTGCAAATGCATGAAACAAGGCTTGGTTAAAAATTAGGAAAAATGCACGGTCAGACCTCCGGGGTTCGAACCCGGGACCTTCA
This sequence comes from Mimachlamys varia, assembly GCA_947623455.1. NCBI lineage: Eukaryota > Metazoa > Mollusca > Bivalvia > Pectinida > Pectinidae > Mimachlamys > Mimachlamys varia. The sequence goes on from OX392530.1 coordinate 8,358,063, forward strand.
GAGTTCTCAATGCAATTACTCAACCAACTGAGATCCGAGTGGTCACTGACAATTGACCAAATCCAGTTCTGCTGTGCAAATGGTGATTAAGGGTACATTATAATTACCATACACAGTTGAATTAATAGTAAGGCTGCAAAGTTAAAGTCCAAATATTGTTTTATATCATCTTTTTATTTTACCAAATATTTGAAAATCTAAAGGGGAAAATCATAAAAATTGAAACTGTGTGAACACATTTTTGGTACTCAAAATTATTTTAAGATTGAAGTGCAAAATAATCAATAAGTACGGAATTTCAATCATTTTACTTATCCAATCCGGATATTTTCTTGTGCTCGTTTTCTCGATTACATTATTTGGCCCACTTCCGTACACAAAACAACATGGCGGTACTGGGTACAAGTTCCCCGTACGCCAGTCGTATTTTAGCGGCTCTTTTCTACGGTTCGGCATCATTTTTAATCATTGTGTGCAACAAAGTGGTTTTAACAACATATAAGTGAGTAAGAGTTATTACAACTTTATAGGTGGTCTAATTTAATCGCTAAAAAAGGTTCAAATCTCGCCTCTGGTAACTCCCTCATTATCGTAAACCTCCCTAGATACACTACAGAGTAGTATTCATCCATGTCAGTGCATAGTTATTGTTTAATGCCTACTAAGCCTATTGTAGGACAGTTGATACAGACTATGTTTTTGATTCAAGAAAATGTGCTTATAAAACGATGCGGTTTATGCGTATGTTATAAACTACAATATATTATGTTAGGAAAGACCAACGCATTAGGCCTACCACTACATGTACTGTAGCCAGTCTGATATAACTATCTGTGACTGTTCTAACCAATTAACTGACTGGTTGCATTTATGACGATTGATCATATTTAGTTAATATCAGATGTTCTGATTATTTTAACCTCGCCATACTGCTTATCATTTTATTTTTAAATACACTTTTTTTCAGGTTTCCATCATTCCAGTTTTTGGCACTTGGACAGGTAATTATAACAAATCAATATTTTGTTTTGTACTACAAACATATTTTGTGTCTACTTGGTCTTCAGCGATTTTGGCCTATTATAGCAAACACATCAGAAATTGAATTCTTCTTGTTTGTCAGGCCTAGGAGATCCATACAGTGATCATGACCCATTCTTTCAAACCAAGTACAATGTACATGTATAAATCAAGCCTAAGTTAAAGGATAGAAAAACTGAAGTTTGTAAAGATGTCATTATAATCTTTTGAGAACTTCCAAAATCAGCTTGATAAACAAGGATCTCTTCAGCTGACTTTTCTTCAATGGGTTATACTTTAGATATGAATCATTAAGTTCTTATGTGTATAACCATGTTGAACACCATCTTTAGCACTATATGTAACCTTTTGTGCTTAAATATGTTGTGTTAATTGGAGAGTTCCAATGTAGAAATAGATGTTGATTATGGAACTGCATGTCTTTCTAATTCAATCTGTGTATTGGTTTATTTAAACATACTGATGTCTTATAATTAGGATTAAAATCACGGATGATTTTCAGATGATAACAGGGATTGTGGTGTTACTGATTGTCAAGCAGGCTGGATTGGTACAGTTTCCTGGTCCGTCAATTGATGTCGTAAAAAAGGTAAAAATGTCCACAATATGGCAGCTTATGGACTAGTCAGTGGTGCAATAACAGGAATGATTTCATTTTGTGACTAACTATTCAGTATACTGCCACAAAGTCCAGTGCACTGTGAAGTTGGGAATTATTTGTAATGTAATGAATCTATGTTGAAACCAGGAAAGCCTGAAATGATGTAAATGTAAATACAATTTTAACGTTAACGTCAGCCATGAGATGATATGTAGAAGGAGAGATGAATTTTTCACAGATTATGAAAATTATTCATATTTTGACATCTGTTTCCATTTAGGTTGGACAGAAAATATTCCACAGTGAATGAATGCAACTTGACCAGAATCGAAGTGGTCGTCAACTAAGGTGTATAAATGACTCTCCATTTTTTTTTATTATTAGATATGGCCTCTTCCTTTTATCTATATGGGCAACCTGGTATTTGGATTGGGTGGAACAAAGAAATTAAAGTAAGTGTACATTTATACCTACATACATAGAGGATATTCAATGGTTTGCTGTTTAATATCGAATATATTTCACGAGTATGGCAGATTTTTTTTATATTTTCACGAGTGCGTAGCACGAGTGAAAATATAAAAAAAATCTGCCATACAAGTGAAATATATTTGATATTAAACGGCAAACCATTGAATTTTCTTTTTATTACATTTCGAAAGAGGACTAAGATACTTTCATTATTTTTTTCTTGGTCTACTTGCCTACTGCAAAGGAGCTAAGTCTACAGTTCTGTAATCCGTCGAAATCACAACCGATCGGGTCCAGTACACAGCTGATTGGGATAAGCTGATCGGAAAAGTTGAACCATTCTCATCTTTCAATTCATTTCATATTTAATCCTGCAGCAGTTCCTATCATTATGTAATATTGATGCCATTTCTTCAAGACCACCTTCCCCTAAGAGACAAGTTCTAGCAGACGACAACAATGGCGAGCCTCCAAGATCCGTTCAAGGGGAACAACTCATACAAAAGTTTCGGTGTTACATGAAAAAAATGACCCAGTTGAAAACTACCCACCGTTGAAAGCAACGGCGGGTCACTTTTTCACGGGACGAATTACGGAAAAATCGAATGGGGTCATTTTTCTGCAGATGGCCGTGTAAGATTTCTACTGTTAAATAACAACCCCGGGTAACTTTTGCAACGTAGAATAATTACCCGGGTGGTATTTTATTGTCGGGTCACTTTTTCACGTAACACTGAAAAAGCCTTATATTTTCACTGCAAAATCTTATATTTTCACGGCAAAATCTTATATTTTCACTGCTCATCACTGCAGTGAAAATATCAGTTTTATCAGTTTGATAATTTTCTATATTTCACTGGCAAAAACGTAATAAATGTATGTACTTGACCTTGATTACATATAAATCTATGTTAAAAACAGATTTCAGCTGTGACATTTTGATAGATTTTATGATTTGAACAATTAATTAAACATACTGTATTTGCCATAATTAGCACCCCTCCCCCTATAAGTGCCCCTCCCCCATTCTATGGAGATATAAAAATTGTATAAGTGCCCCTTAATCGTGACATAACTAAATTATTCTATTTAACTGGGCGGTTAATATTGCTGTGCTCATGTTTACAAGAAGAAAACCAACACATATTGGTTATTTGTGTACAAATTATCCGAAATTGATGACCATAGTGTGGCACATCCTGAGTACTACCCATTCCTGTCATAATATATCATACTTATTTACTTTATAAAAATAACATTTTTCGTCCAAATTCTAGCTTTGTTATAACCTATTAAGCTCCCTCTCTGGGACCAATTTTTTTAGGCACCTTGGGGCTTGGGCACTAATTACAGAGAATATGGTACATTGCTTACATAACTATTTCAGCCAACAACTTGTTGTATTGTTATTATACCAATGAAAAGTATTCACCATTATACAATGTATTTACATTAAAGTTTTATTTTACAGCCTACCTATGTTCACAATTCTGAGAAGATTTTCCATACTGTTCACAATGATAGCTGAATACTTTGTATTAGGGTAGGTATATTTAATTCAGCCACTAATATAATCCTGTTTCATTATACAGTTACCTTGTGGTAATAATAATCTGGGTACCGGCCGTCCTATCCAGCCAATGGTTGACTGGATAGACTCTACTTCTGTATCAAATTATCTAAATAATCTAGTCACTTGATGATCATAATCCTATTACTTATGATTGGTTGCCTGCCAATTAAGCTTGGCTCATAACTGCACATGTTAATGTATATAGCATATATTCATTGATTTTCTCTTGCGTCAGGATAGTTTGTTTTCCTCATTACCGGAATGAATAAGCATGCTTTTGTTACAGTCTAATTTATTGAAGTAAAAACTAAAACAGGAAATCGGAGGAGGGGGGCTTAATGTTTATTCACTGGACTAGCAGTAAAGTGATGGACTACTAGGAAGGGAGGTAACTCTTTGCAATCAGCGATAAGTCTGAATGACGGGAAGCTGAATGTCGAGAGTTTATGCTTTGGCACTGAGCATGCTAAATTAAGAAAAATGAAGAAACAAACACAATTCAATAGTAAGGACTCTGTCCTCATTTTCAGCTGTCATCTGCTAGTTCTGCAGGTAACCCTCTCTCAGTGCTTTGTATTTACTGTTTACAATTTCATATGTCACATGTACCAATATGTTGAAAGCTCCTACAGCTGATTTAAACAGGACATGTGAACTGTTTCAGGGTGAAGGCCCCCAAGGTGGTCCAGTTCTCCGTGTTCCTAATGATATTTGGGGCTTTAGTAGCTGCTAGGTAAGTAGTGTTAAAGTATTGTGTACAGATATATATGTGTGTGTGATAGCTTTTAATTACAATATACCTATCAACTGTGTGAATGTTTATTGGAGATTTCTGAACCTTGTGAATGTGATTCACAATACTGTTATGTCACAAGTGAAATAACTTCATTGATCAAAGCTGGTCACAAATAATATAAATACATCAATTCATTCTTGGCTATTTCTCAGTCTGGTATTTCATTGTTGTGTATGATAGTACTGATTCATAGATAATATCACATGATATTCAGTTTAGTCTATTCACTGTGTACCATGGCTCACATCACTGACTTGTTTTGAAAAAATGACATTGATAGATGTACAAAATCATCATCTGGTATCAGTCAAAATGTGGGAGAACATTGATAGATGTACAAAATGTATATATTCATATTGATAAAGTTCTGCCATTGTTTTTGCAGTGATGACCTAGCCTTTGACCTTTGGGGATACATCTTTATTCTATTGAATGACTTTTTCACAGCTGCTAATGGGGTGTATACTAAGAAAAAACTGGAGGCAAAGGTAAAAAAAAAAGCGGATTACACGAAAGTTTACTGTATAAGTTTCTTTCTCAGCCACTAACTTTCACCATTTCCACATCACAACTACTGGGTAGTTTGCAGTGATTAATTTTCACAAAACATACATTATACATGTACTATAGCCAGTACACTAAACCTGATACAGTGAATCATTCCATCATAAAAACTTGGCGATTAACTCCAGAGAATTTGTTTTGATCTCTAAATTTGCAAAAGCAAATATAAAATTAAGAAACTTGGTTTACAGTTTGGTAATGTTTTATTGTCTATAGTATTCATGTTGTTTCTTTAGTAATACAAATGTATTATTTACACTAAAATTAGAAATGATATTTCTCTCATGCCTGTATATAAGATACAGCTGTCTAGGGACATATTTCTATCCTACAACCCCATGTCACATGATGGGAGGTCAGGAATTCGGAAAACTGATGGTGCATTTTGTAATTTTGAAAAAATTGTGATGAAATTTAAACCTTTGGTTAGTTTGAATCGGGGGATATTTGGAACACACCCTTTCAGCAATGAAAATAATATTTTTTTGACTGCTAACAGATCAAACCTTACTTATTTCATATAATTTGAACAGGATTGACAATGTTTATTTAATTTTGTTCGGACTGACCGAAGATTTACTGTATCATGTTAGAAAGATGAAATTGATTTTTGTGCTCAAATTTGTTGTCAAATACATGATCTGGTAGTTCAAATGAGAAAAAAAAAGCTTTTTATGTCCGAGGATTTAAGCTACTACATATACTCCTGGGCATGAAAGAGTCTTATAATCTATAATCTGCTAAACACATATATACGTGTGGATATATTTTCACTTATTAACTCGACATGAGAAACCTGAACATTTCCACTCCACAAAAATGTCCACTCTTACAGAATGGTGATAATATATGCATTACAGTAAAATGCAGTCCTGTATTATAATATATATAGTGGTAAAATGAATTGTCTGTTTACAGGAGCTAGGAAAATATGGTTTACTGTTTTACAATGCCTTAATTATGGTGGTTCCTGTGGGGGTAATTGCATATATGAACGGAGAGTTTGAAAAGGTAAGTAATCTTTGTTGTCATCAGCCAAGGAATTTATTGTGTGACTACATTGAACAGGGTAATGTTTGTCTGTATATATTGCCTTAAAGTTTATCTGGTATGAAATTTGGCTGTCATTTCTTGAAAATTATATAACATATCAATTGTTGTGTTGGACGGGTAACTCAAATGATTAACATTCTGCACTCGCCTCGACAGGAGCCAGGTTTGATTCCCCGATAGAATGTGAAATGTATAGGGGGTTACCTGCCTGACTATTTAGGTTAACTGTGGGTTCTCCCGTCTGGGTACTCACTTTCGCTAACATCCAGACCGATAAGAGTGATTGATATGAGTTTAAAGAATTTGTTTTATATTTGTTGTCAAAAAATAATGTTTATAAATATTTTGCACTTAAAAAAATATTCAATGAAACTATTGTAAATCCACTTCTTAATACTTTAATTACTTACAGGTCAAAAATTTTGAAAGTTGGGACGATCACTTGTTCCTTGTGCAGTTTTTGATGTCCTGCGGTATGGGCTTCGTACTGAACTACGCTATAGTGTTGTGTACCCAGTATAATTCGGCATTAACCACGACTATAGTGGGCGTTATAAAGGTAACTAATGCCCTCAGATTTATCTGACAGGTCCGACCTTATTTCATCAACAAATGATTCTGGTTCAACTGATTCAATTAAACAAATATACTTTGATTTTCATTGCAACAGATCAAACCTATGTCCATGTTATTTACGGTTCTACTACAAGTCCTATAAAATGGAAACACCAGAAGAAGAGATTATGTTCATAGTGCTATTAATGCCATTGGATATGTCTTTTTCTCCTCTCTGCATCGATAGTTTAAAACAAACAATCACTTCACTGAAGATTCCTTTTAAAGTCAAACATCAAGTGACTTAATGTTTGACTTTAAAAGGAATCTTCAGTGCAAAAAATAATTCAGAATTCTTATGTAAAGAATCAAACATAACAGTAAATTTATAGAGTGAAATTTTAGGTTGGTGTGAATGCACATTGGTCAAACTCACATTGTACATACAACCAGATTTACACAATTTGGCTGTAAACAGTGTGTATTCAAAACAACATGCATGTTAAGAAAATCTGTTCTATCTCTTTATGAATATTTTCTTGTCTGTTTCTTTCGTGAAACTGACGATATCAATTACAGATCATAAATGTTCTTGTTTTCTGAAGGAAATTCTCAGATATTTCAGATTGATTTTATAAATACTTGTCTGTCTACAGAATCTGTTGGTGACCTATATAGGCATGTTCCTTGGAGGAGATTACATTTTCAGTATCATCAATTTTATAGGATTAAACATAAGGTGGGTAAGAGTTTGTGTTTTCTGTATACTGTAAAACGTACTTATTCAAGCATAACAAAATTTATACAGATAAGTACAATAATGTATTGGTGCATTCACAATACTTACCTTAGAAAGAAATATACCAGTGAAATACATGTACTTCCAGTGGGGAAACCTCTGAAATAAAGTTCCTGTTAAAATAAGATTCTTACTAAACTAAATATGTTTATAGTATATATACATGTACTTTCTGTGGGGAAACCTCTGAATTAAGTTCCTGGTAAAATAAGATTCCTACTAAAATATCTATGTTTACAGTATATATATGTGTACTTTCTGTGGGGAAACCTCTGAAATAAAGTTCCTGCTAAAATAAGATTCTTACTAAACTATGTATGTGTACAGTATATATATACAGTCAAACTTCGATGTTTCGAACTTTGCGGGACCGTCGTGAAAACTTTGATACATCGGGACTTCGACTCATGAATATTGAACATCGAATTGACTAACACCTTTCGTCATATGTACTTCACACTGTTGTATTTAAGAAAACAATGGAGAGGTTACCAGTTATCAGTGTCAGTTTATTACCTGTGAATTATTAATTCTTAGTTGTGTAAACATGGTCGCCAGTCACCACTACTGTTCTCGGGATATCGACACACGCGACCGTGGATGTGTGAAAATGACCGCGGGGCAATTTATTGCGCTCGTACGGGTAAAATTTTCACTTCGATTTATTAGTAGTAATTTTCAATGTTTTCATAACGAACGGGTCAGATTAAAACTTCGATACAGCGAAAAATTTGATTCATAGAAGTTCGATTCATGAATAGTAAAATAAGTAGTGTTATATAATGAAAAAAATCGGGACTTTGCCAAAAGTTCGACACATCGAGAAGTTCGAATCATCGAAGTTTGATTAATCGAGGTTTGTATATGTACTTTCTGTGGGGAAACCTCTGAATCAATATCCTGGTAAAATAAGATTCCTACTAAAATATCTATGTTTACAGTATATTACGTAAGGTCAGTAAGATATCTAAGTCCTCATTCCAGTGTCATTTGTGCTCCTTTTGACACTTACCGGTAAATGGAAGAAGAAGTCGCATGTCTGTAGATATTGGAGAATGCCCTACATCAATCTCTCAAATTACCACAGTTAATTATTGGCAAATGTTTTATTTAAATCGGGCTGTTCTAACAATATTGTTTAAAAAAACCACTCATACACAAAACACAGTAAATAAGTAAATCATTTAAGAAAAAATAAAAAGAATTAAAAAAAACCGTGAATACTACACTGTCAAAAAAAACCTAATCGAAACTCAAAATTGTTTAAACTAGGGGCAAAATATGCACAAAGGAAAGATGTACATGGAGACACTTGTAAAAGTACGAGAGAATAACACAGGTATTCTAGAGGAGTATTATAAAGCATTTTCTGCTTCATTGACTACATCCGCCATGCAAATCTAGGTCAGATCTAAGTAAAGGTCATGGCCTCAAAATAAGAACTGAGGCATTATTATCAATCACAACAGGCAGGCATACTAATGAGCATATTAAAAACGTCCATCTTCATATCATACAAGGGTATGGAATATTTCTCAATGAGACCAAGATAGCGACCATAAAACCTGCTCATAGTCTTCATCAACATGTATTTCTTAAATCCCTGTCTTGTATGTTTGTTCGCCAGCAACTGACATATACATGTATCAAGAAAATCTTGTTATTCAGAGCAAGCCCTAAAAAAATTAATCAGTTGCGACATGTAAAATCATTGTTCTAAAGTAAAAATGTAAATATATGGATTGAATGGTGTCGTTAGCGGGCTTCATTCATATAGCATAAAGATTTCAAAAAAGCTGTTCAACTTCTATGTTATTTCAAAATATCAGTAATGAAAATCTGTCTCTGACCCCATTTGTAAGGAAAGAAAAAAGTGGAAGAGCTACACTTGGGTTCTCTTATAAACTCTTGTTAAATAACAATCACCTTGAGTACATTCGGGCTACAGGTTGAACCGGCACACGAGGCACAGAACTATTCCATGATAAACCAATGCACCTGGACCGAACTATAGGCAGAGCTATAAATCCATAGTTTCGGAGGGGAAATTAATAATATATCAAGAATAAAATGCCGTTATTTCACGCATTCAATAAATTATATAACATAATATATTTACATTTTCATCTGGATTGACATTGTTTGAGAAATAAACAATGCAAACTAGCAATATTTAGCAATTTAGATTCGTCTGGACCCCTCAAACTACACGTGCCAGATTTTCCAGAGACTTGGTCCAAATCTGTGCCTGGTGTTTTTGCTCCAGGTTCAATTAGTTCAACCGGTAGTGTGAATGTACCCTGGGTGACTATCTATCAATATATATGTGACATATCCAATCTATTTTCTAACAGTTTAACGGCTATAGATATTCAGATTGTAAGAGCTATTGGTGATATCCACCCTAGTCTTTTATGATACTGGTGATCTGATGTCTGAAGTTTAATTACTGGAGTTATTCCCCTTTGTTTCAGTGTTTCCGGTAGTTTAGTTTACAGTTATGTGACTTTCAAGAAACCTCAGGAAAAAAGTGTACAGCCTACTGAAACTACGCCGAAGTCAGAAGTTAATATGGTATGAAGAGCATATCAATGTCTGAGCATGCTCAGTGTAAAGGGAGACAAATCTGATCTAGACTTGGAAATAATTTAGTCAATTGTCATGTACTTGTGTATTTTATTTATTATATATGTAACCCTGGAAAAAAAAACTAGCCATAATAATACTGAAGAGAGATCCTCTCTTTAGCTCGATCGGTTGTACGTAACCCTAGTAAGCCAGAGGTTCTGGGTTCGACTCGTAGCGGAGACATTGAAAAAAACATTGACCTCTGGTACACATAAGAAAAGTGAAATTTTCTCATCTTGCTTTTGTTGAGTTTTAAATGGTACTGTACATACTTTGATTTTCCTAGATGTACCTAGAAAATATAAATGTTCTATGAAGTGTAGATCTGGATATTATTTCTGCCAGATAATCAACACTTAGATCATTCAGATTTTATTGTTCACTCAGACACATATGTGTGTTACAAAAGATCACATATACAAAGCAAGTTTTACACATGGCAGAACATAACAATATCACTATTTTTTCAAATCTTAACTCTTCATTTTAGTATTTTTTCAAGTTTTTCAACAAACCTACTTACATTTGATAAAACATGAACATTACACAGAGAAACTAAACCTTTCATTTTTGCCATTTTTGGGTATGTACAATAATACTTTGGAATGAATGATTTTCGAATTTTGCATACTGATTCATAATTACCAAAAAGTGATAATGATACTCGTCACCAACATCATCACAACACCAAGGACAAATTCAATCGTGACAAGTTATACCAGCCCATTGTCCTGTTTCTATGGGCAAATGCAAATTTGATGTACGGAATTTTACTATATTGTTTCTCTCTCTTGCATTCAATTAAAAAAAATAATCTTCAATTTCAAATTTAGATTTAAAAATGGAGTACATCTGCCCTCTAGATGACAAATCTACCTGGTATATCATTAAACCATTTCTGATTAAATTGGTCCTGTAATCTTTGTTTGAGAACATCAAACAATATATGTGTTAATTGTGATAGTTTGTTGTAAGTTCTTGTCATTTATCCACTGTATATTTATGATGTGCCAAACTGATTAAAATCAGATCTTTTATTTCACTCCAGTACTCAACGCTCAATTGACTTGAACGTAGAGTATCAGAACGTAATTAAAGATCTTGTTTTAATCAGATTGATGATGCGGTGGTACTACGTTGTAATGAACATATTTTGATTATTAGTATTTGAGCCATTAAATAAAATACAATGTACTGATAAAATACATTACAGACAGAGATCAAACCTACAGGTAAGTAGGCAGTCACGGTATGATAGACAAATTTTGTCTTCACTTTTTAAAATCAGTTAAAATTCCTAGACAATTTTTGTCTACTGCTTTCATTCAAAACGTACACTGCATTGGCTGCATGTGTATGTTTCTGTTTTGTCTGTTTCATTGGTGTCTCACTTTCATATTTTTTCTTTTTTAACATTACCTGGGTTTCCTGCTGAATATCTTGTTTCACTGATATGCTATAATTTTCAATTTTTAAGAGTGTATACAGATGAATTTATTCAGTAAAAGCCTGCATTTGGATAAAATATTTACAATTTTTAATGGGATGACGTTTAATTAAATTTCCCATTTACCTTTTATCTGTGAAATAGTATGGTATTCCTTTTACTTTTGATCAAATATAAATAAGTCGTAAAAAAAACCACGCAGATGATAAAAATCTTCAGCTGAAAATATTCTCCAAGAACCAACATCTTGCCAAGTTCATATTATGTGGGTTGTGTGTAGTTCATCTACTAAGTATCAGGAGGATGCTATTCATATATACATCTATATAATCTTCTATTTTGTAATTTGTAGGTGTATTTTATAATATATTTATATGTGGGTGTTTTTTTTAATATATGGATGTATTGTGTATGGAATGGTCGTGTACCCAGGGAACAGATGTAGACTCCCCTGCTGTGTTGGAATGATATATTGTACATGTGTGCATGTTCCCCTCGTACAGGATGTTCATGTTTCATATGCTTGTAAAATATCCTGTCTTTTTTCAATTAAGATACTTGAATTGTATTATTTCTTTATTCAAACTTTAGTTATTAAGAGTTTCCTGGTTTAAATATTTTGCTTCATGCTTAATTTGAAACAATTTTTGATTTTTTACCCCTTTTATCTTTTTCTTTTTTTTAAAGATTTTTTTCTTTGTTTTCATTTCATTATTATTGATTAGTTGAATTTCTGTAATAATAGTTTTAATACAGACCTAAGTTATTCTGTATGTGTGCTACCTGTCAATACTTAACAGCTGTACCAGTGCTTACTACATTCCTGGTTAACATTTTACGTGTGATACATGTATAACTACCGTAATTTCCTGCATATTGTCCGCGGGCTATACCTGCATATATACTTTATATATGGCTTTAACTATCCACATAAACATATGTATTAACAAAATAACCACAATATTTCCATCATATGTCTCTGATTTCCAACATTTAAAACATTATGTCACAAGGTCACAAAATACACAAGTATAACCCGTTGGCAATCTGCAAAGTGCATGCTATCTGGAATTCATTTTACCAAAACATAGAAAATGCCTAAATTTATTTCACGCGGGTAATACGCAGGAAATTACGGTATGTGTGAACAAGTATATCTATACTTACTAACCCTGGTTTAAATCATTGCTACCTATGTTAACTTAACGTTATGTATGTGTGTGAAATGTATCTGTAGTTAATGTAGCCGATTGTAATATGCCAGGTTTGAAGTTGTGATAAATAATCATTATTTTTCGGTATTGATAGAGTGAACAAATTGTGAAAGAGTCCCGAAAGACTTGCCATGGATAGGGTTTAATTGGTTGTCCATGGGGCTGTAGCATAAGTGTATTTTTAATTTTTTGGCTTGTCACTTTTCAAAAGGCAGAAGAAACTGATATACAAGTTTGTCTTGGGTGTCTAGCTATTATGTACAAGTATAAATGTGAAGAAAATTGTGGGTATAAATACAATATAACTAGCAAACAAACATGAGATCTAGTCTCATGTTTAAAGTATTAATGTGAAGCTAAGGTGTACATGTAGATACAGTTTAGTCTGATTACTTTAGATGTAGTATATATTTGTTGTGATAAGTGCTGTCTTCTCTTTGCAGCCAATGGATAACAAGGAGGAACGTAGTTTGTAATTAATGAATTGGATGGTGGATGCAGTGCCAGGGAAATGTTAATTTAATTTATCAAATTCAATGATATTATCATTATACCCCCCACTTTGGTAAAGGAGGGTATATGTAATCACTTTTTGCTGTGTGTTTGTGCTTACGTCAACAATAACATTGTACATGATATTTCATGAACTGCTCCACTGATTTAATTCTAGTTTATCAGTCCACATGGCACTGGTATATATGTTATCAGTCCACATGACACTGGTATATATGTAATCAGTCCACATGACACTGGTATATATGTTATCAGTCCACATAACACTGGTATCTATGTAATCAGTCCACATAACACTGGTATCTATGTAATCAGTCCACATAACACTGGTATCTATGTTATCAGTCCACATAACACTGGTATATATGTCATCAGTCCACATAACACTGGTATCTATGTTATCAGTCCACATAACACTGGTATCTATGTTATCAGTCCACATAACACTGATATCTATGGTATCAGTCCACATAACACTGGTATCTATGTTATCAGTCCACATAATACTGGTATCTATGTTATCAGTCCACATAACACTGGTATCTATGTTATCAGTCCACATAACACTGGTATCTATGTTATCAGTCCACATAACACTGATATCTATGGTATCAGTCCACATAACACTGGTATATATGTTATCAGTCCACATAACACTGGTATCTATGTTATCAGTCCAAATAACACTGATATCTATGGTATCAGTCCACATAACACTGGTATATATGTTATCAGTCCACATAACACTGGTATCTATGTTATCAGTCCACATAACACTGTTATCTATGTTATCAGTCCACATAACACTGGTATCTATGTTATCAGTCCACATAACACTGGTATCTATGTAATCAGTCCACATAACACTGGTATCTATGTTATCAGTCCACATAACACTGGTATCTATGTCATCAGTCCACATAACACTGGTATCTATGTTATCAGTCCACATAACACTGTGTTTTTGTTATAACATAACATCTAGACCAGTACTATGATGAATTAGGGTACATGATAATTGTGTAGATCTGAAGTATTTTGAATCTCATTCAGCACCACCCCATCAAACTTCTCTCTTTACTAGAAGTGATAAATTATACATAATACCATTATATGATATCTTAGTGCTTTCTAATGTGAAAATCATTTTATTATTATCATGATTTGGTATTTAATTTTTGATTTTGAACAATTCTTGATCTTAAGCTGAACAAATTCTATGTCTTCTTTGCTAAATCTATGAAATATTAACCTTTTGAAAAGATTTTTAAATGCACATCTTTTATTCTTCCTGTAACACTTTTCCGCTATTCCTGTGTTGAATTATCCTGTCACAGATAAGGATTACGTTCCAACTTGTGTTTCCTCTATTTCATATATATATAGAATCTTACATGGGTTTCCATTTCATACGAGATCTAAGAAATAAGTCTTCACAATTTTTAATTAAGAGAATAAAATTTCATAAATCTCGATATGAAATAAATGAGAGTAAGATCTTTTTTTATCCCATTCTTATATTTGTGCTATTAACTCGGGTAAAACAACAGATTTCACAAAACATTGGATTATAATCACACCAGACTCATATGTCATATTACACATGTACTACACGAAAATGTCATATTACATGTGTACTACACAAAAATGTCATATTACACATGTACTACACAAAAATGTCATATTACACATGTAATACACAAATATGTCATATTACATGTGTACTACACAAAAATGTCATATTACATGTGTACTACACAAAAATGTCATATTACATGTGTACTACACAAAAATATCACAGGTTTATTCACTGGACAACATAACAATTAAGTGATAAATTGAAACTAACTTTGCGAATGTTTCTTACTAAAACAACTTTGTTATGTTATATACTCATAGTACAAGAATGTGTGTGTCTAATGTGCTGGCGGACAATTTCAGGGTGAGGTTCAATTTATTCACATGTTAAAAAACCTCTGTCGCAGTGAAATCAATGTGTGTTGATTTAAGAATTAACTTTCTATTTCGTTTAGTTAGTTACAAGTTTAATGCCGCTACACGCACCGAATTACATCGGTGGTACAACCGGCATTCTATTTTGTTTAGAATATCAGGGGATAACTACAATGGAACACAGGTATGCATAATTTACCCGTTTTCCATTGTAGTTATCCTCCGATAACCTAGACAAAATAGAAAGTTTATCGTTATATTCACAGTATCTTTCTTTGAAATGTTAGTAACTATTTTGTTCATTATAGTCCCATCTTCGAACAGATTTCATTTCAAAACTAATAAATGTGAGAAGGTTCAATAAATGCAAGAGCATGAAATTTCCATAAATCGTTGTTAGCACCGCCCACATTGTTGGTGACGTCACACAATTGTATTTCAAACTGGAGGATTTGCATAGCTCTGTCCACATGCATTGTTGTTGACGTCATAGAATTTCGGCACATGTTTGAGTACAGTTATGAGGTGATAATGATATAGTCTGTGGAACAAAGATTATCAAGTGAATGTCAGTGATTGTAGATTGTAAATATTTCACATGTAGTAGGGAATGATTGGTATAAATTTTCACATCCTCAATATCCAGGGGGTTACGTCACCTATGCTCTCTACAACCCTGGCATATGTCATGGCAAAACTGAAGGCTCCGTGTGTGTCACCTTGTTGAAGAGATAAGAAGACAGGTTTGACCCTTTGATGTACATGGAAAGAATCTTAATCACAAAACGGTAACAAATTGACAGGCATTGAAGTTGGCTGCAGCTCCTTTGTAATCTTCAAAGGACATGCATCAGCCTAGCGGTTGGTCAGGACTTTCTACCAGAGCATGCCTTCAGTTTTATCATAACATATTCCAGGGGTGTGGAGAATGTAGGTGTGCGTAACCCCTGGATATTAAGGATGAGATTTTCCGGGCAATCATGAATATATGCCATGCATTCCGTGATGTTCCTTGTAATTTTCTCATATGTAGGTCAAAGTTTGTAAACATTTAGGATAAATCATGATGCGTCAAAAATTTAGATTTTCAACTTCTTGCCAAACTATATCAATGATTAATATGTCCAAGAAATAAAATTAAAATATGAAAAACATGTGTGCCATAAGTAGAATTTTAGGTGTGTACATTGTCCTTATAATTAGTGTAATTCTTATGGTTAAATGGTCTAAATATTATTATCCCCCCCGCTTTCACCAAAACAGGGATATTAATTATTAATTTGGGTTTCTCCATCTGTCTGTCATTTCTTTTCCGTGCAATAATGGCAACAAATATTATCCGATTTTCTTGAATCTTGGTTACTAGGTAAAATGCTTAAAGGGCTTGGCCAAGTTTGATCACCACTTTTTGCAAAATTTATTTGCAGGAGTTATGGCCCCTTGATTAACGTTTCTGTGCAATCACGGCAACAAATATGATCCAGTTTCTGTGTATAAGGCTTAAGTATTTGTTCAATTTTCAAGCAATACATCTTGCATTTTGTGTCAACAGCATGAAAATTACAAAATATTTTCACCTGCAATAACATTACCCCTATACGAAAGGGGGAGCAGCGGGGGATATTAATTGTATGAATTAGCTTGTTAATATAGAATGCTGTAAGATAACAAAAGTCAAAGGAAAATATTTTGCTTGAAGGTTAACCTGTGATGAAATCGGAGGCATTGTGGTCTGGAGGTGGACACATGACTCCCGAGAGAAGAGTCGGGGCAAGGCACTGGGTTGTATCTTGGAGCAAGATACTGGTGGCCTGGATGTTAGTGCATGGGGATCTTATTGAAAACCAGAGTACCTAGAGAAAACCCACATGGTCAGGCAGGTGACGCTATGCCTTTATATGGATTACCCTGGCTGACTTGGTGTAAGGCAAACTTAATGCACTTACCTCAATGCAATGCACCGCCCGACCACCCAAATAGATAAATGTGTAAGATATCACTTAAATGTTTATAAAATCCAAATTTACCAGTATTTGATTGCCACTGAAATCTACCTGAAATCCAATGATACCATATACCTTGTAGAGATAAAGCACATTAACTAGTCCCACTCAAATTTATTGGATTTCACTGATCTCTGGCTACCTGTGTACTTCTATTTACTGTCAGACATAAACGGTTAACTGTTCAATGTCAGTATTTTACCAATATTATTGAACATTTGCCTGTTCTGTAAACAACTTGGGGTATTGTCTGTAGCTACAGTACCTAAGCAAGCTGATGCGAGAAGTCTTGAAATGTATATATATAAACATATTCCAATCTCGTTATCTTGAAGTCGAAAGGACCACGAAAAACTTAGTTATCAGAGTTTTTGAGTTTGGCAAGTTCGAAACTAAGTGTAAATTAAGTCTGGCCGGGACTAATGAAACACTTCGAATTAAACGGGGTCTCCGAGTTACGCCAGTTCGGGATAACAAGGTTCAGCTGTAATGAAGACTTTATATACCGGCCCTGTCTGTAAGGACCCCTTTCCTCCTCAACTGCTGACATTTGTTACCATTTTTTGTACTGACAATATTTCATTACCTTTTATTGCCAAAATGAGAAATTTAGTTCAGATTTTTTTTTTTAAATATCTGATTTACCCACAGTATTTCCCATTTACCCGAGGAGCTACTGGATAGCTCAAGTGTAATAAAATATCCCAGTTATGTTTTTACTTTTATATTGAGATTAGCCTTAGCCTTAAAGCTTAGACATACATGTATTGCTGCACATTGTTTGTTATTGTTTTGACTGTTGCTTGCTGTTAGGTGCGGAGAGAAATTTTGATACATACAGTGTATTGATGAGTATTGTGGATGTTGTAATACCGGGTAATGTTAGGTGCGGAGAGAAAGTTTGATACATACGATGTATTGATAAGCAATGTGGATGTTGTAATACCAGGTAATGTTAGGTGCGGAGAGAAAGTTTGATACATACAATGTATTGATAAGCAATGTGGATGTTGTAATACCAGGTAATGTTAGGTACGGAGAGAAAGTTTGATACATACAATGTATTGATAAGCAATGTGGATGTTGTAATACCGAGTAATGTTAGGTACGGAGAGAAAGTTTGATACAAACAATGTATTGATTAGAGTTGTGGATGTTGTAATACCGGGTAATGTTAGGTGCGGAGAGAAAGTTTGATACATACAATGTATTGATTAGAGTTGTGGATGTTGTAATACCGGGTAATGTTAGGTGCGGAGAGAAAGTTTGATACATACAATGTATTGATAAGAGTTGTGGATGTTGTAATACCGGGTAATGTTAGGTGCGGAGAGAAAGTTTGATACATACAATGTTTTGATTAGAGTTGTGGATGTTGTAATACTGTGTAATATTAGGTAAATACAGGCATCTTGCTGCTCTCTTAAACATAACGAATAGACAAAATACACGATTCAGAAGACGGTTACCGCAAATGATATTAATGGGAATGATATTTTCGGTAATGTTTCATTTTCCGGGACCAGCCTTAAAATAAAAATATCAAAATTTGTTATGATAATACTGAAGGAGGGTATATTGGGGGAGGAATTCGGTTATTGTTTGTTAAGTCAGGTATGGGCTTTTTGAGTGTCAAGGACTCGCTGTAAACTGTGTAGTTACCGTATTTGACCGGGAATAAGCCCCCACCCCCTGAGAAAAATAATTGATCAAAAGTAGGGAGGGGTCTTATTCCCGAATACACCCCTGTTCACATAAGTCCGCCATTTTGGATATTCTACTGTTTTGATCTAGGAACTCAGTCCACACTATACCAGTAATGTATTTCTAGTTGTTTGTTTTGTTAAAATAGCAATTTACATTCAGGATATTTAAAAACAGTCACTACAAAATGATGCCATTCACCTATTGATTGGTGCTATACTACAAATATGAACAATACAACACCTTGTATTGTTCATATTTGTAGTGCAAGTACAATCACAGGAGTAAGACTAAAAAGCTTTGGGTCATTCTCAAAGAGTGTAAAGAGTTGATCTTGGTTCGATTGATTTCATGAAATTTTACAGGTAAAATTATATTGTCAGACTAGATGCCGATAACATGAAATTTTAAAGTGTAAAAAAAAAAAATCAAAATTAGATTAAAATTGGACCAAGAAGTTAGTTTCCGAAGCTAAGAATTAATTTACACTGTCTGTTGCATGTTATTTTATTACCTACCAGTAGTAAACATATTTTGTGTTATTGGAACAACGTCCAATGCTCCTAATATGGGCATTTGTGTTTATGTGTTATACATTTATATGTAACAAAATTTTGTTAAAATGGGATGCTTGCTTGAAATGGAAAGATATTTTTTTTCTATTTAAAGATATTTTATTAATAATAAATAATCAAAAGGAACTTAATTTGGTTGTGTTTTAATTTTTTTTTTAATTTTGTGTTAGAATTTTATCTGCAAACAAAGACACTTTTAAGTAGCGTTATTTATTTGGACAAAGCTGATATCAAGTCACTTGCCAATTTAGCAAGATATCATGACTTTAAGCGTTATTCTTCTGATGAAGTGTCAGCGTCACATGACGACATAACGATCTACAGGTCGGATATCATGATTTTAAGCCTTATTCTTCCGAAGAAGAAGTGTCGGTGTCAGTTGACGAAATAACAATCTTCAGGCCTGATATCATAAAGTGCTTTAGCTGAAACAATTTATAAAGGGATATGTATTTGGTTTGGTTTGAACGTCATGTTAACAGCCAGGGTCATTTAAGGACGGCCTCCTGATGTATGGGATGTCACATCGTCTTAGTTCATAGACAGATTTAATGCAGCAACAGATCATTTTAAAAGACCATGTAAAACACTCTTTCAAGCAATATAGCAGAGATGTTTACTAGAAGTTTTTTTATATAGAAACCAGTAAGTTTCCATATTGAAACATATTCACACATTCATCAAGGATGAATTGCATAAAGGATGACAATAAAGTTGTTGAAAAAAAAATGAACGAAGCTGAGAAAATGTAAAATTTTATTTCGAATACATATCCACAAGGTGCGTATTTCGCATACATAAAAATAAATGTGAGTAAAACTAATCGGTTGCATACAAGTTAAGTATGGTCACAGACTTATCGATAGAAATAGTTTCCAAGAAACGGGTGTTGTATACAGAGGATTGGCTAAATATATATAATATATCGAACCAAACACCATCGATTGCATGTAACAAGTTTCAAAATTCACCAGTAAATTACAGTTTGCCTTTTAAAGATTACTTGTGGATGATAATGATTGGCAGATAACGGAAATGACCAGACTGGGAGAGGACTACATGCGATAATGTATACAGGATGTCTTCCCACGTCAAACGGCAAGGCTGGAAATATATACTGTAGATACATAAGAAATCCCAACATGCCACTAAAAATAGTCCCCACAGACTAAAGTGACTCAAAAAGCAGCTTTCCTACCGAGTGCAAAATATTTTAGCACAAATGGAATCGTGATTAACCATTCAAAGATTATTTTCATAAGAAATTATTTGGTTATTCTAAAGTGAGTTTCAGTACATTTGAACTCCTTTAATCTTACATTTGAAATCCTGCAATCTTATTTACATTCAAAATTCTGCAATCTTGAAAGCAGGTCAAGGTTGAAATTTTGAACAAGCTATGGAGGAAAATATGAATTCTGGAAAGGCTATTGAGTTTTAAGAAGCCATTTGAAGCTGTTGTCTCATTTGACGATCTATGACCCTGTAAACAAGTCAAGGTCATTTATATAAACAAAAATGTTGGTAGTCCAATATCTCCAACTCGGACAATATGACACAATCTGTTAAAATTTCATCCGATGTCAAACCATGCCAGTTAAAGACAGATTGCACAATACAATGTACATTTCATAAGCTTTACGCTTAGGAGACCTAAAAAAATAATTATAATCACTCGGTAATTCCAATATTCTCACAACACATGATAGAAAGATTTTGTAAATCAAAATCCCTACAGCAGCTAGATCTTCATGTTAACATGATCTTAACGGGTCGTTTAAATAGGCGAAGTATGTTGTATTTTTAAGAAACTGAAAACAACAAAGTATGGCACAAATATTCTAAGTCATGTAATATACCAAAATGTTTTTGATCACATGAATTTTCTTGATATATTAAATAATATTATGGTAAGAGATTCTTGAATAAAGTGACTTTATGGCAAGATGAATCATGGAATAATTTTAAGTTACACCATATATTAAATCATGCAGAACAACAATCTGCTAAGGTCAAGGTCAGAACCATATCAAGTCAAACAAATGTCTCTATTTTGAACTACCAGACACTTGAGAGTACAACAACACTGCAGTATTGTGCAACATATACATTAGCTAAATGCCCCCCCCCCCTCCCCCTAGAATATTCCCTTTTTTTCTCATGTTTCAAATTTAACATACACGTACACCTTGGCAAATTACATGTAAAAAGCAATGTCCATAGGTTAGCCATGGTACATGATACATACCAACAAATAGTCAAATTACTTCTGTTCAGTTTGCCTAAAACAGTGATTAATAAGCTTTTAAAGATATCACTCTAGGTCTTTATTTTATCAAGATGACCGTTAATGATAAGGTTGACTTGTTTGTTTGTAAATCACCTTAGTAAAACGTAAATACACTGACTAGTCATTTCACTTTTGATTTGTAGGCAAAAAATAATCATTTTCGATTGAATTTTCTCTTTGGCAATCCTTTTTTACAGTCCGTAAAAACATCAGGATCTGTAATATCAAGCATATGTATAATGTTAGAGGATGAACTACATGTGAACTTGTACTTCAAACCAAAACATACGCACATTCTTCAGAAACATCTGTAAATGTACTTACCATATATAAGTAAATGATTTTATATAAGCATACTTAATTAAACAATTCATGTAAAACAATAGCAGAAAATTACTGTAAAATGAGAAATTTTCACACTGTCTTTTTTCGCTCTCACATGAAAAGATTTGAATTTGTCCTATCTTTAATTCAACCTCTCAAATGTAGAAATACTTGGATTCTCATCATACTTGTAATATGAGAAGCAAGCCTAAGTGTGGTAAAATATTTGCCCTTCCATTGTTAGGCAAAAAAGGCAAAAATAAAATGTGAGCGAATTTTTCTATTTTTACAGTATGTAAATTATATACATCACATGTTGATCAGATTAATGCCGCATCTAATTAAATGTAGTTTCAGGAAGATGATTTATTGGTATTTAAATTCTTTCTATACAGTAACTAGAACACTGACAGGTCAGGAAGGGCCCCGTATTGCGGCTGTAGATATCCCCCACATGCCCACACGCCAACCTACTCCCTCCCGCAAAAAAATGTCATTTCTCAAATCATCAAAATTGACACTGGCTAGGACACATTGTCTCATTTCATCATTCAGCAAAGAAACTGTCAACTATTTCACATCACCCGTATCGGATATCGCCGATACAGTATGACTTGAATTCTACCCTAATATGACTTTGACCTTTGACCCATTGACCTTAGCATTCAACCTTGTGTTTTATATTTGTTTATTGAACATGTTGACCAAGTTTCATGCAAATCTGGTATTCACCCGTATCGGATATCGCCGATACAGTATGACTTGAATTCTACCCTCATATGACCTTGACCTTTGACCCAGTGACCTTAGCATTCAACCTTGTGTTTTATATTTGTTTATTGAACATGTTGACCAAGTTTCATGCAAATCTGGCAATGAATACCAAAGTTATTATGTAAAAACAAAATTTGTGGACAGACGGACAGACAGACGGACGGACGGACAGACAGACAGAGTGATTACTATAGGGCACCCGTATCTCCGATACGGGGCCCTAATAAAGACCAGAAAATGTAAGACAACTCTGAGAAAATCATTTCCATCATACCTATACAGAAAAGATTTCTGCCGTAATCAGTTTTAAGTAAATCTGACCAATCAGTGATAAGTAGACTGACCAGATCTGACCAATTAGGCTTTCTTCAGAACTAAGCAATTGTCTTTTACAACTAAGGTTTCAGAAGGCCAACAATCCTGGCTGATACAAATGTTGCTAATCTGATTCCGTCTTGAGTATACAGGTTTAAAATCTAACACAAAATGCCCATCAACAGGATGTGGAGTATTGTATGAGTGTACATCTCGTTGACAAGTCGAGTATTCTTAATCAACTTTAAAACTTAACGCTGTAATAATACCTGAATCCAATCACCCCTAAAGAGACAATTGAACCTTACCAAATTAAAGATGGGGCAGGTCCAGATTAAAGCATAGGGGAGATATAACAGATGTATTTTGATTTTCATACACAACATCAAAAACCTCATATTAATAATCATTCATACTCATCCAGATTACCCTGTTAGTCAATCTTAGCCTAAATATTTAGCTGTAATATCAGTTGAACACCATATGACCCTGTGAAACAAAAATTTATGATCTTAGCCTAAATATTTAGCTGTAATATCAGAGTTGAACACCATATGACCCTGTGAAACAAAAATTTATAATCTTAGCCTAAATATTTAGCTGTAATATCAGAGTTGAACACCATATGACCCTGTGAAACAAAAATTTATAATCTTAGCCTAAATATTTAGCTGTAATATCAGAGTTGAACATCATATGACCCTGTAAAACAAATATTTATAATCTTAGCCTAAATATTTAGCTGTAATATCAGAGTTGAACACCACATGACCCTGTAAAACAAATACTATCAAACAGTTGGTAACAATGACTATACAATTTAAGTCATGACAGTATACATTATGTTTTGGTGTTAAAATTATCAGTAAATATTCTTGAATATAATAAACACAAACTAATACAATTTTGACTAAGACAAATAAACGTCTTGTGAGAAAAGCATTGAAAATGAGTAGTATTGAATTGAATTTTACAAACTATATTAAAAATTATTCTTTAGTATGAAAACCAAAAGCAGTTACCTCCCTTTACATCTGTTTCTTTTATAAAATGATTTTAAATTAATAAAACTCAATTATACAATGTAAACACTTACACTCATTTTTACATAAAACATTAATTGCAAATTAATACAGATTAGTTATATAATGTTAAAATATATATTTTGGTATATCTGAACTACTGTACCTACACAAAAATAAGTGATTAAGAAAACGGTTGCCATGACATTACCCAGGCAAGCAACATTTGGCATAGTGATAACATATATGGTGTACATGTAGCATACAATGCATATAAAGATACATGTAGCACGGATTAGGTATATACAAACAATGCAATGTGAATAATAACAAAAAGCATACATATTTGGTATATATACATATGTAGAATACTAAATCTGACGTATCTGCTGCCTGTGTAGAAATACCTACAATTACCAGGGTGTCATCACTAACCACCATATATATATATATAATCCGACCTCTGACCTGTTGCTTAAGTTCAAGTTGATGTCACCATGCAAGTATCCATGGTGACGATGCTTACTTACTGTATAATTTACCATTTCACTAATGTATTTTATATTCACCCTGTGGACACTTCACTCTAAACATATAATAACCATTTATGGTATATTCTGTAGCGTTATAATTGTTTGCTGCTTTTATAGCATTTTTTGTTGCTATGGCGACATGAGCTCTAACTAAGCAACAGGGGAGAGATGCTTGTCACAAAAATTGCCCAGAACAGTCATTTTAAAACAAATAACTGTCACGTTACATGCCACTCAATACAACCTATCAGCACATTTTATATTTATCTTTATCACTTAAAAAAAAATCGCTCATTTATACCAAGTCAAACCAAGCACCATTGAGGAGTTAAGCACTAGTAAAACAGCACGATACCTGTATACTAATGAAATAAAAAATACAAATATAAATTCTGTGTTAAAAGTAAAAACATTAAGTCTGACCATTGGTGTTATAAACTGAAGTTTAGAAGCGTGACATCTGTTCTTTGTCTTCAGCTCAATCACTGGCCGAACATTTTTAAAGTTTCAGTTACCCCGGCCGACTCCAGTTTAACAAGGTACCCTGACCGACTCCAGTTTAATCTCCAACTCTTAACGTATTGATCTCACTTAAAATACTTCAATGTTCCATTTGAATGCACCAAAATATTGCAAGTGTTTTTAATGAAACCAAGCCTCTTCAGTGATTTTTTGATTTCTTGAATTAGCCTCTACCACCACAACCACCACCAAAAAAAACAAAACAAACAAACAAAAAACGACCTACCCTTAATTTTTCATGTTACTGGAAACTTTTTTTTTTATTCATTAGGTATGTTTAGTCTAATACACTAACGTAGGGTAATAACACTGGCTTTCAAGCCTTGGTAAAATGATATTATGTCTATACACATGTTTGACATTTCTATCGAGCCTAAAACACTAATACCATGTACCATGTATGAGTATTACTGTATGGGTATCATTAATATCACATTGATCAGTATAAAGATTACCAACTGCTAGGATTTTTGTTACAACATTTATGATGTAGTAAGAAATGTCAAGTCTAAAGTAAATAGACCTCGTGTGAAATATGCGAATACCTCTAATTGATATACACCTATTAATATTTGACAGAGGTCATTCAGGGATGTTAAAATTCCTCTCATATCCACTGATAATGCCACACTACTTGTCGGAAATTCTAATCATCACGTACGTAATGTGAATCCCCCGCCCATGCCTTTGGGTATATATTTCGATTGAATTTTGAACTGCTCCCCTCCCCCTCCCTATACCAATATCATTCCTATATATCTTGGTCCGCCCCTATTTGAATTTCAATTCACCGGCATAAACAACCCTTACCCCTGACCAACACATCAGAACATCCAAAAACCTTTTTGAAATTTCTTGATATGCATTTTAAATCCATTTAAATGTAATTTTGGCATTGCATTACAATTTTTGCTGTAATAGATCAGATCAGTAAAATATTTCCTTCTTACACAAATTCCTGTAGGGTCTGCCCAAATCCAGAATGCATTTTGCGATTATAGATTATTTGACCCATCTTTTCTTAAACTGAAAATGCTTGCTAGCTTTACTGTATTTCCATTTGAGAATAAGAAAATAGCTACTAATACCACAGACTTAGATAGCATGTATCCACTGTTGACCTGCTGGATGCTGATGATGAACAAGGCTGTGTTGGCTACAAACTACATTTGTACTTGTACAGCAGGTATAATCTATTAGTTTGCCCGTCTCAATCTGGCAAGCCATCAGGGTGAACTTGTAGATATTCAAATATATGGCCAGAGATTTATACAGGAAAAATTAAATCCTTCAGTTATATAGGTGGCGCCAATCGGCAAACAGCATTTACATATTGATGGTGTCTTGTTGTCATGGATACAATATATTGTTGTATATACATCATTTTTTTTTGTAGGAACTCGATGTTAAAACATACATGCTGTCCTATGTACATTGGTAAATTTATACATGAAATATCCTCGGTAATATACAACTATCACTTTTTTCATATTTCTACCATTTAAAGGCCCAATGTATGTAACTTTCGGCAAAACTTGAAGAGAAAATCAAGCCTATAATAACTTATCAGATTTAGCTAAGATTAACTGATATCAGCAATATTCAAGATGAATTCTTTCACGGTTACCGGTACAACAGCAGTTGAAAATGCTTTGTGTAAACAAGTGTCCATTTCGAACCGTCTTCTACCTTCGGTTTGTTGTTGAAGTGGGCCCCACCTGAATTATTTTCAATTCTTTGGATTTTTTTTCTCCAGAGATTCTTGTTAGTTACCGCTCAGGTTTACTTCGTTTTAGGCTAATTTTTGCATGGTTATCAACTGGATTTTTTTTCAGAATTTTTCAGAATCACAAAAACTTCCCTGAAGTTACGTATATTGGGCCTTTAATCAATGCATACTTATATAATTAACTCATTAATAAGTAATAATGGGATGCAGAGAGCCTAGGTGATAAAGATCTTAATGAAGAGTTCTTGTGATACAGACTTCACCAAGGATGACTGATGAGCAATTCTGTGATACAAATCTAGCAGTGAAGAGACTTGGTGATATAGATCTGACAATAAAGAGCCTAGTTGATACAGATCTGACAATAAAGAGCTCTTGTGATATTGATCTTGCTCAGTGATACATATCCTATAGTGAAAAATATCTTTTACCCAGTCTAACAATAAATCTGGTTAAATTCGTCACGGAAAGTAAATTACGAATAGACAGTTCTCCGTTTATTTGCTGGTTTCTTTAAGTGAAGTGCAAAGCGACTGGAATTGAATATAACTCTTGAATTATTAACTTTGATTTGACTTATGAAAAATTCTCAAACATGATGATACTTATCAATATATGAAGTTGAGATTTGAGAGTTCAATTGTCTGAGACTAAATCCAAACCAGATACAACAATCTTGTTTGACAAGTAAATTCAGCAGCCAAAACAATTCCTTTTTGCTGACAAAAGCCATTACATTACTCTCACTTCATTTGCATGATATTTCTTAACATGGATACTATTGCAATTTCATTTAATAACTTTTTATACATTGATTGGCGATTAAGACTGTATACACATATTATTTAATACTCAATTTATAACCAACAACATCAATTTTATAATGAACTATTCCAACCATTGATTTAGAAGCATTCAAATTTGTCTTCAGGTATGAAACTGACTCTCTTTATAGATATTTCCTGTTTTGTTGATGTTGATTACCCATTTACAGTTATATTAGTAATGGAAAGTTTGTTTCTAATATAACAAGAAACAACTCATCACATCTACGAATGTAATACCAGCCACTCACTTCAGAAATGATGTTATGCTTGGGATTACATTTACAACATACAGTACAACACAGCATGATTTCATGACTTATTCCAAAAATGGCACGACATTGTATAGTTAACTTGAGCAAGGGTAACAAGGTATTTTTTTATATTTACATGGAAAAAATTCAAAAACAATCTTCAACAAAATTTACAGGTACATGCATGTACCGGTACAGTGAAACTTTGATATACTGCCACCATTTTTCAAGCAAAACTTAATTGGCATTATAAAGGAATTGGTGCTTTATTAAGGGAGAAATATAATTAACTTTTTAAGGAAAACAAGATCCCTGAAGGATCTTGGCATCCTAGTGCACAGATGATCTTCATTTGTTCTTAAAAAGTTGGATCTTTTCCCTTCTTTTCTCTTCCTTCCTCTTACATGTATATCTGATCTTGATTATATGAAATTTGAGAATTTCTCTCAGGAAATAGCAAAAATAGTCTTTAAATTTCAAATCTAATTTGGTTGCTTGCCTTCAATTGTTTTCCTGATCAGTCTCAAAATAAAAAGAGAAAAATCGAGGACCAAGAGGAACCTACATATTGAATTTCATAAAGATCCATCCTGTACTCCGCAAGAAATTCATAATTGCATCATATACCAATATTCAAGGGGCATTATCAAGGTTTTACTGAAGACAACACGCCAAATAGGCCTTAACTATCATCTGACTATGTACGATTTTTGGTTGGTTATAATATTAACATATTTGACCCCTGTGACCTTGAGAGAAGGTCAAGGATATTAACTTTAACAAACTTGATAGCACTTCATTTAAGCATGCTACAGGCCAAATATCAGTTTCCTGGGCGTTTCGGTTATTGAGAAGATTTAAGTTGCTTGAAGATTTTAACACATTTGACCCCTGTGACTTTGAGAGTGGGTCAAGGTCATTCATATTAACAAACTTGGTAGATCTTCATCACAGCATGCTACAGGTCAAATTTCAGTTCCCTTGGCCTATTGGTTATGGAGAATTTGCTTGAAGATTTTAAGACATGTGACCCCTGTGGCCTTGAAAATGGGTCAAGGTCATTCACATTTGAACAAATTTGGTAGCCCCTCCTCCCAGCATACTACTGGCCAAATATCAGTTCTGTGGGGCTTTTGGTTATGGAGAAGTTGCTTGAATATTTTAATATATGTGACCCTTGTGACCTTGAAAGCGAGTCAAGGTCATTCATTTGAACAGACATATGGTAGCTCTTCATCCCAGCATGCTACAAGTCAAATATGAACACTCTGGTCCATTCAGTTATTGGAAGGAAGTCGCTTACAGATTTTTGACACATTCAACCCAGGTGACCTTGAAAGTAGGTCAAGGGCAATAATTTGAACAAAGTTGATAGCCTTTTATCCCAACAAGCTACAGGCCAAATATCAGCACCATGGGCCTTTCAGTTATTGAGAAGAAGTTGCTGAAAGATTTTAACAAATTTGAACCCTTTGACCTTGAAAGTAGGTCAAGGTCATTCATTTCAAAAAACTTGGTAGCCCTTTATTCCAGCATGCTACATGCATAATATCAGCACCCTAGGCCTTTCGGTTATTGAGAAGAAGTTGCTTAAAGAGAAAGTTTATGCACGACGAACGACAACAGAAGGTGCACAATGGCCATGGGTCATCCTTACCCTTTGGGTTAGATGACCTAATAATAAAAAAGGGCATCATGTCAAGTTTTTATTGTTTATAATAACCATGGAGCATTATATCAAGGTTTTACTGTATATATAAGGGGCATTATATCAAGGTTTTACTGTATATATAAGGGGCATTATATCAAGGTTTTAATGCATATTAAGAACTTGTATTATTTCATCAAATGACATGCAAAAATATCATGTATATGTAGTGCAAAAATTCAAACAAGGCAAGTTATACCTGAACCAAACATGTTCCTGTACTTAGGGGTATGATTCACTATAAAAGGTCATCTAACAAAATCTTGGGTGAAGCCTGGTTGTGTATAAAACATTGATATCACTATCATTCTACATTTCCTACACCTTGCAATCACTGACATTATATCTTATACAAAAGAGGTGCCCGAGCAATATGAAGGAGCTACAGACTATCAATGATGGCTAGAGTTTAATATGACATAGACTACAATGTAGTTAAAAATAAATATCAATTTTCCTTTTAAAACAAAGGAGGAAATAAATATTGCTTTTCCTTTTAAAACAAAGGAGGAGGTCAAACAACCCTGTGTCAATGTCATATTTTTAAACTTACACAAATATATATATATATACTTCATATTGAAATGGAATACAAACCAGGTATTAATTACCTTATGTTTTAACCCCATCCACTCCACTTGGCAGATAAAAATATTGATTTCAGGATGGAGAAAAAATAATACAAATTGCATGGTAAAAAAAAAAAAAAACAATAAAGGGGCGTTTTTCATCGCGACTGAGAACTGAAAAATGTCACGGAAAAACTATGGTACAAAACTCTTCACAATGTATAAATAAGATCTGGTAGCAATCGGTATTGGTAGCTAGGCTCGGCTATAACCATCTGAATCTCCGATGAACTTGTTGAAAGAACAAATCATTTGAAGATCTGTAATAGTCGCGAAGTTGACGGAGCACTTTGGGGTCCACCTCGGGATGTTTTCGTCCCTTGCTCTTCGACAAACACTTGGTCCTCTTTCCTAGTTCATCATCAAGTTTAAGACAAAAGAACCCTTTAGTTCGATTGAAAGTAAACGTGTCTTTTGATATTTTATGCTCCAAACCAAGAAATGTTTCCAGACGATACATTTCCTGAAACGGTTTTCGAATCAGTAGGTCGCCATCAACAATATGTATCTGGTCGAGTGGGAAGTGCTTGAGCCATCTATTCATGAATATATAATATAGCGAGCGTTTTACTGGTTTAAAGCCTTCGTTCACCTCGTCCGTTTCAGGATTAATCACTTTTTCCTCAAATGTTGGGAAATGGTCTTTTTTGGATGCAAGTTGTACGTAACTTGAGATTAGTCTTTGTACCGGCTCTCTAACAACTAAAATCAACTTGATCGAACTATTCATTTTGACGATTCTTTCTGGAACCTTTAAGGTATGAAAATAAGCTGGTGTCTTTTCAATAGTGAGCTGATGTTTGAGGGAGTATGGCATCTGTCTTCGGTAAAAATTTAACCCCTGACTGTAATTGACATTATCATCGAAGAAATGCACCTCGTACCCCGCGACGGCTACATCAGGGTGGATCTGAAGGTACTGAAGAACTGCCCTGGTACCGGCCTTCCTCACTCCGATTATGATAGAGTGGGGCAGCACCTGACGTGCTAAGGGACTGTGGGTCGTAATTTGATTGGGTAACAGTACGGGGTCTGTGGGTGTGAGGCACACGCTACCCCGAGGGTCCCAGCCTCCATTCAGGCAGGAAAGTGTCACAAACAGAATCGCCAACGCTGCTACCACTAAGAATGTGATCAGTCTGAAGCGTGAAAACCTGAGGCAGTTTGGGCAGTTTGAGGTAGGGTTGGGCGGGACTGGCGGGGAAGCATCATCCTGGGGGATTGGCTTGTAGTAGACAGTCATCACCTTCTTCTCAGGAGCCACCTCCTACAACCAACAAAACACAACAGCGTTACATATAGTTGTATATCACAAATAACACAGCATTACATATAGTTGTATGTCACAAATAACACAGCATTATACAATCCAGGAAAAAAACGTACATTTTTGATCAAACTGAATATCACATAAAAGTAAGATAATGTATTTCTTCTTCCTGTTTTTACAAATCATATTTGCCAATTACAAAAGTCAAACAAGTTTTGAACAACAATACTTCCGTAAAATGGAGAGCAAAATGTGACTTTTATGGAATATTTTTTTGTGAAAAAAAAAGTTAAATATATTCAATGTAAAGTCAGAACTTGACAGATTAACCCATTCATCCCTTAAGTCACAAATGAACCTTTCCAAAGCAAAGACTGGGAAAGTCAATTTTGAAAATGTAGGGGTGAATTTAGTCATTGAGATTTCATAATGAATTGTTCCAATGGAACCTTTGGTTTGGTAGAGTCCAAATGTGTTTTCAGAGGTGATGGGCCAAGTTAATGTTAACTTATCAATACAAATATCTTTACAAGTTATTTCCCTTTAACTATAAAATGTATTTGAATCCATGAATGCATGGTGTTTGGAGTCATTTCTAGAACCTAGTTAGACATTATATGCTATGACATTCTCTATCACTTGTTATTTTGACTCCACGTGTCTGATAGTGCTGTCATTTTTAACATGATATACTGTAAGATTCTCTTTGACTTATTATTTTCACTTGCATGTGTACCAGCGTGTGATCTATCATGAAATAACCACAGCATATCTGTTATCAGAATAGTGTGGCAAGCTTATATTTTCGAAACATAAATACAATCTTAACAGATTTAATATGTAACTGAAATCTCCTTATTTATCATACAGTTAAACTTATTGGACTGTCTGACTGTATGTCCAAAAGATGGTCCCTTAGACAGATGGTCTCTTAGCCCAGATGGTCTCTTAACACAGATGGTCTCTTAACACAGGTGGTTTCTTAATACAGGTGGTCTTCTTAACTCAGTGGTCTCTTAACAAAGACAGTGTTTTAAACACAGGTAAACTTTTTAGCACAAGTGGTCTCTTAAGACAATAAGTGGTCTCTTAATACAGGTGGTCTCTTAACACAGGTGGTCTCTTAATACAGGTTGTCTTCTTAACTCAGTGGTCTCTTAACACAGGCAGTCTCTTAACACAGGTTGTCTTTTTAACACAGTGGTCTCTTAACACAGGTTAAAATCAAACTTAATCCCTTCAATGGGCAACATTCAAATAGTCTCTTAATGATGGAGGTCACATTCATTTTTAACAAGAAAATTCATAAACAAATTTTGTTTAACTAGAATAGAAGCCATTTTCAAAATTACAAAGCAATGAACAATTTTGTTTTTGTTTTTAATGAGAACTGAGGATTTTAACTGCCTTTAATTATTTTGTGCTTCATACATGTATACATATAATTCTCAAAGCTCATAGGATCTATCATTTCCATGTATAGCCTTCCACTACACCCAATATCCTGTGGTTACTAGTATAGTCTTGTTGACTGACTGACGTCTATGTAAAATTTATAACTCAGAAACTGTATGTTTTCAAATATTCATTTTATATTCATAAGTTTGATGTGAAAAAGAAATGGCAGCAAATGGATGTTCATAAAATGTAAACTTCAATCTCAGTTTTCAGGGAGATCAATATCTCGTTCAGAAAAGGCATTCAGTGCAAATATATGGCATTCCCTCTTTTATGGGGCTTTGTAAGACTGCCTCTAGAAATATATCTATAATGATATAGCACCAGTATCTCTATGCTATTGTCTTATGAAGATAATTGCCAAGCATGAGGTCTGTTTCAAATATTTAGTGCCTTATTAGAAACTATTACAGAATTCTTGCGGACTGACGATATTATGTGTCTGCCCCTAGTAGTGTGTAATTACCTCGAAATAAACTACAATTTCGCTGTCGCAGAGCTGTTTAAATCCGTTTATATTATCAGGAAAGTTAATCAGAAAACCCCCACAAAGCCAACTTTAAACTATTTTCCGTTAAATTTAGAATGCTTTCAAATTCTCTGTAATTTCCCCCCGAAAAAGAAAAAAAGAAAAACCTGTTGTTTGAAAACGATAACTGAGTATTATACTAACCGCATATACCAATTAGGCCACAACAGTCTGTGTTCTAGGTATAAAGCTCTAAAACATTGTTAACAGGTACTTCAGAAATGGAGACACTTGAAATTCAAATAACCCTATATTCACGGTAGCATCTTTACAGGGCTTTAAAAAAAAAACTTTGTTGAGGAAAATTTTCTCATATCGTTCTTGTCTAATTGATACTTGGAATTTAAATTACCTCAAAATGACCTCTTGGTGGTTTTAATTATCTCAATTTTGCAAAAAAACAAAAAGGTTCATAATTAGATTCAACTAATTACATGCTAAAAGTAGTGATTGGAAAAGTTTGGTAAGAAACCCCTTTCGGCTATTTTGCACAGGGGAGAAAATAGGATGTAACTTAATTTCAATTTAAAAACCTACACATAAAGTTAATTTGTATAATTCTTGATGGGTTTAATCTACTTTTACATACGGTATTAATAATTATCTGTCTAAAACATTTTAATCAACTTAATCTCTATAATTTGATGTCAAGAATATTTTCGATGAATAGATAAAGTGTTATTTTTAAGGTAGATGGGTTGTTGATATATGTAACACAACAGAGATTAACTGAAGTATGAAAAACACCATTTTGGAAACAATTGAGTAGATTTACTAGACTTGTTTAATTAACAGCTGGCAGAGAATTGGAGACACTAGTCTATGTCCCCCTGGAGACTGTGCCTAAGGTTATTAATTCTGTATCAGTAAATATCACCTGCCAGAACTAAGTCCTCCAATCATTAACAGTTGATATTCTGTGCTCAAGAGTACTCAGCTCTCATCCTCTAATAATAAGCTTTCTTTGTTTTCCTCAGATACATGTTAATATACAGTTTAACCTCGTTATCTCGAAAGTCCCTGTTTAATTCGAAGTATTTCGTCAGCCCCCGCCAGACTTCACACTATATTCAACTCACCTAGCTCAAAGTTTTTTGTGGTCCTGTTGACTTCTAGATTATTTTTTTCTGTCACCAGTTCTCATGAATTTTTTTTTGTGGAAAAGATTTCTGTTCTGATAGGGGGGGGGGGGGGGGGGGTACTTTTGAATGGTTGAAATTTAAAAAAGATTTCTCTAAATTTTGTAAAAATGATACATGTACTGCATTTTCTACTAATTGTTCATCTCCTCCTTGCATGAGAACGTTAGGATCAGACATCTACGCTATAGAAAAATTATTTCAAGAGTTAATCCCCCCTCGCCTTATACAATTCAATATTCCAAGTCTGGGGGCGAGCCTAGACAATTTCTTGTCAATTTGATGCAGAATTAACGTCTTCGGAAATGTGAGCTTGACTGGATGGTGACCTTGATGGACATTGAAGATAACGGAGTTGTAAAACAGTTTTACGTGTTGAGCTATGTGTCAATCATGTAGGGGTTTTATGTATCAATACAGATCAAGGAGAACACAAACTCCGGTTAATAAACCTCTATATATAACTAGACAACAGGGGTAAGTATTACTGCGAACACCAGGAGAGCGAGTGAACATATTACAATTCTTTCTGTTTCTCAAACTGTTACATTAGCATGGGTTCTATCAGAAAATGCTAACACAGGAAATGCTTGATGAGTTTTCCAGCGAGATATCTTAGAACGGCATCATCTGTCCTGTTGATACGTCGCCATGACAGCTGAAAGGACATGTTCCTAAAATGAATAATGGACCACATGGTGGTTTCCTGTTTTTTTTGTTTTTATTTCTCGTTGTCATTGAATGTGTTGCTCGGTAGTGTAAAGCACACAGGTTTTGTTCTTAGTTGACAAACACACAAGGGTAGAATCATTTCTCCTGGAAATTTTTCACATAATAAACGATCTGTATGTTACATAGAAGATGCCTATCACTTCCAGACCCACTTATGTAAATCTGCCGTTCATTTACATTTTAGTTTGAATTTTCTCTCCAGCAACATTGTCACATTTATCTTGTTGGAGCTAATGTATTGTCTAAATTCAGGTGTAGGGACCGAAGGTTTCATATAACATATAAATATACATTTCAACACTTTGAGATCAATTTAAAATGACGAAACATCACTCATTGACTTACTCTAGATGTTGAGATGTCAGTAGACTTTGATTTACACTAGATGTTGAGATGTCAGTAGACCTTGATTTACACTAGATGTTGAGATGTCAGTAGACTTTGATTTACACCAGATGTTGAAATGTCAGTAGACATTGATTTACACTAGATGTTGAGATGTCGGTAGACATTGATTTACACCAGATGTTGAAATGTCAGTAGACATTGATTTACACTAGATGTTGAGATGTCGGTAGACATTGATTTACACCAGATGTTGAAATGTCAGTAGACATTGATTTACACTAGATGTTGAGATGTCAGTAGACCTTGATTAACACTAGATGTTGAGATGTCAGTAGACCTTAATTTACACTAGATGTTGAGATGTCAGTAGACCTTGATTTACACTAGATGTTGAGATGTCAGTAGACATTGATTTACACCAGATGTTGAGATGTCAGTAGACATTGATTTACACCAGATGTTGAGATGTCAGTAGACATTGATTTACACTAGATGTTGAGATGTCAGTAGACTTTGATTTACACTAGATGTTGAGATGTCAGTAAACTTTGATTTACACTAGATGTTGTGATGTCAGAAGACTTGATTTACACTAGATGTTGAGATGTTAGTAGACCTTGATTTACACTAGATGTTGAGATGTCAGTAGACATTGATTTATACTAGATGTTGAGATGTCAGTAGACTTTGATTTACACTAGATGTTGAGATGTCAGTAGACTTGATTTACACTAGATGTTGAGATGTCAGTAGACCTTGATTTATACTAGATGTTGAGATGTTAGTAGACCTTGATTTACACTAGATGTTGAGATGTCAGTAGACTTGATTTACACTAGATGTTGAGATGTCAGTAAACTTTGATTTACACTAGATGTTGAAATGTCAGTAGACCCTGATTTACACTAGATGTTGAGATGTCAGTAGACCTTGATTTACACTAGATGTTGAGATGTCAGTAGACTTGATTTACACTAGATGTTGAGATGTCAGTAAACTTTGATTTACACTAGATGTTGAGATGTCAGTAGACTTGATTTACACTAGATGTTGAGATGTCAGTAAACTTTGATTTACACTAGATGTTGAGATGTCAGTAGACCCTGATTTACACTAGATGTTGAGATGTCAGTAGACATTGATTTACACTAGATGTTGAGATGTCAGTAGACCCTGATTTACACTAGATGTTGAGATGTCAGTAGACCCTGATTTACACTAGATGTTGAGATGTCAGTAGACATTGATTTACACTAGATGATGAGATGTCAGTAGACCTAGATTTATACTAGATGTTTTTGGAGACTGTTATTTACATTAGCTGTTATTTACACTAGATGTTTTTTGGAGACTGTGTTATTTACACTAGATGTTTTTGGAGACTGTTATTTACACTAGATGTTTTTTGGAGACTGTATATTGATGTACACCAGATTAACATGTACTTGTTTGCGGAACTACATCCTGTCTTGCCCGTTGTAATAGATATAAAGCTGTCCCCGGTGAGTCTGACAATTGTCGTTAATCTACCTGGTGAAGACCTTTACTGTGTCACTACTGCTGCCACGGAAGTATTGGGTATGGAAAGGCCAAACATCACCGATCAAACACGACCTTATACAGTAACGGCTTTCACTGAAGGATTGTCTCTATCTGACCTTTAACTTCTGTTTTCCTTTTTTTCTTGTTTAGGCTTGAGTGTAAAGAAAATCAAAACTGATTTATTTTAATTATATTCTATAAAGCTTACCTTTCGAACTTTTCAATGTTTTTTTCACTTTTTTTTTTTAATTTGAAAGAAAGACTTTAATATTTTAATGTGGACATGCTTTTTGAAGCAGATTTATATTGAAATTTGTTTGTATTTATCTTAACATTTAAGTACTTCACATTGTTGCTTATTAACGTCCCCAAGCTATAAAGAGAAATTTGAACATTACTCAAGACTGAATTATTTAATCAGAAATTACTCCCTATTTTCTGACAAAAGCTTATTCCTTTTTAATCTACACTCATGCTCTTATCTGCGAACTCAACACACCATGCTAATGACTATATTGTATACAAACAACTTAAGGATAATTAGTTAAGCTTAACATAAGTCAAAGAACTTAATTATTCCATATTAAATGTCTACCTATGTTAATTAATCTATAGCCTTTGTATTTCACTAATAACTCTCGTGTTATACATTAGCTATGCTTGTAACACTAACTTATAAATAAGTATACCAATTAATCACATAGTCCAAATACTGTGCTAAATATTACAAAATTGTTTCAGACGATTTTCTCAGTGTACAACCACGTTTTCTTCTTCTGCATAACAATAATATATATGTCATAGTTTCCTGTTTTCAGCTGTCTACTCTACTTTTTTTTTTTTTAAACATGCCTATTTCAAGCTTTTTCTCTAAAACCATCAACTAGGTATCCTGTTTAAACAAGAAATATTTTCATTCAATTTTTTTTGTGCCATTTTCAGTTCCAGTTTTAAACATGATATTCCCTAACTCTGAGTAAGCTTACGATAGAGGCGACGGAATCCCAGTGAAATCCTGGGGTCAAATAATTTCATTCTGTCCAAACTGACCTGTTGTCTTGACATTACATAACTTTAAAACATATTTTGGATTTTCCTTTTAAAATCAACAGATTCATGCCTGGTGTAATTTTATTCGCCTGTTTCTTGTGCCACAATACAGTCCAAACTCAACAGCAGATCTCAGCATTTTAATGTTAATATCATTCATGATGGTAAGGTGATTTCCGTCCATAAATTGTCACGTTATCTGTGAGCAAGTGTGACTATCATTAGATTTTTCGTACCTTGTGACCCACAAAGGTGTAAATACAGGGCCTCGAAAAGGCCTGCTGTGTTTTCAGCCCCGTGTCAATCAATAATAACACCACAGATATGCTGATTTCAGTCGTTTATTGCAGTTTGAATGACATCCGCTTGATGGACGCTGTACATTTCATATACATACATAACAATGGACCTGTCTTCCATACACACAGTGCATACTTGTCGTCAGTTTACACTAAGCACTTAAAATCCGCTACTCCACCATCTCTCACTGCTTATATCTACATGCAAAATGGTGAATTTATTTACATATATAGCACACATTCACATGCAGGAGACAAGTTTATTATTCTGGACTTATTACGTAACAACTGGTCAAAACAGAATAAAGAATGACCAAATTATGTTGTCCTTCCTTTCTTCTCTGGTGATAAAATTTAATATGGAGGGCTTATTGACATTGCTATTATTCTACACAGCAAGCAGAATTAAGGAATAAAGGTGATTATTGTTTGAATCCCATCAATGTTTTGTAACAGGTCATTTCAATAAGAGCTACTTTCACACAATTGACAATGAAAGGAAGGAATTTTACTCCTTATAGCACACTTTAGTCAATAGGTAGACACATAGTCTATTACCAATGGTACATTGCCCGTTCATATTCTCAAGTTTGATGAGATTTCAAAGGAAAAAGATGTACAGTGTAATTTTTGCCAAGCACACCAATAACTTATCTGTAATGAAATCGAATATTTGTTTAATTCTCAAAAACTTAAGGAAAAGTAAAAAAAAATAACTACACATATGCAAGAAATGAAACACTTGTTGAAGTATATAATGAGACTATGTTATATACAAACATACAGTATTTCTGTCCCTGTCACCATAGTTACAGAGATTTGGTCACCATGGTAGCAGGGGATTTGGAGGTACATTAATGTACCTGTAGCCATGGTAACAAGAGATTTGGACCTTCATTGCTGTACCTGTCACCATGGTAACAGAAATTTAGACCTATACTGCTGTACCTTTCACCATGGTTACAGAGATTTTGATGTACATTGCTGTACCTGTCACCATGGTAACATAAATTTAGTGTTACTTTGAGTGTAAAGAACCTCCAATTCAAACGAAAATCCAAATTATGAGAAATACTGAAAACATCCCAAAACATGTATCACCACCTGACCCTGCACATATGGGTTCTATCAGGAACTTAAGTATACATCACATCTAC
This sequence comes from Mimachlamys varia, assembly GCA_947623455.1. Taxonomy (NCBI): domain Eukaryota; kingdom Metazoa; phylum Mollusca; class Bivalvia; order Pectinida; family Pectinidae; genus Mimachlamys; species Mimachlamys varia. The sequence continues at coordinate 8,398,001 of OX392530.1, forward strand.
ACAAGTAGATAGTACATTAGAGTTTTAATACAGAAATCCAGCCAATAAAATCATAATGGATGTCTGCTGTTTGCCTCAGAATCGTTTTTATTTTGTTGTACATGTACTAAGCAATAGTTTAGAATTATAGTCTTGACTTTCGTAAGAAAATTTCATCTGCAGCCCCTTTTAATTCCTGTTTGAGAAATTCCATCTGTCTGCCCGGTCAATTCCAGCGTTAAAGCATCTCATTGAGCATGAGATCTTAATCGAAGTTAAAAATGATTTGAGTATGTCATGAAATGAAAATACACCAGTATCTATGCACTGATCAAGATGTCGATAGCTGATGTAGAAAAGCATCTGCATAAAAAAACACATGTTCCCCCAGGTTTACATAAGGCAGACGGAAAACGCATAAATTTCTAACTAAATCTCAATGTCATTGGATTTATAAGTAGTTGTCTCCTTCATGTCCGACCTTTGACGTGACATTAAGCCAATATTTGTTCTAAAAGTACAAATTGACGTTTTATTTACAATTATGAAGTCTGATGCAGACTGTAATCATTAATGTCAAATTACACTCACTTATAAAACTCACAAACAGTATAGAATACACACCCTGCCACATACAGTTCCGAGCTATCAACCACACACAACTCTCTCACACAGTTTACTGCAGAAAATGGGGCGTAACTCTACAAATACAGGGACACCACCTACAAATACAGGGGCACCGCCTACAAATACAGGGGCACCGCCTACAAATACAGGGGCACCGTCTACAAATACAGGGGCACCGTCTACAAATACAGGGGCACCGTCTACAAATACAGGGGCACCATCTACAAATACAGGGGATCCACCTACAAATACAGGAGTACCGCCTACAAATACGGGGATCAACCTACAAATACAGGAGTACCGCCTACAAATACAGGGGATCCACCTACAAATACAGGAGTACCGCCTACAAATACAGGGGATCCACCTACAAATACAGGAGTACCACCTACAAATACAGGGGATCCACCTACAAATACAGGAGTACTGTCTACAAATACAGGGGCACCACCTAAAAATACAGGGGCACCACCTACAAATACAGGGTCGTCATTTGCTTATATAAAGGTATTACCTAAATACAGGGCAGGGTTATCATTTAACTGGCATCATTCTGTGTTCCTAACTGAACACTTTATACTGCAGGAAAACATCATTACAAGAAACCCTGCAGGACACAATTGAAGTGATTCCCTCCAAAATAATCTTAGCAACCATTTGTCAGACTGAGAACAGTTTTCATATTGAAATGATCTTCATATATCTGTAATTTGACCTACAGTTTGGGCTGAGGTTCTAGGGAGGCTTGAAGTACCTGGAGTGTAAACTTGTGTCACTGACAAATATGTGAGTAAACTCCTCATTCAAAAACAAATAACCAGCAACAAAGAACCTAGAAGCCTTCCTTGGCAAGGAGTATTGAATTGTAATTATTTTTCTTAACAACAAACTGGAAAACCTGATGCTCTCTGGCAGAAACTAAATATCTGAAAGGATCGTTATTTGGTATAGGATCCCAGACTAAGAAATGTATAAAACAGATACTGTTGTTTGTGGGTAAAGTCAACACAGGAATGCTGAGGCTGTATGTGATAGAACAGTGCGCTACGGTAAAGGTTCACAAATTCTGCTAGCATTTTATAGTTATACGTTTCCTCTAAACGTCAAACTCTTATATATTATATCCTTTTTCCCCAAAAATATTTGCTTTGAAGCCTTTTTACTTTCTTAAATCTATCAGACTGATACATTTTTTGTGTGTTTTTTTTTAGCTTATATTTTTCTTGTGTTTTTGAAATAAAAAAAATTCTAATTTTGGCCTTTTTTTTTCAAAATTGTTTTGAGAACATTTACAGTACCTGCCATTGTGTTTTCAGAATGCCTTGAGTTGTTTAACATTGGTATAGAAACACTCCATACAGTTAACGAGCCTTCCAGTCCGTGCCATATTATACTTTTCCAAAACCATGACATTGGTATGTTTTAATGACAAGTCCCTTTCTGTTACCAGACTAAGCATGACCACAAAACTACTGAAGTTATGTTATTAGAAGCAGATTCTAAACAAAAACATTTTTCACAACTACCGGGGATGAATCAAAAGTGTTAAATATTGAACAGACTTTTTTGACGCGAAAACATATGGCTGACTGTAAAAATTGGCGGCGCATTTCTGACGAGGAAATAAAGAACTGAAAAGATATAGGTCTAGGAATTTTTTTTTTATGGACAATCGCAATAGAGCATGTTCACTTTCATCGTGTTATTGACAAATGTATATAGGCAAAATATATGATATACTAATGGACCGAATGCCTGATTGACAGATACAATGCTAACCTTTCTGAACCTTCCATAACATTGTCTAGTTAGAAATGATGTATTTTTCTATTGGGTAACAATTTACATTTGCAGTTTGTTTCAGTGAATAAAAACCTATCTTTTGAAAGTCTTTTAAAAACCAGTTATACCTAGAAATAGTGTAATACACTGTCTGTTATATAAAGCTTTCTTTTACACTCAACTGTGGCCACTGTGTGAGACCTGTTTAGCACCGACCACATGCTGGCAAAATCACCATTGTAAAAGAAGTCTGTCTTTCTTGTTTCCTAAAACAGTGGGAATTTGTATTTGACTACAACCTTGTCAGAGATGCGTTGACAGGGAGTAGGGGAGCTTTAGGTTAGGTTTGGATAATTTTTCTGTAAAACCTTTACGCAACATTTATTGATAACTTGATAGGCTGTAACGATGGCACAAGCTTTTAGTTCAAAGTCATGAATCATGATTGTAGCATAATTTTTATTTTATTACAAAATATCCATTTCTTAGCTTTGCCTAGAAACTATCAGTGACCAATTCAATAATGTAAACTTTGTTTTACAAGGTGTCGTCTATCAATTCCTACGTAAATGTCATAAAGTACGAGATAAAACTTGCTACATGTATTGTCATTACAAGAATAAAATGCTTCTAGTGCTGATGTTTACAAAAACGTAATGAACTCCATCCTCTGATGGATTATAATTAACATTTTGTCCGTGCACAGGTATTTTTCTTCTTTGTTTGATATTATTGGCTGTCTAACTTGTAAACAAGGAAATTCAATAGGCTTGACGAATCACTTTTGTGTCCGACTATTATACCGTATAGATAAGAATTAATACTAATCTGACCCAAATAATAGCCAATAAGTTAATGCTATTAAAAATATCGAGGGAACATAATGGGGTTATTCTATTAGATAATGGTGGCGGTAACAATAAACCCAGACAGCAGATCAAGCTGAACACATAGGAAGATCGTATCACCGAGGCAGCGAGATGCTTGGTTACACATCCAACACAATCTCCGAAGCCAAACAGTAGCAGGAATCAGACTCGGGGAGAGTAAATGTCTTCTGTATCAGAAACAAGACATATGTTTATGAAAAATACATCGAAGAAAACCTGTTTTATTTATTCATAATCAAAATATCTGAACCAAATATTTCAAAAATGTCATTTTTTTTCTCAATTAAAAAGAAAAATTTGATTGTTTAAAAAATGAAAGTTGTGTCCTCTGAAATAACAAGCTAACAACATTTAGAGAAAAGTAGCTAACCACAGTTATATAAAAGAAGTTAACCAAGTAAGAGACAGGTAGCTAACCACAATTAGAGAAAGGAAGTTAACAACAGTTAGAGAAAGGAAGTTAACAACAGTTAGAGAAAGGAAGTTAACCACAGTTAGAGAAAGGAAGTTAACAACAGTTAGAGAAAGGAAGTTAACAACAGTTAGAGAAAAGAAGTTAACCACAGTTAGAGAAAGGAAGTTAACAACAGTTAGAGAAAGGAAGTTAACCACAGTTAGAGAAAGGAAGTTAACAACAGTTAGAGAAAGGAAGTTAACAACAGTTAGAGAAAGGAAGTTAACAACAGTTAGAGAAAGGAAGTTAACAACAGTTAGAGAAAGGAAGCTAACCACAGTTAGAGAAAGGAAGTTAACAACAGTTAGAGAAAGGAAGTTAACCACAGTTAGAGAAAGGAAGTTAACAACAGTTAGAGAAAGGAAGTTAACAACAGTTAGAGAAAAGAAGTTAACCACAGTTAGAGAAAGGAAGTTAACCACAGTTTGAGAAAGGAAGTTAACCACAGTTAGAGAAAGGAAGTTAACAACAGTTAGAGAAAGGAAGTTAACAACAGTTAGAGAAAGGAAGTTAACCACAGTTAGAGAAAAGAAGTTAACCACAGTTAGAGAAAGGAAGTTAACAACAGTTAGAGAAAGGAAGTTAACAACAGTTAGAGAAAGGAAGTTAACCACAGTTAGAGAAAGGAAGTTAACAACAGTTAGAGAAAAGAAGTTAACCACAGTTAGAGAAAGGAAGTTAACCACAGTTAGAGAAAGGAAGTTAACCACAGTTAGAGAAAGGAAGTTAACCACAGTTAGAGAAAAGAAGTTAACCACAGTTAGAGAAAGGAAGTTAACCACAGTTAGAGAAAGGAAGTTAACCACAGTTAGAGAAAAGAAGTTAACCAGAGTTAGAGAAAGGAAGTTAACAACAGTTAGAGAAAAGAAGTTAACCCAGTAAGAGACAGGTAGCTAACCACAATTAGAGAAAGGTAAGCTAACCACAGTTAGAGTAAGGAAGCTAACCACAGTTAGAGAAAGGAAGTTAACCACAGTTAGAGAAAGGAAGTTAACAACAGTTAGAGAAAAGAAGTTAACCACAGTTAGAGAAAGGAAGTTAACCACAGTTAGAGAAAGGAAGTTAACCACAGTTAGAGAAAGGAAGTTAACAACAGTTAGAGAAAAGAAGTTAACCCAGTAAGAGACAGGTAGCTAACCACAATTAGAGAAAGGTAAGCTAACCACAGTTAGAGTAAGGAAGCTAACCACAGTTAGAGAAAGGAAGTTAACGACAGTTAGAGAAAGGAAGTTAACAACAGTTAGAGAAAGGTAGGCTAACCACAGTTAGAGTAAGGAATCTAACCACAGTTAGAGAAAGGAAGCTAACCACAGTAAGAGAATTGCATGAAATTCAAGTAAAATTTTAAACCTCATCACTACATTTAAACGAGTACTTCCAAAAGCAATTTACATCCAATTAAACTCTCCCAACAATTAACTCCCTTGAGGTTGAAATCATTGTCAGTTATCATTACTGATTCAATTTTAAGTTAAAACAAATACCTGATCACCATTGAGATATTGGTCGTGTCGTTAGAATATTCATCTAATTTTTTCTGTGAAAATGTTATGTTAATGAATCTCCCGTTACGTTAACAAATACATGTCGCCTGTTCTGTTAAAAACAGCCAATTTTACATCTTTTATTGACCAAGTTTGCAGTTTTCCAAATGAAATGTTAAGTGACTTTGGAGTTGTTATTGTGATTTTATGAGTTTTTGATTCTTGTGAAGATAAAAGTGTCTAAGTTTTCCCAGCTAGTGATAATTCTGGTTAGCTGTTGTGCCAAGCTGTGATCATCAACTGGCAAAATATGCAAATTGTCTTCAATTATGACGTATCTCTTTTCTCACTTGTTCGTAATGTTGCTTGCACGAATAGTCTGCACAGAAAGAAATGCCACTAGAAAACGTCAATCACTTCAGTTCTGCGAATTTTCACAGCGGATATTTTTTTAGCGTTTTAATCACCGAATATCTTTACATTTTTTACTAATGACATTGATAAATTATATCTCTTGCAAAAATGTTTTATCTGTCAGAAAGTGAATAAGCCTGTCCAAAATCCTTTTATTAATGTTTTCGATAGAATTGTTGTTAAAAAAATCTAAATACAGACGTTCTTGCCTTGAAGAAATTTGCATTGAATACACATTTATTTCATTAACTCTTTTCACCTCTGAAATTTCCGTATAGACCATTCCAACCTTTGAATCGGAATAGTTCAAGCACGTCTTCAGGGGTGAAAGCGTTTTAAAGAAAAATCTTATCTCTTAAATTGATTCTAAACAATTAACTTCCATTGAAACAATTAACCCTAAGCTAAACTTATCGACCTTTTGTTTGAAAGCACTGTCATCATTTTAAAATCAAATCAATAATTGATCTTACTTGATGTTCATGTAAAATGATATTAAATAAATGTAGGTATAAATGTGTTTTAGCTCCCTAGCCTGTCAGAGATTCAGAGGCTGAGTTTGACTTGCAGAAACAGCTGCTGGTGTTTTTACAAGTGGCTTACACATTTCACCAACACCAGCCAGAAAGTTGACAGCAGGACTTTCTTTTCCATATAAAAACTCTAACACACACCTTGTGCAATGCTGACTGAATTATCACAGGTTCCCAATTTATCAGTGGCAAAATGTTTCTTATCAAACGAGAGACGGTTAATTCACAACAAAATTCACATTACTTAGAAAAACTCGACAAAACTTTTTCATTTGTTAAATGTCAAAGGCAGTAATATGCCAAGTTCCGTTCCTATTTTAAATCAAATTAATTTTTTTTATTTCATTTGAAAATGCACCTTACTGCCAAAAAAAAAAAGAAATTAATTTTAGTGATAAAACAGAAGAACTGTATAATGGATGGTTTTTTGGTGTGACGAATTTGCGCTCATGTATTTTTAATTCATTTTTTGGGCAAGAAAAAGCAATATATTACTACTACACATAGGTAGTCACAGAACATTAAGGAGAAAAGATTTCTTTATATTTCATGCTGCTATGCTTCAGCCTTTTGAAGAAAACAACTTGGGACAATTTGGAAGGCAGCTCTGAAAGATTTCCATGGAATTGAGATAATTTATCGACCAGATCAAATACTGACAATGTAATCAAATGCCACATTGATCAAGCAACATTACTTCAAAATTTTATCATAAAGTTGTTTGTTTCCTCACAAAGGAAGAGAATGATGGAAAAAATTCATGACATTTGTGAAATATTAAGCATTAAAAGGTTTAGACGTAGAGTGACCTTGAAGCATAAACGACCTCTATCAGGGGACGTGGTACACACATCTCAATATATACCTCAGCTAGACGTATAACTGGGGACAGAATGTACTTACTCTTGATAATTACCTTATAAACTATAACGGAACGGTGAAGACAAGCACCTTACTTTATTCCACTGCTCTGTGTGGTACCGACTACAGTCTAACGGGGTTCTGTGGTCGACTCATCGTTAGGGAAACTTCCGACAGCCATTGTAACTAATAAGGTCCTTCTGACTTCCGGTTCATTATTTTATAAGTTTCATTTCCTATCTTGAATGAAGCTTTTTAGTTCTTCGATTTTTTAGAAAGTAGAAAGTTAAAATGGGTATTAATATATCATAGAGTTACAAAAACTAACTGTTTATCAAAGAAATTCAGAGTTCAATTCACTACCAGGTAATTGGTGTCTTTAGCAAATATTTTTAGTTCTAAACAGGCCCTCAATCCCACACAGACTTAATTGACCCCTGACATTGACTTGCATAACCACACCATTCTTATTAGGACTGGGATATATTTTTGACTTTTAACAGAAATATTGTCTTGAAGAGATTTACAAGTGATGTGTTATGTACAAATTGGTCCAAGATATTTTCTTTGCAAATTTGTCCAGTTTCTAAAATAGTGTTGGTAAATTTTCTAAATGCTGTAAAGATACCTACAATGATGTGTAGTGTAACAGTAGTGTAATTTCTGATGTCTGTAACCAAACTTTTGCTCGCTGTAAGAAATTTACCTTGCCTGTAGCACTTTAAATTAATGTGAAGATACTTTGACAGCAGAAAAAAACCAAGAATTTTTAAAAACATCTCCCTGGGAATCCATGGTAACACATTGGTACCAGTTATAAGTTAGGAGTGGCATCAGGAGTTTTGAGATATACCATACCTGAAGCAGAGTCAGATACAGTCAGCAACCTTTAGTTTATACACGACCCCTGTACATGTAGGCTTCAACCCTGTAAATGGAGGCTCCAACTTGATGTGTTTGAAGTAGTATCATGTGATCACATATGACCAGCATTTCGTAACCTTACAATAATTTAAGCTGGTTATAAGAGTCTTCTCTAACTGCATAGTAGTAATAGCTTCCTAACATTTATATAACACTGGATCCGCACAGATCCGATGTTTCTCACTCCAACACACAGACTTCGTATAAAACACACATATCCAGTCTTAGCACAACGATGACTTCTATGAAAAATAATTTGTCTTGGGAATGAAAAATAAATTAGTTTATGAAATTGAAATATGATTTAAGAAAAAATTGGCACATTTTGAAGAGAAAAGTTAATACATTATTGAGCTGCCGTTTTTTTTAAGGTCCACAAACTGCTCCCTCACTTCCAGTCGAATGTTCTGTTGATCATTTGAAACAACATCTGATTGTGGGGCTTAAAGAAAGCCCTTAGTTTTTCTACCGCCACAGGGTCAGTATAGGGATGCCGCCGTCCCTTTGTAGCACCTAAACACTTTTCATGTCCTAGCTTCATACAATAAAATCCACGAGTCGAATTAAAGTAAAAATGCTCTTGAGTTATCTTGTGTGGTAATCCCAAGAATTCCTCGACTTGTGCAATCTCCTCCCATGGACGAACAATGAGGTTATCCCCGTCTACTATATGGAACTGGTTGGGGCGAAACACCTTCAGCCACCGCTCAAAGTGTTGATGATAAATACTGATACGCACGGCCTTGTAGCGAGTGTTTACTTCCCCAGTAGAAGTATCAATCGCTAGGTTCTCCAGTTTGTCGTGAACTTTCCCTTTAGCTTTTTTGTTATAATACACCTGTGTATAGTCGGATATGACTCTCACAGTCGGATTTCTAAGGAGAACAATAAGTTTTATAGAACTATTCATCTTTGAGATTCTTTCGGGAACTTTTTCGGTGATGAAATAGCGCGGACTTTTCTCTACGGTGACTTGATCGTGGAAGGAATAAGGCATCTGATTTTTATACCAGTCAATCCCCATGTTGTAATTGAGATCATCGTCAAAGTAATGTACTTCGTGGTCTGCAGGCCGGATCTGTGGGTGCAGCCCTAGGAACTCTAGCATGGCTCGAGTGCCACATTTACGAACACCGAATATAATAGACTGCGGAAGTCTCTTGTCTGTGCCGGGAGGGTGCGGTTTTTCTGTACCCCATTCCTCCTCCTCCAGAAGTTTGCGAGCCCCAGCGACAGACAACTCCTGATTAGGAGAGAATCTATTGGCCCCCATTGTTCTCCATACCACGCTGTTACTATAGGCACTGAAGCACAATACTACACAAATCACACATATTAACATCCACAGTTGTCTGCCCCTGCCCTTCATCGTGATGCATGCTGCATGGGTAGTGACACAGGGACAAGATTTAATGAAACGTTCTCTTGCAGTCCTGTCAGCGCTGAAGATCGTCGGACAGTCCATGCAGATAGACGGAGGTTTCCGCTCCAGAGAAGGATACTCTGTTGTCATACCGACTCACAGTCTCCATCTGCAACACGGAGAAAAAAACACATTTGGTAACTGGGTCACAGGCGAGAAAAATGACATCAATAATAATATGTGTCAAGCCAAAAATATGATATCAATGACAATATGGGTGATAAGTTATTTAAATCAACAATATAAATGTCATACCACCAGTCTATAAAGAAAACTTATCTTACAAATTAGGCCAGTAATATATATACTACCTAATTGAAAGAAAATTAACTGCAATCATAAGTAATGACCCTAACTAGGGTATGTAACCTCCAATTATCAGATACCAGAGCGAAACCAGAGAGGCCCGGGATAAAGTATCACCATCAGCAGCCGGAGTATTTAATGGTAGCCATTGCTCTGGTTTTACTGTCAATACTTACATCCCTTCTGGTTTTATTGTGTCAGTAGCTACGTAAGGTCGTGACCCAACAGACAGTTTAAGGGCGGACACAGCCAGGTATATATGTATATTCATGTCAATATGTACTTAACTTCATCACCAGCAATAAAACGTTGCTGTTGGCCTCTGACATTCAGACAACTTTACTTAATCATTGGAATTCATTAGAGCTGGCTTATATCCATCGTCCTTTAGCCCCCTAGTGACCGGTTGACCATGTTAGGTTCAGACTTTCTAAATGACCATTACGTTATAAGGCTACAGACTTCAGCAGACACTGTGATCAGCAACTGTACTCAGACACATCCTACTCTAAATTCTACTCTAAAACACCTCGTTTAAAATCGGAAATCTTCAAATAACTACACAAGCATCCATATAACCCATCCTTCTATTTACATTTTCAAGGACATTAATAGAAAATGCAGCAGTGTAAATTAGTTAATGACATATTTAAATGTACCTGGTAACTAGATTGGCTTACCATCATGAAGAAATTTCCAGGTGCATTTGACTATACCTGCTTATATAGCTTATTTCCTCTTAGTTAAGAACATTTCTGTGGAATCAAAAATTACATCCAAGGGATCAAAATTATTATAGTTCATTTCTTTCCTAGACAATGAAAAAATATTTAAAACAATGGCAGCCATTCTAATATAACTACACTGTGAAGTATGAAACAACCACCACCACCACCAACACCACCTGTATCATCTCAACGAAACTCACATCCATTGTCGGTCAGATATCCATCACTTCTTGTAAAACATATAACCAGACTTACATGCAAAGTCCTGGTGTTATAATCCGAGCATTATCTACTTATGTCATATCAGAACAAGGAAATGCATCGCCCACACGTACCTGTGGCTATATATAGACATTAGGAAATTAGTCGTTGATACTCCTTCATTCGTTGGTTTAGATCTCCTATCTTTTCTAATGTCAACACCATAAATACATTATTGTACACACATGCAGGCCAGACAAACTCTGTCCTTAGCTGAGCAGTATTTATATCAGTGTTATACTGCATTAAATAAAAAAAAACACCTTTGACAAACATCACACAAAATTTCCCCACTTGAAAATTCCATATCTTGTCAAATTACCGGCCAAAACACAGGAAATAAATTCTGTATATGACTTCATTATGCATGAATCGTTAATTATGTGGTTTTTAAACAAAGCTTGGTTTCTAAATATAGAACATTGTGATCATGATAAATTTCCTGGGGGAACATTTTTTTCCAATTTTGAAATTATAAATTACTTTATACCACCATCAAATTAAAATGTGAAGGTTCACCCTGGTGACTAATATGCCATAAATATGAAGATTTAAAAGGAAAATACAGAAAGATAAAAACATAATTTTTATGAAACTGCACTAATATCAACAGACGAAAGGTGCCCTATAGGCGTCTATACCAACTCCTGATCGCAATCTCGGTAATTAAAGTTTAATTTGAAGTCGTGGCACCATATTTTTATGAAGTTTGAGTGTAATTGGGCTACCGTTTCTGGTACCCTGACACATTCAATTTAAACAAGGGTGCCACAATACCTGTCACAGAAAACAGGTGATCCTTTACACAAACTCATTAGTACCTGGCAGGTAATTCGATAATTCACGTTTTGGCTTAATAACGAAGGAAAGGCTTATGTGCTGGAAGCTGAATTGTATACAAACGTTGTGTTTGGATCACCCTTACGGTAAACAGAGGTCCAGGCGGACATGTTAGTAATCATCCGGTACTTGTCTACGGATCACCGGTACCGTAAATAGAGGTGGACAGTGTGGTATGCCAGTAATCCATGATAATGGACCTTAACTCACAAAATCTCAAGGGGTGTCAATCATATTTAAATCACCCATCAAAACAATTCAAATATTGACCGTAACATTCAAAGCAAAATATGAAATTTTAAAAATACCAAATCAGTTATCTACAGAATTGAGGAAGATTATGTTTGTTAAGTATAATACAGTGGATAACGTAAGAAAATCTTAGATAATATATTGTCAGGTGTAACCATGTTTAAAGTAAAACAAAAAAGTATTCATAATAGAATACCTTATTCTACTAGCTGTAATGTACACAGCTTGGTGGATTAGGTACAATTTAATCCTTTGGCATATAAAATCACAGCCCTCCTTCAAAGCAAAATTATGTTTTATATGTCAGTGGGATCGAAATGATAAAAACAAAAACATAAATAAAACGGCTTCATCATAGTTAAGTCTGACACATCTACAGACAGATGAAGTGAGATAAAATCGCAGTTCAACATTTAAAACTCGTTTCTGCCATTTACCGAGATATATATCAATTACTGTTGTACTACCCTGAACCTAACAAAACTTGGTACAAAAGTACGGAAATTTTCTCATATTTGAATAAAAAATATCAATCTTGATAAAGTATTTCTTACATGCAAATATGGTAAAATATCGTCCAGATAGACCAACAAAATATCGTCCAGATAGACCAACAAAATATCGTCCAGATAGACCAACCTTCCTTCCATAAGAAAACTTGTTAGCCTCCTGAGCTGCCGTGGTAACACATGGAGCTAGTCTGCCTGACTGGTACAGAGGCTGAGAGCAGCTCTCCCTGATAGGTGAACACTGAGATAAGTGTAACCGTTGGTTACTGTACCCACGGGTCAGCATCATTAGTGCCTGTATCATAAGGATATATCCTCCACAACACTTTTTACCTTACAAGTAATTTTCATTGGATGGAAATTATACGCCATCACCTAATCACCTATAACACAGGCTCCTAATCGGTAACCCGGCATCCATACCTGGGCTGTGATATTCCATCTGGACCGTTTTTGTTGTAACAGTAGTTCCAGAAAATATCAGCCACATTTTCTATAATGTTTGTTCAGGCCAATAAGATAACCAACAACAAATTGTTTCTAAGTCAACTACACATTACACCAATAGCATGATTCGGTCTCCTGGAAGACAATTAGACAGGCAACAGACATATCTCATGTTAATGGGTAATTCATCAAGAAAAAGCATCACGGCTATAAATCACCAGCTATTGAAAGGATAGTCAAACCCCCCCACCAGCCCAGTACATCACAATGAAATACACTGAGCTATCTGCGGCATTATCTAGATGAGTTTAGTGATGCATTATCTAGATGAGTTTAGTGATCGTAGCCCTGTCAGTGTGTGTACCTGAGTTATAATTGACCAACAGATCATACAAAACACAATACTCCTTGAGACCTTATATCCATCATTTAGCATATAATAATTTTTATTTGGAAATTTTCCTTCTTTGTAAACATATCATTTTGCCCTCTACTTTTGCAAATGAGTTTGTCAACAAGACAATAATAGCTCATAATTATTTTCAAATCATTTTGTCAAACTTGACATTATATTCCAAAGGTATCATGTTTAAAACAGCACTACTGCCTTACCTTGTGTAGACTTCTCGTATCCTGTTATTTTTGTTGCTCCCTCCTATACAGACCGTTTTTCCTCCTGATGTGACAGTAACATATACTATAACACCATAATACGACTGACCTGACCAATATCGACATTGACTGTCTGAACATGATAGCAGCAACTATATATATACACCTGTGTTAAAGGGACCACTTCCCCTGTTTCTACCTGTAATCCTGGCTTCGATTACCTGAACACAAAAGCAGGTGTTTCAAACCGTACGAATGAGCGCAGATTTAGAAGCATTAGAACATGAATGTCAGTGAGTTGTGACATGATCTTTCGTCACACTGATCGCGATCACTGACAACTTTTTATAGATTATCTACTTAATCCATTATCATGTTAATCTGCTTTATGGCTCCCTAATCCATACTCCTAATATAACGTACTGTTCTACAACTCTCACTTAACGTCCCCCCACCTCGGACCTTTATTTCTAAATGTCAAGAGATTAATAAATTCCCCAGATAATCCTCAGTCCGCTGTGAATACAGAATAAATTTGGAGTTATTTGGGGATCAGAGCTAATACAATTATAGAAGTATTTAACATACCCACCTGGCTATAAATCATTTTACACAGAGTTTATATCAAGTATTGGAATTAGATTGTTATTTGGCTGGCATTATGTTTACGTACACCGAACATCTATCCTGAGAATTTGTATTTGCTCCGATCTGTACTATATTTATACCTGTAATGTCATGATGCATGAGATGGATATTACACTCTGTGATGTACTTTTTGACTTCTGACTTTCAGCGTTGATGACATCACTTCAATTGTACATGGAATAATTTCGTAAAAGATATATGGCGTACATAATACATGTACATCTATTACAATAGTTGTACTTGCTCCCAGAAATAGTTAATTCCTTATGACTATATTAATACATATGTCAGTCCTACTGGCTATACAGTATAAATACTTATGCACTTCCTGATTTCCCTTGCGTAATAGTTATTCTATAGATAATATGTATCGTGCATTAAAACATTTTTTTCTTTTATTAAGTACTAGTTGCAAGAAAGTAGTCAGAACTAAAAAGATTTTAGTCACAGCTAAATGCGCACAGGGCCCTGACAGCTACTTCATAGCTTAAAGAGCACAGGGACCTGACAGTTCCTAAAAGAGTAAAGGACCATTAACATAATGCTTCATAATAAAAGCACAGTATGCTGAAACATACTTCATAGATAACTAATTAGAATGTTCCTTGCAGTTGTTAAATTTTCAAATTAGTTCAAACTTTAACTAAAATAAAACAGCATAGGGTTCTTTCAACTAATTCATATACAACAAAGCACAGGACCTTGACAATAACCAATTTACATACAAGGAAGAAAAGGTCTTTGATAAAAACTCTCATGATTTAAAGCTACAAGAGTACAGGTTTCTGATAAATCTCCAAATAGTCAAAGCTGGTCTTGAGCACAGGGCCCTGACAAGTCCATTAATTACCAGTCATTAATCAGTATGAACCACAGGGCCTTGATACAACTTATTCTACTGTTATGCTATTGATTCAGCTAAGAGGCAATCTCCTGGAATTAATACAATCTGTTTTCAGAATGAAAATTCTGCTGTAGACATGAAAATGACTCCCAGGAGATGCGAAGTACTGTTGTAGCACTGCTATCCATAAAGACTATAGCACTGCCTTGGACCTAACATCTGACAGTCGAACTGGTCCATTCCAGCACACTTGGCATATACAGGCCAATAAGGAGTATTCTGGATCTTCCCTGTGCTTGTTACTGGTGCTTAGGACATAGCTCGCCATTTTTTACTGTTCCAATTTATTGTTTTGTCAAAGATGCCCTTTTCCAATTCAGATTTTAAGTGACATTGTAACATTTTCAAAAGACACAAGCTTGGATCAATTCTTTTGAAAATTGACATAAACACGATCATCAATCCTTAACAGTTTGGCAAACCTTTTTCTTACCCTTTAACATTCCGCTTACAAGTTTATTTACAGACTTCCAAAGTTTTGATGCCATTACAGAGACTCTTGGTATAAATAAAACAACTACATTTAGTGCTGTCAGCATTTCTGTGATATCACCAACAGTTACAGAAAAAAAACCCATTCAATTCACAGAAGAGTAATAGAAAAGTGACCTTGATCTCACAGAAAATTTACAGAAAGGTGACCTTGGCCTGACAGAACTATTACAGAAAAGTGACCTTGGCCACACAGAACAGGTGCAGATTTGTGACCTTGGCCTCACAGAACAGTTACAGAAAAGTGACCTTGGCCACACAGAACAGTTACAGAAAGGTGACCTTGACCTCATAGAAAAGTTACAGAAAGGTGACCTTGGCCACACAGAACAGTTACAGAAAAGTGACCTTGGCCTCACAGAACAGTTACAGAAAATTAAAATTGACCTCGCATAAAAGTAACAGAAAAGTGACCTTGGCCTCACATAACATATGCAGATTTGTGACCTTGGCCTCACAGAACAGGTACAGAAAAATGACCTTGGCCTCACAGAACAGGCACAGAAAATTAAAATTGACCTCATTTAAAAATTACAGAAAAATGACCTTGGCCTCACAGAACAGTTACAGAAAAATGACCTTGGTTAAATAAAAGTAACCTTGGGAAAGGGTGTGCCAATGCAGGTGCTACTGAGAATATAAGACAACAATCACCAGAACACATGTGTCGACACCTTACCCAAAACACATAAATTACAGTCTGTTCAAGTAGCAATTTGCCAGCCATTACAGACGCAATCACACTTCGAATTGTAAGCTCATTTCAAGCTTTGTTAGCTCAAAAAGAACATATCCCAAATTCTACACCAGGTTTGTTTCGAAACAATCTCAACCAAACACTTTTACAGCAAGGGTAAAAATCTTCAGAGAAGGAATCTCAAATAAGAAATGATTACTTTTGTTATAAATAATCATATTTACGAAAATATAGAATGTCATTAAGATTATAGTGTTAAGGTGACCAGGCTTTGTCAGTCAGTTGGAAGGACCATACACGTCCCCAGTACAATATACCCAGGTGTTAGGTGTGACAACAGATCAAGGACCATTAACATTGGCAGGTCAACAATACACAAAACGAGCAAACAATCCACCAGACCAGAGGTCCCTAATCCCCAACCTGTGTTACACAGTGGTCAAGACTGACCAGAGTCGCCTCGTTATGTCACATCGGTCACTCCGGTTCTGTCAGTGTCTTTAAAGCTGATATGGAGGAATATCCACTCCACTATAAGGGGGTCATATACAAGATACTTCAAAACTTGTTTCCCCTCTTTAAAAGCTTATAAAACAAACTAACTGACATGTTTGAATATGCAAATCGCTTGTATCCAAACAAAAATATTGAAACACATTATCACGTAGCCATATTTGAATCAATACTCACATAATTCATAACAGCTATTACCTCCATACTCAAAGTTGTTCATAAAGTTATTTCACTTGCTGTATCAGCGATTTTAAAATCCTCGTCACGGAGAGAAACCTTATCCACAATGTACAATCAATTCTACGACAACTACAAAGGTACCTATTATGGATTACAGCTCTCGGGTTTAAAGATTTACATATCTTGTAATTTTTAATGCAAGGCTTTTTCAGGATAAAAATCTTGTCAAACACTTATATAAGTCTGTAAAACATTAATTCGAAAAAAATAAACAGCTTAGATGTCAATTACAACATGTCAGCATATAACATTATTTGTCCATGTGAAACATGATAATCTCATAATACCTGTATGTCTAAAGGTGTCTTTTTACTAAGTATAATTGTAATACCCCAAAACATATCATATTGTGTATACCTGTACTTAACCTGTAATTTACCTGCCCTTTTAATGTTAGATTGTCTCACCTGACTAACGAGACTTTGTTATAACTTAATGCTGAATGACACCTAAGGATATGAACAGTATCTCTCGTTTTGAAATAAATACCCCACAAGTCTATGACAGTGGCCTGGAAAGTGATTTCCTCACCTGTCACCAAAAACAGGAATAGAAATAAAACCATGTATAGCTATCAGATGTCTGTGACATTAAGCCGGATACGTATCTCACCCGTATCTCAACAGGAAACTGAAATCATCTGCAGGTTATTTCTTAACTTTTCACAGGTAGGAAATCTTGTTTTAATAAAGAGTGTCTAAATCACATTTTAATGGAGTTTTGTGGTCAGAACTCACGAACTGATATGTTTGTATGAGAAAATATTGCTTTTAAACATGTTTATCTTGTCTGCAGCAAACAAACAAACCCTGCCTTAGCCAGTGTTACTCCTGCTGCACACAGCATTAAGGATTCCCGAACCACAGCAAAAACAACAGTTAATTAAATTTGACCAGGATTTCCCACCGAAGACTTCCGACTCATGTATTATCATTATCAAAGGTAAAGGGAGAAAACTTTACATAAGAAACCCCACAGTACAGTGGGATAAGGGTCCTTGATGGGAGGGAACAATTAATAAAGGGACATGGATCCTTAACTGTAAAGGTAACTGTATACAGGAAAACCCAAAATACAGCGATAGGAATCCTTAGGGGAGGTAACTTTGTAAAGGAAAACCCACAGTACAGTGGGACAGGGATCCTTAAGGGGAGGTAACTATATATAGGAAAACCCAAAATACATTTGAAAAGGGATTTTTTTCCCATTAGTATGTGCTGACCAAACTAAAACCATAATTTGCTCCACATTTCGTTCCTGTTAAACATTGTAAAAAGTGCAATAAATAAATACTGCTTAAATCTGTTTCTTCTGCAACAACATCAAAGATAAGTCTTACATGGAATCTATAAAGAGAGGTTAATCACTGGGTAGCCTGTGTGTATAGGTCTCCATAACATCTACTTATATAACTTTAAAACAGAACAATGACATTTCTAAGGTCAATGTTCCGCAGTCACCGACCGAGATATTTAGATGATACATATATACTTAAGTGTTAACCACATACCACTCAATCTTTCTTTTGATCCTTATATCTTCTGTTCTTAAAACAAAATATCAAAATATGATAAGGTCCAATGTACGTTGTACTGCATTGGTATTAGCATCTACTTAGCCATTCACTCTTTAAATATCAGAGTCTTGGCAGGCAATATCACTTAAGCCCAGCCTCTGAATCCCCAATCATCTCCAACCATTTGTTAATTACCACTTACAGTATCACATCGAAGGTTAACGGTGTCATCTCGTGTCATCGCGCTGGAGGACATAACACAAGCTCCGTCCTTGTAACCAACAACCCCACCGTAATTGCAAATATTTATGATCTAGTGTTTCTCGAAACACCCATTCATCCAGAGGACAATTATGCATGCAATAATTTTCTCAGGAATAGTAATTACATGTGTTGGCATGCTGCAGTAATTCTCAAACAGCCGTAGTGATCTCTGCGACTCGACTCGGTCCAGCATTCTGGGTTACATATATTTTGAGGCTACATTTGCAGTAATCGTTAATTGGTCTCTGGACTCAGAACTGTGGTAAATTGCCAACAGAAATCTTTCAATTTGTTTGGCACTAAACTGTGTGAATTGTCAATATCTGTAGCTAGAGAAAAGCCAGACTGTATCGTAGGGCAGGCAATGATTCCTAATAGCATTCAATATTACACCATACTAACGCCATCAAACCCTACTTCACATCAGATAAACAAGCCATCCGCTCACAAAGTAAAACTCTTTTATAGCTATTCTATGGCGCAAAATTTCCTTGAAAAAGTTTTATTTAACAAATACACGAGGACAACAACAAAAATCAAGATGCCGACACTGACAGTGAAACAGAAATGTTTAATTACCAACAAAAAAGGATGACAACAAAACATAAAGTGGGTGACAACAAAACATAAAGTGGGTGACAACACAACATAAAGTAGATAACAACAGAACATAAAGTGGATGACAACAGAACATAAAGTGGGTGACAAGAGAACATAAAGTGGATGACAAGAGAACATAAAGTGGATGACAACAAAACATAAAGTAGATGACAACAAAACATAAAGTGGATGACAACAAAACATAAAGTGGATGACAACAAAACATAAAGTGGATGACAACAGAACATAAAGTGGATGACAACAGAACATAAAGTGGGTGACAACAAAACATAAAGTGGGTGACAACAAAACATAGAGTGGATGAAAACAAAACATAAAGTGGATGACAACAAAACAGAAAGTGGATGACAACAAAACATAAAGTGGATGACAACAGAACATAAAGTGGATGACAACAGAACATAAAGTGGGTGACAACAAAACATAAAGTGGGTGACAACAAAACATAGAGTGGATGAAAACAAAACATAGAGTGGATGACAACAGAACATAAAGTGGATGACAACAGAACATAAAGTGGGTGACAACAAAACATAAAGTGGGTGACAACAGAACATAAAGTGGATGACAACAGAACATAAAGTGGGTGACAACAAAACATAAAGTGGGTGACAACACAACATAAAGTGGGTGACAACAAAACATAAAGTGGATGACAACAAAACATAAAGTGGGTGACAACACAACTATAAAAGATAGAAGATGTCACAACATCTGAGTCTATAAATACAATTATTGACCTTAAAATTTAGCGGGATGACAAGATCGAACAGGAATTAATACACAAGCTTAAGTACTTATTGACCTAATAGCAGTTCTCATTTGTTTTCTAATTACACATAAGCTCCCGACTCAAAGCTTATTGAACCGCATCTGATTCCCATAGTTCTTAGAATTGTAAGTTAGAAAACTAATCGTAGTTGATGTTGGTACACACTAAATCTATACTTTGTATCTCAAACTCCAATTTCATCCCTATCAAAGAAATTATTCTTTCAAAAATCAATTCCAAAACCCTGCAAGAGTTAACAATTATGCATCATCTTCAAAGCCCTATCATAAGACAACTATAATATCTACTGACAGGTACAGTGTCAAATAAAACATGTACTCCTAACTACTGTATCATAATCTACACACCAGTAAGGAATATACACAACTCAAATTCAATCTAAACATTAATCACCGAAAGAGAACTTGAAGTAAGTAATTCTATAGACTTACATTTCCAGCTAGGTTAGGTAGGTATTAGCAATGCCTGTATACTCAATACTTCTGCTCTCTATCAATACACTGGGGGTGGCTTATTCCCACGCTACCTTCCAACAGTTTGTCACACAATGTGTTCCCCTATAACACCCGACAGTAACTGGACATGAACACACAGATCCAGCCAATGCCTGTCCTGCTGGACTTCTGTTTAAGAACTTCCCATTGGCTTCATTTTACAGGTCCATTCACTATACCAGGGATACAATACTTCAACTCAGGGAACTAATGGGGCTCAAACAGATCTAACTAATGTCACGCAAAACTGACTCCAATTCGGTTTTCATTTATACCTATATTGAGTATTAATTTGACTGAACCGAATAACTAGGAGCTACAACCTTTAACTCAAGGTGAGGGTAATTTTAGCGGTTATAAATAACAAACTCTCTCCTGTTCTCCGGTAATCTTATTTTGTATTTTCACACATTTGGCCACGCATGGCAAGCATTCAATGTGCCTCGATACCCAACAATAATGAACTCATGAACCTTTTCGAAATTGACAGACATTTTCTCCGACTATAACTTTTTAGGTGAAAGCCTTCAATTGGCGAACAAAATCGGGTGAGTGTGCAAACTTTTGTATAAGTAGTGAAATTTCAATTGTTTACAAAATAAAGAGAAGATAAAAATACTGTTTTATGAACATTCCTGGGCACAGAACAATTATTACATGCCTATCACTATATCTCGAGGTATATGAGTCACAACACCATTTTTACACTTTTTACCATCAATTACCTCTAACTTTAAATAACAACTTTTCAAGGCTACATATTCATATGTAAAACTAATTATCTTCAAGAACAATACCATGAGAATGTCCAAGAAAATCTTCAGGTTTTTTTTTGCTTACTATTATATCATCAGAGAATTTTTTTCCTGCCACATTATCCACACCAAGAATGTATGAAGTCCTTCTTTTCAACATTAAAACATTTTTTCTATGTTTTTCTATATTTGTAACCATGACAACAGGCAATTATTTTACAGAAACAAGCCTTAGTTCTCTTGTATAGGAAACCTGATTCTGTAATTGTGCAAATGCAAAACAGAAATTCTTTTTAAACACAAAACATACACACACACAACAGGCCGATTATTTATGTAATTGTAAAAAAAGAACATGACAATATATTTATTGGGCAACCATCCATTTTAGACCCCTTATGTATATCTATATAGCATCTGGTACAGACCTTACTCAACCTAGATAATATGATATTTTACCCTCGATTATTCTTCTGCGACATTTGCTCCCCAGCCTTGTACTAAACTTATCACAAGAAAATAGACATGTCAAATTTTGTGGCCAAAAAAAATTTCCAAATCCCTAGACTCTCAATCATACTGTCAGTTAAAAGTCGCAGAAACAACGAAACTGTAAAAACTAAACCAATGAGAAACGTTTCAAAATCTATGGCTCTTAAAATGTACATGCTTTTGTTCATCATAAAATAGATGTTCTTAATGCATCTTCAATCCATCAAAATATAAAAGTAATCATGTAGTTCATAACATGTTTGTTAAAAATTCTTCAGATGTATAAATACTAGATATGAAAGACAGTAAAAAGTTGAAGTGATTTATAGTAAAAGTCTTAATCGCTTTCAAGTTCCAACATTTATTCTGTGTTAAGTCAACATAACGGACCACAAAAACAACCTCTTGTTATACCCAAAAATAAAAGGAACAATTGTATGTCTAATAAACACATGAATATTCCTCCTATTTAGAAAATGTTAGGTCACATTGTACGTCCAATATCTCCCTAAAACCTTCATGTCATTTCAGGGATTACAAAGGTAAAATTCTAAGTCCAGTAACTTGTTTAACTTTTCTACAATTTTACAATAAGACCCAACAAATCTCCTAACATTGCAAAAAAAAAAAAAAATCCTGACCTTTTTGCCATTCCAGAATTAAAAGTTAAAATTCTACGTCCAATAAACTCCTCAACTTTGGTTATATATATATACATAGTTACAATGCTGACAGAGGATAAGCCTGCAGGCAGTCTTGTGACTGGGAACAGTCTACAAAACCTTACATCCCCGGGGTAACTACCAACCTTACATCCCCGGGGTGACTACCAACCTTACCTGTCATCCCCGGGGTAACATTGCAGCATTTTATTAAGGCCAATGGCCCTACTTACGTGGAACACAATTCATCCTTGGCTAAATGTCTACCTACCACAAGAAAACGTCTCCCAATTCCCTTTCTTCTGATTTGATTATGGCAAGTAAAGAAAAATCCAAATTGCATTTCCTTTTTTCTGGTATCGTTTGATTGATAGAAACGTTCAGTATCCGGAAGGTTTGGGACATGCCCATGCACCGAGAGTTCGTCCCTGAAGTAAAATTACACTTCCAAGTGTCAGCATTTATCCATACGTCTAAACCAGTGTTAAATCATTTTATCCTGGTAGGAATAGGGAGTTATCATTATTGTACAACCCTTGTATTCAAAATTATTTCCAAACTGCCAAGACCTAATGAAAACAGCAGTGAATGCCTCCGCTACGGAGTGGAGAACTGGCGATTGGCGTGTGAAGGCCTACCATACAGTTACATCTTTCACAACATCAATAGCCCGGTTACGCTCCACAAAGGTCCCCACTCCGTTCATTCATGGTCTAGTTATAATGCATTCAAATATACTTTCTGACAAGGTCGTTTTTATATAATCCCCGGTATCGAATATCAATTTGACAGGAAATTATCACAATGTGAAAGTTTGTACCGTGAATTAACAGAATAACGCGTCAATCACTTACCAGTCTAACAATATTATTGGTATAACAGCAGTGACACCTGGAACAGTTTGGAGGTCGACCTATCGTATACCGCAATGTTGACACATTACATTCGATAAACTTACCTATAGGTTTGTGTTAAATGTGCTTTTCAATTAGAAATATAAATATTGATTCTGTTCTGCCACATTGCTTCAATTAACCATTAACACATGCAGTTTACTTTTTAGTCAATATGGAACTATTAATTAGAAAAAAAAACTGTCTAGCTGACATGTAAATGAAGCAGATAAAGCAAGCATTTTAATCCATAAGACTATATAAAATATCATTTCTTTTGTATTCAATACAATTTTGAAATTTATTTTTTTCACTTTAAATTTTTTATTTTTTTTTATTTTGTACAATTATTTTATATATTGAACATAATTTTGACAGTTTCTAATAAATCTTTAACTGTATTTTTTTTCATTGTGCCCCATTAATTTTGTAATTATATCAATAAACTTAATTTTGATCAAACAAAAAAAAACATCCTTTTTAACACTTCAATAAGCAGTTTCAAAGTAAATGAATATGAGTAATGACTAATTCAGCAGTGTATAAAGTATTGCTACTTGTAACATCTTGCCGGACAAATGACGGGTGAAAATGTTTACAATAGCGAGCCTTGAATTGAGACGATATTGAGTATATAAATGAAGAAACGTCAATAATTCCGTCTATGAGCTATAATTCTGTGATGGAAATGTGTGATGAATCAGAAGTGGGTTTAAAGGATACAGCAGCTGGATTCATGCATGGACACACACAGAAACGGACCAAGTCACCTCCGATTTATCAGCTTCATGTACCCAAATATACGTGAAACAAACATTCATGACACAATTAGTCTGAACTTGTTTTGTTGAAATATCTGTTACATATGATCATATGATAATTAAGATTTCTAATATACAAGTATCGATAGATTTGATAAGGAATTGTGACATATGAATGGTGTAATTAAAAGTTAAATTAATCATTAAGTTGACCATGCTTTAATCCACAGGTAGGCTTGATCAATAGCAGTTGTATAAAGACTCCTAACATTTGGTGGCTGTAAGGGATCTAGCATCAGAGTTTGAACAGTCCAGTGCAAATAGTAATCCTGCCCCCCTGCCCCCTCACCCCCTTTCCCCTCCCTCCACAGTTAGGCCAGTCTTCCATAGCAGAGATTAATCTGATCAATTATGAATTCTTGAGTGACAGATGTCTCAATTCTGATATAATAATGCTGATCAAATATTTGGAAACTTAAAGAAAGTGTAGCAGTGATTAAACCCTAAATCTCCATCCTGCACAGTCTCTAAGGACAACCTGTTCCTTCAAACAAAAAGTCTGAGAACTGAACGCATGCATTTTCAATTTCAACAATTCTATTGAAAACCCTGGCACACCATTTGTTTTCCAACACAGACTTGAGTTAATACAAAGAATGAACTCACTCACACATCCATGATGGTAAAACTTGTCTAAACAATCAAGATTCGCCTTGAGAAGTAATTCCCTGAACAGATGTTGCGCGAGGTTGTTTTTATTTGTATACAAAAGGAAACATTGTGCATGTGTGAATTTGAAAACCTCAGCTGCCTCGACTTAGCTTATCTACTACATTTCTCTGTTCTCTGTTCAATTCTAGGTTATCACTTGCTTTTCTCTGTTTACAGATGGATCAAGGTTATCGCCTACTTTCTCTGTATCTCTTTCCAGATATCCAACAGGCTATAAGTTCAAACGGAGCAATACCTCTCACATCTCTTAGCTTGTCTATGGTATGCCAGATCTCCCAGGTTTTCTGAGCGTACAAGAGACTTCAAAAATGTCTTGTTTTCACTGATTAGACAAGAACTCCTTTTTCGTGTTACAAAAAAAAAAAGAGTTTTTTTAGCAAGTATTTGCAAACAAGCATGAAAATTGTTCCGAATGTTGTGTAAAGTGTATATGAAGGGCAAAGCACTTGAGGTTTTAATGAAGCATATCTCATTCTCTGACACGCAGTGTAAAATCTATCAGAGGTCAGGTGATGCTTTTACCATGATCAACATTTTCAATTCCTTAATGATGCACTTGTTTCTTGTGAAAGACAAGCATCTGTTAATTACCTTGTTATGTGCTTTCAACAGAGTTTGTGTCTTAAATGTAGCAGAAAGTTGTTCACTTTCACATTTTTTTTATTTAAACGAACAAGTCATTCAATAAACTTTTTATTTTTACATTATCTGCAAATCATATAATTTTAGTTAGATAAACAGGATTTTAATATATAGGAGAAAGAGAAATGAACAACCAGATTGAATGAGATTCAAATCTGGGACCTCCCAAGCTCTAGACAAATGATCTACCAATTAAGATACCTGCAAGGTTGCCCAACATCAAACTAGCCCGGTTCTGCTACACTTTTAATGCTGACCCTTTATAAATATAATTATCCTCAGATAAATTGATAACATCTATTATTAGACCACAGACCATCAGTGGTTCATCAAAGAAGCCTTATAATCAATGGATGGTCAAGAAAATATCAGATCTCCAACTCTCCCCAATAACAGTCATTCAAGGTCATCTCCATGATGCGACTGACCTTCACAATCTTTTGATACTTTAACCATGTCATTACCAAAGTCACATTCTAGTCTGTAATAAGACAAGAAGGGTTGTTACCAGTAATTTATTTACCTACCTATCTGCAATGGAATTGCCCAGTCTTTGATTTGAAAGGGTTCAAATCTGACTACAGGGGGTGTATGTGTTAAATATAATCGTACAGAAGGAGAGAGTGAAGAAGATATCAGTGATTGGATCTTTGAGGGGCCCCATGATAAGTTTCCAGTAGTTAGTGGACCTGTATTTAAAGGTCTCATCAAACATACCGTAGATTGTGTGATATGTATGGCTGACAATGGAAACAGACACACTGTGTAACAGTAGAGACTTCTTCTTCAGAGATGGCACACATCGCTGTGATCTCAACCCCTAATCCAACCCGATCAGGTTTCCTAAATATGTCCAACGAAAATTGGCCCGATAGTCTAGACTTGATTGCTCTATCTGTTTCAAGCTTGTAATTACCAATGCATGACTTAAATATGATAGAAACATTTGAATGCTTTAAAATATTATCATTTTAAACTTACAATATATCAAACGAAAAAGTGTTAACCTAAGTATATGCTATACAGTGTTTATCAAAGACTTTGGTTATGGGATATTTTTTCTTCAAAAAACTAATAACAGTGATCCGAGATTGACAGCTTGTTTCATATGCTCTGAGTCATGTTGAGTTTCATCTGGGAAGGACTTTTTTATTAAACTGAAAAATATTTCTCTCTCATTTTTTTAAGGCCCAATATACTTAACTTTCGACAAAACTTGAAGCGAAAATTAAGCCTAATAAGTTTTTATATTTATAAATTTAGTTAAGATTAACTGATATCAGCAACATTCATGTTGAATTCTTACAGTACAGCAACAGTTGAAACTCGGTATTTGTAAACATGTGTCCATTTTTAACTGTCTTCTAACTTCAGCTTGTTGTTGAAGTGGGCCCCACCTGAATTATTTTCAATTCTTTGGATTTTTCTGTCAAGAGTGTCTTGTTAATTACCGCTCAGGTTTACTTCATTTTAAGCTTATTTTTGCATCAGGTTATCAACTGGATTTTTTTTTTTCAGAATTTTTCAGAATCACAAAAAATTTCCTGAAGTTACGTATATTGGGCCTTTAATAATGACCATTAGCTGGAGGCTGAAAGTTCCTGACTGTGGTGAAACATGAGACACCATCAGATTCCTCTGATATTGACGATCATTTCACACTTTTTGCTTTAAAAGTCACACTATAATGAAATATGAATCCCATGTACCATTTCACCCTCAGGAACCAGACAGTGTTTTCACTTACACTGAAATAAGTTTCATTTGCCATCAACTATGAATGCAATGCCTCTTATTTCTACTTTCATCACTTTAAAATTGTAACTGATAGACAAGGGGGGAAAGTTATCATACTTCACAGACGTTTTGTAGAGACCTAGGAGACCCAGCATTGCATGTTCAAGATCACATTTAAGCCAGTAAATTGGTACTTGAACATTTGTTTTATAGACTTTAAAGACAGTTAGTATTAGATTAAAGGAGATTTGGCTCCACATCGAAGTACATGTGTACCCCTGTACATCAGGTATTGTAGCTTACTATTAAATCAAAAGTCCCATCACTAAAGAATCTTCAGCAAGATAAATTTTTTTGCATAATTATTGTCCTGTATGTACCAAAGGAATTCAATTAAAATGTATGAAAAAAAAAAAAAAATTGTAGAACAATTGAAATATTCTTCAAAAGCAACAAATACATGCTTTCCAAAGTAAGACAAAAATCAGCAGAAAAGGGAACGTTCCGAGACTGGGTGCCATAAACATTTCCTTTCATGCATATTTGTCAACTATTCCACAGAAATCTTGTATGTTCATTGTGTCGTGAATGTCAGGACGATTTCCAAGTCGTATACATATGATCCAACCAATATTATTAATGACATGTCTAGGTCTGTTAATTAATAAAACAGAACAATAAGCTACAAAGCTTTATGATTCTGTGAGAACTTTCTCATGTCCTTGAAAACATAGAAACACATATATATGTTTGACATAAGAATGTAGTCAGAAGTAGTCCATTTAAACACACATCCTGTGCATTTCCAAGGAAATATACCACTATACATGTTCCATGTGGTCTAAAATTATGAGTAAATTGGTCCTTCTGGACTAAGGAAATGGTACAAGGCCCTGAGGAGCAGACCAATAAACTGGTCTTAATGGTCCCACAGACGGCACCCATAATCTCTGGTACTGTACGGCTTATGGTTATAATCTAATGTGGCAGTCACAGTGGGACCAGACAAGGAATATATACTGGTTCCTATTGTTGGTTGATGAGGATCAATGATAACCAGACAATTATATATATATATATAAAGGGGTCACAGACACATATTCATGGCCTATTTGTGAGTCCATTTAACCCCAAAATCAAACAGTCAAACTTCGATTAATCGAACTTCGACGATTCAAATTTCTCAATGTGTCGAACTTTTGACAAAGTCCAATTTTTTTCATTATATAACACTATTAATTTTCTTTTCATGAATCGCACTTCTATGAATCGAAATTTTTCGCTGTATCGAAGTTTTAATCTGATCCGTTCGCTATGAAAACATTGAAAAGTACAACTAATTAATCGAAGTGAAAATTTTACCTGCTTTGAAAATTAAGTTGACAAACAAAAAAATCTTACAAGATAACCACGCTAGAAAAATTACAGTGTGTATTTTAGTATACTTTTCTTTATAAATGCGAATCTACAATCTTTTAGCCTGTGTTACGTTACACTAGCACGGCATCGGTTCTTCTTATGAACAGAACATATATACATATACATGTCAATGTTCGTTTTTCAATGTTCTTGAGTCGAAGTCCCAATGTTTCGAAGTTTTCATGACGGTCCGCAAAGTTTGAAACATCGAAGTTTGACTGTATATGAACCTTACCAAAACATAGACTATGCAGGTCTATTTTCAGCATGTAGGGGGTGATTAAATGATAAGAAACATTACCAGTCCTTGCAGTATACCCCAACCAGCAGTGGAATCACCCAAACTGCCTGACCTGACTATGCCTAATTTCTAAAACTAACCAAGGGGCCATGGTGGTGAAGTTGTTAAGGTGTCCAAAAATTCTACCACTAGCCCTACACCCCTGGGTTGTGAGTTCGAAACCCAAGTGGGGCAGTTGTCAGGTACTGACTGTAGGTCGATCAGTTTTTCTCCTGGTACTCTGGCTTTCCTCCACCTCCAAAACCTGGCGCATCCTTAAATGACTCTGGCTGTTAATAGGATGTAAAACAAAATAAACTAAACAAACTAACCACAACACCTAATTACTCAAACTGACCTCCAGTCTTCATATCTAACATCGAATATAAAATATTTTTATTTTCACCAATATCTGTTTCTCAACTCATTCACCACTAAAAGCACATTTAATCAAAGGCTGGACCAGTCTAGTTTAAATCAACACTTTGCAATTTCAAGCACAAATTTCATACCTCAATAAAGTGAATTATCATTATCATGCTCATTTCACTAGAAATTATTGGTAAACTTACAAGAATATAAATTTTATCACTGTGGATGATTCAATAACATGTAGGTAAATAGATAAGTGTTTGTTAATTAAAGGTCCTATTATTGATAAATTAATTAATTAACATACAGTTATTACATCTATAATGTTCTTAACAGTATTTTAATCAATAAAATTCTTCTACATAAACACTAAATCAGAAATCAAACTTTAAATCTGTGAATGACATTAAAATAACTGTTTATAGGACGTAAAAACAATAAAACCAAACTAAATTCAATCAATTTGAGACAAATTCATTACTGCATTACCACATATCTAATTCTTACAAAAAACAAAACACAAAATCTTTCTTTATAGCTTAAATGTTGATGATTATTAATTTTCTTCATAAAATCCCACTAAGTCTTAACCTTGCTCCTGTTATCAAGTTGGTGTTCACATAAACCCAGACGATAATGCACACACTGCCTGCAGAAGCTGTGAGTAGGCAGTCCTTTCATTTTAGACAAACAGCATGCACAACGAAGGCATGTGACGATAAAATTTCCCAACCAGAAAATAGACGGTAATTTTATGACCTAAATTTTCCACCCTATTTTTTTCTTACTCGTTGGGCAAAAAAACATCCAATTAGTATACTACTCTTAGCAAAGGAAACGACTTCTCATCCAATATTTCTGGTACCACGGGGAAATACGTAAATTAGTATAATCAGCAGATACATAACGAGGCAAAGCAAATTTAATTGTAAGCCTGTGGTGGTGAATATGATGCTTACGATGTTTATGTGTACTGACGATAAAAATGAATCCCACCTGGATACCTGTTAGAGGAGTTTTTCTACGAGACCCAGATCAACATAAAATAAAGTTAAATAAGCACAACGCATTAAGCCCGAACCTCCTACTATGTATTAGGTTCGTGAAATTGATCCAAAAATACGTATTATACCGCCACAAAGAAATTATCCACTCTTTCTAGAATAGTTTAATGAGATTAAAAAGTCTGCCATAGATAATGGCCTTGATATTTATAAGGGCTGCTTTGACTCGGGCACATATATAGACGCAACTTACTCAAATAAAACAGGAAGATAATCCCAAGTTTGAGACTAAAAGGGTCATCGACAATGGATAATGGAAACAGGAAATAGCCATATATATCAAGACGGCAGGCTGTAGTCCTTCCGACCTACATCTGATGGGTCTCCGTTTCCAGTTATCTAGCCTTGGTTAAGTTCAATGAGCATTTGGAATGTGGCTTATCAAAATCTATGATAAATTAAAAAGTAAAAGGCAATTTCAAACTGAGTTAACTTTTCTATTAATCAAAGATAACACAAGTACACAATGTGACCCACAATTATTATATTAGACACTAGAGTACATTTCCACATAATATGTACCTTCTACATTTTTGACACAGATGGTAAAGCTTGACTGATACATTAAGACTAGAAGAATGGCCATTGAGGAATTATTGATAACATTAGCTTGTCAGTATATTTTATCTTGAGAATGTTGATCAAGACACTATACCAAAGTCTTTGATATATTCAGACCAGGAAAATGTGAACTGAAAAATACCATGTCTATAACATGTTTACACCTTACTTTGTTGTAAGATTTATAAATTTACTTTCAAAACTGTTCAATTCAAACAAACTTTGCATATCCTGGGATCTAAAATAGTAATCCGAACATTTTATCAACACAAACAATCACATTTCAGAAAAAATTTTCAAAAACAAAAAGATTTTGTTAATTAATTGAATTACTGCATCAATTTTAATTAATTAATTTATTTATTTTGAGAGTTTTATGTCCTCACATGGCCTTACGACCTTCGGTGAAAGAGGTCAATTTTAAGCCATTTGGCACTTATATAGGGCAACCAAAATGTTCTCTCATCCAGCCCAATCCTTCACTTTCATTATTATAACCAACTGCTCTCTTTTAGGGAATTAACTTTGTCCTACAGTTATCCTAGCTGGATGGATTAAACAGGTGTTATATACATAAATCTGACCCCCATCATTATCATACAGACGACCACGTCCATACAAGGATCAAAATGGCCGCCTCCCTGTAATATTGACTCCACATATCAATCATGTTATAAATAAGACCATCCAAATAACTTATCCTGAATGTGGTAAATACACACTTCCTATCTGTGATTAAGATCAGGACTAACAGAATTTTCACCAGGAGCTTGAACTTTAGTATAAAACACGAAACTTTTAATCATAAACACATTAAATCAATATGAATAGAAAATTATAGGTTTGCTGCACAAAATGAAATAATAAATTTTGCTACTGAATTTATTTTTAGCTAGAATGAAGCAAGCACTTCATGGGTTGCCCACAATGATTGAACTATATGTGAACTTTAAAAACACTGAATAAATAAAAACTGTACCTAACCTCAACTTCAAATAGAAACAATTTCACTTTGACACGTGAAAATTATGAGGACATTCATAAATGTATGACACTTTATGGCATGTCCCTAATTGTCTTCTGTGATAAATTAAGTTAAAACTGTTTATAAACAGTTCCTATTTTCTATGATGTTTTGTGTGGCGTTTCTGTAACATTTTAGTGGTGTTTCTTTGATGTTTCCATGTAACGTACGTTTCTGTTATACTTCCAGTATAATTCTATAATGATCCTGTGCTATTTCTGCGATGTTTCTAGTTTCATTTCTATGATGTTTCTGCAAAGTTTTTTGTGTACTTTTTATGTTTCTGCGATGTTTTTGATTCATTTCTGTGACGTTTCTGGTTTCATTTCTGTGACATTTCTAGTTTCATTTCTGTGATGTTTCTGTGACATTTCTAGTTTCATTTCTGTGATGTTTCTGTGAAATTTTTAGTTTCATTTCTGTGATGTTTCTGCGATGTTTCTAGTTTCCTTTCTGTGACGTTTCTGCGATGTTTCTAGTTTCATTTCTATGACGTTTCTAGTTTCATTTCTATGATGTTTCTAGTTTCATTTCTATGATGTTTCTAGTTTCATTTCTGTGATGTTTCTAGTTTTATTTCTATGATGTTTCTAGTTTCATTTCTGTGATGTTTCTGTGGCGTTTCTAGTTTCATTTCTGTGATGTTTCTGTGGCGTTTCTAGTTTCATTTCTATGATGTTTCTAGTTTCATTTCTATGATGTTTCTAGTTTCATTTCTATGATGTTTCTCTGTAGTTTCTAGTGTACCAGGTAACTTCTCCAATGTTTCAACATCATGTATTCCTTGTGCCATTTCTGTGATGTTTCTATGATATTTCTGTAACTTTTCTGTCATAAATCTGTAAATGTTTTTGCGACCTTTCTGTGATCATTCTCTGATGTTTCATGACAATAGTTCTGTGATACATCTCCGACTGCACCTCAGTAAGCTGGAGGTGTGGAGGTCTGTTTTATGTGAAGGGGACCTGCCTTCCTGATAAAATAATAAAGTTTATTGATGCTGAACATGCTACAGCAAGGTTATAGCAGAACCTGGTAATAGCTGCATAATAAACACTCATTATTCGGGAAGCTTCTGCTGTAGTATTGTCCCATAATTGACATAATTTACGGCTAAAGAGTCACGTAAATCTTTATGACTGTACACCAATATTAAATCTCTAGTTAACCTGTACCCAATCATCTATGTGGTCTCCTAGAGGCAGAACATATACAGACATGCAAAACTGCTATAAAAACAGATTCCTAACTACACTGAAAAAGATATGAAATGAAAATCAACCATATGTTTGCATGAATTGTACAAGACATCGTGAACTGACCAATGCACAATACTAAGTCACAACAGGCCTGCAGATTAATTATAAGAAAACGTAAGATTTCATTTATTAGAAAAAAGGTTATTCCTTGTTCTTGATGCAATCCACTGAGCCATGAAAATCTTTCCTCATGGATTATGATACCCCATGAAGAAATGCTATTAACTCTAACCTTGAAGGTTTTTATTTCTCAGAATCATAGAAAAAGTATCGATGAAGCCGTAGCAGTGACCCTTATAATCAACCTTTCTACGAAATTGTTTGACAAAAACTTTTCTGCGAGAGTAGCCTCGTAAACAACATTGCACCTCCCACTGGCAATTATTTCTGTACTTGTTCTTCATCTCGATCCTGGCATAACCTAAACAAAAGCACTCATTACGAATAAAAGAGTGAAATGGCACCAGGAAATTAAACGTAAAGTATGTGATATTAAATTTATTTCAATGACTGTTTTCTATTTTTTTCTATTAAACTGAGATGAATTCATACCAGGTAAATATTTTAAATTTCAGAACTCGGAACCAACAAAAATGGTTGAACAGAAATGTTTCTGAAAACTCAAATATCTGTTTCTGTCGAATAAATAAATATATTTTTATTTTAACAAATCATGAACTCATTCACCCTTGAAGACACATTTGAACTCTTTCTAATCAAAGCTTGGAACAGTTCATTACGAAATTTCAGGGTTGTATAAGTTGAGCAAATTCACACAAGTGCCCCCACTTCCAAGGTAGCCTATGTGTCTCAATCATGGATGCAGGCTTGATAATAATTGATCACGAAAACCAGAGTAGAAAACTTCTACTGGCATGTGACATTTGAATGACGCTACTGTAGCTTCCTGTGGTAATAACAGTACCTATCAACGCTTTCTTGAACTTCTCCGATATCCCATTTTAATAGCAATTCTTCAACTTTTTGTTAATAGCATAGTTCAAAAAGCCCATCTTGTTGTATCAAAAAATAGTTTTTATCACTGTCAGTAAAAAAAAAAAAAGATTCAAAATGCGTCCTTGAAAGAATTTATTTTTGTTTCCATCAACAACATCCAAATTGTGTTATGTCAAAATGAAGCCTATGTGAGGATATGTTTTAATTTCATTAAAACACATCAAAATGTAACAGCCTGCAGCTAATAAGGCCACAATAATTAATTTGTTTCCAACCAATCAAAAATGTTACAGAATATTGAAGAAAGATATCAAGGTGAGCAATGCACTCACTGTAGGATTGTCAAGATGTTGTCAGCAACACAATGAGTAAAACGGGTCTGAAACCATTAGTCAGGGAGTAAATGAAGGTCTAAAACCAGGTTTGGGTCTTAGTAAGAGTTTGAGCATGAAATTTTATATGAGTCAAGGAGCAAAACATGGTCTTAAAGTGTCAGCCAGAAAATAAATGTAGTTTGGAACTATTAGTCAAAGAATAAGTGACACTGTGAAATCATGGGATTAGTTAGGGAACAAGAGGCCCAAGGGCCTTAACGGTCACCTGAGGTTTGTCGTACTAGTACCAAGAACTGTAAATCTGGGTCTTTAAAGAAGAAGATCATTGAATTTCTAGCAACTTGACCCTTTTCAGCCCATCCCTACTGCCCTGGGGGTGGGCCAGAGTCAAAATTCTTTCAACGTCAAAATATTGTCTCCTGGTTATTATTCCAACCAAGTTTATTACCTCCAACTGAAAATTAACAAAATATATCCAAAAGTGTCATTTTCCTTTATAAGCTATAGAATAGTATTCTCTGTGTCTGGAGAAGAAGA
Source organism: Mimachlamys varia (assembly GCA_947623455.1). NCBI lineage: Eukaryota > Metazoa > Mollusca > Bivalvia > Pectinida > Pectinidae > Mimachlamys > Mimachlamys varia. The sequence continues at coordinate 8,432,991 of OX392530.1, forward strand.
TTTTTGAAATTTTCTTTGTCTCAGGTGACCTAATAAAACTTGGGTCTGAAAGTAAACCTGGTTGTCATATCATTAGTGAAGTAGTACAACCATCAGTCAGGCAGTAAAGGTTTGAAACTTTCAGTTCTTCAACCATGAAACAATGACCATTCAACAATATGTCTTCAAACATTGGACAGGTAGCAGAAGCAAAGCGACCAACATTTAGGTCTCCGGTAGATAGTGATACAGATACACAAAACTCTGGCTTAGAATATGTCTGTCTGGCCTAGAATATATCTCTTTATGTAGAACTGTTAATCAAATTGGTCAATTATACTCAAACATTTGTATGCAGCAGCAGCTGGGGACCGGGACACAGTGTTCGTGATGTACATAATGGTCTACAAACGTTTGGAAATCTTCTTCAAAATAAGAAAAACAAGCAGACATTAAGAAAAGCATTTCTTCGGTAAATGTACAGGTGTGCCTTGTTAGCGGACAGGGAATGAGATCCTTAACGAGATACACACCTGTAAAGTGAAGGGTTATGGTAGGTAAGTGTATAGCTTCTGTGTTATAAATACCAAATTATCAGAGAACTGAACAGACTCAGGAAGATCTACACAATCTGGCCAGATGAATGTTTGTTATTTCAGCTGTAAGGTGTAAAGGTGAGGTACTGAGCAGGGATACTGCTACACCCTTATAATGGTATCTACTTTCATCTCTAGCACCGAAGTTAAGGATCAACATCTCTACAGAATATCATCTTTACCTGGTTATAACTGTATTCCATACTAATTAATATACAGTGTACCTTCATTATACTGCCACCTTTCGTCCACAGCAATTATGGCGGTATAACGAGGGTGGCGATAGTATCGAATCATGAAAATTATTACCATGAATTAAATTGCATAATATATTGCAATTCCAACATTTTATTAAACAAGAGGCCCAATGGGCCTGCATCGCTCACCTGGTATTAATCTCTGACTTATATTATAGTGTAACCCTAAAGTCCCCTAAAATCTTTTAATGTAAGACATTTAGAAGTACATCTTAAGATTTAAACATATTTTACCCCTGTGACCTTATAAGACAACATCATTTTCATTTTCAAATTTTGTTTGGCTTCATCCCAGGACGCTACCAGCCAAATATCATGTCTCTAGGCAAATAAGGATCAAGGTCATTTCTTTTCGCAAACTTTGTTAGGCTTCATCCAAGAAACCTTTCAGCCAAATGTCATGCTTCCAGGGGTTTTGGTACTTCAGAAGAAGTCGTTTGAATGTTTCAACAAATTTGACTCCTGTGACCTTGAATATAGGCCAAGGTCATTTCTTTTCGCAAACTTTGTCAGGCTTCATCCAAGGAACCTTCCAGCCAAATATCATGCTTCTAGGGCTTTTGGTATTTCAGAAGAAGTCGTTTGAAGGTTTCAACAAATTTGACTCCTGTGACCTTGAATATAGGCCAAGGTCATTTCTTTTCGCAAACTTTGTCAGGCTTCATCCAAGGAACCTTTCAGCCAAATATCATGCTTCCAGGGGTTTTGGTATTTCAGAAGAAGTCGTGCGAAGGTTTTAACATATTTGACCCCTGTGACCTTGAATATAAGTCAAGGTCATTTCTTTTTCGCAAACTTTGTCGGGCTTCATCCAAGAATCATTTCAGCCAAATATCAAGCTTCTTGGGCTTTTGGTATTTCAAAAGAAGTCGTTTAAAGGTTTTAACAGATTTGACCCCTGTGACCTTGAATATATATCAAGGTCATTTTTTTTCGCAAACTTTGTCGGGCTTCATCCAAGGAACCTTTCAGCCAAATATCATGCTTCCAGGGCTTTTGGTATTTCAGAAGAAGTCGTTCAAATGTTTTAACATATTTGACCCCTGTGACCTTGAATATAAGTCAAGGTCATTTCTTTTTGCAAACTTTGTCGGGCTTCATTCAAGGAACCTTTCAGCCAAAGGTCATGCTTCTGGGGTTTTTGGTATTTCAGAAGAAGTCGTTTAAAGGTTTTAACAGATTTGACCCCTGTGACCTTGAATATAGGTCAAGGTCATTTCTTTTCGCAAACTTTGTCGGGCTTCATCCAAGGAACATTTCAGCCAAATATCATGCTTCTAGGGCTTTTGGTATTTCCGAAGAAGTCGTTTGAAGGTTTTAACAGATTTGACCCTTGTGACCTTGAATATAGGTCAAGGTCATTTTTTTTCGCAAACTTTGTTGGGCTTCATCCAAGGAACCTTTCAGCCAAATGCCATGTTTCTAGGGCTTTTGGTATTTCAGAAGAAGTCGTTTAAAGGTTAAAATAAATTTAACCTCACTGTGACCTTGAATATTGGTCAAGGTCATTTTTTTTCGCAAACTTTATTTGGCTTCATCCAAGGAAGCTACTGGTCAAATATGAAGTCTCTATGCCTGACGGAATTTTAGAAGAAGTTGTTTGAAGGTTTCGACATATTTGACCCCTGTGACCTTGAAATTAGGTCAAAGTGATTTTTTTTCGCAAACCTTGTTCAGCTCCTTCCAAGAAATCTACCAGCCAAATTTCATGTCACTGGGCCTTTCAGTATTTTAGAAGAAGTCGTTTAAAGGAAAAAGTTGATGGACGCAGGACGGACGGACGGACGGACGGACGGACGGACGGACGACGGACGCTGCACCATCACATAAGCTCACTTGGCCCTTCGGGCCAGGTGAGCTAAAACAAGCTTAGTATTATGTCGTCATATAGATCTTCATTGGCAAAAATTAAATCTTAAAATTGTTATTGATCTATTTTTGCCGCATGGGAAATGTATAGTGATTCGGGACGTTTGTATTTGCGAGGGTGGCGAACTTAACGATGGAATTATATAGGAGAGAAATCCGTTCTAGAGGTTAAGGTGGCAGTATGCGAGGGTGGCGGTAGATTTGGGTGGCGATAGGACAAGGGTACACTGTATCACTTGTTGTGAAAGTACTGCATGCTTCGTAGACAGCCACCGTATCCCTGATCTTAGCCAATGAGCGAGAAGCAAAATCTTGTCTGAGCATCAGAAATCAACATTAATTAAACTATCACTGAAAATCAGGTACAAGGTATACGTACCAGCAATTAGAAAACTGATAATTAGATCAATGGGTCCGATACACAAGCATAGTTACAAATGACTGTGGCATATACCAGAAAATTTGTGATACTAAATAAAGGGCAATAACTCTATGAATGATTGTATAGTAAAATAAGGAGTCCAACACGGAGGTTCTTCCAATAGTTCGATGTTTTTTATTGGAGCATTGTTAACATGAACAACCTTCTATGAATGATTGTCTTATCAATCTGTCTGATACTCATATATGTATAATTTAATTATCTCATTGTTGTTAATTCGTTTAGAAAGTTTTCCAAGGAATTAGAGACAATGTGAAAGTCAATCTGGACAATACCTTTACACAAGATGGAAAGACAATGGCGGAGTCTCTAATACTTCAAAACTTCCTAGCACGCATTCAGCATGCCCTCCCCCTGGGGGGTCAATTAAAATCTACAAGGCATGGTTCATGTCAAGGCTTGTCTACCAATCATCAAAGTATTGAAAGTATCCAAAACTGTTACGCGTAACATATATTTGACTGAAAATCAGATAAAAAATTGTTTTTATAATGGTTTGTTGAATCTGCTGTCTAAAATATGTGTCTACTATATATCTACAGAAACATCCAAGGCCATGCTTCATGAGGGGAAATGTACTTCACAAAATAGAAATAAAACAACATTTGATCAAGTAAATGTAACAGTACACTAGACCCATTTTTGAAATTTAATGCCAACCAGCAAAAAACAAATAATACATTTCAGAAAAAGTGGGTGAAAATGAAGACAAGATAAAAGATGGGTGCTGTCCTGACAGCTGTCTTCTATCACGGGGACCACCTTGGAGGACCGAGGAGAGGATGGAGAGGTGACCTTGACCTCTAACCAGCGGGGCAGGTGAAATATAAGACCTTTAATCTAGCAGTCATAACCTTCTCTCCTTATCTTGGTATTTATGAATGGAGATTTTGTTCCAATCTTTCACAGTTTCTCATTTTTTTGGTGTAAGAGTAAATATAAATTAAGTCATTTATCCCTGAACATAACAGTCACTTGTCGGGGGCCACACTCTCCAACTTAGAAAAGTTCAAGGGGATTATAACGATATTTCTTTGTATCATGTTTTCCCTTGGAGTGAAAGACAACACCAACATGTCAGAAAGCCTATGTACAGCTCCCCCAAGTAAACCAAGACCACTAGAGGCTATCTGGATATGTTAATAAACAATTTCTTGGCTTCAAATGTTGGAAAAGTAGTTCATTGTGAAATTTCAGGGGAAAATGAGCTAATCATATACTTTTCCGGGCACAGCAGTTTCTCTAATGTACTGTATATTTACAGCAAAGAAGTTTCAACACTGACATAGATGTTCCAAATGAAAGAATCTAGAAGAATACAGTAAAACCCCACTTACCTGAACTTATGGGGATCTGATCAATAGTTCGAGGAATACATGTTATTCGTGTAATCTGAGGTTGGTTGAATATGAACAATCTTGGTTGGGACCAAATGAACTGAGGGATATTCAAGTTAACCAGGTTCGAGTAAGTCTGGTTTTACTGTATATCATAAATTAATGGAAAATTACCAGCATGTATTACCAGAATAATGAACAATGAATGCTTTAAAAATCCTGAGCAGCTGATTCTTCGTCAACACTCGGATCAACGGTAAAAGATGATTGGCTGGTCCAGGGTACAGACTACAAACTCCTTAATACAATTCACTAACCGAGTCACACCAGCCAGCACAGAGCAGTTTAGATGCTTGCTGTAAGTCTATTTTCACCAAACAGGCTTTTACATCAAATCTTTGCAGCCAATAATAACATGCAGTAAGCAATTTCAGGCGAAAACCTCCAATAATTCTTTCACCCTGAAATCCATTTCGTAGATTATCCAACATTAACTAGCAAGGTCTGCAATGTTCTGGAGCGCTTAATGCCAACCATTGCGAAGCGTTTCTGGACACACTAGAGATAAACTCGGCAATCTTGAATGAAATTAGTCCACAAAGCTTTCACAATCATTAACCCAGAAATCACTCATCCACTTTGAGGAAAGCGGCATTATCATTTCATGAGAGTAAATGTAATCAATTGTTTCTTCGTTCACAACACATTTCCAGGCAGGTATTTACAGACCAGTTATTTCACAATGTTAAGAACAATCAAACAATAGTTATTTCACAGCGTTAAGACATCCAAGCATGTCACATTTCGGACAATGTTTTCCTAACACTAATTCTGATTATGTGACAAAGTGAATTAAGATATTGCTGTATGTGATAAAGTGAATTTAAGATATTGCTGTATGTGACAAAGTGAATTTAAGATATTGCTCTATGTGACAAAGTGAATTTAAGATATTGCTCTATGTGACAAAGTGAATTTAAGATATTGCTGTATGTGATAAAGTGAATTTAGACATTGCTCTATGTGACAAAGTGAATTTAGAGATATTGTTTTATGTGACAGTGAATTTAAGATATTGCTGCATGTGACAAAGTGAATTTAGATATTGCTCTATGTGACAAAGTGAATTTAAGATATTGCTGCATGATGCAAAAAGAATTTAAGATATTGCTGAGACATTAATCTCAATATGTGATGCAGACTTAAATTTAAGACATATATTGCTTTTCTCAGATAACAGAATTTCTTATAGCTTGATGGAAACTGTCTTAATATTTCAATGTTGCAATGATTTTTTTTTCTCTGTTGATTTTTTAAGATTTTTTAACAATCTTTTAGTTTCAAATTTATATAGTCAAGATCATTATCATCATATTTCTCCAAATATTCAAAATTCTGTTCTGATAATCACTGCGGTAACCTGGTGTGAAGGGTCAGTCTGTATGCCAAAACCAGTAAGTATCTGATGCAACTCCATGGAAAAAGATTCCTTAAAAAGTATTGAGTTCCAGCACCAGGTCATCAGCGATGCCAGTAAAGGACATATCAAACAATTAATGATGAAAATCTTACCATTTATAGAAATGTAGTACAGTAGACTCCACTTAATGACATTTCGGTTAATATCACTTTTCGGTTATTATCACGTTTTCTTCATGCACCGTTTTTCCTGCTATATAATCTATGTAATGGTCACCGATGTCCTTTTGGTGGCATGGAAATTGCATTCACAGATTCAGGGAAGCTGAAATTTCTTCAGATGTTTTGTATAACATTAGTTTCATCTAACCAACTCTACAACTGTCCGTCCTCTGACCACTTGGTTCTGCCAGGAATAAGGGTATCTTTATGATGCTAACCCTAGTCACAAGATCAACGAGACGCAAGTATGCGGGGGCAATCTTTGTCTCCGTGATTGGTCATTTCACACCTTGACGTCGGGATTACCTGGCAAGTGACCAGTGTCCGAGACCTGATAATGGTATCAATAACGCTATCTAAGTAATCCCCCCGCATCAAACACGATGGAGGGTTTCCCCCGATAACAGAAATCCCCCCATCTTGTCTTTCACACTTCACAGTCATACTATCTCTGTACATGAGGTCTGAACACTATTTCTTAATTCCATATTTCTAGTTCTATTTACTCATCAAATCTGTGAAGATTACCAGCCTTACAGAAATATTTGATGTACGACAATCACATAAAAATAAATATACGAGATCTGTCAGATATGGCGTTCATATTCAATAAGTCTGACTGCGATTTGTCAGATCTGTCTGTATTGTCCTTCAGCAGGAAAGCTTTACCTAAATCACAGATCTCTGTTCAATTATGAGAGAAATGAACGATTCCTCATTTCATATAAAAGTTACAAAATCTAATTACAGTTTCTGTTTCAACTATCAGAGCAAATCAAGAGGCCCAATTGGCCTGACCAGCCCACTAGTATGTAGCTTATTTACATGTATAAGTCAGCAAATATACATTTCAAATGAATAAAAAGATTAAATGATTTGAATAAATGTTCCTGTTTTGAGAATTCTAAACAGAACAGGTTAATTTGTATGCATAGAATCTTCAGCAGAATTAAATGGTTAAAATAGCTTCTTTATTTTTTTCATTTCCTTTGATTTGCTGAAAAATCATTTCTGAGATACAGTTTATAATATCACAAATAGGAATTAGGTATGCACTATAATTTTAAAATTAAAACGGACTATAAAATCATCCTCAAGACATCGCAAACATTTTATCACTATTTTGAACTAACTTTAATAAAAGTGTTATTTTGAAGAACAAGCTCACGCCAAATTAAGTCAAAACACCTTTAGCCAAACTGGACCAGTATATTCTATAGAATCTGATGATGAGAAGATATGTACAGCCATTGGCTCGACAGGCTAAAACTGTAAACCATAGATCATATATCCGCAATGAGAAAATCTCAATTGATGATTGAGTAAACAAAGTCATATTAATTAATCACAAGTTCTCATTAGTAATTACATGAGTAAACGTGACAGGTAGGGGGCTTTTAGAAGTACGAGCCAGCCTGAGGCCCACGGGACCCGTACATCTCCTGAAACATGTAGGATCACTCTCATCACCTGTCCTACGGGAGTTTGGGAAAGTAGTTTGTCTCGTTAGCACTAATTAACTCCTACACCAGTCCTAAATACCTCCTACATTGTTTTAGTTTAATTAAAGGTCTATCATGAAACCACAGGGAGAAACTGCATCTCTGAGTCAGGTGTCAAGTCTAGAATACTTGGCCGCAAATAGTCTATGGGACAGGTGTCAAGTCTAGAACACTTGGCCAAAACTTAGAATTTTGTGGAACTTTCAAGTCTTTACAATCTTGATGGCAATCTGGTATTTTGTGAGGCAGGTGTCAAGTCTTCACAAACTGTGATGCCCACAACTTAATTTTTTGTGGGACAGGTTTCAAACTCGATCCCAACTCACTGCAACCTGTTTTTTTGTGAGACAGCTGTCAAGTCAACCAAAGTCACAACTATAGATTCCTTTGGTCTGTGGTACAACGCAAATACCTCATAGTGTTGATATACCAACCCAATAGCCTCCTAATAATTCTGATCAGCCACTGAATCTTAATATCAGAGGACCATGACATACACCAGCCAGCATCAGAATCTCCAGGAAATAAGAGCATGCAGGCAGTGATTTTACCTCTCTGTGCTTAGTTAAAAAACACTTATAATGTATACATTGTGTATATAAATATTTCACAGATGAGTACTTACATAATCTAAATGTACATGTACACATCGCCTTTTATCTTACACATATGTTATTGTATATTATATAATCTGACCCTGACCATACCTACTCGTACATCTGGTGACCACGGCTGACTTGAGGACAACTGGCTGTTTTACTTACACACACATAGATGTATCCTGAATCACACCCTTGACAGATTTCTGTACCAGTCCTTGGTAAAAGCTGTACTGTATCACCCTGTTATAGGTCCCTCATTGACGTGTAAGTCTCTTGTTTCTGCACTGTCATGTACCATATTGTACCATAACCTTACTCTCCCAGTCTTACCAGTATAAATATATTCTGGAGCATTTTGCTGAACGACTCAACTTCTCAAGCATTACATGTCTCCATTTCAAGTGGTAAGCCCCGAAAAGGACAGATTTTTTTGCAACCTCAATTATAATTTTTGATTCAGCTTATAAGTCTGAAGTGAACTTCAAAGCTATGACATAGAAACACCCTACACTACCGGTAAGTAAAAACATGACTGGCAAAAATCTGCTGATCATAATGTTAAACGATCACATCAGTATTATATTTTAGTAACTCTGAGTTGTATTTATAACATCAATGGATGTATAAGGACTACCAAGTGTGATCCCTATGGCTCTGTTAAAATCTTTCTACACTGTTGTCATGTACAGACAACAAGCGAATGTGTGCTTCATGATTCCAAAATTCATGTACAAAACAAGGCATCGCAGATAATACAAATACCCTGGCAAAATCCAAACTCAAACAGATTTCACTGCTGAAAGCTAGAAATTTCTTTAAGTCAGACTGTCTCTCTAATCTGAATAATGAAAGATGGCCTCTTTACATAGGTTAACACTATAGATAGATAGATAGTTACAAGTGGACTGGTTTAATACAAAGAAGTGGTTACAAAACTTTTTTTTTTATTGTATTACACAATGATTCTAAACGTTAAGCACTGTCTTTATAACACTAGAGAAACATGAACTTGTATTCAATCCTGATTCCTATAATTGCATTAGTACCTACAGTACCTTTGTTCAAAAACCAATATCCTGAATGACATTCAAGGTCAAAGAAACACATAAAGCAGCTGTTCATACCAAATAACAGTCACTTTTCTCTTAAACAGTTAAAGTTGCAAATTACTTTCGACTTCAAATAATTATATTATCAAAAGATGTTTGATTTTTCTCTGACCTATGGGGTTATGTAAATATTCAGCATTCAGATTTCACTAACAAAGCACACCTGTACAGGTGTTTCAATCTAGTAAGGGGCGTGTAACTCTAGACAGGAAACCTCAATCTAGTAAGGGCTTGTAACTCTGGACAGGAAACCTCAATGACATTAGCAAAATTTGTGCAAAGTGTCAAAACTGCTAACAGAACTTAAACAATCTTGCACATAAATGATGAAAATGAAAAATACATTTTTTTTTACAAATATTTTGCTTAATTCAATAATTCATCAATTAAATGATTACATACATGGATAAAGCGATGAAAATGGATTTAACAATAAAAACTTGATTTTGCATGAAAAAATTCAGAAATGATCTTTTACTAATAGTTGACCTTATAATAATACCTCACAACAGAAGTTTGTAACAGCTTAAAGGGCTACTCCTAGAAATAACATAACAGAAAGTCAAACTATCAACTCCTACAGCCCAACAAAGCATATTTACACATTTCCAACAATGCATGATTAGCAATTTTGAAAACAACAGAATTGAATTTGGGGCATGTGTACACTTTTTAAAATAAGAAATAACTTCGTCCCTTATAAGGACTGCAGACTTGTTAATAATACTTCTAGTTGTTGCTACATTATGACAATAAAATGATTCAAATTTTACTAATTGACCTTAATTTGTATCAGATTACAGAAGGAACCAGTTTTCACGTGTGAATCGGAAATTCTGTAAAATGTAACAAACAATAAGCCTCGTTAATTTTACCTCAGGCAAATGGTGTGATTATAAAAAATTACTCTGCAATTTGTTGCCGATTAATTAGACAGCAATTTGATTTAACGAATGTTCGACATCTGAAAACGTGCTGTAATGGTAATAATATTGTAATAAGATAATACCAAATATTTGGAAATTGGCTTCCGATTAATTACGTTGTAATCTGATTAAATAATAACAAATCACTTCAAATGCATTTCTGATCAATCAGAATGTCGCGGAATTGCACCAAAGCAAATATTTGAGATTCTTTGATAAAACTGACGGTGAAGATTATCACTAAAACACTATTATTTTCTACGCTTTATGCAGCATCCATCACATTCTATTATGGACCACTGTCTATGAAGTGTCGAACATGATTCTAAGTGATAATGATACAACTTTAATCCATTGCCTGTGGAAAACTCTTCTACTGCTTTCTTTTATTTAGTTAGAATCTCGTTAAATAATTCTGACAACAGGGAGCCTTATTTGTGTGGTTACCTTATTACCCTTTACATATAAACTGGACTCAACCAGTCTTTGATCTGGTGAGGTTCCAATGTGACTTAAAGGGTTAGAATAGGACAACTAAAAGAAGACAGTTGCTTATTTGAGCCTGTTTGCAGGACCTGTCTGAAACGCGTTTTGCTGTTATTATAGATGCCTGCAAACACCTGACAGTGTTTCTATATCTGCCGTTTTATCACTGTTTATAGGAAGTGGCTGATTCAACACGTATCGTAAATGCTCAACCATTCACTTATGTTCTTTTCATATATATTCAGTGTCATTTCTTTACATTTTTATTGAACAACTGATCTTTTATCATCATCATCAGGATATACTGTCATACAAATATGTGATGTTGTTGCTAGGCAGTTTCTCCTGCTTCTTCTGCTAATCTTGGCCGCCACGTTTTCTTTGCATATCCTGGCACCACTCTTCCTTAATCCGTACAGTGTAAGCATGCATGCATCCACAGCTGCGGGTTTGCTGCCTCTGTTCTGCGCTATTGTTCTGGAATTTTCATGTTCTTTTCCAGACTTAGAAAAGCATTTCAGACAAGATCTGTTCCTGATGTCTTAAATCCTTAATCCTACCTGATACTTCATACAAGCTGAAGTAAACACTTGTTTTACTTGCTGCAAATATCTCCTTCCAACAACAGTTTGAAATCATTTTCTTTTTTTCTAGCCAGCATATTTATGCATAACAAGTTACATCCATGTTAAATTCTCAAACATTTCTCTTCACAATTATGTTCACTTTATTCACTCAGATATTGAGTCCCTGGTCAAGTCAGTGCATGATTTTCCCCACACATCTTGAAAACTTCGCCTGAATCTCCAGGAGATGCAGACGGTAACTTGTTTGTTTTGATTCATTCTTCTTGTCAGGAGATACCCTAGTGGCCCAGTGACTTGCCTTGTGTTGTACCAGGATGACAAGGTTGTGGCTGGTACAATATTGGTTCCCCCAAGCTCATTCATTTTACCAAGGCCATGCTTTCCCATCATTTGCTGTCATGCAGAAGACCTTGGCACTGATTTCCGCCCATTATGTAAGAGTAATTATATAAACAATCTAATACAAGGGTCATATATATCACTGAGACAAGTAAATGCAGGTGATTTTTTTTATAAATGCTGCGTTTACTTTTTGCGAATAATAATCTCAACAATAACATTTACCTTTCTATGAATAAATAGTATCGCTAGCAAGTCGGAGTTCAAAGAACAATAGTGATAAATAGGTAAATAGACAGGTAAATATTTACACCTATTAGTGATTTGTAATACTTGTTGTATCCTTAGTTGTTGCATTGTACCCTACATGCCCTTAGACATCTAAGTGTACCCAGCATGTCCTTAGACATCTAAATGTACCCAGCATGCTCTAGGACATTTTACTGTTCCAAGCATGCCCTTGGAAACCTTAGTGTACAATGTACCCAGCATGCTCTAGGACATTTTACTGTACCCAGCATGCCCTTGGAAACCTTAGTGTACAATGTACCCAGCATGCCCTTGGAAACCTTAGTGTACAATGTACCCAGCATGCCCTTGGAAACCTTAGTGTACAATGTACCCAGCATGCCCTTGGAAACCTTAGTGTACAATGTACCCAGCATGCCCTTGGAAACCTTAGTGTACAATGTACCCAGCATGCTCTAGGACATTTTACTGTACCCAGCATGCCCTTGGAAACCTTAGTGTACAATGTACCCAGCATGCCCTTGGAAACCTTAGTGTACAATGTACCCAGCATGCCCTTGGAAACCTTAGTGTACAATGTACCCAGCATGCCCTTGGAAACCTTAGTGTACAATGTACCCAGCATGCCCTTGGAAACCTTAGTGTACAATGTACCCAGCATGCCCTTGGAAACCTTAGTGTACAATGTACCCAGCATGCCCTTGCCTTGGACATCTTAAGTGTACCCAGCATGCTCTAGAACATTTTCCTAACTCAGCATCTGCCCTTGGACATGTTAGTGTACTCAGCATGGCTTGTGACATTTCAAGTATCCTAAGACATTTGAAACCAACCAGCTCTGTGATATTCTGTTTGTCTTTAATCAATAGTGACATGTCCTTAGGTTTGACATATTAGACTTTTTCTTTCATAGAATCCGTACACAAACAAATTGAACCCCCAACTTCTTCCTCCACAAAATCCACCCACTCCCCTAAATAAACCTCATACTTTTTCCTTCATAATACCCCTACCAAACCCACACCAACACCAATCCTATGCATTTCAATACAAGTAAGAAATCGGCCTGCAAAACTTTTACGATAAAGTAGCAGATAAACCCTACTTTAATACTTAATGCACAATGCATTGAAATGCGTGGAAACTAATGTGATGATTATGACGCAGAGCTCTACCTATCAATCTCAGTAGTGTCAGTCAGACACACGCAAATAGTGTTTTAACCACTCTACTACAAAGACATCAGCACACCAATAGATTTATGGCCCTGCGTCTATCTATCGCACATGCATTTGATAAACTGCATGTTTTACATACAGATAACAAAATTGTTTCTGTCAATTTAGGAGCCTGGATGGTAGAATAACTGGATTGTCACAGTATACTCTCTATAGAATTTCTCTGCTACTTCATTAGTAAGAGAAATGTTTCATTACCGTTTGTGAAGAAGTACAACAGTCAAGTTTTCACATCAATTCTGCATACTTGAACACCATTGTTATTGAGCAGTCTATGTTTCTTGACACACGGAGCAGACGAACTCACCACAGACTTATAAATGGTCTGATCATGCTCTCCATTTTATTTCCTACGGCGATTCCGTGGCAGAGAGATATTACTAACGCGACACCTTGACCATGCGTTCAAGCTCCTAAGTGAATCAGATATATTGTTTCTCACTTTCCGTAGTCTAGAGAGTTCCCACAAGGTTCTGTGTCTATATCGTGCTCCATTCATGTGAGAGGGAAAGCTAATCAAACAGTGAAATTAGTTGCCGGAAAAAGCTATAAAACGTACAACTTTGTTAGAGGAACAGAGTTCTGGCGGAGACATTCCTTAAAATATAATAATCTTCTTATGAACTACAACAGCAATGGTGTTTAGATCAATATGATTGTGCCGCCGTGTTGCCCAATGAAGAAGCCGGACAATTGGCCCACAGCAACGTTTCCACAAATCTGCCCATAACATATGCAATAACTTCACAAAGTGCAATCTTGGTGGTGCCACTGGCTATTCTCACAACACTCCATTTCTATTTCATTGCAGACGCAGCCATTCTTCATGAAAAACTATGTAATTCCATTGTTTTATAAGGTAATAACACAATATCAAATTAGTCATAATTTACTTTCTTAGTAATGCTGTCATAATTAAATTTCCTGCTTGCAAATGTTTATCCATAATGCATATTTTGTTTGAAGCAAATTGAATTTTCAAGAATCAATGTTTCATTAGTAGAGGTAGAATTTGTCGGTATATATAGCTGCCAGGAGGTATAAAATTATGTCACCTCAAATTGCCAACACAAATTTATATCAAGCAGGATGGCTAGAGACACATGATCCTAGGGTACTGACTACAAAGACAGTGCTGCCACAGAGACACATGGTCCTAAGTTCTTTGTAGAGACACATGTTCCTAGGGTACTGGATACACCCCCAGAGACCTAGGGTAGTGGCTAGAGACACAGGGACTTAGGGTACTGGATACAGACACAGGGACCTATGGTAGTGGCTAGAGACACAGGGACTTAGGGTACTGGATACAGACACAGGGACCTATGGTAGTGGCTAGAGACACAGGGACCTAGGGTACTGGATACAGACACAGGGACCTAGGGTAATGACTAAAGACACAGGTTCCTAGGGTACTGACTACAAATACAGAGACCTAGAGTAGTGGCTAGAGACATATGGTCCTAAGTTCTTTGTAGAGACACATGTTCCTAGGGTACTGGATACACCCACAGAGACCTAGGGTAGTGGATACAGACACGGGGACCTAGGGTAGTGGCGAGGGACCTAGGGTAGTGGATACAGACACGGGGACCTAGTGTAGTGGATACAGACACGGGGACCTAGGGTAGTGGCGAGGGACCTAGGGTACTGGATACAGACACGGGGACCTAGGGTACTGGATACAGACACAGGGACCTAGGGTACTGGATACAGACACAGGGACCTATGGTAATGACTAAAGACACAGGTTCCTAGGGTACTGACTACAAACAGAGACCTAGAGTAGTGGCTAGAGACATATGGTCCTAAGTTCTTTGTAGAGACACATGTTCCTAGGGTACTGGATACACCCACAGAGACCTAGGGTAGTGGATACAGACACGGGGACCTAGGGTAGTGGCGAGGGACCTAGGGTAGTGGATACAGACACGGGGACCTAGTGTAGTGGATACAGACACGGGGACCTAGGGTAGTGGCGAGGGACCTAGGGTACTGGATACAGACACGGGGACCTAGGGTAGTGGCTAGAGACTGAGGGACCTAGGGTATTGGCTAAAGACACAGGAACCTAGGGTAATGGATACAGACACATGGTCCTAAGTTCTTTGTAGAGACACATGTTCCTAGGGTACTGGATACAGACACGGGGACCTAGGGTAGTGGCGAGGGACCCTAGGGTAGTTGCTAGAGACATAGGGACCTAGGGTACTGGATACAGACACGGGGACCTAGGGTAGTGGCGAGGGACCTAGGGTACTGGATACAGACACGGGGACCTAGGGTAGTGGCGAGGGACATAGGGTACTGGATACAGACACGGGAACCTAGGGTAATGGATACAGACACGCGGACCCAGGGTACTGGATACAGACACGGGGACCTAGGGTACTGGATACAGACACCGGGACCTAGGGTACTGGATACAGACACATGGACCTAGGGTAGTGGATACAGACACAGGGACCTAGGGTACTGGATACAGACACGGGGACCTAGGGTAGTGGATACAGACACATGGACCTAGGGTAGTGGATACAGACACATTGACCTAGGGTACTGGATACAGATACGGGGACCTAGGGTAGTGGCTAGAGACCGAGGGACCTAGGGTACTGGATACAGACACAGAGCCTAGGGTAGTGGAGAGGGACCTAGGGTAGTGGCTACAGACTTAGGGACCTAGGGTAGTGGCTAGAGACTTAGGGACCTAGGGTACAGGATGCATACAGACACAGGGACCTAGGGTGGTGGCGAGGGACCTAGGGTACTTGCTAGAGCCCGAGGGACCTAGGGTACTGGATACAGACACAGGGACCTAGGGTACTGGATACAGTCACGGGGACCTAGGGTAGTGGCAAGGGACCTAGGGTAGTGGCTAGAGACTGAGGGACCTAGGGTACTGGATACAGACACAGGGACCTAGGGTACTGGATACAGACACAGGGACCTAGGGTAGTGGCTAGTGACTGAGGGACCTAGGGTACTAGATACAGACACAGGGACCTAGGGTAGTGGCGAGGGACCTAGGGTAGTGGCGAGGGACCTAGGGTAGTGGCGAGGGACCTAGGGTAGTGGCTAGTGACTGAGGGACCTAGGGTACTGGATACAGACACAGGGACCTAGGGTACTGGATACAGACACAGGGACATAGGGTAGTGGCTAGTGACTGAGGGACCTAGGGTACTGGATACAGACACAGGGACCTAGGGTAGTGGCGAGGGACCTAGGGTAGTGGCGAGGGACCTAGGGTAGTGGCGAGTGACCTAGGGTAGTGGCTAGTGACTGAGGGACCTAGGGTAGTGGCTAGTGACTGAGGGACCTAGGGTACTGGATACAGACACAGAGACCTAGGGTAGTGGCTAGTGACTGAGGGACCTAGGGTAGTGGCTAGTGACTGAGGGACCTAGGGTAATGGCTAGTGACTGAGGGACCTAAGGTACTGGATACAGACACAGAGACCTAGGGTAGTGGCTAGTGACTGAGGGACCTAGGGTAGTGGCTAGTGACTGAGGGACCTAAGGTACTGGATACAGACAGAGAGACCTAAGGTAGTGGCTAGAGACACATGGATACCAAATTCACTAAAAAGGTGAATTATTTAACTTGGATGTCAATTTCCTCTCCTGAATTTTGCATGTGAACTTAAAGACAAATTTGTTAGCAACTGAAAACATGAAACTTAATTACAGTTGATGATATAGGTTTCTAAGTGAGACTACAACCCTTATAAACCATCAGCCAGTATGTTAAGTTCCTAATTATCTAGAACTTAGCACCACTGATCCAATAAGCTAGTCCCTGTAGCTAATACATTACACATGCCTTCCTCTAGCCAAGTCCTAAACATGACATCTGAATTTCCACAATATATACCTGTAGAATATGATTCATCTTGACAAGTCTCTAGAAACCGATGTTCATATGCCATCACCTATCTATTTATAGGGTTCAATGAGAGCTCCGAAATTGACATTTGATTGAGAGCGAGAGGTATACGGAAGGGGGAGGTAGATAAACAGTGCTTGGGTTAAGTGTTCCCTCCAACAAATACCCTTCAATTTGTGGTGTTTTGTGTGGCTATAAAACGCTTAGCGATCAATGGCCCAGGCACCGCTGACCTAACCACCACTTTAGACTGACATAGTCTCCTCACTTTCTCCTATACCTATCCAGATCTACGATTTACGAGAACAGGTGGGCATCATCTCAACAAACAAAGAGCCATTTTATCTGTATTCCAGTCCATAAGGCTTTAATTAAATAGAAAAAAAATCGACCCCAATTTCTCCCAATTCAACCACTTTTTCATGACGAAATGGACTCTCCAGTGCCAAATATAGACGGCAGTTTAAGCGTGATGGTTAGATGACCAGCATGACCACTTGAAAGGTAGCCATATATTACCGGTCAAGCCCATCCCACCTGGTCTATATCTGAACAGAATCAGGATTTACACTCCACTGAAACACAAAGTGGACATTTTTATGGATGTTTACTACTAGTTCATATATAAGGCTTTACTTGGGTACCCGGTGCAAGTCCTTCCTAACAATAAACAGTGAGTTCCTTCACATTAGGGTTTTTTGTATATAGAGTTACCTCCCCTTAATTTCTTCACTAAAACTAAACAATTTTTTACACTTGGAACACTATATGTTATATCTATCATTTCTTTATTCTTTTGATTATGAAATTAAAATGATTTTTTTTAATCTCTTTTCACAAGTGATTTACCAAAAGGTATAGCCATGCATGAAAAAAAAATCCATTTCTGATGCATAGAAACCATTTTGTATGCAAGACCAGCCCTATTTTTGAGTAGAATTTATCCATCTTAAAGATTTGGGAAGTCTTGAGAGGTTCCCACAAGGTTCTGTATCTTTCTTGCTCATTTCTTTATAGAAAGAAACCTGATTAAACGCTAAAATCAGTTGTCACCTATTAAACGTACAGCTTTGTAAGAGGAACTGAATTCTGGAGGAGACAGATTCCTTAAAATATTTCATGACTTTATATAAAAACTAGAAAATTAATGTCTGTGAGACATAAATGCCCCCGCTTGGAGCTGGTTACATTACCATGGGACAGGACGAAATGGGGACGTACATGGGTAACCCTATATGCCCCCCCCCCCCCCCCCCAATTTCATTTCATGGCAGGGGCATAAAAAGATATGACTTTGAAGTCATGTGGAAAATTTATAATAAAACTCTAATGGTAAGTCCAGCTTAGATTATGATCAAGACTATTGGCTTGTAAAGTTTCAGGTCGTCAGGGTTCCCTGTCCTACTTTCAGGAAAAATAATTTATCATTTACATTCAATTTAAATTTAAAGATTTTCAGATTAAAGAAATAATATCTACACCTAGTAATGTCAAATTTTAACTTTATTAGTTGTGTAATGAGATTTTTATTTTGATTAAACTGTGCGGGTATGACAGACGTAAATGTTTTGATGACTTTAGCAATACAAATACACTGACGTTACAGCTATATTAAAATCCAGCCAGTACTACATTGTCCACCAAATTCTGGGCCTTCGTACACATTAACTGTTATTCTTTATTCAAAATGTGATTATAAAGATCACTTGGATGACACCTTTTACGCAACTGTCACACAAAAAAGTTCAACAAGATTTTAATTAGGTGTATGAAAGTTGTGACTATTTACAGAGGCTTATTTACGGACGCCATATTTCCGAGTCACGACAGCGGCTGCCTGACTGTACCTGGTTCTACGATAATCACATCTAATCAGTCGATTACCTGACAGACCAGTGCGACACACAGGAAGTTCTACCGAGGTTTTTCACATCTTTCGGCTCTGTGCTGAAGCAGATTAGTTTATCATTAGGACTCATGCATTTCTCACGCAAATCCAAGCCATCGGAATCTGTACATCTGTCAATCAGACGAAAATTTTCACGTTTTTACAACCCCTGATAATTTCATCAGATGCTATCGTTTCGTCTGTGTCAGGCGAGTCTTCTACAGGTAAACGCAATGATGCAATCTCGTATTTAGCCATGACCTTACACAAATGCCAAGGATTTTACTTACCCCTAATGTAACTATTTTTGAAAGTGAAATTCTGCTATCTTTATTTAATACAGTCCAGCGCCCAACCAGCGGAAGAATATAAGTAAGATATATTATTGACCCAAAAGACATTTACTTAGCCAGACTATTCAAAACAACATTCAATCTCGTATACTGGAGATAACGATCCCAATGATTAAGGCTAATGAGGTGATATTGAATAATAATGACGTGTAAAAAACACAAGGACAGACTTATAATGCATATTCAGCTTGACTGGATTATTATAAAACTTGTACAAAGTGAAGTTTGTCAGGGTTTTTTTCCCTTCAGTTCCCTAGCAGCGCCGGTATGTAACCAGACGCCCCCTAGCTACACCACCCAGTATCAAGTACCGACCACTCAGAAACTGTAAGCTCTCATTCCAGCATCCACTCCAAAATGGTGACACTTATTGCTGAATGCCAAACTAAATTTCCTGTCGGTGTTAAGTGAAGCAAACAATAGATAAGGACCAGCTATTCTATATAGCCACAAAAACACTCTTGTCATATCAAATCGCCTCCAGTTTAATGCTTCAGCCAGCCTCGGGTTTTAACCAAGACACTTAGGTCTAATGAACCCTATATATTTACTGATGATTATAAATTAAAATTATCTACAATGAGTGAGAAATCAAGTTTATTCTAGAAGTCTGATAAGTGATCTTCCTTAGCTTCCTAAATCATCCCCCACCCCTTCCTCAACGCTGCCAAGCCACCAACCTTCAAGACTACCCCTTCTCACCCAGCAAGATTGATTAATTTCTTTCTGTTTCAATTCTTCTTGATCACTTAAACTCTTAAACTTATTCACCCCTGAAAATTAACAATAGACTATACCAACCTTAGAATTGAAAGACTGCAAATTTGTCTTCAAGGGTGGATTAGTTGGCCAAAAAAAGTGTGTTTTTTTGAAGAAATCTAAGCACACTTTTCTTTTCTTATCTTGATTTTGATCCTGTCCAAGGCAGTCTTTTAAAAAGAAACCTATTTTTTGTGAAGGTGATAGCCTATTTGTCCCTGTTACAACTAAATACTAATCTTGACTGACATTTTAAGCTTCCCTATACCTGGTTTTTATGTGGTAATCACTGTGTATCGTAGCGAAAACCTCAATCCGACTTCCCCAACATCAGCACTACAAGACAGGCCAAGATGTACGGTAAGTCCGCCGTAATACTGAGATCAAGCTTTAAGACTTTGAGAGAAACACTCCATCACTACTGTTTGTAAATTGCATCTGTTAAATACTTTTACAACCATTACATGGCCGCCACCAATAAACAGTGAATACACTTATTTAAAGTATATTAAAAAGTTTTATGGCCCACCAAGGGAAGTAATAATCACCACCAAGGGAGATAACTTCACCATCGGATCAATATTTCTTTTTAACCATCAATATAATGCTATCACCGATACTTCAGCTTATAGCCATACATTTACAATAAGATGTTAGAAATCCTAATTTAACAGAAGCATTTGTAAACTTTTATTAAGTGTTGCATGTGACAGGGACAAGAATATATGAGAAAGCATCCAATGGTATAATGTCAGTGTCTGAACAAATAGTGAAGAGTCAACGGTTACAAAACTCCACATTTGAATTTAATCTCAACAGAATGAGCCCGAGTAACACTATCACTTCATACATATATGCATTGACAGAAAAATCGAAGTCACCCAACCTTGAATTACAAGATTATACTTTAAAATGCATTTAATTTCCTGTAAATTAACACAATGGATAAATAAACACGATCTGAAAAGGAGGTTACAAGGGGAAGACCACCCTGTTGGAGAGTCCCATCAGTCACAACATTTAAATGGGGTGATTGTAACGGGACACGCTACAGATGTGCATCTTCAAAGGAGAAAGTGCTGAGTATTGTAATAGCTGTATTACAGCTGTGGGCTTTATACCCATTTATGTTGTTTGTCTAAAAAGAAGGATCTGTCCCTATTTGACAGAGTTGATGTAAGTTAGAGACTTTAATAATCTTTTTCATGTAAGAAAGTCTTTAAATAGAAACAGGATTAATGGCAAAGATCTAGTTTAGAAATGTTAAAAGCAATTTTTTTAAATATCATTTTATCCATTTTAACACAAAATTCAGATAAAATATTTTGACTATTGCTTTCTATTTCCACTAAAAATGACAAAATCTGTCAGAATTAAGCCAATCCCAGGTTAATAAACGTAGAACTTTTGCACATACAATCTCACAGTGTGTGTTATACTATGGACATTGACAACATGTGTAATTTCCACAAGCATTGCATTTGCTGACTTTATTGGACTATAAAAACACCATAATGACAGAATAATTAAGACAGGTAAAACCCTGCCACACCAAGCCCTGACCTTAGGAGTGTTTTAGTCACCTTCACATGTACAACATACAGCGGGTGAAGATGGAAATAGATAACGCCCTATCAGATGGCAGTAATGTGTAAACCATCATTACTTACTAGTATACACAGCTGGTTTCTTAGGCCTGCTCCCCATCACAATAGCCTCACAGCATATATACAGCCCCACAGCATATATATACAGCCTTACATTAATATACAGCCTTACAGCATATATACAGCCTTACAGCATATATACAGCCTTAGAGCATATATACATGATTATCCTGCTATATACATGTACACCAATCACCTTTGTATCTAATAGTACAACGTCCTCATTTTTGTGACATAATACATTTGGGCCCCAATATACATCCAAGTAGTAGGTTGACGACTAGGAAATGTAGTCTTGTCAGTGAGATCAGTGATCTTGATTGGTTGTTATATCCCACCTTTGACCTACATGTATTTCTTACCTTTGACCTTTTTATTCTTTTCTTAAACTTTTATCCAACCTCTGACCTATTTCCTACCTTTGACCTTTTTATTCTTCTCTTAACCTTATATCCAACATTTGACCTTTATCTTACATTTAAGCTTATATCCTAGTCTCACCTTTGAGCCCATCATCTTGAACCTAATGCATGTCACCTCTAATCTTTTGTTTTCATATTCAAACTTACAGTCCACTCTTAACCTTTTTTCTCATCTTTAACCTTTAACCCATATTTTGTCCTTCTTTTGTAATAATCTATATCTCTTGGTCTTTTCTACAGGCTTTCAGTCAGCTGTATTGTAAATCTACATACAAAGACACAGGACTCAAGAACCTAGCTCATTCACCTCTGGAGACGTACATGCACTCTTCTGATTCCAAAGTTGGAATAGTTCATTATGGAAATTTAGGGGTGAATTTGCTACCAATCAATTAGATTGTGTACATATTCATAACCGACTCCCAAGTAGCAACTGTAAATATGGTAAATAAAAATATACATGTATGTACTTTTATCTTTAACTCTTTGATCTATGATTACATAAAAATCTGCCACACTCGTTTTGATTAAAACAGATAGCTTGCAGCTCAATACAGAGTGGTGTGTGTTTTGTGACAGTGATTATTTTGCTGTCTCCAAATGATGTCTATCAACTCGGGCCACACAGGCAAACATTGACAAACAACACCAACACTAACTCCCTACTGGGCACGCCAATCTGTAAACATTCGCTCAAATGAAAACATGATTTATATTTCAATCCTTTTTGACTTTGAAGATTAATTGAAAACTTACAGAGCTTCCAGAATAATCTGTCAAATTTGACAGACCAAACCTTCTAAAATTTCTTTCGTTTTTCAACACCAGACTTCTCACTGACAAGCCTTCCCTGTTTAATTCAACAAAGGACGTTTTCACTGAGAAGTATAAACAAGTATTATCTTCCTGCTTCGTGTATCACTGTACCAATTACATACGATGTTAGGGTTCATCCATGGATCAGAAACGGTCTCCTATCAGGTCCTTAGCCTCAAGTTCTGTGAGCAGAATTACAAACAAAACATTTCTATAATGCATCACCCATGATGGATCAGGACACCATTTTGTTAACGTTTAACCCGATCCATTAACGTCTAACCCGAAGCCATGCTGATTCAGGATGTGTATTTCAGAGCAGGAGAAAAAAAGATGTGTACCTTCCTTGATTCCGTAATGTGTAGAACTGCTAATCAGCACGCCACCAAGATATTTCTGCTCCTGCTGGTCTGCATATCCCATTTTTTATTACCTGCACTAATGACGATTTGAATTTACTGCACCTGAACAAATACTAAATATCCTAATCCTAAAATACAAACAGGTCACGGGGTCAAACCAACAAAAGCCATCTCCATGTCCGACAGCCAGTACTATAGATAAGGTAACACTTTGATAAATGTTCTTTATTCACCCGGCTTCTTTGTCCTTCTATCAATCATTTTGCAATCACATGCAGTGTCTGATTTCGGGGTGCCGATCAAGCGCAATAAACCAGGATCGTGTCAGAGGTACTGAGACCTCAGTCACAAGACTATACAGACCTACACTTGTAGTTAAAACACAAGGCCGTCACAATGTGAGCAACTGTAGAAACTCACCGACTTGTGACTGGTTTTAGTTAATGAAATTGGCAGACTTGAGTGCTTCAATGGTGCCATTTAAATAGATTTGACGAGAAATTAATGTACTTGGTGTATATGTGTATATAGCCCTGGTTCCTTCAATGTGATCTCTACATGCGAAGAGTTCACGAAGCCAGTCAAGGAAGCGATGGAGAGCAACGGTGTATGTGAGGGAACTCGGTGCTGATCACTGCTGATTGTTTATGTCAAAATCAACACACAACACATGGCAACCTCTTAACCTTACAGGTAGCTAATGAAAGCTAGTCATACCTATACAGGTAGCTAATGAAAGCTAGTCACACCTGTATAGGTAGCTAATGAAAGCTAGTCACACCTGTAAACCTACCTTACAGGTAGCTAATGAAGGCTAGTCACACCTGTAATTTCCTACCTTACATGTAGCTAACGAAAGGTAGTCACACCTGTACAGGTAGCTAATGAAAGGTAGTCACACCTGTACAGGTAGCTAACAAAAGGTAGTCACACCTGTACAGGTAGCTAACGAAAAGTAGTCACATCTGTACAGGTAGCTAACGAACGGTAGTCACACCTGTACAGGTAGCTAATGAAAGGTAGTCACACCTGTAAACCTACCTTACAGGTAGCTAATGAAAGGTAGTTACACCTGTACAGGTAGCTAATGAAAGGTAGTTACACCTGTACAGGTAGCTAATGAAAGCTAGTCACACCTGTACAGGTAGCTAATGAAAGCTAGTTACACCTGTACAGGTAGCTAATGAAAGCTAGTCACACCTGTACAGGTAGCTAATGAAAGCTAGTCACACCTGTAAACATACCTTACTAGTAGCTAATGAAAGCCAGTCACACCAGTTTATGGTCCCTGTTAATTTTCACTTATACATGTGACCATCATAACTTGTTCTCACTAGAAATTTTGAAACAGTTCTGATGCAATAGAGAAAAATTATAACTATACCAGTAAGATTTCACTTTCTTTTAACTTTTGCCCTTTTCATCCTTAGTTGCCTGGGAGTGATTTTTAGACTTCACAGATTTTTAACATACCAATTATAGTAATGACATGTAAAATGCCAAAACTATGACTTGGTGAACATGGATTTAATCAGCAAATGGCCAAGTTTGAATATTCCCCGTGTTTCACAGTAACAGCATCAGGTTAGCTAATGAGACACCAATTGAGATGGAATTTTTTTTTGAATAGACACAAGGAAATATCAGATAAAATTTGTTCCTATTTTTAATTTTGCTTCATAAGATCCTCATCAATCTTCAATAAAGTTTATATTTCTCTATTTCAAAAATAAAATCTGCCAACTTCTTGAAATAAAATCAAACTTATACTACTTGCTAAATAAATAAATTTACAATAAACCAACAGCCACATTGTAAGACCTAGCTTCTGGGAGTGAACGGATAGCTGATTGGTAAAACAATGCTGTTTGTTTCGAGGGTGATATTGTGACTCTGTGACTCGGTAACATAACACTACCTCCCTGATGGCTGAAATGATCTGTGAAATAAAATCTCTCATCTGATTTTGCTAGCTGTCAAACATGATTTTCAATACTTTTTTTATATCTTTTACATCGCCATGCTATTTCCAACCTTTTATCGTTGTTTTTCATCAAATGAATTAATTAACTGATCAATTTACGTAATTTGATTTGTTTTTTTCTGACAGGGTTCGGCCCACACCACTTTACACGGCCCTTTAGTTTCTATACAGACCACACAGGTTTCTTCGGGCCGAAAAATAGTTACAACAGATAAACAAACCGAAGGTTGGGTCATGTGACTTTAAACTTACTAATAAATTCTGTGACAATGTCAATCAATATATATTCTTAACAAGGTGACAGAATTGTGGCTTTATTTTTGGAAGTTTAAATGTCTTGACAATGTAACAATGTGCTCAATATAATCAGCAGTCGGATCAGATCATGTGTTATTTTAGACAACTTTAAGGTAAGACTGGCTGTTAGTGCCGTGGATTTGCCTTTTATCAAGATGATTGCATTTTGATCAAACAATCACTGTATGATGCCTGTTCACAGGGATTTCCATTCATGGTACTGTACTTGCATTCCCTCTAACAAACAAACACTCTCCTTTCACCTTCACCTGACCCACCAAGAGAAACCTAACAAGTTGGAAAGACCTGTTTAATATTTTATGTATTTTTTCTATCCCCTGTTGCTGAATAAGAACAGTGTTATAATTGCACAGGTTCAGTATATTCACTATATCTTATGGTGTAGAGAAAAGTACAACCAAGCCTGGTGCCAAAATGTAGCAAAGGACAACGCTTTAGAACGTCAGTATTTGGGAGATATTGCCAAATCTATAGGAAATGTTGTTAGTAGTACACAACAGACAGTAATACTTGGAGAAGGCCAGACCGGGGAAAGGCCAGATCGAATCAGAAAAACAATTATCAAGCAGTCACTGGTCAGTAAGTATCACTGGTCAGTAGGTATCACTGGTCAGTAGGTATCACTGGTCAGTAGGTATCATTGGTCAGTAGGTATCACTGGTCAGTAGGTATCAATCATATCTAATACAGACTACCTTACTATCCTCCTCACCAATTTGTATCCATTTGCCAGCAGGCTCTCTATCTAAGGATGGGTGGGAGGCACACCACTTATATCAGTCACACTAGATCAGCCCTCCAGTGATGACACAAACTCTCCTCTACAATAAATTTGAAGCTTCTTCAAACAAAATGATGACATTTTTTGTAGTCCCTAAAAAATATTTCAAAACTTTTCAACAGTCAGCTGGTTGTTTGAACCAATGAGAAGTGATTGACAGGTTTACTTTCTCCCTTTCTGGTTGTTTCTTTGTTTCTGGCTGGGTAGTTCTTTGACCATCTTATCAGTACTGGTGTAAGTTACTAACAACCTCGCAGACCTAGTCAGCAGATATTTCCTGACAGGATTTATAGTGACCGCCAACACTGACCACTGTATAAAAGCCATAAAGATCAGTGCCAGCCTTGTTAGCAGTTACACTGATCTGGACTGACACTTTTGGTAACAAACCACAGAACAGGCTTGTTATCAAGGTCGGCCATAGCATCCACTTGTTGTAATCAAGGTCAGAGAGCCAGGATCATATTAATTCCCGGTTTTCTATGGTGTGATTACCATCACATTTTTTCCTTGGTATCATTCATGCCAACACATTATCTGTCAGGGGAACATAGAAGAGAAAAACTTCAGATGAAATTTGAATTCAATACAAAAGAGGAAATTAGCATGGTGACATCATTGCATGCAGAAATACAAAGCCACTACATTTCAAAATTAAAAGGCAAGTAAGATTTAAAAGGAAAGAAGACCTGCATGTAGTCAACAGAGATGAGCTGCTGCCATGGAAACCATCAGCTAGTGAGAACTCGTGAAGGTCGGAGGGTCACCTCAACTGTAGGTGGCACCACCAACAGACCAGTATGGTTTTACACATACCGAGTTGGCAAGGTCAAACATTTAATAGTTATCAGTGGTTTTGATACACTCATTTTAGCACCTGCCTTCACCAAATTATGTCAAATATGTTTTTTTTCATCATCTGTGGGTCAAAGTTTCAATCCATACTGTCCTTGGTCTTTCTGCCCCTTGGTATTTCTTATTCCTCTTCTTCTTTTGAACTCATTCATTCCTAGAATTCCATATTGAACCAATCCAATATTTGAAATGGAAGAGTTCTCTAATATGTGTCTTCAAGGGTGAATAAGTCAATGTCCAGGGCAGGGCATTTTTCTCACATGTTATTTGATAGTGTTGTCAGAGTTGGACCATGACCAGCTATTTATAAGTGAAAGAATTTATATATGAAGCAGGTCAACCAATGTGAATATTTGCATCAGACTAAAACAACGAATGTCAATTTCTATCTGTAGTTCCTTTGTTTCATTTTTATTTTCCCATACACTTACATGTACAGTTCCCTGAATACCATCTTCAAGAGTCAAGTTATTCCAAACATGTGAGAGAAGAAGTGAAATGACCTTGAAATAAAAACCTGGAACTTTGGGAATGATACTGATGTGTCTAACCAGCCTCCTCAGCAGGTACAGATGTAATCAATTAATGCTAGATAGGCCAGGTTAGGGTAAACTGTAATTACACTGTTCATTTCTTAATTGATTGCGGGCATTTGAATATCAAAATTAATTTAATTGACTGTATACAGGGAAAATCCCATCCAGTCAAATTTTCCCCCTTCATTCAGGAAATTGATTTTCAATATCTTTTTCCCTTCATGTCTAATGTTTTGTTTACTATGGTATTTACTTTTATTCAATTTCATGATCAATTTGCTCTCATTCATAGAAGGTGCAAATAACAAAAGTTACTCATCACAAAAATCATTCAGTTAACAGTATCGAAAATGATCACTTTGTAAGTATATGACCACAATATCATTTAATCAATCTAAATTTCATTAAATTATTGATAAGAAAACATGGTTATCAAACAAATTTAATTTTTACTTCAAGTAATGCATATATCCATAACATTCCTTAAAAATCCTATGACAGGTGTGTATCCTTATAAATTCTATTCTTCTCACGAAACTGCAATTTGGGAGAATCAACCCAATAAAGTTTGCGTATTTATATAGAGTATGTCCTACAAAGAATTTGTAACTGCAGCTTCATAAATGCTCTACTTATCTGATATATAGATAGTTGTTATGGAGATTGATAATTTTCAGCAAATAAAAATCATCTTCATACTGATATTTGGAATGGCGTAAATTATATATAACAACCTGCTCTTGATATAGAATCTGAAAATCATTACGGATAAAAAAATTCTGACACAAATTAATGACCATAAGTTTTGTTCTCCCATAAAATGATCATATCTGCTGTAAAAATGTTATCCACAAAATATTTTTTCCCAACACGATTTCTTGCGTTTGCCTGCCCTAGCCTGTCACCTGGGATACCAATTTGATGCACACTGTCTAAGGGAAATGGCAGGTATAAGCTTGAATCCAACTTACATTGCCAATATCATTTTATCTGATTTTGCATGTCCTTCCAAAAAATTCACAAACATGCAACGTTAACTTTTATAACATGTTCTTATGACAAATCTCCAAAAACTAACATGTCAAAATATTTCAAATTTTCAGAAGCATATTTTATTAACCAACATGCGATTTTAATGTAACTTGGCTTATGTAGGATTTTCAAATGACATAACTTGCTGTGGTACACATTTGTCGCCTGGTTTCTTGTAACATGTTCATGTGAATTACATTCAAACAAGCAGCAAAAAAACATTTATTGATAATATATATGTAAAGTGTATGTTGCTATGGCAACCAATGTTGCAAGTAAACCTAAGCAAGTAAAATTTACTTCGAAATGCAGACCAAGCGTTTCATTCTGTTCTCATTCAAGGCAAAACTTAAAAAATTGTTGCGATAATAATGAATATTTACTGTGCTCATGAAATCTTTTGATGTAATATAGTGCCCATCTCGTGTAGAAAGTGTATTTGAAATTATCTTGTTTTCCAGTGAATGAACTCTTCCAAATCAAAAGTTGGAATAGTTTATTATGAAATTTCAGGGGTTAATGATGTCAAATATTTTCATTTATCTGACTGACATTTTGGTTATTCTAATATGAAATTATATAATTAATACATTTTTGAGAATAAATGAAGTTATTAAGAATAAATGAAGAAATTAAAGTCAACAAAATATCAAACATTTTTCTCAATAAATTGCCTGTTTCAAATTTTGCTGATTGAAACTAGATAAAATTATTTCAGTTTCAGACAACTGAAGTTGAATTTGTACCAGACAATGCCTACAAAACAGGAGAGTGTTTCAAGGGGAGAGCATCCTTAGCTAGTACACAGATGGTCAATTGTTTAAGTATCTCAGCAAGCATCTTTCTAAAACTGCCATAAAGATTCATTCTTTGGATCCATACATTGCTGTAGAAAGTTCCGTTCTCATACACTACAATAATATAACAATTTTATGATTTGTTCTATTATTTTTCAATTTTATTTTACGTTTGGGTATAATTTCAAATGAGATTTATATCTTCTAAATGAAGCAATGCTGATTGGTTTTCCTCCTTCTCCAAATGTGCACAAGTCGGAAATATATGACAGAACTGTTCAGTCAAATAATTGCCTTCAATAAAACAGGCGGAAAATATTAATCTTGTTCTCTACCCAGTCCTGTCCTGGGGACAGTCAAATTACTCTGATTTACATCACCATGTTCACAGATCATAATTATTCCAGATCTGTCAATTTGTACAAATTTACATCACACATCCGCTCCAAAGAGATAACACTGAAACTGTATAAAAATACCACTAATATCCAAATAGTTTTGCATTTCTCACGCAACAGCAAGAGAAAAATTCATCGCCAGAAGCCATTTCATGCCTTATTGATGCTTGATGATACAATGCATTAGATTGTATGGAATATAGAATTTAGTTACTTCTCAAAGAAAATGTTTACATCTGACCTTGTCTTGACCTTGAAACATTGGCTGGTGCCTGACATTGGAAGTAGGCTACTAAAATACAGAAGGATATTAGTATCTTTAAGCCGCTGCCACTAAAATGACCTAAAATGCTTACAGAAATTGAGATTGTTGAGATTTAAAAAATATTTTTAGGGCCCCAGTAAGCTGATGGAAAGCATGGCTACACTGGACTAATTTCACCAATATAACAACAATTTGTCTCTTGGACAAAAAGGAACACTTTACTAACACTATCCATCTTATTCCACCTTCATTTTATTTATTTGCTGATTGATGCTAAAATGAGGCTAATTATGCATGTAAATTAATGTACTACTTCTCAAAACAAATAGATACAACTAGACGATCCCTGGATTTTCTTAATAATTTAAAATCCCCTTGAAATAGCATCATTTTCCATTTTCCTAGGAATGTAGGATTGCTTTAACTTTTTTTCGAAAGTAACCTTGTATTCAAAAGTTTTGAAAATTATCGACATGCAGATTTAAATTCTGTCACTGCCGAGCAATAATAGGTGCAACTTCTCTTCATTATCGGAGTTATACCGGATTCTCATTCGTAAAACATCATATTTTAATCACCGACCAGTTCCAATTAATTTTAAAGGAAAAAAGACTCAGATTTTATTCTTTATCAGAAGTTATTTTTGGCATGTCAATATTATGATTTATCATTTTCCTGTAAATGTTAAAGCATTTTAATCCACCTGATTAGCCCCAAACACAGGGGTTCGGCAAAAAGCTTCAAATTTATGACAATAGCATAAGCATAGAAACGTATAGAATAAACTTTCCAATTTTTAAAATAATCTGTTTTATAAGGCATGAAATCCTTTTTTTTTTTTTAAATTAAACAGTCAGAAATCGGCTTACATCAAAAATTTATAAATTTCATAAATGCACTAAAATGATTTTCCTGATGCAAAAGGAAAATTTAAAAGAAATTTGGGAAAATTAAATAAGCTCATTAGAGATACCAGTACTTTTGTTTAGTTTTGCATTGACATATACAAACATCATTATACTACGTATACACTGGGAAACCTTCAATGCAATTTAATTTTCGCCTTTTTTCACCCTTCACATTTTTTAGCAAATTTTCACATCAACAGCAAAAAGTACTTTAACAAGCTATTATATATATTTTTGTAACATTTCAAAAGAAAATGAACACTGGAAGCACATGGGGTTTACCAGCATAAGATGAATATTTGAGAGAGTGAATGATTTTCAGAATATCCTAATTGGTACACACAGCCAGTTTAGAAACTGATGAGACCATCAGTATCATGACTTTATTTGGTTTTACAGATCAACAAACTGATGTTCCTTGTGGCAATAAATGAGAAATAGGTTTTATGAATAGACCGCTATTATTAATGTGGCATGCCAGAAGGCAAACCTTGTGTAACACCAAAATATCATATCACGTTTTAATATCAACAGACAAGCGAGACTTGGGCTATCTGGTAACATCGTAATGTCAGTGCTGTTAATCTCATCAAGAAACATTACCAAAGTTCAATAAACTGACTCTGGGCAAAATAAAGGAACAGATCACTGTAGGATTTCACGTAAACTGTTATAGATCTATAAATTCTCAATTTTAATCTTAGGAGAGCAAACCAACACCAAGTTCCACAAATTCTTCCAGTGTTTTTTTTTTTTGACAGATGCAGTCAAAGATGGCGGAGTGATTGAAGAAAGAATCAACATCTCAATTCTATCAACAGGACAACCAATATGGCCTGGTTTGTGAGATTGGTAACACGTTACTGTGTTACAGCTTCATGGCTGTGTCAAACCCCACAGTTTATCACGTCAAACGAAGGAAATTAAATATAGTACAGCCGAGTACCACCTCCAGTTATTAGTTTGTAAACTCAGCAGTATTGAGATAGAATACAATATTCTTCACCGTAAAACTTCATTAAAGTGGAAGAGCAAACAGACACAAATTCAATTCAAAGTTTGAGGAAGGTATATATTTTATGCATAAAATAAGATACTAAAACATTGTGTCAGCTGTGTTAGGGATGGGAGTGTTGTTTCAGCTGTGTTAGGGATGGGAGACTTTGTGTCAGCTGTGTTAGGGATGGGAGTGTTGTTTCAGCTGTGTTAGGGATGGGAGTGTTGTTTCAGCTGTGTTAGGGATGGGAGTGTTGTGTCAGCTGTGTTAGGGATGGGAGACGTTGTGTCAGCTGTGTTAGGGATGGGAGACTTTGTGTCAGCTGTGTTAGGAATGGGAGTGTTGTGTCAGCTGTGTTAGGGATGGGAGTGTTGTGTCAGCTGTGTTAGGGATGGGAGATGTTATGTCAGCTGTGTTAGGGATGGGAGACGTCATGTAAGCTGTGTTAGGGATGGGAGACGTCATGTCAGCTGTGTTAGGGATGGGAGACTTTGTGTCAGCTGTGTTAGGGATGGGAGACGTTATGTCAGCTGTGTTAGGGATGGGAGACGTTGTGTAAGCTGTGTTAGGGATGGGAGACGTTGTGTCAGCTGTGTTAGGGATGGGAGACGTTGTGTCAGCTGTGTTAGGGATGGGAGTGTTGTGTCAGCTGTGTTAGGGATGGGAGTGTTGTGTCAGCTGTGTTAGGGATGGGAGTGTTGTGTCAGCTGTGTTAGGGATGGGAGTGTTGTGTCAGCTGTGTTAGGGATGGGAGTGTTGTTTCAGCTGTGTTAGGGATGGGAGACTTTGTGTCAGCTGTGTTAGGGATGGGAGTGTTGTGTCAGCTGTGTTAGGGATGGGAGTGTTGTGTCAGCTGTGTTAGGGATGGGAGACGTTGTGTCAGCTGTGTTAGGGATGCAAGACATCATGTAAGCTGTGTTAGGGATGGGAGACGTCATGTCAGCTGTGTTAGGGATGGGAGACGTTTTGTCAGCTGTGTTAGGGATGGGAGACTTTGTGTCGGCTGTGTTAGGGATGGGAGACGTCATGTAAGCTGTGTTAGGGATGGGAGACGTCATGTCAGCTGTGTTAGGGATGGGAGACGTTGTGTCAGCTGTGTTAGGGATGGGAGACGTTGTGTCAGCTGTGTTAGGGATGGGAGACGTCATGTCAGCTGTGTTAGGGATGGGAGACGTTGTGTCAGCTGTGTTAGGGATGGGAGACGTTGTGTCAGCTGAGTTAGGGATGGGAGACGTTGTGTCAGCTGTGTTAGGGATGGGAGACGTCATGTCAGCTGAGTTAGGGATGGGAGACGTCATGTTAGCTGTGTTAGGGATGGGAGACGTTGTGTCAGCTGAGTTAGGGATGGGAGAGGTTGTGTCAGCTGTGTTAGGGATGGGAGACGTCATGTAAGCTGTGTTAGGGATGGGAGACGTCATGTCAGCTGTGTTAGGGATGGGAGATGTCATGTAAGCTGTGTTAGGGATGGGAGATGTTATGTCAGCTGTGTTAGGGATGGGAGACGTTGTGTCAGCTGTGTTAGGGATGGGAGACATCATGTCAGCTGTGTTAGGGATGGGAGACGTCATGTCAGCTGTGTTAGGGATGGGAGATGTTATGTCAGCTGTGTTAGGGATGGGAGACATCATGTCAGCTGTGTTAGGGATGGGAGAGGTTATGTCAGCTGTGTTAGGGATGGGAGATGTTATGTCAGCTGTGTTAGGGATGGGAGACGCATGTCAGCTGAGTTAGGGATGGGAGACGTCATGTCAGCTGTGTTAGGGATGGGAGACATGATGTCAGCTGAGTTAGGGATGGGAGACGTTGTGTCAGCTGTGTTAGGGATGGGAGACGTCATGTCAGCTGTGTTAGGGATGGGAGATGTCATGTAAGCTGTGTTAGGGATGGGAGACGTTGTGTCAGCTGTGTTAGGGATGGGAGACGTTGTGTCAGCTGTGTTAGGGATGGGAGATGTCATGTAAGCTGTGTTAGGGATGGGAGACGTTGTGTCAGCTGTGTTAGGGATGGGAGACGTTTTGTCAGCTGAGTTAGGGATGGGAGACGTCATGTCAGCTGTGTTAGGGATAGGAGATGTAATGTAAGCTGTGTAAGGGATGGGAGACATCATGTAAGCTGTGTTAGGAATGGGAGACGTCATGTAAGCTGTGTTAGGGATGGGAGACGTTTTGTCAGCTGAGTTAGGGATGGGAGACGTCATGTCAGCTGTGTTAGGGATAGGAGATGTAATGTAAGCTGTGTTAGGGATAGGAGATGTAATGTAAGCTGTGTTAGGAATGGGAGACGTCATGTAAGCTGTGTTAGAGATAATGATGGACGACACAAAATAACCAAAATAAAAGGTGTTATGGATAAAGCAACTTTTTCTCACATCCATATCAAAAGTTAATTAGTTAAATTGACATGAAAATGGCAAGGTCAGGAAAATAAGCTAGTGTATATGAAACCTTCTTTGAATAAGAATATTACTAAATCAATTGAAATTAATGTAACATGCGATGGCATTAAACCAACCAAGGCTCGGTGGACAATCAGAGATAGTTTATCCAAGTCATAGATCTATGTCCCAGAGTTAAACAAAGCTAGACCAACATCTCTGGCTTCTATAAAACAGCTCTGGGTAATTGATGAGTTTCACTTTGATCAGAAAATCTCACAACGAATTTGGTTTTTAATGAATAATCTGTATCAATCATAACGCCCTGTTGAGTATTGGTTACTGGAGCAGGTCACATGCAACATATGCCCATTTGGACAGAATAGGGATGTTGATCTTACATGTGTTACAGATGGGATCTAAACAAAGATGGAATTTACTACGGAGACAGAACATACTTCTGTTTGTACAAGCTACATTCCCGGATTTTTATTGTGTAGGTACTTTATTATGTGGAGGCATGCACTGGTTATGTAAGCAGACAGTTATGTCCCCATTAGGTACGGCTGGCGTTGGAGGATTCATCACGTCCCCTCCACTGATTTCCATACATGTCCCCGCCAAGGAGTCCATACATGTGAATACTTAGGTCCCCGCCAAGGAGTCCATACATGTGAATACTTAGGTCCCTGCCAAGGAGTCCATACATATGGTTACTTAGGTCCTCGCCAAGGAGACCATACATATGGTTACTTAGGTCCCCGCCAAGGAGACCATACATATGGTTACTTAGGTCCCCGCCAAGGAGACCATACATATGGTTACTTAGGTCCCTGCCAAGGAGTCCATACAAGTGAATACTTAGGTCCCCGCCAAGGAGTCCATACATATAGTTACTTAGGTCCCCGCCAAGGAGTCCATACAAGTGAATACTTAGGTCCCCGCCAAGGAGTCCATACATGTGAATACTTAGGTCCCCGCCAAGGTGTCCATACATATGGTTACTTAGGTCCCCGCCAAGGAGTCCATACAAGTGAATACTTAGGTCCCCGCCAAGGAGTCCATACATGTGAATACTTAGGTCCCTGCCAAGGAGTCCATACATATGGTTACTTAGGTCCCCGCCAAGGAGTCCATACATGTGAATACTTAGGTCCCCGCCAAGGAGTCCATACATATAGTTACTTAGGTCCCCGCCAAGGAGTCCATACAAGTGAATACTTAGGTCCCCGCCAAGGAGTCCATACATATAGTTACTTAGGTCCCCGCCAAGGTGTCCATACATATGGTTACTTAGGTCCCCGCCAAGGAGTCCATACATATAGTTACTTAGGTCCCCGCCAAGGAGTCCATACAAGTGAATACTTAGGTCCCCGCCAAGGAGTCCATACATATAGTTACTTAGGTCCCCGCCAAGGTGTCCATACATATGGTTACTTAGGTCCCCGCCAAGGAGTCCATACATATAGTTACTTAGGTCCCCACCAAGGTGTCCATGCATTGTTACTTAGGTCCCCGCCAAGAAGTCCATACATATGGTTACTTAGGTCCCCACCAAGGTGTCCATACATATAGTTACTTAGGTCCCCGCCAAGGTGTCCATACATATGGTTACTTAGGTCCCCGCCAAGGAGTCCATACATATAGTTACTTAGGTCCCCACCAAGGTGTCCATGCATTGTTACTTAGGTCCCCGCCAAGAAGTCCATACATATGGTTACTTAGGTCCCCACCAAGGTGTCCATACATATAGTTACTTAGGTCCCCACCAAGGTGTCCATACATGTGAATACTTAGGTCCCCGCCAAGGAGTCCATACATATAGTTACTTAGGTCCCCACCAAGGTGTCCATACATATGGTTACTGAGGTCCCCGCCAAGGAGTCCATACAAGTGAATACTTAGGTCCCCGCCAAGGAGTCCATACATATGGTTACAATGAAGACTGTGACAGAGGACAATGACAAATACTGAACAGTGAACTGATGATGGGTACCACAAAAGTTGAGATGTAAAACAGTATCAATAACTATCTACGCCAATCAAGAGCACTGATTCAACCAGTTATCAAAATCCATAATCGATGCAAACTATGAGAGGCTATCTATCTTTACATGCTTTATATATAATCATTTGTGACTGAATAAATTCACAAGACTTTTGTTGTCAATAGTTGTTGAGAACATCTACAGGCCCGAGCTTTTATGATTGGTTGATAAATCTAACAATCCCCAGTAATTGGTTGATAAATCTACCAGGTCATAGAGATTGGTCGATTAATCTAACATACCTCAGTGATTGGTTGATAAATTTAACAATTCCCTAACAATCCCCAGTGATTGGTTGCTAAATTTAACAGACCCCTGTGATTAGTTGATAAATCTTACAGACCCCAGTATTTGGTTGAATAAATCTTACAGACCCCAGTGATTGGTTGAATAAATCTTACAGACCCCAGTGACTGGTTGATAAATTTAACAGACCCCAGTGATTGGTTGATAAATCTTACAGACCCCAGTGATTGGTTGATAAACCTTACAGACCCCAGAGATTAGTTGATAAATTTAACAGACCCCAGAGATCGGTTGAATTAATCTTACAGACCCCAGTGATTGGTTGAATAAATCTTACAGACCCCTGTGAATGGTTGAATAAATCCTACAGACTTTATTGATTGGTGAAGTAATATTTACAGATCCTTGTAACAGGCAAATCTAGCTATCTTTATGATTCCAAGATCTTAATCTAAAAGGAAAATACTTTAACTAGTAATAAAATTTCTTCAGATAAACATAGAGGCTGATAGCCAGTCTAAACAGGTTCCCGGATCGGACGTGAAAAGGTATGGGGTCACCTGCCCGACCACGTGGGTTTTCTCCGGGTACTCCGGTTTCCTCCCACAATAAGACCCCTCGCGCGCTAACATCCGGGCCAACAAGAGTGATTAATATAAGTTGTATAACTTGTTTCATAATTGTTGTAAAATAAATACAGTTTTAAAAGAACAGATCCTCTTAAACAGTTAGCTGAATCTATGAGACTAGTAGTAGATATGAGATACATTGAATAACATCCTTGTTCTAAATGAAATATTTGTGCTAAAAGAATTTTATGATGATTTCAGTAGATTACCACATTTCAAGACATATCCAAATAGAATCAAGACAGTTTTTTTCAAACAAAGAGGTATTTTGCAATTCAATAGTTTTATATAAAATCTTTAATTCAAATTCTTGATACCAATTACGCATGCAGATCTTATGGTAATTTAATACCACAGCCTCCAGACTGAATTCGATCCCTGACAGACACTCTGGCTCAAGGACTCCCTACTGATGGGAGACAGTCAAAATAAGGTTAAAAATGTTCAATCAGTTTCTATAGTAAATACCCTTTCATTTTCAACATGTCGTCTTCTAGCCGATATATAGAATTACAAGGGCGTTAAATTTCCATCCAGTCATTGAAAAAATATAAACAGTAAATATTGACTGTCCACCATACCAATCACAACCTCAGGGATGCAGTATTACAGGAGCCATACTCATTTTCCAATGTCGTCATTTTAAAATCAAATTTTGAAAAAAAAAAAAAAAGTTTTCAATGTAATTTTGCAGTGGAACTCAGGCTGTCCTCAGGGCACCAGTATAACGAAAGAAACAATCAGAAAATAATCCAAACAAAAATAACTCTTGCTAATTTGATTTAAAAAAAAAAAAAAAAAAATTAACCAAACAATGTTTGAAGATTCACACATGATACTTGGAGTTTTGATAGATTGTCCGATTATGTCCTATTGGCAGCTATGGTAAATCAAAGATGTGTCAGATTTTTGTGGTGGAGGGAAACCAGAGAACCTGGAGAAAAGTCTTGACCTGCGGTTAGTACCCAATAGTTGTCCCACATACACCTCAACCCCACGACCCACGGCAGATGATCAGACGCCTTCACCAATCGGCTACTGAAGCCACAAGGGGTAAAGGTTCTATATCACAGTTTAGAAATGAATGAATGAATTTTTATTTCACACATCTAAAGTTAATAAAGTGAGGGTCAAGGTCACTCAATGTCAAGCTAGACACATGCTCAGCTTGATGTGGATGGATTTTCCTTGAGGGTTTAATATTTCTGGAACCATGTGATTTGTTATAATATCTACCACAGATTTATTCTGATGAAGCCAGGAATATATGTACCTGACATGTGCCCAGCATCGACACAATCCAACCAATTTTTTGCATTGTGAACGTCTATATCCTGGCAATGGCATTTTCATTATTGACAGTTTTGAATGCAGTTACATTGTAGACAATGCTATTTGAATTCTAATCAGCCACTGCTTCAAAATGTTGACAACGAACAGACACCGTGACTTCATTTCCTATTCTAGACACAATATACACCCCAGAACAGCTGTTAACATAACACCAAGCAATTTCCCTACAATAGCGGCTCAGAGCTGTTCACAGTTCTCCGAAATAATAGCACAATTAAACAGCTTTCATTTCCAACTAACAACAAAAAAAACTTCGCAATATGTTTAGTTTGAGATAATGAAGTACAGAATCATATAGCACTGCTTTTGAAGATAAAAACCTAATTAAAAACATTTCTTTCTAACTAACACATAATAAATTGACTTTTTGGTGATATTTCTAGTTTCCTGTATAACGAAGTTTCATTTCCATCTTTACACCTCGAACCGTTTTTCTGTAAACTATAATCCGTCTTAAAGCATGGAGTCTCATTGTAAAAGTACATTACCGCCGTAATAAAGCATCACTCACTTACACATTCACTTCTACGGCTTATTTCTTGTAATTAAAACAGGGCCCTTTCACTTTCTCCCCAAAATGGAACTCTCCTGTCATAGAGGCAGTAAACAAGAACACAGAATATCCATTAACGGCTGTCATTGATTTTATTATTCAGCACTTTTACCAATGACTTTCCTGAGACTCAGAGTGTAACGAAGCAAATCATTCAATAAAGCAATCATGGTAAAGACCATTGAATTGTGATTTTTTTATCAACTTTATTAGAGTCTTTTATACACAATCTTGAATCAGGAATTATAAATGGGAGTTGAGTTGATGTAATGCGAGAACAATTTCTGCTAATGGATACAATTGATTATAGACGGATTGATTCCTTGCCCACATACCACATCTCCACGTAAGGATGCATGGTCAGAAAGGCGGGTGTTTCATAAAACGAGCTGGTGCACTTGGTGACATTATGATCTTTCTCAAGATTTCTAAAATTACCGGTTTTTTTTTAATAATGATACAAATTCCCTCATATTTGCTTATTAAGTGACATGGGTGTATGATGGGGTGTATAGAAAATTCAATGATGCATCAGTATTTACTCTGGAGATTGTATTTTTAAACGAAATTCCTTTGAGGAATGAAGTCAAAAAAATTTCCGAAAATAGTAACAGTGACCTTAAATACCTTCAACAGAGAAAACAAAATTGTGATCCTTTTCAAGGCATTGCCATTATCCAAACACATGTATAAAGTTTCATGAAATTGCTGTTAAGAAATGAATTTGCTAGAATGATGACAAGGTGTAATACCTAAGTACGGGCTGAATCATCAAACCTCTCAAAATTGGAGGAGATGAAATATACTGTTAACACCCCCCCCCCCCACAAAAAAAAATAAAACTGTCGCTCTGAAATGCACATCAAACTTATCACAACTTAGGAAAGATTCACCACCACCAAATATTTCATAATCATGAGATATGATTTTTTTAGCAACCAGAGACAGCATATTATATATACACTTATAGAGGAATCCCGTCTAAGCAATGGTGATTGGGGACAGGCTATCGCTGGAAGACATCACATAATTACCCCGTACACATTTCAGGAGAAAGACCAGAAATGGAGGATTAGAACCGAAAACCTCTCCAAACCTCTCCGAGACTGGTGGTATTTATTATTTAATAAGCAAGGTGGACATTATGAAGTAGTTTATAATGACAGGTACACACTTTAGGTGTAACAACGTAAATTTACGACGGATCATTATATAGTTCTCCGACCTCTTACAGTGCCAAGCCTGTGATCATCATGGCGAAGTTTTTCGCTGCCAGACAATTTTCTTGAGCTTATAACAACAGGATAGATTTGACTTACTGGTCATGCTTACTTTGATAGTCGGCATAAGTCATAATACATAACCAACGGAAATCTAACAAAGATTGGACAGAGATAGTCGACGGTGTTCACCGTCATCATTTACTTCACTAGCTTCTACCAACCTCTGAAGTACGCTAGGAAAACATAACAGGAAGGAAGCGATATGTCAAAGCCGACAATATATTCCGTAAAAGGAGAATAATGCTGTAGTAATGCCATAAACGAAGAATTAACTATGTAACAAAGCTGAAAAATTCGGTTTTACATTTCCTTGTGGATAGGGGATTTCGGTATTGACATTTTCTGTGGCACATCCACAGTAAATCTGTTCAATGGTAAAAACAGTTACCTAATGCTGAGTATGTACACTTGTATAGATTGTCTCAGATGAACCTCGCTGTTCTTTCTATTTATTCTCGAGCCTATTCAGTATTGAAGTAATTGACAGATTCTAGACACAGTTGTATTCTGTATGCTCTAATTGAATTTTAAATCTTTTGACAGTTTTGGGAGGTTTGGCATATCCTCCTTTTGAACATTTACTGAAACATTTGATTTCAAACTGCAGTTCTGAGATCAATCGCATTGTTGCTAATAACAAAATTACCAGGGTAGTTTATATGACATGGTTGAAGACAGGTGGCTGGAACCACTGATTGATTAGTTATATAAAATTGAAGAAGCAGCGATTTTTTTTCTTTTAACAGCAATATAAATATATGAATTTTATGGAGATGTGTAAACAGAATCGAAACAGAGGTGTCAACAGAATGGAAACAAACGACTCTACCACCCAGAATCCAGCATCCCGTTCACTAGGTGGGAGGTAAACAGTAAGTTGCTGTCCTCTCTGGCTTTTACAAGTTCAATTCTAGGCCTTAAATGGTGCAATTTGAGCATGAAAGTTGAGTACTTCAAGGCCAATTAGTGGCTGGGTGATGTTTTTTTCTTTCTTACAAACGATGGAAAAAGGAAGGGGGGGATTGGGGGTCGAGTCCTCCCCTTTAGGGAGAATTTAGTAGGCTAGTGTACGGAGTGACCCCCTGGCACCAGTGAATGATTACGAGCAGCTCTATCTGATTGGGAGGGACTTGGTGTTGTGTTAATCTCGGCCTAATGGCCCTGATTTTGTATTCATGTTCAACAAGGCATGCTCTTTTCGAAACATTTAACCGCTTCCTCTACCATTAACCAACCATAGAAATCATGGACAAAAAATATGACAAATTCTATCAATACAATGATATGTGTTAATGGAGATTTAATTTTTGACATTTGCCATAGCAATTTTAGGCTAAATGCATCATTATTGGCAAAAAAAATGATTCCATTACAATCCAATTATCATGTTCAAATGCATAGCCATATTTCAAGCAATTTGCTTGTCATCTGAATGGAGAATGTGAGCTAGCCCCCTTAGAATGCTAATACCTCTACGTCTTGTGTACATAAATACAATGAAATCTATCACACATGTGCAACAGGATGTTACTACCATTTATACCTTAATTTTCTCCATAAATGGAAAATTTACAAACCACATTTCTTCTATATTTTGAAAAACAATTTGCTCTTTTATAAATAACATCTTGTCATGCGATCAGTGCACTTAGGAACAGCTAAAACCAATATCATATTATTTTACTTTATTATTGGGTAGGTTACTGCAAATTTAGAAACCTGTAGCTATGGGGCACTTCAATGTAGTCTATATATGGCATGGGATACACTTGTATAAGTATAGACTATTACAGGGAACACCAATACAGGCACAGTCTGCTGTAATTATTAAATAAATTTGTATTGATACAGTCTATTACAGGATGAGGGGCTGTGGTGACCCAGTGGTTAAGGTGTCCCGACATTCTACCACAAGTCCACCACCTCTGGGTTGTGAGTTCGAAACAAATGTGGGGCAGTTACAAGGTACTGACCATAGGTCAATGGCTTTTCTCCAGGTACTCCAGCTTTCCTCCACCTCCAAAACATAGCACATCCTTAAATAAACAAAATGAACCAAACCAACTGTTACAGGATGTACCTGAACAGATACAGTCTGCTGTATATTACAGGATGTACCAGTACAGATACAGTCTGCTGTATATTACAGGATGTACCAGTACATATAAAGTCTGCTGTAATTAGTATGTAACCCAGAAGACAAGCCTCTTTGATATTGGTCTTCAAGGCCTCAGACAAACTATTACAAGATGTACCTGTACAGATACAGTCTGCTGTATATTACAGGATGTACCAGTACAGATACAGTCTGCTGTATATTACAGGATGTACCAGTACATATAAAGTCTGCTGTAATTAGTATGTAACCCAGAAGACAAGCCTCTTTGATATTGGTCTTCAAGGCCTCAGACAAACTATTACAAGATGTACCTGTACAGATACAGTCTGCTGTATATTACAGGATGTACCAGTACAGATACAGTCTGCTGTATATTACAGGATGTACCAGTACAGATACAGTCTGCTGTATATTACAGGATGTACCCGTACAGATACAGTCTGCTGTATATTACAGGATGTACAATGTACAGATATAGTCTGCTGTATATTAGTATGTAACCCAGAAGATAAGCCTCTTTGACATTGGTCTTCACTGCCTCAGACAAACTATTACAGGATGTACAATGTACAGATACAGTCTGCTGTAATTAGTATGTAACCCAGAAAACAAGCCACTGTGACATTGGTCTTCACAGCCTCAGACAAACCGTTACAGGATGTACCAGTACAGATACAGTCTGCTGTAATAAGTATGTAACCCAGAATACAGTCTGCTGTAATTAGTATGTTACCCAGAAGACAAGCCTCTTTGACATTGGTCTTCACTGCCTCAGACAAACTACAATGTATAGCTAGCTATACTACAACATTACATTGAATCAGGTCTAGTATAATGCCGTGTTTTTTCACAACTGGGATTTCACTTTATCTAATTCTCCTAAAGATACTTTACACCCAGAGATATTTTCGGAGATTACAGCTGCTCATCATAACAGCATTACCTAACCCCAGCCTCAGTCATGTAAAAGTCATTAAAATATGATTTATAATCAAATGCTAAAATAGCTTTCTGCCGTATAATTTATTAGAGCTATATAGTGTTATTTCAACCTCTAAAAGTGCAGCTTATCACAATTCACACTTGTTATAACCAGTAGTTTTCAGGCTCTGAGTAGCCGTAGATCCTTTTACACCACGCTCCGAAACAGCAGAGCTTGGTACGACATTAAATTAGTCAAACAAATGGAAAGTCAGTGTTGTCAATTCATTTCACTATCTTAAATCGTGCAAACTCCATTTTTCTTAATTCTTGACATGAAAATCATTTTCCAAAATTATTTAGATTAGGTGAATAAAACATCAATTATGAAAATTCTTTCAAATAACATACTATTGATGTTACTTAAAATAAGTCCACACACAAAAGTATTGTATTGGCACAAATACATTCAGGAAAATATTCATAACTCATAAAATATGACAGGTTCACAAAATCAACTCCCGTATAGACATCAGATAAAGTATTTTAATTGTACAGATAAGATGATGCAGACAAAGATTTTAAATAAGTGCAAACAAAAATTTCGGGATGAAATATGTGTTGATCGACATTGTACCTCAAATTACCTGGGTCACTTGCATGTAACAATGTTATCAAGAATGAGCAATCACAAGGAGACCAAAGATTCACGACTCTTAGCCGAATGAGTAAGCCGGGACACCTGAGCTTACCCACAAAATACAAAACATCAGTCTGACATTTTAAACAGGAGTGATATCAGAGTGGTCATATTATGTCTCCGACCTTGGTTCCGACGACCCTGGCTCGCTCCATAAAGGTCTTTGTCAAAGAGTGTTTGTTTTGTTTGATGCATTGTTCTTGTGCATATTATCAGTGTTAGCTTTGCGTTAATATTATCAGTGCCAAAATCTTTTAAAATTTTCTCTTTCAGTGTTAGAATTTTCTGATTGTTCCTTCTAGTTTTCTTTTCGATGCTTCTCAATTTACTTGGCAACTTTGACAAATGGCCTTCCCTTTATGAACATATCGGATCCCCTGACACGGGAAATTGACAGTCTAGTGAATGGTATGGGCAAAGCCGATTGGATATTGTCTTTTCAGCCAAACAAATGACACCAAAACATCGTTAACCCCTAAATTCTC
This sequence comes from Mimachlamys varia, assembly GCA_947623455.1. Lineage (NCBI taxonomy): Eukaryota > Metazoa > Mollusca > Bivalvia > Pectinida > Pectinidae > Mimachlamys > Mimachlamys varia. The sequence goes on from OX392530.1 coordinate 8,477,887, forward strand.
TGTGTACGCTCATTTTTCTTTTGTGACAGACACCTTGTTTCTAATTCAATTCTGGAAAGATTTGTGCTCTGAGCTAAAAACAATTACTAATGTAAACAATAAGATCTGGTTAAGGTAACGTAACCGGTGTAAAATCTTATAATTTGGCGCCACACCAACAGTTACAGGATTATTTTTTAAAACTTTGCATCAATTTTCAGAAAATGAAAATCAATCATTGACAAGCAAGCAAAAATCAAATATCTAAAATTGTAGGAAATGCCGATAAGGAATTGAATCAATCTTCGGATGTTCATCCATCACGCGTTTATTACCAGCATAGATAACGATGTCTAGTCTGTACTGCTCTCTGTTTGATCATATAGCAATATTACATAAAGGGTTAAATGTCCAATGCAGTACTTCTTGCAACATTTCCTCAGAAAGAGATTAAAAACTTGGTGTAAATGACTCTGAATTATGGACAAACGTTATACAATTTGACAAAAAGATTTATTTTTCCATGTGATGTTATCAATTATTGAAACCTTTACATTTTTACCCTTTTTTCTTATCCATCCATTATTTTATTAACTTGGCCAATTTGGTCCAAATTTGTATCAGATTTTGTTTGTAAATGAACTGCAGGCTTCAGTGATTTTCAGTGACCACTAATAAGGATCTCGGAACTTGCACTACCAACAGTCCCTACGTTATGTACTACAATGGATGACAGAGCTTATATATTGCTGATGGAACGTAACATTTGCTCCCTGACATAGCAATCTCCCGAGCGGCTAGCACAACACAGTACAAATATTGAACTCTCAAACAGTCACATGTCAGGCCACTCTCCCAGTCCCGATATTAATTTTCTGATTCCTACTTAACAGATGTGATATTTGAACACACCACTTCACACCCAATTGTCATCCCCGCTGTTTTTTATTTTAAAAGCCTCGTACCAGGTCAGTCATTTTAATTTGTTTACCTGACCAGGTCACCTAGACTCTTGTCTGTAATAATATTTGATGGTGACATTATCAACAGGTATTTCACCTGTATCAAATCACAAATATAACCAAGACACTCACAATCCTTCTGTTAAAACAAAATTTGACTTTCTCCAAAGTACTGAAAAATATTTTAATAGAAGTGGTGATATTTTCTTTGCAAGATTTTTCACATATGACTGACTGTTGATGTGGCAAGTACCACCATTAACATCCAAAACATAGAAAATCATGTTTTATTCAAAGGAGTTGAACCGTTTCAGTCAATTTGCACTTTCTGTAATTTTGAAGTGACATGAAAAGAGCTAATTGAGTGCTCTGATGCAGACTAACATGTTCAGGACTTTTGTCAACGGTCCATTTGTTAGTGTGTACGTGTCATCTGATGTGATGTCCCCTGGTAAATTAGGTTCCTGTTAAACAATTTGCTATCTCTGATACCACTGACCCTACACATATATTTAAAGAAGAGGCCCAAGGTGCCTGTAAGTGTTAGTGAAACTGCACCACATGTAGACCTTACTCAGAAGACCAGTGGTATTAGACACACTCTAGAGGCTGTACAAGCTATGTCGACCAAATGCCAAATATTTTATTATAAACAATTTTCTGAAAGGGAAACATGTGAAGTTTCGTAAGTTGATTTAATCTATTGGTACAAATGTATCGACTCTAGCATTTGTAAAGTTCATTTTTACTCCAGGTTCACCCCTCCCCCAATGTGAAGGATTTTGAACCTTGAATGCAAATGGTAAATTCACATGTTTGACCTTTGTCTTTGAAAATGTCCATATATCAATAAAACACCAAATGAAATAAATTAGCTGAGGTTCCATTTTAAGTTTCTTCCAGTGATTGATTCTGTCAGTAAAGCCTGCCTCGTCTTTGTTACAGCAATCAAAGCTTGGTCAGAACACCTGATGTAATGTACCAAAAAGTCAACCGGTCCTCCAAACTGACCTGTGATCTATGTCTCAGGTGCCACCACTGTATATGCCATATGGAAAAGAAGCATGTGTGAACATCACCATGAACAAAAGCCATCAAATTTATCATAAACATCCAGATAATTAAGGTTGCATAATGGTCATTCTACCCAATCAATACAAGCTTGAGAAAGATCAAGATTAAGGTTCAGTACCTGGTAATGATAATTTTCACTTGGTACAAATATACAGAGGATTAAGATTTTTAAACTTAGCGATGTAACAATCAGTTTTCCTTAAAATAAACTTATACAGAAAATAAGGAATCTGATATAGAACTTGTCATAAACAAGTATGTTTGGTACATACAGGTCATTTTTGGGTCATTTTTCCTAGTACTAACATCAACCTCAGAACATACAGTCAGGTGATGTAGTATGCATGTACACAGTACCAACCAGAAATAGCTTTCAGATCAGTGTACCCTTGTATCAACAAAGACAAGATCATTTGGTTACTGGTCAGTTTATAGCTAGCTGGCTAGTCTGAGTGGTCATCAGAGTAATTTAAACTGCCAGCCAGACTCCAGAACAAGTGGTCAAGTCTGAAGTTCAGGTGTCTGTGCCGGACTTATCAGTCAAACAGACAGCCATATTTCACTTCCATGGCTGCAAGAAAACCCAGATAGGAGCTAATTATCAATTTCTTGTTAAATTTTGATAAATAACTTAATGATGCTTCATGTCTGAACAAATTGATGTAAATTACTGTACTCCAATTTTTAGATGGCTTATCACATCCACAACATATGAGAAAGAAACACAATCGTAATGGGTGGTCAGGTGGTGCTTCGGATTGTGCAAACTGAAATATAAACTTGTGTTGTAATATACTGTTATAAATATAGTCCATAACCATCAGACCGATATATATATATATATAAACGTTAGGAAGAAACACCAGTCTCGAAATAATTTTTAATACACCAGAGTTACCTTATATAGCCGGACCAGACAGATGAAAACGGCCACAGAGAGGCTTGGCTCTACCATTGGGCTGGCCATGGCAAAGTGGTTATGTATCGCTAAGACACACAATGAACATTACGTCATAAAGCGTGCCTCGAATAATCACTGATAATGGCTATCAGATATTAATTTGTTCAGTGATTCCAATTTATTATTCATTCCCGATTGAATCATAATATAATGCCTGAATATTGAAGCCAGGCTAAACACAGATTGCATTGATCGTAGAAATCTGACCAAAGTGTTGGCAGATTGTCCTCCGACTTTGATAACATTAATAAACCCGTATAATAATAACAAATGCATATCTCTCTGCTGTTTCATGTGAGTTTTACTAGTTTCCTACAGAAAATATTTAACATACACCGTTTATCTTTTGGTATTCAATATTTCATGGTCAAAAGATAAAAAACGGCGTATCGCTATAAAATCTAACTTTTTTATCAATATGATACTGCAGATAGTTTAATCTGTGCGAGTTCCTTATTTTGCAGACTCAGTATTATTACCTGTATGTTTTTGTTATTTAAAGCTACACTATCTAAGTTTTGATAATTAATATATGGAGATTTTTGTAAGTAAATATTACATGATTTCAAAACTGACAATGAAAGATCATTATCAGCAGAAGTTAATATTGAAAAAACTGTTTGAATTCCCAAATTAGTCCCCTCGTAAATTATACCAAAAACTAATTACTTGTGAATTGAGGGCTGTGTCATAGAATGACTGAACGCTTTATGGATTTTCCAGCATTTTAAAATCAGGTCAAAATTGTAAACATATATTTATAAACATGCAAGTGTCATATTTACTTATGAGAGTTTTCAACATCAATACTGAAATGGAAAAAATCTTCACCACAATTACTCAATATTCGTATTTGTTCAAAATTAAACCCATATAAACACGTACTTCCTGTTCACAGATGATTTTTATCGGAAAACCATTTAACCATGTGAAACAAAATTCCGACCGTTTACCCTCCAATACTTATTTTGCCGATACGGTAATAACACCCCATATAATAATAGTCTGACGCGTGTATTTAAAGGTTTATCGCTAGCCTTCCTCATTACGACTACCTAAAGGTTGTGTTTTGTCTCGTAAGAATCCTGTCCTCTGACATAAAAATATCCATAAAACATTCAATTGACGACATAAAAAGTGTCGGAGATTTCGACACCTAGGTGGAGCACGATTGTGCCGTCTCTGGCTTACAGTGAGGTGTGATCAATACAGGTCAAACCATTGCGTCATCCAGCACATTAAAACCAGCAACTACGAGATGACAATTAAGTGCTGGAAAATGTGTGGGTACGAGTAGATCTATATACCAGTGGAGCCTTGTATCGCGATAATTTCAGGCATCTCCGAACGAATAATAAATAACACTAATAGCATGATTTTCAGATAATTGGAAGCCGCAATTTCTGAAAACCCAAAAATCTTATATAAAGGCTTACAAACGTTTCCTCATTTTTTTTTTTACAATGAATTTCTTCAATTTTTTTTATAATGACGACAAACTTAACTTTTAACTTAAAAAGTTCATTTAAATATTTTTGTATGTGACAGATTCTCTTAATGATGGGTACCTGAAATTAACATTTTCTGTGCTTACATTCCACATTTTATGATACTTTTAACCAATATTGATGCTGGTGAAAATGGTTTCATTATTGGCACTATCAAATCTCTTGATGATTTCACACACACATGTATATGTGCTACCATCAGGAAAACAGGTTTCCAAAGTCATTCTAGATATTATTTTGTATATTCTGAACGACAAAAATATCATAGAACTCCTACAGGACTTTTGTCTATGCCAATCATTGTTGATAACATTTTGGTCTCCTTGAAGTTTTCAGATCCTTTAAATTTAGTTTTATCAGAAGATAGCTGAGCAGAGGTCAGCGCCGGGCAATAAAGACATCACTGGTGAAAAACGGCAAATACCAAAGTTTATCAAGGAAGCCAAGATTTATCACAAAGCCTGGCACTTTCATGGCAACCATTAGCTTGGCTATAGTGATGGTCTAAATCTGGTAGTAACAGGGATCACCTCCAGACCATCCTCCAAACTAATCGACCAATCACAAGGGCCGGTACATACCAAACATCAAAGGGGCCTCTAAATGACTGTTTATAAACAAAATACCTAGCAGCATTCTTCAACCACTGATTACTTAGTTAAGATAACCTTGCAAAGTTTGATTCCAACCATGGATAGAAAAGTAAACTAGGAAACCCCGATATACACAAATCTTCTGATAGGAAAGATACCCCTTTCACCTTACAGCAAAATATATCTTAATCTTTAATTAGACTTACACAAGTCATCAATTATTACCTCCTTTTTTGTCTAAGTCTCAAAGATTGAACACTTGATCTTAACTCCAATGTCAGATAAAAATATAAGCAGATGAGTTTTGCATAAGAAAAAGTATAATTAAAATATTATGATATGGAAACTAGTGTCGAAACTGTAAGTAAACAAACATATTGTTTAAATTTTGTAGCAGATCTGGTGAAATACAAAAAGAGGGAAATGGTTTGAAAGTTCACAAGGCAAAAGTGTCTGGTTTTCTGCTAATTATGTGCAACTTTCATAGCAGTTCCAACATTTTACCTAAATTTAACAAAGAAACAAAAACACCTAAAGTACATAAACTGAGGGCTTTAAATTTTCCAATTTTCAAATATATATATACTACTAATAGCACATGTGATGCTTTACTGATAATAAGTAGGGTAACATGCATCAACTAAACCTTGGCATTGTTCACAGAAAGCTACAGGATGTTTTTACCCAGATCTGCTCCATCAACATATTTGTTTGCTTTAGTGTCTACCCACACATGTGGTTATTAGTTTTGATAACTGAACCCCTTTTTTTAGACTGAAAACAAATATTTCTATAATCTGAGTCAAAGACAGAATAAATAGTCTGGAATAGATTTTGGCTCGGTGAGGCTGGAAAACAAAATCTCTGGTAACGAAATACAGTTAATAAAATGATCGTGGCAGTTTGTTTACCAATGTAGACTTACTGTCATGGAAGGGTGTTTATTTGAGTAACCTTGTCAGAATGATAGCCATAGAAGTCTGGACCACCGCCTGTCTGGGGAATGATGGCTGACTTCAGAAAGATGTCCGGTAGTTGTGAAGTTGTCTTTGTTTTAATGTTTCTATGTTATATGGTAGTTATTGGTCTAAATTCTGTACAGAATGTTCTGTTATTTTAGCGAGTGTATGAGTATGAGGATGCAGTACTCTTAAGATGAGACCATTAGGTGTAAAATGGTTGGTAAAACTATATGATCATCTCAAAGCATGATCTTGTGTAACTTAAAGGCCCAATATACGTAACTATCAGGGAAATTTTCGTGTTTCTGAAAAATTCCGAAAAAAATCCAGTTGATAACCATGCAAAAATAAGCCTAAAACGAAGTTAACCTGAGCGGTAACTAACAAGAAATTCTTGACAAAAAAATCCGAAGAATTGAAAATAATTCAGGTGGGGCCCACTTCAACAACAAACCGAAGGTAGAAGACGGTTCTAAATGGACGCGTGTTTACAAATAGCGTGTTTCAACTACTGCTGTACCGGTGACCGCGAAAGAATTCATCTTGAATATTACTGATACCAGTTACTCTTAAATAAACCTATAAATATAATAAGTTATTAGGCTTGATTTTCGCTTCAAGTTTTGCCGAAAGTTACGTATATTGGGCCTTTAAGTGGCCCTACCATGGCATATTGTCATGCCACTGTATCCTTCACGATAACATTTGATGAAATACCCGAGGGCTTTCAATGAATATATTTGTTCATTACTCATTTGTTGTGTTGTTTATGATACTTATGCTAAAATTACTACCTATTGCTGGATCAACACTAAAAATAAAATACCCTAAATATAAAACCTGTGATTTTGTATAGAAAACACAAAATTTAGCATATATGCTAAAAATACCCGATATACAGTATATGCTGAAATAAAGATATTTCCTTTCACACCAGAGCAGTATTATGTTAAGCTAAAGTTTCCACACTATAATTCCCCAGCTACAAAAAAGTTTGAGTAGAGGTCAGGAGATCTGAGAAGATTTCATAACTTACCCATTGCCTCTATACCTTCACCCTCACAACTGTCACTATAGTAACAGGAATTACACAGGTCTTCTAACTGTACCCTCACCCAGATGAAAATTGAATTAGGAGAGCACCATTACCAAGCCCAGGAGGTAGGAAATGTCTATACTAAAGTCTTGTACAATAGCCAGCATCTCCCCATGCCAGCTCATGTACTATTGTTATATAGGGCTATTTGTTTTATCCCGGGAGAAGGACATCTCGTCATAACTCAGATACTTGCAACTAGTGTTTACAACTCAAACACAAAAGTCTGAAGCAATCAGCGCTCCAAGTAACATATTGGAGTTATAACTGATTGTTTAAGATACTAGAAACAGGCTGTAACTTCTGATCCAATATGACTGTTTGTACCAGTAGGGTAATACTTACATTAGTTTCCCGTCTATATGTCACTGTCAGCCACACCAGGGCTTACAGATGGTTAAACTATCTCTGGTACAATGTCATAATTATGCTCTTTGTATAGGTTTTTTTCTCCATATTACAAACATTTTTCTGAGGACAGTTTCAGGTATCATGCCCTCTCTCGTAAACAACAACCAAAAGAAAATTTTCTGTCGGAATGATGTCAACACGTACAACTGCCAACACAACTTCTTGTTGGGGTTTTGATAAAGATGACCAAAAATAAAGAGAAAAGCACTTTGGAAAGTATCTAAGATAACCAGTTTTACAGGTGAGGTGAAAGTCACACTGTTGCCATAGATACTGTCAAGAGTTACCATGGTAACAAACAATGGCTCCCTCTACAGTGATAAGGACAGCTGTGATACTAACCATTACCTCTTGTTAAAGTACATATCTAGTCACAACCGAAAACTACAAACGTAGGCATAAATATACAAACATAAATATGTATCATTGTATCTTTTATACCATCAACATGATGTTAAACTTAAAAACACTGTGACAGTGCAAGATGGCATAGAAAAATAATGTACCTCATATACTGGCCAACCCTCCCTATTTAGGAGGGAGGCTCCCAATTTTGGACCCAAAAATGAAGCTTTTTTTTAACCAATGAATGTGCTAAACTATTCCTATTTTTTAAAATCTAATGATTTCATCTGAAATAACATCTTAAAAGAAGCCATTTAAAACTGTTATTTTCCCTTTGGGTGTACATACATACTTATTATTTATGCTTCCAATTATGAGCATACATAATCATCTCCTCATGGAAATTTCAAAGAGTTGGCAAGTATTGTACCTAAACTGTAAAACATACCAAATTGTCATAAACACCTGTTTTAATTTTTCATACATTTATCAATACAACAAACTTCAAAATATTGAATTTTGATTTTAAATCAAGGGTTTGTTCATTACAGATTTAATCTTTTCATTATTAGAAATCATGTCAAGAACTATGCCAGGATTCGCCTTGTATAAAAACAAACTAATTCTACAGAACAAACAAACACCAAAGATAAACTGAAATTTAATGAAGTAAAATTGGCAAACTAAGCAACCTACAAACAGTTATACTTGTAGCTTGCCATGTTGTGGCTGTTCCTTCCCAAACAGAGCTTGGCTCTATAAAGAGTTAATCTGGGTGACCAGTTCCAGTGAACTTGTAGCTTGCCTTAACAAGGCTGTTCCTTCCAGAACGGAGCTTGGCTCTAGAGGGTTTATAAGGGTGACCAGTGTACTTGTAGCTTGCCATATTGTGGCTGTTCCTTCCCAAACAAAGCTTGGCTCTAGAGGATTTATAAGGGTGACCAGTGTATGTGTAGCTTGCCATGTTGTGGCTGTTCCTTCCCTAACAGAGCTTGGCTCTAGAGGGTTTATAAGGGTGACCAGTGTACTTGTAGCTGGCAATTTTGTGACTGTTCCTTCCCAAACAAAGCTTGGCTCTAGAGGATTTATAAGGGTGACCAGTGTACTTGAAGCTTGCCATTTTGTGATTGTTCCTTCCCAAACAGAGCTTGGCTCTAGAGGGTTAATCAGGCTGACCAGTGTACTTGTAGCTTACCTTAGTGTGGCTGTTTCTTCCCCAAGGGAGCTCTACTCCAGAGAGTTAATAAGATTGAACCACTGCTATGAGCCTCTTGGGTAATTGTATAGTACCAATATTAGATGTATTATTCTACCTTGGTAGATCTACAAATACTTGGTCAGTATTGGACTTTTCCTGCCAACCAGACATCTGTTTGATGTTAATTGACCTCTGGTCGGTACATAATGCCGTAATTACTTTTCCCCTTCCAGGAAGTCAAGTGTTCTATCCAATATCCAAAAATAGGTACGAACAATTACAGTCCGAGTTCTAATTACAGTGCCCTGGATTCCGATCTGATCAAGTCACTTATATACGACAGGTACTATAATGTACACATTCTGAACTCTTACAGAAAATAGGCATATGTACTCCATCTTGAGGAAATAATTTCATCAATAATTTCTTCTGCCCGACATCCAGTAATGCTAAATTACTGGAGTTTATCTACCACCTACAGATAGATACCCAGTAATATTGTTTCCAATCAGATGAAAACTACTGTACCTCAGCCCTGTGTATATATATCACTGCAGCTACTTAGGAAATTGTTCTACAAATATTTAATTGTGAACTTACATCTCAAAAAGAGTTGTTAGTCATTTATACATTGTGTTCACAATATGTGTTAAAGCATACATCACAAATTACTACTGAATTCTGTTTTTATCAACTTGTATCTTTGATCAGTTACAGACATTTTATACAGCATCTTTCTTTGCTTGTTTGTTAGTTTTTATGTGTTACGTCCTACTACAGCGTTACTTGGTGTCTAAACCGGTTGTCATTAGGACCAAATGTTTTGGCCAGTTAACACAGGTGTCCGGTTTGTAGAGGTTTGCTATGAATTCAGAGGGAAATACTGAACTGTAAGGCCAGAATAGACAGGGATTCAGATTAGACAGGGGCTAGTTTAGACAAGTTATTCTGTATGTCAATTAATGATATAGTCACCTGTTAGGACCTGGCAGGTTTTGGTGCTAGAGGAACTAAGCTTAAACCAGAGAAAAAAATAGTCTTGTGGTCAGTACTTCTCAACAGCTATAATTCTTGTAGACCTCAAACTGACCCAGTAATGGAGGGCTTGTGATCTTAGATGGTCAGACATCTTTTATTTAACCACTTGGCCACCATGACCTCCCATCTTATTCTCAGTTCCCTTCTATCAACAAATCAATCCAGATCTGCTTTTAATTTGTATATTTTTTTTTAAATAAACAACAAGAACAAAAATAATTGAATTGTTCTGATTTGATTAAATGTGTTTCATAATTGTTGATTGTAAATAAAAACAAGTAAGTGCAGAACATATTGAGAAATATTAATACAGCTATGAATTTGTATTATTAATAATTTTGGTTAATATCTAGAAGAAAACTTATATCCATGTATCTGGTATGTATAAATCACAATTAATACACTATTAACATCCCTTTTAATGAATCAACATTTTTAACCCATTGCCATGATAGTTAATTGATTCATTCATCCCCTGAGACACATTAAAACTCTTCCAATTCAAAGGTTGGAATAGTTCATTATGAAATGTCAGGGGTGAATGCGTTAATTGCTGGGAGTTTAAGTTTCTTTTTTTTATGCAATTCTCCGATACTGAACTTTTTTTCATAGTTTGACAAGGTGTAGTTATATTAATCAGCTTTGGAACAAACACGTTCCCAGCAGTTAAAAAATCTTCCAGAAAATTTAATTACGCCATAAGCCAATATAAATACAGAGCATCAGTTACATCTATCGTACTCTATACCCAGCCACCAGTGGTACAGTATCTGTCCCAGATCTCCGGGCCCTAAAGGCTTCAAGTTCTACGCTAAGATCTCTGATAAAGGAGTGATGCTTGCATGCATGACTTCTGCTTGATTTCTGAACAAGACATAAAACAACTTTATTATATACACCAAATAAACATGCAGCTTTACATTGAGATAAAAAAACTTGTACCATTTTCTGTTTGTGAGTGGCACCTATAGACCTAAAAAAAATTATTTGTTTGCACAGAATGTGGAAATTGATGTCCTCTTAGTATTCTCGGACTTCCCCCCTCCAAGGATTCAATACCTATCTATTTGCAAATTGAGTTTTTCAGTGTCTAGTGCAGTATTTCATATGTAGATTGCGTTCACTGACTTATTCCAAGTTTTTCATGTTTAATACATAAAGCACAAGTCTACCCAGTGTTAGCTGTCCTGATACTTCTAATGATAAAAACCCTGGCAAATAAACTATGGCAGACATTAACAATCAGAGTTTATATGGCCAGGCTCAGCCACATAATCCACACTGATTGCCACTGAATCAGTTAGAATGGTATTTACATCCTGTTTTGTTTGACATGTAGATAAATTGTGGAGTAAGAAATTACTCTGAGCCTTAGAAATTATCCAGTGAAGACAGCACCCATGAATCGTGGAGTAAGAAATAACCCAGAGAAGATAGCACCAGTGACTCTTAGAGCAAGAAATTACCAAGCACTGTGAGGGTCAATTCTACCCAGTGAAGATAGCATTAGTAAATCCTACCCAGCGAAGATAGCACTGGTAAATCTAGCATAGGATAAATTCTACCCAGTGAAGAAAGCACTCCTACCCAGCAAGACACAACTGGTAAATCCTACCCAGGGAAGATAAAATTGGTAAATCCTACCCAGGGAAGACAACTGGTAAATTCTACCTAGCAAAGATAGAACTGGTAAATCTAGCATAGGATAAATTCTACCCAGTGAAGAAAGCACTCCTACCCAGCAAGACACAATTGGTAAATCCTACCCAGGGAAGACACAACTGGTAAATCCTACCCAGGGAAGACAACTGGTAAATCCTACCCTGGGAAGACAACTGGTAAATCCTACCCAGGGAAGATAGAACTGGTAAATCCTACCCTGGGAAGATAGAACTGGTAAATCCTACCCTGGGAAGATAGAACTGGTAAATCCTACCCAGCGCAGACTGCACTGGTAAATCAAGGAGTTAGAAAAAAACAGTCCACTTACCCAGCACAGCAAGCACCAGAACACATGTTGATAAACATGTAAACAAAACTTTGTCTGTGTGACCACCTGGGAGAAAGCCTCGGATTTGTCTGTAACAACGCTGATGAAACGTAGGCAAGTGTGAACTATAAATTACACAATGATACGCACAGCAGTTGTTCTGGCCTGGCACACCTTTCTCCCCATCTACAGCCAAACTTTTAAACACTTGTGGAGTTTGAAACCAGCAATGAGAAAGACAGGCTATAACTCTGTAACACTGGTATGTTCTGTTCCATATCTCTGCCTGTAGGCCCCCTCCTAGCTGCTGCATGTATAGGTCCCCCTCCTAGCTGGCTATAGACCCCCTGCCACACACACACACAAATCACTGGTTTGCACCAATGGATATCTTATGAAAATTCCAAATAAAAGGTACAAAGTTTATTTCAAAAATTAATTTTATCAATTCATCTAACATAAGATCAATATCCATTTTGTACTGGGTAGTATATTAAAATGTCTATCTGAAAAGTGACATGATATTATATCGAAAATGCATCCAAGCATATCAGGACGCTTCCTATTATCTTCTGATTACAGGAACGGCTTGATAAAGACTAGGACCTCCATACAGATATTACTTTAAACTAAGTAGCAAGTTTTCAATAATCACCTTAATTATCTGGTGGCAGCCCACACAAGTTCAGCGATGCCCCCCCCCCCCCCCTCCAGTTCGTCACACAGTTTTAATGATTTATTAGTGAGATTAGGGTATATTGATGCATTAGCTGTACCCCTTCCCACCTCAAACAAACCTCATCCATCTTGTTAGAATGAGACTTTAAGGCATCATGCACATGATAGCTTGTTTTGTTTTTGTCTTATTTCTTCTTTAAATTCAATTAAGGAAAATTCCCATCAATATACATGCACCAGTATTTCAGATAGAACATGATCAGTCACAATGCATACACAAATGTACCAGACTGGATGTATTACATATGTTACTGAGGTGTCTCACAGCTTAGACATTACAGATACAGCTAAGACATTGCAGATATAACAGCAGTGTCTTACAGCTAAGACATTACAGATGTAACTGAGGTGTCTTACAGCTAAGACATTACAGATACAGCTAAGACATTACAAATATAACAGCAGTGTCTTACAGCTAAGACATTACAGATACAGCCAAGGCACATCAGAACAGCTAAGAATTTACAGATCACTACAGGTAGAAAAAGTTGTATTGTTCTATAATTACAAAGACATAACAAGCTAATGGATATATGAACATTTGTAATGAATTATTTTTCAGCAAAAGGGACATTTCAGGACCAGCTGACTCTCAATTACATCTCCTACAAATAGTTAAAGCAGGTCGATGCAGCCGAGAGCACCAGTCCTCAGTAGGTTACAGCCCAGTATAACATGACAATTGTTTCTTCACCACTTACACAGCCTGTCCCAGCACTACACACAAGATACAACATACAAAGTCAATCCATCTTACTGTAAAATAGACCTTCAGCTCCAAAATTCCATTAAGCAACTTCTTTGTTTTATTTAACGAGCGTTGCATGATCATCTATTTCAATTTTCTACCAACGATCAGGATATCTCCACATTTTATTTAAGTTTGGGACATTGCTAACTGTGTCTAGATCTCCTGACATTTAAAGGTAACTGTCAACAGACCTGAATTACCGTGAAATGAATACCATACAAAGACAGTAATGGTTACTACCAAAAGGAAACACACTTTAGCAAAGAAAAGTGCTTCTACAACACAATGGACCTGATGTTAAACATCATACATTTCCAACAGAATTTACCATTCTATCTTAATCTGATTTTAATGGAAAGAGTCAGGTTTCCTCCATCATGAAACTGCACCAAAGTTAAGGCATCTGACAAGCTGTTCTGCAAACTAGGATTCTGAAAGCCCAGAAAATTAATGTGCAAAAACAAAATTTACATCCACTAACTTATTTAGTTGCAGTTACAAGGTAACTGGTGACTATTTCTGTAGTGGTTTTTGTAAGAGTTTGTGTAGACTTTGAGTTAAATGATATAAGTACAAGGGATTATAATACACCAGCGTACATAGCACAGAGCTTTGACAGGGTACTGAAAAACAGAAGATACCATGGAAAAATAGCAGATACCACAGAAAAACAGCAGTTACCACGGAAAAATAGCAGATACCACGGAAAAATAGCAGATACCACGGGAAAATAGCAGATACCACAGAAAAACAGCAGTTACCACGGAAAAATAGCAGATACCACGGAAAAATAGCAGATACCACGGGAAAATAGCAGATACCACAGAAAACAGCAGATACCACAGGAAAACAGCAGATACCATGGAAAAACAGCAGATACCACGGAAAAATAGCAGATACCACGGAAAAATAGCAGATACCACAGAAAACAGCAGATACCACAGAAAACAGCAGATACCACAGAAAAACAGCAGATACCACGGAAAAACAGCAGATACCACAGAAAAATAGCAGATACCACAGAAAAACAGCAGATATCAAGTATTTCATATTTATAATGAACTTTGACCCCTAGTGATGACCTCCGGGTCTTTTCAACTTCTGCAACAGACTATAATATCTTATCAGAATGCAGCCATAGCCAACATATTGCTTCCTAAAATGTTAAAGCTTGAATATCAGCAACCTCATCAAATATTCATAGTTTAATTCTATGGCAATTGTCCACATCAACTCAAAGAGTCAATTTACTACACGTTGCTGACACATGATATTTTCGATCCTTTTAATGTCACGTAAAAATCATTAATCTCATGGTTATGCTGCAAACACTTTAAAAGGAAATTATATCTTGTATTTCTATTTAATTATGTGAAGTACCTTAATCAAATGGATTTTTATGCTACTATGCATTGTATTGCACTTAATTAAAATAAATAATTAAAAGGTATGACAATATCAATAGAAGTCTAACAATATCAATAAAGGTATAATGATATTTTACTGGGCCATAAATTGGAGTTTTCAATATCCCCCAACCTCTGGGCAAACTTCCTTTCCAAAACTGAACAAAGGGTTATAACTCTGTTTATAGTCCGGAATGAGATTCATAACAGTACGTCACAAATTATCCTTATCCAATGAAGTAAAAAAAGTCAGACTAAAAGAAACATACTGTAAAAAGAACAATGGGTAGCAAAGGGCAATAACTCTGAATATAGTGAGACTTCAATCTGAATAAGTTATTCAAAATTTGATAATATACAGAAAAATCTGCAATTTCAACTAACACAGGTATTAGTAAAATAGATATTAGTAACACAGGTATTAGTAACACAGGTGCTAGTAACACAGGTATAAGTAACACAGGTATTAGTAACACAGGCATTAGTAACACATGTTAAGTAACATAGGTGTAAGTAACACAGGTGTAAGTAACACAGGTGTAAGTAACACAGGTATAAGTAGCACAGGTATTAGTAACACAGGTATCAGTAACACAGGCATTAGTAACACAGGTAACAGTAACACAGGTGTAAGTAACACAGCTGTTAGTAACACAGGTATAAGTAACACAGGTATTAGTAACACAGGTATTAGTAACACAGGTATAAGTAACACAGGTATAAGTAGCACAGCTGTTAGTAACACAGGTATTAGTAACACAGGTATTAGTAACACAGGCATCAGTAAAACAGGTATAAGTAACACAGGTATTAGTAACACAGGTGTTAGTAACACAGGTATAAGTAACACAGGTGTTAGTAACACAGGTATAAGTAACACAGGTGTTAGAAACACAGGCATTAGTAACACAGGTAACAGTAAAACAGGTATAAGTAACACAGGTAACAGTAACACAGGTAACATTAAAACAGGTATAAGTAACACAGGCATTAGTAACACAGGTATTAGTAAAACAGGTATAAGTAACACAGGTATTAGTAACACAGGTGTTAGTAAAACAGGTATAAGTAACACAGGTGTTAGTAACACAGGTGTTAGTAAAACAGGTATAAGTAACACAGGTATTAGTAACACAGGTGTTAGTAAAACAGGTATAAGTAACACAGGTGTTAGTAACACAGGTGTTAGTAAAACAGGTATAAGTAACACAGGTATTAGTAACACAGGTAACAGTAGCACAAGTAATAATAACACAGGTATATTAATAACACAGGTATAAGTAACACAGGTATTAGTAACACAGGTATTAGTAACACAGGTATTAGTAACACAGGTGTTAGTTACACAGGTATATGTGTCTGGTTTTAAGAAACATGACTGGTAACAGTTTCCCTTGACAACAGACGAGATATTAGTTAATTTTAAATCAACCAACTATAACAAGTTACAGTAAATAAAACAAATTAAAACTTCAAAAAGACTGTGTCCATACCCCCTTCCCCCATTGAAGTGGGGGGTTTGTATTATCAAACAAATACCATTTACCATTATTTCTGGGCTTTGAATCGGTTCTGTAATCATGGAGAGTTGGACGCTAAATCACGGGGAGAAAAACCATCAATTTTGGATGCAAAATCATTACATACAGTGACAGGGGAAGTTAATGTCAGTAAAATTCCTCGACATGGTGATTATACATAGAGTTTATGGTACCGTACAAACACACTTACCAAGGCATTTGTTTCCTGTGCCTACTGATCAGTGTTAATACATTTGTTTTTTTCCTTACTTTATACCAATAATAAGCTAGCAGTGGTCGACTGTGTGTCCTCAAGTCCCCAGGGCTCCCGCAACAGACAGCTTCATTAACAGTCAAATCCACCCCTGGGACACATAAATTGTCTTTCATTTTTTTTATTTTGTTTTACAGATTTTCAGAATCTCCCAGCTTAGAGCACATTGATTTTTTAACTCGGCTGCATGTGAAGAACATAGAGCTCTTCTCCAGTATTGTTTATATAGCGAACACGATCACCTAGATGCTAACCCCAGCTTCTATTGAGTAAATAAAAGAAAGTATTATTTATCAATCATTAACCTTAGCTTTTTATAATTGATTGTTATGAGACATGTCATGGTCGCAGTGACACACGTGAACAAAAGGTCATAATGCTGTATGTAGCTTGGCATGAGACCATGTATCCCAACGCCACTCTCTCCTGACTTTCAGTCCCCTTATAAAGCCCAGCCCCTCTGGACCTTTGTTCTTATAGAGCCCAGCCCCTCTGGACCTTTGTTCTTATAGAGCCCAGCCCCTCTGCACCTTTGTTCTTATAGAGCCCAGCCCCTCTGCACATTTGTGGTTATTCTCCGTTTTTTATACAATAAATCCCCTTATAGATCCCAGCCCTCTGCACCTTTGTGGGTATGCTCCCTTTTTTTATACAATAAGTCCTGTTATAGAGCCCAGCCCCTCTGCACCTTTGTTCTTATAGAGCCCAGCCCCTCTGCACATTTGTGGGTATTCTCCGTTTTTTATACAATAAATCCCCTTATAGATCCCAGCCCTCTGCACCTTTGTGGGTATGCTCCCTTTTTTATACAATAAGTCCTGTTACAGAGCCCAGCCCCTCTGCACCTTTGTTCTTATAGAGAACATTTATTGCATTAGCTCTAGCTGAACTTCATAATGTAATTTACAGAAACAGAAAATGCATAAGCTTTACCTCTCAACTGCTTTAATAACCCTAAGAGTTTACAGAAATTGACTAAAAGCTCTTATCCCTATCCTGTTTTCACCTGGTCTCCTTCTCTATTTCCCCCTCTATTTCAGATTTTTTTTTTTTTTAATTTTGATATTTGTATGTCCATTCATGGCCTAACAACCTTTCAGTCCACCAAACCTCCTTTTCTGATGAATTGAATCTTTTAATACAACAAGCTGGCCAATTAGGAGTCCGATTAAATAAGTAGCCAATCAAAATCCATAGTTTGATTGCTGAAGCTGGTGAGATAAAGATTCTGTGAAGTTCATACAGTGTGACATCAGTTTGGTGGGGTCACAGACATGCTTGACTGGGATAGCCTTTCGCATGCCACCAAGGCATGTCAAGGTCAGCCATACTCTTTACAATCACTGTTTTGGAGCAGTCAAGTGCTCTAACTTTCAGAACTATAAACATTTATAACAACTGTTTAAAAGACATAATAAGAAACACATGGTAAACACAAAATCATAAAGCTTAATTATTTGGTTGGGTTGCGGTAATGAATGCCAGGGTAAGTATATAATCTCTTAGAATCAACAATATGTGAAAATTGCGATTTTGGCTTCCAAAAATAATTCACCAGATAAATCTCATCGGGGCTTGGCCTGTTAAAACAAGTGTTTGTCGCAAAAGAATATGAGAAACAGATGAGAAAGCACACAGGCAGATTCCTCAACTAAGCCCCGTGGATATGAGGAACTGTGTGCAAAAAAAACTGTTCACAAGGCTATTATCATTCACACATTTTGATTTCTAAAATATTCCAAAAGGTGAAAATAAAATTAAATTCTAACGTTCTGCACCAAGTAACTATATTCTTATTCATCACAAATAAATGACTACATACATCAACGTCACATATTTATCATTTGCTCGAGCAGGCGTGATCCTTACGCTCCCCTGTTACTGACAAGGTAAGGCAGTCAGATGGATTGAAATGTCATAGAGGTGCACACGGTTCCACGTGAGCCTGGCAGGGTTACATAACATGTAATTAAACCCTGTACAAGGGGATCATTTAATGACTATTGCGATACCACAAAACTGATCACATTATTCACTTGATTAAATCCATTAGCATGATACTTGAAATAGCAGTAACGCACTAGAAATCATGCGAATTTTTATTCTGAAATTTAATAGAAATGTTCGTAGTAATTTTTAATATCGACATAAGTGCATAATCCATTTATTTCATCCGTCAAGATGCCTTCTTCATCTGTCAAGATTCCTCGTAACTATTTCACAGCAACTTTTCAACATATTGCTTTTCAAAATATCGGTTAAAAAGAAATCAATTTGAAAGAAAGAGAATGAGCTGACATAATTTTAGAAGATTTCAAACTCCAACAGTATAATCACATGATCGCCGTGTAGTACCCATGTTATATTTTAACCAAGCAATCAGCCCTGTGATTGGTTGTTGTAGTATCAATGTGATGTACATCATTCACACACCATCAATTTTGCACTGGAGTCAAAATGGTGGTGTTTTGCACAAATTTCCTTTTGTAATAAAAGGGATATTGCACTCGTTTTCATAAGAGATTCATGATACTTTCACAACATTTCATTTCAGCTCAATAAAGGCATTAATGTAAATTTAAATTCTTTAGATTTGTTTCATAAATATAAAACATAAATATCATATAAAATGGTTTATGATGTAAGATCCTATTTGAACAAGGCATCGCAAACGATACAAATCCCCTCGTATGCTAACACATGAACTCTGACGCAAAATGGGGGGTGGGGTTTTTGCAGGACATTGAAATAACATCAGTTATCATTTGCACTGAACGGCAATAGACATGGATGGGCTTATTATCAGTTTGATCAGGATCCGTTCAGAAATGAAGTTGCAAGAGTGCTGACAAAGATTTCTATAAATAGTAACAGTGATCTTGACCATGACCTTGGCACCCTGAAACACGAACTCGTTCGAGGTATTACCATGCTGGACCCATATTATTAAGAAGATTGGTCAGAATCTGTTCAAAAATGAAGTCGCAACAGTGCTGACAAAGATTTTATATAAATAGTAACGCTGACCTTATCCTTGACCTTGGCACCCTGAAACAGGAACTCATTCGGGGTATTTCAAATGAATACCCCGAATGAGTTTGGATACCCCGTACGTACGTACGAACAGAACGCTATATCCCCTCCCCAACTTTCGTCACGAGGGGATAATAACTAAAATATCCATCCTGATACTAGGGTCCTAGTTTTCATAAATAATCAATATGTAATCAATATGTGTGTGTGTGGGGAGGGGGGGGGGGGTTAGATACAAATATTTTATATCAAATTGTTATTGTTGGGAGATGTACGACAAAACAATTGTCATCAAAGGATCTTCACACATATACAAGAGGTTGGTATGACTGTATTGGAGTCCTGGCAGTCATATATACATGAATGACACCACAGAGGCCAATGGCCTGTGTCATTGTACAAGTCAACTGACAGTCATCTAATGCAGTCAACAAGAAATTCAATCCGACTTGAAGCAGGTCCATGTGACATCAAAGGTCTCGATATCTTTCCCTTGAGACTTTCCATTACTGTCAACAGAAAGTTTGTCCTGGTGAGGTAGAGATTTTGACAGGTTTCCCCCTACCAGGCTCTTTGTTCTTCCTAAATAAAAGCTGTGTCTTACATCATTTTTCACTTGGATTCAGATCAGATGACATTCTGACAATATGTTTTACACCGACAGATTCTGGGATAAAATAAAGCCTTATCTATGCAGAACTGCAGCCCCCGCTACCAAGAGTCGGCCACCATCTTAATGAGCTGTCACCTCACAACAACGCACAGTTGTCGTCCATTCTCCATGCAAACTGTTTTCTCCTAGCAAACCATTTCCTCCTCTTTACAAATGACTGCATGACAAATTGGTGCCTCATTTTCATCAAACACAATTTTTATTTCGTAACTTATTTTTCCATGCAAATTGTTTCCTTCAAACAAAACCATTTCCTCCTCTTACCAAATTATGAAATAACTGCATGACAAAATTGATGCCCCATTTTCATCAAGCACATCTTTAAATCTAAATATTACTACTAAGTGTTTATATTTTGCAAAATTCATGACGTAGCAATATTTTATGGCTAAATATGTCGTCACAACCAACAATTTTTTTTTTTATTTTGAAAAAAATATCAATGATTTCAACTATATGCATAAGATTACCTGCTGAGAATATAGCTATAGTGATCCAAATTTTGTGCAAAATTGATGATGTAGCAATATTTTACGGCTATATAAGTCGTCACAACCAACAATTTTTTTTTGATTTTGGAAAAAATATCAATGATTCCAACTATAAGATTACCTGCGGAGAATATAGCTATAGTGATCCAAATTTTGTTTCAATAACATACTACTACTGACTTCTTGTCAAGACATTGATTCTTTGTTGTAAAAACGTCTGATCCTTGTATTGAAATGGGACTCATTTAAGACCCGAGTTCTTAAATATCAATATGTTATTGGTGAAATGTTGTTTGCATCATTTACGGGTAATATCAGATACAGTAACCATTAAAGAATATTAGGTCAAACATATTTTACTTTTTGCAAATATCAGTCTGTACTTTGGGAAATCCCAGCTCCATGGTCACCTTTGTAAAGTCTGGGACATTTTCAGACCTACCCCTGAGAATATTACAGTCAGGTGAAAATAAACTGTGTAAAGTAATTTGATAGGGCACTACCTGTGAGTTCATAGCCTAGGTGACCCCAGGTTGATGGCAATGATCACATTTTGATCCAGTTGTATATTGCTCACACCAACCTGTCACTTGTTTTAATCTCTGTACAATACAGGTCAGAGCTGCGGTTTGATATATTACACCAACCCCGAAATCTCCTCCCCATGTCCCTAACACTAACAACAGCTACACAATGCCAGTCTTATATCTAATTCTCAATGATTTTTCATCACAGTGTTAAAAATGTCAAAGCACAATAATTTGTTACATGATTTCAAAGGGAGACAAATGTGATAATGATAATGGGACTGTATTTCATTGGACAAAGCAGCGATGTTGCCTCCATTTTAACTTTTAACCTCAGTCGACCCCCTGACCCCCCCATCCCCAAAGGGAACAGATAAGAGGCCACAAAATTAAGGGTGCAGGAATATCTGAAACCCCCTAAATCTTTCACCCCTGAAGACTCTTTTGAACCCTTCCAAATCAAAGTTTGAGATAGTTCATTATTACATTTCAGGGTTAAATGAGACAATGATTTATCTCGGTACATCAGTGCTTGTTTATGCACACTCTACACCAAACACATCACGGCTTGTACAAACTGTTTTGTCTTGTTACAATTACACAACTTAATCTCTTTCAAGTACAATGTGTATGCACCTTGTAAACCTGCTATGCTTGATGGGAGCATTATTTAGCTTTACAAGATGTGTACTTCTAAAAGAAAAATGTACGAAGATATCTATCTTAAAGTCACGGATTCATGTTTTGTAATTGATTTTTTTTTTTTTTCAATTAGATTTTTTTTTACAAATGAGCATAAATCATCTGAACATTGCTGAACCATAATTATGGTAAATATATTTATATAATGTTCCCTTTAATGATTATTAATAATGTGTTCCTCATCAGTAACAATCAAAACTAATGTGTTCTATTGACTTTCATGAATTGCAATGAACTTGTATACAGTGTATCTAAACCTCCATTAATTTTCAGGCATGGCCTTGAACTTGTATACAGTGTATCTAAACCTCCATTGTTTTCCAGGCATGGCCTTGAACTTGTATGCAGTGTATCTAAACCTCCATTGTCTTTCAGGCATGAAGTTGAACTTAATATACAGTATATTTAAACCTCCATAGAGTTTCAGGTATAGCCTTGAACTTGTATGAAGTATATCTCAAACTTGATTGATCTTCAGGAATGGCCTTGAACTTGTATACAGTGTATCTAAACCCTCATTGTTTTTCAGGCATGACCTTGAACTTGTATACAGTGTATCTAAACCCCAGCTGATTTTCAGTAATGGCCGTGAACTTTTTAATAAATTAGATAACTTGTATTTGCCATTGATGGAGAATTTCACAAAACAAATTTTTTTTTGAGAGTACCCGAATACTTGACCTCTAGGTATCTTCTATTGTTAAGTGAGCAAATATATCATGTTCAGACTTTTACCTTTATAAGGAACTGGAGTACGACCTGACACAGTGGTGATGTCACCTCCCCTGTCCTACCAGGTACCTCTCCACACAGTCTCCAGTGATACACTGCTACCCTATCAAACCCAGTGATAAATAGCATTGTGTAATTCTGACACTTTTTCTTCCCTTTGTTGCTAGGGAGCTAAGATAGACAGATATGATCAACTATTTCATTATGTGCCTGGGTGAGATTTTACTGTAACAAAAGCCTTTTTCACACAACAAGATACATTGTAACTTAATTTGTCAGGTAGATCTATCAGACAAGATGATCTCACCCATCAGAAAGGTAACCTAACATTTCCTTGACATAGATAATAGCCTCATATATCAGACTACAGAGGGGGGCTGTGAATGGGACAGGAACAGTGCTGTAGCCCTGTACGTAACCACCTAATTACCGGTATCAGCCCCATAGTCGGTTACGGTATCGGCCCCTTACTGGGAGAACTTCCACCCTCCAAAGTCATCCCTCTCCATAGTTACAGTATCAGTCCCTTACTGGGAGTACTTCCTCCCTCCAAAGTCATCCCTCTCCATAGTTACGGTATCAGTCCCTTACTGGGAGTACTTCCACCCTCCAAAGTCATCCCTCTCCATAGTTACGGTATCAGTCCCTTACTGGGAGGACTTCCACCCTCCAAAGTTATCCCTCTCCATAGTTACGGTATCGGCCCCTTACTGGGAGAACTACCACCCTCCAAAGACATCCCTCTCCATAGTTACAGTATCAGTCCCTTACTGGGAGTACTTCCTCCCTCCAAAGTCATCCCTCTCCATAGTTACGGTATCAGTCCCTTACTGGGAGTACTTCCACCCTCCAAAGTCATCCCTCTCCATAGTTACGGTATCAGTCCCTTACTGGGAGGACTTCCACCCTCCAAAGTTATCCCTCTCCATAGTTACGGTATCGGCCCCTTACTGGGAGAACTACCACCCTCCAAAGACATCCCTCTCCATAGTTACATTATCAGTCCCTTACTGGGAGTACTTCAACCTTCCAAAGTCATCCCTCTCCATAGTTACGGTATCAGCCCCTTACTGGGAGAACTACCACCCTCCAAAGACATCCCTCTCCATAGTTACATTATCAGTCCTTACTGGGAGTACTTCAACCTTCCAAAGTCATCCCTCTCCATGTTTACGGTATCAGCACTTACTGGGAGTACTTCCACCCTCCAAAGACATCCCTCTCCATAGTTACGCTATCAGCCCCTAACTGGGAGTACTTCCTCCCTCCAAAGTCATCCCTCTCCATAGTTACGGTATCAGCACTTACTGGGAGTACTTCCACCCTCCAAAGACATCCCTCTCCATAGTTACGGTATCAGCACTTTCTGGGAGTACTTCCACCCTCCAAAGTCATCCCTCTCCATAGTTACGGTATCAGCACTTACTGGGAGTACTTCCACCCTCCAAAGACATCCCTCTCCATAGTAACAGCATCAGCCCCTTACTGGGAGTACTTCCTCCCTCCAAAGTCATCCCTCTCCATAGTTATGGTATCAGTCCCTTACTGGGAGTATTACAACCCTCCAAATTCATCCCTCTCCATAGTTACGGTATCAGCCCCTTACTGGGAGTACTTCCACCCTCCAAAGTCATCCCTCTCCATAGTTATGGTATCAGTCCCTTACTGGGAGTATTACAACCCTCCAAAATCATCCCTCTCCCTAGTTACAGTATCAGTCCCTTACTGGGAGTACTTCCACCCTCCAAAGTCATCCCTCTCCAGAGTTACGGTATCGGCCCCTTACTGGGAGTACTTCCACCCTCCAAAATCATCCCTCTCCCTAGTTACGGTGTCAGTCCCTTACTGGGAGTAATTCCACCCTCCAAAGTCATCCCTCTCCAGAGTTACGGTATCGGCCCCTTACTGGGAGTACTTCCACCCTCCAAAATCATCCCTCTCCCTAGTTACGGTGTCAGTCCCTTACTGGGAGTATTACAACCCTCCAAATTCATCCCTCTCCATAGTTACGGTATCGGCGCCTTACTGGGAGTACTTCCACCCTCCAAAGTCATCCTTCTCCATAGTTACGGTATCAGCCCCTTACTGGGAGGACTTCCACCCTCCAAAGTTATCCCTCTCCATAGTTACGGTATCAGCCCCTTACTGGGAGTACTTCCACCCTCCAAAGTTATCCTTCTCCATAGTTACGGTATCAGCCCCTTACTTTTAATTGATGTACTATAACTTTCCAGAGACTCATCACTTTCCTTAGTTACTGATTGTCTGTCTTGCAAACTCAAACCCAAAGATTTGGATATACAAACAAATGAAACAGATCACCCCATATATGTCACTTTGTTACAGATGAAATAATTTGGTCCTGGCTGACTCCGATCATTCATTGGGTGCCCTGTACTTGTATCTGGTGCAGTCTCGTCCTGTTAGAGCAGTAGCTATATAGGTTGGTATCACTTGTCTTGTGTTGACATAGCCTGACGCATCACCAACATGATGGAGCATCCTTACGTCAAAGCTTGGACACAATACAGAATCTCTGTGGGAGGACGATATTCATGTAAAGTCCGAGTGTTTTATATATAAATACAATACATATACCTGGACTGGTTATTTATATTGGTGTTGAATAGAAAATATTACTTTTTGGTTCATAAATAAACATTTGTTTCCATTTATTGCCTTCAAAGATGTTCAGAAAATCAATCAGAGTACGTTTTTATTACCAATCTGAGTTAATTCAAGAATAGAACTTAAGAAATGTCCTGCCTTCCAGGATAACTTTCTGTTTGGCCTGTATTCTGGTCACAGTAGGGTGTTCAGTAGAAAGCTTTTTGAACTTTGGCGAAGTAAAATATAAGGCATTTTTTTTGGCATCCTTAACATGTCAGATAGCTAACATACTACAGGAAAACAATTACCAAGATTTCTCTACACCTTCCCAAAGTGCAAATGCCTGAATTGGCCATTTATCAGACACCAGTTGGGATTGTTGAAAGACAGCACAAAGTTTCAGTTATTTTTAGGATTTCAATTTCAAGTTTGTTATTCAACACTTCTATCGACTTGTTTCCTCGTAACATATGTAAAAGCCAATCACAATTTGGATTTGTAGGGAATTGATTTCAAGCTCTCCAGATTCTCCCGACTAAATCACTTCTGTTAAAAGTAAAACCCTCCAGATACCAGAACAACAGATCTAGAAAAAAGTAAGCTTGAGAACAGTAACATTAAGATACAGCTAAAGTAAGCTTGAGAACAGTAACACCTAGATACAGCTAAAGTAAGCTTGAGAACAG
This sequence comes from Mimachlamys varia, assembly GCA_947623455.1. NCBI lineage: Eukaryota > Metazoa > Mollusca > Bivalvia > Pectinida > Pectinidae > Mimachlamys > Mimachlamys varia. The sequence goes on from OX392530.1 coordinate 8,504,147, forward strand.
TAACACCTAGATACAGCTAAAGTAAGCTTGAGAACAGTAACACCTAGATACAGCTAAAGTAAACTTGAGAACAGTAACACCTAGATACAGCTAAAGTAAGCTTGAGAACAGTAACACTTAGATCCAGCTCAAGTAAGCTTGAGAACAGTAACACTTAGATCCAGCTCAAGTAAGCTTGAGCACAGTAACACTTAGATCCAGCTGAAGTAAGCTTGAGAACAGTAACACCTAGATACAGCTCAAGTAAGCTTGAGCACAGTAACACTTAGATCCAGCTGAAGTAAACTTGAGAACAGTAACACCTAGATACAGCTCAAGTAAACTTGAGAACAGTAACACCTAGATACAGCTGAAGTAAACTTGAGAACAGTAACACCTAGATACAGCTAAAGTAAACTTGAGAACAGTTACACCTAGATACAGCTCAAGTAAGCTTGAGAACAGTAACACCTAGATACAGCTCAAGTAAGATTGAGAACAGTAACACCTAGATCAAACTCTATCAAGCTTGAGAACAGTAACACCTAGATAAAGCTAAAGTAAACTTGAGAACAGTAACACCTAGATCAAACTCTATCAAGCTTGAGAACAGTAACACCTAGATAAAGCTAAAGTAAACTTGAGAACAGTAACACCTAGATAAAGCTAAAGTAAGCTTGAGAACAGTAACACCTAGATAAAGCTAAAGTAAACTTGATAACAGTAACACCTAGATCAAACTCTATCAAGCTTGAGAACAGTAACACCTAGATAAAGCTAAAGTAAACTTGAGAACAGTAACACCTAGATAAAGCTAAAGTAAGCTTGAGAACAGTAACACCTAGATAAAGCTAAAGTAAGCTTGATAACAGTAACACCTAGATCAAACTCTATCAAGCTTGAGAACAGTAACACCTAGATAAAGCTAAAGTAAACTTGAGAACAGTAATACCTAGATAAAGCTAAAGTAAGCTTGAGAACAGTAAAACGTTGATCCAGCTAGAGTAAGCTTGAGAACAGTAACACCTTAATCCAGCTAGATTAAGCTTGATAACAGTAACACCTAGAACAAACTCTATCAAGCTTGAGAACAGTAACACCTAGATAAAGCTAAAGTAAGCTTGAGAACAGTAACTAAGCGTGAGAAAAGTGGGGGATGATCATCTTCGAGGTAAAAAAAAATGGGGGTTACCTGCTGGACCAAATTACAGGTTGGTTTTCTCTGGGTACTCCAGTTTCCTTCCTGTCAGGGCCATAGAATAAAATGTGCAGTACAGTATACTGTTAACATACTGATTGTGGCACACTCAAATTTTAGCACATCACCGAGCTTAAAGAGATAAAAGCATTGATGAATTTGCCCATCCACAATACTTGCTATAGAAATTAGCAATGAACGTACAGAAACTGTAAATAGCGCAGCCATGATTTAGCAGAATGCTTTCAGGGCAAAAATCAAATCGCAAAAATATGATTACCACAAAGAATTCCAGCAAAAATTTAGCGATACTACCGGTATAAGCTTTTAGATTTATAAGTAATGACAGCTACATCACTGCAGCTCAAATAACATTATGGTCCAACAGCAGACAGAAAAAGACATAAATAAAACCTATAACAAGCCTATACAGCCCTGCTAGGTCTTAAATGACAACTAAATACACGATCTATTGGACACTTTAATAGCACTTAAAAATCTCTGCCAATTTACTTTCTGCGGACAGAGTGACCACAGACAATGGGATGAGGTCTCTGTCCATTAGCCAGCCATGTTAGCAGGTGATCATGATGCTGGTTTGTTGAGAGCTGGAATCAATAACTTTATCCAATATTCATAAGCCAGTTCATCTCGCATTTCGGTCTTGACCGCGCTACATATTACAGGGACATTTAATCTATGAATCTATTAGTTGTAATATGTCAACCGCTCCTGTTAATCGGCAAGTTTGGCCTCGCCAATCGATCGATACATCAATTTTAGCGTACTCGATTAGAACATTTAGTTTGTGTAAATGAACCACCTACAACTTTACCCAATCAGAGGTTAGATACCAATCAGTAACCGCGTCCAATCCAATTATGTTCCCAGATTCCCCGACACATACACTTCCACAGTATGCTATTTTTCAAAAATGACAGATTTATTCAAAGCAGTAAAAAAATCTATAGCTGATTATCACAGCCAGTATGTAGATTATAGGAGTCGCTCAGGGTATAGATGTATACAGTCGAGGCCCCCAATCATGGTGAAGGCCTCTAATCTTTTACACCACCACATGTAACCATATTTTCATGCTTACTGATGAGTAAACATGCGACAGGAGAGTGATGGATAAGTGGTTTACATGTGTGACATAGCAGCCAATACTTATGGCTTTCTTCGAAAATTTCTCTAACCCATGCACATTTGTGTGGGGGAATTACTAAGCATGCAGGCATGTTCAATATGAGTGTTGTATATACTATAACTGTAACAGACCTGTGTTCAGAGAAAGAACCATGCATTACTGTTCATATATTTACACATGCAAAAGATCTTTCTAAAGATAATAAACAATTTTAAAACATCTGAAAAAGTTCAAGGAAATGTGTCTCCCAAAATGAAATCCAAAGACTGCCATGTTATACATGTATGCCTAGTCAGCAATAACATTAGCCAGCATGCTGAAATTTATTGTACGTATCAAACATCTAAGTCCTCTACGTATACCCACAAAACTGTAAATAAAACTTCAAAAATGTTAAGCTTTGAAGATAAGCTTTTCTGATTCTGCAACTATAGGACATATTATAAAGCATAACTAGATGATGTCACTGACTGTCTATATATGCATGTTGTCATGAAAAAGGGTGTACGGTTTGTACGACATTTCAGTTCTTGTGTTAAAAGTCAATTATAGATATTCATCACCATGTAATATTGCGAAACCACGAAAATCAATCCAGGAGGCGACAGATAATAAGCAGAAATTGGAATAATGTCTTCCAGGTCAAAATATACAGATACGGGAAATCAATCGTACCCTAACAATAGTAAACTAAACTGCATGTCCATCAAACCTTGCTGATTTATAATCGTCGCTCTACCACAAAACAAGTTACTGATATGTATAGATTTCTAGGAACATGGATTTCTAGGAACAAGTGGGCGGGTGTATGACATGTGGTGAGATCACACCTGAATATTGCATTGTATGATATTGCATTAATGGGACATGATACCGATGCTGATTACAATTTGAGTTTGAGCTATCAGGCAGTGTTGGGTACGTAAGATGACCTCCAGCTAGGGTGTCGTCCTTCTCATTATACTCACGGTCACACTACTGATCGACTCACTGGGAGAAAATTGATTTTTAACAACTGTTTTTCCACAGCTATTAATCAGAAGAATGGATGTTTGAAAATTTCAAACATCCATTCTTCTGATTAATAGCTGTGGAAAATATCAAATATAAGTATATGTATTATTATAAGACTCTTTCATGACCAGGGGTGTAATATAGGGAAATTCCACCCAAGGGGTTTCAAATTCAAAATATCCCTATCTTACACCCCTGGTCATGAAAGAGTTCTTTTCTCTAATTTCAAATACAAGAATAAGCTCGAAAACCATGAAAATACCATTTAACTGGCTACCATTTAGAAAATATATCAATTTTTTCCTTGAGCTATTTCACGAAAACAAATGATACAGCAAGATTAAGCATCCCCTATATTTGCAAACACAGTATATGCAGAAAAATCAAACTCAGCTTTCTAAGATACACAGTTAAAATATCGCGAAAGGTTTTGGCATCAGATTTTACTGTATTGGTAATGTCACGTCATTGTTACGCCATTGTGAAATCACGCCGTGGCTGTATTGCATGGGTAGATATGTAATACAACCACAGCTATCATAGGTGTATTGCCCTAGACTGGCCAGTTTTACACACCTTGAAGAGTGATAGAAAATGTGATATTAATACAAGAAACATCACTTCATAGAAAGCTCAACTAGTCCATTCTCGACTTGATAACTTTCTGGTAACAAGTAACTGAACCATTGTCTACACTGTTTTTATAAGTAATCAAAGTTATTGTTTTATAATTGTAAATGATTGAAATTGACAAAAAAAACATAGATGAGAAAATAAAAAATGCATAACAACTATAATTGTGTTGCATTTCATTGCTTTACATGTGTAAAATAACAAACATGCACTTCATCATTTTGAAGTGCTTTGTTGTTTATTTCTGTAGCATTTTATTTTGAACACATTAACTTGGAAACCTAATTAAGGAACTACCATTTTGTATAAATATTAGCGTACAATTCATAAGGTTATCATTTCTGACCAGGAAAAAAAGTGTCATTTGGAGAAAGCTCCCCGTCCAGGAGAGATCGAACTCCTCCACCGTATATTCAGAGGAATCAGCAATGCCTGGCAGACAAGGCCACTACTATTTACCACTATATATATTTGTCAAGTCCCTACACAGACATCATCATTACGCAGGTCATTATTTTACAATGCCGCCACTAAGGATCGAACCTGGATAGGAAACAGCCAGTATTTCACCAGGGTGACATATACAGTTGTACAATAAATGATGACAATAACGTTCATTACTTATACTCATGGACCAGCAGTTTTTACTTAAATCCCTCACACTAAACTTTCTCAAACATCAATATATCTATACTCGACAATGGTAGAACACGCCTACACAAAACAATCGAGGATCAAAACAAAACAAACAGTATCGTAAACTTTAATTTGCAGTGTCATCTGGAGTTTGTCGGTTGACAGAATGATCAGAACTAGCTATCCCATGAAAACATCTCTTGATCAGTGATCCTATATGTTCTATAAACAATAAAACTCAAGTACTTAAATATTTTATTTTTTTATTGTTTAACAAGCACTTATATAAGAATTTCTGTCCAGTTCTCGCTGATAATCCTGCCAAAACACCGATATTGGTTTTTTTTTTATACAGTTTTTCACTTGCAAAAGCTGGTTGACTGTAAAATGCTTATCACAATTATAAACAACAAAATGAAAGCGATCATTACATTATACCCTACCATAATTAGCTGATTTATGAGAAACCTTAATCAATATTAAAATAATCACATTTAATGAATTTGTAAATTAATTAATCAATTCATTTCCTGAAGTTAAGGTGTTTAAACATTGTATTTCTATACATATATTGTTATACCGAACCCCGCGCCAATGTCAGTTCAAAGCAACCGTTCTTAACTTCCCCATCCTGAAGACATATTTAAACTCATCCAATTCAAAGATTGGAATATTTCATTATGAAATTCCAGGGGTGAAAGATTTAAACAAAGTACTAAGCTCAGAAGACCCCATCGATCTCTCTGCAGACTGACGGAGTGAAGTGTAAATTTTGATATGTTTTCAAAATTTTGCACCTTTCACTCCCAAACTTCAACAACACCTGGTTCTGACCTGCACGACTTGTTTTTCTCCAGCGCTGATCAATGATGGGATATTTACAGCGATAAAATTTGAACTTTAATCTTAATTCTCCGAGACACAAATTGTCTCGACTCAATTAATTCTCCTTGAGTACCAGTATTCTACCTGATGAAGTGTGTTTCATCAGCTCGGCAAAAGTGCATCATTATTAGGTCTCCGTGGGTATCTTGTGAAATATTCACGACAAGACATAGGGTTCAGACAGGAATAGGCGATTCTCAAATAGTTTGACAGCGATCGTGGCAGATATGGACCTTACTTCATTTTCCCAGTCATCTGCCGAGATATCTAAAGTGAAAATGTCGATCTTTTAAAATATTTATCGCATTGTAATGATAGGTAAAGTGAATGTAATGAATGCATGTATTAAAAGGAAGATCTCTACAAATAGAATTTAATCAGCCCTGGATCCGATACAAGACTCTCTACACAAAATTTGTCCCGAGATTTTATTTTTAGCATAAATTTTACCTTTAGAAAATTTCCTTTGCATACTTTCTATCAGGAAAGAATTTTTCTGCCGCCTTCTGTAACTCATAAACACTTAAACCTCTGTTACACTGGTAAATATGGCCAAAGGGGAATAACTCTTACTCAAATATAAAATCAAGTAAGTTATGCAATAAGCAGTAACAGATGGTAGATGTTGAGTTTTATATTTAATCACGTTAAAATTTTCTTTGATTTGACGAATAAAATAAGTTGGACCAATTTCAAAATGTTAAGATACCCTAGGCCTGGGTATTATACATACAGTTCATGTTCACACATAATCACATACACATGTGTTAATGTACAAACCCTATGTTAAAGTACATGGATACCCCAATTTTGACAAAGATTCAAATCATTTGCAATATTTTGGCAAATCATAAAATACATATATATACATATTCTTAGAGAGAATCAGGCATTTATCAAATAAAATGTATCATGTTTATGCCGCTCAATCGTTTGTATACAGCTGCAAAAATATTCAATTTCTGCATTACTGAAAAATGTTACGAGATTACATCAATAAACACGCCCACTTTTCAACAGTTGCAGAAAGTTGTTTATATAATGGTGTCTGAGAATAGCCATGAGATGTATATACAATGTCTAACCCTGTACCAATCTACACCGTGTATCTGTGGCCTCCGTAACTTTAAATACAGTTTTCTCCGAGTCAGTCTATCAGACTGTTTATACAAGCAGAAGATTGCTATCTGAGATAGGAAATGAACACTTTACAGATTCAAGTTTTAAATTGTTTTTTATGAGACTGCAGTCTATGTGAAGTAATGTGAACTTTAACCCTTTCCTCTGCCCTTTGTTCTACTTCAGGACTAAAGCCTTGAGAATTACATCCTTAAAACAGTCAACACTGTGACAGAAACACCCACAGAAATTTCAGTCATTTTAGAAATGTCTCCGTCTTGAAAGTAATTCCATACCATTTCAACTCCTTGTTTATAGGTCTAATGTCTGGAATAATACTGTGCAACAAGCTCCCATGTGAATATGATCATTCTACGGCTGAGCACCAAATCCAATTTTTTATAATGATTGACGCTCGTTAAATTCTCTTTTTTTCAGTCAGTGTTAAATTGTGGTTTCCTTTTTTTTTTATCCAAGTTCTATTTTTCATCCAATCTTGAAAAAAATATTTCAAAGATAAATAATCTTTGCCTCTTAAGATCAAACAGATTATTTTCTTTATCATATTAGAGTAATTTTCAATTTTCAAACTTATGTCAACCATGCATACCCTTTACTCAAATGAGTTCTTTAACTCTGCTATCAAATGTAATGAAACATAGCAGTTTATATGTTATCATTTATATGTTATTTGTGACCTTTAAAAAGCTGTCCTGTTTTCCTTCCCTGCAGTCTAATATAACACATAGTATCTCCAGCTCTTCAAGAATCAGGACTTAAGCACATACACTGTTCATTCATATCATTGAACACGAAAAATCAAAATTTCTAATATGTTAATTTCTATTAGAATTGAAAAAGGCCATATAAGATGTCAATTTATTTTGCATGACATCATCAGAAATATATGACCACATCTGTGTTGTAAAATTAGAAATTTTCTAAAATGTTCATGGTTTCCCAGCAAACTACCATTTCATGGGTTAACATACATGTAAATTCAAGGATAGGGAGTATTAATTCTCACAAATAGAAAATAACTTTATATCCAACTTAATTACATAATCACTTTAGAGATCTATATCATTATGAAATCATTGAAGAATATTACCCATGAATATATATATATCAAACTTTAAACCCCACAAAAATTTTGTGTTTTTTTTTACAGTAAATCTTGAAATAAATGATAAGACATACATCGTTCAGAAAAAAAAATTGGATAACTTAGGACAGTATTGGTAAATCCTTGTATCCTCTCTTGATCTGTAAAACCATGAATGAAGTACCATTATATGTACGTACCACACAATAATCATATACCCAGATATCACTGCCATATTTACCAAGAATTCAACACTAGATCCCTTCATTAACTTCTGATGGCCAAAAACATTTAGGTCGTAATCTATTCATTACATCCTGTTCCCCAGTTCATTAATGACAAAGTGCCACTTCTCACGATTTCCCTCCACCATAATCTGATGAACATCATTTAAAGTCCGTTTTAAAAACTCAACATATGGAACGCATTTTCAGTAATATAGCAGACTAAAAGTAGTATGTATACTACCAATCAAAATGGACAATTCTTGTAAATATTGCACCATAAAATACCAAAGTAAAAGACAAGAATTTATAATTGGTACCATACAATCAAATAAAACAAACTAATTCATAGAATTAATATCCCCCGCTTTTCCCCCTTTTGTAAGGGAGTTATAATATAATCATATTGTAGGTAAAAATCTTTTGTAATTTTCATGCTATTGACGCAAGACTGGATAATATTTGTTGCCGTGATTGTAAGGAAATGTTAATCAAGGGGCCACAACTCCTCCAAATAAATTCTGCAAAAAGTGGTGATCAAACTTTGCCAAGCCCTTTAGGTAGTTAACCTTAATACCAAGTATCAAGAAAATCAGATAATATTTGTTGCAGTTATTACATGGAAATGAAGTATGACAGACAGACAAACCCAAATTAAAAACCCCCGTTTCGGTGAAAGCGGGGGATAAAAAAAAAAACAGTAACATGTTACCTTTAGATTAAGCATACAATCAACAGCTCAGTTTTCTGGTGTAAAGTGTTGAATTTTATCTAATATAAAAACAGTAATGTAATACCATATATTTACATGTGATCTATAAGGGTTCATTATTAAATTACTTATGCTTTAGAATTCCTAATTTTAATATACAGATACTTTTACTATATTGTGATACTGTTATCTTAAATTATGTCATGCTTGTATATATAATATATTTGTTGTAGGGCCATATTTAAACTAGACTTTTGTCTATGAATATGTAACCTTGGTAAAATTAAAAGATATTATCAGATATCATTATTATTAGCATAAATGATAAAAAGGTTTAAAATGGACACACCCATCTCAGAGGGAGGAATAAAAATCACCTCATACTGAATTGACAGCAATTACCTTCACACAAGATAAAAGTCAAAGGACCATGTACTATTATATAGACATGTATTTCAGTGAAAGTAGAAATAAACAACTCAAACTAAATATGGTTCTTTGAAAGCAAAAACAGACCTTACCAAATCAACTTAGAGAACTATTTAACAAGTATTCTATATCATTTTACTTATTTCATAATTGTTTATTTTTCATATTCAGATTTGGAAAAAGCAAATATATGTGAAAATGTTGTTAATTGTTTGAAATTAAAGAAAAAAAATTACTTCCCAATATATTTGTCATTTAAAAAAGTATAAATAAAAAAAAAGCCTCAGGTGTACATAAACTTAGATCATTCAAAATGACAGAGTCATGCAACCAAAACAAATGATTCTTTTTCTGGATTCAGGACTTGAATTAAAACAGCATTAATTGCTGGTATAAACAGACCCGATAGTAGGCACACTGAATTTTTTTCTTTATCTGATGAAAATAAAATCATCACATGACATGAACAATAGAAAGGCCAACAACTAAGATGTCCTGCGGTAAGGACACGAAACCTAGGCTGGTCGCATCATGTTCATTAATTGTAGCTCCGGCTGAAGTATCATTACTCATATAAAAAGTCAGCTCTGACCTCATACACTTGAAACATATATATGTATCTGGCTACTGGCGTTGGACAACTGTCCCTAATGGGGAATCCTTGTCTGCGAGGCGTGTAACTAAAGTATAACAGATGTTGTGATGGAAAAACAACAGCAAAACCTTTCACTTGTAAAGATATGATCAAAGGTCAAGTTACAACTGATTAATAAATTATAATAATTTCGGTCAACTGATGCATCTTACAAACTGCCAAATTTAAAGCCAAGATGCCAAAACATATTATAACAATAAAGCTTAATGAAAAAGTTTCAGTAAATGTATATGTCATGTTTTTATTTTTTTTTTTATTTTTTAATCTTTCATTATGATAATCAAAAAATATATGTATGATATTAATCAAACCTCCCTATATCAGACTTAAACTCTTGAATTCATTCACCCTTGAATAGACATTTGAACCCTTCCAATTCAAAGGTTGGAAAAGTTCATTGTGAAATTTCAGGGGTACCCCCCCCCCCCCCCTGATAAATGAGCTATTTATTACTGTACTTCTATCAATTCAAAATCAAAATTGAGATATCAGAGATGATGATGCTGAGTAATGATAACGGGGATCATTCTCCAGGTGTGGGATTAAGAAAACAACACACCTGTTGCTACGCACCTGTATAATACAAAGTGACTTAAATGAGGGACCCCTCCTTCTCCCCCGCTACTAGAAAATAAATTAGGGATATGCAGTTGTGTCCTCTTTCAGAGACACAAATGCAACCAAAATACATTTATAAATCTGCTACACCCAATACAACACTTAGGGTCCTTATCTCTCTACTTCTGTTAACCTTTTATTTCTTAGATCCTCCTGGCAAAAACTGAACTGAATTCTTCATTACTGACTAAATATAGACAGGATCAAACTTCAAGTCTAATTTCACGTATTAACAGCAGATAATGGTCTTCTAAACTTCCCAAAACGGTTCTTATACTCATGATTTTTTCGTTTTTTTCTTCTCAGAATCGGAGTTCTAAAACTGCCTTGAATAAACCCCTGTGGAGGTTAGTCTCCTTTACTTTTCTTATGTGATAGATTTTCCTTGATTTTGGGTTCAAACCGAATCTGTAGACGAAGGTGGAGAGATTTACGAGGGCAGGTTAAATGGAGAAGTGAAAAAAATATCTGCTGGAGTCTTCAGTTTGTTAAAAGAATAAAACCTATTTTTATCCATTAGTTTATGTTTCATGTTTTTTCAAGCACCATTTTTCTCTCTATATAATGTATGTAATTTTATTTGGTTAATATCATATATTTTGAGGTGAATTCCTCTTAATATCATGTTTTTTTTTAACCAATCACATAAAATATTCAGAAAATGATGTCATTTCCATTGTTTTCAGATAAAATTTGTACAAAATGTTGCATAGAAAATAAAGATAACCCCAAAAATGATTTTTAATTGAAATAATGTTATCTATATATTAAAACATCTTCATATGTATATTGAATATCTTATTTTTAGTTATGGAGATTGCAAATGCACTAGATTTAGAGGAAAAAACATGTTTCTCTTAATGTCACATTCCTGTTAATATCATGTTTTTGTCTGACAAATGCAACATGATATAAAGAGGAGTGCACTGTATATGTACAAAAAGTATGTTGTAGCTTGCAAAAAAGGGGAAGAATAAGGAGTTTGAGATGGACTTCGGAATGGTGTTGAATGTTTTGGGGAGTGGGGGTTGGGGGGTTGGAAGAACGGATTATGTTTGACAATTTTTGTCTTGAAAGATCTACCAGGGGTACAAGAAAAATCCCAGGTGTCCAGGTATCATGTGTCTGGCCAATTGACTGCCCAGTGGTCAACATTCGTGTACCTAATAATCCCCTTCATCATCTTCTGTCAACGCTCACCTCATCAAGTAATACAAGACTGGGAATCCTGTTAACAAGGTATCAGTTTTGTTACCTTCAATACTTCAATCAGACACTGGACATGCAGTGTTTGTGTATACTGACTTGGCAAGTTGGCATTTGTAGGTTGTCTGTGGTGTTTCATACTAGAATTCAATAGCTGGCACCTGACAATGATAGACGACACCACCACATATCCGTCAGGATCGACGCACGGCCAATACGTCTCTCACTTATATCGCCTACACCTGATCATGGTACACTTCAGGAAAACTACACAGATCTGCAGCTTTTAAAACAAGATTATGTCTAAAAACAGCAAGTTTATGTAGATTTTTGTTGCTTTTATATAATTCAGAATTGATCAGGTAAGTGTTTGGATTGTGAGATGACTGATGGTCAAGGTCATTAAACACTTGTACACCATCAATTATGTATTGTGCAGCTTCTTTACAGGAGTAATACATCATAGTGGGACTACAAACGTAACGCTGTGGTTAATTTGGGAAAATTTTCAATAACCAACAATCTTTACAACTACAAAATAACATGTCAACTCCAACTATACAATAACATGTCAACTCCAACTATACAATAACATGTCAACTCCAACTACACAATAACATGTCAACTCCAACTATACAACAACACATCAACTCCAACTATACAATAACATGTCAACTCCAACTATACAACAACACATCAACTCCAACTACACAATAACATGTCAACTCTAACTACACAATAACATGTCAACTCTAACTACACAATAACATGTCAACTCCAACTACACAATAACACATCAACTCCAACTACACAATAACATGTCAACTCCAACTACACAATAACACATTAACTCCAACTACACAATAACATGTCAACTACAACTACACAATAACATGTCAACTCCAACTATACAATAACATGTCAACTCCAACTATACAATAACATGTCAACTCCAACTATACAATAACATGTCAACTCCAACTACACAATAACATGTCAACTCCAACTACACAATAACACATCAACTCCAACTACACAATAACATGTCAACTCCAACTATACAATAGCATGTCAACTCCAATTACTCAATAACATGTCAACTCCAACTACACATAACATGTCAACTCCAACTACACAATAACATGTCAACTCCAACTATACACTACCACGTCAACTCCAACTACACAATAACACATCAACTCCAACTACACAATAACATGTCAACTCCAACTACACAATAACATGTCAACTCAACCTACACAATAACATGTCAACTCCACCTACACAATAACACATCAACTCCAACCATACAATAACATGTCAACTCCAACTACACAATAACATGTCAACTCTACCTACACAATAACACATCAACTCCAACTACACAATAATATGTCAACTCCAACTATACAATAACATGTCAACTCCAACTATACAATAACATGTCAACTCCAACTACACAATAACATGTCAACTCTAACTACACAATAACATGTCAACTCCAACTACACAATAACATGTCAACTCCAACTACACATAACATGTCAACTCCAACTACACAATAACATGTCAACTCCAACTATACACTATCACGTCAACTCCAACTACACAATAACACATCAACTCCAACTACACAATAACATGTCAACTCCAACTACACAATAACATGTCAACTCCAACTACACAATAACATGTCAACTCCAACTATATAATAACATGTCAACTCCAACTATACAATAACATGTCAACTCCAACTATACAATAACATGTCAACTCCAACTATACAATAACACATCAACTCCAACTACACAATAACATGTCAACTCCAACTACACAATAACATGTCAACTCCAACTACACATAACATGTCAACTCCAACTACACAATAACATGTCAACTCCAACTATACACTATCACGTCAACTCCAACTACACAATAACACATCAACTCCAACTACACAATAACATGTCAACTCCAACTACACAATAACATGTCAACTCAACCTACACAATAACATGTCAACTCCAACTACACAATAACATGTCAACTCCAACTATACAATAACATGTCAACTCAACCTACACAATAACATGTCAACTCCAACTACACAATAACATGTCAACTCCAACTATACAATAACACATCAACTCCAACTATACAATAACATGTCCAAACCAATTACACAATAACACATCAACTCCAATTACACAATAAAATGTCAACTCCAACTACACAATAACATGTCAACTCCAACTACACAATAACACATCAACTCCAATTACACAATAACATGTCAACTCCAATTACACAATAACACATCAACTCCAACTACACAATAACATGTCAACTCCAACTACACAATAACATGTCAACTCCAACAATACACTATCACATCAACTCCAACTACACAATAACACATCAACTCCAACTACACAATAACATGTCAACTCCAACTACACAATAACATGTCAACTCAACCTACACAATAACATGTCAACTCCACCTACACAATAACACATCAACTCCAACTATACAATAACATGTCAACTCCAACTACACAATAACATGTCAACTCCACCTACACAATAACACATCAACTCCAACTACACAATAATATGTCAACTCCAACTATACAATAACATGTCAACTCCAACTATACAATAACATGTCAACTCCAACTATACAATAACATGTCAACTCCAAATATACATAACATGTCAACTCCAACTACACAATAACGTGTCAACTCCAACTACACAATAACACACCAACTCCAACTACACAATAACATGTCAACTCCAACTATACAATAACATGTCAACTCCACCTACACAATAACATGTCAACTCCAACTACACAATAACATATCAACTCCAACTATACAATAACATGTCCAAACCAACTACACAATAACACATCAACTCCAACTACACAATAACATGTCAACTCCAACTATACAATAACACATCAACTCCAACTATACAATAACATGTCCAAACCAACTACACAATAACACATCAACTCCAATTACACAATAAAATGTCAACTCCAACTACACAATAACATGTCAACTCCAACTACACAATAACACATCAACTCCAATTACACAATAACATGTCAACTCCAATTACACAATAACACATCAACTCCAACTACACAATAACATGTCAACTCCAACTACACAACAACACATCAACTACAACTACAAAATAACATGTCAACTCCAACTACACAATAACATGTCAACTCCAACTACACAATAACATGTCAACTCCAACTATACACTATCACGTCAACTCCAACTACACAATAGCATGTCAACTCCAACTATACATGTACAATAACATGTCAACTCCAACTATACATAACATGTCAACTCCAACTATACATAACATGTCAACTTCAACTATACATAACATGTCAACTCCAACTACACAATAACGTATCAACTCCAACGATACAATAACATGTCAACTCCAACTATACAATAACATGTCAACTCCAACTACACAATAACATGTCAACTCCAACTACACAATAACATGTCAACTAGTACTCCAACTACACAAAAACATCTCAACTCCAACTACATACCGGTATTAACATCTCAACTCCAACAAACAACATGTACACTTTAGCTACAGAACCATTACTGTAATGGCCGATCTGGTAGATTATTCTGTGTTGAATAAAAGTGCATGTAGGTGTAATACCATTATCTTGGGGGGAAATCAATGATAATCACTTTATCTTGCAGTGGAGTAATAAAACCTTGTGTTTTAATCTCATAAGGCTCTGTAAGATAAACCTGGCTTTAACATCAGTGGCAGAATACAGACCAAGTCGATCGCCATGGAAACAGGATACATCTCAACTTTATATGACCCGATCTTAGGAATAACCAAACTGACATCTCGAAACAATCAAACAAAATATTTACAAGAAGCATACTCCGATCACTGCAAACCACAAACAAAGTCTGTCGAATTTGACACGAAAAATGTTCATGGGAAATTACTTTTATGAGGCCCATGTTGTAATGGACCATTTCAATGTATGTACAATAATGTACTTTACTAATATACAAGTCAATCAATTTAACAACTTCTCAAACCAAGACAAAGGTTTGAAAGCCTTTACAGCTTTGTTCTATCTTTTTTTTAATTTATATATATTTTTTTTAAATGGACAACTATTCCATGTCTGGTCATGTAATTTCTACTGAAGACCAGAAGTGCATTTCCATGTTTTGCTGAATTTGAAAGGGAGTATATTGCTGGTTGGAATCAACTACTTAATCAAAGGCAAAGAAGACAGGATCATCTGTATGTTCAGATCATCCACAATGTAGATATCTAATGGTAGAGTAAGCTTTGTTAATTCTACATAAAATTGCTACAGCTGGTGAATCTTAGAGACAGGTACCCAGCAGTGTAAACCTTCTACACCAACAAAACCTCACCACTTTACACACTAAAACCCAGCAGTGTAAACCTGCTACATCAACAAAACCTCACCACTTTACACACTAAAACCCAGCAGTGTAAACCTGCTACACCAGCAACACCTCACCACTTTACACACTAAAACCCAGCAGTGTAAACCTGCTACACCAACAAAACCTCACCACTTTACACACTAAAACCCAGCAGTGTAAACCTGCTACACCAACAAAACCTCACCACTTTACACACTAAAACCCAGCAGTGTAAACCTGCTACACCAACAAAACCTCACCACTTTACACACTAAAACCCAGCAGTAAAAACCTGCTACACCAACAGAACACACCACTTTACACACTAACACCCAACAGTGTAAACCTGCTACACCAACAAAACCTCACCACTTTACACACTAAAACCCAGCAGTGTAAACCTGCTACACCAACAAAACCTTACCACTTTACACACTAAAACCCAGCAGTGTAAACCTGCGCCACACCAACAAAACCTTACCACTTTACACACTAAAACCCAGCAATGTAAACCTGCTACACCAACAAAACCTCACCATTTAACACACTAAAACCCAGCAGTGTAAACCTGCTACACCAACAAAACCTCACCACCTTACACACTAAAACCCAGCAGTGTAAACTTGCTACACCAACAAAACCTCACCACTTTACACACTTAAACTCAGCAGTGTAAACCTGCTACACCAACAAAACCTCACCACTTTACACACTAAAACCCAGCAGTGTAAACCTGCTACACCAACAAAACCTCACCACTTTACACACTAAAATCCAGCAGTGTGAACCTGCTACACCAACAAAACCTCACCACTTTACACACTAAACCCCAGCAGTGTAAACCTGCTACACCAACAAAACCTCACCACTTTACACACTAAAACCCAGCAATGTAAACCTGCTACACCAACAAAACCTCACCACTTTACACACTAAAACCCAGAAGTAAAAACCTGCTACACCAACAAACCTCACCACTGAAATTGATGTAATGATACCAGTTTGTGTTTCCAAACTCCACAAAACATGCCTTGAATGTGCTTCATCTTTTGGGCTAATAGAGAGTTTCGGCTGCTGCCTGTTGTCATTCAGACACCCTCTTATCTGATGTGTATACAGTATGTAGCATTGTAATATAATGTCTTCTTACTAGACAGCACGGTGTGGAACTTCAAACCAATACTGGATTCGTAATGAACAGTTTATTTTTGTTGTTATTACAATATATATATATATACAAACATCCAATCTTACTTTTTCGATTTCATTTTTTTATTATTATTACCTCACACCTACATAATTAAAAGCTATCTAGTAATATAATCCTGTCTACAGAACTCCAGGGTTATAATCACTCTTCACACCCCTGGA
The DNA here is from genome assembly GCA_947623455.1 of Mimachlamys varia. Lineage (NCBI taxonomy): Eukaryota > Metazoa > Mollusca > Bivalvia > Pectinida > Pectinidae > Mimachlamys > Mimachlamys varia. Next base: position 8,521,558 of record OX392530.1, read on the forward strand.
TTATGTCATAGCAAAAACTGAAGCAATGCTACAAGTTGTCTGAAAAAACCTGACCAATCACCAGGCTCATACATACCAACCCTTTGAAGAAGACAAAACTTCTTACTTCGAAGCCAGTTAATTTCACCGCTATGCAACCACAAGATTCTTTTCTTGTACTTCAAAGGATCAAACTACATGAAGTTGAGTTGCCCTGTCCATAAGGTGGTGCATTTGATTTCATATATTGAAAGGGTGACAACCAAGACTGAAAGGGAAGTTAACCTTGGAGTATAGAGGATACGGTCATCTTATCGAACTTATTGATGGAAAAAACAAAGTACTGCATGTATACACAAAGATAAGAAAACAAAATCTGCGTGACAAGAAACAGTATATTGAATAAGTTTGTAAACAGCTTATATTACAGACCCAACCATTCCTTGAACCAGAGTAATATGAATCACATTGTTGATGCTTTCGCACAATTCGTCCGAAGTAAATTATTTCCAGTGTAATTTGTACTAACGACATGAAGCGAGCACCTTTACTGACAGATGGGACACTGGAAGACAAATAAAATATCTTTCTCAGAATCACTAGGTCTTCATGATCAATGGATGCACCAAAGTGAGTTTTATACATTTTATATAAATATTGTTTTCACACGCATTCAAGATTGAGGTGAGATTTTTGTTATCATAATGATCGTTTTGCATCATTTGCCATGAATAACGTGGAGTTTCACTGGTGACTTATTTAGTCCCAAAGTGTACAATTCCACACTCTTAATTTCTACTTCAAGACAGACACACATACATACTATAGATTTATATCAGTAAAGTGTATTTTAGAAGTTCTCCAATACTATCTACCTAATTGATCTTCACAACATGGTGTATATCTGATCACAGACTGCAGACAGACAGCTGACAGACAGTTGTAACTTACACACCATAACTTTCACACCTAAACTTTTACACCTGCTTAAAACTACAGAGGCAGTTATGTATGAAGTTTCTGCAGCAAGTTTATAAAATAAGTTAAATATCTGTGTAACACGGACTGTCCATTTCTATGTTGTGACATTACATAATAACATCACTATGTATGTGGTCTAGAAATTGCTGTTTTCTTACATACTGTGTATATTACTAGTGTGATCTAGATCACATCTGACCTTAATGACAGTATCAAATTAAAGTTCCCAAAAAAAGGGCTATGATAGAAACATCATGATACTGTACTTGAATTTTTGAAATATGGATGATGAAATATGCTAGTCTAAAACTAGCTTCATAATTGTCTTAATCATCTGATTCTTTTATAATGGCCAATCAATATCTTCAACCAATCAAATGAATTTCTGAAGTACAAAGACAGAGGATGCCAGTCTTTAGTTTAAATAATAAACCCCTAGAGACTCATTTGAATTGTTCAATTTCAAATGCTGAGATTGTTCAAAATGAAATTTCAGGGGTGAATGAGCGAAATTAATTTCAAGAAATGTTGGTCACTTTGATAAAAACAAGATAAGGGAAGTTATTTCCATTAACTGTATTAATAATCTGTTTTTAATCAAGTTAAGGCTATGGTATAGCCAGTAAATTTAATTTGCAAAATTTGACTTTCCAGTACTGGCTGTGTGTTGTGGTGAGACGTCTGGTTTTTATTCTATCACACTGATTAGGTTGGACTTTATCTATGGCGTGCCACCTGTATCTCACTTCTCACCTCTTATCTCCCTTTTGTAATCTCGTCTATCCACCATTTTACACCTGGCATTGCTACAAGTATGTTTATAACTCTATGTGACTTTAACAACATAAATAAAGAAAAATTACTCCTGAACAAGCGCCAGAAAATATCTGTAAGAAATATAGGTTAAAAATGATGAGAGAAGTCTGAGTTTGGTAAAGTTTTGAGAGTGTCTAGATGTGTACAACAGACTATAGCATTAACTTCTGTACCAAGTTTCTGAATTCTAGATTTCATGGCATTAAATTAAAGATGGCAGCATATTAAACGTGCACATATCATAGATGTTAACCTCTGAAACCTCCAATGAGGGAGATCTCCCTAACATTCCACATTTCCAATGAGGGAGAAAGTGTGTGAAATATGTCTAAAACAACATTACTCAATTTGTTTTCCCCTTCTTATAATTATGTATCAAAACAACTTCAAAAAGTATTCATTTGATCCAGACACACCTGTTATGGTCATTATACACACCCTACATTAACTAGGATATCATCTGACAAAAGGATGTAGATTCTGGGTCTAGGTGAGATTGGACTTAAATTCTTGTAAATGAGGGAGATGTCGAGGGAGATTGGTGAATTATGGTCAAAATGAGGGAGGGTTAACGGGTATGTCATATTCAGAAGAAACCATCTTAATATATAATTTCTATATAATTCCATATTTTCAAACTGACACCTATTTTTGGCAAAACTAGAACTGTAAGCCGATGATTTTTCACACCTCTCCCCCCCCTGCCACCCATACAAAACAAATACTATTGCAATGACATCACCTCAATGTGGAATCCAGTTTTCTGTGTTCCCCACCCATTATAGCAGTGAGTCTTTAGTTTTAATCTGTCTACACATAAGTCCACTGTACGAAACACTCAAGTGTATAGCTACAAGTATCTAGATTTAATCAAAGTACACATGAGAATGCCGGATCGCTACCAACAGTCAGGAAAAGCAAGAGAAATGTTCTATCTCCAAGAAAAACAATGTAGTTTAAGGAATAACATGCAACTTTTACGATCCATACTGTACTTTCCAAAAAAAAAAATCAATAAAAATTTACCAGAAATTAAAGAGATATATATTTTTTATAAGACTGGTAATCATAAATGATGAATTTATAAATTCCAATGACATCTTAACTGCAAAATTTTGAAATATACGAAGGTGTACTTGTAGATAAATCAATAAAGACCCTACGGAGATCAGAACACAAAGTATAGCACCTTGGTATCACTGTCTGATAAGCCTCGCCTTGCACTAGAACCCTGAGCACATTGGTGCAGAAACTCTGTTTTATCAACATCAACTAAAACATGACGTGACCACACCACTATATCAAAGCTGGTGTATATGCATGCAGTTATCTCTACTGTTTATTTCTGAAATAAATCTACACTTGAATCCGAATATAATTTTTATACAGTTTCACCGTACCACATACATACACTGTATATTACGCATTCCTTGGCTACCTCTGTTGCAAGACTTATCTGATACATTGTAGAAGTTAGCCTGATGTCATTGTGCCATTGATTTTGCGTATGACCTATGTCATTTCCCTGAAGAATCGTACTTGTATCTCCAAATCCGTCTGCCCGAGAAGTAAAGACGTGATTATAAAACGGTCAACAGTACAACTTCTACCTATTACTCAGGAGGGAAATAATCCTCCTCAATTTGGGTTCCCCATGCCAATAGTCACAGAAATACCAAGCACAGGGTATTGCGCTGTGTATTTTATAAATGGGGTCCTTTACTAAATAAATAGTTTAAATGGGAATCCTGAAAATTAGTGGGGTCCTTTTCAGGTTCTATGCTTGAAAAAAGATATGCTTGAAAAAAGATATAGGGACGGCTTCAACGCAAACTCTGAAGCACCATGCACTTTGTGACTTGCTTTTTTTATGTTATAGCGACATAAATCATGCTTTTGTTCACTTTTATCATCATGATGGCAATCAATAATCTTTCAAAATTCATAAATCATGATACAATTAATCTGTTATTCTGCAGCATGGACCCCAATATGTTTGCCACCCAAGTATGACCTAACAACAGTTCTGATTCATTGCCAGGGGGTTTTCTACGATAATTCCTGTGACCTTGAAGTATTCACCCTGACATGTATGATCTGTAACCTTGGTAACCATGCAGCTGTAATATTAATGTTATATTCCTAACATGTATTTTCTGTAACTCAGCTGTATTGTTATCCCTAATAACCCTATAGTGTTATCCCGAATAACCCGGTAGTGCTCTAATATGTATTTTCTGTAACCCTGTAACTATCCCTAATAATATAACCCTGCAGTGTCCTAGCATGTATTTATTGTAACCCTGTAACTATCCCTAATAATATAACCCTACAGTGCCCTAGCATGTATTTTCTGTAACCCTGTAGTGTTATCCTTTATAACCCTGTAGTGTTATCCCTAATAACCCTGTAGTGTTATCCTTTATAACCCTGTAGTGTTATCCTTTATAACCCTGTAGTGTTATCCCTAATAACCCTGTAGTGTTATCCTTTATAACCCTGTAGTGTTATCCCTAATAACCCTGAAGTGTTATCCTTTATAACCCTGTAGTGTTATCCCTAATAACCCTGTAGTGTTATCCTTTATAACCCTGTAGTGTTATCCCTAATAACCCTGTAGTTTTATCCTTTATAACCCTGTAGTGTTATCCCTAATAACCCTGTAGTGTTATCCTTTATAACCCTGTATGCCCTAACATGTATTTTCTGTAACCCTGTAGTGTTATCCTTTATAACCCTGTAGTGCCCTAACATGTATTTTCTGTAACCCTGTAGTGTTATCCTTTATAACCCTGTAGTGTTATCCTTTATAACCCTGTAGTGTTATCCTTTATAACCCTGTATGCCCTAGCATGTATTTTCTGTAACCCTGTAGTGTTATCCTTTATAACCCTGTAGTGTTATCCTTTATAACCCTGTAGTGTTATCCTTTATAACCCTGTAGTGTTATCCTTTATAACCCTGTAGTGTTATCCTTTATAACCCTGTAGTGTTATCCTTTATAACCCTGTAGTGTTATCCTTTATAACCCTGTATGCCCTAACATGTATTTTCTGTAACCCTGTAGTGTTATCCTTTATAACCCTGTATGCCCTAACATGTATTTTCTGTAACCCTGTAGTGTTATCCCTAATACCCCTGTAGTACCCTAACATGCATTTTCTGTAACCCTGTAGTGTTATCCCTAATACCCCGGCCTGCAGTGCCCTAGCTAACATGTATAACCTCTGTATTGTCAGCTGTAAGTCATTAGAGGTCATCCACACATACAGTGTACACATGTCACAGCTGCAGTATTCCAACAGAACAAAACTTCAACGCTCTGCTAGAGGAGTTAATCGCAGAAACATATGAACATTTTATAGCATCTGTCACAGCTTGTTAGCAAACACCAACAGTCTATACAGTTTGGTTAGGTCTGTTTGTGTTTTACGTCCAATGAACAGTTTTAATTTGGTCACTGAAAGGACATCCCAGGTTTAGTGGAAGTTGAAGTTCGTGTTCCCATAGAAAAACCATTGACCAACTGGCAATTAGCAGGTGACTGCCCCACGAAGGCTTCAAACCCAGGACCTAGAGATAGAGGGCTAGTAGTGGCAGAAAGTCAACTACTTGACCACTGTGACCCTGATATATACTGAATACAAATTCACATGCAATATTTCCAAAAATGTCAGTACTGGAAGATTATTGATACTCCAGTCCATTTCTCTTACAAACTTGAATTGTGATATGATGCACGTGCACATGTATATATCTCTCAAATACTCTGTTGATCTATAGGGTAGTGAATTCGAAGTAAAACAGACAGATCTAACTCACAATTACCGAGGTACTCCAAGAACAATCCCCACAAACAAACTTATTGTCCAAAAAAAAAGTAATGTCAAACTTTTATTTCCAACAACAGATCATCTAACTAGACATACACACATGTAGAACAAGCTAAAAAAACAAGAGGCCAAATGGACCTTCATCAAAGTTATTCCAAAGAAATTGCTCAAAGCTATATCTGACTCCTGTGACATTGAATGTTGGTCAAGGTCATTCATTTGCACATCATCAAAGGTCATTCAGAAGGTGAAAGTGTTTTCAATAGACAATGTGCCTGTTAAGAAAGTTTTCAATAAACATTTGAAGTATCAAGGTACTTTTATAGATCCAATGCAACAGTTTAAGTTCTGAAACACAAATTTATTTGTTATAAAATATTCCACATTAAAACATGGTATTAACTACACTTACCTGTTTTTCTCACACCTGTCCTGCATCAGTTTTCCTTTTTTATAATCTCGATCTTTGCACCTCTCAGCTACAGCACTGTCTTCTTCAGCCAAACAACCGCATACATTTCACCAAATATTCTAGTACTTATTTTTAAAGCCTTATTTATTTCAGGATTGTATTAAATGATGAATCTCTAAAGTTTTGTATTAAAATTTTGCCTTTTTCTCCATTTGTACCAATTTGCAATATATTAAAGGAAAATAGGACATACTTCTTTTTAATCTTATCAAATTTTGCATTTCTCTTTAACTAATGTTTTAAATATAGGCCATCAATTTGTATAATGTTTGCATATATATCTAATATGAAAATGCCATAAATTTTGTTGCAGCTTTGTGTTTACCGACAGATATTCGTAATTGCATTTTGTAATACATTATAATATACATGTGTATATATATAATCTGTATGAAAAGTTATATATTTATATGAAAATGAAAAGATACTTTACATATAATGGTCGTATTTATATTAGAGGTACAGAAACTCCGTAGGATTTCAATTTTTTTTGCACAAAAGTGTTTTCCTGTGATTTTATTTAACAATGCAAAATATTGGGGATATTTTTTATCATGATCACTCATACAAGTTTGTATGGAACATCATCTTATATCTCTACACCAGTAACAACAAAATTCTGTGGAAGATACAAATGTATATAAAGCCATTGACCCATCCACCCTTAAAATTTCACAATGAACTATTTCAACGTTTGAATTGAAAGAGCTCATATGTGTCTTAAGGGGTGTATGAGTTTTAGTATATATATATATATACTATATATGTAATTTTTATAATTGTTCATGTTTTATGTATATTCTGTTTATGTGATGTAACATATATTTTATGTGTCTTGATAAAGGGGCGGATAGCCCTAAAAATTTGACAATTTATTTGTCCGTATTGTCGCTAATTACTTCCACGATCATATATATATATGTACATGTATAAGTGATCAATTGAAGTGTGTATTTTCTTCAAGTGATGCAAATTGAGTATTTTAATTTGTTGAATATTGAAGGAATTTGATGCCAGTATCAACAGACTGAATGACACCAGTAAATGATGTATTAGTATAAGAAATTTATAATGATAACACTTAAGTTTATAATGATAACACTTATACATGTACGTATGACAATCTAGATCTGGAAACATACGGCGCACATTGCGTTGTAACTTATTTCTACGTCATGTACAGTTGATATCAATTATATAGAGTTTAAGACTTGTTCCCATTCTAGTCACTTTTTATGGGCTAGATCCTTCACAGTTTACCACAAGAGAAATATGGCAGTAGTCAACGTCAATTATGAGGTTAATGTGACCATAAATACAAAATGTACTCTGTCTTTACATGAACCAGCACAATTCTGACACATGCACATACAGTTTAGGTAAACTATACATACAGTACATAAAATTGTACATGATCTGGGTTTGTACATATATATATATAAAGTTTGTCTGTTTTGTATGTTTATTTATAAAGCTATAAATTCACAAGAAATGGAGATCTGTGTCTTTTGGAGAAACGTTTCTGTTTATGCGTCATTACACCTTCTTTATTTATAATTGTTTATTGATAATTTAGGTTGTTTGCGAAATGTGCAATTCTAAAGGTTCAATTTAATTTGTTAATTGTAGGCAATTTTGTACTGTGCATGTACAATGTATGCAGCATAATATATTCATGACAACACAACAAACTATCGTCAGATGACACAAAGTTTTAACCATTCACATACCTTTATAAGTCCTTTCATCCATGTAAATACTTGAATTTTGTCTGTCATCAAAACAGTTTACTGGTACTGACTGCCACAGCATTAAACGTAGAGAATATAAACTGCCGTTACTCAGACCTCATATGGTATATCTGGAAGACAAATCCCATAGAAAATAAATACAAGGTATATTATCGTAGAGAATATAAACTGCCGTTACTCAGACCTTGTATGGTATATCTGGAAGACAAATCCCATATAGAAAATAAATACAAGGTATATTATTTCTCCTTCAACTTTGACAAATAAAACCAAAACATTACATAGCTATATGACTATATAAGCTATATATGTACAACGTTATCAAACAACAAACATTTCTAAAGTCTAGCCTGCTGCTTGTGACTGCTCTTTTTGCCTGATAATTTTGGAATCAACAAGGCCATCACAAGGTGACAATGCTAAAGTATCATTTTAATCACTCTGCCTCTATGATGAGCTGATGCCTGCACAGTATCACTAAACACTTTATACTTAATCAATACATTTTTCAATTATGTTCCACATCCTGACAATAACTTTTCTGCATGACATACTTTACAGCAACATTAACCATGATGCGGCGTTCCCTGCACAACTTTTGTTTAATATGATAATCCTCTTTGCTAGCTCACAATTAATATACAAAATGTATCGGAAAGTCAACCCAAGGGATATCCTCATAATCATACAAATGCTGCATCTCTGCACGTGTGCATCAGGGATCACTTTTATATAGAAAACTCTCATAGATATTTTACTAATCTCATAAAATCCCTCAAATTCTTCCATAGGTTTTAAGAGCCAGAATTATCCCTGTGCATATTCATAAAGTGTTCTGTACGTGTTGTATGTTAAATAATGCATATATACATGTACTGTACACATGTTGATTACAAAATGGTACGCCTTAATACAGTACAGTATATAACCTCTATACAAAGCAAAAAGTGTTATCATGTGCCCAAGAGGACTCTCTCTATACTTCGGTGAAAAAATTAGGGAATGGAATATCTACTAGACTAATATAATTGATCATGTCATGATACCCTATTCATTATAAACATGAAAATCTATAAATAAATACATGGTGACCCATGAACTGTGCCTCATGATCTGCTTAGTGCTTTAATGAATGACCATAAAATATTAAAGACAGCAGCAAACTGCTCTTATAGAATAAAATCTGTCTGAATTCATTGTTCCTGATCATGACAACGAAAGCTAAGATGCAAGGACATTTTTTCTGCCTAAAGGATATAATCAAAACAAAACACAAGAAATTAAAATAGCCCATGTTTACCGGTAGTTGTGGCATAAAGAAAAGTAACTGAAAGACATCTATATATACTGAGACTGTTTTTTTGTACACAAACAGGAATTGAAAACTTAATTTCCTGTTTGTGTACAAAAAAAACAATCTTAGTATATATCATTCATACCAAACTGATGAATCTTATTCCTAATATTAGACATCTATATAGGCTAGAACTGCAACAAATAATTGAAGTTACAAGTTATCTATCTACATTTTTCAAATTTTAGAATTTGTCCCAGCAAGTCTTATATATATATATAATGTAGCATCATTTTTGATGAATCCCGTTACTAAGCAAAGGTAGTAAGTCACACTGTATTTTCAAAAAGTCAGTCCTACAGGTAAGACATATATATACATGTATGATTCCAAGGCAGGATTCAATACATTATGTACCTGTGGCCCAAAACTCATAGAATAGGAATCCAGAGGACAGGCCCTGGCCAATCACTAGATTGTGTATGATTATTATATTATGGGTTGCATTACCTACATAAAAAGACTTCACTGTAAATCAAACAAACCATGGTATAGACACACATGATGTAACTAAATTTGAATCTCTGTATGTGACAGAGGTAATTGTTTATTCAAAAGCCACTGTTAGGGGTCGAACCTGGAACCTCCTACTATTATTCTTATACGCTCAACCAATCAAGCTAAAGAGAATATCTCTAAAGCATACTTGCCAACTTTTTTAAATTTCCATGGGGGAGAATACGCGTGCTCAGAATTAAAAACATCAATAATATGTATACATGTACATTCAGAGGGAAAATAACACTTTTAAATGGCTTCTTTTGAGCTCTTCTTTCAGATGAAATCATCAGATCTTTAAAAACAGGAACAGTTATAAGCAAATTCAACATTTTAGGGTCCAGAATCGGAATCTCCCTCCTAAATAGGGAGGGTTGGCAAGTAATATATGCTATAGCTGAGTTGTATATTGCTAGAATTTACCAGGGTTACAAGTATATTAGTAAATTACCTTAAGAAGCAATGAACATTTTAAAATCCCCAGCCCCTATTCTTTATGGTAAAGTTATATTTCTAACGTTATGCTGGATTAGTGTACAATTTGTATGTCATTGACAAATCATTGTTATCTGAAATTATACAGATTAAACTGGTTCCAAGAAACATGATTTAAATACATAAGCTTAGGTGTGAATACATATTTATGTAACAAAATTCAAATTCTCAAGAAAAAAAGAAAATAGTTGAAATTATATTCATGTAGCAATTTATTTTTTACATGAACTATATACTATTAATATTATCTTTATATTGTTTTGAAAATACTTCAGCTTTTAAAGCATCAGAACGCAAAAGTTTGCATTCCTTATTTTGTATTTTTTTCATGTCGGCTGTAAATTTCATATTGAAATCAATCACAACTTTTGACATAAGTGGTCAATATCCAATCACAAAAGAAAGAAGAAACCGGTGTACGGTGACATTTTCCCGGAAAGTACACAAACTTGCATGGCAATCGAACGTATATCAACGTCTTTGGCACATTATATGAATTCTGTTTAATTTCTTGTTTATGTAGTATATATGTAAATTGTAAGGGCTGGACTGTATGTGTCAGATGCTGAACAACAACAAATGAGCATGCCTTTCACTCGACACTTCATCAAGTGCTCCCGGGCTTTGACGGCACATTTCGAAGTAAACAATTGTGATACTGCAAGTGAAAATCGACATACTTACTTCCAAACTTACTTAAATAAACAAAACCATTTCATGCGGTTGGAATCACTGTAAAATCCATACACAAAACTACAGCCTATGGCACCTCAGGAGTAACTTGACCTCCTGTTCAGTTCTACCGGAAATAACCTCAGAGCCTCCTTTTCAACTACAGACATTTCCGGTAGACATCATTGTAAGAAATGTCCGATGTTTAACTTAAAAATCGTGTATCATCTGCCTTAATAAGCACAATGAAATATTGTTTGTTTGATTATATATTAAACTAGTCTTGCTTGATTTGTTTATATGATTATTTTTTCAGAAGGACGTCCGTATTTGCGAAAATGGCATCAGATACGGAAGGGTAATGAACATTTTTTCACGTGTTACAATATACAACATTAACGGGAACTTGTCACATTCGTAATTTGTTGTATGGTCTCAATCGACGTTGTTCTTAAGTGTTTAAGTAGCTGTATGTATGGTGCATGCTGGAAATTCTGATAGCTCTAAAGCTGCTGGCGCAGAAAAATACAAGCATTTTGTACATTTATATAAGACGTGTACATCTTCCTCCTAATGCCCTAAATGGGGGCTTTGGGCACTTCCGTTCGTGATGATACCGTCAACAAATATACCAAAAACTTGTGAATATGTTTTGTATTTACTATGAAAACTTCTGAATCTGCATCGACTCGTGACCTGACCTCCCCGAAAAAAAATTGTTGTTCATAAGCCACAAATAAGCGAAGTCCTGTATATTTCATCTGTTTTAATTTATCTCTGATAGCATTAAACAGGTCTGGGAAATCGGTGTATAATACGACAATCGGCTTTTACAGTACAATACATTTTATTTTGAGTCCCCTACATTTTAAAGGCCCAATATACGTAACTTCGGGGAAATTTTCGTGATTCTAAAAAAATTCTGAAAAAAAATCCAGTTGATAACCATGCAAAAATAAGCCTAAGACGAAGTAAACCTGAGCGGTAACTAACAGCAAACTCTGAACAAGAAAAAATTCAAAGAGTTGAAAATAATTCAGGTGGGGCCCACTTCAACAACAAACCGAAGGTAGTAGACGGTTCGAAATGGACGCGTGTTTACAAATAGTGTGTTTTAACTGCTGTTGTTCCGGTAAAAATTAACAAAGAGTATACACTTGATACAGTGTGATTTAAAAGAATAGCAAGCACTAGGATAATATATATAACTGAAAAATTCTCATAAATGTATACGTAAGACAAAGTTGACAAAAAAGGAAGACAATATTGCATACAATAAAGCAGATAAAAGGACAACAAAAAGCAGTTAATAGCAGGATTTGTTGCTAAAAATAGATAAAATCACTTTAAACACTGAAGTTTAAAGCGACTGGCTATTTTAGTAACAAATCCATGGATACTCCAATTGGCGTATAATAGACCGATTGGCGTATACATAATACACGCTGATTTGTGGTTTCCTCAACCTGATAAAAGGAAACCTTGTTTTATGCTTGGAAGTGAATAAGAGCACCCAGTCTTGAGAAACTTCATTGTAATTGGCACATAATGTTCCCACAATACAAAAATCACAGGAACATGATTTACAGTGTGCCTTTATTTCAATGATATATTTTCCTGTTCAACAGAGATGATGTACCATCTGCAGGAGGCTCTATGGACATCTACACTGCCCTGCAGGAGGTCCTCAAAACTTCACTTATCCATGATGGTCTTGCCAGAGGTCTCCATGAATGTGCCAAAGCCTTGGACAAGTATGCTTCTTGTATCATTTCAGGATGATTAGCCAAAATAATAAAATCATTGTCAATAATAACTAAAACGATTTTGAGAAATCATAATTTAACATGGCATTACATACTGGTATATTAGTTTTGAGACGATTTGATTATAATCGATAATTGATCGGTTATTCCTGCTGAAGCGATGATCAATTATAAATTTCAATAATTGATTATTTGAAAATAAAAAAAAATTGAACACCATTTTTAACTCGTCAGTAATTTTGTTCACTTTGCATATTCAGCATATGTATTATTTACTAGGAGATTAACCTCAAGGGTTATAATGCTGTAACATGCAATTACTGAAGTATTAACAATTGATGATGTCAATTTTGTGCATTGATTGAAAATGAAAAAGAAAAAACACCTTTGAACTACTAGTAAACACCCAAACAAAACAATAAGTCAATTGATGAGTTGGATATTAAGTGTAATGTTTGTTTTTATACATTTCTTCACTCCAGACGTCAGGCTCATATGTGCGTTTTGGCCAACAACTGTGATGAAGCGATGTACGTCAAACTCGTGGAAGCCCTTTGTGCAGAACATGGAATCAACCTCATGAAGGTGTGTAGGTCTGGGGGATCAGATTCATTGTTAAATTGTCAACTCAACTCCTTAATTTATCTTCAATATGAAAAACAAAATGCTTCATAAAATCAGTAAACCTCCGGTCAGATCAAACACAAGTAATTCTCGTTGAATTGCATGACATTATGAAAAGCAGATCGGATCAAAACTATCCAAGGTTACATCGGCAATAGTACAACTGGTTTGTTGTGAAAAAGATACTGCCATCGTGTGATGATAAACAATGCTCCCTCTTCTGAGTGATATGAGGATATGCATAACCAATAGGTTATCTGAAGGTGGCAAGATACACATTGGACAGCTGAAAGAATCATGTTCAGAAATTTATATTGCTGTTTAATTTGACAAAAGTAGAGTTTAACCGATTTGCATACCTATCAATTATCAATGCGATGTTCCATGTTTATAATACCCCCCCTGCTACATTATCCTGAAGCCTTGGAAACCAGTAGTGTTAATACCCTAAATGCAGAATGTCGAACAAGGAATATAATTACCAAAATTCAATTGGTAATTATATATTCCTTGTTCGACGTTCTGCATTGATAAGGATGTTCAATATTATTTTCTATAGCTTACAATTACTTGAATTTATAATAATAAAATTTCATTAAAGGGCAGTCACGTTTCAAAAGGTTGAGAAAAATTTATGTTTGAAAAGTATGGTATGGCTGTTGTGTGAATGATGATAACCAATGCTCCCTCTTCTGAGAGATATGAGGAAATGCATAACCATTTGGTTACCTGAAGATCCATCGTATTAAATGCAACAAATGGAGATTTGAAGTGGGATTGGGGCAAAATGGTTCTGGCATTTAAACGGATGTTCATTTGATAATTAAATTTTGTTTATTAAATGTGCCATTTTGCAATAATGACTATATATTATCTTTAAATATGATGTGAAGAAAAGTTTACTTTTAAAAAATTCATGACAAATTGAACTATCAAATATCAATCTTGATAAATTGACACATTTCAAGCCTATGTTGTCTTGTGATGATAAACAATGCTCCCTCTTCCTAGAGTTGTGAGGATATGCATAACCAGTAGGTTACCTGAAGATGGCAAAGGTGATATTTTAAATTAGACGGATATTGTGTAATTGAATTGGTGTTTAAATACAGTACAATGCTTATAGAAATTGAAAGTTGTAGGTCTATTTGTGCATTTAGTTTTCATGTGTGAAAAATGTCCACTCCAGTCATTTTATGATATTAGTTTTATACATGATGTGTGTATGCATATTTAAGATGAAAAAACATTTTCAGTGAAAGAGTTGGCCTTATTTTAAATAACTACTGGACAAATTGCTCTAATTAAAAGTATATTAAACTAGTTAAGTCAATGCTGTTTAGTGATGATAACCAATGCTCCCTCTTCTGAGAGATATGAGGAAATGCATAACCATTGGGTTAGCTGAAGATGGCTACAGGAATAAAGAAATTTATTGTGAACACAATAACTTGATTGATACACATGTTATAGTTACAAATTTCCTCTCCTGTTGGATCAATGCGCACTTATGCATTACATGTATAATACATGTATAATATTTAAGATGTCAAAAAAAAAAAAATTTCTCATTTTAGTCAAGGCTGTACATGACCAGTTAAGACCAGTGATCAGTTGATGATCAAATATAATTATATTGAAATTTATTATTAAATGTATTTGTGTACTTTGTTCAGCATGCGTTGAAAATGATCTATTCTTGTGTTTTTTTTGCCTTAAAACATGTTTCCTGAATTGCAACATGTTTAGGGAAATATATGGGTAGGTAGGGTTACAAGAAAGATAAATTGTACAGCTTAAAACTGCAAAGTGATGCATAAAATCAGTATGTTTAAATAGAATGAAAACTGATCTATAATTTACAACTCTGTTTGTGTAAGAGAAGTATCCTCCCTGTCTTTTGGTATCCAATCTCGTCAAGTTAAACATAGGGTATTTAATTGATTGCCAATCACTAATGTAAATTCAAGCCTATATACGTTGCCATCATGTGATGATAAACAATGCTCCCTCTTCTGAGAGATATGAGGATATGCATAACCTGTAGGTAACCTGAAGATGGCAATATTACCTTGTTTCACAATTTGAAGAAAATAGTATGATGAAAGTATTACATCCTTTAAAAAAAAACACCTTAAAAAGATACAAAAATATCTTTTGTTGATTGCATTTTCACTATCTGACAACAGACTCCTATAACATAAGAAGCTGCTGGTCGGCCTTTTTGATTTTGCTGACTGCAGCGCCTGTCAAAAAGTATCTCGCTGTGGTAAACCTCTAACATTGTTGGAGTAGCCACAGATGACGTGTAGAAGTGAACTTGAGTACTTTGTTTTTAATGCCTAATTTCAGTACCAATATAGTTCATCTGTCTTGAAGGTAAAGAAATACCTGGGTACTGCACTGTTTACTGTTTAGTGATGATAACCAATGCTCCCTCTTCTGAGATATATGAGGATATGCATAACCATTTGGTTACCTGAAGATGGCAAATACATTTCCAAGCTTTAAAGTCTGAATATATAAGGATTCAAATAGACGTTGATTTGATAAAACTTTGCTTCCTTTTAAATGTTTGTAGAAATGGTAGGTCCTTAATATGCAAGTTTAAATAA
Organism: Mimachlamys varia; assembly: GCA_947623455.1. NCBI lineage: Eukaryota > Metazoa > Mollusca > Bivalvia > Pectinida > Pectinidae > Mimachlamys > Mimachlamys varia. The sequence goes on from OX392530.1 coordinate 8,537,414, forward strand.
AATAGAGCTTTAAATGAGTATATAAATATTTTGCAGTAAAACCTATTAAAATATCATCTAATATTAAGATTTGAAGAAAGTTTATTATCAAAAGAATTACATGAGCAATTGAACTAAGAATATAAAGCTGATCAAATTTGTAAAATTTCAAGTCAATGCTGTTATGTGATGATAACCAATGCTCCCTCTTCTGAGAGATATGAGGAAATGCATAACCATTGGGTTACCTGAAGATGGCATTTCAGTTGAGACTTGACAGCTTTAAGGGGGAAAAAACTGCAGTTGTGATCAAAGGTTTGGAGGCATTGTAATATTTTATCAATCTGAATTGATACATGTACATGTAGGTACACTATAATGAAAACAAATTTTGTTTTTTTTTGAAAATCAGTTTGATGTTTTTGTTTGGCAGGTTGATGATAACAAGAAACTTGGAGAGTGGTCTGGTCTCTGTAAGATCGACAAGGAAGGAAAAGCCAGAAAGGTGGTTGGCTGCAGCTGTGTTGTAGTCAAGGTAACCGCTATTCTCAGTAGGATTACTGTCAAGTTTCTGTCCTTATATCTGTACCATTTTGTATTTGGAGAACTTGCAAACATGGTTAGGGTTTGATTGCAAGGACTATTCCATAGTTAACCAAATGAGGGAGTCACCTGTATTAATACAATTGTGGGTGGATGTGGATGAGGGTTAAAACCAGACCTGCCTACCATTCCTTATATTAAAATAACCTTTGATAGGTTTTGAGAAAATAATTCTGGAACCATCTCAAAAATACATGCCAAGATTTAAAAATGAGGTTAGTAGGGGAAGCTAGGATCAATCAATCACCTCCTGGTCCATCTGAATGTGTAAAAATGGTTTCAATATAACAATTAATCCTGTACTAGTGATATTGTCTCATTGAGAGGACCGGATACTTGGGAGCTAAGAGTCAATATTCAAGGTCACAGCAGCAGCTCTCCCCCCCCCCCCCCCCCCCCCCCCCAAAAAAAAAAAAAACACTTTTTGTGAAGTAGAAGCCACCTGATTAGTTTTTGATGACAAGGTCACAGCAGCTATAAATCAACTGAAATTTTGCCCCATTTTTTTATTGAAAAAAGAAATAATACAGTAATGCACTATCTTTAATAAGCATAGACATGTAGATACTTACAGAAAAGCACCGAGATAATTACGACAAGTAGTAGATTAACTAAGGTAATTTTATCAGTTTTGTGTTGTTTTCTTGCAGTACATAAATGTTTTGTTATTTTAGGATTATGGCAAAGAATCCCAGGCCCTTGATGTGATGAAGGAATACTTCAAGTCAAAGAGTAAATAAACAATTCTGCGGAAAAGTGAATAAAAGTGGAGTTTTGAAAAGAAAAAGAAATTGTTATCTATTTTTAACTCGCCTGGCCCAAAGTGCCAAGTGAACTTATGCCATGCTGCATCTGTTCGGCGTCAACATTTTAAACGACTTTAGTCCTGATCGGTAACCAGAAGGACTGGGAAGTGATATTAAACCAGTAGGTACATGGGACTGCTATAGTTTTCTCAAACGAAGTAACTAGACAAACTATAAAGGCCACAAGTCCAGTTCCTGTATGCTGTTTTCTTCAGCAAGTATAGTGAGTGTTCCAAAATATCATTGGGCTGGCTTGCCTGTTAGCACCCATTGCAGGGTATGCACTAATGTTTGAGTGCACCGAAATAAGTATTTGCAGTGTGTAAAAACCTTTTTTTTTTTTTTTAAATCTTTTCAATAATCAGAGGGCCAAGAGTACAGATACTTGACCAGAAAGGACCTAGCATGAAGTACTATTAAGTTTGGTGGTCTTTGATCTACTTTCAAGATTTCTGGGGTCAAATATGTAAAAACATTTCAAAAATAAAGACCTAGAATCATGGCCTTTGGCTTGTAGGTACCTGGGGAAAAGTGCTATTAAGTTTCCTCAAATAAATGGCTTCAAACTTTGATCACCGGGTTGTAATATGTAAAACCTTTAATATTTTGCACTGATGCTTGGCCAGTAGGTACCTGGGACAATGTGTCTGTGTTTCCTCGAATAAATGTTGGCCTACATTCAAATAACTGATGTTTAACAAGGATTCACAGTGACTGATGCTGGCCCAGTATGTACTTCCATAGTGCTCTAAAATGTCCTGACCACAAATTAATTACCTTGGTCTGATTTCAAGATTCCATAGGTAGGATTTAGATCTTTACATCCTTTCACAACAGCATAAGCATAATTATTGACCTGTACTTAATCAAGATTAAATACAAGTATGCCTTGGTTGATGTCTGACCATTTGCATGTTGAGATAGTTTCATTTAATCTTTTTAAATCTTTGTAAAATTGTTAAAATCTGACCGATAATATTGAGTTATCCCAGTGATAAAATTTTTCATTCAACTGAAGTGTATCTTTAGTGCAGTGTGAACAGGAAAAATTTGATACTGTAGCTGCATTTACAATGTAACTGGATAAACTCTTGCGACTAGGCATATGTGATGTTAACTTTCTTCCCACTAAAAGAAAAGCCCCAATAACTAATGTGTACTAGAATTATAATATCCTGTTACAAAACGACCCTATTTTAAGGAGAGGAACATTTTTTTTGTGAAGAGTTATGCCCCTTACTACATGTCACTCCTGTGATTTGGCGAATACAAGAGTTGCTGTCCTTTGAACACTACAAGAAGAGCAGGATTCATGACTGCAGCAGTTGTTTCCCTTGACCTGCATCCATCCATATGCACAACTACAGGGTTATGGTTGTTTCAAGTAGCTTTGTATGGAGGACAAGTCCAGACTGAAGAAAAGACTACTAATGAAGAGTTAAAGGTAACTTTGGTCTTTTTCATGATGTAACAACTATTATTGTTGTTGGTTGATGAAACATTGCATGTCGGAAGGTGTATCATATGCTTGATTCATTTTTGTTCTTGAAATTGCAAGTACTCAAACTTGTGGATTTTCATACCTGTGTCGAGCGCTCAAATGACTGATTATTATCATTGGCGCCAATTTTATTATACTCCCCACCCCCATGTGAAGATGTACATGCAACATTTCCTTTCTCAAAATTATGTTTGCTATGGTAACTGGTCACTATAAACAGGTTTTCTGCAGAAAAAGATTGTCAAGACAACTCATTTTAAACCACTTTGTCAATTTCAATGAAACATCGCAGAGATATAAAGGACCATGTGTAAATGTGCATGCAACATTTCTAAGACACGTATGTTATAAAAGATGTTGTAATAGCTGGCATCATAAATTTCACTAAGGAAATGTCATTTTAAACAAACTAGGCTGTTCCGCCAATGTCATTTAAATGACAGCGCATGTACAAACTTTGATTATACACTTATTATTGAAAAAAATATACTTTAATTAAACAGCTGTTCTTTAGCAAAGATGTAAACACCACAAGTATATGGATTGAACATCATTTTTATTGGGGTTATCAAATCGCCCTGCATCTGTCCGTCCTTAAATAATTCTTGTCATTGCTATTTCTGGAGAAGTACTGGATGGATCATTCTCAAATTTCATTTGTAGGTTCACCTTGGTGCCTAGTTTTGCATAGTCCATTTTCGGACAAAAGATCGCTATTTCTGGAGAAGTACTGGATGGATCATTCTTCAATTTTATATGTATATAAAGTTTCCCTACAATGATGCCTAGTTTTGCATAGTCCATTTTTGGACAAATCCGATAAACAATGTGGCCGACAGGCCGTCATCTTGTCTTTGTGAGCAATAGTTTGTTTAAATATCGCTATTCCCCTTGATGCCTAGTTTTGCAGTAAATAAGTCCAGTTTTGCACAAATCAAATAAACAATATGGCCGACAGGCCGTCATCTTGTCTTTGTGAACAATAGTTTGTTTAAATATCGCTATTCCCCTTGATGCCTAGTTTTGCATTAAATAAGTCCAGTTTTGGACAAATCAGATAAACAATGTGGCCGAAAGGCGGCCATCTTGGATTTGTAAGTAATAGTTTGTTATTGCTATTTCTCGCGAAGTACTGGACAGATTATTCTCAAATTTCATATGTATGTTCCCCTTGGTCCTTAGTTGACTTACAGACTTACAGGCGGCCATTTTGAATTTTGACTATGAAAATTTGTTACCGTTATATCTGTATCTGTATCTGTATGGTTATCAGCAACATCCATTGGATATCTCGCTACTATTGAATGGATCTTTCCCAAATTTCAAATGCAGGTTTCCCTTGGTCCCTGGTTTTAACTTTCATAGTGCTATGAATTGAAAGTCGGCGGTTACATCCATATTTAGTAGAAGCCCTAACTGGCTTATAACGGCTGGCCTTTCATAGTACTATGAAAGTTTAAAAAAATGACTTTCAATCAATCCTTATATGAAGCAAAATTGATAGTAATCAAATAAGGTGTCAACCAAACATCAAGGTCATCAAATCAAAGGTCAAGTCAATTTTTACATCTCTTAACTCTGCTAAACTATAAAACTATTATAATTAGGGTCAAATAACATAGTTGTCAGTGTTTTAGTTTTGCTGAAACTTTGTATGCAACTTATTTGCTACTAAATTATAATTGTGGGATGATGTGGCCTTAGGATATTTAGGGCTTCATATCTATGTGGTACAGTGAAACCTCTCTATTAAGACCACCTTAGGGACTGCACCTAAGTGGTCTTAATAACAAGGGTGACCATGCAGACAGATTTCTCTAAAATCCACCTTTTGACATGTTTTCATGGTCCATTAACTAATATATAGGCTTTATAATGTTAAACACACAGTAATTGTAAGTGACTTTGTGTGTGGTCAGTGGTCTAAATCGTGAGGTGAAACTTAGTGTAATAGTGGTATTTGGGACTTTTCAAAACTGGTCTTAATAGCGAGGTGGTCCTAATAGTGAAGCTTAAAATACAAAGATAAAATTATATAGAAAAATTGTTCGAGACTGAAATTCTGAGGTGGTCTTTAAGCAAGGTTTTACTGTATTCTCTTGAATTTGCCTATTCTTCATAACCATTTGCCTTCTTAATTATTTACTTTTAGTAAACTATTAATAATTTTGGTACATACTCCAATAGATTCTTTACATATTTACTTGATGTTGCAACGCTAGGGCCCTTATAAAGGTGTTTTCCATCGCTGTGTCTTCTAGCTATACAGTTGGGGTTGGGGTATGCTGGAGTTAGGTTGTCTGTCCATAGACAACGATGTACTGGCTACTCCTCTAAAGTTACTGAAGGAATTTCAATGAAACTTGGTGCCAATAATCCTTATACATATTGTAGATGTGCATAATCTATGTCAGGTTGCAAAATATTGGTTGCTATAGTAACCAGGTCACTATACTTTGTTTCTTTGGGGGATTTTTGTCCAGGCAACTCCTCATAAACCTGTGAATCAATTCAAGTGAAACTACACAGGAATGTTAGGGACCATATTGAAATGTGCATGCATGTTTTTTTCTGCAGAAGTTTTGGTTGCCATGGTAACCAGGTCACAATACCCACATTCTTATGGAAATACTTTTTACCACACAACTCCTCCTAAACCAGTAAACCAATTTCAATTAACCTTTACATGAATGTTAGGAACCATGTTATTTTATGCAGACTTTTGGTTTTCATGGTAACCAGGTCACTAAACAGGTTTTTGTTGGAAAAGTTTGTCTTGAAAACTAATCCTAAACCTGTGAATCAATTTCATTGAAACTACACAGGAACAGGAATGTTGGGGACGATGTGTAGATTTATCTGCAGATAAAAAAATGTTTGTCATCAACATTACCTTATGAAAGTTTTTATTGCAAATGGTCGGGGAGCAGGGGGTATTTAAGTGAGCTATTGGCTTATAGTTCTAGTTTATGGTTTTTTTTTCAATGAGAAATATACTTTATTCCGACTTGATTGGAGTTATCATCATGTGATTGCATTATATTGATATTATGAAAATCAAGTCTGACTTACCCACAAGGACCTAAGGACTGGGACAATCCTGATCAGATATAATTCCAATGTAGCCATACTGGCATTGCTCAGACTTCCGTTGATTCATTTATTTCATGTGAGTGTTTAGGCCCATTTGACCTCTTGTTAAATTGTTTCTCCTGGTCACAATGCTGATGTAATTTACCAGGTAACCATTTTTCAGTTTAACTTTATTGTTGAATTGCCATTTATTTAGAGAAATACTTCTAGTAGAGACATTTATCTACTTGCATCTGTAAGTTCCTGGTAATTAAAAATGTCCCTCTAAATTTTCCTCGTTTACTTGTTCTTTATATATTTCTGACCTGCTTAATTACCATTTGTTATTAAGTTTGATGATTTATAAGTTATAATGGAGTTGTCCCCCTTTCTGATGTAAAGTCTGTTCAGTTTGCTCAATACTAGATCAAAGCAACTTTTGATTATAGCAAATTTAAAACACCTGGTACAGCACATTTTTTTTTCAAAAATAAACCCTTTTACATATCATTTATTTCTAAAGTAATTCTATAGGTATACAATCTGATTAAAAAATACAGATCCTCACTATAACTATTGTGTGTACGATAGTAATATTGAGGATCTGTATTTTAATCAGATTGATAGGTATAATAACAAACACTGTTTACCTGAAGAAGTTGTAATAGCGGTTTATGATTTGATAATTGATCAAAGTTTTTTTTATAATTTACCCAGCTGAGTTTGGTTGGTAGCTACATGGACCTGGCTGAAGTTGTAAAACCTGTTATCAAAACTGCTATGTAATGGCATTGTCTTGATATATTTTTTTACATTTTGTTTTGAAGTTCTTTTACCTGTAATGCATTGTCATTGCCCAGTATTTGGTTATTAAGAGGTGGAGAATTTTTATGTATCATCCTTTTAACTTTCCCACATAAATAATACTATTGATGGGTTTTGTGAGGAACACTTATAATAATTAGTACCTTAACTGCACCTGTGCATGGAACCAGTTCTATAAAACTAGAATTGATGCAAGTTTTATTGTTATAGTCAGATAACCATTACATTTATAAAAATGGGTGGAAAGATAGCTTATTTCAAAGTTATTCACCTTGTCTTATATAGTACTGTACATGATTTTATGATAAATGTTTTTATTGTCATCCAGCACTGCTAGTTACATTCAAAAGTGTCACTTCTTTATACTCCTGCATCCATTTTCACAGATCTAAAGTCCACCTGTTTTTGGCCAGGCATTTCAGTATAGGAACAGATTGGTGAATTAACATTCATATTCTGTGAAATACTTTATATAAAATAAGTGTTTCCAGCAATACCCTTTCAAGCTCCCTTGTCTAAAGTGCAGGACAGCTTATGCCTTGGTCTAAATAACAAAAAGGCTTAGAAAAATGAATATTTAACCAGCATTTTCAATGTCACAGGAGTCAACACTGAATGTTCAGCCAGGCCTCCCATAGAATAGCCAGTCAATGACACTGAATGTTCAGCCAGGCCTCCCATAGAATAGCCAGTCAATGACACTGAATGTTCAGCCAGGCCTCCCATAGAATAGCCAGTCAATGACACCGAATGTTCAGCCAGGTCACCCATAGAATAGCCAGCTAATGACACTGAATGTTCAGCCAGGCCTCCCATAGAATAGCCAGTCAATGACACTGAATGTTCAGCCAGGCCACCCATAGAATAGCCAGCTAATGACACTGAATGTTCAGCCAGGCCTCCCATAGAATAGCCAGTCAATGACACCGAATGTTCAGCCAGACCTCCCATAGAATAGCCGGCCAATGACACCGAATGTTCAGCCAGACCTCCCATAGAATAGCCGGCCAATGACACTGAAAATTCAGCCAGGCCTCCCATAGAATAGCCAGGCAATGACACCGAATGTTCAGCCAGACCTCCCATAGAATAGCCGGCCAATGACACTGAAAATTCAGCCAGGCCTCCCATAGAATAGCCAGGCAATGACACCGAATGTTCAGCCAGACCTCCCATAGAATAGCCGGCCAATGACACTGAAAATTCAGCCAGGCCTCCCATAGAATAGCCAGGCAATGACACCGAATGTTCAGCCAGGCCTCCCATAGAATAGCCAGTCAATGACACCGAATGTTCAGCCAGACCTCCCATAGAATAGCCGGCCAATGACACCGAATGTTCAGCCAGACCTCCCATAGAATAGCCGGCCAATGACACTGAAAATTCAGCCAGGCCTCCCATAGAATAGCCAGGCAATGACACCGAATGTTCAGCCAGACCTCCCATAGAATAGCCGGCCAATGACACTGAAAATTCAGCCAGGCCTCCCATAGAATAGCCAGGCAATGACACCGAATGTTCAGCCAGACCTCCCATAGAATAGCCGGCCAATGACACTGAAAATTCAGCCAGGCCTCCCATAGAATAGCCAGGCAATGACACCGAATGTTCAGCCAGGCCACCCATAGAATAGCCAGCTAATGACACTGAATGTTCAGCCAGGCCACCCATAGAATAGCCAGGCAATGACACCGAATGTTCAGCCAGGCCACCCATAGAATAGCCAGCTAATGACACTGAATGTTCAGCCAGGCCACCCATAGAATAGCCAGTCAATGACACCGAATGTTCAGCCAGGCCACCCATAGAATAGCCAGCTAATGACACTGAATGTTCAGCCAGGCCTCCCATAGAATAGCCAGTCAATGACACCGAATGTTCAGCCAGGCCACCCATAGAATAGCCAGCTAATGACACTGAATGTTCAGCCAGGCCACCCATAGAATAGCCAGCTAATGACACTGAATGTTCAGCCGGGTCTCCCATAGAATAGCCAGCTAATGACACCGAATGTTCAGCCAGGCCACCCATAGAATAGCCAGTCAATGACACTGAATGTTCAGCCAGGCCACCCATAGAATAGCCAGTCAATGACACCGAATGTTCAGCCAGGCCACCCATAGAATAGCCAGCTAATGACACTGAATGTTCAGCCAGGCCACCCATAGAATAGCCAGCTAATGACACTGAATGTTCAGCCAGGCCACCCATAGAATAGCCAGTCAATGACACCGAATGTTCAGCCAGGCCACCCATAGAATAGCCAGCTAATGACACTGAATGTTCAGCCAGGCCACCCATAGAATAGCCAGTCAATGACACCGAATGTTCAGCCAGGCCACCCATAGAATAGCCAGTCAATGACACTGAATGTTCAGCCAGGCCACCCATAGAATAGCCAGTCAATGACACTGAATGTTCAGCCAGGCCACCCATAGAATAGCCAGTCAATGACACCGAATGTTCAGCCAGGCCACCCATAGAATAGCCAGCTAATGACACTGAATGTTCAGCCAGGCCACCCATAGAATAGCCAGTCAATGACACCGAATGTTCAGCCAGGCCACCCATAGAATAGCCAGCTAATGACACTGAATGTTCAGCCAGGCCACCCATAGAATAGCCAGCTAATGACACTGAATGTTCAGCCAGGCCTCCCATAGAATAGCCAGCTAATGACACTGAATGTTCAGCCAGACCTCCCATAGAATAGCCAGCCATTGACATCGAATGTTCTGCGTTGGGATGACATCAACTTCATTAAAATTTAAAGAAAGTTGCACACTGATTGTGAGAAACTATTTTGAAATTGAAATCATGTCCACAAAATGAAAATGCAGTTTGCGTGCATAAATAGAGATTTATAAAAAAAAATATCAATTGTTCCAGTTGTTCTAAACATTTTTCCCTACATTATCTAGATCTAGTAATGTTTTTGATGCAGAAAAGCTTGGTGGAGTAGATTTTTCGACATTGAGATGGTATAATGAAGGTCCAACTTTATATAACATATTTTCAGGTCCCTGTAGTGGACAGTAGGGATAGCACACAATAACAAGGTGGTTTGTGAATAGTTTTTGTGCAAGAATTGATTGATGGCAACATTATAATTATGATGGAAAAATAATTATTTGTCCACATTCTGAAATTACATTTGTAAAAAACATTTCGTTTTATCTAGAACCTACAATCACAAGTGGCCATGGTGTGCTTGTTTAGTAATCACAGAGTTTAATATCGACAGTGGGTAGGTATACATGTGTAATGTTGGTGTGTAAATTAAAGGGAGTGGTCTGCCCTGTAATCTTCTCTTTGTAAACCAGGATTGTGGTAAATTGTCTGCTGGTTAAAAACCCATCAAATTAAACTGTTTGGATATTCTACTCACTATCAATTACAGTTGTGTGCTCAAAAATTATTGAGCAGAAAATTAGATAGAATATTATTACATACAATGGTCCACGGCATTGATAACTAGAAGGAGGAAAAGATGTTGAATGAAGAGTATGAAAAAAGGAATTACTCTGTATAAGATTGTGACAGTTAAGCTTTTACTTAAACTCCTGAATGTCTATGAAGATAATTAATGTGATCCATGCAAAATGGAACAGCTTGTGCTGTATTGACAATTGCATAGCTAGGGGGACTTGTTCATTTGATAACATTTGTTTGCAAAATATTCAGTTGTAGATTATTCTTTGACTTGATTTATATTACAATTGAAGCAGAATAGTGAAAAATATCACAAATTATATTAGTTTCTCTTCTTGGCCTGGATGTAATGAGCATTCAGAGATTTCTTATGCTGGGATGATCATGAACTAGATTAGTACTGGATTATAATTGTCTGACTTTAAAGGCCCAATATACGTAACTTACGGCAAAACTTGATTCGTAAATCAAGCATAATAACTTATTATAATTATAGATTACGTTAAGATTAACTGATATCAGCAATATTCAAGATGAATTCTTTCGCGGTTATCGGTACAGCAGCATTTGAAATACGCTATTTGTAAACACGCGACCATTTCGAACCGTCTTCTACCTTCGGTTTGTTGTTGAAGTGGGCCCCACCTGAAACATTTTCAATTCTTTGGATTTTTTTGTCAAGAGTTTCTTGTTAGTTACCGCTCAAGTTTACTTCGTTTTAGGCTTATTTTTGCATGGTTATCAACTGGATTTTTTTTCAGAGTTTTTCAGAATCACGAAAATTTCCCTGAAGTTACGTATATTGGGCCTTTAAAAAAAAAAACATGTTGTGAGGTAATTATATACATATTGTAAGTAGCACCATATTTTTTCCCTTCCAATCAGGAAATCAACTTGGACCAATAGATACTCATCAATTACCAGTTGAAGTCATACAAACCAGATAAATTGAATCAAATTAATTTTTCATGGTTAATTGGAATTAAGGATATAAAAACGTGTAAAGACAAATCCTGAACTGGTCTAGATATCAGGTTCATGTTTAATATTTCATTGTCGAGTTTGATACAATCAAGAAATCGATGAGTCACTAATTATCTGTCGACCGGTACCTTGTTGACCCGGGGCACCTGAGTCTTGTTACCTGTCCGACCATACAGGTAAAAATGGCTGGAAGGACACGCCATTGTTGTACCAAGGTGTAATTGCTGCTCCATTTCATCGCTTAGTAATTGATTTTTGTTATCATTGTTCGGTCTTGTTAGCGGCTTGTCATGGAATCTTGACCTTTGATGGAGATGTTTATGGATCTAGCCGGCCGCCATCCTTTGTGTGCTGTACATGGGAAAGGATCAGTTGATATTCGGATTGACACATGGTCAAATCGCCAGGAACGACCTCTGATTCTTAAAACTACTATAGTCAAATCATAATCCATATTTTTTACATAGCGTTTTCCTGTGGATCTGATAGATTTCTATGTATATATACTCAAGTTACCAGATGATTTCCTCAATTATACATACATTTGGACTACCAGGTAATGTGACATTCATTTGTTGACATTGATGTTCGTGTAGTTCTTGTTTATCACATAAGGATTAAATAACTTTTATTCCATTTCATGAGCGTAAATTGCTTACCGGTATATATACAAATTCCATCAAGCTTGATATTACATTTTAAAATTTTAGTTATGAATGACCATAATGTAGGTATTTCCTTATATTTTCAATATGGAAGTGTTTCGGAATGTTCACTTTAATTTCATAGTTGTCTTGTATCCGTATCGAGGTGTGAAAAGAAGCTTTCATATCAGATGCTGACACAATTTCTTATGGTAATTGCTTATAGAGAAATTTGTAGTTGGACAATGTAAATATAAGGACATATTACTAACTGTAGGTAATTAAAAAGGATGGTCTTTTAGGTTTTTATAATATGTATATTCCACCATATCTAAATGAAACAATTTAGAATTGGAGAATAAACTCATTTGCAATATGTTAGATTTTATCATGTTATTTTGAATCCAAATCACCTTGGTAATCATAATAGGACAATTAATTTGATAAACTGGTATTATTGGAAAGAAATACATGTAAATGCATGTATATTTTCTAACAAATATAATCAAACATATGCAACTCTCTTACAAAAAAGTCCAGATAATATTGATGTAAACAAGTTAGCCGTGTGTAACTTGTCTTGGATGAGTTAACTTTATTAGAGTAAGGATTATATACATATAATACATGTTTAACGTGCACAATATAATTACTGACAAACCATCTGGAAGTGACAACATTATAGTTGGTTGATTATCTGCATAGTCACTATGAGTTTTGCTCATATTTTTGAAGATTCTGGCTGTATACCTTAGGTAAGGTTTTCCTAGTGTGAAGGATTTTGTCTGTGGTAAGTTATTTTCCTATACCAGGTATATATAGAGGGTGAAAGTGTTTGGAAGTCAGTCGTTTTTATTTATTTTATGTATTAGGATACATATATATAATACTGGCCATGGAAACTATATTATTATGCTTGCTATGGTAATTTTTTTCCTACATGTTGGATAATAATGGCTGTGTGCTTAGTTTCTCATACATATTGGTTGACTGGATATTATAAGTTTTTTCCTGCATGAAAATATATACAGTATTCCAAGAGAGGGCAATTTTTGCGACAAGTTTTTCTCAGACCATTGTATGAAAGGTATATTTCTTTCGATATATATTTTCTATTTTGTTTTGTAGACACCTCCGACGATTCCTTTACGACTCTATCAGCGGTTGACTGTACCATGTGATTAGTCTGTTATCCCAGAGACTGTTTGTACCTGTGTGATTGGCTATGGGAGATCAGGACTGTTGTCCACACTCAAGTGTCACAAGTGGATCAAATGGTGGGAAGTCGTAGCAGGGGAATCATCAAGCTGTCAATCTGCCTCAGGTACCTAGTCATTATATACATCTCCATCTATTACAGGTACACAACAATTACAGGTGGGGTAAACATTTTGTGCAGGTATATATTGTACAGGTGAATGTCTAGGCTGTAGGCTTCAGTGTATTCCTGAGCGGAGGTTTAAGTATCGAGTACGGTAGGTAAATTTGTCTGTACATGAGAGTTCATCATACTGTTCTTGGAATTGAAATTTTCACAGAATAACATCTATGAAGACATATTTTTTTTTCTTATTGAATTAATAGAAGTTTAACTTTCAATGAACATCTACCTACCTTGATCACTTTGAAGGTATGTTAGGCCTTAATTTGTTTACAGTGCTTTCTGGTTTGCTGGTTTGTCCAAATTAAGTGTACAAAACTAAGTTGTGATGATGATGCATTCAGTTTGCTGAGAGAATATACAGATTTCACTTTATATGTCTTCTGACCATTAATGCTGGAATAACTGACATCTACATAAAATAAAACCTCTGCACATGTAGTGTTGTTCTCTCATAAATCTGCCAAAATTATTATCTATGTAAGGATGGGTGTAAACAATGGTTTTTTCCCTGCTATAAAACATTGATCTAATGATCAATCAAGGAAAAATACGTAGTATGTTACTGGAACAAACAGAGACATATATAGTATTTTTTAACGAAGGTAAAGAATAGATCATCTTTCCTCCGGCACTGTTGTGTAAGTTTTAGGAATACATGCCTAAGTTTGTCTGTTAAGAAATTTTGTTTGGTTGCATTAGTGTTTAAGAAGAAAGTAAAATTTAAAAAAAAAATGGAAGATAATATAAGTCAAAAGTTTGAAATTCTTCCCCTATAAAGCAATTAAGTAACTAAAACTTGGCTTCAAATAAATCGAAGCCTTTGAAGAAGAATAGTATATTTATTGGAAATTGTACAGTTACAAAGTGTGATAACTTAGGAAATCTGCACTAGTTAACGTGTATGTATGACCACCTAAAAGGAATTCTGCATTGGTTTGATCATGAGTATAATTGGTAGGTTTGTGATTCTGGATTGGTTAGAGTATATGGTAGGTTAATAATTCTGGATTGGTTAGAGTATATGGTAGGTCAATGATTCTGGATTGGTTAGAGTATATGGTAGGTTAATAATTCTGGATTGGTTAGAGTACCAGTATATAGTAGGTTAATAATTCTGGATTGGTTTGAGTATATGGTAGGTTAATGATTCTGGATTGGTTTTTATGTAGGCCTATATGCTATGTTTTGAATTCTGGTTTTTAGTTTGAGTACCAGGGTATATGAAAGGTTTAGAAAAGGAATGAAGCCTTTACCTGTACAGGTTATCAAGCAGTTGTTTGGTTGGATTCCATGCAATTACTTTAACATCTTGGCTTACCAATATCAACAATGGACGGGTACTATGACAAATATCACTTGAAAAAGGAGTTCGGTGGGGGGGGGGGAAGAAACTCTGTGACTTGATAGTATAAATTATGTGGCTTGTGTTAAGGGGTTTGTTATTTGCCTAGATTAGGGAGCTGATTGAATACCTTTAATAATTTTTCTATTTTTGGGAGTTTAGATATAGACTGTAATAGTCAAGTCACCCCTTTAAGTTTCTAATAGACTTGAATACAACCTTGAGGCCTCCACTTACATAAACAGGACTGTAACAAGATCAGATCAAGATTTTATAGACACCCTGTAGAGCTGATAATGTTTACCTGTAAATTCTACAGGTATGGGTGTCCATCCCTACCAGTGGCATAGGATCAAGTTATATACCATTCCCATGTTAGGTTTGTCAGAACTTGTAACAAACAGGTTACTTGTCTATCATCTAAATAACAAACCTGTCTATAACAGACACCCAGAGGACGGAGCAAAAATCCCCCTTATAGACAGGTTAGTTATTTATAGAAATTGAAAAATTGCACTCAGTGGGTCTGATAAGCCCGTCCTTTATATATATAGAGATGTCATTTATATAGATCTAGAAGTGTCGTTTATATAGAGGTGTCCTTTATAACAGGTTTAAATTGACTGCATCTGGTCTAAATACACCTGTATATATCTATGTTATAGGAAATAAGGAGTTTTCTTTTAGGACAGGAAAAGCAGAAGTCAAATAAAATCTGCCGTCCTAGTATAAGCTATTCATCATTTATAGGTACATATCTTTTAAAATATATTTCATGTATTAGAAATATAAAAAAAATCATGGACATACACTGTATATGATTGTGTTCGAGTGGTTCTTGGTATGTATTTCACAGTCTGTCTGTGTGTCACTATGTGTCAATGTCGGGAGCATCTGATATACATCTATAATATGTTATCTTAAGTTGATCAGAAGATCCTTCCTCAGATAATGTCAAAAGAAACTATAGAAATGGCAAATTTTAATGATACCATTTAAGCTATGTACAAAATTTCCAACTCTGTGAAACAAGCCTCTGTGATAATGTTATCAGGGCTGTTTTTCCTTAAACTTTATACAATGTTAAATAGTGAATACAAGTTTTAATCTCAATCATTTTATCGGTTAATGTATGTACCAGAACTTAGATATACCGGGTACATGTACATACAGGGAATGGCAGCTACCCATATCAATATGAAATCTAAATCAAAAGTATTGATCAATTCTTTTCAATTTATTTGCAAAAAAAAAAAAAAAAATTACATAAAAAAATTGCTGTTTGACTGTTATAATATCTGCAACAGGAATAATGTCATGGGTTGCTGATATCATTCTTTATTTGTTTAATGAGGATTACGAACAGCCCAAAAGCTGAAAGTTGTTTTCCTCATAGTTACTTGGTTATTTGTGGAGGTTGCTTAGATTATATATAACTCAAGGGAACTATTCATAGGCACAAATGTACATATATCTATTTGTATTATTATATTTATACACGGGTAATTTGAAATGGGTAATTTGAACATCAAGGACAAGTTTGAATATTTCCTTTTCTGTGCATTTTTCTGTCACATTTGTGTGATCTCAAGGGAAATGGTATTTTATCATTAAGTATTAAGAATTTGATATTCAATCAATTTGAAGATTACAATCTTAGTAGTGTATTAAAAATATTTGTTGTTTTATTATAATTCTGTAAAGAAAAAAAAACATTATTTTTTCCTGAATTTTTCAAGTGTAACACATATTTCCATCAGTTCATTTTGTACCTTCTTTTTATATTGATTTATATGGGAGAACATATAATCACAAATATTTTCTGTATTTTTAAAGTATTTAAATGCATGTATTGATATTAGTTTGGCAGATTTTGACTTTACACAGTGCACATTTTCTCTAAATTACTTCAAAATATTTAAATCAATCAATGAATTTACTAGGATGTTGTTTCCTACTAATGCTTTTCTGATTAAATACTTATTGAGTCCTAATTCCAGTAAGTTAAGTATACCTACTTAAAGCTTACTTATACTGATTAAATATATTCTCACAGTAAACATGCATCACATTCATACACACTCTTGTAAGCAATGGTCATTTCCCCATTAATATAAGACCTTGTCATTTTCTAACGGTTTCGGAACTGACCAATGTGGAGCTATTGATAAGGGATTTGTGAATTCAAAAACAGAGTACTTAAGCTTCTAAACAGCTGAAAAACTGTTCTGTCATACTGGGGATAAGGAGGCTTATGAATTTAAAACTACATTTGTATATAACTTGTGTACGCCAAGACATGTTCAGACTAAGAGGAAATTAGGGTAATTCTGACCCATGACAGAATTTTGGACTGACCGTTATCTGAGTTGTGCGAGACCAGTCATCAGCCAGGGACGGTGACGTCTTGTTTTATACCTCCTCTAGGACTTTCCAGTTTTTCTCTTCTTTTATTACATAAAAGGGACATAATGACTTCTTAAACAAGTTTTCTGATGAAGGTAAGTCACGATCTTGTGAAAAGGAAGGAGATAAAAAAATGACCGATAGATTTCAGCAAGGCAATCTGACTACACAAAGCAAATTGGGGATTTGTTGAATCACTTTCTTTGACAATTTTTTTTCAATGCTAGAAACCAGTTTTTGTTGTTGAGACTCTGCTGACAATTAACTCACAAAGTCTTTAAGATTAAATTACCTTCAGGCCGATTTTTGTTTCAAGATAGGGAATTTTAATTTTAAAACAGGTTTAGCAACATGCAAGAAACTTTTGTGTTTGTTATTTCTTTTCTTTCGTTAACTTTAAAATGCATGTGATTTCAATCCGACAAAAACCTAAATATGCTTTTATCTTTGAGTTTTGTCAGGCAATGTTTCTGACTTAAGTACATGTACAAGAAACCTTTAATGTTCTAGATCTGTATGTTGTGTCTTCAAGGAAACCAACATTCTTTTCATTTGATTTTTTTTATATCTCTTAGGTAAAGTACATCTAACAAACAAGTTTTACATGTATACGTAGATACCATGCAACCAATTCTATGCACAAATTCTTCAATTTCTATATAGGATTACAAGTCGTTCCATGTATAGTTTTCTACCTTCAGATTCTACAGTAAAGTCCAAGTACAGTACATATGGAGAGTAGATTTATTATATACTTACCTTCAAAACCAGTAGGATTAGTTACTTATCTAACTCAAGTTAACAGTGTTTGATGCTTAACCTACTTTTTAACTTACAAAAAATGTGAATGTAATTTTCCATCATCAGTAATCTGTTTTGCCACCCTTCATACCATTAAAATTTGACTTGATGTTAATTATCACTCCTCAGAAGTACAGATATTTATAGAGTTAGGTACAGAGGCTTACACCAGGTTTGGATTTTGATAATAAAAAAAAGCTGTAGATGGATTGAGATCCTACAAAAAGTGCTGAAAATCTGTCGCCAACCTTAAGAGAATCATTTAGATGTCAAAATACACTGTATGGATATAAGAATATATTGTATATCAAAATACACTGTATGGATATTAGAATATATTGTATATCAAAATACACTGTATGGATATTAGAATACATTGTATATCAAAATACATTGTATGGATATTAGAATACAATGTATATCAAAATACATTCCATGGATATTAAAATACATTGTATATCAAAATACATTTTATGAATATTAAAATACATTGTTTCGATATTGCAATGCATTGAATTGTTATCAAAACACATTTTATGGATATCAGAATACATTGTATTGATATTAAAATACAGTGTATACCAAATTACATTGTATTGATGTTAAAATACATTGTACGGATAGTGAAATACATTGTTATACTATTAGAATACATCATATATCAAAATACATTGTATTGATGTTAAAGTACATTTCATTGTAATCGACACAAGAAACACTACAAATTTCATGTCTCTTTGAGAAGAAAAACACAGTTCTTTGAAGCTATTAGATTGGATGTAGAAGTTGCGAGTGAGGAGAGAAAAAGTTAAACATGAGTTCCTGTTGTAGGTTAAACATGGATGTTTGGGCAATGTTATTGATGTGTTTTTGGGATACAGCTATTAACATTTACTTTGAACAGTTTACTCTGCCACGTTATGTGATTATACAGGTACATGTTTTCCTGTTCACACAAACAGTTCTACCTGAGCCGTTCCTCCATAAAATCTCCGGTTACCCTGTTTTATTTCCGTAAGAAATTTGTTTAAGGGTTTACAAATGTCACTTAATCAGCATAACTATTCAAATATACCAACTTTGTTTCAAATAAAACAGCGACATAACCAATGTTAATAGCACTTACTTAGGTGACATAGCGGGTGAGACCACTTGTATTGTGACTGAGTACCTGGAGTATGGTGTAAGTATATGTTCAGCAATTTGTTCTAGATTGTTAATGAATTTACAGGTAGTTCTTCTACAGGTGTTAACCTATAAATGTGTTACCACACACTCGTTAAACAGATAAGATTTAATGGGTTACCACACACTCGTAAAAGAGATTATCAGACCACAGGCAATTGTGGCCAGGAGGATAATCATTTTTTAAAGGCATATATATATATAGATAATATAACGAAATATGAATTATTAAAAAAAAATATAAAAAAAAATTGATAAATTTTTATGTTATTAATCATCTAAAACCATAATAAAAATAATAGTCAAATTTCAGCTTGATATGTCAAGCAGTTAAATTTCACAAAAAATTGACTATCACACAGGAAAAAGAGAGAAGGTATGTAACTCAGTGGCAGAAAATACCTGGACCGCCCTAAAAAGCGGCCCAAAAAACTAACTTTCCGTTCATACTAGAGAAAAACGAACAGCTGCCATCCATACCCTATTTATTTCCCTTTCTAAAAAGCAATAATGATCCACACTTTTATTTGTTGATTACGAGCACGGGGTCGTAACATCTCAGAAAAACCCTAAAATCTTCAATATAGGAATTACTTGTGACGGAAGTCCCACCGAAAGATACCTGGTAGTATACACACGTATACTTGTAGCCTGGTTTTGACTTGATGTTGCTCACATTGCTGCCTTCACTTGTTATTGCTTATGACTTGGTCTAAACTCATTACTGCTCATAGCCTGGTCAGAACTTGTTACTGCTCAAACCCTGGGTTTGACTCATTAACTGCTCACATTCAAGTCTTGACTCACTACCTACCCTGTTTTGTATCATTATGCTCTCAATACTGTGATCTAGCCTGGTCTGGATGTATTACAGTCCAAAGCCAAGTCTTTGCTCATTACTGCTCTCAGCTTGCTCTGGTGTCAGCCTATGGACTATGTTGTCAGCCTATGGACTATGGTGTCAGCCTATGGACTATGGTGTCAGCCTATGGACTATGGTGTCAGCCTATGGACTATGGTGTCAGCCTATGGACTATGGTGTCAGCCTATGGACTATGGTGTCAGCCTATGGACTATGGTGTCAGTCTATGGACTATGATGTCAGTCTATGGACTATATGGTCACAGCCTATGGACTATATGGTCACAGCCAATGGACTAAATGGTCACAGCCTATGGACTGTGGTCACAGCCTATGGACTATGGTATCAGCCTATCGACTATGGTGTCAGCCGATGGACTATGGTGTCAGCCGTATCGACTATGGTCACAGCCTATGAAATGTAGTATCAGGCTATGGACTATATGGTGTCAGCTTATCGACTATGGTGACAGCCTATGGACTATGGTGTCAGCCTATCAACTATGGTCACAGCCTATGAAATGTAGTATCAGGCTATGGACTATATGGTGTCAGCCTATGGACTATGGTGACAGCCTATGGACTATGGTCACAGCCTATGAAATGTAGTATCAGGCTATGGACTATATGGTGACAGCCTATAGACTAAGTAAACAGCCCATGGACTATGGTGTCAGCCTATCGACTATGGTCACAGCCTATGGACTAAGTTAACAGCCAATGTACTTTGGTCACAGCCTATGGACTATGGTCACAGCCAATGTACTATGGTCACAGCCTATGGACTATGGTTTCAGCCTATCGACTATGGTGACAGCCTTTCGACTTTGGTGACAGTCTATGGACTGTGGTATCAACCTATGAAATGTTGTGTCAGCCTATGGACTAAGTACCCAAGTACTTGTTCCGTGTCAGCCTATGGACTAAGTACCCAAGTACTTGTTCCGTGTCAGCCTATGGACTAAGTACCCAAGTACTTGTTCCGTGTCAGCCTATGGACTAAGTACCCAAGTACTTGTTCCGTGTCAGCCTATGGACTAAGTACCCAAGTACTTGTTCCGTGTCAGCCTATGGACTAAGTACCCAAGTACTTGTTCTGTGTCAGCCTATGGACTAAGTACCCAAGTACTTGTTCTGTGTCAGCCTATAGACTAAGTACCCAAGTACTTGTCCCGTGTCAGCCTATAGACTAAGTACCCAAGTACTTGTTCTGTGTCAGCCTATAGACTAAGTACCCAAGTACTTGTTCCGTGTCAGCCTATAGACTGTATGGTGACAGTCTATGGACTAAGTACCCAAGTACTTGTTCCGTGTCAGCCTATAGACTGTATGGTGACAGTCTATGGACTAAGCACCCAAGTACTTGTTCCGTGTCAGCCTATGGACTAAGTACCCAAGTACTTGTTCCGTGTCAGCCTATGGACTAAGTACCCAAGTACTTGTTCCGTGTCAGCCTATGGACTAAGTACCCAAGTACTTGTTCCGTGTCAGCCTATGGACTAAGTACCCAAGTACTTGTTCCGTGTCAGCCTATAGACTAAGTACCCAAGTACTTGTTCTGTGTCAGCCTATAGACTAAGTACCCAAGTACTTGTCCCGTGTCAGCCTATAGACTAAGTACCCAAGTACTTGTTCTGTGTCAGCCTATAGACTAAGTACCCAAGTACTTGTTCCGTGTCAGCCTATAGACTGTATGGTGACAGTCTATGGACTAAGTACCCAAGTACTTGTTCCGCGTCAGCCTATAGACTGTATGGTGACAGTCTATGGACTAAGTACCCAAGTACTTGTTCTGTGTCAGCCTATAGACTGTATGGTGACAGTCTATGGACTAAGTACCCAAGTACTTGTTCCGTGTCAGCCTATGGACTAAGTACCCAAGTACTTGTTCCGTGTCAGCCTATGGACTAAGTACCCAAGTACTTGTTCCGTGTCAGCCTATGGACTAAGTACCCAAGTACTTGTTCCGTGTCAGCCTATGGACTAAGTACCCAAGTACTTGTTCTGTGTCAGCCTATGGACTAAGTACCCAAGTACTTGTTCCATGTCAGCCTATGGACTAAGTACCCAAGTACTTATTCTGTGTCAGCCTATGGACTAAGTACCCAAGTACTTGTTCTGTGTCAGCCTATGGACTAAGTACCCAAGTACTTGTTCCGTGTCAGCCTATAGACTGTATGGTGACAGTCTATGGACTAAGTACCCAAGTACTTGTTCCGTGTCAGCCTATAGACTGTATGGTGACAGTCTATGGACTAAGTACCCAAGTACTTGTTCCGTGTCAGCCTATGGACTAAGTACCCAAGTACTTGTTCCGTGTCAGCCTATGGACTAAGTACCCAAGTACTTGTGTCGTGTCAGCCTATAGACTAAGTACCCAAGTACTTGTTCCGTGTCAGCCTATAGACTAAGTACCCAAGTACTTGTGTCGTGTCAGCCTATGGACTATATGGTGACAGTCTATGGACTAAGTACCCAAGTACTTGTTCCGTGTCAGCCTATGGACTAAGTACCCAAGTACTTGTTCCGTGTCAGCCTATGGACTAAGTACCCAAGTACTTGTTCCGTGTCAGCCTATAGACTGTATGGTGACAGTCTATGGACTAAGTACCCAAGTACTTGTTCCGTGTCAGCCTATAGACTGTATGGTGACAGTCTATGGACTAAGTACCCAAGTACTTGTTCCGTGTCAGCCTATGGACTAAGTACCCAAGTACTTGTTCCGTGTCAGCCTATGGACTAAGTACCCAAGTACTTGTGTCGTGTCAGCCTATAGACTAAGTACCCAAGTACTTGTTCCGTGTCAGCCTATAGACTAAGTACCCAAGTACTTGTGTCGTGTCAGCCTATGGACTATATGGTGACAGTCTATGGACTAAGTACCCAAGTACTTGTTCCGTGTCAGCCTATGGACTAAGTACCCAAGTACTTGTTCCGTGTCAGCCTATGGACTAAGTACCCAAGTACTTGTTCTGTGTCAGCCTATGGACTAAGTACCCAAGTACTTGTTCCGTGTCAGCCTATGGACTGTATAGTGACAGCCTGTAGCATAATACAATATTATCAATCAAACATTGTGATGTAGAGAGTGATTATAACTATGACAGGCAGACCCAATATAAACCAATCCTTGGGAAGCCCTCAATAAATTGTCAGGTTTGTGTGTGTAGGAATTAGTTATAAGGAGGACTAGGTAATAATAACACCGTCGGTGTGGTGGGGAGCTGTACCAGGCAAAGAAGCTCAAGTTTATGTACTTGTTCTATATGTTTGTCTGCTTTTGTGTCAATATTTGAACTGACACAAAATGGATACAAATGTAGTGGTAAATTAAAGCTATTTATGGTGTAGTAGCCAGGAGCTATTTCACCTGTTAAACCCATGTAAAATTTACCCAGGCATCAGTGTTGTATATGTAGGCCGGATTAGCACCATTGTGTACTGTCCACATTTGAAAGCAACATATTGGTTCAGTTATTTGAATTCTTAATCTATTCATATCAAAGAAATATTGGATGAAATACCAGTGTATTCAAGGAATGTCAGGACATGGCCTTTATTGTAGAAACTCCCTTTGTTACTTCACCTATACTGAACAAGACTCCAGGCCGCCAGTCTATAAAGGGAGATAATCACAAACCTGATTTTTTTTTACGTATTGAAAACAGTGAAGATATCAATGCAGTAGAAATAACATAATAAAAAATCAGTGAAGATTTAACATGATAGAAATTCCTCATTCAGTAAAACCCCACTTACTCAAACCCGGATAACTCGAATACCCCTCATTCTTCGACCAGTTTGTTTGGTATAGACCAAGTTCGTACATATTCAACCAATCTCTGATTACTCGAATCCCATGTATTTCTCAAATTTTTTATTACCAAGGTAGGTCCCCACTAGTTTGAATAAGTGGGGTTTTTCTGTACGAACTGTCAACTGACCCATGAAAGAATCTCAAAGAAATTGGTTTAATCTGCCAAGCTACACAAATATGTAGCTGCACTTCACAGGATTTTGCTCTATGATGCCACTTTGAACTCACTCTCCTACCACCCCCACCCTCCACCCTCCAGCCCCCACATACTGTTTCAATTTGATCACCTCAACATTTTTGTCAAACGTTAGAAAAAGTTGACAGAAATGGCAGAGCTTGGTTTTATTACACCTTAATTGTAATGCATCAATAGGGAAGGGCTGATAATTATAAGAGTCTGTTTATAACTAAAAACCATTGCATGACTTAAGCTTGTTTTATTGGTGATTCCATCTTAATGTATATTGTGTCTGTAGCTAATTAATCCACTTTTATTTAATTTCATTTAATCTGGCTTCTTTATCTATATACTTTGCTCGAGTGTGCAGGCAGAGTTACGGCTTTCTTTCAATCATGATCATAATTATGATCCTTATTATTCCAAAAACACCAACTGTAAAAATACAGTTTCTATACTGTTTATTGTAATGATACAGATTTTTCAAAAAGGATATATATGTATTCAAAATCCCCATCGTATAAATAATGTGTTGTGTACTCAGGAGTATCCAATAGTAAAAAATCCACCGCCTTATTAGCCATATCGTCCAATGAGACCAATTTTAACATGTTTATGACAAATTTACGAGGGGTGTGACATTACAGTTTCAATAGCCTGCATTTTTATTGGAATATCTATATAAATTCGCTGTAATTTTCCTTTGAAGGCAAGAAAATTTAATAATATCTGAAAAATAAATCCTGAGAAAGCCACATTTATGATTTTAATATCCATTATCACTTTACATTCTGACATTACAGTAGTGTTATATCACTTACGGACTATCCGGAACATTTCAGGGCTACAGTGATCTCAATACATCTATAACAAATACCTGGTGGAGAGTTTTGAGAAAGAAATGTTGATTTATATATATGCTCATCTTTAGTACTGCAGGAAACCACATTACATCCGTTGAAATTTGTTTAAATTGATATTTGCTAAGATCAAAGATAAAATGAAACCTGAGTTCTTATACTTTCATTATTAACAAGGCAGTATAGTGTTGTGACTCTCACAATATATCTCAATAGACCTAATGGAGGAATGTTGGAAGTTGAAAAATTATTAGTAAATTATTGATTTTTTTCTGTAGTCTATTTAACTGACATTGTGTCCATCCTTGATATCTTTTTAACGCAAAGCATCAGATCATGACAGCACTTAATATTTGTCCTTGGGGTGACCTTCAAAGAGTTTCAGTGTGTCATGTTCAGGTTGTATATCGATCAGTGAGAATATTGATAGAATAGTTTTCCTCATCAATAGGTCATTAAAAAATAAATTCCTAAATATAGTCTTTTTGAGCCTTGTGGATTCTTGACCACTGAGTCTGGCTTCTGTGACTTGAAGGAATGAAAAGTTAGCACCTTGTTTGACAGAAAGGACTCCTGGGACATTGGTACAAAGGTACTTGATATACATGTACTGATATTAACCTATACAGCTGGGTAGGCTAGAATAAAATGGGTAAATTTGGTTGATTCTGGCTGACTCACAATTGCAAACTGTGGCTGCAATTAAACAGTTGAATGTGGAAAATTGTATTGAAGATAATGATATATCATTGTAATGGTTTCTATTCCTTCATTTCTCCCAGACTTTGAGGGGATATGTTAGACACTTTGATAATTTATGTATTTTTTATGAGATATTTTGGCAACTACAGATTGTTTAGATTTGGAATATCATCTGAAGAATTTAAGTGTTTTTCGACTTATCGATCGATGGTTGATGCATACTATCTAATACTTGTCAAAGATCAGTATCAGGTATAATGGTCAGAAGGTGTCATTTTGTCCGAATTGAACAGAAGGTGACCAGTAATGGTAGAGACCTGTTACATGTTAATCTGAACTACCTAGATCTGATCACTATCCACAGTGTAGGCATTGTCTGTAGCTGAGGATAAGTGGGTGATCCGGCCGGAGTAGGTGTGTATGTGTCTGGGTTGAGTAAGATGGATTTAGATTTCACTGAGTTATGTCACTTAGGGATTATGGAGTCTTTAGGATCAGACTGTTGGGTATCTACCTTCTGATAGGGCCAGGCCTCAAAACCTGACAGTGGGCAATTCTACCCCTCGGACACATCTATTCTCTCAAATATTTCAGCTGTGTTGAAAAATTTTCAAATAAATTATCTAGGAAGAATTATCAATTAAAACAACCTATTGAGATATAAAACACTGATGATGAATTTAATTGAATTTATTGTGAGCGAAATAATTTTTGTATATGATGGAGTGTTAACTGTTTTTAACAAAAGAAGTTCCATCAGGGGAAGTAATCACCTGAAAAATAAATTCAAAATATGTCAAATTAATCCTAGGAGGTAATATTTAAATTTTGCAAACTGTAGTATATAAAATTTTGCTATCATCACATCTTACTTTTTATATAAAAAAATTTCTGAAAAGAACGTATACGTATGTGCAATTTTATATCTGATTTTTTCTTGAATTAATAACACTTTGATATGTTTATAATGCCTAGAAGATTTAACTATGACGGGAATGTATTGCGGTTCCTGTCTGTATGTATAGTAAGGCTTATAAAACAGGAATGTTTCCTGTCATGCATCATTAGGTATTAATGTTATTTAATTTTTATACCAATTTAATGGACTTCTACTCAGTTAATTAAATCTAGTCGCAGTGTCGTGTACGTGTCACCGTTAAAAGGTGTTAGACCGGTCGACATGTCACTACTGGTTGGTGTCAGACAGGTAGGTAAAATTAGTACTTATTGATTTTTCTTGTATGTAGGTCTGATTGATTGTAACTTAATTGGTCTTTAGGAGTGATCAATAACTATTTACTGGGGCCTGTATACAGAAAAAGTTACCACATTATCGGAATGACATAAGACAGGTGGGTCATTTATAAATCAAGAAATTGTCAATAATGTGTTTAAAAACTATTTCAAATATTTATGTGGAAGTATTTTATATGTGCTGTTTATGTAAGAACTAAATTAGTTTTGATTGCAGTATCACCATTTGAAAATTTATAAATTGATGAAAATGGCTTTTAAATGAAAGTTTAATTTGAAGCAAAGCGATTTGTGATTGACACAGTTTTGTAATTTTACAAAGATATGATTTTAATGAGAATCTGATTCTGTTTTGGGTTCAAGAAAACAAGATGTCTAGATCAATCGTTATTTTAAATACATATAAAATGAATGGAAAACATTTTTAGCAGATTCAAATGACATCAATAACATTTTGGTTTTAAATTCAATCGTAAAATCCAGATGTTCATGATCTAAAGTCATTTGACTATACTGGGCCATCAATAATATAAAAATTCTATCTAATAAATTGAAGAAAATGTAAATATCTTAGTTTTAATTCTATATCTACAAAGCATAAAGTTAGAAATATTTCCATTTAAAAATTAAAACTCCACCTCAAATAGATGTTGTTTTGTTTTATAAATAAAAGTCTTGTAAATCTTTCCTGGCTATGAAAAGATTAAAATAAAACTTTTTAAGTTTCAGTCTTGTTCATATAATAGAGCCTAGCTAGTTTCGTGACCAGCGAGTATTTCTGTATTATATGTTTTTTGTGATTGAGAGTGTCAACAGTGAATTAAAAGATTTTTTCTGTCAGTTTCATAATTTTTCAGATATTGATAGAAAATCTTGTGGACTTTACTGATTTAAGAGAGATATCATTGGTATCCTAATAGAATATTTTGGACTGAATTCCCATGTACCAATACCTTTAATGAAAAATATTTCAATAAAAAATTCTCAGTCCCGATCGAATCTTTTTACCATTATTTAAGCCTGGATTGACCTTGCTCCGGAGTATGATTAATATTACGATATATATAATATTTACCTGGCACTAATTCATTCATTGATAATCTTGGGGAGGTGTGCGCTGTGTAATCAGTTGTAAAGTTGAAGAAAGTCGGACTTAAATCCGTTCACGTAAAAACCTGATTTAAATATACAGAAATGTTTGACCTCTGAAACTTCAAAGTAGCGTGTACAAATAGCGAAGTGAACCAAGGTATGGCATTGGTTAAACCTAGCCACTGGATGTACATCTCCTAAATCAAACACACACCAGTCGGGGAGTCCTCTCTATTCTACACCTACTTCAGTCTAACATTGACAGGCTCTGGATGGCCCAGGTAATATAAGTGAAGCGTTATCTGTGGCGATAGCAGTGTAGAGGAACTCTCACCTGGTCGGTTAATGTATTGATATACTTCAAATTTATGAGGAGAGTTACAAGGAGAGTACTTCAGTGAACCACGTTTTGTGTTTGGTTTTTCGGACTTTATCAGGAATCGGAGAGCTAGAAATCTTGTCTTGTCCAGGTAACACTTATAGATTGTATACAATTTTACTCGTTATTACTTCTACAGAACCAGAAGTTGTATAGTGGCTCTTAATCTTTGGTGTTGAGGTCTGGTCAAGTAACTAGTTAAGAGAAAGTTTTGAATTATAATAAAGCAGCAAATGTTTGCTGGCTTTTCTCATACATGGTACATAGTTTGAATAGATATAGGCTATGTCATCTTTTTTTTTTAAATATAACAGTCACCTCTGAATTTCTTCAAGAACAATATCATCATATTTTTCAAAACTGACAGTTTCCATGCATGAAGATTGTTCAAATTTGACAGTTTCCATGCATGCAGGTTTGATTTACTGGAGTAGGTTACTCGGAAATATATGTATGATACAGGTAGAAAGATTTTAAAGGTAAAAAAAGTGAGGTTCATGCAGGGAGTACAAATCTGGTTTAAGCAGGATTCCTAATTACTGTGTCAACCTTCCTTGATTTGAGCTGTACCACAAAACAGACCGTTTGATTCTGTATGGAAGCTTGTTCTGTTGGAAAGCTAAGCAGTGGAGTTGAGACTTGGGACAGTGTACGTGCTATCTTGGGACATATAGAAAGCCATATGTATATCTGTGTTGTGTATTGACGGGTTCTGATCAGATAAACCTACTCCAACCATGTTAGGTGTTCACAGGAGAGATACGTCTTCTGACAGGTGCCGCGCAACAGGTCACAGTCGGCAAAAGATAAATCTGATTACAAAAAATGGCAGACCAGTGACCTCTTATGATATAGAAGTAGAAACAAATATGACAAAAGCATAAAACTTGGCAAAATATTGATGATGATGATGAATGAATGGTAATGACAGATTATGATGCTTATTACAATGATGATGATGCTTATTACATTTTGATGATGAAGATGATCATTACAATGATAATGAAGATGATCATTACAATGATAATTAAGATGATTATTACTACAATGATGATGAAGATGATCATTACAATGACAATGAAGATGATTACAATGATGATGAAGATGATCATTACAATGATAATTAAGATGATGAATATTGTGATTATGATGTTACTAAGACATTAGTGTGAATATGAGCGAGTATGAAGGCTGTTTTAATGTAAAAATATTTAAAGGTCAAATCCAAATTGGGTTAAAAATATATTCTTACTGATACATGATGTACATGTACCAGGAGTGTGCCATGACTTTATTGTTGAAATTTTTCTTGCACTTTTAAAAACAGAAAAGACCTGAGACGTATTAATATTGCTTTCCAGATTGTTTATTGGAATATTTATTATATATTTCCAGGGTCTATTGATCTTGAGTACATCAAACCATAGGAGGAGGACTTTCGTCGATGAATCAATCTCGTTCTCACCTGAGCCAGTGATCGTACAGGTAAGCTGTACCTTATTGATTTCTCTAAGGATCTATTTCATGCTTAAGAGAATTTATTACGTGTGAAATTGTTTCATCTGTTTTGATGATTTATTCAGTATTTTGTTACGGATTCTTTAATATTTACTGCTTAAGTCCTCAAAGATGTCAAGTGATGTTGTTAGAAATCATAAATATCTGTTACTCTCGCCTACGTTCTCTACAGCCCAAACCAGATTTAAGATACCGGTATGATGTTGTATACCTAATCTATATACCAAAGTTATATCAGGTATTTTACTGATATATTGTAGCTATAGGTTTGAAGGATGAAAATTGTGTCATTAAATATGTACTGTCGGTTCTTAGGTTTGGCACAACAGTTAAAAAATGTCTCATAAATTGACACCCTTGTTTTATTACAATATTTTAGTATGTTGTTGAGCAATTCTTCCTGAACATCTTTTGATGTTAAAGTTCGTGATGAGATTTTCAGCTGTAGTAGGGTCTATACCCTTTAAGCTCAGTAAATTCCTCTCACAAAAGCACACATATAATGTTTTGTGATCAGCATGGGCGAGCTATACAGACATGAGATTATCCTCGTCCTCTGGGAAATCAAATAGCTGAAAATGAAATACATATATACATATTCCCGTTAAACTGTTCTGGCAAAAACTCAAATACGTGATAACATATGATGAACCCGTTTTCATAGCCAGATAGACATTAATAATTAGACACAATGAAAACAGTTTCAAATAACCAACAACTTTATGGAGAACTAACAACAAACTACAAAAGATTTGTTACGAAGATTATGTTTTATTATTACGATGATAAAGGTCGTATGAGACGATACTTGAGTGGGTAGGTTAGATGTGGGTATGTTGTATAGGATCGGTGTGAACTGTTTAGAATGATCGTTAAAGACATACACCTGTCTGTTTCTGTGTTTGCCTACCTATGCTAGCTGATCCTTACCTGGCATGTTCCTTACTTTGAAGTTTGTAAATATTGACCCACTAGTTAGAGATTGTTGTAACCTCATTATTTGATACGGATGACACAAACAGCATGTGGAGCTATACCACAAACACAGGCCATGACATCCACATTCCTCTGTGTGACCTTTTACACCAAAGGGCTTCTGCAATTTTTTTTTTTAATATTTCAGATATTTTGTATTTGATAAATTGCAAATCTTTCGAAGGTTAAAGTTGACAAATTTTCTTGTATCTTCTTAGTTTTTACTTAAAAACCAACCTATTCAAATGACATCCTTTAAAAAAAGGTCACCCCTGAAATTCATTATGAACTATTCCAACTGTTGAATTGAAAGAGTTCAGTTGGATTTGCAGGGATGTATAAGTTATGGATTATTTGATCACTCCCAAAATCAATTTTCTTATTTCAGAGTTTTTTGTTAACTGGTTTTTTGAATGTAATTGATTTAGCAGCTGTGACCCTTATTTTTTATGTATTTTAGGGTTTGTTTTTATCACGTTTTGTTTGGTGTCAAGATATAGAAAAAACGGCCAATGCTCTTGTCACCAGATCCTTCCATTCACCTTAAAGTGTTTCTGTGGTTTCTGGTACGGTGTAAATAGAATATTTATTCAAAATTTGACACAGGAATTTCTTCTTATCTACTAAAAGGTTCCGACATTTATGTGTGATGTCACACATTGTTCATGATTTAAATCATTCAGGCCTACCATATTTCTGGGATGGGATAAATAGCATTGCTAATGGACCGTGAATTTCAATTACACCAGGTAACAGCCAATGAAGAAATATCTCTTTCACAAGGCAACCGGCAGAAAAGACAAATCTCTTACCACAGCTACCCTGATTGATTTTGCTTGTCTAGTACATGTTAGCAAGTTCTTTGATGGAGAAATATTGGATTTTCTGGTATGCGATACACGATGGATATAGAGGTTATAATTAGTATTTCCACATCGATTGATTGACTGGTATGGCTGGCCTTATAAACCGGTCATTCTTCAGGTGATCAGGAAGAAAATTGTACATGTATAGCCATTTGTTTACGCTGTGGAATTTATAACTGTCACGACTTGATTCAGCTTTGTTTACGTTGTTGTAACAACTTGTGAAATAACAATAGGAGCTGTGTGCTTGTTACCAGAACAGGTTAATTACAACAGGCGCCCTCAGGTAGTGTCAAAGGTGTTTTACACAGGTGAGCATTCCTACCTGCTAGATGGGGGCTCAGGTGCATATACTGTAGCTCCCTAATCAGGCAGAAACTGTGTAGTGAACAGCTTGGAATCTCAGGTGCCTGGTACTGTACTGTACGTACCACTATAGTATTGTTACACTTCATTGATACCTTCGTATACGACACCATATTGTGATCAGAAGATTGTTTCGGGAAATTAATTTTGAGAAAATTTTAATTTAAAAACATTCATTAAGTAAGACTAATGATGCAGGTATGTATTGCTTTTTTATTTGTCAGTGAACGATAAAGTTAGATCTAAGAACTCTGAGCAGGCAGAAAGGTCTCGAGGCAAAGTCTGAGTTTTTGTTGAATTTTATATTTCTGGACATGTGTAAATTAAATCTTATATTAGGTTTTCATGTAAAATGTAGTTTGCTGAACAAAATTTTCAGATTGAGTTTATTGTAAAATTATTTTTGATGAGATCAGAGAAAATGGATGTGATGTTTGCAGATCAATGCAAGCCTTAAACAAATGTATTGGTAATAATCATGATCAGCCATTCAACTGGCCCCGGAAGACCTTGCCAATCTTAGGACTTCCCTAAGGGTGACCTTCTAGGAAATCTCTAGATTTAAATTGATTTAATGAGAGTATACATTGACTTAATGAGAGTTCATGTACATATTAAATTTAAATTCAACTTTTAATCTTGTGGATATAGATTATACAACCGCCAAAAATCTGCACCAAGATTAACATAGAAGTGACAGATTGTATTAGCATGGATGACAACTGTATGTAGGTTATAATTAATTCATAGCTGATCTGAGGTGTGTTTCCCCAAATTCAGATGATGTAAGGAATAATATTTTAATATAGTGGTATATTTTAACCAATGATCAATTTAAATGAAAATTTTTAATAGATCGTTAGAGGACATTTAGCAAATCAAGATCAACATGTACATCAAGTTTAGAATTAATCATTTATAGTTATTGTTGAGGCCAAATAAGTGATTTGTTGTGTTAGCCATTTCATTTCCCAAATAAACATAAAAATATTAATTGCGATTTTCTTCAAATCTCCTAGAAAATTTGTGTATATACGTACCCCTAGAGAAAAAAAATCACTCCCAAAAATAATTTGGATTTCATAATTTCTTTCAGATGATGTTATTAGATCTTTG
This sequence comes from Mimachlamys varia, assembly GCA_947623455.1. Taxonomy (NCBI): domain Eukaryota; kingdom Metazoa; phylum Mollusca; class Bivalvia; order Pectinida; family Pectinidae; genus Mimachlamys; species Mimachlamys varia. The sequence goes on from OX392530.1 coordinate 8,570,362, forward strand.
AATAAAGGAAAGGGTTAGCAAATTAACTTCTAAATAAGGAGACCAAGAGTTGGCTATAAGAAGGCATACATTTTAGAAATTAAAGCAAGCACTTTTTATCTCCTGCCTGTAAATATTTTGGTGTATTCAGATCCAAGGGTAGATTTTCAGCATTTGGAAAAACACCTGAAGAAAACAAATCAAATTTTTATAAATTGACAGTAGAAGTCGAGGCAAAGGTAGAGATAAATCATTTTCGACAGGCTAAAAAATTAATTGAAATACTTACCCTGGTGGATATAAAGATATCATGGATGATTTCAGCTCAATCACTAGAAAGCTGTTTATCAGTATTAGTGGTCACTAGACTATACCTTAATGATTTTAAAGGATTTTCATGCATTTTACAAGTGCATCATATTGCAAAATATTGAAAGAGGCTTTGTGTTTGATAACAATTACAAGGAAATAGCAATTATATTGTATGAAAAGTCAGCTAAATTCCTGCTATGTCATGATCTGACGAGTACACATATAATTTGTATACGCTACTAAATCTTCTTTATGGCACGGGGAAATTATTATTCCCATCTAAACCCTCAATACCTGGTGTTAAAGGAAATCCAAATTAAAAAAACATGAAATTACGATATCATGTCACTTTAATATGACAGGATCTTAAATGAAATTTGTACTTTGGTATATATTCTTTTCACACTGATTGAAAAGATGAATTATGAAAACTCGTTAAGGTGAAAGGTGATATCACTTACTAAAGCTCAGGTAAACTAGTAGGGTAACCAAAACATGTCACGAGGGGAATGTCGGGGAACGGTAATCATACCTACCTGAAATACTGGTAAACAAGGTAAGGTCGTATTGCTATTTTTCGTGTTATTGAACACTTGATCCTTCCCTCTTTTTCTGTGCATATCGAGATCATACCCTCAAAACATTCCCGCTGAGGTAAAAAAAGTTTCGTGGGTTTTTTTTTCAAACAGTTGATTATAGAAATTAGACAAGAAGAATTAGTAACCACCATCCCAAAATCAATAATACATGGCAGTATAATGACGTCTATGCACAAAGCGACTGAGAATTTCAAACACAAATAATATTTGATATTTCTATAAGCAGCCTTAATTGTCTCCCCTCTTGCATGTTGAATGTTTATTACGGTCTAAATGATATTGGAATCAGGTGATATGATATTTTAGTATTTAAAACAACAAAAACAAATCTTTTGTTATGATATGATTATTATATTAAAAATGTAAAACAGTTTTGTAGATTTTTCGTGACAAATTCTTTTAATTTATATAAAAACTTATGACTTTGAAATATAATCATACAACAAGAATATATATTAGAGAGAAGAAAAGCTGGGTGTGGATCCAGTGACAAAGTAATTACTAGGTAATGGAAATATTAAATAAATACTTACAAACTGTTAGAAATTTAAATTCATAAAATTGTGAATCTCAAGCTAAGTTCACTGCCCATGTAATACATGTACGGTATATAAATATAGGTATAATTAACGATACTAGCTGGCTTTGATTGGTTGGTTTCCTAATTGGCTTTTAAAATGATTCTATATCTACCAAAAGTATGCAGATATTTTAATCTGCAGAATATATTGGCAAGCACACGCAAATTATGCATGTCTACACCAAATTTCAATGCAGGAGTTACCCTAAGGAAGTATAGCTATCAAACTTTTTACCATTTATACATTTCATACTGTCATACCTTAAAAGTTTACCAGCCTCAAAAATCAGTTGGATATTCCTTATTAATAAAGATAAGCCTTGGTTTTTGGGTTACATTAAGTTTCATGCATCTTTATTGAATGGTTATGAGGTTACGGGGGCACCTGTCACAGGTTGTAGGGTCCAGTGTGTGTAATTGATTCCGTAAATCCTTAACGGCAGATCTAGGCCCAGGTAGGCCCCACACCAAGGGACGCCTGCGGAATGCTACAAATGTAGGAGAATTCAATGATATCTCCAACATTGACCAGTATTTTCAGACATTCAGGTGTGTTTGTTGGTTTACAATCACTGATCATTCATACTCTGTACCAAGACAAACTGGACCGAGTTTGACAATTTATCATCAAAGTTTTCAGATTTCTAATTTGTTTCATACTTATAAACATCTTACATGATTAAAATTAATGCATAGATTACTTGTATCTGTGAAACTTGTCAGCAGTTTGTGTGAACACTTTTAAAGAAATCATGATGTCAGTCATGTGGTCTTAGTTTTATTCTATGTAGGATTTAAACAAAGTAGATAAAATGATACGAGGGGGGGGGGGGTTATAATTGATACAAATGACTTGTCCAGAGTTTGATGCTGTTTTAATCAATTTTTGGATGATGATAATGTCTTTCTTGTTTTGGAAACTTCAGACTTTATGGCCAGTTGAAATAAGAAGCTGAAGTCTTTTAGGGCCTAAAGCTTCTCCGATATAGATACACGGGAGCTTGGGCATGCCTTTGAACTCATAATAAGTAGAGTTGCTCAAATTTGAAGTAACGGTTTGCTCTCATTTTAGATTTTCCTTGGGTGCTTTTAAGAAATATTCAGATTTAAATGTCTGTACAATTAAGTTTTGACATTCTGTGGTACATAATTCCAAGTAATTTGGTTTTCTGGAAGTAGAGGGTAGTTCTGGGATTTATTTTGTGTGTTTAACTTTGCTTCACTATATGAACCATCCACCTCTTTCTCCATATTGGAGATTTGAGCTCATATTTTACAAGCGTCAAACAACCCCCTGTCCATCTCCCATTAAATTAATCAGTTAAACCCTGTGTCAGAAACATTGTTGTGTGTATATCCAAGTGTAAAAATCTCCATGTCACTTAGGTGTGGTGATTCTGGCTTTGTAATCGGGACAAACGATGGCATTATCACCCGTATTCCTATATTTTACATTACCGGTATCAGTATTCAACGTCAGCGTTCAGGATGAAATTGGGTTTTCTATCTTAATAGCTGTTAAGTTTAATGTTGTTTATCATCACACTGAATCTTTATTCTATAAAAACAGCTCGCTAACAATTGTACAAAAATAACCCGTAGAATTTATAGCGATAAAACTGAGAGGTCACAAGTTCACTCGAATGACCTTGAGAATGAGGTTGCTTCACTTGTCACTCATACATACATGTATATCTGATAATCTTTCATTTTTTTTTCAATTTCCATTTCTTAGTGTGTTATTGGCTGTTCGTTGTTCAGTCGGTAACTCTACTGAAATACTATGGCATTTAACTACCCTAGATAGGGGGGAGATGGCTTTTACTTCCAAATTATCTGCACGTTGCGAATAAAATTTACATTATTTTGTGACTTGTTTCATCCCTGGTAACAGTAATAGGTCAGAGAAGATTTATTTTAAAGTGAACACAGCAGCTAAGGAAATACATAAAACTCCACAGTGTTGTCCTGAAGGGGTTACCTGTGCAGTGTACATAGGCAAACAGGTCTGTTTATTTTAAAGATTTAATACTTGTGAAAAGGAATGGATGGAAAAAAATTCTAGATTTATTGTAGTTTAAAAGGAATTTGTTTGTAATCTCTACCAATGCCTAGGTGTGCTATTTATTCTTGGTATTTAGATACAGTGTATTGTGATAAAAGACCAACAACGTGACATTTCCTCGGAGGCTATTTTTGTAAATTACCCGGTAAAAAAACTGTGGAGGGGTATAGTTAGCACTGTGCTGTAAGAATGTGTGAAGTAGAGGATTTAGAGAAAAAGGTGTCAAGATTGTTGATGTATGGTCAAGTGTTTCACTCGTGTAGAAATCCTTTTATTTGTAACGTCCCACAAAACTTTTCAATTTTAACGTCCTACGCATCATTTTGTACATAAAGCCACGTTATCACATGTCGATAATGGGCCAAAATCTGAGTTGAACTTTAAATATTACAAATCTCTTGGTATAAAGTTAATGTTCAGTACCCAGATTTTATTTTCCAGTTCAATTTCGAGTCTCGTTTTTTAAAAACCATCATTTCAAGAATAATTCATGATCATTCATTTATTGAAAGAGAAATGTATCAATGAAAGAGGCGTACAACTTAAATCATTGTTGTAAACCCAGATTTATTTTGTACCATGTAAAGATAATTACTAGGATTAGATTACAGAGATAGAGAGGGCGGTGCTTGTATCCAGTGACATTTAAATAACTTTTCTCTAGTTTACCACCTAAACCATTTCATCTGAACAGATACCTCTGTTCATAATAGGAAACAATATATTGTGAATGCTTTTAAAACTCATATATTTTCTAGACTAGAAATTTGACTAGAATTTTATCAAAACACATTAGTTTTTTATTGAACTTGAATGAAATTTGACAAATTTGTTTTTAGAATATAAAATATCTGGAGAGTATTTGAGAAATTGGAATGGTGACAGGTGGAATTTGTCTATTGTTCAGGAAACAATGGACATTTTTGTTCACATTGTCCCCCATGTCAGTGTTGGAAATATGCCACTTTCTGGTGATTATTTTCACTGGCTATTTCTATCAGGTGTGTTTGGAATTCAAATTCTTTTCTTTTTCTCAATCTTATTATGAAACTCTGAATTTGTTCTTGTTTAATTTTAACTGGAAACTTTTTTAAAAATTTACGAGAATAACACCTTTCAGGTTAATTCTTATTAAAATCACAGATTTAGACTTATACATTTTAACTGGGTATATAAACCTATCAGGTGTATCTGGAATTCAAATTATTTTCTTTTTCTCAACCTTATAATGAAACTCTTGAATCAATATCCCTATCCAATTCAACTGTCAATAACAACTTCATTTCAGTAGATATCTGACTTGAATACAAAATATTTTTTCTATGAATGTTTTTTTTTCTTTTACAAGATACTTTTATTTGGTTTTAAGTTGGTCTTATGATTCAGTTTAAAACTTAATTCGCACTTAAGAAAAGGTGTCTGTAAGCTGCCTTCTCTTTCTGACTTTTATTGTCATACTATTAATGAATAAATAGAAAAAACAACGTTGCACTGTTGCCCTAAAAAACACTTAAGTAATATGTTATTGCTTCTCACCAAAAATATGTTACTAGAAGTAAGGAAATATCTAGGTCAAATGGTAAAATTTGTCCGAAATTTTGGACTTATGTCATATTAAGTGACACATCATTTTACCCATGATATTGTATTTTCTTTGTTCTATTTAATACTGTATAATGTACATGTAAAGAAGAAAACAGATTTTAAAAGTTTTTCTTCTGTAAAATCCTTCATTGCCTGCAAGGATAAATTAAAAAGTTTGGGGGATATTTTCTCTATTTGTACTAAGTGTGCTATAGTGTCGTGAGCAGATTATTACATCCACACGAATATTTTATTAGTGTATACCAGATTTTATTTATTGTTGGATTGGATGTCAAACAACTGGTAACCTATTAACATCAGTAATTAGACCATTGAGGAAGAATGTGTTGATGTTTTTGACTGAGTACCGAGGTTTATTTAGGGTGTGTGGAACAATTTAGGATTGGACCCGGTCACGATATTCACTCTAATTACAGTCGTCACCTTCTTCCTTTCTTAACGATTGTTAAATGTCTTTATTCCGTCCCAGTGTATGGCTGCCGTAATCACCGAGAATCTTTTGTAAGGATGTTGTGTACCTTTGTACTGACCGCTCAAAACACAGATGTTGTCAGGCGGTATTGAATACTCTGTTCAGTCAATACAAAAAAAAAATCAATACCCAACATTTCTGTAAACTTTTTTGTTTTTAAAGAAAACTCTGTCAAGTAATCTATACAGGTATCATGGTCTAATTGTTTTGTTTTTTCTCTCTTTTCAGTTTTTGACTTAAGAAGAAAGTTTTCAATCTTCCAGCCCGATAAAAAATCCTCAATCAGATGTTCGACTCCTTGGGAACAATACCAGAATTCTAACCTTCGTGTCGTCTTACCGGTAGATTGGACTGTTGATTCAGAACCATATATCGTCTTTCTACAAGGATTTTTTCCACAAAGATACACATCGCAAAGTTTCATCTTCTAAATTCTTGTTGTAGCTGAGCAGTTTCCATTGGAATACGTTCACTGTCGGCCGTGTGACTATAAAAGGGGACATGAAAGATTTATTGACTGACTATAATGCCATTCAGAACAAGCATGACTGCACACAATTTGTGATGAAAACTTTACCATATATTATTTATACAATGTAAATCATCTACACCATGTAAACTTGCTCACCCTGGAGTTCTATTGTGAAGGCCTCGAGGTATACCCTACCCTAAAGGGAAACCTGACCCCTCAGGGCTGTACAAGGCAAGGTAGACTTGCAGGGGGACATACCACTGTGCATTGTGCTTTCCCTCCATTTCGTCTGCAGGGCTGGTAGTGTTACCAGAGGTTGGGACAAAAACGGCTACATTCCAGGCGAACAGCCGGATATCATGGATACCCATAATGAGTGTAAGCATGGACACATTAGCCTGATTATAGTTACCTTGCGTGGATGTAAGCTGTTGAGATAGGACTTTCCTGTGAAGTTAGAAACTTTTGTAAAGGGGACGTGTATTTGATGACAGTGTTGGTCACCTTTGATGCGCCAACCTATACGAGTAACAAGATACTTAGTGACTATTTGATATCTAGTTGACAGATTTCAGATGATACCTTCAGTTCTGACATTAAAGTGGACTTGTTAGCAGCAGTGATAATTGCTACGATAATGGACTTGATGTGATTCGTCATCGTACAGTTTGAGAAGTAGAAACAACACTAACCATGGGGTGTCTATGTTTACCTGTGTGTTTTAGTATTTACATTATAATATCGTTATTACTCCACGTTGGCGAAGTGGTACTGAACACATTTTTCGTGGTGTATTTGTTCCCGTCCCTGGAGACATGGTTCACGGTGGTGCTCGGACTGATGATGCTGCCGATGGTGCTGGTACAGCTGGTATCAGCCCTGCTGCTCCTACAGAAGCGAGGCGAGCACCTCACCTGCTGGCAGGCTCTGTCTACTGCCGTCATTCACATCCTCCAACTCGGCTTCGTCTGGCGACACATAAGGATTCTCAAGGAAACAGAGGCCCTGTGGAAAAAGAGGGACCTAGCAGATCTCCTGCTATTAAGATTATTTTATGCGTTTTCGGCAAGTTTGCCGATCCTTGGAATCCAAGCCTATTTCATTATCTTTAAAGGAGCGGAGGACAAGATCATAATTAGTGCTGCAATAGTTACCCTTTTTTCGACTTGTTGGGCTCTAAGTTGTTTCAGACGCCGCAATGAAACGGATGATATTGAAAACATAGCCCTTTCTTGTCCAGGAACCATATTTCGATTGCTGTGGCGAGTTGGAGAGCTTGTTTCACGCGTGTTGTCCCTGGCCGTGTTTGCGTCAGTCCACCATTACTGGGTGTTCGTGGTGATAGGATTACACTGGCTCACCATGCTGGTCTGTATCTGTACGTCCTTTCTGGGCGTGCTCGAGACCAACAAAGTTAACCGTTGTTACCGATTTTTCCTGTGTATGTTGATTTCCTACATATATGTGTTTTGCCACGTCAACTTCAGCAGTGACAGTGCTCAGTTCCGCTACATTACCTATTACGCCATCATGTTCTTTGAGAATGGAATTCTGACGGCCGTGTGGTACCTGAGCATACAGGGATTAGTAGATATGTTCAAAGTCTACACTCTGCTGTTCATCATCTGTTGTGCATTTTTCATATCTGTCGTATCCATGTTGGTTTATTACAAAATTTTCCACATACCTGGATCGGATATGTCGAAAGAGAACCATGCAAGTTTATGTGTACAGGACGGCTGTATTAACTGTAAGCTTAGTCTCTGTGTCAAACACAGTAAGATGTTACAGCGGCCGTTCAGTGCCGGCTGGATCTCCCAATACCAGGAAGCCCTGATTAACGGAGACTATTACAAAAATCTCCTCCAGGACTCATTCATTGATTCTGAAAATGAATCGAAATCCTCGCCAGGGGAGTCTTGTTTGGGGAAGGAGGAACAAGAAGAGAACAAAGAGGATCACGTTAGTCCATTTACAAGAAAGACTTTGAGTTTTCAATCTAACGGCACATACAGTCACCGGCGGTTTATCAGAACTGATGTGCAGTCTTTGGCAGCACCCAAAGATCATTATGACTCTGAAAGCATGTTGTCTTACATAGCGCCAACTGTACCCACAGGATCGAGTGCCAGTTGTGACTCGTCGGACGGAAGTGACACTTCAACGCCCCTCCCGCAATTTAGTGGTAGTCCTGCCAACAGTCAGACTCGCTTACTCACAGACAGTTGGGACAACTTACAACATGACAATTTAGGGTTTGATCCGAGCTCAAACAAAATGTTGCCAGGTTTCCGACCGATTCCTCACCAGAACCTGGAGGATTGGTACTCGGATGGTTACAGTACCGACCACACGGAGTCTGTATATCAACTTCCCATAACAGTTCTTGCCAAAATGAAAAGTAGCCGATCAAAGTGTCGCGATCGGACATCTTTAGCTTCAGACTCCACAGAGTGTACTATGTGTAGAAACATGAAATCCTACAAACTCATTCGTAAATATTCTCGGGCATCAAGCATAATGTCGAAAGAGGATGTTATTCATGAGGAACGGGAGGAGGATAAAAAGCTTGCTGTCAGTGACCCTGTGTGTGTATATTCCTACCGAAAAGACATCAAGTCCATCATTCGTGACCCTCGGCGAATGACTGACCCAGTGTACGTGGACTCGCCCCGGGGCCAGGCATGGTACAACTGTAGCGAGTCTGGGGACAGTGCATTTCCACAGGAGTACTTAAGCTCCAGTAATTTTGAAACAACTTTCGATGAAGAGGAAGATGGTATTAGTGAGTCAAGCTATGAACTCATAATATAGAAATATATATATATATGTATAGCATTGTTACTGGCCAATTTGACCATAAAAACCCATTTTAATCACTTAAACTTAAAGGCCCAATATACGTAACTTCAGGGAAATTTTCGTAATTCTGAAAAATTCTGAAAAAAAATCCAGTTGATAACCATGCAAAAATAAGCCTAAAACGAAGTAAACATGAGCGGTAACTAACAAGTAACTCTTGACAGAAAAATTCAAAGAATTGAAAATAATTCAGGTGGAGGTCCACTTCAACAACAAGCCGAAGTTAGAAGAAGGTTCGAAATGGACGTGTGTTTACAAATACTGAGTTTCAACTACTGCTGTATCGGTAACCGCGTAAGAATTCATCTTGAATATTGCTGATACAGTTAATTCTTAACTAAATTTATGAATAAAAAAAGTTATTAGGCTTGATTTTCGCTTCAAGTTTTGCCAAAAATTAAGTATATTGGGCCTTTAAGTTAAAAATGTTTATTTGATTGATGTTTTCAACATTTTAGATCACAGGGAGCCAGTATGACATTTTGTTTTCCCATTACAGTAAAGCACTTCCCTTTTAATGATACATGTATGTGTCGCATGATTCATATATATGTAAAAGGCAAGTGTGACAACAAGAGAAATTGACATTAAGCAGAATGTGATATTAACTTGAGTTCACTGTAAATATGAGTTACACTCAATAATTCTATATGTATACATTGTTGATGCAGCTACCAAAAATCTGATATTTCATGACCAAATGTATTATTTCTGTATAGTGGTAACTGTTCTACTGATTCAAATGTTGTATTTATTAGCTATTTGGTTGATTTTTGGTTCATCATTGGACATACCCTGTCTTCCTTATAATTAAAAACAATGTTTAGGTCTGACGGAGTTAGTTTTTCTCGCTGACATGTGATATACATTAAGAAAAATTAGTGATTTTTGTTTTTTCATATCTAATGTTATACTGTTTTTAAATCATGAATTTAAACAAAAAACGATTTGGCTACAACTTAGAAATAACTTTTCCAGAATAATCAATTGAAACAAAAGTTTAGTAATTTGATATGACGGATAATTCAAGTTTATATTTTTAAGGGGAAAAACATTCAATAACAGTGTACATGTTGCAGTACACATAAGTTGCTGGACTTGAATCATCAATGTTCCAGGAATCAAACTGGATGTTGTGTGTGTACAACACTTTTCCGTACTTATTAAATGTCTAAAGGAATTTTCCAGAAATCCATATCACTTTCATTACCTTATTTTCTAATTATAAGGTTGTGGTTGCCAAGACGATAGATCCCAAAATTAATTGTATATTTTCACTTATTAAGAATACTTAAACACACATGTACAATGTATGCACAATATTATTATGGTGAAATGAGAGCAGTTCCCAGTTTTGAAAGTCGTGGCATGTACACTTACATATTTTGTTTTAGACCTCTCACCAAAGTAAGAAAATTGGTATGTGATAAAGTTCACACAGAATTATTTATGGTAACTAATTCACCCCTTAAATTTTATGATGAACTATTCCAACTTTTGAATTGGAAGGGTTTCAATCTGTCTTCAGGGGGTTGAATGAGTAGTATATATAAATCATTGTGTGCAGCATTCAACAGTACATGTACCGGGTATGCATATTTAAATTCTTTGTGTACATGGACAGGATTTGTATCAGTAACGTGGAAAATATGACAAATGAACAACACAATTTATTTACAATAGAATAGATATCCAAACCTGTTTTGAATTAACATTAACCATTTATATTGTGCATACTGCAAGATCCATTTGTAAATATTAATCGTGTGAAAGATTTAACAAATTGTTTCATAGGCAAAGATTATGTTGACTTAATACCACCAATGCAGTGTGAACGACTATCTTGTTCTAATGGAACAAAGTTGAACTAAATCTTTTTGTAAATCTTGCCCCAGATTTAGTAGAATTTAGAGCTGACTTGGGCCCGTATTTATGACATCACACTCATGCTCAAGCTCAAATTAAATTTCTTGTAAGTGGCTTTTAAAAATCATGTCACATGACAAAAATGTTAAGTGAAAATTAAAAAAAAACAGTATTTGTCTTTCAGTCTTGTATCACTTCTCCCACATCAGTGACAAAAATCGTGAACTCTTATTAATTCATAGACGGAACATGTACAAGAAATAGCTTGAGCACAGATTTTGAGTTTGAGCAAGAAAACATTCTCATAAATATGGGCCTTAATGTTTAATGTATTAACTCGAGCACCCCTGAAATTTCATAATGGACTTTTCTAACCTTTGAATTAGCACAGTTCAAAAGTGTTTTCAGGGGTGAAGAGGTTACCAGTAACTGATATAACAGGCAGCTTTAACTTGTCATGAAATTCACAAAGAAAACATTTTAATTTTACATACAACTTAATTAGCATTTATTTTCAGTTAACTTTAAAAAATTTCACTTTGAGAGTTCTGCCTGAATTTCCACTTGAAATTTCATAACTAATATTACATGAACGATGATGACCCAAGTTTGAGAGGGTATTTTCATGAAAGGGCAAAATAAAGACAAGGCGAAAAATTCCCGTTTTACAGTATATAGACACCTACAGGTGGTGTCTTGCTTGATAGTGTATCCCGTCTGACTTATCCATTCCAGGAGGGTAATGAAATCTTGTATCCCACAGTACAGATCAATAACACTGTTACAAAGATTACAGATCACCTGAGTCCTGCCATGGACCTTTGTCGGCCTGATGTTTATGCACCAGATATACTCTGTCGATACCAGTATACGTATCTACCTTAGAATCTTATAATGTCTTAATTCGCACATACAGTTTTATTGTGTAGGTACTGAAGCTTTTAAAATCATTCTTCACAAAAGATTCAATTTTATTCAATTTTATTTTGAATTAGAAAAATATCAACTTTTATTTCCTCCACTGAAGCATCTTGAATTTTCCTTTCTCTGGATTACGTGGAATGTCGTTTCTCTGTGACAGCTTTGTTCGGGTCTCAAGATTCGCCTTTGGGTGAAGAGTGCTGTAAAATTCTTTTGTCAATACGCCACCTTCTGTCATTTCAATGGTCGGTTGTGGAGATATTTGGCATTATTTCCCCTCTTTGTTAGGTTTTTTAGGTCAAACCCAAGTCCCTATTGATCTTGTACAAACCAATTTCCAAAGAGTATAAAAAACCGAGAAAACGGTCGACAAATTACATAGTAATTAAAGTGCTAATAATTACACTGTGCTTGTCTTTTCCTAACACATATTCGGGTTGAATAGACTTTTTTTTATACAAAAATAAGTCTGTTTGTCTTTCAAACATGTTTACCTGTCCTACAGCTGAAACATCCCCCCACCCCCCAAGTTCTATTGTCCGCAGACAGTACGATTTAAATGAAGTGGTTAGTGTAGGTTTGTACGAAACGTTTTCTAAATTTGAAAGAAAGTTTTATATTATAGCTTGTTGTAAATTTACACATTTTGTTGGTTCACAGGAATATTATAATCAACTGATTTCTATTTTCAAGAGACAAACATTTAGGCTGTATATATTCAGTACCCATACTCCTCGATACCCAGGGGTTATTCTTACCTTAAGTGACAGCGAGTGTACATGTAGGTGAGCGTAACCGCTGGATATCAAGGATTGCCAGTACCTTATAATTCACAGACCTTTTTTCTTCATTTTTTCTCCAAAGTACAGATTGAATGTTTATAAGCTATTTGATGACCCTGTTAATATTATAATGTAACTTATGTGTTTTTGTATGAATGAGTGCAATATTGTACATATGGGTACTACAATGGTATCATGTCTGTATATATATTTTATAGCAGATTGTGCATTAATGTACCCATGAGTTTATTTCATTAATCTGCACAGTTATATATATATATTTGTAAAAATGATATATACCAGGTAATATTTAAATTGATGCAATATGCTGACGGTTATGTACACATGCCTGTGTATATTGTATATTTAAAACAGAAAGTTTTTTTTGTACAGATATATGAGGCTAAAATGAAGAACAATTCAGCCTTCAATTAATTAATGCAACTTTCACAATTTCTCATATAAATAAGTTCTCAAAACATACTGTATAAGTGGCAACAACACTGTATAACAGTTTTCATGTATGTGGTCCAAAGCTACCAGTAAACCTCAAATATTCACATAATATGGTAATGTGGTACATGCACCAATTACTTTGTTAGTATATATGGTCAGAAAAAGCGCAAGTCATCAATATCAAAAGTTTTGGCCAGTTTACACAGGTGTCCAGTTTGTAAAGGTTCAATACAATTTAAGAGGGAAATACAGGGAAATACAGACAGACAAGTTATAAAATGTATATATATTATGTACATATGATGACCAACATGATTAGAAATCCACAAAATCCATTTCATGTGTACATATATAATTTTAGAACTGATATCTGTTCAATTGAAATTGAAATAATTACAAATCCTACAAATCAATCCATTTGATATTATTTTTTCTTCATCTACCTCAGACTCTGTATCTTAATACAAACTCCCAGGACATTTCGGCATCATCATGCTATTTGGGCAGTGTAAAATGGCAATACTTATTTTTAGATTTCGTTTGACCTTGTGTAAGCCAAGGTCAAGCACAAAGAATGATTGTATTTTGGGTAATGGTCAAACAGATATCCCATCTATTAGAGAAAAAAATTATTCATCATAGTTTTGTTAAATTTTATAAGAAAAGGTGTACAGAATATATTTTGTTATATATGATTGTTGATTTCCATATTACTATAATAAAAAAGAAACAGTAAATACATTGAATGTTTATTTGTTTTTGAATGAAACAGCACTGAGCACATTAGAATACTGCTGAAGTATTTCTATCATTCGTGGATGATTTCAATGCCATTTTCTCTCTTGCCATATTAGACTTTGCAAAAGAGAAAGCTATGTTAAGAAACTTCATCCTTCATTTCTTACATTGCATATCGAGCAACATGGCATCACGATGGCTTGTCAATAATATGGTGTCATTAATTTTGAAAAAGTGAAAATTAAAGTGAAAAAGGCGATATCATGATTTCAAAATTAAACCTTTCACAATATTTTTACCATACACATCAAACCGTCGATCATTTCCTGGTTATTATTCTAACAAAGTTTCAATTATGTCCAACTGTAAATGAACAAAGTATATCCAAAAGTGTAATTTTCCTATATAAGCTATATTAAACTTCACCCCCTCCCCAGGGGGGAACCTGAAATCTTGTGGGGGGGGGGGGGGCTGAAATTCACAATTTTGATAAAGCATCTTAAGACCTTTCCACTGGTGAATAGTATTTGATTCCAGCATATCTGGGTCTGAAGAAGAAGATTGTTGAAACTTTAGCCAATTTGACCCCTTTTAGCCCCTCCCCACTGCCCAGGGGGTGGCAAGAATCATTTTTTTTCAACAACAAACCGCCATCTCCTGGTAATTATATCTAACATGTTTTTAAATTATCTCCAACTGAAAATGAACAAAATATATCAAAATGTCAATTACGTATATAAATTATTTCTAAGAGTTCACATGAAACATTTTCTCTATGTATGGTTTTATAAGCACCCCCCCCCCCCCCCCCCTCCCCCTTTGTGATTTTGTCAGCACACATGATGCTAATAAGGTTGAATATGGTATACTGTTTCTGGACTGTTTTTCAACATGACTGGTGATATCTATTTAAACCAGGGTATTGACTGACTTTGATGTAGATCTCTTTCTACAACAAGACTTAATAAGATACATTGCGAAAAGATAAAGCATATATTTACCTGAACAACAAAAAGGAAACTGACCAGGAGGTATAGAACAAGAGATCCCAGACGGAACTAGACGCCCACCATCGATGATTTTTCATTCATTTTTAGAAAGATGGATGTTTTCCCTTCTTATTTTAACTTTTATTTATGTATTTAATCTTAGTTCTATAATTTCTATGAATTTCCCTTGAAAATTAGTAATAGTTGAAAGGTCTCTTGTCAGGAGATTAGTTTTTATGATCAGTTCCAAATTCCTAATCCATCTTTTATTTCTTAAAATATAACCATAATATACTTTCATAGTCAACATACAAGATGGCCCCTGGAGCAGTCAAAAAATTAGACCATGCACAACTAAGGACTGAACAGAACATGCTTATGAAATTTGGAAAGGATCCCTCAAGTACTTCTCAAGAAAGAAGCGATCACAAACTATCACTGACAAATAAAAAATGGCTGCTTGTCAGCCATTTTGTTTATCGAATCTGTCCAAAAATAACCCATGCCCAACTAAGCACTATTGGGAACCTACCTATGAAAATTGAGAATAATCCATCCAGTACTTCTTATAAAATATCGATAACAAACTATTACTCCAAAATCCAAGATAGACGCATATCAGTCATATTGTTTATCGGATCTGTAAAAAAGAAATGGTCATACAGAACTAAGCACCAAGGGGACCTACATATGAAATTTCAGAATAATTCCAATACAATTCAAGATATAATGGTAACAAAATCTTCATTGTCAAAATCCAAGATGGCCGCCAGTCAGCCATTTTGTTTTTTCCGATCAGTCCCAAAATCAATACAACACAATTGAGGACTAAGGGGAACCTGATTATTTTATTTGGGAAAGATCCATCCAGTACTTTTCAAGATATAACGGTAATAAAAATTGTTTAAGGACGGACCACGGACGCAGGGTGATTTGAATAACCCACCATCTAATGATGGTGGGCTAATAAATATAACTGGAAGAAGCAGACACTGAAACATGATAACAAGAAGTTTTATTTCATATTAAATTAAACATTTTGATCTGCAGGCATATCACATTTAAAGTGACAATGATGTGTTTTCATTTTTTTTTTTTAGCAAACATCAAAAGAATTAATTACTTTATTAAACAAAAAAATATCTATAAACACCATCAAAACCTGTTAGCCTGACAGGTAACACTTGTTGTAATTGTAATTAACTACCTGACATGTGAGAGGTGAGTGATGTTATGTTAGTCTACTCCCTAGTAGCTAAATTAAAGTTACCACAATATTACTGTTTTCATCAAATTTATTTCTACTCAGAACCAGTAAATCATTCCAGTAAACCAGTTTACAATAGAGTCGTTTTCATCTTCAAAGACATGAAAAGTTTTTTTCCCTTCATCATATTAAAAATAAATTAAAGAGCTTGTTTGATTTACAAAATCTATGGTACAATCGTATAACTACACATGCAGATGTTTTCTCCAATTTTTTTTTCAAAATCAAAGGTTTCTGAAATTGAATTTATTTAACAAAGAACAACATTTATTACATTTTACCAGTGAAATATACACGTATATCGAAAAGAAGTCATTCCATAAAAGTGATATTTTTCACTAGTGAAAAACATTACTTTTTCTGAATTGACCAACCAGAACGCTGCCTGCAAACAACATTTGGAAAAAATATCAAAAGCTGTCACGGTAGAGTTTACTATAAAATTTAATGAACTGAAGAATATCTAACAGTATCTTTAGTAATGCCTATCATATTTCACTCGTGTGACTAATATTAAAAGTATTTGATGTTACCGAAGACACTGTTAGATATGCTCTATTTACATACCTTACCTTCCAGGTGTTGATACCAAATGTGGTGAACCTAAAGGACATTTATAGTAAGATAGCAATGGAAACAGAGAAAGTATTAAACCAATGTTAGCGAACACAATAAGACACAAAACCAACGCCAACAGGGAGTAGGGAGGCCACACGATATGAGTGTGTGAGAGGAGGAGAGGGGGGCATTTTCCTTACCAATTGGAAGCAATCAATACAAAATGAGCAGGGCTCACAGCGATATAGTCCCTATCCCGGCAATGTGGCGAAGTGTAACCTTTGACCCGTTGACCTTGACCAATGAGCAGGGGCTAACAGCGATATAGTCCCCATCCCCGCAATGTGGTGAAGTGTAACCTTTGACCCGTTGACCTTGACCAATGAGCAACAAATCTAATATAAGGTGTAGAACTTGATGTTACCATAGTATGAGGTAAATAGGAAGTAAATCTTTTCATGGTTTCATTATCATATTATATCATTAAACACAAACTTTTTACTTCATAAATACTCAAGTTTAAATTACACCGCGAACACGTCAGCGAGAATTCCAGCAAAACCCAAACAAACAGCAAGGAGAGGAATCAAGAACGAACCAAACGAGTGGTCTACGGATGAAGCAAAACCAACCAATCACACGGCCTGGACATGAAGCCAAACCAACCAATGACACGGCCTGGAGATGAAGCCAAACCAACCAATCACACGGCCTTGTAGATGTAGCACAAAACGAACCAATCACATGGCTTGGAGATGAAGTCAAACCAACCAATCACACGGCCTTGTAGATGTAGCACAAAACGAACCAATCACATGGCCTCGAGATGTAGCAAAATCGAACCAAACACGCGGCCTTGAGATGTAGCAAAAACGAACCAATCACATGGCCTGGAGATGAAGGCAAAACTAACCAAACACACGGCCTGGAGATGTAGCCAAAACGAACCAATCGCATGGCTTGGAGATGAAGGCAAAACTAACCAAACACACGGCCTGGAGATGTAGCAAAAACGAACCAATCACATGGCTTGGAGATGAAGGCAAAACTAACCAAACACACGGCCTGGAGATGTAGCAAAAACGAACCAATCACATGGCCTGGAGATGAAGGCAAAACTAACCAAACACGCGGCCTTGAGATATAGCCAAACCAACCAAACACATGGCCTGGAGATGAAGGCAAAACTAACCAAACACACGGCCTGGAGATGTAGCAAAAACGAACCAATCACATGGCCTCGAGATGAAGGCAAAACTAACCAAACACGCGGCCTTGAGATGTAGCCAAAACGAACCAATCACATGGCCTGGAGATGAAGGCAAAACTAACCAAACACGCGGCCTGGAGATGTAGCAAAAACGAACCAAACACAAGGCCTGGAGATGAAGGCAAAACTAACCAAACACGCGGCCTTGAGATGTAGCCAAAACGAACCAATCACATGGACTGGAGATGGAGGCAAAACTAACCAAACACACGGCCTGGAGATGTAGCAAAAACGAACCAAACACATGGCCTGGAGATGAAGGCAAAACTAACCAAACACGCGGCCTTGAGAAGAAGCCAAACCAACCAAACACATGGCCTGGAGATGAAGGCAAAACGAACCAAACACATGGCCTGAAGATGAAGCCAAACCAACCAAACACATGGCCTGGAGATGAAGGCAAAACTAACCAAACACATGGCCTGGAGATGAAGGCAAAACTAACCAAACACATGGCCTGGAGATGGAGGCAAAACTAACCAAACACACGGCCTGGAGATGTAGCAAAAACGAACCAAACACATGGCCTGGAGATGAAGGCAAAACTAACCAAACACGCGGCCTTGAGAAGAAGCCAAACCAACCAAACACATGGCCTGAAGATGAAGCCAAAACGAACCAAACACATGGCCTGAAGATGAAGCCAAACCAACCAAACACGCGGCCTAGAGATATAGCCAAACGAACCAATCACATGGCCGAGAGATGAAGGCAAAACAAACCAAACACGCAGTCTTGGAGATGTAGCCAAAACGAACCAATCACATGGCTTTGAGATGAAGCCAAAACGAACCAATCACATGGACTGGAGATGAAGGCAAAACAAACCAAACACGCAGTCTTGGAGATGTAGCCAAAACGAACCAAACACGCTGCATAGTGATGAAGCCAAAACGAACCAATCACATGGCCTGGAGATAAACAAAACAAACCATACACGCGACCTTGAGATGAAGCCAAAATGAACCAAACACGCGGCCCAAAAGTGAAGCCGAAACGGAAGTCAACAGGATCAAATGAAATACACAATTTAATGAAAAGAAATGGTAAACAGCTGAAAACAGAATACATAAATCAATAGAGACGAAAACCAACATCGAGATTAATAATTCATAGGTAAATAAAACTTAAACCAAATACTTTGACGTACTTTTTCCGGCACAGTAAAATGTTAGTGTTTCACCGAATGTGAAAAATACCCACAATACTTGCTGTAGAAAACAAAACATGTATACTGAAACTGTAATTAGCGAAATCATAAGTAAGCGGAATATTTTCAGCGAGAAAATCGCTAAAATATGAGTAACGCTCAAATATACACATTTGCAATTAGGAAACCAATATGATTGGGAGGCGCAATTGAAAGTACTTCCCTTTCACCAAAGTAGTAATATTCGATTCCCAATTCTAAGATGGGCATGCCAGGGTTTTCTTCATGTGTTCATGTTTCCTCCTTATTTAAAGGTCTTAGCGCACTTCCTTCAAGTATATTGAGCAAATCCTAAATCAAAGACAAAAACAAAAACAAAAAAAGTGGAAGTGAATGCAAAAAAAATTAACACATAATATAATCCAACAGGAAGAAAAAAATGAGCAAAACACACACTCCTGAATGGAAAACCTTTACGAACTAAATAAATGAAAGTTTATACCGTGTATGTAGCTCTATGTAATGTGTGTACCGTGCATGTAATGTTATACAGAAATGTATATGTATATGTAACATGTATGTACCGCTATCCGATGCATATGTACATGTATGTACCGTTATCCGGTGTATATGTAACATGTATGTACCGTCATATCGTGTATATGTAACATGTATGTACCGTTATATCGTGTATATGTAACATGTATGTACCGTCATATCGTGTATATATAACATGTATGTACCGTTATATCGTGTATATGTAACATGTATGTACCGTCATATCGTGTACATGTAACATGTATGTACTGTAATATCGTGTATATGTAACATGTATATACCGTCATATCGTGTATATATAACATGTATGTACTGCAATATCGTGTATATGTTACATGTATGTACCGTCATATCGTGTATATGTAACATGTATGTACTGTAATATCGTGTATATGTAACATGTTTGTACCGTTTTATCGTGTATATGTAACATGTATGTACTGTAATATCGTGTATATGTAACATGTTTGTACCGTTTTATCGTGTATATGTAACATGTATGTACCCTTATATCGTGTATATGTAACATGTATGTACCGTCATATCGTGTATATGTAACATGTATGTACCGTAATATCGTGTATATGTAACATGTATGTACCGTTATATCGTGTATATGTAACATGTATGTATCGTTATATCGTGTATATGTAACATGTATGTACTGCAATATCGTGTATATGTAACATGTATGTACCGTCATATCGTGTATATGTAACATGTATGTACCGTAATATCGTGTATATGTAACATGTATGTACCGTTATATCGTGTATATGTAACATGTATGTACCGTTATATCGTGTATATGTAACATGTATGTACTGCAATATCGTGTATATGTAACATGTATGTACCGTCATATCGTGTATATATAACATGTATGTACCGTCATATCATGTATATGTAACATGTATGTACCGTTATATCGTGTATATGTAACATGTATATACCGTCATATCGTGCATATATAACATGTATTTACTGCAATATCGTGTATATGTAACATGTATGTACCGTCATATCGTGTATATGTAACATGTATGTACCGTTATATCGTGTATATGTAACATGTATGTACCGTCATATCGTGTATATGTAACATGTATGTACCGTTATATCGTGTATATGTAACATGTATGTACCGTTATATCGTGTATATGTAACATGTATGTACTGCAATATCGTGTATATGTAACATGTATGTACCGTCATATCGTGTATATATAACATGTTTGTACCGTCATATCGTGTATATGTAACATGTATGTACCGTTATATCGTGTATATGTAACATGTATATACCGTCATATCGTGCATATATAACATGTATGTACTGCAATATCGTGTATATGTAACATGTATGTACCGTCATATCGTGTATATGTAACATGTATGTACCGTTATATCGTGTATATGTAACATGTATGTACCGTCATATCGTGTATATGTAACATGTATGTACCGTTATATCGTGTATATGTAACATGTATATACCGTCATATCGTGTATATATAACATGTATGTACCGTTATATCGTGTATATGTAACATGTATGTACCGTCATATCGTGTATATGTAACATGTATGTACCGTTATATCGTGTATATGTAACATGTATGTACCGTTATATCGTGTATATGTAACATGTATGTACCGTTATATCGTGTATATGTAACATGTAAGTACCGTCATATCGTGTATATGTAACATGTATGCACTGTAATATCGTGTATATGTTACATGTATGTACCGTCATATCGTGTATATGTAACATGTATGTACCTTTATATCGTATATATGTAACATGTTTGTACCGTTATCCGGTGTATATGTAACATGTATGTACCGTCATATCGTGTATATGTAACATGTATGTACCGTTATATCGTGTATATATAACATGTATGTACCGTTATATCGTGTATATGTAACATGTATGTACCGTTATATCGTGTATATGTCACATGTATGTACTGTTATATTGTGTATATGTAACATGTATGTACCGTTATATCGTGTATATGTAACATGTAAGTACCGTTTTATCGTGTATATGTAACATGTATGTACCGTTATATCGTATATATGTAACATGTATGTACCGTCATATCGTGTATATGTAACATGTATATACCGTCATATCGTGTATATGTAACATGTATGTACCCTTATATCGTGTATATGTAACATGTATGTACCCTTATATCGTGTATATGTAACATGTATGTACCGTCATATCGTGTATATATAACATGTATGTATCGTTATATCGTGTATATGTAACATGTATGTACCGTTATATCGTGTATATGTAACATGTATGTATCGTTATATCGTGTATATGTGACATGTATGCACTGTTATATCGTGTATATGTAACATGTATGTACCGTCATATCGTGTATATGTAACATGTATGTACTGTAATATCGTGTATGTGTAACATGTATGTACCGTTATATCGTGTATATGTAACATGTATGTACCGTCATATCGTGTATATGTAACATGTATGTACTGTAATATCGTGTATGTGTAACATGTATGTACCGTTATATCGTGTATATGTAACATGTATGTACCGTAATATCGTGTATATGTAACATGTATGTACTGTAATATCGTGTATATGTAACATGTATGTACCCTTATATCGTGTATATGTAACATGTATGTACCCTTATATCGTGTATATGTAACATGTATGTACCATCATATCGTGTATATATAACATGTATGTACCGTTATATCGTGTATATGTAACATGTATGTACCGTCATATCGTGTATATGTAACATGTATGTACCGTTATATCGTGTATATGTAACATGTATGCACTGTTATTTCGTGTATATGTAACATGCATGAACCGTTATATCGTGTATATGTAACATGTATGTACCGTTATATCGTGTATATGTAACATGTATGTATCGTTATATCGTGTATATGTGACATGTATGCACTGTTATATCGTGTATATGTAACATGTATGTACCGTCATATCGTGTATATGTAACATGTATGTACTGTAATATCGTGTATGTGTAACATGTATGTACCGTTATATCGTGTATATGTAACATGTATGTACCGTCATATCGTGTATATGTAACATGTATGTACTGTAATATCGTGTATGTGTAACATGTATGTACCGTTATATCGTGTATATGTAACATGTATGTACCGTAATATCGTGTATATGTAACATGTATGTACTGTAATATCGTGTATATGTAACATGTATGTACCCTTATATCGTGTATATGTAACATGTATGTACCCTTATATCGTGTATATGTAACATGTATGTACCATCATATCGTGTATATATAACATGTATGTACCGTTATATCGTGTATATGTAACATGTATGTACCGTCATATCGTGTATATGTAACATGTATGTACCGTTATATCGTGTATATGTAACATGTATGCACTGTTATTTCGTGTATATGTAACATGCATGAACCGTTATATCGTGTATATGTAACATGTATGTACCGTTATATCGTGTATGTGTAACATGTATGTATCGTTATATCGTGTATCTGTAACATGTATGTATCGTTATATCGTGTATATGTAACATGTATGTACCGTTATATCGTGTGTATGTAACATGTATGTATCGTTATATCGTGTATATGTAACATGTATGCACTGTTATATCGTGTATATGTAACATGTATGTACCGTTATATCATGTATATGTAACATGTATGTACCGTTATATCGTGTATATGTAACATATGTGTACCGTTATATCGTGTATATGTAACATGTATGCACTGTTATATCATGTATATGTAACATGTATGTACTGTAATATCGTGTATATGTAACATGTTTGTACCGTTTTATCGTGTATATGTAACATGTATGTACCGTTATATCGTGTATATGTAACATGTATGTACCGTCATATCGTGTATATGTAACATGTATATACCGTCATATCGTGTATATGTAACATGTATGTACCGTTATATCGTGTATATGTAACATGTATGTATCGTTATATCGTGTATATGTAACATGTATGTACCGTTATATCGTGTATATGTAACATGTATGTATCGTTATATCGTGTATATGTGACATGTATGCACTGTTATATCGTGTATATGTAACATGTATGTACCGTCATATCGTGTATATGTAACATGTATGTACTGTAATATCGTGTATGTGTAACATGTATGTACCGTTATATCGTGTATATGTAACATGTATGTACCGTAATATCGTGTATATGTAACATGTATGTACTGTAATATCGTGTATATGTAACATGTATGTACCCTTATATCGTGTATATGTAACATGTATGTACCCTTATATCGTGTATATGTAACATGTATGTACCGTCATATCGTGTATATGTAACATGTATGTACCGTTATATCGTGTATATGTAACATGTATGCACTGTTATTTCGTGTATATGTAACATGTATGAACCGTTATATCGTGTATATGTAACATGTATGTACTGTTATATTGTGTATATGTAACATGTATGTACCGTTATATCGTGTATATGTAACATGTAAGTACCGTTTTATCGTGTATATGTAACATGTATGTACCGTTATATCGTGTATATGTAACATGTATGTACCGTCATATCGTGTATATGTAACATGTATATACCGTCATATCGTGTATATGTAACATGTATGTACTGTAATATCGTGTATGTGTAACATGTATGTACCGTTATATCGTGTATATGTAACATGTATGTACCCTTATATCGTATATATGTAACATGTATGTACTGTAATATCGTGTATATGTAACATGTATGTACCCTTATATCGTGTATATGTAACATGTATGTACCCTTATATCGTGTATATGTAACATGTATGTACCGTCATATCGTGTATATATAACATGTATGTACCGTTATATCGTGTATATGTAACAAGTATGTACCGTCATATCGTGTATATGTAACATGTATGTACCGTTATATCGTGTATATGTAACATGTATGCACTGTTATTTCGTGTATATGTAACATGTATGAACCGTTATATCGTGTATATGTAACATGTATGTACCGTTATATCGTGTATGTGTAACATGTATGTATCGTTATATCGTGTATCTGTAACATGTATGTATCGTTATATCGTGTATATGTAACATGTATGTACCGTTATATCGTGTGTATGTAACATGTATGTATCGTTATATCGTGTATATGTAACATGTATGCACTGTTATATCGTGTATATGTAACATGTATGTACCGTTATATCATGTATATGTAACATGTATGTACCGTTATATCGTGTATATGTAACATATGTGTACCGTTATATCGTGTATATGTAACATGTATGCACTGTTATATCATGTATATGTAACATGTATGTACTGTAATATCGTGTATATGTAACATGTTTGTACCGTTTTATCGTGTATATGTAACATGTATGTACCGTTATATCGTGTATATGTAACATGTTTGTACCGTCATATCGTGTATATGTAACATGTATATACCGTCATATCGTGTATATGTAACATGTATGTACCCTTATATCGTGTATATGTAACATGTATGTATCGTTATATCGTGTATATGTAACATGTATGTACCGTTATATCGTGTATATGTAACATGTATGTATCGTTATATCGTGTATATGTGACATGTATGCACTGTTATATCGTGTATATGTAACATGTATGTACCGTCATATCGTGTATATGTAACATGTATGTACTGTAATATCGTGTATGTGTAACATGTATGTACCGTTATATCGTGTATATGTAACATGTATGTACCGTAATATCGTGTATATGTAACATGTATGTACTGTAATATCGTGTATATGTAACATGTATGTACCCTTATATCGTGTATATGTAACATGTATGTACCCTTATATCGTGTATATGTAACATGTATGTACCGTCATATCGTGTATATGTAACATGTATGTACCGTTATATCGTGTATATGTAACATGTATGCACTGTTATTTCGTGTATATGTAACATGTATGAACCGTTATATCGTGTATATGTAACATGTATGTACTGTTATATTGTGTATATGTAACATGTATGTACCGTTATATCATGTATATGTAACATGTAAGTACCGTTTTATCGTGTATATGTAACATGTATGTACCGTTATATCGTGTATATGTAACATGTATGTACCGTCATATCGTGTATATGTAACATGTATATACCGTCATATCGTGTATATGTAACATGTATGTACCCTTATATCGTGTATATGTAACATGTATGTATCGTTATATCGTGTATATGTAACATGTATGTACCGTCATATCGTGTATATGTAACATGTATGTATCGTTATATCGTGTATATGTGACATGTATGCACTGTTATATCGTGTATATGTAACATGTATGTACCGTCATATCGTGTATATGTAACATGTATGTACTGTAATATCGTGTATGTGTAACATGTATGTACCGTTATATCGTGTATATGTAACATGTATGTACCCTTATATCGTATATATGTAACATGTATGTACTGTAATATCGTGTATATGTAACATGTATGTACCCTTATATCGTGTATATGTAACATGTATGTACCCTTATATCGTGTATATGTAACATGTATGTACCGTCATATCGTGTATATATAACATGTATGTACCGTTATATCGTGTATATGTAACAAGTATGTACCGTCATATCGTGTATATGTAACATGTATGTACCGTTATATCGTGTATATGTAACATGTATGCACTGTTATTTCGTGTATATGTAACATGTATGAACCGTTATATCGTGTATATGTAACATGTATGTACCGTTATATCGTGTATGTGTAACATGTATGTATCGTTATATCGTGTATCTGTAACATGTATGTATCGTTATATCGTGTATATGTAACATGTATGTACCGTTATATCGTGTATATGTAACATGCATGTACCGTTATATCGTGTATATGTAACATGTATGTACCCTTATATCGTGTATATGTAACATGTATGTACCGTCATATCGTGTATATGTAACATGTATGTACCGTTATATCGTGTATATGTAACATGTATATACCGTCATATCGTGTATATGTAACATGTATGTACCGTTATATCGTGTATATGTAACATGTATGTACCCTTATATCGTGTATATGTAACATGTATGTACCGTCATATCGTGTATATGTAACATGTATGTACTGTAATATCGTGTATGCGTAACATGTAAGTAAAGTTATATCGTGTATATGTAACATGTATGTAGCGTTATATCGTGTATATGTAACATGTATGTACCGTAATATCGTGTATATGTAACATGTATGTACCGTTATATCGTGTATATGTAACATGTATATACCGTAATATCGTGTATATGTAACATGTATGTACCGTTATATCGTGTATATGTAACATGTATGTACCGTTATATCGTGTATATGTAACATGTATGTACCGTAATATCGTGTATATGTAACATGTATGTACTGTTATATCGTGTATATGTAACATGTATGAACCGTTATATCGTGTATATGTAACATGTATGTACCGTTATATCGTGTATGTGTAACATGTATGTATCGTTATATCGTGTATATGTAACATGTATGTACCGTTATATCGTGTATATGTAACATGTATGTATCGTTATATCGTGTATATGTGACATGTATGCACTGTTATATCGTGTATATGTAACATGTATGTACCGTTATGTCGTGAATATGTAACATGTATGTACTGTAATATCGTGTATATGTAACATGTATGTACCGTTATATCGTGTATATGTAACATGTATGCACTGTTATATCGTGTATATGTAACATGTATGTACTGTAATATCGTGTATATGTAACATGTTTGTACCGCCATATCGTGTATATGTAACATGTATGTACCGTCATATCGTGTATATGTTACATGTATGTACTGTAATATCGTATATATGTAACATGTATGTACCGTCATATCGTGTATATGTAACATGTATGTACCGTCATATCGTGTATTTGTAACATGTATGTACCGTCATATCGTGCATATGTAACATGTATGTACCGTTATATCGTGTATATGTAACATGTATGTACCGTTATGTCCTGAATATGTAACATGTATGTACTGTAATATCGTGTATATGTAACATGTTTGTACCGTCATATCGTGTATTTGTAACATGTATGTACCGTCATATCGTGCATATGTAACATATATGTACCGTTATATCGTATATCTGTAACATGTATGTACCGTTATCCGGTGTATATGTACATGTATGTACCGTAATATCGTGTATATGTAACATGTATGTACCGTTATGTCGTGAATATGTAACATGTATGTACCGTTATCCGATGTATAGGTACATGTATGTACCGTTATCCGGTGTATATGTACATGTTTGTACCGTAATATCGTGTATATGTAACATGTATGTACCGTTATGTCGTGAATATGTAACATGTATATACCGTTATCCGATGTATAGGTACATGTATGTACCGTTATCCGGTGTATATGTAACAAGTATGTACCGTCATATCGTGTATATGTAACATGTATGTATCGTTATATCGTGTATATGTGACATGTATGCACTGTTATATCGTGTATATGTAACATGTATGTACCGTAATATCGTGTATGCGTAACATGTAAGTAAAGTAATATCGTGTATATGTAACATGTATGTAGCGTTATATCGTGTATATGTAACATGTATGTACCGTAATATCGTGTATATGTAACATGTATGTACTGTTATATCGTGTATATGTAACATGTATGTACCCTTATATCGTATATATGTAACATGTATGTACCCTTATATCGTGTATATGTAACATGTATGTACCGTTATATCGTGTATATGTAACATGTATGTACCGTAATATCGTGTATATGTAACATGTATGTACTGTAATATCGTGTATATGTAACATGTATGTACTGTTATATCGTGTATATGTAACATGTATGTACCGTTATATCGTATATATTATGTAACATGTATGTATCGTTATATCGTATATATGTAACATGTATGTACCGTTATATCGTATATATTATGTAACATGTATGTATCGTTATATCGTATATATGTAACATGTATGCACCGTTATATCGTATATATGTAACATGTATGTACCATTGTATCGTGTATATGTAACATGTATGTATCGTTATATCGTGTATAAGTACCGTTATATCGTGTATATGTACCGTTATATCGTGTATAAGTACCGTTATATCGTGTATATGTATCGTTATATCGTGTATATGTATCGTTATATCGTGTATATGTATCGTTATATCGTGTATATGTACCGTTATATCGTGTATATGTACCGTTATATCGTGTATATGTACCGTTATAACGTGTATATGTACCGTTATATCGTGTATTTGTACCGTTATATCGTGTATATGTACCGTTATAACGTGTATATGTACCGTTATACCGTGTATATGTACCGTTATATCGTGTATATGTATCGTTATATCGTGTATATGTATCGTTATATCGTGTATAATATGTATAACGAGATATCCTACGTTATATCGTGTTTGTAACTTGTTTATATACCAATGATTGGACTCTTAGTTGTAACATATTTGTTGGTTTTCGAGGAGATTTTCCAGCAAATTGTTGACATTATCCCACTCTTGTTTTATTACGAGGCTGAAATTGTCGAGTACCAGGACGTACAACCTGTAACAAAAATCTTGTCATATCTTTTAATTTCGCTTTCACGTAGGCCTATTTCGACGATGTGTTGTCTATAAAAAACATATTTGCTGATTACATCGATCGTATATATCCTACTAAACTTGAAATAATCAGCTTACCCATCGTCGGGAACCCATGTGAAACTAATCTTCCTATTCCAAAGGGTTCTGACTCGCTAGACACTTTAGGATTGGGTCTGTGGGTCAGAGAATCAGAACTTTCGGACTATGCTCTTCCGTGATACAAAAGTTAGCTTAATGTGACGTGGGTCAGAACCTTAAATCGGATTAATTGTATGTCTACTTGTTGTGGTTGACAATGAAGTATCAGTTTTCACTTTGGAGACGTGTTATTTATACATGGTGATTGTGGTCGGTTAAACAGAAGAATCTTACTCTTCCGGAACACTTGGTCTTATTCTCTTGTACTTGTACTATGGTCTCCGTGTAAATGTTTCATTTGTTTTTTTTCCTAGTGTGCTTGATTTTGAGTTTAGATTACAGTTTTTATGACGTTTCGATATATACTTATTCAGATTTTGTTGAATGTATCGTTATACGTGTTTGTAACTTGCATGTATCCTTCGGCTACATCTTGTCGTTTTCGTCGGAGGTAAGACGAGTTACCTCCCTTGCATTAGCATCCCCTGCGGCTACAGTCTGTCGTTTTCGTCCGAGATATGACGAGTTACCTCCCTTGCATTAGCATGTGAATCGCGTGTGTTTGTTCAGGGTAAAATAACCAAAGTCCTATTTATTATTTTTTATTTGTGTGCGTTTTTTTTAAGTTTGATATTTTTTAAGTAAACATAGAGAACAAGTGTGTAACTAATCATGATCAATGATTAATTTTTGTTTTGTATTCCGGTCCGGACCATATAGGCACGCCCGGCATTTAGTATTTACCCTAATAAACGTTTACGCGACCGACCAAGATTTTTTTCAAGGACAACAAAATGTCTGAGGTAGGCCTGGCTGGTCGGAAGGGAAAACGATTACCATGGATGCCACCCGCAGATTACAAGTTTGAGGATTTTTTGTCTGGTATTATCCATGAAAAACCTGGAACTGGTTACAATTTGAAAAAAGGAGAAAAGCCATGGCAATATGAAAGGAGAATTAGACAAGAAATTCTCAATGCCAAAAGTCAATACCCCCCAATTAACATCGAACCCTTTAGATATGTTCGAGAAAGGTTATATGGCGAAGATGGTAAGGGGATGACGACAGAGCAACGTGCGTTGCGAGCTCGATGGGTCCGAGATCAGCAGTTAGCTCCAGACGAACCAATTTATGTCCCACCTCCAAAGAACTTCTTTAGGAGGGTGTTTGGGAAACCGTGGGATGTCATATACATGGCAAAATATAGTGCACGCAACGCGCTCATGTATTGGACGCCACCGCAGGTAATCATAGCATTGGTGTTAATATAAAAAATAGGAATGTAACTATTAGAATAAATGCCAGTCCTATAACTGTACTTATGAAGGGTACTGGCATGATGAGTAGTACAACCAAGTACCTGTAAGCTTATATATAAAGTTAACATATCATGGATCTGGTTCCCATAATTAAACAGTCCATTTGAGTCATCTCAAGATCATCTTTATCACTTTTCCTCGTTCTTTTACAAACTGGTGCTGATGACCCTCCTCGTTTCAAGGAGAAGCTGAGGCGGGGAATCAAAGAACCTGCATTTGAGATTTAGAAAAAATGGGAGGAATAGTGTAAAAAATGGGCATTGATTAGGTTTCTTACGCATTAGCTCACAGTTGTGGTGAGCAGTACTAGTAGGGACATTTTTTAAAGAAAATTTCCCTTCAGCTCAGTTGGAAGAACATCAGACTGAAGTGACAAGGGTCACTGGTTCGAGCCGCAGCTTCAGTACTATCTTTTTCTGGTCCTATTACATGATAGAAAGAGGGATAATGATGAAGGTAATCTGTGCTGTTCCTGGGGCTATAACCCACAGCCTTGTCTATTCAAGACATCAGTTTGAGGGCGACTGGTGTCACTGGATCTCAAGAGAGCTTGATTGCCACCTGCCTGTACATTTTGGGTCACCTGACACACCGTAATTTCTCGTGATTGTATTGGGGCTTAACTTTCGTTTGGGAGGGTGGGGGTTCACTTACATTATCATAAGGCATATGGTGGATTATATCGCAGAATTAGATCGTTGTTAGCAATCTGATGGTTTAAGTGTCTTTCTTGTGTAAATCATACCTAACGATTCAATCCTGACGGTAGATATGTGTCAAGAACGATATGGGAAATTCACCGGTTTGTGTACTGCACAGTGTGAAGGTCGCATATTACCCGGCAGTAACCAACAGAGTTGCCGACATGCGATTTGAACTGGTACCGATAACAGTTAGAGTTTGGAAAATAGACGGTTAGGGACTCAAAACAGTCAAATACATATCGATCTTTTCTTTTCAAAGAAAAAATGTTGAACTCACAAAGGGATTGTGTTTTTGATGTCTAGCGAATTCGGCTGTAGGCGGTCCTCGTTGGCCCTGTTTGAGGGACTGGTTTTAGAACACCCATCAACCATGTCCAGCACACTGCCGACTCTATCGATGTCTAGACGCACAGAAACTCCCAAATTGTTTATTTTATAGTGAACATGGAAGATTAAGTCTTATGCAAGATTTAATTGAAAAATGAATGAATGGTATCTACTGTGAAAACATCATTGTAAAATGTATTTCAATTACCTGTATTAGGCCTGTGTCCTCGCTGGTGTCAGCAGATCTTCACGGTAATTCGCGTGAGGTGTCAATCAATGGGAATGTCAAGCCTAATTAAGGAGGCATTATGTTATGTTTTCAATGTTTCCTTTCAAAGGTGTTTGTTTAATTAAACTTACATGGCGACTAACCTGGGGGGTTGCTATCATTGCAGCTTAACTTTTTATTCCATTTTTTTTTTTTTCAAATTTTTTTTTTTCCGTTTTTGGACCCCAAAAAGTACCTGCGCATTATACGCTAGTGCACACACTATACGCGAGAAATTATGGTAATAGATGGCGGCCATTTTCCATTTACATGTTGCTAATTTTTCGCCATGGAATCTGTTGCAATTTAGAATTCAAAATCAGATTCAATTAGAAATTAAAGACAAATTACTAGTTGTTGATCATGCAGTCATGATTTGCCAATTGCAAGATGTCAGATGAAAATAATCTTGCAAAGTTTTCATTGGATGATGGATTGTTTTAATTGTTATATGAAAATAATGCAACTAAATAAGCCATATAGTTGTTATTGCACATATGCATTCATCATACAAAATACCTTCAACCATGTTAATTATTCACATATTTCAGTCATGTATCCCATATTTACATATGAACAACTAATTAATATTCCGGTAAATGCAAAATAATCAATTATAAATTTTCACATACTTTCTATTAAGTTCACGATTATAATTGAGAATCGGCTGAACACGAGAATGAAGTACTTCATATTTTATTTTATTTTAAGATCTCCTGTAGTCATGATTATTAATGTATTACATACGTGATTGCTACTACATGTTCTGCTTTTTGACAGGTAGTACCACCACGTAAAGCAAGGAAACATCTGCCCTGGGCTGTTTTCTTATACGGCTTGGGTTTAGTTGTGTATTATCGTATGAAGTACCATCCTAAGGTGAGTTTGATTTATTTGAATGATAGTATACCGAGGTAGTAGGATACATTATTGAAAGTTTTCACCCAGTAAATATTTCAGCTTCACTAGTAAAATCATTTTTCACCAAATACAAAATTTACCCTTTGCATACAAAAATTGTATATTGATTTCATCAAATTACAATGTACATGTATGTATGCAACTTTTTTCAATGCATTAGTCCAAAGGACTAGTAAAATGTTTAAGGTACTAGTCCTGTGGTATTTTGACTAGTCCTGAGGCTGAGGGCTTCAGCCTCGGCTGAAACACTAAGTGATGAACAACAAATCGCAAAGCGATGAGTCGGCAGGCTAGTGCAGAATTGGGACGGAGGTATGGGGTCTCCTCCAGAAAAAATTGATATCTAGTTATATAAATGCCCTGAAATGAGTTTTGGTGTATTTCAAAAACTAAATTTGTACAATTTCCTCTCCTTGAATAAGTTGTAGGTACAATAACGAAATAGAAAACTCAACTAGTCCACAGGACTAATAAACAGAGAATATTTACTAGTCCTTCAGAATTTGTACTAGTCTTGGACTTTTACTTGTTCATCAGAATTTGTACTAATCTTGGACTTACGGCCTAGTGTTAGTATCAAACCCTGATGAATGTAATGTTGATTACATCAGTTTACTTTTATGATATTGTCAGCTTCATTATGAAAAGAGAAAAAGCAAAATATTCAATTGCAGTGAAATATGTAGTACTAATATACCCAGGTAATCTCAAGAACCTAAACAAATCTGAAAATATTGAAGCGAATTGAATTACTGTAAAAACTTGTGTAATCTTCATGCTTTTTTAAGGGAAATTAAAAAAAAAAAGTTGGGGGTGCATAAATTACAATGATACAGATGTGTGTCAAGTGTTTTTTTCAGTGAAAGACTAAAAAAAACTAATATCAAATTATAGTTATTGGTTTGTACTTCAGGTTTTACGTAAAACCATGTTTTCGACGTGATGTTGCTGTACTGATAATGCATATTTCAGATTTGAGTACTTACAAATGTAAATGCAAATATGCTGATATTGTTTCTGAATGGATTAGTTTGATTTTATATATGAACAAATATTGTACTGAGTTAAAAATAAGTTTGAAAATAAAATCAATATTAAGAAAAATGAAAAGTACATTAAAAGCTTTACTCAACCGTTTTTTTCAGGAATGGGAGACCCATAGACTAGGATTTGAAATTCAGCATGTGAAGCCAGGAAATTATGAGGTGAGTGCACCAAAAGTTATCAGTATTTTAATTATGCTTATTACAAAAGTAAACATATAAAATGTATATATTGTTTTTAAAAACTTTTAGAACTACAGCACACAACAGTGCCTATCAAAATTCAAATTACTGTAAAAGTGGAGATGTTTGCAACGTGGAAATTTTCGCTTATTTCACGTTTATTTAATTTTTGACAGACATATCCATATATGCAAACATATTAACATGTGAAAATATTGATATACCGGTGACAATTTTCAGCAGATAAAAATAAAAAATAAAAATATCCCAGCTGCTGGTACAGCTAACCCGGTATATACATACAAGCATAACGTACATGAAGTCAGTGTTACGTACCCAGCACTCACCGCTAAATCACTGAACCATGTCACCCTGTTACAGATATAATAGACAAAGAACTGATTCTTGAGTATAATATACACAATGGATTTGATATGTTTATACTTTATTAATAGCATTTTATAGAAAATATTCCACCACAGACTTGAACACACTTGAGGTTCTACGATTAATAATTTGTTAAACAATGGCGCTAATTAAATCATTTCCCCTAAAATGAACAGATGAAGATATTGTACCAGGCATACTGATTTGATTTCATCAAATTGGTCAGGAGATGTTGGCCTCCTATTGAAGCTTTCCATTTTTTATGGTCCTTGCAATCCGTAGCAATGTGGCCCATGTGGATTTAGAACCCAGAATTCTGACATGTAGTTGCTAGGGTTAAATAAAAATTTGACAGTACAAGCAGATTTTGACATAGAGAAAATTTCTACACTACGAACACTGTTCGCAGTGTAGAAATTTTTCGCCGAACAGTTTGGAGGCTGACAAAGAGAGAAATTCCACATGCGGACTGAATAAGCGAAAACTATCCACTTTAAAAGTACCATACCTGTTGCATATTTATTTTTGTATTCTGTCCTTCTGAGAGATTGTTGAAGGCATATTTTCCTCACTATTTCACTTGGAATAACCAGATTTAGTTTGCAGAGTGCGATATTAGAAGTAGCACACAAGCACAATGTGATGTGTTCTACA
Organism: Mimachlamys varia; assembly: GCA_947623455.1. Classification (NCBI taxonomy): domain Eukaryota; kingdom Metazoa; phylum Mollusca; class Bivalvia; order Pectinida; family Pectinidae; genus Mimachlamys; species Mimachlamys varia. The sequence continues at coordinate 8,605,591 of OX392530.1, forward strand.
ATGTGAAAGATTTTTGAATGATGTTGGAGCATTAGGTCGTTTCATTTGTTGTAAAGGGCGACTGTAAGTGTGATACATTGTACTTGATATAACCTATTAAGCACACTTTAGAAAATTGCTGAAATTCTAAATTTAGAAGTAATGTAGTTAAAACTTTGCAGTTTTTAATTCCACTATGTTACAATGCAGCACTGTCATAATAGACAGAGGGTTTGTTATATACTTATAACTGTTACAGAAATATGTTATCATTTGAATGATAACATGTTTGAGCTGTTTGTACACCAATGATATCTTTACATTGCCAGGGTCTGGACAGAGTGAAGGAGCCCTATGAATTCATGGATCGTGGATTCTCTGAAAGAAAAGCTTTGTTGGACTTGAAAACAAGTGGACCCCGCTTCAGCTAGATCCTTCTTTCTCTGTAGCGACATGAAATTAAGACTAGAAACTGTTGCTGATATTTCGAGACTTGGACAGTACTTGACCTCGAGGCAGACCTATCTGGATAATCCCAAACGTTTCTCCAGTGATGTGTGATTTAGATTTCGTGCTGCCACTGTTGATATTTTGTAAAATATTAAAGATTTCATTGAATTTGTTGCATTGTCGAGTTGTAAAAAACAATTTTAAGGTTATCTGACCTAAAGGGTCAGGATGACCTATAGCCATTGTGCTTGGTCTGTCGCCGTCGGACATCCACTGTGCATAAACATTTTCTTTGGAACAACTCCTTGACAACAGAAAGGCACAGGGTGTTGATATTTTGCATGTAGCATGCTGGCCTACCAAGTTTGTTCAAATAAATGACCTTGGCCCACTTTCAAGGACACCAAGGCAACTGTATTACAAATCAGCCAGCAACTTCTTTTCAATAACCAAAAGGCTAAGGGTACTGATAATTTGCTGGTAGCATGCTGGGATGAAGGCTTAGATTCATTAGTTCAGCAAATGATTAAATATGTCTTTATAGTCAGATGACCGTTACGGCCCATGGGGCCCCTTGTTAAAATTTTGGTTATTTTTTTCTTTGGAGCTCTGCCCTGGCTGCTGAAGTGGGAGTAGCTATCCAAATTTTAAAGTTAAATACCATCTTCCTAAAAGGATGATTTAGATCGAGTAGGAATAATTCCGTCTGAAAATGGACAAAATTTCCCCAAAAGTGTGATTTCCCCAATATGATCTATAGTAAAATTTATACCCTCCCCAAGGATAAACATATGACCTGAGATAACTGAAATGTACAAATTTAACAAAGCCCCATATGATCTTTCCATCCATGCAGAGAAAGGGATCCGGACTTTATTATCTCCGAGTCTGGAGAAGATTTTCTGGAAACTTTGGGATAGTTTTCCCTGTCGACGTCCTGGCACTTGGGGTAGGAGCAGGAATCAAAATTTTACAAATTTTGTATCCTCATCTACCAAGGATTATTTTGTCCAAGTTTGAAAAGTTTCCATCAAAGGTTCTATAAGCTCAGATGACCTTACAAAACCATAACTTTGGATCTGAAAATCATTTACCATATACAGGGATAGTATAATCCTGAGACAGCTCATGTGGATTTGGAAGAAACACATTTTGTTTTTAAAGTAACTGAATTTTGTACCCAAGGGTCTTCTATATAGAACAGTTGGAAGCTCCATTAGCCTATATATTACTACTGCGGGCCAAATTTTTCGGAATAACTTAATTAATATTAAGTTTGCATCGATCTTGTCTAATTGTGGACCTTCCTTTTGTTCAGAAGTATCCAATACAAGCTTTTATAATAATTGAAATAATTGTGTTCTATTTTTTACAATCACCATTTGCTAGGTCAAAAAAGAAACAATGTTTATGCTTTAATAGAATGATATCCGATCAAACACATCCCCCTATGGTATGCTAAAGACAATTTTGGGTTTACATGTAATAGCATATAATGATCATACTTCTCTTTTTTTTTTGCATTTCTTGCCAAAGTTAACAAAAAGCTTAGCAAATTACATGACAGCAAAGTCCATGGATAGCCATGTTGAAGCCACCAATGTAGTGATGGATAGTCTAGCTAATGCAGTTTCTTACCATTCTGCTATATAACTAGTATATGACCCTTAATGGACTATCCAAGGCAAGCGTGATGAAGATGTCAGAGGAAGAGAGATCCCAAGTCATGATACATGTATTTCAGAAAGTAGGTGCACTGTACCATATGGATGAAAATGGGTGTTTGAATATGGTTTTAAGACATGACTTTTACCAAATATGAAAGTTTCATTTTTCGTTTTACAAATCCTAAGTTTCTTAACATAAATAACCTTGTCCTACATTAAACAAGAGATTATGTAATTTATTACAGACTAATGTAATGGACCTTGACACATGACTGAATTGTCTTCCAATATTGAGTTGATTTACAATGTAACTTCAAATTAATTAAACCAAAGTGGGGCAAGTATGTCCCAGTAAGTTTTCAGGTGCCACTAGCTTAGCAGTGGAGCATTGCATATCTGTTATCTAAGTCCTATTAGTTTACATGTTCCAATTGGTTTGGTTTTGAACGAACTTGGAACATGTAAACCAATAAAAGAACCTTTGGAGTTATCACTTCATTACTTACCTAATTATTTATTTCCCTTTGGTGGAGCTGTGTTTACCTCCCTTTGGTGGAGCTGTATTTACCTCCCTTAAGTGGAGTTGTATTTACTTCCCTTTGGTGGAGCTTTATTAACCTCCCTTTGGTGGAGTTGTATTTACCTCCCTTTGGTGGAGCTGTGTTTACCTCCCTTTGGTGGAGCTGTATTTATCTCCCTTTGGTGGAGCTGTATTTACTTCCCTTTGGTGGAGTTGTATTTACCTCCCTTAATGGAGTTGTATTTACCTCCCTTTGGTGGAGCTGTATTTGCCTCCCTTTGGTGGAGCTGTATTTGCCTCCCTTTGGTGGAGCTGTATTTATCTCCCTTAATGAAGCTGTATTAACCTCCCTTTGGGAAAGAGGTATTTACCTCCCTTTGGTGGAGCTGTATTTATCTCCCTTAATTGAGCTGTATTAACCTCCCTTTGGGAAAGAGGTATTTACCTCCTTTTGGTGGAGCTGTATTTTCTTCCCTTTGGTTGAGTTCTACTTAATACTTCAGTATCAACATCCTATTTTTCAAAACAGTACATCAAGGAACTCTACCCACGGGACATTGGATCTCCCAAAAAATGTATCAAACTACCACAATCAGTATTATAAATCAGAGCAATTAAATGAAATTTGGGCCACTTATGGGGAAATGTCACTAAAGTTAACAAGAAATTTATTAAGTTAACAAGCCCATTTTGGATTTACCCCCCCCCCCCCCCAATCTTAGTGTAAGTTGACTTTCATCACCTATAAACACTTAACTCGAAAATGTTAAGCCTGAATCAACCTTGCAGTAACTTGCAGAGGACATGTTTTTGAAGGATCATATATAATACAAGAGGCCCAATGGGCCTGCATCGCTCACCTGGTATCAATCTCTGACTTATATTATAGTGTAACTCTAAAGTCCCCTAAAATCTTTTACTGTAAGTCATTTAGAAGAACATGTTAAGATTTAAACATATTTTTCCCCTGTGACCTTGTAAGAGAACATCATTTTCATTTTCAAATTTTGTTTGACTTCATCCCAGGATGCTACCAGTCAAATATCATGTCTCTAGGCATTTGGGTTTATCAGAAGAAGTTGCCTAAAGTTTTTAACAGATTTTACCCTTGTGACCTTTAATATTGGTCAAGGTTATTTTCTTTCGCAAACTTTGTCGGGCTTCATCCAAGGAACCTCTCAGCCAAATATCATGCTTCTAGGCCTTTCTGCATTTCAGAAGAAGTTGTTTGAAGGTTTCAACAGATTGGACCCCTGTGACGTTGAATATAGGTCAAGGTCATTCCTTTTTGCAAACTTTGTCCGGTTTATCCAAGGAACCTATCAGCCAAATAACATGCTTCTAGGGCTTTTAGTATTTGAGAAGAAATCGTTTGAAGGTTCTAACAGATTTGACAATTGTGACCTTTGAATATAGGTCACGGTCATTTCTTTTCGCAAACTATGTCATGCTTCATCCAGGGAAGCTACCAGCCAAATATTTTGTCTCTAGGCCTTTTGGTTAATGAGAAGAAGTTGTTTAAATTTTTTAACGGATTTGACCCCTGTGACATTGAATATACATTGTAGGTCAAGGTCATTTCTTTTTGCAAACTTTATCAGGCTTCATCCAAGGAATCTTTCAGCCAAATATTATGCTTCTAGGGCTTTTGGTATTTCAGAAGAAAACATTTGAAAGTTTTAACAGATTTGACCCTTATGACCTTGAATATAAGTCACATTCATTTCTTTTTGCAAAATACATCATGCTTCATCCAAGGAAGATTTCAGCCAAATATCTTGCTTCTAGGGCTTTTGGCATTTCAGAAGAAGTCTTTTGAAGGTTTTTACAGATTTGACCCTTGTGACCTTGAATATAGGTAAAGGTCATTTCTTTTCGCAAACTTTGTCAGGCTTTATCCAAGGAACCTTTCAACCAAATATCATACTTCTAGGGAATTTGGTTTATTAGAAGAAGTCATTTAAAGGTTATAATATAGATTTAACCCCTGTGACCTTGAATATGGGTCAAGGTCGTTTCTTTTCGCAAACTTAATTCGGCTTCATCCAAGGAAGCTACCAGTCAAATATGAGGTCTCTATGCCTGACGGTATTTTAGAAGAAGTTGTTTGAAGGTTTTGACATTTTTGACCCCTGTGACCTTGAAATTAGGTCAAAGTGATTTTTCTTTCGCAAACTTTGTTCAGCTCCTTCCAATAAAGCTACTAGCTTCGAGCCAGGTGAGCTAGTAAAAAGTGTAAATGTCACAACACTTGCCAAATATTATGAAAAGTACTTTATTAAGGTGTGTGTATACAGTAACATATCACATGTACATGATGTAATATGAAAAAATAAATTGATTTTTTATATACAAATACAATTTATCTACATTATGAAATGCAATTAATTTTGCTGCTAGCATAATTTTAACCTAATTTGAGTAGAATGTATTAATCTATAGATCTATTCCTGTTCTGTAGTTTCTTCTTCCTCTCCTTCGTCCATGTCTTCGTTTTCATTCTCCTCATCCTCACCGTCTTCCAAACCATCACTTGGCCTGTATTTTCTTATCACCTCCAAAAGTTCATAAATCTGATCCTCTGTTAACCGTTCTTCACTCTCCTCCACAATTAACTGGATTTCAACTGCAGTGGACGGGTACTGATTCAGCAACTGCACTTTTTCAGATTTTGTCAGATTATATGGCTGAACATCTGTCATGAACTGTTCAATAATTTCTGGAGTTTGTGTTTTACAAGGTTTGTCTTCAAGATATTTGACAGCTTCGTAAGTAATAGTTGCTAATTGTTGTAGACTTTTATCTGGCTTTTTCTGTCCGCGCCCAGCCTGGATATCTGATAGCAATGTCAGCACTTCGTAGTTTGAAAGCATTGCGGCATTGTCATTAAGGATCTCCATGGTATCAGGAATAGTGTCTATCTAGGTACAACTGTCCGGCATACCGTCCTGCCACGATCACATACACCCAGGACAGAAGAACTACAACCAACAGAATCTGCAACAAAAGAAATTACATTTCAGATTGAAATAAAACACATTCCCCAAATCAAATCTATAATGCAATGGCATCTATGTGTAGTACCTGGGTATTACATCTCCCCAAGTCTCGGAACATTAAAGGAAGACTAAGATAAGCCTAAAACACATTTATTCACTGCATGTTTAGCCAGCAAGAGTAATTTCTAGATACATGTAGGTCAAAGTCTTACTGTTCATTTTAAGCTTAAAGTTTTCATAAACATTCACACTATTGATATCAGAAAAAATTCAGTATTCGTAATGTAGGTTAGTCATACGATTGTAGCTAAATTCAATACTATCTTACTCTATTACCGTATTTCATTCAGCCTAATGTAAAATTAATGTAGTGAATGTACCGTATTCAAAACTAGATAATATTATGTAGATGGAAACCATCTCTTAGGCCCCTGTTTTTGCAACATAAAATCAATACGTAATTGATTCAATATGTAAAGAATCTATTGGGACAAATACTTGTACAGAATTGGCAAATTCAAGAAGCAGATAATTTATGATGTCCTAAACATTCTAAAAGGCTACATCAGTTCACAATTATGAACTACTTCCAAATTGGTTGTATACACAGTTTAAAGGCCCATATACATAACTTCAAGAAATATTTCGTGATTCTGGCAAATTCCCCAAAAAAAATCCAGTTGATAACTATGCAAAAATAAGCCAAAAACAATGTAAACCTGAGCAGTAACTAACAAGAAACTCTTGACAGAAAAATCCAAAGAATTGAAAATAATTCAGGTGTGGCCCACTTCAACAACAAACCGCAGGTAGAAGACAGTTCAAAATGGATTCATGTGTTTACAAATACCGAGTTTCAACTGCTGCTGTACCGGTAACCACATAAGAATTCATCTTGAATATTGCTGATATCAGTTAATAAATATAGAAAGTTATTAGGCTTGATTTTTGCTTCAAGTTTTGCTGAAAGTTACGTACAATTCTATATTGTGCCTTTAAACAATCTAAAACACTGACACATCATAAGGGTCAAATCCACAGGGGCTAGACACAGACCTATGACACCATGAAATGATTGTTAGATAATTATTTTACCTCTCTTGAATATAAACCCTCCCACTACTATATATCTGTGACAAGGGAAAGAACTAGCCTGAATGAGAAAGTCAACCTATTTTCACTCTAAGCTAGCTAGTTTTTGTCACTGAATGAAGTCCAATTTTTTTACATGCATCTGTCATTTTAAAGGTGAAACTTTTATCTTTCAGCCAATATGAAATATATCCTGCTACATGTCTAATATTGTTTACTCATCATCATAAACCCACGGTACACTTGCATCCTGTGGGCTAAAATAGATGGAAACCCTCGTTTTCGTACTAAAATAGTAGCCAATCATATTGACACTTTCATCCGTGACTACATTCAGCCGGGTTATCCTGTTTAATTTGCAGCACCGCCTGTCAATGAAACCTGTCGACTGTGTTATAATTGTGTCGCTTGTGATTAGAATATAAGGCCCTACTATAAGGAGATTGACATCAGCGTCATGCCTATAGAAATATACTGGTCGTGGTCAAGGTAAAATGATCTAACAGATTGTCACCAGAAACGACCATTCTGATTGATTGAAATCTCCAAATAAACTTCTATTCAGGGATGCGAGGATTTACATCTATTTTAGCCCACGGTATATGCAAACGTCAGAGAAGTGTACCGTGGATTTCGGACCATGTAGTTTACCAAGCTGCCTAGAATCTAAAGTTTTTCCTGAAAATCCAGATAAATGTTAAGGGTGCATTTCATTTTCCATATTTCATACAATGTCAGTGTAGACGAAATAAATAATATTTTGCTGAAATATGTTTAATGGAAGCATTGGCTACTTAGAAACGTTTTTTTTAAGCACCCTAAGAAAATTGCGATTTTAGAAACAATACTTTGGCTAATGCCTCAACCAAAACAACGGCTATATAAAGCTGAAGTACCGTTCTAACATTCGGTACATTATATTACTGTAACAGTGCATGTAATGTGTTGCAACACGTCCAATGGACACTGTGGATGATGGTCGATTCCTTACAGGTAAAATGGTTACAAAATAGACAAATTCTTACAAAGTTAAGCACTCTCGTCAAAGTTTTCTTGCTGACGATGTACATGATGGACGAAGTCAAGGAACACAGCCCATCATCAACAAATTATCCAAGCATGTTTTCCCTCTTTCTTATAACAAGTTCTGCAATCTAAACAGGAACCCACCATTAGTAACTAATAAAACTCAGTGGCCCAGAGTCGGAAACAAATTTCCGGATAACATTTTTTTTTATATCAATTCTTAAAAATGGAATTTAACATCTACTGTTTAAACCTTAAAGGCGTATTTATAAAAAACATAATTATTTTATATTACAAAACCCTGGAAGTGCCACCAATGAAAATATTTTATCTGGCGGTCACCATTTAATTTCCTTGCTCTTGATATTATCTGGTGAAAGATTGTTATATGGAGCGCTTCTCTAAATCTTTCTAGTTGGTTAATAAAAAAAATCTACAGTAGTCCATGAATTCAGTCTTCATGTGGCAGAATGTGTCAAAAAAAAAAACAGGATGACCGGGCTTATAAGAAGGACTTCCACCACCTTAAACAAGCAAATGTACCTGCCCTTATACAAAACCTTAATAAGACCTCATCTTGAGTACTAATTATGCAGTTACGGATGGAGTCCACTTCTCACAAAGGACAAACATGCTATAGAGGCTAGGGGTACAACGGAGGGCAACAAAACTGGTATACGGGCTCACAGAGAAAGCATACAAAGAAAGGCTTTTGATTTTGGGACTGCCATCATTGGAATATATAAGAAAAAGGAGCGACGTCATACAAATGTTCAGAATATTGAACGGCAAAGCCAGAAAGGCCGAAAAAAAAATCAAATTGTCCAATGTGAACAGAACAAGGGGGCCATAAAAAACTGCAAAAAGAACATTCGAGGCTGAATAGGACAAAAACAATTTTGTGCAGTGAGAGAAGTTAACAACTGGAACAGTTTGCCAAACCAAGTCGTAAATTCGGATACTCTCAACATGTTTACATCTCGTCTGAATCGTTACTGGAAAGATATTCAAATCAAGTTCGATCAGTACTCAGTAATGATTGAAATGCTGATCATGTCAATTAAGAAATCAGAACTATAACTATTATACAGTGTGACACAAAAACTGTTTTTATTAGGAATGAACCTATCCTATATATATTTGCATGTATTCAATATCTTTTCAATCTGGATAATATAAATCCCAAAGTTGTATTAACAAGGAAACAATCAAGGTGTGCATCATCCATTGACGATATGCAGCGCACTGTTATTAGGAAAATGTGGTCTTAACCTCAAGGTCAAGGGGAAAAAACATGATTGTTTTAAACGTTCAAAGGCGTACATCGAGGTGAAGCCAACGGTCCCTTATAATTACTTAGATTTGGACATTTGGACAGATCTATTAGATGTCTGGTAGTCTTGTAAACCAGACACTCTGGTGTCGGGGGCCAGCTGAGGAAAATCGGCTAAGAAGCTTACATATGTGCTTTACATGTATATTAACTAACAGAGTTATACTGGGCCGTGCCAACAGTATTCGCTGACGTAATATTTTTACTAAATATTCCATGGACTGTGACAAATTTTGAATTTTTTTTTTTATGACTTCGTATTTCAATTTTTATTGGAAGTTCGAGAATTATTTGCTTATTCCTTCGGCAGGCCTAGCATTTGTGTAATTTTCCGAAGCCGATTTCAAGCGACATTACGTCCCTAGAGCATTGTTGACATAAACTGTCCGTATCTGGTTTTTCTTATTTTATTAGAAAACTCCCGATTGATCGGTTGATTACAAACGTTTCACGGACTATGTTTTGTTAGTATTTGCGCACGTGGATCAATATTTATGACGTCAGTGTCAGACTAATGTTTGGCACAGATGTGGCAATTGTCAGCGTATTTCATTATGAAGTTTGAAGAAAAACAACGTCTCTGGGTTTGTTGTAAACGGATCAAATGCTTGAGTAAATTATGAAAACGTAAGACTCCCTTTCCATCGGTCTACTCTCAACAAGAACTGAAACACATTAGGAATATTGTTGCAGAATGTTGCACTTTTTAGATTTTGGAAAGGGGGGGGGGGGTGATCGTGGTGTCAAATCACTGTGACTGTGACTCACAATTTTTGAATTATAAGATAGATTATAGGTGAATATACGACGGATTCGTGTTCTTTTTTGATATTCTGCTTATAGTAGTACATAGCGTTATCTTTATCAGTGATCAGTGGAAATTAGGACATTTCTTTATCTGCTAGTGTTATCTGTACTGTAAAGTATCAAAATCCTTTTTGCATGACTTTAAAGGTGCATCATGATCAATGTTTTATTATTTTTAAGAATTGGTTTGGATTAATGAATATATTTACAAATAGACTGGGTAACGGATCAACATATACTGTTGCAACACTGATTTTCACAAGTTTGAAGGTGGGTTCTGACTTATAATTATCCGCTAAATATTGGTGCTGCTGCAGCTGGGGCCGGGATTGATTATATAGTTAGAATTCTTCGCCAAAAAAACCCATGAAGGTTTAGGGACCAGTCATGTGTCACTGATTAAGCAATATTTTGTAATATATTAAATTTGTTTTGATAAATTCAAATTAGATGTCAATAATACTAATATAATAATATACAATATTTGATATAGCGCCCTATCTAGCTAACATAAGCCACTCTAAAGCGCTTTACAGTACATATATATACAATTCTTATACAATCAAAACAGTTAACACATACAGTTCTATCATATACAATTCTGAGGAGTTCGCAGGAGCTGCCTTATCGAGCGCTAACTACTTGTCCTATACCACCTGGCTAATATTTCCATATGTGTGTGTATGTATGCGTGTGTGCTGGAGATGAAAAATGAAAAAGACATACTTTTCTATTAACCACTGCTTCTCATGTGAAGCTCATGTGCAGCACATGTGCTTAAGGTAGCTTTTTCTATACGGGATACTAAATTTAACTTGCTGAAACATCTTAATTTGAATAAAATATAAATATAGATTTGGTTTCTCATGGTACTCTATAAATTCTCTTAGTGTTTATGATCCTGTTCCTTTTATTTAGACATTGAAATCTTCTAGTTAGTCCCAAAATACAAGATAAATTTCTAGCAAGTTTCTTGAGCCCGGAATCTCCTAGTCAGTATAAAATACTTGGTATGTTAATAGAGTGTGTCAGCCCCTGTTACACAGCATTAGAGTTTCTGTTCATTCATGTAGATTATTTGCTGATCATAACTGATTTATTGAAGTATGTGACACAGTTGGGAAGCAGGAAACCATCAAATACAGACTCATGGTTGATATTAATATTGCACTGATATTTTCTATCCAATTTCAGGTTAATCGAATGACTTGATCTGCAAGTTGAAAATCTCAAGAGTGCTTGTGACCCTGAACCAACAACAAAATGAGTGCCGGGCCTCTTGTTGTCGAGATCATCTGCACTTGTTGCTTAGCAGCCTTTCTCCTTCATCGCTATGGAGATCTTAGGAAGCAACATGTCCTTGTAACATTAGCAACTTTTGTTGCTTGGTACTTCTCTTTTATGATAATCTTCGTCCTCCCCTTGGACGTTTCTTCAGTAAGTGTACAGCTTCATGTTGATTATACCAGTATGTGATTAGTTCATCTAGAAGAAAGTAACATTGTTTAGGATATTTCTTACAGATTTTGTTTGTTAATTAAATTAAAAAAAGTTCTGTTGTGATAAAAAAATCATATTTAAGGCCCCTAACAACAAGTTATCAATTTTACACCAAACTCTTTATATCTAAATGAATTTTGACCATGATTTCCTGGTTTCTCTGAAGCTCATTAAAGGGGTCAGTTAAAATGCATTAAATTTTGTCATCGCAATATGCATGTAATATTGGGCAATATTTGGAGGAACAAAGATAGTGTTGTTGTGAAAGATATTCAGATATTTCCAATTGCCTTTATTAATTGATTGCAATTGAAGATCAAATGCTTTAACGGCAAAAACACCAAGATAATTATTTGTTGAAAGTTTATAAGTGAGTTAAATTACAACATTTTTCAGAAATCTTTACAAGAATTCTCTACATTAGTTTTATTTTCAGATGATAACTTTACAACTGAAACATTCTTGATCAGGTCTTACTTTTATATCAAACCAAAAACAACAAAATGCTCTTTTCAATAAATTAGTTAATATTTCATTGATTCATTCAATATCCTGGACAATCTTTACTGACCACATGTGACAATATCGTATCTTTCCAGACGTTTTATCTTGTACAATCTTTACTGACCGAATGTGACACTATTGTACATATACGTTTCCAGACATTTTATCGGCAATGCCTGAGAGATAACCAGTATCCTAAGCTGTCTACCACCACAGCAAGGTCTCCTAACAGCAGTGGTTCAGACAACGTCACAGAGACCCCCATCAGCCCCCCGGGAGGTGGAAACTCCACCACTCTGGGCACGCCAACAGACGCCCAGGCCCTTCATCTGTCTGTTAGTCCCTGTGAGCAACCACTGAGCCACGTCCCAGACGACGTCCTCCCAGCCCTGTGGCATGTCGTGTACTGGACATCACAGTTCCTTACCTGGTAAAACTTTATCGGGACATTTAGCAAAAATATAGTGATCTATATGAAAATTTATATTAAGACTTGTTTCCAAATTATCACTGCATTTAATGCACACTCATATTAAATCTTATACTTGTACTTCATGAACTTGCATTGACGTGCATGCCCATATTAGGAATTGTAATGTAATCATGTCCATATTAGATATTGTATTATCAACATGCCCATTTTAGGAATTGTATCACAAATTATGCCCATATAAGGAATGATATCAGAACCATGCCCATATTAGGAATTGTTTAATCATCATGCCCATATTAGGCATTTTATCGTTTTGTTTTGTTTATCAGGCTACTGCTTCCTATGATGCAGTCCTACTCGACGGCCGGGGATTTCAGCGTGGCTGGGAAGATCAAGACAGCCATCATAGAGAACATCATATACTACGCCACATACCTTCTCATCTTTGGTGTCTGTCTCATCTATGTGGCTGTTAGACCTGATCTTCATATTGATGCGTAAGTAACTCGTAATTAATGCTTTCTATAGTTTAAAACCATATCTGTTTTGTTGAAACATCTCTAAATGTATAGCATTGACAATAATATACTGTAAAATGTCAATCACTACATATAAATGTAGCATGCTTCTTCAAATTACAAACTTACACTAGACATTCATGCCTAAAGTCACTTTTATACTGTAAATCAGCTACATAATTAAATAGTTATTTTTTGTTTAAATATTACACATATAAAAACTTTAGGTAAGTTGTATCTGTAGCTGGCATTCATACTACCGTAACTGCCTTTCACAGAGAGAAGCTGAAAGTGATTGGAGTGACGGCCAGTAACACATGGGGGCTCTTCCTCCTCGTGCTGTTGCTAGGTTACGGGTTAGTGGAGGTCCCAAGAACAATTTGGAACAGTGGCAAGACAGTCTACACCTTACAGCGGACTCAGTTCAAGATAGCCAAACTGAGTACGGAGAAGACTGAGGCAGAGGAAAATCTAGAGGATGTACTGGATGTAGGTCAAACTTATAAGTGATACTGTTTCAGATTAAACTGGGAATTCACTTACAGAAATAATGTTGAAAGCTGAAGAACAAACAAGAAATTGAATGGGTGCATTGATTGATAGAACTTTTTCAAAAAGTATGAAAAATATCAGGAGACAACTTCATTATCAGAAACTTCTCAAACTGTTCGAAATATCATTAAAGACAGAATTGCAAGGGTTCAAATCTCTATAAATAACTTTATAGCATTTATTTAAGCATTAAACGTCATTCTGTTCCGTGTTATAAGACCATAACATCGAACAGAATGATGTTTAATGCTTATATTTACATTTTTCCATTGGTTTTGATAATAAATTCAAATTTATATTCTACATTTGTTCTGAAAATTTAAGGTAGATTTCTAATAAATGCTATTTCCAACGTTATGATTATGACGTCACAATCGTAATGACGTCATAATGACCACTCCAGTGTTATGCTCTCATAACACGGAACTGGCCTTGGTAGTGTTATATAGTGGCAATGCGGAGCAAATGTTAATATATATGATGTTGACTCAACTTGGGTGAAACTAGACAAAATGGTTCATCTCACTTGTTACAATGTTAAAATGGAAAGAAAATTTGAAATACCTACAATGTACAAAAAAAAAAAGTTCTTTAAATTGGAAAGTATTAAGGAAAAAATTAATTGATGAATATAAATAAATCTCTAATATATGTACTAAAGTAATTACCCCGTAATGATGTTTCCACGTCATTTCCCTCACAACTTGAGGAAACTCATTTTGTATCAGTAATATCAAAGTTACTTTAAGAACTAATATTTATATAATAATCACCTGACCAGCCATGCTTTATAATGTCATGGTTTAAATCATGATTAAAGTTTTCTTTTTCTGTGATCGTTTCTAAAGGAAATCAAGCAGGTGTCTGAAAAGATCCGGTACAACCATCCACTGAGGAAGCACATGGACACCATACTGCTCAAGGTGAGTGATGGAATGAATCACAGTGACTACAGTTCTGAGTCTCAAATCTCATCAAGGTCAATGAAAACTTAAGTTTGGATAAGTACAGTTTAAAGCAAATTTTGAGTCATTGCCACAATAAGGCTGTGTCAAAGTTAGTTTGTATCAAAAGGTGAATACTTGTCTGAGTCAAGGTGATTGTAATTCTGAGTCAAGATGAATGTAAGCTTGAGTCGAGGTAAATGTAAATCTGAGTCAAGGTGAATGTAAGCGTAAGTCAAGGTGAATGTAAGCGTGAGTCAAGGTGAATGTAAATCTGAGTCAAGGTGAATGTAATTCTGAGTCAAGGTGAATGTAATTCTGAGTCAAGGTGAATGTATTTCTGAGTCAAGGTGAATGTATTTCTGAGTCAAGGTGAATGTATTTCTGAGTCAAGGTGAATGTAATTCTGAGTCAAGGTGAATGTAATTCTGAGTCAAGGTGAATGTAATTCTGAGTCAAGGTGAATGTAAGCGTGAGTCAAGGTGAATGTAAATCTAAGTCAAGGTGAATGTATTTCTGAGTCAAATGTATTTCTGAGTCAAGGTGAATGTACGCTTGAGTCGAAGTGAATGTACTCTTGAGCTGAGGTGAATTTAAACTTGAGTCAAGGTGAATATCATTTTGTGTCAGAGTGAATGTTAGCTGAGTCAAAGTAATTTAGTCTGAGTTAAAGTGAATGTAAGTTTGAGTCAGTATGATTAAGTCTTAGTCAAGGTCAATGTAAATTTATGTTTTAGAAAATTAAAAGTTTCTTTATGCTAGAAATATTTGAATGAGAAACGTGGTAAGTATCTATTACTAGACTAAACAATAGTCTGTCGTGTACTAACTTTAGTAAATGGTGGCTTTAGCGTATCATCTCACATTACAACTGATATTCAGTGATATACTAACACCTGCCTTCTGTTCACAGGGCGAGATACTGGTAAAGTAGTGGTGGTGCGCTCTCTCTGGTTAAACTACTCTTGTTTTAGGGGGCGCTAGATTAGTGGCGATATATCAGGTTCATTTTGGATCTTGGTCTTCGTAGGTCATGGTCATTTTAGATCTTGATCTTGTTTATAGAGATATTATAGTTAATTTAAGTAGTTAATATTTTTCTTTAGTTCTATATTACATACTTAAAGAAATTGAAAATGTCATTCTTAGTAGGTTCTTGACCTGAGAATAATCTTTCAAAACATTAAAGGTATCTTTATGAACTAGGTACACATAAAAAAGACGTTCAGTTCAGGAAGTGTATATTCCACCCGAATCACAATTTACTCTAGTTTTGATAAATAAAATATCATCCTCGTTTTTATATAGCAGTATTTTGTCACATTTTATTTTCCTGATCAAATTCTTTTGAAGTATTAGATACTAGACAAGTTTATAAATCTCAATACACATAGTAATTAGGCCTACAACAAGACATTTTGTAGTGAACAAGCATCTAAACTACTTCTTTAATCAAAATGCTTCTCTGTCATATTTCCATGTACATGTCTTAACTCAACATTTGTTTTTCCTCATAGAGCATGTTTTGGTGATCGTCTGTCTATTCCATGTATTAATTAAGACTACACAATATTAGAAATATACATGAATCTGCCCATTTTGTACATATTATGGTATTTTGTATGTAATTTAAGTTTTGGATTTCGGTGGTAGATCTCGGAATGGTTTTATGTACTGCATACTTTTACAAGGTTAAAATTTGTTTCTTACTTTTGATGATTTTGACAATCACTATTGACTCATTACCTTTTCACTGCTAAATTCCAACACTTTTACCCTCAAATTCTACATCTTTAGTAATTTTACTAACAAGTAACATGAAAGACAAAAACACAAATTTAATACAATGATGAATATTTCATACCAAGTAACATAGCAGATACATTTTGTAATGCATTAAAAAAAAAAGCATTTACGGGGTTTGCGTTAAAGCTGTCCCTATATCTTTTTCAACCATAGAAACTGAAAAGGACCCCACTTATTTGCAGGATTCCCATTTGCAGAAGGACCCCATTTATTTAGGAAAGGACCCCATTTATGAAATACCCAGTGCAAACCCTGATTTAACCCACTGTATTTTTATTATTCCTTGATATTACTACATTTTCTACAATATTTACTTTACTTACCAGGTACTTTAATATAGCAAACATCATGAAGATTTTTATTTAAAAGTCAGATTAATTATCAGTGTCTTGTACTGAAGCTAATTTTTTTTTATCGTCAATGCGTTTTTCCAGTGTCCAGAGTCCCTCCGACAGAATGTACGCTCCAGCAACGATGACTACGAGGATTTCAACAAGCCACAGGATGTGCCAAGTGAGAAAACGCTGGTGCGGCTACACAAGCATGTGATCCAGGCAACGCAGACAAATCATCGTACACAGGCCCAGTGGAACAACCTTATGTCTAAGGCTTATGAGCTGGAGGACATCTCCAACAACGAGGGCAAGACTGACCACATCTTCCACAGCTCTCACGGTCACACAACTAGGGATGTGTGGAGCAGTGTCTACACTCCCACTGTAGGTAGGTAGGAAAACGATACAGTAGCAAAATATTCCAGTAACAGATTAAATTAGAAATTAATACGATTACAAGTATTTTCAATCTCACCGTTTGTTGTGTTTCTTCACCAGAGTGGTACTGGAAGTGTCTATTGCGACCGTGGTTCCGGCGGATCCTGGCCGTGTTACTCACAGTTCTATCCTTCATGGTCGTCTGGTCTGAGTGTCTCTTCTTCATCAAGGAGCCAGTCTTGTCCCTGTTTGCTGTCTTCATAGATCTTGCCAAACAAAATTATGATTATGTATATATAGAGGTGAGTTTCAAATTTTGACATACTTATCGTAATGTATTTCATTTCACTTCGTACAATAGCTCTAAAACACCTTATCCTGTTGATGAACATTTAAACAATAGATAAACTTAGAACCGTGATCTATAACTGAGAGGGATAGGGTTATCGCAGTCTTTTATGAATAGGTGGATTGCTAAAAAGATATTAATATTTTGAATAATTAACAGAATAATTTTTTTAATCATTGTTTTTTTCTCATTTCAGTTAGCTTCTATCATTACGATAGCGTACTTGTGTTTCTGTGCGTACTACAGTGTGTTCCAGATCCGTATCCTCAACTTTTACTACATAGCTCCCCATCACCAGACTGATGAGTACAGTCTAGTGTTTACTGGCATGTAAGTATAGTACTTACTAGACCTTCACTCACATTCCACACTACCACTAAACCCCCACAATATACATCCAAGACTAAATGAACAACCCGTACAGAAAATTTCAATCTTTTTGAAGTCTTTATGGAATTTTCACGTTTTATTGTCGATGTAGATGTTGTTATTCCCTCTGCAGTTAAATGGTTCTTATAAAGTTATAAATGATATTCAAAAAGTTCTGCTTTTTGAATTAATTAATTAATTAAGAATTAATTGTTTTTTGAAGATCAATTAAAAATATTCCAAATTTTATGTAAATGTTGCGCTGGGAAGGGTAGCCAATTTCAGAGATAAGATGCCAATATACTGTAAACATACTTAATTTGGTGCAGTTTTTGGCACATCAGTGCAATGATACATTCGCACATTGAATTACAAATCAAATTAGCGCAATCATATTTTAGTGCAATACTTTCAGTGCGAAAAGCACTAAAATCAGGATTAAAAAATATCGCAAAAATATGTACATTTATAGTAATGCATATTTTACACTGATTGCTTCAAAAGCAGAAGAATATACAGTACTTATTCATGCAATTGGTTTGGATCGCAAAAAGTGTCTGAACGTTGTAGTGTTAGTATAATCATATGTGATTTTGTGGATGAACACTGTTATAATAAATGACTAACGGTGAGTGATATAATGACAGGATGCTGTGTCGCCTCACACCTCCATTGTGTCTGAACTTCTTGGGGCTCATTCATCTGGATAGCCACATCACCTATAGAGGTAACCTGGAGGAGACGTCCTACACTGAGGTACGCTGTTGTTACACAGCATTGTTCTTATGTCACTCCTCAGAAAACGTCCTTGACATTATATGCTGTTCTTTTTATAAATTACTTCACTGTTTATGAGAAATTTTCAATTCGTTTCTGTCTAATGTGATTATATTCTCATGTTATGCTGCCACTACCTATTTTTTCATCCTCTGGAATGAAGGCAAATCTATCATTACAGTGACCATTACTAAACAAAGTATAATAAACATTGTTATTAGATAGCCGAAACATGTCAACTACTACACTCTCCATTAAACATCGGAAAAATGAAAGAACCTCCGTGTTGGGCTCACCACTTTATTATACATAGTTATTAGATATGAAAGGCAAAATAAGCACTTAGCAGATTTTATAAGCCATGGGCAAAGCAAAAATTTGACTGGTTATAAAAAGAAACATTCATAATATGATGTAATGCTATCACTCATATGGTCGGTGGTAAGGTCTATTCACTCTGTACACAGCCAATGTTTCTAAACATGAAATTCATGTGAATTTTTTTATGTGAAATTCACATGAATTTCAAATTTTATGTGAAATTCACATGAATTTCAAATTTTGTGAATTTCAAATTCACATGAAATTCATATGAAATGCAGGTCATGAATTAAGCAAGTAAGAAAATATCAAACTAAAATAAAATTTCACATGAAATTCACATGAAGCCATAATGCCTGTATAAGGAAAGTATATAATGTGTTTTCCCATATTATATGACCTCTGTCTTTCTTGTCATCTCTCTGTCCACCCAGTCAGTTGTGTTTAGTTTCCAAACTATAACTTAAACAAAATATGACCATATTTCAGCAAAACTTGGTATTAAAGTGCTATGTGATTATGATTTCAGATCATGGGACACATGGATGTGATATCCTTTGTGTCAGACGGATTCAACATCTATTTCCCCATCGCCATTGTTCTGTTGTGTATCTGTACGTACTTCAGTCTAGGATCGCGAATCCTACAGTTCCTCGGATTCTCACAGTTCATCGGGGACGACGATATGACACAAGAGTTTGTAGACGAGGGACGCGAGATCATTAGAAGAGGTAAGATAATTAATATTCATGTTTATATGACCTCCGAAATCAAACAACACTTTTACACATAATATTTTCCCCTAGGACCCACTATGTAATTTTTAACAATTTTTTTAACCCCACAACTTATATATTATCAACGGAAGGAATGTCCATCCTCTTCTGCTTCCAGCTACACCCCTATATATATATATTAAATATGGAATGTACATTTTTAAGCCGTAATCTTATTTTAGGGATGTTCGTGCTGAACATGTTCCGCTAAATTATGATTACGCTGACGGGGTAATTACAGTTTGTATATCTTGCTTTCTACAACATGCATTGTGATTATGCTAATTCATCATTGCACTTTTCGTTTAAGTTCAGTTATGGGCTACAATTTTAAAGTGCCAAAATATGTAGGTTTACGATCATCTGAATTATAAAGCGCATATTTAAGGGATTTTTCTTGGAAGCTTCAACTTAAATGTAAAAGATTGAATGTTTTGAATGTTTTTGCTATACAATGTAATGTAGAATTTAATAATTGATGTCCATTTAGAACGTCGGCGTGTAGAGAGGAAAGCTGAAGGAGAGGCTAGGCGGCGCCAGTGGACAGAAAAGTTTGGTGACGGGTCCAGCGATCGTGCAATGCCTCGTGGTAACGGAGTAGAACAGGATGGATACTCCCGACGAGGTACGATATTTAATACAAGGACTCTGACACAACTGGAATGGTGTAGATGTCATGTGATAGTGTTTGTGTTATATGTTTATATATTTGTTTTTTTGATTAGTTTGTCAGATTGTGATTTCTTTTTCATTGGTTTGGAATGATTCTTAATTTCCTACTGTGGCGGTATACTTCCATTTTCTATGTATAGTTGAATTTTCATAAATACAGGTAAACATGTAGACAAAGTCTAACTATTCTTACTAAATATAGAGATGATTCATGTAAGCTTTATGTGGGATGTTAGTTCTTACAGAATCTTGCCTTTAACACTTTTTTTTACGATCTACTGTTATTTTATAATGTATATCATAGTTTGATGATTTTTAATTTGCTTACCTGTCCACTAAAAAAAAATTCATGGCTTTCTATTACTGATCTTACTGTAGGTGTGATTAAACCTTTCCATGATCTTTATTTATAACTTCACACAAAAGTATGAATATTACCATCACAAAATGCTACCTCAATTCAAAAAGAAAAATCCAAGATCAATTATAAAAATTTCAGTAACTGCGCATGCTCCAGAAAAGGAAGAAGGTAAGATGGAGGGGAGTTTGGACAAAATACATATTGATTTCTTTATTTTTAGCCCACCATCATCAGATGGTGGGCTATTCAAATCGCCCTGCGTCCGTGGTCCGTGGTCCGTCCGTCCGTCCGTCCGTCCGTAAACAATTCTTGTTATCGCTATTTCTCATAAAGTACCGAAGGAATCTTTCTCAAATTTCATGTGTTGGTTCACCTTGGTCCCTAGTTGTGCATATTCCATTTTGGGACCGATCTGAATTCAAGATGGCCGACAGGCAGCCATCTTGGATTTTGACATTTGAACTTTGTTATCGCTATTTCTAAGAAAGTACTGAAGGTATCTTTCTCAAATTTCATTTGTTGGTTCACCTTGGTCCCTAGTTGTGCATATTCCATTTTTGGACAGATCGGAAAACAACATGGCCGACAGGCAGCCATCTTTGATTTTGACAATTGAAGTTTGTTATCGCTATTTCTGAGAATGTACTGAATGGATCTTTCTCAAATTTCATGTGTAGGTTCCCCTTGGTGTGTAGTTATGCATATTGCATTTTGGGACCAATCCAAAAACAACATGGCCGACAGGCAGCCATCTTGGATTTTGACAATTGAAGTTTGTTATCGCTATTTCTAAGAAAGTGCTGAAGGTATCTTTCTCAAATTTCATGTGTTGGTTGACCTTGGTCCGTAGTTGTGTATATTCCATTTTGGGACCGATCTGAATTCAAGATGGCCGACAGGCAGCCATCTTAGATTTTGACATTTGAACTTTGTTATCCCTATTTCTGAGAATGTACTGAATGGATCTTTCTCAAATTTCATGTGTAGGTTCCCCTTGGTGCCTAGTTATGCATATTGCATTTTTGGACCAATCCGAAAACAACATGGCCGACAGGCAGCCATCTTGGATTTTGACAGTTTTGAACTTTGTTATCGCTATTTCTGAGAATGTACTGAATGGATCTTTCTCAAATTTCATGTGTAGGTTCCCCTTGGTGTGTAGTTATGCATATTGCATTTTGGGACCAATCCAAAAACAACATGGCCGACAGGCAGCCATCTCGGATTTTGACAATTGAAGTTCGTTATGGCTATTTCTCAGAAATTACTGAAGGTATCTTTCTCAAATTTCATGTGTTGGTTCACCTTGGTCCCTAGTTGTGTATATTCCATTTTGGGACAGATCAGAAAACAATATGGCCGACGGCAGCATCTTGGATTTTGACAATTGAAGTTTGTTATCGCTATTTCTAAGAAAGTACTGAAGGTATCTTTCTCAAATTTCATGTGTTGGTTCACCTTGGTCCCTAGTTGTGCATATTCCATTTTTGGACAGATCGGAAAACAACATGGCCGACAGGCAGCCATCTTGGATTTTGACAATTGAAGTTTGTTATCCCTATTTCTGAGAATATACTGAAGGGAACTTTCACAAATTTCATATGTAGGTTCCTCCTGGTGCCTAGCTATGCTAAGAATAAGGAAACGACAATGTAATTCACAAAAAAAAACAAAAAAATGCATCTGTGTCCCACCAGAGTCTCTGCTCACACTTAATCAACACCTAAGAGACAATCGAAAGAAGAGAAAAGAACCATCTTTCAAAAAACAAACTTAGATCATTTGATGGTGGGCGCCAAGATCCCTCTGGGATCTCTTGTTTCACTAATACTAAAGTTGACAGGCTTTTTAGTAGTCTTTGATCACAGCATGCTTAGCTTTTCATTGTGTTGCCATAGTTACTGGAGTGTATTATACACATACATGTAATTTTAATGTGCAGATAGTTGAGCTACAACTGAATGTGTCTTGTTTTAATTTTAGATCTAGATGTGGAAATGTTAAATCTAGATTTGGAGATGGAAGGTTTGTGGGAAAAACCAATATCCCAAGCTTAACATATAGATTCTCAGCCTTCAATGTCCACATAAAACAGTCCATATATCCCAAGCTTTACACATAGATTCGCAGCCTTCAATATCCACAAAAAACAACCCATATATCCCAGCTTTACACATAGATTCACAGCCTTCAATATCCACATAAAACAGTCCATATAACCATGCTTTATCTTAACATGTTCACACCAGTCATCTTAACCTGAAAAATATACTACAGTTTTATTAATCACAATTCTATATCGCTGAAATTAACTCCATACTTTTTTCTGCTTCTAACATGCTAAATTTGTAATTGATTGTAACAGGAGAGGTAAAAATGCACGGCCAGACTGGGGTTCGAACTCGGGACAGGGTTTTATTAGGGAGTTTCGGGAATCGGATCCTGAGATCAAATTGGGAAAAGTTGGTCGACATAACAGCAATTTGGGAAATTTTGACAATCCTATTATAACAACTAAATTCATTATTTCTTTTCTAAATTACTCTTTCAAGTACTGTCAGTATGATATTTACAGTCCATCTTTCATGTTTCTTATTTAACTTAATATCACAAGACGCTCCTCAAGCATGTAAAACCACAAAATGTTTTTCAAGTGTCTGAATTGGGAATTTCTTAGAGGAAATTTGGGAAAAAATCACACCTTTTTTTCATTGGGAATGGGTCCGTTTACTGAACCTAAAAAGAGGGGCGATAAAGCCCTGCGGTACCTTCCGAACTCTAGACCGACACTCAACCAATTGAGCTATCTGGTCGCCGACGATGGACCCGGTCTAGATCCACTACATAATTAATATATGCTTTCAGCTAATAGCCTTCAAAGTCTCATTATACATACAATTACAGTTTATGTTTCATATGATAGCAAGTCCAGAATTACAAATATGCATATTAGACGATTGTATCCTATGACCGCTAGCCCAGAATTGAAAATACGTATATTAGACCAATGTTTCCTATAACCGCTAGCCCAGAAATACAATACCCATATTAGACCATTGTTTCCTAACACCGCTAGCCCATTATTACAAATATGTATAATAGTCCATTGTTTCTTATGACTGCTAGCCCAGAATTACAAATATGTATATTAGATCATTGTTTCTTATGACCGCTAGCCCAGAATTACAAATATGTATATTAGACCAATGTTTCCTGTGACAACTAGCCAAGAATTACAATACCCATATTAGACCAATGTTTCCTATGACCGCTAGCCAAGAATTACAAATATGTATAATAGTCCATTGTTTCTTATGACCGCTAGCCCAGAATTACAAATACATACATATATTTGATCATTGTTTCTTCCTATGACAGCCCTGTATGTTATGACCATTCATTTAACCAGAGTTCCTCAGCTTCTCCCAGTAATTAGTACATTTGCAGTAACAATACTAGCATACATTAAACCTTTCCTTTTTTTCCTTTATTTACACTTTTCTCCACAATTTGCCTTTTCTTGCACTCAAGATCAGTAGATTTAGTAGATTTTTTAAGTAATACTTCACACTTATTTGGTGATTTCAGGTTTTCTTATTTCGTGCATTCCTAGACACCTGTATACCTGTAGACATGATGTATGCCTAACTTAAATCAGTATAAGTATTATTAACACACCAAAATGAGAAAGTTGCTACAAATTTCCATAATAATGTGATATAGTCTCATATCCTGTTGCTAGCATCACTCACTGAAGATGACGTGTTTGATAACTTTATAATTTGTTTTCTAAAGGGCCTGTTAATGCAATGTACCAACTGAATAATAACTAGAACACCGGATCAGAGATGTCGGTGCCAAGAGAAACCACACTGTCTGTTTGTTCCTCTGGAGTTAATTTATTGGTGTTGAACTGAAAAACGTAATTTGATGTTACGGAAATATTTGTTTTTTCATATTGAAAAAAAAATTGTTCATTTATGATAGTTAATAGAACTTAAAATCATATATGTATATCGTAAAGCACAAGCTGTTCACAATAGCTAGGAGGACATCATTTTAAACGTTTCTTGAGAATAGTTCCGGAGCTTTACTCAGTATTTGATTTACATTATCAGTGACAACTCAAGCACTTCTTGTTGAGTATGTACAGTATCAATAAATCCTGTTTTGGTTTGTAGCTAAACAGACTGTCCCAAGAAGCCCAGATGAGAACGATCGCACAGAACTCCTGCGTCAGGCGGAGCCGATCGACTATACAGGGGAGACAACTGATGTACTGGATGATTGGCGGGGCAACAACCAAACGCACCAGTCTTACCAGTCGCAGTCTGCAGGACATTCCAGTCGGTTCGGCACACAGAGGTCATTCTCGCGACCTCCCAAGGGGATATTTGACGATGTATAACAAGGTGTTGAGGAGTGTGACTATTTATAACTTTATTATAATATAGTTAGTCCTCTGCTATATCCCATAGAGAAGCAATACTGATGATATTTGGGAGTTTTATTTTCATGAACACAGTATCCATGTCACATTCCATTTGACCAGAAATCATGACTGACAGTGTGTAACACATTAAATGAAATTGTTGTCATTCTTGAGGGACATACACATACCCTACAGGAGGCTTGTGTATATATGTTATATAGGTCAGCGCGACCTAGTTACAGTGTAAGGTCACCTTGTCCTGAAATCAGGCATTGTATGTACTAGGTGAGTCATGTTTAACATGAATGATAGCAGTGCTTGCCCTCAAGTAGTAAAAGGGTGTGGGTCACTTTGATATCGGATTATAACAATGTGACGTAATATATGATTTGTTTTGATCACCTTGTCCTGGGAGGATGACCATGTTTAGGTCAGTTTGACCGCCATTGATAACAGATTTTGGTTGTGATTGACTCAGGACTACCCTGTGTTGGTGTGAAGAATGGAAGTTTCCATTGTACTAAAGATGTGCTGAGATATTGTATAAATGTGGACATGTTTGTGTGTGACTGTCAGACAATTATAGTTGATGTAATTATGTCCCCCAAACGAAGTGGGGGGACATATTGTTTTTGCTCGGTTTCTTATTATTATTATTATTATTATTATTATTCTTGTTTCTTCCACTTTCTTCCGCCGTGGAGGTTTCCGACCGTTTTCTCAAAAACTACTGGACGGATCTTCACGAAACTTCACACACATACTCATTAGGGGCGGGGTGTGTGAAAACGGGTTGTTTTTTCGCGACCGGAAGTCCAAGATGGCCGCCAGAGCTAATTTCCGGTTTTCAAAATTCAGTCTCCGATTTCAGTAAAAATTGGTACATGGGTGTTTTAAGGGATGCTGAATAACATGGTAACATTTTCGTAAAGTTTGGTTGCCACCGAAACGAAAATGGAGGCCTCTGATTGGTCGAAATTTATATATTGTCCGATTTCAATGAAATTTAATATATATGTGTAGTATTACACCAACAACATTGTCGTCACATCCGTTTCATGATTCGTCAACATGGCCGCTATTTCCTGGCTTCTGATTGGTCGAAATTTATATATTGTCCGATTTCAATGAAATTTAATATATTTGTGTAGTATTACACCAACAACATTGTCGTAACCTCCGTTTCGTGATTCGTCAACATGGCCGCTATTTCCTGGCTTCTGATTGGTCGAAATTTATATATTGTCCGATTTCAATGAAATTTTATATATAACTGTAGTAGGACACCACGGACATTGTCGTAACCTCCGTTTCGTGATTCGTCAACATGGCCGCTATTTCCTGGCTTCTGATTGGTCGAAATTTATATATTGTCCGATTTCAATGAAATTTTATATATAACTGTAGTAGGACACCACGGATATTGTCGTAACCTCCGTTTCCTAATTCGTCAACATGACCGCTGATATATGGGGTGTCAGCTATATTTCCATTGTGAGTTCATTGGGCTCATCAGTTCCGACCAAAGGGGTAGTTTGGGGGACATCTGTAATGGTACCCCATTACAATAAGCACTTGTGTATATTGTAAATGTACAGGTTATCATAGGGTAATGTACATTAAAGTCTTAATAATGTAAGGTAATGTACATCAATATACATTTGTATATCCTGTATAGACTATAGTACATATAGCATAGACTTGCCTTTTATTCTTCATTCTTTATCAAACACACAGGAACTCAGTGTCTGATATGCTACATGTTTCATACATCATGTATAGACTATAGTACATATAGCATAGACTTGCCTTTCATTCTTCATTCTTTATCAAACACACAGGAACTCAAGCGTCTGATGTGCTACACGTTTCATACATCATGTATAGACTATAGTACATATAGCATAGACTTGCCTTTGATTCTTCATTCTTTATCAAACACACAGGAACTCAGTGTCTGATATGCTACATGTTTCATACATCATGTATAGACTACAGTACATATAGCATAGACTTGCCTTTCATTCTTCATTCTTTATCAAACACACAGGAACTCAAGCGTCTGATGTGCTACACGTTTCATTAGATTATTACACATAGTACATTGTATGTTTACTCTATTGTAATGTTCAGTAGTGGTACAGGTAGGTTATGTGTATATAATATATTGTATACCTATCATATATGTGATGTTCTGATAGTACGTTGTACTCCGTGCTGGGTGTCAAGTCTCATTGCTATAGATATATATACTGGTTACATCAGTTGTGTACATGTATTGGATAATTTTGTTCACCTCACATTTTCTTTCTGCAAGTATATTATTTTCTAGTACAAGTACAATGTGTTTAAACATACCAGTCATTTTGTATATTTTTTGCATACAAGATCAACTGCCGTCTAGTGCATAATACATGCCCCATGTGCCAAGGATGGGAACAAGAGTTTTCTGTACTTATTTCAGGGTTAGCTGAATAAATTTAAATGACCTGTCAAAAATTAGAATGATATTTATTACTATGCAAAATTCCAAATCAGGATTTAATTTATATAACTTCTTGCAAAACCTCTTTTAATAAAGTAAAAGACATCTTAATAATTTAAATGGTATTTTTTAGGAATTATTTGATTTTGCAAGTATTTACTAAAAATCTCGCTAAAAGCAATTTATAAGCAGTAAACTGTACACAATTAAGAAAATTAATACTATTTGTTATTGAGTCCTCAGACTTCTGCGTTTGTACAGGAATGTAACTGTATACTGTTGAAATGTAAACATATTATTAGCAAGAAAAAAGATCAAATTGTTGACATGTCGAGAACTTAAAATAGGTACATGTTTTTAATATAATATTGGAACCATAGATATTTGTCTCTTAATCATTATACAACTTGACTGATTAAGTTCACATGTACAACAGGGTGTAAAAATTGAGTACATGATACTCAGCAAAATAAACTGCAAAATAAGTGCTCACAAAAAATTAGTGTTATGCAGTATGTACCATCTCTATATTAACTCATGAGTTAAGATAGACCATCACTATATCAATTAATAGTCAATAAAGCGATTGCAAACAAGGTACTTGAAAGCTAGAAGCATGATAGCTATAGGTAGATAAGTGAGGTTTAAGTTAAGGTTAGTGCTTGTTGTAAGGATATTGAATCATTGACAAAATAAGTCGACTCACATCCAGGACTGTAGTGTTACTTTAGATGTAGATCATAAGATGTTGACAGTTGTTTAAATTTTCTGTGTTGGTCGAGTTGCTGTGTTCTGCAGTACTTTGTTGTTTTATGGAGTTCTAGTATTCAGTAATTCCAGCGGTGGTGTTCTGTAAGTCTGGATGGTCCACTACCAGGTTATTCTAGATGTGGTTTTCACTAATTCTAGATGCAGTGTTCACTAATTCTATATGCTGTGTTCACTAATTCTATATGCAGTGTTCACTAATTCTATATGCTGTGTCCAGTTTATCTAGCTGTAATGTCCAGTACGTTTTAGCTGTGTGTACCTATGTTATTCTAGCTGTTGCAAACTGCAATGTCTCTGTGTTATGTAGAGAACTGAGATTTACATTAAGGGGGTATCCTACAGTTGATACAGTGTCAGTGATGTGATGTCCCAGCTCAGCTGACTGTTAATGCCTTCAATGAGATACATCACTTTATCAGTGTTGTCTGTTGTGTGAAAGCCTTCAATGAAATATATTGCTTTATCATAATCAGTATTGTCTGTTATGTGAAAGCTTGCTATGTTGTGATACAAAGATTTTAATTTTAAAGTTTAATATATATAGTGTTGTCTGATGAGATCAGGTTGTCCTTGTTTTCAAGCTTACCTAACAATTTTACTCTGTAAAATGTTAATGTTATTTAAATATCAAACTTTGATCTGTATGTAATCTACAAATTTCTTTAGAAGAGAGTTCTAGTTATATAATCAAGCTTTCACCAGTGGCTTGTAGACTGAAAAGACTTTAATGTTTTTCCTCTTTTTTACAATGGTTGTTACAGATGAAGAAACACATAATGTAGAAGTATCTGGTTTTCAAAATGGTATTACATGTATAAACCAATTTAAATAAATTTGATTTCGGACAAAAAAAATCTGGATTAATGTACTACGAAGTACTACATACCAAATTTTCAAATGAATTTAATTTAAAGGCCCAATATACGTAACTTCAGGAAATTTTTCGTGATTCTGAAAAATTCTGAAAAGAAATCCAGTTGATAACCTTGCAAAAATAAGCCCAAAACAAATGTAAACCTAAGCGATAACTAACAAGAAACTCTTGACAGAAAATCCAAAGAATTTAAAATAATTCAGGTAGGGCCCACTTCAACAAGAAGCCGAAGTTCAAGATGGATGCATGTTTACAAATACCGAGTTTCAACTGCTGCTTTACCGGTCACCGCGTAAGAATTTATCTTGAATATTGCTGATATCAGTTAATCTTATCTAAATCTATAAATATAAAAAGATATCAGGCTTGATTTTCGCGTCAAGTTTTGTCAAAAGTTACGTATATTGGGCCTTTAATTGAACACTGAAATAAAAAATTGAGAACATGCATGTTACATGTAGTGCTATGTGGATTAAAAAGATGTGCAGTATTGATTAGAGCGATTATTTGACCCACTTGACATGATTCCTTCACCTCAATAGAAATTTTGTATAGAAAAACTTTCCTGTAAAGAAATACTTGTGACACTGGGTCAGAAGTATATTCACAAATTTCAATGTTTATCCTCATTTTGACTTCTGTTTTATTGTGAAACTAATCTGTGATATTCATTACTTAATATGCACTGCAATGTTTAAACATTATACATGTATATATTGGACATTTTAACCATTCTTGTATATTTGTTATATTTATTCCGTACCTTTAAACTGTTACAGTTGTGAAATCCGTAGTACCTTTATTAGTTGTTCTCGTGTCCAGACTCTATTACACTTACCAGGTAGCCATTCTAGTTTTTGTAATCCAATACTTTGAAATTTTCACTTTGGTAGATTTTTTTTCTCTCTAAATATTTCAATTTTTTTTTCTCCTTACAATTTCATATCCTTAAAGTGAAAACCAACAGATCACAAGTACAATAATGTGGTACATTTCAGAATGTTCTACAATTCAGAAAATTCACCCCTACTATTTCATGATGAACTCTTCCATCTCTTACATTGGAAGAGTTCAAATGTGTCTTCAGGACTGAATGAGTTAAAAAAATGGATGTCAAGTTTTTTTTTTAACTTATATTTCTCGTTATCTTAAATATGAAATTCTGAGTAAAGTAATACATTCTGAGTCTTTAACAGATAATTGTGTTCTTGATAAAACTTATTTGAAGAATATTGTGTGTATTTAGAATTTAAAAAGCTGTAGCACAAATGTAAATTTTCTTGGTGAAAAGTGACAGTATTTTTTGTCAAATAACAAACATACATAGAAACACTTTAGTGGATTGCATAATTGTGATATTAATATCATTTTAATGGTGTTATCGTAAATTTCAACTGTATTTGTATGTATTTGAACATTTGTACTACACGTGAGCTAATTATGATACTTTATGCTGGAGTTTTCAACCCCAGTGTACAACATGATTGGAGAAAATCATCAGTTTATAGACAAGAAACTTGTCATGAGAGAAAACAAAGTAGTTGCATATCGCTCCTTACTGGACAAAAATAAAATCTGCATTAAGTCTGTACTTGTCTGGACAAAAACTGTGTAGTCAGTTACACAATATCCTGTTTTATTCAGTCTTTATATATTCCATGACAAAGTATGATTATATGGGACCAAGTCATAATAATTTACGATAGTGATGTGCACGCAAACAGTGAACAAATTTTGAAAAATATTTATTCTGATATAAAAGTCTTCACAATGCTTCTTCATCATCAACGTCCTTATAACATAGTAACAGAATATTTCTGCGCCTTGTTATTTATCTTATTACATTGATATCAATAATGTATTGGGCATTTTAACAGCTGTTTAATTTTGTTTATTATAAGTGATGTGAAGTTGAACATTTCTATATTCATGCTTATATTGTTGACAATGTGAAGAAAACACACTCATTATGTTTACTTTGTTATATTGTCACCTGCAAACTATTGCTGTATTCAAACTGCTACTCATCACATTTTCAAAACATTTTTTGTTGTATTTATTAAATTTATGATTTTGTAATGATTAAATATTGTTTCACATCTTATCAAAATATTACTCCATATTGAGCACGTAGGTTTCATGATGTTCAAGATAAACAAAGATTTCAGGCGGATCCTTTCACCCGGAAGACCTATTTGAACTTCTCCTTTTCAACGGTTGGAATAGTTCATTATGAAGTTTTAGGTGAATGTTAATAACTGGGAACAATGTGTATTAATCACCAAATACAGAAAGCATTGGACATCATGTTTGGACTTTGGAGTATGCACCATATGGTTGATATTGTGTATGATTTATGTGGTTATTTGATAGAGTGATAATGTACAGTGCACATTACTGTAGTATTTATGCTGTTACTGTACACGCTAATGTGTAGCTATTAACAGTATCACTTTAATTTGTTATTAAAACTATTAAGCAAAAGTTCTGTTGTTGTTTCTTCAGTTATAAATTACAAGTATCCTGGTACCAGTGTGTGCCTAATTACAAAATAGTCCTAATTTTACAGGCCAGTTACAACAAATAATTAGATTTGAAGTAGAGATTTATTTTTGTGAACTAAAGCTTATGTCTCCCTTCTTAGGTAAGTTTAAGAAAACTAGAAAACTTATCACCTTGACATCTGAGCAGATCACCTTAACGGACGGACAACCTGATTAGAGGCACAGCATCTTCTGATACGGATTCCTGATTAGACACTGTAATATGGAATCATCTTGGCATATACCTTTGAATGTTTAATAAAATAAGACTTTTTGACTTTTTATTCAAGGTTACAATGATCTAATGACAGTGCACTGCACATCTTCAATGGATATGCAGGTATACTGCAAGTTTTATCAAGATGTCTCTTTTATTGTTTGAAAGTAATGTAGTGATGACCCGGAGAAGAATGTACTGAAAATTTGCATATATTTAACCATTGACTTTTGGTCAAGGTCACAATAAAAAAGGTCAAGGTCACAATGACCTGACATTGCACTGCACAATGTCATTTGGTAATGCAGATATACTGCAAGTTTCATGATGGTGTACATTCACGCTACAGGTTGAACCGGCACAGGAGGCACAAATACTCTACGATAAATGAATGCACTTGGACCAAACCATAGACAGAGATAAAAATCCACAGTTTCGGAGGAGAAATAAATACACATCAAGAATAAAATGCCGTTATTTTATATCTTTACATCTTCATCTGGATTGACATCGTTTAAGAAATAAATGAAGCAAACTAGCAATATTCAGCAATTTAGTTTCAGCCAAGTTTGTCTGTTCCCCTCAAACCACACGTGCCAGATTTTCAAGAGGTCAGCCTCTGTCCAAATTATTGCCTTGTGTTTTCGCTCCAGGTTCAACTAGTTCAACCGGTAGTGCAAATGTACCCATGGTTTCTTTTATATTTTAAATGCAATAACCCTGACAAGAATTGACTGAAAATTTGCACATATTTAACCTTTGACCTTGGGATCAAGGTCAAAATTTCGTAATGACAAGGCGGTCGGCACATCGTCTTTGGGTGAAGCAGATATACTCAGGATATCTAAAACTAGGCAAGACAAGAAGTGCAAGCAGTTGAAATAGGCCGACCTTTAGAAAATTCTGCTAGATGTTAACAAGGTATATATTATATAATACCTTATATAACTAAGTCAACCCATGAAAAGGCATTTTATTCTTGCTATGTTGTTGTCTACCCTCTGAAACACGACTTTTA
Source organism: Mimachlamys varia (assembly GCA_947623455.1). Lineage (NCBI taxonomy): Eukaryota > Metazoa > Mollusca > Bivalvia > Pectinida > Pectinidae > Mimachlamys > Mimachlamys varia. Next base: position 8,638,399 of record OX392530.1, read on the forward strand.
GCTCTGCCTTAAGTTCTGTCCAAGGGTGTTTGTTTATAATAGAATATTTATGTGTCAATCACCCATTGTGTTTCAACAGGTTACGCAAATGCAGCCCATGTCTCCCTTCATTCCACACAATTAGTTGGCAAGGGCAGATAATTCAAACAAGGAAAGATAACTCAGCGGCATTCATAATTGGTAACTCAAACAAGAAAAGATAACTCATCGGCATTTCATAATTGATAACTCAAACAAGGAAAGATAACTCAGTGGCATTCATAATTGATAACTCAAACAAGGAAAGATAACTCAAAGTCATTCATAATTGATAACAACGTTTAATAACCTATTCTGACATTCATTCCAGCTGCACTGCTATTGAAATTACAGTTTTTGGTGGTACATTATCACCGTGACTTCTGACGAGCCCTCTTATACATATATACCATCTTTACTGTAGTTCTGTAAAAGTGGATATTTCCGCGAGTGGAATTCTTCACTTAGTCGGCCTCCAAACTGTAAGCGGTGTTGTGAGTCTTGGTAATGTGTGTCTTTAATACTTGTAGACACTATAGAATTTGAGAAGGGTTAAATAAATATTCGTTTGTGTATATATTTACGGAGATTTAATTAATGTAAGCGAAATAAGCGATAATTTCCAAGTCGCGAATAATTCCACTTTTACAGTAAAGGAAGCCTTTGTGGGGAGCAAACATCAAAACAAGGGATAAAACAACATAGTTTGGAAGAAGTTAGGTATAGATATAACTAAAAAAATCTCTGGATTATATAAATTGTGTTTATAATGAAACAAAATAATAAAAATAGTATATAATGTACAAACCAATTAACTTAACAGATAATGGGTTAGTTTGGTTAACAAGGTAAATAATTGATTATGCATGCTCATGGTTCTTTTTAATTTAAATAAAAAAGAACATAACAAGAAATGGCAAGATATGTGACATAGTCACATTTGAAAGGTCACATTGTATATTGATCAAATTTTTTTTTTTTTGGAAGACCAGGCTTTCTAATCCAATGAAACAAAACCAGTTGATTTGATGCTGAACTCTTCATTTGAAGGCTTGGAAAGTGTCAGTCTGTTGTAGAATGTTTACTTTTTCTATTAAATCAAACATTATGTCAACCTAAATAAATGTTTTCCCTGATGAACCTCGTTAAAAGGAGGTGCAAGTACTGTATAGGGAAGTCCTAATGAAACTATTTTTTCATCTGTCAAAAGATTTTGGGATGGTTTTTATGTTATATATAATGTATACACACAATTATACACAATGTATGCATATGTAACAGGAGAGGAAAAATGCACGGCCAGACCGGGGTTCGAACCCGGGACCTTCTGATTTCTAGACAGACTCTCAACCAATTGAGCGATCTGGTCGCCGACGATCGACCTGGTCTAAATACGCTACACATATATCATAAAAATAATTTAAAGTCAATATTACCCCAATACAGTTTTTAGGCAATTAAAGTCAACATTGGGTACACAAATTAGTTTAATGACAAAATGTTTCAGAACAAATATCTGCCCTATGGAATGAAACACATAATATATAATGGATAATACACACATTTTACCTGTGTGGTTTCATGGCACTAATGAAAGCTTTGTTTAGCTACAACAGAATCACATGTTCAGACATTCTTATATATCTTCACTGCAATGGCCAACTAACTCACTGATAATGCACCATATTGAACCGTCAGAACGAGTGAATGTATAACAATTTCCCTCCTATACACCACATATTTGATAACAGGTATAAGAACATTTGATACCAACAATCTAATGACACATTATGAGATTACTACCCATGAGCACTTCGGGGAAGTAAAGGTTGTATATAGTGGGGGAAAAAAGCCCATCTGGTCTGTCAGATGCATATTAATTGTAGAGAACTTAATAAAAAAAATGGATTTCACTGTATCAATTATTCTAACAGTATCTATAAACACTTATAAAGAGCCGCAGCAAATCTAGAGTATCTCAAAATAAATCATATTTTCAACAGGGAAACAGCTCTTCACAGTGTAAATTAAAGACCAATGTTGAAAGACAAAGAACCAAGCAGGTAGCTGACATCTTAGTACATGACAGCCTCAACACCATAATTAAAAATATTCTTACACTTATACGACACACTCCACTACCAAACTAATCCATTGTTTTCCTGGGTAACGAAACACACTCCACTACCAAAGTACATGTACCTTTAATCTTACCCTAGGTAACAGAATTTGTCTTCTACCAAACTACATACAATCAATCTTACCATGGACAGCAAAACACACTCCACTGACAATCTACATACAATCAATTTTATCCTGGGTAACAGAATCTTTCTACTACCAAACTACAAACAAACAATTACCTTGGACAGCAAAACACACTTCACTGACAATCTACCCTTAATCTTATCCTGGGTAACAGAATTTGTCTACTACCCAACTACATACCTCCACTTTCAAACTACATACCTGACCCATTACCAAACTTTTCTCAATCTTACCTTGGGCGACACTTCACTCACTGGATCACCAAACTGAAATATGTCTCACTCTTTGGAAGCACAATCCCATTACGACCAAAATACATGCAATCTTACTCCAGGCAACACAATACCTTTACCTTCTATGGTAACTAACCAAATCTTAACATAAGAACATTCTTCTTTACCAAACGTCTTTCTATTTTACTTTGGGATATCACAATACAGAAGTTTTTTGGCTGTAAGCCTGATATCACAGAGCTATGACACAAAGCTGGACTTAGGGAATGAGGACTGTTTTCTGATACCATATGATATCAACAGGTCTAGGACTACATATAAAGCACCAGCAGAAAAACAATATAACCAATAAAATAGCACAGTGATATATACATACCAGGTATAAGCTTAGAATAAATACAAAATATCAACAAATGTTAAATCCATTGTTATTGATAGAGCAGGGAGATGTTTGATCTTTACCATGCATCAACTGAGTCATCGCGATAACACAAACATACGTTAATTACTGATTATAAGACTCTTTCATGACCAAAGGTGAAAGATCCAACTCGAGGGTTTTTCAAATTTGGTAAAACCAGAGGCTTTGCCGAGGGTTTTGCCAAATTTGAAAATCTCTTTGGTTGGATTTCCCTAGCTTACACCTTTGGTCATGAAAGAGCATTTTTCTCTCATTTTAACTACTTTAATACGCTCAAAAACCATGAAAATATCTTTTTGACTGGCCACCATTTTGGAAATATCAACTTTTTCCTTGAGCTTGAAGAAATGAGTGAAACTAACATACACATCCAGCAGATCTACAAAATTTGGTCTACATGTGCAATTGTTACATGATATGTCTATAACTAGGTGTAACTAATTATCCTCTAACACGTTCTATAGGGAACTATTTACTGTGATAATCTAACAGAAATTCAGAAAACCATGGTCTTATTACTTACCGTTGTATATATCAGGTACATTTCTAACACAAACATTTTATACATCTAACTCACTGGTTAATACATGTTCAGTTTTATTTGATTCTTATGTTTTTGTTATGATTGATAACATTTAAATCAATCCTCCTGCACACAATATGTTTTCAAGATTAAATAATCTGAAAACCTAATTAACCAGCTAGGTATCTGCTTTCCTCTTTTAAAAACAAATTTCAGCAATATACATACAGCTTCATTATAAATTCATTTTATCCACGGCCCACTAAAGAAATCTTAAAAACAAGAATTCTCTTTTTATCTGGAACACATTAAATCTTTCAAGACAAATTGTTAATATGTTGTCAATAAAAATAAAACTTCACTTACAGTGTCTGTGAACCGAAATTAATATTCTTGCACTTGAAATCAGTTTCTACATTTATAGTTTTTTCTTTGGTAACTGATGAAAATACAAACTCATAATCTACACATTGCAGCAAGTGAAGGTATATACCCTGACCAAATTATTGACTGCAATGATTTTTGTGACTTGATTTTATCCCGACAAGTCTACCTGGTACACACTTCAAAATGATAAACACATTTGGTATTCCAATTCAGAATCTAAAATAAAAACCAATTTATATTTAGCTAATTTTGACAGTTACTGTCTACCTTGGTATTTGCTGATGATAAAAGGCCTAAATATATCTAGAATATATACATGTTTCTAAATTGATTGAAACAAACATCATGTCCATATATAAGTCCTATTTATCTGTAAACTTATAATTTATAGCTGTATTGAGCAGCTTCATATTTTCCAACATTTCATTTCAATAAGATAAAAGCAATATCACATTGAACATATCCTTGCATGTTGACAAGGAAAGCATACAGTTATAAGTATATTTGTTATTTTCATAAAAGTAAGTATTTCCAAAGCTTTCCCTTTCAATCTTTAAGAAAGAAAATACTGTAAATGAAACCAAAACAAATTGTTTCATATTGTCCAATACAGTTGGTTTTCCTATAGCCCAAGTGTATTCTGGCTATGACGCCATAATTCTAGACATTTTATGGTGTTGACAGATAGATGTCCCACACCAGCCTTCTGTCAAAATGTCCACAAACGAACACTTGGGCTGAATTCTCCTCAGCTATAAAGCTTGATCACCAATTTGTACTGGATCAGTTGACTAAGAGCATGTCAATGTCTTGATTTGAGATTTAGATCTCTCTGCTCTTTCTACACAGTAATAGTTCTCATATCCTGAGCGAGTATTTTTGATGTATCTGCGAGCTCATCACTTTCCTCTAGCTGTTCCAGGTCATAAAGGACTTCCAAAATACACCCCACACTCCAAGCCTGGGCCCGACAGCTGTCCTTGCAGAACTGAAATAGAAATCAGTTACACTCAGGACACGAATGTACACCAATACACTACAAATGTACCCATACAATACAAATACACTTAAAAAGTACATATTTCATAAAATACAGTACACAGAATTATACTTTGAATGTACCAGTACCTATTGTTAAAAGGAAACTTTTGCCCTGTAAAACTTCTGCTGTTTTCGAAAATAATCCATTTTGTCTTCACATTCATTACAGTAACTATGCATATCATGTTTTTTTTTTATTAGCTACAGATGTCCCTGCGAGGTCTAATATATCCCCACACAGCTTTTGTATAATGAATGCAGAGTAATAAAAAGAACGACATAATAAAAATCTTTGATTTTGGTTGAAGATGTTTCAGTCAACCAAAACACGTAAGAATTTCAATCAAAAGGACAAATTCCAAATCTGACTGTATTAAATGGAATCGCCACTACAACTGCAGCATTAATTGTAGTATAAATATGACTGGCAAGCCAACATAGATAAGAATTACATGCAATTACATGTTTGCATTTATCGCATATTTGGTCGATAATGTGAAAGTCCAAATCATTTAATGGATTATAATAGTATGACAAAATACCTAAAGCCAGATGATATCAGTAACTTGTACATGTTTCAATTAAATTACAAATCAGTAACACTATAAAAAGTGGACGCTAAGTAAATTTTCAAAATTTACATATTTTCACCCCAAAACAGGAGAACTTGCAAATAAATTTTCTCCAAATTTCAGTTAGGTGTTCAGTACCATAATATCAGTCAGTATCAATTCAATAGAATATCAGTAACACTATAAAAAGAGAACTTAAATGCAAGTTCTTGAAAACTCCCAGGTTTTGCCCCAAACTATCAAAACCTGGTTTCAATTCAATTCAATTGGTAATTATAATACTATGAAATGTGGACTTTAACACAAAAGTTGACGCATTCTTGGTCTCTTAGCGGCGGCGGCTGCCGGAAAAGCAATACCTTAGTCCCGCTTTTCTCAACTATCATTGAAGCGAGACAAAAACCTTAACATGAAAGTTCAATCTCAAGGAAATTTAGAATTTATATATGACCCGGTCAGTGTGTGACATCTTGTTGTTACCTTGCCATTAGAGTTGGTGAGTTCGGGAAGGGACTGCCACGGTGAAGACATCACCTCCTGGTAATGAGTTGTCAGCTTGGATTTCACATAGCCAACTGTCGTTTTCAAAAGTCCTGGAATTTTCTTGTTCAAGATGCGGGCAAAATGAAGTCTGGCACGCAAGTAGTAGCCAAGTGGCCACACCCATTCCTAAAGAAAATGACAACAACTCAAGTTAAAGGTGGCTTAGTCGTAAAACTGATCGAGTCATATCAATACATTTGTAGTACTTTGTAACAAAATGAAACATTTGATGCTATTCTATTATCATACATGAAAAGTGGGGTCTCAAATATTAGTACAGTATACAATACACCAAAAAACATACCAGGTGCAGACAAATGTTTATGCAAGACAAGTCTGGCTCTTTAATTTCTCACAAGGGTTGAAGCTGTTTTGCTGAAAGGATCATTACTTTACTCCCGTTAAAAAGGATTGAAATCTAAAATTAACATGCCAATGCACCACTATAAAATGTACTGATCATTCAAGAAAAGTTTAAGAAAAAGCTATGTGTTAGTTAATTAGATGGAGTTTTCCAGACAGGTTACCCGGTAATTCACATAACACCCTAAAGTGTTAAAACCTGATATTCAAACACTGATATACAATTACACTATACACTAATCCTTCAGGTAAAACTTCAATCAAATCTGCCTTTTGGCTAATATGGAGATCTCCACACAAGTTCTTTTGGATAAGGGCCGTAACTCCTTTTAAAAGGGTTGAAATTATGGTAGGTAACTGACTAGTGTACATACCGGCCCCTGGTGGTAGTTAAAGCCGTGTGCCACCTTTGGATCGGAGGTGTCATTGGAGTTATCGTAGTTCCCTATGTAACTCCAGTCACTGTAAAGTCACAAACAAGCAAAACTTAATATTTCATCTCCAGCACACACACATAAATACACACACATCAGGAGATATTAGCCAGGTGGTATAGGACAAGTAGTTAGCGCCTGATAAGGCAGCTCCTCGAACTCCTCAAAATTGTATATGATAGAACTGTATGTGTTATTTGTATTGATTGTATGAGAATTGTATATCTACATGTATATGTACTGTAAAGCACTTTAGAGTGGTTTATGTTAGCTAGATAGGGCACTATATCAAATGTTGTTGTATATTATTTACATTCTACACTGATATCCACTCTTATTACTTCACAGGTTAAAAGACACCAATGGTAATCAAATATGAACAAAGAATAGGCTCAAGTGACTTTCTTTAAACCTAAGGTCAAATATAAAGGCTATAGGCTCTACAGGGTTACCAACATCAGAAGAAATTGAACAGACAGAAATGATAAAAGTTATCGTGAGGTGGAGATTCAGGTGTCCTACCTTGGGTCCAATGTCTTCATACCAAGTGGGCCGACCAGGACATCGTCTGCCTCCAGTAGAGCGGTCCACGCATTCGCCGGAGTAAACAGTTCTGGGGCCTGTATATATATAGATCAATATGTACCAGGTAAACCATTGTTTATGAATGTCATAATAAGTGTTAATTTTTGGTTTTATAAGTATAGAAGTATACTTAGGAAAGACCAATTACATTTGATTTTCAATAAGCTGGCCCCGGTTTCATCAACGTTCCTTAACTTAAGGAAACTCCTTAACTTAAAAATCTCCATAGGAAAGCATTACAGAATTTAAGGAGAAAGTCTTTAGTTAAGGAGCTTTCCTTAAATTCTGCAATGCTTTCCTATGGAGAGTTTTAAGTTAAGGAGTTTCTTTAAGTTAAGGAACGTTGATGAAACCAGGGCCTGGGCTTGGTTTGGTTTGATATATGCATGAAGCAGAATCCTTGTTGCATATGATAACATTTTCCAAATTGTTATACGATTCCAAATCATAATGTGATTGTAATTTACATTGTGGTTCCAGAAACAGAAAGTGACCTGAACATTTGACTGGCTGATTTCAATATTAAAGTAATGCCATATTTATGTCTCGGCTGCATAAAGAAGGAGTGATTTCAATATTAAAGTAATGCCCTATATCTCGGCACCATAAAGTACTGATTTCAATATTAAAGTAATGCCATACACCTCGGCTCCATAAAGAAGTCCATATATCTCGGCTCCATAAAGAAGCAGTGCAACAAATTTCGTGACTGTAGATGGCACAATCTCACGAAAAACAGCCTCAACTTACAACAACCATGGCCACTGGAAAGTTTGGTCGCAGTTGAAAGTCGGTCCAGAAAGGTTTGGAAAGGTAAGCGTCTTTGTACATGCCTCTCCTGTTTATCAGTTCAGGATGAGGTTCATTTTCCGGAATTGGAGTCGAGTTGATCCAAAAATGTTTCTCGAAATTGGCCTGTATTTTACTGTTCCACTCCTTGAAAGTGACTTTCTTCATCTGACCTACAACACAAGTTCTACATTTTCACAGTCTGTTTTTTCCATATATTTCAGTAATTTATTATAAACAGAAATACTATTTGCAGTTAATTTACAGTTCAAACTTACAATCTATGACCGCGTTGACCGAGTCGTATGGATATAATCCCTGTGTGTGCATCTCAGCCAGCCAGCGTACCGCTGATTTACACAAGCCCACCATCTCCACAGCCGATCCACATCTGTAAACCAAAACAGGAGCATGACATTGTATAAAACCGGGAACATTCTGATGCCACAACAGTAGGACCTATACAGGCCCTAAAATGTGGAACATTCTCATGCCGAGAACACTGCAACACTTATTTATGGTTTCTGAGCTAGATGTGGTGGTTAGAATGAGAGAAATACATTTTTCATGTCCAGGGGTGCAGGCAGGGCTTTATCAGGGGGTTTTGGGAATCGGACCCTGCAATCAAATTGGGAAACAGCTATTTGAGAAATTTTGACAACGTTATAGTAACAACAAAATATATTATTTATTTTCTGAATTACTATTTGTATGACAGTATGACATTTACAGCATACCTTTCTTGTTTCTTATTTAACTTAATGTCACAAGAGGCTCCTCAAGCATGTAAAACCACCAAATTTTTTTCAAGTGTCTGAATTGGGAATTTTTAGAGGAAATTTGGGAAAAATTACACCTTTTTTCATTGGGAATGGGTCCGTTTACTGAACCTAAAAAGAGAGGTGATAAAGCCCTGGCAGGATAGGGAAATAAAGCCCTTGGAATTTTCAAATTGGGTAAAAATTGATATTTCACCAATTTACAAAGATTGAATTATCCTATTCTACACTTCTGGGCATGAAAGGTTCTAATAATGATATATATATATATACAGACTCACTTTAAACACTACAACTGTACAATGGCACAAACCAAAACAGTTTACATAAATGTCTCGCTTTTTACAAAGCAAAAACAGTATTGTACAAAAGGTATTAGCTTACCATATAATAAAACTGACCTATTTCTACTAATTAAAACACTGGAAACTTAACTATATTTCAATAAAGTTTTACTCCATTGATATTGCATTGCACTTTTTTTTTTGCCAACAGATACAGTTTAACCTGATTTTCTCTAACTTGAAAAAAACCTGTTTAATTTGTCGGTCTGGGCTAAACTTTACACTAATTAACATTTAAAAACTTACTGAACTCAAATACTCAGATATTTTGAAGTTTTACCATATTGGTCCCCTGACTTTGAGATAACAAGGTTCAACTAGATATTGTGTTACACTATGTTTATTTATTGGGATTTCTACCTGAAAAACTGAAAATAAATTAAAGTATGAAAAAGCTGAAACCCTGGAAATAAATTTATTGACCATCCATATGTCAAAAAACGGAATTCCGTCACAAAACGGATAACTATCACCCATGAACGTGTTCAGAGTCTACATGTTCACGTACCTAGGTGTTGCCGGTTTGCCGCGGTTGCCTGCCTTGTCTGATCCTCCCATTTTATCCATCCACGTACCACAGTTCGACTCATTGCCACCAAATACAAATCCTTCATCCCACCTCACTCCAATCTCATTATTGAATCCTAAAGCATTGAAAATAAAATTGACAATCAACGTACATTACTGTAATCCTGAACATTCAGGACTCAAGTTTAAAATATATCAACAGATCTTCTTTAACTTCAAAATGTTAAGATATTCTGGAGAATGTTCTAATAATCAATAATCAACAGCATTAATTTGAAAATCATTTATATGTACATCAAAATATGACAGGTGTTTAACCTCATGACAGGTGTTTAACCTCAATTAATTAAGTTTCAATTTTCATTTTTTTCGTTCTCTTTAATAAGAGTGAAATTATCATTTCAGGGAATGGAAGTAAACATCATAACAAACATACGGAGTAGTAATTAACGTGAAGGGTGAAATCAATACTGCAGGGAATATGGAATTAACCACCAATGGCAAAAGTCTAACCACGAAAAAAATGTCCCTGTATATATAATACAATTTAAGAAGTTACATAACAAATGAATCAATTGTCATTCTTTATGACACGAGTTGAAATGTTTTAAAAGTTGAATATACAGAAAGTAACCTTCATCAGACATGTTTTCGTCTATGCCTTTGCCTGCGTTCCTCTCGCGGTATTTCAGACCCTCGGCATGTCGTTGAAGAGCTTCTTGTATCACATCACATAGGCTCTGGTCCTGTGTCACAGTAGAAATAGGTATTAGGATGTTAACCATGTTTTACATATCAAATAAATATGACTATGTACAGATTTGATGAGCACTACTACAGTTTACATAAAGGTTACCTTGCAGTCACCATACTATAAAATGGTATAGGGTTTTGTAGTTTCAGGAATATTTAGTTAACTCCATAACAAGGACTTTGCTGTATATTGTCTTATAACTATTAGAAGAGAAACTCTAAATAACTTACTTAAGCGATGTGATTAACATACATAAAAGACTTCAAAATTCAATTTCATTTAATTCTGCTATCAGGTATCTTTGATGATTTCATTAACAATTATTTTTTTGTCAATAAATCTAGACCCTTCAAAAAACATTTTTAAATCCCTATAAAATGTTTGTGTCATAGTGTAAAACAATGTTGGCACTAGATCCGTGGGTATGAATATTATTTCTGTTTAGACGTTGTACTTATATACGGCATCTATTACTTAATTTAAGAGGTGCAGCATATGTGTGTGTTATGTCATCCTTACATATGTTCCTGGCTGTTGACAAGGTGAGTCGTCAGTGGGGTACAACCGTGACACCTTGTCCTGTAAGATAGAGTGGCCTCCCTTAACGATGGTACAGTAGTCCTGGATGGACTGTAACCACCACCACACGGCATCACGACAGTTATATCGCGCACCACTTCCCTCGTTAAGTAGATTTGGAATGAGGCCATGACGCAAACAGCCAGCGAACGAGATAATAATGTACCTGTACAAAACAAAATATCACCTTGTTACAAAACAAGAATTCCATGGAAGTGGATGTGTCGCCTGCACAGCTATGCATTGTATCAGTTCCAAGTGGAATTTTTATGGTTATCCAAATTGATTCCTATACAATTAACTATTTTGTTGATTATAATACATGTGTGTAATGACATTGGCTTTTTGTGGATTGATTTTCTGAGGTTTTCTATTTATAGTAGCAATGACCTTGACCTTTGACCCTGAAAAGCAATCCTAAGCAAGCACTTTTGGTAAGGAAGCACTGTATGAAGTTTGAGTTTGATTGGCCCAGGAAAAGTGATTTTCTATTTATAGCAACAGTGACTTTGACCTTTGACCCTGAAAAGCAATCCCAAGCGAGCACTTTTTGTAAGGAAGTACTCTATGAAGTTTGTTTGGCCCATGGAAACTCAAGTTATCGCACGGAAGCAGAATTTCTATTTATAGCAAGTGACCTTAACCTTTGACCCTGAAAAGCAATCCCAAGCTAGCACTTTTGGTAAGAAAGCCCTGTATGAAGTTTTGAGTTAGATTGGCCCAAGAAAACCCAAGTTATCGCATGGAAACAGAATTTCTATTTAAAGCAACAGTGACCTTGACCTTTGACCCTAAGAAGCAATCCCAAGCGAGCATTTTTGGTAAGGAAGCATTGTATGAAGTTCAAGTTTGATTTGCCCCAGGAAACTGAAGTTATCACACGGAAACCGATTTTCTATTTATAGCAACCTTGACCTTTGACCTTTCACTCTGAAAAGCAATCCCAAGCGAGCGCTATTGTTAAGGAAACTCAATTTATCGCACGGAAACTGTTGGTGCAGACGCTGCTGCCGACATAGTGATCCCTATATGTCGCCTTTTCAGGTGACACAAAAATTCTTCACTGCACCAGGTGCAGTATCCCGCACATCATGTTATACTATATATTATATCTATATGTGTATGTAATACAGATGAGCTGTTAAAGCTTAATGCAATAAAAGAATTTTAATTTGAATAAAGAGAACAGTCCTTGTCAGACCATTTGAAACCAAGGATATTGAATAAAGATTAAACCTACCCAGGTATGTAAAATTGATAATGAACTGAGGTATCTGATAAATAAAGAAAACAAATAGTCTTAACAGAGGGAGTTTTGAGGACATGTTTTGTTTTAGATAATCTTTATCTGGACACTATAGACAAGAAGCTAATAATTACAACAATTATGGTGATTTCGTTAAAGCGGTTGAACATATTCAAAAAGGTCAGACCTGGTAATTCGATACTGATTTCCAACACTATGAGAAAGCCTTGCGAGGCCTGTATAAGCATTTGTAAGTCCATCAGGATTTTTATCGAAAAAGTTATATTCAAAAGTGGACATTAACTGCTTCAAGGAGAGTTTGATTGCACAATACCAAAGAAACAACATGACTGTGTACCTTGCTTCTTTGTATCTACCAGTCAGCAGTAGTAGGCCACGTAAAGCTATGAACGTGTCTCTTCCCCAGTTCCTCATGTAGCCACTTGCGAAGTGAGAAAACCCTGAAAACAATACCAGAAATCTGAAATCTGAAATAAACATTACACGACAATAATCAGAAAGGTACAAGACTCTTTCATGACCCAGGATGTAAGATAGGAAAATTCCACTGAGGGTTTTTTCAAATTTGATAAAAGCCGAGGTTTTGACGAGGATTTTGTCAAGTTTGAAAACCCAGAGGCTGAAATTTCCCTATCTTACACCTTTGGTCATAAAAAGAGTTTTTTTTCTTTCATATCAACTACAGTCAAACCTGTCTACAAAGGACACCCAAGGGACAGAACAAAAGTGTCCTTTATAGACAGGTGTCCTTTATACAGAGGTTAATTACATGTATGTAGTGAATTGCACTGTGTGGGAATGATGAGTCTGTCCTTTATAGACAGGTGTCCTTTACACAGAGGTTAATTATATAGGGAATTGCACTGTGTGGGAATGATGAGTCTGTCCTTTATAGACAGGTGTCCTTTATACAGAGGTTAATTATATAGTGAATTGCACTGTGTGGGAATGATGAGTCTGTCCTTTATAGACAGGTGTCCTTTACACAGAGGTTAATTAGATAGTGAATTGCACTGTGTGGGAATGATGAGTCTGTCCTTTATAGACATGTGTCCTTTATATAGAAGTGTCCTTTATGACAGGTTTGCCTGTACCTGAATACGCTAGTACATGTAGGAATGAGATATAAACATTGAGATGTTTACCTGCAGCAAGTGATAGAGTCGCTTGTATTGTTTTGTTGGTATCTTTGTCAATGTAGCTAGGTGGTACTGGATCTGCCAAATTTGGTGACAAGGGAGGTAACTTGGCTGTCCTGACAAATCCACAGAACTGAATTGATCCTAAGGATAGTGCTTGGACAAATGTAGACCCATCTTTGACAAAACTGCAAAAATACAAATAACAATTTGAGAGCACTGCATATATCCATCATATAACATGTTTATTTTTTTTGAAAATCAGAAATAAATGTACAGTGGACTCCACTTAATATCACTCCTGTTAATATCACATTCAACTTTATATCTTGTTTTCCCAAAGCACTTTATAATTTAAGTAATTTTATTTGGTTAATATCATGTATTTTGAGGTGAATTCCTCTTAATATCATGTCTTTTTAATCCAATAACATAAAATATCCAGAAAATGATGTCATTTCCATTGATTTCAGATGCAACTTGTATAAAATATTGCATAGAAAATTAAAAAAATAACCCCAAAAAATGGTTTTTTTTTAATGAAATAATGTGATCTATAGATTGATACATCATCATATGTTCACTGAATAGCATACTTTTAATGATAGAGATTGGAAATGCACTAAATTTAGTGGAAAAACAGGTTTCTCTTAATGTCTCATTCCTGTTAATGTCATGTTTTTGTATGACAAATGCAACATGATATAAAGAGGAGTGCACTGTATTACAATTACCAATAGGACTGTAATGGCACATTTTGTGTTATATTATGCTCACAGTATGAACGTATCTCAATGAAAATATCTGCTTGATAAGAAAACTTCAGAGAACAAGATTTTATCCACTTTTTAATAAAAACATTTTTTGCATTATTTTAAAGGCCCAATACAGTAAACTCCACTTAATGTCACGTCGGTTAATATCACTTTTCGGTTATTATCACGTTTTCTTCATGCACCGTTTTTCCTGCTATATAATCTATGTAATGCCATTCTTTTAATATCACTTGTTTCCAGGTGGATTTCGGTTAATATCACTTTTTTTGGCCACTGTCACACAAAAATTACAGGTAAATGTTAGAAATAATTTCATATAAATGCCCCGGGGACTCGAGTTTCACACCTGAAATCGCTATGTAAACAACGCCGTGGTCAGCTGCGTCTTTTTCACACCTACCTGATCACTGCCGTACTAGTCGAACAATAGATTGACTTGGCATACCGGAGCAAAGATTACACCTTTTGGTGAGGGAACCCATACTTTTGTAATCTTATATAACGCCATGTGTGATTTAATGAGTTCCTAACACGAGTTCCATTTTTCATTTCAGCTCGTCTTAGATCGAATTCACGTTGTCGTGAAGAAGGCTTACAAGTGGATGGTCTTCCGTAAACATGACGAAATATTGATTGAAATTAAAATAAAAAGTGTCTTTTAAACAATAAGTGTCCAATTAATTAATTTAAGCTAATGTTCACGTAAAATGCAGAGATATCGTCTTTGTTATGATTTTTAAATAGCCAAAGTACGACTCCGACATGCCGTGATTCTAGGCAGGCTGGTGAATAAATATAAGTGCCGAGACTAAATCTTATCGCGTGGTTGTTTTATTTGCATAGAGGTCATCCAATGAAACGTCACGTAAAGGTAAAAGTTCATTTCGCGGTAGCGCTATACAACCGACAAACTCTGTGAACACGATGTCGCACTTGCAGCGAATATCTAAAGAAATTAAACAAACAACAGATTTCACAAGCGAAAAACCAGTATACATATCAAGATATAACGGTAAATATTTACGGAGTGTCATGATTTCAAAACACGAATTTGATGCAGAATACCAGCCACTTGTATGCCTAACGTTACATCATTACGGTAGGCCTACTGCAGTAAACAATCGTAGTACGTTTCGTCCCTGGTTTCGTGTGAAGCTAGCCTACTGATAATATTACGTACGAAC
Organism: Mimachlamys varia; assembly: GCA_947623455.1. Taxonomy (NCBI): domain Eukaryota; kingdom Metazoa; phylum Mollusca; class Bivalvia; order Pectinida; family Pectinidae; genus Mimachlamys; species Mimachlamys varia. The sequence goes on from OX392530.1 coordinate 8,653,926, forward strand.
AATATATATGAAAATAAGTGCATTCCAGAACAAAACCAAAGATTATACGGTCACTGGAGTGAAAAAAACATTGTTAGTGATAAAATATCTTTATTCAACAATCTTCTCTGTTGAGTCACAGCACTACGACATTTAACCAAGTCCACTTCCGGTTTTGAGGGCTGAAAAATGTCAGAAAATACGTTTTCTTTTAATATCATGTTCCGGTTAATATCATGTTTTCCCCGGACAAATGAGAAGTGATATTAAGCGGAGTCTACTGTATACGTAACTTTCGGCAAAACTTGGTGCGAAAATCAAGCCTAATAACTTATTATTTTTATAGATTTAGTTAAGATTAACTGATATCAGCAATATCCAAGATGACTTCTTACGCGGTAACCGGTATGGCAGCAGTTGAAACTCGGTATTTGTAAACATGCGACCATTTTTACTGTCTTCTACCTGCGGTTTGTTATTGAAGTGGGCCCCACCTGAATTATTTTCAATTCTTTGGATTTTTATGTCAAGAGTTTCTTGTTAGTTACCGCTCAGGTTTACTTCGTTTTAGGCTTATTTTTGCATGGTTATCAACTGGATTTTTTTTCAGAATTTTTCAGTTTGACAAAAAATTTCCTGAAGTTACGTATATTGGGCCTTTAAGTATGTTTTTGGCTGGACAGCACAGTCAGGATTAAAGGCCCAATATACGTAACTTTCTGCAAATCTTGAAGCGAAAATCCAGTCTAATAAACTTATTATATTTATAGATTTAGTTAAGATTAACTGATTTCAGCAATATTCAAGATGAATTCTTTCGTGGTTACCGGTACAGCAGCAGTTGAAACACGCTATTTGCAAACACGCGTCCATTTCGAAACCGTCTTCTACCTTCGGTTTGTTGCTGAAGTGGGCCCCACCTGAATTATTTTCAATTCTTTGTAAAGAGTTTCTTGTTAGTTACCGCTCAGGTTTACTTTGTTTTAGACTTATTTTTGCATGGTAATCAACTGGATTTTTTTTCAGAATTTTTCAAAATCACGACTGAAATTATATATATTGGGCCTTTAAAGCTTTACGGAAAGAGTTAGACAAGGTAAGTATCCTTCATTTAGAATTTGATAAAAAAATTGTTAATAATTACAATACAGTTTAAATGTTGTCATACGTTGTAAAAGCAAACAGAACAATTTGATACGATACAATACACTACATCATTGTTGTCTTCATTTTTTGTGGACTGTCTATAGTTGTATGTAGGATATATACTATACCAGGAAGTCTGTATAAACACCGACTTACTCGGACATCAGCTTGATAGCGAGATCCTTCAGGACAACGTACGCTCCTGTGATCACAGCATCAAAATAACAGGGAACGAGGAAGCGAGGAATCTCACTGAGATGGTGGAATATTCCCATGAACCAGTTACCAAGCTGAAATACAATACAATTAGGCCAACATATGTAAATTACATAACTTAGTTTGAAGGTCTGCAATCATTATCTTTGAACATCTACAAAATTACTCTTTCTGTTGTAAATCAGAAAGAAAAAAGAAAGAAAATGTGGCTATCAAACATTTTAGGGTTATTCCAGTAAAATATCTACCCCACCCCAGGACTCCAGGTTCTGTAAAGGGTACCACCCATAGAATTTATTTAATAAACTAGAAATGTCGGAGACATAAATGCCCCCGCCCCTCATATGAAATTTATTCTTCATGCTTATTACGTATGCAAAGTTTGATGATAATCAAATCAGTAGTTATTTAAATAAGCTGGTTACATTACTATGGGACAGGACGAGACTATATGCCCCCCCCCCCCATTTCATGACAGGGGCATAATTACATAGAAGCAATAGGAAGGAAATCCAACCATGGGTGGAAGCGATTTATTTTGGGAGTCCTGGGATCAAGTAGATCAGCTATTAGAATTTCTCTGATAAAAAAAAAATAAATTCATTCTACTTACTTGGTATATGTTGATAGCAGGTAGTGTGTCAAACATATACACCAGAACGACAATTTTACGACAATATATAGAAACACTTACATGCTGCGTACTCTCGTGAACAAGGAGTCTGCTAGCCACGTAGCTCGGGAGCCAGTCCCCATCTCGCAGGTTGTTACACAGAGGATGGCCTAGGTCGTTCTGTGAACGTATGGAAGACAGCACCGCCATCAAACCTTAAATCATTATCATGTCAGAATATGGTAAAGACAGAGAGCTTGTTTAGGGGACAAAACATACAGATGATGTTGTTCAGCCTACTTTGTGGTATATTAGTCTCTTCCATTAACCACAGTTACTACTACAGTAAAACCCCACACACTTGAATTCATAGGGACCTGACCAAAAGTTTGAGGAATATATTGTATTTGAGTAAGCTGAGGTTGGTTGAATACTTTGATGTCAGGACCAAACAAACTGTTTGACAAATGAGGGGTATTCAAGTAAACCGGGTTCCAGCAAGTGGGATTTTACTGTATTACTGTCTCCCTGCCCTCCAATACATATTATATATCTGGAATAGTTGATAATAGAATGGACCTTAGAGTGATTTAATAAAATTTTCAGTAAGATATTCACCAAGGCTTCCCAGACTTTAGGTAAATTGTGGCAAGTCTGATTTTATTTACTCCAAAAAATAAAAAGGGATGAACAGCTTTATTTGAATATCAAGCAAAACAAGGGAAATATAGATAAACTAAAAATATTAAATCTGTAATTTATTCTGTAACCCTGTTTTCCTGTAATATATTTTGTCTCACCTCTCAGACCACAATACACCATAGGCCCACATTGTGGAATGTCATAGGCACCAAAGCCCTTCCCGTCATCCCGCTCCTCCGGGTCACATCGGTACAGTACCCTGTTGAGGTCAGACAAGGTCAATTGTCCGACGATCGCCTGGAAGTTGGACTTATCCCACGTCTCATCAAACATCGTGCGGCCACTATACGACCTCATCAGGTAGCCAAACTGACCAATTCCACGCCGTATCTCCAGAATAGCATTTTTTGGTTGTTTGGGAAATTCACATCTACAACAAAATTCAAGGTCAACATTCTGTATGACTTGAAAATGATACTAGTTTCTGGGGTTAAATCTGACCTCTGTTCTATAAATAAGACTCTTTAGCCAACATATCATAGACATGATTTGACAGAAACTTACTAAAATTGTGTGTAGGGACATTTTGGTCCCAGCAAATTTTCACCTTTAAGCAATATTCACTTAATGTTATGCATGTATATAATTTCACCCTCTGTGGGCATCCACATGAAATGACCATGAAATAATAGTTATCATGATGAGTTCATTCATACTGTGGAAGGCAAAAAAAAGTGAAAATTAAATATTGTCGAAAATTTCCTGGTATACAAAATACATAAATATTTTAATAACCTGATAAATTTCTGGTATATGGTAGTTTGTACACTTGCTTGATCTAAACTAATGGCCATTAATCAAAACTTATAACCAGGTTGGATTAAGGTTTTAAAATTATAATTTTACATGTACATTTTAAACTATGTACTAGAATTAAGAATCAACTTGATAGATTTTACAATTTTTGATATTAAAATGTTTCTGTACCTGAATGCAATGACACTTCCTGGAGTAAACATATGCAGGTGGACCTCTGAGGTGGGGGTGTCATTGGACACGACCACCCTAGCCATGCGACTCTCCCCTACATCCACGTCTTTTGCTAGTTCCAGGATGTAGTCAGGCAGTCCATTGATGTAGTCTTTGTCCTTCTTATACTGCGACTCCTCAGTGTGGACTGGTCGTCCCTCAAATAGAATCCGGGTCACAATGCCTGCAAATACAAACCAACTGTCACCAACATTTAGAGATAATATGGTACTTTGTATTGTCATGCCATTTTAATTTTTTTTTTTTAAATAATGAAAATTATGTATTGAAAATTCACTGTCCCCAATATCAGAACACTATTGAGTCTGACTTAAGCCGAGTCTGATCTTAACTTATTCTAGCCAACTATAAAGAAGAAACAAAATTTCAATAAGTAAATAAATATTATAAAACTTTAATCTATTTTACAAAAATTGATGAAACCATGGCCATGAGTTATCTCATATCAAATACTCATTTGGCCCAGATGTTAGTGCATGGGGGTCTTATTGTGGGAGGAAACTGGAGTACCCAGAAGAAACCTACAAAGTTGGACAGGTTACCCCATACCATCAGGGAATCAAACCACGGCTGCCTTGGTGAAAGGCAAGTGTGCTTTCCACTGCACTACCCGATCACCAAAATGTTAGAACTTAATTATTGCAGCATATGAAAATATCTTTTCTGTAAGTGTAGTGTCCACAAATAAGCAGTCACATGTATAAGAATTTTACACTTTAAACAGCATCTGAACTGTTATGAACTGACTGTAAGGACCAACACTAGGTTGTACCCTGAATGATGACCGGCGGGATGAAGCCGGTGTCCTGGGGTTGGTTCGGGTGATGGAAAGCCGTCCTAGCGATCAGGACGACAGAATCGTGGGTGTGAGGGTTGTGTCTGGTGATGGATATTACATCATCTCGTACATGGTCTACAAACACCTACAAAAATAAATAAAAGCAAAATGAGCAGGGGCTCACATAGATATAACCCCCCACCCCACAAAGCGGTCAAGTGTGACATTTGATCTTTAACATTGACCGATAATCACCAAATTCTAATCAGGTGTAGAACTTGATAGTGTGATGGTATGGTGTGAATATGAACTAAATCTATCTAGGGGTTCATGATATGTCTTGCAAACAAGTTTTTAATTCCCAAAGTGGTCAATGGTGACCTTTGACATTTAATGTTGACCGATGACCTCCAAAACTTATAACGTGTGATGGTATGGTGTGAATATGAACCAAATCGGACCAGGGGTTCATGAGTAATCTTGTTCACAAGGCCCGGATACACACACAAACGCGCGGATGTACGGATACACAGACAAAGTGATTACTATGAACACCCTTACCTAAGTGGGAGGTATAATAAAGTTCGTTCCATTTATACCTATAAGATACAACAAGCATACAAACTGAAGATACACACTTACCTCAGAGAATCCTCGCTTGCCCAGCTCTCCATGTAGTCTGTTGAGTACAGTTTTGCCTGCAGTAATGCCGGAGAATTGATTGATTTGGGAGCGATTGGGTGTTTGACTGTCACTCCAGGAGGTGTACAGTCTCTTCTCTGTAACCACATGGATCTGGTAAACATGAGAAATTATGGTGATGAAAATGTTATTCAATGGGTATTTATTGATCAACATTATGATTTTACCAACTAAAAGATTATTGTCATAAGCTGATAACCGGCAAAAGAAATGCTTTAATGAATATTTTTTCTATAAACAATACTTTTAATACACACATTCAAAATAAGAATATGTTTTTATTTGATTATTTCCTTTTTCAAAATGTACACTCAATTTTTTATTGTATCAAACAACATCATCATACAGCAAAATATTTTGCCAATCAAGATTTCAAAATAAAGTTTTTTCAGTAAATGATAAGATTGCAAAATCTGATGCACTGTAAACATACTTATTTAAGCACAGTCAAATTTTAGCACAAACACAGACAAATTTAAAATATAATTTTTTATCATGGACATGAATTAGTACGTCCAGGAGGTTTAAATCTGGAAAATGTCTCTAAAATTAGACACCAGCTCAACACACGACCACTGACAGATGTATTAATAGTCTACACATGTTCTTATGGTAAGTCGCTATACTAGTGAATTTTTTTCATATTGAAACTGCACAAACAGTGCAAAAAGTGCTAAAATTAAACTCCCGCTAAAATAAGTAAGTTTTCAGTAACTCACATGATGAGGAATGATCTGATCGTAGCCGCGGTTACTTCCAGAGGCACAGCATGACATAGAGACCAGAGCGGCATTGGGGAAAAGGTCATAGGCTGACCTCAGCTGTGGTAATAAATAAAGACAAGGTCATAGGCTGATCTCAGCTGTTGTTATAAATAAATACAAGGTCATAGGCTGACCTCAGCTGTGGTAACAAAGACAAGGTTATACACTGATCCCAGCTGTGGTTACAAATAAAGACAAGGTCATAGGCTGATCTCGGCTGTGGTTACAATTAAATACAAGGTCATAGGCTGATCTCAGCTGTGGTAACAAAGACAAGGTTATACACTGATCCCAGCTGTGGTTACAAATAAAGACAAGGTCATAGGCTGATCTCGGCTGTGGTTACAATTAAATACAAGGTCATAGGCTGATCTCAGCTGTGGTAACAAAGACAAGGTTATACACTGATCCCAGCTGTGGTTACAAATAAAGACAAGGTCATAGGCTGACCTCAGCTGTGGTAACAAATAAAGACAAGGTTATTGGCTGACCTCACCTGTGGAAACAAATAAAGACAAGGTCATAGGCTGACCTCAGCTGTGGTAACAAATACATACAAGGTCATAGGCTGACCTCAGCCGTGGTAACAAATAATGACAAGGTCATAGGCTGATCTCAGCTGTGTTAACAAATAAAGACAAGGTCATAAGCTGATCTCAGCTGTGGTAACAAATAAAGACAAGGTCATAGGCTGATCTCAGCTGTGGTAACAAATACATACAAGGTCATAGGCTGACCTCAGCCGTGGTAACAAATAATGACAAGGTCATAGGCTGATCTCAGCTGTGTTAACAAATAAAGACAAGGTCATAAGCTGATCTCAGCTGTGGTAACAAATAAAGACAAGGTCATAGGCTGACCTCAGCTGTGGTAACAAATAAATACAAGGTCATAGGCTGACTTCAGCTGTGGTAACAAATAATTCCTTCTATAAGTCTTCCACCCACACATATCGCAATTTGCCATGTACTTTGAAATACAAATATCCAAAATCTAGTTAAATGGTCATCATGGAGCTCTTTAGTTCTCTATTTGTAGACACATGAAAGTTTTTCGTTAATTACTTGCATGAAAATATGTACATTCCAATATCAAATGTTATTACAGATCAATGAAATTATGAACATATACTAAGTGTTTTTCTATAATTTAATCATTGACATTTAAGTATCATGTCCCTTTCTATTCCATATTTGTAATATTCAAATCTTGATACTAGCTATCACCTCCTTGCTATACCGCTAAAATGGCCTTGAACAAAAAGTGGCCTTATAAGGATGGATCTATATTCTGATGTTGATATTCTCACCTGAACAGGACCTTGGTTGTCGTGCGTCTGGTCGAAGAAGAGAGCATGTGCTACCGTTGGTATCATGGGGCGTACCCGGGGCTGTATAAAGGAGCCGACAGCTTGTCCCCCGTACCTGTACACCAGTCCTCCCAAGTCTCGACCCGTTTTGGCACTCAGCGCCTCTACAATCACCGATATTAATTACAGAAAACCTTCCTTAACATAAAGTAATGTTAATTAGCTGTCACTACTCCACTTTCTGAGATGTGTTTTCAGTTAAGTTGTTTTACACATTGGTTACATACATGTAGTCCAGTACTGGTTCTGTAGACACAATACATTGTAGATGTTTTTGTGTTAATGATGCTACTGCGATATTTAACATACCTATGTATTTGGGTATTAAATAGAAGACAACTAGCAAAACTGTTCATGGAACAAAAAATCAACTCATAACTGCATGTGAACATGATATTATTTCGAAACACATGAATTTTTATAGAAACAAGTATGGTAGTGTGTCATGTTTACCTCTAATAAGGGAGTTGATTCCGAGCTTGTTGAGGAAGTAGTTATCCAAACCCTCATTCCCAGTGAACAGTTCAGCTACCACATACAGGTCCGGCCTGATCTTCCTCGCAGCATCAAGCATGTACTGTAGGCAAACATTGAGTACTTACAACTATTTCAGGACATATTCAAGATTTATGTCAATTTATGTAGTATGTAGGCTTAACTTTCATTAACTCATCTTCAAAATAATAAATATAGTACATTGAAAATAAAATGTCTTTATTTCTTCTTATTTAACATGAAATACAGGTTGATACTTGTGGAATTTTTCAAAAACAGAATTAAAAGCATAAATAAGAAGCAATGTGGAGCTGTTTGCGTACCTCTGCTACATGTAGTGGTGTACTGTGACAGTTGTCCAGTCGGACACCGTGGAATATCTTCACCGTCCTCTCCGTGTACTCTTTCATGTACTGCCACAGGAATGGGCAGTCCGACTCCTTCTTTCCGTACCGAAGCTTGGCACTGTCGCCCCAGGCAACCAACTCCCGTCGCAGGTAAATATTCGAGCCTACAGTATAGGAATAAATATTAAAGAGACAAATAGTTCCAAGTTAACTGGAGATGACGTAAACTAGATTTTATTATTCTGGATTTTTAAGTAGTGTACCTTATAAACTCCATGCTATTCAAAACATTTTGGTATCTGAACTTTCATTTTCCCCTTCCCTCCTCCTACACGAAAGCACAAAAGATCCCAGAGGGATCTTGGCCCCAACCAGTGATGATTTTTATTTGGTCTCAAAAGTTGGATATTTTAACATAAAATATGAGAATGATTCATTCAGTACATGTCAATAAATAGTGAAAACAAATTACTACTGTCAAAATCCAAGATGGCCACCTGTTGGCTATAATAGAATAGTAGCATGCTTTTACTGTATGTACTAAAAGTGTTTAGAAATATACATTCTATACTGTTAGAAAGTAAACAAAAGGATAGGAATTTATAGCTATATATAGATTCGTTTGTGGAATATATCACATTTGTATTAAGTAAAGTTCAGTGAAAAATACTGCACCAAAATATAATACAGAAATTTTACATTACAGTGTAATACATAAGATATTGAGTCACTAGATATTGTTTACATCTAACCTTTTCGTACTTCCCAATGTTCACCTGTATTACAAAATGTCGAAAAGGTTACATAACTACCAAATAAAAACTTCAAAGTATATGCGATAATTGGTTCAATCATCTTATTTCCGTAAAGTAAAAGGATCCAGATATTCAATTAATGGGAGTCACAAATTGGTGGTTTTACTCAATGTATAACTTCAACTTGTTTGTGAATACAGTGTTACAAAACGTGACGCCATATAGAACCTAATGAAAGCATACAAGTCAAACAGACCCGTCACTACGTAACTTTTAATCGGGTACCAAGACATGGATTCTTATGAAAATAAACATCCCGAGCTGAGCAATAGAACAGTATTTTACAACAAGGAGCAGAAATGAAACTAGTGAGACGAGCGGGGCGTAAACCCAAGACCTCTAGGTTATGGAGCCAGGACGTTACCACCAAGCCAAATGGCCCGAACCAGTTGAACTGGTTCGTAATTTCCGGATATTGTTATGCAAGGTCATCTCTCCAAGTAACAACATTAATTTTAAACCTCGTTATCACAGTCTCGACAGGACTGTAGGAGCCTTCAAGTTATCCACGAATTCAATATAAATGATAATGAATGTTTGGTATGAAGTTTAGCCGAAACTGAAGTTCAATTTTCATCTTTTTGCTACTGCGTAATAATGACAAATTTATCAATATGGCAATCATTCCTCAACACTAAATATCATATATGTAGTAAGTTTAAATGTAAAGCCCAAATTCAACATTGATTTTACTGTCAAAAGGCAATACATGTTATTTGAAATTTTCTTGTATTAAAACAGTAAGCCCTCAAGCAAATACATGTTATGATGGTGATAAACATGGTCCTCAGAAAGGAGAGACAATTTTTAATAAATTATTTATTCTTTCCGATTCAACAGTTCTGTAAAACTTGCCAATCTTTGATGAATTACTGTAATATTTGAATATTTATAATGGTTACATATATATACCTGGCTCAGCAAAGTTCCTGAGGGGGTCGTCACCAATAACCCAGCCATTAGATGCCATTATAAGCTTGGCAGCATCCGTATCTATCCTCGCCTTCTCTTTATCCAGTGATGCTATGTAGGAATCTGGCTGGATAAAGTAACTGAAACCACAGTTAAGAAAATGAACAACTTTCAGATTTTCACATGATCATACAGTTCAAGTAATATGAACAAAATTTATGCACCAATAATATTTTCTCTTTAGATCTTCATGTAAAAAAAGACATTTTAAAACCGTTTTTATCTTTCTGAAATAGATTGTGCCTACATCGCTAGGTAATATAGCAATATTTTTTAAAAAGTTTTGAAACTAATCCAGCTTTTTCCTCAATTTTGGGAAAACAATATGCATTGTTGCTAGAGGAAGCATTTTATTTTTTGTTGTACCTAAGTTGAGGTGGAAAAAAATACAATTTTTTAGTATTATGAATTGGTATGAAATTCATGGAGATTGCTTATAAAATGAAATTCATTTTCCTTTTTTCATAGAAACCATCAAATCAATATATATGGTTACACACTATGAACACTTGATGTTATGCAGTATTGAAATGTAAACTTGTTCAAAATAAGCTATACGGAGGTATAGTCTCTGTATAAAGTTTATATGACTCTTCTCCATCATACTACATGTATTGCCTCTTTATATCTTACTTGTGCATCATTGGTTCCTTCTCTGTAACAACTCCTAGCCTCGGTCCATCACCAGCTAGAAATCTCCACCTAGCATTAGCCAGGAAGTTGTTCACAATGGCTTTAATATGGTCCTCCATTTCTCTTATCTTCTCAGCATTCAGCTCATGTAACTTCTTTTCAAGAGCAGCACAACAAGCATCCACTCGGTCTTGTTCAGTGATCTCATGCCTGAAAATAGCAGGCTGTATTTTTTGTAAATTCTAAAATAAGCACCTAATAAAAGGCAGCAACTGCATGTATATTCGGTGCTGTTAAAAACTAGAACTGTCATCCGTAGGACAACTAATACCCCCCCCCCCCCACAGATGCTGGTTGTTCCCCCCCCCCCCCCCCGATAGTTTATAATCCTTTACTTCAGTTACAGAAATGGGAATTTTCTTGAGAAATTCTTCATCTTGAATTTCACATTAAGGATGATGAAGATCTCCAAAAAGTAATTTCACATAAAGGGACATACATTGTAACTCCCTTAAAAGGGGTCAAAATCTGAAATTAAAATGCTGATGCACATCCAAGTGAAGATTCAATGAAATGATGATGGCCTGTAATTGAAGACAGATTTTCTCCACAAGTTATTTGGCACCAAGGGACATATATGTCCCTTATAAAGAATTTAAATATGAATATCAATTGAAATATGAACAAGATACATCAATGTTACATGAATGCTCCCAATGACATACAAAGAGAATTAAACATTTTTGTTTCTTTTTTTTTAATGTCCACTGGTGTTAGACAAGTGTATGCAATGTTGGTCATACTATTTAAATGAAATTTTCAAAGTCAAATTGCACTGTAAGTGTGGGGAAAAAAGGTCATAACTCCCTAAAAAGGGGGGTCGAAATCTGAAATAAACATGCCATACTAATCATTCATGTGAAAATTCATCGAAAACTGCCAGTAAGTTAAGGAGGAGATCTCCGGGCAAATTACTGCTAGACAGGGTGATTCCAGTATACCCCCCCCCCCCTCTCCCAACTTTGTTGCGGGATGTATAATAAAAGTAGATGTATATGCCTTTTGTGCATTTTATAGATCTCTGGATTTCACTGATATGTAGCTTATACATGTAATACCATTTACTACGTATACAATGTCCTTTAGTTATCAGTACAATGAGCAAGACTGATATGCAATTTATAATTACAAGGTATTATGTTGATATGCAAAGTATGATACAGTGTGTACTGTACGCTGAGATGTAGTTACTGATGCAGTGTATAATGCTGATATGCAGAGTATGATAGTGTATTACGTATACTCTGATATGAAGTTAATGATAGTATATTATGTTGATTTGTAGAGTATGATGCAGTATATTACATAGAAATGTAGTTAATGGTACAGTGTATAATGCTGATATGCAGAGTATGATAGTGTATTACTCTGATATGAAGTTAATGATAGTGTATTATGTTGATATGTAGAGTATGATACAGTACATTACATAGAGATGTAGTTAATGGTACAGTGTATTATACTTTCATAGTTAATGATGCAGTGTATTATGCTGATATGTATTTAATGATACAGTGTATTAAGCTGATTATAACTTATGATGTACTGTAGCGTATTTTATGCCAATAAGTAGTTTATTATACAGGGTTCCACTAACCTGCTGGTGTGGTATAATCTTAAGGCGGTGTTCATGTCTACAGTAGAACCAAGTCGACGGAATTCAGGATCCTGGATAATCTCTAACTTTGGTTTACAGGTCATCACTTCCTTTCCTTCTACACAGAAATTCAACATTCTTTTATGAAAACAGTGTTTACGAGAAAAAACCAAACACAAAATATTTTAACATAAATATTTCCAGAGTGTTCATTAGTTCTTCTTAAAAATTGATATACATATGAAAATGTCTTAAATGTATACATATCTTGTGATACGTAATAGATGTTCAAACTCACCTTCCATAGCTTTCCTAAATTTCTCGAGATAATCTTCCACATCTACAGTATAAAACTCATGTAACTTGTGGGGAGGGAAAACTTCAGTCATCAACAAGTGTTTGGAGGCCTGCAATGAGTAAAACGATAAAGGAGGGACCTTGTTAGAATAGACTTTCAATATAAAGAGGCAATCAGAAGAACTCATACCATTTGTGAGATTATCAGTTACATTATACTATTGTCTCCAGATCAATTTTCAAGAAAATCAATTTTTTTAAATTACTTTATAGTAGGATCTATGACCGGCTATAAAAAACCTATAGGTTATGTTGACAAGAAATTAATACTAGTTATCTATTTCAGCATGGTAAATATGTGTAACTATATTGTATTGTCCTCATCAGTGTCAGTGTCTATATTCCAATAAGGTTCCAATCACCATGTTTTCCGCTGTAAATATTGCAGACTTTATGATATCATGTAGGAAAAACTGTCAACAAATCTGGTTTCCATGTCAAAATATCCTCCATATCATAAACTAATTTTAACCGTATTCAATAATTCATCTGTTTTATTACTGCCTATTCTCCCTCTCTTTTTTATTTGCAATCTTAAAACACCATAGACACATGTAGCACAAATGCACTAGTGGTACAGTTTACAAACTTGACATCTTTATTCAAATAAATCATAACTTGTGGGGCTGCGGTGGCTGTGTGGTTAAGGTGTCCGGACATTCTACCACTAACCTGCCACCTCTGGGTTGCGAGTTTGAAACCCACCGGGTACTCCGGTTCTCCTCCACCTCCAAAACCTGGCGCGTCAATAAATGACCCTGGCTGTTAATAGGACATAAAACAACTATAAACCAAACCAAAAATCATAACTTGTATACCCTGAGGTAAACCTCTCATAAAAACATACCTCCAAGTGGTAATTCTCACAGATCCTGGCTGGTACACCCCTGTCCTCCCACTTGTCCTTAGCAACCTCATCGCTAAAATGATACAGGATTCTGTCCACCAGGTAAGCGGGCTTCAGGTGAGGGGAGTTTACCAGGTTATACCCACACTCTGGGTGTTCCTGTAGCCACTTCGAGTCGTTGGCTGCGTGATTCAGAACCAGATCGGTCAAAGAAAACACCTTCCATTCACTCCACATTTTTTGGACCAGTTTCTCCAGGTCCGTGTAGGTGTACTTGAAACCACTAGGGCTGTACACGGGACTAAACACATGGTGGTTACGGATGGAATATGCCGAGTTTGACTGGCCGAGTTCCTGTACGGGAGTGAAGTGAACCATGTTGTAACTGGTTTCCTTGGCAACCCGGAGTCTGTCTTCCCATTCATTGAAAGGTCCAAGACTTTTTGATATGACAGTCAGGCACTGTATACAGTCGAGGGTAATATCATTATCAATATCGTCTTCGTCATCAAAGGAGAGAGTCGGGTCCACCAAGAAGTATCCTTTGCCACTGGGATTGTCAGGAGAGGAACTGCAGCAAATAGTTTTAATAAATCATCCTCTCTAACATAACAATTCATGGCTGCTTTAGCATAAAGTAACACTGTATCCTGTAGAACTATTGTATATAAACCTCATAATATAAAATTAACTAGTCAAGTGGTTTTAAGTCAATGTATATTGGCTTTCATTTCATTATCTACTGAGTAATAAGGAAAGTTAGCAAAAACATTGACAATTAACCTCTGATCTTGGAGAAACCAGAAGAAAGAATTATCATATAATACCCAAGTCATCTTTGTGAGACTTCACAATCAAACTGGTCACATGAGACAGTACACAAAAAAGACAGATTTCACTGTAGTAAGAAAGAAGACCTAAGGATATCTTTAAATGATTTTACTCAATGCAGTAAAATGTCACCAATTTTAATCAATACGTACTACAGTGGAAAAGGCCAATAAATAAAACACCCAAAGCTCACAAATATATACCTTATATGTACTTCTATGCAGCAGTTTAACTCATTCCCCACTGATATAGAACATTTCACTAATACCATACCTTTCATCCACAGTGAAGAAGTAATTGAAGGAACCTGCCATGTGTATACTGGTCTCCGTGTACACGTCATGTCTGTCTATCCGCGAGCCGGACGGTGACCGCCATTTTAACTCGTAGTACACCTCCCTGTCGTAAGCCACATCTTTGGACGGGGGATGGTTGCAGAACACTCGTACAGGGCTGGCATGGAGAGATGGACCCATCACAAATCTCAGCACCCATCCTAAAACATGGTTAATAGCCTTTTTCATTCAATTTCAGGCTAAGGGATAATTCTGACTCCTAAAACCTATGGGAGAATTTGGGGGATTTTATGGGATCAGCAAAATATCTATGAGATTTTCTATATAAAGTAATACACATGTACAATTTTTCATTTTTAATGAGATTTTCAGGAAAAATCCCTAAATCTCGCCCCAAAGAGATCCCTGAGGCTGAGTCTTTATGACTTTATAAACTGCATTCATTTAACTACAATTAAGAAACCAGTAAGTGTTACTACATGGCATTTCAACTAAATTAATCACTCTTGTTGGCTCGGATGTTACACTCGAAGTCCAAACGGAGTACACTTCGTGTAACGTGTAGTCTACACTCAACTGTAGTTGGCTGGGGTATCTAGTGTAGGAGGAAACTGGAGTACCTGAAGAAAACTCACATGGTTAGGCAGGTAGCTCCATTAACTATTTCTGTAAATTAGTGTAAGTTTCATGTAGATTGGGGAACCAATCTTGAGCACACTTTGTGAAAGGCAAGTGTGCACCTTACCACCCATGAAATTTCACTTGAATCTCTAGTTAATGTGTATTTATTTCATTAAAGATTATTTCAAATAATAATTTGAGAAATATAGTTATAATAAAGTAATGCTCATATACAGTACTTACCTTTCTCCAACCTAAAGAGTGTTTGGGACAAGTCCTCGCCTCCATTAAGTGTCAGCACTCGAACTTGCTGGGTAGGCATGTTTGTATTGGGGACACCAACTCACACCAACAAAGTCCAGGACATATGGGACGGACTCCCACTACAGGAAAGGAGAGAGTATAAAATATAAATAACTGTGGCACCAACTTACACCAACAAAGTTCATCACACACAGGACTCCCACTGCAGTAAAGGTGATAGAATAAAATATAAAAATCTGGGACACCAACCCACACCAACAAAATCCAGCATATAAGGGACTCCCACTACAATAAAGGTGATAGAATCAAATATAAAAATCTGGGACACCAACCCACACCAACAAAATCCAGCATATAAGGGACTCCCACTACAGTAAAGGAGATTGTACAAATAAATAAAACAATCTGGGACACCAACTCACACCAACAAAGTTCAGCATATATACAGGACTCCCACTACAGTAAAGGTGATAGTGATAGCATAAAATATAAAAATCTGTGGCACCAACTCACAGTAAAGGAGATACAAAATGTAGTACAAAATATATAAAATCTGTTCGGCAGTAAATCAGTCCTTCATATGCCTTTAAAAACTGCTGCACTGACTATATGCATACCTCAAAACACAAAAATGATCGGGCCTAGAAGCGATAGTTTTCTTTGCTACATCGGCTATCAGTACCACATACTACTAGTATTTTCTTTCTTTGTGTAGCTGGATACCTGCACAGATCGATCAGAATAAATTGGCAACTATTTACAGTGCAATAGGAAAGTATAGTATACATCCAACCCATGTAGGTACATGTTGGTGAGAAAGTGATTTGCACCAGTATCTGATCCTTCATGTTATAAATACATGGTGTATATAAATATATACACTTTGTATATACATCAATGTATTTAAAACACTTAGTTCATTTAAATTATAAAAAAATGTTGATACACATGTAAAGTGAACTGTGTAAAAGCACTCTTAACGGTAATAACACATATCCTCTGATGTGAAACCTTTAAATGTCAGCGGCAAGTAAATGGGTGTACCAGAAAACACTTAAATATGTCCATCTTGAAGGACTTTAATGGCCTTTATGTTTTATATTAATAGTTTTCCACTTATTCCCAGCATGCTAGCTATCACATATGTTTAAGTCCATAGCAGACAAACAGTATATACATTATATTTCCAGTACAATTTTCAATGTTACAATTTTCAACGTTAAATTTCATACGCTTTTATGTTTATAAACAAGAGGCCCAAAGGGCCTGTATCGCTCATCTGGATATATTGGTATCTAGGTAATCATGGAAAAATATCTTCCAAAAAGATCCCATGGACAGGGCCCGACCTAAAGACCAATCCTTGAGGCATATCTGTATAAATTAACGTTTGGTTGATTAGCAAGTTTCTCTACTATTTTCAAGTACAACTGAGAAACTGAGTCACTGAGGGCTGTAACCAGACCCTGACATCAATGCTAATATCATGATAGCATGTCTCTTTATGCCTAGCAATTGTATAGTATTTGGTTAGGAAGTCCAGACCATGACATCAATGCTAATATCATGATAGCATGTCTCTTTATGCCTAGCAATTGTATAGTATTTGGTTAGGAAGTCCAGACCCTGACATCAATGCTAATATCATGATAGCATGTCTCTTTATGCCTAGCAATTGTATAGTATTTGGTTAGGAAGTCCAGACCCTGACATCAATGCTAATATCATGATAGCATGTCTCTTTATGCCTAGCAATTGTATAGTATTTGGTTAGGAAGTCCAGACCCTGACATCAATGCTAATATCATGATAGCATTTGTCTCTTTATGCCTAGCAATTGTATAGTATTTGGTTAGGAAGTCCAGACCCTGACATCAATGCTAATATCATGATAGCATTTGTCTCTTTATGCCCAGCAATTGTATAGTATTTGGTTAGGAAGTCTACAAGGGCATGGTAGATCCTGGGATCATATCTATATCAGGATTGTGATCTTCTCTTAATGCCCAGCAATTGTATATATAGTTTTGGGGTGGGGATTCATTCTCAACCATTTAAAAGTTATGATTCAGAAATTGATTCTGCAAGGGCGGGGCTCACCTCAGGACCAATCATAATATCATTATTGTGTTAGTCTCTTTATGCCAAGCAATGGTATTGTTATAGGGTGGGGATCCCAACCAAAACTAAGTTAAACAAGCAGTGATTTAAAAGGCTTTTCTTCTATTTCCTCTATTGGGCCCTGTCCACATGGCCTCAGGGGTGTCAGAAACACCATTTATACAAAATATTTTTTCTCCTCCAAAGGATGTTTCTGACCAAAGGGCCTGTTTCCAGTAATGTTAATTCTCCATAGGAGCCTGCCCCCGTATAACTTCTTATCTAGCTCAGCTACAGTTTTTTTCTTTTCCGAAGAATAATTTTACACCTTTCCGACACCCAGATTTCATAATTTCAGTGAAAATGTATTTTTATAAAGTTGTCATTTTGAGCATTAAAGACACAAGGTCGTAAATAAAAGAAGGTTATCTCGAAATTGTAATTTGCAACATAGTATAAATTTATTTTGATAAATATTTGCAAAACATCGTGTTTATTCATAAAACATTAAAAAAAAAATTTCTCGGATGAAAATGCACTTGCAGAGACACAATTATTAAGAAAAATGCCATAAAATTGCAATTTTCTCCCATTTTCTAGTTTTGGATGCAAATGTCCATCAGAAAATCGGATAGAGCTTTACTTGTTTCATATGTGTACCAAAAATCAGCTAATTCCATGTGGTGGAACGTTCTCATATTGCCGCCTGAATGTGTTTGTAAATTGAAAGAAAAGGGGAAATGAGTAACAACCTTGTCTGAAACCCTATTATATAGCTTATTATATACAAAATTTTATATTGAATATCAGAGCGGATATTTACATGACAGTTTTATGATATCTAACGACTAAATAAACAGTATCGATATAAAGATTTACAATGAGGACACCCTGCTACATGAATACTGTTCTATGTCAAGTTGTCCTCTTCTGAATTTTCTGATCGTGTGGCCTTGTACATTTTTCGGTATCTTCTTGTCTTTGTCTATACGCTTACGGAATCATTGACTCGACGCTAGCTATTCTTGTCTCACTTTCCTTGTTTTATTGTCACATCTCCAAAGCGTTGTGGCTCTGTCAGGGTTGGGACCCTGACTTGTCTCACTTTCTTTGTGCCTGCCGAACACGCCACATCGAATAGATAGATTATCCATATAAAATACTTTATTTTGTTCTAAGTAAGGTATTGAATGTGATTTATTATATTGTCTTGTTATTTTGTGTAATTAGTTGTTTGTTATTTATCACACATTTTCGCATAATTGTACCAAACTACTAAGTATTAGCTGTTTACAGCAATCATCGGTGGCTTGCTATTTTGTTACTTTATCGATGCTTCATAAACCAATCGTTATTGTTTCAAGATGGAGGGTAAATGTGTTGGAGAAGGCTGTCAACTATACTTCAAGAAACATAGTGGCAATAAGAACAGAAGTGCACGTAATGTAAATAGTCCACAATATAAATGGCTCCTAGATACGCTGGTGCAACAAGGATTGATGTCAGCAAAGGAACAAGCACTCATTTACCATGAAGTATCTTCGGAACAAAAATCAGCCTGAACCTGAACCCACGCAGAACCAGGAAATAGAGGAAGAAGACGACTCCCCGTCCCATATTCTGCTGTTGCTGACCCTTCATGATCTTTTGAATGGATCATCTTCACACAAAAAATGCTGTCTCTGTCTTGTTACCTTTGCAATAAATGGAACAAAATCATCAGTCTTACCAAAACGTGCAAGACATCACCTGATCTACTCACACAACCTGCGGTGTCCCACCTCATCCCGCGTCTGCTCCATTCACCTTATTGGTAACGACTTAGATCCGTCTACAGAGGTTGTCCTTGATGGTAGAGGTTCCTTGGAATCTCAGTTACCAGCAAAATCATTAATGACCTCCTAGAAGTGTCGCACGTCCTTTCACATGGCCTGGACAGGTTGGTCCAAAGATCAGTTCCTCGAAATCCACTTGCACTGTTCCCCATATCTTTCATCTGGTATATATACCAAGACTACACACGATGCTCTACTACTGGTCTGGGTAAAACTGAAAACCGCCATTTCCTGGAGTCAGTGTTCTTCTCTTTTTGCAATTTCCAAGTCAAGTGTGTCCAAAACTTTCCACTCCATAGTACAGACATTAGACACATCGATAGTCCCACAATTTCTAGGTCCGGATCACTTGACAAGAGAACAGTTGCTCGGGCACAATACTGTCTTTTCAGAAGCATTTTTTGGAGATAAAGCCACTGCCATATTAGATGGCACCTATATTTATATCCAGAAAAGCTCCAACCACAAGCTCCAGAGAATGTCCTACTGTAGCCAGAAGAAGAGAAACTATCTCAAATTCATGAGCATCGCCTTACCAGATGGCTACATTCTGGACACAGTAGGACCATTCACTGGCAGCGAAAATGATGCTGCAATTACAAAAAAAGTCATGGACAAGCTAGTTACTTGGCTACAACCAGATGACAATGTTGTCGTTGACCGAGGTTTTAGAGATGTCCTACCAGTTCTCAAAGCCCCTGGCCTCAATGCTAGCATGCCGTCATACCTGAAACCCGGTCAAAGTCAACATTCTGACGTCCAAGCAAATCTTGACAGAACTATCACCAAATCGAGGTGGATTGTGGAATCCTATCATGTTCGTATGAAACACTGGACGTTCTTCCGAACGCAATTGGTGTCTAACAGCTTTATCAATGTCATCGAGGCTTTGCTTCGAACCATCACAGCCTGTCTGAATGGTTTTAGAGGACCGATCTACCAGAGATCTCCAGAGAGAGATGCCAAAGATAGGCTAATGACTGAACGTATGAAGGACCGTTTGACAACACCGAATGGTTTAGCTCAGAGAGTCAAGGCAGATCCGGATCTATCTAGACGGGCAAGGTCCGAGTTTGTCAAGATGGATGCATCTTCCGTACTGTTTCCCCGTCTCGATCTCGATTACTTGAGAACCATTACGTGTGGAACGTATCAGATATCTCTGGCTCCTGGTTACATCGCCGAACATTTAAGTGATTATGGAGACTATGAGGTGTGGCTTTACCAGCACTCCCCAAGACCTTCTCCGATGTCAAATACATTCTCGATACAAAAGCCAAACGAAATATAACGTTTGGATACGGTTCACCGTTTCACCCGATGATGAGGCCCAAATAAAAGACTACTACTGCCAATGCCCAGTTGGAGAGAGAACGATGGGAATGTGTGCGCACATCTCCAGTATCTTGTACTACCTTGGGTATTACAGGGCGCTGGAAAACCCTTGACCATTACAACCACAGATAAAGAAATTCCGACAAAACTTGAAATAGTTTTCCATGCGGCAACATAGTGCATATGTCGAAAGTATGTTTGGGGCTCGATATGAAAGATCCCCGTTACCATGTGACTAACCAAACTTATAAATATAGGTATTATACAATCGCCCGTAGCTATGAACACTCCCGTAAATGCAAAAACCAACCAAAATCGTAAGGAACACGTTTTGTTTGTTGTTCTGTCTATTTGTGAGCCAATATCTTCAACAACGGGGACTTGTAAAGTAGCCATCTTGGATTTTTTTTCATGAAAAAGTGTTTCTCTCACTTTTTTTCATATCTGTGTTCATATTCTCAACATACCGAGCAAATACTCTCGTGTTTTTGTTAATTATCTAAAGAAAGTCGAAAATCTGCAATTCAACCATAGGCTAATTCAACCCAAGATTTGAAAATGTTCCACCACTTACATTTTGATGATTTTTCCTCTCATCAATAGCATATTACGTACTGTTTGATAGGATAAAAATTGGTTTGCATCCAACGCCCATAAAAGAGTGTATTCTCTAAAAAACACAGTTTTTGTGTCTAAAATGTTATCATCGAAAATGGCATTTTTGAGATTGTTTCTTCCATAAAACAGCCAAATGGCGCGATGGAAACACGATTTTTTGTCACAATCATGCCATGAATGTATTCTTTATGGTGACTATCATTTGATTAGATTTTCATTAATATTTTTCATAACATGCACATTTTATCAATACTTAGACAGCTTCTGAAAGGTACAACTTTGAGGAGCCATAAAAAACAAACCAAGTGACCTAAATATTTATACTTTATAGATTTGTTACCACAACGGCAAGGGCAATGCACCACCAACAGGAAATTTGAATCAGAGAAGGGGCCATTTTGGAAACAGGCCCTTTGGTTAAAATCTATCCTGTACTTTATGACAAGTAGGAATTTAAAAGGCTTTACCTCTATTTCCCCCTCCCCTCCAGTCCTAAGGGGGTCAGAAGCAACCTTTATACAAATCTGTTCCCCTCCCCCGAATGATGTTTCTGACCAAATTTCGTTCAAATCCATTCAGTACTTTATGACTAGTAGAGATTTAAAAGGCTTTTCCTCTATTTCCTTTACAGGGCCCCACCCCTCTGGCCCCAGGGGGGTCAGACCAACCGTTATTCAAACTTGAATTCTCTTTACTCAAGGTTACTTCAGACCGAATTTGGACAATATCCTGTCATTCCTAAAGAAGAAGAAGGATTTTTAAGAATTTACTATATTTTCCCTATTGGGCCCCACCCCTCAGGCCCAAGGTTGGTCAGACCAACCATTTATACAAAATTGAATCCCCTTCACCCAAGGATGTTTTTGGCCAAATTTGGTCAAATTTGGTGTGGTTCAGGACTAGCAGGGATTTATAGGAAAAGTTGAAAGACGGACGATAGACAGACGGACACTGCACCATGGCAGGTGAGCTAAAAATCAAGTGGCATTGTTTTGTACAGCTGAAATATAATACAACACTCGATAGAGTATGTCTTCAGCATTTACACTTATGGGGTGTAATTTCAGATTTACAGCCCATTTATTTTATCTAAATTATAATTTATAAAATCTGGACTTATTGATTAAAATCTCGCTTTAAACACTTTTTATTTTTAAACTCTTTTACATTGAAAGTAAACTTTTTTGTTCAAACCAATAAACTTTATAGGCCTTAGCTACATCCTACTGGCTAAATATCTAGGTTGACCTATCCTTGTTACAGTTAAATTAAATAATAAATTACATACACTTTTAAAACCAAGTTTGACCCTATGATTTTAAAAGAGGCTAACGGCAAAATATGTTGACTCCAGCACTACTTTTTGGTTTTTCAGAAAAAGTTGTTGACATTGTTAATTCATTCATCCCTGAAGGTACATTTGAACTTTTCCAGTTCAAAGGTTGGAAAAGTTCATTTATGAAACTTCTGAAGTGAATGAGTCAACAAATGGCTGCTTGCGACCTTGCATACAGAACTGAGATAAAAGTCTTCAATCATCTTTGCATGCAATCAAGTTTTTAACCTAACCTTGACCATTGGAAAATCCTGATTTACCATCTTACATTTATTTATATTTAGTCTGTTTGGAATTGATAGTATATTGCCTATACATTTCTACGAATGCCTACTGAACTTTATTTTCCGATAAAATCAGTGGATCACGCGCCTATTGGCACCGTTACGATTTGAACACGAGGCCGCGTCACTACTTTACAGACTCGATCAATATGCTGCCGCGTAGTATGTGTTAATTTATTTAAGAAATAAATAAGAAGCATTTTAATGTTTTTTTAAAATAAAATAACAGTAACAAAGACAGTATGGTTTGTTTATATATGAACTTATGTGAAAAAATAACAATAAAAAGATGTAATCTTTTGGAACTTTTTTGTTTACTTGTTGACTGAAATTTCGCGGGAGTTCGTCACCTCATAAGGCGGCTGTTTCAACAGTCTACCGAAACCAAACGATACTGTTTGATTTCATCGCAGTAAGTATCATAATATCTGATCAAAGAGTAACTGTAGTGCAAATAGAAACTGAAATGATCAGACTCGATGTGTCGGCATTAATACATTGTCGAAAACAGCATCGAAATCGGCCGACCGGTTACAAAGTTACGACAGGTTGAAGTTTGGTTTTTTACCTGTTTTGCAACACGCTAATTAAGCGCACCGCGAACCGCTAAAAGTTGAGCACACGTATTGGTGACGTCACAACGGGAACACAAGAAATTGGGTCCTATGTCTCTCTCTATATAATAGTAATATGTACGTCTGGTTGATTAATGAGTCAAAGTGTATTATACAATGAAATTAAGACACGTACCATAATATGGGGGTCGGGAGAATAATCTGAAATCGTCATTGAAATAACTTTATTTTGATTCTTTCATAAATATAATGTTTATTGATTGTTCAAATTCATTTTAATGGACCCATATATATATGCGCTATCATATTGTAATACTCTGTGTCATTTATAATGTCAGTTATACATATCATTTATCCAATGATTCAAGAGTGACTCTTATAATAATACCTTTGAATATTGTAAATCTCATGTTAGTGTCCATTATATTACGTAATCAGATTAGCGGGATAATCTACCTGGTCAGTTCGATAACTTCACACGTAACTTGTTACTCAAATAGCAAGTAATTAACATTGGAGAGGGGGGGGGGGGGGGGTGCTATCAAAGTTAACTTAATTGTAATAATTGAGTATGTTGCGGTTATTATCCCCTCTTTATAACTTCAAAATGTGTACCCAAAATCTGCAGTAACATGTAGATCTCGACTGGAACATAGACTATCGAGTGCACGTGTATCTTTTGAAATCTCCGTAACCCACTGTCAACTCACACAGTATATGACACTTTTTTTAATTTCGAGTTTGACTCTTCTATTCAACTAGAAAAGTTCTGTTGAAAACTTGCTTGATATGTCTCAGGGACGTATATGCACATATACAATGTACGTCCCTGGTATGTCTGTATCACAGTTTTTTCATATTTTATT
Source organism: Mimachlamys varia (assembly GCA_947623455.1). Taxonomy (NCBI): domain Eukaryota; kingdom Metazoa; phylum Mollusca; class Bivalvia; order Pectinida; family Pectinidae; genus Mimachlamys; species Mimachlamys varia. The sequence goes on from OX392530.1 coordinate 8,678,269, forward strand.
TTTAATATAAATGAATAAAATGCGGATTAAAACCACAGGCACTTGTGGCCAGGAGAATAGCCATATAAATATATTCATATTTTGCAAATTATCTTTATATTTAGATGACTATTCTCCTGGTCACAAGTGCCTGTGATTAAAACCAATTAAGTAATCTTCTCATCTTATTTTCAAAAGATGTTCCATGTTCATTTCTTGTCGGTAAAACACAGGGGTTTTCAAAGATCTAATCTTATTTTTTCTCAAACAGAATTCGAAATACATTGTCTTGATTTCTATTTCGATGTATGTGCCTTAAGACAGGTAACATCAGGATTTCGCTCATATTCTATTTATTTTACAATATTCACGATTTGAAATGTTTTTTTTTATACTGCATAGACATAAATAAATTATCAATGGATAGAAAGCTGTTAACTTTTAATATACACACCTATAATTTCTCAAACATATATAAGGATAAAAAAAGTCGAAATGTGATACCCGTCAAAACAGTTTATACAGGTCGAAAGCATTGATAAAAGGTATATATTTTTATTTTCCAATATACGTACATCGTATTGTACGTATAAAAAGGCTGGTCTTGTCTTTCTATATGACGGTACTAACTATTCTTCTTTGAAGTCCAATAAAATATATGGTTTTCGAAGTTCCGAGTCTATACACGGAATTAGATTATATATCTAAGTCCGTGGTCTAAAGCAACACAAATATCCTTTTCCTTATCTGTTTGTTTGAGGTTGTTTCTAGGTAGTTTTGTATTTGTACAGCCGACCGACATCACTAGGGATTATAAAAAGTTTGATATCCTCGCCCCACTCTTAATCATTAATAGAAAACCAGCACATCAATATAATTTCTGGTGGATTAATATATGTACTGGTGGATTAATATATGTGCTGTTACATTACCAGAAAATTTTGACATTAAGACATGCGCTGTAAAATCAATAGAAATGTCTGTAATATCAATAGAAATTGTCACATGACTGGAAACCCAGCAGAGCCTCTGTACCTGTGGGCACTGAGCCAATGTAAAGCTGGCAGGTACCTTTGGGCACTGGCTACCTTATCGCTGGAGGACAAGTAATTAGAGGCTCCATGCTGTGATGACCAGGGGAATGCTTCATGCATGACTGGTTAAATTTACCTGTGTTTGACCAGAAGCCCAAAACAATGAATGGCTTTCTATAATTAGGCCTTGCCCCCTCCCTATGCAATGTTTTGTCTGTATCAGATCTGATCACAAAAGATTTGGACAGGCTTACACTTGGCCATCTAATTAGATAATGACCCCCTCAGGCCTCAACCCTTCTTGGTCAAAGTGGTTCATTCCCACTCAGCCAACATCTTAAAACAACATTACCTGTATTTACCTGGACAAATCTGAGTATAGTCTGTTTCAATATATTTACAAGTATAAATCACCTTTTCTTTTATTTCCAAGTTAAACTAAATAAGTCAACTACAATAAAAGATACTTTGTAATTAAAAAAAATGAAAAAGATACTTTGTGATTGAAAAAAATATAATAGAATGATAAAAAAATTCATAATAAACAATTTCACCAAAAACATAATTATACCACCGACTTTAGATTGCATAATCTAAGTCTGTGATTATACCATTATTTTTTATCAGAGACGTACATGTATATTGTATGTCTTTGTTTTTTACATTAAATCACGGAACTTTATTAAATGCTATTTAAGGCCGAAATTACGAATGTAAAATATATATAGAAACAATGAATAATTATTCACTCTAAATTTTAGTGAACCAATTTGCACTTTAAAATTCTAATTTCAGGGTTTTTTTTATTTTCTAATTTTCAAATAATCATCTTGTACTTAGACTGTAATAAACAACTATATTTGTTTCATACTGGCAAACACTCAGATAACAGTTGGTTACCTGGAAAATGGTAGGAGATGGATTCATATTCGGTTCCAGATGGATTCAAATTTTTAGTGAAATTATTTTTTATACATATATTCAAAACGTCATAAAAACCTTTTAAAATTTGACTTAGATGGTTTCAACTAAATACTGTTTTAAGCAAGGAAGAAGTTGTAAATGCTCTCACGGACTTAGATTAGTCTAAGTCCGTGGTGCTCTTGAGCTTCACAAATCAAATAAATTATGATCTGATGAAAAAATCAGTTACATTGTATCAATAATCAATCTATATGTCAAACTATTTTATTTCATTTTTAATAGGGGTAAGAACCGGAAAAGTAGCTAGCAGGAAACATATATAAAGCATTGTAAAATTAAACTGGCTTTCGAAAGAATTACTGGATAATGTTTCTATTTCATGTTAACAGCAAAATTACAATATCATAAACAATGTGTATCAAAGAATTATACTTGAACTTTGATTATTATGGGATTGAGACAAGTGATCAGGGCACCAGAGTATTTGTTCTAATTTATTTGTTTGTTCATTTTTATCTTTCATTTTGGAGATTTTTTATCAAAAAGTATGATTCAATGCATAGTAATGAAAGTAATTAATTCAAAAAATGAACTTATGAAAATATCTGTACTCAAATGAAACAAAGTTTATTCTATACATTCTAAAACTTCTTAAGCTAGCGAATATTATAAATGCTGGAAATTTAAGGTATCATTAATAAAACAAAATCTAAGGTATTTTCCAAAGTTTAGACAGTTTTTACTTAAACTTTATGAGGTTTAAACAAGAATTCCACAGAATATAATGCAATTACTGCCTGTGTGACCAACAGAAGAAAGATTATGAGACAGTTATATGCACTTTTTAATTATGAAATGTTATTCATGTAAACCAGAGACGTATAAAGCCATTTTTATACGTCTCTGTGTGAACATTTCCTAAACATTTCCACTGGAGTTATAGACAAGTCTCTCCAAAAAAGGTAACACAAAGAAAACTTACAATGTATGAGTGATATCATGTTTCAATAAATGAAAATATAAAAGTCCCATCTTAAGTTCGAAACAGAATACAGTGTATTTTGAATCAAAATGGTCTGATTTTGTATTATATTATCAAGTTTTCAGAGCTTATCAATTTGTATGTATAGTTGAACATGGCTGTTTTAAATAATTGTTTTACCTTGAGTCCTCCATATACACATTATATTTTTGTTGTAAATGTGTTTTCTCTTAACATCAGTTTTTTAAAAAATGAGATAAAATAAATAAGTTAAAGTTCAAAATAATTCCACAGGTAAGTTGTTACCTGAGAATTAGACACTTTCCAAAAACAGACTATAGCCTTACCTGTAATTAGTACCTATTGTTCTCACCCTATAACAACACTACCTGTGCCCTATACTAAAATAGGATATGTTGGCTGAGTGGGAAGACACCGTCAAAGTTTACCTGTATCAGGTCTGATATAAGGTGTGAAGATCCCATCTACCTGCAATTCTTACCTGTACTTCACTTCACCTGTGTTGTCTGTTAGTACTTAGAAGCTGGCTTTATCATTAGTTAATATTTATAATTTTAATTTATTAATATATATATATGAATCTTATGTAGTTATTTTCTCAAACAACCTTCTTTCTTTCATTTCAAAACTAGAAATTATGAAATCATGATAATTACTGTTAGAGTTGTTCCCAAAACTTTCTAGCATGTACAGGACATAAATAAAATAAAAAATTATTGTTTACCTAACAGTTCTAATGTCTTATATTTCATTTAATTACACTATTCACGTTTTTTGGTATTCATATACCAATTTACATTCAAGTATATTGAAAAATTGAAGGAATATCTATTGATAATTATTTGTTGATATTTTAAAATATTGTAAGAACTAATTGTGAAACTAACACATAAATATTCTTTCATTACTTAATGAAACTAAATACATATTTTGATTAAATACATTCATCCCTCAGATCTATATATTTATGAACGCGCTATAGAGTTTTGATAATCTTTATTTTTAAATTTTCTATATTAAGATCTGCATGTGTATATATATATATATATATATATAACAACATACAACAGTGTTGATACAAATATAAGAATTTGAAGTTGAAAAAAAGTAATACAAAAATGAATTAGAATTTAGTCTGATTGTTCAGTATGGGACAGATTTTTTATTCAACCCTCAGGCCTCCGGCAATTATCTGACCTGTCTAAACCTTGTCTATGAACACTTTCTTACAGAAGCCTGTCAGTGACATATAATTGAGGTGTGAATTTCTCACCTGACTATCACTGGTCATATTTGAAACCTATTTGATTAATAAAAGGCTCAGCTGGGGATGAACAAGATCATATGATAATATGGCTCCCAATAATACATATTTTAACTTTTACTCAGGTTTATCATGTTTATATGAAATTAAAAATCATTGTGAATATATATAGATATTTAAATATTTCCCTTTAAATAGTGAATATTCTGAGGACTTTAATTTATTTTTTGTTTCATTCAAAACATTTAATTATACAATAATATATTTGAAGTACATAAAATAACATTGAAATTAGCAATAATCAATATACCAGATTCTGGTTTTCTTAAATATTAACTTAAAATATCTTATATCTTATGACACTTGATTGAATAAAATCCAATGACGCATTTTGATTTTTAAATATTTACATTCATATACTTGTTACATGAATTAATGATGAAAAATTGTCTAGTTTATATTGGATGTTATATATATATGTCTCTGGCTTAGTTGCTTCAGTTTGATAATACTTAAATTCATTATACCAAAGACGTCACGCATGTATGTTCCTAATTATATAATAATCAGTATAATAGTATTATAAAAGTATGCATTTCCCATATTTAGGCCTAAATATTGAAGGCAATTACAGGTTTATTTAAATATGACTTGAAGGTTTATGCATATATGTAATAATTTAAAAAAAAAAGAGCAAGGTCAGTTATGGAATCATTTCAATTAATTCTATATTCTAAGTATACAACAAGTAAATAATATGCAGTTATATTATGTCACATTTATTGAATTGAATTGAGCCAAGTTATAGCTGGCAGCTACCTTTGGGCACTGGCTACCATATTGCTGGAGGGCAAGTAATTAGAGGCTCCATGCTGTGATGACCACGGGAATGCTTCATGCATGACTGGTTAAACTTACCTGTGTTTGACCAGAAGCCCAAAACAATGAATGGCTGTTTATAATTAGGCCTTGCCCCTATAGATGCAATGTTTTGTCTGTTTCAGATCTGATCACAAAAGATGTGTGATGATGTGGACAGGCTTACACTTGGCCATCTAATTAGATAATGACCCCCTCAGGCCTCAACCCTTCCTGGTCAAATTTTACTTGTATCAGGTCTGATATAAGGTGTGAAGATCTGATGATAATAACCCTGGGGCCCCTGATTGTTTAGTTGGGAACAGGTCATCTTATATTTATATTTTATTAAAGTGTCATCTATTTTAAGCATATAAAATACATAATAAAATTACATTAAAATGTCTAAGTTTATAAACAGACTTACAAGACACTATAACAAATTAATAATTATTTCAATCATAAAATAGATAAATGATATATGTATAAAATCTTATCTAGTCCAACGTAACACTGTCATATTTAGGATAAAGATTATAATAGCATACGTTATGGCTTGTGTACTTTCTTGAATATATAAATTGGTTTTATTCTTGGTCGCTTGCGTATTTCCGTGTATAAAACTTGTACTGCCGGTTTATATACGTGTATTTTAATCTCTATTGTGGTTTCCTTGTATGTTTGATATTGATGATCAGCAACAATATTGTATTTAAAAAAAATGGCCGTTTAATACGTTATTTCTGTGTGTAAAACGTGTAAATATGCTTGTATGTTGACCGCTATTGGTGAGCAACAAAAATATAGGATTGATTTTACTGTAGGTCGCGTGTATTGTGATAACATCACAACTTAAAAACACTCTATAAATTTGAATTACCGTAATGAAGTAAATGTAAAATAGTTGATTCACTTGAGTGAAAATTTGTCTTGTTTTTTTCATCAACTATTATACACATGTCAACACGCAAAAAACGTCTGTTAAATACCTGGTCGCTTGCATATTTATGTGTATACAACTTGTCAACTGTCTGCCGGTTTATATACGAGTATGTTGATCACTATTGTGGTATAGTTGTATGCTTGATATTGATAATCAATGTCAGAGATGTTAGTATTATCAAGTATGAGAATGTGGACGACAAATGTGATCCCAAAGTCCTTGTTCCCGTTTCAGTAAAAATTCATCAGTGCATCAACGTAACTAAGTTTTATTCACCACGTTCTTGGTCAGCGTGTGAAGAGATCTGATTGTTAATAAATGTGATTAATTGAACAAACCAATTAAAATGACACATGTAATAAAATAATGATAACAATGATGAATACAGTTGAGTGTAAGGTAACCTTTACACCCTAGTGCACTAGGAGTGCATTACGTTTAAACTAATAGTGCACTACATTTAAACTACAGGTAAACTAGAAGTGCAATCATTGAGCCAGGTGTGACCACAAAAACCCCTACAGGTAATGGGATTGTCCTTGCCTACCTGTGTCCTTACCTGTACAGATGTAATATGATTTACTTGTACTTTTATGTAATACTATTGAAGATGTCTTTGAAAGTCATCAGTTTGTTACTCATTTAAGTACAAGAATGAAAAATTCTGAGTTCATGCCAGATGATATTCATCATAAAAACTTAACTTAAATTAATTCACTGCATGTCAAAATTTTAAATGTAATTATGATTAAAATATACTAACTTGTAATTCTTTTTAAAGAAGTAACAATTATTCTTTTTCATTTAAATATTTTCAATCAACAATTAAATTGAAAGGTATGTGTTAAAATAAAAAATGATATAATGCATGTATTATGTTGAAATTATTAGGTTAATCCTAATAAAAATATATACAGAAAATAAAAACAACAGATTGTAATATAAACAATCAGATATTAGAAGAACAGATTTTGTACTCAGTATTATAATAGTAGTTTCAATCACAAATTACTTTAATATTTGACATTAAGAAGCTAGCTGTGGAATAAAACCTACAAGGGCCGGCGTTGATAATTGGTTTCATTACATATACACTCATGTACGATGCATACAAAGGTTATTATAAACATCAAGTACTAATTAAGAAAAGATTACTTTAACCAAAACATTTAAATCCATTTCCTTCTTCATAACATTATACCATCATAAATCAATTAACAGGGCCCTCAGGCCTGGTCATTGGGGAGTGGGAGGTGAGAAATTCACACCTGGCTAATTACTACACAGCCAGCGTAGGGGTGTCCCCTATCTTGACCTCTTTGAGGTAAAGAGCTGGCCGGGGCAGGCAGGTACATAATTATACCTGGAGGGTAAATGATTCTACATGTAGATCTATATCTGACCTTTTTAGTTAGATATTATATAAGTCATTAGGTTGATTTAAAAGTTCAATAAATGTGACTGACATAGACTTAACTTTGTTCTAATATAACTGCATATTATTTACTTGTTGTAAACTTAGAATGTAGAATTAATTGAAATGATTCCATTAACTGACCTTGCTTTTTTTTTAAATTTATTACATATGTGCATAAACCTTCAAGTCATATTTAAATAAACCTGTAACTGCCTTCAATATTTAGGCTTAAATATGGGAAATGCATACTTTTATAATACTATTATACTGATTATTATATAAAAAAAAACTTAGGTATAATCAGGAACATATATGTGAGACGTCCCTGGTATAATGAATTTTAGTATTTTATTATCAAACTGAAGCAACTAAGCCAGAGACATATATATATAACATCCAATATAAACTAGACAATTTTTCATCATTAATTCATTTAACAAGTATATATATGTAAATATTTAGAAATCAAAATGCGTCATTGGATTTTATTCAATCAAGTGTCATAAGATACTTGTTATTTTAAGTTAATATATAAGAAAACCAGAAACTGGTAAATTAATTATTGTTTATTTCAATGTTATTTTATGTACTTATAATATTTTATTGTATAATTAAATGTTTTGAATGAAACAAAAAATAGATTAAAGTCCTTAGAATATTCACTATTTAGAGGGAAATATTTAAATATCTGTATTCTCAATGATTTTTAATTTCATATAAACATGATAGACCTGAGTAAAAGTTAAAATATGTATTATCATATGATCTTGTTCATCCCCAGCTTAACCTTTTATTAATCAAATAGGTTTCAAATATGACCAGTGTAGTCAGATGAGAAAGTCACACCTCAATTATATGCCACTGACAGGTTTCTGTAAGAAGGTGTTCCTAGACAAGTTTTAGACAGGTCAGATAATTGCTTGAGGCCTGAGGGTTAATCAAAACATCTGTCCCATACTGAACAATCAGACTAAATTTTAATTTATTGTTGTATTCCTTTTTTTTCAACTTCAATTTCATATATTTTTATCAACACTGTTGTATGTGGTTATATATATATAAACATACAGATCTTAATATAGAAAATTTAAAAATAAAGATTATCATAACTCTATAGCGCAATCATAAATATATAGATCTGAGGGATGAATGTATTTAATCAAAATATGTATTTAGTTTCATTAAGTAATGAAAGAATATTTATGTGTTAGTTTCACAATTAGTTCTTACAATATTTTAAAATATCAACAAATAATTATCAATAGATATTCCTTCAATTTTTCAATATACTTGAATGTAAATTGGTATATAAATACAAAAAACCGTTAATAGTGTATATTAAATGAACTATAAGACATCAGAACTGTTAGATAAATAATAATTTTTTTATTTTATTTATGTCCTGTACATGCTAGAAAGTTTTGGGAACAACTCTAACAGTAATTATCATGATTTCATAGTTTCTAGTTTTGAAATGAAAGAAGGTTGTTTGTGAAAATAACTACATAAGATTCATATATATATATTTATATATTAAAATTATAAATATTAACTAATGATAAAGCCAGCTTCTAAGTACTAGCAGACAACACAGGTGAAGTGAAGTACAGGTAAGAATCGCAAGTTGATGGGATCTTCACACCTTATATCAGACCTGATACAGGTAAACTTTGACCAGGAAGGGTTGAGGCCTGAGGGGTTCATTATCTAATTAGATGGCCAAGTGTAAGCCTGTCCAAATCTTCACACATCTTTTGTGATCAGATCTGATACAGACAAAGCATTGCATAGGGAGGGGGCAAGGCCTAATTATAAAAAGCCATTCATTGTTTTGGGCTTCTGGTCAAACACAGGTAAATTTAACCAGTCATGCATGAAGCATTCCCCTGGTCATCACAGCATGGAGCCTCTAATTACTTGTCCTCCAGCGATTAGGTAGCCAGTGCCCAAAGGTACCTGCAAGCTATAACTTGGCTCAGTGCCCACAGGTACAGAGGCTCTGCTGGGTTTCCAGTCATGTGACAATTTCTATTGATATTACAGACATTTCTATTGATTTTACAGCGCATGTCTTAATGTCAAAATTTTCTGGTAATATAACAGCACATATATTAATCCACCAGTACATATATTAATCCACCAGAAATTATATTGATGTGCTGGTTTTCTATTAATGATTAAGAGTGGGGCGAGGATATCAAACTTTTTATAATCCCTAGTGCATGCATTAAATTTTTTCAGCGTGCATTTTAAAAGGTATTACGATCAGTTCCTGCTGATATGTGCATTCAATCAACGTGACCATCAGTGAATACACACGCCGTTTTAGCGGTGTTATATGAAATAAAATATGAAAAAATTAATACCTAATCATATCAAGTGCATGTTTTGAAGTCTTTCCGCAAAATAATAACCTGTTAATCATGTTAGCGAGTCCGGCGGTTATTGATTTATGGTCGAGTGATCATGACCACATGTGCCGCACACCTGTGGAACTCCCGACCCCCTCACCACTAATTACGGCCCCCTGGGGCATACAACACCTTGGAATTATCAGTAGGGTCATTAATGAACTCCATACAACCTTGATATATAATAAGTGTCATATTCTTGAATAGAAGACTCTATACAAATAACAAGTCGTGATACGATTCACATAATTTTAATATAATGACTACACAAGTCTATCAGTGCAGTCACCGTTGTGACGTCACTTCCGGTCGTATGGCAAAATCGGGGATTTTCTGATTTGCGTTCAGGTGTGAAATTTAGAAAAAAAAAATTTCGTGAGAATTATCTCAATTACTATTTACCAATCTTTCCATACACAAAAAATGGTTTTACACTACAGTTACTCTTTAAAGAAATAATTACATATGGGAATATAAGGTCTGGACAGTAAATATAAGGATTAAAGTTTCTTTCTGGTGGTTTTATCAAAGGATAAAGTTCAGTGGGATATCGATAGTTGTTTCATGGAACGCTTCGCTGAACTTTATCCTTTGATAAAACCACCAGAAAGAAACTTTAATCCTTAAATAAAATTAAATGGAGCTACAGTGTACTTATGCATATACTTTATCATAAGTTCTACCGAAATGATCCAAACAATAATTCTTACCTTTGACCTTAGACGTATATATATCCAATGTAATTTCAGGAACAGGTGAGCTAACAAAACATGGCTACGCGCCCCCGCCAGTTTTTTTTGGATACACAGGGGTATAGACTTATTATTTGTAATGCCACCAGCCCTGTGGTCCTGGCAGCTGCACAAGGAATGCAAATGACCCAACTGGCCAAGACCTGTCCGAGGAATGCAGGCGCGAGCCAGGGGAAGAGCACCGAGAGGGAGGCTGGATGCCCCTCCTCGTAAGGGGGTTACGGGAGGGGTCTCCTCCAGGAAATTTTGAATTCCTACATATACGCAGTTATATCCAATTGGCATTATTTCTAACTGTTGCAGGTTTAATATATTTTTCAGTAGGCCATATCTATATTTTTATCAAAAGTTTGATTGAGTTGTGACAAATTCTGAGTAACCATGTGGTGTTGTGTATCTATTTACGTTTTATTTCGTTTCATTACGTTCTATTTCGTTTCGTTTCCTTTTGCTTTCGTTTCGCACTTTATAGATACCCATTTTCCAGGCTGCTGAAACAAATTAAACATAGCATATCATTTTTGGACTTGTTTAAAGTAGTTTGGGTACAATCGGAAAATGTAACTTTAAATATTTTGGATTGTCACTTACTGCATGCATTTCAACAAATGCACAACCGTGTCAGAAGCTAACCTAGACAGATCGCGATATCTGCAACGAACGATATGCATCCGTTTCACGCATCGAGGCTTTGGCGAGTAACAGTTACTTATATGCGTCTTTATAAATTACGTAAATCAAAGTAAACAATTGCGACTATGCTCATATTTACCTACACGACTGTCGATTCTTCTCAGAGAAGTCTTATCATCAGAGAAGCTCTGTTTGCAACTGACAGCTGATCATGACAGATATGAAAATTGAAGGAACCGGGTCCGTCGTAACCTTTCAAGGTCAATTTCAAAAATACGAAAATAACAGTGACCTTGAGATTAAAATAAAGTACAGGGTCTATTTATGACTATTTTTTATATTGCATTATTAAATTTGGTTAAAAGTACACCCATGAGAAAAAGAAAATATCGATGGTAACTTCTAGAATTAATTGAAAGTAGTCAAAATAAAAGCTGGCTCCGTACAGAAGTTTCCAACCTGAATAACTCATACGTACATATATACTCCAACGTGATCGCACAACGACGTTGGACCACTGGTAATAATCCTGAACGAGTACGTATACGTAGTAAGAACGACTTCTAACTCAATTTGGCGACGGTCCAGGTCGAGAGACATACAAAATGGTACGTTGTCGTTTTTGCTTTCACTAAAATGTTTTTTGTTAACTTGGCAGGGATTGTAAAGACTGATTGAGGCATGATTCAAAATATTACTGGCCAGGCACAGGGGCTTGTGATCATGACCACATGTACATGCGTACAGGTGCTTGTGGACATGATTGTTTTTTTCCATGAAATATAGTACGAGAAACTAGAAGCTTCTAGATGGGGGTTTAATTATGAAACTTTTGAAATTAAGCATTCTATCATTATATATAGAAATTGTATTTGTCTGTTACTTTTTTTTAATTACAGTTAATTTCATGAAAAAAATACATTCATGTCCACAAGCACCTGTGATTGTTATCTGCCTTTAGTCAGTAGATTGTTAAATCTTCGAACAATATTTCTTGATCGCATCGACGTCTAGGCCTATTTGTTGATATCATATCACTCAACAGATAATCGTTTGGACTTCTTCTTCTATTACTGAGTTGGCTGGCCGGGTTCTTCCAGAACGTAATTTAATAACTTGGGCACATGTTGACAGACATTTAAAACCCAATCGGTGTATTTACAGTTAGAAACGCCAGATATAATGTATGCCATGCTGATGGCCTAGCTATCCAGTCGCATCTTGAAGCTTTCCATAGTTGCATGGTGTTGGCGCATGCTGTTAGTCCAAAGGGTTCTGACTATATAGTAACGGGAGTTGTGGTATAGCCCGTTCCTGCGTCCTTGTAGATCGTATAGTGGATAATTCTTTACATCTGATCGATGGCGTCCTGCACGTTCTGATCCCCCTCACAATATGATCCACTGGAATATTGTATTGGGATAGCTAGCGGCTCCTAGATCTAGTCAGAATTATTCTCTCTTCAGATATTGGAAATGTTAACGACCCATGCACGGGTCGCTGTTTAAGCTATGTTTTTTAATATGGAACGTTTTCAATCACGGCATGCAATGGAAAGAACAGATGTGTCTCTAACACACATATTAAAACAATTCGACTAACAGAAACTGTCCCCATCTCCTGATCCATTTCTAAAAAAATAACTTGGTTCCTGGTATCTGTTTGAAATTGGCCTCGTGTCGCGAGATCCCACGAGAGTTTCTTTGTAAACTATCTATTTTGGATCATGTGATGCTACTGGTGGTGGCCATATTCAAACAGATGTCAGGAACCTGATAATTTTTAGAAATGGATATGGCGACAGTTAGTAAGCGACCTCCTGTGACTTGATTAAATGTGTAGGTTAGAAGAAGAATATCTGTTCTTTCCATTGATACCTAATTTGCATGTGATCGAAAATGTTTCATATTAAAACACAGCTTAAACAATGACCTGGGCACGGGTCGGTAAAATTTCCAATACATCTAAAGAGAGGGATTCTGACTTTACGGGGTGCTAGCTATATATATAGCCATCCCAATATTTCAGCGGATCAAAGAGTCAGAACCCTTCTGACTATAGTGCTGCTGGTATTATTATGTCCGGAAGTTATTAGCTTTAATTCTACTATCAGGCCCCGGTTTCATCAACGTTCCTTAACTTAAGGAAACTCCTTAACTTAAAAATCTCCATAGGAAAGTATTACAGAATTTTAGAAAAGTTCCTTAACTAAGGATTTTCCCCTTAAATTCTGTAATATTGCTTTCCTATGGAGATGTTTAAGTTAAGGAGTTTCCTTAAGTTAAGGAACGTTGATGAAACCAGGGCCTGATGGCTGGGAACGTGGGTAGAAGGAATACTTATAATTTGTTGGTGCGTCTGTCTCCTGACACTTGATGTAGGTCGTGCTTAATCTCGACTAAGCCATGGATGATCTTATAATATCTCAAGGTAAATCTGGCCTTGGTTCTCTTGATCCCAGTGTGTCCCAGCCTAGATGTTGTAAGATTATAGTGACAGAGCCTGGTTCGTAGTATTTGTAGTTGTTGGTTACAATACGTACGTGTTGCCCTTCGTTTGACCTTTCCTATGATGTTGGTATTCTGGTTGGTATATATGGGTCCCAAATGGCAAATTCCACATTTTCATCTGACAATGCGCTCTGGCCCAAAACCAGATATGCCCATGCATTTTATATTTTATAATATCGTTGGTGCAAGATCTAGAGGAAACTCTGGCTAATAGTTATAGCGACTTACAATGTTCTTTATATGTGGGGAGGGACGATATGAATTGGTATAAGTGGGATACATGGCTTATATTCTACAATATGTATGAGAAATACAAATGTATTTTATTAGTTGTCTTAATTCAACTGTCACTTTTTTAAATCATATCAAAACCTGTTATTGTTTTGCAGGCTGAAAGAAAATCTGTGAACAAATATTACCCACCTGATTGGGACCCAAGTAAAGGGTCTGTCAACAAGCACTTCGGTCAACATCCACTGAGGGACAGGGCCAGAAAACTCAAACAGGGGATTCTGGTCATTAGGTAAGTATATTAGATCTTTTGTGAAAAAGAGTTGCAATTGCAACCTATTTGGATAGGTTTATGTGTCTTCTCCATTGCATTGTACTGCGACATCATTTATTAAATTGCTAGGAATGACATGTATAGATAGCAGGAAACAGTGGACTTAAAATACTGTTTCCTCAGCAGACTTATGATGTCACAATGGAAATGCCCTGCATACCTACCAAAATGGGAGACAACTCTTTTTTTATGAAAAGAACAAATATAATCTGAACCAATTAAAAAAAATGAAAATAACTTGCACTTCAAAAATCTAGATCATAGCTGATGCAGCTATTATTCACTGGGAAATAATCCCTTCAGTTAAACTTTTTTCTTTAACTCAACCTACGCAATAAAGACAAATTCATCCTTAAAGTGAAAATTGGTAAACAGATTACCCTAGTGTATTACATTGTGGGGTATATTTACATTGGGCTTATACTGACTGGGTGTGAGTTTCCAATTAACATGTTTATCAAAAGTCTCACAAAATCAGAAATTAAAACCTAATTATATGTAAATGCACCATGAAGGGGTAGTATTTCATATATACAGGGGAGAATACTCAGAATACTGTTAAACCATTCTATCATGATCATAAAGTATTCTTAAATATCTGTTGACACCCTACTTGATTTGACTTTGTGCATTTTTCTAAGCAAGACAATTTCATGATGAAAGTCTACGTAAAAGCATGTTAAGATTGTTCGTTGAAACAGTAAATGCTCTAAAGGGTTCAATATTGTGTTCCAAACAGACAGTAAATGTTATATAAGAATGGTTATAAAAATGTTACAGATTTGAGCTCCCCTACAACATCTGGTGTGGAGGTTGTAACAAGCCTGTAGCCATGGGGGTGAGGTACAATGCCGAAAAGTCCAAAGTGGGCAACTACTACTCAACGCCTATCTACAAGTTCCGCATGAAATGTCACTTGTGTGATAACCACTTTGAGATACAGACAGACCCAAAGGTAATGAAAAGGTTCATAAGGGAATCAACTGGAATATGGTACAATGGATTAAAATGACAAATCCCAATATTAAATGAGAAGTATGAAAATCAATACTCTTTTATGACTAAATTTAGCATAGGCCTTTCCCAAAAGTGTTGTTATTCCCCTTGATAGGCCACAATGATGGATACAAGATGGACTTGAGTAAAGTGTAAAATATTTCCCAATGTAGCCATGATATGGCAAACAAGGGAGATAACAACTCTTTTGAGATAGGTCAACAGATGAACGCTATTTTAAGTCTGCTTCACTGAGAACACGAATTTCACCATCATTCATCAAAAGCTATATAAAGCCATAATATTACCAATTTATCCTTGAATTCATACCGTTGTGTATTTTCTCATGTATATTTTGTCAAATTGAAGTTGTGTAAACTCATCATTGGCTACAACTTACTTGACAATTTTATTTAGGATTAAACGATGTTTGAAAAGTTTTCAATAGTACATTGTATCCCAATAATGGCACTTTAAATATATATATTATGTTGAACTAAAGAAGTAATGATACATTAATATTTGCTATAGAGGACTAAAGGATTTGTGTTCCTTTTTCCAAGAACCATGACTATGTGATCTTGAATGGAGCCCGTCGGAAGGAACAAAGATGGGACCCCAAAGACAATGAACAAATTGTACCAGAAGGTGGGTATGATAACACCGTTCATTACTGTTACAATATCCTCTACGTTTGGTTGAGAAATAATGTCAACATATTGTTAAATCTGAAATTATTAAAAAGCTGGTCTAAGGATGTTAAGATTTTTAACTTGGCTACACTTAACAAACGGTAGATGATTTGGTTAATTTTTCCCCATGTAATAATACAGGTATCTAGGAGTCAATACTACTCAGCATTTGCTTAAGGATGTACACTTCTGAGGTTTCAGTCACGTTCAAGTCTCGTTTCTGTCTCATTTAAAGATTTTTTGTTATATTGAAGAAATTATTATCAATTTTAATAGCAAATATGCATCTGAAAATTGTGTCAAAAATATAAGTGTCTGTTGCTTGTAGAACTTTTTTTACATGAATTTTAAAAAATTACCAATTTTGCGGCCATTTTGAATATGCATATTTCTGTCTATTTTTTGCACTTCGCGAAAGGCCAAAATTTCACCTTTTTGATGCTATATCGCTCTCTTTAAAACATCAGTGTTTAGCCATTTTTAATTATAGCAAGCCCATTTTTGCTGTACAACTTTGTAATGTTCAATTTTATAGAAATATTATGCTATAAAGTGGTTAATTATACAATTTTAGTATTTTTTTCATATATTTAGTGTAACTGGAGCAGTTTTTATTTTTGAACTCAAAACTGCGAAAAATAACACAAATAATACAGGGACAAAAAATTAAGCACACTAACCCCCCATTTTTATGACGGTTTTAGAAAGAGAAACCCATTTTCTTTTCATACGCTAAATATTAGCAAAAGTTTGATATCAGAACTTTTTTTATTAAGCGGTTAATCTGCCAAAAATTTTGAAAAAATGATCATTTTCTCATTACAAAATAAGGGGTAGGGGTAACTCAAATTGCTTTCCTGAGTATAAATATTAAGGTAGAGATATTTTACTTCCATAACTTAAAAGAAAACACTAATTTTGTCATTTCTGCTAACTTTCATACATTTCGGATCACAAATTTGGAAGATATTGTATGAAGATATCCCGCAATTGGTCAAAACTACAAAATTCACTTAAAATTGCTTATTATGTCATATTGGTATCTTTGACCGATCATAGCACAAAAACGAGCACACTGACATATCATTGTCTTTGCATTTTCTGTCATGCCTTGAACTCCCTTATCCAAAAATGTATATGAGAAAAAATGTTTCATACAGGAAAATTTTGACTTCTCAGAGGTGTACATCCTTAAGGCAGAATTCGCATTTTCAACACTATAGAGCTATCACTTTCCTCATATGGAATTTGATTCCTTATATAAACTGTTGATAGAGCATCTCAGATTATGTTTTCAACAGATACAATAACTTAATTCAAAGCACCGACATTTCATTACCAATTAGCGGCATTTCATTTTCCCTGAACAGACAAGGCCACCCAGAAGAAGATGGCAACTGATGCCATGTATAAACTGGAGCATGGGTCAGATGACAAGGATGCTGGTAAATCACGGGTGATGAACCTCGGCCATATTGAGGGCGTAAGGGAGCAGTGGAAAGATGACTACATGATCAACAAACTGGCGAGGGAAAAATTCAGGGTAGGCAAGTCATTCTTTTATTTCAGTGATAGGAAAAACAATTATTTAGTTTCAGAAAACCTGATCAACATATAATAGTTTTTACCTCCAGTCCTAACTCTTTTATTTCCATCCAGTGCTATGATAATTTATTCACTGGATGCAACCAAATTGGTTAATACACTGTCCAGTGTCTAGCAAGTATAGAAACTGAATTTCAAATATTTTGGAAATTAGCCCCCATTCCTCTTAAAAAATCCCAAGCAAAACAAAACAAAAAATGTGAAATAGAAATAAATCTTTATGACCTTACTTTATTTTTTCAGTACCTGGTACATGCATTTCTTTTTAGGACTAAGGCTATGCACTGCATATGTACTGTGAATAATAAAGAGTTATCACCCTTAGTACAATGATGTCACATTCAGAATAAAACTTTTAAGTATTCAATAAAATTGTCTTCCTAAAGAAAATATTTGAAAACATCCCTTGTTGAGTTTGCTTATTTCATTTTTTAATAGACAGAGAAAAAACAACTGAAGGAAGCCAAGGCCGTAGATGACAGACTCCTAGAGAAATCCTCTTTAGATATAACACTGGTCAAAGAGGATGAAGAAGATGTAAGACTGGCTGGACTGCTCAAGTATACTGCCACAGAATGTAAGGTTTTGAGCACCACAAAATCTATATTTACTTATTAAGCTTTAGCTTAATGAATGATGGTGATTGTAAGACTTTCTTCAAGTAATACTTATATCCACACGTTGTGAAGCAATTTAGAGTAATTCTACAAATTATATATAGAGTGCTATATAAATGTTGTATATTATTATCATTATTATGACCAGGAGGTGGAAGGATGCATGGTTTTCCACCTTTAAATGAAATGAAAAACCTTTCATAAGAGATGTTGTATCAAGTATTAAATGTAGATAAAGATATAGGATAGTGAATGGTTTCATTAGTACAACTCTGCAGTCAGAATTAAGATTAAAAACATTATTTTCCAAATTTGGCAAGTAACTTTAGATTGTATAAAACTTTTCTTTTGATTTTAGCTTTTGATGAAAAGCAGCTACAGAAGAGAAAGGAAATAGAGAAGAAACCACTTTTCCAAAACACATCAGTAGGAAATGAATCAAAACAAGCTTCTTCCAAAGACAAAAAAATTGACTTAATAAAACAAAAGTTTGCTGGCAAAATAGGCACAAATAAAGCCAATATTTTCAGTTCTCCTGTCATACTGTCAAAAACAGAGAAGCAGAATTTAAAACAGTCCCTTGGGGTGCGTAAAAGATTGTCAACAAATGACCGGGAAGGAATTACATCTCAAGGAAATTCAGCGGTGTCAGACTCTGTTGAAATACAGCAGAATGCTACACTGATGGACATTAGTGATATAACAACTTGTGAGGTTGACCAGAGTGGACCCAGTAACTGTTATAATAGCAATGTTTTAGACTCAAGTCAAAGTAAAGATTTGACGGGACTTGACAATTCTCCCGAAGTTATGGACAATGAGAGCTCGACTGGTGTGGCTTACACCAGTACTGGAGGGCTGGGACTTGTGTGTAGTTACAGTGATTCAGATAACACAGACGGGTCCAGCGACACATAGCTGAAGCATGTAATACAGAAATCCACAGAATAAACTACTTTCCAAAATCACTTTCAATTGATTTTTTTTTTTTTAAGCCCCCTCTCACGAATAAGCCCCCTCCCAACTTTGTGCAAATGTTCTTGGGACCGAGTAGGTGCCTGTAAATAAGCCCTCTCCCTAAATTTTATCTCTCAAAAAGAAATGCATTTTGATTTTTGTTAAGCTTTTGTCTCCGAACATAACAAAAATATCTTGCATGTACAATTTTTTAATATTAGGAAATTGAGGAGTTTCTCTTCAGAAAAGGCAATACTAATTGAAAAATAATGGCCTGGAAGCAATTCTTTATTTTTTGATCAGCTCAAAAACTACAATACATATCTAGGTACCATGGAGTGTTGCATATCATTTGAGGAGGATCGTTCCAGTACATTTCAAGGGATAGCCATCACAAACTATTAATGCAAAATCCAAGATGGCTGTCTGTCGGCTATATTGTTTTTATGATCGGCTTAAAAAGTTAAGGAAGCAAGGGGAACCTTCATTGAAATTTGAAAAGGATCCATCAAGTGCTTCTAAAAAAATAGCGATCACATATTGTTTCTGGATTGGATTAAAAATTTGACAATGTACAACAAGGGGCGCATGCATAAGAAATTTTAGGATCCATTCACCACTCGTCAAGAAATAGCGATCACAAACTCTAAATTCAAGATCAAAGATGGCAGTCTGCCGGCCATATTGTTTTTGGGATCGGCTTAAAATGATATCAATGCACAAATAGGGACCACGGGGAACCTGCATGTGAAATTTGAAAAAGGATACAACCAGTACTTCTAAAAAAATAGCGATCACAAGCTATTAATGCTAAATCAAAGATGGCCGTCTTTCGGCCCTATTTTTTTTCGGATTGGCTCAAAAATTGTTAAATGGTCAATAGGGTAACAAGGAGAACCTGAAATTTGAGAAGGATCAATCGAGCTTGACTGGCAACCATTTTTTAAAATTTCAACTTTTTTTTTAACCTTTTTTGACGAAAACTAATCAGCCAGACTGAGCATACCCTATATTTGCGCAGAAAATTAATCTTTTAGTCTTCTTTCTTATCAAGAAATAGCAATCACAAACTATCAATGCAATGTAATACTTTGATACCATCAATTTTTATAAGCTTGTTTATATTACTTACTCGTGTGCATGCCTTTATTATAAAGTCAAATTTAAAGGATTTACGCCATGTATCGCTCAAAATCCCGAAACCGAGCCCCTGTAATCAGGACGGGTAACAAAACCCTGGCCAAATCTTTCAATTTTTCTTTCAGGTATATCAACGATGTGTTGTCTATATAAACAACAATAAGTTTGTTGACCTATTCAATCGTATATACCCTACTGAACTTGAGATTAAAGGCACAAGATACTCTCCTACATCAGCTTCTTACCTCCATCTTTACATAAAGTATGACCAACACAAGCAACTTCCTACTAACTTGTATGATAAACGTGACGACTTCGATTTTCCGATATTGAGCTTTCCCTTTCTTGATAGTAACATCCCTGCTTCTCCATCCTATGGTGTTTTCCATGTCGTAATTGATTCGTTATTCTAGGGCTTGCTCTGAATATCGAAATTTCCGTGATAGATGTGATCAGCTGCTGACAAACAAACGTACGGCACAAGGATTCGAGAGATGCAGATTGATGAAGACTATGGGCAAATTTTATGGTCACCATCTTGATCTCATCGAGAAATATTCTGTATCTTTGTATTTTGAGGATTGATGTTTACTTGGATATGACCAAGATTTTACATTGCTGGTGTCGTCGATGAAGCAGAAGACCCTTACTCTTCGTAAATACCTGTTCTCACTCTCTTTGACTTTTACAAGGGTCTCCATGTAAATCTTTTCTTTGTTTATATTTTGCTTCATCGATTTTGAGTTCGGATTATGGTTTTGTTCTTGATGTTTTATCTATATAGCTTAAATTAAAGAAATAGTCCAGAATTCATCGTCGGAAACCCATGGTACACTTCTCTGACATTTGCATACCGTGGGCTAAAATCGGTGGAAACTCTCGTTTTCGTATTAAAATAGTAGCCAATGATATCGATAGTTTCATCCATGACTATCCCGTTTAATTTGTAGCACCGCCTGTCAACATAACCTGTCGATTGTGTTATAATTGTGTCGATTGTGATTAAAATATAAGGTCCTGTTATACGGAGATTGACATCGGCGTCATGCCTACAGAAATACATACGGTATACAAGTCGTGGTCAGGTAAAATGAGCTAACAGATTGTCACGAGAAAAGACCATTCTGATTGGTCGAAATCCACGAGTAAACTTCTATTTGGGGAAGCGAAGAGTTATATCGATATTCTGGCCCACCTAATGCAAACGTCAGAGAAGTGTACCATGGGTTTCCGACGTCAGAGAAGTGTACCATGGGTTTCCGACGTCAGAGAAGTGTACCATGGGCTTCCGACGTCAGAGAAGTGTACCATGGGTTTCCGACGTCAGAGAAGTGTACCATGGGTTTCCGACGTCAGAGAAGTGTACCATGGGTTTCCGACGATGTCCAGAATTGAGCTTTATAGTTCTGATGAGTTTCGCAACATGTATGTATTCAGTCATGAAAGAAGACAAAACCAACTCGACCAGGAAGAAGCACAATCTGATTAAAATACAGATCCTCACTATTACTATCGTGTGTAAGATCTGACAGTGACCAGTAGAAGGTCATGTGCAGATAACCTTTATTATTTTCATTTCTTGGAAATCAACAGCCAATCAAAATGCACCTTGTAAACGGTGTTTGGTAGACGAACAAAAATGGCGGCGGATCGAAGCGAAGAAGAGAAAATCTTTCCAGGCGTTATATTACAATTTCATTTGTATATTTTGTGATAATTTCTTTACATTCAGTTGTATTTCTTTTCGGACAAACGAAAAACTACAAATTAAACTGATAATGTCTAAAAAGAACACACGCCTTGGCGTAGAGACCGTTAAAAATGGGCGCCGCCATTTTTGTATACGGTCGTTCGGGTTTCTCGATACTTTACTCTGGTTTAACGACAAGTGTAGAAACAAATCGAAATTAGCTTTTCACTTTCAGAATCTGGTAAGCAGCGATTTGATTGGACGATACAAAGGTCATCTGCACATGACCTTCTACTGGTCGCTGTCAGATCCTACACCATCTTCGCTAGCCATGGGTTACGATCCGCACACTCATCTTCAGATTACATAGGTGATCGTAACCCCTGGATATCGAGGATGATCCTACACACGATAGTAATAGTAAGGATCTGTATTTTAATCAGATTGGAAGAAGCACGGTATTTTGCAATGGGAGTGCGAACAGTGCTTGAAAATACTATTGCAATCAAACCCAGCAAAGATATTGTCTATCAGATACTAATCATTCTCACTGCTTCATCAATATAATTCATAATCATTTGAGAAAAAAAATCTAGATTTTTAACTATCTATCTTTAATATCGCTTAGTGAGATTTTGACTTTTTTTTGACATTTTGGATGTTAAGCTGTAAATGTTTTTGCACTATACATAATAAACCCTTTCTGAATGTAAATCTTATCATTTTGCTCTTGGTATATGGTCACCGCATTGATCTCATTGCGAAATATTTTGTATACTTATAAAGGTGGATGATTTTGAATTTACTCATTAGTATGCCTAGTTGTGCATCAGTTCTCACCTTGAGAACATGACATGATTTATAAGACGGGTGTCATCGATGAAGCACAGGGTGTTTACTCTTCCGAAACACCTGGTCTTATTCTCTCCGTGTAAATCTTTCTTTTGTTCATCTTTTGCTTCTAGCTTAATTTATTTTATTTTAGATTATGACTTGTTCGTCGCAACGATATTCTTTGTGTTAAAAACGTGACAGAATATAGAACACAATGTAAACACACAACTTTAATTATATCATAAGAAATTGTCATTCGTGATAATTACAGACAAACATCCTGAAATGGGTAAGGGACAATATTATCGAGAAAGAGAAGAAATGAAATTAGCGCGCGCGAACCCGGGTCATTTAGTTTGTGGAGCCAGGACATTAATTGCCTCCAGGCCAAAATATGCGGACCAGTTGAACTGGTTCGTAACTTCTTGATTTTATTATACAAGGTTGTGTCATTCTTCGTTACGTCTGATTAATATTTGGCATACTGTAACTATTATCGAATGTTATATGTACAATTTCGCCTGTGTATCAAATTGATTGATTGATTGTATCATACCTTCACCTTCCATGTGGTCGACAGAGCTGATGGGTTTGTTTTGCCGTAGCCATAATGATTATAATAATTTCGTTAAGCAAAGGTAAGGCTCATTCATGATATTAATTATTTACTTAATCATTAATTTGTATTTAGCCAGTAGGTCTTCTACCCTGGTGTCTCGACAGCAGTTTTGAACTAGTTGGATTTCAATATTTTAACCAATAACTAACCACGTAACTTTTTTTTTCTTCAAAATGATGAAAGTGAAGCTATAGTGGAGTATAGACAACTTTGGATTTTCACCCGTATAGTCACCGGCTAGTCCCAGCCGGACAAAACAACTGTTTGGTACAGTTTCATGTATGTCACACTATTATTCCATTACCGAATTTACACTATTATTCCATAACCGAATTTTTTATGTGCAATGGTGACATGTGTTTTCAAAATATTCTTTCCTCAACAACGCTTTTCTATCAGAACAATTTACTTTTCTATGTATAATTCAGATTATGACTTTTTCGACGCAACGATATTCTCCGTGTTACAAACGATTTTTTGCTTCTTATTTGCATTAATTTTTCAAAACGTTGTTAGGCGATATTGATTTATAGTCCATGCTTTTAAAACACTGCAAACTCCAAGAATAATTATATTGAATATGGAAATTACAAATCACCATTGGTAAATTTTGCAATAACGAAACCCTTTTTTTTCAAAATGCAATATCAATGAAGTACAATATTGAACATTTACTAATATGAATTGGATTTCCGACCATACTGGATTATGACTCGAACTTTTTCTTTGTGCTTAAATTATCACATGTGACCTTAAACACCTAAATTAGTCAGATTCTATATAAAGAAAAATGTGCATAAAGAACTCATTCCTTAGACACCAATATATCTGATAGGTTAAATCTTATCGGTACATTTTAACTTTATATCTCATCAGGCAACGGCGGTCTTTATAAATGAGAGGATGTTTGATCAAAGTATAAATCCGTGCTAACTCATGCTTCAATGCGATTTTTTTGCGCTTTTTGTCGTAGCACGGACTTAGATAGCATCTAATCTAAGTCAGTGGTCGTAGTGATATACAACATTGGATTGATGGAATTGTAATGTTATTTATTGAATATACCAGATAGAAAGTATTATATAGAAGAAAAGAATGACAATATAAAATCGTGACATATATATACAAACACGTTATGTATTTCGAAATGCTTTTACTCACATTTAAATGATTTGCGTAGGTAGCACGCGTTCTGCTTGACTGATTCTGCACGGCTTACAACCACGTACTATATATTAACCCAGTGTGTACATACATGTAGTGTAACTCTATAACATAATCAGACACTTCTTGTACAACAAACATTCATCACCGCTGGCTGGTAACGCACAAAGGTACGCGAGGTCCGCTTTTCCCGATAGTAGTACACATCGCAGTTGATTCGTTAACCTATGGCTTGCTCTAAATATCCCGTTCTTCTTTTCGTGATAGATGTCGAGTGCTGACAAACACACATACTACACAGGGATTCGAGAGATGCAGGTTGATGAGGACTATGAGCAAGTTTTATTGTCACCATCTTTGTCTCACTGAGAATAATAAATTAGAGTATACTGAAGCGTAAACAAAATCATAATCTGATCTTAAAATCGATTAAACCAAGGGCAAAATATGAACAAAGGAAAGATAGAAATATTTTGAAATGTTTGAAAAATATTTTGTATCCATGCATGATTTAAAGATTGACGTTTTTCGATACCAGAATGATATGTAAACGCAAGCTCTCACCTTGATGACGTACATTTACTTGGATATGACATATTTTATTGTCGTGTGTTGTGGATGAAGAAGACTCTTAAATTACTCCTGTGGAACTCCTGGTCTTAATATCTTGTACGTTGTCAATGGTTTCCGTGTAAATATTTCCTTTGTCCATATTTTACCCATAGGTAATTCGATTTGGGTTTCGGTTATGACTTTGACAACGCTGATTGTTTAGCATAATGTAACTATTATCGAATGTTATATGTACAATTACATGTCTGTATCGTATCTCGTAGTCCACGACACTGTTGGTAGACAGACATTTTGGGTTTGTAATCTTGATGATTACAATCATTTCTTTCCTAGAGCAAAGGCAAGGTTTATGATATAAACAATTTAATTTGGATTCAGCCGGTTGGTCTTCTCCTCTGATGTTTCGACAGCAGTTTTGACTGATTGGATTTCAACATTTAAACCAATAACTAACCACAAAACTTTTTTTTTAAATGATGAAAGTGAAATGGTTCTGTGCACCTGTCGTTTTGTATAAGTTTAGACCACTTTGGGTTTCCTCCCATAGAGTCAACGGCGTGTCACTAACGGACGAAACAACTATTTGATACAGTTTTATGTATGGCACACTAATTTTTTAACCGAATTTTCAATGTGCAATGACATGTGTTTTGTGTTCTACTTTTGAATGGATATCCTTTCCTCAGCAATGCTCTTCTATCAGAACATTTGACTTTTCCATGTTTATTAACACCTCTTTTTACTTCTTATAAGCATTATCTTTTCAAACCTTTGAAAGGCGCTATAGAAAAATGTAATCCTCCTGAACACCTGGTTTTACTGTCTTGTACTTTTTAGCTCACCTGGTCCGAAGGACCGAGGTGAAATTATGCCATACCGTGGCGTCCGTCGTCCGTTTGCGTCTGACCGTCCGTCGTCCGTCAACAATTGTTTAAACGACTTATTCTCCATAACCACTGAAAGGAAATCAACCTTATTTGGCAGGAAGCATCCTTAGGTGCCCAGGATTTAAAATTGTACTAATGGTGCGACTGACCCCCTAGGGGGCTGAGGGTCGGGACCAAAAATGGTTATTTAGCTATATTGGTTAAAGGGACTTCTTCTCCATAACCATGGATTGGAAATCAATCTTATTTGGTAGGAAGCATCCCTAGGTGCCCAGGATTCAAAATTGTACTAATGGTGGGACTGACCCCCCAGGGGGCTGATGGGCGGGACCAAAAAGAAAATATTTTACCATAATTACCTAGATACCAATGTATCCAGGTGAACGATACAGCTCCTCTGGGCCTCTTGTTCAATTTAAATCTTTCCTTTGTGCATATTTTGCCCTTAGTTAATTTGATTTTAGTTTTGATTTTGGTATTATTGTCGCTTCGTTATTCTCGGACATTTACTGGGATATGACCAAGATTTAATTGTCGTTCGTTGTGGATGTAGCAAAAGACTCTTACTCGTACGGAACACCTGGTCTTATATCCTTGAACCTTTTCAAGAGTCTTCATGTAAATCTTTCCTTTGTCCATATTTTGCCCCTTGTGTATCGCACCTTCATCATCCGTGAGAAAGTTTAGTAGACTGAGCTTGTGGGTTTGTTTTGTTTTAGCCGGTAGGGTACTAGCTACCCTGATCTCTCGACTGCAGTATTTGCAAATTAGGTTTAAATATTATAATCAATAATTATATATATATAACTAACCACAAACCCATTTTTTATAAAAAGATGAATGTGAAGTGGTTCTATACACCTCTCGTTTTGTATTAGCTTATATAATCAGACCACTTTTGATATCCACCCATAGAGTCACCGGGCGTCCTAGCCGAACTGTTTTATGTGTGGCACATTAATATTCCGTTACCGAATTTTGTATGTGCAATGTTTTTTGTTCTACTTTTGAATGGATATCCTCTCCTCAGCAAGGCTCTTCTAACAGAACATTTGACTTTTCCACTTTTATTAACGCCTTTTGTTGCTTCCTATTAGCATTACCTTTTCAAAACGTTGAGAGACGATAATGATTCATATGGTTTTAAAGCATTGCAAACGCCAAGAATAATTAAATTGAATATGTAAAATACAAATCACCATTGGTAAATTTTCAATTACAAAACCTTTTTTATATGCAAGGTTAATCAAGTATATAATTGAACATTTAATTGTATGGAATTGAAATCCGACCATTATAGTTTATGACTCAAAACTTTTATTCATGCTTAAATTATCACATATGACCTTAAAAACCTTCATCAAACAAATACTTTGTAAAGAAAAATGTGCAGAAAATCCCCCAACTTCGACACCAATATATATCTGATAAATAAAATCTTTCAATATTTTTCATCTCGCGCCAAGTCGGTCTACAGAAATGAGAGGAGGTTTGATCGAAGTATAATTCAATGTTACCTCATGCTCCAGTGTGATTTTTTTGTTCGCTTTGTCATAGTGCTATACAATATTGGATTTATAGACTCGTATTGTTACTTATTGAATATACCATACAGATAGTAATACATAGACGAAAACCCACTGCCAATATAAAATCGTGACATATATACAAACACATTGTGTATTTCGAAATGCTTTTACTCAGCTTGAAATTGATTGGCGCAGGTAACACGCGTTCCGCTTGATTGAATCTGCACCGCTTACAACCACGTCCTATATATTAACCCGGTGTGTGTTTTGTTTGTATACTTGTACTAAGGCCAGGCGACCATTACATAGTGTCACTATATAACTTAATCAGACACTTCGGGTACAGCAAAACATCACGGCTGGCTGGTAACACATACAGGTACGTGAAATCCACCCTTTTACCGATAACAGATGAGCTTTGGGATTGAAATTCAAATGATCACACACTTTTGATGTTTATATTTTAGGTTGAATATTTTGTGCTTTGTGTTGGTTTGTTTTTGTTTTTAGGCATATAAGATACACGTCTGTAATGTTCTGTAAATGTATAAATGGTATTAATCTATTTCAAATACAAAAGTTATCGTTAATAGTTCCTAACACGTTATGCCCGATATTAGATCGCCCGGCATTAATGCGTATATGTACATATATATTAACCCACCTATTGCATTTCTCTAGTGTTCAATCTTGACGGATATATATGTTGCTGACCTCATTACATTAAAGTCATAATGAGTGTTAATGTGTAACACAATGGCTTGAATATTTTCTACTGAACAATTTGTTTGAACGCAAAATACAAAAAATAGTACGACAAATATAATGGTAATGCTAAGAATCCAAAGGCCCAATCTTAATGTGTTTATTAATCTGTTCTATTTAATATATAATTATCTTCAACTAGACTGCATATTTCGAGAGTTTTTCAAAATCCACTGGGTAAAGTGTACGTTTTACCGCAATTATGTGTTGTTTTCACCATAGCTTAATTTTTATATGTACTTTCTACATTTGTAATATATGTACACAGTGGTT
The DNA here is from genome assembly GCA_947623455.1 of Mimachlamys varia. Taxonomy (NCBI): domain Eukaryota; kingdom Metazoa; phylum Mollusca; class Bivalvia; order Pectinida; family Pectinidae; genus Mimachlamys; species Mimachlamys varia. The sequence continues at coordinate 8,706,903 of OX392530.1, forward strand.
TAAACATATTGCTATACTTTTGTTATGTATTCAATGTTTGCTTTCTGCATCTATTGCCACATTTGTAAGTACAACTTTCATATACTTCTTTTACTATTTCTCAGAGCTAAGTTTGAAACCTGTTATTTTTAAGGTTAACAGTTTGAATTCTCATATACGCTCCAGGTAAATAACTATCTGTTTTGAAAATCAACAATGAAAATCATGGCCATGTTACATTAAATAAGTATTATTATCTGGACAAAGGGTCGTCTGCCTGCCCGGGAGGCTTGTTTTTAGAACTGTGGGAATGGAAGCAGATTTTATTTATATGCAACTGTATGTAGCAGCCGATCTATCCACAGAGACTTGACAACTTGCTCGAATACGTGTCTTGAAAATCTGTTTTGCTCCTCTCGTGACATGAGCTCTTTTTTCGTTTATACGACATTGACAGAATAAAATGCTTATATAAAGAAAAAATACAAAAAGAGGAAAAAATATAAAATACTGTTTTTTCAACTCAGATTGTACACGCGGATTTTAATATTGGTAAAATGTAAAATGTAATAATAATGAAGAGAACATACATACATACTAATATATCCTTAGATGAATGATACAGAGGATTTTGAGGGAGAAAAACTATATTAATTATGAAAAAATACTTTTTTTACTTCACAAATATTGGTGAAAATAAATAAGGGAATACCGAAGCGTTAACAAAATAATAATCCAAACTCAAAATTGATTAAACCAGGGGCAAAATATGAACAAAGAAAAGATTTATATGGAGACCCTTGTAAAAGTACGACATCGAAGACACCCTGGTAAATCTTTGTCACATCCAAATGAACATCATTGTCAATCACAACAAGTAAACACACTAATGAGCATACTCAAAAACGTCCAATAATACTATATTAAAATTCAATTAGAATTAAGGACTAGGTACAGCCATATTGGTTGTTACCTGGTTGAAAATGGTAATATTGAAATTTTTATGTTTCCTTCCAATATTTGGTATACGCTTTATCCCATTATGTTTAATATTGATATAAAATGCAATTCAGCCCCCAAAATTAAAAAAATCTGTATTTAGGAAAAAGAAATTCAGTAAATAATATCCAAATGGGAATGCGCAATTTTTTTTCATATGGTTATTTGAAACATTTCAAAAAAATAATACAAAGTTACTGCAATGTTCATAGAATGATAACCCAGTGTTAAAATTTCGATATTAGTCTGTAAATCAGAGAATCGGGGAGAAGTACACAGGTACCCCCTCTAAAAAATGTCGCCCATTGCATGCTGTTTTCAGTTCAGGTAAAAGTAGTTACCTGTATCTCGCGGCGGCAATATAGGGGGATTATTTTAGATTAAAATGGGTCATTTGTCATGTAAATGTAAGTTTCGTGTCAAATAAATGTATGAAATTAAAATAATAACACCGACATAACGTAATTTACATTAACAATACGGTTATCTAATTACTAATTAAGATTGAGAAATGTATTTTGATACCCATGTGCCTCAACTGCCACACATGTTAACAATGGCAACAATTTACGCTAGTGATGTTTGACAGGTGTGAAGCCGAGACCGAATCGGTATAATCAGTGAGTTAATACTGTCCGATCCACGCGGAAGTGTATGATATATACGAATTCCATCAGAATTTATACAACAAAAATTAAACACAAATTAAACTTTGTTGACAATCCTTTCAAAATCATTAAACTACCTTAAAAAACAAAACCGGAAGTGCCGAAGAACATCTTTTCACGTGTAGTACATTCGCCCAAAAGCAGGCAATCGCTAAAAACAAGTTATCATGATAGGAATGGGAACTTTTTGCTTTGTGACGATATTCTTAGTAACATTACTTTTACTGCATGCTTGAATCCAATTTAATTGTTAGTTTTGTCGATGTTTCACCATGCTTCTAAGTCAGGCGTATGAATATCGTAAAAAGTAAATAGTTCAAAATAGAGGGTAGAGGGATATGTTTCGCTATATGCAATGCGAAGATGTTTGATATAAGAGATCGACATAATGTCATAACACGTCATACCGCAGACGGTTAGATTTTTGTTTTGGTTATGCGGCGTGCCACATAAATTTGTCGATCGGCGATGGAAATTTCAAAAAATTGATCGAGATGTGATCGGTGTTTAGAATGTGCGTAAGTTGCCATTCTTGTGGTTCTTATTCTGCGCTTTTCAATTGAAAGAGAGACTTATTCAAAAATCGAAGGCTCGTCTATCGTTCTGTGTATATTAAAGAAACAAAAACTGATATTCATTGTTTTTATTATCTTTCGCAGTATTCTGCAAACGTGCACGCGTTTTTAGGCATATAACACAATATATCAGAAAAACCACCAAAATATGGTTGAAATTATCGATTCTCGATCACAAAATGTACTTTGTGGTCTATTTCGGTCATGTATTTTGCAGTATTTAGTAAAATAACAAGTTTTGGTAAAAACACCTCCGCCATATTGAATTGTCTTGTACCTACATGTAGTACTTAAGTGACAAAAGATTTCCCTCCTGAGTAACATTTCTACATACTGTATCACACCTATATTCAATAAATTATCTATAAACTTGACGTCTTTTGTAGCAATACGAATCACGAAAAGGGTCTTAATCCACAGCAGGCGTTGTCATAGTCACACGACGCCATCATGAGCTGTTCTCAGGATTTTCCCTATACTTCGACCTTGTATGCAGGTAAAGCAATTCTATTTTTTGTTACACTTACAATTTATTCCTTAGTGTTTGGTTTGTTTATAACGGATGTAAAGTATATTTTATTAAGAATGTGTTCGAATCTGAGAGAAATGTACTTCTTATTGTCTTATATGAGTCGATGGATATATGTTTTCAGTACTTTCTGTAAAATGACATTATGTTTTAGCATTTACAGCTTGCAGAAACTACCATTCTTTTCTGGAATCAGAAATTTTATTTGAGTTTCCTATAAGGTTAACTATTCTTTAAGAATGTTGAATAAATTTCTTCCAGAGCTGGGCGGAGAGACAGGGACGATAGTTGTAACAGTGATAGCTATTGTCCTTTCAATTCTTACACTCATCATCTTCCTTGAAGAGGTCTGGTTCTTTTCTAAACATTATGACGACAAGAAAACCCGACCCAAGATCCTATGCCTTTTGGCACTTTATCCGGTAAGAAAACCATCAGCAGTAATATTCTGTGCCTACTGGCAATATAAGTAGAAAGCAAACACTGATTGATTTTTCTTTCTAGCCACGCAACGATTCAGTATATACATTCTAACTGGTCCCCGGTTTCATCAACGTTTCTTAACTTCAGGGAATTCTTTAACTTAAAAATCTTCATAGGAAAGCTTTACAGAATTTAAGGAAAGTTCCTTATTTAAGGATTTTCTCCTTAAATTCTGTAATGCTTTCCTGGGGAGATTTTTAAGTTAAGGAATTTCTTTAAGTTAAGGAACGTTGATGAAACCGGGGCCTGTAACATCTGGCCATGTTCATGTATGTTAAAGATTTTTGCCTGGTGACCATTTTGAACTAGAAAGTTTATATGAATGATATAAAGATCAACGCTTTTTGGCCTTGTATCCATATGTAGTTGGTTCCAGATAATACATCCCGGTTGTTTTATCTTAATATTTACTTAATCATTGCTCGATTGATTGTATCACTGAACTGTAAAGCGCCACTTTCCAGATATAAGTTATGCATAATATATTAATATAATAAAATTCTGTTTAAAATGCTTTATCCTCGGGAGCAATTAAAGAGGTTTTACGCACCTGACCCTTCTGCTTCTACATTAGTATAGAAATTTTGGATTCCCATCTTTTGGCCCCTATCATTGAACATTGAAGAGTCCTAGGAGAACGAAACAGCTGTATGGTGTAGTTGAATTAATTTTTTTTTGGCATATTGTATCTATCACTATATTTAAAAGGTGCAGCACAAGTGTGTGTTACGTCATCTTTAAGTACTGTCTTTCCTGTTCTTTTGCAGCTATTCACTTCATGACTATGAATAAAAAGTCCAATTCATTATTGGTTAATCGCATACATGCTTCAGAAGAAGATCAATATTGACATTTTTTTGCGTCGTTTTGTGTTGAGTTAAAGTACAATGCACTTGCTTTTACGCGTAATAATTAACACCATCAGCCCCCTTCCACCTTCCCAAAAAATAAATCAATATATATATATATATACTGTAAACTACAGCTAGAGAACACAAAAGCGTCAACAAAACCATAATCCGAACTCAAAATCAATTAAACTTGGGTCAAAATATAAACAAAGGAAAGATTTACATGGATACCTTTGTAAAAATACAACAGATTAAATTAGAAGCTGCGGTGAATAATAATTTAATTCAGAATAATTTATGTAACATGTTGTGTAAGGGATACCCTCTACAGTAAAAAAGCATATTGCTACTGTAGCCATATACCTTACATGTGTAACTAATATATGCATCATTGGAAAAAAATTGAAAAAAGAAACAATATTTTAAGCATTATCTTATTTACTGTATACATGTTATTTAAGGTTATCTTGAATCTATTTTTATGTTATGGAGGTATAACACAAAAAACCGGAGTGTACTCTAAATAAACCGGTTTTTTGTGTTATAACCCCATGGGAGAATTCTCTTTATTGATGGACTATTTTCTCTTACAAATTATTACAAAATTTGCTCAGCCAATTAAAAGCACCGTTATAAAAGGAGACGTCATTTTTTACGTTATGGGCTGATAACATAATTTTTTAAGCCAATGAAAATGCTTGTTTCTAACAAGTTTTAATTATTCTACTAAAATAATAAGTAATAACATGTAAGTTTTGGTATACACATACTTGTGATATAATTATATTTCTTGTAACCATTTATTTCAGACTATATATATTATTTAAGATGACGTAACACACATATGCTGCACCTATGACTCTTCAGTGAAGCTAGGGGCCAAACGGCATGCTACTATCGATTCATACACGTTTAGCATGTTATCACTGTATAACCGTCCACACTTATAGCACTTATAGCATAGCACATATCCTTATTTGCTACTTATATAACATTGCACATACCGGTCATTAAGCTGCATATACTTATTACGAGTATACAATCGTGACTTTGTATGTAATCATAGACCAAGTGAACACAAAGTAAAAATAAAAACAACTACACCACCAGGGATGTCGAATACAAAGAACATATTCGAACCCCTAATGGTAGATCACAAGTTCGAAAGCAATTCCAATAGAGTAAATATTGGAAGAGTAGGTCATAGTCAATATTCTCAGGTATAAGGTTTGAATAGGATTGAATTATAATGTTTGATGTAGACTTTGTATAAGGGCGGATCGATATTGGAAAACGTAGCTTTAATATTAGAAAATAATTATACAAGCATCAAAAGGGTTGGTTTTACGTTTTCCTGTACTGAAGGGTATGATGGATTAATTTTCAGTTTTTTAAATACTTAAATTAATGAGATGACCTGCGTTTTTTTTTATGTCAGAGTTAGGTGTTCGCTGTTTCCATGTATTAACGCAGTATATATTGTTCACTACATGTCATGTCTAAGATATTGATTGATTCTGTGAAAAGCATCACTAAACAATAGGTAAAACAAGAGTATACCGCATTTGAGTAGGTTTTGACAATTAGGTCTAAATTAAAAAATCGACCGGGAAGCTTGAAATAGAAACTGAAAGCAAACACGAATTGAAAACAAAATATTTAATTTGATTTTCTTTTCTGCAAATGCACTGTAGTATATATAATAGCCTTGCTTGTATTATTATTTTTTTCTGTTTCAGATCGTGTCTTGCAATGCACTCCTTAGCCTTTTGGTTCCAAAAGCCACGCCCATAGCAGAGTTCTTAAGTGCATTGTAAGTAAATGCAATGAAATATCATAAGATTTCAAAATATTTTTTCTTAAATTTTCGTTATTAATTAAAAAAAAGACTTAAATATTGACACGTTAAGAAAAATGTTTGTTCAACAGTTCAACATCGAGAACTACATTCTTTTACAGTGAATCAACAACATTGGTGCATACATATTTTAGAAATTGGAACCGATTTCTATTGACCATCACGATAATGTTTATATCCTGCAGGTTCCTGTCCTTTTGCGTACTGCAGTTCATCAGACTTGTGGTCGATTATTTTGGCGGCACGAACGCCATGGTCCAAGCTTTTGAGGGTGATACAGTAACATTCAGGACGCCGCCATGTTGTTGTTGCTGCTGCTGTCTCACTCAAGTTAAACTAACACGGTAAATATGCCGGAACAGTGTTACTATATGGTTGAAGCAGGAATAGGAACCTGTAAATGAAGGGTGGCACGGTAATATACAAATTTTCGTAGTACACGATTTGGAATTATACAGAACTAGTTTATTTTTACTTATAAATTCATAAATTAAAAGGGTTTTACGCACCTGACCCTTCTGCTTCTACAGTAGTTTAGAAATTTTGGATTCCTACCTTTTGGCCCCTAGCATCACTGAAGAGTCATAGGAGGACGAAACAGCTGTATGATGCAGTTTACTTCATTTTTTTGGCATACTTTATCTATTACTAAATTTAAGAGGTGCAGCATATGTGTGTGTTACGTCATCTTTCTTACAAATGAGAGCTTGCGAGCACAAAAGTATCAATCACATTATAGAAAATCGATTAATTCTCTGTTAAAGTCTAACATGGCATTTACTTGGATTTGACCTAGATTTACATGGCGGGTGTCGTCGATGAATCAGAAGAATCTTACTTTTTTAGAACACCAGGGCTCGTATTCGTGAAAAAGTTCTCATGCTCAAGCATGGATTCTGTGCTCAAGCCCAATTTCTTGATCCGGTTATAATTTGATAATGAAATGATATTTTGCCAAAGATTTCGAAATAATTTGAAGATTGTTGAAGCCAAATACTGTTTTCAGTGTTTTTATTTTACTTTTTGAGCATTTGACATGATTTAAGTAAATTACAAGAATCCTGATTTGAGCACAAAATCTATGCTTGAGCAGGAGAACAGTTTCATGAATACGGACCCTGGACTTGTTTTTGTACTTTTTTAAAGGTCTCCGTGAAAATCTGTCCTTTGTTCATATTTTGCCCCAAGTTTTATTTACTTTTAGTTCTGATTATGGTTTTTTTTGACGCTTCAGTATTCTCTTTTTTTTTTTTACTAACCAGTGACATTTGTTCTAATGTATAATGATTATTGGAAATACAAATATTTCACATGGTCACATATTGAAATTCTCGCGGGACAAGTGTAATTTGCATAAAAAGACGCTGTCAGCATATCGGGACAACCATTTATTTTACTTCACCTGATTCAAAGTGAAGGTATACCATGGTATGGCATCTGTATTCTAGCTTTACTTCAACAGTTTTCTTCTATATGATAACAATTTCTCGCTACAGAAAGGCGTCAGGTTTATTTTTAACTCTCATTTTCGTGTGTGTCCTATGTACAATCCTTTTTCATATTTTATATTCAAATTCTTTGCTAGGGATGATGATTATGACCATTCGTAAAAATTCTACTGTAAATCACTTACATAAGTTTATGTTCTCACTTTTTGATCATGAATCTATTTGTTATCGGCATCTCACCTTGATCAAATGACTTATGCCCATTTCGATGCTGTAGTAACACACATTGCTTTTACAGTAAAACGTTGAGGTTTATAAAGGTCATCGTGCTACAGCTGTCGTTCGTACGTCCTGGGATCCTCTACGTGATGAGCATTCTACACAGTGATGGCCGCTACCATCTGGATCAGAGTGTAAGCGATATCATCACTGATCATACTTTTGTGCTTTAAAACGTCTTCTGTTGTTGAGGATTTCATTTTACCTTCCCCCTTTTTAAGCAATTATATATTTATAATTACATTCATGGTATAATCACATTATTTTGCTGCTTTAGTAAGATACTATACACTGTATATTTAATTATGGGTGATATTACTCCTCGATATCCAGGGGTTACGCTCACCTTCGATCTCTGCACCCCTGGAATATGTCGTGGCAAAACTGAAGGCTACGTGTACGCACTTTGTTGATGAGGCAAGATCAAAAGAATTTCGTGGTCACATGACGGTAACATTGACAGGCTTTGAAGTCGGTTGTGGCTCCTTTGTAATATTTAAGGGAAAGGCATGCAGCTTAGCGATTGGTAGAGGTTTTTTCACCTGAGCGTGACTTCAGTTTTGCCATGACATATTCCAGGTATGTAGAGAGTGTAGGTGATCGTAACCCCTGGATGTCGAGGATGGGGTAAAAAATCATTATCGATAATAAAATCAGGTGCGAACATGTTATTTTCTTATTTTATAACGACGTTTAGGGGGAATTCATAACTGTTTTCCTGCTGGAAATTACCTAAGAAGTAAATTAAAAAGAAAATGTCCCGTTTGTATACATGCTTATCAATTTCATATAACACCAGAGGGAACGATATATCCCATTGTATATTTATTTCAAAATGTTTTCTTTTATAGTCTGAACCATCACAAATTTATCTATGGTTGAAAATAATCTCGACGATATCTACGATGTTTGCGATATACGGGCTCATCGTCACATTCTTCGCAGCCAGGCGGAAGTTGACCCATCCAAGATTTAACCTGAAAGCCGCCTCCCTTAAGCTCACGCTCCTAGTGTTTGATATCCAGCTAACTATCCTCCTAACCCTTGCTAAATTCGAGAGGATTACGTGTGAGGGGAGTCGAGGTTCCTTTGTAAGGGCGATAAGTGAGTATTTCTTACATTCAATACTTATATACTTATACATATTTGCTTATATGAAAATTGTTGCATTACACGCAGTCGATTGATAAATGATTCTGTTTTCATCATTTTTTATTATGCCCACCCCTTCAAATGGGGGGGGGGTATAGTGTACCGTCGCGTCCCGTTCCGTCCCATGGTAATGTAGCCAGCTTATTTAAATAACTACTGATCCGATTGTCATCAAACTGTGCATACATAATAAGCAAGAAGAACTAATTTCATATGAGGGCGGGGGCATTTATGTCTCACAGACATTTCTAGTTTTTTTTAATGTGAACCAAAATATGTTTTAAAGTTTTTGTGTTAAATTCAATTAGTCATCTATATATTTATCATATCACTTACTGATCTATTTTGTCTTTTTGTTTTTGCTATTGATGTGACATACCTGATACTATTCTTGTGTGAGCACTATACTAATATGTATAACAGTTCTATTATGTTTGTTACAACACATTTGTAAGTCAGTATCGCCCTGTTCCAGGTATCCACAACTTTGTGCTTATCATAGAGGTATTCCTAATTGCGGTGTTAGCCCGATTTGCTTACCGATTCACCGATGAGCAGCAATCTGCCAACATTGAAACAAAAGAAATGAAACAGGTAATAATGACACACACCCTTCCTTTGTTTAATAACACTGGTGAAATAATAGTATTGCAACGATTGCAATTCGTCTAAAGGTTCAACAATCTCCCTAAATTTTGCAATATAACTAACCAGAGGGTTGAAATTAAGGGTGACTATTGCATGTGTGAGAGGGTTTGTTGAACCTAAATGGTGTTGCTGCATTTTAATCAGTTTCATACTGAAAAATCAAACTACCATTAAAAACGATTATTGTAAGAGATTCAATCTAAAATGGCTATTAAACAGTACTTGCTATATCATCATATCAATATTATAATAGTTTATAAATAGCGAATGCAATTAACGACTAATTGACGATAAACTTTTCATTTCAGATGAATGCGTAGTAAGGTCATTGATGAAAATCACACCGAAAGACAGACACAACCTTAGGATTTACTACGACAGGTCAAATAGCTTTACTATCACTAAACATGTGAGATAAGTTCATGCTATTCATACCACAGTGGTGTAAACCTGGTGTTAATTTCTCCCTCGAGTATCACTTTTTTCCTCTAATTAGGATTTCTCTTCTAGATGATGCACTAATGCTTTCAGCTGGCCACAATTTCGCGTTATTTTCATCACCATTAATGTTTTATTGAATATTGAATAGAATCACCCCTTTGAAGTTTAAGTATGATTTTATATCCCTATTACCATCCTCTTTATGTGTGGTCAAGGACAGACTACTGCTAAGATATGGCTGCCAAAATTTATAAACAGGTCAGAAATTGAAGAGAAATGGACAATACCCTAAAAATAAATGCAATGACTGATAATGATGTCCCAATCGAGCCAACTAATTCTGAGTTGATTATTCAAGTTGAATCGTTAAAACAGTTCGTTGTAAAAATGTTTAGACTCATCTGGCATCCATATGTAGGTACTGACACTTGTACCAAAATGTCGCAAAATTTGAACGCGTTTTAAAGACAATGAATGACTGATGGCTTGGACAATCTGGAGGTTGTCACGAATAAGCTGATTGTCTTGTAAACATATACTTTGGCGTCAGTTCTAGGAAATTAATAGGTTAAATGGGGAGCAAAATCACGACTTGCCCCTTAAAGACAAAACTACTGATGGAGTTTGAAGTTGTGATGCGTTGTGCTACACATCTCATATTGATTGAGTTTGAATATTTACCGAACAAAAGGTTACTTATGCTTCACGTTACATAGCTTTCTTACAGAACAAACTTTTTTTTATAAACATGACATCTTCAAAGTGTCATTTTAAGTAAGATCACGCAGCTTCTACATACTTGAGCTTACCAAAATGTGTTAAATTAGTTTTTAATTACCATGTTTCTGCTTTCTTTTCCCATTAATTTTTTCGTGACAATTGAACATTTTTTCAGTATTATACATGTATGTACAAATGATACAAACATTTTTACATAGACTGCAGTTTTTTATTAGTTTTAACGAGAATGTGCAAAAGTGTTCACGTGGTTCTAATTTCAAATTGTATTTATTTTTATACCTGTATACGAAATACCCCTTATTCAAATAACTACCAAGTTTTTCACAAATTGTTGAACATGTGTTAAATTATTATTGTTAAGTTTATTGATGTTGTTCAATCAATTAGCTCGTTTCTTGTTTTTTCTGTCGATAAAGTAATAAAGTCTATGATAGAAGGCATTTTTTTAATATTCGCATTAGTATTTTTACTTGCTGTGATTGATGATGCTGCCTCAGTGACATTTACTTGAAAATAACCCTTTAACATGGCTGGGGTCGTTGGTAAAACAATATTGTACTTTTACAAGGGTCTAATTGTATTTTTTTTTTCATATTTTGTCAATATAGTTCAATCAATTTCCGTGTTCGGATTATGGTTTTATTTTCACTTCGGTAATCTCTGATTTGTTTTAAAGTAACCATTTTTTATTTCCGCTATCACTTTGTGACAATTTAAAAAAAAAATATTAATTTTCGATTTAAGTTATTTAAAACCAAATGAAAACGAATCCCTGGAAAGCTGGAGATAGAAAATCCGGAGAATGCCAAATCGTCAACAAAACGATAATCCGAACTCAAAATCGATTAACCTATGGACGAAATATGAGGACAGATTTACACGGAAATTCATGAAAAGAGAAGATAATTAGACCAGGTGTCCCGGAAAGAAAAGCGTCTTCTGCTCCGTCGACAACAGATTTCAAAATATGGCGACCAAATTAATAATCAATCTGAATGTAATCACAAATCGATTTGTTCCCAAATAATCACTCACGTTTTGGACAATTGAATAAGATGGTGATTGGGGAACTTAAGAAACGCAGCAAATGATACTTTTTTTTATTTGAATTCGTAACATAAAATGTGGTCGTATACATACATCTTTGTCTCATTGGTAAATATTGTGTATCTTTGTGTGATATGAAGATGGACGTTTTTGAGTATACTTATTAGTGTGCTTACTTGTTATGATTAAGAATGATGACTTGGTTCTCACTTTTAGAACTTGATGTTTACTTGGATAATGTCAATATATACATGGCGGAAGACACTAGTCTTACTTTACCAGATCACCTGGTTTTATTCTCTTGTACTGTTACAAGTGTTTCAACGTAAATCTTTCCTTTTTTCATATTTTGCCCCTAGTTTAATCGATTTTTGAATTCGGACTATGGTTTTGTTGACGCTTCGGTATTCTCTTAAAAAATCATTACATTCAGTTGCTGTAAATTTTGCATTAAAACACTCACTGTTGCTCTTAACCATGTGTTGATCCTGTTCATGGCGCATTAATTATTGTGTATTTATTTGGTGTCGGTATTTGTTCTTATCATAATGAATCCACTGTGCGTATCCAGTGATGGGTGCTAGTGTAAACACATGCACTGTACATACTACGAACACAATTCTTTGTTAACAAGAAATAATAATAACTAAGAGTTAATCAATGCATAGATATGATTTATTTTTCGAAAATTCCTATTTCACAAGATAAATTTGCTTCTTATTCTTTTCAGCAAATTGTTGTAGAAAATAATGACATGGTCACGAATTTCAATGGTGCATACTAATTCACACACAATAATACTGTAAAAATATTTTATTTTGTTTGTTATTCCCTTTTTAATATGCAAACATAATGCATATTACATTCATTATGTCAGTTTATTTTACATGATACAATCTCATCATGAAGTGTACGTACACTTTCTGCTGTAGACCTAGTTCTAGCGTTGGTTTTTATGTAAAACAACTATTTCACATCATTATAAAGGTACACACAAATTTCCTCAAATGTTATGCAATATTTTAGTTCATGGATCTATGTTTCGTTGCATTCTTATTGATATTTTTAAATTGTATTGTTACGCAATTTACATGTGTTAAAAATTTGTAGTAAGACAAGCTTAATGCTTTCCTGCATCCGCAACATTTGCTTTATAGGAGACTTTTTGTATCAAATGATAAAATTAATAAAACATCTTCTTAACTTAATGCTTTATCTTTGATTTATCAATTGCTATTTCGGATGATACTTATAATTGTTGAACGGGTATCAAGACAAATGCAATGCGATGACATGACAATGGCATAACATTATGATGATATTACAATGTGATCATATATTTATTTAGCACTTTATTTATAAACACCGATATATCAAACGAATTTACATAATGATTAAGATACGCTCAGATAAATAGCAATTACAATAAGCGTATAGTAGGTTTAATTATATTGGACAAATTTACATTAAAATGAATGTTAAGTATAAAATAGAGGATATTAAATGGTTTCCCGTTAAATCTGAAATATATTTCACGAGTATGGCAGATTTTTTTTTTATATTTTCACGAGTGCGTACAATATTTATACACCACAGGATGAAGTTCAATTTTTTGTTCAAAGTATAGTAAAAATACAAAAACTTTAATAAAATCCATTAGATATCTATTAATTTCCAAAATACTATAAAAGGTTTTGAATTTCCTAACTTTGTATGATCTGATTCTAGAATAACGAAAAAAAAATGTTCACAGAATAGTGCACAATGATATTGGATCGAAACTTATATCATCACTAGTAATGATATAAGCAGTGATGATATAAGTTTTATCAAGTTGATATTTTCTGATATTTCACTTGTAAAAATGTAGTAAAAAGTAGTTTTGAGAAGTTTTTATGATTATTGCACAATAGGATAATTGCAGTATGTTAAAATAAAGGTACAAAATAATAAATGTACATTATACGATAAGGTTCACTTAATCAAAAGTACATTACGATAAAAGAACATTAAGAAAATGTTACGTTAACAACGACACATTGTGACAAAGATACACTGTGATGAATGCAAATTTGATAATGGTACACGTAAAAAGGTTCATTTAGATGATAATAATGATACTATATTAGCAAATATTGCATAATTGATTGAATGCGCAATATTTTATTTTTTCAAATTAAACAGAAAACCTTGTTATTCAAAATCTATAAATATGATGTTTTGACTATGGAAAACGAAGAATATTCATGAACAACTTATTATATACTCGAAACTTAAAAAAATGAAGCTTTTGTAGTATATCAATGATTGCAAAAAGAATAAAAGATTTGTAACAATAAGGTACAGTTCTGTATCAAAATCATTGTTCGTGACATTTAGGCAATAAAAAGAAACCAGTTCCTTTTCATATGTCTTTCAGGCAAGAACTCTGATGACTCCTCCCGTTCATGTCTGAATACATGTATACGGGAATCTTGGTAAAAGCTCTATTTTTCACACCATCCGCGATATTGTTTGTAACCATGACAAATATAATGGTTGTTTTTTGGAATTGTCAGAACATCAAGTTCAAATGTCTTGTTTCACACCGAAATATTTGCATTTGTTCAGCATTTTCCCATGGACACAACTCAACTCTAAGAGGCAGTTGCCACCATACGCTTATAACACACATGCAGTGCCTTAAGTTATAACAACATTTGCTGCTGTGACGTCATTAATTTCTATTGTGACATCAATCAATTTCATTCTTGTCTTCACTAAATTTGCTGTTCAAAACCGGTTAAACATAACCAAACAAAGCGCAATAATTCTGTCAAAATGTGAATATAAGTAATGAACGTTTTAACAAATATTGTTACAGCTCTACCAGGCTTGATTAAGTTTGTCATCAATAGCAATGTGTGTTAAAGGACTGTAACAACATTTGCTAAAACATTCATTGCTTAAATGATTTCGATATTATGAACGAAATATGATAAAATATCAAAAAGATAACCATTCAATTATTTCAAATCAATATGAACATCGATACAGGTTCATTGTAAATATAAAAACCGTGTTCATTTATGATTAAAAAACTAGATACATATATGTATATATATAAGATCTTACATGAGTTTCTATTTCATATTTGATGATGACGAGTTTCAAAATGTTCATGTGAAATGTAAACGAATGCAAGATTTTTTTTCATCACATTATCAAAAGTTGTGGTATTTCTTAATGTAAAGCGTCAATTTTTCAGACACCATTGAAATGTAAAACGTCGCCGTTTTGACACCAGTGCGGAAGTCAATGACGTCATGTTATTGTTCCAGGTGTGATATCAAAATAAGAACAGCTTAAATACCAGAACACCCATTCCAATACGTCATTTCCGGGTTACACCTTTCAGTCGGTTTAGTCATGTGACTATCATCACCAAGTCACTTTATTTAGGGCACGTTGAAAACAAGTTTTCAATGACGTTAAGCGAGATGAAGTGTTTTGGTCGAAAGATGGATAACAACTGCAAATAAAACAAAAAGGCGCGTAAATAACAATAGCTCAGGTCACTGATGAACTGAATTTGTCTTGTATTGAAAAAGATGATCGCACTACACAGTGCTCGTAGTCGGGGTTTCTCTTTGCTGTTGGAAACGATTTGAACGTTACATTTTTTCCAGATTGTTGCTTTTACGACTGACAGTTACACATCTAGGTATAACACACCATGACTTAGTTTTAAAGTCTGTTCCTTTGTTTCGTCTAATTATAACCTAAAGCGACTAAAAATAGTCGAATCGAATCTAGCAGTCATTCGGTCCTCATGCAATGCCGTCATCGTGAAGTGATCCAGATATTTCGCGGTCACATGGTCAAACCACTGGTTTCTAACTCCGTATCAAAAGAGTTCTTGTATCTCGGAAACAGCGTATTGGAGAAGGGTATATGTAACTAGTTACATATGCAAAAATATTACACTGGGTAACTGCGCAATTATGTGATAATACAATATCAGCTATATTAAGCATGTGGTATGTACATGTTGCATATACTAAGGAAGAATTAAGGCAATTCACGCTTAAATATTAGTTGGGTTAAGTCTTGATAGTCACTACCTGTAAGAAATTATTGATAAAAAAATAAGAGCATACGAAACTACGAGTATAATAGGGCTTATATAGAACTTTTCTTTAATCAGTTTTCACTAATGAAGAATCCAAAAGTTTTTGAACTTCACAAAGGTACTTTTGTGCCTTTTCTTTAATCCCAAATAAGTTTGTTTCATCAAGTCGAGCGACGAGATATTGACAAATACCTTGTGCTTTCGCCAAAGAGTCGTGGTCTCCAAGAAGCTTGTAACACTTTACAAGTCCAAATTGTGCCTGAATTTGGAAGTGCGAAAGCCGTTTCCCATTGGATTGCGTTTCCAAATCATCAGCTATCTGGAAATGCCGTACGGCTTCTTCCAAAAGTTCTTGTGTTGCCCCCAACTTATAGAACTTTGCTAATTGTACATGAAAGCCAGGGACTGCCGTCCAAGCCTCCATTTTCTTTGTGATATTATGTAGTTGCTCTGCACAGCACTCAGCATTACTGTAATGTTCCTTCATTTCTTCTTCATTGCTTTTGCAAAGGGCGTGAAGATTAATGTGGCATTTCAGTATCAGCTTCAAACACATCCCCTTCTGGTGCATACACTGATGTTCACTCACTTTCAGAATGCCGAATTCGAAATAGCGTATTGCTTTGTCAGACATTTTCTCCAAGCGGCATATTGTTTCTTTAAGGTCGTCCTTCACGAGGGCCACTTCTTTGTCTTGTGAGAACCTTTTATCAGTTTCATGATGATAGAACATCCCATTTCTGTGACTGATCAGGTACTGAACTGATATAAAATCTGGGTAGTCCCTCTTTAAGAGTTTTCCCAGCATGACCGCTGTGAGTAATTCATTGCAACAGAATTCGTCCGATGACCTGTTTTTACTAAGCTTCCATTGATAATAATGTCGACCGTTGTTGTACAGGATGACGATCATAAGTTCTACTGCCAATATTTTTTTGATAGCTTCCATGGGCATAGCCGCCTTCACCGACTTAAGTCTGTCATACAGTGCAGTTGTCAAACATTGTTTACACGCCTCCAATCTTCCTCGCTCACTCATTCCTGAAACAAGTTGCAAGTGTTGTATGTCGACCTCGCTTCGAATCGAGTTCATCACAAAATTATTAACAAACTGAAGAGATAGATCACTGGTGGCTTGGACCAATTTTTTATAAAGTCGCCCAATTTTTGAGTCGTTACTGCTTTCTTCTGTGTCGATTTCCTCTTGTGTTGTTTCTCCAAGGGAAAATGATTTTCGCAGTACTCTCACTAAATATTTTGTCGGCGATGTCCATTCTGTTGTTTCCGCTGACACCGTGTCTTTGTCGTCAAGATTTAGTTTGAACTTCTCGGGAGCCTCTCCAATCAATTGAAACATTTGTGTTCTAGCTTTTGTCAGATATTCGTCTGCTAGCACGTGTTCCGTCCCAGACACACGGAAGGACACGCCTATTGCTGTCTGTATGATACATAGTAACAGCTGCATATCCTTCGTATCCGAACCACAGCAGTCCTTAACTGCTTCGGTAAGGACGCATTCAGCATGGCCCTGTAGAATCAAGTTGTCTGCCAGCGAAGATCTTAATCTACAATCCAAACTAAGGTGACAACTGAAAAACCAAAGCAGTTTCTGAATGATTCGCACGCGTTCTTCCTTCGTAAGGCGATGCAGTATGACTAGTTTTGTCACAGCGTGTAGGGAAATGACTGTTTCTTCTCCTAATTTAATGATTTCCCCAAGTGAATATGATTTCAGTTCACATATTAATGAACTTATGTCCATGTCTGTTTTTGGACTGAAATCGTTTGCTAATTTCTTAAGTAATGTATATGAAACATTTTCGCAGTCCAAAAATGGAATCATATGTAACAGACGGATTCCAAGATCAGGCACGTCTTTTTCTACCTTCTCTAATGCTAAAATTTGAGCACCGACCAGTCCTTTGTTGTACGTTTTCATTCCTTTAGAATCTAAAACTTTTTCGACATCTTGAAGAAATTCCGGATACTTCAGCATTTCCAAATACTTTTTTACCCTCATTTCTGTAGTTTCCATGTATGACCTTGCCAGCATCAGCGCGTACGGAAGATTTCCAACCTCCTTGGCAAGAAGAAGCAGATCATCTTCACATCCAGTAAAGCGATCAGAGGTGAGAAAGAATTTTCCAACATCCTCTTCCGACACACCCTTCACAGATACAAAGACTTCTTGATCGTTCGATTTAAAATCTTGGTGAAATGTGGAGCTCTCTGTAGAAGCTAATATTCTAACATTTGTTGTTCCACGCAAAGCACAAAATATGTGTGAAACAACTGTAGAACATACTTTGCAAATGTCGTCAAAGATGAAAAGAAATTGTCGCGTTTGCCATTCTTCCGATGTAACCCTGTTTATGATAACACGTACCATTTCCATTATATAAGTGGATTTGTCGACGCTCTGGCTTTCAAACTCTAATTCAAAGAATTCCAATATTCCTCTCAAAGACTGTATCAAGTCGTTTTCATCATTGCACGACAGTTTCCAGGTGTAAGTACCACTTGCATTTGGACGAAATCGCTCGGCACACCAAAGGGTTAGTTGTGTTTTCCCAGAAGCAGATATCCCTGTTAACAAAAGAAGTGAGTATTTTGGAACTGTACGTAGCCATGGTATCACCCCAGAACTATGTCCCCTTGGATGAAAGCGGAGCCCATGATCAAATGGTGTAGATTAATCACGCCATTCTCAGTAATAGTATATATATGAATAATTTTTGCGGATATCAACCAGTTTTATATTTTGAACCAGCATACACGGCTTTGACGTATGCTTTTCATACCCAGTAATTACATGAAGAATTTGAGCTATCACTTAATCACCAAAATATAGGCAACATTCTTTTATATTTACATGTTGACTTCGCTCCGCTTTAATGAAACTAGTAAACTCTGATCACTAAATTTCCCGATGAAGTAAGTGGGGCACGTGCTTTTTCGTTCCAGGCCAAGTAATACATTTTTTTTTAGAACAGTGTATCGTTAATGTTGTGTACAATAATGTACGGGTGTACTACACACGTGCAAATGAGTTATGCCAGTATCGTATCGCTGATAGCTTTAATAATACATGTTCTGACAAAAAAATGACATTTCCGAAAGAATTGATTATAGATCGACTATTGTTCCCAAAGGTCCCCTCGATGATCTTGCGAAATGTGATCATTTATCAGATTTCGTGATTTAATTTGCATGTCCGATACGAAAAAAAACGCTTGAGATTGATCACAGGAAAGAAATCCGTTCACTTTTAAAACGTTTCATATGTTAGATTCCATTATTTGTCAGGTGTAACCTGTTCACGAAGTTAATAAGCTAGTTAGACTACTGTAGGGCCTAACCTAGCTTGCCCATAGGAGCCCGACAATTTGTTACACTTAAAACGATCGTTTTAAACCTAAACTACAGTGTCTAGAATTATTTTATACTTCCGAGAAGCATAGATTAAGGTGGCAATCTTATCAGAAATTGATCTTAACCTCCAAAAGTGTAAAGAAAAAACTCTAAAAACCTTAATTTAGGTCCGAAACTAGATGTAACAAATTCTCATTCACCTGTGATCTTGTGCATACATAACCGTACCGTGTGCCTAGCTTGAAAGCTTAAAATTCCAGTTGATTACATGTCACCAATACCATTCATTATACGCTCGTCAATGAGCTATGCCCAATTCCACTGTTTTTTTTATATATATGCTTAGGTCTAACCGAAATCCGACAACTTTTTTGACTCGCTTAAGCTTTGACCAAATCACGACGTCTTTATGCTTACTGCTGCGCGATGCAAACCACTCTAAAAACGCTCTCGTAATTAATTTTATACTGGATATGTATTTCAATCAATTTGTAATAAAAATTCGAGATGTATGATAAAAGCATAAGAAGTATGATTTAAGTATAAATAAAAATAAAAAAAGAAAACTCTTTTCTCTGGAGTACATGATTTCTGTTGCTTAGTGATGAATAAAACAAGCGATCGGCTGTTCCGCGCATGTACCTACATGACGATATGTACGCAACAATGTAACACAAGTGAAGCATTGTTTGACACAGTCAGCTTAAAGTAATGCGAATGGCGGAAAATTTATATTAAAATAGTAAACGTAAATATAAGACTTGAATGTCTATTTTGTTGCTTGCATCGGCTGATGAAGTCAAGTGAACCTCATGCAAATGGTGCATAAACTGCGAAACTTCATTTGCGTGAGGTTCAATTGACGTATATTTTTATACATATTCAGATATCCATATCATGCAATAGTGATATTATTTGGTAATAATGAATAAGTGTACACCATTAATGGTCAATTATCACTAAATGTAGTCTGAGCAGCCAGAAAAAGTTTTAAAACGTTATTTTGTCTGCAGTTACTATTACATAAACTACCTTCACAAACAGCTCAATACGGCTGGCAATATTGATAATTCAACGAGCAAATGTTCCCCCATCCTTTAGATACTGCAATTTTCGTGATAGATGTTGGCTGCTGACAACAACGTTACGACACAAAGATTCGACAGATGCAGGTTAAATACGCTAATAAGTATGCCTGCTTGTGATTGAGATCAATTACCGGGAGCAACGAAAATATGTCATTTGGATAAGATTATACCTAATGCAATTCGACTAGTAATTTCTACAGTTTTTTCAAGAAAACGACGCATAATTATCATATATTGATAGTATGGTTCAAGACAGTGATATTGACATACCTCTCAAAATGACCAGCCTTTTATTTTGAAGATGTTCTTCTATCTCCAGACATTGAGCTGTCTCCACAAAGTTAGGAACAGCAGCAATATTCACATTCGTCCTCACTAAAGAAGTAATAATAATAATAATATACAACATTTGATATTGCGTCCTACCTAGCTAACATGAGCCACTCAAAAGCGCTTTACAGTACATAGATATACAATTCTCATACAATCAATGCAAATAACACATACAATTCTATCATATAAAATTCTGAGGATTTCGCAGGAGTTGCCTTACAGGCGCTAACTAATTGTCCTAAACCACCTAGCTAATATCTCTATATGTGTGTGTATGTATGTGTGTGTGCTGGAGATGGATTGTGTTCTGTTTGTAACGGGACCGTGTTTCCAAAGGCATCTTTTAGAGTGCCACCTCACTTGAATGCTACAGCACAGATAATGCAACACCCACCCCAGACCATTTTATACTCCACCTGTGTTGTTGGAGTTGTGTGGACAGGAGAAAAACCCTTTCTCTGAATGTGCCATGCGTATGACGGTTACGGGGATCGAACCCCGGCCGCCTGCATGAAAGGCCGGAGTGTTAACCACTTGACCAATCCGCCTAAGTAAGAGAGACATGATACGCCAGTTAGCTGTTACTGAAATGTAGGTATAAATGTATATTTCCATTTCCATCACAGGTTATCTATTACCGGTAGCATTTTAAAAAGAAATTGAGATCTACGAATGAGATCATCATTTTACTCTGACAGACACATGGAAATTTGATCAATAGTAACAAAACATTCAAATCGTTTATATATATTTATTGAATGTACGGAATACACTTTTTCCCAAAAGTTTCTGTCAGTATGAATAAAATTTTTTAAATATTGTTAAAGTCTTTCGTAAAATTAAACTCTTTCCTTTTTGACAACTGATGGCAACTGATTACGATAGAAAGTGTTTAGGGATTTTATCGGAAAGATTATTAATTCATTTTATAGGAGAAATAAAAAAAAATCGTCATACATCGATTTGGACTTTTGTTTCATTCATTAAAATTTCCCTATGTGTTACATATTGTTTTCATAATTCACAACCACAAAGGAATATGTTGGGGTAATAACAATGCGAGACTTTGGCGTTTATTGATATATATTCATTTCAAGAAGGAAATGTTACAGATATAATTTTATATAAAATGTAGAGAAGTCAATATACCACCTTACCTCTGTTGATGCTTTTAACCTTTTGTCTGTAAGCCTCCAGCTGAACTCTCAGATCTTTCCGGTGAATTTCTGACAAAAAGTTTTCTAAGTATTCGAGACGATTACTACTGATAAGGTTCTTCTCTCTTAACTTTTCTATCAGGTCTGTTCCAGTTGAAACCCCTTCTTTTTCAGACCTAGATAGTTTGTCTCCAATCACAAATAGTAGCTCTTTTAGGTTTCCTGTAAATACCACAGAGAGAAATCAAATAGAGGATGAGAACCAACCAACTCTTGTTATCCCTAGAAATACGTATTCTAAGAAAACGAATTGATATTCCAAATGTGTTGTATGGTAAATTGTGTTCAAATGCTTAAAGGCCCAATATACGTAACTTCAGGAAATTTTTCGGGATTCTGAAAATTATGAACAAAAATCCAGTTGATAACCATGCAAAAATAAGGCTGAAACGAAGTAAACCTGAGCGGTAATTAACAAGAAACTCTTGACAAAAAAATCCAAAGAATTGAAAATAATTCAGGTGGGGCCCAAATGGACGTGTTTGTACAAATATCGTGTTTCAACTGCTGCTGTACAGGTAACCGCGTCAGAATTAATCATGAATATTACTGATATAAGTAACTCTGAACGAAATCTTTATATATTAGTTATTAGGCCTGATATTTGCTTCAAGTTTTGCCGAACGTTAAGTGTAATTAAACATTGGTCAAATATGTTTTGTTAAGCTTTTGACTGATTAGCGGAAGTAGTAGCAGAGTAGAGGAACTTGGATAAGATCCAAAAATAACAGCGCCTGACCAGAGCTTTTACTTTATATGCCAAAACTGTGTTTTCGAGTTCGAGTTTTTAAAAACAGTAAGTATGGTGTGGTTTTATTGGCGTTCAATTCAGTCCTAAATTATAACATGATCTCGAAGTGACTGCTTCAATAAAATATGTTCGTGTACACCACTGGGAACGTGTTTAAGTCAAAATTATTCCTGATTATATCGCTATTATTGTGTTACCTTGATCGAGCTCCTTTCCCACACGCAAGAGTAAAGAATTCAGTTCCTCATCAGATGATGCCATATTGAAAAGTCGTCAGGTGTATACGGACCTATGGAATACGAAAAATAAAGCAATATACATTCATATTAACATCAGAAAACATAAAAGTGATTTGCATAAATAGGGTCCCAAGTTGCAAATTGCAAGCATGGCGATTTTTTTGTTTACGAGGTTTTGCTTTGAAAAATGGAATACTTATTTTTGGCCATATTCATTTTGCTATCGACTCAAGGAGTATCGTGTGAATTGATCCTACCTGTTAGTCCACTTTCAAATATTTAAGTCCTCGGATAGATATCTAGGATTTCTCCGTTACATTAAAATCAAAAGCTTACAAACTGACGTATATTGAATTTAAATGTATTGTTTACGTAAGTGCTCCTTGACTACACATGATTATGCCCAACTAAAAAAAGATTACCTATTCAAACTTCAAAAACAAGCCAAACAAAAGAGAAAATTATCATGAACACTATTTGATATATCGGTACCAGGAAGAAATTATTTTTCAACCTGTCTGATACAAACGTGACGTTTGCTTGCGTGATCAACATGTCTGATTATCGTGGTAGGTATGTTTCGTGGCACAAGTTCATCATGTAGATGACAAATGTTGGCTTTGGCTGAACAAATCTGTATACATGATAATTGTATTTGTATGATTGTGAAAGTACCTAAAGTTAGTATGTTGTATGGAGGATTCCGAAGGAATTTTGATCAGTTATTTGTTCAGGCTTTTAAATGACAAAAGATCTACCGCGCGTTTTTGACAATTTAAAACATCTTGGAATATCAAAGCGACAACAAATTTCGATTACACTAGGAACAAAATTAAAATTAACCGAGGGGCTTATACAATCGATCTGAACGAATTTTCCCTTCCTTCATTTCTTAATTGACCGTTCAAGATTAATGTTGGAAATACTTATATTGGTAGTTATATTCAGGGAAACAGTAACTAAATAATCATAACGTTCGGTAGAAGCTGAATGCGTTAAGTGAGTAACAAACTGAGTCACTTCGTGAGGCGCCCTCAATTGTTGATAAAATAACTATGATGATCTTTATTTTGATGAACTTTACAATGGTATTTCACTTTAAATGAGCCTTGAAACAGAAAAACCATTATCATGCACTATCACACTACGTATACATGGACAAAAGTGCATTACATATTGGATTACATGGTTAGAAGTTTAGTAAGGCTTATGGATATCATTCGGAACACCTCTCCCCGATATCTTTTCATTTCCAGTCGTATCATCTCAGCCCTTTTACAGTTCTTTCATTTCTTTTATCATATAGAAATGACCGAAACAACCGGGATGTTCTTTCATGAAAAAAAAAACCCCACACAACGTAATCGGCTGTGATGTTCCGAATGTGTTGAAAATGTGCCTTGCCTATAAGACGCATTAGAGTATCTTTCCGCTGTTTAGAGAGAGTCACTACGTAAACTTAATTAAATGATTTATATCTAAATTGACGAGCACATCAGAACTTGTTTTAGAAAGACCAAATGAGGCATTTATCTCTTATCTATATTTAGTTGTACTATACATGTGTAGAGATATGAAATAAGGTATACAACTGTCAAGTGTAGGTAGTCACTCTTTGCCTCTCAGAGG
Organism: Mimachlamys varia; assembly: GCA_947623455.1. Taxonomy (NCBI): domain Eukaryota; kingdom Metazoa; phylum Mollusca; class Bivalvia; order Pectinida; family Pectinidae; genus Mimachlamys; species Mimachlamys varia. The sequence goes on from OX392530.1 coordinate 8,731,341, forward strand.
AGATTTCTATATCATATTAGTTTGTGAAAAATGTCGATATTTTAAATACGAGTTAGTGAGACAGTATATAGTATAAGTATATATCATTTGTTTTGTCTTTCTTTCTAGAGCCGCGGTGGCCGATTGGTTAAGGTGTTCCGACATTCTATCACAAGCCCTCAAATTCTGAGTTTCGAGTTCGAATCCCGCCTGGGCAGTTGTCAGGTACTGACCGTAGGTTGGTGGTTTTTCACCGGGTACTCCGGCTTTCCTCCACCTCCAAAACCTTGCACGTCCTTAAAGGACCCTGACTGTTAATAGGACGTAAAACAAGAGGCCCATGAGCCTTAACGGTCACCTGATGTTTGATATGAAAGAGAAATTTGGGAATGTTAAAATGAATATTTATAACAATACATTATAGCATATCTGGGAGTGGAAAAAATGAATTTTTGAAATTATGTCAATTTGACCCTTTTAGGCCCCACCTCTCAGGCACCTGGGGGTCAGTCAGTGTCAATATGTGCGTACTACTCAAAAGTCATGTCATATTGATAATTTCAACCAAATTTGCATCATTTCTGGCAATTAAACAAATAATGCAAAAAAATGTTTTTTTTCTGCCAATATACTATAGTAAACTTAACCCCCTCCACAGCGGGAGATGCAAGACCCCAGAGTCATGAAATTCACAATTTTGGTAAAGAACCTTAAAACCAATCCATCTATGAAGAGTATTTGATTCCAGCATATCTGGGAGAAGAGAAGAAGATTTTTGAAATTTTTGTCAATTTGACCCTTTTTGGTCCCGCCCTCCAGCCCCTAGGGGTCAACTAGGGCCAACATGTCCATACCATCAAAGTGTCATCCCATGCTGATAATTTGATACAAGTTAGAATTAATTCCAATACAAATCCAACAAATAATAGTCAAAAATGTGATTTCCCTATATAAACTATAGTAAAGTTTACCCCCTTCCCAGGGGCAAACATGAGACCCCAGGGTCATAAAATTCACAATTTTTATTAAAGCACCTTAAGACCCTTCCATCTATGAAGAGTATTTGATTCTACCATATCTAAGAGTAGAGAAGAAGATTTTTGAAATTTTTGTAAATTTTACCCGTTTTGGCCCTGCCCCGCAGGCCCCTGGGGGTCAACTAGGGCCAACATGTCCATACCATCAAAGTGTCATCCCATGCTGATAATTTGATACAAGTAAGAATGAATTCCAATACAAATCCAACAAATAATAGTCAACAATGTGATTTCCCTATATACACTATAGTAAAGTTTACCCCCTCCCCAGGGGCAAACATGAGACCCCAGGGTCATGAAATTCACAATTTTGGTAAAGCACCTTAAGACCCTTCCATCTATGATAGTATTTGATTCCAGCATATCTGAGAGTAGAGAAGAAGATTTTTGAAATTTTTGTAAATTTGACCCTTTTTGGCCCTGCCCCGCAGGCCCCTGGGGGTCAACTAGGGCCAACATGTACATACCATCAAAGTGTCATCCCATGCTGATAATTTGATACAAGTAAGAATGAATTCCAATACAAATCCAACAAATAATAGTCAACAATGTGATTTCCCTATATACACTATAGTAAAGTTTACCCCCTTCCCAGGGGCAAACATGAGACCCCAGGGTCATGAAATTCACAATTTTGGTAAAGCACCTTAAGACCCTTCCATCTATGAAGAGTATTTGATTCTGCCATATCTACGAGTAGAGAAGAAGATTTTTGAAATGTTTGTCTATTTGACCCTTTTTGGCCCCGCCCACCAGCCCCTGGGGGTCAACTAGGGCCAACATGCACATACCATCAAATTGTCATCCCATGCTGATAATTTTATACAAGTAAGAATGAATTCCAATACAAATCCAACAAATAATAGTCAACAATGTGATTTCCCTATATACACTATAGTAAAGTTTACCCCCTCCCCAGGGGCAAACATGAGACCCCAGGGTCATGAAATTCACAATTTTGGTAAAACACCTTAAGACCCTTCCATCTATGAAGAGTATTTGATTCCAGCATATCTGAGAGTAGAGAAGAAGATTTTTGAAATTTTTGTCAATTTGACCCTTTTTTGCCCCGCCCTCCAGCCCCTGGGGGTCAACTAGGGCCAACATGCACATACCATCAAATTGTCATCCCATGCTGATAATTTTATACAAGTTAGAATGAATTCCAATTCAAATCCAGCAAATAATAGTCAACAATGTGATTTCCCTATATACACTATAGTAAAGTTTACCCCCTCCCCAGGGGCAAACATGAGACCCCAGGGTCATGAAATTCACAATTTTGGTAAAGCACCTTAAGACCCTTCCATCTATGAAGAGTATTTGATTCCAGCATATCTGAGAGTAGAGAAGAAGATTTTTGAAATTTTTGTCAATTTGACCCTTTTGGCCCCGCCCCGCATGCTCCTGGGGGTCAACTAGGGCCAACATGCACATACCATCAAAGTGTCATCCCATGCTGATAATTTGATACAAGTAAGAATGAATTCCAATACAAATCCAACAAATAATAGTCAAAAATGTGATTTCCCTATATAAACTATAGTAAAGTTTACCCCCTCCCCAGGGGCAAACATGAGACCCCAGGGTCATGAAATTCACAATTTTGGTAAAGCACCTTAAGACCCTTCCATCAATGAAGAGTATTTGATTCTACCATATCTGAGAGTAGAGGAGAAGATTTTTGAAGTTTTAGTCAATTTGACCCTTTTTGGCCCCGCCCCGCATGCTCCTGGGGGGTGGGGACAATATAATTCACAATTTTGGTTCACCCTCAGCAATGGAAGCTTCCTGTAAAATTTCATTGAATTTGGTTCAGCGGTTTTGGAGAAGAAGTCGAAAATGTAAAAAGTTTACGGGCGCACGACGCACGACGCACGACGCACGACGCACGACGCACGACGGACGACGGACGACGGACAACGACGGACAAAAGGCGATTAGAATAGGTCACTTGAGACTTCGTCTCAGGTGACCTAACAAAATAAACCAAACCAAACCAATGTCTTTCTTCGTCATTTGTGTTTCTGTGTTATTAATTTAAAATAAACCAAACCAAACCAATGTCTTTCTTCGGTGTACAGTGTATCAAATTCACTCATTAACACACTTGTTACCACTGTATATAGTATAAACATATGTTACTGCTAGTATGTCCAGCACCAGTGACGTATTCTATTGGGGCGAATGGAGCAGATGCGTAGGGGCGAGGTTTTGATCTCGTAATGATAACAAGCATAGCAATGCACACAGTGAACTTTCCGACGGATGACAGTGAAAACAATAATCTCATTCCAATAATCTGAAATACTATCTAATCATACATAAGTATCGCAATCTTTCAAGATACCCGTTAATGGGAAAGACGCTGACGTACCTCGACTATATCGGATACCTTAACTGCACAATGATCTGAATTCATAAACAGCGTTTTATCGTTGGCTCTTCTCATTGCTCAACCAAGACATTATCAAAACTTCTCACAACCATTCTTAGCACCATTAAATCAGAGTTGTAGTCTTATTGAGCTGTATGCTCTAGAAGTGACTTTGACGACGTGTGAATTTCGAAAAACTCGAATGATCTTCTGACTAATCTAGAGCAACCCCTTCTCAACATATGTTTCGTCAAAACATTTGATTTTTCCACCCTGTACACTACCATACCAAATAACAGAGAGATTGCCTTCCGTCTCTCATTATGAGAGAAAGGTGGACGACGAGACAATCATGTGAGATACATTTGAAAAACTGTTTTGATAAAAAAAAACACACAAACAAAAGCTAAGATGAAATGTACTGAGGAATATATAATACAAATAATTGAATTCCTGGTTGTCAATATCTTTTTTGAGTTTGGAGGAAAGATTTTCCAACAAACAGATTTTCATACAAGGCTGAATTTGGTGAAGTGCTAATCAGGACATGTAACAAAAAAATTACCAAATCTTTAAATTTCAAATTCATGTATATAGACGATGTGTTGTCTATGAATATCAGGACCTACTCGATCGTATATGACCTTCTGAACCTAAAATAAAGGACACAACACACTATTCAACATCAGCCTTCTCTGTTTTAATGACCCCATCTTGGTTTCATTGAGAAATATTCTACATCCTTGTATGCTTATGAAGATTGACGTTTTTAAATATGCTCATTAGTATGCCTACTTGTTGTGATTGAGAAGTATGCCCCAGTTCTCATTTTAAGGTAATGATCTTTATTTGGATTTCCATGCATATATTTAATCGATTTCGACTTCTGATGTTTGTTTTTGTTAACGCTTTGGTATTCAGGGATATTTTGAAACCTAACACTGTCATCCCCCTCCACCCCCACCCCCACCCCCCCCCCCCCCCCCCCACCACACACACACATAAAAACACAGTCACTGATAACTATTAAGTCGACCCTCAAACTCTATGTATGTCTATTTAAGAAAGTATTTATGTAAAAGAGCGTAGCTCATAAAAACAGAAAGAAAGAAAACGAGTGGGATATCTGACGGGAAACTTTTTCAACTCAATATTAATTCAACATACAGTGAAACCTGTCCATTAAGACCACCTTAGGGACCAGATAAAACGTGGTCTTAATAGCGGGGTGGTCTGATTACCGATAGTGATCATTCAAACAAATTTCTCTGAAATCCACTTATCATGGTCTCATGGTCCATTAACTAATATTTAGGCATTATAAAGTTAAATAAACAGAAATTGTAACTGATTAATCAATTAGACACCAAAATACAGCTTATTGGTCGTCTGAGTAGTGAGGTGGTATTTGAGGTGGTATTTGGGACTTTCATAATTGCTCTTAAAAGCGAGGTGGTCTTAATAGTGAGGAAGTGTTAATAGTGACACTTAAAATACAAAGACATATAGAAGATTTTTTCGGGACTGAAATGAAGTGGTCTTAATAGCGAGGTGGTCTTAATTCTGAGGTGGTCTTTAAACGAGGTTTCACTGTATATAAGAGATAATTTTAGACAGATGCCAATTCTTCTAAGTTCTGAGATATATCAATGATCGATTTATTGTTATGATGTATTGCAAGTTGCACTACGTTACCTCGAGGCCAGATGTTTTCTTCTAGTGGTATTGAAGATAAAGTGTGCACATCAACGACCGAGAAAACGCCTAGGTATGTACTTTTTATAAATACAACACTTTATTATAACGCGTAGCGTAGTCAGTGTCAGTGCTAATACACTTTGTATTCCATTCCATTGACCTTGGTTGTTCAACCGCTAAGTATCAAACAATTGGTATAGTGTTTGGGAAGTCGTGAGCATTGAGACATCATGTGTGTAGATGTGAACCATTGTGATATTAGGTATTAGGAAAAGTGTGCATGGGTGCACAGGGACATGTATAGACTTACGATAAAATTTAGTGATAAAAGGCAATAAATGTTGGCAAGATACATATTATAAATAGGTATTAATCACTAAGTTTATACATGTCCATGTGATGGGTACATGTGGGAGGGGGGATGAACGCTATTGGTTTGTGTGTGATTTTGACCTATTTAACGATGATTCCGGAAGTGCTTTTCCATTTGAGTGGTGGTGTGTAGTTAACCGACAGCTGATTATCGTCAGTAAAACTGCATAACACTACAAACATTTCTGTATCACACTTCTACCATTACAGTAACACAACACACTTTAAAAGCATGAACTTACGTGTGATAAACTATAAAATATACGTATATTAAGCTTACGTGATGGTGGTTGTGTGTCTCAGTAGTTGTAGCAGTCCACTTCCTCTGTTAACATAACTTCCTCTTAACTTAATATACACAGATCACACAGAACAGAAAATCGTGTCGAAAGTAACGCCATTTGTTAACCAAGTCTGCAATCGCTAAAACAGTTTAACTTTGCACACATGTTATGTTTCATAGGTAATGTCTAATGTAAGTGAGCAGATATAAGCGACATCTTCCTGGTCCACGCAAATGTTTGTAATGTTGACCGATATCGTTCACGCCCAGCCTCATGAAAATTGTTGAGAGGTAATTCCAAGTTGCATTTTGTTGTCCTGGTTTTCACGTTTAACCCTTTTTCAGTCGTCCACTAAGTTAAGTATCGGGTTTCCCCATGGCTGGTGTATTCCATGGTAATTACTTTCCTTGTCCATATTTAGCGGTGCGTTACACACATACACCCACTTATGTCTGTATCAGGACTTAGCTGTGTATACGTCAATGAATTATCTAGTCTAAGACAGCATAGGCGGATCCAGGATTTTGGGTCAGAGGGGGCGCACATTTTTTTCTGAAATGAACTTTTAGTGTAAACAGAATTTTATTTTCCGAAATTTTGACACAGTTATTCAATATAATAAAGTATATTGGGGATTGGAAAACACGCTGAAAGCTTATTTAAGTTCCTCTCCCCGGGAATATTACAAGCAATGTTATGATTGGCCGAACACACTTTTTGTGTATGTGTTGTTCGGCCTCTCATTCATATTGAGTTCACAGCAACATTGTAAAATGCATCTTTGTTGTTTTCACGAAGAGTGTTCGAAATTTTTTGCACGCAACGCATACTCGAGTATCACGTGATTTACGTGCATTAAACCAGTACGAACCACGGCATTTTGCGTGGGTTTTTTTTGGAGGAAATCAAGATTATTTCTGCGAATGGAGGATACATTTGGCGTGCATTTAGAGGTTTTTAAAATAAAAATTATCTATTTTTCCAACGGTACCAAGCTATTGTTCGTACATCTACTAGAAATGTGATTTTTGATGCAAGAAATGTAGGTGGGGTCGATTTTTCGACCTGGAAAACTTTCCACCCTTTAGCCTGTATGACCAATGAGGGGGCATTTTTATCGAAAATTGATCTAAACCCTCCAAAACGTGTAAAATTACTCTAAACACCTAAGGTTAGGTCTAACACTAGCTGTAACAAATTCACAGGTCCCTGTGGTACGAACTAGTTCACTGCTCATCCCTGTATTGTGTGTATAAATTTCGTTAAAATCCACTAACCGGTTCCCTTACAGATGGTTTTCTAAATTTCATTCTGGTCATGAATCGGTCAAAGATGCCCCTTACTCATGAAGACTGAGGTCTGCGGTTACCAACAAGCACAAATGACAAACTTGGGTTTAGTATCTGTAAACTTCTTTCAGATGAAAAATCTCAAGGTTTGGAAAATAAGTGCTCGTTGTATCCCACATTTACTCACTGACAGGCAGAAACATATACGGTACACATGGCTGGGAGACCCCAAAAGTACCCAAAATATTTGAAAAGGGCATTTGATAGTCTCATACTGGGTGATGAGACATTGGTGCATTTTTATGAGCCTAAGAGGAAAGTTGACAATAGGATTTGGGCTTGGAAACATGCCAAAATGCCCAGTATTGCTAAACGATCACTAACAGCAAAGAAGATGTTATACGCAATTTTCTTTAGAAATAGAGGACAAATCATGCAAATTGCTCTTCGAAAAGGTAGGGTATGTCTGCAAGCTTCAATAAGAATGTAGTTCTGGCCAACTGCAGTTTTTTTTTAAGTCGGAAAAGGTCAACGTCTTATACCACACCCTCCATTTAGCCCAGCCCTTGCCCTGTGTGAATTTTTTCCTCTTTCCGAAATTAAAAAAACAACAACACATATCTGATAGGAGATATAGTTCAAAAAGTGAGCTGGAATCTGCCGCTTACCCGTTTCTGATTAGTGTACCCAAAGAAAAGAATGAAAATTGTTTGAAAATGTGGATTCTAAGATTGAAACAGTGTGTTCAAGTTAAAGATGAATATTTTGAAGATAACTAGAAAAATGCATTCCAGTCTTGATAAGCGTTTCTGAGAAAACATGTCATTTGCAAAATTTTTCGAACATCCCTCTTATGTCATCGTGCGATTGATATCAGCCAAATTGTGAGGAGAAAGAAACATGGAAAAAGTGGGGAGGGGGTAGTTAATTGGAAGACGTACATTATATAAAATATATTCAACTACACTGTAATATATAAGAATTTTACACCGAGTCTGATTTGGGGCGTAGCCCCGATTTTTTTTTATAAATATTTCTATCCAATATATGGTTCGCAATGCTATCTGATGATGAAATTCTTAGTTTTAATTCTTGCAAAAATTGGTCACTTGACAAATTTTAGGGGGGGGGGGAGGGGGGGGGGCCGCCGGCTGCGCCCCCTCTGGATGCAGCCTTATTAGATAGGTATTGGCTCTTGTCGTGAGGGACTATGCAAGAGTTGTTTCCCTTTAAGGTTTCACAACTGTTTTAATGAGAGTTTACAAAACCAACGAATATAAATAACAATATACAAGATGTAGATATCAAGTGTTTGCATTGAAACGTTTTATACTTTCTAAATGTACATGTTTGTTCAATTTCACTTATTTTGACTTACGAAAATTGATAATTGTACAGATAATAAATGCTGGAGTGTAGAAGAGGGGCAACGCAGAGCAACTTCTTCTGAAACATGGGATCAACATCTATATAAATCGATTCCATTTATTAATCGATTGATTGATTATAGATCTGGACGAAACATACTCGGGTCTCATTTTGAGAACTTGATGTTTACTTAGATGTGACAAGAGTTACATGGCGGGTGTCGTTGATGAAGCAGAAGACGCTTGCTCTTCCAGAACGCCTGGCCTTAGTCTCTTGTACTTTTGCAGGGGTCTCCATGTGAATCTTTCCTTTGTTCATATTTTGCCCCTGGTTTAATCGATTTTGAGTTTAGATTATGATTTTGTTAACGCTTTGGTATTCTCTTATTTATTTGTATTTATACATGTAAGAATCCAGCATCTGTCACTCTAGTGTATACATATATAAACATTGGTCTGATTTCCTTGGCCTTTGTTCACATTTGTTTGATCAGACATCATAGAGTAATTACCACAAAACATTTATGGTATTTCTTTTGATACGGTTGCTAAAAACTTGCTAAATAACTTACGTTCCATTCATCAGCAAACATTTCATTCCTGTTTCAAAACTTTTATATGGCTTCGATTTGTAATTCAAACTCCAGTTATCAACAATTTATATAAATAGCAAAGGTAACGTTGGGATATTATCATATTACAAACTTGACTCTCCGGGATGAATTGGTTTGGTTTACCTATTATCTTATCTTGAGCTTATTATTCAAGTTTTGTGTGAAGGGAATAATTTAATCTTTTTTGAAACAAGCAATTTTCTTGGTTTAAAAATTATATTATCAGCCCATAGCGAAAAAAATTAGGACGCCGTTTATAACGTCGCTTTTGATTGGCTGATGCAGCAGTGTATTGATTTGCAAGAAAAAAGAGTCCATCGATACATTGAATTTTCGCAAGGTATAGATCAAATTATAAGGATTAACTCGATTGTGTATGTCATGGGGTTTTAACACAAACAACCGTAGTGTACTCTCATCATAAACCGCTTTGTGGTTTATTAAGAGTACACTACGTTTTTTTGTGTTATACCTCCATAACATAAAAAGTTGACTCAAGTAACTCCTTAAATAATAATGTGTCACATTTAATTGATGCGTCTTTTTGTTCCGTCAAATATTATGTTGACTGATGCTGTTATCTCAGCGATTGCCAGGTTTTTTTTAACCTATTCTGGTAAATCATGTCCTATATGGTTGACTATTTATAATACACTTGATCTTTTGTGTTGACGCAGTGATATTCACATTGAAGCAAACAAGTGCAGACATGTTTACTGAATTGCGTAACGTATAATGACATATAGCATGAAGTCTCACAGTAACTTATACTATTTACCTAAACTGTGGCGCTGTTGTGCAAGGTCAAATGTAAATCTATCCGGTAGAACGTCCATTTTCAATGGAAGAGCATTCAACCATTCAGTTAAAAAATATGTCATTATCCACTGTGTTAAACAAATACACCTATGTAACGGCAATTCCAATAGCGGTGGTAGATCACGTGAATACTTGACTATTAAACCACAGCTATAAAGGGAGACTTGAATGAAGACGTATGGAAGACTGGATATACTTCCGCAATGACGCTGACAAGATTTGGTGACTCAATGAAAACAGTTTTCCATGCAAATAGAAGAGGTAAGACATAACATGTAGGAGTGCATTATTTTCTTTCAGCAACTGTACACTTTTATCTTAGATACCAACATACAAACATATTGAAATACACTCCAAAAACGTGTTATGTTTACACAGGCACATACGCATTCACCACGAATTCACCACACATACAACACCCCTCAACCACCCCACCCCTTCCTCCCCTCCACACATACAACACCCCTCAACCACCCCACCCCTTCCTCCCCTCCACACATACAACACCCCTCAACCACCCCACCCCCTTCCTCCCCTCCACACATACAACACCCCTCAACCACCCCACCCCCTTCCTCCCCTCCACACATACAACACCCCTCAACCACCCCACCCCCTTCCTCCCCTCCACACATACAACACCCCTCAACCACCCCACCCCCTTCCTCCCCTCCACACATACAACACCCCTCAACCACCCCACCCCCTTCCTCCCCTCCACACATACAACACCCCTCAACCACCCCACCCCCTTCCTCCCCTCCACACATACAACACCCTTCAACCACCCCACCCCCTTCCTCCCCTCCACACATACAACACACCTCAACCACCCCACCCCCTTCCTCCCCTCCACACATACAACACCCCTCAACCACCCCACCCCTTCCTCCCCTCCACACATACAACACCCCTCAACCACCCCACCCCTTCCTCCCCTCCACACATACAACACCCCTCAACCACCCCACCCCCTTCCTCCCCTCCACACATACAACACCCCTCAACCACCCCATCCTTTCCTCCCCTCCACACATACAACACCCCTTCATAATGTTACGTTATAAAATATGAACTTTGATCGACCCGATGAATTTTTGGTCAGCTAACTCCTTGTTAAAATCCAACCAACTTTGCTTCATAATGTCATCACAAAATGTTTATCAGTACAAGAGGCCCACAGGCACATCTTGGTCTAAAGAAGAATATTTTAAGCCAATTTGACCCCCCCTCCCCTCCTACAGTCCACAGCCCAAGGTCCAAGGGTAGGCCAGAGTCGAAGTTCTTTCAATATCAAATTGTATTCTCATGGTTGTAATTCCAATAAAGTTTGAATTATTACAAACTAGAAATGAACAAAATATCCAAAAATGTCATATTCCTATATAAACTATAGTAAACTTCATCCCCTCCCCAGGGGAGAACCTTAAGTCGGGGGGGGGGGGGGGGAGGTGAAATTCATAATTCTGATAAAGCACTGTAAGACCATTCCATTGGTCAATAGTATCTAATTCCAGCATATCTGGGGCTGGAAAATAAGATTGTTGAATTTTAGCAAATTTGACCCTTTTGAGCCCCTCCCTACTGTCCTGGGGATAGGCCAGAGTCAAAATTTGCCCAATATCAAACTGTCATGTCCTGGTTATTTTTATTGCCTAGTTTCAATTATCTCATATTAAAAATGAACAAAATATATCCAAAAGTGTAATATTCCTATATAAACTATAATAAACTTCAACCCCTCCCCAGGGGAAAACCTGAAGTTTAGGGGGCTGAAATTCAGAATTTGGTTAAACCACCTTAAGACCATTCCATTGGTGAATAGTATTTGATTCCAGCATACCTGGGACTGGAGAAGAAGATTGTCGAAATTTTAGCCAATTTGACCCTTTTCAGCCCCTCCCTACTGTCCCGGAGGTAGGCCAGAGTCAAAATTTGCCCAGTGTCAAACCGTCATGTCCTGGCTATTATTCTCATCAAGTTTCAATTATCTCCAAGCCCAGAGGGCATGAAATTCACAATTTTGATAAAACACCTTAAGACCTTTCCATTTATGAAGAATATTTGATTCCAGCATATCCGGGTCTGTGTAAGAAGATTTTTGAAGATTTAAGTAATTTGACCCCTTTTTGGGCCTTCCCTCAGGCCAATAGGGGGCTAGGACCATATAATTCACAACCGTGGTGCATCTTTGGCAAGGGATGGTTCTTGCCAAATTTCATTTAAATTGGTTAAGGAGTTTTTTTAGAAGAAGATGAAAATGTAAATTGATTACGGACGGGCGACGAACGACGACGGACAAAAGACGATTAGAATAGGTCACTTGAGAATGTGTCTCAGGTGACCTAAAAAGGAGTCATCTGTCTTTAATTCCGTGCCAGATTTTTACGACGAGGTAGATATGTTCAATAACAACTGAAACCACCGGTTCACAATTGTCATTCCTGTTTTTAGTTTTCGAGTTGAATAATATATGTTTTGCATAACAATACCAAAAAAAAAGGAGAATAACGAAGCGTCAACAAAACTGTAATCCGAACTCAGAATCGATTAAACTAGGGAAGTTTGAACAAAGAAAAGATTTAACCCTTGTAAAAAAAAAGCAGGAGAATAAGATCAAGGCCCGTATTCATGAAACTGTTCCCATACTAAAGCATGGATTCTTTGCTCAAGTCAACTTTCTTGAAACTCTCCTTAATCATGTCAAAGAATCAAAAGATCATTGTTTATGTTGAATATAGCTTTCGACTTAATGTCTCTTAAATTTTTTAATAAAACTTAGATTTTTTTTTTAAATCAATGATTCCCGTAATAATTAATAAGACTTAAGCACAAAATACATGCTTGATCATGAAAACGGTTTCATGAATACGGGCCCAGGTATTCTGTAACAGCTTAAGCGTATTCTACTTCATCGACAACACTCGCCATGCAAATTTAGGTCACATCCAATTAAATATCCCGCTCTCAAAGCGAGAACTTATGTAATATTCTCAATCTCAAGTAAGCACACCAATGGGCATGTTCGCCTACACTTTCATATCATACAAGGATACAAATATTTTTCAATGAGACCGAAATGGCGACCATACAACTTGTTCATACCTTTCATCAACCTGCGTCTCTCGAATTCCTGTACCGCGAATTTGTTTGTCAGCAGCGGATATCTATCACAAAATCTCGATGTTCAGAGCCAGCCCTAGAAGAATGAATTATATTTAGAATACACATTACAGCTGGACTATTTCGACTTACATTACAATTTTACACATCGGATTTCCTTTAACATATACCCGTTGTATTTTGGCATATTTCATAGTCACAATAATGATTCCATGATTTTATTTTAAGTCGATTCATATTACAGATCCATTTTTTATAATTCCTATGTTTCATATTTGATTAGAAATGAACATATGATTATCATACCTGACCGATTTACATAAACCATCTTCATATTACATATTTCAATATTGTATATGTTGATTACAACACCAGAACACCTGGTCTTATTCTCGGGTATGTTTAATCGAGGTTGAGTTGGGATTATGATTTTATCGACGTTAAACAAGGGCTCATTGTAAAATACATAACATTGGACGTTACCAAGTGAAGATTTAGTTCAATAGGTAAACATTGTAAAGATTGCACTTTGATTTGTGTGGGCGTCGGTTTGAAAGATATTCAGCTTGTTCTACCTGTTGGGTTTTATGCTTGCTATCCTGTCCAAACACTTAGCTGATTTACGATGAGATAAAAATGTCACATACCTCACTATCTATTGACTAATATACTTACAAATACTAACCACGCTATTGGTTGCTTTACTATACTGAGCGGGTCACCCGGGTTATACCGCATGACTGGTAAAGCTAGCTTGCCAGTTTTTACCGCTCTTATAACTTAGCTGAATATTGAACTATTCCCACATCCGGGACTTAACCTGAGGATTCCGTAGGTCATTTTCTGTGTATCTATGCATTTTCTCTAGCCACCGGGAACTGGCTTCAAATGACCATGCACTACTAAACATTCTCGACGTTGCTGAACTATACTGCACAGGAGGGGTTTATACCGCATGTCTGGAAATCCCCCCCCCCCCTCATATACATTAGCTGAACATTATACTCACGTGATCGACATAATTACATCCCATAATACTCTATGATTTCTTAAACAGTAATGTTGATAGCACCAAACATATTTTTCATCCAAAAATCCTTAAAATAGATCTCCACAAAAAGCTACCTTGCATCCATTTTCATTTGTCTTCCTACCGCCATAGGGCATGCTACCAAAATGCTCCAATATAATGTTTTCTCTATCTTTTACATGTTCTGATTTTACCGACATAATTATAATCAATTACCTTCATTTTCAGCGGAGTTTTGAAGACCTTCCGGTATGGCATGTGAGGATGACCTAGCCCCTTTACTCCGCCATGTTGGAGAGAATCTTCTTGAAGGTAATTAGGAATAAAATCGACTTAGAAAACTAAGGTAGTTGAACATTTACAAAGTTGGTCGTTTATAGCACGTTTTTCCTCTTTCGTCACAGGTTTGATTTGAACCCAGGTATGGCCGAGTATTCGGATCAAACACAATCAGTGAATTTTTACCTAAAAAACACATTATCAATATAAAACAATCTTGAAAATGCTCTTTTAAACTGGATTTATTTAATTCGTATTTATTTTGTTTATTCGAAATGAATGATAGACTTTTTTGTTTTCTGATTACCTTCAGCGTTTTTGACATTGTGTTCAAATCTACCAAATTGATGTTAATCACTGATATACTGCTCCTTTCATCCATTTACCATGTCATCTGGAGAGCCACGTCTGACTCAATTGACTTCCGAAAGCTTGACTTTATTATAAAAACAACAACAATTGAAATATGATGATAATAATACTGGACTGACTTGCCTATTTGTCCTTATTTTATAACCATACTTGATTTCCCGACAGTTTTTTGGCAACAATAAATGCGAAACATTCAGCTGCTCTGCAAGAGTGTTGCATGATCCTTGATGTTAACATGTGATTGGAATTAACGAACGTGACTGATATTCGTAAAAATGAATTTGAAACTTCCCTTACTTTGCATGTGACATTTAGTCAGAAAGAATTATTTGACACTGTAATTAATCTGCCCCAATAAAGATTAAGCTTGATAATTGCTATTCTCGTGTGTGTCTTCTGTACAATCCTTAAAATCGGTATCAGCAAAATTTACATATCAATTTGTATTTTTGAGAAATGAAATATACTTGTATTGCCGTGTTGATATTGCTTTTATCTGTGGTATTTACAGAAGATGTGAAAAAGCTTCTTTATCTGATTGGAGACGATATACCCATGTCTGAAAAAGAAAAGATATCAACTGGAATTGAGTTGATGGCCAAGTTGAGAGAGAAAAATCTCATCGGTAAAAATTGCCTCGAACGTTTAAAACAACTTTTGTCGGGAATTGGTCGTAAAGATCTGACAGTTAAGCTGGACCCTTACGTGAAAAAAGTTAAAAACATCAATACAGGTAAAGTGGTTACTAAAGAGTTTTTATTTTCACATCATTTCTAATCTCTGTTATATTTACTTTCAGGGACTATCATTCAATGTTACCTTTCCCACTAATTTTCAAATTATTTTAGCTAGATAAGTATATTCCTATGTTGAATAAAATCCTCAACCCGTAAAAAATGACCAGCATAATAATACCAATAAATTGCTTTTGACAATGAAAATAGTACGGAAGAGCATTAGGGCCATGTTACTCAAAATTTCGAAAAATAACTCGAAATTTCAAGATAATAACTCGAAATTTCGACTTACTAACTCGAAATTTCGAGATAATAACACGAAATTTCAAGATAATAACTCAAAATTTCGACTTACTCGAAATTTCGAATTAATTATTTGAAATTTCACGTTATTATCTCGAAATTTCGAGTTATTAAGTCAAAATTTCGAGTTATTATCTTGAAATTTCGAGTTTTTATCTCGAAATTTCGAGTTATTAACATGAACAAATGTAAATTTTTTTTTTCCTACATGGTACTAATGCTCTTCCGTACGATTCTGTATTTTATCAAATTATATAAGATATATTATATAATATATTTTCTCACAACAAATACATGTACTTATTTAGAAACGTACAGAAGGTTCACAAAATAATCATATTACCAATATCTTGTACACTATTTGATATAGGCTTAAGTATTGAAACCGATACTGTACTTTGAAATTTCGAGTTATTATCTTGAAATTTCGAGTTAGTAGGTCGAAATTTCGAGTTATTATCTCGTAATTTCAAGTTATTATCTCGAAAATTCGAGTTTTTATCTTGAAATTTCAAGTTATTAAACTGAAAAAACATGGCCCTAATGATCTTCCGTAATACAACATGTGCATGAAAATAAAATAAAATTAAAGATTTTTTTTTTATTTACCGTACATTGTTATGTCTATCTGGTTACGTTAGAGCTCTTGGTATAAAATTATTTCCCGAACAAATTGATACGCATGTTATATATATTAAACCATCTAAGTAGGTTGATTGATTTGCTAATTTTATATTGAGCACATTTCCTAAAACTACTTTGTCTGAACGGATTTTTTCTTTTTTCTGACAGCTAAGCACAGCTTGATGCTAAATGGACTGGTGCCTAACTTTATTAAGACTTCGAAATGTTCTGAAGTTAAGGAACTTTTGGAAAATGAGCAGTTGGCCATCCTGAAAGGTAAATATGGATTCTATAGTAACCTGAACATTTATAATAATACGTTTACCGATCGATCCTGTTACACTTTTAATATGGTGTGAACTTTTTTTATATTATTACAATAATGAAACATGTTTTATAACTAATAGATCACATTTGGTTTCCTGTATGTAACCACGCAGAGTCAAACCGGAGTAGGACAAGTAACTTTATAATGATAACCATTCACATCCGATCAGGTATTTGAGCCTCGACCCCTTGGTAAAAGGCGAATGCGTTATCCACTCAGCAACCCGACCATCCTAATTTGTTTTTATTTTTTTACAAGCAATTTTGTTCATAAACGTATTTGATTATTTTACATCTGATAATTGTAGGAATATCTGCTTCGGGAAAATCCCAAATCTGCATTTGGTATGCCTCAGAATTCCAAAAAGATGATACGCACACAGCATGCAAACTCCTGTGCCAAAATGAAGATGATTTGCTGACGAGCATGAGAAATTTGCTGAAATTCCTTGGAATGAAGTTTGAACGACAGAAAGAAGCTAAAGATGTCTACATAAAACACATGGCGGAAGTTGTAAAGTCGTTCATTGAAAGTGAAAAAAAGGCTTGGAAAAAGTACCTTCTTATCTTTGATGACGTCACTGAAACGACTTGTAAAGTTGTCGAACAAATCATCCATTCTTTCCACCAAGCGAAGAACGTGAAGGTAATTTGCTCAACAAGCTACTCAAAATTTTATGAGCAGTGTACTAAAAAAAACGTTTTTGTCAAGGTTCAAGGAGTTTCCGACAAAGAGGCTTTAGAGTTCTTTGGAAATCATGTAAAGATGAACAATTCCGAAAATGACATACTGGACTTAGCTGAGAAAATGGAATATCTTCCATATGGCTTAGTTCTCGCCAACTCCTATATTTTCACAACTGAGATGCCAGTAAATAAGTACGTTAAACTGCTGTCGAGAAAGGACTTTTTTGACAACGTGGAAGAGATGACAGCAGGCACGGCGCAGGAATATGACAAAGGTCTTGTATCGGCACAGATGCTCACCGTTGAAAAAGTGGAATGTTCGTCAGCGCATATTAAATCCCTGTTGCATTTCATACCTTTTCTACACCACAACGAAATTCCAACCAGGCTCCTGAGAAAACTGCTTCCTGAAAGCATTGATGACAGAGACAAAGATATTGTCATCTTCGACTTCATAGCGAACGTCAAGAAATACTGTATTGGTGGATTTGAGTCATCAGAACAGACAGAGACCATCTCCATCCATGCAGTAACAGCGTTAGTATTGGAATATCGTTTGACCTTAGAAGAAAAAGAATCTTCCATAAAGGCTTTGCTCTGCTCCCTTTGCAAAAACATCAGTATAGATTGCAGACTTCATCTTACTTTTAAAAGCAACATGGAATTTCAACCTCATGTCACTAAAGCTGCTTTACGCGCTGTTGAAATGAAATTATCCAACGAAAAGGACTGCATGTTTCTCCTATGCGTTCTTCATACTGCCATTGGAGTGACTTTTCGAGTTGGTGGTGTAGAGAGCTTGTTAGCAGACGAACACCTGAACAAAGCAAAGATGTTTTGTTTTCAGCTCATCGATGAAAATGACCCCGAGTCGTACATGCTTACAGCAGAAGAGCGCGATTCAATGGAAAACACAGCATATGATGATGAAAGTCGTAAAGACAGCAGCTTGTATCACATATTTGTTCGGGATACGATGAAAAACGAACCGAAGGAAAAAGCTAGCAGAAATACAGAGGTAGTTAATGAGCAAGGCAATCACCGACTAAACGCTCGAGCTAAAGATTCAAAAGCAAAAACGTTGATCAAGCGTCTTTTAGAATTTCCAGAAAAACTACAAGAAAACTTTATATCTGAGATAGTTTTAGGATCAGAAAGGAGTGAACCTGATTTAAATTATCTGGAGGAAGTTGCTTGTTTTACCGGAAGTCCAAAAGATGTGGATAAGCGTAAGCGAGGTCGAATGAGCAAGAAACTTTATGATAAACTGCTTACAAAAAAACTAGCAATGACCCGAGATCAGCTAAGCTCAATAACTGTCGTTGAATTGATGGTGATTATACTGTACAATAACGGCAGAAACCATTACTATCAATGTCCCTCAGAGCCACAGCTATTTCTTGTGTGCTGGAATGAGTTCAGACTTGCGTATTTGCTTGGCGAGTCACTGCGAAAACACATTCCAGATTTTCCCTCTGTTCAAAGTCTAATCACAACGAGAAACGGCATTTTGTATCATTGTCTGGCCAGTAACCAACAGCCCAAGGAACCAGGAGGAGAAGAGCGCGGTATTGTCCTGGACAAAATCATTCGCCAATACGAAGAGATGCTGGAAGCAAAGGACTCGAACTACTATGAATACGGAATCATCAATTTGAGTCATCACCAACGTCTACACCATGATGCCATGTGTTTAAAGCTCATTCTGAAATGTCACACTACCCGGATAGCAAGCACCGTTGAAGATGCCTCCAAACATGATCATTATGAGAATGGTCTGAAACATGCCGAGGAACTGGAGACACTTTTAAATGATAAACGCATGCGTCGCTGGTTTGCTTTTCCAGGATTCCATGTCGAAATAGCAAGATTCTTCTTTGAACATAAAATAGAAAAGGCAATCGAACATTTTAAGCGTGCTGTTGAGATTGAAGAAGAGTACAATTTACAAAGATTGTCACATTTCAAACTCCAGGGTCTATTCGGACTCATCGAGTGTTACTTGAGGCGTAGAACAGCCTCTGATCTCGAGGAGGGCCGAACAATTTGTGAACTGCTGAAACGCTCCCTCCACGAATCTAACTTCCAAAGAAGTTATCAGAAAGTAGTCAAGTACTTGGATGACATTAGTGATCATCAGAGAGATAATGATACAATGCATTCCAGCTTCAATGCCATGGAAGTGTCAGCAGCGACATCAAAGAGAAAATTATTGCACGAAGACCAAACCATTATATATCAGAGAACTGCAAAGAGAAAACCGGACGACAATCTGCAAAAGAACAATGACCCATAGAATTTCCATTTCATTGATCTTCTATATGTCTATACACAATATCATAATACAGGAAAGCAATTTAACACCTAGTAATAATTGACAATTATTGTGACAAATGTTAGTGTATAAAGATACGGACTTATTATTTATTAAAAAAAAATCATTTATAGCAAGTATTGACATTTGCTTGGACAAGTATTACTGTATAAAGGCAAAACAAACTATCCCGATAAGAGCATCAATTGAACTGGTGAAATCCATCAAAAACAACTTTTTTCTCTGTCAGTGAATTTTTGATTTAGTTGTATGGGTGAGACCTTTCTATAAAAACATGTAAAAGCTGACAATGTAAGTTACAAGCTTTTATTTTTAGTGTTTGCCTTACTCAGAAACTAGAGTCGGTTTCCTTGGGTATAAAAGACACCCAGCCAATCTAAATGAAGGGACAGTTATAGTGTTTTCAGTGTTATTTCTTTTATTTTGCTTTGACACAAGATTTACGATGATGTCCGAGAGATAGTGATCATTTTCACGTAACTGAAACTTCATGGAAGGTTTGTGTGTGTCATTTAAGTTTCGTAAATTCAGTGTCACGTGTTGTTTTCGCAGGTGAGTTGCACTTGCCTCGGCCAGTGTTGTTGTGATAACCGGTTTGACGGGTTGGGTGCCTTTTAATCCTAGGGAAGCCGACTCTCGTTTCCAAGCAAGGCAAAAACTAAAATGTCTCTCTGCCATACCTTATATTTTAACTGGGATTTTCAGTGTTTAGATGGAAAGTTTGAAAATGAACAGATTAATTTGCGGGAAATGATCAAGAGGTCAAATGATGTAGGTATTTTGAGATTTCATTTAATGGACTGGTAAAATTTGAAGACAGTCTTAACACCCCCCCCCCCCCCCTCCCCCTCCCATATTTTAATGTTTCTAAATGTAATAATGGGGTTCCAGCCTTTGAGGTCGGTACACTGCACTTTCGTATGATCAGTGTTTACACCAAGTTTCTTTGTTTCTTCATTCTGTTATAATGCAAGCAAAGTTATGCTTCGGACATGAACTTAAACAAAGGGCAGTAACTCTGTAATGAAGGGGATGCAGACACGTTTGTACATTGTCTTTGTATGACTAATGTTTACTTAGTCGCTTTCCTTTTTGTGCCTTTTTTATTTTGTATACTCCCAATCAAAGTGTTGACGTATTATCTCTGCAGCCTTTATTGTGTGTATGCAGATTTGTTTTGTTTGTTTGTTTGTTTTTTTAGTTTAACTTCCTATAATGAGATACTTGTTTAATTTCATTTTAATCAATTCACTGACCAATGATCAGACATTGTCTATGTAAATCCTATCCTTACAAGTACATCTAGTGGTTTACACTGGTACATGGCTTACAAACTACAGAAAATACACGTAACTCCTCCGAGCAGGTTGTATGTATAATAATAATGTATAGAGGTTACACAACGAGTGGTTGTTGGATATGGTTTTTATTTCACTCAGGTTAACGATTTGTTTTTTAAAGTTACAAAAGACACGAGCTTTAGCGGTAACTAACAAGAAACTCTTGACAGAAAAATCAAAAGAATTGAAAATAATTCAGGTGTGGCCCACTTAAACAACAAGCCGAAGTTAGAAGGCAGTTCAAAATGGACTTGATTTTCGCTTCAAGTTTTGTCGAAAAGTACGTATACTGGGCCTTTAAAACATACTATAATGATTTTTTGTAATGGAACTATAACAACTGATACATTTGTTTGAATATTTCCTTTTGGGTGTCATAACAGTTATACGTTGCAGCATGTGTGTGTGTGTTACGTCATCATATAACAGAACATTTATAATTGATGATAGTGTAAATTATAATCATGATTTTGCTGTAAAACTGGATGTTGTTATGCCTATTACACGCCAGAAAAAAATGGGAAACGATTTCATCGGATTTTTAACATTTGTTGGTGTGTAGCGTACCTTGGATGGAAAAATATGACAACCAATACTTAAATTTACATATTGTTGCTAACCAACGCACATTTAATGCAGACATAGAGGATATCTAACAGTGTCTTCAGTAATACCAAATATATTTCACGAGTGGGGCTAATATTTTACTGTTACATTACTGTAAGATCACGAGTGCACAGCACGAGTGAAAATATCAAAATATTAGCCACGAGAGTGAAATTTGTTTGGTATTATTGAAGACACTGTTTGATATTCTGTTTATTACATTTGTATAGCCTGATCTACAGTGACAGCTTTTGATTTTTCCCAAATGTCGTTTGTAGGCAGCGTTCTGATTGGTCAAACCAAATCACTGGTGAAAAATATCACTATTATAGAATGAATAATTGTCGATATTTCACTAGTGAAAAGGTAATAAAAGTAGATATACAGTTTGTCAAAGAATGTTTCAAAGTCAGTGTTAATCAAGGCAGAGACAGCGACCCGTTGACAGTGGAACAGTACCTCTCCATCTCTACAAATATGACATCATATTGGCCAATAACATATATTTGGCATGACAACTTCATCTAGTCTCTGAGCAATGGAAATGTAAACATTCATGTATAGGGTTTTTGTTAAGGTCATAATCAATATTACTTGTAGACTTTCCTAAATGTCGTGTTGTTTAAAATGCAATTTTTAGAACATTTGAAAATATGAGTTCTTTATGAATTAACGTTAAGTTAAGTGTTGTGACCTTATTAACAGCTTGGTATATTCAATATGAATGTAATATTACAAGTAATTTTATTGAATTAATTTAACATAACAGGAAAAAAACTTTCATTATTGTTTATAGCACAACAAAATAGTGAATAAAATAGTCTATATGTTCTAAAGGGACATCATAAAGACATAAAGATAGTGTCCAATTATTTCCTTGGCGTTATTTTGGTGTTTGATAATGTTATACATTACTGTTAGCTTAAACTTTATTCTACTATTTACTGATTCCAACCTTTGTTTTTGATAGTATATGTCATATGTTGAATCCCTTTGTAGCCCCGTAATTTATCTTGCTGTTTTTAACATATTCTAGAAGATATGTTTTTGTTTGAGTACTGTTATCTACATTAGAATATTCCGATGTGGGTTGTAGGTATGATGTATGTGAAGATATGGGTGACTCTCTATCTACTTGAAATCTTTAAATATTACATTTTTTTCATAAATATTAGATATATATATGAAGATTTCATTTTGCATCATCACTCAAGATTAGACCAATGTTTTTATAAAATCTTTTCTTTGTAATCAATTCATCATAAATGGAAACAACTGGATGATTGTCATTAAATGTATTGAAAAGAATATTAACTCCGTATAAGAAGAATTAAATTAAATTTCCAATTTTTCGGTATTCTAGGGCTTGCTCTGAATATCAAGATTTTTTGATAGATGTCAGTTGCTGACGAACAAATTTGCTGGACAGGGATTCGAGAGATTGAAGTTGATGAAGACTATGAGAAACTTCTATGGTCGCCATCTTTGTCTCATTCAGAAATTGTCTGTATCCTTGTATGATATGAAGGTGAACATTTTTAATATGCTAATTAGTATGCCTACTTGTTGTGATTGATAATGATATATCAGTTCTCACCTTAAGGCCATGACATTCACTGGGATCTTACCTAGATTTATATGGTGTGTGTCGTCGATAAAGTAGAAGACGTTTCCTCTTCCGGAGTCCTTGTCTTATTATCTTGTACTTTTTCTATGCTCTCTGTGAATTTATATCATTTGTTCATATTTTTCCCAATGTTTAATCGATTTCTAGTTCTGATTATGGTTTTGTTGACGTTTTGTTATTCTCGTTTTTTTTCTCTTCATGATCTTTGAAATTTAGATAAAAAAACCCGCCAAAAGGACCTTTTTATATATCTATTGAGTGCGTAGCTGTTATTTCTTCTTAATATATCATGCAATGTATAAATATAAAATCAAAACTCCATCGAGAATAACCCCCGAGTGCCTCTATTGTAATAGTACTGTCAATAACATCGATCGACTTGTCGGGCGGCGCAGTGGATAGTGACTGGTGTATTACCAAAACGGCCGTGGACGGAATCATCAGGTCGGCAGTGAAAAGGTATTGGTTCAGGTTCCCAATCAAGCGAGTTTTCTCTAGGTTATCTTGGCTCCCCCACACAAGAAGGCCCTCTTTCTGACATCCAGTACTTAAGAATCGGGTGATTGATATAAGTTGCAATAATTTGTTTATACATGTACATGTCGCAGAATAAATAAGTTCATTCAGTATTAAGATAGTCATCAACGTTACCAACAGCTTTGTAGTGACATTTTTCAATGGATTATACCCTTTTACGGCTTTTAGTCGAATTTTCCCTAGACAGTGTAGGAACATCACACCCAGTTCATTGTTGTATTATTTTTATTTTTTTTTAGTATAAGGTTGCAGCATCTATTTGGAATGTAAAACAATGTGATGAATCATATTTTCAAATTTCAGGGGTAACTTGTGTTTATTACACAAAGTCGAAGTTTCAGGTGAGATGTTTTGGGCAAGGTTTTTTTATGTAAAGTGTTGCAATGCTATCAACAATAGGATGTTGTCAATTGTGAAACATGAAGTGAAAGTATGGAGTGTTCACGTTGTAATGACCAATATTTTCGAATTTAAGGGGCCGAAAATAGCTTATTTGTTGACTAGGTTAAATTGTATCTTGGGTTGTATTGCACATGTGCTTCTATTGAAATTATTGATATTGTATTGATATAATCATACAATGAACAGAATATACATGCAATGAATTATCAAATAATTATAAAACAAATTGATTTAATAATAGTTTATTCAAATAATCAGTTTAAATTATTAATAAGATACGTGTACATACTATATATATACTATAGATTAAAAACATGAAAGAAAATCACTTTTACATATCATCGTTGATGTGTTTTCTTTAGATAATAGAACAATAATAGAACATACTGATGATCAAAGTGATCGTACTTGTCTGTTGTAACGTGAAACATATGACATTGTAGTATTTCCGTGATATTTTCATATTCAAGTTATAAAGATAAAACATTGACCTGTCAAATGATCTTGACACTTTCATTTTTCCATACTGTCATCAATGAGGACGAGAGATCCTCATCAAGTAACAATGGTCATTAAAATCAATATTGCAAGAACGAACATTGAAAATTGAAATTAAGTAGCGTAATAACATAACATGTTGTTTCATTTCTCATAATAATTATATAACAATATAACTGACTTGTATCTATCAATATTTATATCGATCAATAATCTCCTTTTTATTTGCTTATTCCGAATATCAGTTTTCATGTCAATCGTTGTTGAAAATTAATTAGCAAAGTCCCATTACATGATATTGGTTTTTTCGTAATAAATACAGTTGAGTGTAGACTAAAGGTTACACAAAGTGCACTCCGAGTGCACTACGTTTGGACTTGGAGTGCACTCCGTTTGGACTCCAGGTAAACTTGGAGTGCACTCCGTTTGGACTCCATATGAACTTGGAGTGCACCCCAGGTCCACTCCGAGTCTACCTGAAGTCCTATCAGGCATTAATACCTCTACATATAAGGGCCATACTCATATTACATTTCGAATTGTAGATGATAGTACAACATATACATTTATCATATAAATCAATCAATTCATAGTTATTAATTCATATTTTTGTTGCTGTAGATGTTTATATTAAAGGTTCGTTATTTAGTTGTTTAACAAGTAGTATAGACTATGTCTGCTGTTTAATCTTTGTATAATTTGTGAGATAAATTAGTTGAACTAGATATAAAAACCTTAAAATGTATACTTACATTACTGTATTCGAAACTTTGAATGACAATAACAGATACAAAATAACTGAATAAATCTCGAGGATTTACAATGCAATGAAGGATTTCGGAACATGCACAACATATATTTGACTTGTCCTTTGTGGTCTTACAATATGTGAAGTCTAGATCTGTGTGTGGATTTTAAATGGCGTGTAGTGATAAATTCAATTATAATAAAATATAATGTTATAAGAAAGATATTTTAAATTCACTCTTAGACATTCAAGTATAATGTGAAGAAGATTTACTGTTTCACATTTGAAAGTTTTCAAACAACAACAACAACTTCAAAACACAATAAATAATGAATGGCTTTTGATAATTGGATGTTGCCCGTCCCCTCCCTATTCAATGTTTCGTCTGTATCAGGTCAGATCAAATTTGAAGATTTGGACAGGCTTACACTTGGCCATCTAATTAGATAATGACCCCCTCAGGCCTCAACCCCTCCGGGTCAAAATTTACCTGTATCATGTCTGATACAAGGTGTGAAGATCTGGAGATAATAACCCCGGGGCCCCTGATTGTTAGTTGTGAACAGGTCATAACACCTTCTATATGTCTGACCTTTATTTATAATTGCTGGTACATGCTGCTGACAGTTTAGACCCAGGGTTCATATTAACTGTATTTTTTCCTTGACAAAACCGAGTATAGTCTCTTTCAATATTTACAAGTCTAATAATTACTTGTTCTTTTATTTTAAGTTAAACTTAGCCTTCAAAAGAAAATGCTTTTTACTTTACAAAATGAAAAATGTTTTAATAAACATTGTAAAGGGAATAAATTAGATACGATAAAGCATTCCACAGGTGAGTAGTTACCTGAGAATTATAGTTATTTTTCAGAAACAGGCTATAGCCCTATATGTAATTAGTACCCATTGTTCTCACCCTGCACCCTGTACCTGTGTCAGCAAAACCATAATTTATTATAATTAAGCAAAACTCTGATAAGTGTAGACTCTGAACCCTATATGGACTAAATTATATAATATTGGAAGACACCAGACCTTGTTTCTTCTATGAACTGGAGACCTAAATACAAACACATACATATACATGTAATAGATAATACAATAGCCATGACAAAAGTTATATTCTAACATATACCACAAACGGTGCATGGTTTAATTCTGATTGATCTAAAACTGGTCAACATACATTACATTGTGCAATATATCAATACTCTGGAATATCAGGTATTATTTGACGTATATGGAACATATTTTATTAGCTTTGATTGCATAATAAAATATCATAAACAAATATAACTTAAAGTATGACTCCTCTAATATTTAGAAATGTCAGTTAGCCACTATAATGATAACAGATATTGACACATATTAGTTTCATCCCAGTATGACATGGCTTTTCATCAATTTAAAAGTCTATAACTTTATGGTCTGGCGACCATTGAAAATGTTTACTCATACTTGTATTTGTAACATGTGATGTAATGTGTGACACTATCTTCAGTCAAAAAACTGTTGGTGCTTAAATGCCATTCAAGCAAATAAAATATACACTGGTCTGAGACAAGGCTCTCCAATGTCAGCCATGTTATTTTAGTTTAAGTTTACTAATAGCAAGAGCCTGATTTGCGTCTAATATCCTCATACAACTACATATATTACCAAGGTTATGGTTCAATATCTCTATCCATGGAGGAATAAATTAGCAGAAAAGAAATTATGACAGAAAGATGGAACAGGGGAACATAAAATTACCAAATCATGAGAGAACTAAAGGTACATATACATATATGGTACCACGGAATTAGATTTGAGCTCTGATATCTAAGTCTGTGATGGTACTTGGAGATAATTAATTAAAGTTACATTTCATATACCGGTATATACAAGTGAAGTTGATTTTATTCTGAATGCATGATACGTACATGAACTATAAAATAACATGAATGTCAAAGTACCGACAAAACTTGAGATCTATACAGTGTAATTCTGTGGTCAAAGTCATACTTTAAGATTTTTCATCATTACACGGACTGCAAACCTGGTATACATGCAGTGCCTGTATCAGTACTTGACTTTCAAGTCACTCACCTGGAACAAATCTCAGGTGTGACAGACCAGAGTCAGCCATGCATGGCGGCATTGGCAACTACAGATAATTGACACTGATATTGGGTAGTACACAACCTACATACTGTAGTGTGGGTACAATCTACCGTAAAAAATGTATAGTTAGTGTAGGGGTTTTAAGCCTAAACATATAAGCTAAACTGATTTTAATAGGAGTTGAAGTTAAACCTTTCTTCATTGCAATACATTTTTCCTTTGGTGTAAAAACAAAAGCTAACATACTTGAAATAACATACTTTTTCATTCATTGAAAATTGAATAAGTTTCAACAATACTTGTTTAATTACAATATTTAAGTGGATAAAGAATAGCATATACATGGACACACACACAAAAAACGTTTTTTGATATTCAGATGCACAATAAAAAATGTTTAATTCATTTTTGTTTCTATACAAATATTATCAATATCATTTTAAATATTATGCAATTAACTTTCATAAAAACTTGATAGTATACTGTCTTTGATACATCTTTATATACATGTGGGTCAATTGGTTCCATGTGTTCACAACGCAAGTGTATTATAAAGTTATGTAATAATGGTCCAGATATTTATTCCTTGTACACGAAACAACAAAATTTAATGTAGATTCTAATATCTATCTTTTATCTATTGTAAACAGAACTACATGTCTTATATTATAGGCCTAGTGTTTTATGTAATTTGAATGTGAACCCCCAGTAGAATTGAATTTCTTGTCTTTAAAAATGGGACTCCAGGTAGACTCAGAGTGGACCAGGAGTGCACTCCAAGTTCATACGGAGTCCAAACGGAGTGTACTCCAAGTTTACCCGGAGTCCAAATGGAGTGCACTCAAAGTCCAAACGGAGTGCACTCGGAGGGCAACTGTAAAACATCAAAATTGACCTGTTATATTTATGTCATAGACCTCATTTTAGTTTGCTTATTCTGAATTTCTATTTTCAAGTTCATCAGTACAATTCTTTTTTTATAATAAATATAACATCAACATTGACCTTTATTTATCAATATTTATATCGATCACTAACCTCGTTTTTATTTGGTTTTTCCAAATATCTATTTTCATGTTATCAGTGTTGGAAATTAAGTTGCAAAATTCCATTACATGATATTTCTTCTATTTTTCATAATAAATAAGATACTAAAGATAACCTGTATTTATCAATATCTATATCGATCAATAACCTCATTTTAGTTTGCTTATCCTTGGATATCAATTTTCATATTTATCGTTGTTGAAAAAAATCAAGTAGCAGTTTAACATTACTAAGACTAATCTAACACCGTGATTTCTTGTTAGTAAAAATGGTTTGTTTTCATTTGCATAATTAAATGACATTCATGCAATTCTCCAGGGTCAAACATATATGACAAAACAAACATTGTTGAAACGTATGTATGAATACATGAAATTGCAAATATTGCATTTGAGGTTTCAATACCCATATACTGTTGAAAAATAATATAGCATGAACAAAAACATCGAAGAAAGTTATGACATAAAAACATGGGTTTTGAATTTCAAAGTAATTTGCATAAAATGTGTATCAAAACGTTGGGGTGTCATTGTATATACGTTATGTACAGATACAAATTCAGAATAAAAAGTTTTGAATCTAAAAAAAATCATTTAAGAAAATGACTAAAATTGAATAAAAAATAATAGAGCTACATTCTACATTCTGCTTATGATGATCTTACTAATAAAACACTACATTTAAAATGTTAAAATTATTAGAATATTAATGAAATATTTTGAAAAACAGCGAGGACAAAAAATTGTTCAAATATGCTTTGAAAATATCGATGCAACAAGTATTGAAATTTATAAATCATAATAGGAAGTAAAGAAAATTGTCAAACAAAAAATCTAAACCACAAACCAAAAGAGCAAATTATAAAACTATTATTTCAAAATTATATAGATTAAGAGCTGTGGACGAAACATAATCATTACTGTGCATTTAAAACACAAATTTTAAAATTATTGATAGTGGGTAGAAGAAATTGATTATCTTCCGCAGATTTTATCAGATGTCTCGTTTTCTCTTGCCAGTTCTCTGATTATAATAGTTTGATTCTAATAGGATAATTACCTCTTGAATGGCGATGTTGACTCTCATAATGTTTAATTATACCCTCGCAGCGATTCGTCGAGGGTAAATAGGGATACCCTCACCACGTTTACGTACGTATCCATCACGACGTCACAGCTCTTCTGGCTGCATTTCTTGATCGACTGGCAAAAAACTTCACACAAGTGTTCACAAACATCATCCCTTGTACGAGTTTACATTTCAATCTGCTGCGGTCAAAGACTAGGTCATCTTTACTTTAAATAGAATTTGACAGATCCCAAACGACGTCATCGTTATACAGGCTGCATAAATATGGACGTCACCGATCTAAAGGCTGCATTGATCAACCGATTGGCATGAATGAAACTCCACACAAGTGTTCACACATATCATCGCTTGTATGAGTTCGCGTTTAAACCTTTTGCGGACAACTAGGTCACCGTCATTATAAATAGAAAATGACAGAAATGTGGACGCCACCGTCCTACATGCTGCATTTCTAAACCATTTGGCTTGTCACTTTACACAAGTGTTCAAAAACATCAAGTTTTTAATGTTGAAGCGCAAAGGTATTAGTATCGTTGCGATGCCGTGTTTAAAAAAGTGTTGCATAATTATCTCTGATAATTACTGATGTCATCCAAGTACTTGACTACTTTCTGATAACTTCTTTGGAAGTTAGATTCATGGAGGGAACGTTTTAGCCGTTCACAAATTGTTCGGCCCTCCTCGAGATCAGCAGCTGTTCTACGCCTCAAGTAACACTCAATGAGTCCGAATAGACCTTGGAGTTTGAAATGTGACAATCTTTGTAAATTGTATTCTCCTTCCAGGTCAACAGCACGCTGAAAATGTTTGATTGCCGTTTCCATTTCTTGTTCAAGGAAGAATCTTGCTAATTGGACATGGAATCCTGGAACAGCTAACCACCGACGCATGCCTTTATCTTCTAGAAGTTCCTCCAGTTCCCTGGCATGTTTCAGACCATTCTTATAATGCTGATCTTTTTCGGGGTCATCAGCATTTTTCATCCGGGTAGTGTAGCACTTCAGAAGGAGCTTCAGACACATGGCATCATGGTGTAGACGATGGCGCTGACTCACTTTGATGATTCCGTATTCGTAGTAGTTCGAGTCCTTTGCTCCCAGCATCTCTTCGTATTTGCAAATGATTTTGTCCAGGACATTACCGCTCTTTTCTCCTCCTGGTTCACTGATGTGCTGGTTACTTACAAGACAATGATACCAAATGCCGTTCCTTCTTGTGATTAAACTTTGAACAGAAGGAAAGTTTGGGTAGTGTTTTTGCAATGAATTACCGAGCAAATACGCAAGTCTAAGTTCATTCCAGCACACGAGAGAAAGCTGTTGCTTTGACTGGCATTGGTCGTAATGATTTCTGCCGTTATTGTACAGTATAATCACCATCAATTCAACGATGGTAATTGAGCTTAGCTGATCCTTAGTCATTGCTAGTTTTGTTGTAAGCAGCTTTTCATACAGTTCCTTGCTCAGTCGACCACGCTTACGCTCATCCACCTCTTTCCGACTTCCAGTAAAGCCAGAAATTTCTTCCAGATGATTTAAGTCAGGTTCACTTCTTTCTGTTTCTAAAACAATTTCAACTATGTAATCTTTCGGAAGTGTTTCTGGAAAATTTACTAGACGCTGGTACAAAGTTTCTGCTTTTGAATCATTTGCGATTTCAAGCTGTGTACTTCCACGAGCTATACCTTTCGTAACGCTTTTCATTGCCTCCCATATTTGAAGCATGCTGTCTTTACGGCTTAATGTTTTTCTGCTCCTATCAACATATGCTGTAGTTTCCAGTGAATCGCGCTCTTCTGCTGTAAGCATGTACGACTCGGGGTCATTTTCATCGATGAGTTGAAAACAAAGCATCTTTGCTTTGTTCAGATGTTCATCTGCTAACAAGCTTTCCACACCGCCAACTCGAAAGCTCACTCCTATGGCAGTATGAAGAACGCATAGGAGAAACATGCAGTCCTTTACTTTGTGTAATTTCATTTCAACAGCGCGTAATGCAGCTTTGGCTGCATGAGGCTGGAATTCCATGTTGCTTTTTAAAGTAAGATGAAGTCTGCAATCTATACTGATGTGTTTGCAAAAAAAGCAGAGCAAAGCCTTCATGGAAGCTTCTTGTTGTTCTAAAGACAAACGATGTTCCAATACCAACGCTGTTACTGCATGGATGGAGATGGTCTCTCTCTGGTCTGTTGACTCGAATTCACCAACACAGTATTTCTTGACGTTCGCTATGAAGTCTAAGATGACAATATCTTTGTCTCTGTCATCAATGCTTTCAGGAAGCAGTTTTCTCAGGAGCCTGGTTGGAATTTCGTTGTGGTGTAGAAAAGGTATGAAATGCAGCAGGGATTTGATATGCACTGACGAAGATTCCACTTTTTCAACGGTGAGCATCTGTGCCGATACAAGACCTTTGCCATATTCCTGCGATGTGCCTGTTGTCATCTGTTCCACCTTTTTAAGAAAGTCCTTTCTCGACAGCAGTTCGACGTACTTTTTTACTGACACTCCAGTTGTGAAAATATAGGAGTTGGCGAGAACCAAGCCATATGGAAGATATCCCATTTTCTCAGCTAAGTCCTGTATGTCTTCTTCGGAATTCTTCATCTTTACATGATCCTTAAAGAACTCTAAAGCCTCTGTGTCTGAAACTCCTTTGACCTTGACAAAAACGTTTTTCTTAGTACACTGCTCATAAAATTTTGAGTAACTTGTCGAGCATATTATCATCACGTTCTGCGCTTCGTGGAAAGAATGGATGATGCGTTCGACAACTTTACAAGTCGTTTCAGTGACGTCATCAAAGATGAGAAGGTACTTTTTCCCAGTCTTGTTTCTACCCTCAGTCAATGACTTTACAACTTCCGCCATGTGTTTTATGTAGACATCTTTAGCTTCTTTCTGTCGTTCAAATTTCATTCCAAGGAATTCCAGTAAACTTCTCATGCTCGTCAGCAAGTCATCTTCATGTTGGCACTGGAGTTTGTATGCTGTGTGCTTATCATCTTTTTGGAATTCTGAGGCATACCAAATGCAGATTTGTGATTTTCCCGAAGCAGATATTCCTACAAGTATTAGATGTAAGAAATTAGTATTTACTGAAGCATTGATGACATTTTTTTTTAGTTTCATTGAGATATGAAAAAAATGTGTTTGCAAACTGTATAGCGGATTAATACAAAAGTTTGCAAGCAAAATTTGTTTCAAAATTATTTTGAAATTTAAAACATGTTTATGTACGATTTGACTAATCTAACAACGGATTCTTTTTTGCAAATCAATGCGCAACGTCAATTGCCGTATGGTGACGTCACATTTTTTGCGCCATTTTCGGATTTTTTTTTTCATAGAGGTATGAAAAAAATTCTCAACCAATCAGAAAGCCGCATTCTGCATACAATCAAATGGAAAAGTTAATCATATGTGCTTGAAATTGAATGATTAAAACAAAGTACGCATTGTGTTTCATAAACAAAAACATACATGTACACATATAGCGAATTCGTAAATACATCATCATACATCCACATAAGATACAGGTAAATGTATACACAGACACATAAATATGCGTAAACACATAATACACACCCATACATACATATACAAACATGTATGTGCATATGTAAATACACATGGACATGCATTTCGACCCATTACACAAGGGTTCATGCATGCATGCAGATACATAAATTATAACATGTACACATACACACCCTCACACAAATAAACATTAGCCCATATACACATGCATGTATGTATGCATATACACAAATACACATATGCATATATGTATATTGTATGCGATCATAGATTCACACACACGCACATGCAAAGATGTATATTGCATGCAATCATAAATTCACACACACGCACATGAATGTACATACACATGCAAAACTGTATGTTGCATGAAATCGTATACCCACACACATACATGCATGAATGTACATTGCTCGCAATCACACACACACGATGCAACCATGCACACACATGTGCATACATGCCCACATATAAATAGACAAGGATATGTTAGTAATATATACTTAAGAATCAATATGTACCTGTAAGGATAGCCAGCTGCTCCTTTTCCAAAAGTTTTACGACATCATTGCATGTCGAAGTCTTGATAAAGTTAGGCACCAGTCCATTTAACATCAAGCTGTGCTTAGCTATCAGGAAAAAGAAAAGAAAATTCTTTTCACACAAAATAGTGTTTATGAAGAATGTATGCTCAGTATAAAATGAATAAATTAATTAAGCCGTTCTTTTAATTCTGACGTAGAGTATGTGTATAAGTATATTCGGGAAATGACTTGCTACCAAGAGCTAAAGCTCTATCAGATATTTATCAAGTGTAAGGTAAAATAGTGTTCTAACACTTAACTTCATTCCTTCCAACGTCAAAAGCAAATACATGAATAACGTGTTGCTGGGTATTTTCCCAGAAATAGGCTCCTTTCTTCTTAACAAGAGGTCCAAGGGACTTAGCAGTCTCCTGAGTAATGTTACAGGTATTGTAGCTCAATTTTAATGATGAAATCAACATGTTCAATAGGTGAAATATAACATTTGTCATGTCATTACAGGAAAAGAATTATAAAGCTTTTGAAATGATTGTCACGAAGTAGGATTGGTTTCCTCAAGGAATATGGACAAATATACCCAAAATTATTATTTCCCAATACATTGTATAAACTAAAGTAAACTTTACTGGGACCCTCTCTGATGGGGGATAGTCAAGGAATACTGAAATTTACAAATTAACCAAATTAACTAAAACCCATGATGATCTTTCTATCCATGTAGAGAAAACGGCTGTAGTACCTCCGAGTCTGGAGAGGAACATTTTTGAAATTTAAGATAATTTTCCCTTTGGGTCCCCAACCTAGTCCCTTGGGCAGGGGCAGGAATCCAAATTTTACAAATCTGAATCCTCATCAACTAGGATCATTTTGGTCAAGTTTGAAAAGATTCCATCAACTGGTGTTGGAGAAAAAGTCGAAAATGTAAAAAAAAAAAAAAAAAAAATACGCATGACGCACGACGGACGACGCCGGACGGACGGAAAGTGATTGGAATAGGTCACTTGAGACTTCGTCTCAGGTGACCTAAAATAGTATAAAAGCTACAGCCATCTGAAAAGATGCATTGGATGGTGTTCCCTTAAAGAAGTTATTACAAAGATTGAAAATAGTGTAAAAAATACACTTTACCAGTTTTGATGTTTTTAACTTTCTGTTCGTAAGGGCCCAGTTGAGCTTTCAGATCTTCCCGACGAATATCCGACAAAAGTTTTTTTAAAGGTTCAAGACGATTATCACCGATAAAGTCCCTCTCTCTCAACTTGACCATTAACTCTATTCCAGTTGTTACCTGTTCCTTTTCAGACATGGGTATAATACTGTCTTCAATCAGATAAAGTAGTTCTTTCACCTCTCCTGTAAATACCACAGAAAAAGGAAAATTAACACGTCAATACAAATTAATTTCTATATATGCCATGGAGTAGATTTTATAATATTGATTATTATTATACAGGTTTATCTTTGAATTTATTTTATTTAGGTCGATTTACAGTTATTATCATTTCAATCTGATTAAAATACAGATCCTTGTTCTGACTCCGTTATACAAGGATCTGACAACATCCCATAAGAGGTCATGTTCAGATGACCTTTGTCGCCTCTTTACTTAACACTAAAATGATTTTCCAATGACCTGTCACCTTGCAGCAATACATTTCGTCACATTATTCCATAGGAACTTTTTGGTGACGAAATGACAGTAGTAATTTGATTGGCTAATGCAAATGGACATGACCCCCTATGGGATTATCTCAGATCTTAACGCAGCAGAGAGGAGTTTACGGAACGGCGCGGAGTTCAAGATATGATATTAATCAGATTGTTATCATTTTATCCTTTATTAGAATCAACAATAACAGTCTGACTTAAAGTGGCATGAAGACTAAAGGGATTTCTTATGAATGTCAGTCACACACACTTATTCCCGCAACATTCTTGCAGAACAGGTAAACAATTTGCACTTAATGTTCCAACAATACTGTCTTGAAGTCAATTATGTTGCTAGGATTAAGAGAAATAGACCAGGTAGCCATATAGTATTATTATGTATCATTTACTGTTTAAAGTCAAACTTCTTTAGGTCAACTGAGGTTATGGTGGCCCTTATGACTATTTCAAAAATAATTGCTCTACGATCACGTGGAAAGGGAATGAAAAGAACATTTGTATACCGGTGATTAAAGGGATTACATTGATAAATATCACTGTTAGAAATTTTATAAAACGCAACACTTCCTAAAAATATGTCATAACACTTACACTTTCACTTAATTACACAAATTAAACGTTTTAACGAACGCTTCAAATAATTACTTTCAAATACCGTCAAATAATTATTCGACCCGTTGTAATTCATATATTATCTTTCGTAAACACGTCCCAGTTTCACCCACAGCTAGGGCGTGATCCGAGCACGTGTGACCCATACATGACGGACGGTACCGGTACACGAAAGATACGAGGGCCGAAGTCCCTCCTAACAGAGATACAGAGGTACACTATATTAAAACGATATTGTGGCCAATGATAGTACGTTTTACAATGAAAACTTGTTGATTTCAGCAATAAACAGACATTTTCTTGCTTGCATACATCCAAAACACACGCACGCTAGATATTTATTTTGTGTCAGCTCTACAGAGCAGATTGCCGATCACTGAGCCAAACAGGGGAAAAACATTGATAAATAATGTCAAAATGTCTTATAGATATCGACAGTTAAAATAGTTTGGGACTATGGAGGCAGTTTTGGATTTCAGATCAAAGCTGTAATGAAGAAAATATTATAACCTGACTAGGAACCAATCGACTTGGTTAATGTTCAACTACCTGAACTTTTAAATCGATTACTTTTTATTTTACCTTCAAGAAGATTCTCTCCAATTTGGTGTAGTAAAGTGGCTAGTTCTTCCTCACATGCCATACCGGAAGGTCTTTAAAACTCCCCTCGCTAAAAAGATAATTTATCATAATTATATCGGTAAAAAACAAACGTAAATAAAAACCTATGCAAAAAATAGACAAAACAGCTGCATGATGCTGTTTAATTCATTTTTTGGCATACCGTATCTATTACTAAATTTAAAATGTGCAGCAAATGTGTGTGTTACATGCACGTCATCTTTGGGGACTTGATGTTTACTTGAATATGGCCAATATTTACATGGCGGGTGCCCTCGATTAAGCAGAAGACGCTTAATATTCCTGAACAACTGGTCTTATTCTCTTACATATTTACAAGGGTCTCAATGTAAATGTTTCATTTGTTCATATTTTTCCCCTAGTTTAATTGTTTTTAAGTTCGGTTGATGGTTTGGTTAAAGCTTCGGTCTTCTCTAAAACACAATTTTAGGCCGACGTCAGCATACATAACATTTCAATTTTTTTAAATAATTCTCTATTGAACTTAAATCGACACTTAGCATTGTTCCATTTTGAAAAATGTAATGTGAACATTATTTATGTGACCGTGTCATGTGTAAACTTCATATTATCACGTTTATTTATAACGGTAATGTTTTAGTGTAATTAATCTATAATAAAAGTGGTGGTAAAATGTGTGATGTGAAATATTCAGTCTACAGTGGGAATATTATACACAAAAGTATGTATTTATTGGGCTACAGGTTTAATTCTAACTAAATACAAAATATACCAATCGTTAACGTATACCCTTATTATCATTTTGTCATACAAAACATGTATTATGACACTAGAAAATGCACAATAGGAAAAATTTATGAAGACGTGTGGTTAAGATTTAGGTTGGGTTTGTTTGGGGTGTTATTGATATATATGTGTGTGCGTTTCTATGATAAATACGTATCGTTGCTAGTAAATAATTTATACCTAAAGTTAATTCTTACCTCATTTATATTTGCATGAAAAAAAACCCCGAAGGTTTATTCACACGTCTCCACTCAAGTTTCCTCTTTATATACAATATTTGTTACACATTCCCCCAACAAAAAGTATTTCTGTAATGAGGTGGTCCAACAGCCACTTAAGTCATTATGATCATTTTAAACCCCACACTATTGGTTTTACCGCTACAAACGTGTGCTTGTTTCTTAAAATAGTTTCTTTTGTAAAGCTACGATTGAATGTGAATCTATTGAAAAAGTCCCTACTACCGAATAAGTTTACCTTTCAACCTTTGATCATACACAATCATGTCGCAGTATAAGTAAACAATATATTAGATGTCCTTATATGTGCTGCAATTAAGTTAAAAGACTAGCTTGCTTAATTGGCAAAATATTTATGTTAATATATAATACACCAAAACACTGTATTAAAACAAAGATTAAATATATACCGCCTCAACACACAATGATAAAATATACCACACAAACACACAAGGCTGTTTACCATAGCAACAACACACCGTGATAAAATATACCACACAAACACACAAGGCTGTTTACCATAGCAACAACACACCGTGATAAAATATACCACACAAACACACAAGGCTGTTTACCATAGCAACAACACACCCTGATAAAATATACCACACAAACACACAAGGCTGTTTACCATAGCAACAACACACCGTGATAAAATATACCACACAAACACACAAGGCTGTTTACCATAGCAACAACACACAGTGATAAAATATACCACACAAACACACAAGGAAGTTCACCATAACAACAACACACAGTGATAAAATATACCATAGCAACAACACACAGTGATAAAATATCCCATAACAACAACACACCAGGATAAAATATCCAATAACAACAACACACAAGGATAAAATATCCCATAACAACAACACACAAGGATGAAATATACCATAACCTCAACACACAGTGATGAAATATACCGTAACAACAACAAACAAGGATTTACTATACCATAGCAACAACACACAAGGATGAAATATACCATAACAACAACATACACGGATAAAATATACCATAGCAACAACACACAAGGATAAAATATAACAACAAACAAGGATTATCTATACCATAGCACCAAAATAGAATGGGTCAATTACACCGTATTTAATGACACAAAACATGTCTACGAGTAAAGAGTCTTTCAATATAATGCATTACTACAGCATTAACAAATCAAACTATTTGAATTCTTTCGTATTATGACTATACCTGTTAAATCATGAAATATTTAACCGTGTATATAACTTACTTACTTTTGTGATGGCGGTAGTTTATCTAACGAGGAAGTAATTTTTATTTTATTTCCTGTAAAACAACAATAATAAAAAGTACATACACGAGTTACCGCAAGGTATTAAAACAATATACATACCGATGTGTCACTTGGTAACTCCTGTTTACCTATGTTTGCCTTGTTTAACCCTATTCAACTGCATAGCATATCCGGGCGTTGCCTCAATACACACACTTCCATTAGTGTTCGAGATGTTTGCCATCATACACACAAATAATA
Source organism: Mimachlamys varia (assembly GCA_947623455.1). NCBI lineage: Eukaryota > Metazoa > Mollusca > Bivalvia > Pectinida > Pectinidae > Mimachlamys > Mimachlamys varia. Next base: position 8,770,507 of record OX392530.1, read on the forward strand.
CACACCTATATTACCCTTACCTATGTTATACAATGTCGATGACGCAGATCCTAATATAACATCCCTGTCGGTATGATAGCGATATAAAAAAAGCGTTTGAAAAGAAAACCTGTTTCTTAACAAGTTTTATGCATGCAAAAGTTTTGTGCAAAGGATTTTATTAGACCGTATTTACGGAAGTAAACGAAATACTTATTTAGGCCGTTTCAAGTCCAAGTATGGCTATGTATCATATCTCTGGGGTATTATAAGCCTATTTTCTGTTTTGAATTTTGATGACCAATAAATGACAAACATTTATGTAGCAAATAATAATATGATTATCATATTCTTGTTAAAGTACATATTTTAGCTATCAAATATATGCACCTTTGGGTTGTGAGTTTGAAACCAAGGTAGAGCAGTTGCTAGGTACTGACCGTAAATCGTTGGTTTCTCTCCGAGTACTTCGGCCTTCCTCCACCTTTAAAGCATAGCACGTCCTTAAATTACCCTCGCTATTAATAAGACGTAAGACAAATAATATGTAAAGGGATTATCCGTGATGGAGAGCGCAGCTATTGACCCCATATGTACCACAGGGACTTGGAAATTTGTTACAGATAGTTAAAACTGTTTTTAGACCTAAATTAGATGTTAAGTGTAATTTTACACTTCTTGTTACATTTGTCGTGCATTACTTTTTTTGAAATACATGTAGGTGAGGTCGATTTTTCGACCTCGAATTCTTTTCACCTCTTGGCCTTTATGGCCATTTTAGCCCAAGGTGGCATTTTTATTTATTTTTGATCTAAACCTCCAAAAAGTGTAAAATTACTCTTTACATCTTAGTTTAGTTCAAAGCGATCTGTAACAAATTATCATGTCCCTGTGACATGTACGGTATATTAGCTTAACTAAGCGACACAGTCTTTACTGTAAATCCTATGAGAGTACATTTAAATTAAATCAGGTTTGGGCTAGACCAACAACTGAGGGATTGTCCTTCATTTGTGGGACAAACCCCCAGGTCAAGTGAGAGGCTTTTTTGCCTCTATAATCACGGACGATATATATACCATACATCCCTGCTATAATTTCATGTTTCTTGCATGTTGCAAACTTTTTTAATTTTCACTTTCTGGATTGTATTTTTCTTTTCATTGCAGGGTCTGGTGGTTATTTTCGCGGCTTCACTGTACATGTGTGTGCTGTTTGTTTGTTTTGTTTTTTGATCGAAGTGCGAATTCTGAAATGACCTTTTTTTCTCTCACACTTTGTGTTGTATGTACATGTAGTAGACACTTTAGTGTTTTGGTTCTGTATCTGTCCATTTCTGCTAGCGTGTTCTGACACGAATACTCATTTCAACAGCAGCTACTCATCCCTTATTTTCTATCATCTTATTCCTTTATAATAATGATATGAGGATGTAGCATTTGTCCCGTGACAAATTGAAAATAAATCTTCCAATTGTTCCCAGTTTGAAAATACACAAATGAACAAAATACATACCTGTAGTCGGTACGGTCCATAACAGTTACGATTTAACCCTTTATTCAAACAACGGAATAAACTCCCATCACCTGGTAAAATATATACACTGAACATCCTCTCCTCAATTTATTTTAAAGGTACATTGTAGACTCTGATTCATTTTATAATCTGATTAAGGTTTGAAGGAAATTTGGTGAAATGCATTAAATTCATTTGACCCGACATTTCGCCGTCTTTGCGAATGACCTGCATATTTTCTGAGTCGACTGGAAATTGAACAGGCCTAACGGTTATATACATAATTTGCGTAATTCTGGTCAAAATATGTTTAGGTCTAGCATCATTTGTTAATCTTAATAAAAAGGGGTTTTTTTATCCAATAGCATTGAGTGAGTTTTGGATGGTTTTATTTTACCAATGATCATTCTACGTTATGATTTTGCATTTAAAAAAAATGATTTATACTTTAGTTTAGACTCTATATAGGCCTAGTTATTTAACAAGTTGTGTCTAGCAGGCCTAATCTCCGAAATGTACATGTTGTCCCGATATATAGATGTTGAGAACCAGCCTAGCGCAGACAATTCCTTTGCAGGGTCATGTGACATCAAATACACGAGTCAGAAATTTCTCATAACCCAGTCTTTTGCCGTGCATTATACTGCCAAATTTTCAACTGTGTTTCGTAGGTTATTAAAATTAATGCACGGCAAGATGTTGGAGCATTTTTAACTCGCAATTTACCTGGTTTGCACTTGATACTCTGATAATTTTCTGGTAATGCATGTGATGCTTAGCTTCTAAAAATAAAGCAGCAGGTCATATGTTCACACAAGCACCAATGCAGGCCGCAGACGACACAACAGTCCATCTAAACATGGCCGAGCTTCGGAAACCTTATATTAACATTGAAATGAAACGAGGTTTAAATATGAAATAATTGTATTATCCACAATCGTTTAATTTTTACATTTTATATTGCTCGACTGGAAATAATTAAAATAATCATGACCTCCAATCGACCCGGAATATACCGAACTTTAATTCAAATATGGCGGCCTCCATATGGCGGCGCGCGACTTTTCGCGGTACAAAGTTTTTGAAAGTCATAGTCTATACAGTCTGATGTTGAAATGACAGTGATATATAGGTACGTACATGTTACCATAAGTGAGAGCTTCGCTCTCTATTAAGATACATTAAAATTTTAATATGCTTATCCCTTTTCTGTTGAAGGTAAACCAACAGATTTACGTACTTGAATATATACACCCTCTTTGAGTTAAACATGAGAACGAGATATGTGTATAACTGAAAAACACTTATACCTATTTTGTAAAAACATCTTGTAACCCAAGCAACGCCATTACCAATTTGTGTGAGTGTCTTGTTCTGAAGAAACACATCATGTGTTGTTCAATGCAAGTATTGTACCCATTGTGCTTTAACCTTTTAAAACTGATTACTTTCCTTCGTTTGAAACAAAAAATAATAAACAAATTAACTACAGATATAAAATTGTTTTGATCACCAGGGCTGACAATTCTTGCGTACTTTGATATAAGTGTTCACCTAACTGTAATCGGATAAAAGATCGTGTTAAAACGAGTTCCGCTCAGATAAATGTCACATGGACACTGATAAAACATTCACTTAGTAAATAAAACTACTGCAACTATCAATACATTTTAAAAGAGAATACCTGGAAATTTCTATGTATTCTGTATATATTGATATTTCTACGTTATACAACAAAGAATGTTCAAAACAAGTATACATAACTTGAGGCTTTTATCCGAGGACCTTTGAAAACATTATTTGGATTTCAGGTGTAATTATATAACTACTTTCACAAACAGCTCATTATGGTAGCCAATGCTAGTTGCACCACGTATAATGTTCCCATTTGTCGAGAGAAGATGTGGATCACTATTACATTGCAGCGCTAGCAGAATTGGCTTCCCAACAGCCAACTTCTATGTTAAAACCATCATGTCAGTCAAGCAAAACACAAAAATATACTTCCAACATGTTGTAATACTGTACAGAATCTGCTGAAAATTGTAAAGATATCCTTGAGACCAATGGAAAGTAAATGTCCTTATGTATAAAGTTAATTCATGCACTTTCAGTCAATAGTCAAAACTGTTTCCCGAGGTGTTGGGACCAACCTGGTGAAATCGCGGGAAATATACAAATGGAGTTTAGAGGGAATCTACAAATGGAGTTTATAGGGAATCAACAAATGGAGTTTAAGACTGAATACCCCAAAACTTCTCAAGAAATAATGAAAAACGAACTGTTTTTGTCAAAGTCCAAGATGGCCATTTAAATGCAATTTCGAATTTTCTGAGATCAGTAAACAAAATGAAACATTGCACAACTTAGGTACATGGGAACTTATACCTATGAAATTTGAAAAAGATTCATTAAGCACTTTTCATACAATAGCGATACCAACAATTGTTTACGGACAGACGGACGATGGCCTACAGACCAGGGACAAAGGACGAAGGGTGATTTGACATACCAATATCCGAAGATGGTGAGACACGAACATTACCAAAAAAATCAATTAATACCAAAGCGTCAACAAAACCATAACCCAAACTCAAAATCGATTAAACTAGAGGCAAAATAGGAACAAATGAAAGAGATTTACATGGCGACCCTCGTAAAAGTACAAGAGAATAAGACCACGTGTTACGAGTAAGCGTTTTCTGCTGCATCTACAACACCCGCCATGTAAATCTTGGTCCGATACAAGTTAGCACCAATCCTCAAAATGGGAACCGAATCATCAGTGTCAACCACAGTAAGTAAGCACACTAAAAGCAAGCTCAAAAACGTCCATCTTGATATTACACAAAGATACAAAATATTTCTCGATGAGATCAAGATGGCGACCATCAAACTTGCCCGTAGTCTTCATGAACCTGCAAAAAACAAAGTCTTCAAAAGCACTCTTCTTGCTGATTCTTTTTATTCAACAATGATTTATTTTTATCGGGAATTTGCATTATGGTTTGGACAAAAAGGTTACAATCTCTCTCTTTCTTCTGCAATAAATGCAGAGAATACAGAAGGATTTCCAGTACAAATACAAACACATCACCCCTAGAGAACATCTATTCCGATATTAACATTTAGTACAAATGCTCATTGTTGTAATACAAAGGATGAGTGTCTACAATGCCCTTTTTGGGCCCCGTTATATTCGGATTTTCATCTTTTGAATTCAACTCCAATATCGTTTTAAAAAGTAACAAAACATACAACGCCGCGCGTTTATAAATAAAGGGATTATTTATAGATGAAAATATCCATATATGACATATATGTCACATATACATCCAAATATCATGAATTATCATCGACATTTTGTATAACAAGGATGTATTTGTTAATTTGATACGTGTATACAAATGTTGATCTTATGTAATAGACATATCATTTATTGAACACGGACAAATGAAAAACATCAATTTGTTTTGCACAATTTAATCCGCACTCAACTCTTCGGGTAGCAATAGCAAAACAAAGACAAAGCGATTCTTATGTATGTATCAAATGAAATGAAATTATTACATAGGGCAATATCGTAATATATACTACAAATCTCTTGGTTGGTTACAAAACAGTTACGTTGCTATTATATGATACAGAATTACATATATTCCGATGTAATAATATATGGTCAAAGATTGATTTTATATTGACCAATCAAAGACGCAAATTTTCTGTCAAACAATTTTGCTACGGATTTCGTCGTTCTTGTTTGCAAAAATGTAAAACATGGAAAGTTTGATATATCTTTTGTGTTTCAAAAATATACCATAATTGTCACGATATCTATAGTCTACCATCCTCGTACAGAAAGTATTCAGCAAGAAACCTTTTAATACCCTTTACATAACATTTGAATAAAATGATTAAAGTTTCCAAAATTATCTTTACTAATGATAATATATAAAATCAAAAAGGAAAGAGAAAATCAAAGGAACGAAATAAATATAAATAGTACTAAAAATAAATTTGAAACTTCAGGAAAGCATAGCTAATTATGAGAAGTACATTGTTTGTTCGGCCAACCATTGTTAGTAATTATTAAATAAATCAAAATAAAGGAATCGTGAAATCATGACAATTAAGGGAATTGATGCTGCCACTTTGAGCGCGGGCGGAAGTGACGTTCAATTTAAAACATGAACCAAACACAATCAAATATCCGGTCTGGTGGTCATTGCACTTTTATGAATATTGACATTTCTCTTACGGAAGTATCAATAGAAAATTAAATAAAAAATTTGTAATAATCTGTTTAATTTTGGGGAGAGTCAAGCCATTATGTATGTAATCAGTCTCAACCCTCTTGGCCGAAAACGATATTTATATCGATCAATTATCTCCTTTTTATTTGCTTATTCCGAATATCTGTTTTCATGTCAATCGTTTTTGAAAAATAAGTAACAAAGTCCCATAACATGATATTGTTTTTTTTCGTAATAAATAAAACATAAAATTGGCCTGTTATATTTATGTCATAGACCTCATTTCAGTTTGCTTATCCTGAATATCTATTTTCAAATTAATCAATACAATTCTTTTGTTTTCATAATTAATATAGCATCAACACTGAACTGTATTTATCAATATTTATATCAATCACTAACCTCATTTTTATTATTATTATTTTTTTTTTTTTCAAAATATCTAATTTCATTTTATCAGTGTTGGAAATTAAGTAGTAAAATTCCATAACATGCTATTTCTTTTTTTTTCCAATATATATAAGACATTAAAATAACCTGTATTTATCAATATCTATATCGATCAATAACCCCATTTTAGTTTGCTTCTCCTGAATATCAATTTTCATGTTTATCGTTGTTGAAAATCAAGTAGCAGAATAACATTACTAAGACTAATCTAACACAGTAATTTCTTGTTAGTAAAAAGGTTTTTCTTCATTTGCACAATTAAATGACATTGATACCATTCTCGAGGGTCTAACATTTAAGAAAGGGAAAAAACATTGTTGAAACGTATGTATAAAAACATGATATTGCAAATATATTGCATTTTGAGGTTTCAAAACCAATATACTGTTGAAAAATAATATAGCATGAACAAAAACATCGTAAGAAGTTATGACATCAAAAAATTCCTATACAAACTTCCAAATTGGCTTTATTGAATTTAAAAGTAATTTGCGTAAAATGTGTATCATAAGGTTGTGGTGTCATTATATACACGTTATGTACAGATACAAATTCATAAAAAAAATTGTGTATCTAAAAAAATTGTTTAAGAAAATAACAAAAATTGAATAAAAAAATAATAGCGCTACATTCTACATTCTGCTTATGATGATCTTACTACTAAAACACTACGTTTGAAATGTTAAAATTATCAGAATATGAGTGAAATATTTTGAAAAAACAGCGAGGACAAAAAATTGTTCATATATGCTTTGAAAGTATCAATGCGACAAGTATTGAAATTTATAAATCATCATAGGAAGTAAAGAAAATTGTCAAGCAAAAAATCAAAAACATAAACCAAAAGAGCAAATTATAAAACTATTATTTCAAAATTAAATAGATTAAGAGCTGTGGACGAAACATAATCATTACTGTGCATTTAAAACATAAATTATAAAATTATTGATAGTGGGATGAAGAAAGTGATTATCTTCCGCAGATTTTATCAGATGTCTGGTTTTCTCTTGCCAGTTCTCTGATTAAAATAGTTTGATTCTAATAGGATAATTACCTCTTGAATGGCGATGTTGACTCTCATAATGTTTAATTATACTCTCGCAGCGATTCGTCGAGGGTAAATAGGGATACCCTCACCACGTTTACGTACGTATCCAACACGACGTCACAGCTCTACTGGCTGCATTTCTTGACAAACTGGCAAAAAACTTCACGCAAGTGTTCACAAACATCGTCCCTTGTACGAGTTTACATTTGAATCTGCTGCAGTCAAAGACTAGGTCATCGTTACTATAAATAGAATTTGACAGATCCCAAACGACGTCATCGTTCTACAGACTGCAATTCTCAACCGATTTGCATGAAACAATGCACAAGTGTTCACAAACATCATCCTTGGTAAAAAAACCAAACTACGTCACCGTTAATTTAAATAGAAATTGACAGTGAAATTTGAAACTAGGTCACCGTAACTTTTAGAAATTAACAGAAATTTGGACGTTACCGCTCTACATGCTGCATTTCTCAACCGATTGACATGCTACTTTACACAAGTGTTCACAAACACCATCCCCTGTGCGAGTTCGCGTTTCAGCCTGCTGCGGTTAATAACTAGGTCACTGTTGCTATAAATAGAAATTGATAGAAATATGAAACTACGTTACCTTTACTAAATAGAAATGAACATAAATGTGGACGTCACCGCTCTAAAGGCTGCATTGATCAACCGATTGGCATGAATGAAACTCAACACAAGTGTTCACACATATCATCGCTTGTATGAGTTCGCGTTTCAACCTGTTAACAACTAAGTCACCGTCATTATATATAGAAACTGACAGAAATTTGATCGCCACTGCTCTACAGGCTGTATTTCTCAACCGTTTGGCATGATACTTGACACAAGTGTTCAAACACATCAAGTTTTTAATGTTGAAGCGCAATGGTATTAGTATCGTCTTTGATTCCTTGTTTTGAAAGTGTTGCATATTTATCTCTGATACTTACTGATGTCATCCAAGTACTTTACTACTTTCTGGTGATTTTTGAAAATAAAAAGTCCATATCTTTATACACTAACACTTGTCACAATAATTTTCAAGTATTGCTTGGTGTTAAATGGCGTTCCTGTATTATGATATTGTGTACAGAAATATAGTAGATCTATGAAATTGAGATTCTATGGGTCATTGTTCTTTTGTAGATTTATCCTGTCGTTCGATTTTCTCTTTGCAGTTCTCCGATATATAACGGTTTGGTCTTCGTGCATTTCTTTTCTCTTTGATGTCGCTGCTGACACTTCCATGGCATTGAAGCTTGAATGCATTGTAGCATTATCTCTCTGATGATCAATAATGTCATCCAAGTACTTGACTACTTTCTGATAACTTCTTTGAAAGTTAGATTCATGGAGGGAACGTTTTAGCCGTTCACAAATTGTTCGGCCCTCCTCGAGATCAGCAGCTGTTCTACGCCTCAAGTAACACTCGATGAGTCCGAATAGACCCTGGAGTTTGAAATGTGACAATCTTTGTAAATTGTATTCTCCTTCCAGGTCAACAGCACGCTGAAAATGTTCGATTGCCTCTTCAATTTTTTGTTCAAAGAAGAATCTTGCTATTTGGACATGGAATCCTGGAAAAGCTAGCCACCGACGCATGCGTTTATCTTCTAGAAGTTCTTCCAGGTTTTTGGCATGTTTCAGACCATTCTCATAATGAACTTGTTTGACGGAATCTTCAACGGCATTTTTCATCTGGATAGTGTAGCACTTCAGAAGGAGCTTCAGACACATGGCATCATGGTGTAGACGATGGCGCTGACTCACTTTGATGATTCCGTATTCGTAGTAGTTCGAGTCTTTCGCTCCCAGCATCTCTTCGTTTTGGCAAATGATTTTGTCAAGGACATTACGGATCTTTTCTCCTCCTGGTTCATTGATGTGTTGGTTACTGACCAGACAATGATACATAATGCCGTTTCTCCTTGTGATAAGACTTTGAACAGAGGGAAAATCTGGGAATTGTTTTCGCAATGACTCGCCGAGCAAATACGCAAGTCTGAATTCATTCCAACACAAATGAGAAAGTTGTTGCCCTGATTGACATTGATAGTAATAGTTTCTGCCGTTATTGTACAGTATAATCACCATCAATTCAACTGCGGTAATTGAGCTTATCTGCTCTCGGGTCATCGCTAGTTTTTTTGTAAGCAGCTTTTCATACAGTTCCTTGCTCAGGCGACCTCGCTTACGCTCATCCACCTTTTTCAGACTTCTAGGAAGACCACAAATTTCTTCTAGATAATCTAAGTCAGGCTCACTCCTTTCTGTTTCAAGAACAATGTCAGATATAAAGTCTTCTGTTAGTTTTTCTGGGAAATCGAAAAGACGATTAAACAACGTTTTTGCTTCTGAATCTTTGGCTGCAGCCGTTTGTCGATGCCTTTCTTGCTCATGTTCTAGCTCTGCCTTTCCACCAGCTATACTTCTCTGCACTGTTGTCTCCGAACGAAATGGTTGAATCACGCTGCTGTCTCGACGACTTTGATCAACGTATGCTGTGGTTTCCAGTGAATCATACTCTTCTGCTGTAAGCATGTACGACTCAGGGTCACTTTCATCGATGAGTTGGAAGCAAAGCCCCTTTGCTTTGTTCAGATGTTCGTCTGCTAACAAGGTCTCCACACCGCCGACTCGAAATGTTATTCCAATGGCAGCATGAAGAACGCATAGAAGGAACATGCAGTCTTTTTCGTTGGATAATTTCATTTCTTTAGCACGTAATGCAGCTTTCGTTGCATGAGGTAGGAATTCCATGTTGCTTTTATACGTAAGATGAAGTCTGCAATCTATACCCATGTGTTTGCAAAAGAAGTAGAGCAAAGCCTTCATGGAAGATTCTTTTTCTTCTTGGGATAAACGATGTTCTAACACCAAAGCTGTTACTGCATTGATGGAGATGGTCTTTGTCTTGTCTGTTGACTCGAATTCACCAATACAGTATTTCTTGACGTTCGCTATGAAGTCTAAGATGACAATATCTTTGTCTCTATCATCAATGCTTTCTGGGAGTAGTTTTCTCAGGAGCCTGGTTGGAATTTCGTTGTGGTGTAGAAACGGTATGAAATGCAGCAGAGATTTGATATGCACTGACGAAGATTCCACTTTATCAACTGTTAGCATCTGTGCCGATACAAGACCTTTGTCATATTCCTGCGATGTTCCTGCTGTCAGCTTCTCCACGTTGTCGAAAAATTCCTTACACGACAGCATTTCTACGTAATCCTTCACGGACATCCCCAATGAGAAAATGTAGGAGTTGGCGAGAACCAGCCCATATGGAAGATATTCCATTTTGTTAGCTAAGGTCTTGATGTCATCTTCGGAGTTGTTCATCTTCACATGCTCCTTAAAGAACTCTAAAGCCTCTGAATGTGAAACCCCTTTGACCTTGACAAAAACTTCCCGTTTAGTACACTGCTCATAGAATTTTTCGTAGCTGGTAGAGCATATTATCTTCAAGTTCTTCACCTGGTGGAGAGAATGTATGATTTGTTCGACAACTTTACAAGTTGTTTCTGTAATGTCATCAAAAATGAAAAGGTATTGTGTCCCGGTCTTTTTTTCACTTTCAGCCAATGACTTTAAAACAACTTTTGCCATGTGTTTTATGTAGACATCTTTAGCTTCTTTCTGTCGTTCAAATTTCATTCCAAGGAATTCCAGTAAACTTCTCATGCTCGTCAACAGGTCATCTTCAGTTTGGCACAGGAGTTTGTATGCTGTTTGCTCAGCTTCTTTTTGGAATTCTGAGGCATACCAAATGCAGATTTGGGATTTTCCCGAAGCAGATATTCCTACAAGTATCAGATGTAAAAACCGAATGTGATCTATAAGTTATAAAACTTGTTTCATTAATGTAATGAAAGACAATAAATATATATATACACTATTAAAAGTGTAACAGGGTCGATCGGTTAACGTTTTGTTCTATATGTTAAGGTAACTATATAATCCATATTTACCTTTCAGGATTGCCAACTGCTCATTTTCCAAAAGTTCCTCAACTTCAGAACATTTCGAAGTCTTAATAAAGTTGGGCACCAGTCCATTTAACATCAAGCTGTGCTTAGCTGTCAGAAAAGGAAATTCGATCAGACAAAGTAGTTTTAGAATATGTGCTCAATATAAAATTAGCAAACTACTTAAAAGATATAACATATAGCATGTGTATCAGTTTGTTCGGGAAATAACTTAATATTAAGAGCTTTAATGCCACCAGATAGACATAAAAGTGTTCAGTAAATCAAAAAGGAATACATCATTTTTTTATTTTATTTTCATACACAAGCTATTTTCATTATCAAGAGCAATAATTTTGAAATTATTATGCTGATCATTTTTCATGGGCTAAGGATTTTATTCAACATTATATTATACTTATCTCGCTTAAAACATTTTAAAATTAGTGGGAAATGTCATATTAAATTATAGTCGCTGAAAGACATATAACGAATTAGAAATGATGTGAAAATAAAAACACATAATTAACCATCTTACCTGTATTGATGTTTTTAACTTTTTTCACGTAAGGGTCCAGCTGAACTGTCAGATCTTCACGACCAATTCCCGACAAAAGTTGTTTTAAACGTTCGAGGCAATTTTCACCGATGATATTTTTCTCTCTCAACTTGGCCATCAACTTAATTCCAGTTGATATCTTTTCTTTTTCAGACATGGGTATATCGTCTCCAATCAGATAAAGAAGCTCTTTCACATTTTCTGTAAATACCACAGATAAAGCAAATCAACACGGCAATACAAGTATATTTCTTTTCTCAAAAATACAAATTGATATGTAAATTTTGTTGATACCAATTTTAAGGATTGTACAGAAGACACACACGAGAATAGCAATCATCAAGCTTAATCTTTATTGGGGCAGATTAATTACAGTGTCAAATAATTCTTTCTGACTAAATGTCACATGCAAAGTAAGGGAAATTTCAAATTCATTTTTTACGAATATCAGTCACGTTCGTTAATTCAAATCACATGTTAACATCAAGGATCATGCAACACTCTTGCAGAGCAGCTGAATGTTTCGCATTTATTGTTGCCAAAAAACTGTCGGGAAATCAAGTATGATTATAAAATAAGGACAAATAGGCAAGTCAGTCCAGTATTATTATCATCATATTTCAATTGTTGTTGTTTTTATAATAAAGTCAAGCTTTCGGAAGTCAATTGAGTCAGACGTGGCTCTCCAGATGACTTGGTAAATGGATGAAAGGAACAGTATATCAGTGATTAACATCAATTTGGTAGATTTGAACACAATGTCAAAAACGCTGAAGGTAATCAGAAAACAAAAAAGTCTATCATTCATTTCGAATAAACAAAATAAATACAAATTAAATAAATCCAGTTTAAAAGAGCATTTTCAAGATTGTTTTATATTGATAATGTGTTTTTTAGGTAAAAATTCACTGATTGTGTTTGATCCGAATACTCGGCCATACCTGGGTTCAAATCAAACCTGTGACGAAAGAGGAAAAACGTGTTATAAACGACCAACTTGGTAAATGTTCAACTACCTTAGTTTTCTAAGTCGATTTTATTCCTAATTACCTTCAAGAAGATTCTCTCCAACACGGCAGAGTAAAGGGGCTAGGTCATCCTCACATGCCATACCGGAAGGTCTTCAAAACTCCGCTTAAAATGAAGGTAATTGATTATAATTATGTCGGTAAAATCAGATCATGTAAAAGATAGAGAAAACATGATATTGGAGCATTTTGGCAGCATGTTCTATGGCGGTAGGAAGACAAATGAAAATGGATGCAAGTTAGCATTTTGGGGAGATCTATTTTGAGGATATTTGTATGAAAAATATGTTTGGTGCTACCAATATCTCTGATTAAGAGATCGTGGAGTATTATGGGATGTAATTATGTCGATCACTTGAGTGTAATGTTCAGCTAATGTACGGGGGGAATACCAGTCATGCGGTATAAACCCCTCCTGCGCAGTATAGTTCTGCTACATGGATAATGTTTAGTATTTCATGATCAATTAAGGCCATTTCCCGGTGGCTAGAGAAAATGCATAGATACACAAAATTGACCTACGGAATCCCGAGGTTAGGTCCCGGATGTTGGAATAGTGCAAAATTCATCTAAGGCATAAGAGCGGTTAAATCTGGCAAGCTAGGTTTTCCAGTCATGCGGTATAACCCGGGTGACCCGTTCAGTATAGTTAAGCCACCCCGACTGTGGTTAGTACTTGGAAGTATATATTAATCGATAGATAGTGAGGTCTGTGACGTTTTTATCTCTACGTAAATCAGCTTAGTGTTTTGACGGGATAGCAGCATAAAACCCAACAGGTAGAACAAGCTGAATATCTTTCAAACTGACGCCCACACAAATCAAAGTGCAATCTTTACAATGATTCCCTATTGAACTGAAATCGACACTTGGTAACGTTCAATGTTATGTGAGTATTTTACAATGAGACCATTCTGAACTCAACCTCGAGTAAACGTACCCGAGAATAATACCAGGTTTTCTAGTGTTGTAATCAACATATACAATATTGAAATATGTAATATGAACATGGTTTATGTCAATCGGTCATATCCCTGATACTCATATGTTCATTTCTAATCAAATATGAAAATATGTTTATATCAAAATGATCTGTAATATGAATCGGCTTTTAGTCAAACCAATCAAGACGGCAATACAATACAATTTCTTTTCCTTAAAAACAGTCTAAAATAAACAGATATTTTATTGGTAAAGATTTTAATCATCATAAAGATTTATATACCATTTTCCCTCCTTTAAAAAAATCAGAATTTTTTTTTTACTTAATGTGATATGAATGCAATGTCAGTCACACGGACTAATCAAATTAAAATGTAAATATCCAGAATCTAACAATATTAATATGCATAAGCATCTGAAAGGTTTTCATTTCATGTTCCAAAAAGATCTCTCTGTAAACGAAATATATATAGAATTAAGACGAATAGTCCAGTCAGCCTTATAGTACTATCATTTATCATTTGCTGTATGAAAATAACAAAGTCGAACTTTTTTCAAGCTGCATGATAAAAGTAAACTTTCCCTTTCTTGATAGTAACATCCCTTCTTCTCCATCCTATGGTGTTTTTATATCGCAATTGATTAGTTATTCTAGGGCTTGCTCAGAAAATCGAGATTTTCTTGATAGACATCAACCGCTGACGAACAAACCTTACGGCACAGGGATTAGACAGATGGGCGGATTGGTCGAGTATGGGCGGATTGGTCGAGTGGTTAACACTCCGGCCTTCCATGCAGGCGGCCGGGGTTCGATCCCCGTAATCGTCATACGCATGGAACATTCAGAGAAAGTGTTTTTCTCCTGCCCACACAACTCCAACAACCCAGGTGGAGTATAAAATGGTCTAGGGTGGATGTTGCAGTATCTGTGATGTAGCATTCAAGTGTGGTGGCACTATAAAAGATGCCGTTGGAAACACGGTCCCACTACAAACAGAACACAATTCATCTCCAACACACACGCATACACACACACACATATGGAGATATTAGCCAGGTGGTATAGGACAAGTAGTTAGCGCCCGATAAGGCAGCTCCTGCGATCTCCTCAGAATTGTATATGATAGAACTGTATGTGTTAATTGTATTGATTGTATAAGAATTGTATATATATGTACTGTAAAGCGCTTTAGAGTGGCTTATGTTAGCTAAATAAGGCGCTATATCAAATATTGTATATTAATTATTATTATTATGAAGGTTGATGAAGACTATGGGCAAGTTTTATGGTCGCCATCGTGATCTCATCGAGAAATGTTCTGTATCTTTGTGTGATATGAAGATGGACGTTTTTGACTTTGCTTATTAGTGTGCTTACTTGTTGTGATTGACAATGATGACTTGGTTATCATTTCGATGATTGATGTTTACTTTGATGTGACCAAGATTTACATGGCGGGTGTCGTCGATGAAGTAGATGACGCTTACTCTTCCGGAGCACTTGGTCTTATTCTCTTGACTTTTACGAGGGTCTCCATGTAAATATTTCCTTTTTTCCTATTTTGATCTTAGTTTAATCGATTTTGGGTTCGGATTATGGTTTTGTCGACGGTTTGGTTTTTTTAAGAATTCAACTGAGATAAAAGAGCCATTCAGACTACTTAAAAAATAATTACTCTATGATCACGTGGTAAGGTAAAAAAACATTAGTATACCAGTGATAAACATCGATCGAGTAGAGTTGAGAAAAACACTTATACAGAAAACGTTAAAGCTAATCAGAGGACAGGGAAGCTGTCCGATATTTCGAATTCTAAGAAAGAACAAAAACAAAAACTGCTAAGGAGAACACTCTTCCCTATTAAGTGTTTACTAATGGCCTGCTGAAAATTAAGGGGACAATTTATTCAACCAATGTTTATTTACAATTCAAGTAGAATAAAAAAAATATATATATAGACTAAAAAATCCTTACTTGATAATTAAATACCATGTAGCAAATGCTAATTATGGCCAGCTTAATTATTGGGAAAGCCCACGCCATATTATTCTTATGGTGACATTATATAGAGCACCAGATAACCGCGCCCTCTGGAGCGAACACGTGTCCAGTAAATGCGTGTAATGTAAACAAATGGAACAAGATAATTTTCATTTCACGCTTCCTTTTTCACGGATTGTTGAGTTTACAAAATTCATTGCAAACAATTATGATATGTATTATGATTAAAAACTCAATAATTTTGTTTTATTTCAAATAAACCAAAAACAGATGGTATCGCACCCAAAAGGGCGCCTAAGACGGGGAATTTCATGACCTGGGCACGTGTTCGCCTGGAAGTGTTGCGTAAAATAACAATCGTAATGAATTTCAACTATGGAGGTGTTGTGTAGAAGTACTATAAATTCAAGGATTTGTACTTGAAACATAATGAGATAAGTGGTGTTATGCTTACTTTATCCGTGTTAACAGCTTACCACTTCGATTTGGAAACATTTTTATTTACAAGCACGAGGGAAGGTGTTCGCATGCTCGTGAGGTCAAATTGTTCAGAGGTGTTTGTAAACAAATATCTCTTGTGAATGTGTTTTGTTGATTAGAAGTACAGGACTACAACTTAATGCAATATTTTGAGATATCAAAAAAAACAAAACAATCTTTACTAAATTGTCCCTTCAAAAATGTGTCAGTTTTTAAGAGCAGACTTCAATTATTGTGCTTCGATCAAAAAACTCGGCAAGAGCTATGAGAAAGAATGTTATATAAACAATATAGAAATGTCTGATTGGTAGTGAAGCGACATTAGATTTCAGTTCAATCCTGTAATGAAAGCAAAGGAGTAAAATGGCTAGGTCTTCCTCACATGTCATACCGAAGGAGTAAAATGGCTAGGTCTTCCTCACATGTCATACCGGAAGGTCTTTATAAAATACGCTAAAATGAAGGTAATTTATCATAATATATCGGTGAAATAAGTACATATCAAAGATAGATCAAACAAGATAATGGAGCGTAATAGCAATATGTTTCATGGCTTCATGACGATCTAGTTGAAGTATAACTTAACGTAAAAGATTTTTTTACTGTCAATTTTACTGATCAAAGAGTATTATAGATGTTGCTTTGTCTATCACGTGTGCATAGGTAGTGGGACCTGGGACGTTTTAATCTCTACGTTAATCAGCTAAGTGTTTGAACGGGATAGCAAGCCCTAAAAAGTCAACAGATATGATAAACTGAAAAGCTTTTGAACTGACGCACACACAAATTAAAATGCACTGTTTACAATCGTTCCCTTTGGAACTAATACTGACACTTGGTAATGTTCAATTTTATTTAAGCATTTTATAACAACGACCCCTGTTTAAAAAGCAATACACAAAATATAAATATGTGCGTAATACTTTCAAAGTATATGTCTATTCAAGACAAACAGAAAAACTGTACAATGAATGCCATATATGTTAAGGTTACGTACATAACTATGTATGATTTACTTTTATGATCAGAACATATAGTTTTCTTAATTTGTATGTGATTTCTGTGGTGAATCTATTATATTAAACGGTAATATATTAATGAGGTCTTAGAATATGTGGTGTGACTATGAAATATCTTATCTACAATGGAATTTGTCACACAGGCGTGTCAGATTTTAATCTTTTAGACTTATTTAAAATTTAAAAAATGCATATTATGTATATCCCAAATATCATTCTATCTTACAAAACATCTGCTATGAAGCTAGAATATGTAAAACAATTTCGGACTTGTCAAAACGTAACTATTGTACATAGGACAAACACGAGGTTTGCACCTATGCGGTTTAGAACGAGATACAATCAAATCACCAATAAATTAAACGGCACCATAGGCGGAGCCAGAGGGGGGCGCCGCCGGCGCGCGCTCCCCCCAAAAAATTTGTCAAGTGACCAATTTTTCCAAGAATTAAAACTAAGAATTTTATCATCAGATAGCATTGTGAACCATATATTTGGTAAAAATATTTATGATAAAAATAGGGGCTACGCCCTAAATCAGACTTACACAGTTTATAATTCCTTTATATTACAGTGTAGCTGACTGTAATATATAATGTACGTCTAACAATTAACTACCCCCTCTCCAACCTCTTCCATTTTTCTTATTCCTGACCATTTGGCTGATATCGATCACACGATGATATACGAGGGTTGTTCGAAAACTTTTGCAAATAACATAGTTTCTCAGAAATTCGAATGCATTTTTATAGTTGCCTTAAAAAATATTCACCATTAACTTGAAGACACCGTTAGAATCCATTTTTTGAAACTGCAGATTCCAGCTCACTTCTTGAACTATATCTCCTATAAAATATGTGGGGATTTTTAGCTTCGGAAAGAGGAAAACAATCATCCGGGGCAAGGGCTGGGCTAATTGGAGGGTGTGGTATAAGCCATTGACCTTTTCCGACTAAACGAAAACGCTAGTTGCCGATTTGTGGGCTTGGTCATTGCCATGTAACAACTGGACAGATCTTCATTCTTATTGAAGCTTCCAGATACACCGCCCTACCGTTTCGAACAGCAATTTGCATGTTTGTCCACTATTTTAAAAGAATATTGCGTATACATGTAACATCTTCTTTGCTTTTAGTATTCGTTTAGCAATACTGGGCGTTTTGGCATGTTTAAAAGCCAAAATCATATTGTCAACTTTCGTCTGAGACTCATAAAAATGCATCACCCAGTATGAGACCCGTGTACGTTACTTCTCGTCTCGTCAGTGAGTTAATGTAGGATACAACGAGCACTTATTTTGCTAGCCTTGAGATTTTTCTCGAGTAAAGAGCATCTTTAACCGATTCATGACCAGAAGAAATTTAGAAAAACATCTGTAAGGGAACCGGTTAGTGGATTTTAATGAAATTTATACACACAATACAGGGATGAGCAGTGAACTTGTTCGTACCACAGGGACCTGTGAATTTGTTACTGGTAGTTTTGAACATATCCTTAGGTGTTTAGAGTAATGTTACACATTTTGGGGGTTTAGATCAATTTTCGATAAAAATGTCTCATCAATGGTCATAAAGCTAAAGGATGGAACGCTTTCGAGCTCGAAAAATCGACCCCATCTACATTTCTTGCATCAAAAATCACATTTCTAGAAGAGGTACGAAAAATTGCTTGGTACCGTTGGAAAGATAGATAATTCTTATTTTAAGAACCTCTAAATGCACGCCAAATGTACCCTCCATCCGCAGAAATAATCTTTGATTTCCCCCCAAAACCCACGCAAAATGTCCGTGTCTTTCGTTAGCTATCGTGCCACTTTCTGCATAGCAATGTGTTTTGACGTCATTGCACGCGCTAGCCCTTCGCTGTCAATGGATGGCGGTCTTCCTTTTAACAAAGGCATCCAATGATATTTTGCGTGTGTTTTGAGGAAATCGAGATTGTTTTTACGGAAGGAGAATACATTTGACGTGCATTTAGGAGGTTTTTAAAATTTTTCACCCTTTAGCCTTTATTGAGGGGGGCATTTTTATCGAAAATTGATGAAAACCCCCAAAAAGTGTAAAATTACTCTAAACACCTTAGTGTATGTTCAAAAGTAGCTGTAACAAAGTATCAGATCCCTGTGGTTCGTACTGGTTTAATGCGCGTAGATCGAGTGATACTCTAGTATACGGTACGTAAAAAAAAAATTCGAACACTCTTCTTATGAACAACAAAGAAGCATCTATTAATGTTGTTGTAAACTCAATATGGATGGAACGCCGAACACCCCACACACAAAAGTGTGTTCGGCCAATCATACTTTTGCTTGCAATATTCCCGGGGAGAGGAATTTATATAAGCTTTCAGCTTGTTTTCAAATCTCCAATATACAAAAATGTACTTTATCATTTTGAACAACTGTGTCAAAAGTTTGGATTATAAAATACTGTTTGTACTAAAATTTTATTTCAGAAAAAAAATTTACGCCCCCTCTAACCCAAAATCCTGGATCCGCCTATTGGCACCATACCTGTTTCGTCGTTCTAAGATATGTCGGTGAGGCTAAGCAATGGTTGTAATAGGGAAGACTATGAATGATATATACTGAGTTTGTTTTGTACACAAACAGGAGTTGAAAACTTAATTTGCGAGCTTCCGAAAACGTCTGTTTCCTTTGACAAGCAAAGAGTACTATAGACGAGTGTCGGTGTTCTGATAATCTGACCGCTGAAATCAGCTCATATTTCACTACCCGAAATAGGGCGAGTTAGAGAAGTCAGCTGTCAAAAACGTAGCGCGACATTTCGAAAGCTCGCACATTAAGTTTTCAATTCATGTATGTGTACAAAACTCATTATATATCATTCATAACAAACTGATGAATCTACACCTAACAAAAGGGTCATATATGTATAAGGTGTTATGACCTGTTCCCAGCTAACAATCAGGGGGCCCGGGGTTATATTAACTCCAGATCTTCACAACTTGTATCAGACCTGAGACAGGTAAATTTTGACCAGGAGGGATTGAGGCCTGAGGGGGTAATACTATAATTAGATGGCCAATTGTAAGCCTGTCTAAATCTTCACATCTGACCTGACCTGATACAGACAAAACATTGAATAGGGAGGGGACGGGCAAGACCCAATTATCAAAAGTCATTCATTGTTTATTGTATTTTGAAGTTGATGTTGTTTGAAAACTTTCCAATGGGAAGCAGGGAATCTTTTTCACATTATACTTGAATGTCTAATGTTTTAATTAAAATATAACATTCTTTTTTATAACATTATATATCCATACTGATCAACTATAATTGAATTAATCACTACACAACATTAAAAATCTACACACAGACTTCACATATTGTAAGACGGCAAAGGACAAGTCAAATATATGTTGTACTTGTTCCGAAATCCTTCAATGCATTGTAAATTGAGATTTATTCAGTTATTGTCATTCAAAGTTTCAAATACAGTGATGTAAGTATATATTTAAAGGTTTTTATATCAAGTTCAACTAATTTATTACAAACAAAGATTAAACAGCAGGCATAGTCTATAATGCTTGTTAAACAATTAATAATGACACTTTAACATAAACATCTACAGCAACAAAAATATTTATCAATAAATATTGATTGATTGATTTATATGATACATGCATATGTTGTACTATCTACAATTTAAAACGTAATATGAATGTGGCCCCTATATGTAGCTAGGTATTAATGCCTGATAGGACTTCAGGTAGACTTGAGGCGACCTGGAGTGCACTCATGGTTCATCTGGAGTCAAAACGGAGTGCACTCCAAGTTTACCTGGGGTCCAAACGGAGTGCACTCCAAGTCCCAACGGAGTGCACTCGGAGTGGACTTTGTGTAACCTTAAGTCTTCAATCAACCGTACATATACTAATGAGCATAAAATAAAGATAGGTTACATGACTACAACAGTAATCAGTCAGTCTTTGAGTTCCTTAATATTTTGATTATAACTGATTAATCAATAAGGAAGTATATTTTTGCTATAACTCTCCCCGTTTATGCTGTTTAACCATGTAGATACCTTATTTTTTTTGTGGATGACGCGGCTATATCTAACGAGGATGTAATTCTGATTTTATTTTTCCTGTATAACAACAATAATAAAAACACACATACGCGTCACTGCAAGGATTCTAGACAGCAAACTTACCTATGTTTCTCTTGTTAATTCCTGTTTGACTGATTTTCTCGGTGATGTCTAAACGCTTTCATTAAATACAACATGTTTGCCATCCAACACACAATTAACACACACCTGTACGTGTACCTATGTTATACATGTACAATGACGCAGATTCTAATATTAAACCCGTATCCACATGATAGCGATATGAAAACAATACTTTTGATTGGGTGAGGTGTGTTTAAACACGTCGACGCATGAAACGGGTCTGTGTATTTGTTGTAGATAGTGTATGTAACAAAATAACAAAGAATGTTATCATTACATCGTACAAACTGCAGTATATCAAATACTTAAGGCTATTCATAGACTAATCACAGGGCTCCCTAACCCTGGCAGCTAATATTAACATCTATTTATATTTTTTTATTATAAACAGTGAATATATACATAAAGTTATGAAAAAGTGCTAGGGAAATAAAACAAATTCTAAAAGTAAAAAACAAAAAGTGTTTAAGCCTTTTACAAAAGACTTACATTGTTAAGTAATCATATTCCTGGTATCAAAAATTTTTTTCTTATGTGAATTAAATGAGCAATATCAAAACCAATTGTTCTAGTTATTTACAAACATGTATGTAACATTAGTATTATTATCATTAGTATTATATTCTTGTCAAAGTACATATTTAAGCTATCAGAAAAATTTGTATTTTTGATAAAAAAAAATGCTTTCTTTCTAAAATTTCGGTGGATCTCATTACGCAAAATTAAAAAATATATATCAATATGTTTCTTCCTCTTCAGTAATGTAATGCTACCGACCTATAAACTTGAATGCATAAACCCTCTTTCAGTTAAAGATAAGAACAGGGTATGTGTTGTCCTGAAAGACAAAGATGTCTATGCTATGAAAAAAATATAACCATAGGCAATTTTCATTTGTGATCTACCGAATGTTTTATTTGCTCACCTTTCCTCTACGTAGTTTATGAAGCAACACATCGTGTAGTTTTTAAATTTTCATGCTAAAATTGTTACCATGTTTCAAAAAAATAGTTCAATATTCGCATTTACTTTTTAAAAACCTAATTGCTTTAAATAATTAACAATATAATAACTAATAATCAATATGATTTACTACTGATATAAACAGTGTTTTATCAGCAGGGTTAGATATACCGGAGTTATTTGATACATGTGATCACCTATCTGTTATCAGATATAATGACCATGTTCAAACGAGTTCCGCCCAGATAAATGTCACATGGACACTGATAAAACATTCACTAAGTAAATAAAACTACTGCACCTATCAATACGTTTTGATAGAGAATTCCCGGAAATCTCTATGTATATTTAAGGATTGTATCGCATTTTTACTGCGTATACGTCAGCATACCAATTTGGCAACGAACATATTCTATGATGCGCGTAAGTGCTCCATATTGAACAGTTCTTTGCCAACTGCGGGCTACCATACACGCAGTCAAAGTGAGGTATAATCCTTTTATTCACATTATAAATGATGTTTAAATGATATAAGAAGAATAAAAAACATTCAAGGCGGGTTGCTACGATGGTAAACACGATAGCCGTGGTTGCTAAGAGAATAAAATCCGAGTAAATCTGCATCGATGTATTTTAGAAATATAGTGAGAAACAAGAACTGTCCATTTATTGTTAATTAAATGAGACTTAATGTATCCCAAATGTGTTTCACGTTTCAGGATGTTGAAAAAACCAATCCACGAATGTCATTTATTATTGATCGTTCTAAAGCGTGAACGGCGCCGGCCACATTTGAAACAGAAATCAACCCGCAAAGCTTTTTGATCTCATCGAGAAATATTCTGTATCTTTGTGTGACGTTTTTGAATTTGCTTATCAGTGTGCTTACTTTTTTGTAATTGACAATGATGACTGAGGATTGAGGATTGATGTTTACTTGGATGTTACATGGCGGGTGTCATCGATGAAGCAGAATACGCTTACTCTTCCGGAACACCTGGTCTCATTCTCTTGTACTTTTACGAGGGACCCATGTAGATCTTTCCTTTGCTCATATTTTGCCTCGTTTAATCGCTTTTGATTTCGGATTATGTTAAAATCACAGATGGACATTCTGCGGCCAATACGGGTTTTCTGAGATCAGTACCAAAATTGAACATAACACAAATAGGTCCAAGGTGAACATACTGATGAAATGTGATTAATATCCATTTAGTACTTCTCAAGTTATAGCGATAATAAGAAATATTTAAGCACTAACGAACAAAGGACCAAAGACCACGGACAAAGGACCAAGGACGAAAGGAAATTTAAACAGCCCGCCATCTGAATAAAGTGAGCTTGGTTGATTCTGTTTATTCATACAGGCAAACAAAGTTTATGAAATGAAAATCCAATGAGATTAGTGAAAAAAACTTTCAAAAGAATAATAATTAAAAAAAAATCCAATAAAGACAAAATGTTTCATCATTAGGAATTGCCATGTAAATTATCATCATCCTGGTAGAGAAGTCCTTTATACTTAGGACAAAAAAGGTCACCAAACGGTAACAATGTAAATCGATATCTCTCTATTCTGCATTGATACCAATAGCATAAGTGCACCAAAAGTGTTAAAAAAAACCCCAGAGAATATCGAAAAATATATAATAGTTAGTCATATTCCAATGCAAGTAAAATCTACCCAGGTATTTTGGCAGTAAAACCTGTAAAAACGCATTTGTTTTGTTTCATAAAGCTGTATAAATTAGTGTGTCTAGATCAGTATACTCGTTCCAGTATAAATATTTACAGACAAAACATAACTCATAGAGAACATATATTCTGATATGAGTATTTAGTACGAATGCTAGTTGCTATAATACAAAGGATGTGTGTCTGTAAGGCCGATGTTTGGTCCCCGTTTATTTGGATTTTCACCTCCTTCATTTAGCGTTAATTCAAATAAAACATCATTTCAAATATATTTTAAAGCATATAACGGTGGGGGTTTTATAAACAGAGAAAATATGTATAAATAATAAATGTCCATATATAGCATATATGTCGCATATACAAATCTTTTGAAATATCATTTCCATAACATGTAATAACATGGATTTGTTTGTTAATTTGATATTTGTATACAACTGTTGACCCTATGTTATACATTATGTCATGGATAAAACACACAGACGACTGAAAAATAAATCATTATTACACTGAGAAGCATTTAAAAGTTAAACAGCAAACAGGACAATATCAAAAATCAAGTAAAGTGTTTGGTCATTACCAGAGGTACAAGCATATCACATTAACATTACAAATCTCTTGGTCGGTTACAATACAGTTACTGTACTATTATATGATAAAGAGAATATGTTTTTAAATACAATTTTAGTAATAAAATTGTATTTAAACTTATATCTAATGCAGATAACCAAAATTATGTATAATTTCATGACATAATATCAGTTTAAAAAGACTTTATATTGCTCATTTACTCCAATCCGAGCCGCACATTTTCTGTTAAACATTTTGGAAACGGAGATGTTTTCGTCGTTATACTTTACAAAAATTAAAAAAAAAAAATTTTAATTTGATGTAGCTGAATTTAATATATCTTTTGTGTATCAAAATATACCATAATTGTCGCGATATCTGTATTCTACCATCCTTGGAACAATAAATATATACTGATAATAATCAGCAAGAAACCTAAAGATACCCCTTTATAACACTGGACTATAATGATTAAAGATTCCAAAATGGCGGAGAGCAGTAACTTCATCATTTAGACATACATGTATCAAATATAGCAAATGTTTGTGTACATACAGTTCACGTGGTTTTCCCCACATGAATTCGCGTAAAATGAAAGCGAAAAGTACGTATGTAAAATCACACTAAAATATTTTTCACTTGAAATTCACATAAGATTCATGTAAAATAGATCCGAGAAACAGAGACAGGGACAACCTTGTCTATTACATTGTAACGAAGGGTATGCACATGAGAAATATGATCAGCCCAAAATAAATGAATCAAATATTTTTCAACAATATAATATAATAATAAAGGACTCTTTTAATAGACTTATCTTTTAACACACTCTACACTTTTGATACCTAAGATACTCTATATTCTATACATTTACTAACGTTACGTAATTTATAATCACATCCTAACATTTTGGAAATCTTTCTTCTTAATATTTCCAACTTATAGGGTCCTGTAGGCTGTATGATGCAGTTTGATGCATTTTTTGGGCATACTGTATCTATTACTAAATTTGAAAGGTGCGACAGGAATTGAAAACTTAAATTTCGAGCTTTCGAAAACGTCTGTTTCCTTTGTCAAGCGAAGGGTACTATAGACGAGTGTCGGTGTTCTGATAATCTGACCGCTGAAATCAGCTCATATTTCACTACCCAAAATAGGGCGAGTTAGATAATTAAGGTGTCAAAAACGAAGCGCGACTTTTCGAATGCTCGCACATTAAGTTTTCAATTCCTGTTTGTGTACAAAACAAACTCAGTATATATCATTCATACCAAACTGATGAATCGTATTCCTAATAAAAGGGTCAAATATGTATAAGGTGTGATGACGTGTTCCCAGCTAACAATCATTGGCCCCGGGGTTATATTACCTCCAGATCTTCACACCTTGCATCAGACCTGATACGGGTAAATTTTACCAGGAGGGACTGAGGCTTGAGGGGGTAATACTATAATTAGATTGCCAATTGTAAGCCACTCTAAATCTTCACATCTGACATGACCTGATACAGACAAATCATTGAATAGGGAGGGGACGGGCAAGACCCAATTATCAAAAGTCAGTCATTGTTTATTGTATTTTGAAGTTGATGTTGTTTGAAAACTTTCAAAAGTGAAGCATTAAATCTTCTTCACATTATACTTGAATGTCTAATGTTTTAATTAAAATATAACATTCTTTTTTATAACATTATATATCCATTCTGGTCAACTTTAATTGATTAATCACTACACAACATTAAAAATCCACACACAGACTTCACATATTGTAAGAACACAAAGGACAAGTCAAATATATGTTGTGCGTGTTCCGAAATCCTTCATTGCATTGTAAATTGAAATTTATTCAGTTATTTTGTATAAGTTATTGTCATTCAAAGTTTCAAATACAGTGATGTAAGTATATATTTTAAGGTTTTTATATCAAGTTCAACTAATTTATTACAAACAAAGATTAAACAGCAGGCATAGTCTATATTGCTTGTTAAACAATTAATAATGACACTTTAATAAAAACATCTACAGCAACAAAAATATTTATCAATAAATATTGATTTATTTATTTATATGATACATGTATATGTTGTACTATCTACAATTTAAAACGTAATATGAATGTGGCCCTATATGTAGCTAGGTATTAATGCCTGATAGGACTTCAGGTAGACTGGAGTCGACCTGGAGTGCACTCCAGGTTCATCTGGAGTCCAAACGGAGTGCACTCAAAGTCCAAATGGAGTGCACTTTGTGTAACCTTTAGCCTTCAGTCAGCTGTACATATACTAATGAGCATAGAAAAGATAAGTTACATGACTACAACAGTAATCAATCAGTCTTTGAGTTCCTTAATATTATGATTATAACTGATTAATCATTAAGGAAGTATACTTTTGGCTATAACTCTCCCCGTTTATGCTGTTTAGCCATGTATATGTCTTTTTTTTTGTGGATGACGCGGCTATATCTAACGTGGATGTAATTCTGATTTTATTTTTTCTGTATAACAACAATAATAAAAGCACACATACGCGTCACTGCAAGGATTCTAGACAGCATACTTACCTATGTTTCTCTTGTTAACTCTTGTTCAACTGAAATTCCCGGTGATGTCTAAACGCTTTCATTAAATACAACATGTTTGCCATCAAACACACAAACAACACACATTTGTACGTGTACCTATGTTATACATGTACAATGACGCAGATTCTAATATTAAACCCGTATCCATATGATAGCGATATGAAAACAATACTTTTGATTGGGTGAGGTGTGTTTAAACAAGTCGACGCATAAATCGGGTTTGCATTTGTTGTAGATAGTATATGATAAAATAACAAAGCATTTTATCATTATATCGTAATTACTGCAGTAAATCACTTCAGGCTGTTCATAGACTTATCACAGGGCTCCCTAACCCTGACAGCTAATATTAACATCTATTTATATTTATTTATTACAAGCAGGGAATATATACATATAGTTATGAAAAATTGCTAGGGAAATAAAACAAATTCTTAAAGTAAAAAACAAAAAGTGTTTAAGCCTTTTACAAAAAACATACATTGTTAAGTAATCATATTCCTGGTATCAAAAGATTATTTCTTATGTGAAATAAATGAGCAATATCAAAACCAATTGTTCTAGTTATTTACAAACATGTATGTAACATTATTATTATTATCATTAGTATTATATTCTTGTCAAACTTGAATGCATAAACCCTCTTTCAATTAAGGATAAGAACAGGATATGTGTTGTCCTGAAAGACAAAGATGTCTATGCTATGAAATAAATATAACCATAGGTAATTTTCATTTGTGATCTACCGAATGTTTTATTTGCTCACCTTTCCTCTACGTAGTTTATGAAGCAACACATCGTGTAGCTTTTAAATTTCCATGCTAAAATTGTTACCATGTTTCAAAAAAATAGTTCAATATTCGCATTTACTTTTTAAAAACCTAATTGCTTTACCTAATTAACAATATAATAACTAATAAACAATATGATTTACTACTGATATAAACAGTGTTTTATCAGCAGGGTTAGACATACCGGAGTTATTTGATACATGTGATCACCTACCTGTTATCAGATATGATGACCATGTTCAAACGAGTTCCGCCCAGATAAATGTCACATGGACACTGATAAAACATTCACTAAGTAAATAAAACTACTGCACATATCAATACGTTTTGATAGAGAATTCCCGGAAATTTCTATGTATATTTAAGGATTGTATCGCATTTTAACTGCGTATACGTCAGCATAACAATTTGGCAACGAACATATTCTATGATGCGCGTAAGTGCTCCATATTGAATATGTTCTTTGCCAACTGCGGGCTACCATGCACGCAGTCAAAGTGAGGTATAATCATTCTTTGCACATTATAAATGGTGTTTAAATGATATAAGGAGAATAAAAAAACATTCAAGGTAGGTTGCTACGATGGTAAACACGATAGCCGTGGTTGCTAAGAGAATAAAATCCGAGACTTAATGTATCCCAAATGTGTTTCACGTTTCAGGATGTTGAAAAAACCAATCCACGAATGTCATTTATTATTGATCGTTCTGAAGCGTGAACGGCGCCGGCCACATTTGAAACAGAAATCAATTCGCAAAGATTTTTGATCTCATCGAGAAATATTCTGTATCTTTGTGTGACGTTTTTGAATTTGCTTATCAGTGTGCTTACTTTTTGTGATTGACAACGATGACTCGGTTCTCATTTTGAGGATTGATGTTTACTTGGATGTTACCAAGATTTACATGGCGGGTGTCGTCGATGAAGCAGAAGACGCTTACTCTTCCGGAACACCTGGCCTCATTCTCTTGTACGTTTACGAGGGACTCATGTAGATCTTTCCTTTGCTCATATTTTGTCTCTAGTTTAATCGATTTTGATTTCGGATTATGTCAAAATCACAGATGGACATTTTGCGGCCAATACGGGTTTTCTGAGATCAGTACCAAAATTGAACATAACACAACTAGGTCCAAGGTGAATATCCTGATGAAATGTGATTAATATCCATTTAGTACTTCTCAAGTTATAGCGATAATAAGAAATATTTAAGCACTAACGAACGAAGGACCAAAGACCACGGACAACGGACAAAGGACGAAAGGAAATTTAAACAGCCCACCATCTGAATAAAGTGAGCTAAACCACAAACATAACAAAAAAATTTGGTTGAATCTTTTTATTCATACAGGCAAACAAAGTTTATGAACATTAAACAAGAAAATGAAATTCTAATGAGATCAGTGAAAAAGCTGACTTTCAAAAAAAAATTAAAAAAAAAAAAAACCAATAGAGACAAAATGTTTCATCATTAGGAACTGCCATGTAAATTATCATCATCCTGGTAGAGAAGTCCATTATACTTTGGACAAAAAAGGTCATCAAACGGTAACAATGTCAATCGATATCTTCCCTATTCTGCATTGATACCAATAGCATAGGTGAACCAAAATTGTCAAATGTGACACAATTAGTTTTACAAAAGTGTCTAGCGATTAAAATACAACTCTAGGTTACGATCGACGTTCCTTTATTTGAGCTACAAAACTTGAATATATCAAGCACAGTTCAATAAGCCAGCGGATCAGAGACCGAGCGCCCAATTCATAAAGTTCATAAACACAAAAATGCGTTGTGTGTTATCAGGTCGAGATCTGTTCGAGGTCTCCCTCCATAGCAATGGTCACCGTTATTTATACGTTCTGACTTATCTTTGTGATGGTCAAACACATTGTGACTTTATCTAATACTTGTCTAAGATAACGCAATTTCTCTAAGTTAAATCTACAATTATAATATCTCTTTACAAACAATCATATTTTTAAATAATAATTATAAATTATACTAATACGTTTCGTTACACAAAACATCAATCAGAGAATATCGAAACATATATAATAGCTAGTCATATGACAATGCAAGTAAAATCTACCCAGTGATTTTGGCATTACAATTTGAGAAACGCATTTGGCTTTTTTCTGTTTTTGTTTTATAAAGCTGTATACGTTAGTGTATCCAGATGTCTACTAGATAAGTGTACTCGTTCCAGTATAAATATTTACGGACAAAACATAACCCCTAGAGAACATATATTCCGATATGAGCATTTAATACGAATGCTAGTTGCTATAGTACAAAGGATGTGTGTCTGTAAGGTCGATTTTTGGTCCCCGTCTATTTGGATTTTCACCTCCTTCATTTAGAGTTAATCCAAATAGAACATCATTTCAAAAATATTTTAAAGCATATAACGGTGGGGTTTTTATAAAAGAGAAAATATGTATAAATCAAAATGTCCATATATGGCATATATGTCGCATATACATTCAAATCTTTTGAAATATCATTTCCATAACAAGTTATAACATGGATTTGTTTGTTAATTTGATATTTGTATACAACTGTTGACCCTATGTTATACATTATGTCATGGATAAAACACACAGACGACTGAAAAATCAATCATTATTACACTGAGAAGCATTTTTTTATTAGAAGTAGATTAAATCTTTGTTTTGACACAATATACTTGGCACTTAACTCTTCAGATGTTAAATAGCAAACAGGACAATATCAAAAATCAATTAAAGTGTTTGGTCGTTTTAATCAGATTGGGTTAAATAGCACTTTATCTTGCTCATTTACTCCAAACCAAGCCGCAGATTTTCTGTTAAACATTTTGGATACGGAGATGATTTCGTCGTTTTACTTGACAAAAATTAAAACATAGAAAATTTGATGCAGCGGAATTTGATATATCTTTTGTGTATCAAAATATACCATAATTGTCGCGATATCTGTACATCCTCGCAAACCTTAAGATACCCTCTTTATAGCATTGGACTATAATAAATCTATAAATCGTGGTAAAAAAAACATTTGCGACTTCGGGCAAACATAGCAAATTATGGGAAATACATTATTTGTTCGGTCCTCCATACTGATGGTAATACTTATAAATTATATCAAAATAAAGCAATAGTAAAATAGGGGGAAATGATGTGGCGAACGAGACCGCCGGGTGTAGTACCGTTCATTTCAAAACATGAACCAAATACAATCAAATATATTCTGATGGTCATAACACTTATATGAATTCTGACATTCTCAATACGGAGGTCAGCGCGAGGAAAACAAATTAATAAAAATGAAATAAAAACATATTAATCTCAGGCGATAATAAAGGCATTATGAATTGTACCAGTCGTGCACTACCCTGTAGGAAGTAAACAAGCATGGCTGATGTTCCATAAACACATCTAGCATTTTGCAATTTTTATGAGGTACACATGAGTCTAACAGACTCTCCAACAGGACGGAGAGTAGTAACTTCACCCAATCAGCATTTAGACATACATGTATAAAAAACACGTTCACGTACAGTTCACGTGGTTTTACCACATGAAATTCATGTGAAATCAAAGCGAAAAGTAAGTACATGTATGTAAAAACCAACTAAAATATATTTCACATTAATTCACATAAGATTCATGTAAAAAAAAGGTTCCAGAAACAGAGACAGGGACAACCTTTTCTATGGCATTGTAACAATGGGTATGCACAAGGGATAAATGAATCAAATATTGTTTAACAATATAATATAATATAATAATAAAGGACTCTTTTAATAGACTTATCTTTTAACACACTCTACACTTTTGAAACATAAGATACTCCATATTCTATACATTTACTAACATTACGTAATTTATAATCACATCTTAACATTTTGGAAATCTTTCTTCTGACTACTTCTTATTTCATAGGATCCTATAGGCTGTATGGTGCAGTTTGATGCATTTTTTTGGCATACTGTATCTATAATGAATTTGAAAGGTGCAGCATATGTGTGTGTTACGTAACCCTTATACATATAAAATATATTAAACGGGACGAGGGCAACGCTGGCATTGGATATTCTTGAAAAGTAATCAAATGTAATTGGTTACCCGAATATAAAGACAGTTACTCTTAAGCGCCATGGATTTGTTAATTAGACCAAATTTCGCCCCCTCCCTCATGCCTCTGGTGGTCATGTTTTTCATTCTATCAAACTTATCACCTGATGATAATTCTTAAAAAGTGCTCATTACTTCCCTCTGATTAGAAAGAGTGTCTGGAGAAGAGGACGTGGTTGAATCGTTTCATATTTTGTCTGTTTCCCTCAGGCACCAGGCGGAAAGATTACCTCTGATTACCTTTGACTTTGAAACCTTCCCTCAAAATTCCATTGAAATTGGATACGTAATATTATTTAGCAGAAATCAAAAATGTTTAAAGGTAAAGTATGACGGACGGAGACGAAGGTATAAGTACACCTGAGCTGTCATATGAGCTTATAAAAACTTAATAAACATAATTGCATAACTAACTTAATTCTCAATCATGTTTCATAGTTTATATAGTAATACTGCAAATAACACCAAAATATCATATATATACCGACTTAAAATTATATCCTTTACAAGCTCACCATGCGGAATTTCAATTATACAGATATCACCATAAACAAAGAAAGCATAATTGGTGGTAATTGATCCCTCTAAAAAAAACCCAAATAACAATGCCCCCGATTTCACAACAATTATTTTAACTTCCAGATACCACCTTTTGATCAATGTGAACAGTCTCCTTCGAATAGGCACATTGGTGGTAAAAAATATATATATCTTTTGAGTAGTTGCACAGTTCGTTATATAAACCACACTCCTCAACTTTCTTTTAAAATCGTATATACAAGGAATCTCTAATGCCATTTCAATACGGGGTAAACAGTACTTTGGAACAATTTGGATTTCTATAAGTCCTATAAGAACAAAACAGCTGTATGGTGCAGCGTTTATCGCATGCTGTATCGACTGTTATATTTCATAAGTATAATCACATGTCGGTGTATTACTGTACGTTCATATTCCTACATTGGGTAGTAGACTCTGCTGGTGGATGTCGTCCCGATGACCACAATTTATCATTGTTCATTAGATTTTGTCGTCTGTGGCTAAGTGAATTTGAGTGGATCTTTCACAAAGAATATTCTAGTATCTATAATTAACGACTTATTTTAACCGGATATTTTGTCCCGATTGGTAATTAAAAACTGAATACTTGTTCCATAAATTGCATCTAGAACGCCCGTTTACAGTGGAGTGAAACGCTCTTGTTTTTGTAGAACTTCTGCACCACGTTAGTTTGGGATTGGATTCTCAGTGTAGGTAAACGTCTTCCAAATCAAACAGAGATCATCACACTTATGTGTCGGTACACAATGTTCAAAGTTCCATTCCCTCCGCCTTCCCAATTTTACGGACTTTCTCAAGAAGTCTCTCTGCTTTTTTCAAACTTTCCTGCGCGTTTGTTGAATGGAGATTGTTTATAAGGAATTTACATTTCTCGAAAGCATTTGTCAGGCTGTTCTTGTCACGTTTCTTCAAATAGCAGTTGATCAAACCAAATGATGCCTGTAGTCGAAAATGCGACATACCCACTTCCGTGCTTTCTTCTATCGAGTCCGCCGATTGGAAAAGCTGAATGGCTTTATCTACATGGTCTCCTGTTTTAGATGGCACAAGCAAGTAAAATTTCGCTATCTGAACATAAAGTCCTGGAACTGCTGTCCATGCCGTCATTTCCTTTATCAGACCAGTCAACTTCTCGGCACATTCCAAGCCAGATTTATGAACTTCGTTTCTGTCTTCCACGCTGGTAAGTAACTCAAGGAGGCGGCAGTAGCATTTAAGCAAAAACTTCCGACACATGGCTATGTGATGAAAGTTCTTGCTTGCTTTACTAAGTTTCAACACTCCAAACTCGAAGTAATCTTCTTTGTCCTGAAGCATTGCAGTGTACCTCTGCACGGCAGTGTTCAGGGTCTTCACCTTCTGCTCGTTTGATTCGTTTGGTTGGCCAAGCTTCAATAATTGGAACAACAGACCATTTCTCTGGGTAATTAGAAATTGCACTGGTAGAAAGTCTTGGCATTTGTCTTTCAGATGTTTCCCTAACATCCACGACAGTTTCATAAATTGCCGACGTCTACTCTTCTGTAGATAGTGATTGCGTCCATTGTTGTAAAGTATCATAATCAAAAGTTCGACAAAAAAGAACTCCCGGACAATGTCAATTGGGACTGCTAATTTCTGTTTTACAAGCTCGAAATATAGGTCTGGTTCCAGCTGTTCTTTAAAAGAAAACCGTGATAAACCCTTGGCGCGCGTTTGCAGGTGTTCCATATCTTTGTCTGGGCGCATCATTGTGGTTATGAAATTCGAAATGAACTCCACGGGGATATTCTCTTTAAGAGATGTCAATTTCTCAACAAGCTCAACACATTTTTCATGCTCCACAGTATCCCTAGAACCATGCTCTTCCATATATCCCGAAGGAACAAGTTCGGAATTGGAGATGTCTTCTCCGATCATCTCGAAGCATATTGTCATAGCTCGCGTCAGATAGTCGTTCACTAAGAAGTTGTCTACTCCCCCTATGCGAAAGGTCACACCAATAAGAGTACTTACGTAGCACTGTAGCAACCGAATCTTGTTTGAAGGTTTGATAATTGTTCTTGACATTCGCAACACGTTCATAGCGTGATCTATGAAGAGAAGATTCGTCTTCATGGATATTCGTAATCTGCAATCCATCGTCATGTTCGTGGCAAAGAACTGGAGTAATTCAGCAATGCGGTCATCTCTATCCTTTGTAGACAAGCGGTTCAGAAGGGCTAATTGTGTTAGCGCGTGTATCGATATCACCCTGTCATTTCCAAGTCCCTTCAAATCGCAAAGTACGTACTTCCGAAGCCTTTCTATCACATTGCTGTCTTCGTACTCATGGCGTTCCATAGAGCCACTCTGAAGGAGCCTGGACAGAACTTTCACTGGGATGCGTTCGTGGTGAAGAAATGGAATGAGAGATAGCAATATCTTGCCGTCATCGTTCAGTTTTAGCTCTACTCTCTCCAGAATTATCCTGTGAGCTGCAAGTAGCCTCTTTTTGTAATACTGCACTATGTTCGTTGCATGTTCCTCTGTGTTAGCTATAAAAGTTTCATCTTTCTTCAACATATTTGTATAGTCTGAAATGTCCATTCCTGATTTTTGTATGTAGTGTTTTGAAAGCATCAGACCAAATGGTGAATTCCCAAAGAGTTTAGCTAAATCTTGAATTTCTCTGTCAGTGGCTTTCGCAACTGCAGACTCGGTTCTGTCTAAATCAGAGTTACGTTTGAAGAAATCAACTACTTCATCATCGTGCAAACCTCTCACCTCCATTGTTGCACATTTAATGTCAATATCTCCATTCATTGTTGCGATAATTTTGACATTATTGGAATTTTCTTTGAAGTTGTTCAATATCTTACTGACGATTGCGTTGCAGGACTCACCGACGTCGTCAAATATGAGCAAATGCGAGCTACCAGCTTGTGTTATTCCTCCTAGATTGTCCATCACCATCTGTGACATTTCCTCCAAGTAATGCGCTTTTTCATCGTTCGTTCCTTCGGGTTTCATGTGTAGGCGTTCTAAAAGGTCGATCATGGATTTGATGAGCTCAGTTTTACCTTCACAATCCAGTTTCCATATCACTGAGTTTCTATTTGATTTGAAGAATTCTTCGGCATAATCACATGCCAACTGAGTTTTCCCAGTTGCTGGTGGACCTGTGAGTAAAACGTTAACAATAAAGCCAATTCTTATTCGGAAGAGTTAGTTTATCTGAAAAACAATATCCTAAATGTTAATGCTTTGTATATCTGATGGAAAAATGGAGTAGCTTTTCATATAGATGATCGTATTTAAAGCTGTATTTCCACAAACATTTAATTATTGCAAGCATAAGAAAGATGCTGAAGAATGGAATTAAACAAAGATAAATGACAGATATGATATGATTTTCATAACGTTTATGGATTTCATAATTTTCGAATTTATCTTATTTTTCTATTTTTTCCTCTTCCACATTATAATTATATGCTCACTTCAAACAGTGAATTAGACATTACTTTATTCAATGATATAGTTCAATGTTATAGACCTCAATGACACATGCCGATATGTACAAATTGATACAAGTATGTGGGTTTTTTTTAATTACCAGCTTTGAGGCTCAAATTTTTTGTATAAGAATATCGAATTCCTATTAAAATCACAGTTATGGTGAACTGGAATTGGAATGCAATGTTTCCGTTATTGACGATGACCATTAATATTAATATTTTCCTTAATCATGTTCTACGCATTCTATTGTGACTTGACGTCGTAAAAAGAATTTCCAATACTCATAATCGTTATAATAAACCGTTTGAAATGCTTAATTTTCTGCACGGCATTTGTTTGTTTTAAGCAACAAAATTTTCACGATGTTATGTGTACGTATCGAATCTATGTCATAGGTTAAAAGCTCCCAGGACGTTTAATAGTGTTTGGCATGGGAAACATTTAGATAATTTAGTTAATTTATTATTAAGCTACATTAAGCTTACACTAAATGCATTAATATTATTTGTGTATAATTAAATATTAACATGAGCGAATTTGAATAAAAAAAAATATGCATACGGGAAAGGTTCCGGATCTTGATATCATTTTTGCAAAATTATTTTTTTTAAATTTATATATAAATATGTTTTTAGTGGACCAGGTTGTTGTTATAATAATTTCATCAAAATTTCATGAGTACTTACCTATAACAGCAACTATATTTCTTTCAGTCAAGATTTCAGCCAGTCTGGTACAATCTTTAACTTTCAGGAAATGTGGGACTCTGGCGTAGCCAACCCTCCATTTTGCTGTTTAAATAAGAATAAAAATGTCAAATATCAAATAGTGTGAGAAAAATGACTTTGTTTGTTATAAATGTAAAAGATGAATATGAATTTAGTTTTTAGCAACAGGATTGGTCAGAAAAATATATAAATGGATCAATATTGATTTAGATGGTTTATCAGGACAAGATATACCAAGATAGTTTTAACAGATTACATAATGTTTGGTTTGACGGGACAATATACATATATGTTAAGTATTTATTACATTTTGCCAGTGAAATATAGAAAATTATCAAACTGATCAAAATTATATTTTCACTGCAGTGATTAGCAGTGAAAATAAAAGATTTTGCCGTGAAAATATAAGATTTTGCAGTGAAAATATAAGATTTTGCAGTGAAAATATAAGATTTTGCAGTGTAACGTGAAAAAGTGACCCGCCAATAAAAATCTACCCGAGGTCATTACTCTACGTTGCAAAAGTTACCAGGGGTCGTTTTTTCACAGTAGAAATCTTACTCGGACATCTGTAGAAAAATGCCCCCACTCGATATTTATGTAATTCGTCCCGTGAAAAAGTGACCGCCGTTGATTTTAACGGTGGGTAGTTGTCCACTGGGTCATTTTTTCACGTTACAACGGAACTATTGTATGAGTTGCTCCCCTTGATCGAACTGAACTCCCCCATTGCCCCCTGCATTGGAGGCTCGGCATTGTTGTAGTCTGCTATACTTGTCTATTAGGGAAAGATGGTCTTGAAGAAATGGCATCAATAGTGAATATTGATTAAAACTGCTGCAGGATTTAATATGTAATGAATTGGAAGCTGAGAATGGTTAAACTTTTCCGATCAGCTTATCCCAATCAGCTGTGTACTGGACCCGATCGGTTGTGATTTCGACGGATTTCAGTAAACCTAGCTCCTTTGCAGTAGGCAAGTAAAGAAAACAAATAATGAAGGTATCTATGTCCTCTTTCGAAATGTAATAAAAAGAAAATTCAATGGTTTGTCGTTTAATATCAAATATATTTCACTTGTATGTCAGATTTTTTTTTTATATTTTCTCCATTGAATTTCCTCTATATATCTTAGCGGTCTGAGTGGTCAATATATCTTAGCGGTCTGAGTGGTCAATATATCTTAGCGGTCTGAGTGGTCAATATACTGTAAACTTTGGTCAGTTTAACAAGGAACCGAAACAGAAGTTTTGTATGTTTGTTAACAAACCACAAATATATACATTATTTAAAGGTTTTTGATAACATCAATAAGAATAGTTACATCAGTAACATTAAGTAACATTGGTTACATCAGTATCATTGGTAACATCAGTAACATTGGTTTCATCAGTAACATTGGTAACATCAGTAACATTGGTTACATCAGTTACATTGGTTACATCAGTAACATTGGTTACATCAGTAACATTGGTGACATCAGTAACATTGGTTACATCAGTAACAATGGTAACATCAGTTACATTGGTTACATCAGTTACATTGGTTACATCAGTAACATTGGTTACATCAGTTACATTGGTTACATCAGTAACATTGGTTACATCAGTAACATTGGTTACATCAGTAACATTGGTTACATCAGTTACATTGGTTACATCAGTTACATTGGTTACATCAGTAACATTGGTTACATCAGTTACATTGGTTACATCAGTAACATTGGTTACATCAGTAACATTGGTAACATCAGTAAGAATGGTTACATCAGTAACATTGGTAACATCAGTAAGAATGGTTACATCAGTAACATTGGTAACATCAGTAATATTGGTTACATCAGTTACATTGGTTACATCAGTAACATTGGTTACATCAGTAACAATGGTAACATCCTTAACATTGGTAACATCAGTAACATTGGTTACATCAGTTACATTGGTTACATCAGTAACATTGGTTACATCAGTAACAATGATTACATCAGTAACATTGGTGACATCAGTAACATTGGTTACATCAGTAACAATGGTTACATCAGTAACATTGGTAACATCAGTAACAATGGTAACATCAGTAACATTGGTTACATCAGTAACATTGGTTACATCAGTTACATTGGTTACATCAGTAACATTGGTTACATCAGTAACTATGGTAACATCAGTAACATTGGTAACATCAGTAACATTGGTTACATCAGTTACATTGGTTACATCAGTAACATTGGTTACATCAGTAACAATGGTTACATCAGTGACATTGGTTACATCAGTAACATTGGTTACATCAGTAACAATGGTTACATCAGTAACAATGGTTACATCAGTAACATTGGTTACATCAGTTACATTGGTTACATCAGTAACATTGGTTACATCAGTTACATTGGTAACATCAGTAACATTGGTTACATCAGTTACATTGGTTTCATCAGTAACATTGGTTACATCAGTTACATTGGTAACATCAGTAACATTGGTTACATCAGTTACATTGGTTTCATCAGTAACATTGGTTACATCAGTTACATTGGTTACATCAGTAACATCGGTAACATCAGTAACAATGGTAACATCAGTAACAATGATTACATCAGTAACATTGGTGACATCAGTAACATTGGTTACATCAGTAACAATGGTTACATCAGTAACATTGGTAACATCAGTAACAATGGTAACATCAGTAACATTGGTTACATCAGTAACATTGGTAACATCAGTTACATTGGTTTCATCAGTAACATTGGTTACATCAGTTACATTGGTTACATCAGTAACATTGGTAACATCAGTAAGAATGGTTACATCAGTAACATCGGTAACATCAGTAACAATGGTAACATCAGTAACATTGGTTACATCAGTAACTTTTAGTAACAGCAGTTTCATTAGCAGCATCGGTTACTTACCGTTCTTGCAAAGAATCAGTTTATTCTGCAAAGGAGCCAGTTCGGCACAGAGTGATGAACACTTAATTTGCTCCAACAGGGTGTAGAGTTGGGTAACACTGGTTTCTGATACAAATCCTTTTTTCTCAAATAATTTCATTAGGTCTACGCCCGTGGCCACGGTCTCCAATTCACTGGAGGGAAATAACTTCTTGTTTTCTCCAATGATGAACTTCGCACTTTTAACATCCCCTTGAATATGAAGATATTAATTCATGTTTTAAGTTTAAATGTTCGAAGGTAATGCCTGTTGACGTAATACATCTCATCGATTATGATCATTGTTTATATTAGCTGAATCAAAGAAACTGTACTGTATTATGCCTTCATAACTTTGACACTAGAAATATAAAATTATAACAGCATTAAGCGTATCAATCACCTGTAAATGATAAGAGAATATTAGTATATAGTAGGATTCCTTACCAAAAAAAATAGAAAATAAGCTGCGGCTTATTATCGAGATTTAAGGGTATGTACATTGTATATTATATCATTTACCTGTTTCTAGGTTCGTCCCTATGTAGTGAAGGACTTCCTTGTATGAATGTTCCGAACCGGCAGCCATTTTTAAAATCCTTTACTGAAAGAAAATATTTCAAATGACTTGCATGATATACGAAAAACGTAAATAAGACGATAACAATCATAGACCTAACGAACCATAATAAATCAAAATTGTGTAGCATCCATGTTGCGTTTTGCTACCTACCAGTAGCTTGATAATACTCGAATATGTCAGAGAAAACTGAATCGTCAACAAATCCATTATCCGAACTTCAAATTGATAAAAGTAGGGGTAAATATGAACAAATGAAAGAATCACACGGATACCCATGAAAAGTGCATGAGAATAAAAGCTGATATCGGTAAAGGAGGCATCTTCTGCTTCATAGATATCTATACATGCTTTAAAAACATGGATAAAAAAGGTATACCGATTTGATAATAGATTATCCCGTTGTTTAATTAGTTGATTTTTTTTTAAATGCAGTATTAAGTTGACTGTTCATATGGTATTTAAGTAACTTTTTAAGTAGTAATTAGTTGATATTTTTACAGTATCAAGTTGACTGTTCAAATGGTATTAAGTTGACGTTTTATATAGTAATTAGTTGATGTTTTTACAGTATTAAGTTGACTGTTCATATGGTATTTAGTTGATATTTTTTACAGTAATTACTTGATATTTTTTACAGTATCAAGTTGACTGCAAATATGGTATTTAGTTGATGTTTTATATAGTAATTAGTTGATATTTTTACAGTATCAAGTTGACTGTTCATATGGTATTTAGTTGATATTTTTTACAGTAATTACTTGATATTTTTTACAGTATTAAGTTGACTGCACATATGGTATTTAGTTGATGTTTTATATAGTTATTAGTTGATATTTTTTACAGTATTAAGTTGACTGCACATATGGTATTTAGTTGATGTTTAATAAAGTAATTAGTTGATATTTTTTACAGTATTAAGTTGACTGCACATATGGTATTTAGTTGATGTTTTATATAGTAATTAGTTGATATTTTTACAGTATCAAGTTGACTGTTCAAATGGTATTTAGTTGACGTTTTATATAGTAATTAGTTGATATTTTTACAGTATCAAGTTGACTGTTCATATGGTATTTAGTTGATATTTTTTACAGTAATTACTTGATATTTTTTACAGTATCAAGTTGACTGCACATATGGTATTTAGTTGATGTTTTATATAGTAATAAGTTGATATTTGTACAGTATCAAGTTGACTGTTCATATGGTATTTAGTTGATATTTTTTACAGTAATTACTTGATATTTTTTACAGTATTAAGTTGACTGCACATATGGTATTTAGTTGATGCTTTATACAGTAATTAGTTGATATTTTTTACAGTAATAAGTTGACTGCACATATGGTATTTAGTTGATGTTTTATATAGTAATTAGTTGATATTTTTTACAGTATCAAGTTGACTGCACATATGGTATTTAGTTGATGTTTTATATAGTAATTAGTTGATATTTTTACAGTATCAAGTTGACTGTTCATATGGTATTTAGTTGATATTTTTTACAGTAATTACTTGATATTTTTTACAGTATTAAGTTGACTGCACATATGGTATTTAGTTGATGTTTTATATAGTTATTAGTTGATATTTTTTACAGTATTAAGTTGACTGCACATATGGTATTTAGTTGATGTTTAATAAAGTAATTAGTTGATATTTTTTACAGTATTAAGTTGACTGCACATATGGTATTTAGTTGATGTTTTATATAGTAATTAGTTGATATTTTTACAGTATCAAGTTGACTGTTCAAATGGTATTTAGTTGACGTTTTATATAGTAATTAGTTGATATTTTTACAGTATCAAGTTGACTGTTCATATGGTATTTA
This sequence comes from Mimachlamys varia, assembly GCA_947623455.1. Lineage (NCBI taxonomy): Eukaryota > Metazoa > Mollusca > Bivalvia > Pectinida > Pectinidae > Mimachlamys > Mimachlamys varia. Next base: position 8,812,785 of record OX392530.1, read on the forward strand.
GTTGATATTTTTTACAGTAATTACTTGATATTTTTTACAGTATCAAGTTGACTGCACATATGGTATTTAGTTGATGTTTTATATAGTAATTAGTTGATATTTTTACAGTATCAAGTTGACTGTTCATATGGTATTTAGTTGATATTTTTACAGTAATTACTTGATATTTTTTACAGTATTAAGTTGAGTGCACATATGGTATTTAGTTGATATTTTTTACAGTAATAAGTTGACTGCACATATGGTATTTAGTTGATGTTTTATATAGTAATTAGTTGATATTTTTTACAGTAATAAGTTGACTGCACATTTGGTATTTAGTTGATATTTTATATAGTAATTAGTTGATATTTTTTACAGTATTAAGTTGACTGCACATATGGTATTTAGTTGATGTTTTATATAGTAATTAGTTGATATTTTTTACAGTAATAAGTAGACTGCTCATATGGTATTTAGTTGATGTTTTATATAGTAATTAGTTGATATTTTTTACAGTTATAAGTTGACTGTTCTTATGGTATTTAGTTGACTTTTTATATAGTAATTGGTTGCTTTTCATACAGTATTAAGTTGACTGTTCATATGGTATTAAGTTGACGTTTTATATAGTAATTAGTTGCTTTTCATACAATATTAAGTTAATTGCTCATATGGTATTTAGTTGATGTTTTATATAGTAATTAGTTGATATTTTTTACAGTTATAAGTTGACTGTTCTTTGGTATTTAGTTGACTTTTTATATAGTAATTGGTTGTTTTTCATACAGTATTAAGTTGACTGTTCATATGGTATTTAGTTGACGTTTTATATAGTAATTAGTTGCTTTTCATACAATATTACGTTTATTGCTCATATGGTATTTAGTTGATGTTTTATATAGTAATTAGTTGATTTTTTTCAACTTTAATATAATATAAAACTGACTGTTCTTACGTTATTTAGTTGATTTTTTAATATGGTATTTTCAGTTGACTTTTTAAAAGTACCTCTATCTACTTTCATTGTGTATCGATGGCGAAAATCTATTGGAAAGGAGATTAATATCAGCTTGTAAACGTGTGCCCAATTATAAAATAAAAAATCGATGACGAAGGTGGACAAAATGTCGAGTCTACCTTCGACTTCGGGGCGGTAGTCAACAGGAACTATTAGTGGGTGTTAGTAATACGATATGTTTTATCACGATACATCGAAGCGATTTAGAATTAAGAAATTAAATAACAGTATAGTGTGTTTGCATATTCTTTTGTTACATTTTCACCGGTGAAATATCAGAAAATATCAGCTTGATAAAACTTATATCATCACTGCTTATATCATCACTAGTGATAATATAAGTTTCGATCGGTCCAATATCAATGCGCACTATTGTGTACTATTTTTTGTTATTCTAGAATAAAATCATATAAAGTAAGGAAATTTAAAACCTTTATAGTATTTCTGAAATAAAGAGATATCTTATGAATTCGATTAATATGTTTTTGTATTTTTGATATATTTTGAACAAAAAATTGAACTTCATCCTGTGGCGTATTAATATTCTATAAGTCTTAGACACTCCGTCCCGATCAGTTGTAACAGCAAATTTTAAAAATGAAATCAGACTTTTGGGAATTTCGAAAATGTAATAAAAAGAAAATTCAATGGTTTCCCAATAAATATCAAATATATTTCACTTGTATGGCAGATTTTGTAATATGTTTTCACGAATGAAAATATAAAAAAAAAATCTTCCTTACTCGTGAAATATATTTTATATTTAACGGGAAACCATTGAATAGTCTCTACATATCAGGTTGTCTTGTGGTGTTACCTAATAATGATTTATATATAGAGCGATCAGTTTGCTTACTTATTTCTGTGTTGGTACGTGTTCTACGGTTGTTAATACATATGGAGAAGATGGATGCCTTTGGAAATGTCTTTGGAGCTCAGAGAACCTCTCTGGTACAGTCACTATAATAGTGTTAGAAAAGAAAAAAAAATATCAGAGTATACCAAAGCGTCAACAAAACCATTATCCGAACTCAAAATCGATAATACATTGTTATTGATGAACATTTATCTTAAGAAGCGGTTACATTTTACATATTTACCTGATTGATTTAGCGACATAAGATACACATCCATTTCTGAGTTTTATAATTGTACCTTGGGTAAGCCTCTCATGTCAATAGTTTTCATAGTATAAAATTAAATTATATTTTAAAAGTTTAATTTATAATATTAGGAATAAGATTCATCAGTTTGGTATGAATGATATATAATGAGATTGTTTTTTGAACAAAAACAGGTATTGAAAACTTAATTTGCGCCCCTTACTGGCGGAATGGGTAAACATCTTGCCCGTCCCTCTGTCTACCTGTAGTACTAGACTCGATTGGACGAAATGTCGCGCTACGTTTTTGACAGCTGACTTCTCCAACTCGCCCTATTTTGGGTAGTGAGCTGATCTCAGCGGTCAGAACACCGACACTCGGCTATTGTACTCTTTGCTTGACAAAGGAAACAGACGTTTTCGAAAGCTCGCAAATTAAGTTTTCAATTCCTGTTTGTGTACAAATAACAATCTCAGTATATATAAATTTATAATGCACATAATGACTGAGAGGTAAACATATTACATTTCTTTCGTAAAGCACATTAAATGCGTTGGATCTTAAAGTTATATCATATAGATCTACACAATATAATATGGTGACACACTTGTGTGAAACACACGTAATACTGACACGTGTGTGACACATGTAATGATTCAGTATCAAATACACAGTTCCTGTGTTGATACACAGTTAGACCTATAACAACCTCTGGCCGCGCGTAACTTACGTCGGTTTGTATTTATAGGAACAATGTCATGCATTGTAATCAACGACACACTAAAGATATTTCTCGACTATCTAAGTAAATATATTTAAAATGACGCATTCTCAATGCAAAACGAATTCTTGGAAGAGACATGGTAGGTTTTCATTCTCAGAATGTTTGTTCGGAGTAAGTCAATAGTTAGAACGATCTACTTAATTTACTTCTTCGGGGTAAGTGTCTCTAGTCTACATGACTATTTTGCGCAACATATGTATATGATCTACAAACGTTAACTGTATTCTCCTAGAACATGTATTTTTCGCAAATTATATGTCAGAAGCAAGATTCGTTGGGTAGTTATGATCCATGTTAAACTGACCCGACGTAGTGATAAATAGGCCTATACATATACCACTAGATATGCTATATATAGATACACTTAAAAGTGGTTCATTAAGTTCAAATTTAAATGCGTTTGTCGAATTTATATAAAACATATAAAGCAAAGTTGCACTTGAGTAGTGAATGCTTCAGAAAATGTTGTTACCGTCCTATAACACCTATTGCTATTGGTGACAAACTTAATAAAGCCCGGTAGGGGCTTAATGTGAATGTTAATAATGTGTGTTATAGGACTGTAGCAATAATTGCTAAAACATTCATTACTTATATTTACATTTTGATAGAATTATTGTCAGGGCTTTATTTAGTATTTTAAACATTTATGACAATGAATTTAAGTGTAGACAACAATGAAGCAGACAGCAGAGAAGTTTACGGAACTGCAAGGAACTGTTCAAGAGTTAAATTTTCCTTCACAACGCATTACAACGGAAGGATGTAGGCCTATATATGTAAATATATGTGTAGCAAATGGTCAATACATACCCGCCAGCTTCGTTTTGTACATGAGCTATGTCCCTTAAATCGTCATTGTTCTTTTATAACGTAATCAATCATTTATCGTGTAGTGTTACACAGACATTAAATTCGCTGTGTCTTAAAGTTATATCACATAGACTTACTGAGGTTAAGATACAGTATGGTGGTACACATAGCATACACGTTTGTGAAACACGTAATATTTAGTGGCATATGTGTGACACATGTAATGATTCAGTATCAAATACACAGTTCCTGACTTGGTACACAGTTAGACCTATAACAACGTCCGGCCACGTAACCAAAGTCGGTAAGTATTTATAGGAACAATGACATGCATTGTAATTAACGACACACTAAAGATATTTTCGACTTTCTAAGTAAATATATTAAAAATGGCGCATTCTCAATACAAAACGAATTCTTGGAAGTAACGGTACTTCGACAGTGGTAGGTTTTCATTTTAAGAATGTTTGTCCGGAGTAAGTTACTAGTTAGAACGATCAACTTCATTTACTTCTCAGTGCCCATATGTTAAACAGTATTTATTCAATAAATAGACAAGTATACAGTCAATACATGTATACATTAAATTAAGGATTCGAAAACAAGTACAAAGTATTTATATTAATTCGTTTCCTCATTGAAATTGACTGAAGAATTACAGTGAAACAACATTAAGATGGTTTGCAAAAGTCGGGGAAGGGAGAGTGGAGGGAATGGGGTTAATTACAGACATTAGAATAAACTGAATTGGAACACGACATAGGTACAAAGAAAACAGATTATATGACAAACACACACAAACATACATATATATACTGCAATATATTAATTTAACTTATGATAAACACTAAAAACGTTTCGACTTACTGATGAATTGTTGGACAGCGTCAAAAATATTTACATTGTATCCAACAGGCATATCAGAGCCCATTAGGATTTAATGTGTGTGTTAATAATGTGTGTTATAGGACTGTGGCAATATTTGCTAAAACATTGATAACTTATATTTACATTTTGATAGAATTATTGTCAGTGCTTTATTTAGTAATTTCAAATATTCATGAATAAGAATTTAAGTGTAGACAACAATGAAGCAGACAACAGAGAAGTTTACGGAACTGCGCAGAATTCAAGATATGATTTTAATCGGATTGATAACAACATTTGCCTTCACAATGCATTACAATATAATGTTGTAGAGCAAATGGAAATATATGTGTATAGGAAATTGTCAATACATTCCCGCCAGCTTCGTTTCGTACATGAGCTATGTCCCTTTAATCGTCATTGTTCTTTAATACGGTAATCAAATATTTATACGTAATTGTTAAACAAACATTTAAAAGGAGTTTACAAAACATTTGATAAAATGGTAAGGTCCTCAAGCTTCATGGCTGGTGAAGTTATTTTATAATTCGTAATGGAGTAGGCCTAACAGTCACTGACAGCGATATAAAACCGTATAACAGACTGGCTATTTGCATATTGATCCCCTCTCTGATTGTATACTTATTATCAAAACATATCACAGTCCAAGCTACTCCAACAATGTTAGAGGTTTAACACGGCGAGATACATTTTGACAGGCGCCGTGTCGCAGTCGGCAAAATCATATCCGATAGAAAAAATGCAGACCAGTAGCCTTTTATGTAATAGAAGTAAGTCCAAGCCGAATAATATTTCAATTCAGACTTAGACATTTCGACAAATAGATGTCTGGTGTGAAGGCCCCAAACCAGATATTGTGTCGGTGCCAGAACAAACTCGGGATAAAGAAAAGCAATATTTAAAGCATATCATTGAACATTTCTACAGTCTGTACAGTGCAGTTAAAACATAGTCTGTGTTCGACAGACAACCAGTTGCTATACGGGGCAGGGTTATGTGTAAATATTTTTAGAAACCATTACACTTGTTCGATAACACGTATACGTGTAGTGGGGTGGTATAATACAGTAATACATACGATTTGCTCTATTCCAGGTAGATCACAGCCACTAGCCTCATCTGTCAAACACCTATGATATTAACATTATAGGTGTTTGACAGACAGACGAGACTAGTGGGTAGATGTACTCACAGACTGTATCAGCACCTTATACAATATAATCCTTTGGTGAAGCACTGTCGATAAGCAGTCGGTTCTTGTAGCTGTGGATATATTGATAATGCTTGAACCATTCCATCGAAATCAATGTTGCGCTTACACGTACGTTCATTGTGGGTGTGCCCAAAACGTCCTGTACTTAATTTCCAGCCCAGTGAGTCTATCTTGTTGTGGTCACACTATGTTCACGTATCTCCATGACGATTGTGACGTTTGTTGAGAAGGTAAAACTGAACTTTAACAGATCCACCAGCAAACAGACGTCCCTGTATCCTTGTACGGTGTGGTATTTCCAGTTGTGTTATATTTAAGAACGTTCTATTTATAAAACACAAACTGGAAATCCCCGTGAACGTACACTGTATATAGATTACACTCACTGACACATACAATAATACCCGGGTATATCTTCCACTTGTAAAACAACCCCTCAAATCTAAATCCTAAATCATCACTATGTTGATAAAGGATTTCCTTGAGAAGGAGAAGTACAAAAGAAGATAATAATTATACTTGAATAATATTTCAGATATATGCCAATTTGGCTATGGAAAAAGGAAAGTTATATTCTTTGCTAATACCAGTGTTAACATACACCTCGGAAATATGGTATACTGTTTATTATCAGAAAGTCGTAAATGCTAATAATAGAGCAAATCTGCATACTAGTAATTTTAATAGAATCGTTGATATAATTTCAAAGTACTTGACAAAACTCATGTAGAGAAAATTATGGTGGCTGATTCGGGACATCGTAATACCGCTTCGTTTTCCTTCGTTTTATACAAAGCGATATAATGATATTACGATATGACGATACGACAGGACGATACGACGATACGACAGGACGATAGGACGATACGATAGGACGATACGACAGGACGATAAGACGATACGACAGGACGATAGAACGATACGATAGGACGATAGGACGATACGATAGGACGATACGATATAACGATAGGACGATAGGACGATATTACGATACGATATAACGATATTACGATATTACGATACGATATAACGATATTACGATACGATATAACGATATGACGATAGGACGATATTACGATATTACGATACGACATAACGATAGGACGATAGGACGATATTACGATACGACAGGACGATAGGACGATATTACGATATTACGATACGACATAACGATAGGACGATAGGACGATATTACGATACGACAGGACGATAGGACGATATTACGATATTACGATACGACATAACGATAGAACGATAGGACGATAGGACGATATTACGATACGACAGAACGATATGACGATAGGACGATAGGACGATACGACAGAACCATATGACGTCACATATATAAAGGCCATGGCGGCTTGCTTAAAAAGATGAAACGAAACTAACATGTAGTAGTGGATTAAAATCTAAATTAATCTGAGAATTGTACGACAGACTCGCAACAAGTTAAATATGTGCATTATTTACAAATTGTTTAGAAATAACGTTGGTATACTTTCATTACATAACTGTATGGTGGCTGATTCGGGACATCGTAATATCGCTTCGTTTTCCTTCGTTTTATACAAAGCGATATAACGATATTACGATATGACGATACGACAGGACGATAGGACGATACGACAGGACGATAGGACGATACGATAGGACGATAGGACGATACGACAGGACGATAAGACGATACGACAGGACGATAGGACGATACGATAGGACGATACGATAGGACGATAGGACGATACGATATAACGATAGGACGATAGGACGATATTACGATACGATATAACGATATTACGATATTACGATACGATATAACGATATGACGATAGGACGATAGGACGATAGGACGATATTACGATACGCCAAAACGATAGGACGATACGATACAACGATATGACGATAGGACGATATTACGATACGACAGGACGATATTACGATATTACGATATTACGATACGACATAACGATATGACGATATTACGATATTACGATACGACAGGACGATATGACGATAGGACGATATTACGATACGACAGGACGATAGGACGATAGGACGATATTACGATACGACAGCTATATACATGTACATGTACGTCCAAAATAAACAGTATCAGTACTTCAATAACATAGTTTAACTAACTTTCTCATGCAGCTATATGCAAGTTCAAAATAAACAATACCAGTACTTTAATAACATAGTTTTACTAACTTTCTCTTACAGCTTTATCACAGCTACTTGAGTTTCTGTCAGTAAATAATAAATATATGTATGTGTGAAATGAGCCTACCATTACAGTCATGTAATGGAAGTATACCAACATTATTTCTAAACAATTTGTAAATAATGCACATATTTAACTTATTGCGAGTCTGTCGTACAATTCTCAGACGAAACAACGACATTTCCGATTAATTTAGATTTTAATCCACTACTACATGCTAGTTTCGTTTCATCTTTTTAAGCAAGCCGCCATGGCCTTTATATATGTGACGTCATATCGTTCTGTCGTATCGTCCTATCGTCATATCGTTCTGTCGTATCGTAATATCGTCCTATCGTTCTATCGTTATGTCGTATCGTAATATCGTAATATCGTCATATCGTCCTGTCGTATCGTAATATCGTCCTATCGTCCTATCGTTATGTCGTATCGTAATATCGTCCTATCGTCATATCGTTATATGGTATCGTAATATCGTTATATCGTATCGTAATATCGTAATATCGTCATATCGTACTATCGTCCTATCGTTATATCGTATCGTCCTATCGTCCTATCGTATCGTCCTATCGTATCGTCCTATCGTCCTATCGTATCGTCCTATCGTCCTGTCGTATCGTCTTATCGTCCTGTCGTATCGTCCTATCGTCCTATCGTATCGTCCTATCGTCCTGTCGTATCGTCATATCGTAATATCGTTATATCGCTTTGTATAAAACGAAGGAGAACGAAGCGATATTACCATGTCCCGAATCAGCCACCATATTACTGTAATGGGAGGCTCATTTCACACGTAAATATTTATTATTTACTGACAGAAACTCAAGTAGCTGTGATATAGCTGTAAGAGAAAGTTAGTAAAACTATGTTATTAAAATACTGGTATTGTTTATTTTAAACTTACATATAGCTGCATGAGAAAGTTTGTAAAACTATGTTATTGAAGTACTGATACTGTTTATTTGGACGTACATGTACATGTATATAGCTGTCGTATCGTAATATCGTCCTATCGTCCTATCGTCCTGTCGTATCGTAATATCGTCCTATCGTCCTATCGTCCTATCGTCCTGTCGTATCGTAATATCGTCCTATCGTCATATCGTCCTGTCGTATCGTAATATCGTCATATCGTTATGTCGTATCGTAATATCGTCCTATCGTCCTGTCGTATCGTAATATCGTAATATCGTCCTATCGTCCTGTCGTATCGTAATATCGTCCTATCGTTATGTCGTATCGTAATATCGTCCTATCGTCCTATCGTCCTATCGTCATATCGTTATATCGTATCGTAATATCGTTATATCGTATCGTAATATCGTAATATCGTCCTATCGTTATATCGTATCGTCCTATCGTCCTATCGTATCGTCCTATCGTCCTATCGTCCTGTCGTATCGTCTTATCGTCCTGTCGTATCGTCCTATCGTATCGTCCTATTGTTCTGTCGTATCGTCCTATCGTCCTGTCGTATCGTCATATCGTAATATCGTTATATCGCTTTGTATAAAACGAAGGAAAACGAAGCGATATTACGATGTCCCGAATCAGCCACCATAGCAGAATAAGGACAATATCAAATGGATTGTTTTATAAATAAACAAGCATTGTGCTATTTTTATAGAATATCACAATATGATACGAATGGTCTTGCTTAATAGGCACTGATAGTAAAACTGCATGAAAACGGGTATACATACATTGATTAAGTTAAAAGGACCAATAACGTAACTTGCAGTTTTGAACATGACCCTTGTTACTCTAAAATCAAAACAAGGATGAAACGTTTGTTAACAGCATTGATACATGAGAAATTTGAAAAACATTTTTTCTGATCAAATGCATATCATTAACGAAAATAGTAAACTATATTTATTATACGGTAAACTTAAGAAACACTATGATGAAGAGTCTTATTTACCATTGCTAAATTTCAAGCACAGACAGCTGCTGGCAAAATTGAGAATAAGTCATCATATTTTAGGACTGGTAGAGCTAAAGAGATTCGCAGACAACTTCGTTTCTGTAAAAGTTGCAACATATTACTAGAAGACAAAAGTCGTTTTAATTTTCATTGTACTTACAATGCTAACGCAAGAAAACTTTTTTTTCGAAAAATATAAAATAGATACTAGTTTTCTTTTTCCGATATACAAAATCTATAGACGCTACAACAAACTACTGAACTGCAACATTTGCGCGATATTGACTTCTTCATTAAAAAGTATTTTGAACTGAGGAAGGTAGGCTTACAATGTGCTTAGGTTTGTTCAATACTAATTTATGTCTGTTATATGTATGTTTGAATGTTAAGTTATATATATTTTTTGCAGTTCGATCCATTCAGTGTTATTTGGATGTAAAATGCAATAAAATTGAATTGAATTAAGGCCATGTTGGATAGAAATGGAAAAAATGAAAAGCAAAAGAGCATTACGTCATATTGAAAACTATTTGAATGAAGGTATTTAGGAATTTTGACCTGCATAACTATGATTGGTTTATCAAATATGATGAATTCTCTATAACTTCATGGTACCGGTATATAAAACCACTTTTCTCGTTTGGCCTACAGATGGTGCTTCAGTTAATATAGCAAATGCCACTTTTTAGAAGCCTTATCTTTTGCACTGAATAATATGTAGTAGGTATATTCAAAGTTCATTTTACTTTTACGTGAAAACAATTCCAAATATTAAGACAGCTCAATTTACGAATTACACTTATGCTAAAACTAACTTGTTTAATAGTGTTTCTTACTTGAGTACAAATAACTTTTTTGAAATGTCGGTAATGTGACGAGGAAAATTAATAAAGATGGTGCCGTTGTTAGGGCTCTAGCAAACGACTCTTGGCTCTCCAGCCCGATGCTCTACCGACTGAGCTAAAGGATAATTCCCTACAACTCACGCTTGTAAGGCAACCTAATCAATGCACATCGTTTACACTATTCGCCCTATTTTAAATCTCCAACCCAGATTCTTTGATTCCCCGCCAAGGCTACTTTTCCTTGAAACGAGGAGGGTTATCAGCACCAGTTTGTAATAGGACGAGTAAAAGTGATAAAGATAATGCTGTCGCTGGGGCTCGAACCCGCGACCCTTGGCTCTCCAGCCCAATGCTCTACCGACTGAGCTAAAGGGAAATTCCCTACAGCTCACGCTTGTAAGGCAACCTAACGAATGCACATTTTACACTTAAATGACCTCGGCTGTTAAATGGACGAAAATCAATATAAAACCAAACCGAACAAAATAAAATAAATGTTGGCCTTTTCTTGACAAATTGCCAGATAATTGATACTACATATAGCTATATATATAAGATTTATTTCTGTAGCATTCTGATGGATCACGATGATGAAGTGGACGTAAAAATAGCGATTAACATACGTGATTGGATTGTGACTAGTCGTTTATTTTTGCTACATGTAGGCCATATGATTAAATCCGTAGCTTGCTCTTTTGTTCAGTTGAAAATAATACTCTGTAATTTGTTCCAATACGTAGACTATTTAAATAGAAATGATAATCCACATGGCGCATTAACAAACCTGACGATAGGGTTATTAATAAACTAGTTAAAAATATAACTGTGAAAAACATAATCACGCATGCTATAACCATGTCGGTTTTTTGGGGTTTTTGGGGGGTTTTTTGGGGTTTTTTTTTTTTTGAATTTCAAATATATTAGTTTATATATTAGTCTAAAGAAACTAAATTGAATCATATTATGTATAATATGCTATACCATGTTTTTGTTATTGAAAACAAAACTATTCCTTACTTGAAGTTTATACAATGTATTTTAAATGAATGTGGATTGATGTATGTTTGGAACTACCATTTTGTAGGAAACAACCCGCTTTGGATAAAATGTTCGGTACAACAAATATTGAACGACCAATTTTTACAAGAATTCAACAGCGATGTATTTAATTCATCAAAGACTGTGTGTTACAGGATGTATAAAAATAATTGTAATTTTGAAAATTACCTGGAATTGTTAAATGATGATGAACGATTTTCATTGTGTAAATTTAGAACTAGTAATCATAAATTTATAGTCGAAACAGGTAGATGGAATCAGATTGAATATAAGAATAGACTTTGTACATATTGCAACACCCAAGAAATTGGTGACGAATTCCACTATTTGATGAAATGCCCTTCTCTGACCACAGAAAGGATGTCATGTATAGATAAATATTTTTATGAAAAACCAAACGTTATTAAGTTTGCGGAATTGATGAACTCAAGTAATATTAAAATTTTAAGGAAGTTATGCAAATTTATAAAAATGATATTTAAAAAAATAACACGATTTGTCCTCCTGATATTATATATTGTTGTAAATATGTTTTCTCTGTACAATTGTATATTTGTAAAGAGAGTAAATAAAAAGTTGAAGTTGAAGTTAACGTGTATACATGTAAATATCATAACATAGCTCTGTATATGATAGTAAGTTAACATCACGCCTTTAATATTCAGCTTGGAGGGGGGGGGGGCTGCTTGGTCGGTTAAATTTCAGGCAAATAGTCACAGGGGGATCCATCATTTACGCTTTATGCAGGGGTTATAATCACCTACGCTCTCTTCACCCCTGGAATATGTCATGGCAAAACTGAAGGTAAGCCGAGGTAAAAAAAAAATCCTGACCAATCACTAGGCTGCATGCCTGTCCTTTGAAGATTACAACGAAGCCGTAACCGACTTCAAAGCCTGTCAATTCTAACCGTTACGTGACCACAAGATCCTTTTGACTGTTACCCCTGGATGTGCGAGAGTCTGTGAGCCCCCTCATCTCGATTTAGAGCCGGACCACTGCGGCGTATCCAGATTGCTTCTTTTATCTACCGCTTCATCAGATTACTCTCTATGTCCAACACTTTGGAGACTTCCCAGTCAATCAAGTGGTTTTTCTGTGTGGCATGATTTTTGCCATCCTCGATATCCAGGGGTTACGCTCACTTACGCTCTCTTCACCCCTGGAGTATGTCATGGCAAAACTGAAGGCACGTTCAGGTAAAAAAAAACTTGACCAATCGCTAGGTTATATGTATATGCATGTCCTTTGAAGATTACAAAGGTCACAACACACTTTAAAGCCTGTCGGTGTTTACCGTTATATGACCACGAGATGTGAATCAAAGGGTCGAACCAGTCTTCTTGCCTCATCAACAAGGTGGCGCACACAGAGCCTTCAGTTTTACCATGACATATTCCAGGGGTGTAAAGAGCGTAGGTGATCGTAACCCCTTAATATCGATGATGGAACGAGGAAATCTTTTGTGGGGTTTGTTTTAACATTCAGTACTGACAAAATGCTATGGTCCATTTACTACATGTAGTAAAAGTAAAGATTTAATCGCTCAAAAGGAACACAAAATATATTATGCGTTGCTCAGATTACATGACTTAATACAATTATTATCAGGTCGAATATAGTGCCTGTTGTAAGAGATAAACATTAAATTATGAAAATTTATGAAAGTCTACTAAAACTCAACTAGCTATTTACATAATGTGATGGTGTCAGCTGATCTGATCCACAGACCATAGCCACGTCTTTCCGTGTAAATACTAAGTAGCGAATCGTATTACTAACCGTTTGGAGTACGCGAATACAACGTCCTGTAGTACACTCAAATGTGATTTTGTTTTAAAACTAGAATTCGACCTAGCAGTACATAGTACCAGCTAATTGGTACATATACAGACTGGCAGACTATTTCACTGACAGAAAAGCTATGACAGATGAATGATAAAACTTGCGACATCCATGTAGATAACAGATAAATAAAACTACAGGCCTGGTTTCATCAACGTTCCTTAACTTAAGGAAACTCCTTAACTTAAAAATCTCCATAGGAAAGCATTATAGAATTTAAGGGAAGTTCCTTAACTTAAGATGTTCTCCTTAAAGAGGCATCACGGTAAAACTATATTTTTTATGCTTATTTAGAATTATTGTATATATGAATTAAATGTATACTCTTATGGAAAATTAATGGGCGATTTACGCTGAAATATGTTCTCAAAATTTTTAATTAATAATTAGAAAAGGGAATCACTATTCGTTGATCAACGATTTGGACATGTAAATGTTTTTTTGCATCACATATTATAACGCATGCGCATAACAAGCTACATCGGTAAACAAAAAATGGCGATCCGCGTGACCTACATGTAACTACCAAGCGAAAAGTGGCCGAATGGTCAAACTTTAACGTAAGGATTATATTACGGAAGCATAATGAGGGATGGGAAGTATTCAAGGGAGAGACTAACAGGCCAATTGTTTGCATGTTACAGTTTTCTTCTGGATTGCCGGTAACACAGTTTTTATTTGGTTTTGGGGCCTCCCAAGGGATAACTCTTTCATTCCTCTGTTACATAAAATGCGTGTGTAAAACTTGAAAGCGTGTATTTTGTAATATTCCCTTTATAATATTCCAGTAAAACGGCTTATTGAAATATATAACTGAAGGAAAGACCTTTTCACATACAAGAAAAACCGTATGGGGGGGGGGGGGCGGGTTACGTTGTAAAACGCCGGTATAGGGCGATTGAGTTTAATGTATACAGATTCAATTTGGACAAAATGAATAAATTTATGTCATCATGTGCGGATGAAAAAATCTTACAAATATGATCGGGTTTGGACCCCGGTAATAAATTTGAAATGAATCAAAATATATGCATTTTATAAGTGAAGTCATTAATTCATAAAAAAAAAATATATATACATGTATGTCCCATGTCTGCAGTTGTGTTGAAAATTTTAACGAACCTTTAAATTTACATGAAAAAGTAAATTGAATCATAACATACATAAATGGATTAAGTATTGGACAATTATCTTCTCGACAAGTTCCAAATTTGCTTATATATATTATACATGTATTCTACATGTTTAGTGCGCGGTGCGTCATATGAGTGCACGGACTTCCGTGATACATATATAGTTGTAAGTGTTAAAGTATGTTGATGCTGAAAGTTGGATAGATTTTAGATGAATATATAGATAGTCTGAAAAAAAATCTTCAAGACATCGAGTTGTATAAAAAAAAATCGGAATAATTTCATTTTATTTTCGTACTTTTCAATGCATGCACACCTTTAGTGAAATGGTTCTAAATGAGGTTTCGTGAAAATAACTTTTTACAGAAATTAAGGTTTTCCCTATGGTTGTCATCGTCGGAAACCCACATGACACTGTTAAACGTACAATGTAAGAGTGCAGTGTCGTGTGGGTTTCTGGCGATTTGCATCGGCTTCAGTCAGGTACTGATGTCGGTAAATGATGCAGAGATGTCGACATAAATTTCTTCATATGAATATCGTGTGTAATTAACGTCTGATTATTAATGTGAATGTGATTCAATAAATTTATACACGGACTTTGTGTCTGGTTCATCATCGGACGTACATGTATATACATTACGCGTCCCCTCTTGGGCCCCTTCGTCAAATTGACCGAGAACGCTCTCACTTGTCGCGTGATCAGCGCTATTTTTATCGGGCTTTCCCGAGGAATGCAACTTTGCAAGTGGCTAATAAACACATTTTGAGTGGACTTTGAATATTGAAATAACAGGAAAATGTATCTGGTAGTGCAGACAGCATGTACATTCAAGAACTTCATTGTAGACTTCCCCGGGATGCCCCTTTAAATTCTGGAGATTTTAAGTTAAGGAGTTTTCTTGTTAGTTACCGCTCAGGTTTACTTCGTTTTAGCTTATTTTTGCATGGTTATTAACTGGATTTTTTGTCAATTTATTTTCAGAATCACGAAAAAATTCCTGAAGTCACGTATATTGGGCCTTTAACAGGTTGACTAAAATCAATATAGATTATAATGAATTTGAAATATAAACACAGTCAAAGGGAGGCAACTCCCATTTGATCACAAAACAAACATAGTCCATACACACAACATTCTCACCTTATATGAATGCTTTAATTATCTTCATAATATTGAAGTAAATTGCATTCATACATAAACTATAAATGTTATACTCTGCATTTAACTAGTATATTGACCAAATGTCCATCTATGTATAACACGTTCACAGGTCATATCTACCCGAACTGTAGGCTGATAATAATTTCAATAACCTATATTTAGTTTAAACTTTATTTTATTACGGTTATAGCAATAGTATACATACATAATATAAACGTAAGGATACAGAAACAAGTACACAGTACTTATGTTAATCCGTCTCCTAATATTGATATGAGCTATGGACTGGTATTGACAAAATTATGATACATGTGTCATAAATATGATATATATATATATATAACATGTGCAGGGGAAAGAAAGAGAAAGGGTGCAGGGGTCGGAATGGGGATCACTGGGTGGCATCGGGGTGGGCATCAAAGCTGCAGAAATGCAATTTGTCGAACAAACACTAATTGTTTCCAATTCCAGTTCAAAGTATATACAGTATTTGATTTAAGTATTGGGACTGTACATCTGTTCCTTGTAATTTTTACTGTTAGCAAGCATACAGTAAACAAATAACAAAACGATAAAACAATAAAAGGATTTCTGGCATGAAGGTAATGATATTTTAGAAACGTTTAGACTGACTGATGAAGTTTTGAACACAATCAAAAATAACTTCGTTGAACTGAACAGGGAATTCTGAACTACCATGGAGTAAAAGGTTAACGTTATAATTGGGAGGTAGGCGACTAAAACATTGAAGTCTAAGCTGCTGGTAATTAGCACACTGGAGGAGGAAATGTTCAGTTGTTTCAGTAGACATATTACACGAACACATAGGACTATCAACTAAGTTACGAGTGAATAGATGAGTATTCAATGAGCTGCAGTTCATTCTCAGTCGTGCATGATGGATTTGGCCGTGTCTGCTTCTACAGTAGTAATAGTGTTGAGGGACGGAGCGAGTAGAAAGAGTGTCGGCGTTTAGAAATTGTTTGAGGTTAGTTATTGACGGATTGGATTTTATGTTTTCAGGGAGTGAGTTCCATAAATCAATATAAGAGGGAAAGAAAGAATCTTTATAGTGTTTTGTCCGACAGTTAATTTGACAGAAATTGTTAGCTTTCCTTGTGTAGTGAGTATGAATATTAGAATGGTGAGCAGGTAGAAGGTTATTTAGATAAGGAGGGCACTGACCATGAACAACTCTGTGAAATTTAATAATTTTATGATTTCTCCTACGAGCACTAAGGGAGTCCCAACCGGTTTCTACATAAAGTCTAGCGTGGCTTGTGAGTTTGGTTGCCCCAGCAACAATTCTAGCAGCTTCAAGTTGTATATGTTCGAGGATCTGGCTTTGGCCTAGTGTTATGTTGTCCCATACAATGTCACCATATTCTAATAAGGGTCTTATGAAAGTAAAGTAAATAGTTTGAAGGGACTTCCTGTCAATACTAAATTTGAGATTTCTAAGTAGACTGAGTTTTTTAGAGGCTTTATTTGTGATATATTGAATATGGTCAGTCCAACTCCCGTAAGCAGATAGGGTAATACCGAGGTGTTTGTGGGACGTTACTTCAGTTAGGGGGGTGTTATTCATAATCAAGGATGGGTGGATAGGTTTGTCAAGTTTCTTACTTACAGTCATTGATACAGTTTTGTTAGGATTAAAATTGACAAGCCATGATTGAGACCACTCATGAATTTTGGTTAGATCATTATTTAACAGGTTTGCGGTCAGATTCGGCGACTCCACTTCGACATATAGAGACGTATCGTCAGCGAATAATTTTATACTACAATGGATGTCTTGAACAATATCATTTATGAAGATTAAAAATAGTAATGGCCCTAAAATTGATCCTTGCGGAACTCCGGCTGTGATATATGCTAAGTAAGACTGTTTACCATTTATTACAACACGTTGACAGCGATTTTGTAAGTAATCTGTGAACCAAGTTGAAAGATTTCCTGTGATACCGAACGATCTGAGTTTAGAAAGAAGGCCGCGATGCCAAACCCGGTCAAACGCCTTACTTATATCGCAAAATACCATTCTGACTTCTTTACCTTTATCCAAAGCGGAGAATATATCATTAGAGATAGATATAAGTTGATTTAGAGTGGAGTCACCGGATCTGAAACCAGACTGACAGGGTGTTAATAAGGACTTGTCAACGAGATAGTTGTAAACATGTTTGTATACACAACGTTCCATCAGTTTCCCAACAATTGATAGTAGTGATATAGGTCGATAATTACTTAAATTAGACGGGCCATCTTTTTTTGTATACTGGTGTAACATTAGCAATTTTCCAAGACGATGGAAATGTACATAAGGAGAGTGAAAGATTAAATAATATTTGTAATGGATAACTTAAAATACCGGCAGCTTCCTTGATCAAACGTGGACTAACAAGGTCGGGACCAGAGGCTTTCTTCGTGTCGAGGGAATGCATGGCATCAAGAATGTCTTGGCGAGATATTACAATATCAGAAAGGATATGTGTATGGAACTGATTTAGTAAAGGGGGGTCAATATTAGTGTCATCAATAGAAGATTGTGAAGAGAAGAAGGTATTGAAAGCGTTTGCTTTGTCCAGGTCGTCATGTAGAATGTCGGTATTGTCAGAAATAGGAGGAATGTCGCTTTTTCTTTTGGAATTAGACATAAAACTATTTATTATTTTCCACCATTCCTTAGCACTAGTATTATAACTATGGTTCAATTTATCACAAAGTTTTTTAAAATTATCTCGCTTAGAATTACGAATGGCATTGATACAAAGGTTTCTGAATTTTCTAAATTTGGCCCAATCGTCTATTTTCCCAGATTTCTTTGCTTTCCGATTAAAATATTTTCTTTTACGAATCAATTTCCTAATAGTGTTGTTAAGCCATATAGGAGCGTTACTTCTTACAGTTATAGTCTTATGAGGTATACATTCTCTTGCAGTCTTAAGTATAATTTCAGTGAATAAATCGGTACTATTGACAATGTCATTAATGTCGAGAATACTGTCCCAGTCAATTTTAGAAAGTTTGTCTCTGTAGTCGTCGTAGTCACCAAGGTCATAAAGCCAGATATTACGTTTGAAAGACGATTGGGTTGGTTTGGTTATATTGAGGGTACCATAGACAGGACAGTGATATCTGATTGGCTGGTCTAGGAAGCTTTCACCGACATGACAGAAGTTAATTAAGGACGGGTCACTAGCACAGACTATATCTAGAAGGGAAGAAGAAGATTCGGTGAAGTAAGTAGGACTGTCAACACTCTGATGAAAATCGTAAGTGGTAAGTAGATTGCGAAGGTGAAGAGAGTGGTTGTTATTGTTTAATAAGTTTGCATTGAAGTCGCCGGTTATAATAATATTAGGTATTCCAGTGTTAAAAGCAAGGTCAATAGAATGCGCAATATGGTCCCAGGAAGAAACGGGTTCATCAGGGGGTCTATAGAATGTCCCATATAGAATTATTTTCCCTGATATGTTAAGTTGCACCCACACGCACTCGACTGAAGTTAATTCAAGGTCTGATCGACGCTTGGATGTTATATTGTTACTGATATATACTGACACTCCTCCTCCTTGTCTATGTGGTCTACTGTAACAATAAGGGGGAGAAAAACCTGGGAAGTCAGAAACGGAAGTTACCTCATCAGGACTAAGCCATGTTTCGGTAAAGGATAGGATATTTATCTTGTAGAGTTCGCTGAAGAGGATGTCAAATTTTTGCTTAATACTTTGTACGTTCAAGTGGACAAAAGTATACTTAGCTTCGTCAAACAACGTTGTAAAATTAGAGGAACATGAGGAGAGTGATGATAAATCGGACTCACTAGGCCCAGGATTACTTTCGATGTCTCCAGAGAGAAGGAGCAATATTTGAAGGATTATTAAAGAAATACACATGGTAGTGAAAAGAGAAGTGACGCTCTTCACTTTGTAGGGTACATGCCGAAATCGGGTATCAAAGTCATGTCTAAGTTTAAAAAATATTTGTGACATGTTGTGTAATATATGTGAAGCATATAATACAATTAATACAAATAAAATATCGCCAAGTACAGACCCGGTCATGTTTGTATAATTACATGATCTATGATAGTCGCGGTTGTAAAAAGTACCTATCCGGATACAGTAAAGATTAGGACATATAGGCATTCAAGTTACGGAGGTTAACCATAGTAGGAACCTAGATATTCGTATCTGGATAGGGTATAATTTGATGCCGTCGATAAGATCAAAAATGTGGTAAAAACTAAAATAGGATACAGTGTGCTTGTTCACGTGGGTAGTGGGGAAAGGGAGGTAATAGTGTACGGAAAGTAAGGTTGTAGGACAACGGAAGAGTAATGTGATAAGTAGAACTAACTCGATGGGTATTATTTCCATCGTATATCTATATTTAGTTCCTAAGTACATTTTTAAAGATTTAATATATAAATAAAATTTTGTAAATTAATTAAGAATGGAGGAACACACCAACATCAATGCTCAGCCGGATTAATATATTATTAATAAAAATTGAAGTTAATTGATTATAAATAAATAAGGTCTACATTTCAGTATATCATTGAATCTCATTCATGATTAAGTATGGAGGAGTCAATATTATGGCTTATCACTTCATGTAAGATTTAAATCGTTTGGAATTTACAATAAAATAAATAATATTACTAAGCATCTGCCATCACAAGTTGAACGTCAATATAGTACAGTTTCAATATTGGTATAATCGTGGTCATTGTTATGGCTATAGAGTGAATTAAGGAGATTAACTCGCAAGTCATTATAGAGACGGCATTCAAGAAAGTACACAGATACAGTTTCACAGTCTGAGGAGCAAGCACATGCTGGACTATCAGTTAAATGGTCATGATGTAAATCAAAATTTAAATTACTAGAATAATTACGAATTTGGGTGAGAATAATGTTTGCCCTTCTGTCACCTTCATTTTTTTCAATTTTAAATATATTTTATTAATGACTATACATACATAATACATACAAATATGTATGCATGCAAATATAGCATTGATGTCACCTTCAGTGTTAAATATTGTAACAATTTCATTTTCTGTGGGTATATCTAGTTAATCTCATCGGAGTAGTGGCACGGTACAAATATACATATTTTCGTAGTACACTATTTGAAATTATACAGAAATAGTTTAATTTTACTTCTAAGTTCATAAATTAAATGGGTTTTACGCACCTGACCCTTCTGCTTCTAAATTAGTTTAGACATTTTGGATACCCACCTTTTGACCCCTAGTATCACTGAAGAGTCCTAGGAGGACGAAACAGCTGTATGGTGCAGTTTAATTCATTTTTTCGGCATGCTGTATCTATTACTAAATTTAAAAGGTGCAGTATATGTGTGTGTTACGTCCTCTTCGATAGGCGTTTATAACTTGCAACTGCATGGGGCGTCATCTTATTCACAAGAAAATAGGCATGTTAATTACCATATTCAAAACGTGCACCTTCCTATCATACAAGGTTACACAATATGTATCAATGTAAATAGTCATTTGAAGTACTTTAAGGTCAGTATTTTTGGTTATTTCTTTATACAGTAATTATAAAGCAGCCATCTGTGAAACGCCGGGCTGTTGATGTGGTGGAGGAAAAGTAGGGGTTCTTGTTTTGTTCTTCGTGGATCTCCCGACTCGACTTTGTTCTCTTAAATAAGTCGTCCTTTTATGATTATACACATCATTTACGGGCTGGGAGGATTTCTGACATTGATGCAGAAGTCCAGCTTGTGGAGTAGTTTGTCGCGGGGACCTATAACGTAATGTGCCCTATATAGTATTGACATTTTTATTTGGTTCGTGTTTCAGATAAGTCAACACACTTCAACGAAACGAATTGGTGTAAACTTTTAGCTTGTGTTTCCATCCCGACTTGCAAAACATCTCTATAACTTTCTTGGAAAAATTGAATGAAAACATTATGTTAATTTATTTAAACACCCTTAAATAAAATTTAACTGCGCACTTGTGAAAAATATCAAAATATTAGCCCCATTCGTGAAATATATTTCGTATTATTGAAGACACTGTTAGATATCCTCTATATATTACGTATATTACGTCTCTGCCTTCAAAAGATAATCGCTGAAAATAAGATTACCACTAAAATATGAACGTTTACAGTATTTTATCAGTACATGTGTTTATATAAAGAAGAGTGGTACTATTCATATAAATCCATAACGCCAGTAGTTTACCAGTGCCGGCGTATTGCAATTAAATACACTCCTGTTTAGGGCCAGGGTACCGACATATTTTACTCTTTGACGGATAGAAATCTTGGACTGTAATTTGGTAAGCTGAATGCTGATAAAATGCTGGTCATGTTCTGATTAAGTGAAGGACCATCTATTTTATTGCCAAAGTAAAATGGTATGACCGACTAAGGAAAGCCAGTAATTATTTTTTAGAAATAATGAGTATATCCCGTTGGTTTTTGCTCTGCACATACAAATTTGCATGCAGCACAATTATGCAAAATAATATATATTTAGCTATGAAAAATGGATGTTCTGCGGTATGCTATATTAGAGAAAGTATTTGAGAAACTCTTTTGTCGTCGAATAAACGTTCAGCTTCTGTTACATGTCATAATTGCAAGCCCTAGAGAAATCGGTGATGAAAGTTATAATTTCATCTTAAACAAAACACTTAAGCACCAATCATTGATCAACGTAACAAAGCGATTTAAAACAACTCATCACATCACCAGGGCCTGTATAATCCATAAAAGATCTTCCTGGCGAGCTTCATCGAAGGATACAGAAACAGAAAACCTTTTTTTTAGTTCAGAACTAGAACTGTTAATCTAGAATTACTATTTGCTACATATAAGTGGTTCTTGGCATAATATTGTCACATCTGACCAAGAACTGGCTCATGAATTTAAGATATTACACATTGTCTGAAACATATAAAGTACAAAGATCATTATTTTACATCTGTGATCTTAAATACATGAATAATGTCAAGGCCAAGCATTTGAGCAAACTTGGTAGCTCTTCATCCAAGCATGTTACTTGCCGAATTTCATCACCATTGGCATAAAAATTAGTTTGAAGATTTTAACACATTTTGACCCAGTGATATTGAAAACGGGTCAAAGTTAATCCTTTGAACCGACTTGGTAACCCTTTGTCCCAGAATGCTTCGAATTCAAGCCCAATATCATTCCACTGGACCTTTTGGTTATTCAGAAGAAGTTGTTTGAATATCTAAACAATTTTAATTCTCGAGACCTTGGATGTTAAAGGCCCAATATACGTAACTTTCAGCAAAAATTGAAGCGAAATTCAAGCCTGTTTACTTTTTATATTTATAGATTTAGTTAAGATTAACTGATATCAGCAATATTCAAGATAAATTCTTACGCGGTTACCGGTACAGTAGCAGTTGAAACTCGGTATTTGTAAACGCGCGTCCATTTTAAACTATCTTCTAACTTCGGCTTGTTGTTGAAGTGGGCCCCACCTGAATTATGTTCAATTCTTTGATTTTTTCTGTCAAGAGTTTCTTGTTAGTTACCGCCCAGGTATACTTGTTTTTAGGCTTATTTTTGCATGGTTATCAACTGGATTTTTTTCAGATTTTTTTCAGAATCACGAAACATTTCTTGAAGTTACGTATATTGGGCCTTTAACTGTATTTAAGATATCTTCTGACATTTTTTTTCCAAACTTTCTACCCCCCCCCCCCCCCCTCACACTCTGTGATGTATCATCAGCATACATCATAGCTTGATGTATCATCAGCATACATCGTAGCTACAAAGTGTTTCAAACATTTTGGGTAATCGTTGATGTTTAAAATGAATAGTACTGGTCCTAAAATAGAGCCCTGGGACACACCAATATCAATTGGGAGAAAGTCTGACAGCACAACGGGAAACTTAAAGCTTTTGTCTTTCGAGTGAGGTACGATTTGAAGAACTTCAAGGCTGAAGTTGATACGCCATATGCCTTGAGCTTGGGCATTCTTAGGGAAAGACACCTTTAGATAATGACATGTCAAATAAAAATGTAAGAGAAGATAGAATAGGTTCCACTGCACATTTCAAGAGATTGACAGATATACCATCTATACTCGTCAGTGGATATGCATGCCTGGGGGTCCAGGGGCGAATTTGCATTTTTTTCTGTAACTTATGATTCATTAATGTTTAGTAATACAACATTATTTTGTTCTAATGTATTTTATTGATTGAACTGTTGGCTTTGTAATTAAGATTTCTCCTGAAAAATTATATGAACCGCACGAATATGCTCCAAAATAAATATGAGAAACTTAATTCTTTTGTTTTGTGGTTTAGATGTGAAGAATGAACTATAAAAAACAAGGAACTGTAGACTTATTACACTAGAAATGATTATCATGAATTATATATAACAGTATAACTTGTCAGAACAAGACCCTATCTAATCCAGAAGTCTGTTAATTCCGTTCTAACCGTTTAGAATGGCATTGCCCTCTTATATCCTACATCTCTACAAACCGGATAACATTTTGATTTGATTGAACAGGTCTTATAGGCAAAGCATGCATTATATACATAATGTATGTGTAGGGTTTCTATCTAATATCAAAGACGATCGATTTGTAGTGTATATAAAGTTCGATCATTGATATAACTGAAAAGGACACGAAGGGAGATAATCGTCATTTTTAATTTTAGATTGGCTTTAAGTGCTTAAGTGTGACAAATTTGATATATTCCCTTTTTTTCAATTCCAACAATTACTATTGGGAAACATGTACCCTTAGCTAAGGGTGGTAACTCTGCTCACTGTGCTGCAAACGAGTAATAATGGTCTAATAAACTTGAAGGTCTTGGTCCGTATTCACGAAACTGTTGTCATATGGTTCAGTATTAATTTAGTTCATGGTTGGACAATTAGTTGGAAACTTCTTCATGATTTTCATCTTTTAAATCAGTCTTTTGTTTCTAGGACTAATACATTGACTTTATTATCCTTGTATACCAATGACTAGGGGGGATAGAGAATTGTATGTATGATTAGTCAGTATCAGCATTATATAATTAACATCTACCTTGTTTTTCAGACTTAATTGCTAATAAACACATTGAATTATATATTCTATATATATATTTTTTATTGAACAATAATATATACTCACCCGTACGATAGATATCTAAACGAAGCGCTTTTTATCAATGTATCGCCCTTTTCTGTCAGTCCCTTATTTAAGGGCAACAAATTTTCATTGTCAAAATCCAAGATGGCCGTCTGTCAGTCTTTTCATTTTTTCCGATCAGTCCCAAAATAAATACAGCAAAACTAGGGACCAAAGGGGAATCTTGATATGAAATTTGGGAAAGATTCATCTCAAACTTCACAGAATTGAATGATACCAAATTTTCATTGTCAAAATCAAAGATGGCCATCTGGCAGCCTTTTCATTTTTACGATCAGTCCCAAAATCAATACAGCACAACTAGGGACCAAAGGGGAATCTTGATACTAAATTTGGGAAAGATCCATCTCATACTTCACAGGATTTAAAGATACCAAAGTTTCACTTTAAAAATCAAAGATGGCTGTCTGTCAGCCAATTTGTTTTTCCAATCAGTGCCAAAATCAATACAGCATAACTTGGGACCAAGCTTATAAAATTTGGAAAAGATCAATCCAATTCATCTCAAGATATAATGGTAACAAAATAGTTTAAGGACGGATGACTGATTGACACAGGGTGATTTGAATAGCCCACCATCTGATGACGGTGGGCTAAAAATCCTCTCGGAAGGTGAGCTAACAATATATAAATAAGACCAACAAAAATTAAACAGACAAAATTGTTTATTGTTTTCCAAACCCTCTTATATATTAATATATGTCAATACAAGACATTAATAAACAATAATTGTATTAAAGCCATATCTTAAAGTAACGGCAATGATAATGCCAGAAATATGCTGCAACGTATTCCACTTATACTCACAAAATTACAGGTAGAAAAATTAATAAAATGCCAAAAAAAACAGGCAGACTTTTAATTCCTTAACAGAATTTATAAGAAATATTTATATCTTCACATTGCAGACAGAAAATGTTGGTTCAAAGTACTATTAAATAAAGTGTAATTTTCGGAATTGATATCAGCTTATCCAATGAAAACCTATGATTATTGGTTTAAATATTTATTTATCTCTAATGAAACACAAAGTTTTCTTTTTTGCTATTAAAAAACATATGGCACTCATACGCACAATTATAATATACATCAGTACGAGACAATTTTACAATGGACAGAAACTACAAATTTAAATATTTGAAAAAATAACCGATTTGAACAATAATGTTGAAGTTATTATCAAGAATAGAATCTGAGACAACTTTAGAAAATTTGCAGCATGAACAAATTGAACAAATGTTTTGATGCCACCAAATTCAAAGGCAGCATCTATTTGAATTCATCAACTGTTTCCAATGTTTGTCAATACAAGAATGAAATATTTCCCAAGAAACATGTACAACATGATCTATAAAGGGAATACTGAATTATTATTTATATGACTGCTGCGGGTGACCAAGAACCGGGGTAGCCTGCTGCCTACCCCAGTTTCGGGGACACCCACAACAGTTGACAACTAAACTCAGGATTAAGTAAGTATTAAAGACGGATCAAATTCAAAGTGTGTTATATATAATTTTAATCCATCTTTAATAATATGATCTTTTAATATGATAGGTTGTAAGGGTGCTTCAAAAGAAATTCAGCATGCTGGTATTGACCGACATTTGATGCAGATGATGAAGGCAGCGTTCTGTATGTTTTGATAAAACTCTTTGTTAAAAATCAATGTCCACTAGTGACGTGTAGAAAAGTCTGTTGGCACCAGGTGAAGAGACTAGTGGAGGCGTGGTGTAAGGATGAGATTCCTGATGTGAGCGCTTTCTGAACACTGTCCGGTGTATATTCACTTCTGAAAATAACAACACAAAGTATTAGCTAGGTAAACAGCAATCTTAATATCTAGCTACACCATCCTAACACTGACCATTCAATTTCAAAAAGGCAGAATGTTAAACTAGTATTGAAAAGCTTTGTCAGGGATTGGCTAAAAGTCCCCTTGCTTCTTTCAACCGTTTTAGATTGCAGTGAACATAATAAAATTATGCAGCAATCATGAACTACAGCCTATCCTCGACCTATCGCCACCTGATACTACCGCTACCCTCACATGCTGCAACAAAACCCTTAGAATGGATAAAAATCCCTTAGTAAGTTTTCAATCCTCGCATACTGCCATTTGCTTTAAAATACCAAAGTTCTGAATGGCTACCTATTTCCCTCGATGTAATCGCCAATTTCGTTGTTGCAAAACTATCTAGTGTACTATTTTATGCACAGGTAACAACTTTGTCAATTTCAATTGCTTAACAGATTGATAGCTATAGGTTACATGTTGGTTTTGTAATAAAAGCAAGAGTGATATCTACTCATATTGTGTCTGTGTGGTACACCTGTATGTCAAAATTTAGCATCACCTTTTAGGATCAAGACAAGAGGTCAACATCACCATTGAAACTGTTGATACAATTCTAGAGAGTTCCAGAAAGGCAACGGAACATGAGATAAATTCTTGTAGGATTATTTTGAGAGAGGTGTGTGAAAAAATGCTTAAAGAGTTACCAAAAGACCTGTCGGTGACTTTTAAAAAAATCCGCAGGCACTTTAGACAATTTTTGGATGCGTGATGAGTGCTAAATATAACCGTTCAATGTTTGATTGTGTCAAAGTGTTTTGAAACTTATAATTTATCATATGATCATTCAAATTTCGATACTATCGCCACTCTCGTTATACCG
The DNA here is from genome assembly GCA_947623455.1 of Mimachlamys varia. Lineage (NCBI taxonomy): Eukaryota > Metazoa > Mollusca > Bivalvia > Pectinida > Pectinidae > Mimachlamys > Mimachlamys varia. The sequence goes on from OX392530.1 coordinate 8,840,643, forward strand.
CCAATATCTTCACAGAAAAAAAGCAGTGGTATAACGAGGGTGGACTGTATACAAAAGGGGCAATAAGTCCTGAGGGGAACAGTTTGAATATGAATTTGAAGTTGAAGATGGACGTTTTTGAGTATGCTCATTAGTGTGTTTACTTGTTGTGATTGACAATGATACTCGGTCCTCATTTTGAGAACTTGATGTTTACTTGGATGTGACAAAGATTTACATGGCGGGTGTCGTCGATGAAGCAGAAGACGGTTACTCTTCCGGAATACCTGGTCTTATTCTCTTGTACTTTTGCAAGGGTCTCCATGTGAATCTTTCCTTTGTTCATCTTTTCACGTGGTTTAATCGATATTGAGTTTGCATTATGATTATGTTAAAGCTTCGCTATTCTCTTATTTATTTTTGTACTACATGGTGGACTGAGCACACTTAAACAGTCTTGCTGAAATCAGCCTCTGAGGTGGTCTATCACCGTCTAGAAGCAGTTATCAGAAAAGCAGATGAGCTAATCCAGTAAACCATTCACCAAAACTCTTTCCCCAACTTTATCAGTTACATCTACCATAAGTAACAGTGTGCAGGGATCACTTTGGGGATTTTTACTCATATTTTCCCTAAAAATCTCATTAAAAATTTTAAATTAAATTACTTTATGTAACTGATCTCATGAAATCCTTCAAATTCTCCCATAGGTTTTTAGAGTCAGAATTATCCCTGGTGTGTATATCTAAACGTTCATGTACTTACAAAATAATGTTTTCTTCCACCCAATGATAGGCGATATAAAGGAGGTTGGCCATCTGGCCACATATCCAGAAGGAGTAATCCCGGAAGAAATCCCAGGATAACCAGACATAGTTCCATAGTTGTGTCCAAAGCTCCGGTGACAGTCCGTGTATCTATAAACAGACACAAAAGTTACATATCATTATGACAAGGTTTGCCAGGAATTTTAGTCAAAAACATTACCTCTAAAAAGTGGACAAACCGGGCCAGGTTTCATCAACGTTCCTTAACTTAAGGAAACTCCTTAACTCAAAAATCTCCATAGGAAAGCATTACAGAATTTAAGGAAAGTTCTTAACTAAGGATTTTCCCCTTAAATTCTCCAATGCTTTCCTATGGAGATGTTTAAGTAAAGGAACATTGATGAAACCAGGGCCAGGTTGTTCCCAATAAACCAAAATGGAACAAATTGCAGTGGTTTGAGTAATTCCTTGTAAAATTGATCAGGTGAGAAAAATAAATAAGAAATTTGATTACGGTTGGTAAGATATGCTGCTGACAAATCTAAGTAGCATTCCTTTTTATAATTATATTTTAAACCTTATTTGAAAGGTTTGACGAAAGAAAAGTTATTTTTTATAAATTCTAAGTCTAAACTTTTGAGGTGCTGAAGTTTGAAGTCAAAAGTAGTTTTATCTAGCTGTAGTATAAAGATATTTAAACAGCAATTATAAAATTCCTTCTTTATCTTTCTTTAGTTTTGTAGTATATAAATTAAAAGAGGCAAATATTTGTAAAGGTCCAGTTTGAGCAGATTATTAACACTTATTGAGTGAGGCCCAGTCTAAACAGGGCAGAATATTACACTTCACATCTGAATGATTCGTAAGCTTTGATAAGGAAAGTATTAGTTTTAGTATAAACAATATAGAAGAACACAGGAAACAGAATATCAAATGTTTCCAAAGTCTAAACATTGTGACAGCAGTAGAGAGGAAGATTGTAAACAGAGAAGAGTGTTAGTCTTAACACAGAGATATCTTTAACAAAGAAGTTCTTACTCAGTCTAAACATTGTGACAGCAGTAGTGAGGAAGATTCTAAACAGAGAAGAGTGTTAGTCTTAACACTGAGATATCTATAACAAAGAAGTTCTTACCCAGTCTAAACATTGCGATAACTTTAACATGGCCCACGCTCTAAATGGAGCCGAGAACTCGAGGAATTGGTTCCAAAACTGCAGTAAGCCGGTCCATGCCTGCCACATGTAGGGGCCCACAGAAGCCTGCACCTTACCATAGTACAGTGGTACGTTTACGCAGACCCACCTGTTGGAAAAATACAAAATTGTGTTTCATTATCAAATTCGCAATTCAATTTTCACAAAATATGAAATGTAAAACAGTCCTAGAAAATATCTCCGAGCAGTATGTGTTTTTGAGTAGCCATTTTAAAACAGCAGTTTTCAGGTAAGTTGTTATTTACCTTAGTAATAGTTAATAAATGCGACAATTAAGCCCTTGTTGATTTAAACAGATATGGCAGTATAGTACAGTTTCTTAGGTTCTAAACATTTTTCTCTCCTTCTAGGTAATGAAATGTATAGGTACAAACATTTTTCAGTAAGTGTATGCTATGAAGGCATATAATTAGTGTATTACATGTATATTCTATGTACCCGTATGATAGAGAATAAGCGTATTACATGTATATACATTTATATATACTACGTACCCGTATGCCAGAGAAGTATAGAGGTGGACCCGTCCCCACACCTGTTGTGTAAATCCCAGGATTCCATAATCCTCCAGAAACTGCATTGTCCGGGACGCTACAATAACGTCACAAAGCACATCATAGTTGCATATTCAATATTTTTGGTAATTCTGACCTTAGTTATACAGTTTGTTGTTATATTTCCAAATCTGATTAGTCGTACATTCCCAAATAACAGGGACCATAACTAAGTTTGTAACTCTATTGCCATGCTATACCATATGTGTAACATTGTAAAGAGTCTTCCCCTTTAGACACAATATTCACATTACCGTTAGGGAATGATATCTGTCTTACCAGACTGGTGAATTCCCCCGTTATAACATAACAATGACATCACAACATACAGCACTAATGTCAAGATTAGAAAGCAATCCTGTCAACAACATCTGGTCACGGAGATAATCCCGATTTGCTGGAAGCTATGCTTTGAATGACAATACCACTACTTGATTTTGATGAGGAATCGGTGAAAAAAATCATAATCATCTTTAGAAGCAAAACCGAAAAAAATTTCACCAGAGGTAAATTTCTTTAACGTCTGTCATTTAACAAAGCGTTTTGGTCTAGACATTTCAGAATCTTGCCTCTTCAGATGTAACTTTTCTGTCTTACTCCCAAAAAGATAATATTAACCTCTGTCTATTTCACCATGAACATAAAAAATGTTATATAACAGAGTCAAACATGATATACACATGTAGAGAACAAGACAATACCTGCTTCCTAGCAGGGACGCAGTAATACTTACTCTTAATGGAAGAGCTGAAGTAAATGTCATAGGCAACAATTGCCGTTACCAAGGAAATGAAAAGGAACATCAACCATCCCCATGGAAACCGAGTCTGATCCAATTTCTGTTGGAGTTCCTATCAAAGTGAAATAAAAGTGTTAAACAGATCTGCTTCCATTTTCCCATCCATCAATACACCATTTAAATCTGTGATCAATGAAAAGTATATTATCAATACAAAGTTGATTAAAGGAAAGTGAGATAATCTAGTGTGACGGTTACCTTGCACACAGCAGAGCATTGCTCAAGTCCTTCTATGCTTGATTTGCCTCTTGAAGCCAGTTCATCATTGGTGATGGAGAAAGAACGAAGGGTTTTCTTCAGGAGCTTCTTGTCCAATATTTTGCTTGATGTATCCCAGGTGTCAAGCAAATGCTGCATTAACATGCTGGAGAGGAAAAACCCAGATATCAGACCTTCAAGTTTAAATATTATATTAAAGTAAATTTGTGAAAAAATCAAAGAATTCAGCTACCTGTAGATCTGCAACCAGGAGGTGAGGGACTTTATTCATATCTAAATTGACATGAAAGGGAAGTTTTTCAGAAATACGAGGTCGTGACCTTCTATTACCTTGACTGCTGGATGTACTTGGTGTACATCTGGACCCATACGCTGTAGCACTGCTCATCCGCGGACAGACAGTACACCAGACTCGACATCAGCTACAACAAATCATGTAGAAACTAGAGATTAAATTTTGTGAACAACAGAAATATGTAACATTCTAGACAAAATAATCCTTAAAAAGTGTTTGACCTTTGACCTTTGGGTCAGGATCATTGGGTCAGGATCACAACGACCGAACGACACCTGTGTGTGATACATATATAATCCTTACTTACTCAAACTCGTAGGGACCTATCAATGGTTCTAGGAATACATGGTACAGGTGTATTTAAGTAATCCAAACTTGGTTGAATTTGTACAAACTCGGTTGGGACCAAAGGAACTGTTCAACGAATGACAGGTATTTGAATTAAGTGGGTTCGAGTAAGTGGGGTTTTACTGTACTGCAAATTTTATCAGGATCTCTTTTATCAGGATCTAGAAGAACTGCATACAGCTTAAGTATGTGATAGAAAGATACTTGCAGTTGAGTTGATCTTTATAGACAGGTGTGTGCTATAAAGACGAGGTGGGTTTCCAGCCAGTGTGAGAAGTTACCACTTACCTCAGCATTCATCAGACGAGAAGTGTTGGTAGTAGCCCTGGTCAGGTAGGATGGGAACAGGTTTCTCATGTTAGCGGTAGTACCACCGTACACGATCATCTGTAAGACAGAGTGTTTGTACTACACTATACAGAACGTCAAAGTTTGTACTTATACTTTACAGCTTGCATCGACCTAGATATTTCAAATAATATCAAAATGATGGTCAGAAGTACAGTACTTCACTAAAGAAATAGAAAACATCTACATCAACAAGATCTTCAGCGAAGTTACCGGTATATACAGCTGCTAAAGACATTTCTATGTATCTAAACATCACAGTGATTATTTCCTTGCTTACCAGGCAATAAAAATATCCTTAAAAGTTATAATTCTGAGGAAATGTGCCAGGAACTCTCAATATTCGCAAGTTATCTACCGTCATGATGTTACATTACTTACACTCAAATTAAAGGCAGCAACTACAGAAAATTACATGTGTAGTCCGACAATGACAAGGCTACTCTAAATCACTTTTATTTCACCAGCTTCCTTTTTCAGACATATCTGCGATTACATAATTTCACGAAGAGCTATCTAGAAGTGACAACGAAGATATAATATAATAAACACAGGCACCTCTAGAGAAAGAAATGATCGCTAGGTTATGTATTTCTCCTCGCGAAAAAAAATTCCCTGCTAAATATATGTGATTTAGAGTACTCAAAACTTCTACCCCTTCCCCCTGTGAAACCAAGTTAAAATCCCCAGTAAACAGTCGACCATGTACCTTGATGTCTGGGTACAGTGTCTGAAGCTTCCTACTCAGGTCCCCAGGCATCTGACGGTCCCCAAAGATGAGGTCCAGCAAGTAGAAGTACTCCCGAACAGTGATGGCTCCGTACACAGAGGTCAGGTTCTTCTTGTCCCTACAACAACATGTTCATAGTTTAATCACAACTACCATATAGGTCTTTGTACACTGTGTCAGGTATTAGCGGAGGGAAAAGGCTATAAGGGCGATTCGTATGTGGTTTAGATTTAAACCAGTGAAGGTGATGATTCTTTGCATTCCTACAACAGAATGTACATTATTCAGGGCTTTTTCTAGGGTCTCTTAGGGGCCGATATAAGGCCCCAATCCTAATGAGGTTTTGATTTCAATTTTTCCAATTGGTTGACAAGCCTAAAATTTCAGGCCTTGTAGAGTTATGTGAAAACGTAATAAAAATGTGTACTCTGCTATTAAACAATGAAGACAAAAACGATGTCTTTTTTGCAGTTTAATATCGTATATAGATTATATTTATTCAAGGAAATATTTTGTTGATATAACGAAGATTTTTCCTGATTTCACTCAAGCGCCTTTTCCCAATTAACCAAGAAAAAGCCCTGTTATCTAAATCTTATCAGCACTCATGAATACATCAGTATGTACAGGATGCTAACATCACCTTCAATGTCTGATGGACATGATGGAAGTCTTCCAAAATCTGATGATAAGCCTGTACTTACTCTAGCAGCTCCTCCAGGTAATCCACACAGTAGTTGGCTACTGGTCGCACCTTCAGGGTCGGCTGCATCACTTCAATCCACACTGGAACACAATACAAGTCAATTATATTAAATTATCAATATTAACACTTCTGAATAGATAGTAAGACTAATTAAATACACATTTAAAGGCCCAATATACGAAACTTCAGGAAACTTTTCGGGATTCTCAAAAATACTGAAAAAATATCCAGTTGATAACCATGCAAAAATAAGTCTAAAACGAATTAAACATGATTCAGGTGTGGTCCACTTCAACAAAAAGTTTGAAGACAGTTCAAAATGGATGCATGTTTACATATACCGAGTTTCAACTGCTGCTGTACCGGTAACTGCGTAAGAATTCATCTTGAATATTGCTGATATATCAGTTAATCTTAACTAAATCTATTTAATGTAATAAGTTATCAGACTTGAATTTCGCTTCAGGTTTTGCTGAAAGTTACGTATATTGGGCCTTTAAGTACATTCCTAAAATATTCACTTGGGTGTTACACAATAGTTGTGAAACAAGTTTTATCATCTTTTAGCAATCTTTTCTGTAAAGCCTGGGTGGAACTACACTGATGTTTCAAGGTATGGGAAAACCTGGAGAAATCTTGCAAGCAACCCATACCAAATTTAATTTTCTTTAAATCACCACCTTTGAGGCCATATTTTGCCATCTTTCAAATCAGGAAATCAAATCATAGCCATCGCAGTGAATGTGAAAACACTTTCCGACTAACCACCAGAGCGTAAACATTTCCAACTTTCCATCCACAGCTCTTTACTTGCATCATGATGTTTTTTTAATTGACAGTAACAGGTTATTGTCTTCATGCCAAATTTGTGGAAGTTATTGTAAATGTGGGTAGAATGGCATATTGTGCATTGTTGTTTTTTTCAAAGATATCTTATAATTCAAGAAATCAGTAATTTTTATGTATATGTCAAGCTATATTGATATATATGGATACCGGTATACAGATAGTGACACATATATAAATCTATCTACTATTAAATTGATATCAGTCATATCGTTACTGCTATTTTGTTATTATACTGAGGTAGTGAATGGCAAACAATCACTGTAATATCTGATATTACATTAGCCTTCTTTATATACTTACTTCTCAGTCCACATTTCAGATCAAGGTGACCACACTGTCCAAGTGACCAAAGTATGGTCAAGCACCTGCTGGACCTGTTCTGGTTGGTCTTCAAGAGCTCCAAAAACTGGAAAATCAAAAATCAAAATTAACTTCAAAATGGTAAAACAAAGCAACAAGGGAAGAAAAATGTTGTTTGATCAAATTATTCAATACACCTTAAAATCACTAAAACTTTGAATTATAGAAGAGAAAGACTGCTGTTTAGCATGCTGTGAAATAAATCATTGATGAATTTCTTAGTTAGTGTAGGACTGTTCTCAATAATTTGAAACATGAATACAAGGGGGTTGATCTTTTAACTTATTTTTTTTTTAATATGGGAGGGTGGAGACACAACGTCCCGGGAGGTAGTAAAACGTACTGTAGATGTCCCATCGAACCTGCCGTGGATACAGGTGTATACACGAGGTCCCCCTCGCAAAGTCCAGGTAATGTACAGTAAAATAGGGAGTCCAACACAGAGGTTCATCCAATAAAAAACATTGAACTATTGGAAGAACCTCTGTGTTAGACTCCCTATTTTACTGTACATTCTTTTTTTTAGTTAGTTTTGGTTTACTTGGTGTTTATTATATATAAGATTAACTTCGTAATAAATAAAACAGGTGATACAAGTGTTTATCAAAGTATCAAAATAAACAATCAATATCATTGCTTACCTGGGGAAGCTTGGACAAGGCAACATCTGGTCTCACTTTAACTAGCAGCTGAATAAAGATACGGTACCCGAGAGTGGAGTTCCCTATCAACAAACAAGAAATAAAATTAGTTATTTAAAATACAATGACTATGCGGTCAAACAATGGTCTAATAATGTGCTTTAAAATAAACATGTGGATTGTGGAACTTTTTCACTATTGGTGGCATAGGATTAATAGTCTGTCTTTTTTATCAAAGGTAGGTGCTGCAAAATCCCCGAGTTGTACAGTTCAATTGATGTATACTAAAGGACTAAAGAGAGATTATTCCTACCAGAACACTGTGGCTTGTGAGATTCTACAGAAGGCCGAGACACTTTAACAGAATACAGGGTTGCAATATTAAATATGAAATCCAAACAGTTGAATAGGTAGGAAAAAAATTGTTCTTTCATGAAATACAGTCAGACTTTATTTGATACTGCATTAGAGCCGTGACACTGCAAGCCTTGACAAAGCCTGAATAAACAAGTTTACCTGGATTTATACCTGACAATATTACATTTATAAACAGAAAAACCAGTTGAATCTGAATCTGATGCATGGAGGGGGCCCAGTGTTTTAACTGTGTCCTCTAAAATACAATTATATTATGCTGACTTTTCAATTCTAAACATATGTAATTCCTTGATCTGACATCTACTAACTTGATCAATATAAAGAGCCACGGAGATCTTTACCCTTGTTAAGCTCGGTGAGCATGGTGTTGACACAGTGATAGAACATCTAGGAACTTGATCAATATAAAGAGCCACCGAGATCTTTACCCTTGTTTAGCTCGGTGAGCATAGTGTTGACACAGTGATCTAACATCTACTAACTTGATCAATATAAAGAGCCACCGAGATCCTTACCCTTGTTTAGCTCGGTGAGCATGGTGTTGACACAGTGGTAGAACATCTACTAACTTGATCAATATAAAGAGCCACCGAGATCCTTACCCTTGTTTAGCTCGGTGAGCATGGTGTTGACACAGTGGTAGAACATCTACTAACTTGATCAATATAAAGAGCCACCGAGATCCTTACCCTTGTTTAGCTCGGTGAGCATGGTGTTGACACAGTGATCTAACATCTACTAACTTGATCAATATAAAGAGCCACCGAGATCCTTACCCTTGTTTAGCTCGGTGAGCATGGTGTTGACACAGTGGTAGAACATGTGCTCCATGGTCTCCTGGGAAGCCTGCCTGATCACAGCTGTAATTGGTTGCTGGCAATTTCGATTGAGGTGGCACAGAGGAAAATCTGAAATAATTGTTATTTCATTTAATTGTTATTTCATTGATGTGTTTTTTATATGACATTTCAATATCAATACCCTTTAATAAATTGGTATGAGAAATTTATATTTACAATTTCTTTTTATAAATTTATGCAATTTATACAAACTCTTTGAAACAAAACTTAATAAAACATTTCAGTGAAAATATAACTATCAAAACTTTTTTTAAGATATTAAAAAAATACAAAATATTTTGACATCCTTCAAAGGTGAAAGGCAACGGTTGTTTAAAGGAACAACAATCTTGTTTTATATTGGAGGTTCCTTACAGTAAATGAGGTGAAAATGTATGATGTTACACATCCACAATATCCAGGGGTTAACCTCTCCTATGCTCTCTCTACACCCGTGGAAATGTCATAGCACAAAGGCACAAAAGGTTTGTAATTTGATCAGTCTTAAGTAAAAAAAAAAACCACTGACCAATCGCTAGGCTGGTACTTGTCCTTTGAAGATTATAAAGTAGCGACAACCGTTTTCAATGTTTACTGTTAGGTGACCGCAAGATTATTTCACTGTATGCATAAAAACCGATCAAGCTAGACTTTTTGCATCATCAGCAAGGGGATGCACACAGAGCCTTGAGTTTTTCTATAACATATTCCAGGGGTGTAGGGAGCAAAGGTGAGCGTAATCCTTGGATACTGCAAATGGATGCTGAAGTTATCTACCATAATAGAGATAATCTTGTGATATACATCAATGATTATTTTAAGTAAGAACTACATGTATAGACAAAGTAAGGAAATTTTACAAATGTTTGTTATATAAGCCCACCCTTTGGTTTGTTGGTGAAGACAGGGTCCGACTCCGGAACGTTTTCCAATTTAAGGTTCAGGAAAGAGGCCAAGTCTTTGAGCCACACCTCCAGGTTGTCAGGGAACCGTGTCTGGGTCAGGGTCAAGGTTGACTTCACTTCCTCTTTTGTAATCTGGAGAACCAAATGTTCAGAACATTCAGATACATTTTTAACATATTGTCCGGGCGGAGAAAAACAGTGATATCAAATGCCTTTAATTTCATATTTAAACACTTCAGTTAGAAAATATGTTTGGACCAACTGCTATTTTATAATACTTTTTCATACCTCTCTCAACAAAAGTTCTTGTGACCAAAATGTATTTTTGATAAAATCTCTAATGTAGAAATCATCTTAAGTTGATCTTAAGATTGAAACAGACAAAAGGAAAACTAATGGAAAAGAGAAACAATAGCTCATTGTAAATAAATATGGAGGGATATTACAAATAAATATATCACTTCATTAACATTGATATTAGGTATCTCACACAACATACCTCCACCACTAGCTACATAATTTATAACACATAAATACACCTCAAATTTATTTACTCTACTATATAAAAGTTAACTGGTTAAATCAGCTATATTCCCACTTTTGTATCGACTTCGCTTAGCTGTGTTTTAGTTCTGTGTTTTAGTCTGAGAACTTAAACACACCAACCAAGCTAAAACAGACCTCCACTTGTGTGTTTCCACAGAAACAATCGGGCGAGAGGTGGGCGGAGCTTGTTGCCGAGCGTGCTCACTGATTGGTTATCAGCGCGAGAGATGGGCAGAGCTTTTCACTGAACGCGTCCCCTATGTTTGTATGAGTATATTAAAACGGTTAAGGTATGGGGTTGAGGGACATAGCAAGTTTCTGGTTTCCCTCAACCATAACTATGGAGACAAGAAACTTACTTATCCCTTAACTCCATACTTTAACTGTATACTACTGACACAGATATATAAGTGAACATTATAACACATACAGCAGCTATAGCTTCAGCATAGTCCACTTGTTTCTTCTTGTCTTGGTCAGGCTTCTTCTTTTTGGACTGCACAGTTTTCCTGTCCCCACCAGCTTTGCCGTTTTGGTCCTTGCTAGACGGGGAGGACTTCTCTTGGCTTCTGCTAGCTTTCAGCTCCTCCTTCCTTTCCTTTTCCAAAAATGCATCATACATGGTCACAGATTCTTTCAGTGGTTCTGAAAAAAATCAAAATAAATAAAATAAATGTAATCAGAATATATTTATACAGGGTTCACTTTTGGGCGCGATTTCGCGAGATTCTCGCTGTATTTTCATGTAAATCGCGTTTAAGTCCTTTCTAAAGCGAGAAAAAATTGTGCATGCCAAAATTCAGGTATAGTGGATACCTACATCAATCAACAATACTGATCGTAGTTCCAGAAGTATTCCTTTCTGTAAATCCTAATGATAGTGTGTACCAGTCATAGTCTCAATGACGCTTGTTTCTCAATCAGTTGCAATTCAAACGTTTAGATGACAAAGCCACCACGTAAACACAAAGGTGCAGGTGTCTGTAAATTTGTGACAGGTTGCAATTGGGGGGAAATGTAAGTAGTTAATGCCTCCAGAAACAGTATTGAAAGTTGATCAAACAGCCTGGCCTGGGATGTCTTAGTTTATTGAATTAACGTTAACCCATCCATGGAAAACAAGAAGATGGTTGAGAGAGGAAATGACTCCATCGATTCCACCGGTGCTTGGGCCAATAGGCCAACGGTACTGACTGTATCCGTGACGATGTCAATGCTATTGATGTTTAGTAGCAAGTTTAATGTTTGGAAGTGTTGATTTTGGAGGAATTTTAACTTTGATTAGGCTGGTATATGACAGGGTTATAATCACAAACAAGGACGATTTTCTCCAGGAAATAAAATAAACAAAAGATCAGGAAACCCAATTACTGTACCTTGTGTTATTTATTTATTGACTTAATAAATCTGAATTGTTATAGCATTCCTATCAATTCATATTAAATTACGTGTCATAATACCAAATATCTCTTTGGAAAATTAGGAGCAAGAAAAAAAATCCCATCCATATATGAAAAATCTCACTGAAATTAGGTAAGGGAGATTTTTTCTCTCATTGTGCCCAAGGTCTAGGGTGAACCCTGTTTATATTAATCAGTCTTAACTTAGAAATTCACCTACACCCTACCAACAACTTCAAACTCAAACAGCTTTACTTTTAGCATGTTACCAGTAAGTTATGATCAGTCCAAAGGTATTGGACACATTATTTATAAAAAAAAGTTTGTATACAAACTAACATGATTCAGATATTTTGGGGAAAATGGTCACAGCAGAGCCTTGCTTATTGGGTTTGAGGGAAACAGTTTGATATTTTCTATAATGCATTAGATACCTGTGATAAGCCTTATAGATATAGAATTCTATATAGAATTTCAAGCTAATTATGATCACAATTTCAAACTTTAACCACTTTGAACCCGGGACTTTGTGAACTCTTGACAGACACTCAACAAATTGAGCTATCTGGTCACTGTCAATCACACAGTCCAGTTCGGCTTCAATCTTCCGTCCTGTTTCTAAGACTTTGTCCTTGAAGACACAACTTTTTACAACCCCGATTCAGGTACACTTGTATCCCCTTGCCAAGCAAACACCAATTGCTTGAAACAAGAGTTGGTCATCACAGCACTACTAGCTGCAACAAATATAGAAAAATGCAAAGCCAGACCAGTGTTTGAACCATGAACTTTCTGAACTCTTGAGACACTCAACCATTGAATTGGGCTATCTCATAATCTGGTTGCTGACAATCGAGATGTACTGGGACAGCCTACCAGTCAATGCCATAGTGTGCAGCTCCCTTGAAAGTTCAAAGTGGTACTGCAGCAAATTAGGCTCCAGTTAGACATGACATTCTATATAGTTTTTATTGCACCACTTGCATGCGGTTTTAGTGTAATATGATGAGGAAAAGTGATAAAAATAGTGCTGTCGTTGGGGCTTGAACCCCCGACCCTTGGCTCTCAAGCCCAATAGTCTACTCACTGAGCTTAAGTGAATGTCCCTACAAATAACGCTTGTAAGGCAAACTAATAAGTGCACATCTTTTATATACTATTCGCCATGTATTCTAAATTTCCAACCAAGGTTCTTTGACTCCCCGCTAAGACTTCTCCTCCTTAAAATGGGGAAGGTTGTCGGTACCAGTTTGTAATAGGATGAGGACTGAGCTAAAGGGAAACTCCCTACTGTACAGCTCTGCACGCTTGTAAGGCAACCTAATCAGCGAACATCTTTTACACTAGTACTTGCTGTACACATGCATGCTAGCTTGTAAATACACTAGATGGTGGACTGTACCTTAGCAGAAGAAATCTAATGTTTAAATCAACAAAAAGACGCAGTCCGGAAATCTTCTTTATTATATAGATCCTGTCTCTACATTGTATATGTTACCACAGCCTTAGATTATCTAAGTCTGTGATGTTACATATTTATAACTGAGATGAAAGTTAAACAGCTAATTGTGAAAAAGGAGAAAAAAGTTTTAAAACCCACATTTCAAGGAATTTTAATGGGAAATTCAAAGAATAATCTTTACACCAAAATTATCAAAAAGGTGGAATTCCTCATTTTGGAGTAGGATTTCCATCCCTGTCATAATAATCACCTTTCTTTCAAACCCCTGCAGCTGTAGTCCAGAGGAAACAGCTGGGATTCAGTGATCAATTTACAATTTATTTTCATGACTCCTTTTTGTACAAATTTCCGAAAACAATGGGTCCCACAATGTTAAATTGAAGTTATTCCAGAATTTCTATGAGTCCTTTCATAATGTTATGAGTACTGGACTCAGGACTCGCATGTAGATTGATCACTGGGGGTTTATATTATTTTGTTTCTGATTTTGGTGTTCTAAATCTCACTTGAATGATGCCCAAAACAATGTCAAGAAAATATAGATTAAGATATGGTTAAATGGTTTCAACTTCTCACTAGATGTAAGTAGAAAAGCCAGACTGTGACGTTACATCTGTCAACTCACATGTACACTGGACCGTACATAAATTTGAAATTTAGAAAAGCCTCCTATAATTTTAAATATTATTACGGAATTGTGTAATTAAAGCATACATTATGTATTATAAATCATATGAAATTACAAAACGATTGTACTTTTATTGATAACAGAAAAATAAAACACATGTTGACTGAAGTTGCACAATAAAGATGTAAGCTGATGACGTTGACGAAATGCCGGTAGGCTAAATATTGCAATCGTTATTACAAAGAGTTTTACTTACTGTTTGGTTCAATTCTTGGCATATTGTCGATAAATTGTTTTTTCTCGTTCCGGGTAAGATGTGGAATCTGGCTTTTACTACTTTTCTTAGCCTTCCCAACCGTTTCCCAGTGTGGAGATTGCGTTACGCTCGCCATCTTGCTCAAAGGATCAAGCACCTAAGCGGCCCTCAACGTTCAAAAAAGATGTCGCTGGTATTGTTAAAAATACAATATACGTACCGTTATGAAGCTTTTCACTGGCTAACATTTAGACGCACATTAATGTATCCTAAATATTAAATTCAAATTTGTATAAAGGGAAAAAATTAGATTTCTATGTGAAATAAAATTTAAATAAAAAAATCATTTAAGGGTTGACGTAATGTCTTTCAAAAGAGTTCCTCTCAGCATACGTCTCTGCTCTCAGCTAGCACGGAAAATGGTGTTTCTGCCTCTGCCCTGGAATCAATGAGTTGATTTTGAATAGTCGTTTTAAATAAAAAGAAATTTGCATTCATCTAAATCATAATGACACCCATTCATGCACTACTATTACAACGTGACTCCAAAAATTGTTTGCGACACAAGTCATCCTCGCCGACCAAGTGTCCTCTATAACTGTCAGTAAACCAAATATTTAAGGAGCCATCCATTACAGAATGTATAATAATCTTTAATGGGCGGCTCGAGCTCCTTATATTATATATATATTTCATTTACTGACAAACTCAAGCAACTTTGATCTAAAAAATACACTGAATAGTTTGCCGTGAAAATTAACTCGATTTTCACTTTGAGGACGTGACATATTGACTTGGATGTTACGTAAAACGTGGCATGTGTCGATTTTGAGTCTGGATTATGGTTTTGTTGACGCTTTAGTAATCTTTGATTTTTTTAAATGACGTAACACTCACATATATGCTTCACATTTCAAATTTAGTAATAGATACATTATGCCGAAAAAATGAATTAAACTGCATCATAGACATACATGCAGCTGTCTAAACTAATATAGAAGCAGAAGGGTCATGTGCGTAAAACCCCTTTGATATTATATATGACTTTTGAAAAAGAATTAAATAAGTACTGTTTAATTTCAACCTTTTAAATAACTTATAGCTACAGTATGCCGAAAAAATGAATTAAACTGCATCATACAACTGTGTTGTCATTAATTAGTTCATAGGTAATTAGCACAGGGACCTGAGAATTGGTTACACCTAGTTTTGGACCTAAAATAGGGTATTTAGAGTAATTTTACACTTTTGGCTTTTATGACCATTGAGGGAGCATTTTTATCGAAAATTGATCTTAACCCCCCAAATGTGTAAAATTACTCTAAACACCCTATTTTAGGTCCAAAACTAGCTGTAACAAATTCTCAGGTCCCTGTGGTAATTATATTCTTTGTTCTCTTATGGTCTTTTTCAAATAAAACTTCAGTTTTATCTTTTGATATGGTTCAAGAAGGTCCAATGGAAAATTGCTCGTAATGCTTTCATGATTATCAGCATCATTAAGTTTATTATAAATATAGAGAGAAGTTTACAGATCGGCACGGAGATCTAGACGTGAGAAGGATGAGGGTCATTTGCCTGAAAACGTCGATTTTCTCCATGTAATTCCTCCCACAATACGGGGGTTTCATTTTGCGCGACGGTCACTTTATTAATCAAGTTTTGGATCATCTTGCAGAGTTTTGACTGCTTTTGCAACTAGCAACGAACAGTAAAATAAAACATGATGTGTATCTTCGACGTTTAATAACACATCGAGGTGAAGATTTACATGTGATATACATGAAGTATGGATGTTATGTGAACGATAGCAAAACATTCACGATGGTTTTATTTTCACGAATTTTAACACTTTCGCGAAACTTGCAAAATTCAAATCCTTGCGAATATTAGCATCTAAACAGTAAGTTCCCGCGCGCTAACTAAGTTGAATAACTTGTTTCATTATTTATTGTAAGATAAATAAAGTTTACATTTATATCTTTTACTCGATAATATTAACCCATAAGTGAGTTACATGTACTTTCGAGTATGGTATACATGTACATTATTATGTAGATACAGGACAGGGACGTATATATGTGAGACTGACACAGGACTTACATGTAATTAAATACGATACAAGTACGGATACTAGATCCGTTTCTTAATTGTTCCAATAACTGTTTTACAAATGAAACATAATTTAATCACATATACTTATATTTCTAACTTCAGGATTCAAATAATCCATAAAAAGTATCCAATCCATTTAAATATTGTATGTTTATCATGTCAATGTAATCCAAGACGTTACTTTTCGGGTGATATTGTTTGATTTGCAACGTTTCTAAAACCATTTGGGATCATATTGTATTTTTGGCGATGCATCTATATTACCATCCCGAAGGAATACATAAGAATTTATTTTGTTTTTGAATATGTTTAAAAGATTGCTTGATGCAGTTCCAATATAGGTACAGCACGGCACATATCAACATGGTGTAGTACGTATATATATATGTGCCCATGTCATGTGTTACAGGTGGCCGTTTTGATTACTTTCCAAGTCCGTGATGTTTTCAATGCAAACCAAGAAACAAATTGATTATTTATTTAGCTCAAGCGTAAGCCCAATCAAAATACTGTGATATATACGTCACTGATAATGTTGATAAAATTACACTCGACCGAGGATCTACATTATGTCTGTATGCTTTATTACCACGAATAAATGCAAGATTCTTGTAAACAATCATTCTTTATTGTGATAAATTTTTATTCGTATAAAAATTAATTGTCTGGTGACATCAAAATAAATATGTTACAACACCAGAGACGTATTTATAACACAGGGACCTGAGAATTTGTTACCCTTTGTTTTTCTTTTCTGAAAATTAGGCACGAACTTTGATAGTAATCTAATTCCGTGGTTTAGGTTGAGGGGGCATTTAAAAAAAAATTAATCTAAGCCCACAAAAAGAATGAAATTATTCTAAAAGCCTTAGTTTAGGTTAAGGCTATTGATGGGGCATTTTTATCGAAAATCTATCTAAACCCCCCAAAAGTGTACCAAAACAATGCAAGCTGTAACAAATTATCATGTCCCTGTGGTCAGATGTGGTATTAGACTTTATACGTCTAAAAAGTAAGTTTTTAAATTTTGCAATTAAATGTGAATGTAGGCTGTTTTATCAGAACATTTATTAGATAATAATTTCAAAATTAAATTAAAACCTAGCTTCATGATCTTCAGTAAAATATCTAAGAGAAAAATATTATTATCTGTTTGCAATTTTCTTTTCCGGTAAAATCTCCCACTGCGGGGCCCCTACCTCATCCAATAAAATTACAGGTAAAGAGACGCTTACGGGTTTATAAGTATCAATTCCTAACGGATTTGTTATGAATTTTTAAGAAAAGATGTAATACATACATAAGTAAATAGTTAATTATCAATGAGAAAAGAATGTTTAAAATAAAATATTAATAATTATATTATCAATCGAAATCAATGTTGAATTATAAAGGAATTATCAGAACGGAAGTAGGAACCGAGATTGTAACACCATGTATGTGACAGGGCCATGTATTTCCGTTTCACCTATATTTGTCATACCTTCAAGGTGTATCTTGTTCCAAGGGTTACCTGTAATATTTTTATGGTTTTCCGGTGATCCTGAGAGACTTTCAGTCTGTGAAAAGGTGACATTAGACTTCAAAATGCCCCTCTTTGGTAAGAAGAAGGATAAAACTTTAGTCGAAAACCAACAAACGACAAGATCGCCCCCAGAACCAAACGAGCAACGCCCAAGCAATCAACAGCCTGCTCCACCTGAATCAAACGGAACACCGGCACCTCGGAGCCAGCAGGTGGAGCCTCCACGACCAAAGTTAGTGTTCCATTGTCAACAGGCCCAAGGCAGTCCCACTGGCATCATCTCCGGGTTCACAAATGTCAAGGAATTGTACCAGAAAATAGCAGACGCGTACGATATAAATGTTGAAGATGTGAGTATATATATACTGTATCCTGTTGTTCCCTAGTCTATGTAGCTGTTGTGATCGTGAGTTCACGGGGGTAATTTCATAGTAATTTCAACCCTGGTTTAGAGTTATTTAACTGGTGAAAACATGTTCTGCGTACTACCTATTTAGGTAATTAAGATCTGTTTGATTATAATTACCCCTATTATACATAATAGGGGATGGGTTAAGCAGGAAGTATATATATAATCAAGTTAATTCACATCCTGGCTACAAGTACATGGTCATAACATTAATGAATGGTCATCTTATTAAATAATTACTGACTGAACGCAGAAGTGAGAAGAAAATAAAACAAATGCTTATTACCTATATGTGTTTAAAATTGGCATTCAATCACAATTAAAATATGACTAGTTTCCAGAAATTCATTGAACATATACATGTACATGTATATTTAATTTGTGATGTGTATACGTATGTGCTGCCTTACGGAATAATCAAAGATATCAAGTTTAATTAATCATTTGAAAACAAAGGTTTAAACCTAATATATCTCAAGGTACGGGGTCACCTGCCCGACCATGTGGTTTTTCTCCGGGTACTCCGGTTTCCTCCCACAATAAGACCCCTCGCGCGCTAACATCCGTGCCAACAAGAGTGATTAATATAAGTTGTATAGCTTGTTTCATAATTGTTGTAAAATAAATAAAGTTAAAAAAAAAAAAAAATATCTCAATCATAAATTAAATATATTCCCAAATCTCAAATAATTGTATAAGGAAGATGAAATTCATATGGGAAACATTGTTGTGACTTGTCTCCCTGACCTCTTTGTATGTATTATAAGACACATTTCTGACATGGAACACTAACTAGCAATGGATGTCACCGCCGGGTACATGTATCAATATCCCACATTGGTGTGTTCATGCCTCAGTGACTCTTACTTTGATGACATCACAGTCAGATGACCCGTTATTTTTGAAAGTTTTTAACTTATTCACCCCTAAAGACACATTTGAACTCTTCCAATTCAAAGGTTGGAATAGTTCATTATGAAATTCCAGGGGTGAATGAATTAAAACTCCTGAATATATATATTGGCAGTTGACAGTTTGACACCATCTCACGGATGAGGTGGTTCGAATTCACAAGTTATTAAGGTCTCAAAAATATAATCCACACTGTTATAACATATTGAAAGTCACCCATTAATATTGTAATCAATGCATGTGGTTAAGGTGTCTTACATTCCGCTACCACTTGCCCTCCACCCCGGCCCTGTGTTGTGAAGTCGAGGCCTCAATGTGATCGTAGGTCGTTGATGTTTACAGGAACTCTAGCTTTCCTCTACTACTAGAAGCTGACGTGTTCTTAAATTATCATAGATGTTACTAGGATGTAAATTAAACCATAAACGAATTTATCCAACCATTGATCCCACTCAACTCGATGTTGCTAAACTAATGATAAAGGTCCCAAGCTTCAGGGTCCTCATCATGATCACTGGATATGTTTGCTTTTATAGCTTGACAATATATATATTTTCCATACATATTCCCTGTCTTTTACCTGTTATATACTCCCCCCCCCCCCCCCCAGAAATATCATCCCAAGACTTTGCCTTTCGAATCCCTTTGTACCAAAGCACCTCTTAATCTAGATCTAACCACAGGGAATTTGAAGTGGCCTTACAAACCACAAGGTCACTTCACTACAAACAAATGTAACAAGAGGCCAAAGAAGGTGGTCAGTGGTCACTTGTCTTGTCATTGACCATGTTTGATATTGTGGTCAGATCTAGATCATGCAATGTTTGGTTGCAGTTTGTTCCTATGTTAAGAAGACATCTTTCCTGATGCAGAATTTGATGTCGGAACCTGAATGGGAAAATTAAACCTCTTGTTCTGATACAAATTCTACACCGTCATCCGGATCCCATTTAGAGACAGTGTATTTTTATGTGATACATTTCTGATCATGAATCCCACATGAGTTGTACTAATGACTGATCTATTAGAATAAATTTGGATGACTTTGAATATTACCTCACAATCAAAAGTCCAAAATGATTTGTGACGTTTTATGTCTTTGAAGTGCAGATTGAGGTATATTTTGATGGAGTCACCATGCCATTCTTCTACTTCTTCCTAATCTAGAGAATCCACTGGATTGTAATTAACTTGGCGCATGATTGATAAAAGACGGCTTCTCCAAAGGCTAATAGATACAAGTTAAAACTATGTACATGAGAGGCCATACAACTGTCTACTGTCATGTATACTGTACAAGTGGATGCGGGGTGTCCAGCTTGGTCTTGAACCTCTCCAGTGTGGCTGATGTTACTGCCTCCTCTGGGAGCTTGTTCCATTCCCTGGTGGATCTGAAGAAGAAAGAGTTTTGGTAGACCTCCTTGTTGGCTGTTGAAGTCTAGATCTGTTCCCTTTGGTACGCATGTCTAGTAGTATTGGACATAGTCGACTGTGACTAGTTGGTGTTAGATCTTGAAGCAAAGTTTGTGTCATTGTTTTTGTCTCCAGTGTTCTAGAGAACTCTGGCTAGTGAGGATCTGTATTTAAATCAGATTGGCCGTTCTAACTAACATGGCCGTGACATGCTGGCTGTTGTGGTGTAGTAGTCATTGTAGACGAGGCAGGCAGGATATCTGTGTACCTGCTCGAATTCTATAATGAGCGACTCTTGATGCTGCATACTCCAGGGTTGGTCGGACAAGGGAAAGGTACCTTTGGTGTACACCATCGGATGTTCCTCCTGAGGAAGCCAAGTGTCTGTACATGTGATGCCTTGTCAACTGCCTTTCCTGAAGACAATCCTTCTTATCAGTATGTGTAATTTGATGATAATTGTCAAATTATGGGGGAATAATACATCTTGTCATCCTCACAGATTAAGGTTTCTGTGATCATTTAGGTATTGTTTTTCTCTCATTAGGATTTGGAGCCTTTATAGAAAATTAGCAAGAACCACCACAACCTACAACTTAATGTAGAGCATGATCATTTATCTAGATGCCAGGAGCAGGAACACAAAAGTGCATCAACCTGATCATTTCTTTGTTCATCCCATTGGGACATTGTTGTTTCAATGTACAGTACCTTCCCTTTCACTGTAGGAAATATATGTTTTCCTTACTGTGGGGTAGCACAAATCCTTGTCTCACATTTATAAGACAGCTAGGTTACTTTACAAAATTAACGGTTTCCAGATTTAGTAAATTTAAAGCTAGGCATTAAATGTATTTTGATTCCACTAATAAAAAGCATTGTACAATGTACATGTAATACATTTGTAAATAGCATTGCTTCATATTTATCGTTTACTGACACAGTGGTTTTTTGGGGGCTAGTTTGGGGCCAGAATTTGACCTCTTTCCCCAAGGCAAAATTATCAGGTTTTCCCATTAATCCAATCTTCAGAATTTCCCAATAATTGAATAACAGATAATAAAGAAAAAATATGTGTTTAAAAATTCCAGATATAACCGTTCTGGCATCCTGTCTAAGGTCTATGTTTTGTTTGTTACTCTCGCCTCAGATAAATAGCAATATTTGTGCCCCCCCCCCCCCCAGCCCCATTATGTCAGTTTTTCCTAATTTCACCCTTATCTGCACATTTTTCACAATTCAAAAGCCATGGGCCCTATTCCCAAAGTAATGAATAAAAGCCCTGTTAGACAATATTACCAAATTTTATGACTGTCAGTGATTGTTGAAGATTTGAATGATAACTGTAGTGTGTATACATGTACACGTAATCGTCGATGACTTCCGTACGTATTGTTAGATATTTCAGATAGTAACACTATAGATTTAGAATGAGTATCTTATTGTCAGTCAGTCGATAAGACTTTAGTGTACAGCCTTCCGTCAACTATTTACTGAAGATTTCATCCACGAGTAAATATTATGTAGTATAAGTTATAAATCAAAGGTCTCTTATTAAATACTCCAGATAGTGCAGTCATGTACAATATAGATACATTGTTTATATAACATAATTACACGAGACATACAACTATATACACACACTGTGTTATCTGTACAGGATATCTAGACACATACAATTGATTTTCTATTTATACAAACAATTGATAAATCATAAATGACATAACATTATCAGTATTTCAACTTGAATTGGTCATACAAATGTGTATAATTAGCATATAAATACCTTCAAAATTAAACCATTTGGAAGTTGCATTAATTTTTTTTTAATGATCTTTTTAAAATACTGCATATTTAACTTTACCAATGTCTGTCAATTTGGAATTGACGATTGTCAGGAACCACAAATTATGGTATATAATGTCAATTACAGTGCATTTGATTGCCAGCACACCATATATATACGGTAAACCTTCGGTTAGTTCGAATCGGCGTATAGTTCGAACACAGCCTTTCAGTAATAAAAAAAGATAATTTTTTGACTCCTAAAAGTTCGAACCTTGCATACACAGGTTTCGGATAGTTCGAACACACAGAATTTGATTAAGCCTGTGTACTGAACTTATGTAATGGATTAATGCTCTCGGCGATGCAATTTACAGCCTCTCAAAACTTGCGTAAACTGATCTATTTTCACACCATCGATGTTAAACAACAGTATAACGTGTAGTACTCATGATGTGCGATATTGTTGTCAGCTTTTTCGGACATTTTTTGCATAAACAAGCCACATTTTCCCGATGTTTCTTTCTTGTAAACATAAACATGTGCACGCGCTAATAATCAAACATCTTTATGACCCCGATTAGCATCGAAGCGCGGAATAAAGTGTCACACATATATATATGCATGCTGACAGGTACGTGTGTATTATTATGGCATTACTGTGTTAAATTTTGATTATATAGTCGCGGCCTGGTCACCGATACCTGATTTATATCTTAATTGATATATTACCTATACAACTGCCGAGACCAAATAATCTATCAGGTATATTCGATCGAAGTAATTAATCCGTGCAGTTTCAATCCAACATTCGCATTTACATAAACTTTCGACGATGGTAATATAACGGCATAAAATATTTTCTCTTTTTTTTTTTTGCGAATTAACTTGATAATAAGGCCTAATATGAAAGTGAACATTTAAGTCCTACTTATATAAATCATTGTTCATCTTCAGATTTACAAATAAATCGTAATAGGCCATCATTTTTGAGGAACAACGATTTGAGAGTTTGCCGTGATTTTTTTTGCCGATGTCAAAGTTCTCGGATGTCAACCTGGATAGTTCAAACTCCTCTTTATTTCAGCAGCTATAATTTCGTATAATTCGATCAGGATTGACAATATTTATTTAATTTTGGTCGAACTGACCGAAGGTTTACTGTAATAGCTAGCGACTGTAATGAATTATGCATTCCCATTAATAGTAAACAGATGATATATACATTTAGTATGTGGGACCAAATTTAACCCTCAATCTCCAGGTACCCAGTTTGAGGCTCTATCACTGATCATGAGCTAATGGGAAAAATATTTCCTGTAGCTCGAAGTTTGATGGCGACAATTATAAATTCTATGTACATCAGTTAAAGTCTGCCATACTATAGCTATATATATATATATACTCCCCTCTTTTCAAACGTGTTTGCCCTCAAACCTCAGATCCAAGGTTCTAACTCCCTGATTTTTAAATGTTAAAATTATTTTATAATGTAAGCTTAATCATTTTAACCACTATACAATGTAAATCACATGTACTGTACATGATGGCCAAACACGAATTTTGATACTCATAAAATGACAATTCAAACGATAGACTTAATATAAGTTATATACTGTACATCTTATTTAGCGTGTACATACATGTACACACAATGATTGTAGACATATGTTTGAATGATTTGAAATGGTCAGGTTTTAGAGTTTAGGAATGTTGTAAATAAAGCAGAAAGTCAAACACTTGTGAGTGGTCATTGTGTTTGGTATATATATAGGCCTGTGAAGTGAATTGGTTTATGACTGGAGGAGATAATACTGACACACTGGGTTTATCTGTATCTCTCCCAATGTGGGCCATACACAATCGCAGATAACATCTCTATTTACACACGGTTACTCTGCTTGTGATTCCGGGACTCATATGCATTCAAGTATATCTTTGTTTATATTTTAACGGACATAGGGTAGCTAAATATGGCACCTTGATGCTCTTCCCTACAAACCTAGTATGAAGGGACATAACTCTGTATGTCGGTTTAATGAAATACAAGGGCTAATTTTTGTATGGAAGACTTATGATACTTTCCAAAAATACTCTCACATCAATTTGGCAGTTGTAGGTGCAATGGTCGAGAATATTGATATATATATGCTCTGGATAAATGACAAGGGGCAAACAAGGGGCTGTAACTCTATGTATTTCAGTACACAACAGAATATATGGGATTATACATGTACATGTGTATTTAAATGCCCTAGTTAAAGGACAGGAAAAACAAAGGGCCTTAACTCTGTATTTCAGTACACAACAGAGTACATGTATATAAGGTATGGCCTGATTAAAGGACAAAGGTAAAACAAAGGGCAGTAACTCAGTTTTTCAATACACAACAGATCAAGAGTAACTCAGTTTTTCAATACATAACAGATCTAGGGTATACAATATACATGTACATGTTTTCCCTGGTTAGAGGACAAAGGGTAAAACAAGGGCAGTAGCTCAGTTTTTCAATACACAACATAGTATGCAAGATACATGTACGCCCTTGTTAAAAGACAAAAAGGAAACAAAGGGCCGTACCTGGTAATTCTGTATTTCAGTACACACGTATACACAACAGATTATTACAAGGTATGCCCTGGTTAAAGGACTCCCCAATTGTAAACAAAGGGCTGTAACTCCACATTTTAGTATGTTACACGATATAATTAATTACACAACAGAGTATTACAACTTGGTATGCCCTCAGTGAGCCTGGTTAAATAGGATGAACAAAGGGCTGTAACTCTGTATTTCAGTACACAACAAAGTATATAAGGTATGCCCTGGGAAAAGGACAAAATGTACACGCCGGTCATAACACCGATGTAAATCGGTGTCTGCTTCGGCGTAAAACTCGTAACTAACTAATTGGACAAAATATAAACAAAGGGTCGCAACGTTAACTCGATCTGTGTTGCAGTACACGACTGAGTATGGAGTATGGAAGTGTTTTGTAAGTGGACAGTGCCCTTGTAGGTCCAATACAGTATTTGATGTCACTGTACTGAACAATAAAAACTTGTGAATTAGTGTGAAGAGGGTAACTTAGAACTAACTGGGACAAAGTTATAATAATTAAGTCTGAACGTTTTGTTTAGTCTAAAAATAGATTAATGACATCAATATTTCTGTTTTGCCAGATTTTATTTTGTACGCTGAATACACACAAGATTGACATGTCGAAGTTGCTGGGCGGTCAGATTGGATTGGACGATTTCATCTTTGCACACATAAAGGGACGGCCGAAGGAACTGGACGTTACAAAGTCGGAGGATGCCCTGGGCTTGACAATCACTGACAATGGTGCTGGCTACGCGTTCATCAAAAGAATTAAGGAAAATAGCATTATGGACACAATGCCTTTAATTGCAGTAGGAGATCACATAGAAAAAATTGATGGAAAGAACTTAATAGGGTGTCGTCATTTTGAAGTGGCGAAAATGTTAAAAGATATACCAAAGGGGAGCACATTCACCATTAGGACGGTGGAACCACTGAAGTCAGGTTTTTGTAAGTATACATTTACACTGTTGTCGTGGTTTTAAAACATTAATGTGCAAGTTGCTCACTGCAATTGTAAATATTCCTGATTTGATACTTTCTTATCCTTGTTTTTTAGTCAAATTAGAATTCAGCTATGTGTAGAGCTGTCCTTTGTATGTATTGACCATCTACGTTGTACAGCATATGAATGGATTGTGATGTTTAGTGTCAAAGAAGTCACAATGTTATTGCAATGAATGGATCTTGCTCCATACATGCAGTAATTATATACAAAACCCCACTTACTCAAACCTGGTTAACTGAATACCCCTCATTCGTCGGATAGTTTGTTTGGTCCCGACCAAGTTCGTACATATTCAATCAACCTCGGATTACGCAACTACCATTTATTCCTTGAACTACTGATCAGGTTCCCATGAGTTCAAGTAAGATGGGTTTTACTGTATTCTAAACTGAGGGAAATTACGTGCCAGTTATGATATTGGGTAGCATGAAGAGTTTTCTTGACAGGCGGGTAATATAATCTAACTTTGTACATTGTACAATGGATTTTGGGGGTCCTGTTTTGTATTGTGTTCCTCAAGATCCATAAGTTAAACAGTTAAAGCCTGATCCTTGTATGGAACATTGGTGCTGACTGGTATATGACATCCTGGTACAGGTAGCCTCATGATCAACTGGCTATATATAGCTATGTATATGGGTGTCCTGGGCCTTGTAGGGGTGTCCTGGTCCTTGTATGGGTGTCCTGGGCCTTGTATGGGTGTCCTGGTCCTTGTATGGGTGTCCTGGGCCTTGTGTGGGTGTCCTGCACAAAAAGCCAGATCCTAGCCTTGCATGTGTGTCCTGGGCCTTTTGTGGGTGTCCTGGTCCTTGTATGGGTGTCCTGGGCCTTGTATGGGTGTCCTGGGCATTGTGTGGGTGTCCTGGTCCTTGTAGGGGTGTCCTGGGCCTTGTGTGGGTGTCCTGGTCCTTGTATGGGTGTCCTGGTCCTTGTGTGGGTGTTCTGGTCCTTGTATGGGTGTCCTGGGCCTTGTATGGGTGTCCTGTGCCTTGTACAGGTGCCCTGGTCCTTGTATGGGTGCCCTGGCCCTTGTATGGGTGCTCTGGTCCTTATATGGGTGTCCTGGTGTTTACAGCAGATATAGGGCCTTGGGTTTATATTAGTAGCATATATATATCATCCTGGCTTCCATGCAGCAGCTAGAACCAGGTACCCCATACAATATAGCTGAAAGCAGAATATTCAATAACAATGACAATTTGTAATGATCTATAATACATTGAAAACAGCAACAAAATCCTACTAAGAAGACACTTTTCATATTTTGCTTGCTTTAATATTATAGATAACTTACTGCTATTATTCTGTTGAGATTATTTTATTGAGTTCATGATACAATTTGTTTTATGCAGCTGGTTTAGGTAATTTATTTTTAAGAATTTTGTTTCCTTTTCTTTTTCTTTTGACCCCTCATTGTTGCTTTGTTTGTTTTTGGATGTGCCATATCATATGGCGTTAATATTATATGTGAAGTTTTGTTCGCTCCAAGTTAAGAGTTATACCCTTCAAATTCAATGATAGACAGCTGAAGGTATATATTAATAATGTGTATCAGTTTGTGCATATTATTTTTGTTCTCAATACTCACATTAATGACATCAGAAAATAGAAAGTAGGTAATGCAAAAGATAACTTGATAATTGTGATGCTAGATCTACATGTATGTAAACGGAAAGATAATGTAACTTTCATTTGGTGATAAACATATATACATATGTATGTATCATACATTCCTCCAATCCACACTGATAGATAATACTACATACTGATATATACATACATATACCCATATATATCAATTATGTACCTTTGGTGAGGTCAATATGGTATTATACCAACCTGGTAGAATCAAACATTGATTTAGGGCTTAAGCCTGAGGTCAATATTTTAGATTCTACCAGGTCAGTATACCATATTGACCGAATCAAAGGTCTTTAATTTTGTTCTATGTATGAAACTTAAAAAAAAATCATGTTTGCAAAATACTGAAATTGCATTATATTTATCTTGAAAATGCATGAAACTTACAGTTGGGCACTGTGATGTCACAATGGTTATGATGTCATAAATGCAATATTTGACTCGGTGCTTCTTAAAGTAGAAACATCAAGTCAATATCACAAAATATGGATCTCTACGTGACAATATTTTAGCAAATGAGAATTAAGGGGAACTGGACCATATATCTAATATGCTGCGATAATTGGAACTAATGGCGGATATATAACAATAAACATGCTGTATACTTTTCCGGTACATTTGGTTACATGTCTGTTTTTCCCTGGCCATGCGACACCTATTGTTATTTCCTGAACATTGTACGATGTGTAAGTGTGTTATGTACATATTACAGTACTATATTGTATATGGTATATATGTTTATGGGTGTTGTGAAAGCTGATTGCAGGGAGCTAATAATCATATTGTTCCTTTTAATGGGTCAGCATACATATGTGATAGACAATTGTATGTATGTATTCACATTCATCCGTAAAATCCCCTAAGGACCTATATTCCAACTTCTTACTTGAAAGAGTTCAAATTTGTCTTCAAGAGCTCGGGCCAGATGAGTAAGAAGTTCTTGATCCTTCAATTACATTAAATTCATACTGTGCAGTTACTTTTAGCTACATGCAATTTGTAGTAAAATTAACTAATAATGCCAACATTTGAGTCTTCCGCATGCGAAGTCCAAAGCTATTTGCCAGAAAATACAGAGCCTTGGCAGCTGCTAATTCCTTTTGTAGACGCACGATCACTAACCATGAACAGAAATGGTGGAGTACGTACATGATCGGACTATTTGAGGTCATGGGCGTATTAATGTTTAATGGATGTATTGATGTAAATTTATGTATAATAGTCACGGATTCAACCAATGTTCTGGAAGGCTGTTTTTCTTATTAAACTGCCAGACGTCGGAAAGTTTTTAACCTGAAGTATTTTCAACTGAATGTTTATCAAAATTTGATTGAAATTTGGATTTTTTACACATCAAAATTTATTAACATTAAAGTACATTATAAGTGGAAGTTCAAATTTTACATAATATTTTGTAATACAAAAGTCTTTTAAGTATATTACATGTATATTGAGTTGTGAAATGCATTGACAAACCTAAGTAAAAATGGTTCTATTGTACTTGTAACCCTGGTAAATATTAGCTGCAATATACCTCTCGACTGGAGGGTTCTTCTCTTTAGCTTGATCAGTTGAGCATAAGACTAGTAGCCAGAGGTTCCGGGTTTGACTCCTGGCAGAGGCATTGAAATAAATAATGACCTCGGTTACATATTGCGCCCACCTAGGGACCCGGGAATGACATACACTATAGGGATACTTGCAAAGGAATCCCTATGACCCCCGGAAAACTTGAGACAAGTTTTTTTTCTGGAGGAGTAGTGTACATGTGTAACCCTGGTAAATACTAGCTGCAATATACCGCTTGGCTAGAGAGATCTTCTCTTTAGCTCGATCAGTTGGGCGTAAGACTAGTAGCCAGAGGTTCCGGGTTCAACTCGTGACGGAGGCATTGCAGTAAATAATGACCTTGGTTACATACATGTACATATGTGTAATACATTTCTTACATTAATATTCAGGACCAATAAGTCATTAACTATTAAAAATCAATTTGACCGGCTACCTGTGACAGTATATCGCACCAACTTAATACGATTTCCGAGTATTGCTCGATTTGAAACCATACTGAGTATAATTTCCAGATGTTAAGAAATGTTTGTAATAAAGAGGCCTCTGGTAAATGTTACTTTAATTGACAATAATTGAATTCAACCGTTTGAATTTCTTTATTTCGTTAAACTAAATCCATGATTTCAGTAAATCGGCCAGACATGAATTATTTCCAGAGTTACACGTACAGAATGCCCTTTGAAATATCTGATGGATACTAAAATGACATGATGAATTAATTTTTTGGAACATGTACTAAAGTATACTTTTGGATGTAATAGCTTTGTATTTTGAATGTACTCGTGGGAGTATATAGGTTTTATTTCGGGTGTTTAGACATGATGTCATCTTTTGATTCCTGACTCGTACGACGACAGGGCAGATATGTCAGAAATATCTCTAGGATTAAATGTATTGTACGATGGTACCGAGCTATATATATAATATTATATTGGTTTTGTTATCATTGCCATGCATTGTATTTTGATATTTGATGTAAAGCTATGGCTAGCAACGAAATTGGAAACTTATAGTGCGGTCTTATTACTTTAATACAGTGGCACTGACGGTTGCCATGGAAATCTGTATGGATTAATAAGGTGAATATAGCAGAGAGGGTACCAGCTCAGACGTAATATAGTCGTTAAGTGTCTGGTTTCCCGTCAGCCTGTTTGATGATCAGCTAGTGCCATATATACTCATCCTGTATGGGATCCGGAGTTGATTAGGTTGCTGACATGTACACAGACTGTTTCTTGCTAGTGAAAACACCAACAACTGTACTATACTGCATGCCTAATCAGTATATAGCTGTATAAAGCTAATTATAATATTCAAATATTCAAATTCTCTAAATCAACCTCATCATTATATATATACATATTGTCAGTTTAAAATGACCATTTATTCTCTGTAAAAATTATTTGTAGGTGTAGTTATAATGTCCTTACTATACAAAGTATTTAATATTATTTAATATAAACACATGTATATAATTAGCTTAGGTCACTTTAGGAAGCAATTGGATGTTTCAGATCAGTTTTGACAACATGGTGCTGATAATAGCACATGTATATAATTTTATGTCATTCTAGTATATTTCTGGAAAATTTGACTAGATTTCTTGACATTTTATATTCACGCAATACATGATATACATAATGTGTCGTGTACATAAGTTTTATGGAATTTGTTTGTCATTTAGAACCTGTGTATATACATGTATATATACAAAACAATGTACAATATCAATATTTCTGTCAGTGCATGCATGGCTATATAAAATATAAACACACATGCCTAGGGGTGAAGGGTAGGCTCGAGCTCCAGCTCCACACCCTTGGGTGTGATGAGGTATTTGGCTCAGAAAATTAAACTATGCATGAAAATGCGTTTGGACTGACTATATACTATTTTGACAATATCACTTTCACCCCGAGCTTTTTGGACAAAAAGAATTTAAATCTGTCAGCAAGATTTTACTTAGCATATACATGTACCTCATAATTATTTGCTTACAGTTTTGTATGGTAAAATTAATTAATAAAGTAATTAATTAAGTGTATGGTGAATATATCCTGAAAGGTTTGAATGCTATCGTGTCACCTTTATCGCAATGGAGCATAAGGGTTTTTACGAATTTGTGATGCAACATCAATGTTCAACCGTTGTGACGTGACATCACATGAAATGGATCGAGCATAACCTACAAATTTCCTATGCTTCCGTTCTTTCCCTTATGGATTTCGATTAATAGAATCTATAATATCACCACTGTGTGATACAGACCAAGAAA
Source organism: Mimachlamys varia (assembly GCA_947623455.1). Classification (NCBI taxonomy): domain Eukaryota; kingdom Metazoa; phylum Mollusca; class Bivalvia; order Pectinida; family Pectinidae; genus Mimachlamys; species Mimachlamys varia. The sequence goes on from OX392530.1 coordinate 8,872,125, forward strand.
TCTCGACACGAGGGTAAGATTTATATGTCTACATTATACATGGGTAATTGATTATTCCCCCCCCCCCCCCCCGCATTTTCCTTCTAAAATAATCTGTGATGGTGAAAATTGTGTTATCGTCAATGTGTGGTGATATTACCGGTAGTGACGTCACTCTGGTTACGCTGTATAAAGTGATAACGTAATATAGCGATCACGATGCATATGATTCAGAATAAACTATAATTAGTGCATATGAGTTGTCTATATGAGTTGTCTTGATCAAGGTAGATCAATGCAAGACAGGTTTGTCTTTAGACTTTTCCTCAACGAAAACAGGAATTCACTCGTGTAAAGTGTATGTGGGAGAATGTTGTACCTACATTATGTAAATCACCTACAGGGAAATGAAAGGAATATCAATGGTATACTTAATAGTGCAAAACGGTTCATGACATGTACATGTGAATGTCACTCGGGACTGTCCACAGTAGATCGTGACCTGTCTTGGATAACCTCAATCTGTATGCTATATCAAACAGTTTATCAATGAATAATTTACTGGGTGTTTCTACATGTATGTAGTGCTCGCATGCTGAACCAAGGGTTACCTTTTAAGGAATGTGTCTATATTCAGGGTAATATATTCTGTTGTGTTTTTCTGTAATAAATGTCAGCCGGTAATGGTTGTTTGAAGTAGGTGCATGTATTTTTATACATAAGGAATACATATAGTACACAATGTACATGCATGTTTAATTTACCTACAGGGGAAATAACCCTATAGTGAATTGTACTCATAAACTGTATAGCTACACTATTTTTATGCCAGAGAGTACAAATGTAAAAATTAATGGATATATACATGTACATGTATGTAATTATACCAACAGGGGAGATAACCCTATAGTGAATTGTATACATATACTGTATAGCTACGCTATTTTTATACCAGAGAGTATCAATATAAAAATTAATGGATATACATGTACATGTACAAACAGGGGAGATAACCCTATAGTTAATTGTATTCATAAACTGTATAGCTACACTATTTTCATTAGACTGCATGGCTCCAGTCTCTAGAATAGTGTACAGATATCGAAAAAAAATTATCAAAACATTTGGTCACTTGGATGTCTGATCCTAAGTTTAAAACAAAGGGGGATAATATAAGCTAGTAGTAAAATAAAGAAGAGAAATTCTCTATAGAAACTTAGGGGCTGGTAGCCAGTCTATATATTGATCCCAGAGAATACATATATAAAAATTAATCGATATACATGTATTTATATATACCATACCAGTAAGTGGTATACATGTAAGTTACAAATATAAGTAATTAAATTGTGAATTTACTGCAGAACACACAAATGTTTTTAAGTATAAGCATTATATTAGTGTATTAATTAATTAACACAGCTAGCTGTTTGTCCAGTTGTTACAGAGTAACTTATTGTAACAGTTGCAAGATTGTGTCACAATAGTTGCTTTATAGCTCATACTTTGTGGTTTACCCATGGCCAGAGTAAAGACTCGCCCAATTTACACTGTTAATAAATTAAATATCCCTTTCTTTCACAAAATCCTTTTTAATTGGATTATATATAAACTCTTTCCTAAATTAAACCAGGGATACCAGTGATCAACATTGGTAATTTAAGTAAAGTTTAACTGTTAGGTTACAGTTTTCAATTATTGATTGATGTTCCAAAGGAAAATGCGTGAATTATACATACCATGGTTTTCGAAAAAAAAAAACCCAACAAAAAGACATTTTACAGTGTAATTGCTAATGTACGTGTAAAAGGATGTTTTTGAGGTTAGGTGAAAACATAGAAATCTTGGTTCCCCTTAATTTTTTTGGGTCATATAGAAAAAGATCTGTTAAAGTAGATTGCTACAGCCAATGACTTGGTCAGTGTCATTTTGCTTTATTATTCAAGAAAAGATGCACAAGCGTTTCATCATGTAAAATTTCTGTTCTTGTTGACACCTTGTTTAGCCTATATATATATACCTAGCAGTTATGAATGGGTTCGTTCTAGAACATACCAGCCATATAGAGATAAACAAATGCTAACACCAGATCTGACGATTATTTCCTGATTCAATGAGTTTTAAATGTTTTGTGTGAACCTATTAAGTAATATGGTAGAACTTGGTGATTATATTTCGTGACACAGAAAACACAATGTCAGCAAGCTTACCGTGCTGAGGAGTAGTAAAAATACACAACATATTTCATAAACACACAATGTCAGCAAGCTTACTGTGCTGAGGAGTAGTAAAAGTACACAACATATTTCATATACACACAATGTCAGCAAGCTTACTGTGCTGAGGAGTAGTAAAAGTACACAACATATTTCATAAACACACAATGTCAGCAAGCTTACTGTGCTGAGGAGTAGTAAAAATACACAACATATTTCATAAACACACAATGTCAGCAAGCTTACTGTGCTGAGGAGTAGTAAAAGTACACAACATATTTCATAAACACACAATGTCAGCAAGCTTACTGTGCTGAGGAGTAGTAAAAGTACACAACATATTTCATAAACACACAATGTCAGCAAGCTTACTGTGCTGAGGAGTAGTAAAGATACACAACATATTTCATAAACACACAATGTCAGCAAGCTTACTGTGCTGAGGAGTAGTAAAGATACACAACAAATTTTATAAACACACAATGTCAGCAAGCTTACTGTGCTGAGGAGTAGTTAAAATACACAACATATTTCATATACACACAATGTCAGCAAGCTTACTGTGCTGAGGAGTAGTAAAAATACACAACATATTTCATATACACACAATGTCAGCAAGCTTACCGTGCTGAGGAGTAGTAAAAATACAAAACATATTTCATATACACACAATGGCAACAAGCTTACTGCGCTGAGGAGTAGTAAAGATACACAACATATTTCATATACACACAATGTCAGCAAGCTTACCGCGCTGAGGAGTAGTAAAGATACACAACATATTTCATAAACTCACAATGTCAGCAAGCTTACCGTGCTGAGGAGTAGTAAAGATACACAACATATTTCATAAACACACAATGGCAACAAGCTTACTGCGCTGAGGAGAAAAGATACAAAACATCTTACCTAAATTATTGAGAAGTACCTGGGTTATAACTAATGAATGTCTATTTTTGAATGAAATTATCTGAGACAGAATTCATATAAGGATTGAAAGTCATTTTTTTAACTTTCATAGTGCTATGAAAGGTCAGCCGTTACATCCATATTGAATGAAGCCTGCTAGGGCTTCATGCTGAATATGGATGTAACGGCTGACCTTTCATAGCACTATGAAAGTTAAAAAAAATGACTTTAAATCCATATATTTACATTTTTACTATAGAACAATTGCTTAACTTTATTGAAATTGTTTCAAATTAATAGTTTATTAGCTGCGTTTGTATATGTGTCGTCATTTAAACGACATGGGTGGAACAGCCCAGCTCGAATAAAATTGGCGCCAATGATAATAATTAGTCATTTGAGCGTTTGACACAAGGGCATTCTCCATGTTATTTGAAGCGGCGCGACAAGATTCTCGTTGAACAAGCTTGATCTATGACGTCATAATGTAATCACGTGCTACGTCTCGAGAACCATTGCTTTCATAGTTTTATAAAAGGCATTTTTGCTGGTAATGTTCATATAGTGGGTTGCAGCGCAAATGTAAATATAGATGTAAATTTACATACAATGACTTTGTGCTTCTTTGAAAGTATATATAGAAAGACATTTGTTTTACTGTGTGAATCTCTGTATTTATGCCTTAAATTATCAACTGCTCAGGGTCCATATCACCAGGCCAGGGTATGTTCACCTTATAAACATTAAAATGGGAAGAGTGGGGTGTGAGGAACATACACCGGCATACAGGGGTTTGCTTATCAAACTCTCTCTATATCTTTTCCCCACTTAATTATCCTATAATGAACTACAGTATTAATTTTCATAGAAACCCCCTCCCAGTCATCTAATTGGCTTTACTTCATTACGAATGGTGAAAGTGCTATTCAATATTCTCAACCCCTTCAGCCAGAAGCTGTGCGGAAAAGAATAAGAAAATATCTTTTCGCTCTCAAGAAATAACAATTATGTGTTGCGCATCATGCATGACAATATTGTATTTCAAGTATAATTTGGTATTGTATAGCAGTATCACATATAGCATCCTTATACACTGCTTGTATACTGGGTATGTTAACGTTCTTGTCATCAATTTTTTCATGTCACATTTAGTTACACTGATGCCCTCATTATAATATTATAATCATCTAAAAATAGCCAGGAAAACTGACACTTGAGATTTCTGTCAGAGTATATGTAGAAAAAACATCAGCAAATTTCCTGTTTAACAGGTTTTTTTAAAAATATTTATTCATGAAAAGAGAACAGTTGCTATGGTATACGTATTACATTATGTACATTGTATCTCGGCAACTGAAGGGACATCAGAAGGTTTTAATGACTTTGTAAATTTTTAAAATACATAATTACAATGTGAATACAATATTTTTTTTTAATCTGATATGTCAACATACACATGTACACACTATATCTAAGATCTTAATTAATAAAACTTGATTTCTCTTAAGATGAGATATTTGACACGGATACATGATACTTGGTATAATATAGAATAATTGAGGTTAATATCAATCTGATAAAAAATCATATCTTGAACCCAGGCCGTTTCGTAAACTTTTCTCTGCTGCGTCATTTGAAAATTTTATTAGAGTGGAGGTGACAAAGGTCATCTGAACGTAACCCCCTATGGGTCCAGTGTCCTCAGAACTTGACGCAGCATTATTAAGTCTAGTGTCCAGCAATGTTGTCAGGTCTAGTGTCCAGCAATGTTGTCAGGTCTAGTACCCAGCAATGCTGTCAGGTCTAGTACTCAGCAATGTTGTCCAGTCTAGTACCCAGCAATGTTGTCAGGTCTAGTGTCCAGCAATGTTGTCAGGTCTAGTACCAAGCAATGTTGTCAGGTCTAGTGTCCAGTAATGTTGTCAGGTCTAATATCCAGTAATGTTGTCAGGTCTAGTACTCAGCAATGTTGTCCAGTCTAGTACCCAGCAATGTTGTCAGGTCTAGTACCCAATAATGTTGTCAGGTCTTGTACCCAGCAATGTTGTCAGGTCTAGTACCCAATAATGTTGTCAGGTCTAGTACCCAGCAATGTTGTCAGGTCTAGTACCCAGCAATGTTTTCAGGTTGGTACCCAGCAATGTTGTCAGGTCTAGTACCCAGCAATGTTTTCAGGTCTAGTACCCAGCAATGTTGTCCAGTCTAGTACCCAGCAATGATGTCAGGTCTAGTACCCATCAATGTTGTCAGGTCTAGTACCCAGCAATGTTGTCAGGTCTAGTACCCAGCAATGTTGTCAGGTCTAGTACCCATCAATGTTGTCAGGTCTAGTATCCAGCAATGTTGTCAGGTCTAGTACCCAGCAATGTTGTCAGGTCTAGTACCCAGCAATGTTGTCAGGTCTAGTACCCAGCAATGTTGTCAGGTCTAGTACCCAGCAATATTGTCAGGTCTAGTACTCAGCAATGTTGTCAGGTCTAGCACCCAGCAATGTTGTCAGGTCTAATATCCAGCAATGTTGTCAGGTCTAGTGTCTAGCAATGTTGTCAGGTTTAGTACATATGGGATGAGGTTAAGTTGATGATAATATGTTTTGGATAAATTGAAGTGTAATGGAAACAGTTAGTTATATTGTCATATAAATTATCATGTTGATATTCTATCATTTCAGCAAATATTGGCCCATCAGGGGGGAAGAAAGGATCAAGTAAATATGGGTCCGGGAAGGAAACGCTACGCATTCGATCAAGTGGGCCGGCCACTGTGGAAATCGTAAGTGACATCATGTGTGACCCATCTTTAACCTGCACATTCTTTGGATGATTGTTGATGGTCTGTTTATAAATGTGCATCCTTAGTTAACACTTTAGCATCTTATTTCTGAATAGTTATTAGCCAAAAGACAAATAAGCTTATGCCATTATGGCGTCTACCATTAGTCGTCATCCATCTAGAATCAACCATTTAAGTACATTCTTCTCAATAACCAAATTTTAAAGGGTGCATGGTACTGGGCTTGTAGCATGCTGAGATGAAGGACTTCCAAGTTTGTTCAAATAAATAAATAAATGACCTTGAGCCACTTTCAAGGCCGTAGGGGTCAAACGTGTACTCTTCAAACCACTTCTCCTCAATAACCTTAAGGCCTAGGTTACTGATCTTTGAAATCAAGCATAAATTAATATTGATTTACCAAATAAAATTAAAGATGAGATAATTTGCCTATACGGATCTACCCTATTTTTCAGGCATGTTACTTGAAACATATTTTGTATTTGTCTTATATTTGAAAGTCAAATTTGAAATGAATTTCATCTGTCAAAAAATTACACGAATGAGAGTTTATTTATTATTTTGGCAGCCTGATGATGTGGTGGATGTTGCTGTGGACAAGATCAACGGACTTCTAGAATCCTTCATGGGAATCAACGATTCAGAACTTTGTAAGTCCTCTACCATAATCACCATGTTTTTAAACGTTAACTCATTCTATTCTGGAGGGAAGTTCTCAGTTTTGTACCTTCAATTTCTCCCCAACCCCAAAATAAAAAAAGAAAAAAAGAAAAAAGAAAAAAATTCAAACACTCCCCATTTGATTATTTATTTCCTCATTGTGTTTCTTTGGCTTGGAGTATTGTATTAAAAAATAATAAGTTTTATTTATAAACAATGAATGCATATTGATACTTTCTGTATTAGAAATCACTTTCTCCCACACTTCACAGGTTCATTCTCATTTTTGCTAGGGAAAGGATAAACCTGTCTTTTACGTATACCAGGGTAGGGAAAAAGACAGCTTACAGGCACTTTTATTCCTAAACGTCATTATCGGGTCATCACTTTATGCAGTGAAACCAGAGAAACATTACCAATTTCGTTACACATTGCATTTGCCCTTGATGAGTTCACATTCAAATTAATTTAACGTTCGGAAAGTGTGGGAGAAAAATAATCAAATACCTCTAGTATATAAATGTAGACAGAGAAATCCAAACCCTTGGGAGAAGATTTATGAGTTATAGCACTAAACATAGCCTCATGCTAAAATTCAAAAATCTTACACTCGGGTTGAGATTTCTTAGTCCATATCACAAAGGGGTGATCATGATAGATTCTGATATCTTTCATCTTTATAGATAATATCAGTCAAAAAAATAATACGGAAAACTTATTTTGTAGCAACAACAATATGGGAGATGGGGAGCACCTCGGAAAATCCTCACGAATTCACAACCAAGGTTGACGAGTCTGAGATTAAGGATTTCGGATTTACCGACGACTTTATATTCGACCTCTGGGGAGCGATAAATGATGCCAAGTGTGGGAGGCTTCACAAAGCGGCACATTTCGAGGAACAGTTCTAATGCCTAACAAAAATACCTGTAGTCATTTTGATACTAGACAGAGTCAGTGAAGTGTTGAAATCATAGATCCTGTATTTGGTATTGTGTATTATTGCCATATCATTATAAGACATTTCCAATCACTGGTCAATATATATGTTAAATTTGTTAATCATTTAAGTTGTACAAGCACTGTTTCACAAATGTTACATATATATCTAATGTTGAAGGTTGTTCTTGTTTTTGATATAAACGTGTACTGTTATGTCATCACTTGTAATGCTAATTTTTTGGCATGTAAATTTATGAAATGCAGTTTTATTACAAGAAACTGAATACCCTCCTGTAGTGTATATGATGTTTTGTGGCTTGTAACAAAAACTACTGGAGTTCTATCATATACTTATCAAAAACAAGTTTCAGAAAATTAGAGTTCTAGTAAGCTGTTGAAATATGTTATGATTCTAGAAAATCACACCGAATGTGGTTGATATATATTATATATAGGTAGAAACAATATTATTGTTTAAGCTACCAATTGCCAAATCTGTCATTAGTATTGCAACATTGACTTTTTCAACGAAATTATTGCTCAACTTAACGTGTCTCTACAATACTGTATTTCTTTGTTCACCCAGGTATTTATACTGTAATAATTAATTGTTGACTCATTATGTAGGTGCTTTCCAGCCATATTGGCAAAAAAATATGCTGAGCACATAAAATGGAACTATTTAAAATCTTGATTCGAAGACGGTGAAAAATAATTAGAAAATGCAGGTACTGATCCAAGCAAATAATCTTATTGCATACATTATGGGCAAAAATCTTGATTTTTGTATTTTCACCGATTTCTTAATTTTCGTATTTTCACCGATTTCTTAATTTTCATATTTTCACCAATGTCTTAATTTTCATATATTCACCATTGTGGAGTTATTTTACAGGCTTACTATAACATCAAAGTTTTAAATAGCTTTATATGACCAAAGAGTTGAGACTTAAAAAATGAGAGCCTTAATTATCACGAAAAAACAGGTACTGAAAAAATATTTGGTTGTTTATATATTTCAGAAAAAATTTTCATTCAATATGTTATTCTATAAATTATGCGACTTGCCTGTTAACCAAGAAGCTTGATGTTAAATAGATCTCTACTTTTAAATTTTGTATTGCTTGTAAATAGCTTTAAAGACCGCTATACTAAAAAAAATTCTGTGTACGACACATCTTAACATTTATAAATTTTTTGTGTCTGTTTTCCTTAAGTGTGTTGGTTGCAGTTAAGTTCCCATGAATTCCAGTAGGTCATATCTATATATATTATATAGGTATACCTCACGTCTCAGAACCATTCTTTTACAAATTCTCTAACATATCTGATACCTCATTATAGTATCAGCACTAACATTGTATATTCAGTACTTTTGACTAGTTCCCAACTTTGGGACAAAAACACTTGCCTTGAATTTTCTCATTTTTAAAAAAATATTCTCCAGGAATGCATTGTCTCATTTCCTTTTTACTTATTTCAATTAAGAATTTTAGACTAAGTATTCATATAAAAGTGTTTCTTCTTTGTTTAGATTTTCTAAAAATATTTTTTAAGCTAGTTAGGATTTTGTTTTTGCATACAGACATCTTGAAATTAGCATAGTATGATAACTTATGAAGAGTGAGGAAAGTGTGTTGTGTCATTGATATAGGTAGGACTAGTACTGTGCTCCGTTAATTGGTAGGACCAAAGTTGGTCCTTGATGAAACCGAGGTGGACGTATAAAGGTGTGACATTATTTTCTTTCATTCTAATATGTACAGTAAAACCTCATTTACTTGAACCCGTTTTACTTGAATACCCCTCATTCAAACAGTTTGTTTGGTCCCGACCGAGGTAATACATATTCAACATTCCTCGGATTACAGAAATACCATACATTCCTTAAACTATTGGTCAGGTCTACGAGTTAAAGTGAGAAGGATTTTACTGTATCTGACATAACCGTCGGTGCCAGAAATTTCGATCATGCATCCCATTTCATGTGTATGATGCCAATTAATGATTGCATAACTCAATGCTGAAATTGAGACACATTTATTTGTGGTTTTTGACCTCATTCTGGTGATAGAAATGAGAGAAAAGAATTACTCTTCCATAGCCAGGATTGTAGAACATGAAAATTTCACCTGTGGGAATTTCAACTTGGTACTGTACCTTTGGTGAGCCTAATTAATGTTTCACCCGATTGGAAAACTCCATGGACGAAATACCCCCATCTTACACCCAGGGTGGACATGAAAGAGTCGTATAATCTGGTTCCGACTTTCAAGGCTTGAAGCCCTCCCTTCGATATCCTCGGTATATTTAAGACCTATTGACGTACATTATAAACAAATACATGTATTAAACAAATATTCCAACTTCATCACATGATTTTAACCAACACACATATTGCAACAATCACTCATTTTTATTTTTTTTTATCATTTTTGAGCATTTGGAACAAAATGGCATAATTGCGATTAAAGAAACAGATGTTTCTTTTCTAATTGTATCAATAAAAACATTGTTAATGTTTCAAAGGTAATCGTATCTAGAACTCTGCCAATAGCGATCATCATAATTTCAGTGCGGTCGAGTGGGCTCGTTGTATTGTACTGTTTCTGCCTATGGAAGAAATGTTAAATTTTACATATATCTACAAGTAGATTACTTGAAAAAAATATCTGGCAAGAAATATGCAGGTGGCTATTTCCACCCCATTCGAAATCCTAGATGACCAATATCTTGGAATTTTTTATCTCTTAGGACCAGTTTTCATTAAGATGCCTTACATATGAATATGTATATGCAATTTTCATCCGTCTGCTGCAAAATGTTACAAAAAACATTTTAATGTTTACAGGTTAATTGTTCAATTATAAGCCTTATTTGATGTGTGTTTGTCAAAGAATATACTTCTACATTTCACTTTAATATGTATTGTTGTAATTAAGTGTTCACTATAAATCACTTATAATTCATGCAATGATGCAAACAGTACTCTAGGAGCCATATTTGAAAACTACATATAAATATTAATATGTATTTTTCGTGGATCAAAGTTGAATTATATAATTATTTAATCATGAGAAATTTTAATTAAAAAATCATATAGCTTCTTGTGAAAAGACAGATGCATGTTTCTTCAAGGAAAATAAGTTATTTACAGTTAATGACTTGTCTCTATATAAAGTTGATGGAAATATTAAAGAACATTAATATATATATTTTTGACATATATTCTTTTTTGTATGAATTGTGATAATTAACATTCCATTTCTATGATTGCAAAAACAAAAAACAAAACAGAAAACGCCAAACCCAATTAAAGTGCATGTTTAGTGTAAAGTGGTTAAGATTTAATTTTGTGATTTCATGATTAGTCTAATAATGAAATTGTTAATTTTTTTTACACTATTATAAAATAATTATTGTGGCGTGTTTGATTGAACTTTGCATTGTTAATTAATACCGACCAATCTGATTTAATTTATCTTGTGATGTTTTCTTGCACGTTGTAAAACTAGATTTTGTTATATGTATTATTAAAGTATATAAACAAGTTTCGTATATTAATTAGGGTGCAATATAAGATTGAATTAAAAAAAAACAATTGGCATATGTTCCTGAAATACAAGATAAATTTGAGATTTTACAGGAAGATCGTGTTTGTAAAACACAGTGACAAACTTGGGCGTTGATCTTTCTACAATTGAATGTTGTGAGGAGATGTTGTGATACTAACCTGTTGTTACATGTTGTTTTCATGTAGAAGTTCTTGTTTTAAATATCGTACATAAGGTACGTTGTTGTGATTAAGTTTTTAAGGTAAAAGAGGAGAAAAGCTATTTTTTATATTAAGGACCACCAACACTTTCTAGCTGTCAGACAAAATTGAGGCCCTGAAAAAATGCAGTAATTGAATTTCTAAAATAGTGGACATTGAAAATCGTAATTTGATTTACATTGAATACTGAAATGTGACCCAAAAGACAGCAGTGTGTATGGTAATTTAGAGGTTTTAATTTTTCATAAAATTTAGATTTTTCTTTAAATATATTTCATTAAGTTGTTTTCCTTTAAAGTAGAACTATGTTTAGTTTCTAGCAGGATTTTTCAGTCGTATATAGTTTAATAACAACAATTAGTGAATGTTGCGTTTGTTTGAATTTTATGCGCAAGAACTTTTTTATAATGCTACAGAAACCTCAAGGGAAATTGTTCTACAAAGTTTTGGACTGTTTTCTACTGTACTGATTCTATCATAAATTCCTTACGAAGGAAACATATTTGTAACACCACAAATCATTTCATACTCATTATAACCATGATTGAAATATATGATTCACCTTGCTTTATGTATGAAAACTAATCCTTGCTCTATTCATTGATAATTCATCTTCGGTTGCAAAATACTTTCATCATTCCGCAATTATCATAAATGTGTTTGTAGCCCCCCCCCCTCCCAACATATCATCTGTATATTTCCAAAGTAATTAATTACCGTTTCTCTTGTCAATTATACTGTAAAAAGCTTAGATTTTGTTCACATTTATTTTCGGTGACTGATCTCTCCGTATCCAGTGTAAGGATATTCATGCATCCCACTTCTCAGCCTGTCTCTTGTCAGGTTAACCCATTCACCCTTGAAGACACATTTGAACTCTTCCAATTCATAGGCTGGAATAGTTCATTATGAAATTTCTGGGGTGAATGAGATAAAAATATTGTTACTTACGTAAATGTGGAATCTTAAGTATTTTACAGAGGTCGACGAGTGATTAGGTCAACTTTGAATTCCCTGGTGATTGTAAAACATGATTTATTTATTTTCATTTCTTGCTTTATGTAGCTTAATTACTACTTCAACATAATTTCTGATGTTCAGATTGCTTACCTTTGTGTTGGTTTTACCAGCTGGACTGGAGTCGGTTAATTATACATCAGTGGAATATTACAAAATGAAATCAAATAATTTAAATCTTCAGTATTTTCAGATTAATACTTCTTCATTTTTTAACATTATTCATTCCATCGCCATACTTGTGCGGTCCCACATATAGTTAATTGCCTGTTAACAAAGAAAATACCATCAACATTGTACTAATAGGTCAGCCATTGTTTAAACTTCCTGCTTCTTATGGCAAAAAAAAAACTGGAAAACCAGCATTTTAAAACATAACCTAAACTTTCTGTTACTTACATTTAAGAAAGTAATTTGTCCAAATAATTTCACATCTTTTCAATATTTCAAAACATTAATTGTGATATTACAGACTTAAATTTTGCTAAACAGTATATCATTTTACCAAATTTAAAATATAAATATAAAGAAAAGATTTTTGATAAAAACTGTAAGTGTTTTGTTGAAATTAAGCTGGGAGATTTGGTTGGTATTGACCAGTCAGTATATGTGATAAGTATATTGTCAGAATATGCATAGGATCGCTTAAACACTGTTTCAGGCAATTTCTACGTTAACTCATCCGTTGTCATGGCTACCTGTGTGTTGTTGTGCATCATCTCTGGTCTGTAAAGGTAACAAAATAAAGGAATTTAATGTTACTCAACTACATGTCTTATGTTGTAATTAAGGCAATTCTTAATATAACCAGACTTTCTTAAGAAGTTTCCCAGAGGGTCCACTTCACTCATTGTGTTTTCTCATTGGGTGATTTTTCAAGAGGCCCAATGGGCCTGCATCACGCTGATATTATGAATGACTAGAAGCTACAGGCAGAATACAGTACCAGTGTTTACCTGGTATGACTAATAAGTCATTAAAAAGAGCCAGTTAAAATTTTGAAATACGTTGATTCACTCCGGTGACTTGAAATGTTGAACAAGGTAATTACCTTGAACAAACTTCATATAGGCATGCAAATTGCCAAATTTCAAGACATTTTGTTTAGATACCAGGTTATTTAAAAGTTAATACTCGCCAGACCAAATGTGACCTTGAAATCAAGTAAAGGCATTAAAAACAACTTTTAGCCCTATCCAAGCCAAACATTAACATATAGCTGTTTATAGTTCTTAAGAAAAAGTTGTTTAAAGGTTAACAGTGTATTCGCCCCAATGACCTTGGATATAAGTCCAGGTCAACATTCAGTATAATACCATTGTAGCCTTTCATCCTAGCATATTACGCAGGTTGATCATGAATTTCAACATTCTAGGCCCTTTGGTTGAAAGTTCACTTGCATTAGGCCCATGTTAAACGTCATCTCTCCAGTGACCTTCGACTTTTTCTGAAATACCGTAAGGCATTAAGTCATGATATTGGGCTAATAGCTTCCTTGCAAGTTATCTAAAAAATGTTGTGAAAAATTAATTTGACCTACTGTAAAGGCCATGAGGGGTCAAATGTTAAAAAAAAAATTGAACAACTTCTGATGAAATACTGAAAGGCCTAGTAAGCTTCCTTGGAATTAAGAAAAAAACGATTGTAAAGGAAAACAATTTTGACCTAGTTAAAAGGTCACAGGGGTTAAATATGCCAAAACCTTTCAACACTTCCTCATGAAATATGGAAAAACTTAGGAGACATGATATTTTGCTGGTAGCTTCATTGGTAGGAGCCAAACAAAGTTGGCGAATAAAAAAGACATTGACCTACATTCAAGGTCACAGGGGTCAAACATGTTCTTTAAAATTAATTGCAGTCACAGATTTTAGTCCACTTTCAGAGATTAAAACCAGGTGAGTGATGCAGGCCCATTGCTCTGTTTAGCAGAGGTTGTTTAAATGTTTTAAACATACATTACACCAACAAAGTGATCTTCATCTTTTCAAGTGACATAATAAAAAGTATTTTATGCAATAAAGGAAAATAAAACAAAGTAAGTTGTACATGTTATTTTAAGATTTTATTGCCAACCTCTGATCATCTTGCCAAAAAAAAAAAAAGGAAAAAAAAAAACAATAATAAAATTATTTCATTTCTGAAAATTGAACATCTGCAAAACTTAATAATTGCTGAATCAATAATCCTATTTTTCTTACTGGTACATCTTTTCTTGTTTCTTTCGATACCATCTAAGTCATAATTGGCTTAAATACAAAATCTTCATATCTGTATTCGATAACGTCTTGCAATAATACAACATATCAACATTCATAGTGTTCAAGCCAAAATTGGCTAGGTGTTTCTGTGTATCTTTTCCTCCACTGAATAGCCCCAAACCACATCCAGTTAGGTCCTTCCACTGGATGTCCTTTCACCGGACCGTTACTTTATACCAGGTAATTTCTATTCATACTGAAGTTCTGACGCAACCTCTTGGTATAATTGTCTTTGTAATGATGTGTATTGCACAAACCAGTATGCAAATTACTAATGGTAATCGGACAATTCCATTTGACCAAAAAGAAAACCTACAAGACTACTGTGTAATATACTTCTCATGCTGTGGTCGTTCAGATCCTACGGAAAGTGACAAAATTTTAACAAAGTCACAAGACAGGAATGAAAAGCAAGCAGCACTGTTAATTGGTCTCGCCAAGCTGATGGTAGGTCATTTCCATTGATTTATAAATTAAAATGTTATCTACAACTGTGGTCCCTGGGTCCTTTCACTTGTCCAGACGACATATAGGGTTGGAGTAGACCATCTGGAGGTCCACTCTAGGTCCAATTAGAGTCCGGATGTCATCAATCTTGTACTTTATCATGGTGGGCCTGGAGAAAGAGCAGAACTACAGTTTTAAAGTATTTCAGCACCTAACATTGGAATGGTTTTCAACAATAAATCTTCTTATTTTATCCATTTTTAATTTGGTTTGGTTTATTTTTGTTTTACGTCCTATTAACAGCCAGGATCATTTAAGGATGTGCCAGGTTTTGGAGGTGGAGGAAAGCTGGAGTACCTGGAGAAATACCATCGACCTACGGTCAGTATCTAGCAAATGCCACACTTGGGATTTGAACTTGCAACCCAGAGGAGAAGGGCTAGTGGTAGAATGTCTGAACACCTTAACCACTCGGCCACCTGCCTGAAGCGTCAACACCAATTCGACGTAATCTACATGTTCGATAGAGCTTTCTGTTTACAGGTCATGTTTAAGGGCTGCTGTATACGTAGTTATTCATAATTCATCTGACAACCATACATGGTTCAATATATTTGTTTAATTAGCCCCTCTCCAACCCATCCTTCTTCAATGGAAATGCAAGGACAAAGAATCATTAAAGAAACAAAAATAATGTTAAGTCTAATCAAAGTAGGTTAAGCAGAGAATATAGGTCACAGTGACCTAATTCAGAAATGTAGCTCTTCTACAGGTGTATCAACTTAAATAGTAAGTCATCAAACCTCATCTTTGATAATGACTAATGCAGTGTATTTGAGTATTTGTTCAAATAGAATTGTGATTTCAGATGAACAAACACTGGGATTCATGGACACTGGTATGGCTGTTTACCTCAAAAGAAAACCGTGTACGTACCTTTCTAGTGACATTCCCCATGGATACTGGTATGGCTGTTTACCTTAAAAGACAACCGTGTACGTACCTTTCTAGTGACAGTCCCCATGGATACTGGTATGGCTGTTTACCTTAAAAGAAAACCGTGTACGTACCTTTCTAGTGACAGTCCCCATGGATACTGGTATGGGTGTTTACCTCAAAAGACAAACTGTGTACGTACCTTTCTAGTGACAGTCCCCATGGATACTGGTATGGGTGTTTACCTCAAAAGACAAACTGTGTACGTACCTTTCTAGTGACAGTCCCCATGCTATCACAGTAACGTCCTCGGGTAATCCCATCGGCAGGAGCATTTCTGGGCGGAAGATTCCAGAGTTTCCAACCTCAACCCATTTCTGTAGTCCTGTTATAGATTAATAATTCTTTACTTAAATGACTGAATTTCCTGGTTCACCATAATTTGGATACAAAATCAGTGACAAAAAGAATAGTTTATACCGGTATAAGTGAAGGACTGATTGGTACCTCCTTCCGATTTGTTTTTTATGATTATAAATTTCATATTAATTTAAATTATCTGTTCCATAACTATTAAATGTGGCTTTATTAATAATAATACATGTAATTATAAACTTTATTTTCTGAGGATAAAATACATATTTAGCCAAAGGTTAATCTTACACATGGTCCTCTCATTAGTAAAATACATATGTTAGTTAAAAGTTACATAATAACTATATGCACACACAATCAACAACTGCAGTAAAGTCATATCACAGTTTATCTTACTGGTAATTAAAATTAAGATGCTTTAAATGTTTATTGATTATGATTTTAAACCGACTGCTCATCACTAGTTATAACATATTGTTACCCTACTAACCCCTGAGACACATTTGAACTCCTTCAGTTCAAAGGTTGGAGAAGTTCATTACAGGATTTCAGGTGTGAATGAGTTCTTACCATTTTTGTATCACCCTTGCCGTTACAGTATAGGCCTTCCCAAAAGTGTTGTATTTCCCATGATAGTCCACAATGGTGGATACAAGATGAACTTCCGGGAAGTGTTTTGTGATGATTTGGTGCCATGTGACAATCGGACGAGGTAATTCCCATTATGACGTCATAATTGCAAATTGGTTTCAAAAACACTTCCCAATGTAGTCATGATATGACAAAAAAGGGAGATAACACTTTTGAGACGGGCCTATAAAGACAGTAAGCCAATACAAACAAATACCACTAATAACTCACCATACCTTGATCATGATATGTAAACCCAACCGCATACACAACAAATCTTACTGGGAATTACCTATATATACCATCTTGTAAATAAGTGTTGATGCAGGAAGAAGACTCGCTTCGTCTATGAAAGGAATGGTAATTTTTTTCCATTTTCAATTCAAATTGAAAAATTCACACAAAACCTGCTGACTTACCATCATGATAGCCAAAAATCTCCATGCTAGGCTCAGTGTATGGGTTGTAGGCAGGTTTGAAACAGACTTCATCCATTCCTAATTTTTTGAAGAACTCCTTAATGACGCCCATGAGGTCGCCCAAGGTCAAGCCTCTATCTGCCACCACTCCCTCAATCTGGTGAAATTCGGCAAGATGCGTGGCATCTGTGGCCTCATTCCTGAAGACTCGGTCGATGGAGAAATACTTAACAGGCGTGAATTCTTTCTGTTAATGAAGGTAAATGAGTATTATATAAAAACAGTTTTTCCATTGGGTGGCAATTGAAATCTTAAACATTTCTCAATAGATATTGATTTTTTGATCTCAAGATGAAGATTTTCAGTGATTTAATGTATTATTGAACTTTGGGATATTTTTGGCGTTTTTTGCTCAAAATAGGGTGGTTAAATATTGGTGCGCCAAATTTTTGCCTTTACCATCTTGTGTGTCAAATTATGGCATTTATATGAAGTTATGTAATTAATCTATTTGATCATTACATTACGATAGGCTGCTTATCAATTACGGATTACAGATGAAGATCCTTACGAAAATAAAGCATCGCAGTAACCCTGATGCAGCTGTAATATAGTAGTGACGAAATCGAACACAGCTTTTAGAACAATGAATATGAAAACGTGAATTTATGACATATTTACATTTACAAATTTCGGTGTGTTTAATTTTGGCTCAAACACCCCAGGCACAAAATAAACCAAATATGGCGAATTGACCATATCCAAAATATCCCAAAGTATGGTACTTATAATTAGTAGTCAGACTATTGACACTTCTCTATCATTCCAGTATTGATCTATATTTGATTGCGTAAAGTACTTGAAAAGGAGGATATATTTTCCTGGTTACATGATTATACTGACCTGTTGGGCAAGTTTATACAACATTCTGGTGCTCACAGCTGTGGTGTGTGTCCGTAAAATATTTTTCTTGGCTTCTTCTAACTTCCAGTCACAATTATATCTATGAATTAAAGCAAATAGCTTTCAAGTAAAATGTGTTAGTTAATTTCTGTACTTTATTTTGATATACATTAAAACATGCTTAATTATCTGTATCATGTGCTTTATACCACCTAACGGAAGCATGACAAAATTCATTATCATGGGCTGTTATGGAATTTATAGGAAGATGTGAATCACTTGAGAAGAACTTGAGAAAAGCTTAAACCATTTCCAAGCACTGAGAGAATGTATTTTCTCAAAAAAAAAAAAAAATAATAAAAAAAAAATGTCTGTAAAGAGTATTAAAGTCGTTTAAAGTGATCAGCATAAGGAAATATGTACTCCATCATAATATTTCAAAGAAATCTTCCAAATATGTATTGAAAATCGAACACAATTTTAAGCATACAAGTGTATATTCAAAATGCAATGCTGATATTTAACTTGCTTTTTCTATAGTTTGCATTTCATGGTAAACCTCTGCTCAAATCTTCTGTTTATCTATGTTTGTCTCAGACTGAGTATTACAATTGCTGACAGTTGAGCCTAAAAGCTGTTTGGAAAAAATTATGCTTAGTTGACTTTTTAAATGAAGAAATATGCAAGATAAAATCTAGCAGTATGTAAATGATAAACAGTTTATCACACAGTGTTTTCATGTGAATTTTCTCATCACTCACACAAGGATAAAATCTCGAGTCAACCTGCCATGGCTTCTGATTTTATCCATCTACTCATGATAAGGCAATTGTTCTCACAACAAACCTTGAAATACATTGTGATAGCATGATTTCCCTTTTCTTATTTTAGGACAAAACAAATCTAAGCTAGTTTTACTGTGCAGCCCAATTTTCACCTATAACTTACCCTTGGGAACCGTATCCTCCTTCTGAATGCACTTTTTTGACCCGTGCTAGGTAGTCCATCGGGAATTCGTGAGCAAACTGAGGATCTGTAAAGGAGAGAATCTTACATTACTAATCAAATCAACAATGCTGTGAAGCATCAATAACAGCGAGGACTGCATCCTCGATAACCAGGTGTTGAAGTCAGGTGTTCTTCCATTGTAAACTTCAAATTACCTTATCAGCCTGGTCAGGCTTTTTCACCCAAAACCAATCAAACTGTTGTCTTTGTGCCAGTTTTGTCATGACATTTTCCAGGGGTGTAGAGAGTGAAGGTGAGTGTTGCCACAGGATATCCGATGTACAGACTATGGACAAGTGTCGTTCTACCTTTTCAGATTAAATCATTTTTAAAAATTCCTCATTAAATTATTCAACTTTCAATCCACTTTTATTAAAAAAGAATTTATAAATAAGATATAACTATAATCAAGGCAACATCTAGTTATACAGCATCACACTTAGATTATTGGCTCCTATTGACTCTATTCGACTCCTCCATCTCCTGCGTTGGTTTTACCACACTACCTTTTTACTTAGATTATTGAAGTTTAGGTTATTAATAAAAAACAATTCGGAATAGGGAGTGACCTGAGACAAAGAAAGTGTCGTGGGCATCCCTGGCTGGATGTTGCTGAGGTTGGAAGAGTGCGTCAAAGTTCCAGAAGCAACTCTCAATGAAGTTGTTGGTTGGCATTTCTGTGAAACTGAAAGGGAAAGAATGAATTAATGAATATTACAATACCTACAACAAACTAATCGAGGTCTTGACGTTGATGAAAATTAAACATCATTTTGTCACTTGAAATGTTTTGCTTTATTACCAGAGTACCAATGTACTTTGGATATTCTGATGTCTAATTTGATACAGGAGAATATCATATATTTGAAGAAATTGTTGTGGTACCAGCATCCTCGATATCCAGGGGTTACCCTCACCTAGCTCTCTACATCCCTGGAATATATCATGACAAAACTGAAGGTTCTGTGTGCTCCACCTTGTTGATGAGGTATAAAAACTGGTTCAATCCTTTGATGTTTATCAAAAAAATCTTGCTGTCATATAATGGTAAAATTAACAGGCTTTGAAGTCTGTTGCCGCTCCTTCATAAAAAATATATGGTACCATATATTTAAAACATTCTTTTTTTTTCAATCTGCATAACTGTTTTATTTCACAAAGAATTTCAGTGGTCACCTACCCCATTTCAGTTGTCAGAGACACCTACCCCATTTCAGTTGTCAGTGACACATACTCCATTTCAGTTGTCAGAGACACCTACCCCATTTCAGTTGTCAGTGACACATCCTCCATTTCAGTTGTCAGTGACACCTACCCCATTTCAGTTGTCAGTGACACCTACCCCATTTCAGTGGTCAGTGACACCTACCCCATTTCAGTTGTCAGTGACACCTACCCCATTTCAGGTGTCAGAGACACCTACCCCATTTCAGTTGTCAGTGACACCTTCCCCATTTCAGATGTCAGTGACACCTACCCCATTTCAGATGTCAGTGACACCTACCCCATTTCAGGTGTCAGAGACACCTACCCCATTTCAGTTGTCAGTGACACCTACCCCATTTCAGATGTCAGTGACACCTACCCCATTTCAGTTGTCAGTGACACCTACCCCCATTTCAGTTGTCAGTGATACCTACCCCATTTCCAGGAAGATCTGTCTGTACTCCGCCCTCACTTTGAGTAGGGGATGAAGATGGCCACTGTTGGGAGGCACGCCTAAGGCATCAAAGTTGTACTCCTTGAAGCTCTTCTCCTTCCAGGTCCCACTGTTAAATATTTTTCACAATAATGTTTTTAGTTTTGCAATTTTTGCTATGTCATGAAGCTTTCACCATCGAATTCCGATTAAGATTAAATAGTTTGTAAAATATTACTCAACATAATTTTATATCTGTCTGATTGTAAAATTTATGATCAAGCTTAAACAATTTCATTGTGCAGACATTTCTGGTTTCTTTTAGATAAATAAGATTAAGATATTTAAGTTAAAGAAGATATTATTTTGATCATTAATACAACTTGATTGTGTCAATCTAACCTTTAATATGTAAAATTGAAGTATTTGTTGGGGTAGCACTAGAATATGTAATCATACACATAAATTAAATGAAAATACATTTAGATGAAATAAATCTAATTGAACAGAAATAAGAATACCAAGAAACTATGATATGTTTAACTAGGCTAAGCTTGTATAATATACAACAGAATTCCTACTTTTGTATCATTTCCGGCGTTAAGTCCACCTCCTGTTTCTGTACAGACAATGAAAAGGCTGGTCCCTTTGAAAGCTTGTAACTTGTCAGTTTCCTGAAAGTAATTAATCACTGTTTAAGGTCTTTACAAAACAAATTGTAGATTTCTTCAAGGAATCAATTTCATGTCTCATTTGTATAGTAAATCACCTTTTTATTTTTCTTGATTTAGATGTTTCTTTCATACCACAACTCAATGAAGCACCAAATATTAACTATTTTTATAACATCTCAAGCACAAAATATAAATCATTTTATTACATCTCAAGCACAAAAATGAATCATATTAAATTATTACATCTCATGCACAAAATATAAATAATTTTATTACATCTCAATCTCAAAATATGAATCCTTTTTTTTTTTTTTTTTTTTTTAAATATTAGTTATATTGACAATATACATACGACTGAGAGGTAATTTATTTAACTTGTCATGAGAACCACCAATCTGAACTTTTCAGTGTCTACTTCGACCTACAACAGTAGGTCAAAGTATGTTTGTAAAATAAACTGTATAAATTAAGGCTGTAAAAAATATTTGATCTGAAGCTCAATCCCTGATTTTCCTCATCACTAAATACATGCCAATACAAAGTATGCCTAAACCTGATTTTAATCTAATACAATACAGAGAATTGATCATTGTTTTAACTATACATTGTCGTCAAACCTGTCTACATTACTTACACTTCTGAAATGAGTTTCCTTTTCTTACACTCTGCTTTCTGAGCGTCTGTCATGTCGTCTTTGCCTTGATCTACTCTCTTTAGACATTCCTGCACACCATCAGTGATACTCTCAACCTAACAGTAAAATAAAACACAGAATGTATAAACATCTGTGCTCTAATTTGTAGAACATAAAATCACCTCCATACATGTTACCTGATCATTTTATTTTCCAGAACCAAATTTATGTAACATTGATTACTGTAAACGTACTTATTTTCGCATACACAAATTTTGGTGTATAACCAAATTAAAACAGATACATGCATGATGAATAGGCTCATTTACAATACTAGCTGTAGAAAGCTGAATACAGAAACTGAAATAATAGCACATTCATAATTTAGTGAAATAATTTCAGCATGGGAAATTGCTAAAATAAGATTAACGCCACATAACAACCCCACTATGACTGTGTTTTCCTGTTAACATAGAATTTAAAGATATTTTTGGATATAAATTAGGCCTCAATTTTAACATTTTGCTAACTTTTGACTTGTTATCAAATCTCAATATTCAAACATTGGTATCTAGGTAATCATGATAAAATATTTTCTTTTTGGCTCGCCCCTCAGCCCCCTAGGGGGTCAGTCCCACCATTAGTACAATTTTAAATCTTGAGCACCTAGGGATGCTTCCTGCCAAATAAGGCTCATTTCCAATCAATAGTTATGGAGAAGAAGTCGTTTAAACCAATATAGCTAAATAAGCCTTTTTGACCCCACCCCTCAGTCCCCTAGGGGTCAGTCCTACCATTAGTACAATTTTGAATCCTGAGCACCTAGGGATGGTTCCTACCAAATAAGGTTGATTTCCATTCAGTGGTTATTGAGAAGTCGCTTAAACCAATATAGCTAAATAACGGTTTTTGGCCCCGCCCCTCAGCCCCCTAGGGGGTAGGTCCCACCATGAGTACAATTTGGAATCCTGAGCACCTAGGGATAGTTCCTACCAAATAAGGTTGGTTACCAATCAGTGGTTATGGAGAGAAGTCGCTTAAACCAATATAGATAAATAACAGTTTTTGGCCCCGCCCCTCAGCCCCCTAGGGGGGGGGGGGGGGGGGCGTCCCACCATGAGTACAATTTGGAATCCTGAGCACCTAGGGATGCTTCCTGCCAAATAAGGCTCATTTCCAATCAGTGGTTATTGAGAAGAAGTCAACTAAACCAATATAGCTAAATAACCCTTTTTGGCCCCACCCCTCAGCCCCCTAGGGGATCAGTCCCACCATTAGTACAATTTTGAATCCTGGGCACCTAAGGATGCTTCCTGCTAAATAAGGTTGATTACCATTCAGTGGTTATGGAGAAGAAGTCGCTTAAACCAATAAAGCTAAATAACGGTTTTTGGCCCCGCCCCTCAGCCCCCTAGGGGGTCAGTCCCACCATGAGTACAATTTTGAATCCTGAGCACCCAGGGATACTTTCTGCCAAATAAGGCAGATTTCCAATCAGTGGTAATGGAGAAGAAGTCGCTTAAACCGACATAGCTAAATAACCCCTTTTGGCCCCACCCCTCAGCCCCCTAGGGGGTCAATCCCACCATTAGTACAATTTTGAATCCTCGGCACCCAAGGATGCTTCCTGCCAAATTAGGTTGATTTCCTATCAGTGGTTATGGAGGAGAAGTCGTTTAAAGAAATTGTTGACGGACGGACGACGAACGGACGACGGACGCCACGGTATGGCATAAGCTCACCTCGGTCCTTCGGACCAGGTGAGCTAATAATGTGTTTTGTTATGAATAAAGTGATTTATCATGTATATTACTTTGCTTCATACATTATGAAAATTGTATATTACGAAAAACATGAGTTTTATTAAGTGGTTCTGTAATTGTTACAGTTTACATCTTATGCAGCCACTTGCTGGAAAAAAAGCAAATTCATATTATTTCTACATGTTTTTCTCAGATATCTACCTGCAAATAGCAAGTTATATAGTGTTAAATTCGGGGCCTGTAAATACAGTAAAACCCAACTTCCTTGAAATCAATTTTACTTAAAGGATTTGTGCAACGAAAAATGATAATTTTATATTTGATAAAAGTATTATTTTAAAACCATAATAACATGCCCTGACGATCGCGCGGGGTCTGGTTTTCTTGCATTGACACGAAATTCGGGTCATACGCCTTGGACCTCTCAAGCGAAACTAGAGATAATGAGTTCGTCGGTCACGTGATCGCGTGACGTCATCTTAGTCCAAGGACTCCTCAATCTAACCTTACCTGGTTACATTCTTATATTAGGTCCGCTGATTACCGACCTAAAATACTGTAATTTTGGCAACATTCAGCATGCCAGATACATATAGTGATTTAGTTGGTATTAGAGTTTACCTTGATATTTTATCCACATTAAAAAAAACATGTTTATAGAGCTACAGAATTATTTGTCGCTTTCAGAGACGGACAAGTAAACATGACAGGGAAAGCGACATAAGCATAGAAAACATTGTCAACACGCATATGTTACTTCGACTCGAAAAAATGTGAAATACAATCTAACTATCTAAAAGTGCTATTGTAAATTCTATATGTATTCGGTTTAAATACGAACAAACGAAATCTGGACCCCATAAATATACATTATATATTACATCATGTATATATTAAAACGGTACAATTATGACAGGGAATTTACAACATGTGTAATAATATGTATCATGTCTTTTTACGGAATTAAATTACAAGGTCGGGATCACGGTAGATAAATATTAATACGAAAGTACTTATTTTCATTTTTTTTTACGTCAGCTCAGAAATGCAAACAATTTTAAGATGTGATTATTTTAGTTGTGGTACGGAACATTCCCATCTTCGATTTGCTCCAGAAAAACCGGACTTTCGATAGTATTCCCTTGTCGATCTCTGCGTGGGATAATTTGGGAATTTGAAGAAGGAAATATCGCTTCTTTATTAATAATATAAGCTCCATGTCGGTGACAGTTTTTACTTATCCATCGCAATGATTGCACTACAACTTTTTTTCTAATTCATATTTTTTCCAGTGAATACAAAATATATGTATAGTGGGCGTAATAATGTACATCGCAATGTGCATTTAATTCTTATCTGAGAGAATTTGACAGGGTGTCAAGCTATTGTATACCTTTCTTAATGTGTTAATTGACCAATATGTACCGACCGTCTTTTTACCTCTACCGGCCGCCGCGCATCCCTTTGATATCACAGTTAAATCATTTCACACCTGTGATGACCTCAGGGGTTATTTGCATTAGGTAACTAGCAGAGATGAAGCTGAAAAATTTATGAAAAATCTAAAGCTCACAATAATGATAATATTAAAAAAAAGTTTATTATTGTAACTCGGATATAGCCACCCTGGACGTTCCGATCGACCCCCTCCCCCCCAACACACACACACAAATAAATAAAGAATTTCCTGAAAACTTATTATTCGGTCATTTTGCTTGCTATAACCCACATATAAAAATACAACCACGGACCTAGATAGCAAAATCTAATCCAATTCCGCGATACATTTGAACACTAAACTAAATAATGTTGGATTTACATTTCACCCTACTTTCTGAATCTTCTACGTGGAATTTTCAATACACAGTACAAGTTCAAATTAGGCCCGATTACATACCATTTTACACGAACCGTAAAATGTGAAAATAATTTGGAGATAAACATTAATTCTGGTTATTTTCGTCAAATTGGTATAAATATAAAGTTGGTTGCCTGGTGTACAGTACGTACGCGTGTGTATCGTTTTCATGACTCTGGTACGGGTTTCGTCGTCCTGACTGATGTCAGTATGCAGCAGTATAAAGGTAAAATGTTACCATCTTAGTGACTGACCAATCAACTAATTAGTGTCACGCTTGTGTTAGATCACTAATCCGATGTGAATGGCACGCCCGTGATTTGTAATGTTTCGACAGGGTGTCGATCTCTTGACTACTCATGGACTTAGTCCGTGCTACTATATTCTTCGGGATGACGAACGAAATTAGCATTCAAATGTCCCACAAAACACCATTTTGGCCAATACAAGTTAAAAGTATGCATGTACTTTCGTTTTAAAAAGTATATTGTACGTAATGTATGTATCAGTATGTATCTGTCACAACAATATTTGCTGTTATACACGTTATACATATACAAGGTTTATGTAAGCAAACAGTGTACTATGGCGATAGCTTGATTTTCCCGGACTAAGATGACGTCACAGGAGGAGTGGCCTCGTTCTGGGTCACAAAATATGCATAATTTAGAGGTCGGTGAAAATGACCTAATAATCGTGTCACCACAAAGTAACCAGACCATGCTTGCAAGATTGGGTGTTCGAATATGGTTTTAAAACATGACTTTTACCAAATATAAAATTTTCATTTTTCATTGCACAAATCCTTTAAATATCCCTCAATAGTTGAATAGTTTGTTTAGCCTGACTGATTTTGATAGAAACACTTTCCAGCTAACTCTACATTTAAGTCTCTAACCTAGTATTTTGTGTGTGGAGGTCCTATGATTGTACAAACCTTTTTCATAACCTTTGGTCCACCTTCAGCCTTCTTGTCGATCTGTATCCAACCATTCTGCATAGCTTTACTAAATCCTACTTTAGCATTTGGGACAGATTTCTATAACGAGATTTTTCAAAAAAGGTGGTTAACAAGAGACCAAGTGTGCCTGATTACAATTATACACACGATGATTTAAAGCAATCATGTAAATACTGTTCAGTAAATGTAAAACAAAATGTGTGTGTCCATTGAATTTCAAATAATATCCCATTTTGGATTCAACATTTCAGCTCAAAGGGTAAAACATCACAGAGCATATATCTCAAGATTTCTTTGTCTCATGGATGTTTCTCAGATAGTCTGATTGAAATAACAACTAACTGTCCCTGTTTTCAAGTTTTAGGCCAAGCTAGGGGAACTGCAATTTTCTTTACACTTAATTGGATTTATCAAGATCTAAGATGTTTGAATATGTGTGTAAATGGTTTAGGCAGGGTTCACTTTTGGGCGCGATTTCGCGAGATTCTCGCTGTATTTTCATATAAATCGCGTTTAAGTCCGTTCTAAAGCGAGAAAAAATCATGCGTGCCAAAATTCAGGTATAGTTGTTACCTACATCGATCAATAATACCGATCGTAGTTCCAGAAGTATTCCTTTCTGCAAATCCTAATGATAGTGTGTACCAGTCATAGTCTCAACGGCGCTTGTTTCTCAATCAGTTGCAATTCAAACGTTTAGATGACAAAGCCACCACGCAAACACAAAGGTGCAAGTGAGGTGTCTGTTTTGTGACAGGTTGGGGGGAAATGTAAGTAGTTAATGCCTCCAGAAACAGTATTGAAAGTTGATCAAACAGCCTGGGATGTCTTAGTTTATTCAATTAACGTTAACCCAATCATTGAAAACAAGTAGATGGTTGAGAGAGGAAATAACTCCACCGGTGCTGGGGCCAATAGGCCAACGGTACTGACTGTATCCGTGACGATGTCAATGCTATTGATGTTTATAGTAGCAAGTTTAATGTTAGGAATTGTTGATTTTGGAGGAATTTTAACTTTAATTAGGCCTGTATATGACAGGGTTAAAATCACAAACAAGGACGATTTTCTCCAGGAAATAAAATAAACAAAAGATCAGGAAACCCAATTCTACTGTACCTTGTGTTATTTATTTATCGACTCAACAAATCTAATTGTTATAGCATTCCTATCAATTCATACTTAATGACGGGTCATAATACTAAAAATCTTTGGAAAATTAGGAACAAGAAAAAAAATCCCATCCATATGTGAAAAATCTCACTGAAATTAGGTAAGGGAGATTTTTTCTCTCATTGTGCCCAAGGTCTAGGGTGAACCCTGTTTAGGGTTTGCATGAAAATCTATTCCATGTTATGTCCTTATGACTGAACCTCAAGAGCAGAACCAGATCTCTAGACAGAATGATTGAGGGTCAAAGTTTAAATAAGATTTCCCTGAACATGTATAATACAAAAATTT
Organism: Mimachlamys varia; assembly: GCA_947623455.1. Classification (NCBI taxonomy): domain Eukaryota; kingdom Metazoa; phylum Mollusca; class Bivalvia; order Pectinida; family Pectinidae; genus Mimachlamys; species Mimachlamys varia. The sequence goes on from OX392530.1 coordinate 8,900,385, forward strand.
CACAATTTTCCAACACCTCTGGCAGAAAAATAGAATTACTGTCTGCAATACATATATATGTTCTGACTTATTTATCTATTGTCCTGGTTTTGTATCAGGGTTATGCGAAGTTATATGTTATGACTGGTATAAGTCTATGTTACCATGATTTCTGCCTGGGCAACTCCACCTGACGGGACAGCATAGTACACAAGAGCTTCATGACTTCCTTTTTCAGCAATCACTTTTCCCTCGTCTGTCAGCTGCCAGCATTTCTCTACACATTGCTCAGCAGATATAACCTGTTAAAATAATGTGATAGGTTGCAATTGACATGATGTTTTTTTCTGTGAATATCTGGGTCTGTATTCATGTAACTGTTCTCATTTACAAGCATGGAATATATTTGTTTATTTTTTGTATTTTTTTTTTGTATTTTTTTAATATATTTGTGCTGAAGCCTAATTTCTTGTTCTGGCTATAAATTCATACCTGGTAATAAAATTTTATTTCATCAATAACTTTCAATAAAATTCAAGGGATTTAACCCCAAAAGCTATTTTTAATATTAACTTTTAATCATCTTATTGTTTTAAGTGATTTACAGGAAAGGTGGATGAGCACATAATCTGTGCTTGATCATGAAAATGGTTTCCATTTCTTGGTGTCCATTCCTAATTTACAATACAAAAATTGGGTTCATTTAAAAAATTTCCTATCAAATGATACTTGGATTTAATTCTATTCAACAAGTAAAACATCAAAAGAAAAAGGTAAAAGAGACAGTAACAAACTGAAATGTTTAGTGAATACTATATTTTTGGGGTCTAAGTTCTCAATATTATGTGTTATTAGAAATGTCCCATTTTGACATGTCTACGTTTAGTACTTTACAGTAAACCTTCAGTCAGTTCGAACAAATTAAATAAATATTGCCAATCCTGTTCGAATTATACAAAATTATAGTCACTGGAATAAAGAGTAATTCAAACTACCCGTGTTGACATCTTAGAACTTTGACATTGGCAAAAAAATCATGGCAAACAACCTTTGTTCCTCAAAAACGACGGCATATTACCATATATATTTACAAATCTGGAGATGAATAATACTATATATAAGTAGGGCTAATGTTCAGTTAAATATTAGGGCTAATGTTCAGTTACATATTAGGCTCTATTATCAAGCTAAATTGAAAAGCAGAGAAAAGTATTTTCAACTGTACAATCGTCGGAAGTTATGCAATTTATATTGCAGATGGTGGATTGAAACTGCACTTATGGATTGCACGATACTTCAATTGAACACCTGGTCAATTATTTGTCTTAGCAGTAACATATCAAATAAGTTATAAATCAGGTATCGGTGACCAGGCCTTGATTATATATATGTAATAAAATTTTAACACAGTAATGCAATGATAATACACACATGCCTGTCAGCTGTAAATATTTGATAATTCGACAGCAATCCTGCATTATTTCGACAACATTAACTTACATTGTATATCAGGTGCTAATAAAATTAAATCTTATAGACTGATCACTTTCAATATTGCTTTACTTGTAAGAATGTGATCGCTCTAACGACTTAAAATTGTCTTAGTCTGACTTAGCAAGTGGGACTTCTGGAGATGTCACAATGATCGATTTGCAAATTTTCATAACTGATTAATCGGTTCATCAAGTTAGTGTTGAATTCCAAATAGCCCTTATAGGATTCACTTTCTAGTTTCTTATTTCCGAAAAAAAGGTTCTTTCTTTTGATCACTTTTTTTGATTTGCCTTATCATGATGAAACGATCTGGCAATACTTAAGATATTGAGATCAGCATATGTACATTGTATATGGAAATAGAAACCAGATTAGTTCACATATTTTACAACACAATAACTTTTGCCGTATTTCTATATCAAAAACAGTACGTTACGTCCACTCCCTATGTGTTACCATTTTCAGTGTGAATAAATTCAACGTCGTGTTTTCCTCGGCAGATGCAGCACCAGTACAATGTACTGATCATTATATTGATGGACGATTGCATCACTCACCGACTCATCCTATCAGATCGTATATATGGAAATACATATATTTACTTACACCTTCGAAACTTTGTAAACTCTTAACGGCTCCGACTACTTTTTGATGATCTACACCAAGCTGTGCGGCTACATCTTTCGTGTCTATTCCTTCAGATCTGTCGACAGCTTTCAGCACGAGTTCTGAAAGGTCCGCCATGTTGTCCAACATGCGTTTCTGCGGTACTCCATCGGGTTATCAGCCGGTATGAATTTTTGTAATAAAAACACAAAAATAACTTAAGAATATCTTAAATAGATAGTATATTTATGTGCTTATATAGTTGTAAAATTTAGATACATCCTCATTAAAAACGTTTGCATATATTTGCTGCTGAAAAGCGGGACACTCCTCCAGCGAAAGGTGAAGGTCGTCATATGTTTTGCAACTTGTAAGCAGACAGCAAAGGTTATTGAATCTTTTTGAATCTTTTTGATAAAAATGGCACTTCGCGGACTGAGACTTGTCAAATTCGGAAGGAGACAAGCTTTCTGTACATCATGTCACCTGCAAAGAGGAGCTGCAGCATGTATCCTTTTTTCTGCAACACAGTAGAAGAGTGTCAGGAAAAACGGCATATGATACCATGGCACTGTATCATTATGATAATCACAAAAGTTAACTATTTACAGAATGGTCATGATTGTTAAGTCAGAATATAATCATGATAATCTTTATTTGTTAACGTTGTTAGATGAATATGGACAGGCAATTCCAGATGTAATTATTGAAATATAAAAATGTACTTGTTAGATAAATTTACATATTTTTGTTATATAACTTCAGTTAATCCTTTAATATTGTATAATACACATCATAACACTTGGAGGACGTTTTCTATTATGCCAAACAACCAGTGTGTTCGTTTTTACAATTATTGTTTTCGGGTTAAATCCTAAAAATGCAAATCAATGCATCATGGTTAAATATGCAGGCAAATTAATTCTTTACTGGGCTATCCCATTACCAGGCAAGACCTTATTAAATAATCTAATAAACAAATATCTTTCGTCCATATTGGTTGAACCATGCAACTTAACGAAAATGGCCATGATATGGAAGGTTGACATCTGTCTTGTTTTAGTAGTATCTGTGTATTCAATCTTTATCACTCTATGGGATTGGTTGAGTCATTATTTACACTAAAGCCTTCCATGCATTAGCGGCCAGGAATTGATCCCTGAAGTCATCGTAAGCATTGAATATTCAGAGAAAGTGTTTTCCTCCTACATGTAGGCCTGCCCACACAACTCCAACAGCCCAGGTTGAGCATACAGTTGTCTGGAATGCCAAAGGTGTTGCGATATCTCTGCTATGTAGTATTCAATCGTGGTGGTACTATGAAAAGATGCCGTTTGAAGCATGGTCCCACTACCAACAGAACACAATACATCTCCAACACACACGCAAGCATTCACAAATATAGAGAATATTAGCCAGATGGCATAGAACTATATACATATATATATATTAGTTAGCACCTGTCACCTGATAAAGCATCTTATTAAATTTTTCAGAATTGTATTGATCAATGTATATATTAATTAAATGTACTGATTTTATCAATTGTATATCTGTGTTATTGTATAGTAAAGTACTTTATAGTAGCTTATGGTAGCTAAATAGGGTGTTATATATATATATCAAATATTGTAAAGGGCAAAGAAGTAATTCCAACAGTGTAGACAAACTAGTGCTGTCAAATTTTCGGGGCAATCCGCTCCTTTGTCAAGACACAAATTAAAGAAACATAAAATAATTACAATACATAATTAATTAATTTATGAAAGGTAGATTTATGTGGCCGATAAAATATATGTAATGTAATTGTTTTATGTTTCTTTAATTGATGTCTTGACAAAGGAGCAGATTGCTCCAAAAATTTGACAGCACCAGTTTGTCTAAACTGTTGGAATTACTTCTTTGCCCTTTATAAAATTTTAAGTAGTTCATATCCTATAAATATCCATTTGTAAGGATCCAGTGTTATTTGGAAAACTACCGTTTATATAACTTCTTTGACCCATATCAAATGTTGTAAATATACTTATTATTCATTTATTTACTGAAGGAAACTAAAGACACTTCTAGAAAGTGTGGATTTGAATTTAGCAGGCTGCCAGTAATATGGTGGATGTTCATGATCAGGTGTACATGTGGTACATCAGTTGAAAAAAGTATAATGCAAAGAACAAAACATCAACAGATCACAAATGTGAAATGAAAACAATCATTAGTGATGGTTATTTAATTGGAAATTTCCCAAAGTGTATGGCCACATCACTCAGTGATTAATCTACAATTTATTTCATGGCTCCTTTTCAATTGCATCACTAAAAGCAATTAATGGGTCCTACAATGTTAAATTTTAGTGTTTCCAGAATTTCTGTGAGTCCGTTAAACGTTTATAATTTATGAGTACAGGACTTAAAGGCCCAATATACGTAACTTTCTGCAAAAATCAAGCCTAATAACTTATTTTATTTATAGATTTAGTTAAGATTATCTGATATAAGCAATATTCAAGATGAATTCTTTCGCGGTTACCAGTACAACAGCAGTTGAAACCCGCTATTTGTAAACACGCATTCATTTCGGACTGTTTTCTACCTTCGGTTTGTTGTTGAAGTGGGCCCCACCTGAATTATTTTCAATTCTTTGGATTTTTTTGTCAAGAGTTTCTTGTTAGTTACCGCTCAGGTTTACTTCATTTTAGGCTTATTTTTGCATGGTTATCAGCTCGATTTTTTTTCAGAATTTTTCAGAATCACGACAATTTCCCGGAAGTTACGTATATTGGGCCTTTAAGACTCTCATGTAGATTGATCACTGGAATCACGAGTGTTCAGTTTTTTAAGGAGTCTCAAAGTAGGAACAATGTTTCAGAGGTTTAAGAAATCAACTGATGTACCTAACAATCAGGCACACAGCTGTCTATACAGATAAAGTCATCTATTTTTTTTTTCGAACAGGAAACAAAACAAAAAGGGTGCTTGCATCTGCACACCTTAGTCCCAGAACAAGTCCTTTCCGAAAAATGAATTAGGAAGCGTTATATATGTCTATCATTGTGTTCAGTTTCAATTTTGCATTGCCTTGGCATTGTTTAAAATAAATTTGTGAAAGTGTAATAGGATATGAGAAATAGTGATAAAAAGGCAAATTCCCTACAGCTCACACTTGTAAGGCAACCTAGCTAATCAAAATTGCACATCTTTTATAAATGTAGTATTTTTCTTAACATTGGCAACAGCACCGTCTGCATCAACAGAACAGAAACCACAAAAAGGTAAGGTGGAATACTTATACCACTAAAACCTTTTGTTTGATAAAGATAACCCACATGTTGTATATTGTAGAACAGTCAACACTAAGGTATATTTTTTAAGAATCTGTCATTCTGCCTGTAGAAAAGTGTTTTAACTTTTCTTTATTTAAATCTTGATCCAAGCGGAAACTTAATTCTGTTGTTTTGGACAGATTTACATTCAAATATTGTAAAGATATAGGAATCAAAAGTCATACAAAAAAGGAATCCTTCCGATATTTCTGCTACATCAAAGATTTCAGCTAAATTCCAAAACAGCCAGGTAGGCAATTCAAGGCCCTAATACACAGCACAAGGAAACTAAGATATTATTTTTGAATCCTGGAAGTACAGTATATGTAAAACATTAATAATATAAGTAAAAATATCAATTGTTAATTTCTCTCTTGTGAGTTAACGTGACATTCACATTTAATGAATACATAGATCTTTGCAATAATTAAGAATCATGTTCTTATCATCCATTATCATTCTGTACAAACAACATTTTTTGTATTTTTCAGTTTTGTTTAATTGGCAAGATGCCTTAAACCTGGAGATTTTACTGACAGAGGAGGAGATTATGGTGAGAGACCAGTTCAGGTCGTACTGCCAGGAAAAGCTCATGCCAAGGGTACTGATGGCCAACAGACACGAACGTATGTAACACGGAAACACGATCCAGTCTGGAATAGAACCTTGTTTTACCATCAGTCCTTTTTCTAGCCTTGATTAAAAAAATGGAATTATTTATTATTATGTTTGAAATATTTAATCAGTACAGTAAAAACCCAATTACTCGAACTGATGGGGACCTGATCAATAATTCAAGGAATACATGATATTTGAGTAATCCAACATTAGTTGAATGTATTCACACTCTGTCTGGACCAAACAAACTGTTTGACGAATATTATAGTCCAGTCATTTTAGTAAAAAAACAGGCCTTACCTCAAACTAATTGCAAAAGAATTTATTTTTTGGTTTTTGGAATGGTTATCATTTGTACAATAACAGGAAAAAAGTCTACATCAATCAAAATTTGGGAAATTAATTTTTTAGCCATTTTTATGGTCCAGAAACAAGAAAAATTACATATATGACAGTTTTTCAAGTAAAATATTTAGCTATTTCACAATAATTAACATATGAAATTAATTGTATAGGAAGACCAAATTGAGTATAGCTCAGAATAACCAAAATTTGTCACCAAAAGCAGTCTATCAACGATTAAATCAACTATCAAAATAGCTATTTTTTTTGTTTAATTTAACAATATTGACGTTTTTGCTCATTTTGAATGGAAAAGATAAAAATATCTGACTCTAAACAAACGTAATCTACACTTAGTTGCTGAAACCAAAACATATTAACTAATTTTAATTAATAAGAATTGGTATATTTTTATGTAAACAAATAATATGACACTTCTTAATTGACCAGTTGAACCAATTTGGTGTTATTTCATGCCTACATGAACAATATCCGTATTTCTCTAACAAATATTTTGATAAAAAGAAAAGCAAATGCTTCCAATCAGTTCATATCCTTTTGTGTATTGTTTATATTGTTAAGAAACAATAAATTTGGCAAGTTCTCTCAAAAAGTATATTCAGTAATTGACGGTAAAAACTTTAATTCGTGCATTTTTGCCTGAACACTACAAAAATGGCAAAGTCCATCAATATGAACAACATAAATCATATTTTTCGAATATGTCTTGTCTGATTTGAATGTAATTTCGCCAATGGAACCACCATAAAACTTATGATTTCATGAGATTAATTTGAAGTTAAAGATTCCTTTACTTTAGTATTTTCATTAAAAATTAAGTATCCAACCATTCATTTCCATTATCAGAATATGAAAAATCAATTTATTTAAAGTTGACATTAATCATAAATATAAATTTACTTTTATCCAGAAGGCTACGTCATGGTGGTAATTACTGCCAAATTATTTCAAAATCAAGCAAAAAATAAGATATTCACAATTTTGTTGTTGAAAAACGTTGACTTAGCCAATTTTAGTGGTCAAGTCGCACCAAATGTGGTTTTCATCTACCTAATTTCAAGTACATGTAATATAATGGAGGTATCTTGTCAAATGTTTTATTTTTTGTTAAGAATAACTTGCATAGAAAATAATTTAATGCACATTTCAGCATATGCTGAAGGTATTTATGAAATATTGTTCATATAAATCGATGAATCATTCAATTTTATTTAAAATCAGCTCCAAATCAGACCAACAGACAAACTTTGAGCAGCCATATAATTTAAAAGGTGTAAGTTAAATATATCATTTTCTGAAATTTAAATAAGCAAACTATATGTGAATACATTCCCATAAAACAAGAATCAATGGTGACGTTGATTGATTGAGTAATCTTTCTTAAAAATCCTACAAAAGCTGAAAAATTTATAAATTAACAACATTTTAGTGATTTTCAAGGTGTCATAATTTTTTTCGTAAAACCATTCAAACTGTTTTGTTATTGATTTTGTGTTGTACAACAAACAGGCTTGTCATACAATGCTTTTTAGATATCCTGTATTACACCTGATGTTGATATTTGGGTTAAAAATGGTCCATCAAGTAATTTTTTATATTTTCCCAATTTTTTAGGGGTAGAAAAAACTATTTTCCCCAATTTTGATTAATGTAGACTTTTTTTTCTGTTACAATGTATACTAAAACCTGTATGAAAAACCAAAAATAAATTCTTTTGCAATTAGTTTGAGGTAAAATCATAAAATGACTGGACTATTAGCGGTATTCGAGTAAACCGACTTCGAATAAGTGGAGTTTTACTGTACTTAGTATGTCGAAAATATATATATGGTGACTTCAGTTTGGATAGACTTCTGGTATCTATGTTTCTTGTTTCACAGATTTCCACAAGGAGATGATTCCCGAGATGGGAGAACTAGGTGTCCTAGGACCAACCATTAAGGGATATGGTTGTGCTGGTGTGTCTTCTGTAGCCTATGGTCTTATAGCCAGAGAACTAGAAAGGTACTGTTCTCAAATATTTTGTGTTCTTGGCTTCACAATTTCATAAATGATTATTAGCATATTCACTGTAATTAGCGCCCATCCCCCTATAAGCGCCCCTCCCCTTCTACAGAGGTATTCAAATTATAAAAGGGTCCCTATTAACAGTGACACACCTAATATGGTAAACCTCACTGTTTATGCGCATGTTTACAAGAAAAAAACCCCCAAAATATCACTAATATGTGTACAAATTATCCAAAACTGATGACAATAATGTCTCACATCATGAGTACTACCCATCATACCGTATAGCAGGAAATTTTAGCGGTCATAAAATTTGTCCTTTTTAATTGGCAATGATAAAATTTGATCGGTTAAATTTTGGCGATCTATATACAGACCCACCAAATCGCCAAATTAAAGCCCCTCTAAAATTTCCCGCTATACGGTACTTAAATAAATTTGTAAAAATGACATTTTTCTTCCAGATCCTAGTTTTGTTATCCTATTAAGTGCCCCATTTGGAATAATTTTTTAGGCACCTTGGGCGCTAATAACGGCGAATACAGTACATGTACTATCATACTCTTGTTAATTCCTGTTAAACTCCTTAGTCACAAAATCAATGAGTTTGTTATTCTGTAATGGTTCTTACCTTTGTGTAACAGTGTGTACCTTTTTATACAGTGCTTTGTTTAACAGTTTATTTTCTTGTTTAAACAAATTTTGATAAGATTTCTTCATTGTCACTTTCTCATAATGTATTAATACTGTGTTCAGATATATGTATGTCAACAGATTCAGGAGCTGTTATAATATTGATATAGTGTAAAAGATATGCTTTGATTAGGTTGCCAATTACAAACCTGAGCCATAGGGAACTTTCTTTGGCTCAGCAGTAGAGTATCACACTGGAGAGACAGTGGTCACAGGTTCGAGCCCCAGCAACGTCACTATGTTCATCACTTTTCCTCACCCTATTATTTAGTGGTGTCATTGACCTTCCTCGTTTCAAGGTTGGAGAGTCCTTGGTGGGGAGTCAAAGAACCAAGGTTGGAGATTGAGAAAAAAAGGGGAAATAGTGTAAAAGATGTGCATTGTTTGGGTTGGCTTAAAATTGTGAGCTGTAGGGAATTTTCCTTTAGCTCAACAATAAACCACAGGTTGGGGAGCTAAGAGTTTGTTTGAATCTCAGCACCGTCACTATATACTTATCACTATTCCTCTTACAATAATTATTGTACTACAAAGTGATTTAACTTCAGGACAGCTGATCATAAGTTATAGTATTGATACTGTTTCAGAGTGGACAGTGGCTACAGGTCTGCCATGAGTGTCCAGTCGTCCTTAGTGATGCACCCAATCAATGCTTTTGGCTCAGAGGAACAGAAACAGAAATACTTACCCAAGCTAGGTATATATCTACAAATAGAATATTTCATTCCTGTCAAATGTTGAACGACAGACACAGAATGTGTTATTTAAAAATAAAAATAAAATGTATACATGTATCAACATTAAAATATTCTCAGCCACAATATACCTATATAAATGGATGATCTTGCAATAAATGTTAATTTTTTTTTCGGGACATGAACCAACTATTCAACTGGCTGCAAAATAACATTAAGCCAAGTTACTAGTAAACGTATGACACTGTTGATATTATTTAAACCACTATTCTATGCTGAAGTTTACAAGGTAGCATCAAAGAGAGACAAATCATTAGTACAGCATCTTTGTATTCATGTTATTTTTATGCTTCAAAGCTAAAGGAGAGTTAATTGGTTGTTTCGGACTGACTGAGCCAAACCATGGAAGTGATCCAGCCTCCATGGAAACCAGAGCCAAGTATGATGCCGCTACGAAAACCTTCAGATTGTCTGGAAGCAAGTCATGGTATACTTGGCATTTTATATTTGAAAGTTTTTTGTATTTCATGTGTCTAAAAGCACTTAATAAAAATCCTAATTTAAAAGTGAAGAGATATTAAATTGATATAGCAGTAAATCAGATATAAATTTCCATGAGTTTCAGTAAATATTGAACAGAACAGAGCTACAATGGAAAAAACCAAACCATTTTGTCAATATCTTCAAACATTGAACTAGTTTGTTAATAAGTTATTTGAATACATATGCTTATATTTACACTTTCACTACCTTTTACACTTTAATTCAGGATTGGTTGTCATATTTTTGACATTCATTAGTGTGTAACATACATTGGCACACCTACATATTGAATGGTGCACCATGTTGAAAATGTAGGCATTAAAGCCAATTTATGTTACAAACCGATGATTGTCAATAATATGAAAACCAAATACTTACATTTACTTGTTTGTTAACCATCGACAGTTGATACAGACATATACAAAGTATTAGTCGAAATATGTAAATCCAGGCAAAGAACAGCCACCTGTTTACAGTGGAGTAGTACATCTCCAACTCTACAATGATAACGTCATAAACATGATGACATCATGGGTGATAGTTTTCTGTTTTGTGACGGTATTCCGTTTTTTGATATGTGGATTGTCAATAATTTGTTTTTCAATTTTTTAGCTTTTTCTGACTTTGATTTATTTTCAGCTTTTCAGGTTTTTTTTAACTTTCACCCATGTGACATCATGATGTCCCTATGTATATTATTGGAAAATAACATACATCGGGCATAGTAGCTTCATCTAGTCATTGTAAATATACCTAGTATGATATCTATGGACAATGCCATGCAGATGTTAATACGAAACATTTATTTGTGGTCAGATGACATTGGTGTGTACTAACACATGTACATTGTTTGTAGGATCACAAATTCTCCCATCGCTGATGTGTTCATTGTTTGGGGCAAGTGTGATAGAGACAACAACAGGATTCGGGGCTTTATCCTGGAGAAGGGTATGAAGGGCCTTACAGCACCCGTGATTGAGGGCAAGTTCTCGCTGCGAGCCAGTATCACAGGCCAAATTGCAATGGATGACGTAGAAGTGCCAGAGGAGAATATGCTTCCCAATATATCAGGTCTTGGGGTAAATATTGTTCTCTTGTTACTTTGATGCGCTGTGTTTTCTAGAGCTAAAGTTGAAAATTATTCCCTATTAAAATTGTTGTACACATTCAAAGAAAATATTTACTTTGTTGATTAGTTTAAACCCTTAACAAGAAATTATATGTTGGTTTGATAGCAATTGCAGAAATCAGTCTAGTAATGTGACATATTGTAGGTTAATATCTAAACTACAATGTGATGTTTTTTAGGGCCCATTTGGGTGTTTAAACAATGCGAGATATGGCATAGCGTGGGGAACACTAGGAGCCGCTGAGTTCTGTCTGGAGGCCGCTCGGCAATATACATTGGACAGGTGGGTGTTAACACTAGTCTTCAACTTCTTCATTTGATGGTTATTGTGATGTTAAAAAATCGCTGGGTTTTTGGTTAATTAATAAAAAAAAAATTGTTTAAGATTTCAAAAGTTTATTTGAAAATACAAACTACTATGAGTACTGTATAAAGAAATATTATCGTCATATAATGATATTACCGGTAGGAGTATAACATACCTCCAGCTATATTTGTCTGTATATGGTTAAAATGGAACGGATGACGCAGAAATATTCCATGATAAATGTACACTCGGGGACCAAAGTATAGGCAGAGCTAAGAATTTACAATCTACAAGCGCTGAATATTCCCGAGGTAGTCTTGTTTCAGATCACTACCTGTCGTTTTCTTTCAGGTTCAACCGTTTTAACTAAATATACATGAAAGGCCCCTAGTCTATAAAAATGTTTTTGTATTCATTGGTAAAATAAACAAAACACCTTACAGACCAGAATACAAATGTAAAACTTGCTTATGTTTCAGGATCCAGTTTGGGAAACCCCTGGCCAAAAACCAACTGTTGCAGAAGAAAATGGCGGACATGCTGACAGAAATCTCACTTGGTCTACAGTCTTGTGTGCAGGCAGGTAGACTGAAGGACCAGGGACTGTAAGTAAAACACTGCAGTATAATGTTCATTGGGTCAAAATACTATACTTTACATATTACAGTGTTACAAAACATGAATGGTGGGATTATATTAAAATTTCATTCTCATAGAGTATTATAATTAAGGGTGTGACACAAGAGAAATCTCCAGTCCAAGGGGTAGGTGACAATCAAGCATATCATCCACTAGGGGGTTAGAGATTTCGCTGTTGCAACTTCAAGGTAGGGGATGATTATTTTTTCTCCCATCATTATGTATTGTTTTAACGAAATTATCAATGCAACACAATGCTGACCTGACCTGATTAAATCCTTGACCTGTCGTGATGGTACTGTTGTCGTGATGTTATTGTTGTCAGCTCATGATATCCGTCGTACCCAAGGGGGTGACAGTGAAATCTTGGACAGGTAAAAGAGGTAAAATATTTGTGAATGATGGGAGAAATTAGCATCCTCGATATCTAGGGGTTATGCTATGAAACTACACCCTTGGAATATGTCATGGCAAAACTGAAGGCATGGAGCTTGAGATAGCAGTTTCATTGGTCTCAGGTAAAAAATTGGACCAATCGCTGGATACTTTCTTTTAAGACTACTGACCAAATCATGAGAGGACCTGATTGCAAGTCTTGAGGGATGTCAGATTTGAATGACAGTGATTATGATAGATTCACGTCACTCTTTTATACATACTTCTTGAGGTGTTAGGTAAACTTGTAAATTAAATACTACTTTTACAATCAGGATCATTGTTATACCCCCCCGCAATGAAGTTAGGGGGGGTATACTGGAATCAGCTTGTCTGTCCGTCTGTCCGTAGAAAAATGTTGTCCGGACAACTCCTCCTAAACTACTGGATCGATTTCAATAAAACTTGGCAGTATTGTTGGGGACCATGTGTAGATGTGCATGCAGGGTTTCGTTTGTCAAAATTTTGGTTGCCATGGTAACCAGGTCACTATACACAGGTTTCCGTAATAACGTGTTGTCCGGACAACTTCCTATAAACCACTGGATCGAGTTTAATGAAACTTGACAGTATTGTTGGGGACCATGTGTAGATGTGCATGCAGAGTTTTGTTTGTCAAAATTTTGGTTGCCATGGTAACCAGGTCACTATACACAGGTTTCCATTATAATGTGTTGTCCGGACAACTCCTCCTAAACTACTGGATCAATTTCAGTGAAACTTGGCAGTATTGTTGGGGACCATGTATAGATTTGCATACAGGGTTTCGTTTGTCAAAATTTTGGTTGCCATGGTAATGAGGTGACTATACACAGGTTTCCGTAATAACATGATGTCTGGACAACTTCTTCTAAACTACTGGGTCATATGCATCCACATTGTTGATATGAAATCTACACTGTAATGTTTGTAAGACCAAAGGTGCCTTCTTTGTTTTTGTTTTTTAGATATGTGGTGATACATAGTAATATAAAATAATACATTATATAATGCATGTTATATACAACTTGTACTACATCATGTTTTTTTCAAAAACATGTCAGACACTCTAATAAGAGGTAGAGGGGGGGTATTAGTCAGCCATCGGCTTACAGTTCTAGTTAAATTTGTAGATTAACACCTGAGATGATCTCCCTGATCAAGAGGAACTCGTGTGGTAAATCTCTAGATATTGCACGAGTGGCCCGGGATATGTTGGGAGGTAACGGCATCAGCGATGAGTACCACATCATCCGCCATGTCATGAATCTGGAGGCGGTCAACACATACGAGGGTACGTAACAGAAATAATAGATTAAATGATCAATTATCTGAATTTTATTGAAGTACAAGATACCATTGTATTTTCACCACCCGTCTTCAAAATTGTTTCCTTTTTTTTTTGAGTCAAGTTTCTATTAACTCCTAATTTGTTAGCAAAGCAGCAGACAAAATGTACCAGGGTAATGTGTAGAATGGTTATAAGTATATCTGGATAATGAAGAAAAATATGTTGAATTTATATGTCTGTCACTCCATCTACTAAAGCTGTTTGAAACACTAAGACTAGTTGTGGAAATTGGTCCTTGGCTATTCCCTCTGCAACCAATTGTATGTTTGTTATAAAGTGGCTATATAGGTGTTAGCATAGCTAATTATTGTTCAGCAATTGATGTTTTAAGATCGTCTAATATCATTACCCATTCATGGCCTTATTAAATAATTATATCAAAATGTGTGATACTGCATCTCATCTTTTCAATACTACAATAAATCTATTAAATTTTAAGTATTTTTTTTGCAGTAATAAGATTATGTCAGACTGTATTTAAGAAAATAGTGGTATTTATTGAATCTTGAAAACTTTTGATAAATTTATTAAAAAAAACTTTATTTGTGTATTTACGTGTTGTAGGTACTCACGACATCCATGCGCTGATCTTGGGTCGAGCTATCACAGGACTGCAGGCATTTACTGCTGATAATTGAACGAAAACTTAAGTGTAATCGTCAGTGCATAATCTGATCTGTTGAGTTAACCAGCAGTATTCCAGTAAATCTCACACCGTACTACAGAGCTCCCATGGCCATCAGCTGCTGGAATATTCTAGCCGACATTGATATATATATATTAACACATAGTTCCTCTGTTGTTGATCTGACATCACATTCGACTGTGTTAGAGGTTGTGATTAAAGGTCCAATATAAATAACTTCAGGAAATTTTTCGTGATTCTGAAAAAAATCCAATTGATAACCATGCAAAAATAAGCCTAAAATGAAGCAAGCCTGAGCGGTAACTAACAAGAAACTCTTAACAGAAAAATCCAAAGAATTGAAAATAATTCAAAATGGACGCGTGTTTACAAATACCGAGTTTCAACTGCTGCTGTACTGTTAACCACTTAAGAATTCATCTTTGATATTGCTGATATCAGTTAATCTTTACTAAATCTAAAAACATAATCAGTTATTAGGCTTGATTTTCGCTTAAAGTTTTGCTGCAAGTTACGTATACTGGGCCTTTAACTCGTGTATATGACAATCAATCCTAGAGTTGACTGTCTTTTCCATCAAACAGACTTACAGTACTAGTCAAACCAGTGCTTTTCTGTTCTTTCGCATTTTCGTAATAGAAGCCAAAATAATTTGTTATGCAATTACATGCAATACTTACAGTCTGCAATGGATTTGCTTTAAAATGTTGATAATATTTTACTCTTAACACTTGTTTGAATTGCATCACTATAGCTATAAGTTATATGAAATGAAAACGATACTAAAATTATTCAATCTTGTGGTACCATAAGGATGTATATTATACAGAATTGCTGTGATATTTTTTGTATGATCAAGATATATTTGTACAGGGACATTTGTTGAAGTTCCTTGTTTATTTTAGTGTGATACCGTAATAGAGAGAGCTGTAAGTGGTAAGTGTGAAAGCATTGCATGAATGTGAAAATGTTTTGAAGAGAAAAGTTATATCAAATATATATACAGTTGTGAAGTCGTTGTAAATCATGTAAAAAATTCCTATGTTTCACTATAATTTAAATGTACACTTCAAAGGTTCAAGTGTTCAAAATCAAAATTAATTGCCCTCAAAAATTGTTTTGGCATAAATAGGTATGTTTGATCATGTTTAAATCAAGCATGAAATTCCAAATTTAAGTACAATGTACAGACGAAAGTCTAGTCAGTATTATATGTGGCATTTAGATATATTTGACCACAGTTGCTTGACTTTCTGTCAGTAAATAAAAAATATATGTGTGTGAAATAAGCCTCCTATTACAGTAATTACATTCTGTAATTGGCCGCAGCTCCATATATAAACTTTTTTTACATACCGACAGAAACTCAAGCAACTGTGATTTGACATAAACATGAAATGACAAATAAAAGTGTACTCTTTATTTGAACATATTTTTGTTATTCATCATACGTGTTTGGAATAAATGAATTTTAGAAATAAAATTCTACATAATTTGTATTTTGTTGTTAATGTTTCTGGATGAAGGGGAGGTAACTGATTATATAGGTTTGACTTTCATTTATACACAGCGTGTATCTTACTCATCTCTAAAAGAACACACCCTTCCAAAGTTTCATGCATTGTATTTTCCGTTGAAGGTATATAGAAGGTACCATTAAGAAAAGCTTCATTATAATTTTATTTTTAATTGATATTTTCTACACTTTCTGATTGGCTAAAACTTGGTCATGTTGAGGTCAATATTTTGTGATATTAACCTTATGTTTCTACTTTTAGAAACACATATTCAAGATTGCATCAATGATGTCATAATCATTGTGACATCACAGTACCCTTCTGTAAATTTCATGCTTTATCAAGATAGATATAATGCAATTTCAGTCTTTTGCAAACAAGTTTCATATCTAGTATAAAGTATTATTGCCTTTTAATTTTGGTCGATACATGGGTTTATCGACCGGAGAAAAAATATGATATTTTTTGCTTGGGTCGATAAAACCATGTATCGACCAAAATGAAAAGGCCATAATTGTATAGTAAAATAACAGTGAAACGTTACCAGGGGAAGTTACTCTCAACGAAGACAAAACTCATTTTGGTTGTTTTATCTCAACAGCAGGGAAAAGAAATGTCCGAAATGCTATTTTGGAGAATAAACAAGAATCTCATAAGGCCTTAACGGTCTTCTGATTATATATAATTTAGGTTTGTTATGATATTAACATATTTACCCATGACCTTGAGAGTGGATCAAGGTCATTCATTTGAACAAACTCTGTAGCCCTTCATCCTAACATGCTGCATGCATGATATCAGCACCCTAGGCCTTTTAGTTATTAAAAAGAAGTTGTTTGAAGGAAAAGTTTGGGCACGGCGGACAGCGATGGACAGTGCACAATGCATGGGTATATATAGGTCATCCTGATCCTTCGGGTCAGATTACCTAATATCTATATCTGCCACACGTCCACTCAAATTAGTCAATTATCCTACTGCTTAATTAAAGTTAAGGTACATGACCACACTTCTGACATAAAATCTCAGTTCAGATTTATTTTACCTCTAAACCCAGGGCTTCTTTCGAAGCGACTACGGTAATCACACCTGGCCGCGGCTATTGAGACAACGCTCTCAGTGAATCCTATTGTAAGACCGTCATGCTTGACCACAGACACCATACTGGCTTCCAAACAGGTTTTGCTGGAGAGGTATTGCATAGGGTATTTAACAAAACTGAAACACGTTTTATGTAATATTCCATTGAAAATGTATACTGTTCCCGCATTGGACCCCAGGTTACCTTGCACTTTTACAATCCAAGGACATACTATCTGTGTATTTCACCTATACATTCCCCAATATTAGCAAATCAAATGGCAAAATCTATTTCCTTTCAAAAAAATCCAGAACCATTTCTGGAACTAGCATCATGATAAAATTAAAACAAGTTGTTTATCCATTTGTCTGAAAGGTACTGCTATCAATATTTTACCTGAATATTGCTTATAAATGCAAAAAAATCATTGACACATGTACCTACCCCCTCAAGTGGTCTGTTGTTACATAGGGTAGGTGAGTTTGCAACACTGAAAGTCAAAATTTAAAATATTTTTTTAGAATTCAATCATAGGAGTACCTTAAAGTTTGTAAATGGCATACGGTTATCCATAGAAAGGTATAATTTTGTACCTGTTACCTGTTTTGAGATAGATTTTTTTTAAAGTTTCTACTTATTCTCTCTGTAAACAAACCAACAATTTGGTTTATTAGGAAGAGTTGGTAGGCATTTGTGACTACAAGAGTGTTCCATTTTCAAAAGAAACACAGGTAAAACCATAGCTACTCTCGTAACACCCTGGTATTTGTACAAACTATTTCAAAAGAAAATAATATTTACTGGAAGTCTGGTCATGAACCTTAACCTACAATCCTATTATGAAGTTCCAGGGAGTAGCAGTGTCGTAAATAGAGCCCAGACAAACTTTTTCTTTAATATAGGTCAAAATGTAGGTCACAGTGACCTTCATTTGATACATGAAATATTGGCTGACCAAGGTCAACCGCAACCCTAAATTGAAGTTGCAGTGAAATTAATGTAATAGTGAAATAGAGCCCAAACAACATTTTCTTTGATGTAGGTCAAAGGTCAAAATGAAGGTCAAAGTGATCTACTTTGATACATGATGCACCACCTTACCAAGATGTGACTTGAAATGTATGAGATAGAGTCTGAATAATTTTTTTTTTTATGCAAGTCAAAGGTCAAAATGAAGGACAGAGTGAACCTACATTTGATACAAGACACTGCCTCACTACGGTGAATCCATATACATACTTACAAAGTATTAAGTTCCAGTGATTTGGAATATTGGAAATAGAGCCCAGACAAAATAGTGGAAGGACATAACCAGAAGGATGGATTGACACCATGCAAAACTACAGTCGCCTCCCATTCAAGGCGGGGGGATAATAAAACCTTCGAGTGGAACTATAAGTACAATTTGTACACTTACTTTAGATAGAATTTTAACCAGAAAAGAAAATGGAGGCAAAAATTGATGTTTGATTTGTTTAATGTATCATCTTGATTTTTAAAAAACAAACCACATACACCCCTTTCATCTATACCAACCAACATCATACATGACCAACAAATAATTGACAAATACTTCAACAAATACATAATATAAACTGATAGACGATACAAACTAAAAGAACCCCACCTACAGAACTTTCACACAGATTGTCACTAATGTCTTAGATATACCGAAACAATCTCACATTCTCCAGTTTCTGTAAGGTTACAGAGGTTCTTCACACAGTTTGTTTAACACTCACTGTAGTTAGTATCACTGTTAAAAATCTTGTCCACATGAACAGGTTTGACCACCTATACTTTGAAACACACTAACTTTGACTCTCCATTAACCACAGATTCCTCATATGATTTCAAACTCTGGTGAACTCGGAGGGTCAAGTTTCACTATCGGAGAGTTAATAGTACTAGTCTCGGAGCTGTAATGTCCGCCGGCCTCCTTCGGCCGGTCTGATGATTCACGATCACGTTCTGATTTATCATGTTTGTGTTTATGCTTATGTTTGTGTTTGTTTTTCTTCTTCTTTTTCTTTGCTTTGTGTGATTTACTAGATGAAGGATCGTCTGGGTTGGTCGGCATCGACGCTTCACCTCCAGATGCTTGAGATCCTGGTAACAGTCCAGCAAAGGACATGGGTGGTTTGTTGCCTCCCTTTGTCTCTGAAATTAAAAGTTTACCTTATCAGCCATTGCGTCATATAATATTTTCATAGAAAACAACTGGAGCCCATATTTATGAAAGTGTTCTAATGCTCAAGCATGGATTTTGTACACAAATCTTTTTACATACATTGTATAATACATTGTATTATAGGTCAAAAATTTGGAGAAAAATTAAAGAGCCATAAAGCCGAAAATGATTCGATGTTTATATTTTACTTTTTAATTGTTTTCAGTAATACGAAAGTTTGTTTGAACACAAAATCCATGTTTGAGCATGAGGAGAGTCTAATGAATGTGTACCCATCAGATATCAAAAAAGAATTTTCTATGAGGAGTTTCAAAGATGATGTAACACATGCATACGCTGCACCTTTGGAATTTAGTAATAGATACAGACTTTGATTGATTTTATACACCACATCAATCCAATAACACTATGGGTGGTAGAATTTACAATTAACTGTCTAGGCACCCGTAGTGTATTATTTTAGCTGGAAGTGCTAAAACCAGATCTGCCTACCATTCCTTATATTAAATCACCTTCAATATTTCATTGGTAGTGAGGTCTCTGAAAAAGTGCCTCCTGTCCCTCCCATATCACTTGAACATCACTTACTGATTTCGTCCCTACACCAAACGGACACTATCTTATGGGCAATGATAATAATAATAATATAATTATGTACTTACCCGAACTGTAGTGAATAGGCGACGCTGAATCCTCACTCAGCCGACCTATGGTATCCATGGAGACGGAGCCAGTCGTTTGGGGAGGTGGGACGGAGGGCACAGATATCTTTGACACGGAATCCTCCTCCTGCTTCATCTGTTAATATCAACAAAATAAAGAAGTCTCTGTTGCTCCAAAAAAATCAAATAAGCTAATCACATTATATATATCATTATCGTAAAATGTGTCTTATTATCATCAAGTGATGAACACACAAAATAAATTCGGGCCCTTTCGACTAATTAATGATAAAACAAAGATTTGAGAGAATTTTATCAAAATAAATTAAATAGATATCATCTGATGATTAAAACCGATTATTAGGTAATACGTTAACAATATTTTTGAACTTATATTTTCTAGAATGTTCAAAATAAAGTATGAACTCTGAAATATCTAAGAAAAACAAACAAATGTGCAAACATGCTTAAGTTATGTTTTACGCACTCTTATAATGAGAATGTTAAAAACTCAATTTAATCAAAACATGCAAACAATTTCAATGTATTAGTCACAAATAATTAATTCTCACAGAAAAATGAAAACAAAACCCAAAAACTTTAGTTTGAACAAAGTGAAAAATAAACCTTGTTAGGAAAATGATACTTTTTACAATTTATGAAATCGCTGTAAATCATTTGAAACATGGGCTAAAATTAATGTATCCAGGTGGAACTATACAGGTGGTACAGAAATATTCCATGATAAAGGAAACACACTTACTGAACTAAAAATGCACAGTTTCTTGAGAAAAGATGAAGTATCAAGAACAACTTCTTTCACGCATCTGTTAAATTATATTACATATATTGAAATCTGCATCTCGATTGGTAGTTTTTTATAAAGAAATAACGCAAACTCAAGCAATTAATTAGTTTTAGTTAGCTAGGTATGTCTGGATCCCTCAGTCAAATTTTCCCAAAGATCAGCCTCAGTTCAATCTGTACATGGTGTTTTCTTTCAAGTTTTGACTGTTTCAACCGCAAATTTGAATTTACCCTTAGAAATGTTCAATAAACTACCAATCTGTTCCGGTACTGTGACAAGAGCATTTCTATTTCTTTTTATAATTCAAAGAGTTGTACTGAATTTTAGCTGGAAAACAGATGTTTGTGCCAAATTTTATTTATTTTTGTTTTATCATAAAATTGGAGTTCGTCCCTGACAGAGACAAAATCATTGTCTGTGATCTGAGTTATTTTTTACCCTCAGTTTGTCTCCAATGTGACGCATTAGTGAACAGTTTGGACTATTTCTTCTCACTCATGTGTTATAATAGTTAACATTTTCACTGACCCATTCCCTGTTTGAAATATTCATATACATAGAAAGTAAAACTCTGCCATATATTAACTTAACATATCATCAGTTATGCTAGCATATATCAGTACGATCATTAAAGACATAACAGGTTTTAGTGGTGGAGAAAAATCGGGAGGAAAACCAAGGACCAACAGCCAGTACCTGGCGACTGCCCTAAGTAGGCCTCAAAGTACGAGCCCAGAGGGCTAGTGGTAGCAGAATGTCAGACATGTTACCACTTGGCCACCGTTTTACAACTATTTATAATTTAATAAGATTTCAAACAAAAACTGTCCTTGTATGCTGAACTTGTTGTCCGGGGGTGGACTTTTGACCCCTGTTTATAGGGATCATAACTAACACTGATTTTGATTACTTTATTTGTGAAAATGAATTCCATATAGATCATTTTTAATTACACTGAAATTATACAGTGATTTAGGAGATAAAATCCAAAGGAGGGCAAAGTGATTTACAGTTACTGTATTTAAACACTAAACCTAATGGTAAATTTACGTGGCCAAAAAAAAATGTACCATGGTACTTATTTATTCCTGCATTACACCAAAAACTTAACTGCAGACTTCTGAGAATTTAATGTATACCTGTAAATCTTGCATGTAAAACAAATTCAATCCCTGGAAGCTCAAGTTATCATTTTACCAAAACCTAGCTGTTTCCCCAACAAATTAATTCCTTCAATACTGTAGTTAAAATGAATTGAATCCCTTGATCAGAGTAAGCAAAATGCTAAAAGTATGCTGTACCGAAACAAATTTGAAGAGTTCGGAAGTGAATGCGGAGGCTGGAGCGGAGGATGGCGTGGGAGGGTGTTGTGGATGTATCTCCTCCCTCACCGAGGCGAGGTGGGGAGGGGCACTATCCAGGGAGGCACCACCAATCTGTTAGCAAACCACAAACAATCAACACAAACAGTCAACAACAAACAAGCCAGTACCAGTGTCATGCCAGGCAAATCATTCAGTGCAAAGGAATTGTATCTCTTAAAACATCTCTGAAACGAATAGGGAAATCATTAGTCTTTACAGGCATTTTAATTTATACATCATTGCTGCATAGTGAAAACAATTAAAAATATTTGCATTCAGGAACATGCATCAAGCAAAATCAATCCTCCATTTATGAATTACAAAAAAGTCTTTATTGTGCTAAATCAATGCATGCATGGTGATGGTTCGTATACTGAACAAGACAATTCAGCCATTAAGTACAGTCCTCCACCGAATGCGACCCTATAAAAACCCAAAGTATGAAGTTCCAGGGACCAGTAGTGTAGGAGATAAAGCCCAAACAATTTATTTGTTAAATGTAGGTCTAAGGTCAAAATGTAGGTCAGAGTGACCTAGCTTTGTAATTACATGACATACCACCTCACACAAAAGTGAACCCATATCCCAGGTATGAAAGTCTAGTGATTAGTAGTGTAGGAAATTAAGCCCAGACAAACTTCTTTTTGATGTAGGTCAAAGGTCAAAATCACAGGTCAGTGTGACCTACTTTTGACACAGGACACACCACCTCACCCATATAAACCTATCTACCATATCCTTAGTTTGAGGTTCTAGTGACAAGTAGGAGATAGAGCTGGACAAGATAGCAGACGGATGGACAGATGGACACAAAACTATAGCAACCCCGAGATCCCAAGGGAAGGGACTAATAATGGGGAATCAGGAACTCATACAATCATCTACACAAAGAAAAGAAAACAAATTACAATTGACAACATGATAAGGTAGGGTGCAGCTGACCTTGATCTTGAGTTTAAAGGAAGTGTTGCTGTCTTCACTGTGGCCAGCCTCCGTGTTACTCTCTATGATGGAAGACTCTAGGGTGGGATTTAAATCTAGTGAGGTGTGGGGTCCCAGGTCTAGGGGCGACTCTGCCGGCCTTTTCTGTCCGTGTGGCGTGTCTTTCTCCACTGGAACAGCAGCAGGTGCGTCCGACACGTCCAGAATTTCACCTTCCTCAACGTCCATGGCAACATTTTCTGTTTCTACATCATCCACTTCTTCCTCGTCTTCAAACATTGCCTGACAGATAAAAAGAAACCTGACATGAAAACTGATATGTGGTAATTACGATCCTCTTTGTGGAATAAAAATCTGTATTTCCTTCATATCCTCACTGTATCCTGAAATATTATGTATCAAAATCCAGCAGTGCAATCAATTGTGCACTAAACCTACAAGTATCAGGTGGGCGCAGAGTTGGTCGTCCAAAGTTTTCTCGGAAAGAACTGACAGAGAGAGACCGCAGAGACTGGAAGCTCTTAAAAGCTGACCCTCAGGATCGACAAAAGTGGAGATCTGGGGTGAACACTGCCATGCGTGCAGCTAGCCAGCTGTCTGGAAGGGGGACCACTGGTGTGGACATTGCCCCCCATCCTGCACGATAATCAAAAGTGTATGATAGTCTGTACCTATAGTCTTCTTAGAAGTGCTACCCACTTACCTCCATTTCCACGGGTACGACTGATGGATTGAACTTTGCTTTCTTCTCTTTCAGATTGAATACAACCAGACTCTGAAATTGTTAATTTTCTGTTATTACATTCAGGTATCAATTATCATAATGGATAGTGTGCAATCACTTTCTCAGATTTGAGGATTATTTAAACCAATTTAGATCCAATAAGCTTATCACATTACAGACCTTTTTTACTATGTCATACATCCATGTCATAAATGTCATAAGGTACATTTGTATTACGCATGTGAAATAACACTTTAAATTTGTGATGTCATAAATATAATAAGGATGTCATATACCATAATTTCTAGCGTATAGTGCACACTTTTTTAGGGAAATTTAAAAAGTGTCAAAAACGGGATGTGCAATATATGCAAGAACAATAACAAATCTTGACCTGGTTGCGACCATGAATCGTTAATTTTTTCATAAATTTTTAGGATGATTTGTAATATCTTCACAAAAGTAAAAAGTTGATATTTTGTTAAATACTTCCCGATTTCCATTATCTTTTTAAAACTATGAAAAGTTGTTACACACCTTTCAACAAGCATTATATTTACCCACTCGCCGAAAAATGCAAGTACAATAATTTTCTACTTGCAATTGCAGAAATCAACTCGCATTTGGCGAGTGCGGGAGTGTTAAATTCAAACCCTGGATTCTAGTTTACTGAAATACCATACTGGGTAATGACACAGTAACATACATTACATTTATGCTACAATTTTGTTTCCCTATAACTTGTAGGTGATCTCCTACCTCTGGGATACCTAGACAGGTAGGGCGTGTACGTCCATACAGTGTGAAGTAGAGATCCGCAATGTCACACCTCAGACGACAGTCATGGGAAAATGTGATGCTGGAAAACAGAACAAACACTGATATATGTCTTCAAGAATATACTGCAGGGTAAATCAAGTATACCCTTCAAATGGCATACTGAAAATCCTTCTGATGCACTATTCATTGTATCTAATAAACTTAGTAAGGAAAAGAAAAACATTTCTATTGTATTACACATTCAAGTTGAGACCTATTTCATTAATATTTTGAAAGAAGGAACCAATTTCAGAGAAAAAAAATTATTTTATATATACATATACTGTATTATTTACTGGGTATGAAATAACCCTTTTTAGCCCCGCCCCTCAGCCCCCTAGGGGTCAGTCCCACCATGAGTACAATTTTGAATCCTGGGCTCCTAAGGATGCTTCCTGCCAAATTAGGTTGATTTCCTATCAGATGGTTATGGAGAAGATTTTGATATTAGACATACTAATATCTAAAACCAAATCTCATCAGAAACCTATAATAATTATATTTGACTAAGTTTGATATTGAGCATCTGTGAGATTTATTATTGCATAATATGTTCATTTAAATGTTTTTTAATTAATACAGTTTCACAAATGTCATGTCAGTTATTTAACTCAATCTCCCTTGAATACCCATTTAAACTCTTCCAATTGAAAGGTTGGAATAGTTCATTATGAAATTTTAGGGGTGAATGAGTCAAGCATGAGTCAAGCATGCAAAGATTTTACCAGGTGGTGTGTCTGACAGACTAATCAGCTTCTATAAATCAGGAGTTATTGCCCTTTTCTGATGAACCAACATTACAAATGTTTGTGGGAGATAATGCTTGTGGTAACACTTTACTTCATGAGTTTCCAGAGCCGCTCCACCAAGGCCTGTGTATGTAGGTGGCTGTGCTCGCCTCGTTTGAAGGGTGGGTTCTGTACCAGCTTCCGGATGACTATATGTCTGAACAAACGAGATCTTACAGTGTGAATACACAATAAACTTCTACAACAAATTATCACTTAACAGTGAAACTAATATCTCAGTCAAAGATCTGGGTTCTTTCATGCTATGGAGCTTTTTTCGAACTTGATGAAATTTTTTATTTTTTATTTTTAAACAATATGGAAACCATATACTTGCATAAAATTTATACATTTATCCAACTCTCTTTGTTTTCCTTTATATTTATGTTACCAATATACATCTATCTTTTACTATATTGTTTTGTATACGCCAAAGAGTTCATTGGTCATGCAATATATTGGTTAAGTATTTAAAGATTTTTATCCGAACACATTTAACGTTACAAAACATTAGTAATTTAATCTCAGTTGAGAGATTCCTATACAAGTATGACTTAGATATGTTGCAAATAACAGTTAGATTATGCCGACTTGAATATTACAAGAGAATACGCCAAAAAGGTAATTCTAATGCAATGCAAATTGTTTTCTTGTAACTAATTTTTACATTATACTGTGTACCTGGGAGATTTTGCTGCACTTTTAATTTTTGCAAATTGTTTTTGCAAAGTAACAGCAAATATTTATTAACATACTAAATACATAAAATCAAATTTAAATCTGATGGGGGAAATGAAATCCAGGCTAATAAAGATTTTGCTGGTGAAGGCTAAAAGTGTGGCTACAGATTTTCCATGTAAACAGAATGTGCTCATCCTGTTGTATGTGTTTCATTGACTCCTACCTGAAGTAAATATCTGGGTCAGTCTCGATTATATCAATCAGGTTAGTGAGTTCTTCAGGTTTACAATCAGCTGAAAAATTGAAATAAATATGATTTGAACTTAATTTACGTATCAGCAACTGTTCTATTTTACATACCCTATTTACATATATTTTACTATTCTACATACAATGTGTCTTGATCTTTCTTTAGTGATATTGATTATAATCTTTCTGGTCATTTCTGTATATAATTGTAAATTGGTTGAACTACCATGTGTTCGAGGGTGGAAACTTTTACAGTAACAGCCTTTGAATTTTATTTTCCTAATCTTGAAATTTTTAATATTATTTTACTAATCTTGAAATTATAAAATTGATAAATTAATTGAAAAGAAGCAAAAAATGTTGTTGAAAATTTATTAAATTTTTTGAAGATTAAACGTTTACGGCACTGTTCTTTTTATATGTAATGTGATTTTCATGTCCAAGTGTCAGAAGATAAATATCAAATTTAACAATTAAAAAGAAATAATGACCAAGTTTCCTCTGGCCCGACACCATATTTGGTGCTGGAAAAGAGCACACTGTAAGGCTATATGAAAATGTGGAATTCCCTAGACACCAAACAGTACCGGGGAGTACCGAGGACTCTACCCACAGAAATTAGGAGTTGTTGGTGATAATCAGAGGTAGATTGGATCAATAAATAATCAATTTATGTAAGGTGTATATTGTGTGACATAGTCAATTTTTTATGTCAGCACCTCAAAACCCTCAGCCACCAAACAGCGTCAAATAATTATATTTTCATATAAGAGTGCTCTCTGGCACCACACCAGACACCTATCTGTCAAATTGTCTAAGTCTGGTGTCAGGGCCACAGGAAGCTTAAGACATATTAAGACATAAAACAGCATCTGAACAACTTCATAGTGCTTTCTGCGACCAACTTACAACCAGTAAGAAACTATAGCCTGTGGTCATATATAACATGTAACAGATCACACATCATGACCATAGGTAAATAAACCACCCGTGATAAAATCTACTTTTATATATAGCACTTAACCACAACTACATTATGTACTTGTAATTCAATCATTTCAATTATTTTCAGGTTTTCAAATTTTCTGAATGGACTGACTTTTTCGACCAACTTTTGACAGCTTCCCGTCCACTTACTTTTTATGTTGTTTACCTACTTTTGATAGATTCTCGTCCACCTACTTTTTATGTAGTCGACCACCGCCTCCACAGCAGCTACCCGAACATCTATGAACACACCGTACTGCATGTAGCTCTTGAACAGTGAGGCGTCACTCGGTAAATGTCCAAACTTCTGTAGAATTCGAATAGCATTCAGACAGCTGAAAGGACAGAGAGAGAGAGCACTAAAAATACATTACATTTCATAACATCTACGGAAACAGAGACAGCACATAAAATGTATTACATTTCATTGCATTGAATGGAATACCAGATTACCTGGTCTGATAGGTAGTTGATATTTATTACATTCGCTTTGGGGGGGGGGGGGGGGGGGGTCTTATCATTAGTATGGAACAATTTGTTTATCTGTTTTAAGACAATCATGACAATAAAGGAAAGTGGCATTGTTGACTTTTTTTTTTTGTAATAACCAAGATTTTCTGTTTTACTTTTAATTGTGGTAGGGTGATATGGAAATTTGTTAACCTTCGGCAGCCATGTTTACCTGGTATAACATTGTACAAACATACAGTGGTACTGTCTCACCTCACAGTGACACTGTGGTGGTAACACTGTTTACCTGGTGTAACATTGTACAAACATACAGTGGTACTGTCTCACCTCACAGTGACAGTATGGTGGTAACACTGTTTACCTGGTATAACATTGTACAAACATACAGTGGTACTGTCTCACCTCACAGTGACAGTGTGGTGGTAACACTGTTTACCTGGTATAACATTGTACAAACATACAGTGGTACTGTCTCACCTCACAGTGACGGTGTGGTGGTAACACTGTTTACCTGGTATAACATTGTACAAACATACAGTGGTACTGTCTCACCTCACAGTGACGGTGTGGTGGTAACACTGTTTACCTGGTATAATATTGTACAAACATACAGTGGTACTGTCTCACCTCACAGTGACGGTGTGGTGGTAACACTGTTTACCTGGTGTAACATTGTACAAACATACAGTGGTACTGTCTCACCTCACAGTGACGGTGTGGTGGTAACACGGTTTACCTGGTATAACATTGTACAAACATACAGTGGTACTGTCTCACCTCACAGTGACGGTGTGGTGGTAACACGGTTTACCTGGTATAACATTGTACAAACATATAGTGGTACTGTCTCACCTCACAGTGACGGTGTGGTGGTAACACTGTTTACCTGGTATAACATTGTGCAAATATAAAGTGGTACTGTCTCACCTCACAGTGACGGTGTGGTGGTAACACTGTTTACCTGGTATAACATTGTACAAACATACAGTGGTACTGTCTCACCTCAAAGTGACGGTATGGTGGTAACACTGTTTACCTGGTATAACATTGTACAAATATAAAGTGGTACTGTCTCACCTCACAGTGACGGTGTGGTGGTAACACTGTTTACCTGGTATAACATTGTACAAACATACAGTGGTATTGTCTCACCTCACAGTGACGGTATGGTGGTAACACTGTTTACCTGGTATAACATTGTACAAACATACAGTGGTACAGTCTCACCTCACAGTGGCGGTGTGGTGGTAACACGGTTTACCTGGTGTAACATTGTACAAACATACAGTGGTACTGTCTCACCTCACAGTGACGGTGTGGTGGTAACACGGTTTACCTGGTATAACATTGTACAAACATACAGTGGTACAGTCTCACCTCACAGTGACGGTATGGTGGTAACACTGTTTACCTGGTATAACATTGTACAAACATACAGTGGTACAGTCTCACCTCACAGTGACGGTATGGTGGTAACACGGTAGAAGCTTGTCTAGGTTTAGACAGCGGGTTATCTCCTCCAATATTTGTTTTGTCTCCGTTGTCAGGCTTTCTGCTATGGCGCCCTCCCTGAAACACACAGAGAGATTTTTCTGTCAGCCTGTGAGAAGTTATTTCTCAGTACGATTTCCATCAAAGGTGCAATTTAAAGGTTTTCAGTTGAGAATACTACATACAGCAATGTTCTTTTAAATTGTGTACATGTTTTTTGACCTACCCTAGGCCTGTGATCATGGTGATAGCTGGAGTTAGGGTCGCAGCCAGAGAATCTAGCAGGGCTGATCTATAGTAGTTGTCCGAGTACTGAAACACAAAATATATAAAATCCTTAACAAACAATCAGTCATCATTTGTCACAAGAAGGATTAGCTGCAATAATTCCTTTTAACATTTCAAGTACCAGGTTTTATTATAAAAACTAGTTCAATAATGAAACAAGTTATCCAAATTATATTAATCACTCTTGTTGGTCCAGATGTTAGCGCTTGAGGGGTCTTATTGTGGGAGGAAACCGGATATCCTGAAGAAAACCCATGTGGTTGGGCATGTGACCCCATACCTTTTTATGTCTGGATCAGGGAATCGAACCCCGGCAGCCTGGTCAAAAGGCAAGTGTGCTATCCACTGCACCATCCGACCACCATGCACCAACCGATTGTTCGGAGTAAGTCAATAGTTAGAATGATCACTACACCACCCGATCGCGACCGCCTTATTTCATAAACAAACAATTCTGATCCAACCTTCTCAACTGATAACTGCTATGCTGTTTCCACCTTATTGATTAGCTGATAGTGTAGAAATGTCACATAAAATACGTTAACCCTCATTACGAGGGAGACTCCCTCATTTTGACCAAAATTTACCACTTTCCCTCGAAATCTCCCTCATCCAAGTCCAAACTCACACAAACTCAAAATCTACATCCTGATGTCAAATAATCTCCTAGTTACTGCAGGGTATGTGCAATGACCATAACAGATGTGTCTGGATCAAATGAATACATTTTGAAGTTATTTTGATACATAAAATGGGAAAGACAAATTGAGCAATGCAGTTTCAGTTGCATTTTGCACACTTTCTCCCTCATTGGAAATTTGGAATGAGGGAGACCTCCCTCATTGGAGGTTTCAAAGGTTAACACCTATGACATGATAGACCAGCCTGTTTTTTGTGAAGTTTACAAAGCCTGAATAACAGTTATATACAAGCCGGTTCAGATTTACTTAAACCACACAGACATACTTTGTTTCTGCTATTATCGTTGTATTTGAACAGTTATATATTATAGTAGCCAGTCCAGATTTACTTATAACACACTGACATACTTTATTTCTGCTATTATCGTTGTATTTGAAAAGTTCCAGGATGAAGCGGAGCACTTCCTGTGGACAGATGGCTTGGATACTTCGGAGGTGGGCCATGGCATAGGGGATGGTCTGCAGTAAGAAATTCACAAACAATATAAACAGTATCAGTACATACATGGCGAGTGCCAGATCATGAGATATATCACAAACAAAAACATCACAAATAATTGAAAATTTCAAAAACCACAACTGATTCCACAAGAATTTTAATGTCTCTTTTCATTGTGCATTATTTCTCAAGTTTAACTCATACACCCCTAAAGTTTCATAATGAACTATTCCAACCTTTGAATTGGAAGAGTTCAAATATGAGTTCAGGGATAATTCAGCTGAAGTTTTTTTTTTATACATGTATAAACTAAACAAAAGAGAAAATCATATACCTTTAGAAGATAGTAATGCTGAAGTTTTGTAAAGTTGTTTTGGCGGACAATGTTTGGACAGGAATGTGAGCCAAACAGCTTACGGAAGATGGTGATCATGGCTGGTGGTCCAACCCAGTTATTTACCATGGAGTTGGCTACCTGAAATATAGGGATGTAATGTATGATAGCATTGCTGAAAACCTTGGTGGTACCTGGGTAGACTCTTATAAACCTGTACAGTGTACCTCACTAGTTCTCCTAA
Source organism: Mimachlamys varia (assembly GCA_947623455.1). Taxonomy (NCBI): domain Eukaryota; kingdom Metazoa; phylum Mollusca; class Bivalvia; order Pectinida; family Pectinidae; genus Mimachlamys; species Mimachlamys varia. The sequence goes on from OX392530.1 coordinate 8,931,972, forward strand.
ATCTTGGTTTTATGCAAACAAGGACTGTCTCCCATTCTGGTAGGTATTTACGTCAATACTATTGTGACATCATCAGTTTGCTAAGGAAACGGGTGTTCAGCCTAGAGTTTCTTGCATATTTACATCAGTTTCCTAACAATAAACTGATGTCAACATTGATATGACATATATATACCTACCCAAAAGGTTGGCAACTCTTGTTCAAAAAAAAAAGTAGAGGGTGTAGGTAGAGATGAAAACAGCCAATTGTGAAAAAGGAGGAAACCCACATTTTGAAGTGGTTTTAACGAGAAATTTGAAGATTTAACATTACAGCAAAATTATCAAAAAGGCGGATTTTCTGATTTTGGAGGAGACTTTTCATCCCTGGTAGGACAATGAAAGAGTGATACTGTATAACAGGAATGGTTTGTCGCAGTTCAATCCTTTTTCTTTGAGGATGGAGTGTAGGTGCTTATTCGATGAAAATTAAAAATAAAATACTCAGCATAGCTTTACAGACCAACTGCCATTTTTTATAATACTTTGAATATAATTACATTATACTTTACATCTGCCTATGATAGAAAGGTGGTAGAAGGACACTTAGATTTTTTGGCACCTTCAAAAGGGATGTTTCTTAAAGTCGGTTTCTGAACCATAGACATTTTGTTTGGTCTTACTTTGGACAGGCAGAGACAGGCTTCCATTCGTATTCTGTAAAAGCAGTGTTCATTCTCCAGTGTATCTGTAAGTGCTTTCCTGGTAGCAGCCGTCGGGTAATTCTCTAATGCTACAATAGCCTGGTGTAGAAAATACACAGCAATGTAACAATTGATTAAACATAAAACTCACAATACAAACACAAGTTTGTCCTCAAAAAACAAATTGCATATACTGTTAAGTGCATTTATGAAACAACAATAAAATGGAAGTTTCTACAGCTTTGCTTTCTAGGGTCCCCACACAGGGAAAGAAGCTCATTCTTAGCTTTACTTTCTGGAGACACATTTTAAGGTTTGAAGAGACAGGTCCTTAGCTGTTCTTGCTGAAGATAAAGAAGACATATCATTTTTTCTTCAGTTTCAAGAGACACATTCCCAGTGTTAAAGGGACATGTTCCATAGTTTTACTTTCATAATACAACAAGTGTTAAAGAGACATGTTCCATATTTTTACTTTCAAAAAACACCAAGTGTTAAAGAGACAAGTATCATAATTTACTTTCAAAAGACACATTATTAGGGTTAAATAGATGCCATCATTTAAAGTTTATTTTCCAGAGAAAGTAACAAGACTGGCAGAGCCTTACCTCTTTCTGAGCCACCACGTCCCTCTCAAACTTGAGCTGATACTGCCACATGTAGTCTGGCTGTTCCCATGTCACTTGGCTCAGAAGTTGCATGTCTGGGTCTATTCTTAACCACAAGACTGGCGAGTCGGCACTACAAAACAATGACAACCAAAACTACTGCCTCATCTGTATTAACTCATGTAGCGTTTGTACAGTCATGTATTATCAAACCACAGTGTACTTCTGTATATGAATGATACCCACAAATTCAGACTTTATTAAATGTTTTGAGACTCTCTACTAGTGAAAAAAATGGCAAGCAAAAATATCCATGAAGACCAAAAAGGCTTCAGAAAATGCAACAGACCACTAGGCCTGTCTCTTACTCATAACCAAAAATGGTCCAGTTAATTATGGTGAGAAGGTTTGATATAACCAAGCAAAGGAAAATGGAGACAAGTGAGCTATTCAGGACAGATATACTTACTCCATGGCACTCAAATCCATATCTACCTCTTCTGATGTCATCAAAGGGATCTTCTTCTTTTTGTTCCTGAAATCAAATTCAGTCAGATTTTATGTAAAGAGAATACCTTGAACATTGACAACAACATAAAAGTCATTTTGTGCCTCAGTTTACTCTGGTTTTCTGATTTTCGTTAGATGCATAATCAACCTATACTATAAACACATTCATCTCTAAAATCAAAGATTGGAAAGTCTAGTTTATATAATGTAGCAGTGATGTGATATATCACAAGACACGTTAAATCCCATATACACCCATGAAATGGTTCACATTAAAGTTTTTTTCTATGAACCCATGAAATTGTAGATTTTTTATAGTACATATTCTAACTCAGAGAGATCCCATCTATCTCTCTTACTCTAGTTCTACTGTTTTTGATAAAAAGTGAGCTTTAACTGTATCTAATTAACATTTAAGTCGCAAAACCTACTGATTCAATCAACTTAAATGCAGAGCAATCCACTTTAGTACACAAATATTGGACAAACAAAGTGGAATATACATTTGGTAGTTAAATCAATGGTGTCTTTCCAGCAGTACCTTGCCTCAGATAATACATACCTTCTGCTCTTTGAGTGACAGGTGATATCAAACTTGGTCTTGTTCTCTTCAATCTTAAACGTATGGTTGAAGGATCCATCCAATTCCTGTATGGTCACAGTCAGTGGGCCCTGGTAATACAGAAAGTATTCAGAAAGTTAATTTGTAGAATTAGTATCCCCCGCTTCAACCCTTTCATAAGCAGGTAATCATATTGAAGGTAAAGTCTTTTGAGGTCAGGTTGGAACTTGTAATGTTCATGCTGTTGATACAATATGTATTGCTTGAAAATTAAACAAAAACTAAAGCCTTATATATAGAAATTGGATAACATTTGTTGCCAAAATTGCAAGGAAACATTAATCAATGGGCTATAATTCTGCCAAATAAAGTACGCCAAAAATGGTGTGATTGAACTTGATTGAGTCCTTAAGGCATTTAATCTTGTTACCAATTTTAAAGAAAACCAGATATTATTTGTTGCTGTTACTGCACGGAAAAGGGGCCATAATTCCACCAAATAACAATAGTGATCGAACTTCGCTGAGCCTTTTGAGCATTAAACCTTGTTATTGCAAGGAAGCGAAGCTTGACAGAAGGACTGACAGATAAACCCAAGTTAATATCCCCTGTTTCTGTAAAATTGGGGGATAATAAAATATCACAAACAAATGTAATAAATGCGAACACTTGTAATCAAAATATAATACCAGGTATTTCAGTGAACCCTTCACTGTAAGACTGTTAGATCTTTATAAAGAAATTACAAGATATTCCATGACTCATCAGCACCAAGGTTCTGTTTTACAGACTTACCACATATTTCAGTGACCCTTTGGCACCAAGGTTCTGTTTTACTGACTTACCACATATTTCAGTGACCCTTTGGCCCCAAGGTTCTGTTTTACTGACTTACCACGTATTTCAGTGACCCTTTTGCCCCAAGGTTCTGTTTTATAGACTTACCACATATTTCAGCGACCCTTTGGGCCCAAGGTTCTGTTTTACAGGCTTACCACATATTTCAGCGACCCTTTGGCCCCAAGGTTCTGTTTTACAGACTTACCACATATTTCAGTGACCCTTTGGCCCCTAGATCCTGTTTGAGTTCAAGTTCCACAACATTCCTCTTTCTGTTGAATACGGAATTACCAAAGAATCTTGCACATCCACTCTGGGTACTGTTAATCATGTTATGGAATTCAAAATCATGAAAACATTCACCATCCTTTATAAAGGCAAATTTTTCATGACATCAGATATAAGCTTAACATATACATGAACAGCTCATTTAAGTCTGGATTGATATGTATTTACTGGTGAAGGGCGAACATCTATGTCTAGTGAATGTTTCCTGGTATATTGTAAGCTTACAAAGTAAAACCCATCTATTATGATATCAGCTACCACAACATTTTCCCCCATGTACCAATTTTTCCCTTCTTTATCTGAGCAAACAAACCAAAATCATTTATCATATGATCTCTTTCTGACCCCGCATATTATGATACTTTTATTTGGTTTGAATGGATTTTATTAGGTAAAAACTCAAGTAAGTTGTGTGTGACACCTGGACAATACCTGTTTGGTTATGGCTAAAATATAATTCAAGTTACTAAGGGTACAAGTTATTATTTCATTACTATTGTTTTTGCTAATAATAAGATAATTATGATGTCACTCCTTGTTTTAAAACAGTTTCAGCACATTTAGTTGTATTCTGTATTCATACCTTATACACATGAGCTATTTGACGTGTAAAGGATACACCCAGAGATCTAGGAAGGGCTGAATGTCTTTCCCCGTCACAGTAGATATCAGCTTCAGGCACTGTTCATAAAACATAACAATCATATTAAAATGTAATAACATTGGTATACATACCGTAACACAAAGAATTCCACAAAATATGATAACATTGGTATACATAACAGCAAAGAATTCCACAAAATGTAATAACATTGGTATACATAACCACAAAGAATTCCACAAAATGTGATAACATTGGTATACATAACAGCAAAGAAGTCCACAAAATGTGATAACATTGGTATACATAACAGCAAAGATTCCACAAATCCTTGCAAATACTGTATACAAGATGTACATGTGATTGTGATTTGAAATACTTAATGAATGAAGGCAAAAATATCTTTCCTTTGTAAAACTGAAATGCTTTTCAAATATCGTAGAGAGAGATACATTTGTGGTTTAAAATGTCACACATTAACTCTTTTCACTAGTTTGTATATGCATGTAATTATTTTTTATGTTTTTTTTTTAATTTTCCAGGCAACAAAAAAGATTACCAAACTGCTAATTAGTACTTTCAATGGTAAAAATTGTAATATATAAATTGTAAACAGATTCTTGTTACCAGCGAAAGGTATAAATTGTACGTAAAATTGTAATGTAAGCTCTGAGTGTGAACATTGTATGTAAGCTCCGAGTTTGAACATTGTATGTAATCTTTAAGCTCTGAGTGTGAACATGTTACCTGTACTGGCCTACTTACCGAGTTTGTAGAAACACACATGTTGTTCCAGGTGTTGGCAACAAACTTCTGTTGTGAGGCAGAGTAAGCTAATGACAGAATCTTGTTGAAAACCTATGTAGAGATAAAGTTTAAATAGAGGATCTTACACAAGTGTCCATGTAATATGTATTAAACAAGTTCAATTATTTAATATGTCAGGAGTCTTTAGCAACTATACTCAATATTTACTTAAGAAAATTTTACAGTGTATTTTAGATTGTAAAAAGAAGAAAACATTCTAAATTAAATGATTATCAGCTGTTAATGGGATGTATGAAAAAACAAAAAACAAGCGAAGGGAGATAAATTACATGTTCTAACTCTTTAACTCCCAATCTACCTGAAGATCCCAAACCTACCTGTATGAGAAGCTGTGCCCCAATCCTGATTTCCAGCATGCGAGTGACAAGGTAGGCCTTCTTTGAGAAGACCTCAATGTACTTGGGAGATAAGGTATGGGGGTTTCTTATGGAGAAGTGATGATTGCAGTCTTTTGAGGAGGGGTCTAGCAGTATCCCGCCGACACGATTCTCATATTCCTGTACCTCTTTTAGGTCCTGAATCCACAAAAATATGTTCATGCACAACAAGATCCACACAAGACACGTAAAGGTATTTCATTATCATCAAATAAGAACAAACAATATTAACTAATTTCACATCAAATGAAGTACCATATAATCTTGATGATTATGAATTATTATCAGATTTTCTTCCATTGTTTTACTGCCAAACTCTCATTTCATGAACAAGTATGTCAGAACATATATCTGTACACTCCAGTGCCTTCGATATAGCACAAAAATTAGGCAGACCTGGATCTGCTGTAATACATATGAAGCTGTATAATGTCCTTTAAAAAGTAACTGTTGTTCAAACATTGAGTGCAATAGAATGCAGTTGATCCTAGTGATAGGCAGTGACCTACCCTATTGATGATGTATCGGTACTCTTTATTACCTACCCTGTTGATGATGTATCGGTACTCGTTATTACCGAAGGTTTTCTTCACAAATAGACTTGTAAGGTAACCCGCTATACCTGTTGTTATCCACATATCAGCACTGTAAACAGATATTCAGTACATTAATTTTCCAGCACAACAGACTTCATTAACATTTTCCCATAGCAATTACAATAACAAAGCTTGTACCAATTTAGGAGGTACTGACTCCCAAAGCAGTTGTAAGGTTAGTATGAACGCCTGTTTTCAAGGAACGAGGATTTCCAAATACATATTTCCAAGGCAATTGTCATCAGGATTACTCCTATTGCATAAACCAAACCCATCGCTTCGCTACGGCTGGTTATATGTAGAGCCTAACGAGAAAGTAAATTTTCTTCTATGCACACTTGACAGAATGTTATAAATATCCAGACCGTATCCCTATATAAAGCTATCGTATAGCTGATGATGTCACCTACCATGACTGCATTGTGATAAAACAGCCAAAGAACTGCTCCGCTACAGCAGCAGCCAGGATACGCCGCGTCACCAACGTCTGGTCAATGATCCGTGACGAGTGAAGGAGGTTGGTGCTGAACAGTGTTGGGAAACATGAAATAACATCAGGTTTAATACATAGTTTTATAACTGTTTAATAGTGTGTATTTAAATGTATAATGTATCCTAATTTTTACTTCTGACCATAAATATACATTTCTTATGTATTTGTACAAGTTGAAGAGTAACTTTACCTATTTACACAATAGTTATATCTTTACTGAATCAAGTGAATGAGCATATGTTGCTGCTTATATCAAAAACAGAGAAAAACTTTCATGAATTTGAAAATCTCTGACCATGTATTTAACCAGGATTAACGAAAGGAACATTTTAGATAATCCTGTCTTTTGAGAGTTAGATTCATAGATCACAGTCTTATTTCATTATTGTATGACTTGTTTACCACAGCCTTACTTAAATATGGTCATGGTGGCGTAAGGCATGGAGTCCTCATAGCTCTCGGCAACAAACACCTGTTTATAACAGGTGTACGGGTTCCTCGTCGCTAAGAGCTCCTCATAGAACTCAAACGCCTGTATAAAGAAATCACACTCATTACATTAACAGGATATATGTAAACATTTTTAAGATACTCGAAATAACAACACAGTTAAAGAGACACAGATAAATTTCAAATAAAATGTAAGTACCGTAGAAACAGGATAATGAAGAATTGAAAATAAAATCAATTTTTTTTCTACAGATATTTGTATTAAATTTAATATCAATACATTATAATGTACTTATAATTACACTTTAAATTTAGAAGTCTTCTATTCTCTTACTATCTTTCCATATCATCAGAAAGATGTGTGACTTGTGAGATGAATTTACTTTTACATTTCATTGATTCCAAACCAATATGCATGATAGTATGACCAGTTCAAAAGATGAAATACATTATGGATAATATTACTGTGGTTTTCCAGTAATATCTCACGACAACTAAACAGCCACTATATATCCTTACACACATAACTGTGGTTTTGCAATTATTACTTCTTATAAACAAGCAGTTGCCCTACCTCGTGTAAGTAACTAGTGGTGTGTTTGAGAAATAAGCAGTCTCCCTACCTCGTGTAAGTCACTAGTGATGTGTTTGAGAAATAAGCAGTCTACCTACCTCGTGTAAGTAACTAGTGATGTGTTTGAGAAATAAGCAGTCTCCCTACCTCGTGTAAGTCACTAGTGATGTGTTTGAGAAATAAGCAGCTGTCTCCCTACCTCGTGTCAGTCACTAGTGATGTGTTTGAGAAATAAGCAGTCTACCTACCTCGTGTAAGTAACTAGTGGTGTGTTTGAGGAGGTCGGTGAGGTGCGGCAGGCAGAAGTGTGTCACTTCGTGCATGTTAGGGTCCACTAATACTTCAAATGGCCTGCAACACAAACAACATAATTATGTTGTAGACAAATAAAAGAAAACAGGGTCAAATATTGGCAAATCGAAGAGAAAAGTGCAAGAATGAAGAATGAGTTTAAGACATAACATGATAACTATGTGTAATGCATTGCTGAAATAAAATTTCAAAAATGCTTAAAAAAGTAATTCAATGAATCAATTTCCTGCTGTTGATTCCTTACTCACCCGACTGCCATTGCGATGTTTGGTGCAGCTGTAGGCATTGACAGGAAGTAGTGAAATGTTTTGTTCTTTCTGTCCGTTGTGTAGACGGTCTCTATTAGCTCTCCACAGCTGACTGCTGTCATACACAGGTCACAGGTGATCTCAATCTTCCATGTACATGGTTCGGAGTACGTGTCTATACATGGGAACCACAGTCTGTCAGCAATACAAAACACTTATATTAGACAGTATCATCAGCAGGCAATCTGCCAAAGTTTTTTAATTTGGAAAAAAAGTCTTAAAATATATCTCCTTGGAGACTCAGTAAAGCAATAATTACATAATTTCATTTCCTCTATTTCAACTAGCGGACATAAAAAAGCATATAATTTAACTTTTGTGTACCTACAGGTGAAATATCATTTCTTTGGCATTTTTGTCAATCAGAAAAAAATATTTCATGAAATCAATATACAGACTGTATTTTACCTGTGACACTGAAAGTGGGTCAAGTTGTTTTTATTTATGTGTTGTAACAGCCTTACCCAAGCAGTCATTTTACATTTAAGTATTGTGACCCTGTAGCTACATGTTGTTTAGTAGGAAGTCATCAATGTTAGGAGTCATGATTATAGAATGGAAGTTTGTCAAAGGAAAATCAGACAATAAACACTTTGTCACAGCCTCAGCTCAGTTGCCATATAATAGGCATTCAGAGTTTTACATGAAGCAGAATCCTGCTTCAAATATATACCCCTGTTTTCCAATATAGGACCCCTAAAATCTGAACACCTGGGTTCACAGGACCCCCTACTCCAACAATGCTAGAGGTTTAACACGGCGGGTTACTTTTTGATAGGAGCCGTGTAACCTCTAACTGCCCATAGCTGATTTTCCCGATGCTGACGATCAATTTTTCAAAGTTCAGATTTTGAACAAAATATAGTGTTTCACTTACATTTAAATGATCAACAAAGTCCAAAAAACATTCCTTTCAATAAATCCATCATGAAATCAGGAGAATTTCGTGTCAAACACTCAATTTTATACAAATAATGTTTTTCTTCATGTCGAAATGAAGCAGACAACATTGCCGGAAGTAAATTTAAATATCACGTGATTTTGCGGTTAATACAAAAATGGAAATACATACAAGGTTTTACAAGCGGAATACAATCAGGTTCTGTCTCATTTCGTTCCGTTTAAAAAACCCTGTACTAATTTATATCAACCAAGGAAGCCATGTTGAAAAATAAGCCGGAGAGGTGCTTCAGCCGCTTGGTCTTGTATTTCGCGTTTTATAGTCCGTACTTTTCTATATAATTGTATCTTTGACATACATATGGGATCTTAATTTCATAAAACGTGAGTAGACACTGTTTTAATGAACTGTCAATCACTGAAGTAGGTTTTTTCAAGCCGATTTCATTCCCCTTCAATCGAGGGCGGAATCTGCATCAAAGAATTAGTGCTTCGGAAATAAGAGGTCGCAGTCGGCAAAATCATATCCGATAATAAAAAGGCCGACCAGCGGCCTCTTATGTTATAGGAGTAAGGACCCCCATGAATTGACAATTGAAAAAAAAAGTTTCCAAATTTAAATGATGTATATAACTTACAGCAATGAAAACTAGAAATGCCCCCACCCCTATAGCTGGTTACATTACCATTGGACGCAGCGGACATGGGTAACACTAGGCATGACTAAAAATCAGTTAAATTGACTTAGAAAAGCACATGTTTAACAAAACAAAGATGTCTGTTCTGACCTTGAGGAGTTAGCGTGCCTGTAGGTGTACATGTGTGCAGCTTTCTCTGTCAGCGTGCCCTCAATATCTGGTACCACGAAGTGTACTCCACCCTTGGGCTGTTCAACAGCAAACTCGATACACAATTTTATAGGTCTCAGTTCTGTAAATAAACAAACACTTTCAAATAAATTCAAAAGCTATTGTCTTATAATTGCTTTTCTGGAGTTTAACATTTCAAAGAGGAAATAACTTTTTTCCTCTCTGACTGACCAACTAAAATTCAAAACATCTTTAGAGTGATAACATTTGATATCATCACAGCTGTTTATCACATGACATACCAGCAAATGTTATTGAATATTATTGTTATTACCCGGTATATGCTTTAAAAATCAACAGGCAGTTGAATATAGTATAATTGGAGGAAAAGACCATTTCAAACAGTTATAAATATGGAAACCCAAACTGAAACACAAAACCTAGTTATATCTTAAGCAACTCTTTTGATTAGACCAGATATCAAAACATTACAAAGTTCCATGTATACATGCTGCAATTCCTACCGGCAATGATAGGGATGACTTCCAGAGGAAGTTTGATGGTGACTTCTCCATTGCCTTGGTCTGGATCCACAGCTAACATTGACTTCAAGTGGCAGTTTTGGAAGAAATCGAGATTTCTCCTATAACAGAAAGAACATACAAAATAAACCAGAGAAAAATTGCAATGACTCTACAGGAACTTGAAAGAAAACTTGTTTAAAAATTGAAATACATGTACCGTTATAATATTTTCTTGTTTAAAAAAAAAAATTATGGTTCAGTAAAATTCATCATTGGTGACGTCAGCAATATTTTAACTCATTTACCGGGGTAACCCTGAAGACACATTTGAACCTACAATTCAAATGTTGGAATATATAGTTCTTTTGGAAATCTCTGGGATGATTGATTGAAGTACTCACTGTTTGCCATCTTCCTGACAAATTTCCAGAGTTGGATCATTGTACAGGAAACGAGCCTCCCACTGATCATTTACAGACACATGGAAGATTTCTGGTCGAGGTTAAGGATAATTCATATCGCAAAAAACATGGGAATGTTGTCACTGCTGCAAGGTTAAATTCCTATCAGGCATTCGAAGCATGGTCAAAATGACAGGAGAAACGTTTTTAGTATTCACCAGAAAGCATAATTAGATCACAAGGTCATTCACATAATTCAAAAACAAAAATAGTAGTAGTAAACTCACCTTTAAACTTATATATCAACAAACTTTCAGTCTTGCTTGCCTGAAACAGTTCTCGATCTCATTTAACATTTTACTTTGACAATTATACTCTGAAAATTGGTTTATACAATGTACATGTGAATGACTCTCACTGCCTGCCCACACAAATTTCTGGTGAGGATACCAAATAGCTACAAACCTCAAAATGATAACAATCCTACATTCTTTTGTCTTTTTTTTTTATCTAAAATCTCAAAGTGCTTTTATACAACATTTTCACATTCTGATACAGAAAAAAAGTTTTTGGAATAGTCAAGTTTTTATGTTTTCCAAAACAAACATTTGGGAAGGTCTAATTATAAGGATCCTATATTAGTTTGTTTCAGTTAGTTTTCCTCGAATAATAATATTTTGGTGATAAAGGATACTGCACTGCTTGCTGTTAATCTTGATCCGTCTAAGGTCTGACTGAAGAGGGTGGATTGTGAGTTCCACATAGCCCTGTAAACAAGAAAATATATGCTAGTTTTTCATTAGGTTTTCAATGATTTGTTATGTAAATTAATTGTATGTAATCCTGCTAAATACTAGCTGCAATTTACAGCTGCTTGACCATGGAGACATTCTTAATTTTCAGCTCAATTGGTTGAGTGTTAAACTTGTAGCCAAGCTCGAGGTTCCAGATTTGACTCCAATTGCAAGCAGATCTCGAGTGCCTTTATAATTACTCGACAAAACTGGGATGTTGATCATGACTGCTAATTTGCGAGTCAAGTCAGAAACAAGCAGTAGATCCACTATATATCTTACCGTAACTGAATGATATTATTAAATTTTGCATGATGGAAAATACTTTAAAATTGTATATCATCTTAATTAAAATATTCTCTTTCCTTTTGAAGAACATCAATTGTTGTTTTATGGAGACCGTTAGATTTTCCGTTAATCAAAATTTTGATTTTAGTAAATTTGATCATTGCAACGTTACATAGTGTAATGATGCAGTTTTTTTAGACAGGTGTGAAAATGAATCATTGATGAGGCTTCCTATGTACATGTAACAAGAAATAGTCTTTAACTCAGCCACAAAACCATGGATTCATACTCACAAAAATGGATTTCTGTCTGAAGTTGATGGCCCTGATACATAATGTCTGATGAGCTGCAATAAAAAAAACTTATCATGTCTTCGTAAATCAAATCATATTTTCTAAATATTTTAAACTATTACTTTGCATATTGCTTATTCTCAAACTGGAAAAAGAAATTTAAATTAAAGCTTGCTTATTTGTCAGCTTGAAATGTATACAACTAAATTATATAACAAATGACCCTTTTGGTATGAATTATTGAGTAGTGAACATTGACATTTTTTGAGATATAATAAATTATTACCAAGGGGAACAGACACAGGGGGAAGATGTGGAAACTAGGCCTACTGTAGCTAGAGACAGTATGGATTGGATGACAAACAACAACAGCATTTGTGATTTGAGCCGGTAACTAAATCATATTGATAAATTCAAATGTATAATTCGGAGATGTAACCCCATGAAATCCATGTAATTAAATCACCTAGTTTATATGGACGATGAGTGTCAAATTTTCCTTCTTTCTTTGCCTTTTTATGTGTTGTTTCCATTTTATATTATATCGGGAGCACAGTAAACTTCAACAGCGCCGCCATTTTCCAAAGCACCTGCTATAAGCCACGTTTTCGTACTTTCAGATTTCAGCCGTTTCAATCACTAATTCAAATGCAATTTTGTTATTATAGTTAAGACAAAGTTTCTTATATCCTTAACAATATATTCATATAAAATTTAGATTTTCTGTATTTTGTATAATCAAAAATATTATTTCATACGAAACTTTGTGCTAGCTTTATATGCTGATGTCAATGGTGGACGAAACTGACAACTCACCAGTCTCATCATTATAATTTCAGTGATCTCACATAACTTGACAGAAACACGGGAGTTTAGTTGTGGAATATAGAAAAGAAATATGGCCAGCCCAAGAACCAGAAGAGTTTTAAAAGATTTGAGGATAAAGGATGAGAGTAATGTAAGAATGATTGTTCCCAAAAGTGTCGAGATTTAAAAGTCATGATCAGCTGATGTCGTCAATATTGTACGCTTCAGTTTCAAAGACCTGTATTGATTCTGTTTGTAGGCGAATCAAATATAATATTGAAAAATATCGGTGAAGCCGAAATATGATTTGTGATTAAAAAAATGTATTGGCTTGTACGTATAAGTACCATGGTTATGATGATCGATGATCAGATATTGGCCGGAGCACAAACAAATCTGACCATATAGGCCTAAGCTTTAAGACCGATTTCGGCCCATGTTTGGCCAAATATTACCAGGGTTCACCCTAGGCCTTGGGCACAATGAGAGAAAAATTCTCCCTTACCTGATTTCAATGAGATTTTTCAGATATGGATGGGATTCTCGCTCCTAATTTTTTAGTAGTTTATGTATGTACATATAGATCCTGTCTGCCCTGTGGGATGAAAATTGCCCTCTTGTGGTCAGCGCTTATTACATGTCTCTCTAATGTTGTGATTTTGAAGTTCTGAGTTTCCGATGCTTTGTGCATTGTTTATATTCGATTCTCTGCACAGATTACAATACATTACGTCTTTTGCCTCATCAAAACACAACCATTTATATTTTAGCTACCATTTCTTCTGAAACTTTGGGTCTTTTAACCGTATTTGTATTGTTAACCCCAGACCCAGTAGCGTTGACATCGTCCATGTCGTTGTGGGTATTCGCGATGGCACCGACGGAATCGGTTGAGTCACTTCAAATTCAACTCCCGATGGTGTTAATTTAACAAACTTTGACAGCCCAGGCTGTTTTGGATCAGCTTTTAATAGTCTTTTAGGAGGCATACTTGGTCTCATGCCCTAGATATTCTACTTACATATCGTTCAAATTTGCAGACGACTCCTCTTGTCTTGTACGGTGGCTTTGTCATCAAAGTGTTTGAATTGCAACTGTTTGAGAATGAAGCGCTGTGGAGACTATGATTGGTATTCACTATCGTTAGGAGTTGTACAACAGGAATATTTTCGTAACTACGATCGGTATTATTGAGCACTTAACGTGAAATTTTGCATGCACTATTTTTTCTCGCATTAGAACAGACTTTAACGCGATTTATATGAAAATAAAGCGAGAATCTCGCGAAATCGCACCCAAAAGTGAACCCTGTATGACCATACGTATAAATAGGGTGTATGTAAACAAACACGCTGGTTCTGGTCGTAAATATCTCGTCTACATTAATATTAGTGCTGACCAAGAATGTGTGTCTGAAATGAAAGGTTTTCATTTAAAAACTCATTTCTCGTTCATTTGTTTGAATTTCATCGTTGTGTTTCTGCCCTGTCAATATTCTTCACTTATGAGCAACAAACTATAGCTTGTCTGTTCAATGTGGCGTCTGCTTCATTCGTGGTGACCGACGGAGATAAAGCATCCCGGTGATCCAGATTCCGCAGATGTTTTCAGAATTAAGATACTTTATAATTATATCATCGTGAGAAGGAAGCCAAAATAGAGCAAAAGATTTGCTGAATTTGTACAAAAAAGGTTAATTTCCATGTCGCCCTCATCAGACAGAGAGGATAAAAGATACGATACATGTAGTACCAACAATTGTAATGATGAAAATCAACGAATTTGGTCACCGGAAATTGAGTTCAAAGATAAAAATCAATGGTTGAACCGACTCGCTTATTTGGTAGCAAAATTTTACATAGCCCGATTTGCCGGTGCTCCGTTTTAAATAATAACATAAAAAAAAAAAAAAAATTACAGTTTTTTATTCAGAAAATAGTACAGTACAAGTATGTTAAACACTTATAATCATTAAGTACAAATGTATATCACAGTATTTCGATTAATCATTATCACAATAACAGAACAAGAAAAATGCGTGGCGAGACAAGTGTTCTAACCCAGCATCTTCCAAATTCTTGACGGCCACGTTCACTCCACCGTTAATTTGAGCTATCTGACAATCGACCTGCTACATTCCTCACTCCTTTATCTTAAGTCTTTGCCCCCGAAGACACAATGATTCACTCCCTGGCCAAGAGTCATTTAACCCCATTTACCCGAGCGTATATAAATATATCTATAAATCAAATAGGAGAAACACTTTGTGTATCGTGTATATACATGTACATTGTAAAAAACAAATATTAACATTGCAACTGAAAATCTAAATTATAATCACTAACATTTTCAAACCTTGTTGCTCTCCTCATGATTGCATTTATGCCATGCATAGTTACATTATATAGTAACCTATAAGCTAGCTACTTGATGAATTATGCGTAATGCTTTTGTTCATTATAAGGGGAGTTAATAATGTTTAATTCATGTCATGACTGTGTCCCAGCGCTAATTTAAGTGTGTTAGGAACAGATTGAAAGTTTTAATAACAGTTTTTCTTTACAAATTCTTTTTGATATTGTTATAAGTTTTTCGAAGTAAAAGGCAACCCCAAAACTTGAAGAAAATACTTACCCGAGCCAAAACTGATGTCACAACCTACACAACTTACGAATACGAATGTTGATCACTTAGGGTTGGTCACGTGCAGACATACATATAATAAGTAATAATGAGTTGTCATCTGTTTATCCATCTTCAAGTCCTGTAAAATGTCTATACAAAAACACTTTATTTCAAAGCATGAATTCAAGTGTCATGCTATATTTATCCTGTAGCTTAATGAATTGTATGTTTGGATGTAGAAATCAAATCAATTCTGTTGAATAAAGTTCATTTACCCTCAGGGTCACAATTGTCAAACATAAGCAAAATAAGAAACTACAATACTCCTGCAGGTAATGGAATTTTTTAATGTTATTGTTTTGATCTTCCAGTCTTGTTTTGAATGCGGAGCCCACAACCCACAGTGGGTGAGTGTCACCTATGGGATCTGGATTTGTCTAGAATGTTCTGGAAAACACAGAGGATTGGGCGTCCATCTCAGGTATAATTTATTTTAGTTTTTATATAAATTTGTCACATTACTGTATGTGCATGTAATTAACTAACTGTACAAGTAAATGACATTGAAATGATTGATTTCAATGTTGTAATATTTGTAGAGGTGTACAGTATTATATAAGACCGTTTTCCTACAGTCAGAAATGGAAAATTCAATGGCAATGTTTTTCGATAATGATCTTTCCCCAAGAGGAGACAAGCATATGTTTGCCTGGGATTATAATATAAGCTAGAGATTACTCCAAAATACAAGAAGTTTTAGATGTGCCTGAATCTTTTTGATACTTGTGAAAAGATACAATGACAATTCTCAATATGTACATATATTTATGAATAAAACACTTCCCCCTTCAGCTTTGTACGCTCAGTTTCAATGGATAAATGGAAAGATACAGAGCTTGAGAAAATGAAAGTAGGAGGAAACAGGAAAGCCAAAGATTTCTTCAGGTCCCAGCCTGACTTCACTGAGGGAATGTCAATACACAACAAGTACAACTCCAAGGCCGCAGCACTGTACCGTGACAAGGTAGGTACAACTCCAAGGCCGCATCACTGTACCATGACAAGGTAGGTACAACTCAAAGGCGGCAGCACTGTACCGTGACAAGGTAGGTACAACTCCAAGGCCGCAGCACTGTACCGTGACAAAGTAAGTACAACTCCAAGGCCGCAGCACTGTACCGTGACAAGGTAGGTACAACTCCAAGGCCGCAGCACTGTACCGTGACAAGGTAGGTACAACTCCAAGGCCGCAGCACTGTACTGTGATAAGGTAGGTACAACTCCAAGGCCGCAGCACTGTACCGTGACAAGGTAGGTACAACTCCAAGGCCGCAGCACTGTACCGTGACAAGGTAGGTACAACTCCAAGGCCGCAGCACTGTACTGTGATAAGGTAGGTACAACTCCAAGGCCGCAGCACTGTACCGTGACAAGGTAGGTACAACTCCAAGGCCGCAGCACTGTACTGTAATAAGGTAGGTACAACTCCAAGGCCGCAGCCCTGTACCGTGACAAGGTAGGTACAACTCCTAGGCTGTAGCACTGTACTGTGATAAGGTAGGTACAACTCCAAGGCCGCAGCACTGTACCGTGACAAGGTAGGTACAACTCCAAGGCCGCAGCACTGTACCGTGACAAGGTAGGTACAACTCCAAGGCCGCAGCACTGTACTGTGATAAGGTAGGTACAACTCCAAGGCCGCAGCACTGTACCGTGACAAGGTAGGTACAACTCCAAGGCCGCAGCACTGTACTGTAATAAGGTAGGTACAACTCCAAGGCCGCAGCCCTGTACCGTGACAAGGTAGGTACAACTCCTAGGCTGTAGCACTGTACTGTGATAAGGTAGGTACAACTCCAAGGCTGCATCACTGTACCATGACTAGGTATAACACCAAGGCCACAGCACTGTACCGTGACAAGGTAGGTACAACTCCAAGGCTGCATCACTGTACCGTGACAGGGTAGGTATAACACCAAGGCCACAGCACTTTACGATGACACGGTAGGTACAACTCCAAGGCCGCAGCACTGTACCATGATAAGGTAGGTACAACTCCAATGTATGAAATTAAATTAAGGTTATGAGTGGCATAGTGGAAAGCATGCTTGCCAGCCGGGAATCAAAGTCTGATTGTACATGATAAGGTGTGGGATCACCTGCCTGACCATGTGTGTTTTCTCTAGGTACTCCAGTTTCCTCTCACATAAAAGACCCCTCCCCCCAAGCGCTAACAACCTCCAGATGAAGAAAATTGATTAATATTAGTTGAAATAACTTGTTTCACAATCGTTGTAAAAGAAATAAAGTTCAAATTACCATGATCACACAGATCGCTACTGAGGCTGAAGGCAGACCATGGAGCATCCAGACATCATCAGCCAGGAACTATGTAGCGGCCCTGCCACAAGCTGGACTAAAGTCGTCCTCCAGCTCAAGTCGTATGTACACAGACAGCTCCTCCTCCGACTTCGCCTCCTCTGATAACCAGAGCTACCAGAAGGACATGATCAACAGGTAAATACAAACAGCTGTTGTTATTGTTGTTATTGTTTCAAAAATATTGGCTCCTCTGATATAAGTGTTAATCTGAATCACAGGCATTTAGTTTTGTAAGCGGTCAATTTGTGATTGAAATTAAAATCAAGTATTTGATGTTTGGGTGACTCAAGGTTTTCCCTGGGACCCCTCAAATTTTATGAATTTAGAATTCCTGTGACTCATATCACATACTTTATAGCATAAACCTTTATCAATTTTGAGAGGGTTTTGGCTTTTTCAATTTAAGGACTCAACATGCAGTGTTTTTTTTGTGAGTCAGGAAATTTGAAAACTATTGGGTTTACTTTGCATGAAACTGCATTATTTGAATTTTTTGTGGGTTAAGTATTTGTAAATGTTTTAAAGATGTTAATTGTATACTGTATACATGTAGTTGCTTTTTATCAAGGGTGATTTTATTTTGCTTTATTTGCAGTCAAATAAAATTCTGCAAAATTAACTACCCATGAAAAATAACACCCTGTTAGGATTAATGACCATGAAAGAACAAATAATCCTAGCTGTGCTGCAAAAATTTATACCCATGAATAAATCCTGATAAGAAAAAAGCGAAATTTTCTCCCCGTGAAATTACACAACTATACAGGGATAATAATACAGTATTTCATATTTGGTATTGATGTACAAACTTTTTAGTCTTTCAAATTAGAAAATTACACTAATGTATTAACTATTTCATATTCTACTAATTTTTTAATTCCTTTCAGTGATGACTTTAAGAAACAGAGAGATGGTTTCTTTGACCGAGTGCAACAACAGAATGCTGAGCGTCCAGAGTAAGAAGCCTTGTTTGTTTGTTATTTCTTCCGGAATAAAAGAGGGGTTTACATGTATTTAATGAAGTCATAGCAACTGATGTCTCATCCAAGAATATGGATCATATATGACACAAAATCACATAAAGCACTTATATTCGTCCTGTCCCGTCCCGTCCCATGGTAATATTACTAGCTTATTTAAATAACTACTGATCCGATTGTCATCAAACTTTGCATACGTAATACGCATGAAGAAATAATTTCATATGGGGGAAGACACAGATATTTCTAGTTTTTTCATCATTTAAAAAAAATGAATTAAATTATCAGGTTATGATATTGAAATTTCATTTAAAAAATGGGCATTGTAAAATACTGGATAATTCCCTTAATTTTATAAATAAACCAGGATAATTAGCAGATATTTTTGCATGAAAAATTTGTTAAAAATTCAGAAGAATTTAACTGTGTTACAGTAAATACAATACAAGAAGTGGTCTGTATTAAAGGGGAGATAACTCAAATGATCATAGCCATGCTATCTGAAGAAAGTAACAATTGTTTTTATAGGATCCCTGTGCCAATGCCAAAACTTTTGGCAATGACTAAAGTTTTAATTAATTAAAATTTTTGAAAAGAATATCATGCAGGTGAAATAAATAAAACATAATCAAAAACAATGTTTTGAGTCTTACACAAAGACAGTGGTTCCAACCCTGGACTTAATATTGTTATAGAACAGGTCTAGCCATTTGAGCGACCTCGTTAACTTTCTGTCATGGCTGAACTGTGCTGCAGTGATATCTGAACAGAGGTTAAAGGGAGAAAACTGTGTGTGTGGGGGGAAAACAACAGTGGGACAGAGATTTTTAAGTATAAATATTCAGTGTACTATTGTATGTAAAAGTGTTTGTTTTGTGTGTAAGTCAAATAAGGCTTACATGTACTTAATGTAACACTTTGATGTATTTTCAGTCATCTTCCACCAAGCCAGGGAGGCAAGTATGTCGGATTTGGAAGTTCGGTCACTCCAACAAAAAAAGATGATGATTTCTTCGAAAATACGTTTTCTTCGATTCAGTCTGTAAGTTTTCGTTTTCATTTGTAATGGAATTTTTTTGGTCTTTTATGTAATGCCTGTAATTTGAAAACTTTTTGTCCATAAAAACAAATATAACATTTTTTGAAGTTTAAGAGATCATTATGAGATTGTTTGCATAAGAAACATTGTACATGTACAAGGATTTTGCCACGCCACCTATTTTGGGAAAGAGCCCCTGGGCATAAATTGAAAAAATATCATCAGCATATTTCACAAATTGGGATTTTGAGAAAATAAAATATAAATAACAGAAAGGTGTGTTGTTTCTTTCAATAATATTCTAATTTATGTTTAGATTCCATTCTTCTAAGTACATACTATTTTAATCAGTGTTCCGTTTCCTTACAATTTTATGAGTTTTAACTTAATATAAGCCTTATTGGTAAAAATACAGACTGACATTGAGAAAAATATAGGGTCAATTATCAGTTGGGAAATGGGTCCTTACACCAGACCCTATGAATGCCTTCCAATTTCCTTATGTATGATTGGACTGTATATTAAGGACATGATTACAAATTTCTGGACATGATAGCAATTTTTTTCATTTAACAAATTTGAAATTCTGAAAACAGGTGATAATCCAAGATGGTAATGTTACAATAACAGGAAAAATTAGATTTCCTCTGTCACAATGACAGAATTTATGTTTTCAACTTATGATTAACCATCATTAACCATCAACCCTTTCTTACAGGGATGGTCATCGTTTACTGTTGGAGCGTCCAAAATGGCAGCCGTGGCTACAGAAAAGGTAAGACTCGTTCTGACATCAGCATTTTGTAAATTATCTTTATTACAAAATTTTTCTTATTTATGAAACAGCACATTTTCCCTAGAAATACAGAAATGTATAGCACATCTGTATGTTGTTGTTCGGTGAAGTAGTATATTTGGTTTTTTCTTTCATTTTGAATTCGGTTACAATTTTCAGCTGACAGTTTCATTTTATCAATCCTTAAATGTTACTGCCAACAGTTCTGATTGACAGAAAGTTCAAATGTATACTTTTGTTCATAAGAACGATAATTTTCTGTCTAGTAATAGACAAAAATGCTTCAGGTCTACAGTGTGTACACTTTGAGTATCACAAAATAAGAAATAAAATGTAATTTCAGTTTTTGAGCATAAAAATTGTTTCGATTAAAATGCAAATGAATTTGTAAAAACTCTCTTCTTGCCAAATATTTCATTTTCATTTGGGTAGTAATTAAAATTGTAAAGATAATATTACAAAAATCTTACAAAACAAGTGAATATTGCTTTGGAAATTTTATACCGAGGTATATATAGAGTGATAGTCAAAAAGTGAAACTATTTCTCACTTTAGAGGGTGGGTTTAATGCTGCATTTTCCTTTTTAAACTACTAGACAAAACTTGTGTTGATGATAGTACCATGTAGTGTTATTCACAATACACAATACGGGACACAATATGATACATATTACGATACTCATCACAACTGTCTTTACAAACCTGTTACCATAGTTTCCTTGATTTGACAAAAAACTTTCATACAACAGATCCAAAGTGTTTGTATTCCAGGCTGAATTTATTTATTATTTAAGGACTATACACCCTACATAACTTTTCAATAAGACCGCAATACAACTGGTGAATTCCTAGTGCATTTAGCTCTCAGGACATGACACGATTCACTGATGCACTTCAGAACTGTACTGTACCTGTTTTCATTTGAAGATATGCTGTACAATTACTTCAACTTATTTCCCCCCAAAATGCAAGATGTTTGTGAAACAAATATTATTATAACCTGTTATCAAACATGGTATATATAGGACTCCTCTCTACCTGCAGCTATACCAAATGCTTATCAAATGAAATTAAACATTTGATTCAATTTTCCAGAAATGAAATTATCTAGTAAGATGTATATGTTATGGTATTGGGTACCAATGAGTTACCAGTAACTAGAGTATATGGGGTCAGCGATTTCGGCCATTCCCTACCAGCCTTCCCATGATGTCATTTACAGCTGTATTAATTCCACACTATATATACATTACCATAATTTTATACATACATGTATTAGGTGGTACAAGTAGCACAATGGCAGCCCGAGCCATTCCAGCTGTTGATGATTTGTCTGAAATCACAAAATCATGGAGCAGTTTAAGCCTCCTTTGGAAGTGAATTTCAGACTTTAACAGTCGGGACTGTAAAGCTACTTTTGCTATTTCTAACTGGTCTGGTGTGTGGTATTTCCAGCATACTACTTCACCTAAACAAGTAGGTTGACTGTTTGACATTTGTAAAATCCTGAAGGTAACATGGACTTTTACCATTTACTTGTATACCTTTAATTCCGGATATTTCTATTGCAAAGTGTCTTAAGTCGACCGATAGGTAGAAGAGTTGTTTTTTATGCCCACCCAAAGGATGGGGGTATAGTGATGTACCTTTGTTCGTACATTGATTCGTCCATCAACATTTGGTTTTTCCGACACTTTTCCGGAGAGCTATTTCAAGAATGTTGATGAATCTTCACACAAAGGTCATATGCATGAAGATATGCACAGGAGTCAATTTTAAGATTCATTCGTTATGTCATTACAGAGTTATGGCCCTTTAATTTTGGAAATTTGTCACGTACCGTCCACGGTACTCTTGTTGCTTTTTGAAATAAATTTTCATATGGAGAATTAAAGTCATGGTAAGCAAATTTAATTGCACAAATGTGGGGTTTTTTTTTTCAAGTTTTTGTGAATTTTTCTTAATGCAAAATTGGTGGGTAAAGTTAAAATTTGACAATGCAAGATAAAAGCATGATATTTTGCCTTTGTACCTTCCAGTTTAAGTTGTTTCGACAAGACGTTTCTAGACATTTATCTGCATTGAGGTCTTGGCATATACATCTTTCACCTGTTTATTGAAATTTAAAAGTGAGTCAAAGATTAATGCGGGATCCTAAAAGTTTCAACGTCTCTTCACAGTTGATGTGTATGTCTCCAATCTGAGAGGAGATAATCTTTGGAGGATCATTTCATTTCCCTTTTAGTGGGGCCTGGAAATCTGGGTTTCGCTTTCATTTGGTTGTTTGAGAACCGTTCAATAAAAGCCTTTCTATCTTTTTCCAGGATTGTTTTAATCTATGAACGTCATGATCTCAGGTCAGGGCACTGTGTTGTTGTCTGTGGGGTGTAAATTTTTGAATCATTTGTTAAATGATTTTAAATGGAAAATATCATTTATTAATATATCAGAAATATTTGGACCCAGGATTGAACCTAGGGGGGACTCCCCATTATAGTATTTTAGAGAGTGCTTGAAAAATTTCCTGATCTTAAAATTTTGCTTCCTATTTGATATATAGCTCCTGATTAGCTTAACAGCATCATCCCCTACCCATAAGCTCTCAGTTTCTCCTGTGGGACACTTGGTTGAGCACAACTGAAGGGTTATTTAATTGGACAGGTCCATTAAAATTGCAGCAACATATTTGTTATTGTCCAAAGCCATTTGCTAGTCTTCAACGAGTGCCACAGTCTTACTCATAGTGTGTGTGCAAAAAATAATTAATGATAACCTTTTAATTAAGGCATCCCTATATTCATGTATAGCTCGGGCTGAAACAAAATATCTGTTTATTTAAAACAAGCTATTCAAATGATTTGATACATTGCAATGGTTCATGAAGTGAACTAAAATCAATTTCAACTGAGATACGTTTTAATTAAGATCATTTTATGCGCCATGGTGTAGGGGAAAGCAAAATCTTTCTGGCTACAAATGTATCTTGTGTCTGCTAATGTTTTATTGTAATAGTGTTTTGCCTGAAATCAAATTGACTTTGATGTGAAAACACATTGGATTACAGAGTTTTAATGTCTGTGTGTGTTTGCTTATGGCTTTGTTTCCTTTTCCAATATTTCTCTCAGGGACAAGGTACTTTTCTCTTAGGGTGTTAGGGTTTCTTAGAAATTCGCTGGAATTAAGCGAAATGTGTGAATACATATACATTTTGTTTTGTTACACAAGTCAGACAGAATCCAAATGAACGTTAGGAAAGTTGATTCATGTTATTTCAGTCTGGTTAGCTAGGTCGCTTTTTGTTAAGTCAAAAAAGATTTAACGTTTCCCGAATTATTATAAAATCCATCAATAACTTATACATATGTTTTGGTATGAATATATTATGCATTGTCTAGATTAATCGAGATTTAGTGTTTAGGCTTTAAACAAATGTCTAAGTTGTAAATATTTCGATTTTGGATAATTTCCGTTTCACGCAAAGCTAACGAGTCCCGGAAGCCTTGCTACTTGTATGGTGTGACTCATACAGACCCAGACTGGCTGAGCAAGGCATGACTGGCAGGCCATTGGAAGCCAAAACAAGGGTTCTATAATCCTTGTAAAGGATTCAAAACTGCCTAAAATATGTTTGTCGGTACCGCAGACCAGTAATTGTGGAGTCTGGCTAGAGGTTTGGGCTGTATAAGTAATGGGTGAAGTTAAAGACCCATACTTTTACCATGTTTTGTGTTTTATACAGGATGAACACATCATATTTTTTTTATCAAATAGTCAAAAAGGTCAGCTTTATCGCAGGGTATGGATGAATTCAGATACATAATTTAACTTGCATCTCTATAGTTCTGAAGGTATCGACATGCAGTTCGGCAAGAACTTCAATTGATGTACATTGAAACTGAAATAGACATTTCAGAAATTTATCATTCATCAATATGGTGCATTTGTATTATAGCAGAATTCTGAATGGGTTCTTAAGATTAACTGTGTTACCAGTTTAAAAGTAAGCCTGGTTTGAACAATTACTGATTTCATTGTGATTGGATTAGTTAAACTTAAAGATATAAATGTTACAGAAAGGTTGAGGATGTTTGAGATTACATACAGGTTTTGATATATCAAGGTCCACTGTTTCTCACTAATGATCATTACAATAATACTTTGTTAAAGGAACCACAATAACAGAGAAGTTACATGTATGTGTAAGAGGCAATCTGTTGGTGGTCACTATAGACAGAGTGTCACTGTAGACAGGGTGTCACTATAGACAGGGTGTCACTATAGACAGGGTGTCACTATACAGAGTGTCACTGTAGACAGGGTGCCACTAAAGACAGGGTGTCACTGTAGACAGGGTGTCACTATAGACAGGGTGTCACTATAGACAGGGTGTCACTGTAGGCAGGGTGTCACTATAGACAGGGTGTCACTGTAGAAATGGTGTCACTATAGACATGGTGTCACTATAGACATGGTGTCACTATAGACAGGGTGTCACTATAGCCAGGGTGTCACTATAGACAGGGTGTCACTATAGACAGGGTGTCACTATAGACAGGGTGACACTATAGACAGGGTGTCACTATAGACATGGTGCTACTATAGACATTGTGTCACTGTAGACAGGGTGTCACTGTAGACAGGGTGTCACTATAGACAGGGTGTCACTATAGACAGGGCGTCACTATAGACAGGGTGTCACTATAGACAGGGTGTCACTATAGACAGGGTGTCACTGTAGACAGGGTGTCACTGTAGACAGGGTGTAACTATAGACAGGGTGTCACTGTAGACAGGGTGTCACTATAGACAGGGTGTCACTATAGACAAGGTGTCCCTATAGACAGGGTGTCACTATAGACAGGGTGTCACTGTAGACATGGTGTCACTGTAGACATGGTGTCACTTTAGACAGGGCATCATTATAGACAGGATGTCACTATAGACAGGGTGTCACTATAGACAGGGTGTCACTGTAGACAGGGTGTCACTGTAGACAGGATGTCACTGTAGACAGGATGTCACTGTAGACAGGGTGTCACTGTAGACAGGGTGTCACTATAGACAGGGTGTCACTGTAGACAGGGTGTCACTATAGACAGGGCGTCACTATAGACAGGATGTCACTGTAGACAGGGTGTCACTATAGACAGGGTGTCACTATAGACAGGGTGTCACTATAGACAGGGTGTCACTATAGACAGGGTGTCACTGTAGATATGATGTCGCTTTAGACATGGTGTCACTATAGACATGGTGTCGCTTTAGACAGGTTGTCACTGTAGACAGGGTGTCACTATAGACATGGTGTCACTGTAGACAGGGTGTCACTATAGATATGGTGTCACTGTAGACAGGGTGTCACTATAGACAGGGTGTCACTATAGCCAGGGTGTCAGTGTCACTATAGACAGGTTGTCACTGTAGACAGGGTGTCACTGTATATATGGTGTCACTATAGAAAGGGTGAAACTATAGAAAGGGTGAAACTATAGACAGGGTGTCACTATAGAAAGGGTGTCACTATAGACAGGGTATCACTATAGACAGGTTGTCACTGTAGACAGGGTGTCACTATAGAAAGGGTGACACTTTAGAAAGGGTATCACTATAGACAGGTTGTCACTGTAGACAGGGTTTCACTATAGACAGGGTGTCACTGTACACATGGTGTCACTATAGACAGGGTGTCACTATAGATAGGGTGTCACTGTAGACAGGGAGTCACTGTTTAGGGTGTCATTATGTAATTATAAACAATTTAGACAGGATTGAGCCTGTTGAAGTTGTCACTCATAGACAGAATTGGTGTTTATTACAATCTGTTTATTGAGTCTGTCACTGTAGATAATGTAAAAGATTGAGTCTGGTAAAGATGGTTCATGTTGAGGTTGTGGTTTTAGGAAGGGTCTGTGTAGGAGACAGAACCTGTTTACAGTGTATATGGCTGGAGGATGGCACATGATGGAGTCAGTGATTGTTATTGATGGTGCACCTGATTATGGAGGGTATAATAATTTAGTGATTTTGTTTGCCCATTTTTACAGCCGATATAAGGCTGTTTTCCCCCAATCAAAATTAGTGTTATTTTCCCAAAATGAAACAAAATTCAAGAATATTTTCCCAATCTATCTGAAAATCCTAATTTATTTTCCCAATTCAATAAGGCACAGGTTGCTGTAAAATCAAGGTAGCAAAAACACTGATATTTATAACATTAGCAGGTGATGAAATGTGTCGCACTGTCTGAAGTCTAATTAGCACTGTAAATGATGTGCACCTCATCTGCTGACGGATCAGCTTCTAATTAAGAGAATTACCATATTCATGTGATAACGACTTGAGCTTGATCATGTGGCTGTTTATATTAGGTAGCGGCACGTCATTGGCAGACTGACATTTTCCTGGACTCACTCGGGAGACTGGCTAAACATTCTCTCCTACTCATCAGCCCTTTCCATTGACATTTAGAAAATTTATTGATATGAGAATTTGATGTGCACGATTCACCTTACAATTAAACAGCTTTGTTGACAAAAACTTAACAAAAAATCCAGGAAAAATTTAATATACATGTATTGGTTTCTTGCGTAGGGCTTTGGTGGCTTGTGACCTATATTTTTTTCATGAATTTGAGAGGGATACCCAATTTTATAGATGTCAAATCGCAAAACGTTTATATCAAATGCTGTTATGATTTTATTCATTCCGTAAATACAAAATTTACCAGTATATATCCATACCTTCCTAGCTAAAGTGCACTTCAGTGGCTTGATGATTTTACCCGATATTGTGTATGACTCAGTCCTGGAAGAAGGGGTGAGGTATACATATAAGCTGGGATGGGGCCGGGGTATACATATAAGCTGGGATGGGGCCGGGGTATACATATAAGCTGGGATGGGGCTTGGGTATACATATGAGCTGGGATAGGGGTATACATATAAGCTGGGATGGGGCCGGGGTATACATATAAGCTGGGATGGGGCCGGGGTATACATATAAGCTGGGATGGGGCCGGGGTATACATATAAACTGGGATGGGGCCGGGGTATACATATAAGCTGGGATGGGGCCGGGGTATACATATAAGCTGGGATGGGGCCGGGGTATACATATAAGCTGGGATGGGGCCGGGGTATACATATAAGCTGGGATGGGGGTATACATATAAGCTGGGATAGGGCCGGGGTATACATATAAGCTGGGATAGGGGTATACATATAAGCTGGGATGGGGGTATACATATAAGCTGGGATGGGGCCGGGGTATACATATAAGCTGGGATAGGGGTATACATATAAGCTGGGATGGGGGTATACATATAAGCTGGGATGGGGTATACATATAAGCTGGGATGGGGCCGGGGTATACATATAAGCTGGGATGGGGCTGGGGTATACATATAAGCTGGGATGGGGCCGGGGTATACATATAAGCTGGGATGGGGCCGGGGTATACATATAAGCTGGGATGAGGACGGGGTATACATATAAGCTGGGATGAGGACGGGGTATACATATAAGCTGGGATGGGGCCGGGGTATACATATAAGCTGGGATGGGGGTATACATATAAGCTGGGATGAGGACGGGGTATACATATAAGCTGGGATAGGGTATACATATAAGCTGGGATGGGGCCGGGGTATACATATAAGCTGGGATAGGGTATACATATAAGCTGGGATGGGGCCGGGGTATACATATAAGCTGGGATGGGGCCGGGGTATACATATAAGCTGGGATGGGGCAGGGTATACATATAAGCTGGGATGGGGCCGGGGTATACATATAAGCTGGGATGGGGCCGGGGTATACATATAAGCTGGGATGGGGCCGGGGTATACATATAAGCTGGGATGGGGGTATACATATAAGCTGGGATGGGGGTATACATATAAGCTGGGATGGAGGTATACATATAAGCTGGGATGGGGCCGGGGTATACATATAAGCTGGGATGGGGGTATACATATAAGCTTGAATCAGCTTGTCCATCCGTCCTCGCTGAAGTAATTTTTCATTTTGGCCCCTTTTAAAGAGTTATGCACCTTTTATTTATTTTTCATCTATTTCAATTCATAGGGGGTGGCATAGGTATTAGTCAGCCATTCTGGTGACAGTTCTAGTTAAAAATGAAAAGCCAATGATGCATATCCACATGTGAAGCTAGCTATGCATAAAAAATTAACCATGCATATAAATTAAGCTCGCCAGAATCAAAAGTTAGCCATGCATGTAAATTAAAGCTAACCATGCCTGTAAAGCTAGCTCTGCATGTAAAATTAATCATGCATGTAAAGCTAACCCCATGCATGGTAAGCTGACTAGACTTTAAAGTTAATCTTGCATGCCTCACTGTTGGTGATATTAATGGAAGCTGTCTATAGTTGACAGGCTGATCTGTATCATTATAGTGTTAAACCAGTGAGGTTTGTCAGCCTGTTTTCACCTGCTGAGGCTGTGTATATACCCTGGTAGCAATTTATTTTTAAGTTATTTATAATAACCATACATTATCAAATATTTTCATCCAATACCGTACACCAGTATGAACTCCAACTTGTGTGTGTATAAGTATCACTAGATATCTACTGGTGAGGTGAGGTCTGGAACATTTACATGACAAAAACGGACCTGCAAGCACTGCTAAATCAGGTAATTAATAAGCGACATTTGTGACACAGCATTTACAGGTCTAGCCAAAGCAAATTTGATTGAATAATTTTCATAACAAATTCATAGTTTGCTAAAAATGGATTTGTGTGACAGATCATCAAGTGAAAACTAATACATAAAAATTTTCATTTCTCACTTTTAAAACAAATGCAGAAATTTGTTGTTAACAGCTGGTTATTGATGTACTTGAATTTGTACACAGCAATACAGCTACAATTGCTCCAGGCCTGCAATTAATATACACTCAGTTTGTTATTCTATATAAGACATACTGTATACGGTACCTTGATCACTGCAGTTCATATTTAAATTTATCACCCTCTGGATTGAAGGTGAAGTTATAACCTTAGCTTATAAATTACATTAGTACACAACATACCCTTAAATGTATTTACATCTGAAGAGTGAATCACTGGGTGGATAGTGGTTAAACTGGTTAAGGTTTAACTTGTTTTGGCAGTATTGTGTAGTATATGTTTGTCTGCACAACTGGTTTCTTACTTTCAGTCCAGTTCATCAGCTAGCAATAATATTACGGTATGTGGTTTTGTGTTATATACAGCACTACACTATGATTTCAATTTTTTGGACATACTGTAGTAATTGCCCTATCCCCCTCCCCAGCCCATTTCCCAGCTCGACTGAAGCTTTGATGAATTATTAAAAAACAAACCATTTACATTTCGGACTTTAATCAGAAACATTAAAGATGGTATACACAAAATATAATCAAACAACATTGTTCTGCAAAGTAAGTTGTTAGTTATGCCCAAGCAAAAAAAAAATTGAACAAAAGTTAGTGGAAATTTACACTGCAGTACTGCAGTGGTACAGGGATCTTTAAGACAAAGATTCCATTTCTAAAATGCAAAATTAATCAGTTAAAAGCAGCACAAAGAAATGAGCAGGAAATTATTTTGATAAATGTGGTTTAATTTCTTGGTTGAATTTTTTTGGAATAAAAGCATCAGGAGCTTAAACTAGTAAAAGCTAAATGTGAAGCGCTAGTCTATACTTCCAAAATTAAAAATTTGCAGAATTCAATAAGGATTCAGAGGTTAATTAAAAGCTGAATTTAAAGAATATGTATAATGACTTTGAAATATTTATTTCCCACTGTCTTAATTTGTCTGTTATAGGTTTTGAATACATGTATGTACTGGAATTTAAAAAAAAAACTCACAATACATAGACAGTGAATGATGATAAATGTATCTTACGACAATTCTGTTTTTCCACAAAACACGTGTTACATAACATGCGATAGTGAAATCAATATGCCTTCTAAGGCTTGTTTTACAGTACAGTAAGAATGGTGTAACAGATAGAGACCGTTACTGCCGCACCTACCGTATTTACCGTATCAAGACTTGTTCACACTTGGAATGTTGATATGCCTGCAGGATTTTAGACAAGAAAAACTTTCTTATCAACCGTATATGTAATGGATGGTTATGGCAAGAAAAGAAATAATTTGTGGTACATGTGAAATGGGTTCAACATACAGAGATTACCATTCGATCCTGTTTTAATGAATTGACATGATGGAATTTGGGGTCCATAAGAAAAAAGTTTTTGCTTTACAACAATTATGAAACAAGTTATCTACCGGTAACTTATATTTGAGAGTTAGCCTAGATGTAAGTGTGCGAGGAAACTAGATTACCTGGAGAAAACCTATGTGGTTGGGCAGGTGACACCATACTTTTTCACATCAGGGCCTTGACTGCCTTGGTGAAAGGCAAAGGATGGATCCCAAATTAACGATTTTCATGTTCTTGATCAATGTGTATGCAGTTTTTGGAAAAACTATATATATATTAGTCCTGTTTCTGATGGGGGTGTTAATTTAAGGAAAAAAGTCCTGTTTCTGTTGTGTGTGTTTACAATTTTGTGTGTGTGTGTGGGGGGGGGGGGGGGGGGGGGGGGGGTTCAATGTTTATCCACTCACTAAGGATGGAGGAGTATTTATTGGAGATTTAACAAACCTCTAAAAATTGTATAATTATAACAGGTCGAGTTAGCTGCATGGTCATCAGAAATGCAACCGATTAATTAAGTTATCTAATCATTGGAAATACCCTAGCCCAAACGAGCTACGGTGAGATGTTTCTGTGGAAATTGGCCATACAGTATGACTGGGACATCGGGGATCAGTTTAAGTGTAGCACACACAGATGTATGAATATATTCTCCTCATTCTTATTTGTAGATAATTTCTACTCCTATATTGTGATACCCGTGCCCAGGCACAATAGATATATATGTACAGGTAAAAGTTTGTTCAAGTTCCTCTAGGCTCACTGATTTAAATGCAACATCTGGACAAAATCGCTTCACTTTGATAGACACTGCGACTCTACAGTGAACTTCAATCTTTATGACATCATAAGATATCATGCACAAATTTATTCCTGAATACCAGTTATTTTTTAAAACTTAATTGTCATTGCAGTGTTGCAGAAATCTGTGAAATAGCATATACCTTTGGTTCTCAGAGACATTTTAGGTTCAATAAGAAGTTTAACAATTAAGTGAGGGATATTATTATTAAGGTATTAAACAATGGTCCTATTTTGACAAACTCCAGCACATACCCAATTTTATACACAGATAAACATAAGGATGATTGGCACCTGACACAATACTTGGTGTAGAAAACATGTTACAGAAACTAATATATATTAGCGCCATCATAAATTAACAGAATGTGTTTCAGCGCGAAAATCGCTAAAATAAAATTACCACTAAAATATGTACATTTACAGTATTGGGGGTTTACTGGATATATTTATTTATGTTTGATATGTCTTTAGAATATACATATTGGTCGCGACAGGTCCCCAGGGGTATCTCTGTCTCCTCCGTGACCCCCCCAGTGGGTCTGTGTGGCCGGTAACAGTCCCTTGATACCTACATTGATTTGATTGATCATGATCGGTCATCATCAGTCCTCACGGTGATTAACTTACTTACAATGAACATAATTCAATCATTGTCCATGTTAATTAAATGATTCTACTGGAGGACAAAAAGGGGAGGAAATCAGGTCGTTTACCGCCATTCTCATCGTAAATTCTGCGGACTGCAAATAAATTCACCTTAATAGGTAGTAAAGTATTCAAGTAATCTGTGAGACTGTTTGTTAG
The DNA here is from genome assembly GCA_947623455.1 of Mimachlamys varia. Taxonomy (NCBI): domain Eukaryota; kingdom Metazoa; phylum Mollusca; class Bivalvia; order Pectinida; family Pectinidae; genus Mimachlamys; species Mimachlamys varia. Next base: position 8,964,467 of record OX392530.1, read on the forward strand.
AAATCAGTTGATGATTCTGCAGAACTGTTGAGTCTTAGAATGGTCATTTAAAGAAGCTATTTGAAACCTTTCAGTGAATCTGGACCAATCACTTGGTAATAGAAGTTTAATATGGTTCCAGAATTCTGCGTGGCAGGTAGTTAGCGTGTCTCAACTTTCTACCAGCCCTCCTGTGTTATGTGAACTCTGTGTTGTGAGTTTGAACTCCATGTGGGGTACTGTTTTCTCTGGGTACTCCAGCTTTCCTCCACCTCCAAAACCTTGCACATCCTTAAATGACCCTGTCTGTTAATAGGACGTAAAACAAAATAAACCAAACTTAACCAATTCAGAATTTTCTTGTGAACCATTACAATTCTGTTTTGCTTTATAAATTGTGATGACATCAAATAAAACATCACACACTGATCATTGATGAAACGTTTCTCTCAATTATTAAACTTCTGATCAAAAAGGGTTTGAAACAATTGCATTTAACTCCTCCATTAAGACACAGTAGTAGCATAGCAATATCAATATTCATGATTGTTCATTTTCACTTAAATGATATTATATTGCTGTGAATTCATGAAATATTTAAACAGTCATGAAATAAAACAAAAACACTGATAATATCACATTGCGTAATATACAGTATAACTGGTCTAAACTGGCCCCTGTCTAATCCGAATCCCTGCCTATTCCAGCCAGATGTTATGGTTTGGTCCCAGCACTTCCCTCTGAATTCATAGCAAACCTCTACAAACCGGATATCTGTATAAACCGACAAAAGCAATTTGGTCCCATTGACATCCGGTTTAGACAAGTAACACTGCATATATTTATGGATCCAGTCAAAGGTTTACTCATTGATTCTGAAAACACATTAAAATTTGCACTTTTCAAATTCAAATGTTGGAATAATTTATTAAGAATTTCAGGAGTGAAAGGGGCAAGGGCTATCTAGCTAGCCAGCCATATTTCTGATAACTAGAAGTATTTTCCGTAACACAAAAAAAGAGAAAAAATTGTAAAATTATGACCTTTTAAATAAAAGCTGTTAATCATTTTATGCCCAATAACCGAGTTGATTTCACCGAGAAATTGAGGACAGAAAATGACTGTTACTTAACATTTGATCAGAAGTAAGACATAAGTAAAAACAGTATAATGTACAATGAATGTTGATTATGAATTTGTTTTAATTTACACAAACAAAACTTGATTTTTTTTTTGTTTGAAAACTTGTAAGAATGTCTGTTTCCTTCATGTCTAGAAATAAAATGGATGTACCACGGTAATTAAATGACCATGCATTGTCTTCATTATAAACTGCTGAAAATAGCACGCTAAGCCTCAGAACATCGCATCAGTCAGCTGTCGGATGATATTGAAACATTTTAACAAATATATATATATATAAATATGTATTTCTCTATTATCTGAAACATTGGTATAACTGTTTACAGATATTTTCTGATACAAAGTTATGGTCGAGTCATTTATTTCTGTGTATAATAATTATTGGTCCTACATTTATGGCTGCTATTAGTATGTGATAAGGTTAGTATTTATATATTCAGACATCAGGTAGTTAAGTTACTTTTATTGTGTTTACTTGAATGCCCAGCCTTTAGGGAATATGATCAGTTTAATAGTTGACCGAAGACACTTAATGGTAGGTTAACCTTGACACAGCTCTTGAAGGTCAAGCTAAATACCTACATACCACACCTTACCAGCTAAGTAGTAGACCTATAATGGTTCATAGTCATTACCAATTAATTGTAAACATCTAGGTGAATCATGGAGGCAGCCCGATGACAGTGATCACCATGATGAGTTACCATGGTAATTACAAGCCAGCAGTCTCATTTCCTGCAGGTTTCACCTCTAGCTTTCCCAACCACACACACACACAATCACATTCATCCTTTTAGTCGGTAAAGGAAGAACATCTAATCTCGGTTGGACGGGATTATGTGCGGATACATTCATCTGTTTTTCCTATTGATTTGTGGGAAGGGAAAGTCTGCGCTTGTTCTGGTGACTTGAGACTGGTGATGATAAAACCCCTGATTTAGACGTCTGCTACGAACCAAATGATCGAGAGTCCTTGATTTCCTGTGACCTGGACAGGAGCTCGGAGAATATTGGATGTGTTTTTGTTGTTGACGGAGATAGTGTTACATTTGAATTGATTGAACATTTACGCAACGCTGTAACACGTTAACGACACCTGGAGTCCAGTGTTGCCTGAGCTGTGCATCTTAGGTTGGTATTTGCAGCGGCCATTCTGTATAAGGTGTTATGTCTACAGATAAACTCACAGTTTTAAAGACAGTGCTGTAAGATGGTTGAGTCTTCACTTGCTTCAGTTAGTGGGTACCCGGTAATTCTGTATTGTGTTATATAGCTACATTATGAAGCAGCTGACTGCTAAACTCTGTACATGTATTTGAGGGTCACATTCTTATAAGATTATTAAGTCTAAAACTTAAGTAGCTGACAATTTACCTTTGTGTGTTTGAGAGAAATTCTATACGGTATTAATTAGTATAAAGCTACTAGCTGACAGCAAAATTTAGTATTTTAGGGTAATTTACTATAACAAGTACATCTAAAGCCAGTTAAGCTGACATCTGAAATTCTTGAGAGTAAAATCTGTATTGTGTTAAAAGTAGATGACAGCTAGACTTTGTATTTCATAGAAATTCTATAACACACAAAAGCTGGTTGCATGCTGAATTTTGTGCTTGAGACAATCTATATTGTATAATAAGTGCAAAGTGAAACTTATTATGTTCCTTATTTAACACGGCCTAATTTGATAAAGCTTTAAAACAACTTAAGTATGGTCTCCTTAATATTTCATGAGGCTTCAGATTTTGATAGTTGGCTAGTATAAATGAATGATTTGAAATGTTTGGTCTGAATGAATGACCTAGGGCAATTTTTAAGGTCACAGTAATTAAAAATTGTGTTTTAATAATACTTTATTTTAGAGGGTACAACTCATTTAGCAAATAAAATGTAATCTCCCATGAGGTCCTCTTTAAAATTACACACAAACAAGATGTCCAATAAGTGGGGGAACATCTTACCCATCCCTCTGTCTACCTGAAGTATTAGAATACACTTGGACTTAATGTCACGCTACATATTTGACAGCTGGCCTCTCTAACTCCCCCTATTTCGAGTAGTGAGCTGATTTCAGCAGTCAAAACTGTAACTGACACTCGGCTATTGCACTCTTTGCTTGACAAAGGAAACAGACATTTTTGAAAGCTCGCAAATTAACTTTGTGTATAAAACAAATTCAGTACACATATATCATTCATACCAAACTGATGAATCTTATTCCTAATATCAGATAGATATATTATATAATAACAAAACAATAAGTTATCAACATGTACTCATCCATACACATTTAGGTATATTTATCAGACAGATGCTTATTGGAAGTACTTTGTTTTCATTTTATTTTTCTTTAAATTCATTCAGATTGCTGGCTGTCTTTATTTTAAAAGGCAATTCAGATTCGGTAATGTGTGCATTGTTTTCCAATAAAGGTTAAATATAAAACGTAGATAAAATAATACAATTTTCTGACAGGAATCAATAATATGTGTATTTAAGTAACAAATATTTAGCTGATTTGAATAAAATTGACCTTGACCTAATCTGGAGGTAATAAGTGTGAGCTAATTAACAGAGGATTGATACAGGCTCATTAAGCCTCTTGTTTCTGTATGAAATGAAATCTTAAAAACAATTACATATTTGTTTTATGCCAGGGTTGGTTGAGGCAATAGACTGTTGTCACCCTTATGTCTTTCATTCCATCATATTTTTATTCCGCTTAATTTACTCTTTATATATTAACGGATGAAGATATTGGACTGTCATTCAGTATTTAACTGTCTGATGATAAAATGCAGGTCAAGTTCTGATTTTATGATGATCCATTTATTTTTTTCCACTGGCAAATTTATGAAAAATTATGGAGTTGCAAAGAGTGGCATTCTCCCCAGCGATATGTTTTATCTTGGAAGCGCAAGTTCCATGGTAACGGATAAATAGCAAAGGAAAAAACCTCGCCAATATCAATAGGTTCATTAAGGGAACTTTAAGCTGCCTATTAAAAAGTTTTTCATGGTCTGACATTGTTCCCATGGTAACAGAGAACGTATCAAATGAAATTTCATCGATAGCCAAATTAGGCACATTACTAATTAGGCACTTAAGCCTTATTATTGAGGTACAATTAGTTTTGTCAAGAAAACAGTGATTTTATATTTCCGACTTTGTTTCCTTTAAGTAAGAGAAAAATAATTAAAAAAATCAAACTTTGCCAATAGCAAAAGGTACAATTAGGGCACTCTAAGCCTAATACTGGGGTACATTGTATGTATAAAAGGTTTTATCGAGATTTGGTGAACAGTTTTGGGTATGTTTCCTGGAAAATGTAGAAATCAGGAATTTTTGTATTTCTGATATTGTTTCAATGGAAACAGAAAAATATAAAAACTGAAAACTTGATAACAGCGAAAGGTACAACTGTATATGATAAGGGCACCAGCCTAAAATTTAGGTACTCATAGTTTTGTTAAGATCTGCTGAACAGGTTTATAAGTTATATAGCAAACACGTTTTGCAGGGGATACAAAATTGAGCATCTTCAGGGAGAGAGAAATAGCAAAGAGCTATATAAAACTTATTAGTGTTGCGGAACACCCTGTCTGGGAGACCTGCCCTCAGCTCTATTGATCAATAGTCAAATTTCCAGGGAAGTGCTTTCCTGCGAGAATGTCAGACTGCACCTCCCCCCAGGCCTGCTGCAGTTGTTCGCAATGTTGTTTGTACGATGATCACTAGGTCATACACATCCATACGTGTCTTGTTTTCTCCAAGAAATACCGATAAAACATGCATTGCTTTGGACTTAAAAGATTATTGCTGTTTGACAAAGTTTATTTATCGTGACTTCTACAGCTGTTTTAATATTCTGATTTTTTTGAAAAAAAAAATTTGTGATTTCTGAAGCTGAAGACATGTTTCTTTGACTTTCTAAGCTGCCTTTCTGACTACGAAAGTTTCATGTTCATTTAAAACCATTCTTTGACAATGTTAAGAATAAAACAATGAAAGCTGGAGAAATTCATTACCTGACTGACATTATAAAATCTAGCAAATCCTTGATGCTGTAAACTTGATTTCATGACTCACTTGGATGTCATAAACATTTTGTCTGTAATATGGGAAAGTGCAACTGTTATTCCTTTGTGTTGGTGCTGAGTAACGGTGAAAGCTCAATTAGCCAACATGTACTGTGGGTTTTAGTTCTTTAATTGTCTTTTCGAAGAAAATCAATTTAATAAGAAAAACATGTTCAACGCAATTTTTTGCAAATAGAATGAGTTTTTTACTGTGATGTATCATTTTGTTCAAATGTAGATTTGTAATGGGTGTTAAGATTTAGTTACGTTTGATAAATCAATTCCCCCAAAATGCAACATAAACATTTAATCAGTAGCCAGTATGTGATGCTGACATTTAATTTGTAATTACTTTGGTTACTGGAAATTAATTTGAAAACTGGAGGCTTTAACGTGACTAGAGGGGTGGTATTCTCATGGTTTACAAGCTTTACAAAGAGACAAATCTTTTAATAGCTCTCATGGTGAATTACAAAATGTATCCCAATCAGCATGGTAGATCTGGTTTTTGTAGCTGTTTCCTACTGCTTGCCAAAGTAAGATGTCTGGTTAAACCAATAATGTATGCACCTGGTATGCCAATTAAAATAGATACATAGAAATAATACATTTTCAAATGAATTAAGTGTAAACTCCAACCATTTTCTGTTGGAATATATATATATTAAAAAAAAACATTTGAGGGGAAAAAAACAAAGTGTGAAAGGGATCCTTAAGGGGAGGTAACTGTAATACGAAAACACAAACTGCAGTGGGACACCCAGGGATCCTTAAGGGCAAGTAACTATTATATGAAAACATGCTGCAGTAGGACAAGAATCGTTAAGGGGAGGTTACTGTAAACAAAAAAATACTGCAGTGGGACAAGAGTCGTTAAGGGGAGGTTACTGTAAACAAAAAAATACTGCAGTGGGACAAGAGTCGTTAAGGGGAGGTTACTGTAAACAAAAAAATACTGCAGTGGGACAAGAATCGTTAAGGGGAGGTTACTGTAAACAAAAAAATACTGCAGTGGGACAAGAATTGTTAAGGGGAGGTGACTGTAAACAAAAAAAATACTGCAGTGGGACAAGAATTGTTAAGGGGAGGTGACTGTAAACAAAAAAAATACTGCAGTGGGACAAGAATCTTTAAGGGGAGGTAACTGTAAACAAAAAAATGTAGTGCGACAGTGATTTTTTGTGGATGTAACGTTAACTGTTATACTAAAAAATGTGCAGTGGGAGTCTCGAATCATTGAGTGAAGTGTGTACTATAGAAAAACTAATCAAATACTATGTAGTACAGGGATCCAAGGTATAACACTAACAGTTTCAGTCATTTTCCAAATCTAATAACGCTGCAAAACACAAATAGCCTGTGAGAATGACTCACTATAAAATGCCGTTTTGTATTCTGGATTCTTTCTAATGCTGTCCTAATAAAATGCATTGTCACAGTTTCCATTAAAATCGGGTAAACATTGTAGGTTTAATTTAATTTATATCCTGATTTTATGAGATGCACAACAATTTAAGCCAGCTAGTACATACTTTTTACACAGTCATATATATACACAGTGCATGTACAGGTCAATATTTAACTGTAACCAAACAATGCCATTTGATATCAAGAATATGTTATCCAATGATTAATGAGTATACTTAATATGGGCCATCATGTCTGTTGCTCAATTCCGATTGTACATAAGATCAGTGCAATAAAATATTCCGAAATGAAAATATGTTATTCAAAGTAATTTTTTTAAATGTTTCCTATCAATCTAGTGCTAAGCAGAAAATTTTGCCTTTCGCTGGTTAATAAGAACCTTATTTGCTCAGCGTTAATTTCTTGCTTTCTCCCTGAAATATTTCATTTAACTGTAACCAAACCCACATTTGTTTCTGTTCCGAGTACCTATCCTGTCAGGCAGCTGTAACCAAGCCCGACCCCCTTTATTGTTTAAGAGCTAGTCCAGGTTTGAGATATGCAGCCTGTTTGATTTTTTATTGTTTGATCTCCAACACCTGAACATTATTATTAGACTTATACATATAAAAACTTGTGTTAATAAAAGGTCGTGGCAATGATGACCTCACTTTGAAAAAAACAATGGAGATGAGTGGAAAACGTGGGCCATAATAATGTGATACTTACCGATAATGACGGAAGATTTCCAGCACACTGATCAGACCGGAAATTGTGCTTTACTGGTGTGTATTAGCAGAATGATATAAAAAATACCAACAATAGCATTGAATGTCGGCTAATCATGACCTGTTAATATTAGCCGAAGGTGTGTAGTTGATAATGCCATGTGTGTGCCGATACTGCTGAAACTTATTAGGAAAATTACACATAAGCTATAATTAGGAGATACGCTGTTTGTGGCGATCAAAGCCAGTAGATATATGTGTCAGGTGTACTTAATGAGTCGTAAGTAATTAGTTCTCTGCCTCTCCTCTCACACAACATCGGGAGTTTGTGTCATCCGTAAGTCAGCATCATCCTTGAAGAGTTAGTCATAGAGCTGTATTGACCCATAGATACACTATGTCCGTGGGGATTAATTGATAGGTAAAGCTGTTTACACAGATAATTTATAGATTTCGGTAGGTTTATATTTTGCCTTAAAGCACATACAGCTAGCAGCTTCAGACTTCTGAACAATGGCCAGACAGAAAATTTAATTTATTTACGATTATATTTTTTTTACCAAGTAATATCATCAAATGTTTACCGTGGACTTACCTGTGTTCAAATGTTATCTGTTATCACGTGAATATATAATATGTGATGTAATCAGCGGTGTTGTTGATTTCAAAACGTACACATCACGGTCTATTTATAGTACGCTGACATGGAAAATCATATAGATGCATGACAAACATGTAGGTATATAACTCAGTAGGTAGAATCATAACGCAGGTGAAAATGATGAAGGTACGTTATTATCGAGTGCAGACTAAAGATTAATAGAGGCCCTAGATGTGGAGATCAATGATGTGGAGGTGTGTGTGGATGGGTATGACCCACGGTAAATGGTGACACATTGGGGTATTGATTTTAAATGCAGTGGCCATCTTTGGTGGCTCAGCGTGGAGTTAGTAAGAGCTCAGCCACTGTGCAGTGTGGAGGTTGATGATTGTCAGAACACAGATGTTACGAGACCACGTCAAAGTCTCGACCTACCAGTCTGTAATTGGATGTTACTGGGTTTGTAGATCGTGAGTATGAATTATCCAGCTTCTTACCGTTTTATATATATGTCCTGATGAGAATGCTGTCATTCCAAAAAAAGGAGTTTTAATTAGAAATGTGTCAAGACATATTGTTGTGCAGATAGTGAAGTGAAATCTGGAAAACAAAGGCACTGAAGATTGTGTGCATATAAGTGGTTAAAATCAGAAACTCACACTGACGTATGGAATTGTTTTAAACCATAATGAAAATATTGCATATTATTGAACTGACTTGATTTAACCTGTGTAAATTAGGTTTTTTAGTTTATTTGAGACTGGATTACTAAGTTTGGTGTATTCAGATTTACAATTATCATTAGATAATTATCACACGTTTAGTTGATATATATAAATGTTTTGTATATGATCCTGACATGTCTTTGTGGTTGACACAGACATAATGGTTGAGATATTTGATTCCACATATAGTCCTTTTATCCCAAATCTGCTAAGGTGGGCATCAGTATTGATTTTGAGAGCTTTACAACACTTCCATTTTATAGTGAGCGGTGAAGAGATTGTGGTAAGTGGTTCTGGTGCGGAAAGTGGTCAGAATAAGAAACGCTCTATATTGTGGGGATTTGCGAGAACTATTCGTGGTAATTAGAAAGGACTGTATTGACAGGCTGATCAAGATTTGTACAACTCTGAGGCTCTTGTCAGGGTATAGTATTTGATAGGCTCATAACTTTCCTCAAAATGAAAGCAATAATTATGGAAGCTAGTTGCTTGGTAATAATTAATTCCTCTGTCAAGAACAATGTAAAACATTATGTATGACCTTTGGAGAAATTTATTTTGATAAAAATATTTTTAATTTTGGTTGAAAAGTATATTTTAGCACAGAATTTAAAGTCTTTTGTGGCACAAAATTGCCATGAAAAAAATAGATTAATGAAAAAACTTTGTGATGTTTGAATGGAGTTAAGGTAAAACAGATTTGACCCATTTGCTTATGTTTTTCTCAACAATAGGTTGACAAATACTATTCTTGTTATTTATCAAAACAAACATTGTTGCAGTTTAGGTGTGGCCACAAAAATGTTCAATACAACAACAAGTGGCAATTTTATTAGGAAATACAACATATGGTGCAAAAATAAATAAGCTCAAATAATGCTCAGAAATGTGAGATTTGATGCTGTCCTTCGTGCATATATATATACTGGTGGCCATTTTATCGGAAGGAAGTTATAACCTCAGATAACAATTGTTGCGACAGAGTATAAGATGTTTAACATTGATTTGCCTTTTTATCTGGTTTCGTCACTAGTAAATCAAGTTCATGATAATAGCCCTGTCATTTAACTGATGGAGCAGCGATGGCCGAGTGATTATAAGGTGTTCTGACATTCTACCACTAGCTTTCCACCTCTGGGTTGGGAATTCGAATCCCACGTGGGGCAGTTGCCAGATACTGACCATAGGTCGGTGATTTTTAACCGGGTACTCCAGCTTTCCTCCACCTTAAAAACCTGGCACATCCTTAAATGACCCTGGCTGTACATTTTGTATATAATATGACTTAAATCAAAATAAACCAAACCAAACCAAACATTTGACTGATATAGACCTAGTTTCATAAGCATTTGTTTATCTTTTAGAATCTCCATGTCAATTAAAGAAATAATTACAGCTGTAATGTTTCCTATGGAGATTTGTAAGTTACATAATTTCTGTACCAAAGTTAAGGAGCACTTTCATGGATCTGGCACCTGATCTGCATCAATATCTGTCATATTGCGTAATAAACTTTGGACACCAAACCAGACAATGTGCTTGTTTCTGAAAAGATTTAAAATGCTTTCATTATCGTGCAGCCTAAAATTTGATTTGCAATGAGTTCTGCTGTGGAAAATATTTATTACCAGAAATTTGGATGGATACGGTTCCAAGTGAATTGTGCAGGCGGTCACCCAGACCAACTACTGACCGCGGTCACTGTTGTTGAACCATTGTGAGCATGCAGGTCTCCAGGGTTAAAGCTAGCTTGCTTAAGTATACTGCTCATGTACCTAGTGGGACATTACATTGCAACAGTTGTTTATAATGCTGTTTTATTTGGCCTTATTTATGACTAGATACATGGAGAAGTACATTGATATCTTCTACGTCTGTGTTTTATCTCTAATCTTATCTGTATTATAAAATGTTTTACAATTTATTATCTATTTTAGTCAGATGGTTCAATTTATCAATTTGGTGTACTGTCTATTAGATAATTCGGATCTTACAATGACAGGAAGTTGTGATTAAAGCCCGGGGCCAGCAGGTTTTTGCGAGCCTCAAGATCTATCTGGGACCAGGGAACTTTTCTCTAACATTCTTGTGATAAATAATTGAGATGCAGTGAAAACAAAATCTGATTCAGAGACTGTGATTCAAGTCTGAGTTTGTGTGGCGTACAGCTTACCTTGCTGTAAGTACATGTACAGCTGTATACAGGACTGTTGGAGCATTGTGACGAGTGTAACTGACAGACTAGGTAACGAGTATTGAAGTAATTGTTTATATTTCATTTAAGTTTCAAAGTCGTTCAAGTAACTGATAAACAACTGCAGGGTTTGTATTGGGCTTGTATACTGTTTTAATATTTGGTGTAACAGAAGTGGAAAAATGTATTGCAAGACTACTGCCAGAGGAATTGTGCAAGGATTTTAGCAAAAAGGGTCTCTCTCTAATATCTTTTAGTACTGGTGATCAAATTAGCTTTAAGTTCAGTTAAGTTGGAAAAGTAAACAAGAAGCAATTTCTTGTTTGTGAAACAGTGTGAATTAAAATTCAAAGGAAAATAACTGAATGATAATTAAAGTAAGTACTCTCTTTTGTCATCCGTGAACATTTCAAATGTTATCACAAATAATGAATTAAGAATTGCAGCACTTTTCGTTTAGATCAATTTTCTATACAGAAACTGTACCAGTATTCTGTGTTTTCATTTCAAAACTAATAAACATGAGAAGGTTCAATAAATGTAACAGCATGAAATTTGCATAAATCATTGTTAGCTCCACCCATGTTTATTGTTGGTGACGTCACACAATTGTGTTTTAAACTGGCGGATTTACATAGCTCTGCCCACATGTATTGTTGGCACGTGTTTGAGTACAGTTATGAGGTGATAATGATAGTCTGTGGAACAATGGTTATCAAGTGAATGACAGTGTAGACTGTAAATATTTACATTTTAACCACAATATACACGTACAATGTATTTAGACATTGAAAGTGTGATATACTAAGTATGCTCCTTCTGTATGAAATCTTTTTATGAAAGATAAGTAATTGTTTTTTTTGTGGATTTTTTTCCATCTTGAAAAATACCAAGGTAATTATATTGGACTAGTGTTTAACAGTTCTATTACAGTGCAGGTATATACAAATGTACATGCTACACTGTTAATGACCTGTATACATATGTGTGTGGTCACAGGTGAAACAATAATGTGAATTATGGTACATCAATAAATGACCAAACATACAAATAAATTAGGGAAGCATTTTCTGTTTTTATCTCACCACTGGGTAATTACCTGTCATTGTAATTGATAACAAAAGTGGCTAGATGTTGATATTGGTGGTGTTCTAATCAGCCACCGACACAACACAAGTCACTCCGTCATCAATCTGTAGACACATTTACTTTATAAGGGTTCTTTCTAATCAACATTTCTCTGTAACATTTAACAACTGGAGTGATGAATGTCTGTTGTTTATCATCTATATCAACTAAATCATGGTAAACATGTGAAGGCTTTGATTTAGATACATGTGATGGACATAGATACATGTGGAGGGACATAGATACATGTGAAGGCACATAAATACATGTGAAGGGACATAGATACATGTGAAGGGACATAGATACATGTGAAGAGTTTATGGGTACATGTGAAGGCACATGAATACATGTGAGGGGACATAGATACATGTGGAGGGACAAAGATACATGTGAACCTAGATACATGTGAAGGGACATGGATACATGTGAAGGGACATAGATACATGTGAAGAGTTTATGGGTACATGTGAAGGCACATGAATACATGTGATGGGACATAAATACATGTGAAGGGACATAGATACATGTGAAGGGACATAGATACATGTGAGGGGACATAGATACATGTGAAGGGATATAGATACATGTGAAGGGACATAGATACATGTGAAGGGACATAGATACATGTGAAGGGCTATGGATACATGTGAATGGACATAAATACATGTGAATGGACATAGATACATGTGAGGGGACATAGATACATGTGAAGGGACATAGATACATGTGAGGGGACATAGATACATGTGAAGGGACATAAATACATGTGAAGGGCTATGGATACATGTGAATGGACATAAATACATGTGAATGGACATAGATACATGTGAAGGGACATAGATACATGTGAAGGGATATAGATACATGTGAAGGGACATAGATACATGTGAAGGGACATAGATACATGTGAAGGGCTATGGATACATATGAATGGACATAAATACATGTGAATGGACATAGATACATGTGAAGGGACATAGATACATGTGAAGGGACATAGATACATGTGAGGGGACATAGATACATGTGAAGGGACATAGATACATGTGAAGGGACATAGATACATGTGAAGGGACATAGATACATGTGAAGGGACATAGATACATGTGAAGGGACATAGATACATGTGAGGGGACATAGATACATGTGAGGGGACATAGATACATGTGAAGGGACATAAATACATGTGAATGGACATAGATACATGTGAAGGGACATAGATACATGTGAAGGGACATAGATACATGTGAGGGGACATAGATACATGTGAGGGGACATAGATACATGTGAAGGGACATATATACATGTGAAGGGACATAGATACATGTGAAGGGACATAGATACATGTGAAGGGACATAGATACATGTGAAGGGACATAGATACATGTGAAGGGACATAGATACATGTGAGGGGACATAGATACATGTGAGGGGACATAGATACATGTGAAGGGACATAGATACATGTGAAGGGACATAGATACATGTGAAGGGACATAGATACATGTGAAGAGACATAGATACATGTGAAGGGACATATATACATGTGAATGGAATAGATACATGTGAAGGGACATAGATACATGTGAAGGGACATAGATACATGTGAGGGGACATAGGTACATGTGAAGGGACATAGATACATGTGAAGGGACATAGATACATGTGAAGGGACATAGATACATGTGAATGGAATAGATACATGTGAAGGGACATAGATACATGTGAAGGGACATAGATACATGTGAGGGGACATAGGTACATGTGAAGGGACATAGATACATGTGAATGGAATAGATACATGTGAAGGGACATAGATACATGTGAAGGGACATAGATACATGTGAAGGGACATAGATACGTGTGAGGGGACATAGATACATGTGAAGAGACATAGATACATGTGAGGGGACATAGATACATGTGAGGGGACATAGATACATGTGAAGGGACATAGATACATGTGAGGGGACATAGATACATGTGAGGGGACATAGATACATGTGAAGGGACATAGATACATGTGAAGGGACATAGATACGTGTGAGGGGACATAGATACATGTGAAGAGACATAGATACATGTGAGGGGACATAGATACATGTGAAGGGACATAGATACATGTGAAGAGACATAGATACATGTGAAGAGACATAGATACATGTGAAGGGACATAGATACATGTGAAGGGACATAGATACATGTGAAGGGACATAGATACATGTGAAGGGACATAGATACATGTGAAGGGACATAGATACATGTGAAGGGACATAGATACATGTGAAGGGACATAGATACATGTGAAGAGACATAGATACATGTGAATGGACATAGATACATGTGAAGAGACATAGATACATGTGAAGGGACATAGATACATGTGAAGGGACATAGATACATGTGAAAGGACATAAATACATGTGAGGGGACATAGATACATGTGAGGGGACATAGATACATGTGAGGGGACATAGATACATGTGAAGGGACATAGATACATGTGAGGGGACATAGATACATGTGAAGGGACATAGATACATGTGAGGGGACATAGATACATGTGAGGGGACATAGATACATGTGAAGGGACATAGATACATGTGAGGGGACATAGATACATGTGAGGGGACATAGATACATGTGAAGGGACATAGATACATGTGAAGGGACATAGATACATTTGAGGGGACATAGATACATGTGAAGGGACATGGATACATGTGAAGGGACATAGATACATGTGAAGGGCTATGGATACATGTGAAGGGACATAGATACATGTGAAGGGCTATGAATACATGTGAAGGGACATAGGTACATGTGAAGGGACATAGATACATGTGAAGGGCTATGGATACATGTGAAGGGACATAGATACATGTGAATGGACATAGATACATGTGAAGGGACATAGATACATGTGAAGGGCTATGAATACATGTGAAGGGACATAGATACATGTGAAGGGACATAGATACATGTGAAGGGACATAGATACATGTGAAGGGACATAGATACATGTGAAGGGACATAGGTACATGTGAAGGGACATAGATACATGTGAAGGGCTATGGATACATGTGAAGGGACATAGATACATGTGAGGGGACATAGATACATGTGAAGGGACATAGATACATGTGAAGGGCTATGAATACATGTGAAGGGACATAGATACATGTGAAGGGACATAGATACATGTGAAGGGACATAGATACATGTGAGGGGACATAGATACATGTGAAGGGACATAGATACATGTGAAGGGACATAGATACATGTGAAGGGACTTAGATACATGTGAATGGACATAGATACATGTGAAGGGACATAGATACATGTGAAGGGACATAGGTACATGTGAAGGGACATAGATACATGTGAAGGGACATAGATACATGTGAAGGGACATAGATACATGTGAAGGGCTATGAATACATCTGAAGGGACATAGATACATGTGAAGGGACATAGATACATGTGAAGGGACATAGGTACATGTGAAGGGACATAGATACATGTGAGGGGACATAGATACATGTGAGGGGACATAGATACATGTGAGGGGACAAAGATACATGTGAAGGGACATAGATACATGTGAGGGGACATAGATACATATGAGTGACATAGATACATGTGAAGGGACATAGATACATGTGAAGGGACATAGATACATGTGAAGGGACATAGATACATGTGAAGGGACATAGATACATGTGAAGGGACTTAGATACATGTGAATGGACATAGATACATGTGAAGGGACATAGATACATGTGAAGGGACATAGGTACATGTGAAGGGACATAGATACATGTGAAGGGACATAGATACATATGAGGGGCTATGGATACATGTGAAGGGACATAGATACATGTGAAGGGCTATGAATACATGTGAAGGGACATAGGTACATGTGAAGGGACATAGATACATGTGAAGGGACATAGATACATGTGAAGGGACATAGATACATGTGAAGGGACATAGGTACATGTGAAGGGACATAGATACATGTGAAGGGACATAGATACATGTGAAGGGACATAGATACATGTGAAGGGACATAGATACATGTGAAGGGACATAGATACATGTGAAGGGACATAGATACATGTGAGGGGCTATGGATACATGTGAAGGGACATAGATACATGTGAAGGGCTATGAATACATGTGAAGGGACATAGGTACATGTGAAGGGACATAGATACATGTGAAGGGACATAGATACATGTGAAGGGACATAGATACATGTGAAGGGACATAGATACATGTGAAGGGACATAGATACATGTGAAGGGACATAGATACATCTGAAGGGACATAGATACATGTGAAGGGACATAGAGACATGTGAATGGACATAGATACATGTGAAGGGACATAGATACATGTGAAGGGACATAGGTACATGTGAAGGGACATAGATACATGTGAAGGGACATAGATACATGTGAGGGGACATAGATACATGTGAAGGGACATAGATACATGTGAAGGGACATAGATACATGTGAGGGGACATAGATACATGTGAAGGGACATAGGTACATGTGAAGGGACATAGATACATGTGAAGGGACATAGGTACATGTGAAGGGACATAGATACATGTGAAGGGACATAGATACATGTGAGGGGACATAGATACATGTGAAGGGACATAGGTACATGTGAAGGGACATAGATACATATGAGGGGACATAGGTACATGTGAAGGGACATAGGTACATGTGAAGGGACATAGATATATGTGAAGGGACATAGATACATGTGAGGGGACATAGATACATGTGAAGGGACATAGATACATGTGAAGGGCTATGGATACATGTGAAGGGACATAGATACATGTGAAGGGACATAGATACATGTGAGGGGACATATATACATGTAAAGGGACATAGATACATGTGAAGGGTATTCAATACATGACATGGATCAAACAACATAAATTAAATGTTACTTAAATGCCGAACAGCTTGAAATATCACACTGATGAAACAGTTGTATAATTAGCTAAATTGAAAAGTGAAGAATTGGTTGACAGTGATTAATCCCACGAGGATATGGACTGGCAAATGCGCCACTGTTTTCAGAGAAATGCATTTGTTTCCATAGAAACCATTATGAGATGATATTTTCCATTTCGTGCACTCAACACCTTAACAAGAGCAGTAAATTGAGTGCATCACAAGCAATGATACTAATTGCTGCGGTTAAGGACTGGGCTTTCCGTTCTTGTCTTCCTGCTGTGTTTGATCAGGTGTGCAATATTGATCATCATCTATATTGCTTATATGGATTGGCAGAAACCTACAGATACATTTTCAAATTCAAACATGCACATGGGGAATGAAACATCAGTTTTTTAGCTCAAGAAGTCAAAAGGACACTTCAAATTCAAACATGCACATGGGGAATGAAACATTAGTTTTTTAGCTCAAGAAGTCAAAAGGACAAAGGTGAGCTTATATGGCATGTCGTACGTGGCATCCGTCGTCTGTCAACAGTTGACTTCTTTTCTTAACTGCTGATAAGAATTTAATCAAATTTGGTGGGAAGCATCCCTTTGTGACTGGGATTTCAATTTCTCAAATGATGGGGCTGACCCTCCAGGGGCCTGATGGGCGGGGCCAAAAGGGGTCCATTTGGAAATATTCATATTAACGACTTTTTCTCTGGATTTAAGCTATGTATTTTTCAGTGGTATCATCCCTTTGCAGTGGGGTTGAAAAATTATACAAATGATTGGGAGGGCCAAAATCTGGCAATTCAGCTATATTTAGATAAACCAATTTCAAATTATTTTCCTTTAAATTTCCTTTCAAATCAGAAAGCTAAGTGTTCATTAATTACATAACTACATCGTAACATACTGTTGTGGCAGATCCCACTCTGGAAAAGTGTCTGTAATTTAATTTACACTTTGTCATATTTGCTGATATATATATCCAGGTGAGCCATACAGGCCCTCTGGGCCTCTTGTTTAGCATTTCTGATCTACCAGCGACAGAACTGTCGACATGTAGGCAATGCAGTCATTAATGCAGATTTCACGGCTGAAAAGCTATGGGGGAAAATGCCATAATAAAGGTGTCACTAAAATAGCATCAGGCATGCTGTGTAGAATGTCACACAAGGTGATATAGTTGTAGCTCAGTACGTAATGATTCCAGTGGCATTTAGAAATGAAACTGTGTAAGTGTTCTGATTTTTTTGTTTGAGATAAAAACCAAGGGATGATGTTACAACCAGGAGTACGTAAACATGTATTCTGAAATATGTTTATTACCAATCAAGTTAGTTTAGGGAAACCATTCGTTCACTTATTGGAAATTTATTAAATGCAAAGTGTTCTTTTCCGTGTATACTTAGACCTGTAATATCTTTCTTTTTATTGCCCAGATTTTTAGTCCCTTAGGGGTAGAAATATTCTATACTTTGTCCTGAAGAAGTGCAATGTACGGGCGAAACCAATTGACACATAATTAAAGGAAGAATGGATCCTGAACTTAATGTTGCGATTGTTTGCCCTTCTATGTTTATCCCTTAACAGACTGTGACATTAACATTTTTCAAGCACTAGTCCGAACAAAGCAAAATGCAGTGTTTATTATAACAAATATATTGAAATTCAAGGAATTTCAACTAGTCCAAATCAAAATTTACTAGTCATGGGCATAGGACTAGTGGCTAACTTCGTAGTCTGCCTTAATTTACTCCAATTTCCCTGCATCAACCTAAAGGTATATCCAAGTACATATATTAGGGATACAGAGTTAAGGAACTAACACTTAATCCGGATTAAAATTACTACGTTTGCTCTATCTTAGATTTTACCGTTTTAATTTTTTTATTTTAAGTGTCAAGCAAATGGATGCGTTAAAGTATGTAAAATGTGGTAAAGCTGAAATGCTGTATGTAAATTATGTTCCAGTGTGAGGTTTCCAGCCACAACACTTCAGCCTCCAGTTTGATTTAGATATATTTTTTTCTTCAGAGACGGAAATTCTGTGCAATTCTTTATGAAGGTTAATCATACTATCACTACTTTTTTCGTAAAGCTGCATGTGTTAGTCTGCGATAAATTTGCTTGCCTCAGAGACATTCAGGTGGGACGTAACTCATAAATTCAGGCTACATACTATAGAGTACTGCTGACTAAGATATTGTAAATTGCTTGGGTGACTTACGATGTATGACAGAAAGCATATAACACTATATACTGACTGAAAAACCATATAACATGCCGTAGTGGGTACGGTGTATATCTGTTAGAATGACTACTAATGCCCTGCTTTGTGTAGTGTTTGACAGGGTACATCAATGTTGACCTTTTTCAGAATATTCCATTGAACCACTGCCAAACACATACTGTAGCTAAGTATTGGAAATTGTTTTTCTGGAATGACTATACCGCTTCGATAAACTGTTTCTAGAAGAAAAAAAAAACAATCTTGTAAGATTTTTAGCAGAAATTATGATTTAGTCAGGAACACTGATCAGAGAGAGCTGCCTTCAGAATTGTACCTGCTACCCCAATTGTATGATCGTAAGAGGTGACTAAATTTTGGGGTCTTATATTTTCTCTTCTTTCTAAACAAATGTTTCCTCCCTAATGTCTTCCTTGACACCACCTCACTTTCGGCCTTTCGGCATTTGCCCCTGGCTATGAGTTTTGTCCTAAGGCGGAGACATACCAAAGTTTTAAACAAGGCTTGAGTTACATTTTGTACTTCTCCCAAACTGACATTCAGCATTAAGGGAGTGGGATGACTGGTTCACCTGTTATCGGTTTAATGAGACCGGTTGGGTTGAACTTCTTTGAGCCTTCCTCCTTCGGGAGTATACTTCAGTGTGGTAGCAATTTAAATCTGCAAAAGATCCGGACTATCGCAAAGAGGCTTACATGATCGAAGCTTCCCAAATACACATGCATATAACACACATGCACACCACATCGCATAATACCGGGTCGCTGTCATTAAATGACCCTAGCTGTTAATGAATCATAAGGGCGTAAAGCAATCAAACAAAACAAAACTGAACCCTGACTGGGCTAGTTTAAAAGTAAACGGAAGTTCTAGTAGTTAAAAGGAGGTTACTCTATAATACATAACTGGTAATAGTAAGAAAAATAGACTAGTATGTATGTTGCAACGCATGTGGGACAGGGATCCTTATAAGTAAACTTTGCACAAAGATTTCATATTTGTACTGTATTTTAAAATTTTAAATAAGTCACTGGTCTTTTGCATTACTGGTAATGGCTGCTACATGTTTGGGGAAAATGCAGCATTAATGTTTTGAATAAGGTACTATTTTTGTTTCCATTAATGTTATTGCTATTTTTTTTTAGTATTTGTCTATTAAATAGTATTAGTGAAAAGAATCATTTTTTTTATCCTTTTGAATTTACATGCACATTACAAGTAGTGAAATGAATCCCCCCCCCCCCTTTTTTTTCCCCAAGCTTTTCATGTTTATTTGAAGTATTTACATGTATTTATAATTTTATCATGTTTTACCCTCTGTGTTGTGTGTTGTGTTATGATGGTTGTTGTTGTGACCCCTTAGGCATCACATGTAGCGACCCTTACTGCAGCCAAAACCAAGGAACTCGGTCAAAGCGTCAACGAGTCCGTCATCAAACCGACCAAGGACAAGGTATTCCTCAGTCCTATATACTGATTACTTACACCAAAATTTTACATACTCAGTGTATTGCAATCAAACTAACACTAATATTAACTGCGGCTGCCATCCCCTAAGGAGGGAAGCCCTGGTGAGTGTGCCTCCAGTGATCTCCCACCTCTGTATTTTCCATGTGCAAAACTTTTGAAAGCGTTGCTGTGCAACATTTATTTCGGATGTTGAGAGATGTTTTCCAACATCCTGGTTATTGACTTCACTTCTGTGTTTACATTCTAAAGTGTCACTTCGTATCGGCAAACATCCAAAGTTTAACATTTTAGTTTGAGTTACTCCCCTTAGTTCGGTCTAAACTCAATGTAAAGTAGGGATTGTGATTGTGTGCATGAGTTATAAGCCTCACGTGGCTTGAGGTATGCTTCGGTATGAGGTAGGACGTCCAGCTTGAGAGTTAGTCTCAGGCCATGAAACTTTGCAATCCTGTTTTACTAAGTACATGCATGTGAAAGACCACTGTGAATACTGTACACCTGTGCTGACTTTATAACCAATATTACTTGTAACTAGGTCTTGGGTCACCTGCCCGACCACGTGGGTTTTCTCTGGGTTCTCCGGTTTCCTCCCACAATAAGACCCCCTCGCGCGCTTACATCTGGGCCAGCAAGAGTGATTAATATAAGTTGGATAACTTGTTTCATAATTGTTGTAAAAGAAATAAAGTTGAATTTATGAACTTGGGCTTACTCCTACTGACATTGTTGTACACATTTTGGCCTTAATGTAAGAAAAGTTAAATCACAATTGTTGTATATATGTTGTGAGGTGAAAGGTCTTTTCATTCTGTGATTAGACACGCTTATTAATGCTTTAATTACTTTGCATGCTGTTTTTGCATTGCTTTTTTTTTTTAAGTTCAGATTTAATTTGCATTCTTTGTTGTCATTTGTCAGTACCTGGTAATATTATTTTAAGTTCTTTAGAGAGACAGCCTTGGATTATACCTTGCTGTGAAGTATATGTCAGACTAATGATAAAGCTTTGATCCTTAAATGTTAAGGAAACTCCATGCTCGTTCTATAGCATATAAAGCATTCTGACATTTTAGAAAGAACAGCTGGAATGAAGTATCAAGAGATTTGCTATTCTACATTATAGATGCTTATTTTAAGAGATGAAAACAAAACAATTTTCACATCAGAAATGTGTGGATTAGATATTTTGGAAAGGGCAACTGAAATATACTACAGTATGAAAGATCTGCAATTCTTCATTATAATTTAAAATAGATCAAACCATAATTACGTTTATTGAAAAAAATATTATATGTATTAATAATTCCTTTTCTAATATGAAATGAATAGATTTGTTTGGTAAGGGTCGTATGAGGACGGCTAAAAATAAATGGGAGCAAAAACTTCTGTATTGTTTCCTGGTGAAAATAACAGAAATTCAAAACTGCTTGCTTCTCAAAAAAACCCAATGCACTTAAGACCTGTTTTACATGGCAAAATATGGATTTAGTGAAAACATGATTTCTGGGTAAAAGTGTGAAAATTTTTGTTTTTGGTAAAAATTTTGAGAACTTCAAATTTGTTTTCTGTTAAAAAATATGCTTACACCTCATAATGAATATATTTCCAGGTAAAAGAAGGCCATTTGTTGAATGAAGTCGGCAGCTCCATGAGTGGCTTTGCGTCAAAGGTAAGTTTGGATAGAACCTTTATTAAATCAGAAAGATACAATAGTTAATCTGACTTCACAGTATGAAAGCTGTAACACAGAAGAATTTCAAGTTAAAGATTTGGTTAAGTTTTCACAGGTAGTGCGACGAATTTTCAGTGTATTTTAGATCTCTGAGTATAAAAAATAATATTATGATTTTGACTTATGATTTACACAAAATGTTTATTTATTACATTTTTACCAGTGAAATATCGAAAAGTGTTCATTCTATAAAAGTGATATTTTTCACTAGTGAGAAATATGATATTTTTCACTAGTGAAAAATGTCACTTTTTCTTATTTGACCAATCAGAACACTGCTTACAAACAATGTTTGGGAAAATCAGAGCTGCCACTGTAGATTTTCATACAAAAATGTAATAAACAACATATCTAACAGTATCTTCAGTAATACCAAACATATTTCACTCGTGGGGCTAATATTTTGATATTTTTTACTCGTGCTGCGCACTCGTGAAAATATCAAAATATCAGCCCCACTCGTGAAATATCTTTGGTATTACTGAAGACACTGTTAGATATCCTTTATATATTCCCTTGGGAAAAATAATATTTGAAAATATTTTTTATTATGGCAGTTGTTTCAGATAAAATCATCAGATTTTAGGAAATAACTAGGAATTATTGAATAAATTCACTGTTAAAAACGAGAGACTATCCAAAATAGGGAGAGTTTGCAAATATGTAACTTTCCGGTAATTATCGTAACATCCAGTATCATTTTAGGTGTTATACTTTTTATGACATTTATCAGTGGTTCACTGTTTTTGTCTGGAGACTTACCAATTGCTCGTTGGTGTTGGTCACACATATCTGGTGAATCAGTTGAAATGCATTGCCAGATAGTTTATCGCTACAGATGCTTGTAGTTACGATAAATGACAGACATTCTCTTGCCTTTGAGAGTTCTTAGAATTAGCAGGAACCTGACTTGTATACAGTTTTCTGTGTGGGTGCTTAATTAAGGAAAAAGGCTTTAGTTTGCGTACTGTTCCTGTGGATTGTAAATTAATTAAGAAGACTGGAATGTGGTGCTGTACGTACTGCTAATTATTGATAAGTGTCTGCAGCTAATTTGCGACACAAACTTTTAACAAAAACAAAATCATTTCATCGATTATCGTACAGGTTTAAGTAACTTGATTAAATAGCAGATTATTTTTGTGAATTCAGCATTACTGTCATGGTGAATTCAACATTACTGTCACTTTGAATTCAGCATTACTTTCAACATGAATTCAACATTACTGTCACTGTGAATTCAGCTTTACTTTCAACATGAATTCAACATTACTGTCACTGTGAATTCAGCATTGCTTTCACTGTGAATTCAACGTTACTGTCACTTTGAATTTAGCATAATTTCACCGTGAATTCAACATTACTGTCACTGTGAATATATACTACAATTAGTGCTAAGAGATTTTAACAGCTGACCACAACATTCTAGGGATCTGATTGTGGTGTTTTTATCCAAATTTATGTATTATTCAAGCCTAGTTGATCAGTTTAGGTTAATGTTTTACCAGTTGAAATGTAGAAAATATTCCACTTTGAAGAAATTAATGCTTGGAAAATTATAAAATGCATAAAAAAATCACTATACTTTTGGAGGAAATTTGTCCAGACAAATAGATCATAAGCCTGTGAACCCATTCAAGTGAAACTAGACAGGAATGTTATGGACCGTGTTAAGGTATGCATGCAAGATTTTTTTTATGCAGACATTTTGGTTGCCATGGTATCCAGGTCACTATGCATTAAGTATTTATTGCAAAGGATAGCTATAGGGAGCTGGGATGGGGGGTATTAGTTAACCATTCGCTTACAGTTGTAGGTTGATTTTTTTTCGGAAGAAGCACTTCTTTGAGGAAACTAATAACATGTCACACAATTATGTCACACAAAGTTTTCATCAGTGCTTTCAGAAAGCTTTCACAAAAATAACCGGAAAATCTTTTAGCTGATGTCTGTTGCATCTATCTTTGTCATTGATTCAGAATTTCTATTTTGACTTGCTGACTTTAAAGTATGGAAATCTTTCTGAATCAGTAACTTTCATCATGAATAATTCTCAGTAAATATCAAAGATTAACTCAAGCTACTCTTTTTGAAGGCTTTGCTGTTTTCGGGTAACTGTGTATAGACTAAGCCAGCGAACACGCCAGCCAGAGTTGATGGTGGTGCTGATATTGTAGCTGGTGTATAATGTGTGGAGTAAGATAAGGCTTGTGTACAGTCTGTATCATTGTTTTCTAGCTGTCGTCTGCCAGTTCCAAGGGATGGACCAACTTCCAGTCTCTGTGGGGGGAGCCTAAGACCACTTTGTCTTCGGTGGACACCAGTCCGGGGGAGAAATCTTCTCTACTCACAGACAATGCGTCACCACAGAGGTATTAAGCTTGTGCTTGTTATATGAAAGATAAATTTATTCATTCGTTTATTCCAGTGGGAGAAAAGATATACACTGTATGTTGTTAGAACTTTTTGTCCTCATTGGCGACATTTAGGTGAAGGAGGATAAGTGATAATGGTGTTCATGTATTTATAGTAATGGTCCACTGGGTTGCAAAATTTAGATATATCAGGACATTTATATATATTCTACTACATATTCTAGACATATTGGAAACAATTGTTTTTCATTTTTTTTTTTTTTATTTTTTTTTTTTTTATTTTTTTTTTTTTTATTTTTTTTTTTTTTACATTTTGTTTTATGCTGATATCCAGTAAAACTTTGAGCTTTTTCATCATAGTATGGGTTTGTTAAACATTTAAATAAAAAAAACTATTTAGACATTAAATTATTTTGCAATGATATAAGCTAAAATTTGCATCTATACTCAGCCAATGATTCTTCAAGTGAAAAAACCTTAAGGGAACTTCACATAAATTGTTTCTCAAATGAAATTCACATGAATTATTTCTTATGAAATTTTTCATGTTGAAATAAACCTTTTTTTACTACATTTCATGTGAAATAAACTTTTTCACTTCATTTCATGTGAAATTCACACGAAGATGTATTGCCTGTATATGATGAGAAGTTGTTGGTGACTAAAACTAATTTTGAACTTTTCTTCCTTTCAGGGATCCAAGTAAGAATCGGCTTTTGTCGGACGAGGATTCCTGGGACAGCTGGGAAGGCGACTGGCAGGACGGCAAGAAAAAACAAAAGAAAGTACAATCAAGTGATTACAACGATCAGAGTTTTTCGGAGGACAGGAATACTGAGGAAGATGAATTTGAAGCGTGGCTTAATGATGAGAAGCCACTTCAGTCAAAATCCTCAAAACCCAAAAAGGATGAGAACGAATGGGATAACTGGGGAGAAACAGACAATAAAGTAAACAAAAGTAAAAAGTCTAGTCCAAAAAACCACAGTAAAAAGTCTTCCAAGGCGTCCAGCAAGAGTAACGATGGCTGGGACGACGCAGACTGGGGCGACGGCTTCTCGTCCCCCAAGAAGCAGAAGGAGCCTCTGGTTGGAAACCTTGTAGATCTAGGAGAGGACACGTTGTCACAAACCAATGGCAATTCAGGTTGGGACAATGAGGTTTGGGCTAATGATGATGACGCGGACGAGTGGCAGAGTCTAGATTTGGGCACAACAGATTCTAGTAAACGGAAATAAGCCGCCGGTTAACCTGTTAAAACTTCATTGGATCAGTTGACATGTACAGATTTGACTGAGTATTAATGTGTTCAGTGTATATGCCAAAGTTGAATGTGATAAAAAAAGTATTGTTATTGCTTTGTGTGAATGATAATTATGTTGTGTATAAGTGGAGACAAATTGCTGGGACCAATATGTTGTACGGAGGGATTGATATTGTTTAAGATGGCTTGCTGAGGTAAAGATAGGACAGTATATAATGTAAAGCTATCTGATGTTACATTGCATATGTTCGCCGTCTGTAATGTTTCTTGTCAGTGTTCTATATCTACCGGTAATTCCCTTCTAAGCTACAGA
Organism: Mimachlamys varia; assembly: GCA_947623455.1. Lineage (NCBI taxonomy): Eukaryota > Metazoa > Mollusca > Bivalvia > Pectinida > Pectinidae > Mimachlamys > Mimachlamys varia. The sequence continues at coordinate 8,990,831 of OX392530.1, forward strand.
ATTGTATCTTTGTATCTTGCCTCTACTTAAATGGAGAAATAATTGTTCTGCTTTTGATCAAGTTTTTTCGCCATCGGTTAGTGACCTATAGTGACACAGCCTATGGGTACCATTATTAGATCAGAGAATCTGTTAATATTTCTCCTTAGAAAGGAAGGATAGCTTTCTTCAAAGATTTCCACTTCAAATTTTTTTTTTTTTGAAGATTATTTAATTGTTTGTTTGTTTCTTTCTTTGAGCGGTTTTACGTCTGCTTCACAAACAAGTAGTTTGGTTATCCAGAATTTTGAAGATTATCACACAGCATTTGTATAGTATAGCTAATGGAATTGCACATAAAAATACTATAATTAATTTTCCTTTGATTTTATGCAGAATGCAGCTTTCTTATTGGTTGAGATTTTCTTTTCATACCTCTATGAAAAAGTAATCCAAAAATTGCGCGAAATATGTGATGTCACAATACGACAATTGACGTTAAGTATTGATTTGTAAAAAAAGAAACCGTTGTTAGATAAGTCAAATTGTACATAAACATGTTTTAAATTTGAAAATAAGTTTCAAAAATTAGGTAAGTTTTGATATCAATTATTTTTTAGTTTCATAGGGTTATGAAAAAAATTGTTCTTGCAAACTTTTGTAAGAATCCGCTATGCAGATTCATACAGTTTGCAAACAAAAATTTTTTCATACCCCAGTGAAACTAAAAAAAATTGTCATCAATGCTTAAATAATTTCTATTCTTTGTTATACTCAGAAGTTATGTATTTAGACGGTGGTAGATCTAGGAAGAATACAGGGAAATTGTTGGCCACTCCATAAATGTTTCTTAAAAATGAGACATTTTGTCACATATCCATTTTCCTGGTTAAGAAATTCTGTTTCTTTTTGAAACCTTTCAATCAGGCTGAACACTGAGTCTGCTCATCTTTGGCTAATATCTTATCCAGCATCATAAGGAATATATTAATGAGAAAAAATAATACACATATATTTTTCCGCAAAGTCTTTTACGGAAATTTCATTTGTATGATATCATTTAATGACATTAAAAGTACTGTTGATTATTTAGAGTAATATTAATTTTGTTAATTTACCTTCCATTTTTTTCTGATGAGGTCATCATTTTGCATTTCATAACTCAACAACCAGTATGTCTTATGTTGGGTACAAATAATCTACAGTATTACATTCAGGAATGAATTGTGTCATTTTGAAATGTATATTTCATTCCAGGTGTTGACCATTATAGTCAAGAAAATATATGTGATGTAGCTACTCTTATGTTGATGGCTTTTAAATCATTATTGAATTCTGTTGATTTGTAAGTTAGTGTTAATTTCTTCCTACTAGCTGTTTTATCAGTAGAATGAGGAGATTAATTTTGTTTTGTTCTAACTAGTAGCAGATAGAGGTAGGGGAAGTAACTCTTATTATGTATCCTTGAAAATGCTGCTGTAAAGCCTATTACTAGTATTACAAGTTCAATAAATGCTATAGTTGTCACTAGAAATTCTATCATAACTTTCTCTGCGAAATAAAATACTATAGTTACATGATCGTAATAGCTCATCATCCTCATACACATCATACACTGTAGTACTGGTTTAACTCATACTTCTATCTCTTTGTTATTGGTGACTATATTGTATTATGTTGTTGTATAAAAGAATGTTTGAGATTGTTCCCCCCTTTGCAGTTTTGCTTTGACCATTACATGTTTCTTAGTCACCATGGTGAGAACAGGGCAGGTACCCGCATGTTCCTTTCCCTGAAGGAGTGTCGCGAGATTGAGACTGTGTTGTCTCAGTCTTATTGTAGAATGAGATGTAATGTACCTTAAACAAAATGTATACCTATTATAAGATTCCGAATAATTTAAACATTATTGAGCAAGCTTTGTTTTAGTATTCATTCAAACCAATTCTATTGATTACTTTCAAAGGGTTTAGGCACAAGTCCTTACAAATTTCTTGACACCCCAGGCCGAGCAGTGTTTGATATAGATAAATATATACACATGTACACTCTTATTGACAGAAATCACAAAAACAAAATTTGATCAATTCATTGAATGTTCCTTCACTAGTTACCATGGTTACCACACAATTGTCAAGTGTAATAGTTACTAAAGTAACTACTAAATTATGATTCAAGTTATCCACAGCGATCCCCACCTTTAGTTGCCATGGTAACTACTGGCCTACCCAGGGATGACATTTATCCTGTATGGCTTTCTTACGTGCTGTAGTTACCATGATAACTGCAGATTTATGACAAGTTTGCACTTAATATGAAATTTTAACCAATGCTCCACAGGTGATATGGAATTTATGATTTACAATTTTGACTCAAACATTTTATTTATTGGGTCTGATAGTGCAATCTTTGGAGATGTTTATCCAGGTGTATATTGTCCTTAAGTACATTGTTTGTGGATAAATTTGTTTTGCTTGAACTCCTGCTGTTGTATCTGCTGTGTTGACAAATGTATGTGTTAGTGTCTCATTTAGAAACATCAAGTATTATGATATATTGAGGTCCTTGAGATTAATTATTGGTCAAAATCTCAGAATATTGCTTAATTGATTCATGTACTAAAATTGGTCGTCATATTATTTTGAGGATACTTTCAGTAGAACTTTAATTGTGCCACAGGAAGGATCAAAGGATGGATCCTGGCATGTAGGTATAATTCAGTATTATAAAAATATTAGTAATGATACTGGATTTCTAGATGTCAATTTACAATAAGGTACCATGCTATAACAAATGTGTAATGAAATTGGTTGTTGAAAATGTTGGAATTGAAGTTCATTTGATCAAGATAATATAACTTTTTTTTTTAATCATGGCATGTTCAGTAACATTTTTTTTTTAAATTTTTTTCATCATAACATTTTTAAATTCCTAAATGCTTGAATCAATTTCTAACAGCAATAATTTATCAGGAAAATTAAGGTTGTGAACATTTTGATAGAAGATTTCACTACCACATCATAGACAAAGGGAGACAACTGTTTGCTTCCAAATCATAGACCAAGGGAGATAACTGAAGGATAGACGACACGATTTTAAGTTACAATATATTTCAGGTTGATGTTGGGAACATAATTGTCGGATAATGAGAACATATTTATTCATCCCTGTACTCACTTGTCAACACTTGCCGCAACAATATTTAATCTGAAACGAACTTATCATGTTTTAAGATAATGGATTTATCAGAATTGTGATAAGGTCATATATGACTTGTCATATGTTGCTTGTTGAAAATATTTGAAACATTATCTACTGTACACAATGTTATTTATGAGTTTGTATAAGAACACATCACAGTACTATGTCGTTCTATAAACTGGTATATAATGCTCTCACAAGTATGTTCCTTGTATAAAGAATATTAATACATTATTAAAGTTCAGATAGGTTTTACAATCTCAAACTCCTCTGCATTACTTACAAAGAATGTCGGCATGTGGAGTTGATCTTTTTATAAATAATTATCATGGGATTGGAAATTTTGGGTAGTTAGGGGGTTTGTTGACACGAAGAGAACACTGAGCATTTTATAAAAGTATATATATATAACTGTAAGAAATAGCCACGTCCAGTGAAAGGTCGTAAGGCCATGCAAGGATGTAAAAATGTCAAAATCATTAAAATTATCATACATATAACATCAATTTGGCTTGTATTTGTTTGTGGTCATAGTTAGCACATGTTTATTGTCCTTGCGAATTTGCTTTGCGAATGTAAAAATGTTCGTTTGCACAATAAACTTGTGCTATCTTTATGGAAAAAAAACTTGGAATATTACAACTTATTAAATAACAGTAAAAAACTGAATGCATTGATTTTTTTTAAAGAAAGACGCAGTTCCAGGATTGTCATGGTTACACCTTGCTGGTGTATTTCATCTACACACTCATATACTTATAAACTTCAACTGTTGTACACATGTAACTTTATAAATCAGTGGTATGTATAATGACTATTTGTTGAGGATAAATGTAACTTAAAATATTTCCAAGTTATAACAGACATTATGTGAGTATAATATGGTTATACTTATATTGAACGTGACATAAAACATGAATAAATTCGGCATCAATCGCTTTTGTGACTTGTCTTGTTTTATGCATGTGCGAACAGAAATGTAGATATATGAATATCTAGAGATATATTAGGAATAAGATTCATCAGTTTGGTTTGAATGCAAACTTAAACTTAATTTGCAAGCTTTAAAAAACATCTGTTTTCTATGTCAAGCAAAGAGTACAATAGCCGAGTGTCAGTGTTCTGACCGCTGAAATCAGCTCACTTCCCAAAATAGGGCAGAATGGGTAAACATCTTACCCGTCCCTCTGTCTACCTGTAGTATTAGAGTACATTTGGACGAAATGTCACGTTATGTTTTTGACAGCTGACTTCTCTAACTTGTCCTATTTTGGGTAGTGAGTTGATTTCAGCAGTGAGAACACCGACACTCACTCGGCTATTGTACTCTTTGCTAAAAAATGCAACAGACCTTTTCGAAAGCTTAGAAATTAAGTTTTCAATTCCTTTTTGTGTACAAAACAAACTCAGTGTATATCTAGTGATATATATAATCTTTCTTAAAAGATGGACACTAAAAACAAAGTACAAACAAGAAACATTCCTGTCGTCGTTATCCTTGATATTCAAGTTTACATTCACCTAGCTCTCTACACCTTGGAATATGTCCTGGCAAAACTGAAGGCAGAAGGTAGCCGTTTGATTGGTTTTGGGTAAACAAAACTGACCAATCGCTAGGCTGATACCTGTCCTTTAAAGATTTCAAAAAAGAGACAACCAACTTCAAAGCCTGTAAATTTTTACCATAATGTGACCACAAGATTCATTTGATGTACCTCAAAGGGTCAAAATACTAGCTTCTTGCCTCATCAACAAGGTGGCGCACACGTTTCAGTTTTGCAATGACATTACAGGGGTGTAGAGAGTGTAGGTGAGTGTAACCCTTGGATATCGTGGATGTGTCCATGTATATGCCACGGATCTTCCACAATAATCATTGGTGTCTTTACAATTTTCACTTCAAACTTTAACTTTCTTCCAGACCTACACTGTCTAAATATTTGATAGACAAAATATTACCTCATCATATGTTTGTATTAAAGTCTTTCCTAATACTGATTCAGGATATATTATGGACCTACTTCAGTTGCATTGGTTTCCTGGACTTCATAAATATCCAGTTAAACAACTTCATGGCTGGTTCTGCTAACTGCTGAATCAAATAATTTCCCCGAACTTGCTCAACCTAAACGCAAGCTAGAAAAGGCTATACAGAAGGGTATAAGGGGCACTGGATTTGTCCCACTAAATCAAGAAAATATTTCTAAAACTTTTACATCATCTTCAATATGCGTCTCTCCCTTCCTAAACTTTGTGTTGCAAGTTTGTGAGTATTCAATATTTACCACGAGTGCGTGATAATCGCAACAAGCCAAAGACCATCGAATTCACATTGGCATGTTTAAGCTATTTAGGAAGACGGGAGCTCACATGCCGATTTAAAGTCAGAGAAGACGAAGATACAGGTTATAATTATCCAAACGAATGCCAATAGTGCTAGGAAATCTTGCCATTGATCACAAAAATGAATCGTTAATCAAGAACTTCATTATCCTCACGAAATCCTTTTCCGGTTTATTTCACTTTGGGGTCCCCCCCCCCCCCCCCCCTAGAATATTCCCAAACTTGCTTTCCTTGTAAAAGACAAACATCGTACTAACTTAAATGTTCTGCTAGTAGGAACACCTGAGAAAACCAACATCTACTGTCTTTTTGTTAGCAATTCAATTCAATTTTATTGCATTTTACACCCATAAAACATTGTATGGTAGAGCTGTTAATAACATAACCACACATTCAAACACATATAAAAGACATACATGTATATAGTAGGCCTATTGAACAAACCTAAGCACATTGGAAGCCTATCTTCCTCGTTTCAAAAGACTTTTTAATGAAGATGCCAATATCGCGCAAAAGTTGCGGTTTATTGGTTGATAATAGCATCTGTAAATGTATATTGGGGAAGAACTACTATCTATTATATATTTTTTTTTCGAAAAAAAGTTTTCCAATGTTAGCATTGTAAGTACAGTGAAAAATAAATTAGTTTCGTCTTTTAGTATGTTGCAACTTGTACAGAGACGAATTTGCCTGGCAGGTACTGTGATAGGATTTGTAGACAATGATTAAGTTATTGGAGGCTTTTTTCTGATAAGACAACTACGCACATCTCGGGCAGATTGTTGAATAAGGTGTTTACAATGGGCAAAAGAATTTTTTTTTTGATGTGACGTATTTTGATATGAAGACGTATATATTCTTTTGAATATTATATTTGGTAGATTTAATCTAATCTGAATTCATTTGTATTCAGCAGTGCTAAGAGGCGGTTTGTCTGAAATTACTCTGAAAAAAAAAATAGTTTGAAATTGACAACCTGTTTGTTTACTGGACACTGTGTTTACTGTTTATGATAAAATATTATAATAGAGAAACAAAATCACATCTAATGAACAGAGCGACATAGAGAAAAAAAAGGTTGAGGAAAATTTCATGTTATTGTTCGCAACGCTTAAAAATGAATAACAGGTTTTTGAAATGACCGGTCTTTCGTTGTTTTTACTTATGCCTTTGTGAGGATTATCTTTGATATCTAGGGGTTACCTCTCCTACGCTCTCTACACCCCTTGAATATGTAATGGAAACACTGAAGACAAGAATATACAAGTTTGAAAGTCTTGGGTAAAACAAGAAAAAAAAAATTGATCAGTCGCTAGCTAGCCCTTTGAACATTTCAAAAAAAATGAAACAACCGACTTCAAAGCCTGTCAATTTTACCGTTATGTGAATGCGAGATTCTTTTAACATCGAAGGTCTTGCCTCGTCAACAATTAGGCGCATACAGAACCTTCACTTTTGTTATGACATATTGAAGGGTGTAGAGAGCGTAAGTGAACGTATCGCCCGGACATCGAAGCTGTTGAGTGGTGTTTTTTTTCCGTTCACTTAACAAAACACGTGTGCATATAATCTCTTGACGACTTACATCCCATTAGTCGCTATTCTAAAAATTACATATAAAATGTGTCCAAAATATAAAGTAACGCATATCAAGCATTCGTGTTTGTTTGTATTTTAAACATTAAAGGCCCAATATACGTAACTTTCGGCAAAATTTGAAGCAAAAATCAAGCCTAATAACTTATTATATTTATAGATTTAGCTAAGATTAACTGATATCGGCAATATTCAAGATGAATTCTTTCGCGGTTACCGGTACAGCAGCAGTTGAAACACGCTATTTGTAAACACGCGTCCATTTCGAACCGTCTTCTACCTCCGGTTTGTTGTTGAAGTGGGCCCCACCTGAATTATTCTCAATACTTTATATTTTTTTGTCCAGAGTTTCTTGTTAGTTACCGCTCAGGTTTACTTCGTTTTAGGCTTATTTTTCCATGGTTATCGACTGGATTTTTTTTCAGAATTTTTCAGAATCACGAAAATTTCCCTAAAGTTACGTATATTGGGCCTTTAAATCAAGATGTTGACTTTGGAGTAGAGCTTAAACACACAATTTGTTTTATTAATTAAGTTTTGCTTTCAAAATTGATAATTTATCATCAATACGGTTAAAGGACTATCCTTCTCCGTAATAGTTAATCGTTATCAATCAACTATTTTTAATTGTTAAACTAGGAATTATATTTTCAAAGCGAATAAATATATTTTTAGTCATAAAATAAATTTATCCCTTCAGATTATGACAAAAACAGAAGCCGTAGACATCTGAATATTGACACTTAAAACATCGAGACGATAATCTTTGCACGAATGCAGGGTATTTTGAAAAGAAAGAGAAAATTACTTACAAGTGATCTCCCTTTGTACGAAGAGTGTTCGAAACTTTTGCAAATGACCTGTGCTTGTCAAAATGTCTAGTTACCTTTAAAATATTCCCCTTTAACTTGAACACACCGTTTCAATCTTGGAATTCACATTTTGAGACAATTTTCATACTCCTCTTTGGATATCTCCTTATCAGAAACTGGTAAACTGCAGATACCAGCTCACTTCTGGACCAAAATCTCCTACTAAATATAATTTCGGAAAAAGGAAACAAAATCACACAGGGCAAGGTCTGGGCTGTATGGAGGTTTGTGGTAATACATTGACTTTTTCCTACTTTAAAAACTGGACTACAGCTGATTTGTGGGCTCGGGCATTGTCATGTATCGATTGGACATGTTTAAGGATGACTTTCAACTATTCTCTTGGGCTCATAAAATTGCACCCATGTCTCATCACCCGTAATGAGAATATCAAATGCCTTTCCTGATATTTTGGGTACTTCTTCAGCAGTTTCTTAACCATTTCTACCCATGTAGTTTCTGCGCTCGTCAGTGAGTAAATATGGGATGCAACGAGCACTTATTTCCTCAGCCTTGATAATTTTCTTCGGAATAAAGTGAACCCGAGTTTGTCATTCCTGCTAGCTGTCTGACCGTATATACCGCGCATCCTTCTCAATGATTGACTTGATTTTATTGATGTTCGATTTGGTAAACGCAAATGTAGGTCTTCTTGAGTTTCTGGCATCTTTGACTAATTCGTGACCAGAATGAAATTTAGTAAACCATCATAAACTGTGGAAAATGACATTCGTTTATCCCCATAAACAGCACATATCTCATCATGTATATTTTGACACTCAATCCCAACTTACAATTGGTTTTTATATAGCCCCTGAGTTCAGCGACATCTAACCATTTTTAACACAGTACATATGGATATACCTGAAAGCAATATGAATTGCAAGGAAACCGGTTAGTGGCTTTCCATAAAAGTCATAAACACAATACAGCGATGAGCGGTGAACCAAACAAATGACAAATTATAAATTACATTAGTCACATGATGGTTTATGCACATAAATCACGTGATACCAGTTTGCAATTTTTATGAACATTTCTCATATTTCGGCAATGGCGATTTTAATGTAATCATAGTATACCTTATGTTAGCTTGTTATTTCTTTCTAGCTATTTTACACCCACTTTGTTGCACAACATCAAAATGAATTTTAGTATATGTTCTTTCTACTAGAACTTCCAAAGAAACCCCAGATGAAAATATTTTGACTATGTTAAAGATGCTGTTTTATTTTCACACGCAGAAGTCATTTTCTTATAATAGATATTACAAAATACACAGGGTGTTGGAAGGATAATGATATATATATATATATAAAGGGTCATGTTTAAAATGATCAACATCAATTATAATCTTGTCAGTATTTCACCCCAAAAATTCTCAGTTACAATTGTCTATATTAGAAAGGAAAGTAGAACTCGAATCATGGAGTGGTTATTTTTTCAATTAAACAGTAGTCGACATTTTGTGATGTTTGGATCGACATTTTGGAGACTGAAAAAAAAGTCGGAGGATAGCACGGGGTCAACAAAAACCAAAATCTGAACTCAAAACAATTAAACTACGGGCAAAATATTAAAAAAGTGAGTTGTTTTACACGGACACTCTATAAAACGACAAGAGAATACGACCAGATATTCCGGAAGGGTAAAACACATTCTTCTTTGTCGACGGCACCGCCATGTAAATTAAGGTTACATTAAGTAATGCATGTCACGTACTCAAAATGACAAACGAGGCATAAGTCTCAGTCATGACAAGTAGCCATACTAATTAGCGAAACATTTCAAGGAAACCGAATATTTCTTAATGAGACCAACATTGCGACTATAAAAACTGTCCAACAGTCTCCATCAACCTGCTACAGGATATAAAGATATCATCAATTGTAGTTTAAAATAGAAAAATAATAATAATACCCCCCCCCCCCCCAAAAAAAAAACCCCAGCAAACAAACAAACTGTGACGCTTAATTCATTTTGCAACTAAGTTGCTAACTGTCCCATTTTCTTGCTTAAAGTAAAACAGGTAAATTGCGGACAACTGGAGGCGAAACCATCTTGCCATAGGAAAAGTAGCTAATTACCTGTCGGGGCTTCACTTCGTCTTCCGACGTGGGTGGTCAGTCTTGTTTTGACCATAAAATCTACCTGCAGATTTCAACCTCCTCCCTCTCCCCCTCTCATTTAAATCTTAACATTTTACCCATACTTAAAATATCATTTAAATAACTCGTTTGATATATTAAGTAATGCGAATTTTAAAACGTAGCATATTTAGTTGAATTTCAATTTTGACTTACTATAAAAAAATGCTTCGGAATCATTTCACTGTTAAACTGTTAATTGTGACCCGTAGCTAACGTATCAAAGTATAAGTGTCATGCCCTTAACATATGTATTTAGTGTTTATTTTCTTTAGGAATGTCTCAAATATATTTTCGTTCAAGCATTGATGTCTTTTTCATTTAGTTTCATAGGGGTATGAAAACAAAGATTTATGTATTTTTGAGAGAATTGCTGTGCCTGATTTATATGAAGCTAATATTTACTTTTTATTTTCTCTAACCTTCACGTAGTAAAATTAAAATATGCATCACAAACAACTAAAATCACACCCTAACTTAAAGAATTGCAAATACTAATGAAGCTACGAGCAACACCAAAACACCCAAAGAGAAACGACGATGACAGTTTGATGTCATAAGAACATACTTATGACTCGATTCTGAATTGGATAAAAATAAAATTCTGAAATATTGTAAAAAAGAAAAGCACAGCGTCCTGTTAACGTCTAATTAATGTGACAGGAAAGAATTGTGGATAATGTTACTGTCAAGTGTAAAATGATATTTCGTCCATTTTGACTATTCTAATGGTCAGAACGTGTCAGTGTACCCCCCAGTAAATTATGCAAAGACACGACCAGACCCAGGGAGTAGAGAAGATTGATGGTTGTCAGTGACCCTGTATGGTCACCGTATGTTGGGCCGGACTGTCACACAGAGTACTAGAAACAGTTACAATTCTATAATTAACCTGGCTATGGTTGCAGGATCTCTCCAGGTATCCCTCAGTCTCCCTCTCCTCCGACCGGCTCGAGTACCCAGAACAAATTGGACACGTCCCCGCCAAGGGTCGTTTCCATTGTGAGGGCATTTGTGCACAGTTGGAAGCCGGAGTGTCATTCAAATTTCAATGAATTACATTTGGGGCATAAAAAAATCCACCAGATGGTTATATTTGAGAGTTTTTCCCCATTTGAATGTTTATCAATAAAAGGGAAAGTTCTGTCAAAATCAGAATTACAGATTGGCTAAAAGATTATGTCTCTCGATATTCAAATTGATCCAAAATATAAAAAAAGATGGAGGCAACTGTCCTCTCATGGCAAACTTAATTATACGCCTCGATAAACACAGGACAGCGGTGTGAAATCAAATTTTCTCTGCTAATCTAACTCTTATTAAGAGGTTTCCACACGCGCAAAGACACGTGCCAATCCGAGACATATTAACTATTTTTGTGGTCGCGTATATTTCATCTTTAAGATAAGAAATATATGCCTTTTTTATCTGAGATATTATTATTCCAGATTATTACAGATTCTTTGAAGCCTTTAACACTCCCTATGACGATACAAACGCTTCCCTGACCCGGCGTCATGGCAAGGCGGAGTCTCGTTAAAACGGTGTTACAATAAAAAACACAGAAATAACATTCAAAGAATTTTAAATTGCTATCGATGGATAATCTTAGATATTAATACGAGTGACATGGTGGTAACCGTCTTTTAGTTTAAAAAATGGTGACAGAATAATGTTTGTTTATACGTTTTTGGTTTATGATAATATCGCCAGTCACCTCGAGCAGACGATGAGGCGATTTGACAAATCTAGTGTCATCTTCTGTACGGAGCGTGTGCTTGGCGACTCCCATCTATTGTATAAAGTTTACAGTGTCGTTACTGACATCGGAGAGGTGAGTAGCTCAGATGGTATCTCGTCAGCCGTTTCACATCTTTATAGTTTATATAGACATCTGATGATATCAGTTCGGGTCTATGCTAGGGTTAGCAGAGTAGCATTACGATCACCCAGTCTCTGTGTGCAACTGACTCCTCTAAGCTCTCGTTGACCATTTTTGTGTCGCCTGAAAGGACGACATATAGGGATTACTTTGTCGTCGTCGTCGTCAATCACGTCGGTCGCCGGTTGTGCCGTCTTCACAAAGGGTTCCGCGGGATACATTGAGTTTCTTTAAATTTAGGACTATCAAACCCAAACTTCATACAGTACTTCTCTACTGAAAGCCATTGCTTGGAATTGCTCTGAAATCGAGGATCAAGGTCACTTCAAACTCAAAAAAGTATCCCCTTACTGAAAGACCTTGTGTGGGATTACTTATCAGATCTGAAGGTCGATAACAAGTTTATGCACAAAAACTGTTACTACATATACATAAAACTCACCTTTGAACTGAAGTTTCTGCGCTAAAACCTTTCTATCTCATTCTTTATCCAGAGCTTCCTTGTTGAAAGGCATTGCTTGAGATTGTTTGTAAGGTCGTGCGGTCGAATAACAGTTTCTGCACAAAATATTGAAATATTTTGGATTTCTCAAACTCAAACATTATGCAAACGTAACTGATAAACTCTGACTTGTGATTGCTCTTCAGATTTGAAGATCAAAGATCAAGGTCACTGTTACTATAAATAAAACCCACCTTTTAACAATAACGTGAGATCCGCTGGGCCTAGCAAACGTTAACTTCACACAGGATATCATAACTGAAAACCCTTGCTTGGGATTGCTCTTATAGCCTGAAGGTTATAGGTCAAAGTCGCCGTTATTGTTAATTTAACCCACGAACGAACAATATTACTAAGAAAATGTAGATTCGTTTCGTAAATATTATTTCTATTGTTATCCATACAGGGGGCGCATTCATTTCTATTGAACTCTTGTTGAAATGAATAATCAGATGGCGATAAGATATGTAGTAGAAATTGGAATTCTAATCACAATATATGCATTTATATTGAGCGATTTATCAATGAATACACCAGTTATTTACATAGGATTATTTTTTTCGAAATTCATAAATTAGGGGGTTTTACGCATCTGATCCCTGATCCTTCTGCTTCTATAGTAATTAAGAAAATTTCGATTTCCACTTTTTGGTCCCTAGCATCACTGACGATTCCCAGAAGGACGAAACAGCTGAATGATGCAGTGCAATTAATATTTTTCGGCATTTGTATCTAGTACTAAATTTAAAAGTACTGGACGTGTGTGTGTGTGTGTGTGTGTGTGTGAGTGTGTGTGTGTGTGTGTGTTAGGTTCATCTTTGGAGATGTCAACGAGCAGCCAATCACATGCTTATCGTGTGGTTTCATAGTAAGCCGCCGTATCTGTCGGCCATGTTGTAAGTAAAGAAAGAGGTAGGTGGCTGACGTAGAAAACTATGTAGATCATCGATTTCAAAATGGCGTGGATAAATACAATGATCTTGGTGTGGAAACCAAAGAATCAAAGAAAGTACATTATCGCTAATATTGATTGAGAAATCTTGGCAATGTTTTGCTTTTGGAAAAAAAACCTCTTAAATAAATATAGCTTCCAATGAATGTAAGGAAAATCAACAAGTTGTCTCAATGGAAATGGGAATTTTAACAGGTTGTCCCCATGGATGTGGCGAGTTTTAACAGGTTATCCCCATGGATGTGGCGAGTTTTAACAGGTTGTCCCCATGGATGTGACGAGTTTTAACAGGTTATCCCCATGGATGTGGCGAGTTTAAACAGGTTATCCCCATGGATGTGGCGAGTTTTAACAGGTTATCCCCATGGATGTGGCGAGTTTTAACAGATTGTCCCCATTGATATGGCGAGTTTTAACAGGTTATCCCCATGGATGTGGCGAGTTTTAACAGGTTATCCCCATGGATGTGGCGAGTTTTAACAGGTTGTCCCCATGGATGTGGCGAGTTTTAACAGGTTATCCCCATGGATGTGGCGAGTTTTAACAGGTTATCCCCATGGATGTGGCGAGTTTTAACAGGTTATTCCCATGGATGTGGCGAGTTTTAACAGGTTATCCCCATGGATGTGGCGAGCTTTGACAGGTTTTCCCCATGGATGTGGCGAGTTTTAACAGGTTGTCCCCATGGATGTGGCGAGTTTTAACAGGTTATCCCCATGGATGTGGCGAGTTTTAACAGGTTATCCCCATGGATGTGGCGAGTTTTAACAGGTTATTCCCATGGATGTGGCGAGTTTTAACAGGTTGTCCCCATGGATGTGGCGAGTTTTAACAGGTTGTCCCCATGGATGTGGCGAGTTTTAACAGGTTGTCCCCATGGATGTGGCGAGTTTTAACAGGTTGTCCCCATGGATGTGGCGAGTTTTAACAGGTTGTCCCCATGGATGTGGCGAGTTTTAACAGGTTGTCCCCATGGATGTGGCGAGTTTTAACAGGTTGTCCCCATGGATGTGGCGAGTGTTAACAGGTTATCCCCATGGATGTGGCGAGTTTTAACAGGTTGTCCCCATGGATGTGGCGAGTTTTAACAGGTTGTCCCCATGGATGTGGCGAGTTTTAACAGGTTGTCCCCATGGATGTGGCGAGTTTTAACAGGTTGTCCCCATGGATGTGGCGAGTTTTAACAGGTTGTCCCCATGGATGTGGCGAGTTTTAACAGGTTGTCCCCATGGATGTGGCGAGTTTTAACAGGTTGTCCCCATGGATGTGGCGAGTTTTAACAGGTTGTCCCCATGGATGTGGCGAGTTTTAACAGGTTGTCCCCATGGATGTGGCGAGTTTTAACAGGTTGTCCCCATGGACGTGGCGAGTTTTAACAGGTTATCCCCATGGACGTGGCGAGTTTTAACAGGTTGTCCCCATGGACGTGGCGAGTTTTAACAGGTTGTCCTCATGGACGTGGCGAGTTTTAACAGGTTGTCCCCATGGACGTGGCGAGTTTTAACAGGTTGTCCCCATAGATGTGGCGAGTTTTAACAGGTTGTCCCCATGGATATGGCGAGTTTTAACAGGTTGTCCCCATGGATATGGCGAGTTTTAACAGGTTGTCCCCATGGATATGGCGAGTTTTAACAGGTTGTCCTCATGGATATGGCAAGTTTTAACAGGTTGTCCCCATGGATATTGTAATTTTAACAGGTTGTCCCCATGGATATGGCGAATTTTAGGAAGAATTCTCAAGAAAGAATATCCAGGCTAAGTTAGGTATAACATATGGTAGCATTGGGGAGACGATGTTCTTATCAACTGTATTCTTTACGTTGCGACCTATATTTGTGTCATAGTTCGACTATAGCCTTCATTGAAATGTGTTTAAGGCGTTTGCAGTCCAATGCAGGAATACTTTATACTTATGGAGAAAAATAAAATCAGATAATACCTCCGCGTCCCAAAACGATAATCCGAACTCAAACTCGATTAAACTAGAGGCAAAATATGAAACAGGAAATATTTACATGGAGACCCCCGTAAAAGCACAATGGAATAAGATTAGGTGTTCCGGAAGAGTAAGCGTCTTCTGCTTCATCAACGACACCCGCCATGTAAATCTTTGTCACATCCAAGTAAACATCAAGTTCTCAAAATGAGAACCGAGTAACATTGTCAATCACAACAAGTAAACACACTAATGAGCATACTCAAAAACGTCCATCTTCATGTCATTTAAAGACACAGAATATTTCCCAATGAAACAAAGATGGCGACCATAAAACTTAAAAGAGGATTCTTTGCTTATTCCTGCATATCCGTTAACTCTGGAACAAGATTGTGTTTTTGCACAGAACAAACGTTGTTACAATTTTCGAAATTGTTACATTTTTCGTTGCATGACACTCGCCATGTAAATCTTGGTCACATCCAAGTAAACAACAATCCTCAAAATGAGAACCAAGTCACCATTGTCAAACGCAAGAAGTAAGCACATTAATAAGCAAAGTCGAAAACGTCCATCTTCATATCACACATACAGAATATTTTTAATGAGATCAAAGAAATCTTTAAACTGATATTATGGGTGATATTTAGATCGCTAGTTTCTACATGTCCCGCTGGACTTAAATGTGTTGAACAAGCTGCACATGCTGAAGACTGAATTAAACTAAGGTCATCTGATTAATTCTAACTGTTAAAGTGTTTGGAATAGATATTGGAAAACTGCAGTATTGCATGTACCTATTGATGAAGAAAAATATTGAATGGTGAGTTGAGTCGAATATTTAGATAAGCTCAATATGTATAGGGTAACAAAAAATGGTAATTCCTTACCAGGTTTTACTATAAGACTCTTTCATGACCAGGGGTGTAAGATAGGGAAATTCCACCCGAGGGCTTTTCTGGTTAAACCTGAGGGTTGAATATCCATATCTTACACCTTTGGTGTCTTTAAACCGTCTTTAAACAATTTTGGTTACCGTTATAACTTGAGAAGTACTGTTTCAATAACCTGAATACGCTCTAAAACCCTGAAAATACCGTTTGACTGGACATCATTTTGAAAACTTAACTTTTTCCGTAAGCTTTTTTGACGATAAAGAAAATGATAAAGCGAGATTAAGCATACCAAAGAAAAAAATAATTTAATTTTAATGTACACGGTGAAAATATTGTGGAAGGTTTTAATTTCATGACGTCAACATTTTTCTCTTTTCAGAATAAGGTTTGACCGTATTCGTGACGTCACGTCATTGTTGCGCCATTGTGACGTCACGCCGTGTCTGTATTGCATGGGTAGATGTGTAATACGTACAACCACAACGATAATAGATGTAATGCCCTAAAAAGACCGATATTACGCACCAAGAAATGAGGGAAAATTGGATACTGCCTCTTTAAGCAAAAAAATGTAGTTTAGTAAGTGTATATTTTTTATTATAGGAATCTAATGACGCGTCAGTGCTCACTGATTTTTTTTATCTATAACAGGCTATTTTCGATGCACTTAATGTTTTTGTAAAAGTATCTTGATTCTTCGAGTAAAATAATTTGAAGAGTAATACATTTTTTACATTGTGCATTCAGAATATATATTTTGTCATATGAACTTACGCAAAGTAATAACTATATTTTGTGTGATGTAATCAGGCGTAAATATGTTCGATAAATTCTTATCACGTTCAAATACCTAACGGCCACTTATACGACAATTTAACAGAAATGTATCTATCTTGAAAGGAACATAAGTAATATCTACGTGTAATATTGTTTGTACATCATGTAAATGTTATTTAAGTAAGTTTAATGTTCTATGATGTATTTTATGGACGAAGTGCCCATATGGCACATTAAATGTACAGAATGAAATACGCAGCAGAAAATTGTTTATTGAAGGAGAAAAACTATTACAGGAGGTGTGATCATGGCAAACTTGCGTGAGGAATTGCAGACAATCTGGACTGTTTCAAGACTTCGTGAACTGCCAGATGACACAAGGGGCCTTTGTCTGCAGAGACGACGCATCATCATCGAAACATCATTCCATTGTTAGGGTGGATTTCAAGTGTGGGCAGGACAGGATCACTACCACAAAAATATTGTGATATTCAATTAGTGAACTCCGTTCTAGCGTGTCATTCAATAACTGACAACTTTCATTAAACAATTCCAGTCTCCCTTATTTTTTGAGTGCGTTTGAATAAGGAAGCCAAGAAAATATATTAACCTACACAATAATGACTAAGGAAGTTAGTGACAACATACCATAATAACTGTTTGTTAATTCAATATGCTGAGTTGCTTTCTGCTTAGTTTTTATGCATAGTATTGTCATGAGAATGCTTTTTCATTTTTTTTTCAATTCAAAACATGTGATCCTTTCTTTCAAATACATTTTTAAAACTATTTTGCTTGAGAAATATTATGTACCTGATATTGCGGTTAGATCATTTGAGAGGAATAACAATGGTGACCAGATAACAATTGAATTAACCGTTTGTACATTAAATATCCTTCATTGCATTCGACTTTGTGCACAGTATCCCTTTTATTTTTTCAAATCAAAGTATGTTATCCTTTCTTTCAGATTTTATTTTAAAACTAATTTAGCTTGAGAAATAATAGGTACATGTTAATACAGTTAGATTAATTGAGAGGAATGACAAAAGTAATTAGTTTTTCTGAGATATATTTCCGCCAAATAAATCTTAACTTATTTATTGAATCAGGAGATCAGTTTGAAGATTTCCTTGGAGTGCTTTGAAGCGATTGTACGTATTTTATCTGATAAACAAACCCAGAAGGAAGATGAGATGAGAAAGAAGTCGATAATAAATTAAAGTATTACAAGATAAAGTTGTGATTTTTACATACTGTATCTAAATCTTAGTAGATTCTAGAGCACTTTCGGAAATAAATAAATACACAATTGATAATGTTTAAAGCTGAATCGTCTGTCTGTTATGCTTTATATGTCAACACGCCATAAACACAAGTAAATACCGCGTATAAAACACATCTAAAAACATATCACTCATTCCGTGCCAGATTCCGCGCTCTGAGAGACACTTAATCAAAGCTATCGCCGAGGCCCTCTTCCTTGGTCGTATTTATATTCTGTTTGTACTGTCTGCATTAGGTTTAAACCGTTCTTCGGCGGCATGATTAATAAAGAACTAACTCAATTTGTATTCGTCAATCTCACTGAAACTTGGCGGGCAGATACTGTCCAGATGACAATTTTGAGGCTGGTTTGTATAACTACAATTTGTCAATCCACAAATTGTTTATCGATTAGTTATGTCTGGCTTTTGTGTGTTCTACGTAGAACCTTCCAGTGTAATATCCTTCAAACGCTCTTGTACGACAGAACTTTTTGTGCGCTAGAAACGAGGTTATGTAATTTGGTAATAAGAGCAATTCTAACAGAATATTTACAGACAACGTTCAATTATTTTTATACCGATTTTTGCTTTATACTTTTTGACGTCCTATACCGCGGATCATATCTTTACTTTAGAACGTTTATTGTCAAATGGATTTAATAAACAAATACTGAAATCTTGTCCATCATTATTCATTTGTAACTGTGTTTTATAAATTAACGGAAATCGTATGAAATTTTTAATGAATTGTGTGATAAACATTGCTGTCAATTCAATTTTTGCCAAATCTTGATTCAGTATTTAATGGTAAATCTTTACCGAGAGGATTGTTATGCACTGCCCTGAAGGTACATCGTGATCCCATAATCTCCAGTAACACGAGGCTATTATAGATATATCTAGACACCCTACCAAAGATTGTCGACAGATAAAGACACTGTCGACGGATGTGATGTAAATTGTATTTGATACATGTGTCTGTTGATATTTTGTCATGTATGGTTATGTACTTAAATAAATAATGGAGAATACCAAAATGTCCAATATATATGCTGTATGTGGTAATATTTCAGTTTATCGTTATGTGAACATGGTAATATTCCCCCTATCTGTATGTTTGGGTGTACTTCTGCTTGGGATATATTTATCAATCTTTTAAAGTTAATGTTATCCATTATAAGTGATGCTTGTTTTATGTCTGTTTTTCTTGCTTTAATGTTATTTGATGTAAGTGATGCTTGTTTTGAGTTTGTTTTTCTTGCTTTGAAGTTATCCATTAAAAGTGATGCTTGTTTTCAGACTGTCTTCCTTGCTTCAGCTAAGGTTAGATGAAGATGGCTTCCTAGGGAGACGAAATCATAAAAAGAAATTAAAGCAAAAAAGAAAAAAAAAAGATGGACAGGAAATATAGGGATTTAAAAAGTATTAAGTATACATATGCCTTTCTTTTATTGGTGGGTTTTCAGTCCCCGTCGATGGCCACATTTATCTCGTTTGAGGAGTTACATTGTCCTTAATAAACACACTATCGTTGTGCACGATTTGAAATCATACAGAAATCCTAAAAATAATTCTAATGGATGAAAGGGAGTTTACACACGTCTTTTCTCCTTCAACAGACAATTTCCTACCTTTCAGCCCCTATCAACACAGACGAGTCCTAGAAGGACGAAACTACTGTATGATACATTGTGATTAAACTTCATCTGCATATTGTATCTAGTACTAAATGTAAAAGGTGCAACACATAATGTGTGCGTGTGTTACACTCATCGCTCAGTGTCTTGATTCAGCAGGATGCCACGAAAGTCACATGTTACGACCATCCTGTGGGACCCAGCTGAACTTTTTTCTGACAGCCAATTGCCCTTTTGCAATACACTGGACCTCTTCGTTTGTTTGTTTGTTTTTCGTTTGTTGTTGTTGTTGTTGCCCCTTGGCTACCAAAGTGTATTTTCTGACAGCTATTGCGAGGATGTTCAGCACGAAACAAAACAAAATGAATATTTATCATTTTGTGTTGGGTTCTTGACCGTTAGGCTTTCGGGTACATGTTGCCATATTTGATATCTTTGTTTTCATGGTTTCAATCCTCTTGTATCATTAATACAGCACACTGCTGTAGTTGAGCGTTGATCGCGTTTTCACGTTAATCGTAAAAAAATGAAAAATGATGTCATGTTATATAATGTCATTTCTGATTGGTTGTTCACAAATTTGAGAATGAGAGAACGTACTTCAGAATTTTGGGCCAGATACTAATTTTATCATTTAGTCCAATGTTTGTATACACGATACCTGATATGGTACATGCATATGATACAATGTTTAAGTATTGGATTTCTGATGTATCACACAATCATTGATTCATTGCCCGATATGTTAGTGTCAAATAGGTATCAAATTCACCAAAGCCGATGCTAATATTTTCCGTCTATGCTTTGCGTACATTTGCTACTGCTTCGTAAATATTTCGATCGATTTTGAACTGAAACATTTAGTAAGGCCTTTCTGTAAAGTTATTTCTGGGATGATGACCTCCGCTGGATGTTATCAAACAAGATGATTATTGGACGCCATCTTTTGATTATATATTTGTAGCATTCCCCCAGATCCTCCTAAATGTTTGTACTGTACATTTATCGATGAGACCGAGCCTGTGTTTGATCCTGATGCATATTAGGTCGTTTTCCGGTGTATTTATTTCTATTAGGGCAAATGAGCCATAACACGGCCAAGAAAGGTTAAGCAAGCCCTATAAAGCTGACATATAAAACGAAAGCGTGGTATTATTTATGAACACCCTTATGTCTTTGTACTAGCAAACCGTCTTCATTTTCAGCCTTTTACATAAATTGATTGTAGGGATTTCGAGAGGAGTAGAACGATCATTACGAGGAAGACACATCCATGTTAAAGAAAAAGACCATCTCATCGATCGCGCCTTGAGATAAATGATTGCAGAAAGCTCAGATTGTAACAACTTGCCATAAAACGTTGGTGAATCCAATAAAATCCCATCTAATCGACTCCTTAGTTAATATGTCAAATTGCTCATACCCCACCGACAGGCCTGGTTATGATCAATACGACTTCCACCGCTGGGCAGGCCTTATCCTATCTCCCGACATAATGAATTATGTCTCGCGTGCCGATCATACGGACGACGGCCAATGTTATTACAGCTAAGACACCACTGGTGACCCTTTAGGACCCAGAGGCATGAACACAGCACTTGTAATCTTTCATGATACTTTTCCATTTTCACGGTTTGACCGTGGTTTTGACGAGAAAGAAAATTGATTTTTGCTTCAAGACAAGCCGAGGCGTAAAGGAAAATGACAATATATGTCTATATGGTAATGCCAGAGTCACATTGAGGAGAAAATTTAATTGTAGCAATAAAAATATTGAAAGGAAGATTCAGAAGCAAATGTATGAGGCTGTGAATTCTTCGCGAAATCTGTCAAGTTATGCAAACTTTGGTGCTAGCTACGAGAGAAAACGTTTTCTCACGAAAACGGATCTGTCAGTCAGTTGATTGGTGTGGTGTTGGTTCTTCAGTGCTGGATGCTGGGAGCGTCAAACACAGGATGTGGAAAGTCTTTATCTTGATAAAAGAACACCGGGCCTATTGAATATGCAAACATGAAACGAATACACAAGTAATGAACTAGATGATTAGCTGATTGTTTTGTGACTAATTATATCATGTAATACAACGACATTTAAATTTCAACTGGTTTCTTGATTTAATATTCCTCAATTACGTATACAAGCAATTAAACCCACTTATAGTATTGAAGATAAACAAATAATTTCTATTTCCGTATTTAATTAAAGGAAAATTTAATAGGCGGATATGTACTGAGATGATATGTGTATCTACCTACTTTGACTAATTATAGTTTTGACCCTATTAACACCTTTTCAATGCTTTCGTTTGAAGAAAAACGAAGAAGAAAAAACCGGAAACGGCCATGATTACATGATAAGTGTGTCGATGAAATATATTCTTATCCTATGATTATGCAGAATGCAGAGCTCTCATTGAACTTTTATCAATAATGTAAAAAGCGTGTTTAAAAGTAATAACAGTTTATTCATGGGGCTTACACAGTAAAATACGTATGAGTATTTAATTTTATTAGATTGAATGATACGTTTACGTTTTATTTATGATCCCATTTATTTATACATTTGAAAACGGATGTCCTTATCCTATGTGAATAAATTAAGCATTAAATCAATTAGCGTCATTTCCTATTACATATTTTGTTTATCTACTGCATATATTAAACATTACATTAACTTGATGTCTTTGTTATTCTTATGCATATGCATAAATTAAATCATTAAACATTGAAAGTCATTAAACTTCAATAATTAAACCTTGAAAGCAACTTTAAGTCATTTCCTTTGAGGACTTTTAATGTATTGAAAATGTTCTGGATAGGGTTTAACAAGCAGTAAATTAAAAAAAAGTGATTATAAGTGGTATCTTGTTTGATTTTGTTCATGTTATAAGTAGAAAGAACTCTGGTTATTTAAAATTTCCATGATTTGTATGTACTGTCAGCAGACATGTAACAGAGTGAATGTAAATCATTAAGAAAACGAAAAAGACAAATTACAAAATGCCCCCCCCCCACGACGAATACCCCCACCCCCAATCAAGAAAAACCCTACCAACAACTTAAATAAATAAATAAATAATGTTGAGTTGTATGATGAGCTAAAGATCAATAAAGAGTATTACATATTAAAATATTGTTGATAAATACTTGTCATAGTTATCAAATCCAAATTAATATTAAACTCTACATGTATATTTGCTTTTATCATTGAAATACAAATTTGTAATATGTTTTATTCGTTAGAAATAGAACATTGGTATTATTTCTTGTAATGTTAAGTACGTTATTTAATGTGATGCCACGAAAATCAATATTCATACTTTCATCCCCCCCATTCAGTGTGATGTGATATGTTTTGTATACATGTTGGTTTCACTTATGTCGTTTTTATAACAGCTTATTTCAATTTGTAGTACTGTATTAGTGGTTGTTTTTTTTAAATCGTATAGCTTATTTCAATTTGTAGTACTGTATTAGTGGTTGTTTTTGAAATCGTATAGCTTATTTCAATTTGTAGTACTGTATTAGTGGTTGTTTTTGAAATCGTATAGCTTATTTCAATTTGTAGTACTGTATTAGTGGTTGTTTTTGAAATCGTATAGCTTATTTCTTTTTGTAGTACTGTATTAGTGGTTGTTTTTGAAATCGTATAGCTTATTTCAATTTGAAGTACTGTATTAGTGGTTGTTTTTGAAATCGTATAGCTTATTTCAATTTGTAGTACTGTATTAGTGGTTGTTTTTGAAATCGTATAGATTATTTCTATTTGTAGTACTGTATTAGTGGTTGTTTTTTTAAATCGTATAGCTTATTTCAATTTGAAGTACTGTATTAGTGGTTGTTTTTTTTTTTTTAATCATATAGCTTAATTCTAGTAGAAGCTAGCAGATACTACGATAGTCCAAATATAAGCATACGACCTTCACAGGTCACTGTCATTTATTTATTAACCTCTATATGTTCAAAAGACTTATACGTTATTTAAATAATGTCTATGTGAATAATGTAATATATTAATAAAGAGATGCCTTACCCAAAAACAGATTGGTTTTGTTAGTAATATAAATTCTGTCTTGTATATTTCGTGATAAGGGAGATTAAAACAGCAGTATGGGAATCAGTCTGGCGAGAAAGATAAATATATATTCTTAATATATAAAGACCTCATTACGACAAGTTAATCCGGATAGTTTCATTTTCCAATATCATGAATTTCGCCTTCAAAACTGGGCGAACAAAAACAAAAATAAAATAAAAGAAATTGGAAAAATTCTAAAATAAATCCAAGCAGTAAGGCACTCGCTTGTGGCATGGATATTCTTTGTACTTATTTACTTAGCAAATTATGAAAAAAAAATATTTTGGAAATCTTACACTATGACATTCATTGTCCATACTCCAGTTTGGACATTACTTATATGTGGTGTACCCTCACAAAATAACAATGGTATCATCTACATTGGAGTAAACGCCATTCTACATTTTGATTTTTTTTAGTGCAAAACAAGTAAATGAATCGTAATGAAAAAACATTTATTAATAACAAAGACAACCATTGTTGACTAATTCAAAGTTGGATAGCTTTCTGTTATGTTAAATGTGGTTTAAATCATATAAATGCTCGTCATTGGTCGATATCAACTTATCAGTTGATCAGACACATACACATTACATTCATTAGCTAAATACTTACAAATTATTTAGTGTATTAGTAGGACAGGTGTAGGAATGAAATGACTTGTTTTATAATTTGATTTAAAACCTTTTTTCTCCCTCTCGTGAATGTGGCTTTTAAAACTGAATGAGACATCAACATTGTACTAATATGATACTAATTTTTGGGGATATTTATGCCATTTTTTCATATTCACTCTCATTTCATCCATTAAATCATATATGAATTCACATTAGAACTACATGATTTGATATTGAAGTAATATCGTACCAAATTTGAAATGTAAACTAGCTTTCTAAAGCGTCAAAAGATCTTATGAATAGCTTATTTATTGCAGCGTATCAGTAATTACTGGCTCATCGAGTGTTAATAAGTGTTCTTTATTTGGTTACTTAAATCAAGTAATCGGTCTAATATTGAATACGTACTGAAAACATTTATTATACAGGTAATTGATGCATACATGTGTTAAGTGCAAAATAAGGTAAATCCTGACAATCTATATCAATTCCTGCATAGTATTGAATGTTTAATTACTTTAACGAGTCGTTAGCTTGAATGTGGTATAATTGTAGTTCTTCGGCATATTTTCGAGTATTTTTGAAAGTTAAAAGTAAAATATTCACATATAGTTGATCACTCCGACGGCAAAATGAAATGTTTTTAAAAATCATCGATGATTTTGTTTACCGAAAAAAGGTTTCGAAAGTAAGACGGTCTCGTAAATAAGCCTTACTTGCCTTACGGGATAAATGACTTCGAAAATAAGACGGCCTTGAAAATAGGACTGCCTTCGAAAATAAGCCTAGGATTTCTTACCAGAAAAGAAAACAAGCCGCGGCTTATTATCGAGATTTTAGGGTATAGGTCCAACATATGATTATATAAAACATAAATAGTTCCTTGGTATATTTGATAATTAAATAAGATTATCATGCATTATTGAACTTGCAATGAATTTATTGTATAATGCAATTTAGCCGATTTGATTATTTTGAAATATTCTCAATATTCCAATACCTTTGTTTTAGTTTCAATTATTTTGGTTTACAGATGTAAATTTCAAACCAGACAATTGCAATATTTAAAGAAGCACCAAACAATGACCACAGCAATATTAATAACAAAAGTAAATCAGTAATATAGGTGTCAACTGGTGCAACACGTAAAAAAAAAAAAAAAATAATGTCACGCAGAAAGTAACATGTCAATTTGTAAGGGTCGTCATCAACTGCTTGAGCAGGAATATATAATTCAATAAAATATATAAAAGGGAATTTTTAGGATTTTTGAAAGAATTTCCATAAGTTCGTCTTATAGTCTTACAGATATTTACTTCTTAAAAGTATTATGTTTGTATATAAATTATCTAAATGTAAATAATGGATGCTAAATGTGTATGATGCATCCTAAATGTGGATTTAAAGTTCTATATATACTATTTAGAACAATTGGCAAAATGTAGCTTTATCCTTTGTTTTAAAATAGGTAGCAAACCACTTCAAAAAGACGATTTTGATATGCTTGATACGAGAAGTTTTGATTGAGACCATGATCTTGATGACATATAATTTCTCGACACCATGCGGAATAATTTGACATTCAGTAATGAGTTTTGCTTTGTTATTGTGATTCAATAAGATAATATTATTTCTACTGCAATACCCTGTGTTATTCCACTCTAGTATTCTCGTGTATGAGCGTGCTGATTGTTTGATACATATATGTTATATACCACTAGTGTAATATGACCTTCCGGACTTTTGATTGGTTAAAAAGTTGAATTTCGACCGGAAACACGTGGTTAAATGCCACGTGCGGATTTTTCACGTTGTCATCGATTGTTGACGTCGGTCACAATTTGGCGGGAATATATACGATATGAAGTGTTTTCGCGGTTCCGCGGTTCACTCCAGAAAACAATTCTGTCATTGCAAACTTAATATTATTGTGGTAGAAACAGGTCACACGACTCGTGGTTATTGGATATGGAATTTATTTTACTTTTGTAAATTATTTTTTAAAAGTTACTAAAGGCACTCGCTAAAGCTGGTGTCTTTTGTAACTTTTAAAAGATAATTTACTCGGGTGAAATACATTCCATATCCAACAGCCACTCGTTGTGTAACCTGTAAATAAATCAATTCGAATCGCAGAAAGATGAATAAATGAAAGGTTTGATAATTTAACAAATATATTAACGCATATTATCAAACTCTACAAAATATTCCTCCATAGTGTTGATAACGCCTGCATAAAGTAATTATTTTCACAGTTAGTTTAAGAGGTGCTGCATATTCATCAATATTAAGACAACCATTTAAAAGAAGAACATTGTTTCAGACCCTCGACTAGTTTATTTTAACTATTCAGATATCAAAATATTTTAAATTAGAAACTTTTCTAAATTTAACATATATCTTATAATTTCTTTAAAACTAATGTTTAGCTTAGTAGACTTATTGGTCAGGTATGATTTCTTCGTTGAATGAATTTATCAGACTGATGTTTACCCTTGTACTGTATATAGAACGCCTTCCAACTTTAGGAATTGTTTTGAAAACCAAGTTTCCCTTCTGTAGTGCTGGTATTAAAGAAAGAGATACTAGTGTAATAAAGACAAATATATTTTGATTTTGTGTGTGCGAGAAATGATATAAAAAAATGGAAATATTACATGCCTACAATAATAATTATGATAATTTTATTTAGTACTCGACATTACGGTCAAAACTTTGTCATTTAGTTTCGCCATACCACCTAAATTACTATTGCAGCACTATTTTATATTTATATGCATATCAGACTATTGATTCGCTACAAATAATTTAGTCCAATCTTTACCTACATCCTGAAAACCAAGAAGAAAATTTGAACCAGAAGCTAGATTTTTTTTTTTTCAAATACAAATACTGAAATTTTGCGTCATTGAATTAAATTCTTGCCACTATGAAAAATAGGTATTTACACAATTTTAATTTGCAAGATAAATAATTGGCTATGTAAACCATGTTACAGTAATGTTGAAGTGACTTGTACTTTCAAGGACTGTGCCATTTGGATATGATTAGAAGTAAATTGTAATATGAATACGTACCATCATCTTAAAGTGTATAAAAGTATGTTAATGCAATACACAGAAGAGTTTAACGTAAGAAACTGTGTCTCCAAAACTTTGCATACTTATATTTGGTTACAAGCTGCCTTTTTAAAAAAGAGTTTAAGACCACAAAAGCAACCCACTTCAAAATTGAGGATAAATGTCCCACGTGTTTCTCAATATAAAATTATAAGACAAAAACCCTACGCACAAATCTGTTCAAGGTTAAGATCAAAACCCAATATGTCATTTAATTAAAAAAAAATAGAAAAAACGGAAGCGTCAACAAAACCATAATCTTAATTCAAAATCTTTTAAACTAGAGATACAGTAGGAACAAAGGAAAGATTAACATTGATACCCTCGTAAAAGTACAAGAACATTAGACCAGGTGTTCCGGAAGAGTAAGCGCCCTTTTCTTCATCGACGACACTCATGTAAATCTTGGTCACATCAAAGTAAGTATCAATCCTTAAAATGAGAACCGAGCCATCATTGTCAATCACAACAAGTAAGCACACTTATAAGCAAACTCAAAAACGTCCATGCTCATATCATACAAAGATATAGAATATTTCTCGATGAGATCAAGATGGCGGCCATAAAACGTGCCCATAGCTTTCATCAACCTACATATCTCAAATCCTTGTGCCGTAAGTTTGTTCGTCAGCAGTAGACATCTTTAACGAAAATCTCGATATTCAGAGCAAGCCCTAGAATAACAAATTAACTCTGACATGTAAACACTTTAGGATGGAGAAGCAGGTATGTTCTTATCCAGAAAGGGAAAGTCCACGATAAGAAAATCGAAATCGTCACTTGTATCATACAGCTTAGTAGTAAGTTGTTGGTTACACATTGAAACAAGGTGTACAGAAGAGTAAACGTCATCTGCTGAATTGACTATATCCGCCATGTAAATCTTTATCAAATCCAAGTAAATTTCAGGTCCTCAAAGAGAGAACCAAGTCGAAATCCAGAGTCACAAGCAAGCACACTAATGAGCATATTCCAAAACGCCTCCCTTCGCAGAAAAAGGGATATAAAGCTTATACACAATTTACTTCAAGGTCAAGATCATGCTCCATAACTTAATTACTTCAGGTCAAGGTTAATGTTAGCATTCCCAACACAGTTCACTTTAAGGTCAAGGTCTTGAACACAACTCAATTCCAAGTCAAGCTCCAACATACTTTCAATATTATGATTCCAATAAACGACTAGCACCTTCTAATTCATTACATAGCGTAAAAATCAGGTAAAGCTAGGGTTGTGTCCCCTCGTGGGTGGTCAAGTGGTGTTGCTCTCTAGCTAACACAAACCTCTCTTTTCAGTACATGTACAGTATATAGGTATACAATCAATACAACTAACAAGTACAGTTCTGGCATATACTATTCTAAGGAGTTCGCAGGAGCTGCCTTATCAGGCGCTAACTAATTGTCCTAAACCACCTGGCTAATATCTCCCTATTACGTATATGTATGCATGTGTGCAAGAGATAAATCGTGTTCTGTTTGTAGTGGGACCGTGTTTCCAATGAAACTTGAAAACTTTAAAATGGTTACTTGAAAAATATAACACATATATCGCAACACCCACCCCAGATAATTTCATACTCCACCTGGATTGTTGGTGTTGTGTTAGCAGGAGAAGAACACTTTCTTTGAATAGTCCATGCGTACGACGATCTGGGGATCGAACCGCAGCCGTCTGCGTGGAAGGCCGGAGTGTTAACCACTGGACAAATCCGCCCAAGAACTTGCTTTACTTTCATTCAACGATCCATTCACCCATTTGTTAGTAATTATTCAAACTTCCATTTAGGTGATTTTGTCATTCATAATATAATAAGGAAATGCAAAAGAAAAAAAATATCGTGATGAATATATATTGAACTTTATAACTAAGAATACATGTGATACTGTTTATTTTACTAATTAATTTGTAATTATTTATATGAAGATTTGGAGATAATAGCTGAATGCATCTTCCTGATCACACTCTTATAATAAACGAAATGATATTGAAAAGATACAAAGTGATATACAGGTAAGAGTATTTTTGACAGACATTAAGATATCACTTCTTTGACATTTATTCTTCCGGAATACATGGTCTTATTTTCTTGTACCTTATCAAGGGTCTCCGTGAAAATCTTTCCTTTGTTCATATACAGTAAAGTCTAACTTATTTTTGTTCAGATTATGGTTTTGTTGACGCTTCTGTAGTCATTATTCTTTTGGTCTTAGACTAATTACTCCTTACTTTTCTTTTCGTTGCTGTGAACATTTTTTCGCCCTTTTCATCATTCTCGATCGGTATAGTGAACACTATTTACTGCATGATATACGAACATTAATTTACTGCATGATATACAGACATTATGTAACTACAAGGTATACGAACATTATTTAACTACATGATATACCAACATTATTTAACTACATGATATACGAATATTATTTAACTACATGATATACCAACATTATTTAACTACATGATATACGAACATTATTTAATACAAAGCAGTTAAATGTTATTGACGGAATATTAAAACCGGGCAACAATTAGTTTCATTGGCGAAAGGTGAAAAATTGACAGGGCAAACATCCCCCGGTATGTAGTTTGTCAATTAAAAATCACTTAATAAAATACTAACACGAATAAGTTAAAAACTTATATCTTAAAAATCTTAAATCTTCCGATATCTTAAAAACTACTCCTTTGAGGTTAAGGTTCACACAAAGCTCACTATCAGGACAAGATTCCACTCACTTCTTACTTAGAGGAAACATGAAACTTACTTTTTACTTTTCAATTAAGTTTTTTGTCCAATAAACGTTTAATGGTACGTTTAAGATTATTTTCTAACACGCTATTCACTTTAAGAGAAAGAGTTTTACTTTTGAAAAACTACCTGACTGCTCAAATTGCTTTGTAATTAATTTCTACTAATAGAAATTTTGTAGTAAAGTTGAAAATCGTTGAAAATAATAAAAAAACAATACCCCCCCCCCCCAAAAAAAAACTGAAAAAAAAAAAAAAAAAAACCCAAACAAAGAGCACACACAAACAAAATCAAACAAACAAACGAGTTTATGGCTAACTTTTTAGATGGTTGTATCAAAAAGGAAACTGAATGCTTCCATCTATATATTGTTTTTCCTTATAACGAAGTATGTAACTATAATATGAACAGTGTTCCTGTATTAATAGCATAGGTGTAATAAAATACACCAGCATTTATAATGATCTAACGATATGATGGTGAATTTTATTTCAATACCGTGTCATATCTGAAAGTAGCAAACTGAATAAAAGACACTTTATTTGATACCAAATATAACCAGACTGAAATCAGGTGTCATGTTGACACTAGACGATCCAGTGTGCCCTCAAAAACAGTATCATGTTAATCCGATTTCTATCAAAGCAAATGTTTATACTAACATTGGTTCTGCTGTCATAATACTTTAACGAACTTATGAGGAGTTCTTTCAATACAAAACGATTTTAGAGAACTTGATAAATAGAACTTTAGAGAACTGTATTGATATAAGTACAAGTTGTTACAAACAATTATCAAAATAATGCATGGAACAGTTAAAAGTTACTTTTAGTACAAGTTGTTGCAACCATTAATTAAAAGAATGCATGGAACAGTTAAAAGTTACTTTTAGTACAAGTTGTTACAACCCATTAATATAAATAACGCACGGAACAGTTAAAAGTTACTTTTAGGACAAGTTGTTAAAAACCTTTTATTAAAAGAATGTATGAAACAGTTAAAAGTTACTTTTAGTACATGTTGGTAAAAACCATATTAATTTAAAGAATGCATGGAACAGTAAAAAGTTACTTTACGTTCAAGTTGTTACAAGCTATTAATTAAAAGAATACATGGAACAGTTAAAATTTACTCTCATGTGCGGGTGTACGTTATATTTCTTTAAAAGTTTATTACATGTTTTCATTTGTCCTTATCCATGGTCATATTTTCTTTTAATGTTGATGTATTGATGCTTTTCGTTATAGTGAAATTTAAGGTAGGATACTAGACTACTTAGTAGATGAATGCCAGGCACAATGTGAACTTAAAATGTCTTCAGATTTTTTGGTGAATAGATGGTGTTTATTGAATTTGTAAAAGAACATGATAGAATTTAAGAAAAAAAAACGGAAAAAATTAAAATGTCACAATTAAAAAAACTCAATTTACATAATTACGTAAGTAAACATATTCTGACTAGAAAAACTCTGCTTAAGTAATATTCCATACATTGTGATAATTAAATCTTTATCGCAATATGTGTATAAACTCAAATTAAATGATGATTTTACAAGCTGAAATACGCTTATATAGCGACTGATTTACACAACAATCTTACCGTTATAGTATTAATAATATAGAATATATTGCATTGTATTATTATTATTGTATTTATACGAAATAATTTTACAATAAATAAAAAAAAAAAAAAAAAATCAGAGATAACAAAAGCATCAACAAAATCATAATCCGAACACGAAATCGATTAAACTAGATTAAACTATATTATTATAAAGATTATTCAGATATCTTAAAGTCGTATTTGGAACTTGTTACAGTAATAAAAAAAACTAATTTCGAACAAACTTGTAACGAATTCTTCCTCTTAAGAAAATAATAGCTAAGAAAATATGCAGACTTGTATTATTTATTGTAACCCCTAATACCACTTTCTATTTTCTTACCCTTAATCTCCGGAAATGAACGTAATGTGGGTTAGACCCTTGGTTGCTTAATCCTCTTAAATAATAACGTGTAACAAAAAGTAACATCGTCATGTTTATTGCGTTTAGTTAATAATATACATAAAAAATAAGATACATTGATAAAAGTAAAACTTCAAATATGTTTTTCTGCAATAGATAATTGTCATTTGTTATACAAATTATAGGCTTGCTGCGGTAGTCTTATATAACAAATAATTTGCGTAAGCCTTCAAAACTTTATTATTTTAACTTACCACAGTTTCTCTCGTTCTTTTGCAGTCCCAACTTATATTTATACGATATTATGCAAGATAATTTTGTTATAAAATGCAATACTTTACACTTGTTTTATCAAATAAATATACATGAGGCTTTCATCTGTTCTGTCCATTATAGTCCGCTGTTTTGAATGCTACACTTTGTCACTGGAGTTCCGCTTGAATGCACTACTGTCAGACGTCCTTTGGAATGTCGGGGAGAACTTTCGCCCATTGTTCCTTGGAAATCCCGTTAAAGCCTGCAAACCTGGCATGTTTGGGTACCTGGAGTAGGGCTCCAAACACACAGAAGGGGTGGTCGAGGGATTGTTCCTATATGCGATTACTCGTCGCATCTCCTCGAGAGCATTTGCTTGCATTAAAATGAAATTCTTTGCCAGCAATAAAGTTGCTATTTTTGAAAGTTTCCGTACTGAAGGGCTATGTGCGTACGGTATCACTGAACGGAGTTCATCAAGAGCGTCATTTAAATCATGCATTCTCCTTCTTTCCCTTGCATTAATGTTTAACCTCACTACTTTCTCACCTTTTTGTTTCCGTACTTTTGTTTTCCCGTCAAGGTCTTTTTGTTCGTAACTCTCTCCAATAATTCCGAAATTGTCGTTTCGTCGCTCAGATGAAGAGCTGTTATCACTATCATCGCTGCTGTTTTCCTCTACATCAACTTTCACATTCGAATAACCATTGTCGTCAGCATTTTCATCCTGAAACTCATCTCGCTGTTTCATGTAGATATTTTCTTGTTCAGTCACACGTTCGCCACTTAATGCCGCTATACTGAACAGTGGTGGATTTGCCTGGTTTGATCTGAATATATTTTCCATCATAGCTGCTGGTATTTCTTGTTTAACTCGAATATTTTCAAACTTTGGCTCATTTGCTTCTTTAGTTACGTTCATAGCACTCGACTGAGACAGGACACAGCAACGAGTCACTTCAATTTGTTTTAGCGCAAACCAATATATATTCTAGATAAAATATTTTGGTGTCCTCCTGTTGCACAAGGTTTAATGTGCACAATCGACTTTGATAAGTAAAAAAATTAAAGTAAAAGAGACAGCAGTTAGTGTTCCCCAATCAAAGCATCACTTTGTGTTACCGAGCACCGTGCTCTGTATGATTAACCGAACTTCAAAATAGTTTTGGAGTGATATCCTTGAGCAATCGTCTTGACAGGCGATTTAGACGTTTAGCAATCGGGAATGATTGTTAGTTTCCTTCTATTTCGGCAGTTAATTTGTCATGTTGTCGAATCCCCGTCCAGTACTTCAACAGAAATGACCAGCCCTCTTCAATCGAGACTAGATATCGTTTATCTGGCTTCCCGAAAACACCAAATCATATTAGGAAATTAATTGATCAGCTTTGATGTGTGAGTTGTATCCTGTGATTTGATTGGCTCGTGTACTAATTCGGTATGCACCGCCAGATAATAGGGATTTGTGCGCAGCTGCCAACTTTGAGAGGCAAATAATTACTTGTGTGTGCCTGTGTATGGAGTCTCACCTAATCCAATTGACGCTGGCAGAGTGGGCCTTGATAGGGTGTAGACGTTCTCAAGTCACTGACATAAACCTGCAACCCATTCCAACCAAACCAGCGTTTTAAAATCAATTACGGACAAATGATACACAATCTTAAGATATTTGAAGACACAAATGGCTCAAAGCTAGGGTTTGTCATCACCTTAGCATGACCCAAGTCTTTAAGCACTTTCTGATAGAAAAAAAGCAGGCATGTACGTCTTTGAGCATACAACTTGTAAATAAAATCTTTAGCACATCGTTACCGTAAAATAATTCGACAGAATATGTATTAAGTAAAAAATATACAGTTCTCTATATCATAACTAATTGTAATCATTAACAAGGGTTTGATGTGAAAATAAAAACGCATGTTATTTACTTTATATAATAAGAACGGATGTACTTGAAATATGTTTTTTTTTCAAATTTAGGTTCATCTATATTTAACTTATAGCAGAGAAATCAATTTATATCATATACTGATGTATGATATTAAAATATGAATACTTGAGACTGTTCTACTAAGAATAATACAAGAAAACAATAAAATAAAAACAAAGTAGGACTTCGATAGCTCAAACTAATAAGAAAATAATGATATGAAACCAGATCAGTTTCACGCGGATAATCTGCGACTGAGCTCGGTGTTATTGGACGGGATCTGATACTGAACTGACGGTCGTGGCTTAAATTTTCACAAATTACGTTAAATGTGATGCTTGTAAAACAAAGTCGTATTAATACACAAGCTGTCAGACCAAAACAAAAAGCCCTTCCACAATTTCTAAGTGAGCTATTGGCGCTCCCTCCGACCATTTGCCATATGGTTGGTATTTCTACGGAATCCCCGGCTATAATACCTTCTTTGATATGCTAATAGGCGGATAAGAAGGACACTGCACGTCTTAATCACATTCATGGCGATTGTCTCAATCAAAGTGACAATTGATCTGTTAATGTCAGCAACGAGAGGACATATTTCTAAATGAGCGATAAACAGGATAAACTTTCATTTAAGACGTATTACATTTTATTTCCCGTCTTTGATGTTTTAAATCTGCATTTTATTTCTGAGTAATCTACAGTATGTTTGCCTTCATATTCTTTTGTTAAAATATATGTTTAGTATGTTGTTTTTGAACGAGCTCAGCTTAATATGTTCGAATCTGTGAATACTTTTTTGGTATCTGAGCTACTTTTGTTTAAACTTACGAATATCGAAGCTATATTTATTTCGATCAAGTAGGACAAAATCATGTTTGTTTAAACCTATGAATTTTTTAACTTTTATTGTTCTTTAATGTACATTTACTGTTTATTAAAAAACTGCCGAAAATGTGTTAATAGTCATAAATTGAACTGAATATTGAATATTTTCTTCGGTAACAATATATAGATTTAAGCATATATCATCACATTGTCAAGTGAAATGATTAGGAGTGGGTATTGGAGAAACGCACATTTCAAAGGTATGGGAAGCTATTCATTGCAATGCATATGGAACAAGATAAAAAAAGTTGTCGACATGTTTATAGTTTAACTTCTAAATTCATAACAAAGGGGGTTTTTACGCACCTGACCCTTCGGCTTCTACATTAGTTTAGACATTTTGGATTCCCACCTTTTGGCCCCTAGCATCATTGAAGAGTCCTAGGAGGACGAAACACCTGTATTGGGCAGTTTAATCTATTTTTTCGGCATACGGTATCTATTACCAAATTTAAAAGGTGCAGCACCTGTGGGTGTTACGTCATCTTAACTCTCGTCTAAATTCATTTACTATCTTTTATTCTTTAATGTACATTTACTGTTTTTTAAAACTGCCGAAAATGTGTTAATAATCATAAATTGAACTGAATATTGAAGATTTAAGCATATAGCATCACATTGTTAAGTGAAATGATTAGGAGTGGGTATTGAAGCGCAAATTTTAAAAGTGTGGGAAGCTATCAAAAAGTTGTCTCCATTTTTTTAGTTAGTGACAAAGCTTTAAACACAACCGAATGATTTATGAAATATCAATTGTGAGAAAAATGTTATGTTTTGCGGCATATTAATTACTAATTCAGGCGTTGAAATTTTGTCAATGGTTTCATATTACATGTTAGGGGGTAGACATAATATTTACTGTTCATTGTTTGACAGAATGCTATTAGTAACACCTCTTTAGGACCTGGCTGTTAATGAAACCGACATAGGACCAGGGAGTGTGAGGAGATCAGTCACGCTGCGACTAACTGTAAGTAACGAAGTATTTTAACTGTTTATGCTGCCTCTCTTATTGAAATCATTTAGTCAATACCCACGGCTCTCTTATCTTTTCATATCTTTTTACGGTGTTCCAGATCAAAACACTTTCGCAGTGGTACACCCGCAGTATCTAAAATACCTTTAACGAACATTTTTTGATGTGAAATTAATTTGGCCATAATGAATTTAGATTGAATACCATATTATGTTTTCATTGTGTGTATGAAAGAATCACGTTGTGTCTGCTTCGCTGATTGCAGCCACATATATGGTGGAGCGTGTCGGCGTTTGTACAGACAGAGTGGCGTGTCACAAAGATTTAAACAGTTATTAAAACTCATAGCATACGGTTCTGAATTGATACCTTGTTTCAACTTTCAACCTCTTAACGTAACAGAAGATTACGTATTACCTGTAATTGAAAAGCGTTTCCATGGTGATTTACTTGTTGAACAATTTAAAAATTCCAATAAAACTTCCCACCACAATTACAAAACCATCCATTGACTGCAATCTTAACAAAAAGTGTTCAGATACAAGCAAGTTAATTGTCATACGGAGGTCTATTGTACCAACATGACTATTGCTTAAAAATAATGTTTATACATGAATAGGTAAATGTTCATTTAAAAAAGATTAACTATGACGATCATAACTAAATGTTCATATAAAAACGATAACTATGACGACCATAGTTAAATGATTATATAAAAACAATTACTATGACAACCATAGCTAAATGTTCATATAAAACGATAACTATGACGATCATAGCTAAGGGTTCATATAAAACGATAACTATGACGACCATAGCTAAATGTTCATATAAAACGATAACTATGACGACCATAGCTAAATGTTCATATAAAACGATAACTATGACGACCATAGCTAAGGGTTCATATAAAACGATAACTATGACGACCATAGCTAAGGGTTCATATAAAACGATAACTATGACGACCATAGCTAAATGTTCATATAAAACGATAACTATGACGACCATAGCTAAATGTTCATATAAAACGATAACTATGACGACCATAGCTAAGGGTTCATATAAAACGATAACTATGACGACCATAGCTAAATGTTCATATAAAAACGATAACTATGACGACCATAGCTAAATGTTCATATAAAAACGATAACTATGACGACCATAGCTAAATGTTCATATAAAAACGATAACTATGACGACCATAGCTAAATGTTCATATAAAAACGATAACTATGACGACCATAGCTAAATGTTCATATAAAAACGATAACTATGACGACCATAGCTAAATGTTCATATAAAAACGATAACTATGACAACCATAGCTAAATGTTCATATAAAACGATAACTATGACAACCATAGCTAAATGTTCATATAAAACGATAACTATGACGACCATAGCTAAGGGTTCATATAAAACCATAACTATGACGACCATAGCTAAATGTTCATATAAAACGATAACTATGACGACCATAGCTAAATGTTCATATAAAACGATAACTATGACGACCATAGCTAAGGTTTCATATAAAACGATAACTGTGACGACCATAGCTAAATGTTCATATAAAACGATAACTATGACGACCATAGCTAAGGGTTCATATAAAACGATAACTATGACGACCATAGCTAAATGTTCATATAAAACGATAACTATGACGACCATAGCTAAATGTTCATATAAAACGATAACTATGACGACCATAGCTAAATGTTCATATAAAACGATAACTATGACAACCATAGCTAAATGTTCATATAAAACGATAACTATGACAACCATAGCTAAATGTTCATATAAAACGATAACTATGACGACCATAGCTAAGGGTTCATATAAAACCATAACTATGACGACCATAGCTAAATGTTCATATAAAACGATAACTATGACGACCATAGCTAAATGTTCATATAAAACGATAACTATGACGACGATAGCTAAGGTTTCATATAAAACCATAACTATGACGACCATAGCTAAATGCTCATATAAAACGATAACTATGACGACCATAGCTAAATGTTCATATAAAACGATAACTATGACGACCATAGCTAAATGTTCATATAAAACGATAACTATGACGACCATAGCTAAGGTTTCATATAAAACCATAACTATGACGACCATAGCTAAATGCTCATATAAAACGATAACTGTGACGACCATAGCTAAATGTTCATATAAAAACGATAACTGTGACGACCATAGCTAAATGTTCATATAAAACGATAACTATGACGACCATAGCTAAATGTTCATATAAAACGATAACTATGACAACCATAGCTAAATGTTCATATAAAACGATAACTATGACAACCATAGCTAAATGTTCATATAAAACGATAACTATGACGACCATAGTTAAATGTTCATATAAAACGATAACTATGACGATCATAGTTAAATGTTCATATAAAACCATAACTATGACGACCATAGTTAAATGTTCATATAAAACGATAACTATGACGACCATAGTTAAATGTTCATATAAAACGATAACTATGACGACCATAGTTAAATGTTCATATAAAACGATAACTATGACGACCATGGCTAAATGTTCATATAAAACCATAACTATGACGACCATAGCTAAATGTTCATATACAACCATAACTATGACGACCATAGCTAAATGTTCATATAAAAACGATAACTATGACGACCATAGCTAAATGTTCAAATAAAAACGATAACTATGACGACCATAGCTAAATGTTCATATAAAACGATAACTATGACGACCATAGCTAAGGTTTCATATAAAACCATAACTATGACGATCATAGTTAAATGTTCATATAAAACGATAACTATGACGACCATAGCTAAATGTTCATATAAAACGATAACTATGACGACCATAGCTAAATGTTCATATAAAACAATAACTATGACGACCATATTTAAATGTTCATATAAAACGATAACTATGACGATCATAGTTAAATGTTCATATAAAAACGATAACTATGACGATCATAGTTAAATGTTCATATAAAACGATAACTATGACGACCATAGTTAAATGTTCATATAAAACGATAACTATGACGACCATAGCTAAATGTTCATATAAAACGATAACTATGACGACCATAGTTAAATGTTCATATAAAACCATAACTATGACGATCATAGTTAAATGTTCATATAAAACGATAACTATGACGACCATAGCTAAATGTTCATATAAAACGATAACTATGACGACCATAGTTAAATGTTCATATAAAACCATAACTATGACGATCATAGTTAAATGTTCATATAAAACGATAACTATGACGATCATAGTTAAATGTTCATATAAAACCATAACTATGACGATCATAGTTAAATGTTCATATAAAACGATAACTATGACGATCATAGTTAAATGTTCATATAAAACGATAACTATGACGACCATAGCTAAATGTTCATATAAAACGATAACTATGACGATCATAGTTAAATGTTCATATAAAACGATAACTATGACGACCATAGTTAAATGTTCATATAAAACCATAACTATGACGATCATAGTTAAATGTTCATATAAAACGATAACTATGACGACCATAGCTAAATGTTCATATAAAACGATAACTATGACGACCATAGCTAAATGTTCATATAAAACGATAACTATGACGACCATAGCTAAGGGTTCATATAAAACCATAACTATGACGACCATAGCTAAATGTTCATATAAAACGATAACTATGACGACCATAGCTAAATGTTCATATAAAACGATAACTATGACGACCATAGCTAAATGTTCATATAAAACGATAACTATGACGACCATAGCTAAATGTTCATATAAAACGATAACTATGACGACCATAGCTAAATGTTCATATAAAACGATAACTATGACGACCATAGTTAAATGTTCATATAAAACGATAACTATGACGACCATAGCTAAATGTTCATATAAAACGATACCTATGACGACCATGGCTAAATGTTCATATAAAACGATAACTATGACGACCATAGCTAAATGTTCATATACAACCATAACTATGACGACCATAGCTAAATGTTCATATAAAAACGATAACTATGACGACCATAGCTAAATGTTCAAATAAAAACGATAACTATGACGACCATAGCTAAATGTTCATATAAAACGATAACTATGACGACCATAGCTAAGGTTTCATATAAAACCATAACTATGACGATCATAGTTAAATGTTCATATAAAACGATAACTATGACGACCATAGCTAAATGTTCATATAAAACGATAACTATGACGACCATAGCTAAATGTTCATATAAAACGATAACTATGACGACCATATTTAAATGTTCATATAAAACCATAACTATGACGATCATAGTTAAATGTTCATATAAAAACGATAACTATGACGATCATAGTTAAATGTTCATATAAAACGATAACTATGACGACCATAGTTAAATGTTCATATAAAACGATAACTATGACGACCATAGCTAAATGTTCATATAAAACGATAACTATGACGACCATAGTTAAATGTTCATATAAAACCATAACTATGACGATCATAGTTAAATGTTCATATAAAACGATAACTATGACGACCATAGCTAAATGTTCATATAAAACGATAACTATGACGACCATAGTTAAATGTTCATATAAAACCATAACTATGACGATCATAGTTAAATGTTCATATAAAACGATAACTATGACGATCATAGTTAAATGTTCATATAAAACCATAACTATGACGATCATAGTTAAATGTTCATATAAAACGATAACTATGACGATCATAGTTAAATGTTCATATAAAACGATAACTATGACGACCATAGCTAAATGTTCATATAAAACGATAACTATGACGATCATAGTTAAATGTTCATATAAAACGATAACTATGACGACCATAGTTAAATGTTCATATAAAACCATAACTATGACGATCATAGTTAAATGTTCATATAAAACGATAACTATGACGACCATAGCTAAGGGTTCATATAAAACGATAACTATGACGACCATAGCTAAATGTTCATATAAAACGATAACTATGACGACCATAGCTAAGGGTTCATATAAAACCATAACTATGACGACCATAGCTAAATGTTCATATAAAACGATAACTATGACGACCATAGCTAAATGTTCATATAAAACGATAACTATGACGACCATAGCTAAATGTTCATATAAAACGATAACTATGACGACCATAGCTAAATGTTCATATAAAACGATAACTATGACGACCATAGCTAAATGTTCATATAAAACCATAACTATGACGACCATAGCTAAGGGTTCATATAAAACGATAACTATGACGACCATAGCTAAATGTTCATATAAAAACGATAACTATGACGACCATAGCTAAATGTTCATATAAAACGATAACTATGACGACCATAGCTAAATGTCCATATAAAACGATAACTATGACGACCATAGCTAAATGTTCATATAAAACGATAACTATGACGACCATAGTTAAATGTTCATATAAAACCATAACTATGACGACCATAGTTAAATGTTCATATAAAACGATAACTATGACGATCATAGTTAAATGTTCATATAAAACCATAACTATGACGACCATAGTTAAATGTTCATATAAAACGATAACTATGACGACCATAGCTAAATGTTCATATAAAAACGATAACTATGACGACCATAGCTAAATGTTCATATAAAACCATAACTATGACGACCATAGCTAAATGTTCATATAAAACGATAACTATGACGACCATAGCTAAATGTTCATATAAAACGATAACTATGACGACCATAGCTAAGGGTTCATATAAATACGATAACTATGACGACCATAGCTAAATGTTCATATAAAACGATAACTATGACGACCATAGCTAAATGTTCATA
Organism: Mimachlamys varia; assembly: GCA_947623455.1. Taxonomy (NCBI): domain Eukaryota; kingdom Metazoa; phylum Mollusca; class Bivalvia; order Pectinida; family Pectinidae; genus Mimachlamys; species Mimachlamys varia. The sequence goes on from OX392530.1 coordinate 9,033,318, forward strand.
TAAAACGATAGCTATGACGACCATAGCTAAATGTTCATATAAATACGATAACTATGACGATCATAGCTAAATGTTCATATAAAACGATAACTATGACGACCATAGCTAAGGGTTCATATAAAACGATAACTATGACGACCATAGCTAAATGTTCATATAAAACCATAACTATGACGACCATAGTTAAATGTTCATATAAAACCATAACTATGACGACCATAGTTAAATGTTCATATAAAACCATAACTATGACGACCATAGCTAAGGGTTCATATAAAACGATAACTATGACGACTATAGCTAAGGGTTCATATAAAACGATAACTATGACGACCATAGCTAAATGTTCATATAAAACGATAACTATGACGACCATAGCTAAGGGTTCATATAAATACGATAACTATGACGACCATAGCTAAATGTTCATATAAAACGATAACTATGACGACCATAGCTAAATGTTCATATAAAACGATAGCTATGACGACCATAGCTAAATGTTCATATTAATACGATAACTATGACGATCATAGCTAAATGTTCATATAAAACGATAACTATGACGACCATAGCTAAGGGTTCATATAAAACGATAACTATGACGACCATAGCTAAATGTTCATATAAAACCATAACTATGACGACCATAGTTAAATGTTCATATAAAACCATAACTATGACGACCATAGTTAAATGTTCATATAAAACCATAACTATGACGACCATAGCTAAGGGTTCATATAAAACGATAACTATGACGACTATAGCTAAGGGTTCATATAAAACGATAACTATGACGACCATAGCTAAGGGTTCATATAAAACGATAACTATGACGACCATAGCTAAATGTTCATATAAAACGATAACTATGACGACCATAGCTAAGGGTTCATATAAAACGATAACTATGACGACCATAGCTAATTGTTCATATAAAAACGATAACTATGACGATCATAGTTAAATGTTCATATAAAACGATAACTATGACGACCATAGCTAAATGTTCATATAAAAACGATAACTATGACGACCATAGTTAAATGTTCATATAAAACGATAACTATGACGACCATAGTTAAATGTTAATATAAAAACGATAACTATGACGACCATAGTTAAATGTTCATATAAAACGATAACTATGACGACCATAGCTAAGGTTTCATATAAAACGATAACTATGACGACCATAGTTAAATGTTCATATAAAACGATAACTATGACGACCATAGTTAAATGTTCATATAAAAACGATAACTATGACGACATAGCTAAATGTTCATATAAAAACGATAACTATGACGACCATAGCTAAATGTTCATATAAAACGATAACTATGACAACCATAGCTAAATGTTCATATAAAACGATAACTATGACGACCATAGTTAAATGTTCATATAAAACGATAACTATGACGACCATAGCTAAATGTTCATATAAAACGATAACTATGACAACCATAGCTAAGGGTTCATATAAAACGATAACTATGACGACCATAACTAAATGTTCATATAAAACGATAACTATGACGACCATAGCTAAGGGTTCATATAAAACGATAACTATGACGACCATAGTTAAATGTTCATATAAAACGATAACTATGACGACCATAACTAAATGTTCATATAAAACGATAACTAAGACGACCATAACTAAATGTTCATATAAAACGATAACTATGACGACCATAGCTAAGGGTTCATATAAAACGATAACTATGACGACTATATGTAATTATTCATATAAAAACAATAAATATGACAGTAATAGCTAAATGGTCATATAAAACGAAACCTATGACGAGCCTAGGTAAATATTCTACAAAAACGATAACTATGACGACAATAGCTAAGGGTTCATATTAAAACGATAAACATGACGACCCATATAAAAACGATAACTATGACGACCATATGTAAATACATGTATTCATATAAAAATGATAACTATGATGACTCTATGTAAATATTAATATAAAAATGATAAGAATGACGACCCCATATAAATATTCTTATAAAACCGATAACTATGGCGAGCCAAGGTAAATAGTCATATAAAAAACGAAAACTATGACGACCCTCATATTCTTCCTAATTTGTAAAAAGAAAAGCTAAACTGAGTTTACGCTCGATAATATCAGTTTTTTATCCTCTTCATATCAAAATGATGGTTCCTTAGGCTTAGAGCTGGTTATCGATGTTTTGTTGATGTGGACGTTAAGTTTATTTTATTCGTCATTGCCGTCTGTCGACACAAAGTGTTTAACACAAAGAATGCGAACAAACCGACCACTATAATCTATTTCTAATTTTTCTAAACCGATGTCAGATTTGATGGAGGGGCTTTACGGGTTACAAAGGGGAGGCTCGTGAGTTTTTGAAGGGGGTGATTATTTTGGTGATGGTGAAACAGGGTCCATATGTGAAAGGGGCCCGAGTAGTGAGGGGGCTTTGTTTCTTTGAAGGGTCAGGAGTAGCAAGGCAGAGCCGGGACACGATACTAGCAACAATATATCACGGAGGTGGCCATGACCTCGATCAATATTTGCATATATTTGCCATTTTCCAGCAATTTTTACATTAAATAGATTGCAGGTGTTCCCGATTGAAAACTGTTAGCGTCTTGTTACTTGTTACAACTCAATTGTGTCCATCTTTCCTCTATAAGGTTTGTGTTTAGAAGCTTGAAACATGGATATAATATTACTATCACATCCTTGAAGGACATCAAGAATACTGGTTTGAGTTTATGCATAAAACAACATATTCCAGATCATTTAAGACCGACTGTTAACCCAATAAGATAAGCAACCAACCAATATATAGACAGCTCCTGTCATTCCATGATGCTAATGTATTGTATACTTTTAAATTCACCTTAACTCTATGTCAAGGAACATACTTTTTTATTGTAGAAGAAAACAAAAACAAAAAACGTTAATACAGACGTTTGTTTTGCTGTTTCCTTTTTGAGTGTATTTAGTCAGAATCACATGCAAACATAGTTTGAATGTTAAACTTCACATCTCCGAAACATTGTTATGGTTATAGCACTGCACTTCTATAAATTATCTTATTTAACCGCTATTGATATACCAGGTACACTTTGACAACACATATCCTTACATTTTTTATTCAGCTGATATTCAAATTCGATAGTTTTATCATTTTCATCATTAGGTATGATATTTAGCAGAAAGTCTTAAGTAGTTTCTATCTTGCATTTGTTCAAGCGTTTATTTTATATCTATGTATTATGGGGATGGCAGACTCTGCTGGTGGATTCGTTAGTCCCCGAGGTTTGCTGGAGCCCCCATAGCCACAGTTATCTCATCTGAGTAGTGGTACGGTACATATAATACACATTTTCGTAGTACACGATTGAAATTATACAGTACTTATTTAATTCTTATTCTAAATTCATAAATCAAAGGGGTTTTACGCACCAGACCCTACATATGTTTAGAAATTTTGGATTCCCAACTTTTGGCCCTAGCATCACTACGAGTCTTAGAAGGACAAAAACAGATGTATGATACAGTTTAATTAATTTTTTCGGCATACTGTATAGATTGCTAAATTTAAAAAGTGCAGCATATGTGTGTATGTGAAATCATCTTTAAACATTTTCGTCGTGTTTGAAAGTTCGAAATTATGTAAAAAAAATCCCAATAACACAAACAATTAATGTTAGAATTATAAATAATAAATTTATGATCTGTGTTTGTATTTACTTAACATATGGAAGAGTCATTTAAGAAATTTGAAGCACATAATTATATTTTGTTAAAGGTTTGTTGCTAAATAAAATTACCTGCGAAAAACGATTACAGTAATGTTGTTCTCATTTACAATTCGTCAAAATTTACGCATTTGAATTAAACTGTCACTCGTTCCTTTGATGTTATTATCTAAATTCATATATTATATATATATAATACGCTTGATTCATGAAAGTGTCATTTAGAAAAAAAACGTTCAAAAAGAATTACAAAAGTTATATCAAACAGTAATGAATTGCACTGTTTAATCATATGATTAATATTTCTTAAAATTGCATTACAAAAGGCATTGATGAATTGTTATTTTTTTTGCTTGATAATAAATTAATATTAATATACTTTTGATGAAAATCTATGAAATATCATTTTAATTTGATGATCAACGAAGTTCATTAATGATGATATCAACAGCTCCGCGAAAGACATCAAAAACGTCTTATACAAAGGCTGCATTTTTGGAACCACTGAACCGTGATGGCGGTGTGGGAAGAACAAATTGAAAATTTAAACACTTGAGCACCTTTAAACCTTGTCTTTACACAGCTGACTGAACACGTACGATACAGAAACATCCCACAAAAGGAACTAATTTCAAGGGCATTAACTTGTATTTAATGATAAAGGGATTCATTACAACTATTATACCCTGGGTACACCGTGAAAAGAAAATTTTGACAAAAGGTACGCGCGACCAGATGGCCGGATCAAGCTAAGACCATAAAAGGAAAATAAAAAATGTGTTTGGAAGATAAATGACTAACTATGGTCAGTGTGGGGGAGATAAACGTATGGACGGAAGGAATGTATGACCAGTATCAAAGCAATCCAACATATTTCTGATAACCCAGGAAGTATCTATATTACAATGGGGTTAGGATTCGAAGGATATAACGTGTTGAGGTTTTCTTTTAAACAAAATTGCGAAAAGATCGGTTTGAAACAAAATTGATATTGCATGTATTAAGATAAGTGATGGATATTATAATTATATCAAACTGTTTTTATAAGGTTTTACTGACAATTGTAAGCGAAAACAACATTAAGCAACCCAAAACACTCAAAGCCTGGAAACACCTTTAGATACTAGCAATACGTTATTTTTTTAATAAAATGGAAAATGTCATATTTTGCTATCTGAAACATTTTGAAATAGGTTATATGGTAAATTAAAGAAATGTATGAACCACATCGACAATAGATGACGAAATGTGTTCAAGAGATCAAAGTCAGAACTCAAGGCAACAACTGAATAAAAGCAGGATGCATCAAGAACCTTTCCTCGTGGATATGGGCGGATAGGTGGAGTGGTTAACACTTCGGCCTTCCACGCAGACCGCCGGGGTTCGATCCTCGAATTCGTTGTACGCATGGAATATTCAGAGAAAGTGTTTTTCTCCTGCCCACATAACTCGAACAACCCAGGTGGAGTATACAATGGTCTGGGGTGGGTGTTGCGGTATCTGTGCTGTAGCATTCAAGTGAGGTGGCACTCTAAAAGATGCCGTTGGAAATTCGGTCCCACTACAAACATGACACAATGCATCTCAAGCACACACGCATACATACACATACATCAGGAGATATTTAGCTAGGGTATAGGACAAGTAGTTAGCGCCTAATATGGCAGCTCCTGCGTACTACTCAGAATTGTATATGATAGAATGCTACTATTGTTAATGATTTATTGTGTAGGCTGTATATCTATCTACTGTGAAGCGCTTTAGAGTTGCTTATGTTAGCTAGATATGGCGTTATATCAAATGATGTATATTATTATTATTATATATTGTTATGGAAATAATAAAAAGTTTGAAGGCCACAACAGATGTTTTTCGTAACGAATATGTTATATTTTATGCACCAATATTGAGCTATCTTCATAGGGTATAGAGACAAGGGAATTTACTCCAGTGTAGTTTTCATTGCCACCGTTTGGAAACATGTTATACCTAATATCGCTGGTATATACCGCTTTGAAGCGAATGTCATAGATAAGTATCATTCTCTGTGGAGATAATTTTCGATGAAAATCGCTTTGTTAATAAAAAAAATCAGAGAATACCAAAGTGTCAACAAAACCATAATCCGAACTCAAAATCGATTAAAACAGGGGCAAAATAGGATCAAAGGAAAGATTTACATGGAGACTCTCGTAAAAGCACAAGAGAATAAGACCAGGTGTTCCGGAAGAGTAAGCGTCTTCTGCTTCATCGACGACACCCGCCATGTAAATCTTGGTCACATCCAAGTAAGCATCAATCCTCAAAATGAGAACCGAGTCATCATTGTCATTGTACAACAAGTAAACACACTGAAAAGCAAACTCAAAAACGTCCATCTTCAAATCACACAAAGATACAGAATATTTCTCGATGATATCAAGATGGCGACCATAAAACTTGCTCATAGTCTTCATCATCCTGCATTTCTCGAATCCCTGTGCCGTAAGTTTGTTCGTCAGCAGTGAAATGACTCTGAAAAACTACTGAAGCATATCAACGTAAGTGTATGACTGGAAATAGTACAATCGTTTGTGTAATGATATTGACAATATTGAAATGGAAGGAAGGAAAGAAGACTTAGTAATATGTCTGCAAATAAAGAATGATATGTGTAGTATTTAGAATAACAAGTTTATTTATCGATGACAACTATATTAATGGGTTCAATAACTAATGGTATACATTGGCTTAGTATTCATTCCGATATAAGACAGACAACATCATGGCCGATCTCATGCCTTGGGGGTTTCATTGTCTTTTATTTTGTTTTGGTAATATGTTGTTCCTTATATTCCTTTCGCTTCGTATCTAGAAATAAAATTAAAAGGGAATCCACATTTTTTAACCTTACTATATACCCCAAAAAAACCAACTTTGCATAACTCTTCAAAGCGATTTATGCACAAAAAAAAACAAAAAAAAAAAAACCAAATGCACATATTTTTTTTCGGTGTATATCGAAAAATCACATGTAAAGTTTGCTAAAGCGATTAACATTACAAGTCTAAATGGTTATTAACACCACAAACTGTCAGCCATATTATTTCATTTTGTAACATGACACTGTCCGCCATATTGCTTTATTTTGTCCGAACGACGCTGTCAGTCATGGTGCTTCATTTTGTAACATCGACATTATCAACCATATCGTTTTATTTTGTAACACCGACACTGTCCGCCATATTGTTTTATTTTGTAACACCGACACTGTCCGCCATATTGTTTTATTTTGTAACACCGACACTGTCCGCCATATTGTTTTATTTTGTAACACCGACACTGTCAGCCATATTGCTTCATTTTGTTACACCGACGTTGTCCGCCATATTGAATCATTTTGCAACACCGACACTGTCAGCCATATTGTTTCTTTTTATTACACCTACAACCTTAGTATTAATCTTGCCCTATATTGACCCCTATGTCCATTGCTGTATCCCTTATTCAAACATATGGTTCATTTGGGGTTTTCCATTCAGTTTTCAATATTTCTCTATAAAGAATTATTTTTTCCATACTTGTCTGTCCAGAACCATGACGTAACCATCCGCTTCATGATTGTACTTTTATCACGTATAACTTGCACTGATTCACTCATCAAAAGCAGCTTAAGGGAACACAAACGAACCAAAGATCAAAGTAGATTATTGAAAATTTCCTTTGGGCTGTATTTGTTTAAAGGGAAATCTCGGAGTTCATTAATTCCAAAATAAAGCATGCATTTGGTATCGTTGGTCCCTTTAAGCCATATTACTTTATAATTCATTTACCCATATCAGCTTCTCCTGTTCTTTATACATTTAAACATGCAATACGACGATGGTCGTGTAACATGAGTTATTTTATTCATTGCACTATTTTGTTAATGAAGCTAAAGCTGTGAGCATTATTGTTAAACTACTCTATTAAAATGTTATTCATTAATTATGATAAGCTAATGACTGTTTCTTAAAGCCGACAGTGAATAAACGTGCAAGGTGAGATGGCTGAACTGAATACGCCGTGTACGGGGGACGCGATAGCAATCTATATACGATCAAGTTGTTCACAGATGGTAACAGAAAATTAATTTATAATAATGTAAAACAGAATAAGATAACAAAGCGATTGCTTAACGAACAAGTTTGTATTCGACCGGTCGATAACGAAAACAAATTGCGCATTTTTGTAATGAAAAGAGCGACAGCGAAACAGCCGACCACATCAAACAGCCGAATTTGTTGTTCTCGATGCGGTACTGACTCCGCACAAAAAGCCAATGAAATGTTTGATTGCTGGGCTCTATCTCCGAACCGATGGTATAATTAAGAACCATATAAAATCGTATCTGTCTTATAATTTGTATTGCTAATAACCGTATCGGTCTGAACTCTGAATATGTTTAATGTTCTATGGAGGCAGCATTATTCATAGTCGTTCTGTTGCGTTTCAAAGCATTGACTTTGACAATCTGTAAAAACAATGTGATTTACCATATGATAACTGACAAAATACGACAAAATTAAGAGTTAATATGTAGATTAGGGCGTGTTGTTTTCTTTATAAGCTGATTCTATTAAGGGCCACGTAGTTACGCTTTTATGACCCGCCGCCTGTCGCCATTGTGTCGCCTGTAACTTTTGTCTCCAATCATTTTCGGAGAACAAAGATACATATGTTTTTTTATCAAATCTGTGTGTAATGGTGGTGATCAAACGTAGTATATTGTTTATAATTCCTGTAGAAAATCACCTGGCTTTAGCCTCGCAGCCATGACAATATTTCAGAAATGATTTACAACTTCAAAGGTTGCATTTTCATTACGTCATTTATGACTATTTCTCGACTGGCTACCAGCCCCCACGTTTTTATGGAGATTTATTTCTCTACTAAATTTTACTATTACATAATCTACCCCCAAGTAGAATTTTTCTTTAATGAATAAATCAATATATTTATACTATTCTAGAGACGGGACACCTGTTCGAAAAATCTTCGTGTACAAAACCAGCACGCTTAGAGTTTGGCATGTCACATTGTCCTTGTATACACAATTAAGATTTAGCCAAGTATCCTGTGAAAAACTTCACATGTTTACGTTTTTTTTAAGAATGAACAGTACCTTTGCATTTTTTTGGATAATGTATAGGGTTCAGTTTTGGCAGGTTTTTATAGATTCTTAAAAACGTTCTTATTGACAATATCACATATGATGCATATTTTGTACAATATGTTAACGGGAAATCCGATAGGTTCAAATAAAAATGATGTGCATTTGACTTCGTAGCAAAATGACATGTTGGCGGCAAAACACACGTGACTGACACGTGTTTCATTTCCACAGTATTACACTTCTTAATAAAGGCAATTGTCGACACAGGCCGAACGCACGTGACCGCACGTGCGCCAAGTATGTGAATACATTGTACAACAAATAGGAAGAAGCAAATTTAAAGTCTCCAAGCTGTTAGAATTAGTTCTACTTAATTTAATTTAAACGAAGAGCAAAGGACTTTTTAAACAGGGGATGTGTGATCTAAACACTCCTGCCTGTCGGGCAGACGAGATGCATTCAGGGCACGTGCTCTACCATTTCAAAATCAACGATAACATAAAATGGCGGTGATTTTATCTTCCATTACTGGTACCGTAATAAAGGCAATGACTCGGTGATATTAATTAAGCAGTCATTAATTTCTCCAACCCTTATGTCTGTGTAACATACCCCTGATGTATGTGATGTTCTATTCCAGGTTATCAAAACCAATCTGAATTTTGTACAAATTATGCTAATATGAAATCTAAGTATGTCACGTGTTCTAAATTAGATTCCACTTATTTCTGAATAATTTTTTAAAAATAAAGGTTCTTGTCTATCGTCTGGCAAAAAAACCTTGCTATGTTCGACAATATTACTCATAAACAGTTTTCCTAGTTTTCTATAAAAAACACAATACATGCGACGTTTTAAACCTTAAAATATGATGTAACAAACACATGCTGCACCTTTTAGGTAGCTGTGTACAGTAGATCTAGAAATTTATGGAAAAAAAGACCAATGCCTGAGAATTGTCAACAAAGATATTTAACCGTACACTGCATAGATGTAAATGTACACATTTTTGTAAATTGTATATCATTTCCAATTCATAAAAAGGACTATGAAGTGTATACACTGATGTATCCTATGTATGGTACTTGTGTGAAAACCATGGTTACCACATCAAAAATTACCGAAAAATTCAAAATACCACTGTTTTTGACACAAAATTTGACCTATGCAGATAGGAATTTTTTTCTTAAGTTCTATCTAAAATTAAAGCTTACTAACTTGGTTGCAGAATTATATCTGTCCCAGCATAGGTCGTATGTTTAGATTTCCGCTATTTTCCCTCATGTGCTGTTGTCGAAATTTCACTTCCTGTAAAGCTAGCTTTTCATGTGTAGACACTCCTTTCGGAAGGGTCAAAATTTTAATCTCTAACCAAAATTTTTTTTCTCTTGTTACAAATGTGAGGTCCACAAAGTCCACTTTATCATGCTTTAGCCAATTTTACTCCTTATTTTTTTTTTTAGATTTTCATAGGCATGCTATTATAGGGGTTATTCCTATACACTGCCACCTTAAATTTAGTGATAGATACAGTTTGCCGAAAGAATTAAGTAAACTTCACCATGCAGCTGTTTCGTCCTTTTAGGACTTATCAGTGATGCTAGGGGCCAAAATGTCGGAATCGAAATTTTCTTAATAAATGTAATAGCAGATGGGTCAGGTGTGTAAAATTTCTGTAATTAATGAATTTAGAAAACAAATAGTACTGTATACATACTATAAATGCGATAACTGTTACTATCAAGGTGGGTGCAAGCAAACCTCGGGTTCTAAAATATTCACTAGCAGAGTCTACCGCTTTGTATCCTGAGAGACGACTCCTTCGTTGTTTTACGATCGACTGTATCTGAGTGAAGTCAAATAATGTCAGTTGTGTCAAAGTGAACAATTCACGGAAATTACCGAGATATTTTTCAAACGAAATATTGTTTTTCCCGTAACGCATTAGATGGAACGCGCTATATATCTTACCCCAAACAACTTTTTCCCCAACCCTTTTTGCATCTCTTTACTTTTCCTTTCCATATCCTCTTCCTTCCGCTTCCTTTCTCCTTCCCACATTCTCTTCTCTTCTCTTCCGCTACTTTTTTCCTTCCAACATTCTCTTCTCTTTCTCTACCTTCTCCTTCTCACATTCTCTGATCTTCCGCTTCTTTTCTCCTTCCAACATTCTCTTCACTTCCACTTCTTTTCCTGTTCCCACATTCTCTTCTCTCCTGCTAACTTTCTCCTTCTAACATTCTCTTCCGCTACTTTTCTCCTTCCAACATTCTCTTCTCTTTCTCTACCTTTCTCCTTCCCACATTAACTTCTCTCCCGCTTCTTTTCTCCTTCTCACATTCTCTTTTCCTCCTCTTCCTTTCTCCTTCTCACATTTTCTTCTCTTCCGCTTCTTTTCTCCTTCTCACATTCCCTTCTCTTCTTCTACCTTTCTCCTTCTCACATTCTCTTCTCTTCCGCTTCTTTTCGCCTTCTCACATTCTCTTTTCTTCCGCTTCCTTTCTCCTTCTCACATTCTCATTTTCTTCCGCTTCTTTTCTCCTTCTCACATTCTCTTATTCCTCTTCCTTTTTTCTTCTCACATTCTCTTTTCTTCCGCTTCTTTTCTCCTTTTCACATTCTCCTCTCTTGCGCTACCTTTCTCCTTCTCACGTTCTCTTCTATTCCGCTTCTTTTCTCCTTCCAATCTTCTCTTCTCTTCCGCTTCTTTTCTCCTTTTCACATTCTCTTCTATTCCGCTTCTTTTCTCCTTCTCACATTCTCTTTTCTTCTGCTTCCTTTCTACTTTTTTCACATTCTCTTCTGTTCCTCTACCTTTATCTATATGAATAATATCTGTATTTGATCGTAGCTTCATCAAGAGACAGATTAGCATTATAAGTACTTATAGTACTAGATTTCGCATTCTTCATGCTTGTATTACTGACCCTGACCGTTATACCGACAACTAAACAATTTAAACTAACTAGAACAAAAATATTTTTGCTCCATCTTATATAACAGCTTTCCTTGCAATGCACATGACTCCATAAGACGACAAGTCGTAAAATGTGTGCAAGTTTGGACCACTTGGCAGGCAGACGTGCATTTCAAATTAACTTTTGAAACAGATGATGGTCTTAAATTTCGGACAATATTTCTCCTTTATAGAATTCACAATGCAATATATTATTAAACTGTAATCCCAGTGGTATGACGCTATTATTATCTTGGTTCACTGTAATAATTCTGATCAAGTAAAAAAAAGTCATAAATATAAGACATGCGCTATTAGGGTTTTTCGTTTTCCTTAATGAATTTTTTATGTCAGGATAATTACAGGTTAGTATTTTTTAACTGAAATTGGCCATCTGTGTAACAAATATGTTTTCATCACAAGCCAGATATCGAATATCATCGTGCTATACGCCTGTGTTGGATCTTTTCCGGCGGTATATCGGGGGAGGGGTGGGGGTGGGGGTTACAGATTCACTTCATACCCTTGTCGTTTGATGGAAGCTTGTTACTTATCCGAAATTTCCCGATCCCCTAACTGCTTGTGTGGTGATGGTATTGAAGATCCAGGGCCCAGTTGTTCAAAGGATGATTAGCTTAATCACTATTTAGAGACATTTTTCAAACTTTAATAATTCTGTCAATATACAAGGTAAAAGCTTCAAATTTTGCATGTAAATTGATACTATTAGATATCTGATATCTGCAAAGTTGTAATTAAATATATGGCTTCATGTCAAAGTTACAGGATAATTAATATTTGTGCTAATCACTGATTAAGCTAATCACCCTTTGAACAACTGGGCCCTGGTCACTATTTCCTTGCATGTTCATTTTTTGTAGACATGGACGTATATTGTTTGACACATTTAACGACTTAGACGTCGATTTTAATCTAGAAATAATCTTGCGGGGTGACAATGATGCTTATTCTTACGAAACTGATAGTAATATTGTCAAATCTGTTCAAAATTTATACAGCAAACAAGACGCTTTGATGCTACCTGAATCGGAACCACTCAATCGGCACTTGATCAGTATACATCAGTATACATTGTGTACTTTCTATTTTCCCTTTCTTCCTTTATATGTATCTATTATTTCTATTCCTTCCTTCTCTGTATCATTTCACCTGTACTTCTTTCGTCAAAACTAATTTTAACATGAACATATCTCAAATTTTAATAAGTAATGTATAATCATAATATATTGTATGAATTATATCACGTGATGTAAATTTAATTCTGTGTGACGTATTTATGGAGAAGAGTTCATAAGTTGTTAGAACTTGTCTCTCACCATTTGTCTTTGTTTTGACAATAAAATATGTTTAAATCACTTATCCGAAAATATTCGTCGAAATTGTTTAGATATATCAATTGTTAGTCCTGCTGTTACGCAGGATTAAAAAGGGTCTGATGTACATTGGTGTTGGAAAGGTTTGCTTTTAAATTAATGATTTTTAGAATTCATTGCAGAATAGAAGCTCCAGAATAAAAGTCACAACAAGGAACGGACTTTCAAATTGACATATATTGATTAAATATAAGTAGAAAGGACAATGTTTAAAAAGCGAAGTCAGTGTCTTTTCATGCTTTTACAATATATCACGAAACTCATTCATTGTATCACGTCAACACTCTGTCATAATCTTACTCGAAGATGATTACATGTATGTGCATGAAAATTAAAATTGTATACTTGTCAAGTAGATTTTCTGATTTCCACTTTTGAAATGAATTTTCGTATACTTTTTTGCAATGATTTTTAAAATAATTTGAAACTTATACAGCTTTGTAACTTTCAAGAACTGTGCTTAAACAAATGTTCATAAAACAGAGGAACCCAGTTAATTTTCTGTCGTTGACATCAAATGCGAAACTTCCGGATAGCAATATTTTTTCTATCGGTAAAACTACATTTGAAGATTTTTTTACAATGTAGCGTCCTAACATTATATCTATATTTAAGACGATAATAAACACCATGCACTCTATCAAACGGAACTACAGTGACGCGTCAACAAAGGACCCGGCTATGACGCGTCATCAAGGGACCCGGCTATGACGCGTCATTAAGGGACCCGGCTATGTATCTGACCCTTAATAATCACACCAATATACATTTTTGTTTGTTTTGTAAATAACATATAATTTGACCAAATTGACTTCAGATTTGATCACTTGGTATTTAATGGATTCAAACCAACGTTGTTTTATATTGAATTTCAGAACAAAATGTTTTTAAGACATTTTAAAATTTGACTTTGTCATTTAATCAAATTACCTTAAGCTTTTTTCAGCTTTTGTGTTAGTTTGGACATAGCCAATTTGCTTCATAATGTCAACCAATGCAGGGATGTAAAATATGACCTTGACCTTGATTCAATGACCTTGAGCTTTAATCAGTTGGAACCTTGTTTGATTCTGAACAATTTTGCTTTGCAATGGCATAACAACATGGTATTAATTTAAGAAATATAAATAAGACCCTGACCTTTACTAAATGAACTTGACCTTTGATTATTCTATACCTAGCATGATCGTGCGTCGTAGTGTCATACAAAATCAAAAGGTCAAAAGGTATCAAATAGAATTATTGTATACAGTATATATTCAACTCTATTTTTAGTAACAGTGACCTTGACCTTAGGAATTGTTTTTCACCCATGATCCGTCAGTTTATGTAAGCTTTAACCTTGTTTGATTCAGACCAACTTTGCTTCATAATGCCTTACACATATGAATCAGTAAAATAACGTAAATCTGATCTTGATATTTGGACCAACGACCTTGACTTTTGGTCATTCGGTGCATTTTGTACCTAGTTTGAGTGTGGCCAACCTTGCTCATAAATGTCATAACAGATTCCTTCTATTAAAATAGTATTTAGTACGTGACCTTCTCATGCACATCTGCACATTATCATAAGTTTCAGAAATTGTGGCGTCTGAGATAATATCCGAAAACGAAAGTGCTGACGGACAGACGGACAGACGGATGGGAGGACTTACACCATTATTAATATATGGCACATTTAATGAAGACTATGCGCAAGCTTTGTGGTCGCCATCTTGGCATCATTGAGAAATAATCCGCTTCCCTGAATGTGCTCGTTATCATGTCTTCTTGTTGTAAAGGAAAACGATGCTCCAGTTCTCACTTTGAGTCCTTGACATTTACAAAGTACTTGGATGTGAACCTAGATTAACATGCATGTGCTGTCGATTTAACAGAAGACGCTTAACCCTCCGGAACATATAGTCTGATTGTCTGATATTTTAAGAAGTACCTCTGTGTACATCTTTCCTTAATTTATATTTTGCCTTTTGTTTAATTGATTTTGAGTTCTTATTATGGTTTTGATGACATTTCAGTATTTTTTTCTACGATACGGGGCCCTGGTGAATTTCCTCCAAAACATTTCGATTCCAAGGGAGAAGAAAACTAACGAACTTTCTCCACTATATAAACGTTCGTTACATCCTGATGAGATATAGAAGATGTAGGTAAGGGGCCCTACCATAGGACCTCCAATCTACGCTGTTGGAACCTGACTATTATGAGATAATTAT
Organism: Mimachlamys varia; assembly: GCA_947623455.1. Lineage (NCBI taxonomy): Eukaryota > Metazoa > Mollusca > Bivalvia > Pectinida > Pectinidae > Mimachlamys > Mimachlamys varia. The sequence continues at coordinate 9,048,780 of OX392530.1, forward strand.
GATTAATGTTATGTTCACCATACCTTTATATTCTACCTCTACAAATCAGTCACTTGTACAAATGGGCCATAACTTTTGGTCACAGTGATGTCCGATTTAGACAGGTTATACTGTGATACCAAAACTTGATTTGATGATCTCTCTATCTTTTCTCTCGCTCTCCGACTCGCCGCCCCCCCCCCCCCCCCCCCTCTCTCTCTCTCTTTGCTTCTTTCTTAAATTTTCTTTTCTGCTTTCTTCCTTTCTTTAAATACAACGTAAATGTAAGATTTGGAAAATTCACCCAAAAATTGAATGATTGTGTCAAAGTGCAAGTAAGATGAGTGCGTGTGATATTTTCTACAAATGTATGCGATACATTTTTTGAATAATATTGTACTTTGCATTACAGGAAAAATTTCTAAAAAAAAAACAAATACAAAAGAAATGTTGACAATACTTAGCGTCTCAGGTAGCTGAAATCTTTCTGTGGACAGAAGATGTGCTTACTGGTATCATTGCTACCTGTACCTGTCTGATACAGGACGTCTTCAGTTCACCTGTACTGCGTGTGAATGGCGTACCTGCCAACCCTCCCTTTTAGGAGGGAGGACCTTAAAAGTTTGCATTTTTATTCAGTGAATTTGATGAACTTTTCCTGAATTCATCTGATAAATCAGCTCAAAAGATGTGTTATTTTCCCTTTGGGTGAATACACAAGTCATACAATCATGTTACTTATTTTTTCAATTCCGAGTACGCATAATCTCCCCAGAGGACATTAAAAAATTGGCAAATATGGGGTGGAGGCGTATTCTTAGTCCAATCAACGTCTCGTCCAATTTCGTCTTATTCCAACCTCTTAGCTTTCAGTTTTTTATATTTCATTTGAAGGTATCTCTAGGTATCTATATGAAGTACTTTCATTTTTTCATACTGTTTTTCATATCAAGCATTTCCAATCTCCTGGGTATCATGTCATTTTTAAGTGATTTCGCCTGTTTCCTGTTCCAATTTGAAACTCTCTGTTTGCTTATATTGCAGTTTTTATTTTAATAGCACCTGGTGCTAGTTTTTCGTTTGAAGTTGTATCAATTCCGCCATATCAGTGTGTATGCCGACAGGATTGCAAGAGTTATGCCCCTTTAACTCATATTTTATTTTAAAAAGTAATACCTAGGTTAACGTTTTAAATCGATCTTTTATTTTTACAAAATATGGCAATTACATAAATATTAATAATATATATTTACAAAAACAAAATTGAAGCGAATTAACAATGAAATACTATAAAAACGAACGTTCGAAAAATGTCAACAACATCACTTTGTAAACAAAGTCCCAAGTCACTTTCACTTTAACCGCAGCATGTAGACCTCCTCAATGAACGATTTTAAGCCCCAGCTTTCTTGCCATTTGGTAAATGCGTTTCTTTCTTCGACTTTCTCCACTCGACATTGGCTCTCTGTAAAATAAAATATCTGCATTAAGAATTGTCTTATACTGTAAAAGTGGAATTATTCGCGGTGTGGAAATTTTCGCTTATTTCGCTGTCTTTAAATCTCCGCGAATTTAACCTCACGCGAAAAAATTTAATACCACTCAAACTCTACAGTGGATAACATAGTTGTAGGTACACAGTGCTAGAGAGATGACAGACAGCGCGAAAATGTCCACACCGCGAACAGTTTGGAGGCTGTCTAAGCGAAAAATTCCACGCGCGAAAATATTAGCTTTTACAGTAGTTTTCATCTCCTTAAATCAACAATGCTTCATTATATAAACAAGCTTTGTAATAAATAGTGCCCGGTTGGACGCACGAGCTAGCAGAGCAGGGCTTTAAGGAAATAGGCTCTTTCTTGTTTTGTGTATTTTTTACAACTCTTAATCATTTATCAGCAAAACATCATTTAAAACTCATTCAGAGCTTACTTTTAAACTTATTTGACACGTCTCTTATGGAAGTACAGTTACCTCAGTGATAGCAAAATGTCGTATAAGAACGTTTGAGGAAACTTTTCTACATAATTTGAGGTATCCTGTTTTGACGATTATGTTTGAAATGCTATTTGTTTTCTGACGCCACAGGGAAATCTTACCAAAGAGGTCTTTGACATTGTTCTCGGTACAATCGAAGGGGGGACCTATAAATATAAAAGTAGATAAAAGGTACTCTGAAATGATAACAGGAAATGATATGACACGTTCAAAACAATTTTTTTCTATTTTTTTTTTCTATTTTTTTTTTTGAAGATTTTGTTATTTATAAATAAATTGACAAAATCAAACAGAATTAGTTTATGTGTTCCTGTGTTATATACAGATGAATTCATACATGGGGATATCTGCCATTAAAAACACTCACATCATGTTCATCTTCAACTACACCCGGTAATATAGCACCGACTAACTAAACCAGGGAAATATAAATTTCGACTAACTACACCAGGTTATATACCGTTCGACTAACTACACCAGGTAATATACTGACTAACTACACCAGGTAATATAGCACAGACTAACTAAACCAGGTAATATAAATTTCGACTAACTACACCAGGTTATATACCGACTCACTACACCCGGTAATACAGCACCGACTAACTAAACCAGGTTATATACCCTTCGACTAACTACATCAGTCAATATACCGACTAACTACACTAGGTTATATAACCCGAGTAACTTTTCCACTATCTGTACCAATAATTAACCTACCTCCAAATATACTGTTGTCGACTAGGAAGCAATCTAGCAGATATCTGGTTTCGTTTGTCATGGTTGAAAGGATGATGTCTGCATATCTGTTGGAAATAAAGGATAAAGAGTTTAGCCAAAAACATCGCAATAATAAAATGACCGCAAGTTATTACGTCAACAAGAATGCCGTCGTACCTGGTACATGTTTAGAACGCTGCTACAGACGTACACACGTAAACATCAGTAGGTTTACCGCAATATCAAAACATCACATTCCAAACAAATTTACATATAGAGTTTTTTTTATAATTAAATCCTTTTACACTGTAACAATGCACCGAAAGAACTCATGATTAATTCTATTATGTTTATTTATTAAAAGAAAACAACTTGACAACCTTACAAACATTGATGTAATATGCGCCGTTGAACTAAATCGAAAATCTCCAACGACCACATTTACATTCGGCATTCAAAATCAGAAAAAAATGACCAACATCTATCACTCATTTGTCGTATGTACGTCAGGTGTTATTTTGCACCAAAGAAAAAAGTGTCTTAGGGCGTTTGCATTTCATGGCGAATAAATACAAAGGCATAACGGTAAGATGATATGATTGTCTGACAGCATGATTTCAGTATATTTGTTTTGTAAAAAAAAAAACCCATTGTATATGAATACTTAGTCTAATTAAAGTAATTTGAATAATTGAATAAAGATTACTTTTATACCGATGCTAACTGTTATAATATTACTGAATTAGATTTTCTTTACTTCTGTGATACTTTAAACAATATTGTCTAAATGATCCTTTAATTAATGTATTTATTCTAACGATAGTACATGTGGTTTAGTATGCTGAACAAATGTTTAACCTATTATAACTGAGATGTTTATTTTTATAGAGGACCATATGGAAGATAAGCTTAGCTAAACAGGTATATGGTATCCTCAATAAATAAAGTTTATTATCAAACATGTTAGAAAAGGGGCCTTACTCTTGTCTCTTTGTAACAGGTACAGCTACCAGTGATCCACGGTCCCACACACAATCAAATTCACCAAGTTCCTTTCTGGAGAAAAAAAAAACACATCTAAGTTGTCAGAATGTCAGGAATAGAATTCATTACAGATCCGACATTTTCGAAAACTCGCAAATTAAGTTTTTAATTCCTGTTTGTGCACAAAACAAACTCAGCTTATATCTGTCATAATGTATCTTGATTGTCAATAAGCTTGGATACTTTCTTCATGCAATATATATTTGAATAATTGAAATTTGATAGAAATTTAAACTTGTTAACGAAAGAATGAGGACTAACAACCTTATTTTACAATTGAATAAACAAAGTCAAGAGTAAAACAGAATTTAAAGGAAAACAAAATCTACATCATATATTAGTTATATGTTAAATTTTTTATGATCGTCTGTTTTAGTTTCTGTGTGCAATTATTGTATACATACCTTTGGAGGTGAAAGAAATCCCCAACATAGAGCGATAACTTCCTGTCTGTCGCCTAAATAAAACAGAAAAGATTAAACAATGGTTATATAAATGATTTTGCTTGTAAAATACTACCTGTGTCATGTCGTTATATATTAAATCATTTATTATATAACATAATTTGCCGTTCAATAAAAATGAAATAGCACGTACAAAAGCATGCAATTGTGCCTTCTTACTAAGAGAACAATCTTGTGACGCCATATTTTAATGACGTCACCATGTTGCCTCAGTAGTGAAACCATTCAAAATACATTAGTAAATATGCTTCTCTAGTTACATAATGAAAAATACTCGTGTTCAGCAATACAATTTAATTTATTAAACTTGTTTATTAATTTCACATAATATGAATTAATATGTTATTAATTTCAAATGAAATTAACAAACAAGTTTAATTTATTCAATAGCTTATATGTATTATGAAACGTGACGTTGCACAATTTGGCACAAAGACTTGTTGGAGTTTATTAGTAAAATGATACTCAAAGGCTGAGCACATTATGTCAATTAACACCATTTAGCACTTTCGTCGCAATCTTTGTGTTTGACATAAAACAACCTATGTGGTACATTGTATGCGAGTTAATATATGCAATTATTGAATGACGTGAAAACTTGGTCCATGTACTTATTATTTTATTTTCCGTATGACTAGATATTACTACCGAGAGTTGCAGTAGGAGACCAAAGTATGTTCTTATCACGTGATAGCTGATATCTCTAATTATGTAGGTAGGTAGTCATTAGCAATAACATGCGATTAAGATTTGTACTCTTGGCAGTAAATAGGACCCTAAGGTTCAATTGAACGTTTTGTTCGCTGTGATTAATGCAAACTCAAAAAATGTCGATTTTTATTGAATTCAATTGATAATTATCTGCACATTAAATGAATAACGGTACATTTAATAGAACAAGAACATAATGACGCAGGCCTTATGAAACGTTACCCTGTAAGTTTTATCTATTTAAAGCGTAACTGATCACGATTAGATAAATAAACTATGTGTATAAATAGACATAAAAGGGTCAAGCACGCATGATAGGAACAGGGAAAAAGGGAATACATTTATGTAGTTAAATAATAACATAAAAGAAATAATTGAATAATCATTAAACAGAATACGTGGAACTCATCAAAAAGCCGTTCTAGCACGTCTGTTTGTAACGATAGTTTTTATTGGTAAATATTTCTACCATTTTTGCCTTTAATAAAAACAAATGCATACATTTCTTCTATACAGGTAGAATCCCTTCCGTGTGTATAATTCAATAAATTACTAAAAACGTTCAAACTACCTAGGGAACCCTATTGTTAACTAGTCTGTCATGGCTTTGGTGATTTATATATGCAGTTCAGAAGCCCTAAGCTTCCAACGTGAATATCTTACACTATGACTCTGTTTCATTCAAATATTTATTGCGTCATTCTTATTGCATTAATAATTTAATAAACGTACAAACACACATAATAGTTTAACAAAATAAGCAGAAAATAATATCACTCTCCTCAGTTATAATTGCTGTTTAATGAAAAGACAGGATATTCGTATAACCGGAGGGTTATTATAATTAGTTGCCAAAACTTGTGATAAGATTAACATCTTCTGACATATATGTCAGCTGTTTGTTTGTGTATGCCTCGATATTATTGTCGTTAAATTATACGCTGAATGTACAAATTAACAAGTGATAACATTCTGTACGCATAGGTATGTACATACAGCACCGTGCCCGAAGTGTGTCAACTTTTTAAAATTTAACTATAAATTCTTTGTATTTCCAACATTTTTCAATGAATTTTCCTGACCTCGTTTATGGATGCATTTTGACAACATTTGGGTATTTTGTACAAAAACCATTCATAGTTTTTTTCGCATTATATTTATCTATTTTACCGTTGTCTTATACTGGAGTAATACAGAATTATCCACACTGCTAATTTCCTCGCAACGCAATTTTTCTATAAATCGCTACTGAAATTGAGAATAACGTCAAAATGGCTTCCCAAAATTTGGATGTTTTAAAACCTGTGATATCCTAGTCATACACAACGGAAAACAGTGAAAATATTATGAGATGAAGGAGGAACCAATTTTCTAGGAGTGTACAAAATTCCATTCAAAATGATCCATACACAAAGTCAGAAAAATAATTGAAAAAAACTTGAAATACATAGAATATTTATCAAAAATGAAAAGTTGACTCACATATGGCACTTAGTTCTACAATTAAGACAGCCATACTGAATTGTATAAACTATGGACATGACAATTACCTTCAGGAGAGTGCTCTTTACGTTGTGTCTGTATTCGGTGGTATACGGAATGTTGTCTCTTTCAAATACTTCTTTGCATCCAGCCTCTGAGCAATCGCAACCAACGACTTCATGTCCCTGGTCCAGCAACCTGAGAGGAACAAACACGTTCAAATGATATTTCAACAAATATTCGAAAAGTAAAAATATTTGGAACAATTTCTATAATTTGCATTGAAATTGTTAATGGTTAGCGCTAATGTCGGTGTTTTTTTTTTTTTTGTAGTGAGGATATTTTTCGTTATGCTTTAATTGAAACCACGACACAATTGGTAACATATTGATATATCATTTAACAGGATGAAACACTATCAAATGTAAAATATGTACTTATTGACATAGAAAAGCGTTAAAAAAACTCACCAGTAAGTAGTCTAACTAGTAAAAATTTGCAGATCTCTTGACGCGAACATGACCCGTACACTTGTATAGTGATCGATATTAAATTTGTATTAAACAAAACCAATTTTCTTACCATTTCAAATCTATGCTTTTCCCGCATAATGGAACAAAAAAACGGAGATTTCTTTTCCCATCTGTAAGCCGATCAATGTGTTTCAACAACATCCTGAAAATAACAATGTTCATTTAAGTTTTATGCCAATAGAAGACAAGCACGTTGGCCATGATGTCACCTTAGTTCTTCAGCTTTAAAAAAAAATACAGAGAACACCAAAGCGTCAACAAAACCATAATCCAAATTAAAAATCGATTAAACTAGGCAAAATAGGATGAATGGAAATATTCACATGGAATCTTTCGTTAGAGCACAGGATAATAAGACCAGGTGTTCCGGAAGCGCAAGCGTCTTCTGCTTCATCGATGACACCCGCCATGTAAATCTTGGTCAAATCCAAGGTTTCAAGCTATCTGCGATATTTAGGGAGTTCTGTTCACTTTCGCTTTCTGGTCAGACTGTACGTGAGCGTTAACCCTGACAGATTGGCTTAAATACGACCTCCAAGGAATTACCTACTTTTTGATGATCTTTCGCTTCTTATAAATCACTTATATTCCGAGTGGGATTTATTTTCGCAATTATGAGAAGGGAAGTTCGCAAAATAAAGTATTTGCGAAATATAAGTGATTTACAGTATATATATTTGCGGTCTTTTGACAATGTCATTTGTCCTTTTGCAATATCATCCAGATAGACAGATTCTTTTTTTATCTGTTAAGTCGTTTAGATTATTATGAAACATTTAAATAAAGCAATACAGCAATACAGTTAATTTATTTCTGTGTAAGAAATACATACGGATGCACTTTCGGCATATGGAACTGTGTTTGATCCTTCTTCCATCTCTCGTTCCAGTCGCTGACCGACATGTTTGCGGTGTCTTCATAATCCCCGAATTGGTTGAGCTTTTTCTTGCCGTTTGTGTCTGCAAAACACCACATGGTCTGATACAAAGGTGCGGATATACATGAACTAACAATATCATAAACACACTCATTATTCATCTGATCTCAAATGGTCTTATAATGGCATTCATTCCAAAAGTAGTACATTGGATGATTAAAACTAACTTTTTTTTAGAGTTTGGAGGAAATATTTTCATCAACTCAATGGCATGTCAATGGGAATAAACTGTGCCCCACTCTTGGCTAACTTTTTGTTCAAAAGAAGCTGAATTTGTCAAGGAGCTTATCAGGACAGGTAACAAAAATCTTACCAAATATTTCAACATTACTATCAGGTATATCGACGATGTATATGCTGTCTATGAATAACAAGGCGTTTGCTGGCCTAGTCGTATATATATACATCTGAATCTGAAATAATCGTTTTCGATGACTTGTTTTCTATTATCACACTGCAATGGGGTACCTATATATATATATCCCCTCTATTTCTGGTTTATAAGCGCTTTATGAATAAAGTATATCATCTGTATTTCAATTGGTGATATTTTACCACCAACGTTATTTCTATAAAAAACCACCAAAACTGCAGATTTACCTGTAGTGCTGAAATGAAAATGCAATTTGGTGTCTTGATAATTATAGGTGTCATGCAATGTAAATGCTGCACATACATATGGATTTATTTTAAAAAATTATTTGAGGTACTATCTGTCGATTTCATCAAAATGTAATCAATAAAATATAGGTTAAACATCAGTTATAAAGTTTGCTCTGGAAGTAGATACATTCTGTACGCCTTTAAACAGTCACAATCTAATAGCATTGCTTGATTATGCCGCGATTCAGTCGTGAGAAGTTTACTTAATCTTTTTAACTATTAAAATACACCGTTTTTATAAGTGACCTGCGAGATTAATGCCGATCAGACAAGCTTTTAAAAATGTCGGTAGCTCCGACACGCCCCAGAAACTACGATACATAAATTACACTAAAGTGTTATAACCAAACTGATATTTTGTCGAGTCATACCCACATAAAAATAGAGCTGTACTATTTTTAACATGGATTAAGTCTTATGGATTTATTGCAATGATAATGTGTAGCCTTTTATTGATATATGAAATGTAAGTATTTTTTAAATTTCATATATAATTTTAAATATTTAATGTACCGTAAAACGTTGAATTATATTGGCCTGGTCAATTAATGGTTAATTGAATTCCAAATTTATGACAATGTCAAATTATTGTTTTGTTATTTACTATGCTTTATAGTTATCACTTGCATCCATCCGTGACATTTCCTGTTGTGATAAACTCTTAATGTCATACTTGGTTGGCAGAGCTATTATTGACTTTAGGAACTATTGATTAGCAAGAGTGTTGATAACTTATAAAATACTGAAGAGTCATGCTTTGCATTCGTTTTCTGATGGGGCTGTGGTTGCATTCCGATCGCGTCCATCAAAATGCTGAGTCACCGATCATATTTTCTGCTCGAGTAAAACTAAGCGAGAGAATATGTAACTTTCTCACGTCTTTGTACACACATGGCGGCAGCTGAATTTGAACACGTTTTATTCGAGTCTATGTGAAAAAGAAAATAGAATATCCCATTTCACGATAGTTAGATAACTTGTAACATCAGTATAATAACAATCACGTGGTGGCTTTATAAATTCCCCTACATCATGGTTTCCAGGTCCCCCCTCCACTGTGATAGCTTGGTGATGGGTTTAACACGATATCCTGGTGTCTTTACAACAACACTATCAATTTTCATTTCGAGATAGAGTATTTGAAATTTTTGCAATGTTTTTAAAATATCAATTTATTGAAGTGATGCTTAATTTTATTTTGCAAAGCAAAGTAAATACTTTTCTATAGTTAGAAAAGGATGAAATGAAATAAAATTTTAATTAAAACTTCTATAAAAGATTATTCTATATTTGCTAACATACCAAACTTCAAAATGTTGTGCTAGAATATTTTGCAGGAGATCTTACTCTTGAATGTATGGCTCTCTCTTTCCTTTGGTCTCTTTATAAATAATCGTTCCAGACAAAACGTTTTTGTATTGGCGCACTCAAATTTTAGCGCGTAACCGGATTTACATAGATAAACGCAATGATGAATTTGCGCTCTGACAATACCTTTTGTAGAAAGAAATATAAAGAAACTGTTACGTTCACTGCGAACATCGTTCAAATGAGATTGCCGCTAGATATGCCGTAATAATATACTTTTACAATATATGTAATGTTGATAGAATATTCACAAGATATTTTCATTAAAGTTTTTCTAAACACAACTGCTTTTAGATTACAGAGACTGCCGTCACCAGCTGTGGACGTGCCAGTAGCCAGGCTGCACGGGGTACGATGTCACACACGGTTCATGAGCAGATGATGGCATTAACAAATCTGCCTTGTCACTACCGGTATGTCCGCGTGTTGGTCTGTTTAGTAGAGTACAGCAGGGTATCAAATGAAACATGCACCCGACCACCCGGAATACTGATGGTGGTTCCAAATCAGACGCATTCGTGCAAAAGATAGTTAGATAGCTGAACTGGACACTGTCTATGAGTATCGCGTTATATTCGTCGTAAATTAAGGATACCATGCACCATTTCATAGGTACAGAAAACTTTTAAGATACAAATGCACTGTACAGATTTAATTTAAAATTTGTCCATATGGTTAGTAGCTATTGTACACAATGCTCTTTATTGAGTTGTTTACTGTGCAAACTGAGCTGTAGTTTCGGATATGTATATACAGATGCATTCTTATTAAAGGTCTCATTGATGTTTATTTACATGGTCAAGCTATGCAATAATAATTATCATCAAACTTCCAATGCATCAGTTGGTATGGTTGTGTCGATATCACCTAGATTTACATGGAGGGCGCCGTCGATGAAGCAGAAGACGCTTTCCCTTCCGGAACACCTGGTCTTATTCGCTTGAACTGATTTTGTCTATCAGTATGTCTGGATGATCTTGTCGACTTATATGTCTTGATGATTTTGTTTATTAATATGTCTGGGTGAATGTTTGTCCTAACAATGGTCTATCTGTTTGTCAAGATCTATCTGATCTGTCTGAGTCACTTTGTTGTAGTTATTGGGTGTTTTTGTTGTATGTTTGTATGGGTTATCTTGATTTACCTTTTTGTCTGGTAATTTGTCAAATATTTAGAGCAGTTACAAACGGTTTAATAAACGATAACATGTGTTAAGTATTAACAAAGAGTCGGTCTAACTTCAAACGGATACGTAATCTTTCTAAAAGCATTTGTAAAAGGCATTACCGAAATATCATTTGGGTCTTATATCCTTTTATACTTTTAATCCTAATCTCACCTTGACACCAAAGGTAATGTTGATTTTTACTATAGCTGTGTGAGTCACAGGGCTAAATATGGTATTATCTTTTTATGTTTGTTGATATAGTTAATCAAAATAAATTGCACCGTCACAGCTTTAACAGGACATTGTGTCGTTTACATCTTGTATCAGGTTTTATCAGCGATTGCCTTCCCTGTTCAAATAATAATTTGTATAATGAGACCTTATAACTGTAAGATGTCCATTTACATACAAAGTTTAACAGCCACTTAAGATTTCGCTAAATACCAGGTCAAATATCGTGTATATGCGATAAAACTTTTGTTGAACGTGCTGGTAGAACGACTAAATTTTTTGCTGAATCATGCTGGTTACATAATAAATCATTCAGTCAGAATTACCTGTACTTACTTCTTAATAAGGACATTAAAAGTCCACCCTTTAGTCAAATGTCACTCTCGCACCCACTGAAAGTCTCCTAAAATAGACGTATAATAGGCTATCCTACATTATAGGGTTTGTATACACTATTTCTGGCTTTAGGTGTCACCATTCGCCGGTAAGGTACATGTAACATTAATTTATTACAACTGTCTCCATTTACAAAAGGGTATTTAAACCAATGTAGCTCACGATATAACACGTGGATACCTGTACTGGGTTATTGCATTATCTGAGACGAAGGATCTAATTACGAGTATATGTCACTTTGGAGTGATCGACAATTAATTCATTAATAAAATGTTTAAACGTTTTGATTTTTTTTTTGGTATATTTACTAAATGAAATTATATTTATAATATTATTTTGTAAACTAGTTGAAATATTTGAAAGTCAAATGCTTTCAATGCGATTAAATAGCATGGTATTTATTTCAATCCTTTTGCGTATATCCAATAAAGAAATTTACATAAAATGATAAAAGCTTGACGAGAGCCACAAAAAGACAGAAACAAAGTAAATATAAAACAAAAATGAAAAATAAAATCCAGGTACCTTGGTTTTTTTTTTAAAGAAATTTTAACAGATGTATAATAATTATACATGTATAACAATGATTGATTAGAGGATGAGATTTAATTATTCGAACTAATATATATTACACAATTATTAATTCATATTGCGTGAAGCTACGCTTGATTGTGTTAATATCACCATACGGTTCAGTTACATGTAGGTAAAACATGTTGATTACCCTCACCACACTACATCCTGTTCATATTTTTCACTATTGATACAGTTTGAATAGAACTATTCCTGCCATCATCCGGTTTCAGTTCGGCCGTATATACATGTTGTTTTATTAAACAAAACGGTCAATGGAATTTATTAAACAACAAAACGAACATTTTTTTCATCTATATGACAGCCTCTGATCAAAATTGATTGTTACGGAGTGGTTGGTACTGTCCTCTGCAGAAGTCTGCTGTTATATGTAGAGTGTGATTTATTTTTTGCAAAATTTACTATAGGATTTTAAAAAATCACAGAATACCAAAGCGTCAACAAAACCTTTATCCGAACTCAAAATAGATTAAACTAGGGGCAAAATAGGTACAATGGAAAGTTTTACATGGAGAGCATAAAAGCATAAAAGCACCGAAGAGTAAGCGTCTTCTGCTCATTATTTATTCAGGTTAAAATAATGCATATTAACGTTGTCCATGTTTTTTTTTTAATTGGTGCATGTCTTAAATTATATTATGCTAGACTTTCTGATAGGATGATTGTTTTGTGTATAATGCCCCACTGTGTTACGATGTAAGAAACAATATGTCTTTTGATGCGCCTTACAATTAGAGAAAAGTCCCTGACGTGTTCTGGTATCTGCGAGATTTTGTGCATTCAATAGAACAAAACTGTAGATGAAATAGTTGATATATCTAAAAAAAACAGTCGTGTTATCATCGATGATCGATGCGAAGTTGAAGAAAGAGTACTGTGCAAAGAGATATATAAATATATAAATTACACCTGCCTGACAATTTTATTACTGAGTCGACTTTCATTTGGTGCATGATTACCAGCGAATGTAGCACAGCGACATGTTTTACTTTGTTGTTAAGATAATTACAGAAAGTCTGAAATATATTGCTGTGTTTGGGAACATGCAAGACATGAAGAATATGTGGCAGGCTTCGAACTTAGTAGAATAGAAAAAAAGAAAATGCAGAAAATAGATGTCTGTACAAAATAAAACAACAGATAAATATGATATAGTATATACAGTGGTAGATGTGAAAACAAATTACGACATTTAAATAAGACAGTATCTATAATGGAAAAAGACAAGTGCAGCTGGAAGACCAGCGATAAACTTGACATAGTATAAATCAGCTGTTTACTTGTGCATTGTATACTGCATTGTATCACCGGCATGACAATGCAAGATTACACAGTAAACAAGCTTGTAGGGACGGTCGTTGTGCATTAGCTATTTATATATTGTATATTTACGACCCTTTCGCAGACAATAATTGTAATTCTTTATCGCACAAACAGAATATGAAATTTTCATCACTATCTGCTAGACAGTAGTTTGTCTATATCGGTGATGTGACAGGTGTACACATAGGGTGAATGAAAGAGAGACAGTATATCACAGAGATAGCAGCTTCATCACTGACGTCTGTTTTTCAACTTTCACTTTTAACGAGCGAAATAAAATTGCTAAATAGCCCGTTATGCTTCGGGATTGAATATAAATTGTTACTTATGTTATTACCATTTCGTGGAGACTTTTGAAATCACATTGAACACGTTTAAACTTCGGAAATATGTGTAAAACGTCATTCAATCGTTAAAAGTATTGTCCCTGTCAACTTATTACGCCTAAAATGTAAACCTTCGAAAGTGTTACTGACAGTTTAATGATCTGGTTTTTCTTTACGCGTAATGTTTCATAATGCTTAATAAATGTAAAAAAAAACCACCATATATCATATCTATCTCTGTGTTATATTAATTTTAAATTCCCACTTACCATTGATCATCTTGGATTTCGACATGTTCCTATACGGTGCTGTTCGTTCTACTAGGATGCTGTTCGGTTCAGTAAACTGCAAGTGTCGTCTGCTTCTGTGCGTGTGTTATGAAAGGAAGATCCGTCAAGGTGCTGACCCGAGTTTGAACTCTGGAAGGAAAATAAAATATATGCACACTTACAGTTAATATTTCACTCAACGACACACCTGACCGTGTAAACAATGACGCGGCTGTGGTAAATACGACAGACAAACAAACAAACAACACTGCGGTGAACCGGTGTGCTCGGAGTAACCCCCTGTGTTACGATAACAGGACTCCGTCAACTATTTATGATTTGCACAGTGCGCATTTGTATAATTCAGAAGTCGCTAAGAAATTATAGCGAAATTGATATTAGAAGTTCAAGGAGAGCTGTACATGTCAAAATTATTTTGTGAATCGCACATTTAAGAGTTATACATCAATAAGATTAGATTGCGCAAATTGAATAAATAATGTTTCATGCTGTCAATTTGAGCGCATATGCATTTCAATATGTTTAAAAATGTTTCCAAGAAATAAAACAAAAGTTTTCTTATTAAGCATGCATAAAGATGAACAGACTAAAAGCGCAAGTGGTTGTTATAAAGTAAAAAGATCAAAATTATTTTCCAAAATACTCATTAAATAAAGCTTTTTCAGACTATCAAAGAGTTAATTACTATCAATCATAATATGTTCACTATCGATACAATATGACAGCTTAATTAAAAACAAATAGAAAACTTTAGTAATAATAAACGAGGTCGTATCGTGAAATAAATACATTTCACTGCATACAATTAACCAATAGTAGATATTAATATATATATATGTATGTATATAAATTAATCGGATGGACCGGCGCTACCTGAACACAGTCGACACACAGAGTAAGTAATTACCTGTCTGGTGAAGAGCCTTTCGCCGAGTACCTCACTCTACCTTCGCTCTCAGGAATTATAGAGGGATTCCCGCCGTGCCAGCATGACGAAGGGAAATTAAACCCATTCACTGTACTATAATGCCACGTGTTGTAACTCATTTTAAAACCCGTGCAGCAAAAGCATTATACCTACACGTGTATATAAATATACATGGATGGTAGAGTGGGTCTGTCGGGTACCGGTACAGGCTTTATACGGAAACTGCTTCAATGGGTGTAGCTGTCCTCAGAGATGCTAAAACAGACTACACCTGTGTCTCGTCTCTTGGAGATGCTATCCGAGCAATGTAACGCACTATAGCGTATTGACAAAGTATACCAGTGAGTGTTCACCACCTACTTAAGTTGATTTCTAGTTATTATCTATATTTTGTAAAAATATCAACCTTTCAAGAGTGTTTTCAATAAGCAAGGAAAATTTAATTTAGATATTGTTTTTAGTAAACAACAAAAAAAAAACAAAAAAAATTAATGAATAAAAAAAAAACTCGATCAAAAATTGACACAAACAAAAATCAAAACAAAACGATTGAAATAATATATACTTATAGAAGAATACGCTTAATTAAGTTTGAATCGTATATTTTTGAATAGTATAGCATATGTTGGATGATATCGACTGATATGGACTGAATCATTTAAAAACGCAAATTTTGTAAAATTGAAAAAAAAACAGTCGTATGGACATTTAGTTGTGCCGTGAAAATTCATCTTCCTTGCAAAAGTCAAGTTTTAAATTATAAAAAAATAATCACGAAATACCAAGCGTCAACAAAACCCTGATCCGAACTCAAAATCGATTAAAGAAGAGGCAAAACATGAACAAAGGAAATATTTACATGGAAACAATCGTAAAAAGTACAAGAGAATAAGACAAGATGATCTGGAAGTGCTTCATCCACGACACCCGCCATGTAAATCTAAGTCATATTCAAGTAAATGTCATGGCCTCAAATTGAGAAGTATAAGACATAATTCTCAATCACAACAAGCGGGCATACTAATGAGAATATTGAAAAACGTCAATCTTCAAATCACACAAGGGTGTAGAATATTTCTCAAAGAGATCAAGGTAAATCAAGTGCTCAAGTACATCAGTGACAGGACGTCATCAATTGATCAGTGGTAACGTTTAGATTTTACAACTAGTTGTTTACTGAAGTTGTTTTGGCTGCGTTGTACAATTTTGTTGATGTGTGATTCCGTAACATTACAGTATGATATGTTGGTGAATGTTAAAAATGACAAAACGATAGACGTGAAGACAAAATTGGGTTGGAAATGTCGATACAACAACCGACATTGAACAAATTTACAGTTGGGCTGCTTCTGTCATAGATAAACATTTAAACGTATCAGACACGTTTATAGCCGTTTGACATAAAGTTGTCATTGAGGACGAACAGAAGCAACCCCATAATCTGAATTCATAATCGGTCAAGCTAGGGGCAAACTGTGCACAAAGTGAAGTTATACGAGATGAATATTAAAGAAGTACAAGAAAATAAGACCAGGTGTTCAGGAAGAGTAAGCGTCTTTTGCTTCATCGGCGACACCCGCCATGTAAATCTAGGTCACGTCCTCAAAGTGGGAACTGAGCTATTTAATCAAAAACATCATACAATTGCCTGCTCATGAACATATTAAAAAAACGTGCATCTTCATATCAAACAAGGATACAGAGTATTTCCGGATGATACCGAGATGGCCACAATGAAGTTTTCCCTTAGTATGGACCAACCTGCATCTCTCGAATCCTTGTGTTGTAAGTTGTATGGTAAGCAGCCGGCATAAACATTGTAACAACGTAATTCTCGATAATCATAGCAAGCTCTACAACAACGCATCAACTGCGTTAACAGGTGTTTACACGTGTGATAACTGTGATATGTAAACAGGTGTTTACACCTGTGATAACTGTGACTTGTAAACAGGTGTTTGCGCGTGCGATAACTGTGACTTGTAAACAGGTGTTTGCACGTGCGATAACTGTGACATGTAAACAGGTGTTTGCACGTGTGATAACTGTGACATATAAACAGGTGCTTACACGTGTGATAACTGTGACATGTAATCAATACATCATATGTGTTTACATAGCAAACTTCCTATTTGTCAAAATATTCTGCAATTCACATCGTTGTTTTCCCATTTAGTACATATCAACCTTATCAGGAAATAAACTTCACAAGTATCATTTTAACCATATCATGCTGACTATCGTTCTCTTGGCTTCAGTGTTTCCAAGTTACGGTTGCTAATTATGCATTAATTAAGAAAATCCCAATTATTCGAATATTAAGTTCATCAGTGGTTTCATACAAACTCCACTAATGAGGAAAGCTGGTATGTTACTATTAAGAAACGGAAACGTTAGTTACATCTGAGATGTAGCTGAATGTTATGCAATCATTGTTCATTAGTGTGTTTACTTGGATGTAACAAAGATTAACATGGCGGGTGTCGTCGATGAAGCAGAAGACGCTTACTCTTCCGGAACACCTGGTCTTATTCTCTTGTACTTTTAAAAGGGTCTCCTTGCAAGTCTTTCTTTTGTTGATATTTTGCCCCTGGTGTAATCGATTTTGAGTTCGGATTATGACTTTGTGAACGCTTCGGTATTCTCTAATTTATGACCACGTGGTTATTGCTTCGAGAAAAACAATTTCAACATCAGCTTCTTTGACCTATTTAGATGTCGATCTTTCCTTTTTCGTATTTTGCCCCTAGTTAAATTGATTTTGAGTTCCGATTATGGTTTTGTTGACGCCTCGGTATTTTTTTTTCTATTTTGAATTACATTAAATAAAGTAACCAGATTACTTAACTGTATTTCACGATCTACATATTGATCAGCGTTTAGACTTTCTGATTATTCGTGTTAACAAGACTTACATGAGAATTTGGGAAGATATACTTTTATAAGCAACCAATATTCCAAAATGTCCTTTTATATATGAACGAAATTAAGGCAATAATTAAAAGATTCTTCTGAAGAGAATGATTCCTACATCTGAAGATTCACTAGCAATTTAACTTATATAAATCACTTCTTTTAGCAAACAAACAGGGTAGGAAAATAAGTGGGTCGCATTTTGGACATGAGAGTGGCGGTTAAATATTTATTGAACCTTATACGCAATAGACTCCGACCCTGGCGAAGGGGTAACGTGGCGACGCGAAAGCAAAACTTGAATGTTTGCTGACTCATTGCAGGTCGAGCGGTCATAACGGCACCCCACAAAGTGTCCATGGATAGGCAACGGAATAACAATTAGATAGTTTTAGAGGATAATATTTACACCAATGATACATTGATTAGATAGTTGTCGAGCTATTTCAGAGAAATAACTCCTCTGGAAAAATGTTCTACTTTGATTACACCACCTTTTGAATATACCATAATAACATAGTCATAATGTGATTAAATACAACTGATTTCATTTTGCCATTTTATTGACATATATTTGGCATATTCATTGACTTCGGTATCAAAGTGTAAGTCACGACAGAAAAAAAATCAGAAAGTTGCAACAAAAACATAATCCAAAAAAATCAATTTATCTAGGGACAAAATATGAACAGATTCATGATTTACATATGCAACCTTGTAAAGGTAC
This sequence comes from Mimachlamys varia, assembly GCA_947623455.1. NCBI lineage: Eukaryota > Metazoa > Mollusca > Bivalvia > Pectinida > Pectinidae > Mimachlamys > Mimachlamys varia. The sequence goes on from OX392530.1 coordinate 9,067,575, forward strand.
TAGAGAGGAAGACCAACAGCTCCGGAAGGGCAAGCGTATTCTACTTCATCGACAGAAAGTGAGGTCAGATTAATATAACGATATCACAAATGAAGAGAAGGCTTTGATCCTTTTGGTTTCTAAGAATTGCACTTTGTAATGAAAAGATCAATTGAAATATGTAAATTTCCAACATATATTACTAATAAAAATGAAATGTATTTGTAAACATTTTCTTCAGGTTGAAAAGTATGATTTATGTTAAGATTATTTCACACAACCAATACATGTTTTTATTTGACGTTTCGGAGAGACTAGAACTATAAGTAAGTACCCTGTCACCTTCATCAGACAAATGACGAGCAAAGCGCATGCACACACAGGTGTAAATAATCAATACATTAGGAAAAATGAAATGGGAAATAAATAACAAAATTCAGAAAACTCTTTTAAAAAAGACATTGAAGAAAACGCAACTCGGTTGTTTGTAGTTCGCAATGATTGGGAAGCTAAGAAACTGTAAGAATTTGTGATATGACGTAGCTATCCCATTTCCGACGACGGATTGCCGTGTGTGATTCTTTTTACAGAGCTATTATGAGTACATTGAGGACCAACTTATCTTCCGGGTTCCATCTTTAAGGCATATTGTTAAAGAGATCATAAGAATATAGCTGATGTGGTTACGTTAACAATGACTCGGCAAATTATGGACCGCGTGGTCTTTATCAATGAAGCACGCGACCTATTTCCAGAGAGGGCGCTTTATAGGACAACACGTGATGTGTGTTTACATGTAAATAAGTATCTAAATGATGTGGACATATATGTCAGTGGGGCAACCAGAAAGCATTACATAAATGTAAGCAATGCTTATAGGCATTGTTTAGAAGGATTGAACTTAAAAACAGCGTTAACCAGTGTCGTAGCTAGGGCTGTTTTGAAGTGTACGTAGATGTGGTGCCGAAGACACGTACGGGTACGAGACGGGGATACGTCCTAGTCCCGGAAGGGAGTCGGGGGTGTCCCCCAAGAATAAAATTGATTTCCTTAAGGTCTTTGGAGCATTTAAACGTGTTCAAGTGCCGATTTTCAGGTATAATGAATTAAAGAATAAACACAACACACACTCATTTTCTTGTACAATATAGTCTCATTTTTTATTACAAATGGATTTTAATTTTTTTTTTGGAAAATTACGTTTATGCATCTGTGTATCCGCGTATAGGAAGCTACGCCACTGCTAACAACAATACAACAACAACAAAAACAATTACAACTATAAGTTACTTTGGCTTGTCACAGGAAACGTACTGTTCTGAATGGACCCACAAAGACTACGCAACAACACCGTTCAAAAAGCAGCTTAATTTTACAATACAATTTGCTGGGGACGTCTCCAAGACAGAAATCAAAAATATATTCAATGCTAAAATGCATTTTTTATTAATAAGTAGGACACATATGGAATGTTGACATTAAATATACATATGATAATATTTACAAGTAAAATTTCATGGCTTTGTAATTTAATGAACATTTTAGAGCGAGACTTTTATTCTTGATAAATATCGATCTTTACGTTCACATGGACTAGCTTAATGCTAGTTATAAACTTATTTTACCTATAATATCTGCTTCTATATTATCAGTATTTAAAAATAATCTAAATTATCTCCAAAGGAGAAAGAAAAATCTTCTCAAGTTATGTGGATCATAATCTGACATAACCCAGTTTCTCTGTTGCCTTTTATTCTGCATTGACAACTTTTTTCATTATTCCATTTCGGTGTTTCGTTACCCGATTGAAGGAGTTACACAGTTACCACTTTGGTCAGTAAAGTGCAAAACCAACGGTGTTTCCCCATCATTAGAAAGTTCTACTATTTATTGGTAATTTTTAAAAATTCACGTAAAAAAGTTCTACAAGCAATAGACACTTATATTTTTGACACAATTTTTAGATAATATATATGCTATTAAAATTGATCATACTTTCTTCAATATAACATAAACTCATAAAATAAGACATAAACGAGACTTGAACGTGACTGAAACCTCACAAGAGTACATCTCCTTAAGGGCGTTATGTTATAATTTCTGTGTTTGTTCCAGAATTACATTCCTTGTGTTGTTAAGATTAAAATTACAAATAAAAAAAAATATATATATTATTTTGTTAAGCATTATCAAAATCATGATTTCAATTACGTGTGTCTTATTTGTTTGACATATGACAGTTTATGTGTTTACAAGTGACTCGACAAAATGAGTGCTTTGTAAGCAGGCTAGACGGGATTGCATTTCTCAAGGTGAATCGTTGTGACTCATACCAGGGAAGCCATTGATAGCATGATGCACTGGTAGCTGTCTTTCGGCCATGACGATTGAAGGAACAGCAATACTAATTTGATTTTTTTTTAAATATGTATTTATTTATAAACAAATGTATAAACCTGCCAGGTAACCTTGTAAACCTTTTGTTAATACACTTATGAGGCCATGAATATTTTACTGTAACATAGATAGAAGGATAGAACGGAGGTAGAAGTGACGACAGCAAGCTATACGTAAATAAAAGATTGATCCTCATTTAATTTAGAACCTCTGTTTGCATTTGTTTCCAAAACATTTTCTTTATCATAAAAGATTGATCCTCATTTAATTTAGAACCTCTGTTTGCATTTGTTTCCAAAACATTTTCTTTATCATAAAAGATTGATCCTCAAGTTTAATTTAGAACTACTGTTTGCATTTGTTTAAAAAAAAAAACATTTTCTTTATTATTTCTCAAAAATGCATCAAGTTTGAATAGTCGCATCAGCTTCTCTAATCGAGAGTTGATGCGTAGAGTCTATTTCCATTGCTAACAACTAAACACGACTTTTAATATAGGTTTTTCTATACTGATCAGTAGATTTAACATTCTAAATAAATATAACACGAGTTTACCAATAAACATGGCTTAAACATACATATCTATTTTTGGATATTTTTGAAATCTTTGATTTTTTTTATTCGATAAACGTGACGATTTCGATTTTCCGCCACAGTACATGTAGCATCCAATGGTGTTTATATAAAGTTACAATCGATTCATTATTTTAGGGATTGCTCTAAATGTAAATATTCTCGTGATATGCATCGGCTGCTGACGAGCAAACTTACAATGTGTTGGTTTAGAAGATGCAGGTCGATGGACTTTTGGTCAAGGATTATGTATCCCTGTGTGATATGAAGGTGAACGTTTTTTATAGACTTAATGGTGGGTCATGTTGATATGTTTTCGCTTTAAGGACATTATGTTTACTTAGGTTGACCTAGATTTACTAGACAGGTGTCGTTGACGAGGTAAAAGACGCTTACCATTATAGAACACCTGGTCTTATACTTATTCAATGGTCCCCGTGAAAACCTTATATTTTTCACACATATTTTGAATCCAGTTTTATCGATTTCGAGTTAGGCTCATAGTTTTATCGATGCTTTAGTATTCTATGATTTTATTATGGATAAAGGTAGCGTAAATAGTTGTAATTAACATTGAGGCACTTGGGAAATACATTACATAATAAGACCAGTTGTTCCTAAAGGGTAAAAGTCTTCTTTTTTTTATCGAAAACACCAGCCAAGTTAGTTACAACAACAACATATGGTAGAATATATAGTTAGAATACAAGAATAACAGAGATTATTATAGTTTTCGGATTTTGACACTAAAAACCTAGCCATAAGTTATATATCTATTGCTGTTGCGTCATTTGGCATGTGTTTCAAGAAATTATCCTTTTTTTAAATTTTGATATATATTACATTAAATAGCATCATATTTTGATTTAATTCAATTTAAACTTTATTTGGTGTATAAATATATACATTACACAATGAGATCAATTACGTTCGCATAGGATTCGGAAACAAGTTTTCAACTTAAAAAATTCCTTATACTTGAAAGACTTATTACTGATTTGATATAAACTTCAGTGGCGTTTTGATCATAGGATACAAAACAAATATAACAATCGGGTAGTTCATTTTATTTCAATTGATGAAAAGAAAAAAATGTAAAAAAAAAAAATGTAGCGAATTATGACATGAGAATAATTTCTGGTATGAAATGCAAGTAGTAGTTTATAGTAGTGTAAATAATTATCGAAGACGCAGAAAACATGCATCTCTTCATTACAGAGAAGAAAATTCCAAACCTGTTACTGAAGTCAGGAAGGTCGCCACAGAATATCTATCATGAGTTTATGTTTCTTTTGTAAACAATAAACAAGCAGTGCATACCTAGGTGTCAACCCTGGATTCCTGATTTATGGCTTCAGATTAGTTGTGTGCGCCTGTGTTCTGTGACAGATATGTGTTTTTAGTTTGCAACGCCAGGCCCTGACGCCTTACATCCGACTGATTTTAAAACGTCTCTGCATAACCACGCCGTATATATCACACGTATTTAAAATATATAAACCAACAGCATGGCTGGGCGTTTTCTGATACAACTGCAGATAAATATATTATGTCTGTTTTTAATGGAGAAGCCGTCCTGCAATGTCATCATCGATGGAATTAAGGATGTAATAGATGTACCAGGTACCTCATTGTATAATTGTTAAAGGCTTCGTATTCTCATGTTAATGTGAATGAATAATGAACAACTTAGGACAAGCAGTACCTGTGTTTCCTGTTTAAATTTTAAAGCCATAATGCTTTCGTACCACAAGCAAGTTGCCCGACTTTGCAATAAGTAAAATAGACACGGATGTTGTAATATTGATAATTATGACGCGACGAAACCTGCCTTCGCGTCAATGCATTTCGTCAAGTCATGTGGAATTCACGAGTGTTGGAATGGCTTTTGCTGAATTATAATTTGCGACGACATTAATAATAAATACGATTGTCACACTTGATATGAAACATGGACGTGTGAAGGAGAGTAAGGTTAAACACCGATCGATTCTACTGTACACGATATCCCTTGTTTCCCCAATACACTATTCAGGTGTGACATATTAAAAAAACTGCTTCGTCATATACTGATCATATTAATGGTTATCCAGCTTTTGTACATTCAAGATCAGCTAAATAAGTTTGATATTAATTTGTCGAGTGTGAGATCGTACCAGGTAGGCCGGGGTGAAAAGTTAGCATTCATTGAATAGGATTAAATTGAGAAACTAATTTGACAGTGTATACACATGTGGCCACGTCACAACCGGTCATCAATGCGATATGTACAATGACCGCGACCTTATGTTAAGTAAGTTGTATAAACACGCCGTGTTGAAGGTAAAATGCTTGTCACAAACATTGACAGATAAGATATAAGGATCAATGTAATTTATTTCTGTATCACACGCGTGAACACGTGATCACAGCAATGACCAAGCACTTTATCAGAATCGGTGTGTCATTCTCATCACGTGCCGTTTGCTCTCTGCTACAGGAATGGACAAACAATTTAATGAAGATTTTGAACCTCTGTGCATGTTTGTTCCATATTTTAGACACGATATAAAATGACCTTTGGTCAGTAAGACTTCGGCCAAAATATCAGCAATATAATTGTAAGGCCAAAGCCTTAAAGTAAGTGCTATTTGAGTTTGTTGTGTTAATCTTTTCCAAATGAAAATAGATATTTTTATTGACGAAAAACAGGTGATTTCTATCAATAAACTCAATTTCTGTAACAACAATTATGTGAGTGGGTTGTGGTTTCCAATGGTGAAGGAAACCGGAGAACCCGGAGAAAACCCATGGTCACGTACTCTCGGGGAATCGCTCGGTAAAAAGTGATGGCGTTATAATCCACCGCTCACTCAACCTCTGCTGCAGATGGGCAGACGGTCGGACGAACAGGGTAAACAGACAGACATACAAACATACGAAAACATATACACATCCTGTTGTTGGTAACACAAAGGAAAGTAGTTAAATTTGTAAGTTTGTCAATTAAATTTGTTTACTATTGTATTGTGTTCTTTGCCAGAACGTGAGAAACTTTATGTTATTTGACAGTCGTTTTATTGTATTAGATGTCGTGTAACGATATTTGACGTGTTATTTTATTGTTTTTGACGCCATGTAACGATATTTGACGTGTTGTTTTATTGTTTTTGACGTCATGTAACGATTTTGACGTGTTGTTTTATTGTTTTTGATGTCATGTAACGATAATTGACGTGTTGTTTTATCGTTTTTGACGTCATGAAACGATATTTGACGTGTTGTTTTATTGTTTTTGACGTCATGTAACGATATTTGACTAGTTGTATTGTCGTTTTTGACGTCATGAAACGATATTTGACGTGTTGTTTTATTGTTTTTGACGTCATGAAACGATAATTGACGTGTTATTTTATTGTTTTTGACGTCATGTTACGACATTTTAAGTTTTGTTTTATTGTTTTTGACGTCATGTAACGATATTTGACATGTTGGTTTATTGCTTTTGACGTCATGTAACGATATTTGACGTGTTATTTGATTGTTTTTGACATCATGTAACGATATTTGGCGTGTTATTTTATTGTTTTTGACGTCATTTTACGTTATTTAACATGTTATTACATTGTATTTAACGTCGTGTAACGCCATTTGACGTATTGTTTTATTGTATTTGACGCCATTTAATGTTATTTGACATGTCGTACCCTTGCTACATAAATTGCTTATTAGTTATGATATTTCGTAAGCACACACGATCAGAGTTCACCTTGAGACGGAGTGTGAACGTGAATGTAACCCACACCGGTAAACGTGCGGGTATGGCGCAGTTCCCCGGGCCGGTCGTATGTACGGCCTATCCCGTAGTATTCAGCTATTCATTTGTGTCTAATCAAATCTATTAATATCATTTACATTTGATATACTAAAGCATGTGACATCTTAAAATATCCGTTCCAGATATTCACGCTCAAGTTAATTACTAGAGTTTTAGAAAACACGATTATTGGCAAATATTCAATAATTTTTATATATAAAGCATCCGGTGCATGAGCACTATCTTATGTATTTTAGGGGCCATATCGTCTAGATAAAAGTTTTGGTTTATTTTTCCATGTCTTGAAGAATCGATATTATAACTTTTCCCACGGAAATGCTTCGTTAACGGTTTTCTTTATCATGGTATGTATGTAAATTTATTTCAGATAATGTGGTTGCATTAATAAAGTTATTTCCGGTTCGTAGATTATTAAATAGTCATTGGTCTCGTTTCGCTGGTTGATTCAATTAATTGGGTATGAGTGCAAACATGCATGAACTCTGAACAACTCAACTTACATTTGGTTCAGAACAATAAGTCAACCGGATTCGAACTTGTTACATGACGTACCAGTGGTAATAATATCATCAAAATTAATTAGCCTGATGATTGCAATAGAGATGATGGCGCTGGTATTAGAAGAACAATACATACTTACCCACTCTCCATAGCAAGTTAACCTAGTTTAATTTTAATTATGTAATTCTGCAATGATTTTTGTTTGGTTTTATTTAGTTTATGTCTTACACTGCATTAGCAGCTGTGGTCATTTAAGGACGTTCCTATCTGTATTGTGTATGTGTGTGTGTGTGTGTGTGTGTGTGTGTGTGTGTGTGTGTGTGTGAGTATGTGTGCTGGAAACGTGGTATGTTGGTGTACCCGTCACCTTGTGATAACTTGGATCTGATGTGACTTTAGAGTGCAATTTCATTGAAATACCATGTGGCAGGCACCAAACTAAGCATCCCGCCCGGTCACATTACACTGACAAAGGATAGTATTGAAAAGCAACCGACAGTGGCGAACGATTATTTGTACAATGATCCATATTGTAGAAGAGAAATTTCGCATCTGTTATACCCGGCCAGTCATAATATTTCAAAAATTCACCAAGTTTTGTACACTAGGACATCCTGGTACGAAGTCGGTCAACCTAGTCAGTCGTGGTCCCCTAAATAACACAACTTTGGGAGAGTCGTGTGAGTGTTAACCTTTAATGCTAACCAAGCCATACGACCACAAGCTATCTACGAACTGAAACTGACCGCCATTCTTCTCATCGTATGTTTCACAATAACACGCCAGATCCCTTCCCGTCATTGATGGAAAAGCACTGCCCCACTCCTCATATTTATTCTTATGTTTCAACAATGTTTATACAAACTAAACAATACCTTTTGTCAAGAACTAACGCCGTGTGTTAAGTCACGGATATCAGGTTGTAGAACTGTACAATAGAAAATATGCTGAATAATATTACTGTTCATTATTTCACATTTTTCACATGACTTCCGTATTTTTTAGTGAAAAATTCGTGACATAATTTCAATAACCTTTTGTTATGATACATTATGACATTATGAGATTATGCCTTAATGACGCCCAAGATATATACACTTAATTAAGTTAGACATTATACATATATCTTAGATTGGGCTTAATGTTGTTATCGAAAATAACCACACTTCTGGTAAAATCCTAGTTTGTGTTCGTAGTTTCACATCATTGACCAGACGCGAACTTTTGTTCTGACGAAATTTTCTGTCTCTCCTTAATCAATGCAGCCCGTAATTATCCAATTCTTTGGCAATTTTGATCCAGTACATCAACTTTTTATCTGAGATATTCTAATACATGCTCGATAAAGTTAAAAGCCCAATATATGTAACTTTTGGCAAAACTTGAAGCGAAAATCAAGCCTAATTACTTATTATAGTTAGAGATTTACTTAAGATTAACTGATATCAGCAATATTCAAGATGAATTCTTACGCGGTTACCGGTACAGCAGTAGTTGAAAGTCGGTATTTGTAAACACCCGTCCATTTTAAACTGTCTTCTAACTTCGGCTTGTTGTTGAAGTGGGCCACAGCTGAATTACTTTTAATTCTTTGTTTTTTTCTGTCAAGAGTTTCTTGTTAGTAACCGCTCAGGTTTACTTCGTTTTAGGCTTATTTTTGCATGGTTATCAATGGATCTTTTTCAGAACTTTTCAGAATCACGAAAACTTTCCTGAAGCTACGTATATTGGGCCTTTAATGGCTGATGACGTTGTAGGCTATGGCCGTGTCTCCGTCACTTCCTGTTGAAGATAGTCTTGCAATAGGCGGGTTCTTCGTGGTTTGGTATTGCCAATGGATGGGCATTGATATGCGGAACAACCAAAGGTCGAAGAATCTGATCGCGGTACTTCTGTCCATTTAAAGTTCCATAAAAAAAAAACATGCAAGCGAAGCTTACAGGTTAGAGAGGCATCCACAAACCGGACTTACGTCACCAGCAAATTATTTTCTACACAGAATGCGATTCGTATGGTATGTGGTATTTCTTGGTATCTAAACGTCTGTCGGATTATGTAAAATGGCGGCTTTCATCAGACCAGTGTACTCTTCGGCAGGGGCTCATATTCCATATCCAGTGATCACGCGCCTATTGAACAGCAGTTCTTTCTTGATTGTGTCATCCAGTCCACAGAAGACGTGTTACTGATTGACGAGATCGAAGCTGCTTATTGCTCAACTTACGCGAACATTGATGTTCCGCTATCCCGTAAGCATGTTGGTAATTATGAATTGGGCTAGCCTTGTCTGTTTACACAGAAGTCTATCTTATTTTTCTGTAGTCTTTAAGAATAATAATAATTCCAAGTTCTTTTTTTACCGCTCTATCGCAACCTAAAGACGGTCTCAAAGTGGTTCACAAAATTATTATCCGTGGTTATAGGGCCTTAAAAACCGGCCAATGTCTCTTTCAACTTCCAGGGGAGCATATAGCCGGTGCTGCCATTTCAGCGCCCACAGGTAGAGTTCTTGAATTTCTACCATTATCCAACCACGTACTTATTTACAGCTGAGTAGACTGGAAAAATCGGAGAAAAGTAACTTTCTCAAGGATTCAACACTAAGTGCCGTGGTCGGGACTCGAATTGGCAACCCATCGATTACGAGCTTTAGATGTCTGCCAGACCTGGGACGTTCGTCAACATGCCCGGTTAGGTTCAGACGCTGTATTATCTGAGAAATAACAGAATGGCTGACATTAAAACGTATATTTACTTGTCCCTTTGTTAAACCACATTGAACTATTCCAGAAGCTGTTTTTTTCGGCATTAGTCAACATTTCTTACCTAGAGTCAATTAAGCATTGAATTACTTTCAGTTGGCATTCATAGGCATTATGAATGCCATCTGGACAAAAGAAAATTCAATGAAGCGTGCTAGCATATGTGATGCCTTTGAATGCCAACTAAAAGCAGTTCAATACTTAGATTTACTACTTTTAAAATGTTTTCATGCCGATAGAAATTTCAATTCAACTTTTTATTTCTCATCATTTAGCTTATCAATTAATGTAACTATCGGGTATGATTGCTCATTGATACATGTAGACTAACAATCGTTCGAGGACGGTCAGTGTTATCCAACGTAACAATTATGACGTCATGATCATGATGGCGTCAATAATTGGTCAATGGTATTCATGGTTTTATGAATGCCAACTGAAATCGGTAGGGTTTTATAGAGACAATGCCATGCAATGGTAAATATATGTATAGATTATTATTACGTCGCGACAAAGAAATAAGTTAAAGGTAAATTAAGGGTTTAGGGTGTTCGGGGTCCATGTATACGCTGAAAGCTCGTCATTATGTGGTTATTTCATGAAAGAATCGGGGTCTTAAACATTTTAAATGGAAGAGTAATGTTGTGTTTGGATGATAAATGATTTTAAGTATTTGAGCATGCATGTAAAACACCTTGATGGAAAACTATGAAATGTCTGGCTCACAGTATTGGATGGTGCTAAGACTGAGAAGTTTACCACACCGTTGTATGGTGTTGAGACTGGGTAGATTACCAAAGCAATGTATGGTGTTGAGACTGGGTAGATTACCACACCGTTGTATTGTGTTGAGACTGGGTAGATTACCAAAGCAATGTATGGTGTTGAGACGGGGTAGATTACCAAAGCAATGTATGGTGTTGAGACTGGGTATATTACCACAGCAATGTATGGTGTTGAGACTGGGTAGATTACCACAGCAATGTATGGTGTTGAGACGGGGTAGATTACCACAGCAATGTATGGTGTTGAGACTGGGTAGATTACCACAGCAATGTATGGTGTTGAGACTGGGTATATTACCACAGCAATGTATGGTGTTGAGACGGGGTAGATTACCACAGCAATGTATGGTGTTGAGACTGGGTAGATTACCACAGCAATGTATGGTGTTGAGACTGGGTAGATTACCACAGCAATGTATGGTGTTGAGACTGGGTAGATTACCACAGCAATGTATGGTGTTGAGACTGGGTAGATTACCACAGCAATGTATGGTGTTGAGACTGGGTATATTACCACAGCAATGTATGGTGTTGAGACGGGGTAGATTACCACAGCAATGTATGGTGTTGAGATTTCTGTATCATAAACTTCAACACAACAAAGTTTCACGTTGTGGTCTCATAATTCCTTTTCAAAACACATACAAGCATGCTGTTTTTACACGGACGATGTATAATATCTAAACACATGCATTCCATGGTTTGTCAATTTGGCCGATTACACCCGCACATTATTATTACAATACCCGAGATGCAGAATTTCCATTTCATATTTTGTGTATATATCAGTTTATAATTTACAGTTATTTATTTATAACGTTCATTCACAAACTATTGACTTCTTACAAGTGTATACCAGGCCAAATAATTCATCCTTACAACGATACACATAAGGCCTATTTGTAAACTGTCATACGCTATAAGTTAAATGATAAATGTCTTATACAAGTATTACGTTTCCTTCTAAGTATATAATGTGAAATCGTGTTCCCCGTTATAGTTATATTATCATGATAAGGTCGGAACAATGACTAGGGGATATGTCATTATCACATTCTCATTGATATGTCATCTACACTGAACCAAGTGATATACAGAGTTAAATATAGTCTTACTTACTATATAGACATAATATATACTTAATTAATATTTAATGAGGTGCTATCCATCAAAATCTACAATTAAAATCATACTTAATAATGGGTGTAAGTAATTGAAACATATTCTGTGTGATTTATCATCTAGCTCGTGGATGATTTAATGAAATTATAATTAAGATATATTTCTAATTTAAAATGCAAGTAGGTTTTGTATAATATACAAAAAGTATGGTTAAATTTTAATCAGTTCATTAGTTTTTTGGATATACATTTTTTTTGTAACTTTATATCTACTTGAACCATTTAATGCACTTAAGTTTATTACGTATCAAGACGTCCATCAGTAAAAACGCAGTAATATTTAATGGTATGTGTATGGGATTGGCTTGTATAAGTTTACACTTTTAAAATAACATATACAAAAAAGATTAACTTTGAAAAAAACAAAACAATTAATGAGACACTGTACAATGCCCCCCCCCCCCCCCCCACCACCACAACACACATATACCATCGCATACACAACAATGAGTGGCTTTTCCAGTTTATGTTGGTTATCCGTTAAATCTAGGAAAGTATACGTATTTGGTCAGCTAGTATCTCAGACATAGAGAACCCATATCCGCATGGTGAGTTGTGCTGCCGAACGTCATAATAGGACCAAATGGAAGTTTATATTTTTTATTGTATTTTACACTTCAAAAGAATCTTTATAAACATTTTTTTACGATTTGTTCTGCTATTTACCCAACCTAATAATATCGAATTTCTTACTACATGTATCACCCACAGTACCGTTGAATTAGGAAAACAATCATATTGCGGCACTGTTCGCCATTAAATAAAAAATAGTTATAAATACGGATTTTATTAATGTTTCTTTCGGGTCTTCAACTGATGGAACGGCTTCGTTCACTTATCATAAAAGATTTTTTTTTTTGGACAATAAAAGGCGTGGTTGTATACAAAACTTTTGAGTATATACCAGTTTTTTTGTTTTGTTCTACAAACAAATCTGCAATGAGTGTCCTCATTTTTCCGTTTAACTTTTCTTGCTCTGCTGTTTACCGACTTGTTTATCATGTTACATGTAATACAATGTTACTGTTCATTCGAATACTGGAAGGAGTTAATCGGCCTTGTTTCTGACAATTAATAGGTAGAACAATGTCACATTGAAACTTTAACTCCAAGTCAACAAGAGTTGCCTTCCTTGTTTCAATACATACTAGGCCACCGGGCTACACTCGATACAAGCTGGTGTGTACCCCCGAGACAAGCTGGTGTGTACCCCCGAAACCAGCTGGCGTGTACACCCGAGACAAGCTGGTGTGTACTGCCGAGACAAGCTGGCGTGTACCCCCGAGACAAGCTGGTGTGTAACCCCGGGAAAAGCTGGTGTGTACACCCGAGACAAGCTGGTGTGTACACCCGAGACAAGCTGGTGTGTACACCCGAGACAAGCTGATGTGTATACCCGAGACAAGCTGGTGTGTATCCCCGAGACAAGCTGGTATATACCCCTGACACAAGCTGGTCTGTACACCCGGACAAGCTGGTGGGTATCCTCGAGACAAACTGGTGTGTATCCCCGAGACAAGCTGGTGTGTACCCCCGAGACAAGCTGGTGTGTACCCCCGAGACAAACTGTTGTGTACACCCGGACAAGCTGGTGGGTATCCTCGGGAAAAACTGGTATGTATCCCCGAGACAAGCTGGTGTGTACACCCGAGACAAGCTGGTGTGTACACCCGAGACAAACTGGTGTGTTAACCCGATACAAGCTGGTATATACCCCTGACATAAGCTTGTGTATACCCCCGAGACAAGCTGGTGTGTAACCCCGAGACAAGCTGGTGTGTATACCTCGAGACAAGCTGGTGTGTACACCCGAGACAAGCTGGTGTGTACACCCGAGACAAGCTGGTGTGTACACCCGAGACAAGCTGGTGTGTACACCCGGGACAAGCTGGTGTGTACACCCGGGACAAGCTGGTGTGTACACCCGAGACAAGCTGGTGTGTACCCCACGAGACAAGCTGGTGTGCACACCCGAGACAAACGGGTGTGTACATCCCGAGACAAACGGGTGTGTACATCCCGAAAGAAGCTGGTGTGTATCCCCGAGACAAGCTGGTGTGTACACCCGAGACAAGCTGGTGTGTACACCCGAGACAAGCTGGTGTGTACACCCGAGACAAGCTGGTGTGTACACCCGGGACAAGCTGGTGTGTACACCCGAGACAAGCTGGTGTGTCCACCCGGGACAAGCTGGTGTGTACACCCGAGACAAACTGGTGTGTACACCCGATACAAGCTGGTATATACCCCTGACACAAGCTTATGTATACCCCCGAGACAAGCTGGTGTGTACCCCCGAGACAAGCTGGTGTGTATACCTCGAGACAAGCTGGTGTGTACACCCGAGACAAGCTGGTGTGTACACCCAAGACAAGCTGGTGTGTACACCCGGGACAAGCTGGTGTGTACACCCGGGACAAGCTGGTGTGTACACCCGAGACAAGCTGGTGTGTACACCCGAGACAAGCTGGTGTGTACCCTACGAGACAAGCTGGTGTGCACACCCGAGACAAACGGGTGTGTACATCCCGAGACAAACGGGTGTGTACATCCCGAGACAAGCTGGTGTGTATCCCCGAGACAAGCTGGTGTGTACACCCGAGACAAGCTGGTGTGTACACCCGAGACAAGCTGGTGTGTACACCCGAGACAAACTGGTGTGTTAACCCGATACAAGCTGGTATATACCCCTGACACAAGCTTGTGTATACCCCCGAGACAAGCTGGTGTGTATCCCCGAGACAAGCTGGTGTGTATACCTCGAGACAAGCTGGTGTGTACACCCGACATAAGCTGGTGTGTACACCCGAGACAAGCTGGTGTGTACACCCGAGACAAGCTGGTGTGTACACCCGGGACAAGCTTGTGTGTACACCCAAGACAAGCTGGTGTGTACCCCACGAGACAAGCTGGTGTGCACACCCGAGACAAACGGGTGTGTACATCCCGAGACAAACGGGTGTGTACATCCCGAGACAAGCTGGTGTGTATCCCCGAGACAAGCTGGTGTGTACACCCGAGACAAGCTGGTGTGTACACCCGGGAAAAGCTGGTGTGTACACCCGAGACAAGCTGGTGTGTACCCCCGAGACAAGCTGGTGTGTACACCTGGGACAAGCTGGTGTGTACACCTGGGACAAGCTGGTGTGTACACCCGAGACAAGCTGGTGTGTTAACCCGATACAAGCTGGTATTTACCCCTGACACAAGCTGGTGTGTATCCTCGAGACAAACTGGTGTGTACATCCCGAGACAAGCTGGTGTGTACCCTCGGAACAAGCTGGTGTGTATCCCCGAGACAAGCTGGTGCGTACCCTCGGAACAAGCTGGTGTGTATCCCCGAGACAAGCTGGTGTGTACCCTCGGAACAAGCTGGTGTGTATCCCCGAGACAAGCTGGTATGTACACCCGAGACAAGCTGAAAATACTGAGAAAAAATCGAGCAAAAACCTGTTGTTTTCACTTTGGAGACATTTTGATTGTATTCTAGGGTATTTTAGGTACGAGTTATACATTAAATAGAGAATATAGTTTAATATGATACTATCCTCTCTTAACACACACTTTGTTCTGGAGACAGTAATATATGTATTTGCATCTGTGACGAACTGATAACGTCTCATATTTAGCTGTTTTTAAGACGTGCCAATTTCGTAGGAGGAGGAAAGCAAGAGTTTTTTCCAGAGAGGCACTATCGACCAATTTTGGTCCTCAGTCAGGGGCCCCAGTGTCCGATTGCCGCCGCGTGGGTGTTCGGAGCCTGACCAGGGGTTGGAGGGCCGGGGGACGCCTAACCTTCCCTGCCGTTCAATCCAAGCGAATACCTGTTTCGTTTTCCACCTGTTGGTCTAACCCACCATCCACCCTTTAACACACTTCTTATAAGGAAATTGTGGTTACGAAAACTTTGGTGTTAACTCATTTGCATATATATTGCCTTGTATCATATCATAAAAATTGTGTTTATCAAGACTGCAAATTATGGTACATATCTCGTTAATTTTAGAATCAACTTACTTCAATTTTCTGTTGAATTTTTAAACCTGAAATGTCGCTTTAATTTAGATAATTTTTAAATTAATTAAGTTTTGTCTTAAAGTATTACCTTCAGTATTATCTCCCCTGTTGCACACATCGGACGTAGGATGTACGTTTGACTGTTACCGTACCTATTATCTCCCATACGTAAGTCTGTTCATACAAATAAACGGACAGTTGAAAAGATTTGGATATTTTGGAATATAAAATCTGCATACTTTGCTATTACCGCATAATCGGTCATGCTAAATGAAATGGATTTCTACAACACAGTGGATTTCTTTAACACACTGTCGGTGAGACTTTGGTCGTTTATAAAACCTGCTGGCTTGACTTCACGGGTTGTCACGTGAACACAATTCTCATTTCGAAGCTTTCTCTGTCAGAATACACCTGCTTGAGCACTGTTAACCAATCAGAGATGACCGTTAAATTGCACGTGGAGGTATACGAATGCGAAGACTGCTTCCTTCTTCTTTAGCTTCTCACAACCTTCAACACGACGAAGTAGATCGATTAATTGGTAGAAGTAGGTATACAGCTTACCATCAATATATTGATGATATTACATGACACTAAAGGCAATCTGCACTACAGGGAGAACTTTGATTACAAGTGGTCCAGTAGTATGAAAACTGGTCAGCGAATATATATATTGATTTTGCCAATGTTGGACACCAATGCTGACCAAATAGCCAAAAACAGTGGTGTACAATCGTGTGCCTTCGAACTATAAATAAGTATGGATATTAGTGTATGTATACGTGTCAAATAGCAGTAATGCATTTTATTGTCAGTATAAATTTTATTTTTCAGAATATTAGGTCTCTTTCTGGGTCACCGTTACCCGTCCATTATAATTTACTATTATATACTAATCCTTAATAACAAAATTGATATATACGACCTCTATATTTCTTCCATTAATTGTCCGATGTTAATTTGGGTAACATCTGTTTAATAGAATTTTGAATTGTTGACAGCTAAACTGTATTTTCTAGCAATTTTTTATGATCGTTAACATCTTCTGAAATAAAACCGTATCATCAGCATACATTAAAGGATAATATAGATTTACTAGTTGTATTTGATACATTGTAACTCTGGCAATAAAAAATTAAAAGAACGCTTTCCTTATCATTAAAAAACAGAGAAACATTACAGGCTACTTCTTTAATAGAATGAAACAACTTCAGCAGGACTGATGCCAAACATATCTTTTTATTCAAATAATTATTATCATTTTTCTATTATACACGCCCCTGACCTACTCTCACTATCGTTATAAAACTGATAGGTCGAAGCAAAGAGCTAAGTCAAATCACCGCTGTAAAAATATAATTTTATGTGTAAAATGGAAGCATGTGTTACATTTTCTTGTAATTCTCGTCGACTGAAAGGTCGTAAGGCCATGAGCGGAGGTAATCGTCAAAATCAAATCATTTTCATTGATGAGAGTTGTTTCCCTTCGAACACAAACGCTTGCCTGTCTTTGGGTGACACCTGAAACCAATTATTCCAGGGGTACAGAGAGCGGGAGTGATGCGCTAATATAAGATCAGTTGGTTATTAATCAAGTTATTTTAGTTTAATTAAATGCCATATTTCCCAATTACATCGTACATATGTGTGTGTATGTAGTTATTACAGTATAGAACTAACTAATTTTATCCTAGTTCACGCGGATTTCATTTCAACACATTTTATTGAAAACAAAAGAATTGGACAACAGGCAAGCTCTCCAATAGGTACGACATATATAAAAACTAAAGTGAATAAAGAAAATAATAGATAGCATAGACAGTAATGTATACTTTGACACACACACATACACACAACCACACACACACACACACACTTTTGTTTTTTTTTACTTTTCGCCCTTTCATTTTCTATATAAGTACAGTACCGTAATAAAATTTTGGAAAATATGTGTTTATTTTGCTACATATATTCTTTGTATTTCTAACCCTTTTTAAAGAACTTTCCTGACATCGCTTATGAATTATATTTTACGAAATTCTGTATGCTTATAAAAATGTTTTTTACTTCATCTCATAATATTTTCATTGTTTTCCGTTGGGTTTGACCAGAGAATTTAACTCTCAATTAGGGACACCCTACGATCCCAATAACTAAAATCTTCATTTGGGACATCCTACGATATCTACAACTAATCTCTCAATTAGCGACACCCTATGATACCTAAAACTGACCTCACCATTAGGGACACCCTACGATGCCTATAACTAACCTCTCAATTAGGGGCGTCCTACGATACTTACAACTAACTTCTCCATTAGGGGCGCCCTACGATACCTACAACTAACCTCTCCATTAGGGGCGCCCTACGATACCTACAACTAACATCTCCATTAGGGGCGCCCTTCGGTACCTACAACTAACCTCTCCATTAGGAACACCCTACGATACTTACAACTAACTTCTCCATTAGGGGCGCCCTACGATACCTACAACTAACCTCTCCAGTAGGGGCGCCCTACGATACCTACAACTAACCTCTACATTAGGAACACCCTACGATACTTACAACTAACTTCTCCATTAGGGGCGCCCTACGATACCTACAACTAACCTCTCCAGTAGGGGCGCCCTACGATACCTACAACTAACCTCTACATTAGGAACACCCTACGATACTTACAACTAACTTCTCCATTAGGGGCGCCCTACGATACCTACAACTAACCTCTACATTAGGAACACCCTACGATACCTACAACTAACCTCTACATTAGGAACACCCTACGATACCTACAACTAACCTCTCCATTAGGGGCGTACTACGATACCTACAACTAACCTCTCCATTAGGGGCGCCCTACGATACCTACAACTAACCTCTACATTAGGGGCGCCCTACGATACCTACAACTAACCACTTCATTAGTGGCGCCTACGATAGCTACAACTAACCTCTCCATTAGGGGCGCCCTACGATACCTACAACTAACCTCTCCATTAGGGGCGCCCTACGATACCTACAACTAACCTCTCCATTAGGGGCGCCCTACGATAGCTACAACTAACCTCTCCATTAGTGGCGCCTACGATAGCTACAACTAACCTCTCCATTAGGGGCGCCCTACGATACCTACAACTAACCTCTCCATTAGGGGCGCCCTACGATACCTACAACTAACCTCTCCATTAGGGGCGCCCTACGATACCTACAACTAACCTCTCCATTAGTGGCGCCTACGATAGCTACAACTAACCTCTCCATTAGGGGCGCCCTACGATACCTACAACTAACCTCTCCATTAGGGGCGCCCTACGATACCTACAACTAACCTCTCCATTAGGGGCGCCCTACGATACCTACAACTAACCTCTCCATTAGGGGCGCCCTACGATACCTACAACTAACTTCTCCATTAGTGGCGCCCTACGATACCTACATTGTACAACTAACCTCTCCATTAGGGGCGCCCTACGATACCTACAACTAACATCTCCATTAGGGACACCTTACGATGCCTATAACTAACCTCTCCATTAGGGGCGACCTACGATACCTACAACTAACTTCTCCATTAGTGGCGCCCTACGATACCTACATTGTACAACTAACCTCTCCATTAGGGGCGCCCTATAATACCTACAACTAACCTCTCCAGTAGGGGCGCCCTACGATACCTACAACTAACATCTCCATTAGGGGCGCCCTACGATACCTACAACTAACCTCTCCATTAGGGGCGCCCTACGATACCTACAACTAACTTCTCCATTAGGGGCGCCCTACGATACCTACAACTAACTTCTCCATTAGGGGCGCCCTACGATACCTACAACTAACCTCTCCATTAGGGGCGCCCTACGATACCTACAACTAACTTCTCCATTAGGGGCGCCCTACGATACCTACAACTAATCTCTCCATTAGGGGCGCCCTACGATACCTACAACTAACATCTCCATTAGGGGCGCCCTACGATACCTACAACTAACTTCTCCATTAGGGGCGCCCTACGATACCTACAACTAATCTCTCCATTAGGGGCGCCCGACGATACCGTAAACTAACCTCTCAATTAGGGGCGCCCTACGATACCTACAACTAATCTCTCCATTAGGGGCGCCCTACGATACCTACAACTAACATCTCCATTAGGGGCGCCCTACGATACCTACAACTAATCTCTCCATTAGGGGCGCCCGACGATACCGTAAACTAACCTCTCCAGTAGTGGCGCCCTACGATACCTACAACTAACATCTCCATTAGGGGCGCCCTACGATACCTACAACTAACCTCTCCATTAGGGGCGCCCTACGATACCTACAACTAATCTCTCCATTAGGGGCGCCCTACGATACCTACAACTAACCTCTCCATTAGGGACACCCGACGATACCTACAACTGACCTCTCCATTAGGGACACCTTACGATACCAACAACTATCTTCTCCATTAGGGGCGCCCTACGATACCTACAACTAACTTCTCCATTAGGGGCGCCCTACGATACCTACAACTAACCTCTCCATTAGGGGCGCCCTACGATACCTACAATTAATCTCTCCATTAGGGGCGCCCTACGATACCTACATTGTACAACTAACCTCTCCATTAGGGGCGCCCTACGATACCTACAACTAACCTCTCCATTAGGGACACCCGACGATACCTACAACTAACTTCTCCATTAGGGACACCTTACGATACCAACAACTATCTTCTCCATTAGGGGCGCCCTACGATACCTACAACTAACCTCTCCATTAGGGGCGCCCTACGATACCTACAACTAACCACTCCATTAGGGACACCATACGATACCTACAACTAACCTCTCCATTATGGACATCCTACAATACCTACAAATAACTTCCCTAATAGGGATTCCCAAAGAAACCTACACATGACCTCTCCATTTGGGACATCCTACGATACCTATAACTAACCTGGCCATTAGGGATACCTTTCATTACCGACAACTATCCTCTCCATTAGGGACACCTTACGATACCTACAACTTACCTCTTCATCAGGGGCACGCTACGATACCTACAACAAACCTCTACATTAGGGACACCACACGATACCTACAGCCAACCACTCCATCAAGGACCCGCTACGATACCTTCAACAAACCTCTACATTAGGGACACCACACGATACCTACAACCAACCACTCCATCAAGGACCCGCTACGATACCTTCAACAAACCTCTACATTAGGGACACCCTACGATACCTACAACCAACCACTCCATCAAGGACCCGCTACGATACCTACAACTTACCTCTACAGTAGGGACAACTTATTATGATACCTATTCATATTAACCTTCAATTCCAACTACTTATCTTTCATTCATATTGGACATCCTACAATACATAAAACTAACCCATTGGCTTGTCATACATCTGTAGCTTCATAATTTCACAGAGGAAGCAAAGATCTTGCTTTAGCTCCTTGTGGTAGCTTGTTGTAGATGAGATAAGTATCATGTCACACTATAAAGTCACTTCAACTATCTAATAACGCACAAAGGGAGATAACTGATAGACCGTTGATCTGAGCAGTAATCAACTGTTAGCGATAATTACAGGGATTACTTATAGAGATACCCGGGAAGGATTAACTGTAATAGGCTACTTGATAAAGAATAAAACAAATCAAGAGTTACCTACCGTTTGATTCAATTAGAAATACGCCAAAATGTATCATATTTTAAAGCATCATTAAAATGTAATTGTTAAGAATACGCTGAAATATCTCCCTTTAAATTGATTTATAGGAAAAACATTGTTGTTGTATGATATTTAATGTTATAAAATCTGCACACCTGTATTGATCGATCTTATTTGATATAAAAGCAGATAGATTTTACCTTGTGGTGTTGTTTTCATTTCAAACACACAAGTGTCCGACTGTGCGCTGATGTGTAATCAAAGCTCCCTTAAACCCTAATTGGCCTTTTAGGTTTGTTTGTCGTGAAAGGATTGTACATAGTAGATTGTTACGTGTAATAGTAATACTACTACACTTTCATCTACACGTTCATTCCACTTAGTACTGTTAACCAACTTATTTTCACGTGCGATTAACTGTCGTGGTTGATTAAAATTCGCGAAATTTAATCACCGCGAAAAAGTTTCTGTCAGAGGTATTCAAACTGTAGAAGAAAGATTTAAGACCGTTTTTTTTTTGCAAAAATAAATCCCCCGCCAAATTAAGTTGGTTTACAGTATATTATGTGAATATTTGTACACTTGTATTTATATACAGTTAATATGAAGCTTCACTCTTAGCCCTACCATCATGTTAGTACAACAAAGGAGACAGAGGTTCTAAAAGACTCATATTTCCTCACATTCCGTATATCATACTTCTCCATCACTCAAAGCCGTGCAGGATCTATTTCGTCATCTCTAGCATCATCCATTTTGGTTTGGTTTATTTTTGTGTTACTTCCTATTAACAGTCAGGGTCATTTAAGGACATGCTAGGTTTTGGAGGTGGAGGAAAGCTGGAGTAACCAGAGAAAAACCACCAACCTACGGTCAGTACCTGGCAACTGCCCCACATTGGATTCGAACTCGCAACCCAGAGGTGGAGGGCTAGTGGTAGAATGTCGGGACACCTTAACCAGACGGCCACCGCGGCCGTAATAGGCATGTTGATATGAACATAAGGTGTCAAGTGAGCGTACCCTTGGATAGACACACAAGGGACATTTCTCTTCTATGTGTCGAAAAGTTAACGGTGGGATCATGGTTAGGAACAAGAAGTATTTTATTGAATATTGAAAATAAAATCCAAAAAATTTCTTTTGGAAGACATAATAAAAAGAATGACTGACACGAAAATGATATACAAAACATTTAATAGAAGCACAAGAAAAAGATCTACCTATGATCAATATAGGGATCAAAAGTTCAACAAATGCACATCAGATCGATGATGAGATCTTTAGATATGCCAATCCAACAAAACCGATGACGTCACTTCAGCCACTTCCATTCTTGAATTGACTTTCATCGGTATTCTTCTCGACTGTTGGCGCAATTAATCTGCAAGACGAGAATGTAATAGCATATATTGCAAGTTCAGTAAGCACGTTCTCCAATACAAATTAAGCTCATCATCCCTTGCATATCTAAACTAGATTTGCCCAGTTTCTGATTTGGTTAGACTCATATGTTACTTAAGGATTGAATGGATTAAAGCACATATCAGATGACATATACCTTTAATAATGAAAATCATTAACTCGTATTTACATTTGCGCTACAACGACCTATATGATACCAGCAGAAATGGTTTTCATTTATAGATTGGTTGTAAAATACTTTTGACATTCATTGGTGTATAACATACATTGGCCTGTCTGCATATTCAACATGGTGCGCGCTGAACTTCCATAGCACTATGAAAGTTAATAAAAATACGTTCAGCCCTTTCATGAAACAACTGCTGTACCTACCTAGCGATGCGAGGCACAGGGTACCAGTAGTTGATCTGATGCTGGATACATTGGGGAAACAGCACCATGTGTTTCTCCTTGAAAGACTGGCAAGATTTCCTCTCCCAGTATAGTTCGTCCTGTGGCAGCTCTTTGGTCAGATCCACTGAAAAGGCTAGTACGTAACTGAACAGCATCATGGCGTTTGACCGTTTGGCGAAGTTGGCTTTGTCCCTCTTCTGGCATTCCGCAGAAATCCATAAAGTACTTCGTTTTACTTGACATGGAGCAGTACCGCAGTGACGGCAGAGAGAAGGACCTGTATGTGAATTCAAATATAATCTGCATGATAACTATATCATATGGAGAACTATTTTGAGCATTAGTGTATTCAAGGAAAGAACGGAAAGGGTGTATTTTTTTTTAATTACAACACCGGTGAATTCTGCAATCATCAATGTTACTTACGATTCCTCAATTCACGGTCAATCGTGCCCGTGGTTGGCCGTCTGCCTTTGGCGCTCTTTGCAACCGACAGGACATAACCCAACATCAGGGTTAGAAGCACACAGAGAAGGGTGCAAAATACCTCATTTCCAATTCGCTAAAACAATAAAATATAATGATTTCCTGTGTATTGTGTTTTAATAAAATCATATACGGTTTTTTGACGCACCTATGCACTTAGGTAAATATATCGGATAAAAACAGTCCAGTGATACAATTAGAAATAGAGCCATATAGGGTCGAATTATTTAAAATACATTGGTTGTAAAATATTAAAAAAATTCATTTCTAAATCATATGCACCAGACATTAAATATAAAACTGAGAATCCTTACCCATGCCAGATCGGCAGATGTTGGACATTCTTTCTCCATTTCCAATGCGGTGAAATACTGGAAATGATGGAAAACTATATCCGTATATCCAGGCTTCGGCTCCATGCTTAAACGAGAGAAATTACATACGATTTTATATATTTCTAAACTTTGTAAAGTGTCATTTTCTCCAACTTAAGCGTAATGATTCATATGTAAAGTCAAACAATCAATATTACTTGAAAAAAATCCAAACTTACCACATAAGATCCCGATAAGCAGCAGGTCCCTGGTGCATTGCGCTAAACATTACCACATATATCAAGAATAACCTGATATCCATTGTGGTAACCAAAAAATTAACATAAAATAGTAAATTCAGGGGAGAGACTGCTCATCTCCGCCTTTACCGGTCGCTAAGCAGCTTAGCAACAAGTAAGTGACGTCACAGACAACTCCTTTATTTCCGCCCATAGTGACGTCATTATTATTTCTTAAGGACTCACACAACTAAATCAGCCTATCACGAAGTGTTTCATTTTACGATTGTAGTCCCTACCGAAAATTTGTTCCGGCTAAGTACTGTGATTCTGAGTAATTTAAATAGATAATTGTTGACATATTCTGCATTGAATGAAATCTATAGATATTTAATTCTACAAAAATGTATACTTTTGGTAGATTTTGATATGTGATGGCGGATTGATATGGGGTCAAAAGTCAGAGGGTGTTGCCGTCCCATTTCACTGATTTGACATGTACATTTCCGGTTGTCCGAAGCAGACGCCTGTAGCGAGCTAAACTGCTACGAAACTCCTGCAATTTGAAGTCTTTGCCATGTATGTATCTGTGAATCCAGGCAGTTGTCACTAGTGTTGAACTTAAAATATTAAGGTTATTAGCTCTAAAGCTTATTAATAACATATAGTAAACTATTTAGTTGTGTGAGTCCTTAAGCATATTTCACCCCTTTACGCTTTGCTTTTTAATACTAACATTTCCGAATCGAACCATGAAGTAGAAAAGTTGATATGTGCTACCATTTCCATTTCAATGATTGGGTTATTTCGAACTATTAAAATGTTGGAATAGTTCATAATGAAATTTCAGGAGGGAACGATTAAAATCATGGAAATATTTTTGTTGTACTTAGTTCTTGTTAGGCCTATTACATCTAATAAGTTTTAATAATTTCTACAGAGACTTCAAGGCTTACGGTAGACCCGAAAACCGATTGATTTGGTTTTTTCATGTTTATTATTAAATTTGTACCACAGTAAACATGTCCATTACTTGTATCTTTTGGTTACTCCACTCCTTGTTCATATTATGTTTGTATTTTTTTGTTGCCCCATGTGGGCCGGAATTCGTAATAAACGTATCTTATCTTATAAAAAGACGTGTACTCAGCCTCGGTTTTTATTATTTTAAGTTATGTAGTCATATAATAGTAGGTTTTAACAAGGCATCGCATCGATATAAATCCAATTCAACGTATATATATATACTTGACCAATATGTGAAGTTTAATCAAAATCAGTCGAGAAATATGAAATCACCAGACCGAAGACAAAGATTTGTTTTATAAATAGTAACGATGACCTTAATAGTGAACATGGAATGCTGAAACAAGAACTTCTTCAAGGTTATAATGATAATAACCTTTATGTGAAGTTTGATGGAAACAGGTTGAAAAATGAAGTTGTTAGCGTGATGATACTTTTTTTTCAAATTAACTGTGTTGACCATAGAACAGTGAAACACACCTCATCCAAATCGTTTAATACGTCATTGTACTTATATAATATTATACATTTATTTAGTTAAACTAAGTTCATTGATATTGTCTGGATAGGTTATTATCTCCTGAAGTTAATAGAGTTGAATTACAAAAACCAATACGGTCTTGAATTTCATTAATTAAACACCTAGAATTAGAGAAATTAGGACAATTAAAAATAATGATCGCTATTTTCACTAGCCGCAGCACAGAAACAAACTGGATTTGGGATAAGATGATCTATCTATAAATTTATGGTGATTCAAGTCACTTGCACCATTTCTTAGTTGACGCAAAATGATATTTAAATTTTCGAGGGATACAGTTTTTAAACGTCTTTGAAAAAGTTTCATTTTGATCAGCCATTTTATGGTTCAACTTTCTTCTAAAGGAACACAGGCTTACGACACTGGTCAGCGAAGAATCAAGATTATTCCATGCCTGCATGACACAAGGAAAGAGGTTTGTATTATAGATATTGATAAATATGTTGATGAATATTTTACTGATGATAAATAAATGGTTAAATTATTTTAAACAAATAATCAGGGGTCGTTATTGACAAGTGATTTATTATTTTATACATCAACATTAATTTGTGCTTATGACGTCAAGAATCCAATTTTTCAATGACTGGTTCTCGATACAGTTTATAATGTGAAGTATAACTTCACTTCACGCGGATTTATCTGACAGTGGTATCTGATGATGTTTTGAGAATCTGATAGACTTGTCCCGTCTCAAGAATAATATTAACAGATATCAAATTGTTTCGAGAAAAAAACCCGAACGATTTTGATTACTCGTTTTATGTCTTATTCTAATTTTGGGAAGATAAGCTAAAAGTAAAATTCAGAAGAGGAATTCTTAATAAAAAGAAATAGGGACTGCCTGTATATGAATCGCACATCCTTCATATCATTTGGTTACGATCACTTACACTCTCTACACTCCTGAAATATAGCATGGCAAAGCTGAAGGCTCCGTGTACGCAACCTTGTTGATGGGGCAAAAGACTGGCTCGACCCTTTGATGTACATAAAAAGAATCTCGTGGTCACATAACGGTAAACATTGACAAGTTTTGAGCGTGCCTTCTGTTTTGCCCACGGCGGGAAAACTACGTCACATGCGTTACTAAGATAGGACAAACATGGCGTCTGATGGAAGCGCTTCGAAGAAAGATTTTCCAAATTTTTATATACATTGTATACGGCATTTTCCGAAAACAAGTAGTGCACGGGTTGTACATTTTCTTAATTCTCGTCGACTGAAAGGTCTCATGTGTTTTTTTCATTGTCAGTAAGATATTTTCATAACCAAGAGTTTGTGTCCAGCAGCTTTGCTGTATTTGGTTGTTTAACTAGATTTGGTAAAACATTGCCATCAAAAACTTCAGTTTTTCTTATTTATTATAGGCATTCTCCCCTTGTACGAACAATGCAATTGTGCATCTCCAAAGAAGAATTCTAGACATGTTGTAGCTTCGTAATCTTTATAATTGAATTTAACTTACAAAATATAAGTTTACTATTATAATTGAATCAATATTTGGGCACTTTTATCCTTTATTACTATATATACTATTGCTTTTTATAAAATGATTTGAATTTTTTTTAACAACCCCTTTAATGTATTATCACCAATCTGTACTCACTGTTACAAGCCGAATAAAATACAGATCCCCATCATTACTAGCGTACACACGATAGTACTAGTCAGGATCTGTATTTTAATCAGATTGACACTGTTATAATTATTTTCTCTTACATGTAAAACTATGCACTGCACGTATCTCAACCAGACACATTAGAGTTATCTCTCTTGGTTCAAGTCACTGTATCTGAAGACGATTTCGGGAAAAATGTAGAGGTATTCATAGACCTGTATTGGACACACAAATATCATGTGTTTAGCTAGTACATACAATTGTAGCAGTAACGGTACATTATATAATGTCAAATCGACCCCTGTTACCAAATCCTTAAACAAATAATAAAACCGGCAGTACATTGACCAAAAACACCTTTAAATCTGAGCACGATACCCTAATGTACTCATTAAAAGCATTGTGTGCATTCCTTACCTTCAATACCTCATCCTTTAAAGTAGAAAATATCCCCCAAAACATTCTCCTCGTCAATGCGGACATCAAGTGGTTTTAAACAAAAAGCCTTTAAGTACTGTACCCTCACCACCCTCCACCCTCAATAAACCATTCTTGATTTGTTAAAAGTATAACCCCCCCCCCCCCCCCGTCCAACCAAAAAACAACAAAAATCCCCCTGGCGTAGCTCGGGCTGTTTTGAACACAGGGACCTGAGAATTTGTTACAGCTAGTTTTGGACCTAAAATAGGGTATTTAGAGTAATTTTACACATTTGGGGGGTTAAGATCAATTTTCGTTAAAAATCGCCTCAGTAGTCATAAAAGCTAAAGGGTGGAAAACTTTCCAGATCGAAAAATCGACCCCATCTACCTTTCTTGCATCAAAAATCACATTTCTAGTTGAGGTACGAAAAAACGCTTGGTACCGTTGGAAAGATAGATATTTTTTTATTTTAGAACCCTCCTAAATGCAAGTCAAATGTATCCTCCTTCCTCAGAAATAATCTCCATTTCCTCCAAAAAACACGCAACATATCCGTGTCTTAGGATCGTGGCGGCGTGGGGACCATTTTGTTACATATTCATTAGGTCGACGTTACCCCGCGTGCTGGTCTTTTGCTGTCATTGGATGGCTAAATTTAAAGGAAGACCGCCATCTGTTTGAAGTACTGTTTCCATGCAGAATGATGGAGAATATTATTTTATGTTTCTTTAATTTGTGTCTTGACAAAAGAGCGGATTGCTCCGAAAATTTGACAGCACCAGTTTGTCTACACTGTTCGAATTACTTTTTTGCCCTTCATGCGGAATGATATATATCACGGATTGAATTTCAGCTAAATCACATTATACTGATAAAAGTCTTATCATACAAACCAAAAGAGGGGCAATCTCATTTAAAACATACGTTTTACGCTCAAGACAACTCGGCATTGATAACAGCCATGCTAATGATAAAGATTAAGAAGTACCTCTAATTAAAGTCGGACCAAAAAGGGTAGAATCATGATAATCCTACTCAGCTAGTAAATCAATCTGAAACAGATTCATTGCTTGGCCTTAATGCAGCTGATCGCATCAGTCGACCGCCATAGTTCCGGCTCAAATAACCCTTGGCGTCCCTCGGGAGTTACTATCTATGTCCTTCCCCATTTCCATAAACGTAATGCTGTAATTGCATTGGCTAACACACCCGCTTGTTTTCGTCCGTAGTGTTCCACTTCTTGTGACAGATATATATGTCAACTGTGTGAGAGGTAAGATGTAGGATGTGAGTGCATGCGTATTAACAAAAGACATTAATGGATGGACAGTCTACCTATACCACTATATATAATCACTGGACATAAAGATCGGCGTCCTCCTGGCCTTAATAACAATAAATAAATGACATATACAGTATATGGATTTACACGATATCAAACTATCGTTGGATTTATATGTGTCAAACCGACCCCAATAGGATAATTGGATACGAATGGAAAACAATAATGTGGTCTGACGTCAGTCAATGAAAGTCTAATAATTTCAGCATCGCCATATTTCTCGGAGACAGGAGAATCAAAGATCACATGTCTGGAATCTTGCTTCTTTTTGACTATTAATCGAGAATGCCAATAAAGAGTGCATGTATATCACGAGTGCAAGTATTGCCAACTGCATATTTCAGGGGCAAAGATTTGAAAAATTATTTTGATGCCCCCCTCAAAGCTCCGATGTTAAACACACGTCAAAATATGTGATACATGTATCTATGATGATGGCAAACTATTTGCAATGCTTTCGTATGTGTTTTGTCTACTAGGCCTACACTGTTCTATAAGGAATCTATTAGCAATATGAACAGATTTCGTAACGTTGTAGGAAGTAAGAATTGACCAATTCCGTAGACATGGGTATACATCTGTACATATATACTTGTTTTTTACATAGGTATGTATGCTGCAGTGCTGTAATGGATAGGCTGTCGACCTCTAGTTCTAACGGTTTACAGATCGACACAAACTGTTGGTGGTTTACAACTTTAGTTTTTGAAAAAGGATATAAATAAATATAAAAGAAAAATTAAATATCATAGGTTGTTAAGCTTTACAACTTTGGAAACAACAAAGTTTTGGCCACTTCCAGGACGTATACCATAGTTGAAACAATATTTTTTTCAATACTAGTAAACATACCATTAAGTTACTGACACGGTTCTCATTTTGAGGACTTGGGTACTTGGATGTGACCAAGATTTATATGGCGGATTACGTCGATGAAGCAGAAGACGCTTACTCTTCCGGAACACCTAGTCTTATTGTCTTGTACATTTGCAAGGGTCCCCATGTAAATATTTCCTTTGTTTATATCTTGCCCATGGTTTATTCGATTGGGATCTGAACACAAGCTTTGCTTCTTGTTTTGCGCTGGTGGAGTTCCGTGTATGGTTTGATCGGAGTAGCGTCGATTAATACTGGTTTGATTCCCACTGTGTTTGTTGCAGGAAAAACAACTAGGACCGATCATTATTTATATTTTTGAGTCTTGTAAATGTTTTATTTGACAGTTGAGCATTTGTGTAGGCTATGGGCAGATTTAATTGTTTTTTTTGGTTTTTTTTATAAATGATGTTATTGGAAAGTTACACTTTTTATTGGGGAATTTTGGAGGTTATTGTATTGGTGCATTTATGGGACTAATGAAAAGCTACAGTACACATTTGTAATGCAATACCCTTGCCAGTAAGCAAACGTTTACTGTTCGAGTACTTCTACAGTTAATGTGTTTTAATGTTTATACATGTAGTGATTGTTTATACATGTAGTGATACACAAAAACACACAACGCCAAAGAGAGAGAGGGAGAGAGAGAGAGAGAGAGAGAGAGAGAGAAACACCAAAAAACAAAATGTTCTTAGATATCATAGTCATTGTTTTTGTAATGCTAAGTAATCTGCAAGCAAGTGTTTCCGAAAGACAGACACTGAAAATAAGCCTGGGATTTCTTACCAAAAAAAGAAAATAAGCCGCGGCTTATTATCGAGATTTTAGCATCACAATGCAGAAAATATTTCATCATCATGTACAAACATAAATTAGATTGGAATAGATTATTATGTGTTCTAAGATTTGATGTCGACAACATATGCCTATATGACATGAGTAATATCTAATTTTAGGTTAAATCACACTTTTAATATCTATATTTATGGTCTGCAAAATGTCAGTTATGGTTTAAACTTGTGCTATATTTACATATTTTCTGTCAAATTCTACTATTAATAACAATATATGTCTTAATTTCCAATAAACAAGATGAGAATTCATGAGTTGTATGTTTAATATATTCATTTTATATTTATACATATGATACATTCTTGGTTTTCCAAATCTGTGATACTCAAAGGTGCAGCATACAATTTGTATGTGGGTGTTACGTCATCTTGGATATGTTACTTACTTAACTTTTTGTTATATACCATATTTCTTACCCATGTTGTAAAAAATGTACAAGTCATTGGCTCAAGGTGATATAGAATTGAAATACAGTCTACTATTATTACGTATACTCAGAGTTCAGAATACTTCTAAAGCGTATTATTAGTTTAAGATTTGGTAATGCATTTTTCATTATTATGAAATCTAGTTTGTGATACTCACATGTTAGGTTAAATAAGTAGTTTACGCAAATAATGAATGTGCCCGCCGAACGAATTAAACAGTTCAACAAAATAAATGAAATGCTATTCGTTAATGTAGTTTTAATGCTGGCAAAGTACATGATGAGTGCAGCACTTAACTGCTACAAGTCTTGATGAAACACGATTTGGGTGTGTGGCGAGCGTTGATTTGGTTAGTGGGCTACAACAAGACACTTGGTATAACGAGGTACCTGTTTCTACTAAGACAATATTTCCACTACAGGTTCTACATGTATTAAGACCAGTACTATACGAAATAGTGTTTACAGGACTATATTTACATTTTGCTTGATGGGTTCCTATTAATCAAATGTTAGTCTGGATTGTATTCACTGGATTATAGATGCAGTCTATCCATCGCACAAAACCATGATATCATTTTGGCGCCATGTTGATCTACGTTCCGTCCACGCTTTGCACGTCACCTCAGATAGTACGCGTTGAAGCCTTTTAGATGATTATGATTTTCAAAATGCTCTTCATGTATGTTAACAAGCAAGGAGAAAAACTTTTAAAAATTGGAAAGAAATGACATGATAATGTATCCATAGGATATTAAATGTAAATATAAATATTAAACGTCTGTCAGATTGTAAATATTTGACTTGGTTGAAAGTTCCAAGTTTACAGTTTATTTGTGAAGTAAATGTGATTTTCATCTTAGATCGTAGGCGGAAGACACTGTTGGTGGACTTTTAAGTCCCCGAGGTGTGCCGTAACCAGCATACTATGTTTAATTCAATCGAATGGTATCACGGCTAAGAATAAATAAACATATACATTATGCTCATTTAATATTATTTAATATTTGAAAATAGTAAGTCCACCTCCCTATCTGGATTCGGACATCACTTTCGGCCAGATTTGTTTTCTCAGTCGCCTCCTTGGCGCTTCACTTTTAGGTCCTTGCTTAGCATCACTGACGAGTCCCAGAAGGACGAAACAGCTGTATGGTATAACATCAATGGCGAGTCCTAGAAGGACAAAACAGCTGTATGGTGTAACATCACTGACGAGTCCTAGAAGGACAAAACAGTTGTATGGTGTAACATCACTGACGAGTCCTAGAAGGACGAAACAGCTGTATGGTGTAACATCACTGACGAGTCCTAAAAGGACGAAACAGCTGTATGGTGTAACATCACTGACGAGTCCTAGAAGGACGAAATAGCTGTATGGTGTAACATCACTGACGAGTCCTAGGAGGACGAAACAGCTGTATTGTACGATCAATGACGAGTCCTAGAAGGACGAAACAGCTTTACATATATGATGCAGTTTAACTCATTATTTTGATCGACTGTATCATATTCTTAATTATAAAGGTGTTATTTTTGTGTGGGTCTTTGGAACAATCCTTTGATTTAACAATGATATTAATTATTTTGCTTCAGCTGGTTTCAGTCCCAGCCTGATTTTGACGATATAAGTACGTACTTGTATGTATTCCCACGTTGCACTGAGACGACCTGATAGCTGGCACCAGAGGTGTGACTTTGGTGGTACCAAAATGATTAAGTTAGCAGCCTCTTAAAGGTTATTCACGTGCTTTAGTGCTTATACGGTCGAACAGGTAGTTAAAGGGTATCTTATATATAGCATGTGTTTTGTGTACACAGCGGGGTTAATTGTAGCTAGTACGAAAATAAGCATGGTCTTCAATGACGCCTTTTTATGCAGAATGGATAGAAATAAACATTGTAACAAAAAATGGTACTTCGTTTTTGACAACATTTTGTTTGAAATGGAGAAAAGCTTTTTGGAGTCGCCACAAACTTTATCGTTCTAAATTATATCTACAGTTTTTGTCTCAGGTGTTTTATTGTTTAACGTATAACTTTTTTATTTCTTTGGTTTGAATATTTCCGTTTAGATTTTGAATTCCAAAAAAAGTCATTGTATGTTTACAATCTGTGCATCGTATGCAAAAATGAACCTAGCACACACAGATATGCTGCATCTTTTACATATAGTAATACATAAAGTATACCGAAAAGAATGAATAACGCTGCATCATACAGCTGTTTCGTCATTCTAAAAGTCATCAGTGATGCTACCTACAGGTACTAATTATCTTTTAAAGTTTGATATTCACCAAACAAGTAATATTAAGTACGACACTAAGTTGAACAGAAGATAATAAAGAAATTGTGAATTGGCAGTTTGCTTTAAAGTCTTTCTTCTGCTGTTTAGAAAATCACATTCCCTTTTCTGGAGTATAAAAGAACTTTGTACACTACACTCTTGAAATAATATGTTTTACAATTTCGTCATCATATATTATTAGTTCGAAGTTTCGTAATTTTAATATAAACAAATTGACCATATGTAATAAAAAAAAAAAACACATGGGAAATGCATTTCATGATATAGAAAACGGCTGAAATATCAAACTTCCGCTTTAACACCTGACAAACCGGAAGTGAAAGTTCAAAATAATCAGAACATATCAGACAAACTGTACAGTTCAAGATAAGAAATTAAATAAAGATTCAATACATATTACCTCATTTTTCTATATCAGTTTCAGGGATTTCCGGTTTTGGCTAAGAACACGTTCAGAAAACCACAAGCAGTAAAAACCACGCGTCATCTTTATATCACCTTTCATTAAACACCTCGACCATGAACGGAAACCAAGTACATGACGTCAGAGATGGTATGGGGTGATCCCAGGTGCTTGACATTCGGACCAATAATGCCGGTAAAAGGTCGTCTTATCGGTAACACACTGCTTCCGTGTATGCTATACTTAAATCACCTGACATGTAAACACTTTGGCACCATGTAAATAATTATCCTTATTTATTTAACCGTTATTTGTGACTTAGAAGTTAGAAAAAAACGATTTATGCATTTAAAATGGCATATAAGATGGTCATAAAGTTACCCAGTAGTAGAATAAGGAACAAGGAAATACAAGAAAAATATACCATGTGTTTGGAAGGGTTAGAGTCAGTCATCTGCTTCATTGACGACACCTGACGGCACAATGAATATGTGTCGTCCTCAAAGTTAGTAGAAAAAATATAAATAGATAATAAAAAAATAAACGGGCATGATAAAACATCCACGTCATCCTTATGGCATAAGGAAACATTATGTCACGATATAGATTGGTGACGTCACAATAGCAAATATTGTAACAGTCTTGTCTTTGGGGCCGCTGTGGCAGAGTGGTTAAGGTGTTCCGACATTTTACCACTAAGCCCTCCACCTCTGGGTTGCTTGTTCGAATCCCAAGTGGGCAGTTGCCAGGTACTGACCGTAGGTCGTTGTTTTTTATCCGGGTACTTCGGCTTTTCCTCCACCTCAAAATCTGGCACGTCCTTCAATGACACTGTGTAATTGAACGTAAAACAATCTAAACCTAAACCTTAAAAACATTATTGTAGCGTTTCTTAACCATTTATAATGGATAAGTGATGTTATGGTAAGGGTTACAATATGATGTTGTCTAATTGTAACACTGATGTTGTATACAGTTGTAAATGTTGTTGTACATTGTTAATCACAATCAACTCGTTATACTGAAACTTGTTTAACAAATTAAGAGGGCCAAAAACAGTCTACATTTGAGGTTCACCTAGGAATGGAAATTGCTTTCTGTGGCTGTTTGTTTTACCCTTTTTACTATGAAATTAAAAAAAAATCGTTATTAAATTGTGATCTTTTAATACGTTTTATGTTTCCATGATGAAATGAGTTTTTTATCTTATAAAAATTCTTAATTTCAGTTAATAGTCAGATTAACAGATGGATACCGTGATGACTGAGATACCAGATCATGGTTCTAACATATATCATACCCTGTATCATTGTGTGTTTTCAAACCTCTTATTTTTATTTTGTTAGTATTTAAGCGCACAAATCACAAAATACGTATAGAGAAATAGGACCTCCCTGTTGAAGCCTTTGTTGATTTAAAAAAAAACTTTAATTATTTCGAATAAATACAAATAATAATGACGAGACAGTAATAGGCTGTATTTCCGCTTGACTTCTTGAGTCAAAGACTCGTCTTTCATATGGTCAAATATTTAGCAAATGTACAATGTTTATACCAATATTGCGAAAAATACGAATTTGTCTCTGGCTACATTATCCAATACGCCAATCTAACCTTTACGAGTTCACGAGCTGTGGGAGAGAACCCTACTTCAATGGTCGACTCGGACTTTACTGCAACAGAAATTTATTGATAGAACGGATTTGGAGCACATCAATCGTATTATGATCATTTATGCACATATTTTTTGTTAGATGTTTGTTCCCTAATAAAATAACATATTTCACAAATGCTTAACCACTTAAATGCTTTGGTCTGTTTAAGGGACACTGCAATAGGTATTTTTTTATACAATGTAATTCAAAGCACTCCTTTAGCATTGAAGGGTGTACATAACAAACTGTTTACAGCAATACGTTGCCATCAAGCTATCTTTAACACATTCCATTTAGCTCAGAACAGTGCTCTAGCTGTCTGGAGATAAAAGGCTTGGTTAGATGACGAGGATTTGTTGGTCTGGGAACGTGATGGGACAAATGTCTTTGTGATTTGCATGTTGACGACAGTTCAGAGGAGTTCTTTGTACTCATAACACGACCATATTTCCGATTTCCGTTGAAAAGATTATATGTCGGAGAATTTCAAGAACGATATAAGGATTTTTAGTCAGATGATAATTTACGATGAATAACAAATAACGAACACTGTCATTTCAATTATAATGGTAGTTCAATTTCTAGATAGTACAAACAAGCATTTAAAACCAATGTTTACACGTTGTGTTTTGAGACGATACTGAGCATCAACAGAGAAGCTACTTTTACTACTTTACACATGATGGTACAAGGTCTATTCAAAAGTTCAGCCTTGACAATGCTTTGACATAACATAAAACAAAACAAACAAAAAAATAAAATAAAAACAATGGAAAAGAAAAAAGGAAGTTGTTGAGATATTCTAGCAAACAAGATATAGAAAATGTTTTTTTTCAGTGTGCAGAAATGCATTCTAAAGAGTCAAATCACGAAAATTTGTATCACATCACGTTTTCAGACAGACAAATCCGTACATGTATAACCAAACTTTAAACTGCAGAGAACTATGTGTACCGGGTCACGTCCTTTAAGCTTAATATATTCTGTTTATGGATGTTGGAGTAAAAACAACATGGTACGCAGTCGTTGTTTTACTCTCATCACAAATATTTTGTATCTTTTTGTGATATGAAGATGGATGTTTTGAGTCTGTTCATTAAGGTTCCTACTGTTGTGATTGAGAATAATGACTCGTTTCTTTTTTAATTGGGTGTCTACTCTTCCTGAACACGTTGTGTTATTCTCTTGTACTTTTACAATGGTCTCCACGTAATTTTTTCCTTTGTTCATATCAATTGATTTTGAATTCGGATTATGATTTTGTTGACGCTTTGGTATTTTCTGCTCTTTAAAAATATACTCAATCTTATTCTGAATTAAATATAAAACCCTAGCACGGTCTCCGGCGTTCGTGATGATCATGGAGTACAAACAATTTATATTTTGTGTGTGCTATTTTTTCATTAATTTTGTGTATGAGTCTTTGCTCGCTATGTTTTCATTGACATGAATTTCTCACTACTTGTAATTACATCTCTAAAAAGAAAATCAGAATCGGACATTTAAATAGTTGTATCATGTGCATTCATGAAAATATCCAGTACTTTGTAAATTTAGTCTACTTTTAAAGAAATCAAAGTTTCATTGTATACAAGGTTGTCTGCAAATGACCCTTACTATCGAACGGTTAATTTGGTTTATCAACATAGACCCATACAGTTTTAAAATATATAAACAGTGTCTCCGTACCAATTAGAAACGGCTTAACCAACGAGCACATCTGCTTGGAGAAAGGTTTTTGCCGACTCCATGATAATTAAATTCAATAGATTCTAGTTCACTGTTTCCCCTCAAAGCAGCAAATCTGTCATCGTAATTACAATAATGGTGCTGTGAACGACCGAATATTTATCCATGATAAATAATCATTCTTGCAGCAAGTTCCTTTCATCAAAATTAATCAACTAGACTATGCGGGCTATTCTTCGGTATTTAGGTAGAAAAAAACCTGGTTTTACCGTTTCGATACAGATTCTTCTTCCTGTATTATGAAGCTTTAAGTTCACGGTGGATTCTCTCACTATATATATCCGTTTAACTTGGAAAGGACCCGTTCTTTTGATAATACCACATGCTCGTCTTAATTCTATGTAATGTTTTTTATATTTTTGTTTCTTTAACTCGTCAATATTCAGCCTTAAACTGAGCAGAGTTAGAGTTAACTGTATGTAACTGCTAACTGATTCAAGAATTTCACATCCATGTGTAAGCAATATAGGAGTTTTTTTAATTTTCCAACGTATACAAAACTCAGATACTTTAAAATCAGGCATATCCTGTTGGAAGTTTTTTTGTGATGCAAGATGGAAGTTAAGAGATAAAAACTACGTTGCCTTCTTTTGTGTTTTTAATTCGGAAGGTGGTTGGTTTATGTCATTGTGTCTGTATCTATCTGCACGGTAATCATCAACGTCAATTGAATATCTCGCAAACATATGCGCCAGGGTACATGGTCTCGGTTAAAATAGGTTAAGAACAGGATTTAAAAAAAACTTGGTGCATACCACTGGACGATGACAGTAGCCAACTGGTCCTTGAAATGGTTCAGTGTTGTTGCGTTGTCTACTGATTCTGGTAGGTTGTTCCACAATGTTGTCGTCTGGGGTATACTGGTATGTTTGAAGGCGTTGATTGTTGGCTGGAGTAGTGGAAGGGAGTGAGAGTGAGTCCGTCTTCTGAATGTACAACATCGTCCAGGATGGTATTCTGTCGGGACACTGATGAAGTTGTTAATCATCTTGTAGATCATTGTCACACTTTTCTTCTCCCTTCTCTTTTGGTGTCTTTTTATGCAGACGCGTCAGATTCCCATCCTCGATTTCCATGTAGTGACTTCGAACGAGTTCTGACGCTCCACCAGGGACTACATGTATCGAGGCCGATGGCTTTTTGTATAACCATATTATATTTTAAATTATTCTGTTATTTGTTGTTGAATAATTTTTTGCATTCACAAGAGTCTAATTGAATTTTTTAGTGACGTCACGTATTATCCTGCGAACATTCAAGGACGTGAATTAGATTTTATTCCTTTTGCGATTTGTTTGTATTTTCCACAATTGTTTAAGGAGAGGATTCAGTAAATCGTGGCTGCTATTAAATGATGGAGGGGAACTATGGTTTAGCCATATGTTGTGTTAACATAAAAACATTAGGATATGTTGTTTTCTACTAGTGATTTTGGCTGTTAAATAAAACAAATTATTTATAATAAACAATAAATAACAAAATATCAAACAGTAAATTGACAATGTCTATTTAAAAACACATTTACTTAGTTTGTTGTTATATTGGGTCTGTCACCAAAATTAAATTAATGATAACTAAAGATGACGTACATGTAACACACACACATGCTGCATCTTTTAAATTTAGTAATAGATACAGTATATCGAAACAATGAACTACGCTGCATCATACAACTGTTTCGTCCTTCGAGAACTCGTCAGTGACGCTAAATAAGAATATGTAAGCTTTTCATTAACATGTACCATATTGAATTATTTGTTTTTCCTTTACTTCCCGATATATATATGCATTAATTAAAAGTCCGTTTGTATTAACTGAGTATTTGTTCACTACAACTGTGCTTGCGTGTTTTCTTTTCATTATTTGTTTTTCTGTACTCATATGTGTGGTTGTCAACTTTACCAGTGTGTATTTGTGTTCTCTCTACATACACACAATTGTATGGGATTTCTCTGTTACATAATATTCCCATCATCATCATCATCATCATCACGACAAAATGAAAAGTTTGAAAAGAATCAGAAGTCAATATCCATGAAAATCCTCTTCAATGGCCTCTGTAGTGAGTCCTTGTGCTCTAAATAAGAGTAAAACGTGTTCCATTATGAACGATATTTCTTTTATACACGGCATCAATGCATACAAAGTTCATTAATGCGGACATCGACCTTTATTTATGAGTATTAATTAGTCAATTCTAGTATTATCAATACTCAATCCCGGATTTGTGAGGGAAATTTATAGTATAAATGATGTAACGAATAATCAGGATTTACCTGGTGCTAGCCTACAGATTTCCGAGGTCTTGATAAACACACCTATATATAATTGGCATCTACAGTGTGCGTCGTAAGTTCATCCAAAAGGGTGTGACGTCATTTGGATTTTTCTTACACTAGTCAGAAATCGTTGACCATGCAGGAAACAAAAAACTCTTTTGCTTGCTTAGTTTATGTTCTAGTATTGTTGACTTTGAGTGCACAGATGTCAGGTTTGCGTTGAACCTTTGATTATTCTTTTTACTTCTTTTTATTCTAATTGTACAGTATTCACAGTAAAATAACATTATGCCTTCAGGTGGATCATTTTCTCGGTAATGTACCTGTGGAACCGGCATTCATTACGTTTTGTCAAGTGCATATTGCTCCCCAACACGTCTGATAAAAAAAGGTCAATCAATTTCATCTTCGTCCACCGCGCACAAATGTAGTTTGCACTCCAGAGTCCAGAGTGGGCCTGCTAACTTGCCTGTGTGTTAAACGGAGACAGTTTTCCTGATTATCCCACAGGAAACTGCTATCCATCATCGGAAACGAAACACATTAAAATACATTAACACCAATATTCTTCAGAGCTATGTGTCGGGTAAGTGGAGCAGGTGGTGATTGTGACGTCAATGGCATTAAAATGACCTGCCTGATATCCTTTTATAGATTTGTTACTAAATGTTATGAAACAAATGTTTTAAATAAAAACGAGAATATAGCTTCTCTAATTACTAGGTCTGGTATAATTACCGATATCATAGAAGAGAGAAAATCATAATAGTTCACAGAGGATTAAAGTAGTGCATACTATAACCAGGCCCTACAGCGTCCTAGTCGTACGATTAAAAGAGGAGCAAATTTATTTATTTAATTTGGAATGTTGACACTTTTGACCGCGAAGTCAAATTATATATCAAACAAGTTTTCATCAATGTAGTTTAGCGTACTATTGTCGACAGAAAGTGCATGCACTTTGTACTTTTTATAACAAATACCAAAATATGCATAAGTTAATTTTGTATTTGCGTTGAGAGAAAGCGAGAAAGAAAACACCATTCTTACCTGAATTGATGCTAACTGATTGTAGATGTAATGTCCCTTCTGACGTCACAATGTGTTTTGAAAAACATATTTTGCATTAAATGAAAATAGGGTAAGTGCGCTAAAATATATAGCCTAAATACCTTGGGACAATACATGAAGCAAGTAAAACAGAAATCATACACTAACTCGAATAATTCATAGACTAACTCTAACAAATCCCTTCATAGACGGTGACAACACAGGGAGCCCTTCAACAGAAACGTAGGCATCAGAGAAACAAAAACAAAAAAAAACATAAAAAACCCAACAAAAGCAAACAAAAAAGCAAAATGAAAAACAAAAAACACATATGAGAGCACAATCCTGTTCATGTAACACGTATCGTTACAATGTTTGGTCAGTCTGATGTCCTCATGTCAATTTAGCATCTGATTGGCATTAACTATCTCTCGACTCTACTAACAGTATGCCCGCATAACTATATATAAAAGTCCCACATTTATTATGATATACATTAGTTTTCTCTGATGGACTTTTTTCTATCCATCCTTAGGGACCAAACAAAAACAGCAATACCGTAATTCTAACAGGTCGATATCACGCTGTCTCTGGGAAAGCAAATGTCGTCGCCACCGTCAGAGTTATCACAGGATAGACATCTGTTTTCACGTCAATCTTCACGAGCCCATTAATATTGATCGAAAGTCACAATGCATTTTTTTTGTGGTGTGAATAGGTTTTTGATACATTCAAAATATGAACATATCTTAGTTGTCATATCCTGATATTTCGTACATTCATGTCATATCTAACGATTTCGTACAGTCATGTCATATCTAACGATTTCGTACAGTCATGTCATATCTAACGATTTCGTACAATTACAATTCTAGAGCAGAATATTGTGTTTAATTATGACAAAGGGTAAGTTCCTTGACATATAGAAGATTTCGTAGTGTCATTACAATAATAATAAATAAGAGAATACCGAAGCGTTAACAAAATCATAATCCAAACTCAAAATTGATTAAATCAGGGGCAAAATATGAACAAAGGAGAGATTCACATGGAGACCCTTGAAAAAGTACAGGAGAATAAGACCAGGTGTTCCGGAAGAGTAAGCGTCTTCTGCTTCATCGACGACACCCGTCATGTAAAACTTTGTCACATCCAGGTAAACATCAAGTTCTCAAAATGAGAACCGAATATCATTGTCAATTCCAACAAGTAAACACACTTATGAGCATACTCAAAAACGTCCATCTTCATATCACTTAAAGTTACAGAATATTGCTCAATGAGACAAAGATGGCCACCATAAAACTTGCCCAAAGTTCTGATAAACCTGCATCTCTCGAATCCTTGTGTTGTTAGTTTGTTTGTCAGCAGTCGACATCGATCACGAAAATCCCGTTATTTAGAGTAAGCCCTGGAATACCGAATCAACCGCGACATGTAAACACCATAGGTTGGAGAAGCAGGGATGGTACTATCAAGAATTGGAAAGTTAACAGTCGGAAATTTGAAATCATCAAGTTTATCGTATAGCTTAGTAGTAAGCTGTCCATGTTGGTCGTAGTTTAAGTAGAGATCGAGGTAAGCAGCTGATGTAGAAGAGTCTGTTGTGTCCTTTATTTCAAGTTCAGAAGGGTACAGTATATACGATCGACGTGGTCAGCAAACTTGTTGTTGTTTATAGACAACACATCGTCGATATATCTGAAAGTGAAATTAAAAGATTTGGCAAGGGTTTTGTTACCAATTACAATTACCAATTTTGTTACAATACACGAGTTCTAAGACTTATGACACATCTGAAGATTTCGTAAAGCCTGGTAAAAACTACCTTTTGACGTTTTTCCTTCTTATCTCTGAAAAATAATTTTAAAACGATTTCTATCTTCCTCTCTCCAAATCCAAGCAATCAAGCCCGAGGACCGTCTACTGCAGTACAGATTGGACAAACATTTATTGCCATCAAAGATGACGTTACAAACACATATGCTGCACCTTTTAAAATTAGTAATAGACACAGTAAGCCGAAAAAAATGAATTAAACGTCATGCAACTTTATGCTTTCTCCCTAACCGTCAAGGTTTGATGAATATTGATGGAATTGAAATTGAAACATATTAAAAAAAACTAGGAAACGTTAACACTAGGAAAACGCATGTAGAGTTAAATAAATCAGACTTCCTGTTACACATATATACAGATGCATCGCGTATGATTTCGTATGAACCTCAGCGGTTTTCGTTGTTACTATGGAACACCTGGATCGCGTATGATTTCGTATGCTATTGACCCACCGTATCGCGTATGATTTCGTATGCTATTGACCCACCGTATCGC
Organism: Mimachlamys varia; assembly: GCA_947623455.1. Lineage (NCBI taxonomy): Eukaryota > Metazoa > Mollusca > Bivalvia > Pectinida > Pectinidae > Mimachlamys > Mimachlamys varia. The sequence goes on from OX392530.1 coordinate 9,111,015, forward strand.
GTATGATTTCGTATGCTATTGACCCACCGTATCGCGTATGATTTCGTTTGCTATTGACCCACCGTATCGCGTATGATTTCGTTTGCTATTGGACCACCGTATCACGTATGATTTCGTTTGCTATTGACCTACCGTATCACGTATTATTTCGTATGCTATTGACCCACCGTATCATGTATTATTTCGTATGCTATTGACCTACCGTATCGCGTATGATTTCGTTTGCTATTGACCTACCGTATCACGTATTATTTCGTATGCTATTGACCCACCGTATCATGTATTATTTCGTATGCTATTGACCCACCGTATCGCGTATGATTTCGTTTGCTATTGACCTACCGTATCACGTATTATTTCGTATGCTATTGACCCACCGTATCATGTATTATTTCGTATGCTATTGACCTACCGTATCGCGTATGATTTCGTATGCTATTGACCCACCGTTTCGCGTATGATTTCGTTTGCTATTGACCCACCGTATTGCGTATGATTTCGTTTGCTATTGAACAATCGTATCGCGTTTGATTTCGTATGCTATTGACCTACCGTATCACGTATGATTTCGTATGCTATTGACACACCGTATCGCGTTTGATTTCGTATGCTATTGACCCACCGCATTGCGTATGATTTCGTTTGCTATTGACTCACCGTATCGCGTATGATTTCGTATGTCATTGACCCACCGTATCGCGTTTGATTTCGTATGCTATTGACCCACCGTATCGCGTATGATTTCGTTTGCTATTGACCCAACGTATCGCGTATGATTTCGTATGTCATTGACCCACCGTATCACGTATGATTTCGTATGCTATTGACCCACCGTATCGCTTATGATTTCGGATGCTATCGGATGCTATTGACCTACCGTATCGCGTTTTATTTCGTATGCTATTGACCCACCGTATCATGTATGATTTCGTTTGCTTTTGACCCACCGTATCGTGTGTGATTTCGTATGCTATTGACCTACCGTATGGTGTGTGATTTCGTATGCTATTGACCCACCATATCGTGTGTGATTTCGTATGCTATTGACCCACCGTATCGAGGATTATTTCGTATGCTATTGACCCACCGTATCATGTATTATTTCGTTTGCTATTGACCCACCGTATCGCGTATGACTTCGTATGTCATTGACCCACCGTATCGCGTTTGATTTCGTATGCTATTGACCCACCGTATCGCGTATGATTTCCTTTGCTATTGACCCACCGTATCGCGTATGATTTCGTATGTCATTGACCCACCGTATCACGTATGATTTCGTATGCTATTGACCCATCGTATCGCTTATGATTTCGGATGCTATTGACCTACCGTATCGCGTATTATTTCATATGCTATTGACCCATCGTATCATGTATGATTTCGTTTGCTTTTTACCCACCGTATCGTGTGTGATTTCGTATGCTATTGACCTACCGTATGGTGTGTGATTTCGTATGCTATTGACCCACTGTATCGTGTGTGATTTCGTATGCTATTGACCTACCGTATCGTGTGTGATTTCGTATGCTATTGACCCATCGCATCGTGGATTATTTCGTATGCTATTGACCCACCGTATCGTGTGTGATTTCGTATGCTATTGACCCACCGTATCATGCATTATTTCGTATGCTATTGACCTACCGTATCGCGTATGATTTCGTATGCTATTGACCCACCGTATCGCGTTTGATTTCGTATGCTATTGACCCACCGTATCGCGTTTGATATCGTATGCTATTGACCCACCGTATCGCGTTTGATTTTGTATGCTATTGACCCACCGTATCGCGTATTATTTCGTATGCTATTGACCTACCGTATCACGTATTATTTCGTATGTTATTGACCTACCGTATCATGTATGATTTCGTATGCTATTGACCTACCGTATCACGTATTATTTCGTATGCTATTGACCCACCGTATCACGTATTATTTCGTATGCTATTGATCTACCATATCGCGTAAGATTTCGTATGAACATAAGCGATTTTCGTTGTTGCTATTGACCCAAAGAAATAAAATAAAACGATTTTGAAGGTTATACGTGTCTACTGGTAGTTAATATAGGATACCAACGAAAGTTTGTACTACGAAACGACTTCAACACGCCGAAAAAAACTTTTCATATACTTTAAGTGTTATACACACCGTTGTAGCTCAGATTTTATACATTTATACAGAAATCCCTCCAAACATCTACACGAGTATTTAAATTAACCACTTTAAATTGTTTCTTGCTCTAAATTCATCTATGCAGAAAATCCACGGAAAGGAAACCAGACTCATTTCTATATATAACTTTTATAAAAATCCCAATGACACACCGCTCTAGTCCTGGTTCCTTAGAGATGCCTGGAATGAATCATAACAGTTTATTATCCAATGAACGCCTTGTTGGGGCGATTGCCATGCTTACTTGTTACCAACCCAACACGCGTTACAGGTAATTGCGAGGTCAGGGAACTCTGCCGAGGAACAAAACCACACGGACGTCTTGTGGCGATGGACTGCAGAAACCCTGTCGTACAAGGTGTACCGCTTTATAGTTAACTCTCTACAGTCAAGTCTTGTCATTCATCATTTACGATATACGCTGACTAGATACCAATTTTATACGACTGGGTTATTCAGGGCTGCACCGGCCGTTCTCATTATGCTTATTCAGTCTGAGATTTCAAATTGTACGTGACTGTCTTTGTTGTTTGTGACTGCTGTAGGGCGCACAGAGCGACGGAGAGTATCCGCAGCAGCACGCGGCGTTTATCCTTTCTGTGGAATTGTAACACACTACAGGTGCAGGTGAGTGATATTTTGCCAGTTGTTAATTATTTAATTATTGATGGTGTCCTCTTTCATGTACCAGGAAGGAATAACCTTGTATTTTAATAAGAAATACACGGACCGGGTCGCAACAGATGTTTAAGATTGCACAAAAAGAATTTGTTTCACACGACTTTGTCTCAATGTATACAGTTTAATATTCTCCTTTCAATACACAAAAACATTTCGTTCGTGATTTTTGTTTTGGTTATATTTATGAATTATATCAGTTTGCATATAGGCAATATAGGCACTTGTGCGATTCTGAGAACATAAACATTATGAAAATATTATATGTCGTAGTAATTTGTTGAAGCGTCTGCATTCCTTCCTTGACAGATTTATATTGAACATGAAATGCATCTTTTGTTTAAGCAATTCAAATATTTAGGATTGCATCTAAATGATATTCTGTGTCTCTAACGTAATTATATCAGAATATTGACACTTGTATTGACTTATTGTAACACGTATTACATATTAACATATTATATAGTTGGTGGTGAGAATTTTAAGGTATGTTTTAAGCAAGTTGGAAAAAAGATATTTCATTGCCGTCTAGAGGGTTTAAATTACAAGTCATTAAAATATGCTTTATTTCACGTCAGTGCAATATAAACGTCTCATATTCTACGACGCAAATAAAGTATTGGATTTCAGATATGCAATTAATATAATTTTGATATAATAAACTGGGTGATACATGTACATATTTGTCCCTGGCAATGTGAATTCTGTGAAATCTTGGTAAAGTACTAGAGTGAAAAGTCCTTTACTAGAAATGATTATGCTGAACAAAATAATGAATAATTATCGGACGCATAAAAACTAACTGCTTATTGACATACATGTACGCAGTTAGTTTTTTGCGTTTCATAGCAATCAGTTCGGTCGCAAAAGAGAGCGACATGCTATGAGCCATGTGGCCAGTCGTGTGAAAGACAACAGCGTTAAACCTTGTAACAGATAAGTTAAACGTCGCATACGATTTTATTAACTAAGATACGCGTTCAATTGATGACTTATTAAAGGACGTGAAAGTTTGAACCACTATACCGCCGTTTAAGAGGACTTATGAACCTTACATAAAAGAACAGAAAAACAAGAACTGCTTTTATTTGAATAGAAAAAAAAGCCATGAACCGATTTCCTCGTGTCTTGACATGGCGATATTGGATATATTGACTTATTCCATGGCTTGTTCGGTAGAGAAACCCCACTACATCCCGGCTTTAAACCCTCCCCTCCTACAGCAAACCCCCGAAACCCCCAACCTCCACCCACAAACTACATCGCGGTATTGACCCCAACACACATTGACAACACGTATTGACCCCCTCACCCCCCCCCCCCCCCCCCCACACACACACACACTACGGTATAGTAATTGGTTGGTGATGGCCGTTGTCTGCATCACGACACATCGCCTGGCGCATCAGTTTGTTTAGAGGAGAACCGATCTCTACGCACCATGAACTACAAACATTGTCCGGACTAATGGATCAGCATAAACTCCCACCGTCTCTCTTTACCTGTGCTTTTCATACCTGTCGACACGTGAAATCTGCACAAAATCACTCTGCATCCACTTGAATAACCATAAAACAGTATTTGCTGTACGGGCAATATAAACGTCTGGTCTATTAGCGGTAAACAGTAGTTTGAATTTCATTTGTGTTGATTTCCTTTTGATAAGTGTCATGCATGCATACAAAATGTGTTTTTAATAATGTATGAATTGTAATCGAAATATATTGTGTTGATCGTATAGAAATATTCATAGAATTTAGAATTAACATACATATTTGCTAAATGTGATATTGTTTTAACACTTTCATGCAGAATTGCACTAGCAACAGACTTTGCAAATCGTTGTATAACGGAACACATAACTAACATGATGCATACTAAAGGGTCCTGTATTTTATAAGGTGACATCGAACGGTCTTTTACTGTCCTAGGAATCGATTTTTTTGCCATAAATGCCTGGAATTATTTGATTGATTGATAGGGGTTACGTCCTAATTCTCGTTATATTACCGGATAGACAACACAAAAACAATTTCATTTTTAATAATGAGGAAGAGGATAATGGGACTGAGGTGCAATGTTGATGGGGTTTTTTTTGTTATCTGGATAATTTAACAGAAGAAAATAAGTTAAAAATGAAAATATTAAACAAAGACTCTTTTTTTAAACAAGAACTGAAAAAAATGTTTTGCGAGCTTTCGAATAAGGGGTGGATTAGGTAAACATGTTAACCTACCCCCATCCCATAATGTTTTTTGCTTGAATTAATGAGATTACAAACGTATCGAAAGACAATTGTGAAAACAATGTATTCATAAATTACATGTTTTATTTCGCGACTGCCCCTTATGCTTCTATTGTAGTTTAGATTATTTCAATTCCAACCTTCGCTGACGAGACTTAGAACGACATAACAGTTGTATGGTATGCTGCAGTGTAATTCAGTTGTATCTATGACTCGATTATCATTTTAAGGACATGATGTTTACTTGGATGTGTTCAAGATTTACATGTTGGGTGTCGTCGATGAAGCAGAGGATAATTACTCTTCCGGGACACCAGATCTTATTATGTTGTATTTTTGCAAAGGGTTTCAAAGTTAATCTTTCCCTTTTGTTGATAGTTTGTCCCTAGTTTAATCGATTTTGAGTTCGTATATGATTTTGTTGACGCTTCGGTATTATTTAGATCTTTTTTAAAGGTGCAGCACAGGTTTGTATGTTTAACGTTCATCTTTAAAGATAAAAGCACGTTTTACAAAATATTCAAAATATCAATGAAAGAAGAATGGATTATTGATGCATGTTTAAACAAATTGTCAATTGTTTTCTATATGGCCATATAAACATGGGGATAATGGGACCGCTGCCTACTCACCAATTACTGGCAGCAACCGACAGCGGTAAAGTCAATTTGTCAATATTCAAAATGGCTGACGTAACCGGAAGTCGACACATTTTGTTGTTTACATTGATAATATTTAAACCGGAAGTAAATGATAGTGGTTTAGAGATACATGTTTGTCCCCCGCATTTGTGTTATGGGCTGAAACAATTAGGGAATTGATTTTTCTGACTTCGTGATTTTATTTACACACGCATCACAGATCGTATTACCAGTATCTCTATTCCAACTATTGACATATATTCGGGCTCTTCGTCGTTACATATAAACTGGAAATATACACTTTTTTCATTTCATTAGTGAATGATTTATTTCTCTATTCGAAAAATTGAAAAATGATATGATATTATTTGTTTGCATTTTTGTTTTCATGTTTCTACCGAACCAATTACGTAATGCAGCACTTCGATGTATGTATTTCTGTAATCTGATATATCGATATATACCAATCCCGTCGATTGGTTACTAGGAGCAAGAGATACTATCACGTGTTCCAAACCTCCAAGGGGATATAATTCATAACGTATGTATGCAATAATACCACGACGGAGTTGCAGAAGCAGGGTTCATATACTTACAAGAGAGAATAGTTTACATTTTTGTTCCTGAAATGTACTCAAATATTGGTATTTTCTTATTTATCTAAAACTAATATAATCATGCTTGCAGGAGGCATAATGATGTGTTATCACCTCATAACGTAGAAAAAATGGCGTCACCATTTGTAACATCGCTTTTGATTTTCTGATACAAAGCCTAATGATTTAAATATACACATTTTCGTAGTACACGATTTGAAATTAAACAGACTTAGTTGAATTTTACTTCTAAATTCATAAAATAAAGGGGTTTTACGCACCTGACCATTCTGCTTTCTACATTAGTTTAGAAATTTTGGATTCCCACCTTTTAGCCCCTAGCATTACCGAAGAGTCCGATTTCTTGTCCGTTGTTCGTTTTGGGATAAGCTAAAATTAAACTACGACCAACATGGACAGCTTACTACTAAACTATACGATAAACGTGATGATTTCAATTTTCCGATCGATATTCGGTATTCCAGGGCTTGCTCTAAATATCAGGATTTTTATGATCGATGTCAGCTGCACAAGGATTCGAGAGATGCAGGTTGATCATAACTATGGGCAAGTTTTATGGTCGCCATCTTTGTCTCATTGAAAAATATTCTGTATCTTTAATAAGTGATATGAAGATGGACGTTTTTGGGTATGCTCATTAGTTTGTTTACTTGTTGTGATTGACAATGATGACTCGGTTCTCATTTTGAGAACTTGATGTTTACTTGGATTTGACAAAGATTTACATGGCGGGTGTCGTCGATGAAGCAGAAGACGCTTACTCTTTCGGAACACCTGGTCTTATTCTCTTGTACTTTTGCAAGGTTCTCCATGTGAATCTTTCCTTTGCTCATATTTTGCCCCTGGTTTAATCGATTTTGAGTTTTTATAATGATAATGTTGACGCTTCGGTATTCTCTTATTTATTGTAAAGTGAAAGTTAACGTAGTATTGTTCGTACAGTCTTTATACACGCGGACTTCTACCGAAAAAAGTGTCATCGTTGTAAATGTACTAAAGATCAAACTTTAACTCTTTAACAGTAAACTCACTTGACGTGCTGTTCCCAGAAGTCACCAGTATAACTGGACTATACCTAGAGCAGTGCTTATTGACCACAAAGTCTAGCAAGCGTTGATTGTATTGGTGGTCGGTCAATAATTTCGTATACAATCTGAAGCCCCCATACAATGTAACAGTTAGAAGTATTAATTGATTGAAATATATGCTTTCAGTTGTATACGTTATAGCCACATTAGTTTAGTTGGCCTACAAAAAGGTAAAATAGTTATCTTTTAATTTGAAAATTAGGATTCCTGAAAAGAAATGATATTACTTTAAAAAAACAAAACATTTTGATCGAATTCATACCAACTGTCATACATTGACGACATTGTAATAATGACGACATTGTAATATTGACATTGTATTAATGACGACATTGTAATAATGACGATATGGTAATAATGAAAAGAAGAATGGCGACGCCATTTTTTTTTTTTTTGTTATTGATGATGATGATGATTTGCATATTATAACGAGTGATTGATATGTCGTTCTGAAGTTGTGAAGTGTACATATATAATATTACGTGTTGTAGCCGTTGTTTTTAATAAAACTATTTGAGCTTTCAAATAATATTTGTATGCTGATCGTTGACATAGATGCTACCGTGCTAGTTCAAAGTACCTTAGAGTTACCATACACGCTTTAGTATGGATGCCAGCTGTCTGTGTTGGTACTCTCGATTACATTAACTCTGGTGTCCTGTGTGTTTACATAGGGAGGGTTCGTGACTACACAATGTATATTCTCGGCCTCGGATCAAAGCTCCGTACGCCATTGTAAAGGGCCACATGAAACGCCTCCTGTTTACCGATATCAGTTTCCAGGCTCTAGTCCCTACGGCAGATTGCACTTCCAAGACCTGTCGTATATGTTATGGTAGCAAATATTGTTATATAGCCTTTGCTGTTCCGTGGTCCAGAATATGTGTCCTTTCAGATATTGTTTAGATTATTATTGGAACAGAAGACCATATCACTGACATAATTCATAATGGGTCTTTGGGGAACGTGATCTCTAAAAGCTTCTACAGTTGCATATTTTAATTTCATTCTTTTAGATATTATTATATTTGTATGATTTCAAATGCATTCCGAGTATTCTTAACGTTATCACCATATTTTTGTGTATAACGAGTAGCATACTTTTTATTGCAAACACTTTCCTCACCAAGCGAGTGTGTCATTCGGTGAATGGTATCGTCAATTTATCTAAAAACGAATTTCAAGATTCTGATAGATTTTGAAAAAGACAATAAAAAAGGAAGAAACGGAAGCATGCTAAATTGGATTAACTTAACCGTTAATCCCGTTTATCAAGTCAATCAGTCATGGTCATCATTCGAAATTGAAGACGTTGATTTAATTTAAAATGGAACAAAATGAAAATCTGTATTTTCTGCTCCCGACGTCTATACGACACTAAGAGATTTGAATGATCGTGTTGTGTCTGCAGGCAACACAAGAATACACGTTTGATATCAATGAAACCCTAACTATACATCCAATTTTATATCGGCATTACCATGATATTTGATAACCACTCTTCTGTATTGCAACCTTCCAGGGTACACGTTGATGATAATGCTACCGGGATGTTGTGTGTGTAAAAGATACCAAACCTTTTAAAGAAGCTCCTTTAAGAACATTGTACAGCTCGCTCTGTTAACCGCCCCACAAAGCCATTACTGGAACTTCTAACTGCTATTTCCGGTAGCATCAATAACTATCACAGTCATATTATAAGAATTATTGAATTACAGTAATGTATGGTTTTTATTTGTTTTATTTTGTTTTTCGTCCTATTAACCGCTAAGGTCATTTAAAAACTGCCTCCCGGTGAATGCAATGTGAATGTTTATGCTAAGACTGTGCGTATTTTGGGAGTATGTTAGCCTACTTGCGATTGGGCTGAACTGATGGCGACTTTATAGTGCTACCTCAATGAAATATACTGCCAAATATCCCAGCAGAACACTCCCATCCAGTCATATGACCGGATGGGGGTTCTGTGTGAGTAGTACTGTTACACTAACATAGGGTGAACCAGTCTTTCTACTCATAATGTTGAGATTCAAGTAGGGAATAGCAACTACCATTTTTGAGACTCTGGTATATCTTGGCCAGAGGACACAACGAAAAGCCTTCCTCAAAGATCAAACGCTCAACTAACGGTTTAAAGTGAGGCAGTGCCAATGGAGACATTAGGAAGGAGAACGTTTTTAAGAAACAAGACAAAATATAATGTTCAAAATTGAGTCGCCTCCTCCGATCATGCAATTGGGGGCAACAGGCCCAATTCCCGCACCATATCTGCAGGACAATTATTGGAAGTTTAGTAAAAAAAATATCAGAGAATACCAAAGCGTCAACAAAACCATTAAACTAGGGGCATAATAGGAACAAAGGAAAGATTTACATGGAGACTCTCGTAAAACTTGCCCATAGTTTTCATCTACCTGCATCTCTCGAATTCCTGTGTCGTAAATTTGTTCGTCAGCAGTTGACATATATAAACATTGAGTTCCCTCTCCAAAATGGTATTTTGTCATATTGCGATATGTATTTTATATTTATAGACTTATTGGGGTATTGTAGATATGTATCTGATTGGTACATGAATATGCTTTAAAAGATTCAAAAGTATTTCGTAAAAATCTAAAATGTATATTCATTGCACATTATAGACGATCGTCACATCATATTATGAAATAGAGGATTTATAATCTTTTTATAGGTCTTTTTCGTGTACGCCATATCGCCTTTACCAGTTTCCGATCGAATTTTAATTTTTATATTTGCATACTTTTTATTTCATATGAAAAAAAGAAGTACTAATTGTGGATCCTTGATGACCATTAATGCCCCTAGTTTTTCAAAAGACCTCGCCAGGATAGATGATAAAAACTTTGCAAATTAAGATGCTATCTTAAGAATTATACATTTGTTATCGAGTGTTATGAATAAATAGAGATCCATGTCTAGGTTTATAATCATTACAGTATAACGTTGTCCCGTTATGGATACTCTTGCTATAGGGATGTAATATATCGCATTATCAGCGATGCGCATATGTCGCGCAAAGCAAGCCTGCCTTGCCGCCAAGAAGCATGCAATCTTTCGAAACTTCCGGAGTGCAATATTTTCCAGACTGATGTTTCAAAATACTTGTGTGTTAATATTGCAAGGGTCTTTATAGCCATGCCTAATGGGTTTTGATTTAGAAATGTGAAATACAGACCACAATCACACGTTCCATACAAGATGTATTAACCAGTCGTAATAGGAACCATTTACAAGTGTCCTCTGTGGTGTTTATAACTTTGTGTTGTGTAACATTTATCAATCTAGATATCGGTATTTGATAAACAAAACATTCATTTTCCATTCTTAAACAAATCGCCCTATTCTCCAACGATGAGTCATGCTAGGTGAATAAGTCCCACACACATTTGATTAACTCTTTTCCCTCAATGAAAAAAAGAACTGACATTGTTCGATGTTTATGCTCTTCTATCTCCTAATTATTGATAAACGTGATTCTAAATCAGTTTTGATTCGTGTGAATATTTGGACGCTAGCTCTACCGCGTCATATAACTCGCTTACATGGTACAACAGTAACGCCTCGCCTTGTCATATGACATTCCGTCAAACGTCATACCACGACGTAAATACGCACCACCATATGGTGGACAGAGTAAATCGAGTGACTATTGACACGAAATGACCACTAAGTAATGACCGTTCTGTTGATAATCGTGAGAGGAAACGTGTGTAATTTGAGGAATTTATCGATACCACATTGAGGTGTTTTGATGGAAGTGATTAAGAGAGCTGCAATACTGGGACGCTAGCGAGGTCGCTTACACTCCCATCAACATAATGAACAACAACCTAAGCGGTAATTCAGTGTGGTTCTTAATGCATCCCCGCCCATTCCTCTGACAGTTCATCTAGTGTCGTTTCCAAAGACACGTTACATTTTGAAAGGTTGCTACTTGCTTAATTTTCAAAACATTAAATTTTATCAACTGTGAGATCATTTCACCGACCCCGTCGACTGCTTCGTTATCAAAACGAGGCGAAATTGGTTTCACTTCTAAACCAGTTAACGCTGATTATAAGAGAATTTCATTGAAGTGAAAATGTGTTTACGAAATTAAAATTATATAAGCGTTCTATGCTTGCAATGAGTTTTACAAGTTCTTAAATCATACCATGATTAAGATTGTATTATCATTAAGAACTAAAAGCAAATTGCGAATGACTGCTCTTCATTACGATGGTACGTATCATGACTACTTTGCAAAAAAATTATAATTATAACGTATTATTTATACATTATCAACGGCTTGTGGACATGCGTTTTTGCCCTATACCACTCAGTATCCTTGCGCATCTCTTAGTATAATGTTTCGTTCGTTATTTTTTTCGCTGTTTACAGGATTAGAAACTTGTCTATTTTAAGAGTTGTCAATTTAGGTGATGAGGCCTACATGTAGGAACCTATACAAGCACACACTTAGAAAGAACAATCACGGATGAAGCGTATTTGTGGAATGAGTCTAAAATGTACATCGTATCGTGAAAGCCCTGTAAATAAAATGATATATCACTTTCAAGAAAGTCTATATCTAAGCGTCACCCACAAGAACAGAATCTTTATAAACAATTCCCCATTAGGACAATATTCTAGTTCGGGAGATAATTCATTAAAGGAGATCCATTTGAAAGAATTAAACAAGCCAGATCCAAATCGAGAGAGTTACCTACCAAATCAAATCGCTGTACAGAGGGTTACCACACCAAATTTATGTCAAGAGGGTTGCCACAACAAATTTATGTCAAGAGGGTCGCCACAACAAATTTATGTCCAGAGGGTCACCAAACCAAAGTTTGTTCAAAGAGTAACAAAACAAAACCTTAGCTAGTTCGTTGAAAATCTGTATGGTGACAATTTTGTTTATAAGTGTATTTAATATTTAGGTAGCAGATGATACTTACTTTCCCAAATATGGTGTTTAGAAGCCAATCTGATGTTAGTTTCAACAAAGATGATGATGATGATGATGATGATGATGATGATGATGATGATGATTTACTATCAAGTATAGAAATGCATTGAAAGACTAAATATCTTATATAACAATGTCGTGGTTCATGGAATGTATAAGAATGTGTATTATATCCTTATAAGACATTAACTCACTTTTTAATTATCTTCTGTTTAACACAAGTAATAAACATGAAATAAGAAAACGAATGTCAATGTAATCGTACGTGGTGATAAAAACTGTCCCTCATTTTCGATTTATTTCGCAGACTATATCGTTGCCATGCTTACTTAGTTTCCTATGAATATCTAAATGTTAGACTGGGTCACATCGACCCAGTGTCAATTACCACTGTGTACAAAGCGTGATCAAGACTATGCAGGATGATAAAGTGACACCAATATTCCCAGACACTCGGTGAAATGGTCCCCGATCCCATGCTAGTTATGCTCCCCAAAAATGAAGTACTAAATATAATCAGCTATGTACTACGTTTTTCCATATTTTTGATTCGTTCTCATTAGAGAGGACAAAATTGCCGAAAGGTAAAAACCGACCGCTTTCATCGATATACAGTAATGAGCCATGAACTACAACAAATTACTGAAGTGTAAATACGACCGTTACTTGAACCCATAATCGATCAAACAATTACTGTTACTCAGTAACAGCTAAAAGGGAAATACAGATACATGTAGAGACTCTTAAAGTATTACAGCGAGATATCCGTACTGACAATGTCGGACAAATCTGAGCATTCTTAAAGTGTGATTTTAGGTAATAGCAATGATACAGCAAGGCACACAAACAGTGGAAGTTGATATTTTGCGTGTGGAATTGTTCGCTTAGTCGTCCTGTTTTGTTCTGTGTGCCTACAATACTATCAGACACTGTGGAGTTTGAGTGGTGTGAACTACGTTCGCGTGTGGATATATTCGGGGAGATCTAATGCTAGCAAAATGAGCGAAAATTTCCACTCCACGAATAATTCCACTTTTAATGTATGGCTTTAATAAAACAAAGTAACGTAGTTTTTCATATCAGAATTAAAAACAGCAAAATCACCATCTTCTTGATTTTGAGTTCAATTAACGTTGTCAAAGTATGAAAAGAATGAATTCGTATCCTCCCCTGAAAGATGGCAAAACAAGGAACCCCAGACCGCTAACTTCCCAAAGAACAGGATGACGTCATAGCTGACTTGATCCAGGAATATTGTACAGTTTGATAGAACTACTACAACGTAGAAGCAACCGGAAAACAAGTTGTAGATTACAGTAAACATCATGTAACACACACAATATCTAACTGATCTAATTAGGATTATAAACATCGTGATGAACGAACATCTTGTTAGCAAGACATTGTTTACTGTTGTGTCGATTTCAAACGTAGCCGACTAGAGAGGAGAGAGACATGGTACTATTTAAGATTGTTTTAATAGTTTGTCCCTGTTGGTACATTGTACATATAATCATTATATTTATATACAGATACACTATGTAACAAATCAATTGATATCCATGTATGAAATACTCTCCTGTACAATATAAACTTCATGATGAAATTTGTCAATATTATATTTTTTTATAACTATAGGCCTTAGGGCCTTTGGTTGAACATGAACTTGAACTTGGCTGTTCAGTCACAAATTGTAAGTCAATGGCCGTCTGGTCACCCACAAATCACCAATTTTCTAGTTCTAAACGAAGTTAATTTCCGCGGCTGTTTGATACAAGACATTTGTTTACATGTATGTCTAATTGTTATTCGTTCCCATGTTTAAGACGGTAACGTCCTTTGATAACCTTAGCTGTTGATTGACCGTTTGACCCATTTCAGCCACCCATCAATACCGTAACAGGCTTTACAAGTAAAGATCGATTGCTGTAAATGTACTTTTTTAGCGGTATTTTAATTTTAGCGCCCTTCGCGCTTTTTGTGAAGCGCTTATTTATGTACAGCGCTAACATTTTTAATCTTGTGGTACACTGTAATTGTAAATATACTTCCCTAGTGATTTACCTGTAGAACAAGTGTAGCCGATGTTGAGTTGGTATCTAATTTAAGAGACGGATATCATTCTGATTTGAACGTCCCGATTGCGGTTATTCATGTCCGCGTTAATAAATCATATTTAATAATTTTCCGTGTTTGTGCTAAAATTTGACTGCACCTAAAATAAGTACGCTTACAGTGCCTTTGTTAACGTATCGAAGTTAATACCGGACTCGTCGGACAAGGAAATAAAGCAACCTTTTGGTAGAATAAACATTTAAGGGTTAAACACCATCATGAGAAAATATGCTTGCAAAAATATAATAGGTCGAGTCGTGCTCGGTTGGAATGATGGAATTATTTATAAGTGCCTGTGGTTCTGAACAGTTCCACCAAATGAGTAAAACTGGAACACATCAATCTGTTCCAAAAGTTCTACCAATCGAGCGAGACTGAAACATACCGGATAATGATTAAAGATGGCGTAAAACACACATATGCTGCATCTTTTAAATTTAGTAATAGATACAGCATGCCGAAAAAAATGAATTAAACTGCATAATACAGCTATTAAAGTGGATTTTGCCTGTTTTTAGAAATGCATGCTCACAGGTCATTTTATGTGACCAACAACTAGAAATATACCCCACAACCCCCACGTGTAAAAGGTGTTGGTGCACTCCGCCATTTTCAATTCCACTCACACCACCTCTAATTTCGGAACAGATAGAACTGTGATAGAATCAAATTCCGGAACGCTAGTTTGTAATTCCACGAAATTGCAGCGTTAGAATTACGAAACAAGCACCTCGTCTTAAAAAGGGTTACGATAACCCAATAGCTTCTGATGGTACTTCCGCCTCCCTGAAACAACTGAATACTCACAAAAAATATCATCAGTATCCATTTTCATTACACCTCAAGTTCAGACAATAATAGCGGTTTCGCATGCTCAACGCAACGTCAAACTGCATAACAATTTAGCTTGAATTGGAAGACAATACACTTTGTCGACTCGATTGAACTTAAGTAGGCTGATGTTCGACCGTCCTTGAAGTTTCAGAACCTATGAAAAGCATTAAGTTGAAGAGACGTCTAAATTAGCGGTTCGACGTGCAAGGGCTGGTCAAAATGTTGATTTAGACAGCATCAATGCTCATTTCATTCGTTGGTTCACAATTTTTTCGCGAGGACGCTTCAAAAATATTTCTGAGGAAGCGGTTGTTGTGTGAGGTATAATACGTCTGACGTAGGGAAAACGGCTTACCTTTCTTTGTCATGTAACAAAATGAATTCGAATCGCCATTTCATCTGATAAATGACAATGCATCAATTCTGCAATGAATCAATTAAAGGTCCAATAACTTTCGGCAAAACTTGAAGCGAAAATCGAGCCTAATGACTTTTAATATATATCGGTTTACTTCGTTTTGGGCTTATTTTTGCATGGTTATCAACAGGATTTTTTTCAGAAATTTTCAGAATCACGAAAAATTTCCTGTAGTTACGTATATTGGGCCTTTAAAGACAATTTGAAGACAATCGCAAAAATGACAAGCTTAAGTTTGGTTTTCTTTTATTTTCCTGAGCAGATTAATTGTTTTTATCTCAAAATCTTTATAAACATCAATAAATGAAAAGGCGGCCTTCATATGTTCAGTTATATAAATGTACTTGACAAAAGCAATACAATTTTAAAATAAATGTCTTTTACCAAGGCCATTATGCAGCAGTCGTAATGGTTTTTACAACATTGCCTAAAGCATTAGATTGCGAGGACAATGCTTAATGAGATAGTAAATACAATATTTCATTCCCCTAGTGTTGAATAAGTTTGTTCCTCGCAGTCCTATAAAAACAGTAATATGGTAGAAACACAGCTTTGTTTACCGTACCATTGTATTACCGTTGCCATAGGTTACGTAGTGTCATCACAGGAAACATACACTGTATCTGGACACAAGGTGAGGTAAGAAAAAATCAAGACTTGGGAAATCGTTAAACGTTGTCCATGAGATTACGAACATCAAAAGAACACCATACATGGAAATTACACAAATTATACGAGAACATCTGTATATTAAAGGCCCAATATACGTAACTTTCGCGGTTACCGGTACAGCAGCAGTTGAAACACGCTATTTGTAAACACGCGTCCATTTCAAACCGTCTACTAACTTCGGTTTGTTGTTGAAGTGGGCCCTGAATTATTTTAAAATTCTTTGGATTTTTTTGTCAAGAGTTACTTGTTAGTTACCGCTCAGCTTTACTTCGTTTTAGGCTTATTTTTGCATGGTTATCAACTGGATTTTTTTTCAAAATTTTTCAGAATCGCGAAAATTTCCCTGAAGTTACGTATATTGAGTCTTTAATAAACAAATTGATTAATTATATCAATTTCCATACAAGTATCATTTCTGACAGGAAAGACGTATTATCACCTGCGAATGTATAATCATAAAATACAATACGACAATACGCCAATTCTAATTTATACTCTCAAGAAGACGGGTTACCTTTTTTAAATAACTATTTTTTAGGCTCGTAAATGTAATTTGAAGAAAGGTTATATATTACAACCACTGACTGTGAAATTGTATCACAATTCGATGATTTTTTATTATCAGTTCTCTGTCATCGTCATCAGACAATAGACCAGTTAAGTTTATGTACACCAATATGTTAAGTATGGACGCTTTGGCAATATAAAATACATTTTTTAAATGACGTATAAAAGGGACATTCAATCGCCTACGCGTTATTTATTACCATGGTATATTAAATGTTGAGTGTATATCACATGATAATATGTCGTCTCTATTTACCTACATTCCTATCATGGTGTTGTAATAATTCACTAAGACACTTCGAATTAAGCAGATCCTTGCTCATCTGCGGATACAGGACACCGTTGAATTTCTTGGACTTGTGTTGATAACAGCACAGTTCAGTTACCGCGATGATATATATCGGCATTGATTTGGCACAGATATGGGCAGTCAAACATGTCATATACTGCCGCAAAAGCATCTTGAGCAAGAAACAATTGAAATGGCCCTTTTTCAAGTGCAAATCTAGCTTATTGAAATGATATGATATACTATTGTAGTTAAGAAAGGGTCATGGGGTAATTTGACTAACAATATCAATATTATTGATATCACAGACAGCACTAAACCCGCGTGTGAGTGACATGTCAGCGGCGCAATGCCCTTCCTATAGAACCTGCTTATTAACATGTAAGAAATTTTAGAATACCGAAGTGTCAACAAGATCGATTACACTTGGGGGAAAATACGAAAAAAGGAAAGATCCACATGGAGATACCATTGTAAAAGTACAAGAGAAATACTTTAACAATGGTCTCCATAAGTAAGCGTTTTCAGCTTCATCGAAGACACTCTCCATGTTAACTTTATTCATTTGACAAATATGAAACAAGTTACATGTATATAAATTGTATTGACCAAGTAGTGATGGTCTGGATGTAAGTGCGTGGCGGAATCTTGATGTCAGTTGAAACTGGAGCACTCGGAGAAAACCTCAGGCAGTTCGCCTTAATGAAAGGCAGTTGCACTCCGCCACTCGACCAACCGGCTTATTGATATGTAGCCCCATCCTCCATTGATTGGAGAGAGGACGTGATACGCATGCTGCTTAACAGATGACATTGTTATCACATTACAACAGGAACAAAATGCATTGCTGGTATATGAACACATATACAGAAAGGGCCCCAAAATGATACAAAGATCATCCGATTCATATAAATCAGTTTCATAACAACTTCTGTATAATCTTAACTATACAGTATGTTGTTAATCATTTGAATATTTCCTTTTTTCGTAATTTTTCCTAGTTTTATCGATTTTGAGTTCAGATTTTGGTTTTGTTGACGCTTCGGTATTCTAATATTGTTTTTTTTCTTTATAAAAACATAGTATGTAAATGATTATGATTATTATCATTGAACAAGAATAGACTACACAGATTTGCATGACGATCCAAACGACGGACTGTTCACGTGTAACAATCCAGATGGTTAAATGTACATACAGCAATAATTAATATTGCACATGTAATTCCCATTTCATCTAAACAGATATATACATATATATATATATGTATCAATTATTAAATAACATAACCCTTAAAATAATGAGATGGAAACAGAAATGTGGAATTTTTATATGCAAAAGTTCTGATACGAATGATACATGTTTTATGAGGCACATGATTAGTGTCTGAGCACGGGTCTCTAGAGAGACAATACTATTGGAGCATCACATGCCTCGTATAGCCAGTTCCCTGTCATATCGATCTGAGGTTTTAGTAGAAATCTCCTCTGCTGATATTTGTAAGTTCAGTGCTTGAGTGTTTACTGTGTTAGTGATACAGTAAATCGGTGATTAATGATACTATGTTATTTAATTCCTACTGACTTTCGCATATTTTGTTCAGCTGTTTATCCTAGAAAAAATAACCGCGAGTTACCAACTATATATGCCTAAATTTTTAAAACAGGTTGTCTCCCTTGGTATGTTTAGATCATAGGCTCTCTTATCCTTTCCGATTACAAGCAAAAGATGTTCAGCATTATTTTTGTGCCATGTAAGCTGACATGAATGTCATACAGACTTTCATGTATCTCCTCACAATGTTGTCAAGTATCTCCACACAATGTTGTCCTGTATATCCACACAATGTTGTCCTGTATATCCAGCAATGTTGTCCTGTATATCCAGACAATGTTGTCCTGTATCTCCACACAATGTTGTCCTGTATATCCACACAATGTTGTCCTGTATATCCAGACAATGTTGTCCTGTATCTCCACACAATGTTGTCCTGTATATCCAGACAATGTTGTCCTGTATCTCCACACAATGTTGTCCTGTATATCCAGACAATGTTGTCCTGTATATCCAGACAATGTTGTCCTGTATATCCACACAATGTTGTCCTGTATACCAAACAATGTTGTCCTGTATCTCCACACAATGTTGTCCTGTGTCTCCACACAATGTTGTCCTGTATCTCCACACAATGTTGTCAAGTTTCTCCACATAATGTTGTCCTGTATATCCACACAATGTTGTCCTGTATCTCCACACAATGTTGTCCTGTATCTCCACACAATGTTGTCCTGTATCTCCACACAATGTTGTACTGTATCTCAACACAATGTTGTCCTGTATCTCCACACAATGTTGTCCTGTATCTCCACACAATGTTGTCCTGTATCTCCACACAATGTTGTCCTGTATCTCCACACAATGTTGTCTGTATCTCCCCACAATGTTGTCCTGTATCTCCACATAATGTTGTCCTGTATCTCCACACAATGTTGTCCTGTATCTCCATACAATGTTGTCTGTATCTCCCCACAATGTTGTCCTGTATCTCCACACAATGTTGTCCTATATCTCCTCACAATGTTGTCCTGTGTCTCCACACAATGTTGTCCTGTATATTCACACAATGTTGTCCTGTATCTCCACACAATGTTGTCTGTATCTCCACACAGTGTTGTCCTGTATCTCCACATAATGTTGTCCTGTATCTCCACACAATGTTGTCCTGTATCTCCACACAATGTTGTCTGTATCTCCCCACAATGTTGTCCTGTATCTCCACACAATGTTGTCCTGTATCTCCACATAATGTTGTCCTGTATCTCAACACAATGTTGTCCTGTATCTTCACACAAAGTTGTCCAGTATCTCCATACATATAAATATATTTTTAATAAAGAATAAATTAAAGTCTGATTTGGTAAATAAATGTCAATACACACATACATATTTAGGAGTCAAAATTAAACGAAAATAATATCAACAAAGTAGGTTTATAGTTCATTCCTTTTATTTCGTGTAGCAATAATCGTTATATACATGTTATGTTTCGTGGTATTAACTATTTTACTGCTATATTATTGTCTTTGATTGTTTGTTCATTATTCTGTCGGTGGGGTAAAACAATAAATACATGTTAAATATTGGCATTATATGGTTCCTTTACAGCACTCAAAGAAAATTTATATTAGATAGAATTTATTTATAACTTGACAATAACATATATACAAATGGTCAATTTGCTATGAATATAATTATAATACAGTTACAAATATTTAAATTCTTCTAATGTAAGTATTGGTTTAGTTGTTTGAAATAATCAATGTATAGTAGTTACACATGTATTAATTTTTGTGAGGCATGTGTAAATTTACACCCACATGAACATAAAACCGGTTATTGAATAACTTGACTCCCTAAAATATACATTATAAAGTGTATGCTTGCATTATTATGACACATCGTTTACTGATATCATGACACTGTAAATACGTCCACAAGGTAAATTATAACGTAACACACATACTCATCAATCAGGTTAGACGTTCTGATTACTTTAACCTTGAAATATCAATCAAAATTTCACCTTCAGTTATATAATATAAGCGGGGTGATAAAATCTTGAACGTTAAATGAATTCGGTGTCGACGAAAGTGTCGCGTTTAAAATATTGCAATGTCATGCATTTCTCTGTTTTTAATTATCAAGCTGAGCATACATGTAATTTCGAACAGTAGGACATTCTTGACAATACTTTGCACACAATATATTTCACATACGATTAAACACTTCTATCTGTCGTTACTTACGGTATACTACATTGTATATGTAATCATTTTATCGATGTCGACATAAATATAGTTTATACACCGATACTAGTTAAATATCGGCAATAATGTATATAGTTTTATTTACATTATGTGTGTTTCTTGAAATGTAAATGATTAATGTTTGTACACTGACAAAAGCTCGATTGGGGTGGGTGGTGGGTACAATAACAGCACAATAGCCTTTTACCGAGAGAGCTGTATTTTGTTTCCACGACCATGCAATCTTTTCTTCGTTTATTTTTATTTCTTCCCACATAAACGAGTCCTTCTACCATCCTTACCAACAAAAGTCTTTAACGTCATGAAAAAAAGTTGTTTCATGTTTAACGAAAGGGCAAACACAAATAAAGGAAATATTTACAAGGAGACCATTGAAAAAGTACAAATTAATAAAACCAGGTGTTCCGGAATAGTAAGCGTCTTTTGCTTCATCGACGACATCCGCCATGTTAATCTAGTCTTAGCCAAATAAATGTCGTGTTATTAAAGTGATAATTGAGGCGCCATTCTTAGTCACAAGTAAGCATTGTGTACTAATGAACATTGAACAATTACATTTCAAGAAAAAAAATGACAATAATATACTATATGTTGTCACTATTTAACTACTTTTATAAGTATATGGTGAAACTGTTCTTGTTTTCAGTCAGAATGGTGTGAGTTTATAGGCAACCTGTTTGAGCTTGCTGTGATACTGTAGAGTATTAATGCTGTAATAAGTGAATAGCTTAATTCTTAGCTGCATTTGCGATAATCGGGACTGTTCCAATTTTCTGATTATGAATTGACCCATCTGCAAAGTAAGATGTCAACTTTTCTGAAAAATGAGGTTTACGTGAGGTAAGTGACTTGGTATTCAAACGCTTTCTCCAAATATCATTATTTCATAATTCATTATTATCGAAACACAGGTTTCAGGAAATACAGCTAGATGAACACTTTGGACAAGGAATGATCGACATCATAATCTTTGTTGAAAATATTGACTTACTTAATGCGGATTTTTTTTTATATTTACATCCCTCATCACATGTGGTAAAGAAAGGCCAGGGTTGAGGAGCCCTGGGATCCCTCTTTTACAACCATACAAAACACTTTATACACACATCTTTGCACAAAGATTGGTATTACATCTACATCACGTAATTTATGTTTAACAATAATTCATGCGGATTTTAGTAGCTTGTTTGGTTTTGAAATAGATATCTGAATAAAAAGGTAGACAACTTACATTATTTACCCTTTAAAAAGCATTGTGTGAATATACTCTTAAACGATAGAATGCAATGTAATGTAAAGGGATCTGATTGTGATGTAAACTGGTTGTGAGATAGACTGGTTGTGATTCAGACTGATTGTGATTTAGACTGGTTGTGATTCAGACTGATTGTGATTAAGACTGGTTGTGATTCAGACTGATTGTGATTTAGACTGGCTGTGATTCAGGCTGATTGTGATTTAAACTGAATTGGATTTAGACTGGTTGTGAGTTAGACTGGTTGTGATTTATACTGGTCGTGATTAAGACTGGCTGTGATTTAGGCTGATTGTGATTTAAACTGAATAGGATTTAGACTGGTTGTGAGTTAGACTGGTTGTGATTTATACTGGTCGTGATTTAGACTGGTCGTGATTTAGACTGGTCGTAATTTAGACTGGTTGTGATTTAGACTGTTGTGATTATTTGCTCGGAATTCCTTTCTATACAAATCGTTCTGATTATCATTACCTATATGATTCTTTATAAAGCTGTTATTCTACACCACCCCCACTCCCACCCCAATGTTGCATACAGATTTAGCAGGAGATAACAAACAAAATAATTACGAACGAAGTTA
The DNA here is from genome assembly GCA_947623455.1 of Mimachlamys varia. Lineage (NCBI taxonomy): Eukaryota > Metazoa > Mollusca > Bivalvia > Pectinida > Pectinidae > Mimachlamys > Mimachlamys varia. Next base: position 9,133,997 of record OX392530.1, read on the forward strand.
ATCTTGCTCGACAACAAATTTCCAGATGCTCATCGATTTTGTAATTTAAACGGGATTTGAACAATTTATTTAACTTCAAATAAATCATAACCTTAATCTTACGGAATATTTACACAACAATACAAATCAAATACAGTATGGGTGTCTAATTAGTTCCTTATGTTCATTTGTTTGTGTCGCCTTCCGTGTGTTGGCGATGCAAGATTTAAGTTGTCAAGTTGTGAACCGACAATGTTTCATTTTCCTGATTTTGCGGAAAGTATTAATCATTCCATTATGATATATTGTCGATATCTAATTATTTATTTGAACTAATTAAAATCCTTAAGAACCTGTTCAGCGCACGTAATACGATAATAAAACAGGGTTCCTATTGATTTAATTGTAACGGCCTCCCCTACATTGCGCTCCAATGCTGTGACCCTTTTCACTTCCATCCTATGTTTTCGTATCTGGTAAATACACTTAAGCTCTCGAGGGAGTTGCTTCTGTCATTTCCAGTAGCTGTGTATGATGCCAAACGCAATTAAATGTAAATGATAAAGTATTTTACACGAATTAAATGAATAATTTATCAGGCGTATTTATAGTAAGGTATACGGAGCACAATTGTATGTACACATTTCTGTAGTGTAAAACCTCACCAGGTCACGTGACAGTAATTGATTTCCTCTAGAGCTGCGAGACTGTAATGAACGCATTTGGGGATTATTAACAAGCGGATGTGACAAACCAGGTAAGTTAGGTATCAATAATTTAAATTAATATTTATTTTCTAGGGGATATGAACTGATTATGTCATCTCTATTGCTTAGTCCTTGTACAGGTGAGGTGAACCCATAGACACCAATGTGTATTACCACCACAGGCGTGAGGGCAAGCGTGAGCGACAGACGCTTGTATAAACTTATTTAAATATTTGTGTTTCTATATTGAAGGATGTGGTATAATTTAAAAGATTGACATGTGTACATAGATAAAAACAACGACGGAGAAAAATCTACAATTTTAAAACGTGTTCATATAAAGTGATAGCGTACACGTGTATAACGATCATACCCAGGCCTTTTCTATATGTGTATTGATGCACCGCATTTTAAAAAGGTAAATCGATGATTTCTAGTTTTATATCAAAAAGATGTGATAACCGCAATACGGATATTTTTTTATCTTTCGTATCACAAAATCCTAACACTTTGTTAACACTAAAAATAATCAAAAGTAATAAAATTTTAAGTATGGCGTTGTCTAGACGAGTTTTCGCCAACTATATGTCTATTACCTAAGTTAGCATAATAAAACGATGTGTGTGTTTAAGTCACCAGTGATTATAAATAGGAAATACACACGTGAATACATTTACTTTATGTTTAAAGTGTCTCCTTTTCATGTCACCATAATACACGTTTGCGTCGTTGACTATCCAAGTAAAGACATAAAGTTATTGATAATATTGTTAGAATATAAGCCTGGGTAGAGTTTGTAACGTTTAAAGATATCGAAGATGAAATACCAATCTTTGTTAATATGTTAAATCCGTCAATTTCTAAGATCAAGAATATAAAATGTACTTCTTGAAAAACTGTTGGTTTGAAATAACTTTCTAATTGTTACGTGTATTACTTATGAGCTGAAAAGCTTAAAAGTCAATTAATGAATTTGATTGAATTGGTTTTAGGCAAACTGATAAACACGTTTTAAGGAGTAACACTTTGTACATGTAGTATTGATTTTGGAACAGTTGCTAAATCAATATTATCTGCCTTTATGTTATATGATTTATATGATTGCTGTATGAACTGTACTCGAAGAACAAGTTAAAACCGTCTATATATCAAATCTGAAGTAACAGATTGTTGTAATTGTAATTTTAGCAATACAGGTTACATCTGAGATAGTTGTATAGCATTCTATCCAACTTAATGGTCCATTGGTGGTATTAGTCTACTGATGTTTGGGTCTTTCGAGATTGTGCACGAATAAGTAATCAAATCTTTACAAACGTCATATGATTTAACTTGTCCAGTCTTCCCAGTGAATCGTTCATTTTAATTACTCTACTTTGCCTGTCGTACATTCTGAAATGAGGTTTTAATGGATCGTGTAATCGACAGTAGCATCATTTTGTGTTATCTTTTTATCATTAGTTCCTCTAATTTGTTCGAAACTCGTTGTAAAGTAAGCAAAATAATTATCCTCATTTTCGTTAAATGACAAAATAGATGTGATTCACAGCAATAAGGAAATTTAATCAGTGTGAGTATGTACTTGATTAACAAATGATGAATCATAAATCTATATTTAATATCCAATCGGGGATACTGATCTGCATTCTTTTTAAACTACGATTTGTTGTACTTTGGTGGTCAGTGACCGTGCTACCATGGTCAACGTATATCCGGGGTCAAAGTACAGACATTTATTTTTTAAATTGTCTTCTTATGCATGATAAACATGAAACATTTAAAGAGTTTATTTATATATTTATTTGATATACATGTGATCTGCGACCACTAAGGTGTAGATGCGTACCTAGCTTCTTAGCGATATATTCTGTATATGTACTGTGATCGGTGATCGAGTTACAACTAGTTTTTTTATTTACAACCATTTTAGTATCAACGAAACTCTAGAAAGAAAATCAGAGAATACCGAAGCATCATCAAAACCATAATCCGATTAAAATAGGAGCAAAATATGAAAAAAGGAAATATTTGCTTCACTCGAATCCATGTGTCGCAAAATGTTTTGTCAGCAACCATCATCTACCACGAAAATCGCGATAGTCAAAGCAAGCCCTAGAATAACGAATCAACTGCGACATGCAAATGCAATATGGATGTTCCTATCAAAAAAACAGAAAATTAATGACTGGCATATCATACAGCTTAGTAGTAAGCTGTCCATGTTAGTCATAGTTTAAGTTAAGATCGAAGTAAGCAGCTGATGTAGAAGAGTCTGTTGTGTCGTTGATTTCAAGTTCAGAAGGATATACATACGGTCGACGTGGTCAGCAAACATCTTGTAGTCTATAGACAAGAGTAAGCGCACAGAAAAATATAATGATATCTATTATATAAATGTAAGTTGTAGCCGCTTCATGTCAGCTCTACGAAGAGTCACTGAACAGCTTGATTTCGATATGTAGAATCATTGAACAGTTTGATATTACATAACCGTTACCAGAACACATTGAACCGTTATATGTATCCGCTACTTAAGATTCACTGACCAGATGAATATTATGTGAACGATACCCGAAGTCACTTAACAGATATATATTACATGACCACTAAAAGAAGTCAATGAACAATAAGATAGTATATGACCGCTACTTAAAAAAACCCAGAGAATACCAAGGCGTCAACAAAATCATAATCCGAATTCAAAATCGATTAAATAAGGGGGCAAAATATGAAAAGGGAAAGATTTACATGGAGACCCTTGTAAAAACACAAGAGAATAAGACCAGGTGTTCCGGAAGAGTAAACGTCTAAGAAACTTAGAGTCACTGAACACTAAGATATTACGTCGGTGGTTCATGCAGTGAGAGTGGGAGGTTGCGTGATCTTTGTATCAGCAATGTACATGTAGAATTCATTACAAAGATGATATCACCCCTTTATAAATGCAATAGTCGATAGAACGAACCGCCCACACCATCGTACGAATTTCAGCTTAACTGGGAAGTGTTTGTGTGTGTATTATACCACAGTAATCCACCTTACTAATAGTTAGTACATGTATTATCACTATTGATTTATCATTAGTAGGAGAATAGAAATGATATATAGACTGAAAGATTTAATAAAACTGGAATTAGTTAATGAATCATGTAAATAAGATAGATAACCACAAATAAGTAATTACTGTAAACATATTGAAACATGTGATATATTGATCAATTTAATTTATAATATTTTATATAGGTTTTGCTTTGTACTATAAAAGTTTTAGAGTTTTCCGTTCCACATTAATTTTGCCAGACGGATTAAATAAAAGTATCATTGCGTCTTCTTGCAGAATCTTAAAATGAGTTTTTCGCCATACTTTCGGTCTCAATCCTTGTTTAAGTTCACCTTAATATCTGTAATTGTTAATTATTTTTCTTAACTGTAATTTGTCATATAACAACAGGTTGCGTTTACGTCCATGCAGTTAGATATAGATAAACAATCTATTTATTTCCAATTCAACCTTTATTGATTGTTTATCAATCCCAATCGTTTACGTCATTTCATGTTAATTCTTGTCGAATGGATTTGTTTCGATATGTTCAAAGTTTGTCTGGATTATTACTTCCGTGTCATCGGCAGTTATTAAATGTGAATAATGAGTAAATTATATTGAGGTTATACTATTTATTATTTTCTTAGAATTTGTTTGGTTTAAAAGTAGCCTGACGTCATTACATGATATTTACCATGTTTTACCAGGAATCCTTGTCGTATTGTTTATCATTTTTTGACTCACTGCCCTCACATACGTTGTACTTAAAGACTAACTATCCGTATTGTGTAAAACAGGATATTAATTATTCATGACGTGTTTTTGTTGCACACACATTTACATATCTGTGACGTTCATGCATGACCTAATTAATTGTTCCGGCTGAGTGGCTTTGTTAACAAATTCACACAGAGCCTCGCTTATTAGAGAACCCACCTTTTAAGACTGTCTGTTTCTGTTTTTAACCGTTATCTCTAAAATCAGCTGGCGTCTATTTAAGGTAGAGTAGATAGCTATGTCAAGGTCGCCACCATTAAGTCATCGTTACACGTTAGAACTAGAAACCTGTACTACAGAACACTATAGAACATTCAACATACTACTGAACGTATCGCCATGTTTTTTTATACCATTAGCTCGGTTTATATCGAGTAATGGCGACCCAAGGGGAAATATCGCGGAGAAAATCCAAGCTTTCGGAGCATTGGGATTCCGGAAATGTGATCGTACCGTCCTGGTTCTTTTATTCTTACAACAGTAATGTACAGAATTTAGAAGATCAACGAGAGGTTTGTAATATATTGTATTATCTAATTGAGTCGGTGAGATAGTGAGTGAATGAAGTAATGAATGTATAAACCAATCAACGAATTTATGCATTGATGGACGGTTATTGTTACTAAATAGGGAAGTAAACCATCTAAAATAAAATTAGATATAAAAAGATAACAAAACTTTGGGCGACATCAACATGAAACTGATGAAAAGGCATCTGATAAAGGTGGGAAATGTTAATCTGCCCCGACCTAATACAACCAGCATAATAAAGCCGGTCAAATAAAGGATTGTGCAAAGTAAGGATGGAAATCTTAGGCTATAGGACAACGTATGGCGGTCCTAGAATATAGGACAAAGTATGGCGGTCCTAGGCTTTAGAACAAAATATGAAGATCCTAAGCTATAAGACAAAGTATAAAGATCCTAAGCTATAAGACAAAGTATAAAGATCCTAAGCTATAGGACAAAGGATAAATATCCTAATTTATAGGGAAAAGTATAAAGATCTTATGCTGTAGGAAAGTATAAAGATTCTTAACTATAGAAAAAAGTATAAAAGATCCTAAGCTATTGGACAAAGTATGAACATTCTAAGCTATAGAACAAAGTATAAAGATCATACGATTTTAAGCTTTAGGACAAAGTATGAATATTTTATACTATAGGACAAAATAAGAAGGTCTTATGCTTCAGGACAAAGTGCTCCTTACAGGGCTGTCAAAATAAGATATATTATTATTAGTATTATCATTATTTTAAGTGTAAATGTACTATTCTATAAGACAAATAATGGAAATCTTAAAACTATTATAATAGGACTAAATATGAAGGTATTGGGCTAAAGGTGCGAATGTATTATATTCAAGGATAGGGGGTGTCTTTTGTTAAAGAGACAAAGAATGGAGACATTTTGTTATCAAACATATTATTCAAGTCCTATACTTTTGGACTAAATGGCAAAGTTTTAAATCATGGTGGGTACTAATCGCGATAACATGACTTTTGGACGTCCGTAAAATGTCATTGGAACCTTTTTTTAAAAGATATGCTTAATAAATGATCTCATACCGTTATACGACCGATAGGGTCATCTTGGTGAAAGGCAAGTGTCCACAAAACCACCTATTAGCACTTACAAAAATAATAAAGTTGCGTGTATGATTCTATTTTATACATGGATATATCATCTTTGAAAAATGTCTCATTATCAATTAGGACTTCCTTTTATCTTTGATATATATCATTGGAAATGATCGGTTCGTTAAGCATTAGTTAACGTTTGTTTACCAGATATCAAGACAGTGTTTGTGTATTGTGGTGAGGATATAGAAGTGAACCAGTCGGTCCGTCATGGTTGACTGGAAAGGAGAGGATCATCTGGTGCTGGGTTAATTACTATATCTACGTCTTACGAGCACTTAATCAGTGTTTACAAATATTTCCCTGGTCTCCACAGCAGTCATTCATGTAGTTTATCTGTATTACCCATGAATATAAGTATTAAATGTACCGTTGATATTTTAACGTAATTCAACACCTCGTTAATTATTATATTTAAGCTGTATGCACGTGTTAATTTTCCTAGATTCACCTACCGTAAATTGATGGATGACCATGGGTTATATGTTTATTTACCTTGTGTTCAACCTTTCGTTTATAAATGATTTTTCATGCATTTAGTGTTAATTAATAGTCTGTGTTGATTAATTCATCTGACGATCTTTTACAATTTCCACTTTTTTGATGAAGTTTTGAATTATGCTCTTTCTCTTTTTATATTGCCATTCGATTCATCAATCCACATTTTATGCATAAATTCAAAATTAATGGCGATCTCCCGTATAGTAATTTTAAACTTTCTTTCGTTTTTCCTGTGACTGTATAAATGAGAGATACGTGTTATTCTAAATATTCAGTAAGTCCATTCTGCACACATTCATAAAAAATAAACCACTTAGTATTTGGTCATTAAATCTAAATAAAAACTATAATATATTATTATCTGTAGTTTAAATTACATAATTTGAAATCATTTCTATTAAGTAAAAAAAAAACCCCATCTTTGTAAATGATCAAATGTGTAAGTGTGTTCGGGATATCGTTAATAATGCAAAAACAATGGTTCCCCGTACCTTGCTGCAAAGAAAAAAGAATTGTCTTTACATGTTCGTGCTTCATTTATATCACACTGTCCCTAGATAGAATCATTGGCCTAGTTTGCTTTTTTTTTTAACCACGACTAAAACATTAACTAGAATTGTTAGTTTAAATAGTATTTAAACTAACTCTTCTGGAACACCTGGTCTTATTCTCTTTTGCTTTTACGACAGTCTCCATATACATTTTTCTTTTGTTCCTAATTTACCTCTAGTTGTATTGATTTTGAGTTCGGATTATGGTTTAAGTGACGCTTTGGTATTCTCTAAAACAAATTTAAGAGGATCCCTTTACTGATTTAGTGGTTTTAGTACTTGTTTTAATGAGAGTTAATAGGTATGCTGATTAAATTAACGGCTTAGAATCATTAAAACACCAATCTTGTAAATCAACATGTTATCACTAATTCCACAATCAACATTTTATCACTGGCTGTGCTAATTCTGCAATATCAAAACTTGAAGTATCGCCATTCTTAATACCATTCAACCTGGATACAGCCAACATTTGACACTTTAAACTTGGAAATAATGGAATTACTGAATGTAGATTGTGAAGAATGTTTGATCTATGAAGCATGATCTTCTCAAAACCCTCTTTTCATTCACCACACTAAAATACCTCACAATCAAACCATTTTCTGCTATGATTATCAGAGATTTTTTCTTAAAAGATAGCGTATGGGATTTAAACATCGTCGTAAACCAGGTCTATCTAAGAACACATCTCGTGAACAAATCAAACCCAAAACAAGACATGGTAAACATAAAACCGTGAGGATGATATTGAGTTATGTAACATAATGAATTTTGCACCTCGTTTTGACAATATGTTTCTTGTTATTGTAGATAAGCTAGATATACTGACAAGACAAGACTATCATAACTAGTTTAAAGTAATAATAAAAACGTGGCTAACTTCCCCAGTTGTTTTACTTTCAGATATATCGACGACGTGCCTTCTGTAAATGGTAATATCTATAGACAATTTGATTGTGTATACTCTTCTGAACTTGCATGCAATGAAAGACTCGACATACTTTTACTTCAGCATTTCCATTGACCTTCACTCATAATTCAGATATGGACAATTTATGAGATAAACGCAACAATTCCGATTTTCTGTTGAGCTTTCCTTTTCTTGGTAGCTACGCCATCGCTTCTCCAACCTACGGCCTTTACCTGTTGCTATTATTCGGTATTCAATACTGTTTGTGCTAAATTTCGGTATTTTTGTGAAAGATTTCGACAGCAAACGCAAAAAAGATGCAGGTTTATGAAAAACATGGACAAAGGTTATGGTCGTGATCCCATTGAAAATTGTTTAGTTTCTTTTTTACCTGTTCTTGAACTGATATAATGTTTATGTTGACACTCTGATATCATATTGGTTTTGTTGACACTTTGTTATTATCTGCCTTTTTAGAAGAAATTCTAGAATGCTCCAAATGGTATCTTACCTAACAGCGTGTATCCAATATCAAAAAGGGATTAGTTCAATATGTTTTAATGATTTATAATGCAGTTTTTTTCTTTGTTTTTTTTTATATACACCCTCAAGAACATAATACCATATGATGAAGATATCTTAAAACATTAGTATAAAAACCAAAAACCAAACCAGTAGAAATTAATAATGAAAGTTTGTTTTGAACTCGAACCCGAATTACTACGTTACAAAGTATCACAGTTTTGATCACGGTTCATAATTATCCTTGTCGTATTATGCTGTGAGTCACATATTCTCAATCACGTTTCAAACTCGTTAAATCTCAAAAATAATCACCGTGGAAATGTCGCGGTATATGGTATGTTGTTGTACCAATTGTGTTATTTAAAACATCTCAGTTATATATTTAAGGTATAGTATAGTATAGTTGGGATGTCATGAGAAATTATGTCTAGTGGAAAAGGAACTGCAATGAGTCCACACTCATATAAATCGGCACTACACGTGTATATAGAAGGGGAGGAAACTCTATATATCTGCTCGGGAGGACTGCTGATGTTATGTGTATTGGGAGGGGTACTTACGGTACACATAGACAACGTAAACACAGATAGGTATTGCTTACTGGTCCATTAGGCACACATCACACTTGGGCGTTCTTCAGTTCTTGAGTAATAATTCCATAAAAACAGCTTCGTTGTCACTGATTATGTTATGTTGTAAAGTGAAGGAATGTGTGCAAATATTTAAAAATAATCAGATATATGAGATTCTTAGCACAATCAAATTGTATTTTATTTCCATGTATCCATATGCTCATTAAGATGCAGTTATGCTTATTTATTGATATAATTGCACTCAGTTTCAAGTGCAGTTCACGCGCCTCCCTACGGTGTGTGAATTACGTGTAATCCTTTGGAATTTCCACTCGACATAGCTCGTGCAGACCATTAAAAAAACTGTAAAGAGCAGGTGAACTATAATCAACCTTTTTTACACCAGCTAGCACGAACCCATTATCGTTATATTATCAACATTCCATTTTCAATTGGATATAAAATTGCGTTTACAAGCTTCTCCTAACCACGCTGTTATCGCCATTGTGTTGTTAATATCGGTTTTTAAATATCTTTCTGGTCATAATGTAATTGATTTTTATCATTTTATTCTTTGAATTTGCATGCTTGATTCAATTGTTTTCCTGAAATCGTATACGAGTATTACAAGCTTCCACTTCATAATGCTAATCATAAATGGTTATACAATTTTTTGTCATGCATGGTTGTAAAGAATTGAAATTTCTACATGGTATAATGTTTTTGGCATTTTGGCATAGTGCAATTCTACACAATTTTACACTATTTTATTCCAAATTCCATGGTTTTATGCCTTTTTTAGTTTTATCTGATAACATTATCATCATTTTGTTGATTTGAACAATGTCCCATACCAAGTGTCTAGCATTATCTTACTTTTTATATATTATCAATTTAACTACACTACTATATGCTAATGACTAGATCCATATCATACGGTTCAACACCATGTTGTATGTTGTACCGTTCCCGACCTCTCTATGTGTCTGTTTGATCCTATTCTCCACCCTGGTGTCCCATACGCTGATGTTCTGGTACGAACAGTTGGTTTACATGCTACAGTATGTACATCAGAGGAACGGTAAGAAGGTTTGCTTCACTATTTGCTGATAGTTATGATACTGTATATACAGGGTCAGAAGGCGTCAGAAATAATCATGTCCGATTATAACGTGGAATGTGAAAACTCAGTGGGGTTTGCCTTAGGGGTATTAACTGTCTTTAATGTTATCCTCAGCACCTTTTTATCATTAAAGTTAAATTGCTCTTAAAAGATACCTTTATAATCAAACGTTCACGTGATTTACTCAGTGTGACGTCACGTTTGTAGATACTGATGTCTGCAATAACAAAGTCCCTTTAAGTCACTACTTTTCTTCAAAATCACCTGTTAATTACGTCATAGGCGATGCTTCAAAGGAACAAGATTTGATCATGTTTAATTTGTAATTGAATCCCAAGTTAACAATGACGTGTATTTAAATGAAGCATGTATAACATTTCATTTTTATTCAAATACTACTTCAGATTGGAAATAGGCTACACAAGGGCCGGTGCAGCCTTTAGAATAATCGTACAATTTGGCTATCGTGCAGCTTACTCTTAAATATAAGCTTTATGTTACACGTGACGATTTTGGTTTTCCGACAGTGAACTTTCCCTTTCTTGATAGTCACATTCTTCCTTCTCCAGCATTGGTCCAAATACGCAAATTTCGCAATAGATGGAAGCTGCTGATTTTTCAAGAGAATACTGAAGCGTCAACAAAACATATGATCCGAGCTCAAAATCGATTACTGTAAACCAACTTATTTTCGCGGCGACTTAATTTCCCATTTTCATATGAAACTACTATTTTGCGTCGATTAAATTTCGCGATAAATATTGTCATACATACTATGTACAGTACAGTACAGTACAATACTCCTACAGTTGGCATACATCTGATTGAATCTATTTCGTGGCGATTAACTTTCGCAAATTTTGATCAATCGCGAATTACACGAAAATTAATAGCACGCGGAAATAAGCTGGTTTAGAGTAAACTAGGGGGAAAATATGAACAAAGGAGAGATTTACATAGATGACCCCTGTAAAAGTACAAGAGAATAAGACCAGGTGTTCCGGAAGAGTAAGCGTCCTCTGTTTCATCGATGGCACCCGCATTGTAAATCTTGGTCACATCCAAGTAAACATCAAGTCCTCAAAATGAGAACCGAGTCATCATTGTCAATCATAACAAGTAAACACCCTAATGACCACACTCAAAAACGTCCTTCTTCATATCATATAAAGATACATAATATTTCTCAATAAGACAAAGATGGCGACAATAAAACTGACCCATAGTCCTGTGCCACCTATAAAAGCTTACGACACGGAATTTGAGAGATGCAGGTTCATGAAAAGTATTGGCAAGTTATGTGGTCACCATCGTGGTCTCAATGAGAAGGCTGACGTATGCTCATTAGTATGGCAACTTGTCATGATAGAATCAATATAAGCCCTGAGCTTGTTTTCCAGTTACTATGAAATTATATGTATTTGAATAAAGTGCTAGTATTTGAATAAATACTATTTCAACTGATTTGCTATTATTGAATACAATACCTCATTCTCACTTTGAGGATATGATATTAAACTGGATGTGACCAACATTTACATGTCAGATTTGCTTGATGAAGCAAACGACGCCTACCCTTCTGGAACACCTGGGCCCGTATTCATGAAACCGTTCTCATGCTCAAGCATGGATTTTGTGCTCAAGCCTTATTTCTTGTTCTGGCTATAAATTATTTAAAAATTCTAACTTTGTCAAAGTTTTGGGAAAATGTTAAAGAGACATGAAGCCAAAAACTGTTTTCAACATTTACATTGACTTTTTGACTCTTCAACATGATTAAGGAGAGTTTCAAGAAAGCTGGTTTGAGCACAGAATCGATGCTTGAGCATGAGAACGGTTTCATGAATACGGGCCCTGGTCTTATTCTCTCTATACTTTTCAATGCTATACATGTGAATCCTTCCTTAATATTTTGTCACATGTTTAATGGATTTTTATTCTGGATTGACGCGTCGTGCTTCTGGTTTTTTTTTTCCAGGTGGCGATAAACTTTAGAAAACTGTATAATACCAGGCACAGTGCTTAGAAACACATATCACCTAGGGAGGTAAATGTATCATTGAACCCTAAAATTAAGGCCTTATAGGTATACATAGACAATTTTCTTGTGCTTCACTCCCTATGGGTACTTTCAATATTCCTACTTGACACCAGGTACAGCAATACGTACGACAATAAAGTTCTAAAGAGTAACACTTACGTGTGTCTATGATGTTTAATAGGGAGGTGCAGCCTTAAGTCTGTGATATCCCTTAGGCAGACTGTACCTGCCTTCATATCTAACGTAGTTTTCTCCTATAGTCCTACTTGACGCTATACGGCCTTATCTTAATTCATTTAGCTTGCCGATATGTATGAAAACATGGTAATTCAGTTTATCTCGATAAACAGATATAATCAACCGTTTAGTGGTTTATATAAAAAGAGGCATGATGTCGATAAAAGTTCCAGTATCAATTTTTTAGAAGATGCGCACAGAGTTGTTACTGGTGTCTCGTGTGGGTACATTATTATATCGGCTGCAGAGTTAGACGAGTTCGAAATTCGTTGTGCTGAATGTATGGACAATGTTAAAGGAATTGTGTCTGAATGATATCAATCATTCTGTTTGTTAAATAGAATGGATATGTTCACTCATTATTTTGCTTCTGTACGGACGAGTGTTTTTTATGATTGGAGTTTATCATATCATTTGAATGGGAACTTAATTTTCTAATCAACAAGGAGAAAACAACATCACTCATTTGATTGCAAGTATGATTTGATTGCATGTAAAGAATTAAGGAATGCGAAAATATTTAGTATGATGATATAACAATATTTTTTTTCATACTTGCATCCTGTCTGAGTATTTAAAGTGAGCCTATCGAATTTATCAATGATTTTCCTCGGTCAGCTGAGTGGTGTCGTCTGCTAAACTGGAATTATCATCCCCATTGTATCTGGACGCTTTTCAGACAAGAATGACGTCACAAGAAGGAAGTAGAATAGGAAGGTATGTTGTTTTTCCTCCAGTATTGTAACAAGCGGACTTTATAAAATGTCAACGTGCACATCAGGAATGTCCGTATTTAACCTTTAAGTTTTCGGATAATGTGTATTGCGACTGATACAGGCTCAGGGGTAAGAAAATAATGCTGTTTCTTAAGATAATGATGATGAATGTCCATTGTTTGCTTGAACAGAAATATTTTGGAAACATGCCAAGAAAAAAACCGAATCCGGATCTATTTTGATGCTTGTTTATTGTATTAGTTTGTGTACAGATATAAACCTTGTTAATTTAGTCGCCATTTGCCAATTTCTTCTCAAAAACAGTCAGTAGTTTGGCAGACAATTAGAAATAAATCTTTAAAGAAATGTCCGAAGCTATCCAGCTGTCGTGTTACTGCCACAGGAAAGACAATTTGGCCATCGGGACACCTTTCTGTAGTACTCAACTTAAAGAACAAGCTCAAGGTTCAAAACTTAGCGACTGTTTGAGGAAAATGTGTATCAAATATTCTTAAAAATCAAATGAATTTCACTTCTAAAAATTGACTTCGAAAAACTTAAAGACTATCTAAACGAATCACAAAAATATCAAAATTAGTCATAAAGGTATCGAACAAGGAAACATTTCATGATAAAAATATGGAGCAAGTGTCGCTTTTTATAAAGATTAATAGAAAAAAATAAAAAATAAAGATACAACAATTGAAAATATCATAAACAGGACATTTCGAGAGAAATGAAATTTAACATGAATCTAAACAGTATAGGAAGTGCGCTATAGCATGTGTCTAGAGTATATACTTTAATAGTATACAGTGTATTATATTAGTTGTACTTGCATCCTATATCCTAATCATCTAAGAAGCACAGATGATGAGTTATATACATGTATCTAGGTGTTATAAACCTGTAGTATTACATGTCCAAACACGCTTTGTAACAGATAGTGACACAATAACATGACCATGCAGGTGTAAAACATTAGTGCTAATAACGAAATGACATTGTAACATTTTCAATCAGTATAAACCGTCACCAATAAGCAAAGTTTCATGGCTGTCATTTGTCAAAGTTTTCAATTAATATTTGTCTTCAGTAAGTATTCTGGATAAATTGAACGACAATTTGGTTTGGTTTGTATGGTTTATTTTGTCGTCCTATTAAAACGGTGTCATTTAAGGACGTGCCAGATTTTGAAGTAGGAGGAAAGCCGGAGTACCAGGAGAAAAACCACCGACCTACGGTCAGTACCTGGCAACTACCCCACTTGGGTTTCAAACTCGCAACTAAGAGGTGGAGGGCTAATGTTAGAATGTCAGACACCTTAACCACTCGATCACCGCGGCCCTATTTTTTAAAGACAAACAAAATATACACACATTTAGTAATATATACAGAATGCCAATATGAATTACACTGCATCTTACAGCTATTTCGTTCTTTTAAGTTTCACCGTTAATACTACCATAAAATCTGCTCTAAACTACAGCTGTCATCCATAGGATAACTAATACCCCCCTGCGGATGTTGGTAGTTTATACTCCTTTACTGACCTTGACGGTCAACTTACAGTAATATGAATTTTTCTTAAGAAACTTCATCTTTAATTTCACATAAAGTGGTGAAAATATGAAACTATTAAGAGGATGCAGAACTAAAGAATTGGCTGATCATGCAAGTGAATTTTCATGAAAATCTGCTCATTAGTTAAAATGATGATCTCCAAAAAGTTATTCCACATAATGGGACGTAAAAGGGGTCGAAATCTGAAATAAAAATGCTGACCCATGTGACGCTTCAGTGAAAGTGCGATGGCCTGTAAGTAAGGACAGATTTTCTGGAGTTATTTCTTTAAGTTATTTTGCAAGGGACAGACATATTTGCCTTAAAAAAATTGAAATATGAAATATAAGTGTGACATGAAGCTCCCACTGATATTCAATGAGCATTAAAAAAATGGGTTGTTTTTTTTTATTGTCCGCTGGTGTTAGACAAGGGTATACAATGTTGGCAGTATTATTTAAATGAAATTTCCTAAGTCAAATTGTACTGTAAGTGTGGGCGAAAAGTCATAACTCCCTAAAAAGGGGTCGAAATCTGACATAAAAATACCGATGCACAACTACACGACATTATGATCATTTATGTGAAGATTAATCGAAATCTGCCTGTTAGTTAAGGGGGAGATCTCCGGGCAGTAATTAATATTATTATTTTTTTTTTTTTTTGGAAGTAGCCTTTTGATGTAAAGTACTGCTGGTGGCTACAGGTTTCCATATACTATCATGTCTGGTGTGCTCTGCAATAATGGCATGATTGATGTATTGAAATGGCAGGTGGGTTATGAGTTACTGTTCCGTGCCAGAAAGTCCGGCCACTAACGATGTATTATCGTAGGTACCGCCACTAACCAGGCCGGCAGTGTTAAACAAACGTACTAAGTCGTATTGTTGATCTTCGCCCATCTTACAACGCCTTAGACTTGTGTATCGAAACTAATTATCTTCACCACGTGTTTACATAATCCGCCAATCTCTATAGCAGATGCATAATGATCATCGGATGCATATTCCAGTGATTATCATAGATTATGTATATATAACCTGATCTAGTATCTGACGTACTTCGGCCTCTAACGTAAAACGCATTATAACTTCGTTTTAATATTACAGTTTTAGCCATAAAATTGCCAAAACACGTTTACCTAATTGAATAATCAGGAAACTTAAGGTTTTCTTCTGAAATGGTCTCTGGTTTTTGAATTAAGGCGATCAATCACATTTGTTGTGTCTCCGTTTTGATCTACAAGTAACGGCAAAACTTGAGGTATGTAACGGGCGCCACGAACACGATGGGGAACAAACATTGGTTTGATGAGATAATTACTACTCGTGCATGAACGCTTTGAAAAGGAAGTTTTTTTTTTTTTTTACTTTTACGTCATTTTTTTCCAGTTTTAAAACCGTCTGTAAATAAAACTGTCTCCTCAATCAAGTTTGCCTGAGCCCCTGGAATGGGTTTGATAATTGTGAAAATATGACCATTTTCTCGTTTTAACAAAATGTGTATATTACCGATGAATAGAAATCCATAATATTGAACCCGGGACTGTTGGTACCAGGTAAAGCTCGATGTACAACAAAGCTTTATTGAGAGTGTTATTTATAACCGACACTTACAGTAACTCTGTTAGCCCTGCCCAACACCAGCTGGTGGACGGGAGGGCGACACACGTGTTTGATGGTTCATTCATCAGAAACATCAGGTGTTGTTTAGGAAAGTAATCGAATAGTCATGAGAAAGTATATAAATATTAGCCCATAATAAATAACGTTGAATTGTTAATCATTAATGTCAGAATTCCTACCACACTGTTCTTGCATACTACAAAGGACTGTAAAGAGTATCTGTGAGTATAAGTGGTTAAAACAATTATTTACGTATGTGTACAGATTTCTGTTATAGTTATTACGGTCCGTCTAATTAGTAGTAATCCGTTCAGTATTTTATAGTAGTAATCCGTTCCGTATTTTATAGTAGTAATCTGTTCCGTATTTTAAAGTAGTATTCCGTTCCGTATTTTATAGTAGTGATCCGTTCCGTATTTTATGGTAGTATTCCGTTTCGTATTTTATAGTAGTAATTCGTTCCGTATTTTATCTAACTATTGGTTACAGCTGATCTTTTGAACCAAACAGTGCACTGTAAAATTAATACGGTCGGGTGGTGCAGTTGATAACGCCCTTCACTAATATATAAGGCAACGTTCGATTTCCTGATTGAATATAAAATGATCAAAGGTCATGCACCTTCCTGACCACTTCAGTTTTCCCTGGGTACACTTATTTACTCCCAAATGAAGAATCCCCATACCCAAACCCCTACCCCACCCCACCTTACCCTACCCCACCTTACGCCATCCCACCTGACCCCAACCCACTCCGCGTACTACCTTCCGGGCAAACAGAAGTGAATTATATTAGCTCTTATATATTTTTTTCATAATGGATGTAAAATATATAAAACTTTTATATCATTTAAAACAGGTGTATGTTACACATAGATTTACTATGCTTTAAACTGGTTATCGAATGACGATCAATCGAATAACTAAATGAAAAAGCTTAGACATTGATCTGATCTTCGGTCAATCTGCCATGAATTACAACAATCATGACAATACTATGCCATCTTAGCAACACCTGCAAAATGCTTTGCGCTTTATGATCCAGCCATCTGTTCCGAAAGACAATTGACTTGTAGGTGGAAAGTAATTAAGAGCGTGGCACACATATTTGTATGACGTTACCACTTACTGTACAACACGTGAATGCACTGGAGTACACCTACTACTGAATGTTCTAAAACAACGTACTACAGGCTACGCTAAGGGCCCTGGCAATATCGTCTGTTCGACATAGGGCCTTACCTATGGTGACTTACATATGGCATTTCATCTTTGAGCTTTGTCGCCCGCGAAATACTGCCAAAAACGAAAAGACGAAACCCCGCCTAAGAGAAATAACGAAATAACACCTACGTACCAACGCTAAATATGGAAAAGACGAAAACTTGCCAAAGTAAAAGAACGTCAAACCAAACTGAATATAGCGCCAACGCGAAGAAACAAAACAAACGTTTTTCTCCCTTATTTTTCGTTATTTAGCTTTGGCTCTTTTTCGTCTTTTCGCTTTGGCAGGTTTTCGTTTTTTGCGCTCGGCGATTTTTTTTTTCACAGACGATAGCGGAAAAGACGAAATGTCATATATTAGCACCCACACCTACCTGTTGTCAAAACAATGTTGTAAATTGATTAAAACAATGATTTCCACCGCATTGAACAATATATACAGGACATTTGGACGTGAGGTGCATTAAACTGATAATCATGTTTTTAGCAATCTACTTTTGTTAATGTATTACATCGATATTAGTGTCAGTATTTATAATTAAGGCTGCGAATTCACACAAAAAATGGTCTAGTATAGATATAATAGCCTGAAGAGTCCCATCGTAATCAATATAACGCCTGCTGTTAGTGGGCATCGATGATTCCCTTATCCTCCACATGACAGCTTGGTCGCTGAGTGACTTATGGGTTGCCATGTCAATAGTTAGGATGTCATGGCGACGTAAACAAATTATCTACTTCTTTTAAATCCTTCTGTGTCACCGTACGTCGCCTCAAACTGGTCGTTTGGTTGTCAATACTGTCTGGTTGAACCACTATTGCTATAGGGTTTCATCATCATGTACTTGAGTTCCCGTTATTCCTACACTTTTCAAGGCTCTGTATGATGGTATTTCTAAAACATTTTCCCTTCAGCAACCAAGCTCTTTTGTGACCAAGAAAGCCATCCATCAAAATCTCCAGGGAGAGTAAGCTGGACAACGGAAGTGATTGAACAACAGGTCACATGACATTCACGTGATTACAAGGCACCCAGCGGGGGAGGGATTAATCTTATGTTTTCTTCGTACGCGTTTTGATATATCCGTCTTGACATGACTTGAAACCTCTCCGGAATCGAGATAGGAATTTATATGTGATAGAATACATCTTTCCCGTCCTTTTGGGGAAAACGCTGACGGTTTCAATACGCCTTTCTTTGCTGTAAACAAGTGATGACATCTATATCTAAACAAGATGTCAATAGATTGTTTGGACAGTGTCATTAACTGTTGCAACACTCTTGTAGTATCAACTAAAATCTTTTGACTGTTAAAAGATGAATGCTACATTAGGTCGTTTGAGGTTGTATTCGTTGTAGGGGTCGCGGTGGCCGAGTGGTTAAGGTGTTCCGACGTTCTACCACTAGCCCTCCACTTCCGGGTTGCGCATTCGAAACCCCCATGGGGCAGTTGCTAGGTACTGACCGTAGGTCGGTGGTTTTTCTTCGGGTACTCTAGCTTTCCTCCATCTCTAAAACCTGCCACGTTCTTGAATGACCCTGGCTGTTATTAGGACGTAAAACCAAACCAAACTAAATTGTATTCGTTGTCAGTGACGACGACGCTGTATTCCGATCATCATTATAAAATGAAAATAACATACACTTCATAGGAAACTATATATTACCGATAGGTCTTTCAATCTATATCATCTGTTATGCAAATAAATTACTCTCAGCTGTTCATAATAATAACAGGACTCTGCACTGTATCATGATCTAGTTTCAAACTGGAACGAAATGTTCATTATGATATGCGCCAGAAGGCTGATGATGAATGGTGTGTACTGACAGCTAGGGCGTCCGCTGACCAGATCGATAAGATACGGTGAAATAAATAATTCCAATATTCATTGTGCATGATGCAACTAATAAATCTCAGTTTTATTGTGCGTCCTTGTCCTCGAAAACTGCCATATAAGCGTCACACCCGTACCAGTTCAGCGAACCACAATCACGATTATTTTCTGTATGTATGGCTGTAACTTTTATCGCTGTCGCTGACTGTTTTGTTTAGTCTATTACCGAGTCACACACCATAATTTGTTTATTCGACCCGATATTGACTTACTGCATTGTTTTTACCATATTTACACGTTAAAATCTAGAACAATGACAATGCTATCCGTACATGGTTCGGTTTCATAGTCGAAAAACGTGTTTGCTTTGTCATTTGTGTTTCCAGAAAATCAATTATGGAATGAACACTGCACTGGGTTTTTTTCAAATATGCCATTCTGGTTGAGTTCGGTTTTGATAAATTAATGTTACTGATTCTGTTTTATTATATAAGAACGAAGATCATTGCTATGAAATTGGAATCACCTTTTGTGACACATTTTATTACATATCAAGCCCAGAATGATGTAAAAGGTATTATTTTGTGTGTATTGAGTTTCACATCGTACTTACACAGCACATGTGCTGATACATGATTTAGGATTAAATAATTACATTGCAAAATACACGTCATTACCAGTATAAAACACATTTATATGTCTATGACGATTTACGAGGCACGGTGGTCTAGTGGTATGACACCGCGCTCTTGATAGAAGAGATGTGAGTTCGAGTCCCGATCACAGCACTTGTGTTGCATCCTTTAGCAAGATACTTAACTCCGCTTGTTCCAGTCTACTCAGCTGTAAATGAGTACGTGGTTGGGTAGTGATTGAAATTGTCGAATGCTAGCTGTGAGCGCCGAGATGGCAGCACCGGCTGTATACTCCCCAGGGAGTTGAGAACGATACTGGCTGGTTGCTAAGGCCCAATAATCACGGATAATAATTTGTGAACTGCTTTGAGGCGACATTCAGGTTGTGATAAAGCGGTATATAAGAACCTCGAATTATTATTATTATTATCTTCATAACTGGACCTGTTCGTCTTGGGATATAGACAATTATTAAATATTCATAGACTGAATTAATCTATGTTTTACCTATTGGGGAGACGGGAGGGTGCACTATTGATATATTAGCATACCACATCTTTATACAAAAATAGGTGATGTAATTTTACTTGACACACATTAGGGTAATACATAATGTCACCCTCACGTTCTCATGTTTCCCAGATCATTTTTTCTCTTATATATAGCAACAGAAACACGCACTTTGGAGGAATAAAAGATCCTATTTCTTTACTGTAAAGACAATTAGTGTACAGTACATAAGTTCATTGTTTTAAGTGTAACATTTATTTTGCATAAAGCCATTTAAAACATCAAGCATTAACAATAGGTTTTAGAAAAAGTTTTTCGGTAGTTTATGTATTTACCTCTAGAATTAAGCGAAGTACATGTTTCCGTTCAATATCTAATACACCAAAACATAATTATGAAATACAAACTTTATAATGATGTTTTCTCAAAATTACGCTTAAGGGAATTGACTCCGCCCGTTTATAAGTGATGAAATTTTCGGAACCAATCTGCCTATTCACTTTAAAAGACATATTGAAAATTTGCCCAGGGACCCGTATGTTTCTTTTGTTATTATCAAAATATAGATTTTAAATAACTTATTTTATTCAGTTTTTATCTTTACACGATTTGTATTTAAGATAATCTATATGATTCTGTATCTTTTTGTGATATGTAGATTGACTTCTTGAGTGTGCTCATTGGTGTGTGATTACTAGTTTTGACTGACAATGCTGACTCGGTTTTCATTTCGAGGACGACTTGATGTTTACTCGGGTGTCAACAAGATTTACATGGCGACTGTCGTCGATGAAGCAGAGGACGCTTACGATTCTGAAACACCTGGTCTTATTCTCTTGTACTCTTCAAGGTTCTCCGAGTGTATCTTTTCCCTTATTTTGTATTTAGCCCCTAGTTTAATCGATTTTGAGTCCGGATTTTGGTTTTGTTTACACTTTAGTATTCTTTGATTTTTTTTATAGCTGAGAACACGACTTTGTAAAGCTTGACATACTTTATACGTTGCGTTGCCATACGTTATACACTCCGCGGACAAGTCGGTAAACAATCAGGATATTCTCTTCTGATCTTTTTCATAAAATACTTCCTAGTTCAAACTTTGTCGTGTTTCAGTTCAACTCATTGTAAGAATTTTTTTTTTATTTTTTTGTAACATTTCAAAGCTATGCGTTACATGGTAAAAAGTGTATTTTTGCTAAACCGAATACTCTCCTTACATTTAAGGAGAGGAATGTTTGTCATTATTACCCGGAAGTTGTATTCAATAACAAAAAAAAAGTCAAAGTTATTTTGTTAATTGTCTAACATTCGTGATTTTCTTATGTCGTAAATAATAATGAGTGTCTGGTTTTAAATATTTTCTTTGCATTTTTAATGGACCATAATTGATGTTGCAAAACATGTCCAGTGTATACTTTACCTGTATGTAAAAATATATTACTTGGCTCTAGTGTAAGACTTGGTATTTGAAGTATTTCATTTGATTACATGTCATCATACATGCATGTACATGAAGTAGTTAAGTCAAAATTTATAATGATAAATATTTGGGAACAAAATACAGATGCGATATCATATATCATATGTGTTTACTTACTCAACCAACAACTTAAAGAGGCAAAAACAGAAAATACCAAAGCGTCAACAAAACAATAACTTGAACTAAAGGAGTTGGACATCCTCTACATTTGCACTACACAACACAGGTTGAAAAATGCCCAGTGGCCTCTATTTCCTTTTGATATTAGAACAGTTTAAATATTGAATAATTATCTGACACGAAATTCCCATTTCTAATTATTTCATCCCATTGTTTCGTCTTTAAAAATGTATTTTTTGCCATATATTGCTTTTTTTATCTAGAGAAGATATTTTTCTGCCAAATTTCAAAACCCTTATATCTTTGAAATAAGCCCAATAACCTACCGTTAGTTTTGCCTATTTCCGGTGCATTATATATAACAGATAAAAAAAATGCGTTCAAGACTAATTCAGTATACACACACAAATATTCATAAAAAATACAACAGTGCAAATATGAACAAAGAAACAACTGTCACGAGACTATTTTAAATTACAAATAGAATAAGACCGGATGATGTGGGAGAGAATGCATCTTTTTGCTTCCGCCATGTGGAGTATAAAATGGTCTGGGGTGGGTGTCAAGTGAGGTGGCACTATAAAAGATGCCGTTGGAAACACGGTCCCCCTACAAACAGAAAACATTTTATCTCCAGCACACACGTATACATACACACACATATGGAGATATTCGCCAAGTGGTATAGGACAAGTAGTTAGCACCTGATAAGGCAGCTCCTGCGAACTTCTCAGAATTGTATATGATAGAACTTGTATAGGATGAACTGTATGTGTTAATTTTATTGATTGTATGATAATTGTATATCTATGTACTGTAAAGCGCTTTAGAGTGGCTTATGTTAGCTAGATACGGCGCTATATCAAATATTGTATATTGTGATTGTGTCACGTCTTCATATAGAGAACACTAATGAGCAAAGAAACATGCATTGGCCCTCATGATATAACACTAAAACAACTTACTTCCTGACTTTCAGATAGTGTCACCATGGCAACCATAATACTCGACCAATGTTGCCGATACTTTTCGCGATGGTCATAGTTGAAAATAAATCGCATGTTTTCCGTAACTAAGTGTTCCCCAAATCATATATAGGTGTTTTGTTGAATCTGGGTCTATCTATGTCACAGAAGACTTATGCTATAACTTTAGTGAGAAGTTTGTTTTACACATTATATCTATCACCTTGTGGTCTGGAGATTCGAGTCTCTCATGTACTGTTGTTACTGATATTGACGAATGTATCAATGTTGCTATACCTACATGTAAACGTGACTGCTTCGATACCAATAAACCAAAGTCACGAAATGTCACCGACTTCCTGGAACCAGCCCAGTCTACATTATCAGCCGAGTTTAAAGACGACGACTTGTATTTATTTCTTTATTTATTTTATCGCTCACTTTGATGTAGCATAGTAGCTATTTTATAACTTTACCCCACTTATTCTTAGCTTAAATAAATTACATGAAGTCCTTATCGCTTTCATGATTAATGTTATGTAATACGATTCAGGTATTTCCTCTTACACACATGTATAGAGAACTTAAGATCGATAAAGAGAACTATAGATCTATCGTAAGAAGACCGGTTACACGTTAAATCTACTACCTGATTGTCTGTCGGGGTTTGTGTGTAATATATTGCTGTGCTTACTTCACATTGACACGCTGATTCCTTTTATAAGGATACCAATAGACGCGGTAAGGAAATAAAAACGTAACTTTAATATAAAACTTTTTGGTGAAAACTCCTTGAGTACAATTGGAGTATGCATTATCAATCACTTTTTATATTAAGTTTGTTTGTTGAATAAATAAAGGGTCGGGTTTGAAGAAGAAAATATATCATCAGAGCATGGTTAGATATATTTAGGGGCTCGGAGTCAGTGCGAAACATGTTGCACATTATTTTGTACTACCATTAATAACTTTCAGTTATATCTTTCCTTATTTGACGATTGGTCCGAGTTAAACATTGTTTAGACAGTGTCTGCGGTTTTATTTAACATTACCTGTATTACCTGTTTGTCTGAAGCAGGACTAAACGTTGTTTAGGCAAAGGCCATCAGGACTGTGGCTTTACACCACTAGTTTACTGCGAGGCACGATTCTTAACATTGATAGAATATAATGACTGTAAAACACATTTGGGAAACCCTGACAACCCTAACAGGTATGTATGACTATGTAATAACCGATGATGTTATTCAATATCACATATCTGCCATCTTGAGAGAGAAAGTGGTGACATATTTATTTAAGTTCAAAGGTCAGGGCTGAACTCGAGACCGGTAATGGCGCTGTATTATATTTCAGCCCTTCATGTCATCAAATTACTTAAAACAAGAAGATGATAAAATGTTTAGAAACAACATTTCTAAATCTTAAAGTTTAAAATGAATAATTCAATACGAAGTATAAATCGTTTTTATCACTTATTGCATCCAGAACGAAAAGAAAATCCATTTGTTTATTTGTATACAAATCAACATCGCTTTGAAATGAAATGCTGTGAATGACGTGTATTATCTATTTTTCATTTATAAATGTGAATTTATCTTTATCATAAACAGGAAAGGTATTTTTTCACAAATACATACTCTAGACAAAAAGGGATTTAACCAATCCCGTCGGGAGCCCCTGGCATACTCTACGTATGTAAATACTGTGGTAGTTATGTTTGGTGTTTACTTAGTGTGTTTTGTGCCACTGCTTCTCGTGTAGAACTAAACAGCCAACACATCTCACATGATCGAGATTGCAACGCCAATGAAATGTAAATGTTTGATATGGGGGGAGCCCCATTATGTAATTGATCGTGATCTTAATTCGAACTCCATGTTGACTCCGTGTGCTAATTAGATTATACTCAGCAATTTATTTGTCTGTGAACGTTGTTCTGGTGATAAAAAAAAATTAAGTTCATTTTTTTTTACATTTCTAATTGTAAAATTATACTATGTTTGCGTGGGTGATATTCAGGTCATTAAGCCAATGCCTGTTTGGCATAACATTTTAAATAGAATCAATTTCATTGTTCAAACACAATGTAAACATTGTAATAAATAACAAAACTGTACGAAATAAATACCGAAGTATTGGAATAGGCCTTTCGCAATCCCACAAATATCAGTGATTATATTACAGGGTGTTCCTGAAAGATGTTTTATTTCACTACTTGGCTGTACCTTAGCGTAGAATGAATCATCACTGGTAGGAAACTTTGACTGCATACCAATGATTTTAACATTAGCTTCCCTAATATGTATTTTTCCCGAACACAGTGGTAATGGTCTGCAGATAGATCGTATTTACCACGAGAAATGTACTTGGGGTTTAACGATAACTCTCATACAATGTATTTTCCCATGAACACAAATGCATTGATCTGCAAATAGATCTATTTACCACGAGAAATGTACATTGGGTTTTGTGCACTAGCCTTTCGATCTACAATAAAAGTTCACAGGAAATTTGTGTATATGCATATACACAACGCCTCATGGTGTTTTTATTTGTTTCCCATTTTTACAATACAATACATTATTTTATATAACACTGTACATTGTTCATGATTGATTCTAAAATGAAACTTAAACTGCTTAAAGGTGGTTGTGTCTTAATTTGTTGTCCTAAACAAAAACTGGCAAGTAATAGTTCCATCGACATTGCTCGACTTGAAGGTGAAGGTGTTCCGAAGTTTGACGGTTTGAAAGTGTTCCGAAGTCTGTTGTTGTTGTTGTTGTGGTTATTTTTTGTACTTCAGTCATTGAATTATTAATTGTAACGATGGCACAGTAAGCGTTAAGTTTCAATTACAGAAATGGTGAAACTTGTTCAGCGTTGATACCGGGAAACATATTAGTAACTAACAGCCGTTTGGGGAAATATAAAAACCCTCCGATAGTGATAAACAAACCGATTATTTGACGTGTGGTCTGTTTACACCACAGGTATGTCAAATACTGGAAAATAGTGGTAGCCCCGTTTGTTTGAAATGATGGCACATGTGTTAGCTACCATGACCTCAGGTCATTGGATAAAAGCATACCGCATTCATTAACTAATGAACGCAAGTGTTGCCGACCTTCAATGACAATAATGTACATGTTCAGCATTGAAAAATAATGGAACAATTTAAACGGTGTGTATTATACCGCATTCATTAACTAATGAACGCCAGTGTTGCCAACCTATATCATCATTAACGTACATACAAAAATGTACTACGAATTGGAAACACGGAGCAATGTATGCGGTTTTGTATGTATTCGATAAAAGCAATGCAAAAATATGCAAAACCATTAATTATGACTTCTTTATTATTACAGAAAAATGCCGTACTGGATAATTGAATCTAGATGCATAACATAAACCAGAGAAGTCAAATGTAAGTAAAAGTTTTTCTTACGGTATCAATTACGATAATTTGCTTACATCTGTTGGATTGAATCAACTAGCTGTATTCAGAATTGCGTCATCATTATTGCGATTTTCCATCATACATGTATCTCAAATCAACTTAAAATTTGTTGGCTGGTTTATAAACTTGATTTGATATTGACGACGTCCCTATGAAACAAAGGACGAATCTTACTAATTTCAAAGATGTTTGTAACTTAAAAGTTAGGAGCTAGCTGTCTTTGGAACACATGAACAAAACATTTTAATATAACAGGTGGATAATATAAAATAATTACTTACACTGATAGGTAATCTGCGAATCATTTCATTTCTTTGAAACGGTCACATAATGTGGCTGTTGCCATGCATTATTGCGAGTCTGTACCCAAGAAAGAATTTGAATTTCCGCCTACTATTTTAGCCTTGTTTTTAAAATGTTGTAAAAAAGAGAGAGAACTATATCCCAATTGTCATTTGATACAAATGGAAGTTAGAAGTATTATCCACTTTTATTAACACTTTTATGTTCGAAAGATACTTTATCACTGTTATAAAAACGTTCAATATGGATATGTTCACAAATCTATTATTTAAAGAAACGTTTGATGCATATTTCACGAGTAGCTGTGAAAATCTACCTTCCAATACATTTCTCATCGACAAAACGAATGTAGTTTACTTATTTTCCTTTTTATTCAACATGCGTTGACTTGTTCCTATGTTAGGTGGTGCCACCGCTATACAAAGTCATTATATGTGACATGCATGTAAGAAAATGTATGTCGTCACCTGATGGTCATATACTCTATTAGGTTTCACCTCTTTCCATTTCAAAGGACAAAAACTATTTACGAGACATAACACCGAGTACATAAAATAAACCCTCTGGTTTACTGAAGTGATCTGGAGATGGTATCCGTGCAGTACACCATGAGTCCCCACTGTTAATACCCTTGATATGTCATGAGATGGTTTGTGTGTGTTCTAGTAATCAGGTGTTATGCACGCACCTTAATAAAAATGACATTCTGGATAATCGGATAGTTTGGCTTAGTTCGGTTTGATTATTGAACGTCCCTTTCAACAGCTGAGGTCATTTCAAGGACGACCTCCCGATGTATGCTTCGTACATGTAAGTGTGTGTGTTGAGTGCCGGGATATTTAGGAGGCTGTGGTTTGTTTATGTAAACTCCATTGCGATAGTCCGGAGCTTTTGTCGCCACAGATAAGCTCGGAAGTTTAGTCGCCCCTTACGATGATGCAACACGGTGTCAGTCATGCTGTTTTGCACTATGTACTTGTAATAATATTATACACTGCAGAGTTTGAGTGGTGTTACATATGTTCGCGTGTTGTTATATTCGCGGAGATTTAATGCCAGCGAAATATGCGAAAATTTCCACACCGCGAAAAATTCCATTTTTACAGTATTACTCATTAAGAAATAAACCAGAATATAAAAAAGAAGAGGGATTCTAGGTAGGTTACATTAGCTAGGTCTTATGTCCGATCAATGTTTTTTCTTGTAATACGCTGCCTCATCAAATACTTGTATTAATTGTTTTCCACAGAGAAACTTACGGACAAAACATACTCCAAACAAGCCTGAAATTCTTGATACAAATTAGATGTGTATGACGTACTTCTCAAAACAATTAATTACACATCCATTCCCATTATTCCTAAACAGCACCAGCGTACCAGTCCCTTGTTTTTATAGTATATGTGTACCGAAACCCGTGACGTCAGAAGTAAGCCACAATCATATCTCATAAACATCAGATATTGTTTTCACTAACGATAAATTCTCTCATTTATTTTCTTGTCTTTTTTATTTATGTTACGTTTTTTTCGTTCAATATGAAAAATCAGTTAATTAATAGCAGGCGAGCTAGGTAAATCGTTGTGCTTTTAATACAAGTAAACAACTTCTTATTTGAAACAAGGTGTACAAGTGAAATTCAATCAAAATCATCGTCCTGTTTAAAATGGCATTAGCTCATAAACAGTTTTGATTCTTGTCGCGTCAGAATCAGATAAGAGATGATGGCGGAGGTAGAACCGTATGGTATGGGTTATCAGCGGGAAGCAGATCAAAGATATCTGATAATCATTGTGATAGATGATAGATTGTGTATCGCCGGGATACAACGGAGGGTCGCTGTAAAGAGAGCATGGCCACCAGCAGAGTCGGGCAGTTTATGAAGTGTCTGACAGTGAAAGAATTATTACAATAGGAAATTATCAATGCATTCTCCCATTATAGCTATAATACAAATAAACAATATGAAATACCTCATTTTCGACATGGATATTACTAATCAGTGTTTAAACAGTAAAAATAATGAATTGTATCAAAGATGTTCAAAAAAGCATGAATAACTAAATTAGGAAACATTATATCCAATGACAATGAACGCAATGACGTTCATTACACGTAACAACACTATGTTATGACGTCAAATATACAACCGTACGTTTTAACCGGACATGTGACTAAGCAGACATCTATCAAATTCAGATTTACTTAAGTATATCCGTACTGTACATCAGGAAATTAAATACATTATTATACAGTAAAATTATATCTATATTGTCATAAGTCTGCTTGTATCACATTATAAATATATTGTTCCAAAGAACAATTGTTTGTTAGGATCTAGTACATATTATGGATCATACCGTCGATAATACTTACTAGACCATATTTGTTTCATATTAACATATATATATCATTTACTTACTAGACAATATTTGTGTCATATTAACATATATATATGATTATGACGTGGAATGACATAAGAGGAGATTTAGGTCGTTATTGTAGCGTTGCACAGCGAACCACGAACTTTTACTTTTTAATAGGGTATAATCCGATTTATTTTCTACCCTAATATGAAGTCATGGAGATATAAATAAAGTCCTCTAGAGATATACAATTGCATTGTGACATTAGTACTGACATACTTATCCTAAATAATGACCATGCTATTTACCTTTAAAACGCTACCGTGTGTATTGGACGTCTTTAATGTGTTGTTCGGCCCTATCTCTAGACACATCAGACGTCTCCGACTTGTCCAGGACACTCGATACAACGGGCCACGGTATTTACTCACTTATCAATGGGCTGATTTATGGGGCTGAACAAATGTAATATACGGAGATTTTTTTTATTCTGTAACACTGTCGGGTGCGCTGGTTTACGGGTACGTGAAACGACAGATAGATCGTAGGTCGTTTTTTATTGTTGAGTAAATATGGTGTCGTGGTGTTGAAATACAGTCGGCTGACAATTGTGTGCTCAGGTCTGTCCACCATGTCCCATTGAACAGACAGATACTTCGTCAGCAGGCAGGTACCAACCTAAAGGTAAGTCACCCTGGGTATGTAGGTGATATTTCTACCGTCAGTAACTTGTTACAATCCTCACTAGTTATACTGACCTACCTTACCATGTCCAACTGTTACTTTACATCGTCAGCAGGCAAAGTACCAACCTTAAGGTAAGTCGCTTTGGGTCTGTAGGTGGTATTTCTACCGTCAGTGACTTGTTACAATCCTCACTAGTTACACTGACCTACCTTACCATGTCCAACTGTTACTTTACATCGTCAGCAGGCAAAGTACGAACCCAAAGGTAAGTCACCCTGGGTCTGTAGGTTGTACCGTCAGTAACTTATTACAATCCTCACTAGTTATACTGGCCTACCTTACCGTGTCCAACAGTTATTTTACAGTGTATTATGAGATATATTTTAAACCACGACAGTTATAGGAAGTTATTTGCCAACAACTCAGCAATTTGGGTCAAGTAAATATTGTATTTATCTCACATTCCAACTGTTGTCAGCTAAGAAAACATTAGACAAGTTGTCAGAGTGTAAAATATCAGTATAACATAACCTGACTAATTAGATTGTTAGTGTTTACATAATGACGTTAATTTGTGTTAATTAGCACGTGTCTCGATGAGTTTACGTACATCAACAACGTACCACTTGTAATAAACATCAACAGCACCCATGTATAAGCATAACAACGAAACACATGCGTACATATGCATAGACATACATTTACATTGTTCCACCAAAACATATATATTAGCAACACATATGTGTACACAAACATGTACCAACAACACATATATAAACGCACGCACAATGATTTAACATATTCTATAACAACACAAGTATCTGTGCACTTTTACTTGCAATCGTTCAATAAAACATGAATGCGTTGGAGCAGCAGGTGGCCTTAAATGATGTCAGGTCGTCTTATACTGTAATCCGTAGAGTACAAACGTGTTATTATTCTACTTTCGGTTTCCATTGGCATAAT
The DNA here is from genome assembly GCA_947623455.1 of Mimachlamys varia. Taxonomy (NCBI): domain Eukaryota; kingdom Metazoa; phylum Mollusca; class Bivalvia; order Pectinida; family Pectinidae; genus Mimachlamys; species Mimachlamys varia. Next base: position 9,165,068 of record OX392530.1, read on the forward strand.
AGTTGCTTTTATTTTTACTAAGTTAGCTTTCTCGCTTATTCATTCTATGTTTCTTTATATACTTTTTACATATATGCCATATAACGTACGTTATCGTTTATAACGACATATTACACAATGGCTTATAGTTGCCAGGTGGTGTCTCAAGTGGATTTAAGGGCGTGACATAAAAATGTACAAAGCTGAAGAATTTATTACCTCCTCTATTAGAGAGTTTCAAAATTTATGCACGACTGTTTTTCAGGTGTATGACCGTGCTCCTCGAGACAGTTGTTATTTAGATAGTTTTTTTGGGGAACACCATGATGCTAATTCTGTCTAGTCTAATATACACATATCTACGACGTCAGAATGTTGTTCAGAATCACAAAAGTTTGTATTAGATCTGTACCTTCCTGGTACCTTCAAACATTGAGACTTGAGTTGAAAGTCCATGTTGCCATTCTCGCTGGATATATTTTTAATAGTTATCTGTGTATTGATATTGATCCAAGCGAGGTTTTCTTTTTGGTAATGTACATGTTTATTGCTTGGCAGACGCCATTAAGATCATGGTATGTGTCCAAAATCTTCTTCCATTTTATGTTTATAGTAAATTTCAATTAATTGTCTTCCTCGGTTAATTTTGCCATAGTGGAAACAATGTCCATGATTTTATGAGATATCAATGGTATCAATACTTTGATACGTAAATGTCTGATGATGAGTTTAAAGATGACGTAACACACACATATACTGCATCTTTTAAATTTAGTAATAGATACAGTATGCCGAACAAATGAATTAAACTGCATCATACAGCTGTTTCGTCCCCCAAGGACTCTTCAGTGGTGCTAGGGTCCAAAAGGTGGGATTCCAAAATTTCTAAACTAATGTAGAAACAAAAGGGTCAGGTGCGTAAAACCCCTTTAATTTATAAATTAAGAAGTAAAATTAAGCTAGTTCTGTATGATTACAAATCGTGTTCTACGAAAATGTGCATATTATGTACCGTGTCACAACTCAAATGAGATGAACTCTGGCTATAGACGCTCCAACAAACCTCGGGGACTAAAACATCCACCAGCAGAGTATGTCACACCCTATTATTAAAGATGACGTATTCTTTAAGTGGTATTATATGAAGGTGGCGGTTTTCAATATGTTCATTAGTACATTATGTTTTTATGTTTGTAATTGCCTCAGATCTGACTTTGAGGACGTGACATTTACTTTGATGTGATGTAGACATAATAGTGCATGTCTTCGATGAAGCAGGAGACGTTTACTCTTCTTGAAAACATGGTCTTAATCTTAATCTCTTTTCACTTTTTAACGGTGCAAGTCTTGCCTTTTAAACTTTGTTATTTCCTAGTTTAATTTATTTTTAGTTAGGGTTATGGATTTTGTTGACGCTTTAGTATTCTCTGATTGTTTTACTACACATAAGTCAATGGCGTCACTGTCTTTTGTTGCATTGCGACATACTCTTTAGATATGGGTATCTTCTTTAGCCTTTAGTGTCACTGATGAAATCAAAGTCGACAAACTGGTCATTAGGTGCAGAAACTTTGACATACGAGATTGTTAATACGTGCATCCTTCCCCGTACTTTTAGACGTAAAAATGTGATTGACATTAATCAAAATGGTGTATGGGATTTTGGGCTTGTGTCAGTTTTTTTTCTGAAAATGAGAAATTGATATACAAATATTGTACAAAAATTAATTTTATCATAAACACTTCCGTGTATATTAGGGTGAAACCTGTTCTTCACAGCGTTAAATTAGTGTTAATGTGCCAATGTGCATGATTAAACATGTATTTCTAACCTACTCCAATGCCAATGACTTGAAAAGAACAACCTGTTGAAAATCTCGCAGGGGATTGGTACGTTTAGAACCAATGGTTAGACGTGATATTGATAGGAGGCAGTACGCATGCCTAGAATAACCCCAGGGAGACGCAGATATTCTTGAATGTATCCCTTGTGGCCAAAAGAATTGCTCTCCTGTTCCCATACGGATCTTACCATGAGCAATAGTACAAACATATATTCACCAAACACGTGTTTGACTGTCCCAGCACGTTCTTATCAAAAGCTAGCTTATGCTTGTAAAATAAAACAAGAAGGAAATGACTGAGAGTAAAATAAATTGTTACTTAAACTGGCAAATCCATCTACCCAACGTCAGGACAAGATGAATCTGACAGGTATAAGTATGGGTGAGTTCCAGACGTTCACCCGCTCCTGGATATTTGGAGTAATGAAGAGCACTTGGAGGTTAAGAGACTTTTTGATGTTGGAGATGTGTTTGTTGGTAGAATTAACATAGCTGTCTCCTGTTACATTGCACACTTGCTGTTACTTGTTCGTTTATTTTGTCGGCATTATATGAGACGTAAATAGAACCCTACACTCACACACACGCAAAACAGCTTTCTGTGCCACTACAATGCTCACGGGCTCACGTCTCCATCTCGTATTCAACGCCACTGGCTCCACACAAATCCTCCTCTCACAATACTCACAGGCTCACGTCTCCATCTCATATTCAACGCCACTGACTCCACACAAATCCTCCTCTCTCAATACTCACAGGCTCACGTCTCCATCTCGTATTCCACGCCGCTAGCTCCACACAAATCCTCCTCTCACAATACTCACAGGCTCCTGTATCCATCTCATATTCAACGCCACTGACTCCACACTAATCCTCCTCTCACAATACTCACAGGCTCCTGTATCCATCTCATATTCAACGCCACTGACTCCACACTAATCCTCCTCTCACAATACTCACAGGCTCCTGTATCCATCTCATATTCCACGCCGCTGGCTCCACTCAAATCCTCCTTTCATAATTAACAGGATTGTTTCCATCCTCGTATCCTCTATCTAAGCCTGTTTTCATCACCTTTTCTCTGCCTCAAAAATCTCCTCTACCCGTTTATAACTTACCATTTTCTTACCGTTCTGTCCACGCAACACTTTCCCTCCATGGCTCTATACTTTATTCCATCTCAACACTTGGTGAAATGTCTTCCAATTACTACTCAGCACCTTGGAATATGATGTTGGTAGGTCGAAATTTGTGTCTTATGTACCTATATACCATTGTAATGAGTTTGAATCATGTCTGTCGTAGTTAATCATTTAAAAATATATTAACTTTAATGAAGGAATATGAAAACACAATAGTATATGTAAGTTTAAGTTAAAAAAACATGTAACCAGGTTATAAAAATCTCTCTTGGTGGACCTGTACTAATATGTGGGAGGAGACCGGAGTACCTGAAGAAAATCAATTTTATTCTTGAGGATTTATATTGTTTGGGAAATGAACAGGTAAATAAAGATTTCATTATTTCGATAAAAAAAAACAGAAAAACAAAAATATATTATCGTTAGAAAACTACACAAAGTACTACAGTACTTAATTCACTCTATTACCGTCTGTAAAACTATTCTGGTATCCAAAGTAAATTAAAGCTTGTAACACTTCTATCAATATTGCTGTCCCAAACCCAGTATAATTGGCAGGAGGGAGTGGTAACTATAAAACCTTTCAAAAACTTTTAAATCTTTTGAGCTGACGGAATTTATAAACTAAATATGAGGTAGCCCCAGCACGAAATCCTCGTTCAGCACCCGAAGCTTGTATACAGGTTAACTTCTAACTTGCATTAGTCTGTAAAGATAATGCAATGAATCTTCACACAGCATCAGTTTTTATTTAGTGTCGCTATGGTGATTTGGAAAAAAAATTGTGAAAACTTGGATGAGAAAAATCTTGGACGATCTATTATGCAACGTGAATTGGCAAGTTGCTAAACCTTAAGCATCCAAAAGCAAATGTTCTTCCAATTTTTTTCTAAAAAATGTACAAGGATGTATAAATTGCGTTACGATTTAATAACGATAGGGAATTCAATCATGTTTTGATATAAACAATGTTTTCTCTCTCCGTGTATTTCCAACATATCTTACTTATAACCTGCCTCCCTTCAAAATCATTATATGCAAAAGAGATTTCCTCGAACCTCAGACAGTCAGCCTTGAAAAAAGAAATAGACCTGGACATTGATTCCATTGGATAAATGTTGAATATGTTACATTACATTGTACCTAATTTTCAAACTTCCTGTTGAAGCAGGGCGTTGGTTGGGTCATGCTACAGAGATAGGATGTGCAAATTATGTTATAAATATCGAGAATTAATACAAAGTTTAAGTTTATTTATATCATTACTCAGAATGTTTCTCACTCGGTAAACATCAAAGTAAACTTCAGACTATCAATTTCAAACACGTAATGAACTTAAATTAAATGTTCTCGGTATGTAATATTAGACTATTATCAAATGTATATACATTTCTTTTAGACTTCGAATCCCATCGTGAAACTGTATGGGATGTACTGATAACATCCATATTGTTCTATTGTTAAATGTGTGCTCAGTATGCTCATCTTCCGTTGTCATTGTTACCGTGACAATGCGTATTAATTTACACATCATTTCACATGGACGAAATACAATCTTCATATTTCCTTAGATTCCTTTCAAACATACAGTGTAGCATGGCGTGCTTAAACATACACTCGCTGTGTATTCCAGGAATGTGTTAACCTGATAATTCATTTTTAATTGAGAGCATTGTTTTTTTAACCAACTGAAAATTCTGTATGAGCGTGGGATTGAAGTTTTCCGAGAATTGGTCGTCTGTTTTATGAACTTTTTGCTATTGAGTTGAAACCGGACAAAGACAGATAATAGATGCGGTTTGTCCTGAAGACGTTCCCATGGAGCAAATACAGCTAAAGCCTTTTTTCATTAAAATCTTTAATTGTCAAAATTTAAAATTCATTATATTCTCATGGCACCATAGCCGTGTTGCATCACCAGTTGATATAACGATTTATTTATCAGTTATCAGGCTGTCATACCAAAGCGTTCTCTAGAGGACGCTACCATCACCTTTGGGCTTTTGTCTCGTGGCCAAACACCGTCGTAAATTGTATAATTCTATTCTCCTATTCTCCAGGTACCGTGTGTGATTACTAGACACTCTCTGATCGAAGGCTTACATTTGTTCATCAACCTCTCCAGTCAATTTCCTAGCACAGAGGTTTTTTTCCAATTAATGTGAGTACTTGATACTTAGTGTTATTGATACACTATTGGACGATTTCATTAATTTACTGTACTCTACTCTTCATACGGACAGAAGTGCATTATGAGCTGTATACATGTGTCAATGGTCTCGTCATTAATCCATATTTCACCATTACACACGGTATATACTGTATAAGTGTGATCTAAACGTTATATGAAAGACTAGGGCTCCCTAGGGACCAGTCTCCATTAAAACACCGGCCTTAATACGTCCTATCAGCAATGATATTGACTACTGCCTTCCGTACGTCACTCGGGGGATGTTACACAACAGACATGAATGTTTTTTACACATGCATAACAATCTACCCGAGTGTAAATCAGTGATAGATTGAGAGGGGGGAACCACGGGGGCACTGCCTTTCTTCTTAAATCTTGTGTTAGTTTCTGGCTGATTGCGACTGTTTCCGTGTAAAAGCATCCTGATCGTCAAGACTGGCCTTACTTTCAGAATATTGTATTGTCATCAAATTCAGGCTGTAATGTGTTGATGATGATAATAATGAAAGTAAATAGTTTATTAGAGGTTCTGATAAACCTCTTTATCACAAGCTAGTTCGAAGTTTGTCTCAAAGCGGTTAACAAATGATTATCTGTACGCGTGGTTTAATGGCCTAAAATCAAGTCAGTTCTCAACTTACAGGATAGCATACAGCCGATGCTGCCGTTTCGGTGCTCACATCTACCATTCGACAGTTTCCAGCACTGACTAACCAAGTAATAATTAACAGCTGAGTAGTGTTTTTCTCAAAGGTACATCACAGCGTCGAGACTCCAACCCGCAACCCTTCGGTCAAGAGCTCGATGACCTTCCACTAGACTACCGTGACGTGACTCGAACCCGCAACCCTTCGGGCACAAGCCCGGCGTCTTAACACTTGATAACCGTGCTTCCTTTATAATGATAAGTATTCATTCTGGTTCTTTTATATGCATTATAGTTTACAATTTAATTGGCTCTGGTTGTCTTGTGGAGGACAATTCGACATGTCTTTTTACTTTCTTGTCATTGTCACGTTTCTTGTCGTCTATACGTTGAAGGTGCACTGAATGTTAATCGATTTGCCAGCAACACGTGCTAAGGTCTCAAGAGAAATGTATCTTGCTTTGGAGTATACTTACATTTGTTCCATTGCTGCTTGGAGTATAGTTAAAACTGTTACCCCAAGGTAGTGTGAAACTCTCGGGAACTATCCCAAGGTCGGTAGTCGCAATTGGGCAACATATTTGACTAATTATAATCCATATGTTGTAAAATGCACTTTATTTCTTGTATATGAAATCTTTCTACATCGAGGACAGAAATCGTCGAACAAATCTCCATGCACACAGTGATTCACTGTCGATTGTTTGATAACATTTTTGTTGTAAATATCTGCTATACTCGTATATATTCAGTAGATAAGTCTTTGAGAATTGTTTGGCATGTTTGAAAGGACACAATCGTCTATTGACAGCAGTGGTAAAAAAAATAAAAAGTTATCTGACTACATATAATGCATTACGTATCCCGTTCGTTGTGTATGACAGTAAATAGAAAGAATTGTCAGAAGCAACGTTGATAAACACATATTGTGCTATTGAATAGCGGTTTTATGTATTTTCGTTTTGTATTTATCTTCTTAACAGAACTGTTGTTATATCGTTCCCTATATATGCCTGTTATGCTTTATACTTATTTGAAGTATGGGGCGACCAATGAACAACAGAATTTGTTTTCTACACGCCCTTAATATAGGATCAGTTTCATACCTATAGACATTTACTATGGATATACCGGCAAACCGGAAACTGACTTGTGTCGGGTGATGTAAAATGATTTTAAATAGACACATGACATAATTATTTTATGAAATCCCTATCAGTGATACTGCAGGCAGAAATGGTAAAGTCGGGGCTAACTGCAGCTGTGTTGTATCGATGTTGCTGCCTCTGTGGTATCATACGGTCATGTAGCAGGGTAATACGGCGTCTAATCTTCGGAACCTACTCGGGATAGAACAAAGACATCAGTAGATCGGAAACAATAGGAAACTTTCCGAACTGACACGCAATACACAGTAGGTATGGGAGATGAAATCAAAAGATCAAAAGTTTCAAGACTGGTTGCTAGACGCTTCATTTGTGTTAAGACATAACATAACAACGAAAGAACTTTAATTTTTACAATGTTGTCTAAGGGAATAATTGTATGTATGGGGAAATATATATATAATGATACAGTGTGCAGTTTATCTTGATAGAGAGTGATGTTTGAAACTGTTTGAAACAGAATATTTATGGACAACATTACCAATTCCGACTTCTTGTTGGTTTTTTAGGGGTGTGGTGTGATATGGTGAGGTTTGTTGGGGTGACTAAGCATATATATGGACAGAATAATCATATACTTATGAATTCAAATCATATTTTAAATCTGATAAAAGAAATCTTCTTTTAATCTGTTTGTTTATAATATGTTTGTAATGCCATCTGATTTGTCAGGGGCCGCGGTGGCCGAGTGGTTAAGGTGTTCCACATTTTACCTGTACCACTAGCCCTCCACCTCTGGGTTGCGAGTTTGAATCCCAATTGGGGCGCTTGCCCGGTACTGACCGTATGTCGATGGTTTTTCTCCGGGTACTCCGGCTTTCCTTCACCTCCAAAACCTGACACTTCCTTAAATCATCAATGACTCTGGCTGTTAATAGGACGTGAAACTAAATATACAAACAAGACTGATTTGTCAGTTTCATACGTAATGTTTTGTTTATGCGTCGATTTCCTGTTTTATTATTATTATTATTTAACAAGATAAGTTCCAACTTTTTCGAGATGAGTAGTCAGCGGACTACCCATATAGTAACAAGCATGTGTATATAAGGTTTTCATTTGGGTGATAGCCAAGCTCTACTCATCTAACCCTGCTACGAGCAGATTGGACAATCAGATTCTGATATTCCACAGACATAAAATGTTTGCCAGTAGTGATGTTTAATCAATAGTGGTCTGCACAGAGCTAGGACAGGGCATCGAAATTGGGATACCTTGTTAAATAGAATAAATAACGAAGAACAGAGACAGATAAGCAATATAATGAGAGTTCTATGCTACCTACTGTGGTTCAAAATCATAAGCAATATCATTTAATAAAACCATGAAACCAACAGAGTTATTTTCTTCTTAGAAAGACACACCTAAGTAATTGATTAAATAGGCAAAATTTCTTCATGTCAATTCAGGTAAATTTCAGGTAATTCAGGTCAAAATTTTCAGGTGAAATTGACTTGAAAAGAGCAAACAATTTTTACATTAAATTGACATGAAAATTTTACCTGATTTCACATGAAGATTTTTTAGGTCAAATTGACCTGAAATTGACCAGAAAATTTTCATGTCAAATTGACCTGAATTTCATGTCATTTTCAGTTCAATTTCAGGTCAAGATTTGTTCAGGTCAAATTGACCTGAAGACATTTTGCCTGTGTTCAACATGTCAAGCTCTATTTGAAAAGCATCCTACAGCTGTTTCATCCTTTTAGGACTCGTCAGTGATATAAGGGGGCCAACAAGGTGAAAATTCAAATTGCACTAAAATACCGTTAAAGAGGCGACTAAATTAGGGCTCTTATTTTGTCTCTTCTGTTCAAACAACTTTCTTCTTCCTAATATCTTCCTTGACACTATCTCACTTTTGGTCTTAGGTTTGGCGTTCGCCCCTGTTGGAAGGCTTTGGGTTCTGTCCCCTGGGGGAGAGATATACCAAAGTCTTATACGCGGGTAGCTTCTTCTCTCTATTTGGCGCTCAGCATTATTGGAGAGGAACGACTGGTTCACCCGTTGTCAGGATAATGTGACCAGGTGTGGTGTTCTACTTGGGTTATACTTCAGTGGGAGCACTTGAAATCATCTGCAAAAGATCTTAACTCTCCCAAGGGGGCATAAACGTGCATATCGCAGCCTCTAAAACACACAAGCGATCAAAGCATACATTGGCGTGGCATACACAAGGAGGAGGCCTTCCTTAAATGACATTTGCTGTTAATAGAGCGCAAAACAATCAAACCAAAACCCATGGTGTAATTATACATGATATATTTTTTAATGTATTAGCGCTTTAGCATACAATAACAACTATATCAATTATCCCTTTAGAACCTTTAAGTACTGATCAGTTGTTAGTTTCATATTGTTTAGAAGATAAGAAGATATTTGATTGTATTAGTGTTCTGTGATTACGATATTTGGCGTACTGTTGGGTTCACTTCACTGATTTTGTTGGGTACTAATATGTTGCACGTAGTTTGTTTTTATTTGGTTTTAGAGTTTGGTTGAACGTAGTTTGCTCTTGTTTTGTTTTAGGGTTTGGTCATTTTATCATTGAAATTCAGTGTAAACTCATTATTTAATACGTCTCTACAGCAGGAAGAGTACATAACGATGAAAACTGACTCACATTTAAATATTATAGATATGTAAACATGTCGCTTTACTTTGAGCCACGTTTATACAACAGACATCGGAAGTGCAGTCAGGAAGGAAGGATACGTGTGTTCGTCTACAAGGTTTCTGATCAAGTCCTCGTCTGCTTGTAGTATGTTAATTTAGTAGCTGTGTGCCGAGTATGGTGTTTATTGTAACCGTAGTGAGTACGTATAACGACTGCCTGTCGATATTGTTTGAGATTCACGTCGTGGGAGACCAATGTCAGAGCAAAGGTATTGCATGGTAAAGTAATAAGTTTGTTTACAATGTAAATAGTGCTGCACATTTCTTATCGCTACAAACAATTCCTTGAACATGTGTTCAATGTGAAAACAGTTAGCAACATGCACTTAGAGGAAAAAGCTTTATTTGAACAAGTTTTTTTTTTACTTTTAAATGCGACAGCCGCGCATTATTGATAAAAAAAACGTGACTTATATGCATTATATTATTACATAAGCAACAAATTAGCAATACATGTCAGTTCTGATATACCTATCAATTGTTATGTACTATTTTTAGATACCGGAACTACTTACCCTGACTCCAACTGTATTGTATTAATCATTTTATTTTCGTTTCAAAGCGATAACATACAGTGGTCGGACTTAATTACGCAGCGTACATTCAGGATAATCTGTTCAAACCTACGTCAGACTTTAGATTTTAAAAAAACAATCCAAGAAACTTAATTTCATATTTTTAGATGACGGTCAACATTCACCATAAATGTACTTTTGTATTTAATTGTTATTTCTCTACACGTCATCGCCAAAAATAAGATGGTGACCAATGAAAATAAAAAATCAAACTTACCTAAATAACAAAGGACATGGTAAAGTATACATCAAGAGGATCATAAAGGCAATCCCAGTCTGTCAGGGGATTCCTTTGGCGTTTGCCATTATAAATCCATAGTTACATAACTGTGATAACAGTCAGTGAAATTTTTGTCCTGACGCAGAACAGATGTCAGCCAATGTTAAATTTAGTAACGTTCAGGTTATATAAGCAAGTGTAATGATATAATTAACGAATTTAAAATGTATTAATATACATGTAGTATCAGCTACTGTAATGGTATACATGTATAATCAACTAGTTTAAAACTTACCAATATACAGATGGTGTATTGGTGTAAAATGATTGACAGAAATGACATGTATTGTTAATGTGTTGTTTAGGTAAGATATCAGCCAGTGTAAAATATATCTACGTACAGGTGTCGTATTCAGTGTAATCGTTACTTATGTATATATTTATATGATATCAGCCAGTGTAAAATATATCTACGTACATGTGTCGTATTCAGTGTAAACGTGCCTTATGTATATATTTATATATGATATCAGCCAGTGTAAAATATATCTACGTACATGTGTCGTGTTCGGTGTAAACGTTACTTATGTATATATTTATATATGATATCAGCCAGTTTAAAATATATCTACGTACATTTGTCGTGTTCGGTGTAAACGTTACTTATGTATATATTTATACGATATCTGCCAGTGTAAAATATATCTACGTACAGGTATCGTATTCAGTGTAAACGTAACTTATGTATATATTTATACGATATCAGCCAGTGTAAAATATATCTACGTACAGGTGTCGTATTCAGTGTAAACGTTACTTATGTATATATATTTATACGATATCAATCAGTGTAAAATATATCTACGTACAGGTGTCGTATTCAGTGTAAACGTTACTTATGTATATATTTATACGATATCAGCCAGTGTAAAATATATCTACGTACAGGTGTCGTATTCGGTGTAAACGTTACTTATGTATATATATTTATACGATATCAATCAGTGTAAAATATATCTACGTACAGGTGTCGTATTCAGTGTAAACGTTACTTATGTATATATTTATACGATATCAGCCAGTGTAAAATATATTTACGTACAGTTGTCGTGTTCGGTGTAAACGTTACTTATGTACATTTGTAAATATATGATACCAACCGGTGTAAAATATAATGTCAGACAGTTCATATGTACTAACATGACCGTGATGTCAATAAAACTGTTGTACTTACATAAAGGAGTTACCAGTCAGAGTAAACGATGGACTTATATAGAGGGACCCCAGTACAATTTCGTGCCACCCCATTGATCTAACGATCCTCGTGTATTTTGCGTGTATTTGTGACGCAGTAGTAGGCTTCCTATGGGCTTTGTCGTGTGTGATTCGTATTTGTTTGTTTTCTATTTCAGGTGATTGAAGGCTATACCTCAGAACGCCATGGACTCGCAACAGTTTTGTTTTGGATCGTTTAGTTAAAACCAGTGTGTTGATTTTCTGATTTGCGATTTCCTCACGTCGTTGAGCGCTGCAGTATTGACCACATCGTATTACCCAAGGTTTATGAGGCGATATGTCTCTTAGGATATGCCGAATGACAATCATTAACAGCGAGATTATTTCACCTTTGATGCAAATCGTGTTAGTAAATTTCCTCTACTGGGAATTCTTATGAATATCATGGATTGGTCAACTAGAGCGAGCGATGGTGGCTCCCCCGCCGCGCGCACCGACCTGTATGGCAGCTCCACGCTGCCGTATCTATCGCTGTATAGTAGCAGCAGCATTAAGTTTCAGTACGGTCACAGTGAAAGTTTTGCTTCACATAATAACATGGGTAATCTCAGTGCGAAAAAAACGTTCCTCGCGTCCTTCGATACAGTGGATGATAACATCACAAACTCATCCTTTGACGCCGATGCGTTTCAACTAAAAAAGAACAATTCTGTGATGAGTGCCGGAATCATGTTCGGGACGGGTGTTATTGGTAACCTATTAGCCATTTTTGTGTTACTACGGTCAGGACCGGAACAAAGGCGAACCATATTCTACAGACTTGTCGCTGGACTCACAATCACAGACCTCATAGGAACCACGCTAGTCTCCCCAGTTGTCATAACGGTGTATTTAAACGATTTCAAATGGAAAGGGGGGCAAGCGATGTGTAGTTATTTTGGATATTCCATGGCTTTCGCTGCATATGCTACCATGACGATTGTGTGCACGATGTCCATTGAAAGAGTCATTTGTATCAAACATCCATTTCTTTATCAAAGCCGTTTGTCAAAGAAACACGCAACTATATTTTTGATGTGTTGTTGGATATTCGCAGCGATCATGGCCGCCCTACCCCTGGTCGGGTTTGGCGAGTTCGTCCTGCACTACCCCTATACCTGGTGTTTCTTTGACTACTATACCCCAATGCCTGTACATAAGGGATTCAACTGTCTATTCGCGGGCCTGGCCCTTCTCATCATTTCTACGACTTTTATGTGCAACATGACCGTCATGTATACATTACTGAGTAGCTGGAGAAAGAAAAAGATATTAAATGGAAATTCTAGGAAGTACAATGGATACAACAAAAGATTTGCTGAGTTGCAGATGCTAGTTCTTCTCATAGGAATAACAGCAGTGTTTAGCACGTGTTATACACCGCTAATGGTAAGTACAGAGTAAAACTATTATTATATACTTATTATCTTATTACCTTTGTGGTAAGTAAACATTTCAAACTTGCCAAAGTTTCACGAACGTTTCTTAACTTCCGGAAATTCCTTAACTTAAGAAATCTCCATAGAAACGCATTGCAAAACTTTCCTTAAATCCCGTCATATTGTCCTATATGAAGAGTTTTTAAGCTAAGGGAATCTTTATATTCTCACGTATCCATAATTTAGGAAGTTTACGGAAATGCAATGTACGTGTGATTTATTGTTCATGAGACCAATGCATTGTTTGCTTGTAAACTGATACAACAATTGTTCATGGTTGTAATACTTAATTTTTCAATGATCAATTTTTGTTGAAGTTCCCATTTCAAAAACTATTTCGTATATTGTTCTCATTTTTAATACCTTACAACACAATTTTTGTATTGATATCAAAACCAAAATGGAAAATAAACTTTAGAGGGAATCCATATTTCGGCTAAATATACATATATGGCGGGCGCCATATATTAAAAGTCGATATCATGACTTTATTGTAGTATCATTTGATCCTTTTCCCCATAAAACAAGCAACGAATAAATTTATACTTTTTTAACTAAACGGTTCAATTTGACAAATAACCAGTATTTAAGACGATCAAGAAATATTTTTGAAACGTGGTGAAAAGATTTCAATTTTTTTTTTTTATATAATATGATTTAGTTCAATTCAAATATGTATTGCAGAATTTTAAAAACATTAGCAATTTGATGAAAATACATAAACAAATTTATATATATGACAACTACATGAAGCAGAAAATTCGATTGCACTCGACGGAATCGATCGAGTTTCAGGTAGTTCGCATTAACTAGGACTGTTAATTGTAAATTGTTCAATACTCATGTATATCTGTCCCGAGGTGTAATGTGTACATTGTATGTAGATACATGGATGATGTCCCGTAATCTACATCATTACGTACACAGGTCGATGTTGACGTCAGACCAGAGTCGTAGTGAGACTCCCCAGCAGCTTGTCCACGGGTCAGTTCACCTGACATAAGGTCACGATCAATATGGCCGCATAATTAGACGTACAACACGTGCGCTGATAAATTAACATGTAGCTATATATCACAAGGTATGCTCTAAATCTGTTGTTACTCGAGGATAGCATTTAGTTACATTGGCGAAAAAAGGGAGAGAAAGAGAAACAAGAAATAAATACATTAAAGGAGATTTCTCAATCAAAAACAAGATATGTCAAATACCCTTTTTCTCATTGGTTAGGTTTATTTTGTTTCACGTCCTTTCAACAGCCAGGGTCATTTAAGAATGTACCATGTTTTGGAGGTTTAGGAAAACCTGAGTACCCGGAGAAAAACCACCAACCTACAGTCAGTACCTGGCAACTGCCCTATGTGGGTTTCGAACTCGCTACCCAGAGGTGAAGGGCTGGTGGTAGAATGTCGGGACACTACTCGGCCTTTTTTTCTAATTGTTAACAATACCGTTACCTTTATTTGTATAGGTACGTTATAATTACTTATTATACAGCTTCTGATATATAACAACATTTATCTCGAGTCGTCATTGGTTTCTTGAGACCGGCATGCAATTAAAGATAAAGCACTCATAAAATCAACATCGTTTCTGCGTGAAATCAACTTACCATTTCCTCCCCATACTCGTCGATCCGCTCGATCATAACGATCATATATTATTAGAATGACAATCGTACATATTTCTTTCATTATTGGATTTCGCCGCTGGCAGCAACTGTATTTCGCGGGTAGAGGAGATACAATATCTCACGGGGTCATAAGGTCACAATATAAATAATTGAAATATAATTGATCCTTCTATATTTCGTAATCTTACCATATTAAACCTTCATTGTCAGACCTTTCAAATATTTTCCGTCGAACCTTGCAATTAGTCAAATCAAACCTACACCCGAATGCTATTCTTTAACATAAGAAGGCATTAAAAGACGCCTACTCTTTCGGACCATCTGGTCTTATCGTTTTGTTGGTTTTTTTGTGTGTTCCCCCCCCCCCCCCCCCTTAAAGTCTTTGATTGGTAAATCTTTCTTTAGTTCATAGTATACCTCTAGGTTAATATATTTCTTGTTCAAATTATGGATTGTTGTTGCTTCGGTATACGTTTGTTTCGGTATATATACCATATTTTTAACTCGTTCACTGAAAGATCAAAAGGCAAAAAATGCTTTTCGTGAAACTGAATTAAAAGTTGTGCCTTTTCGTTAATTGTTATGTTAAGGTGCATCATTGCGGATGAAAACCTCCCACGCCGTTCTATCCAAGAATGATAACGTGTACTTACCTCAAGTGTCAATTAGTGCGAGAAACAAGGTAGCGGCATACCATAATGATAAACATTGAAACCTAATGAACCTCGAGGGATGGGAATTAAGCTCGTCATAGACCGTAATACACTCCGTAACCATTGATCGTGTCCGAACTCGAGTAGCTTGACCCTAACTTGCACCGATGTGGTCATTTCTGTGTTTAGGTATGCACGGGGGTAGATCAACGGTATTTATGTAAATGATGTCTATCTCAATATGTCCGCATGCCAACCTTCACGTCCGTATCTGTTTGTATCTGCGATGGATCAGAACCGACCCGGTGACCCATTGGTTTGTTGGTCAACCCTGCATTTATCTGCACTCGGAACAACTCGGTTGCCTACATACATGTACAGTGTACGTAACCATTTATGTTACACATTATGTTCAAGTATTAAAACTGGCTTTAAGGCCGTCACAGCTGGCTGTAGCACTGAGTTATCGTAATGATCAAAATAGAACGATTTGTAATTATATTTTGAGTATTTTCACGTCTTCAATGTACGCATAGATAATCAAATATAATAAAGAGTGCACGGTTACGTTTCGTCCGATGTTATATAAAAAAAAAACAAGATGGATCCGGCTTTTCTACATTATATGAAAAAAGTTAAAGAAGCAGTGCATTATAGCCTAATGTCCTTTTGATAGACAACGTATATAACTGTCTACATTTAAACAAATCGTAGCTTTGTTTTAGTTGAGAATATTTGTTTTTAACAAGATTTCTCACTTTAAAATGTATACACATAATACAAATTTTTTTCTACGAAAGCATTTTCTTTATATTTCGAATGAATTTGAATCAGCCTTACAGACTAAAGAATTTATTGGGCATTTTTTGTCTTATGAATAACCGCTCTTTGCATATTGTAACCAAACCTTATGTACTGTTAATTGGTATGAACGGTTTTAGTAATGTCAGTACGTCATCAGTGTTTATTCCGTCACGCGAAAACCAAACGTGCGAATATCCCGTCACAGTACCCAAGTACGGGAAGTCTGGGAAAATTGACGTAATAGTTTATTATTTAGCGTCATAGAGTGTGTTTGTGTCGACTTCAGTGATTGAATTCATGTAGGGTCACTCGGTGCGAAGGAAATACGTTCTGGATAGTTAATTATCTGATCTAATTACTTCGTATTCTAGACTGAAATTATAAACGTTTTAGTTAGTGATAGAACATAAGCTTAAACAATAACTCGAATGCTGTTACGTATATCCCCAAGGTGTTTTTGAAGTATTCTTCAATTAAATTGTTATTAAACGATTTTCGGCCGTGTATAATAACCACATGATTGCACGTACTTGTTTATATGCAATAATTGATTCCGTAAGTTTAGTCTAGACTCCTATTTGTTTTTTATAATATAAAAAAAAAATCTTGGACCGAAATTTCAAATAGTATTGTTATACGCAGTTCTTTTAATGGTGTTTGTTTTGGATAAATCTTAAGTCGATACATTACACTGCCTGGTGAGCGATATTTAATCTGATAAGTGCCTCGACACCATCTTATCCTCCGTTTTAAATTGCTTATTAAAATGGCATCAGTTCATTTCAATCAGCGATGATATAGAGGTGGGGTGAAATTGGTTTTGTTCAACATTTTTATAGTTCTTTTGGTCTCATGAGAGAAAATATAGTGTGTTCCAAATTCGAAGCATCTCCACCGTTTGTGAATTATTTTTTGGGTATACGGTTCCCTGAGGAGAAATCTTCTCTTTCCGAAGTACACATTCAATCAGCTATTTTAACTGTTTATGCTCATGGTTGAAACTATCACATTACTTTCAATACCGTCGGTGTCTGAGTTTTTATCTTATATATAAAACTGTATATTTCATTTAAATACTTGGCAGTTCTTTGATAATTATTTTGCCTTAGTATCGAATTAACAATGTGTATTGCTATTATTTATCGTCATAACGTGCTTTTTTAATTTATTGTATATTATTTAGATGTTAAGGGGAAAGGTATTCACCTGAATTACCCTAACGTTAACAAGTTCCCTTAGGTTCCAAGTACATCCACACTTCTTTTCCATAGATCCTATTACTCTCACCCTGTTCTAATTAGTACACATTGAATAAAAGCATAACAACTATTACCAAATCCCCCATCCTAATAACAAGTGGATGATATATCTAGAAAGTAAAAACTGAAATCCAATTTCCCTTAACTGATGAAACATGACACCTTTTGATTAATATTATGAATTATTTTTAGTTCTATAAATGAAACCAAACGAATAATATCACACGCGGTATTCAAATTTTAGCGCACAAGCAATCTTTGTTTACATTGTATGCCCGAGTTTTCCGAGTGCACGTGCTTTCTGACGTCACTAACATAGTGTTACATGTCCTAATGGACGAGTTTGTATTATTGTATATCAAAACATTCTGCTCCTAATAGCACGCTCCGGGCCAACCCCTAGGATATAGTGCCAAACTCATAATTAGATTCAAAACACTTTGAACTACGAGAAGTTATGGGTCATTTACTCGAATGGAAAACAGAGGGAGTTCGTAGACCATTGGAAACAAATTATACTCTCCTCGCGGCTTCCTTCATTATATTACTTAACAAATAGTATTTACTGCCTTTTTATCTAGTTTAAATATCTTGTTAAGATAACTCTCTCGGTTGCTTTCTCTTTTTTATTTCCCTGAAATAATTAGATGTTAAGGATCTGGTATGTTTGCGATACGGTTTTATTGACCGACCCTATAACCTATATTTTACGAAAGAGAAATATCAGATTTATATTATTGTGTTAAATCCAGAAATTTGCAATATCAGCTTGCTTCTGTTCCATTTATGTGTTCCTACTCGTAAACATCGCACTCACTAATTCTTGTTAAGTAAAGGGGAGTTGCCTCCGGGACGGCGGTATAAGATGAAAGAGTTTTGTCCTACAATTTAACTATGACAGAGGCAGACTTTCCGGTACTACCATCACAGAAGCGCGTGCTCTTTAACGAGTTTCCAATGGGTACTGTTACGAAGATTAATGGAAACTATTTATACAGAACACGTGTTGATTGCTACTCAAGATGTTAATATTTCGCTAAGTGGGTCATTTACACCTGAATACAATGTATAAAGCGTAATATCTTTGCACCTGGACATGTAGCGTAGTTACAGTTACACTTATATTTAGCGTAATTGTATTTACACTTGGACATGTAACGTACTTGTATTTACACTTGGACATGTAACGTACTTGTATTTACACCTACACATATAACGTACCTGTATTTACACCTAGACATGTAACGTACCTGTATTAACACCTCGATATGTAGCGTACCTGTATTTACACTTACACATGTAACGTACCTGTATTTACACCTAGACATGTAGCGTACCTGTATTTACACCTTGACATTAAACGTACCTGTATTTACACCTACACATGTAACGTACCTGTATTTACACCTAGACATGTAACGTACCTGTATTAACACCTCGATATGTAGCGTACCTGTATTTACACCTTGACATTAAACGTACCTGTATTTACACCTAGGCATGTAACGTACCTGTATTTACACCTAGACATGTACCGTACCTGTATTTACACCTAGACATGTAGCGTACCTGTATTTACACCTTGACATTAAACGTACCTGTATTTACACCTACACATGTAACGTACCTGTATTTACACCTACACATGTAGCGTACCTGTATTTACACCTTGACATTAAACGTACCTGTATTTACACCTAGGCATGTAACGTACCTGTATTTACACCTACACATGTAGCGTACCTGTATTTACACCTAGATATGTATCGTACCTGTATTAACACCTAGACATGTAGCGTACCCACATTCACACCTGGACATGTAACGTACCTGTATTAACACCTCGATATGTAGCGTACCTGTATTTACACTTACACATGTAACGTACCTGTATTTACACCTGGACATGTAGCGTACCTGTATTTACACCTTGACATTAAACGTACCTGTATTTACACCTATACATGTAACGTACCTGTATTTACACCTAGACATGTAACGTACCTGTATTAACACCTCGATATGTAGCGTACCTGTATTTACACCTTGACATTAAACGTACCTGTATTTACACCTAGGCATGTAACGTACCTGTATTTACACCTAAACATGTACCGTACCTGTATTTACACCTAGACATGTAGCGTACCTGTATTACACCTTGACATTAAACATACCTGTATTTACACCTACACATGTAACGTACCTGTATTTACACCTACACATGTAGCGTACCTGTATTTACACCTTGACATTAAACGTACCTGTATTTACACCTACACATGTAACGTACCTGTATTTACACCTACACATGTAGCGTACCTGTATTTACACCTAGATATGTATCGTACCTGTATTAACACCTAGACATGTAGCGTACCCGCATTCACACCTGGACATGTAACGTACCTGTATTCACACCTAGACATGTAACGTTCCTGTATTTACACCTAGACTTGTAAATTACCTGTATTTACACCTGGACATGTAACGTACCTGTATTTACACCTAAATGTGTAACGCACCTGTATTCACACCTAGACATGTAGCGTACCTGTATTCAAATTTAGACATGTAACGTACCTGTATTTACACCTAGACATGTAACGTACCTGTATTTACACCTAGAGATGTAACGTACCTGTATGTACACCTGGACATGTAACGTACCTTTATTTACACCTGGACATGAAGCGTACCTTGATTTACACCTAGAGATGTAACGTACCTGTATTTACACCTGGACATGTAACGTACCTGTATCTACACCTGGACATGTAACGTACCTGTATTAACACCTAAACATGTAGCGTACCCGTATTTACACCTACACATGTAACGTATCTGTATTTACACCTAGACATGTAGCGTACCTGTATTTACACCTGGACATGTAAGGTACCTGTATTTACACCTACACATGTAACGTATCTGTATTTACACCTAGACATGTAGCGTACCTGTATTTACACCTGGATATGTAACGTACCTGTATTTACACCTTGACATGAAACGTACCTGTATTTACACCTAGACATGTAGCGTACCTGTATTAACACCTAGATATGTAGCGTACCTGTATTTACACCTAGACATGAAGCGTACCTGTATTTATACTAGACTTGTTACGTACCTGTATTTACACTTAGCCTAGATATGTAGCATACCTGTATTTACACCTCGGCATGTAACGTACCTGTATTTACACCTAGACATGTACCGTACCTGTATTTACACCTAGACATGTACCGTACCTGTATTTACACCTAGACGTGTAACGTTCCTGTATTTACACCTAGACTTGTAAATTACCTGTATTTACACCTGGACATGTAACGTACCTGTATTTACACCTAAATGTGTAACGCACCAGTATTCACACCTAGACATGTAGCGTACCTGTATTCAAATTTAGACATGTAACGTACCTGTATTTACACCTAGACATGTAACGTACCTGTATTTACACCTAGAGATGTAACGTACCTGTATTTACACCTGGACATGTAACGTACCTGTATTTACACCTGGACATGAAGCGTACCTTGATTTACACCTAGAGATGTAACGTACCTGTATTTACACCTGGACATGTAACGTACCTGTATTAACACCTGGACATGTAACGTACCTGTATTAACACCTAAACATGTAGCGTACCCGTATTTACACCTACACATGTAACGTATCTGTATTTACACCTAGACATGTAGCGTACCTGTATTTACACCTGGACATGTAATGTACCTGTATTTACACCTACACATGTAACGTATCTGTATTTACACCTAGACATGTAGCGTACCTGTATTTACACCTGGATATGTAACGTACCTATATTTACACCTTGACATGAAACGTACCTGTATTTACACCTAGACATGTAGCGTACCTGTATTAACACCTAGATATGTAGCGTACCTGTATTTACACCTGGACATGTAACGTACCTGTATTTACACCTGGACATGTAGCGTACCTGTATTTACACCTGGACTTGTAACGTTCCTGTATTTACACATAGACTTGTAACGTACCTGTATTTACACCTAGACATGAAGCGTACCTGTATTTATACTAGACTTGTTACGTACCTGTATTTACACTTAGCCTAGATATGTAGCATACCTGTATTTACACCTCGACATGTAACGTACCTGTATTTACACCTACACATGTACCGTACCTGTATTTACACCTAGACATGTACCGTACCTGTATTTACACCTAGACGTGTAACGTACTTGTATTTACACGTAGACATGTAACGTTCCTGTATTTACACCTAGACATGTACCGTACCTGTATTTACACCTAGACATGTAACGTACCTGTATTTACACCTTGACATGAAACATACATGTATTTACACCTAGACATGTACCGTACCCGTATTTACACCTAGACATGTAACGTACCTGTATTTACACCTGGACATGTGACGTACCTGTATTTACACCTAGACATGTAACGTACCTGTATTTACACCTGGACATGTAACTTACCTGTATTTACACCTACACATGTACCGTACCTGTATTTACACCTAGACATGTACCGTACCTGTATTTACACCTAGACGTGTAACGTACTTGTATTTACACGTAGACATGTAACGTTCCTGTATTTACACCTAGACATGTACCGTACCTGTATTTACACCTAGACATGTAACGTACCTGTATTTACACCTTGACATGAAACATACATGTATTTACACCTAGACATGTACCGTACCCGTATTTACACCTAGACATGTAACGTACCTGTATTTACACCTGGACATGTGACGTACCTGTATTTACACCTAGACATGTAACGTACCTGTATTTACACCTGGACATGTAACTTACCTGTATTTACACCTGGATATGTAACGTACCTTTATTTACACCTGGACATGTAACTTACCTGTATTTACACCTAGACATGAAGCGTACCTGTATTTACACCTAGACATGTAACGTACATGTTTTTACACCTAGACATGTAGTGTAGTTACAGTTACACTTGTATTTACATTTTTTACCGTACCTTAATTTGCATCTGGATGCCTAACGTAGTAAAACAATAAATTGTCTAACAATTTACCTGTATTTATTGTATATTGTGTGTACTTATCTCTCACACCTGTATTTACACCTGGATATACAACAAAGTAACAGTCACATCTATCTAACGTTCCTGTATATACATCTACATGCCTTATGCATCAACACAATAAAGTCTAACCACATACCTGTATTTACACTTAGTGACACGTATATACATTGTATAGTGGGTACACAAACATTTATCTAACACACCTGTACAGTCACACTTATCTTACATACATTTAAACAGTCAAAAAGTTGCTGTTGAAAGATTTGAACAATTGTGTGTTTGAGACCTTAATTTACGGTTCAACTGTCAGTACATTACCTCATAAGAGCGGTCATAGTGATTTACAGTAGATATGACATTTCAATTATCAAATAAACAAAAACAAAATAAGGTCATAAAGGCGATATATGTAAAATTCGGTGAAATTGTACAATCATTACACGATCTACATCTAAAATACATAAATGCTTTTGATATAGGTAAAACTGACAATACACCGACAGTTATAAAATAGCGCAGTAGAAACAGAAAAAGGGAAAAGTAATAACAAAGATACGTGATTAGAACAGCTGCTGAATCATAAGCTTATTTGACTTGGCATACTGTCGAATACTGTATAACATGACAGACAAGTTTCCGCGATGTTCTATTTCTGATTGCCGACTACTTCTCAACAATTTAGACGCAAATGAAGTTGAAATATTGCCCATGGTATTAACTGATACGAGTAGGGATTCTGGAGTCTGTACTTCCCCTTGGCATTTTCAACATGTTATCGATAGGCAAAGACTATTGATGTAGGCTCATAAACCTTTAAAATCATATATAGATAATCTCGTAAAGAGATCTCCATCACTGACACAAATCAATGATATTGTTTGGAAAGTGTCGTCGGGGGTAAGGTATAGCTGTGGAACAGCTGGCAAAATGACAAGCGTTAGCGCAGACTCCTATCACGCGCAATGACAGACGTACTACTGGGACGGCCCAGAGCAATTCTCCGTTATTTTTCTACACGTGTGGGTTTTTTTTAAGTTACTAATGATGTTTTTTTTACTCCAGGTCATAACGTTATTTGATAGTTTTATGAGTAAAGTGCATCTTTATCAAGTTATCGTGCTGAAGTAAGTTTTTCAAAAAAGTGCTTATTTAAACCAAGTATTAACGTGATTAAGTATAAAGTGCATGTTAAAATTAGGTCAAAACCGCAAAAGGATACATGTGTATTCTATGTGCGTATAATTGTGGCGAAGTACGTGTATCTATAAAAATAATCAGAGAATACTGAGGCATCAACAAAACCATAATACGAACTCAAAATCGATCAAACTAGAGACAAAATATGAACAAAGAAATGACTTACTCAAATACCTCGGGAAAAGAACAAGAGACTACGACCAGGTGTTCCGGAAGAGTAAGCGTCCTCTTCTTCATCGACAATGTGAGAACTAAGCATCATTCTCAATTCACAACACGTAGGCATACTAATGAGCATATTCAATACGTCAACCTTCATACTATATCATACATGAATACAGAATAATTCAAGCCTGTACCTTAAAACATGATTGGAATAAATTAAAAAGATACATATATTGCATTGATATACACACAAAGTAAGCGTAACATTAAGGCTATAAGAAATAAACTCGACACGCAGAAACACAGGTATAACATATGTTACCGTTATATATCTGGCCGTCCCAGGTGTGCAGCGGCCCCAGGGAACAATGTCTGCATGCCTGTCTTATATCATTAGGTAAACTTATCCACACCCTCGCTCTCTGGAAATCAAAATTGAGAACTGTTCAAGTTGCAAAAGGTAATGGTGAAGATTAAGGGAAAAGTATATACAAAATCAGCTATTCAGTCAATTGTTTTTATGAGAGAACAGTTTCCTTTATTTTTTTAATGTATTATCAAATTAGTCTGTTTATAGAAACAAAAAATTGGAAGTATTTTTTAGTTTAAAAATTTTGGATTCACACCTTTTGGCCCCATCATCACTGAAGAGTCCTAGAAAGACGAAACAGCTGTATGATGCAGTTTAATTCATTTTTCGGCATTCTGTATATATTAATAAATTTAAAGGGTGCAGCAAATGTGTGCGTTACGTCATCTTCTATTTTAAAATACTAAGCAGAACATTTGACTTCACTACTGGTAAGTAACTTTCCTCATACATTTCTGTTCCGTTATTCACAGTGAGATATTTTGTATTCATGCCTCACGGTGATATAAATTAATGGTTGGAAAATGGCTTAGAGCGTATTTTGTGAAAAATCACAAGAATAACGATGATGAATTTACAGCCAGTGCCACGATTTTTACTTACAACATGACCAACACAAATGGATTTTATATATAATTGTATGATAGGCGGGATGATTTCAATTTTACAATCTTGAATTTAATTTTTTCTTGCTTGACTTTTTCGATTCTCAGCCTATAATGCTTAATTATAACGTTTGCTTTGTTATTTACAAGTCTCGCAATAGCATAACTACCCTGAGAAAATCTTGATTTTACTGGACAACACACATCACAGTGTTTGGGAACTGTGGACTAATGGAGATAATTGACGATTTCTCTGGTCATTAAAGTGTCTGTATTTCGTTATAGCTGCTCTTAGACTAGTTCTCGCTGTCATAATTGTGATACAGAATGTATTGCTTGGATTTAAAGAAAAAAATCAGAGAATACCAAAGCGTCAACAAAACTATAAACCGAACTCAAAATTGATTAAACTAGAGGCAAAATAGAAACGAAAGAAATATTTAAATGGAGACTCTCGTAAAAGCACAAGAGAATAAGACCAGGTGTTCCGGAAGAGTAAGCGTCTTCTGCTGCATCGACGACACCCGCCATGTAAATCTTTGTCACATCCAAGTAAGCACCAAGTTCTCAAAACGAGAACCGAGTACCATTGTTAATCACAACAAGTACACACACTAATGAACATACTCAAAAACGTCCATCTTCATATCACTTAAAGATACAGAATATGTAAGTGGATGTCGTAGATAAAGTAGACACATTTTCTCTTTTTACCCCTGTACTTGCTTTTAAACAGACATGGCATCTTTTCTTTCTTCATGTTTTGCCAGAGTGTTTTGACACTTTGGTATGCTCTTTTTTGTTTTTTCTTTTCGTTTGAGACGGTAATTTAAAAATAAGTGCCACATTTCCCTTCAATTGTGCATAATTCACATGCATGACATATCTGTGTTGAAGTGTAAATGGAACGTTTTCTGCATTTTATGTTTTCTGTGCTTTTATTTTGACAATTAGTTTGTTCAAAAGCTGCTAACGAGCAGTGACGTGGTGATGTGTTATACTTGTTGGCTGTGAGGTCTTTCCCCCAATGACAAGAATGATTATCTCTCACCGTGGCAGTTCTTAAAGCACTTTAACATGTATGTTATGCCTAGCTCTGCCAGTGGGGGTGAGAGACGCTCAGAAATTACTATAGACATGTTATGATGTTTTAACTCGCTCAAAAAGTCAAACGTTTAACTCAAGGTCGAAAAGAAAAAGATAAAAAGAAACCCAGCATACATCCAATACAAAAAATCGTAACTAGAAACTACTTCTATTCCGTGGAGATTTTTTAGGTTAGAATGACAGTATGCAATATAGCAAAGTCAACTGACGAAGTTAGCTGTGAGTACTTTAATAGATTGTTGTGCTGGGGGTTTAGGTCTTCAACTTTCTAACTGAAGTAAAATGGTAGTTAATCAGTGTTTTGGAGAAGAGAGTAGTTTGGTAAGATATGTGGACGACCTTACTAGAAGCTCATTCACGTGCATAAAAAGGGGAAAGAAAAATCTTTATCTATGTCCTTACTTTGTCACCTGCTTATTCGAGTGCATTTGTACGTTTGGTCATTTCTTTGGAGAAGGTGTTTTGTTATATGTACAAACAATTAAAAGATAGATTTATGTGTTGTGAGAAGTTTGTAAGTTTAAAGGATGGGATTGGCACACGACAAGTGAGAGTACTTTTACATTGTATCATTTACAGACACCAATATACATGTAAGTCCTTAGAACTGTCTTTAACCAATATTTACATGGCGGGTGTCGTCGATGAAGCAGAAGACGCTTACTCTTCCGGAACACCTGGTCTTATTCTTTTGTGCTTTTTACGAGAGTCTCCATGTTAATCTTTCTTTTGTTTCTATTTTGCCCCTAGTTTAATTGATTTTGAGTTCGGATTATGGTTTTGCTAACGCTTTGGTATTCTCTGATTTTTTTATATTTAAAGTAACATCATGAACGGGTTTGACATCTTTATTTTTGTCGGTTGAAATAAAAATAACTACAAACAAAGATGTGTTCAATTAGGAATTTTGTTGGCTTACATAAACATTTAAAGGCATAAATTTATGTTGTTAGAAGTTTTGTCAGTTTTAGTTTGCATATATGCTATTATATTAATTATAGACAGGTCGTGTGCTTGGAAATAAATGTTAAACGGTCATAAAATTGTCATTGTTAAAAATTATTTAGAGCAAGAACATTTTGAAAACCTTCATAGCTTTTAGGAAATGAACAGATCTTCATTAGATTAAATGATGTATTGTTTTTTAACTTTTCTTCTTTTTAAAGGAACGTTATCCTATTGAGTATTAATATTCTATAAGCACTCTGTCCCGATCAGTTGTGACCGCAAAATTTAAAAATAAAATCGTAGTCCTTAAAGCTTTAACGATATCAATGCAATAAAAAGAAAATCAATGCTTTCCCGTTAAATATCAAATATATTTCACTCGTATGGCAGATTTAAAAACTTGGCGTCAGTGCAACCGAGGTTCCTTGCTGGCACAGGGTAACGACACCAAAATGTTTGCATCTAGCCGTTGTCCTATTTTATTTGAGGCGAGAGAAGAAGCTCTAAAATGACCCTATTTGAATAACATTCTTGGCTCCATGAACACAGTTTATTCTGATAATACTCATAGAGGCACCTAAAATGAGAAATGTAAATAAAGTATAGTTCATAGTTAAAAACATGTTCTTTGCCAATAACGATACATACGGCTACCTTGAGTAATGCGACGTGTATAAAACACGGAGCTATATTGATGAGGAAAAGCATCTCGGTGCCAATTTACTAAATATACACTCAAAAATATCATATATGAGGAGTTTAAATAACATTTATTTTAAAGTGCTCCGTAAATTATGATTTCAGATTAATAACATACATACAATGCCTACCATATTGTATATAAAAACTCCAGGAACTAATTAAGTCACAATCTAAAACATTATATGTGAAAATGTTATTAATAGATTATACGTAATCCATGGAAATAACAAAACGGGAACAATATGTTTCCGGTAGCCATTTTATATCTAGGGAATTTATTGGACGAGACTGGCGCTCGATAGCGTGATGACTGATAGGAGTTGGCATTGAAACAAGGAAGTGAATTAGTGACATGGATTTGTGAGCCAAAATGATTATATACGACTGTTATCGGGGAGCTCCGTCAAGCATGTGTGAGTAAGGAGTATATCAATCAGCATAGACGACAAACAAATCCACACGATCATTCGCCCTTTAATTTGTTATAAACTATATCTATGTATAAAAGCTTTCAATAGAGTTGAAAATAAAAATATAAAAATGATATCTGGTTCTTGACTCGAGTGATACATAGTTAGGAAAGAAAAAAACAAGAAACATAAACAAATTAAAGTTGTGCATTACCACCGTGTCAGAAGATATAGTATAACGTAAACATGAAGAGGAAAAGCTTATAAGAAATTAGCCATGTTACGTAATCTCGTAAACCGTGGTATGTCAAAATCTGTGAAAGTTATTGTTCCTGTTTATAATTCAGGAAAAAAGCAAAATTGTCTAATGCACGTTTAGTGAAAGTATTGCTAGTTTAATACTTTCCGAATGTTTTATAGGAGCCATTTATAAATAAAAAAGTTACAGTTGCGCTGCATTATTCTTATACAATGCATTGCAAAGGCAAATGCTGTTACAAGACTGTAAAAACACTTGTATTTTGACGTCCTCAATTTCATTGTGGCCAACACTTGATTTTCTGATCAATAACTGTTCAAAATAGCTAAATAAAACATCACAATTTTATAAAAAAAAAAAATATTAATATAAGTAATGAACGTTTGAGCAAATGTTGTTACAGTCCTATAACACACATTGCTATTGCTGACAAACTTACATCAAGCCTAACCGGGCTTTATTAATTTTGTCATCAATAGCAATGTGTGTTATAGGAATGTAACAACACTTTCTCAAACGTGTATTGCTTAAGTATAAAGGGAGATGTTTGGCAACACCACCGATATAAATAGGTTATCATTAGTACACTTTGGATAAACACGAACAATGCAATTAATGTACACGCTTCGCCTTAACGAGATAACTAGAGAACAAATACGAACTCATTACCCCTGTGTTACTTTCATAGGTATACATTACTTACGGTATCATAATACCAAGCATATGAACTCCATAGCCACCTTGTAGGACTTTGATATTCTTTCAAAAAGCTGGCGATGTGCACTTAAAAAAGAGAATTGCTTTAGATCTAACCACCACGGCATAAATGAACAAGCAGAATCCCTGGTTAAATAGTATTATATTAATAAACAGTGTTGTGAATGAAAGTCGTTGATAGCGAACTTTTTTTCTTTTTTTTTTCGTTTTATCAAAGAGGAAAGAAACACCTTTCGGTAATGATGTGCACGATTTGTGTGTGGCAATTGGCGAAGTAGCACCACTGTATGTTATCATGTGAGTAAGTGTAATATAGTAATGTGGGACAATAGGCGAAGTAACACGAATGTGTGATCGTGTGTAAGATAGCAATGCATTTTTTTGTATGTGACAGTGGGCGAAGATACATCAATGTGTGATCATGGGAAAGGTAGCAACATGTGGTAATGAGCAAGATTGCAATATGTGACAAATTGTCGATGTAATACAACTATGTGACCTTGGGCAAAATTAACGAGGATGGACAAGATATCATATTGTGGCAATATATTTATATATTATCATTATATGGTTGTTGATATTACATCGTCATGATTGACATGGTATCAGTCTGTTGCAATTGGCATGATTACAATGTACATTAATTTGAGGCAGTGCACAATGTGACGTCATTGTTTGACGATTGGCGTGTAAGCCTGTGACAACAGCATGGTTTTACCGCTATGCTGCTAAGTGATAGTAGATATGATGCGGTGGCCTATCAGTCGTTGGTGATAAGCAAATGTACAGCATCATTGCACGTTCGTGGGGCAACATCATTTTTGAAAAGTTGCAAAATATCAATATAATAAAATAACATATCTGAAATA
Source organism: Mimachlamys varia (assembly GCA_947623455.1). Lineage (NCBI taxonomy): Eukaryota > Metazoa > Mollusca > Bivalvia > Pectinida > Pectinidae > Mimachlamys > Mimachlamys varia. The sequence goes on from OX392530.1 coordinate 9,195,022, forward strand.
TTACTTAAGTATTAAAATATTAGTACTTATACCTCAAAGCAGTGTATCTGCATTTCATTAAAATGACTGTATGCATGATACTAGGACGGCAAACAGTCCCCTCCCTCACGTTGTAGGATAGTGTCGTGATTCCGAGAATATGACACGTCTGGTGTTTAATGTATTCCTAAATCAGCGATTCCGGGAACTATGTTTCTTTGTTTGTTTGCCTTCGTGAATGGAACTAGGTCCCCGGGGTTTCCTTTCGTGTGTTTGATCACACACGGTCTATGACGAGGCTACTTGATTCTATATTTGTATTTGCCGATCATGTTTCCTTTGATTCGGAACCGTGCACTGTATTGGATTATCTGACCATCAGTTTTGTACAAATGTATTCTGCAAGGACAATAACACTTTACGATGGATGTTTGAAACCTTCCAAACAACGTCATCAGTTGTTTAAGAGAACAAAATTGGAAACGAATACCGCAATTATGTATATCCCGTGTCTGTCTCTCTGGCCCAGGAAATTTCATATTGTCATTACGATACTGGACATAGCCTCCTACCAACGAACAACACATCAAGTGAGGGCATATTAATCTCAAATAGTTCAGTGATGTGCAAGTGAATAGGCATTTTAAATAACTATTTTCAGTCAAATTGCATTTAGATATTTAAAATAACGTAACACCGGATATCCGTTAATGCTCATAAAAATACAATCAAAATGTTTTTATCTCGGCTATCGATGGGATGTTAAATTTGCACAATTTGCAAACATCATATTTCTAACTGAAGCACAATTTGTTTTGCATTAGGTTAATATCATAGTTGAATAATACTCAGCATTGTTACTCAGCTTCACTCGGGCTGGCTATATATAATTCTGTATGATATAGTTTACTAGCAAAAAAATGTCATGGTTTAAAAATGTTACTTGAAGCCAGTATGTTAATACCGCTGATACCTGATTTATTAGTAAATGCTTATGCTAGAGCAAAACCCTCATTTATAGAGCATTTAGCTCTAGCTGCTACGTGTAGCGTTTTCTGGTTTGTTAAATCAGAACAGCAGAGCTGTTGCAGACAAAAAAATCCAACTCCTCCATGATAAGGAAAATTAAAATTATTTAGTTTCATACATCGTAGCCTGTAAAATGCGCACGTGTTTTTTCCTATCCAGAGTTGAGTTCACTTACTACTCAGGAAAGATATCATGATACATGTAACCGCTGAAGCTACTCGTAAGCTTGCTTCTATATAAAATAACAATCTTGACTAGGATTTTATACCTAATTTTAAAAGTTTTTTTTTGCAATGGAGATAGACAATTTGAATTTGATATGCATGTAAGTTTACAATAACAGGAAAATTGATGAATTTTATTTCAAAATGGTGATCGACAATGTTCATGTAATATCTTAAACGACAGTTATTAAATAAAAGTTTCATAAACTATATTAATAAATGTTTGATAAAAAGGAGAAAGAGAAGCTAAAGAAATATATTTTACCGGTTCCATTTCACTGACAAAGTGGTCAGTAAAATCCTTCCCATATGTCAGTCGTATGGTGTACGGTATGAGGGTTTCTACAATCTGAAGGCGTTGCCGTTCATATGTGACGATATGTTGTAGAAGATAAACGAAATGTGGTGATATGTTTACAAAGATGTGTTAACAGAATGTGCTTCAAGATTAGGAAGATTTCAGATTGAGGAATATTTCAACATATTTATATCTCACTCCGGAATATAAACACAAGGATAAAATAATGCCTATGCATCATAAACTAACAAAAAAAATACATTTTACGTATTGGTACGTGCAGTTAAGCACATGCACATTTGTAACGAAACATATTTCTACAAACTGGAAAAGTATTTTCACGAGTAGAATTTCCCAACACACTTCCGGCGTAAATATTACAACCTCATGAACCTGCAAAGGTATATATAACAGGCTACCGCTGTACACTATCAAAGGGGCCAAAACTACCTGGCACAATACCCCGGCAACTTCGATACCACAATTTACCACAATACCCCGGCGACTTCGATACCACAATTTACCACAATACCCTGGCGACTTCGATACCACAATTTACCACACTACCCCGGCGACGTCGATATCACAATTTACCACAATACCCCGGCGACTTCGATACCACAATTTACCACAATACCCCGGCGACTTCGATACCACAATTTACCACAATACCCCGGCGACTTCGATACCACAATTTACCACAATACCCCGGCGACTTCGATACCACAATTTACCACAATACCCTGGCGACTTCGATACCACAATTTACCACAATACCCCGATATAACTTCATACTTCAATACCTAAGCAATTAAATGAAAACCTTCCTCAATATCCTAGCAATTAAGAGAAAACAACCTACCACAATATCTTATCAATATGGGTTAAACAACCTACCACAATATCTTATCAATATGGGTTAAACAACCTACCACAATATCTTATCAATATGGGTTAAACAACCTACCACAATATCTTATCAATATGGGTTAAACAACCTACCACAATATCTTATCAATATGGGTTAAACAACCGGCCGCAATATCCTAGCAATTCAGATTAAATAACCTAGCACAATAGCCTAGGATTTGATAAAATATCTACCACAATATCCAATACATTAAGATAAAAATAACCTATATGTACCACAATTCACTAGCAATTAGGATAAACAACCTACCACAATATCTTATCAATATGGGTTAAACAACCTACCACAATATCTTATCAATATGGGTTAAACAACCTACCACAATATCTTATCAATATGGGTTAAACAACCTACCACAATATCTTATCAATATGGGTTAAACAACCTACCACAATATCTTATCAATATGGGTTAAACAACCTACCACAATATCTTATCAATATGGGTTAAACAACCTACCACAATATCTTATCAATATGGGTAAAACAACCTACCACAATATCTTATCAATATGGGTTAAACAACCGGCCGCAATATCCTAGCAATTCAGATGAAATAACCTAGCACAATAGCCTAGGATTTGATAAAATATCTACCACAATATCCAATACATTAAGATAAAACAACCTATATGTACCACAATTCACTAGCAATTAGGATAAACAACCTACCACAATACCCTACCAATAAAGATAAACAAGCTACCACAATACCCAAGTAATCAAGATATATAACAATATAACAACCTTACAATAGCATGACATCGTAGTTAGCGACCTACGGTACCACTTATGCATGGAGACTTTAATTGTAGTTGTAATGACCTATTGCCCTTTACGAGTGTAGGATTCTTTGTCAAGCATTTGTAACGTTGCATTTTGCATCATTGCTCAATTCATCTCACGCGATACTGCATTTCCGGTGGTTGTCTAATTTGGCATGATAAATTCAAATTATGCGTGCAATTAATAATTATTAATATAAAGTTCACGCGTGTTCACATAAATTGATGGTTAAATTAGATCGATATCACGCCCAGTGTAACAGATGTTAAAAATACGGTGAATGTTTTTATTCAAAAATATTTTAAAACACTATTTGTTGAAACCATGATTTTTAAGACAAACTATCTTAAGAAAACGTGATATTTTTGGTTTTAAAAATCAACATAACCGATATTACTGATCAACCATTGAACGTCTTTCAGAATGTATTTATTGTCAATATGAACAATCTTGGTACAAGATAAATAGAATAATGTCCGATATATCACCATTATCGTAATATGAGACATGTATCTCTATGGTCGCCATCTCATTGAGATTAGTTTGTGTCCTTGTGTGATATGAAGATGAGCGGTTTTGAGTATGCTCCTTAGTGTGGTTACTTGTTGTGATTAAGAATGATGACTCGGTTCTCACTTTGAGGACTTGACATTTACTTGGATGTGACCAAGATAAACATGGCGGGTGTCGTCCATGAAGCAGTAGACGCTTACACTTCCAGAACATCTGGTCTTATATTCTTGTACTTTTACAATGGTCTCCATGTATATTGTAAATCTTTCTTTTGTTGAAATTTAGCCCCCTTTTTAATCGATTTTGAGTTCGGATTACAGTTTTGTTGAAGCTGTTGCAGTCTCTGGTGTCTGGTTGTTTTTCCCAATCTTCTACGTCCTCACATTCGTAATTCACACCCTACATACACCAAATGCAAATCAAATCTAAATCGGAGGTCATTTCCTTTTATAGAAAAGACTTCAAATATAATAAACTGCGATTTCCAAAATAACTAATTGCAGTGCTGTCTTATAAAATTGACAATATTTCATAGCTATAACTATAGACCTTCGTGCAAATTCAATTTAGTCTTTCACTTACAAACATCAGCAGTTTTTAATCCATGCTGGATTGTCGTCATAATGGGTATATAAACTCACTATCGTAAATGAATCAACTTGATGCCCAGAATTCTCCAACAAAGAGTGTTTTAAGATATTACTTTATTGCGATAATAAAACAAGTACGCTCAAAAACAAAACTTCGTTTACAGTCACTGTAATTTACTTATTTCCGTACTTACTTATCCGTGAAATCCTGTTGACGAACGGAGGGTTAATATAAAAAAATTAAAAGCTCAACCGGTGAGCTTTCGTACGGTAATTATCAGGAAATTGCGGTGATTGGACGAGACGAAACTGCTTTACGCGTGGCGTGGTCATTATCAGTGAATGCTGACTCTCTTCGGCCAAAGATTGGTCATCTCACACCCGTTTATATCTGCAATTCTCATAACCATCTTACTACATCTACATTACCTTATCATAGCACTTTATACACCAACACGTCAGCTCATATTCAAGAGCACTTAAACATAAACTATTAGAGACATTATCTTTTTCTTATCGCTGTTTATTGCAAATCAGATGACCATATGGCAGGAATCGTAGTTGTTTGCAGATAACAAACCTATCATCAGCTATCGGAGAGTTAGAAAATGCGCCGTTCAATTAGCGGGCCAGTTAGAGATGATTTGAAGCATTAACGCGAGCATATCAGCTTCCCGGAGACTGATACCGGATATCGTGTAGGCTCCTAGAATGAACTTTCGACCTGTATAAACTGCCAAAATCACCTCAATTCTGTGGATCTGATGTCGAGACTTCGATATGTTGGTAAACTCAGGATTGACACTAGACGAGTTTGTAACACACCATAATATATGCACTCTATGTGGTTATGGTAATATATATGTTTATTACATTTTACCAGTGAAATATCGAAAATTATTCATTCTATAAAAGTGATATTTTTCACTAGTGATTGACCAATCAGAACGCTGCTTACAAACGACATTTGGGAAAATCAAAAGCTGTCACTGTAGATTTTGCTATAAAAATGTAATAAACAGAATATCTAACAGTATCTTCAGTAATACCAAACAAATTTCACTCGTGTCGCTAATATTTTGATATTTTTCACTCGTGCGTATGCTGCCCTATATATAGAAATAGATTAAAAAAAACCTTTCACCCCCTTGGGGTGTGAGACATGGAAATCTCAATCCGAGGGGTAAGATTGTTAAGTAAAAACGAGGCTTGCCGAGTGTTAGGCAGCTTAAGAATCTTACCCCAAGGTAATGCAATGTTGTTGAGAGCTTGTCTCAACCTAGGGTGAGACAAGAAAATCTCACCCCGGTAAAAGTGTAGCTATCCCCGTCCAGGGTAAGAGAAATCTATATACTGCCCTTTATATAGAAATCGATATCTATATACTGCCCTTTATATAGAAATATATATATGTCCACTGCCCTTTATACATGATAATAATTATATCTGAGCACTGCCTTTTATATTTAGTAAGATATGTTAAGACCGTCTTTGATGTATGGTGTATTATCTAAACAATGTTTTTTTTATATAGTTACATAATGTACAATGCCTTTTAGAAATGGCTAGATATCTTTATCCTGCTTTTTTAACACAGTTAGATATATATACAATGCTTAAATAGACATACATTTCCTATAAATAAAAGGTTTAGATATTTGTTTAATGCCCGTCTATATATACATGGTTAGGCATTTTGTACACATCCTTTTTATATTTTAAGTAATCATTGTTTATACCATCTATTTATACATAATTAAGATAATTTGTACACTGTCTAAATCGTCACATTCTATTAATCTCGTGTAAGGATGGTTCAAATTTAAACAAAAATTTTTTTTAAAAAAAGAGTATTATTTGTGCATGGTGACATTGATATGGACATGGTTTGATCAGATGTACGTATCGTGGTGCAGGAAGGCTAATTACGTGTGTGTCCTTCAGGAGACTCCAGCCCGCCGTATGACAATGCTACCGAGCTGATTCTAATGAAAAGGAAGGCAAATATCATTAAAAACCGGAACAGGACAATCAATTATTCATAAAACAATATATGGACAGATTTCTAATTTCTTCGCTAGCATATTTCTCCTGACATCGAGAATTGCGGGATCTGTTTGTGTAGTGTGGGCTGTACGGGAGAATGCATACCCAACCGTCCATTTATAATCTTTTTTATCAGGAAGGTAAATAAACCATTCTCAATTTTCTGCCATGTGTACTCGCACGAAAGGACCAACCATCGGTCTGGTTGATGAGCTACACATGTATTTGTGAGCTTGGCCTACACATGTTTTTGTGAGCTAGTCCTACACGTGTGTTTGTGAGTTAGGCCTACACATGTATTTGTGAGTTAGGCCTACACGTTTTTTGTGAGCTAGGCCTACACATGTATTTGTGAGCTAGGCATACACATGTATTTGTGAGCTAGGCATACACGTGTTTTTTTTTTGTGAGCTAGACCTACACATGTATTTGTTAGCTAGGCATACACGCGTATTTTTTATTTAGACCTAGATGTGTATTTATGAGCTAGGCCTACACATGTATTTGTGAGCTTAACATGGATTTGTGAGATATTTTCCAAATAACGATTATTCAAAATATCAAAAATCCATGAAAAGCCAACGCATTTTATCAGCAAAAAACTCCAATGTAGCATGTTCACCTTCTATTACGATTAGTCTTGAATGCGTTATAAACTGTTCATCAGCTGTAAATCAAATAAATTTCAGAAACGAAAATTAGACTATAACAGTAAATTATAGCGACCATTATTTCAGAATGATAAGAGTTTACAAAATCAAAACGACCTCTTTCTATGAAGCAGATACGCCACAAGGGAAAACTAATTCAAAATGTATTCTGCGCATTAAACCAATAACATAAGTTTTAGTCTGTTGGAAATTCCCAAACATTTACATGATTAATTATGTTCCGTGACCAAAAGAATCATGAAGAGATATCCAAGTGATATACAGTTAAGTCATGTTTTGTTGAACCGTTTTAGAAGTTTACGTAGGATTTCAGGGTTTTCCATAACACCATAAGGAGCATCTGGGAAAACCGAGCATCAACTAGAGTACTTTGGATGAGAGAATGACACGGGAAATAACAATGGTTGTCTAATAGTTAATGGTAAGGGGCTTATCAGAGAGCAAGGGAGGTATTAAAGGTATATATCAAACCGCCAATGCTTGCTCGTCACGGTAAGTGGTATTAGAACAACGCTTTACTCCAAACTGTCACAATCTAATGCTACTATAATGCTTATAAAACGGTTGATGTTTTTAAAAGGACAAAAACATGTTGACTTGATTACTGTAAAGTGTTCTTGGAGAATATTTCGTGAAATAGAATAGCTTTGATATCATCTTCACATGCAATACCGCTTCCCTGATGGGTTTTTATGTAACACTTCTTTGATGTATTAACTCTTAGGAAAAACCAGAGGTAAGGCGGTAAGGCGGTAAGGCAGCGCGACTGTGTTATATTTAAAACATGAAAGTGTTTTTACACAGGAACATTTGATTAGTTAACGCAGATATACTCGCAGTTCTAAACTATACATAAACAAATCATACAAACAAAGGCCATGTCACACTTAAGTGAAACACGAAAAACAAGTTTCTTTTAATGGTGTATGACATAGGTATTCTTAATTATTCAGACACGTTTTGCTGTTCTGAAAATTGCTTTGTCATGTTTCCAAAAACAAATCTTCACTTGGAAACGGTTCAACACATTTTGCAAATGGAATAATGAGGCACATTACATGTAACACCCCTGCATATCATTTCATCAGAGCTATATAAAGATCTCGTACATTATGTTAGACGTAACAGGGTTCAACAAAAACGTTCACCAAACTATACTATTGGGATTCATGCCGTGCAATACAATGTTATTTTGATAAATTTGAAGAAATTTGACGAGCAATATATTGTGGACATTGGTAATCTAAGACTTTCGTTGAATCATGTTTGTTTCCTATTCCAATACATGACTTAACATTTACATGGAGTTTTACAATTATTATCACATCATTGCAAGAATCTGTGGCAAACGTGAAATCTTCAAATTCACAATAGTTAGCATACCTTACCAAAGTTAAATATGAACTTCATCCGATATACGAAATAATAACAATGAAACAAATTTTCAACTCATTAATCATTCTTGTTTGTACTGATATTAGCGCTCTAAGCTAAATATGTAAGGATGTTCGGGTGGTTGTCTCAATGTGGGAGGACACCGGAGTAACCTGAGAAAACCCATGTATTCGGACAGTTAGACTCAATACCTTTTCACGTCCAATCATGGAATCAAGCCCCGATGTCCATGATACAAGGCAAGTGTTATATGCACTGTGCCACCCAATCATCCTTTGCTAAATCGTAGCATCCAAGCCTACCATGAGAATGCCGCATCAATTAGCTACTGCAAAGCAGTAGAATCGCTTTTCTGGAGACAGATTGAAGCATCACCAGTTTACTTATAGCAGTTGAATCGCTATTCTGGAGACTGTTTTAGTTAATGCAGGTTGATGAAGACTATGGGCAAGTTTTATGGTCGCCATCTTGATATCATCGAGATATATTCTGTATCTTTGTGTGATATGAAGATGGACGTTTTTGAGTTTGCTTGTTAGTGTGTTTGCTTGTTGTGATGACAATGATGACTCGGTTCTCATTTTGAGGATTGATGCTTACTTGGACGGGGGGCATCACATAACTGATGTTTTATTTGCATTCCCATTTCAACTAATGGTCCTCGAAATTTCTGTTGTTTGCTTTAAAGGTTTTGAGTTCCGATTGTCTTTGACTAATGACGTTTTGATGAAGCGAATTTAAAGTCAACGCGCTTTACGAGGTCTTCATACAATGTTAAATATCTCTAATCTTTGAAATACTCAGGTACAGACAAAAACATGCAGAAACTCCTGGAGCAATGAAGGCTCTTTAGCCTTGCTCGAAACAACTAATTGGAGCGTATTTCAATATTACTAGGTGGAATCGGCAATTAAACCAAAGCTTTCCGGATTCTGATTGAACGTGTCGCGTCCCCGTGGACTGAGTTATACACACACTGCTTGTCGTCAAATCAAACTGTCATTTACCGTTATAACTCCCAGCAGGCCATGCTCCAAACGAGTCCTCGGGCGCAAGGACGTGAAATAGACGGTATGCGCATGACTTTTGATATTATACGCATCGTTAGGAAGCCGGAATCACGATGTTTCTCGTTCCCTTGTGTAGAGACGAGTGAGGTCACGCATGCGCGGATGTCACTAACACCTGGACAATCTGATTGATTCGCACCTCGACTATCACTTGTTAACACAGAATCTACTCCGTGCTGATTAGTTAGTAGAATTAGCAGTATGTACGGGATTGATTATCCAGCGTAGCTTAGACGTGATATATAGGAACCAAAAATAAATATGTTGAAAATGGCAAAATATTCTATGAGGAAAATGTAACTAAAAACGACGCCGCTGTGTTACCATGGTGTTAGAAACCTACAAGGGAAGTAACAATATTTTGTCCGAGAAAATGTGTTTAAATAGACTTTTGTGACAGAAAACGTATATATTCAAACAAAAACGTGTTTTTTTCATACAATACATGTATAACTGTATCTAGTTTTTTTGAATGAAGATGCCATATAGTTCCACAGAGGACTTATGACATAATATGTGAGATACATTTACTAACCTGTGATTTAGCTATAAACAAGATTATTCGGTCAGTTTTAACATACGATGTGAGGAATTTTGTGTTAAATTATTTAAACCGTTCACGTACGATTGTTTTGTTGCAAATGTAGTTTATTGTAATAGTTTATCCGTATTTAAATGCTAAATTGATATTCAAAATTCTCATCATTCATTACTTCAAAATCTGTCATTGTGCTTGTAATAATCGGTACATATGTAAAGGTTTATTCCTTCGTTAGTCATTTTAAAATTTAATTTCATAACCGTTACACTATTTATTTTGTCATAGGATTCGCACTATTCAAGCTGCATGCATGGGTTTGTCTTCGTGTGTCAATTAAAATATATTTTCATTTACCGTTATACTTTGTATAAATTTGAATTTATCGTTACATTATAATTATTATATATAAATTTACTTTATCGTTACAATATATATAGATTTGCATTGTTCGAGACAGCGTATACAGATTTGCATTATTTGTGTAACATGGGGGTGGCAGACTCCGCTGGTGGATTTTTTAGTCCCCGAGGTTTGCTGGAGCCTCTATAGCCACAGTTAATCTCATATGAGTAGTGGCACGATACATAATATACACATTTTCGTAGTACACGATTTAAAATTATACAGAACTAGTTTAATTTTACTTCTATATTCATAAATTAAAGGGGTTTTACGCACCTGACCCTTCTGCTTCTACATTAGTTTAGAAATTTTTGATTCCTACCTTTTGGCCCCTAGCATCACTGAAGAGTCCTAGGAGGACGAAACAGCTGTATGATGCAGTTTAATTCATTTTTTCGGTATACTGTATCTATTTATTAAATTTAAGAGGTGCAGCATATGTGTGTGTAACGTGATCTTTGACTTCATTTATTCATACACTATATAGATATAGATTTTTATTTATCGTTACAATATTTATAGATTTACATTATTTGATTAACATAAGTTAGTCTTCAAGTGTTCTTTTAAAATTTATTTTCACAATTTCAATCTTTTGTGTTGCTATACCTACATTTGAGTAACGTTGGTGATCAATTTTCATGGCGTTACTTACAAAATTATGTTGATCCAGATAAATATCATTCTAGCACAACGAGCATGTGATTGATCATAACCAATGACCCTGATCGACATTAAGTATTATAAGAGTATCTGTTATTACTTTAAATTATGACCTTAAAATCTGTTAACATGTTTACCATAGAGCTGACCTATTTTACAATCTCATAGGGCCATGTCATAATTATGTTTAACACTCGTGCAATAAAGGCTATACAAATGCCTTTAAGGCACGTGTATTTCAAACTCATCCCTGAAGGTCGAGATTCGAGTAAAAAAAGAAAATTCCTGCTGTTGTATACTTACTGTATGCATCATACGGGGTTACTACTATGGGAACCGTCTACTAAATAGGGGATTTTCTTGTGGGTCTTCAGAGGTACCTTCGGAAAATCAATCTGCTTAGACCATTGTAATACTTCTTTTTATTTCCTTTTACTTCCAACTACATTGTACAGTTTATTTCATTGTGCCTTTTTTGATAATGCCTCTTTTTCTTGCAATGTGACCTAAATTTGCATGGCGCGTGTGTTCGATGAAGCAAATGATGCTAACTCTTCCGGAACACCTGGTCTTTTATACTCTTAATGGCCTCTATGTTTATCTTATCTTTGTCCAAATTTTTGCTCTAGTTTCATCGGTTTTTAGTTCGGATTATGATTTTATTGACACTTTGGTATGTTCTTGTTTTTGTTCAAAGGCCGAAATATTGCAAATTCCTTTAAAATGATGATTAATAATTTGTATTCACTGTTTATCGTAAAGCAATTAGGGTAATGATAGTAGCTGATGCATCCGGTATTAGTATGAAAAACACTGTACTTAAGTATGGTATTTTAGGGAGATAGCACTAAAAAGTCGGCATCATATCCGAACTGTCACAAGGAGGCAAATACACAAACATACCATGTCTTCAGTACTCATACACAACGAACACGGAAACACGCCCTAAAATGACCTCAGCTATTGACAGAACGTTAAACTCTGAAGTCAAACTATTTCATCAAATTATTGAGCTCTTTTTTCATTGTTTATTCATTTACTGCCTGACATCGTGGAAACCGATATTCGATTCTTCTCAATTGCGAAATATTGCATGTCAGTGTGGAAAAATCACTATTATGTTACAAAAGTTGGACAGATAGCATTGCAAAACATGCCATTTTCATTTTTATTAAATGTGCAATCGGCAAAATGTCAACATGTCCTAGAATGAAAGAGTAGAAATAAATGCTTCTTTCACAAAGATTTTTCGGTACCCTTTACGTCATTAACTGCCGACTGCCCCTGGGAGACATTGACCCCCAGGGACCCCTGGGAGACATTGACCCCCAGGGACCCCTGATTCACATTGATTTATCGTTATGTGTGTACCTCGGCTTCAGTACCCATAACTCCCTTGCACCAGCTCCCTGCCAGCCTGACCTGACCTCGACATACCGGCATCAAATGCAGTACCCGATACATGTACTTAACCGTGGCATTTAACACGAGCCGCCGCCGATTGAACATTCCATTTCTATCTGTTGGGTTTTCATTTAAAAGTGGTTGTTTTACAATCCTGACAATGACCGGTTTGAGAGCGAGCGTGTGGAATCGAGAGCGCCACTTAAGGGTATCCCTGGAGTACCTGTACGAGGTTATGGCGTATAGGTACTCAGAGCTAGAGCCAGACACATCATTGATTTTTACCCTTCCGTTTTCAGGTCGTGTTGACATTGTGTTAATGGGACATCAATACCAAATAGATGAACCAAAATGTACTGTTTGTATTGTATTTATGGTTGCATGTGATCATTGAATTAAAACTGACTAAATGTTTTGCTACAATCAATTGATTTATATGTGGTTTCTTTGACAACGAAAAAAAGTACGAACTATAGATTTAACATAAATTCATATTTTTTTATATAATAGGCGACGTTTTAAGTTGTACTAAATCAGTGCCGTGTCAGATAATTCACCTATACGAGCTATAAACCATGTTTATATCTTTGAGTAATTTCTATTTCACAGTTCAGACGCGCATAACATTCAGTCTGTTTAATTCGATAAATCTATCAAACAATAGGTGTGATTTACTTAGAGAAAAATATGTTCTCAACAAATAAAAAATACGCACTGGATATCAATATAACAATGACTATCATAATGATGTTTTCTAGATGTTGATATTAATCTTTTTATACCTTACGGTATGTTATTTATTTGAAATATCTGTTCAAAAATACATTTCCCCTAGAATGTTTTCAAAGGAGATATGTATTCTGTATCTTTAAGTGATATGAAGCTGGACGTTTTTGAGTATGCTCATTGGTGTATTTACTATTTTGGTGATTGGCAATGATGTTTACTTGGATGTGGCAAAGATTTACATGGCGGGTGTCGTCGATGAAGCAGAAGACGCTTACTCCTCCGGAACACTTGGTCTTATTCTCTTGTACTATTTCCTTTGATCATATTTTGTCCCTGGTTTAATCGATATTGCGTTCGGAGTATAATTGTGTTAACACAATTTTTATATAATACATACACATTATCAAGCTTCATGTACAGATAATTTTGCCCAACCAAGTATTAAATAATCTTTATATAAATCATACCTTCCAACTTAAAAAAAATGTTTACAAACATTCTCATGCTGATGTTTGCAAATAACAAATAAACACAATTCTATTTTTTTTTATAGTTTCTAGTTTTTAATATACAATGTATAATTAAGAAGAAAATCAAGAATCTTTATTTTTATGGGGAAAATTTTAACAAGGAAAGCTATTATGATTCTTATACATGAATTTTTCGATTATTGCGAATTTTCTAATTGCAATGCTAATATTGCATCCCTACACCTTTATCTGAAAGTGAGTTTTACTATCAAACCAACTGCTCTCTCCGGGCTGTCCTCAAAAGCTGCCAACTGTGTAATTTGTAACAACGAGTACATTGTTCAATGGGTCATATAGGCTAAACGTTTCTCATTCACTTCCCTATCAGACGCGACGTACCGCACACAACAATATGATAAGAAAATACATGCAGACTTGTTATATTTTTTTCCAATCCGTTCGTCACGCTTTAAGGTAGAAAATTGACAAGATGACAACTACCGGCTAATCAGTGATGAAAAGCACTGACGACCCGACTATAAGAGCTATTTTAAGGCGATGACGTGAATTATGAAATCATGAAAGTTGCTATATGCTCCAGATCTAACTTTTTTGTCATTCAACTGTTTTTGTCGTCATTAGAAATTTAGATAAGTGATATCTCCTCTCTCGTCGTGTTACCGGTTAAGTAACACGCGAATTTCTGAAAACGTAATTAATTGTCACTTTGCACAATCTGTTAAACTCATTTCCAATAATATTTCACTTTGTCCCTGTTATAGATATATCCTGACCTAACTAGATATACACAAATATCGAACACACAACACCACCACCCTCCCCCTTCTCGACCTGTGGAAGGACACACATTATCTACCACATTGATTATGTAACTTACAACGTAAGCTTCCTATTAGTAAATTAGGAATTGACGAACACCACTTAGCCATTGCTTCAATGTGACATAACAACCCGACATCATCAATGTAGCTAATATATTGACTTTTATTTATATAACTTAGCAGTACAATATCATGATTAAAATTTCTCGATTATTGACAAATATGACGCACTGGTGATTATTATCTAATGACTTCTGTTCACACTTGCCATGTTCATCCTGAACGCAGACAACTCCATCATAAGCCTGTACCGTAGGACCCCATTAGGCCCGCATTCACCGGTCTCAGTATAGGGGTTATGTAAACAATCAATGGATGATAAAGGGATGTTCTCTCTATGCTGTTAATTTGGCTAGCGTATTCAGTTATGTTGCTCTTCTTCAATTAGAAAATACACACATGAAACATCAATATCACAACCAGGTCACCGGCGAGTTTATTTAAGTTGTAAAAACACATCAATATTACTCCTTATTTCTTAACACCACTTAAGAAACTGATTAGTTTTTCATTGTCGAGTTGAACATGGTTTGCATAATCTTGTCTGTTAATCCAATAACCAACGAATGAGATATCGAAGATATATATCTTCAGATTGTTGTTTTGAATAATGATGAACACAAATTTTAAACGATCAGCATAGTTTTCTATGCGAAACATTTTAAAATTTGTTTGTTCTCTGTCGTTTTCATGACCACATTTTGACAAATAGTTTTTTTTTGTGTATCTATACAAGCTTGGTCAGTAAAAAGATATGTTATCTGTTATATTTCTGTAACATTGCCTCATTCATATTTTGTTACCTTTCTGACATACGGCAAGGTCATGGGATCCTGTTGATCAAATTAAGCAATGAATGTTTAAGCAAATGTTGTTACAGTCCTATAACACAATTGCTATTGATAACAAACTTAAAGCCCGGTATTTTTTACATACTTTTTTATAGACTTATTGTGCCTTGTTGTGATATATCGAACATTTTTTGAACAACAAATCAAGTGTAAACAACAATGAAATTGATGACGTAACATTTGCCTTACCAAAGCATTACAATAAAGCATGCAGAGCAAAACAAAATCAGAGAATACCAAAGCGTCAACAAAAACATAATCCGAACTCAAAATCGATTAAACTAGGGCCAAAATTGGAACAAAGGAAAGATTTACATTGAGACTCACGTAAAAGCACAAGATAATAAGACCAGGTGTTCCGGAAGAGTAAGCGTCTTCTGTTTCATCGACGACACCCAACATGTAAATCTTGGTCACATCCAAGTAAAAGATTTTCATATTCGAAAGGCCATCATAGAATATAACTGGTGTAATTTTGAAATGAACTTAGTAATGATCGTTTGCATTGATTTATGTTTTTCCAGGTGCGCATACTAATAAACCAGACAGGTGTGGAACCGGACCTAAAAACAGATTTACTTATGATCCGGTTTGCGTCATTGAACCAGATCCTCGATCCCTGGGTCTACATCCTCTTGCGCAGAGAAGTCGTGTGGAAGGTCATTCAGGGAATGAAGTTTTTGTTCGGAATTAAGGAGAAGGAACCGGACTATGAGTTGACTATCCAGAAGGCCAATCTAATGAATGATGGTGAGAACCAATCATGTTGTAGATTTTGTCTGCACTGCATGTGTGATCCACCAATGAAAAGGCCCCGGTCCGAGTCCCTGTTTTCTACAAGTGAATATGAGTTACGAAGATCTACTATTGTTCGGACATCTCCACTACAGAGTAAAATAGAGGGCCTAAGACACGATTCTCGGATAGCACGCTTTGGCTCTGAAAAGGAGCTTAATCAGTTACTTACAGCCCTAAAAAACCAAAATCAAAACCAAAGCAAACGATAGCCATCTAGTCACATATTGTAATGCTTGTATGCTAGTAAACCGACCAATTTTTGTTACTCGTTATATCTGTCTCGTGTTCATTTTGTGTTTGACCAATAAATCTATTTTGCTGTCGTCATTTGACAATTTCTTGTTTAAAACAAATATAGTGATATTTATGCCAAAATGGGAACATAACATCACCCCTACAGTATACTTATCTAAGCACTACGACCTCAATATCACCAAGATGTACGCCAACACCATTCACACAGGTTTAACTCTAAAATTCAAAAGAAAGATTTAAAGTTGACATTGTATGATAAGAACCACCAGAACTACAGTAAAATATGACGTCATTTTCAAATATATCTCCTAGTAAACAGAAATAGGATCGTCGCTACATTTGTGAATTTCTCGACATCGTCAATTCTAATTACATGTACTCCATCCACTCACGTCAACAATTGGACAGAAACTTACAAATATGGCGATGATGTACTTCCGGTTTACTAGGCGATAAATAGACGTAGTAATGTTCTTATTACTATTGACCAGAATGTTTCTTGTTGTCGGAATGATCATGTTCCTATTTTCTAAGGTATGTTTCGGTGTTGGAATTACTTCTTCGTCTACCTTTTTATACAGGGATACCTTATTTAGGCATGAATGACTTCCTATGGAATGGGGGAGGTCTCCTATAAGACTTTTATTTAGAATAGCTCATTGATGGTTCTGATCATTTAATGTGTATTATTTTTCACGATGCACACCGTATATAACTACTAATACATCACCGCACATTGGCGCCTCACGATATGAAGAATTCGTAGTAACCGTCCCTGGCCACATTCCATGGGCTCACGTACGCTCTGTGCACTACTGGAGTATGCCATGCCAAATTTGAAGTCTCAATATGCGCCGCTATGTGGATGATCCAAATAAATAAGTTTGAGCATTCCATGTACACCAAATAAATAACATGGCATCTTAAAGATAAATTTCGATCAGCCTGGTGATTGGTCAATCTTTTTTATCCGAGACAAATTAAATAGCTTCGTGCCTTTCATTTCGCCTAGATATGCCCCAAGGGTTGCAGAGCGTATGTTGGTGTAGACCTAAAGTATTGAAGATACTTCTAAAGTGTGTTTTATGTCAAATCATGAAAAACAAATTAATATGCATTACAAATGGAATTATTATATAAATATATAAATCATAAATCTAGGAAATATCAAAATAAATGCTCAGAACATTACTCTTTATTACGAGATAAACATTGAATACACACGAAACAGAATGTTTTAACATATATTCTATTGAATCCATTGACGTAACCAAGTTAATTTTCATCGAAAAATACATGACACGGGGGGGGGGGGGTGTGCATTATAGATTTGTTTAAGTGGGGATCGGATTGATATAAGAAAAAAGACCGTTATTAGTAAATAAGGATGCGTCTCATCTATATTACTGAAAATATTTAAGTTTCTTTTGATCATCCTCTGCGTTTGTTATATGCTTTAAAATATCAATGACATTTAAGTGTAAAACACAATTCGTTAAAAGAGCAGGTTTGCTTTTCAAACTCGTTAAAGCAGATATCACTATTTGTATAATTTTCGAATTGAGTATAAAACACATTTGTTTCCAAACAAAAGATGTCATTTCTTGGTTGAGACTGTGATATCAGCAAAATAATTTAAAAAGTTAATAAACTTGCGCTCCAGATATTTACAGTTTTGCACAATACGTTTACAACAAATTATAAATATTAAAACGTAGCATTACAGTATTATAAACGATAACTGAAAAAAACACCTTCACTATAGAAAGCAAAAACAACAGGAAGAGTTATGTCGATAGACCCTTGGAACTCGGGTTGTGGCATGCGCAAAGGATCACGGGAAATTGTTAGCCTAGCTGCTTTGAAAGCCCCGGCAATAGTAATACTGCTAGCATTGAGATGGTTTGGCTAACCTTAGCACGTCCTTTTAAAAGCAGGACTGGTGTTAAAACTAACTAGTTCCCTAACAACTACGGACACCCAAATCAACAGGTGTGGCGAGGGAAAGAACACTGAGGCCTGGGGTGAGGCATGTGCATTGGATCACAGGAAGTGTTTAGCCTAGCTGCTTCTAGAGTAAGTATTGTGGTGGGTGTGAGATGGTGTGTTTGATATTGATATAAAGCTGGACCGAGGTCTGAACTAACTGTCATTCACGAGTAACACGCAGTATTCCTAGTCACTACCTAACTATCACGTTGTGTGTGCTAACTAACAAAGGACAGGGTATCTAACACCATACTACTATTAATAAAGAAATACTTAACTTTTTGCGTGTACAGTATAATATATTTATGAATCATATTTTACTCTTTTGTTAACGGTTTGAAATTAGCGAAATATCAATGCTCATATTTTATAAGGTTTCTTTTATTGGTACAAAAGAGTCATTGTTTTTTTATTTTTTTCGTTTTGTTCGCTTTAAGATTATCAAATAGCTATAAATGACAATATCTATCTGAATATAGATATCAAATCTATTCTGTTTAACAGATGTGTACAATTTGATAAAATATATTAAGATGCGTGTTTAAAATAGTATGCAGTCAAATTAATTAAATGTACATTAAAAATATAAACTTTATTTATTTTACAACAATTATCAAACAAGTTATACAACTTATACTAATTACTCTTGTTGACACGCAAGGGTTCTTATTGTGGGAGGAAACCGGAGTACCCGGAGAAAATCCACGTGTTCGGGCAGGTGACCCCATACCTTTTCACGTCCGGTTGGGGAATCGAACCCCGGCCGCCTTGGTGAAAGGCAAATGCGCTATCCACTGCACCACTCGACCACCCTCATTAATGTACATTAACTATAGAATAACAGGAATCTTAATTTACGATGCTATGCTATACAATGTCATTTCTGTCTATTGTATTTGAAAAGACACTTTTTCCATGTCTATAAAATCGTACATAGAATGACGCATTGACCTCAATATTGTCCGCAGTCTATTAACCTTGATATTTACCTTGAGTATTGACCTCGCTATTGACGGTTGAATATTGACATTGACATTATCCTTGTCTAATGACCTTGACAGTTTCCTTGTGTATCGACCTTGACATTGTCCTTGTGTATTGACGTTGACATTTTCCTTGTATATTCACCTCTATATTTGGTCCCTGTGGATTCGTCATTACCCTTGTCTAATGACCTTGACCGTTTCCTTGTGTATCGACCTTGACATTGTCCTTGTATACTGACCTTGACATTGCCATTTACATTGACATTTCACTTACGTATTGACCTTTACATTGTCCTTGTGTATTAACCTTTACATTGACATTGACGCGAATGGTTCTCGTTGCTCTGCTCACCTATTTCACTGACCGATATAATTAAGGAAGTATGGAATTCCGCATTGGTACACTGAGGCTTCTTTGTGTCTCTGAAGTGCCCTCTTATTTCAAAGAGCATGAAACTTCTTTGAAAGTACTTGTATAACGACCATGAACAACTGATATCAATGATGAAACCGTACAAACGAGAGAGAAAACAATCATTTTATAGATTACGACGTATAACACATGTACAGCTGCAATATAAATAATGTTTAAAACGAAAAGCAAAAAGGAATTTACAAGGAAATGAATTCTTATAACAGTCTCACAACCGAAATATCCTTTCAGCAGATGATAATCGCATGTAACTGTTAGTCTTGATGGTAAATCGGAGGGGAGTCAAATAACATCTGCGTATCACATTCATTTTTACTGCATTATACTTTCACGAAGGTTCGCAGATATTCCGAATATAATATTTCAACTAATTTCCAGCACGTTAAATAGTGTATGTGTATCAGTTTGTAATGAAATGAGCAAGGAAATGTATCGTCATTCAACACAAAACACGAACTTTCAATATACAGTGTTAACTTACTTAACTTGAGATGATCCTGTGAATGGTTCCGCCTCGCTTTCGACATACATTTTCATTTTGTTTGATGTAGAATACCATAACCCAGTCCTAAATAATTATACATGTAATAGCAATTTAGTACAATAAGATGATACCTAGTTTGACTCCCTGCATATACAAACTAATATTTTGAATCGGCCATTCCTGATTGTGTTACTCTTGGGAATCTTATATTAGATTAGAGTAGTAGCATTTGCTAAAGAATATTTATTTATGTTTCAGCACGTCGACTGTCAAACAGACCACCAGAAAATAAGGTTTAGACCGCCTGGGGGAATATAACACAAAACAAAGTCGGCCTTAAAACTGACAGCTAAGTGCTAGTAAAACATTCCTGGGGAGATGCTTCTTGTATTTGAGGAAGAGGAACAGAGGACAGATGGAGATTTTTTTTTTTTCACTTTTGTTATAAATCGATGTTATATGATTAAAACTTTTCGAAATATGTGCGATTTAAGCAGATATCTAAACGTTCGTTTCATGTTGTTAAAATTAAAAAGATACAATTTTGGAGATTGAGGAAAGCATGAGTACCTGGAGAAAAAAACGACCTACGGTCAATACAAGGCAACTGATCAACATGGGTTTCGAACGCGCAACCCAGAGGTGGAGGGCTAGTGGTAGAATGGCTGGACACCTTAACTACACAGCCACCACGGCCCCCTGTTAAGGCAAGTTAGGACAAAAATTGTCAAGACAAGATAGATGCCAAACAAGACCTCTGCCGAATAAAGCACGATAATCATCTAGTTGAGATAATAGAAAGTAAGATGCTCTGAGTGATTTCATGGAAAGCAGTCATTTCTATCAATCTTCAATGCCCTGATAGGCGGAAATAATCATACAAAACAACGTCAAGCGAAAAAACGCATCAAAATTTAGGTAATAGATATATACAAATATTGGTCACATTTGGATAGTACTAAAGTGACATATAATAGTTTGCTTAAAATACTTTCAGATATTCCGTTTATTACATTTATATTACAAAACCTACCAGAGAACTCAAAATTACACATCAAGCTGACTATATTAAGTGTGAAAACAATTACCACTAGAAAGTCTCGACAACTCTACATGACAAAATATAATCCACTCTGAAAATGTAGAACTACACACTTTTTTTAATTGCTTACTTAAATGGAGAATTAGTTAAAACAATATTTCAAAAACAGTATACAACTTTACTAAAATGATGTAACAAGCAAGAGCAAGTTGTGTCATCAGTTCAGACCATTGCGCATCGTTGGCCATTGCCGAAGCTAAAATGATGGATAAGTGAGGAAAGTGCGAAGTTGGTTTGTGATCACTTATCAATGTAAGAAGGTATCAGTTCACGCTGGAACTAAGAAACAAGGACAGGGGCCCGCAATCAATGTTAATGTCGTTACGTTATGCCCAGTAAGTATATTATTTATAAGTTTGATTCATAACACACTGACAACGCAACTGTTAATTGTGGTAACATTTACAATAATTCATATGCGTGAAGCAATAAAAATAATAACATTGATTCGCAACAAAATAACATTTTAATGATATAATTGCAACAATCATTACCAGAATATCACCATATCTCTCATTTGGTTAATTATTGATCGGAAAATGACGTAGTACGCACATATATGCCACATCCTTTAAACTTAGTAAAAGATACATTATGCCGAAAAATGAATTAAACTCAACTAAAATGAATTAGAAATGTATTCAAGCACCCGGATATTTGAACCAGCAATATATTCTCGGTTATGTGCTTAATTACATTAATATAAGAATATAACAGCAAAGATGAATAAATTAGAAGACCACCACAACCAGCTGTAATCACATGTTGATGTCTCGTCACAACAGGCGTAGGACGAAGTTAAGTGATATTCTGTGATGCATAGATGATATCTAACAGTGTCTTCAGTTTTATCAGGCATATTTCACAATTGTGGTTAACAGTTAAAATATCAAAATATTAGTTTTACGAGTAACGCTGTTAGATATTTTGTAAATTGCATTTTTATCACAAAATATTAACTGGGAACGTAAAACGGCAAATCAAGTTGGGAAAACCTGGTTTGAATACCCTAACAAATATCAAGTTTAGACAATTCTACGAGACAAAAAAAAATCAGAGAAAATCAAAGCGTCAACAAAACCGTATTTCGAACTCAAAATCGATTAAACTAGGGGCAACATAGGAACAAATGAAAGATTTACATGGAGACTCTCGTAAAAGTACAAGAGATTTAGACCATGTGTTCCAAAAGAGTAAGGCCCTCTCTGAAAATATTGCTTCTATAAGATGTAAAACATTGTCGCTACTTCATTTCGATTAAGACCATGTGTTCCGGAAGAGTAAGGTCCTCTCTGAAAATATTGCTTCTATAAGATGTAAAAAATTGTCGCTACATCATTTCGATTACTTATTTTAATGAAGAAGGTATTCGACATTGTACTTTAGATACAAGATACTGCTAAACAACGGTTAAAATATTATTATTTTTAAAACGTCCCTTCATCAACTCAGATCACAACGCGTTGTTGATAAACGCTGAAATTAAAATGTTTGGAAAGTAGGAGAAATGCAGAGTTGGTGTATCACCACTGGATGATAAATAATCAATACCACATACGTAAGTTATACTTTTTCATTTTAACTGTCAACGATGACTCTGTTCCACTGTTACATTTTGCCAATCGCTTAACCTATCTTGAGACGCTGTGGACACTCCGTGTTTCGATTGACTCAAATATCTTCTTACTAAACAGATACATTTGCTGACCTGCATAGTCTGCCGGCTTCCTATAAATCTAAATGTTAACCGTGGAATTAAACGCCATGTTTTCTAAGGAGAATAGTTTCCGAACAACAGATAGCATTCAAGGCAGTAAAAATGAACCTGCGTAGCTTTAAGCAAACCGGAATAAGACCAGATGAAAATTTTTACCATTATTGTTTGTAACCAGTGTTCTGATTGGTCAAACAAGAAGTAATGATATGTTTTACTAATGAAAAATATCACAGGTATCGAATGAATATTATATTCCATATTTCATCGGTAAAGATGTTATAAATATGCTATATGTTATCGTTAAACACTTGTATATTCGTCCATCGATACGTAACAAAATACTTGTACACGTACCAAGATAGAGTTAAGAACATTAAAAGTGTTATCCTGATACTTTAAAACAAGTTTGTATCCATATACATATATCAAGACAGAGCTAAAACATGTTAAGTATCATTTCGTTATTTATTATAAAATTTATTTATTTTAGATTATCTCCCTTTAAACGCTTAAGAGTGCGATTCCTTTCCTGTGGTTTTTCGTTCAAAGGGAGATAATCCCGAATAAGTTAACACAAAAAAGCTATTACAATATATAAAATAACATAAACATGACAACATCTAAAACAAGATACAGACATCATCAACTGTAACCACGGATACATATTGAACAGTTTTGATCGGGTTGTGTTTTTCTGCTAAAATTGCTTTAAAAAAAAAATATATATGAAATTTAATACGCTTTTAATATTACATGGGGCTATGAAACATAATCGTATCAATGTTGACAAAGCGTCAGAATTAAAATAAACTTTAGGCCTCCTTAAATGTAATGATATGATCACAAAAGAATTTTATCTGAAAGGTGGATTAATGATTTAAAAGGTTTTTGCAAACTATCTGTATATCTTCAATAAATAACTTCATTGTATGTGCGTAATCTGAGGATATCACCGGCTTATACTGTATCAGTGCTTGTCACTATATAGATCTAGTACAATAATGCAGATAACGAATACACAAGCACGTGCTCTCTGACCATAACATACGATGTACATTCTTCCGTTATATCTCAATGAAAGAAATGTTGCTTAAATTTACATATGTCAGCTAGTTTATCACCGGATACTTTCAACAAACAGTCTGAGACTGACTCTCTGATTTTATTTCCTACAATTCCTGCAAAATGAAAGTGAGCTGTTTCTCCAGCTCCTGCACAATGAAGGAGCAATCTGGTCTTTTTTCAGCACATACATCCAGGCACCGTGGTAAAATGACCCCGAAAGCCCCTTCCGGTTCCGGTTCAAGCGAGGGTAATTCACCTGGCCTACATGTGATCTGTTTACAATACCACATCTCCCAGAGAACCAAACCGAGGCTGTAAACGTCAGACTTCAAGGAATATCTTTCTGATGAGAGTACCTCGGGAGCACAGTATCCCCTCGTTCCGTAGCCTGGTGACATATTAGCCATTTCCTCTGTATGTCCAACAGCACATATCTTCACTATGTCTGCTGCTCCTTTGAAGCCCCGATTCACCTGAAATGAGGACATGAAATAGGTATATTTAACATTTATCGCAATTTTATCATGCATTTTAAAAACACAAACACATCTCGAACATAATTGAACAGACACCGGGTATGAGCTGAATAACTTTTACAATGTATATATAGATATGATTAAATATATAAAAACAAGACGACCGACTTCCTAACGCTATCACCCTCTTCGGGGCTCTTCAGGAAAATTTGTATGAGTATATAGGAAGCGGTATGATATAACAATATAGATATTTCACCAATGAGTGTATTATTGGTGTTAGCTCATACTATAACTAATATATATAACTTTTTTCAAAATTGCTGTAAAATCAATAAAGTTTAGATCATACTTAGAAATTTTAACCAACTCATAACACAGGGATTCGAGAGAGGCAGGGTGATCAGAACTATGGGCAAGTGTTATGGTCGCCATCTTTGTAGCATTGAGAAATATTTTGTATCTTTGTGTGATATGAAGATGGACGTTTTTGAGATGCCCATAAGTGGGTTACTTGTTGTGATTAAAAATAATGACTCAGTTCTCATTTCGAGGACCTGATGTTTACTAAGATTTACAAGGCAGGTCTAGTCGATGAAGCAGAAGACGCTTAATCTTCCGGAACACTTGGTCTTTATCTCTTGTACTTTTGCAGGGGTCTCCATGTAAATCGTTCCCCTTCGTTCAAATGTTGACCCTACTTAAAACGATTTTTATCCGGATTTTGGTTTCGTTGAAGCTTCAGTAATCTCTAATTTTTTTGACTGCGCACTCTTACCGCATCTGATACCAAATAATAATTCTGATATAATTATGAACTTCCTTTAATATTTACCAATGCTTCACTATAAGAAAATGTGATCTATAAAAAAAATCAGAGAATACCAAAGCGTCAACAAAACCATAATCCGAACTGAAAATCGATTAAACTAGGGGCAAAATAGGAATAAAGGAAAGATTTACATGAAGACTCTCGTAAAAGTAAACGAGAATAAGACCAGGTGTTCTGGAAGAGTAAGCGTCTTCTGCTTCATGGACGACACCCGCCATATAAATCTTGGTCACATCAAAGTAAGCATCAATCCTCAAAATGAGAACCGAGTCATCATTTGTCTATCATCTATGTATAACGAGACACATGCAATATGTTTGTACCAAAAAGTTCTCGGGTTTGACATCACGATGTACAAATCCATTTTCATGCATGAATTGTAATCCTTTTGCTGCCCCTAAGGCATATTCCATCCTCTGTCTTCCTCCATTTCCTTCCCAGTTATGTTTGCCTGTGTGTAGATCAATGATCACCTCATTGAGTACAACATCACACCTCTCCATCCCTATGCCAAGAACGCGGGCGTGTTCCTGCACCAAGGACGCCGTACCTTGCAGCAACTGAAAATGACCTTTCTTGTCATGTTCCTCTTTCGCCTTTGTTGTCAGAGCTCTGAAATAACAGGATATACAATACATTAGTTATAACATTATTCTTTAGACATATATATAGTCCGCCTGAAGGAGCCTGAGAAGGCAGAAAGGCCTTGCAGCAAAGTTTCAGTTTTTCGTCGTTTCTTCATATTTACCTTCGAAGGACAACTCATTATGATTCTTTACATATACCCACATATAAGTTACATCAAACTCAGACATCAATGGTCCTTATGATAAAATAATGCAATCATATATTACTTGCAGCTTGGCTTCAGACAATGTCTACACATCGTGTTCATTAATAGCCGTATTGTGGTTATACACATCAATATCTCGAGAAAATGTCGAATAAAAGACAATTATATCGGCATACCTTAACATAATGACTTCTCGGTATATGTCTGTGTGCTGGGGCAAGCCTCCCGAAGTCGGACTCTTCCCTCGGCGGTATCGGACGAACCAATCCTTAGATGCCTCCTCGAACCCGCCAGCAAATTCATGCTTCAATACATGTGTAACGTATAGCTTAAACAGTTTCTTCACGTCAGTGTCCGCGAAATTCGCATACTGCTTGTGCTTACCGGTGGTCTGAACATCAACCATGGGCTTGATGTTTGTTATTTCACTTCTCAATTTACGCTGCATTTTCAAGAACTTTATCCTTTTTTGTCTTTCAATGTCTGCTTGTCGTTCGCACCAGTCTGCTAGCTGGTTTATGACAACAGTTTGTTCCTTTTTTGGGTCTTGACATATGTAAGCTAATTCCTTTTCAATGGTTCGGACTGGCATTTCTACCAAAGCGACGTGTGTCATTACTAGTCTACCTACCGCTACAGTTATTTCGTTTCTAATGACGTAACTGTTCAGTTGAACGGCATCATTTTCCACAAGTTTAGTTTTCTGCTTTAGTTCACGCTGGTGTTCTTCGAATACTTGTTCTATCTTTAAATCATATTGTACTTTGATGTTGCCACATTCGGGCTTTGCGAGTGCCGTCTCTATCACAGTCCGCGTGTCCGTGGCAGTATTTGTTACGCTTTGCATTTCTGCTGTTAAGTATGTTTTAAGTGCTTCTTTTCTTTTCTGTGCAGCTTCAAGGAGTTTTTGATAAAACGTTGATTTTTTCTTTGATATGTTTTCAATTTCTTTCTCAAGATATTTACTATCTTCCTCTGCATGTTTTTGTATTCCTTTCAAGCATTCGTCGAATGACAGCCAGTTATATCCCGTCCCGAAATACGCAGCTATACCTTCCAGCAATTTTGTAAGCCAACTGTGTTGTATAATAGAAAGATAAACCTTTTTTTAGAAATACTATATTAACCAACTTATTTTTGGGTGAGATTAATTTTCGCGTATTTCGAGTTTGATTAAAATCCGCGAAATTTAATCGCCGCGAAATAGTTTCAATCATATGTATGCCAACTGAAGTAATAGTGTACTGTACTGTAATAGAATATATGACCGAATTTATCGCTAAATTAAATCGCCGCGAAAAAAGTAGTTTCATATGAAAACGCGAAATTAAGTCGGCACGAAAAGAAGTTGATTTACATTAAAACATATGTTGGAATAGGTTTCAAGCAAAATGGAGTAAAAGTCATTCGTCAGCGGAAGGTTAATTAAATGTGAGATTGTCGTACCAGCGGGGAAATAAGTCATTGTATTTAAATACGAAATAAGCATTGCAAACGTTTAATGTATAAACCATATCATTGGTAACAACGTATAAATCTTACAATTGGTAATCAACTTTTCGAAGTTACGACTACGAAGTTCATTTGATTGTGTATACCCTACATATTTAACAGTTTACGTATTTAAGTTCATTAATTTCATTATCGGAATTTAAAATGTTTGCTAAATTAAAAATATTAACGAATGCTACTTATCTATTTCATGTACATGATTAATTTACATACAGGCAATGTTCCTCTATATTTCGTCGATTTAGAAGGTCGAGGAAGTCACAGATCGTATCTTTAAAACAGTTGATGTCCCATTCTCCTTTCATTCCTTTCTTTCCTTTCAGCATCTGAACAAAAATTAAAAACATTTGAATCATGTACTGCAAGACAGTAAAAATATAAATTAACATAACCATCTGCAGCAACAACATTGTGTAGAACATGAAAGCATTATGTTAGTGAAATGACATTGATTGAAGTTACCATGCCGCAAGATATTGAATATTGGAACAACATTTAGAGATATGTTAAGTCAATTGGAAGGAAAACATTTAATGATAGTGAATGTGTGCGAAGCCTTCTTCCGAATTTTTCTCACAAAGTGGTTTTTCATAACAACAGTTTGCTAGTTTAGGGTTAGAGGACCTTACACAATTAATGTAATGTGGAATTTATAAAACGAGTTCAATAATTTGATACGACACGAGCCTTTAGGCGAAAGGCATATACAATTATTTAACGAGTTTAATAGATTCCATATTGCATCGAGTGTAAGATTATATTAATCACATAGCTTTCATTCACAAAAACACGCCGAAACTCTTAAAATATTTTTTTTTAAAGAAAGACAACTTTCTACTTTGACGGAACGATTTTTACTACCGAGACTATCATATGACGTCAATAAGACGTAATTTATTTATTACGTCACAATAGTGTTATTACACATGTGTAATACCATAGGTTAACATGGGTATTGCATGGCCTTATGACATGACTGAACGAGTCAGTTATGCGATAAATAATATTATGAACAATATCAAGTTAAACAGGATAGGAAAAATAATGAGTATTTTTTAATGAATACTATACCTTTCTACACGATATCATGTGTAGCTGACGCTGTGTCACAATCGGCCAGGTTTTCTGTATTTGTTTCAAAATAACATTTGTTTCGCCGGTTGGATCTTCGTCCAGCAAGTCACCCCGGTTTAACAAGAACATAACAGAAGTTGGGTTGAAGGCAACGCCATGCTGTGTGACTTTGTCTTCTATTCCTTTCAGCAAATCGTTCAACTAAAACAATTTCAAATAAATATATATCTACATCCATCAAATCATCATAATATACGGCCTTAAGTCAATAAATATCATATGAATTAATGATAGAAAATGTTTCTAATTCATTCTTACAAAACAATTACATATTTTAATAACAAAATAGTTCTCACGTTAGTGAAAGAAATATATTTCAGCAAGACTTGAATAGATCTATACATCTATCATTTTTGTTTGTTATCAGCCCATAACATAACAAAAATGACGTCGCCGTTTACAGCGTCGCTTTTAATTGGCTGATGCAGCAGCGTAATATGTTGTAAGATAAAAGAGTCAATCAATAAAGTGAATTTTTCAGGGTATAGATTAAATTATAAAACAAAAAACCCGTTTTTTGTGTTTTACCTCCATAATATAAAAATGATTCAAGTTAATCCTTAAATAGAATAAAATGCGAGATGTAAATATGAAAAAAATAAGGTAAGGATGTTTCTACTGAAAAAGGGAATGTTCACGTTCAAAACATTGAAATTGTCATGTTTGTTCGCAAGGCAAAGTATTACGGCGTTTCTGTTGATAAGGTTTTAATTTTAAGCTAATATCAATAGACATTTGTCTCTGAAAATAGCTCGTGCAGAAAAGCAGGTAATGGACTTGATTCACATTTGACCCACATTATCAATAAAACTGTTGTATTTTATACACAGCACATCGTCCAGATATCAATATTAGTTCCCCCTCTTGATAGACTTTCAATGTAAGTTTTTAGTTCTGCTAGGAGGTGAATATAATGTCACTAAAGTTCTATTCTAATTCTTGGAAATAACAATTCTAGCGGTGCGAATACATTTATTACTTATGTCTCCTGTTATGAAATATATAAACCCGAGAAAACAAGCAAATGGTATTTTATCAAACAAAAAAAATAAGTTCCTTACTTTCAACTGTGATACACGAATATATCTGGATTACCGTTGTATGATCGCTTTTTAAGCATTGCAACATAAATTGCTTGTATTGTAGTGGTAGAAACATGGACATTTTACCGTATCTCTGATGACGGCCGAACAGTCGAGGACAATGATAAAATGGTGGTAATCAGGAATGTTATCAAGCACTTTTGTCGCCCCTGCGTCTAGCAATCCAGGTAGATCGAGGAAAACCACTGGCAACACCTGGTATAAGAATATATTGTCAGGAACTATGCAACAATATTCTTGTTTTTGATCTCAAATAGAAAACAAATGTTTAAAATACATATATACCGCCAATGTCGCTTTGAGCGTAAAACATTGGCAAAGAATGTAGAGTACAGAGAATTGGGCAGGGAGAATGTCAAAGTGACAAACATTGTATTTGTGGTACAGACTCATATCGAAATTTTCATACATAAAGCTCAATAAAAGTATTTTATAGGTTTGTAGTTGAAAATATAGGTAAGAACGAACCATACTTGTCTAACTTTTACCACACCTCCCAATTTGTGTGCACATCTAGCAATAAATGGAGCAAAATTCAAAAAGCATCGAGATAGCTAATTGACGGACACCCATAATGAAGGACGGACAAACATGGCATTTGATAACAAAAACATCTATTCCCAAAGCAGGTCTTTCAGTTTCAACTTATACACATACTTTTATCAAAGGTAGGAGATGTTTGTGTTAACCAAACGGTCATTATATTTTCTTAAATAAAAAAAGAATGACATACTCACCGGGTCAGATTTGTCTGGTTGGTCCTCTGGCTCTTGGTTCTAAAACAAAACAGCACTTTATGTGTAACATCCTGCAATATTTTTTACAGATATATTTTGTTCTTGTCTATTTTCTTTGAAATGGTTTTGCACATGCACGACCAATTATCCCCTTTATCATAATTCATACAAACCAAATCCCCCCCAAAAAAAAATTCTTGTTTTTTTTTTAATCATAATTAACTTTCTGCTATCAAGATTACATAATGAAATTACTATGTTATACCATCCGAAATAACTCATAGTTCTAGAAAATCCATTTAACATAACACAGTGACGATGCAATTAACAATTTACACATCATATCACATTTATAAAGATGCTTGCATACTTACTGTTCCAAAGACACCTTTGACCGGGGTATGTTCAGGATCCTGTAGTACAAAATCAAACACATATAACGGTCAAACAATTGTCCGCAGTCATTGTACATATAGAAATGATAAAAACGAATGTTTGCTTTATTTATGATAACTACCATTTTTTATCTTAACTTAAGAGGACGTAAAACACACATATGCACATTGTAAACATAAAAAATGCGTGTTATATCTTGTATGAACCGTTCTAATACATTGATAATAGATTTAATCACCAAAAGAAGATAAGTTATTCGTATATCAAGAAATGCACAAAGATTTAAGTGTCATACAACATTCAAACAAAGGAAAACAACAACAAAAAACCAAAATTATGTAATATGGATTTAGATATACCATAGATCACCGGTACATATACCATATCATACATTGAGGCGAAATGTTGTTTATGATCACCATTCCAGATAAACAATATGGGTCAGAACTACAAAAACAGGATTGATAGTTGATTTGGTATATTTTAAAGATAATGTTTATTATATGTCGAATATCGAGGAAAATATCAATTGTACTTACGGACTCCCATTTGGATTTCACCTGAAGAGAAACGAGAAAGTTCTGTTTAAATTTCACAAAATCTACGAAACATAATTTCCATTATGAATATGAAAAAAAGCAAATCCTAAAAAGAGCGTAGCTTTAGTTAATCTCTGATATTTACTGAGATCTATTCTTTATTCTTATTGAAAGATGACGTAAAACACACATATTGGAAGAGCTAATCAGAACAGGTAACAAAAACCTTGCCAAATCTTTTAATTTCACTTTTAGATATAACGACGATGTGTTTGTCTATAAGCAACAATAAGTTTGCTGACCACGTCGATCGTATATACACTTCTGAACTAGAAATAAAGGACACAACACACTCATCTACATTAGTTGCTTACCTCGATCTCTACTTAAACTACTACTTCAACTACGACCAACATGGACAGCTTACTACTAAGCTAAGTGATGATTTCAAGTTTTCTATCGTGAACTTTCCATTTCTTGATAGTAACATCCCTTCTTCTCCAACCTATGGTGTTTACATGTCGCAGTTGATTTGATATCCTAGGGCTTGCTCTAAATATCGTGATTTTCGTGATCGATGTCGACTGCTGACAAACAAACAACACAAAGATTCGAGAGATGCAGGTTGATCAGAACTATGAACAAGCTTTATGTCGCCATCTTCTGTAATATTTTGTATCTTTAAGTGATATGAAGATAGACATTTTTTAGTATGCTCGTTAGTGTGTTTACTTGTGGTGATTGACAATGATACTCGGTTCTCATTTTGAGAACTTGATGTTTACTTGGATGTGACAAAGATTTACATTGCGGGTGACGTCGATGACGCAGAAGACCCTTAATCTTCCAGAACACCTGGTTTTATTCTCTTGTACTTTTACCTGGGTCTCCATGTAAATCTGTCCTTTGTTCATTTTTTCCTCTGGTTTAATCGATTTTGAATTTGGATTATGATTTTGTTAACGTTTTGGTATTCTCTAATTTATTTACACCCATCAGTGATGCTAGGGGCCAAAACCTTCGACGGGGTAGCATATCCTCTCCCGGTCTCCCATTTTTAGAGGGTTTTTTTTATTTATGGATGATTAATAATAGCATGCATCTGCACAATATAGTCGCAGCTGAAGTAGTCCAGTATTTGTTCTTTTGTGAAACTTGGTTTCAGAAAGTTTTTGTTACCTATCCTGATTAACTGATAAGCAGGAACATTTCATATTTAAAACATCAAACAAAGTGAACACAATACAGAAACTTATACATCGACTTACCCGTAGAAGTTTCAAGGGCCAGAATATTTTAACTCTGGTCACAATATTATCTCCCCTTTTCCCTGTTTTTATAACCTCTTTAAGGTCCGTCCAGCTTTCACCAGAAGCGTCATGAGACAACTTTATCTCGCTAACCATTTCTTCTCCAAAACATAGCTCGGCGTATCCCCGATCACTGTTGTGGATTTCACACGGGACTATCGTAGTTTTCGTAGTATGCGTAGGCAGGTAGGCACCACCCATTAACACGTTCAAAACACTACTTTTACCAGCATTCACATCTCCTATCGAACCAATCAAAATTTTAAAACATGACATTCAATTGGTTTGTATAATTTCTTCCTATTAGGATAAGAAACAAAACATGCATACGTGAATATCAACATTTCAAAAATAAATTTATAACATAATTCTCCTGAAACCAATATCACCTTTTACATATTTTATTGACGAAAGAATATTAAAAGTAAAGTAAGTTTTGCGATAATACGCGAAAGTTTCACGACACCACGCGTACGTTTTGCTACATAAGGTGCACGATTCACAATACAATGCGTAAGTTTCGCGATACAATGCTTAAGTTTCGAGATATAATGCGTAATTTTCGGGATATAACGCGTACGTTTCGGGATATGATAGGTAAGTTAAGCGAGATCAAAATGTATATGTATTATATAGCATTTTTAACACGTAGTTTTCGTGAAAAGGCTTTGTTATACTTTAACTTATAAATTATTTCTAAACGGTTCTATACCCGCTTTTAAAACCTAACACAAGGAAACATACACTAATTTCTATGGATTTCCACTATTTTGATAAATAAAGTTTTCACTCTGTTTCGTAAACATAGGTTAATTACCAGTACAGTTTTATCCATAGTCAGGGAGGGTTTTATGCATCACAGTTCTGCTTCATCGAGGACAATTCCTCAATGCGTGCACGGCGTGTGCACGACGTGTGCACGTTGGGAGAGCGATACAAAAACCTAGGCGACTATATTTTGGCAACATATTTATTGTTTTTATTTTGTAACCGTACCATTTAGACATATGGAAATATCTCCCGAGCTCTTGGAGGAGTGACCAGTTTTGCGTAATCGTGCGTGCGGAAGGGAGCGCACACCGGTACGGTCGATTGTTCGAACATCCAGCCGTGCGCACCAAGTTTGAACGATGTGCGCACGCATGTTTGGTGCGTTATACGTTACCACAACTGTAAAAAGATATAGCATAGTTCTGAATGAGACAAAGATGGCGACCATAAAACAAATTTCTAACCTGTCAGGAGAATCTTCAGTTCCCTTGGTGATCCAGGACCAGCAATATATGAACTCTCCTTTGTGGAATGAGTTGGGCTTCTGGAATCAGACCCCGTCGACGAGGTGCTGTCTAGGCTGTCCATATCCGTTGACCTGCAGAGATCTTCAGACGGTTTTAGGTCACGTATCCTTGTCTCAAGCATTTCTCTAATGGTGTCCACGCTTCCATCACTCACCTTGTTCCTCAGCATACATAATGTGATAACGTTGAAAATATCACTGTTTTCCGTGAGAGTTTCCTTGGTTTTGGTGTACAAGGCGTGGCATTGCTTATACCATGGCTCCAGCGACTGAAACTGTTGAATAAGGCGGGTCATCTGGAAAGAAAATTATTCCACGTTAAAATATTTAGATGAAGATGTGCTTTCTCCTGAATATTGTTGCTGCTTTGTTATCGTTTAATCTAGATTCAAAAGAAGTATGCAATATTCCAAGGAGAAATGTTTTCCGCAAACAAACTATGATTAATTTAAGTTATCCGTGGTGAAAAGATTCTCTTAACTTTTAATTACAAATACCACGCTAATCATTAGGTATAAAACGTCATCACTTTTGAGGAGTCTCCCTTTTTACCGGTTTTACGATATAACATGAAAGAAAAAATCTTCCGTCGTGGAAATAGCAATAATCAAATTGTTTGAGCGTAAATGTTTGAGGACCATGTGGAAGATTAGCCTTTTGCTAAACATGCATTTTATCCTCAGAAAATAAAGTTTATTATTATTATAATGTTAATCTTATCAAAGAGACGTTTTTTTAGCCATACACATCGGCAGTACAAGTTTTGATAAGAGTATTGATAATGTGGTAGGAATTCGCACCATGACGCACCAGTGACTCAACTTTTTATGAAAGTCGAATTTACCAACAGGGGGGATCGATGCCATCAACATTCCATTCCCAAATCTGCCCAAGCCGACTTACCATTGTACTTCCGTTATACAAGTACACCTATCATTTTCTATAGTTATTTGGTACCTATGGCAGCTGAACTTTTCAATTACAAGCAAACACGGCAACAGTTGGACATAGAAAGTCATAGAATGACCTCTCTTTCAGCATGTTTATGTTCTTCATCCCAATATTTCTATAGTCCAGCTGGACAATAAAAATAAGCGACAATCTGAATATAATCTCCACCATAAAGCTACGGGAGCTTTTCATGAAAGTATGGATAGACTCCAGTCATCGAATGGAACGTGAATTTTAAGATGGACTCTAAGGGAAATTATGCCAGACAATGGGCTAAACATGAACACACTGAATCATGTTCCATTCCAAGAGTGGGTGAAGTCTATCAAGTGTTCTATCCGGAACCAGAAAAAGGATAAGCAGTTTGCTTTACAAAATGTAAACTAAACAAAACTCGATAAATCTTGACCCTGATGTTCGAGCAACACTCAACGACCTACATGATACCTATGTGGTGGTGTCTGTAGACAAGTTGATCCCTGTTACAAACGCTATTCCATTTATTGTTTGTAAACGCTATTCCATTTATTGTTTGTAAACGCTATTCCATGTATTGTTTATAAACGCTATTTCATTTATTGTTTGTAAACGCTATCACATTTATTGTTTGTAATCGCTATTCCATTTATTGTTTGTAAACGGTATTCCATTTATTGTTTGTAAACGCTATCACATTTATTGTTTCTAAACGCTATTCCATTTATTGTTTGTAAACGCTATTCAATTTATCGTTTGTAAACGCTATTCCATTTATTGTTTGTAAACGCTTTCACATTTATTGTTTGGAAACGCTATTCCATTTATTGTTTGTAATCGCTATCACATTTATTGTTTGTAAACGCTATTTCATTTATTGATTGTAAACGCTATTCCATTTAATGTTTGCAAAACAAAATTGGCCTGCTCAATAACCATGGTAACCCTACTTACCCATTGATTTCGAGTTCTGAATATGGCTTTTTGATGCTTTGGTATTGTGGGGTTTTTATTACTATATTTCAAGGGCAGCAAACAATAATGGCTAGTTTGATATAAGCGCGATATCAAAAAGGAGGAAATTGTATCAATAACGGGTACAGTGTGGACTAAGTGACCATATGTTATCTAAATCATCGAGGACAACGGGAGATAACGCCACAGCTCTCTGTAGTAAGCGAGGTGGGCAAATGATATGAAGAAGGAAGTAGTGATATGCGATTCTTAGCACAGGAGATAACTGTAAATCACTTATATTTCATGTGAGATTTTTTTCGCGTCAAAACGAGAGGAGGGCCTATCGCGGACTCAAATTCCTCTCGATTCTTTGTAGCATCAGTGCAGCATCATCAACATCGCACCAAAATACACCACGACTATACTTTTCACAATCACACACTCCAACAAGTAGATTCTACCTAATACTTAGGCCTATAACATTACAAAATAACTTAAGATAGGACAAACATATCAACAACATCACCTCAAACGCTAACAGGTCACTGCGGTTCCTCAAACGCAACTAAAAAATCAACTCACAACACATAAAAAACACGCATGCAAAGCACTAGTCCGACCAAAACTGGTATACTGCTCAAATTCAACAGTTAGAAAAAACACAACGCAGAGCAGCACGATACGTCAACAACAAATACCACAACACTAGCTCAGTAAAAGACATGCTACACCAACTACAATGGCCAACATTACAAACATGACGGCTGCATGCAAACACGACAGATACTCTTCTACAAAATAGAGCACCAAACAGTAGCCGTCGACTCCACATCTATCCTCACCCCAGCAGACTCCAGAACCAGAAACACAAATGCACACACTTTAAAAAAAAATAATAAAAAATTCGTGAAATATAAATGATTAACAGTAGATACATTTATCGTCTCTACTCTTAAGCTGTCATCATTGTGTTATTATGGAAATTAATAACTGATTCTAATTTGAATGCCAACTTTTCCCGAGACAAGTGTACTTACTGTTTATAATAAAAATATAATATAAGTAGACTTACACATAGAATTACATTGCAGAATGATGAAAACTATAAATAAGTTCCCTAATGACATCTTGGTATCATTGTGAAACATTATATATCCTTGTATGATATGAAGGTGGACTTTTTTAATGTGCTCATTACTTGTTGTGATTGAGAATGATGCCTCAATTCTCATTTTGAGGACGTGACATTTACTTTAATCGGACCTAGATTTACATGACGGGTGTCGTTCATGTAGCAGAAGACTCTTACTCCTCCGGAATAAATGGTCTTATTCTTTTTATGTTTCTTTTCAAAGGTCTACGTGTAAATATTCCTTTGTTCATATTTAATTGATGTTGAGTTATGAGTTTGGTTTTGTGGACGCCTTTGTATATTGTGGGTTTTTTTTAACCAGAATAGAAAGCATGTTACTGATCAGCAATATAAATCTAAGTGTGGGTCAAACTTTCGATCTTATCCAAGAGCTCATTTACTTTTTGTAACGTTATTTGTGATTGGCTAAGTCAAAACTTAAGACAAATTTAGACTTAAGATTGTTTCATGATCATGGGACCAGGTGTTCCAGAAGAGTAAGTGTCGTCTGCTTCATCTACGACACCCGCCATGTAAATCTCAGTCACAACCAAGTAAACATCAAGTTCTCAAAATGAGAGCCGAGTCATCTGTGTCAATCACAACAAGTAAGCACCTTACTAAGCATCAACAAAAACGTTTGTGAAAGGTTCTTATTTTTCAGTGTTAAACTTACCTTGGCTTTCACAAGTTTGATGACGTCACAGCCCACGTTCTGTTCTCACATATCAATAAACAACTTGGCTGTCATCATCTTAAGCTCAGCTAAAGTATACACTAAGCTTACAGCAATTACCTAGCTCAATCTAAAATAGGAAAAGGTTTGTCATCAATAACGATAGTAGAAGGTCATGTTACCGGTCTAGATATACGGGGTACAAAGTGTATATAGCAAACACATACAGCTGATTATCACATCCTAGAGTATAAGTTCGTGTATAGAAACATGTTTTGCATCTGTATATCACTAAATTATTTTTGAAAACAGGTTGTACATACAAAGCGGGTTTACTTGCAAGTTGATGTGGACTATGAGTAAATATAATGGTTGCTATCGCGGTTTTATTGAGAAATGTTTTGAAATATATGAAGGTGGACATTTTTTAATATAATATGCTCATTGGTGTGCTTACTTGTTGTAACGGTTTCAACGTTGCGGACTTTATGATGTTTACTTTGATTTAACCAAGATTTACATAGTGAGTGTCGTCGATGAAGCAAAGAACGCTTACTCTTCCGGAAAACCGGGTCTTTTCTTTGTTCATATTTTGCCCATAGTTCAATTGATTTTGAGCTCAGATTGTGGTTTTGTAGACGCTTCGGTATTCTCTTGATTTTTTCTTATTACATTTCAGAAATTCAAATGAAATTTGAGTTGAAAATGACAACAGATGACCCTTATCATCTCCGTAGCATGTCCTTATATAGGGCATGTAAAAACATCTTTGATAATATCATCAGGAAAAATTTATCTGATTTTATTCAAAGCTGTTTCACTCCCTAGAGGCAAAAGCATGCTGAATGAACAGGTAATCATTTTCAATTTCAACCCGATTACAAGATTTGATCATTCATAATTACAATAACTATCTATCTATCATTGAGATTGTTACCACATTATATTCTGTGTATGATCGGACTGGAAAAAAAATGTTTTAATCGTGAATTACTATTTTGATATATCACGAGAATATTTATTTATCTACCTTTATTATTGGGCGTATTTACGGTTATATTGCGTTTAATAATAATCTTTTATCAGGTATGGATCACGATGCATAGATAACACGTATATAACAATACTCGAGATGAGATACGAGATGACAGTAATAGAACGTTAGGTAGGAGATAGCCTAGTTACATGTGACCAATAAATCACTTAACGCCATGTCCTGCTGTGATCCGTACATCACATGGACAACCTCCAAATGAAACTTGTACACTCTCCAAACATCATATGTCTTAAGAATAGTAACGTTTATTGTCACGTTTTAATCACTTGAATCGTTTATTTATAATACGAAAAACAGTCAATTTAATGCATTGCTTTCAGTTTACGGGAGTTTGAACTTGTCCTTTCTTGGTTAGACAAAAATACTGTGATACCCATCTTTTCAAAGCATGTTTATATTATGAAAAACAGTTTATTATAAATTGATATTTTTTTAATCTTTCTGATTGGCTAAAATCGTCATTATTAGATTGTCATATTAATTCAAAAGGATGAAAACTTCACTTAATTGATATTGTATTTACCTTGAGTTATTTACCTATATATATATATCAAAATAAACAAACAACCGTATCAGATATGCTGACAGGTGAATATCGAGGTCAGTGCAACTAACATTCTAAGTGATAACACATCCAGGAACACTTCGACCAGATAATGGCGGTTGTACGAGTTTATATTTCATATACGGATATATTGATATAAACTTACAAGTTTTGTCGAAATTTAAAATAGCTGAGTGGAACGAAGATTGGTGTGTTTTCTGATGTCACTGTGAAGTATCAACAAGAAGGTAATTTAAAAGATAAATCATGAAATAAATCTATTTTTTTATAATTATCTATAGCTAAATGTACCAGAGTACAATTTCATTAAAAGTTATTAAAGGCCAAATATACGTAACTTCAGGAATTTTTTTGTGATTCTGAAAAAATTCTGGAAAAAATTCCAGTGGATAACTATGCATAAATAAGCCTAAAACTAGTTTCAAGTGCTGCTGTTCCGGTAACTACGTAAGAATTCATCTTTGATATTACTGATATCTCTTAATCTTAACTAAATCTATACATATAATAAGTTATTATGCTTGATTTTCACTTCACGTTTTGCCGAAAGTTACGTATATTGGGCCTTTAAGCGTTAACACTTAATTTTTAGTTACTGGTATAATTATGTTCATCCTCCTTTATAACTACAATACAGTTACAATGAAAGTCACTCTTTTCACATAATACATTAACATAGTGTCATTTAAATTATTCGTCATTGTTCATGGTTATTATATATGTATCACATCTCCTCATATAAAGCTACTTTGTATATTAAACATAAAGGTGAATATAAAACCGTTGTATGTATCCTCATCAACTAATGTTATGTTATATATATATCAACACATATAATCATATGAATAACATAGAAACACAAATAAAGAAGACAATTTTCGCCCTGTCCGGGCCTCGAACTCACAATCTATACCTGCGGTTGTTATCACTGCGCCAACTCAACATCCTTAAAAAAGATGTTTCGGTGTCGCAGTGAAAGACGGTCCGGTATTCTGACATGATCATAGTGATAGCAGCAAATCGTCTATTAAAGATGATATGAATACCTGGGTCCGTATTCAAGAAACCGTTATCATGCTCAATTATGGATTTTGTGCTCAAACCTGATTTCTTGTTCCGTTGATAAAACAATGATAAAATAAATTAATGTCATTAATTTGGAAACAAAACAAACAGGGAAAGCAAAAATCGGTTCTATGGTATGCTTTCACGATACAGAGTTTTGGTACTTATATCCATAATATCTGGGTGACTTTGTGATGGTGCCAATGCAAAATTCCCCAAATCATCGTCCAGAAAAACACCTGCATCCATTGTGAAAGACACTCAGACTGGTTATAGGGAACTTACCTGAGATCTTACCTGAGAACTTACCTGGGGATAATTAGTGCTCACTAACACATGTTTTATTTTCGAGTTTGGAAGCATGCAGTAAGTCAGTTATTGCATGATTTCTTGTCACTCGGGACTTATTACACCCTCGCTTCGCTCAGGTGTAATACATCCCTTGTTACGCGAAAACCATGCAATAACCTATACTTAATCTGACGTCACCAATCTATATTGGGAAGTCATCAATTTCATCGTTGTCTTCACGTATTGGAGGTTCAAAAACTGTTCAATAACTAATAACGCACAATAATTCAATCAAAATGTAAGTAAAAAAAGTAATAAACGTTTAAGCAAATGTTATTACAGTCCTATAACACACATTGCTATTGATGGTATATTTAATGAAGCCTATCTGGCTTCTTGATTTCTTTATTTCACTAGATGTCGAGTCTAAGGCAGAGATTCCAGGACCTGGAACAGCCATACATGGACTGTTATGTTGGTTATCAGGATATTCTCTCAACCATCACCGACCAACCCGATATTTTCAACACCATCACTCTTACCATGTTGAAAAATCAAATTAACGATCGAAGCGTGAATACTATAACAGAAGCAATACAAAAACGGATGCTGGATATAAAACCATCCGGTACACAGTGTCCTCCCGAGTCCCGTGCGGATTCACCTGTATGTTCCGTAGGTTCGACAGGTGCAACAACAAGCGATTCAACCCTGTCTGATAGCCTTAGTACCTCTGAAGACTCATTTGATTTCTCTTCTGACGAAGCGACATCATCATACTCGGCAAATGATAGGTCATCCCGGAATATACCGCCACCTAACGTCAGGACACTTCGTGTACTAATTGCAGGTAGGAATTAATAAAAATGAAAGTTTTGATGCGAGTGAAAGAGTAAAGTTTACATGTTTGCGGCACTGGAGTTTGTATTTTATATGAATGCCACTATCAATAACCGTTAATTATGTGCTTCATTTTGTGATATCTTTCCTTCATTGCAGCTACCGTAATTTCCTGCGTATTGCCCGCGGAATCTACGATATATACATAATATTTCCATCGTATGTATCTGATTTCCAATATTCAAAACAATAAATCACAAAGTCACATACGAAGTACACTTATACTCACCAGGTATATATTCGGTGTATAATCCACAGGCAATCTGTCAGTGCGGGTTATCTGGAATTTATTTCATAAAAGCCTCAAAAATGCCTTAATTTACTTCCCGCGGGCTTTACTCCGTTGCGGGGGGGGGGGGTAATACGCAGGAAGTTACGGTACAGAAAATAATAGTAAAACTGTAAAAAAAATAATTCAATATTGTTATCATATCAAGTATGTTAGCAAAACAAACTATTTGTATGTGTTCCCGTTAAGATTTAGAACTTGCAAAATATATGTCTGCTGTAGCGGTACGTTTTCTATAAACATTGTTTTGTTTTCATATATTCATAAATTGATTAATTTATATTCAATATTTGTGGATATCAAATACGTTACAATAAGTATAGAAGATAATTACAATTTTGATGGGAAGAAAATGGGTAAAAAAATAAAAACATAGAACAGAATGATAATAAGTTCTCTTCCATCTATTTTTTTTTCATTAAGGCGACATAAATACTGGGAAGACCAGCGTTTTGAACTTGTTTCTGGGCGATGTGTATTTGCCTGCGTACAGCGGGAAATGTACAACTGTTCCCTGTGAGGTTCATAACAGTAACCAGCGACTAGCTCGAGTATATTACCACGACAGCAATCAGCCCGAGGACATAGAAATGCCCGCCAACAGCCTTCACTCTAAATGGAAAGCGGTTGGTGAACTAGTCCACACTGGAGAGTTTAAGGGGAAAGCTGTCCGGAGATTGCTGTTGTTCTGGCCGCTGCGTTTCTTTGATGTGAGATACAAATTAACTTTGCTATCGCTATTAAAATCATCCTCGATATCCAGGGGTTATGCTCACCTACGCTCTCTTCACCCCTGGAATATGTCATTGAAAAATTGAAGACACCTTTAGATAAAAACAAACTGCCCAATCGCTAGTCTGCATGCCTGTATTTTAAAGATTACACATTAACCGTGACCGACTTCAAAGCTTGTCAATTTTTACCGTTATGTGACCACAAGATTCTTTTGGTGTACATCAAAGGGTCGAACCAGTCTTTTCTCCTCAACATTGAGGTTGGCCTTCAGTTTTGCTATGACATGTCACAGAGGTGTAGAGAGCGTAGGTGAGCGTAACCCCTGGATATCGAGGATGTCTTGAAAATAATCACTATATATTTTCGTTGCGAACGCCATTATGATATAATTGACATTAACTTGTTCATTGCCACCATGCTATGATCAAATATGAAATTTTAATCTCGTGGTTTATGCAATCGAGTTTAGATAATTGAAAATTGTGGAAATTGTGGAGTTTGTAAGAGACTGGATATTCGCGGTCAAAGTGTTGATAGATCTATACATGTAAATTAGCGAGCGTGATACTTGAATACACAAAGATCGAGATTCGGCAGGATGCTTTTCTAAATACACTTTAGACTTTTTGTATATATATTTACGTCCGCGCTGCAACCCACTATATGAACATTACCAGCAAAAAATGCTTTTCATAAAAGTATGAAACAATAGTTCTTGAGAGTAACACGTGATTTAATCATGACGTCATAGATCAAGCTTGTTCAATGAGAGTCTTGTCGCGCCGCTTCGAATAACATGGAGAATGCCCCTGTGCCAAACGCTCAAATGACTAATTATTATCATTGGCACAAATTTTATTCAAACTGGACTTTCTTAGTTAATGATGGTTTTTGCTCGAAATAACTGATGAGCACCTAAGAGTAACGACATTAGGCTGTTTCGTTTATTAAAGTTGATTAAATTTTCAGGATTCATTGCCCCATGAGTTCGGTCCTGAGTCAGGTTTTGTAAGTATTTTTCATATATTCTAGTACGAAAACAAATACCAATTACAAAACCAACATATACACGTCAGCTTTTTGCGATCAGAATGCTTTAACCTAACAAAAACTCACATTGTTATACATTCATATGATATCATATCTGTTGATTATGTTCAATATA
The DNA here is from genome assembly GCA_947623455.1 of Mimachlamys varia. Taxonomy (NCBI): domain Eukaryota; kingdom Metazoa; phylum Mollusca; class Bivalvia; order Pectinida; family Pectinidae; genus Mimachlamys; species Mimachlamys varia. Next base: position 9,239,232 of record OX392530.1, read on the forward strand.
TTTACAAACAAACAAACAAAAATGTCCTCCAGAATATTCTTCCCAAAGTAACACAACATTCAATAGATAATTTTGATAATTATAACATTTATTTCTCCCCTCTTCCTGTTTTTGCTGTTTTGAAAAAAATATATGTAATATTTAAATGCTTCATTACATGTCTTTCTAAATTTGAATTATTGTCTGTATTATTTCCAAAGACTGAAATTTTCCTGTTTTTAAATAAAAAGATATAAAGCAAATACGAATGTAATGTATTTAAAACTGAATACAAAAATTAATTACAATAATCATTACAATACATCAATAAAATATTTTAAACTTGATATATGTATATATTAGAAATTAATCGATTTTCTGCAGGGAAGTTTGGTGGACAATGTAAGTATAAATGTTCCCAAAAAAGTCTTGAAAGCAGTTTTCCCGCTAATATTGTATGGTTTATGTTTTGGTTTGGTACGGAAGCATTGTTCGTGTACTAGATCGATTTAGGATACTCCCCGCGTACACAGTAGTGTTGAGACAAGCTTATAATATGTCTTATGAAGATCATGAATTATGTATTTTAATAGTATAATAGTATTTAACAGAACAATTATCTGTCTTATGAAGATCATGAATTATGCATTTAATAGTATAATAGTATTTAACAGAACAATTATCTGTCTTATGAAGATCACGAATTATGCACTTTAATTGTATAATAATATTTCACAGATTTATAATCTGTCTTATGAATTATGTATTTTTAAGTATAACAATGTCTCATAGGTCAAACCCTTGCCGGATGTTAATTCATTTTATTTGTACTATATATAACAGTGAGTGATCTCATTTGTAAATTAATATGTGACACTTAAATCAAATAAATTATTATTATTATTTTTATAATTCATACTACGTGCAACCTGTATAATTACTTGGTTTTAATGCACGTTAAGAACCGCATATCCGACGTTTGCATATTGTATTTTTCAAATGAAGTATTGAATTTAATAAGTTATATGTATTGGAATTAAAAAAGTTAAAATGTATTTTATTATAATCTGAAATTTTGAAGTTTAATAATTATACAAATACCATTAGAATTGAAAATGGTATCAGTGAATTTTAAAAGACAACATATTCATGTAATTAAAAATATCGATTGACGTAATTTTGTATATCATTCTAACTTTTTGTTAATGCAAAACATAGAATTATGTTGTTTATGAATTAATATGTATCTGTATTGAAAGATCTTTGAATAGACAATACATGTGGTCATGTTTTAGAGAACTGACCCCGATGAAACAACACCAAAAACAATCGCAGATGACGTAAGTTTTGACCTCAAACTACGGATATTATAGTAGTTCTGATTACAATGGATTGACACGTCATTTATTCTGTAAAATGTTTTGTTATCTTTATTGTATTGTGTCTATGTTGAAATACAAAAACTGAAAATCTAAATCATCAAATTAAATTAATTTAACTATATTTAAATTGTTGTATTTATAATTTCCGATAATTTGAAGCTGTGTGGTATTATATAATTTTATCATATAAACCTTTATTTCTATTTTATTGACAAATAACCAGGATCCACACCAAACACACGTGAAACAGGTAGTCAGCGCGGTAAGTGGTGTTAATCCTTCACTTTGTATCATTTAAAAAGCGTCTTTAAAAACCAGTTTACACTTTAAATTATTTTTATTAACTTCACATACAAATCAAATTCTTTCAAATGTAGAATAAAAACAGATGAACACAGCTATCATACTAATTACTATAAGACTCTTTCGTGACAAGGGATGTAAGACAGGGAAATTCCACCTGAGGGGTTACCAAACTCGATAAAACCCGAGTCTTATCATATCGAACAAGTATAGTCGTGTGGCCTGTTTCTACCACAATTAAAGCCGAAAACAGTATTTCACCGAATTTTTCCACGTGTGGTATAAACAGAATGTTATTCAACAGTTGCAATACATGTAATTATTTGATATCCTTAAAGATGAATAACACAGGCATATTGTGGTAGAACGATTTTTCTTACATAGCTTTCCTCCACAGGTACAAATTAATTCTATCAATATGGTGAGATATGATCTAAAACCTAGTTCTTCACAATGAACCTTGTAAGAAATCAGACAAATATAAATAAATAATAAATAACAATATAAATTGACTCGTAGTTGTTTCTATCTTAAGGGAAATGCTGAACCCTTGCCTATAGTGTTCCTTGACCTACCTGGTTTGTCGGATAACGACTTCGGAGTGTCAAAACTCCTGGAAAACGTTCCTGACTTTCACCTTTTTATCTTCGTCATCGATATCGGAGGTGTTCCTGTCAGAAAAACGGTAAATGTTACAAGTTTATACAAGATCACAATTCTTACAGGATTTATCAAAACAATGTTTTATTTTAGAGTGTATCTGCAAATATATTTGGTCGTCATTATGGTCTTATTAGAAAGAAATATGTTTCTTAGATCCGGAAAAAAATATGGTATATGTATGTTCATTGGTTTACCTTATTTAGTTTCGTTGTAAATAACTTTCATCCCAAATATCAGATCACTTTAAAAATGGGTTCACAAATCCTGTTGTCGTCAAAGAAATGTCAAACGCTTACCCCTTCGGAACACCTGGCCCTAATATCCTGTCTCTTATTTCAATTCTCCCATCTAGATTTGCCGTTTCTTGATATTTGCCCTAATTTAGTTTTCAAAACAAAAAAAATATGACATATATCCAACCTTTCTTAAAACACATCCCGAAATATCGCAGAACACTTCATGCGAAAAAATTGATGTCAGATGTCATTTTCCTTGATGCGACAGATTTTGATTTTGAAATAAAGGGAGAAATTTTAAAAGTCCATTTAATCTATATCTTTTCTCAAAAAAAATATGACGTACTGTTTTTATTTGTAATTGTCTAGTTCGAAAACATGTTGGAAAATGTGAAAAGGCAGATAACAAAGCATGGTATAGATTTCAACCCAGAAAGCGCTCTGTTTCTGCTGAACCGCTCCGATCTGTATCATCCTCCACCGGGTCAAGAATCTATCGAAAATGACGTACTGTCAGCCATCCGTCCAAAATGGCCAATGGTTGGCGAGGAGCAGCTATATCGACTTTCCTGCACGAAGGTAAACGACGGTCCTTATCATAGAAAATATGTATAGGTTATTGCATGGTTTTCGAGCACCAAGGGATTTATTACATCAGAGTGACAAGAAATCTTACTGCATACTTCCCAACTCTCACAAAGGAAAAGCTTGGACAATAAATCACTTGTTGCCACAGTCGACTGCACATGTAATTCCACAATCCCCTCTTCATGACCAATCAGGGTTGTGTGGCAATGAAAGGGGCTGGACATGTGAGCCGTAGACTGTGACAACAAAGGATTAAATAAGAACCATAATTGAAACAACAATAAACATAGGTTATTGCATGGTTTTCGGGTAACACCACCACCACCCAACCTGTCGTTCACTGTACGTCATCACGATCTAGTCCAGCTGGTCCCACGATCACGAAACAATCTTAAGCCTAACTATGACATAAGTTTTGACTTAGCCAATTACGATTAGCGTTACAAAAAGTAACGTCATGCGAGATTGGCTAAGCATAAACTTAAGTCTGAGATTTTTTCATGATCTCGGGGCTAGAGAGGGGGTTAAATCTTTATCCGCAGATGGAACTATAATAAACACTAGAGTTTTGAACCATTTACAGAAAAATACCGAAAACGTTAATACTATTTTTTTCTTTTGTTTATTTTATGAGATCATAAACCTTAAGAGACAGTCGGTATTTTTTCGTAAACTCTAATTTACCTGGATTTATGATATCATAAACAAAATGAAATAAAAAGATAACCCTTACTTGACTATAAAAGGGGAAAAATAAAACATGAATTTTTTTCTGTTTAAGATAATGTCTAGAGAAGAGAGCATGGAACCTTTCAGGGAAAAGATTTGGAACTTTTTGGAAGCTGGCAATCGGCAGAATTTAGAAGAACACTATTTGTATGTAAACTTTTTGTGCAGCAGAATGAACGCAATTGTACATATACTATAAAACAGGCTTAGGCTACCATAACTTTCTTTATGGTCGCCATCTTGGTCTCCCGGAGATATATTTTGTATTTTTGTATGATATGTATGTGGATGTTTTATAATTTGCTCGTTAATATGCCTACTTGTAATTGAAACCAATGCCCCGGCCCTCACTCTGAGGACGCCCATTGAGTTGGATTTGGTCAAGATTTACATGACGAGTGTCGTCGATGAAGCATAAGACGCTTACTCTTCCGGAACATCTGTTCTTATCATCTGGTACTTTTTGAAAAGTCTTTACATATCTACGAACATCTTTGGTTTATATTTATGTAAGCACATCTGTACTTTGCGTGTTTGAAATATGCTTAAGAAAGCATCTTATACATATTTGTTTTTAACACTTTCACAATCTTGGTTTCGGCAACCAAACTTACAACTTTGTTTAAAGAACAGAAAATAAGTTGTATGAATTACAAAACAAAAAAGTAGAAATAAATAGTGAAAGAATTAACAATCCGACGCATTCAAAAATAATTCGATTCTGAGTTCTGATTCTCACTTTCTCACTCGGTTCTCACTTTGAGGACTTGATATTTACTTCGATGTGACTCAGATTTACATGGTGGATGTCGTCGATGAAGAAGAAGACGCTTACTTTCCCGGAACACCTGGTCTTATCCTCTTGCTCTTTTACAAGGGTCTCCGTGTTAATCTTTCCTTTGTTCATATTATGCCTCTAGTTTAATCGAATTATTGTTTCGTTGACGCTATGGTATTCTCTGATTTTTTTGATTTTTTTTTTTTTTTTGCATGCTGTATCGATTACTTAATTATATAGGCGCAATCACATGCGTGTGTCTTTCTTTCATTGTAGATGTAAGAAAATGGGTTTTATTACTTTCAGGTGGCTCATCAAATTACTTGAGGCCATCGACGAGGCATGTTTTGAGGCAGGCGTTACTTGGTTAGCAGATGACACGAGTCTCCAAAAAATAAAAGACTACGCAAAACGAGACACTGATTTCCTGGAGAAAGAATTGGGCACAATAGAAGACAAGGACTCTTCTTTTCGTAAACACATAATGCAAGAAGCGAAGAAGAGTGAGGGAAAGCTCAGAGAACACATTCAGAAGCAGCTTGGCGGTAGAACTAATGGATTAGATAAAAAGCTTAGGTCAATTATGAAAGAGAAACAGGTTCAAAAGATCAGGGAGGATTTCGATTCCGAGCTGTTGACCTTTCTTGGCCAACATAGAACACGACTGAAGACAAATGTGAAACTTGTGGAATATTTAAGGGAACAGCGTGAACTGACACTGGACATGAATGACGTGCTGAACGCCATAGCAACTCTTGTTAGTATACCACTGGCATCCATTGTTCTTTTTGGGAGAAGTTTGAAAGAAGAAATTGAAACTGCCACTTCTGATCCAAAAGACAAAAAAATATCACGACGAGCACAATACTTTGTTCAGCAAGGAACAAATGCCATTCAACAGGAAATTAGTTTTATAATTTCACAACTGAAAATCAGACGAGAGATCTTATCGTTTGAATCCAAGAAGAAAAGAAACACCGAAAAGCAAACTCTGGTGGATGTTGAAGTATCTTTGAAGAAACTTTGGGAAATTTATATTCACAAGGTACTACAGCACAAATATTCATTTGACGATGTTCGGCATGTCACTCGTAAAATAAACGCAAATGTGGACATTGTTAGTGTTACAAGAGACTCGGATTTTGAGGATCTCGCGCTGAAACGCTTAAATTCAGGACTGAATAATGACGAATCAGTGCTTACGGGTCTTGCACAGAGCCACAATTTCTTCGGAGAGCTCGTCACTATGAGGTATGTATGAAGTAAAGCAGTTTCTGTGCAATTAAATTTAATCAATAAAAATGAGTTTTTTTCCAAATAAAATTTAAAAAAATGCTAAACTGTATATAAAAAGAGCTTTTCAGTTTAAAATAAATCTTGATATTCGTTTAATCTAAACGTATTCACGTGGTACTTACAAATGTGCATTGTAAGTGTGTTTCAAGATTCCTTTCCGATTACTTTGGTAGATACCCATAGCCTGTTTATTTTCAGTGATGTCATTAACTGTCTGTTCTTAAGTAGCACGTCCTTTTAAGGATTACAATCAAAAGTGTCAGTTTGACAAAAGAAAGTGGTTTTGTTTAATAGATCACTGTCTAGAAAGAACAATAGGCACTGCGTTGTGTTCCGAGGGTCAGCGTCCTGGATTGAAGGAGACGAGCAGATGCTGGGCATTCTGATGGAGATGGCTGATAAAACTTTGGAGGACGTCATTATTGAGCTACAGAAAAGTCAGATCGGGCCAACGAAGCGGCTGCAGTTGGCCCTTGGTGCTGCAAAAGGATTGGAATATTTACATCGAAATGGATACACCCACAAGGACGTTAAACCTCGTCATTTTCTGGTAAGTAGTCAAAACATATTCTAATCTGGAAAGTCACCGAGTAAATAATGATAAATAGTTACACTTTATCACAATGTGGTTTGGTAGTCACACCTTATTATCATTTGGTGATTAGTCACACAGCATTATCATGTGGTGGGTAGTCCCACCTTATTATCATGTGGTGAGTAGTCACACCTTATTATCATGTGGTGGGTAGTCCCACCTTATTATCATGTAGTTGGTAGTCACACCTTATCATCATGTGGTGAGTAGTCACACCTTATTATCATGTGGTGAGTAGTCACACCTTATTATCATGTGGTGGGTAGTCACACCTTATTATCATGTGGTGGGTAGTCACACCTTATTATCATGTGGTGAGTAGTCACACCTTATTATCATGTGGTGAGTAGTCACACCTTATTATCATGTGGTGGGTAGTCACACCTTATTATCATGTAGTTGGTAGTCACACCTTATCATCATGTGGTGAGTAGTCACACCTTATTATCATGTGGTGAGTAGTCACACCTTATTATCATGTGGTGAGTAGTCACACCTTATTATCATGTGGTGGGTAGTCACACCTTATTATCATGTGGTGGGTAGTCACACCTTATTATCATGTGGTGGGTAGTCACACCTTATTATCATGTGGTGAGTAGTCACACCTTATTATCATGTGGTGGGTAGTCCCACCTTATTATCATGTAGTTGGTAGTCACACCTTATCATCATGTGGTGAGTAGTCACACCTTATTATCATGTGGTGAGTAGTCACACCTTATTATCATGTGGTGGGTAGTCACACCTTATTATCATGTGGTGGGTAGTCACACCTTATTATCATGTGGTGAGTAGTCACACCTTATTATCATGTGGTGAGTAGTCACACCTTATTATCATGTGGTGGGTAGTCACACCTTATTATCATGTAGTTGGTAGTCACACCTTATCATCATGTGGTGAGTAGTCACACCTTATTATCATGTGGTGAGTAGTCACACCTTATTATCATGTGGTGAGTAGTCACACCTTATTATCATGTGGTGGGTAGTCACACCTTATTATCATGTGGTGGGTAGTCACACCTTATTATCATGTGGTGGGTAGTCACACCTTATTATCATGTGGTGAGTAGTCACACCTTATTATCATGTGGTGAGTAGTCACACCTTATTATCATGTGGTGGGTAGTTACACCTACTTATCATGTGGTGAGTAGTCACACCATATTATCATGTGGTGGGTAGTCCCACCATATTATCATGTGGTGAGTAGTCACACCTTATTATCATGTGGTGGGTAGTCACACCTTATTATCATGTGGTGGGTAGTCACACCTTATTATCATGTGGTGAGTAGTCACACCTTATTATCATGTGGTGAGTAGTCACACCTTATTATCATGTGGTGGGTAGTCACACCTTATTATCATGTGGTGGGTAGTTACACCTTATTATCATGTGGTGGGTAGTCACACCTACTTATCATGTGGTGAGTAGTCACACCATATTATCATGTGGTGGGTAGTCACACCTTATTATCATGTGGTGAGTAGTCACACCTTATTATCATGTGGTGAGTAGTCACACCTTATTATCATGTGGTGGGTAGTCCCACCATATTATCATGTGGTGAGTAGTCACACCTTATTATCATGTGGTGGGTAGTCACACCTTATTATCATGTGGTGGGTAGTCACACCTTATTATCATGTAGTTGGTAGTCACACCTTATTATCATGTGGTGAGTAGTCACACCTTATTATCATGTGGTGGGTAGTCACACCTTATTATCATGTGGTGGGTAGTTACACCTTATTATCATGTGGTGGGTAGTCACACCTACTTATCATGTGGTGAGTAGTCACACCATATTATCATGTGGTGGGTAGTCACACCTTATTATCATGTGGTGGGTAGTCACACCTTATTATCATGTGGTGGGTAGTCACACCATATTATCATGTGGTGAGTAGTCACACCTTATTATCATGTGGTGGGTAGTCCCACCTTATTATCATGTGGTGAGTAGTCACACCTTATTATCATGTGGTGGGTAGTCCCACCATATTATCATGTGGTGAGTAGTCACACCTTATTATCATGTGGTGGGTAGTCCCACCATATTATCATGTGGTGAGTAGTCACACCCTATTATCATGTGGTGGGTAGTCCCACCATATTATCATGTGGTGAGTAGTCACACCTTATTATCATGTGGTGGGTAGTCACACCTTATTATCATGTGGTGAGTAGTCACACCTTATTATCATGTGGTGGGTAGTCCCACCATATTATCATGTGGTGAGTAGTCACACCTTATTATCATGTGGTGGGTAGTCCCACCATATTATCATGTGGTGAGTAGTCACACCATATTATCATGTGGTGGGTAGTCACACCATATTATCATGTGGTGAGTAGTCACACCATATTATCATGTGGTGAGTAGTCACACCTTATTATCATGTGGTGGGTAGTTACACCTTATTATCATGTGGTGGGTAGTTACATCTTATTATCATGTGGTGAGTAGTTATACCTTATTATCATGTGGTGAGTAGTCACACCATATTATCATGTGGTAAGTAGTCACACCTTATTATCATGTGGTGAGTAGTCACACCTTATTATCATGTGGTGAGTAATCACACCTTATTATCATGTGGTGAGTAGTCACACGTTATTATCATGTGGTGAGTAGTCACACCATATTATCATGTGGTAAGTAGTCACACCTTATTATCATGTGGTGAGTAGTCACACCTTATTATCATGTGGTGAGTAGTCACACCTTATTATCATGTGGTGGGTAGTCACACCTTATTATCATGTGGTGAGTAGTCACACCTTATTATCATGTGGTGGGTAGTCACACCTTATCATCATGTGGTGAGTAGTCACACCTTATTATCATGTGGTGAGTAGTTATACCTTATTATCATGTGGTGGGTAGTCACACCTTATTATCATGTGGTGAGTAGTCACACCTTATTATCATGTGGTGAGTAGTCACACCTTATTATCATGTGGTGGGTAGTCACACCTTATTATCATGTGGTGAGTAGTCACACCTTATTATCATGTGGTGAGTAGTCACACCTTATTATCATGTGGTGGGTAGTCCCACCATATTATCATGTGGTGAGTAGTCACACCTTATTATCATGTGGTGGGTAGTCCCACCATATTATCATGTGGTGAGTAGTCACACCATATTATCATGTGGTGGGTAGTCACACCATATTATCATGTGGTGAGTAGTCACACCATATTATCATGTGGTGAGTAGTCACACCTTATTATCATGTGGTGGGTAGTTACACCTTATTATCATGTGGTGGGTAGTTACATCTTATTATCATGTGGTGAGTAGTTATACCTTATTATCATGTGGTGAGTAGTCACACGTTATTATCATGTGGTGAGTAGTCACACCATATTATCATGTGGTAAGTAGTCACACCTTATTATCATGTGGTGAGTAGTCACACCTACTTATCATTTGGTGGGAAGTCCCACCTTATTATCATGTGGTGGGTAGTCACACCTTATTATCATGTAGTTGGTAGTCACACCTTATCATCATGTGGTGAGTAGTCACACCTTATTATCATGTGGTGAGTAGTTATACCTTATTATCATGTGGTGGGTAGTCACACCTTATTATCATGTGGTGAGTAGTCACACCTTATTATCATGTGGTGGGTAGTCACACCTTATTATCATGTGGTGGGTAGTCACACCTTATTATCATGTGGTGGGTAGTCACACCTTATTATCATGTGGTGAGTAGTCACACCATATTATCATGTGGTGAGTAGTCACACCTTATTATCATGTGGTGAGTAGTCACACCTTATTATCATGTGGTGAGTAGTCACACCTTATTATCATGTGGTGAGTAGTCACACCTTATTATCATGTGGTGAGTAGTCACACCTTATTATCATGTGGTGGGTAGTCACACCTTATTATCATGTGGTGGGTAGTCACACCTTATTATCATGTGGTGGGTAGTCACACCTTATTATCATGTAGTTGGTAGTCACACCTTATTATCATGTGGTGAGTAGTCACACCTTATTATCATGTGGTGGGTAGTCACACCTTATTATCATGTGGTGGGTAGTTACACCTTATTATCATGTGGTGGGTAGTCACACCTACTTATCATGTGGTGAGTAGTCACACCATATTATTATGTGGTGGGTAGTCACACCTTATTATCATGTGGTGAGTAGTCACACCTTATTATCATGTGGTGGGTAGTCACACCTTATTATCATGTGGTGAGTAGTCACACCATATTATCATGTGGTGGGTAGTCACACCTTATTATCATGTGGTGAGTAGTCACACCTACTTATCATGTGGTGAGTAGTCACACCATATTATCATGTGGTGGGTAGTCACACCTTATTATCATGTGGTGAGTAGTCACACCTACTTATCATGTGGTGAGTAGTCACACCTTATTATCATGTGGTGGGTAGTCCCACCATATTATCATGTGGTGAGTAGTCACACCTTATTATCATGTGGTGGGTAGTCACACCTTATTATCATGTGGTGGGTAGTCACACCTTATTATCATGTAGTTGGTAGTCACACCTTATTATCATGTGGTGAGTAGTCACACCTTATTATCATGTGGTGGGTAGTCACACCTTATTATCATGTGGTGGGTAGTTACACCTTATTATCATGTGGTGGGTAGTCACACCTACTTATCATGTGGTGAGTAGTCACACCATATTATCATGTGGTGAGTAGTCACACCTTATTATCATGTGGTGGGTAGTCCCACCATATTATCATGTGGTGAGTAGTCACACCTTATTATCATGTGGTGGGTAGTCCCACCATATTATCATGTGGTGAGTAGTCACACCATATTATCATGTGGTGGGTAGTCACACCATATTATCATGTGGTGAGTAGTCACACCATATTATCATGTGGTGAGTAGTCACACCTTATTATCATGTGGTGGGTAGTTACACCTTATTATCATGTGGTGGGTAGTTACATCTTATTATCATGTGGTGAGTAGTTATACCTTATTATCATGTGGTGAGTAGTCACACCTTATTATCATGTGGTGAGTAGTCACACCATATTATCATGTGGTAAGTAGTCACACCTTATTATCATGTGGTGAGTAGTCACACCTTATTATCATGTGGTGAGTAATCACACCTTATTATCATGTGGTGAGTAGTCACACGTTATTATCATGTGGTGAGTAGTCACACCATATTATCATGTGGTAAGTAGTCACACCTTATTATCATGTGGTGAGTAGTCACACCTACTTATCATTTGGTGGGAAGTCACACTTTATTATCATGTGTTAAGTAGTCACACCTTATTATCATGTGGTAAGTAGTCACACCTTATTATCATGTGGTGAGTAGTCACACCTTATTATCATGTGGTGAGTAGTCACACCATATTATCATGTGGTGGGTAGTCACACCTTATTATCATGTGGTGAGTAGTCACACCTTATTATCATGTGGTGAGTAGTCACACCTTATTATCATGTGGTGAGTAGTCACACCTTATTATCATGTGGTGAGTAGTCACACCTTATTATCATGTGGTGGGTAGTCACACCTTATTATCATGTGGTGAGTAGTCACACCTTATTATCATGTGGTGAGTAGTCACACCATATTATCATGTGGTGGGTAGTCACACCTTATTATCATGTGGTGAGTAGTCACACCATATTATCATGTGGTGGGTAGTCACACCATATTATCATGTGGTGAGTAGTCACACCCTATTATCATGTGGTGAGTAGTCACACCATATTATCATGTGGTGGGTAGTCACACCATATTATCATGTGGTGGGTAGTCACACCTTATTATCATGTGGTGAGTAGTCACACCATATTATCATGTGGTGGGTAGTCGAACCATATTATCATGTGGTGAGTAGTCACACCATATTATCATGTGGTGGGTAGTCACACCATATTATCATGTGGTAAGTAGTCACACCTTATTATCATGTTGTGAGTAGTCACACCTTATTATCATGTGGTGGGTAGTCACACCATATTATCATGTGGTAAGTAGTCACACCATATTATCATGTGGTGAGTAGTCACACAGTATTATCATGTTGTGAGTAGTCAAACAGTATTATCATGTGGTGAGTAGTCACACCATATTATCATGTGGTGAGTAGTCACACCTTATTATCATGTGGTAAGTAGTCACACCTTATTATCATGTGGTGAGTAGTCACACAGTATTATCATGTGGTGAGTAGTCACACCATATTATCATGTGGTGGGTAGTCACACCTTATTATCATGTGGTGAGTAGTCACACCTTATTATCATGTGGTGAGTAGTCACACCATATTATCATGTGGTGGGTAGTCGAACCATATTATCATGTGGTGAGTAGTCACACCATATTATCATGTGGTGGGTAGTCACACCTTATCATCATGTGGTGAGTAGTCACACCTTATTATCATGTGGTGAGTAGTCACACCTTATTATCATGTGGTGAGTAGTCACACCTTATTATCATGTGGTGGGTAGTCACACCTTATTATCATGTGGTGGGTAGTCACACCTTATTATCATGTGGTGGGTAGTCACACCTTATTATCATGTGGTGGGTAGTCACACCATATTATCATGTGGTGAGTAGTCACACCCTATTATCATGTGGTGAGTAGTCACACCATATTATCATGTGGTGGGTAGTCACACCATATTATCATGTGGTGGGTAGTCACACCTTATTATCATGTGGTGAGTAGTCACACCATATTATCATGTGGTGGGTAGTCGAACCATATTATCATGTGGTGAGTAGTCACACCATATTATCATGTGGTGAGTAGTCACACCATATTATCATGTGGTAAGTAGTCACACCTTATTATCATGTTGTGAGTAGTCACACCTTATTATCATGTGGTGGGTAGTCACACCATATTATCATGTGGTAAGTAGTCACACCATATTATCATGTGGTGAGTAGTCACACAGTATTATCATGTTGTGAGTAGTCACACAGTATTATCATGTGGTGAGTAGTCACACCATATTATCATGTGGTGAGTAGTCACACAGTATTATCATGTGGTAAGTAGTCACACCTTATTATCATGTGGTGAGTAGTCACACAGTATTATCATGTTGTGAGTAGTCACACAGTATTATCATGTGGTGAGTAGTCACACCATATTATCATGTGGTGGGTAGTCACACCTTATTATCATGTGGTGAGTAGTCACACAGTATTATCATGTGGTGAGTAGTCACACCATATTATCATGTGGTGGGTAGTCACACCTTATTATCAAGTGGTGGGTAGTCACACCATATTATCATGTGGTGGGTAGTCACACCTGATTATCATGTGGTAAGTAGTCACACCTTATTATCATGTGGTGAGTAGTCACACCTTATTATCATGTGGTGAGTTGTCACACCTTATTATCATGTGGTGGGTAGTCACACCTTATTATCATGTGGTGGGTAGTCACACCTTATTATCATGTGGTAAGTAGTCACACCATATTATCATGTGGTGGGTAGTCACACCTTATTATCATGTGGTGGGTAGTCACACCATATTATCATGTGGTAAGTAGTCACACCCTATTATCATGTGGTGAGTAGTCACACCTTATTAGCATGTGGTGAGTTGTCACACCTTATTATCATGTGGTCGGTTGTCACACCTTATTATCATGTTGTGAGTTGTCACACCTTATTATCATGTGGTGGGTAGTCACACCTTATTATCATGTGGTGGGTAGTCACACCTTATTATCATGTGGTGAGTAGTCACACCTTATTATCATGTGGTGGGTAGTCACACCTTATTATCATGTGGTAAGAAGGCACACCTTATTATCATGTGGTGAATATTCACCATTTTTTTATGTGGTAAGTAGTCACACCATATTTTCTTATTGAGAAATATTCTGTATCTTTATGTGAAATGAAGATGGACGTTTTTGAGTATTTTCATTAGTGTGCTTACTTGTTGTGATTGACAAAAGTGACTCGGATCTCGAGTTTTCGAGGACTTGATGTTTACTTGGATGTGACCAAGATTTACATGGCGGGTGTCGTCGATGAAGCAGAAGATGCCTTCTCTTCCGGAACACCTGGTATTATTCTCTTGTACTTTTGCACGGGTCCCCATGTAAATCTTTCCCTTTACTTCATATTTTGCCCCTGGTTTAATCAATTTTGAGTTCGGATAAAGGTTTTGTTAACGCTTTGGTATTCTCTATTTTTTCTTGTAAAGGAACAATATTTAATGCAAAACAAACATGTTTGTTTTTTTTACCAGTTTTCCAAGTTAAATTGGGACACTATTCACATCCATTCTTGTGAGCAACGGAAAAAAATATAAATAAATGCCTTTAATCCATGCATTAACTTGTAGGTTTACGAGAACCATGGCAAAGAGATTGTAAAAATCTGTGATTTTGGTCACGTGAAGGAAAAATCCGATTCAGTCAAAACAACGACAGATCCAAGAACCGTAGCGTATTACGCTCCCGAACTATTCGGACAAGCAGCAAGACATAGTACCATGTCCGACGTATATAGCCTCGGCCTGGTTATCTGGGAACTTTGGCATTGCAGGAAAATCACGTGCAATCCGGGTGAACCGCCATCCTTTCGGGAGTTGCCAATAGGAGAGTTCAAGACGGTTATCAAAAGTTGCCTTGACGTACAGCCGAACAGAAGACCGGAAAGTCGCGAGGTTGTTCAGATACTCCATAAACTTGTTGGGTCGAAATGACTGACATCGATGATGCAAACTCGTAATTTTGGATGTGAATGACCTTTGATAAGATTGGAGGAAATCATTTAGATTTTCCCTCACATATCGTGATATTTTGGAATTAGTTAGTTTATGGAATTAGCTGCTCTTAGAAACTGGTCTATTTTATCACCCGATATATTTGGAGGAACAGATAGAGAATACACAAACAGTGGTTGCTGTATATAACACTGAAATAGATACCATATCCAACAACCACGATCTGTGTGATCTGTGTATACCAAAATCTCATAATTAAACACCTAGAGTGTGGCTTGGTTTGAAAACACGTACACACATGTTTAGTGGACGAGGCTGATGTAGTGATATGACCTTTACATACAAAGTAACTCATTTATATTCAAAATTACTTATTTGTAAAAATCGTATAATTTTCAAAGTCATTATTTTGGAAACAACTTCATGAAAAAAAAACAGTAAACGGAATCATTTAAAAACTTAAACTATTCAGTATTTCGTTGAATTATAAATAACTGAACAGCAGAATATAATTATGTGAGAAAAAAAATTCGTGTCGTATATTCCCGCCAAATAATGACGACGTAAACCAATCAGCACATGACATTAAACCACGTGATTAGAAGTAGTCCGGTCAAAGTTCACCGTGTCCGCCAATTAAAACAGTTCTAGCGTTTAATCATTGGTTCGTAATGATTAATATTTTTTATATATATTGAGTGTTGAATCACATCTGTTGTGGTAGAAACTCCAAAGGCATCAATTAATTATTACAACTGTGGTATTTATAAACAAAGCAGTAAAAACTCTAGGCGTGTGTTGATTGGCGACACGGTGAACTTTGACCGCAACAACGTTACCTAGTGATTGTTTACGACGTCATCATTTGGCGGGAAAGTGCGATACAATATGTTTTCGCCCTTATAGGCCATGTTACTTTCAGCTGAGATTGTGGTAGAAACAGATTACACGACTATGATATTAATTTCACTCTCGTTGCATTATTTTTGTGCAAATTAACTATCTCAAGTGAAATATATACCATATCCAACAATCACTCGTCGTGTAACCTCTATAGATTCTATCGTATTATCTAGTCTATTTGGAGAAATAAGCTAATCTATTTGGAATGCCAAGTTGGTTCATTCGAAGTATCAAGTATCAAGTATCAAGCTGATCAACTGGAAACAAGTCATATGTAGAGGACAGATATTATCCCTTACATATTAACCTCTTGTGAAAGACACGAATGTTTGGAAGAATTTGCTAGCTAATTGTACTATCTGGTCTATTTTGAGGAATAAGTGGTATATCATCCTCAATATCCAGGGTTTACGCTCATCTACGCTCACTCCACCCCTGTTATCATCATCGATATCCAGAAGTTACGCTCACCTATTCTCTCTCCACCTCTGGGCGCATCATCGATATCCAGAGGTTCCGCTCACCTACGCTCTCTCCACCCCTGGAATCATCCTCAATATCTAGGGTTTACGCTCATCTACGCTCTCTAAACCCCTGGAATATGTCATGCTCCGTTTGGACTACCTTGTTGATGAGACAAGACGAGTGGTTCGACCCTTTGATGTGCATCAAAAGAATCTCGTGGTTACATAACGGTCCCAATTGACAGGCTTTGAAGTCGGTTGCGGCTCCTTTGTATCTTCAAAGGACAGGCATGCAGCTTAGCGATTGGTCAGGGTTTTTTTACCTGAGCTTGCCTTCAGTTTGCCATGACATATTCAAGGGGTGTCGAGAGCATAGGTGATCGAAACTCCTGGATATCGAGGATGGTAGTCTGTATAAAGGAACAATCTGGTCTATTTGGAGTGCTTAGTTGGTCTATTTCGAGTGTTTAGCTGGTCTATTTCGAGTGTTAAGTTGGTCTATTTGGACAGTTAAGCTGGGGTTTTTGTTGTTTTTTTGTTTTTGTTTTTGTTTTTTCTATGTTTAGCTGGTCTATTTCGAGTGTTTAGCTGGTCTATTTCGAGTGTTTAGCTGGTCTATTTCGTGTGTTTAGCTGGTCTATTTTGAGTGTTTAGCTGGTCTATTTGCATTGTTAAGCTGGGTTTTTTTTTTTTTTTTTTGTTTAACTGGTCTATTTCGAGTGTTTAGCTGGTCTATTTCGAGTGTTTAGCTGGTTTTTTTTTTTTTTTTAGCTGGTCTATTTCGAGTGTTTAGCTGGTCTATTTCGAGTGTTTAGCTGGTCTATTTCGAGTGTTTAGCTGGTCTATTTGAACAGTTTAGCTGGGTTTTTTTTTTTTTAGCTGGTCTATTTCGAGTGTTTAGCTGGTCTATTTGAACAGTTTAGCTGGGTTTTTTTTTTTTTAGCTGGTCTATTTCGAGTGTTTAGCTGGTCTATTTTGAATGTTTAGCTGGTCTATTTGGAGTTGTTTGCTAATCTGTTTTAGAGTTTGCTAATCTGTTTTAGTGTTTGCTAATCTGTTTTAGTGTTAGGATTGCTCGGGCCACACACTGTCAGATGAATGGCATGGCCATAAGCAATAACAAAGAGAATTGAAGATTGTCTGTCTTTATCGACCTATAAGTTATAAAAATGTAAAACAAATATAATGGACCATATTTTTGATTTGTTGCTATTATTTGTTGAATTTCGTCCGTTTATTTTTGTTATTTGAAGATTTTGTGAGTTTTGGTTAATTATATTGACTGCACCTTATAACAATGTAAAACGGAATGTAATATAATATGGTAGTCACTTATCTTAAGATAACTGGTAATGATATGACAGTGTCAGCTAATTCAACATTGGCCCTGTAATAAGGTTTCGGTTTGTTGCATTGTCACAATTCTAGAGACCTTGATCTTAGAACTGGCCCAATACAGAATACCCTGTAGCATTGCGTCATTTTATCAGTAGAGTTAAGTGTTGTCTCCCTTTGAACGCAAATTGGCAACTCAGCGTGCTACATGTATTTCAACACTTTAACATGTTTTTAAAACTTTCACGTGAACTTTTTCTCCAGTTCTTCTTCTTCTCTAAATTGTTAACGTTATAGATTAAGTAGTTATATACACCTACCCCTCTGTTTCAACAAGTATTCGGTTTCGAACTTTTTTTATTATTGCATTACAGATGAGTACAAGAAGAACAGAACGGGTACATGATGCAGTGTCTTTCTTTTTGACAATGGCTGTATACATATTACCTTATAACAGTGTACACTTATCTATGTATGTGGGTTATGTCCATCTCTCGTTTAAAGTTAACGTATTGTAAGGCAAACACCCTCACAATTTTGTAAACGCTTTGTAAACGGATCGACTTTTTTATCGCAATAATTTATTTTCCTTCATGAAGAAGTAACATTTCAGATTCTAGTAACTTCAATGCAACAACGAAGTCCGGTTGATTGTCTGGGTGATATATCATTATCATTATTAAGCCATTGAACGTCTTTCGGATTGTATTGTCACTATGAATGCAGTCTACGTCCAAGATAAATAGAATGACGATAAATGCCCAATATACGTAACTTTCGGCAAAACTTGAAGCGAAATTCAAGCCTAATAACCTATTATATTTTTAGATTTAGTTAAGATTAACTGATATCAGCAATATTCAAGATGAATTCTGACGCGGTTACCAGTACAGCAGCAGTTGAAACACCCTATTTGTAAACACGCGTCCATTTTGAACTGTCTTCTACCTTCGGTGTTTTGTTGAAGTGGGCCCCATCTGAATTAATTTTTTATTCTTTGGGGATTTTTTGTCAAGAGTTTCTTGTTAGTTACCGCTCAGGTTTACTTCGTTTTAGACTTATTTTTGCATGGTTATCAACTGGATTTTTTTTCATAATTGTTCAGGTTCCCGAAAAAATTCCTGAAGTTACGTATATCGGGCCTTTAAGACGTCCTAGTCTCATAAATTTTAATGTATTTTCAGAAAAAAAAAATCATCGTCAGATTTTTGTAAACACATTTTCAAATATACAAATCATTTCATTTCACATTTCACTTCAAATTACAGACATATGGAAATAAGGCTCCGTATGGTCACTTAGTAGGCACCATAGTTCTTCATTTTTTTTGGTGAAATGTAAAGTTGCTTTTTGCAATATAATGTACCAGGCTAGAGTGACAAATAGTATGTCCATGTTTGTACCATTGTAATATCATGTGCAAGCTAGGGTGACATATATTATGTTCATGTTTGTACCTTTGTAATATCGTGTGCCAGCTAGGGTGACATATATTATGTTCATGTTTGTACCTTTGTAATATCGTGTGCCAGCTAGGGTGACATATATTATATCCATGTTTGTACCATTTGTAATATAATGTGCCAGCTATATGTTATATATAATATTGTGTACATGTTTGTATCATTGTGTATGTTACTGTTTTGAGACAGGTTTTATATACTCTTCGCCTGCAGTCCAATCTTTTTGTCTTTTAATCTGTAAAATGGTGGGATTTTTTTAGTTGAAATTGAAGTAGAGTGAATGAAATTGTATACAGTTAATTCATGCCGTTTCAATCAATAGTCAAAACTGTTTCCCGAGGTGTTGTGACCAACCGGGTGAACTATTTCCCAAGGCAAGAGTCCGCGGGAAATAGTTCACCAGGTTGGTCCCAAAACCAAGGGAAAACTGTTTTGACTATTGACTGAAGGACATAATTTAACTGTTTTATTGCCTTTAATCAAAGGTAAAGAGTTTTGTACCATGTTCATCACTCATTTTTATCAGTCATTGTAGGTTCTTTTGTGCCACAATAGTTCCTTTGTATTTAGTATGTTCTCTGTGTTACTCTCGAAACAGCAATCTTCCAATCGTTTCAGAAATTTACAGCTTGTCGGAAAATGTCTAACTGTCAGTAAACGATGTCTACCTTCAACAAATGCTGTCTGCATATAAACAAAACACTTTGATAAAGATCACTTATACGCTTGGGCACGATTGTTTCAAAGGAAACGTGTATTAGTTCATGACATCAACGGGCAGATAGTTTTAACTAACCCATGGCTGTATATGAAATGCATGGGATCAACCATGAAAATAGTGAAATTTATTGAATATCACTTTCTATAGAGATCCAGTCAACAATAACGTTTGCTATGAATCCATTCATTGTATATGTGTAATTTTAACGCGTCGAGTACAAATTGTCTCGTAAATATCATTAAAATTAACACAGTCAAACATCGCTATCTCGAACTCATATATGCCTCGAACACCCCGTTTGGTTGAAAGTATCGGTACTAGTGGCAGTGTATTTCGGGTTTTTTTATACTATAGTAATCCTTTCGATGTTTCAAAGTGACTTTTGAAGATCATTCGCTACTTCTGTATAAAACAAATATATTCACTAGATTTTGATCATTTATACTATGTACAGTAATCTCTATTAAGACCACCTTAGGAACCGCACCAAAGTGGTCTTAATAGCGGGTTGGTCTGAATACTGAGGGTCACCATGCAAACAAATTACTCTCAACTTTTTGACATGTTGTCATGGTCCATTAATTAATTTATAGGCATTATAATGTTAAACACACAATAATTTTAACCGATTAGCCAATTTGACACCAAAATAAAGCTTACTGGTCTGACACGTGACAGGTGTATGAACACAGTGAAATATACACTAGGTGACTTTGTGTTTGGTCGGTGGTCTGAGTAGTGAGGTGAAACTTTGTGTAAAAGTTGTATTTGGGACTTTTCAAAACTGATCTTTGTAGCGAGCTGGTCTTAACAGTGAAGCTTAAAATACAAAGATATATAGAAGGTTATTTTCGGGACTGAAACAAGCGGTCTTCATAGCTATAGCGAGATGGTCTTAATTCTGAGGTGGTCTTTAAGCGAGGTTCCACTGTATATACATATATGTATATGGTTATCGAAACTTTGAACAGCAACTACGGGACAAACATTACCTTGTATAATGTTTCCTAAACGGGAGATTGAACTAAAAGTATCCTACAGAGATTTTATCTTATTCTGTACATTGCAAGGTATATTTGATAATTATTTAAACGTATGCATATATTCTGGTTTTGCTTATTGTATATAAATATTTCTCTACCATGTGTTGTAACTATTAAGATGTTATATGTTATTAAAGATTTTGTTTTCTGTTAAGAAGTTTACTGTAATAAATATTTCACTGATATGAAGCCCAAATGGCCATTAGTAGGCGATATTTGTAATACATATGGCTCATCATAAATAACACGTGGTTATTATTACATTTTATGTTATACTGTATTCCGCTAACATCAAAATGCCATTAAACTTGAATGGTGTGTTCATAGATCACCACCCACCTACACTGCCGATATAGTGTGTTTATTGGTACATATTCGTCATTTCCTTTTTGTGTCATATTCTATACCCACGTACTTTTACTTAACTACTTATTCATTAAATTCTTCTGTAAACAGCATACTTCCATGCCCTCTGTATCAGTACACAGGAAACGATTTGTCTATTATAAGTTCGGTTTATGAATGTGTAATGTTTTCCTATCACTCTAAACCCAGTTTAGAAAACCAGTTTTTCTGGTCGGTCATATGAATCACGACTCTATATACGAGAACATGTATATATACCTTAACCTCACATCGTTCAGACTTAGCCAGTTTCCACTTTTCCTATTATACAGATCTATCATGTGGATCGAAACGAGAAGTGAACAAATATTTAGTTTTATCATGGTCATTGATCGCTGCAGAAGGAATGTGTATTGCATCTTGGGAGCTGATCAGCTGAAGATAAACATACATGTATCTCACCTGGTCACTACAATAGCGACACACCTGTCGGCTATACACCTGTGTCTATATATGTTTACCTTTCCAGTGTACTGAAAGATATACGCACTTAATCTCGCCCTAACTCGACACTTTTGTGTACCCACATATACCATACCTGGTGTTATTATTTTGCCTCACAGTTTCTACCATTTAAACAGCCTTAATGTTATTTAAGACATTTATCGGGTCGTCTGGCTATTTCTGGATTCACCTTTAGATTTATTATATATGTGTAAAACTAATACAAACGCCACCGTAATAATTTCTATTGAATTTCTGTCGATTAGTTGACAAAATCTCATTATAGTTCCTCGCATACTGATCGACGATACAGTTAGTGTTGACTTACCTTTAAATTAAAAGTTGACTATTTATTACCTGTAATTTACCTTTGGCGCGTGGACGCAATATCTTTATCGTTCTATTGGAAAGATATACATGACCATCGAGTTCATAGCCGACTTACTCAAGTATATATATACATTATATGCATAATTAACAAACTCCTACTACCAAACACTACCTATATTGACTATAAAGTTTCTAAATCATTATCGTTCTAAATATGTAAATATCCAGGCGCATTTTGTATTTGAAATTTTCATTATTTCCTGTTAGGAATTCAAATGATTCGAAATGATTAATTAATACTTGATTTTTATAAACACACATAATATTCAAGTGCAAACAAAAAAGCAATACACATCCTCTGTAATTGTGACAGCAATAATCCAGAAATGAGAAGTGAAGCATCGATGAACACACAATGAAAGTCTATACTGCACTAGCTAGGGAACAATAAAACGAGAATATGTTTCATCATGTGAATCTGACATTATACCAAACAGTATGTATTCCGTTCAAGTCTATGCATCACTTACACATTAAAACACCAATATAACAAACAAAATATCACACCTACATCTCGAAAGATTCATGTAGGTGTGATTTCTGTAACTAGGAAGAAATGCCGTCTTGATAAACCCCAGAGGTTTGATTTGTTTACGTCCTATTAACAGTTAGGGTCATTTAAGGTCGGTCTCCCGGTGTATGAAATATGGGTGTGTGTTGAATGCGTGGTGTAATTGTGAATTTGGGATGCTGAAATATGTTCGTGTAAGCCTCCTTGTGTTAGTCCGGATATTTTGTCGATTTTAAGTGCTACCACATTGCAGTATATACTGCCGAATACCCCCAGCAAAACAACCTATGTACCCGGCCATATTATACTGACAGTCTGACAACGAGTGAACCAGTCGCCCAACTCCCATAATACTGAGCGTCAAGCAAAGAAAAGTAGCTCTACCATTGTATAATACTTTGGTATGTCTCGGGCAGGGGATATAACCCATCACAGGGGCGAACGCTCAACGAAAGGCCAAAAGGGAGGCGGTGTCAAGGGAGGTCAAGATGTTTAGAAAGAAGGGTAAGATGAAATCCCAAAAAGTCGCCTCTTGCGATTATGCAATAGGGTTAACAGGTACACTTCTTATGTCCTACCCTAAGTGTGGCGTTCCAGTAGTAGTACGTTTCACAGGCTGGTCATTAGTCTAATGAAGGTGACAGTGTAGTCATCGAAACGTCACACTAAAATATTGTATTGGTTGTTATATAGCTTCTATTCTATGAAGTACTAGTGATCGACAAGTACTGAAAGTGAAGGAGATATTGCTCAGACTGCCTTCCTTTGTCAAAGGTGAAAATGTAGGTCAGAGCAACCGACCGTTGATCGCCTCACCAAGGCGAATGTATATATCAAGTAAAACTCAAGTGACAAGTAATGTAGGAGAAAGAGCCCGCAGACAAACTTTTGTCTTTCTTTAATGTAGGTCAAAGGTCAAAATATAGGTCTAGTGACCTGTTTGTGAACACACCACCTAACCAAAGTGATCATTTACCCAAAAACTGAACTAAAGTAGGGCGTTCTATTGACTTGTGGTGTAGAAGATATATAGCCAAAACAAACATTTTCTTTGGTTTAGTTCAAAGGTCAAAATATAGACCAGAGTGACCTACTTTTCATACACGACACACCGCTTTACTCGGATGAACCCATTCCAAAAGTATGAAGTTCAAGTGACAAGAAGCGTAGGAAATAGAGCCCAGGCAAACGTTTACTTTGATGAAGGTCAAAGGTAAAACAGAGTGAGCTATTGAAATATGTATACATGACAGTTTGTCTCACCAAAGTGAAGCTGTAACCCAAGTATCATGCTCAAGTATCAAGTTGTGTAGGAGGCAGAGCCGGGAATTTTTTTTTTTTATCAAGTTCAAATGTCAAAATGTATGTCAGAGTAACCTTCTTTTCATCGTCGGAAACCGACGGTACACTTCTCTGACGTTTGCATCCCGTGGGCCAGAATCGGTGTAAACCTTATTAGCCCAC
The DNA here is from genome assembly GCA_947623455.1 of Mimachlamys varia. Taxonomy (NCBI): domain Eukaryota; kingdom Metazoa; phylum Mollusca; class Bivalvia; order Pectinida; family Pectinidae; genus Mimachlamys; species Mimachlamys varia. The sequence goes on from OX392530.1 coordinate 9,263,688, forward strand.
GGGGTGCAAACGTCAGAGAAGTGTACCGTGGGTTTCCGACGATGCCTTCTTTTGATACATGACACACCGTATAGTTCTGTCACCGTAAACATAAGTATAGTTCGCTAAACAATATTTTGGTGGCTGGTGGAGCCGCCAGCCGTCCCAATATTTAGCGGATCACTCAGAGAGCCAGAACCTTTCGAACTACTCATCAAGATTAACCCATGCCTAAGTATCAAGATATAACGCAAACAAGATAGTTGAAAGACGGACGAAAAGGAAAAAGGACGGAGAATGGAACAACCCAAAACCATACCCCCCACCCCAACACCACCCACTCGTTCCCAACTTTGGGACGGGGGCTATAGAGTATTCTGCTTTGTGCCTATGTTATGGTGTTTTAGTGAGGCAGGTGTTAGAACTCCAAAAACACAAACAGTGAGGCGTATATCCTGATTGATAGCCTTAGCGGTAGATAGTACGATATACTCACATCAACTCAAAACTAATTCATCGACATTTCTCTTTGTGTGATAATAGAAGTGATATGTATACATCATGTATTCAATTTCATGATAATTAGCTACAGTCGAACCTCGTTAATCCGGACTGCTTGGTTCCATCACAATTTTGTCCGGATTGGAAATCATCCGGATTGTCGAATCATGCCCCTTGACGATCGTTAGAGATCGTTTGGTAAGCCTACTGTATACAAATTGTACACACGGTTTTGAATGTATACCGTTCTGAGATTGTATTTGATTTACTGGCGTTTGATACATCGTTCTAATAATTCAAAGCATCTCCAATGCCCAACTTTGATATCACCACCATTGATCTGACTTCACATTCAGATATTTCAGTGTCTGTCAAGGCGAATATTTTGATAAACGAAACTTTTTTTGAAGTAAAGATTTTCTGGCAGGCTATTGGCATCCCTATGAAAACAAATTGCGCCCCACTCTTAGCTGACTTGTTTTTGTTTTCATTTAAGCATTGATCTGCTTTCAGTTGGCATTCATAGGCAATATACATGCCAACTGGACAAAGGCAAATTCAATGAAGAGTGCCAATGATTCATGTTGGATTTTCCTTTTTCCAGTTGGAATTCATATTGCTTATGAATGCCAACTAAAAGCCGTTCAATACTTATATTTTCCAATTTTAAAATATGTTCATCTCATAATTTAATCTATTATCCTGTTTGTTTCACATCATTTGGCTCAAACAATATATCTATCGTATATGTATGCTTGCTTGTTCGTAGAAAATAACAGCCATCGTCCGCGGATGGTCGGTGGTATTTAATGTAACAATTATGACGTCATAATGGTAATGACATACACACAATCGGTCAATGGCATTCATAACCTTATGAATACCAACTGAATTCGGTACATGGATTCGAGAGATGCATGTTGATGAAAACTACGAGCAATAAAGTTTTATGGTTGTCATCTTGGTCTCATTAAAAAATAGTCCTTGTGTGATATGCAGATGGATGGTATGGTGGCATATTTCTGCCATCGAGAGATTTAGTTGAATGTGACCTAGAATTATATGGTGGGTCGATAAAGCAGAAGACGCTTACTCTTGTGGAACACCGTTACCTGGTTTTTTTTTGCGTTTCTCCATATAGATTTTATTTGTTCATATTTGTCCTTAATTTTATGATTTTGGGTTCCGATTATGTTTTTTTATTGACTCTTGATTATTTTCCTTATTTTTTGGTTGGAAATGCGTTTAATTTTTCAGTAAAAATTGGCTTGTTATTGATTATATAGAGTGATAATTGTAATAATACATTCTATACTAATTTATCATATACATGTACATTACCACAGACTTAGATCTAATCTAAGTCCTTGACATTACTAAAATTATATACAAGAGTTTAGTTGTTTTTTTCCCGTTTCATTCTTTTTATGATTAGCTGGTCAACCTTTTAATGGATAAATATAATTTCGATATGTTGTATATAAATTTTTCCCAATAAAAACTGTAAAATAAATCTGATTTCATTTACACTGATGATCGTGACTGTAATCCTATTATATAGTGCGCCTACAAGTGTTATATGACGTTATGGTTCAGTATACTCGAGCTGAGTAATACATTTTCTCAAACATCGTGCGCATGCGTACATAGAGTTTGAAAAATTCTCAACGGATGACCCAATGGACATGTGAATATTCGCATGAATTTACTCACATAATTAATTCTTTATCGTAAATTTCAGGATTTCTCTTCCACTTCGGGGGAATAACTTTATCTCATCATGGATATGGCGGGTCTGAAAGTCGGCGTTAATGTCGACATTCAACGGACCGACGGTAAGATGGTCAACAAATCGATAGAAAAAGTCGCGGCCTTCGTTGCTACTGAGAAATTACCGGGGCCGGTTCTAAGCTTGTGCAGGAATATATTGCATGTCGACATTTATTTGCATCACGTCTTATTTTTTTGAAGATCAATCATAGCAAATCCGTGCAAGAGATAAATTTACATTAATTTAAGTGGTAATCTCCTGTTCTCTTTTCGTTTGTAAAATGCCTGTCAAATATTTGTGCACATGCAGAATATCGAAATGTCAAACTGCGATTCGATGAATGATGCACATACATGAAATTACCGTGAAACAAAACTAGCTATACTTATTTTAATTTGCTGAATTAAGGAAATACAAAGTTTAGTTGTCAGGTTAATTTTACTTTTAGCTGCTTTTGGGTAATATTCAATTTATTATGTAGGACGCAAGGGGCCAACTTGGTCTTGTTGACATTAGTTTACATGAAAGTGAGATTATGTCTATGTGATCACGTAAGATGGCATATTATTATAAACAGAGCACAGATACATTTTTCTTGTCATATTTTGTGGACATAGATCCGATCTTCAATTTTTAAACTGATTATGTTTGGTGTACATACATGTGTATGTTAAACTGAGGTGTTTTTCTTAAAAACTTGAAAAGATTTTTTCCTGTACAAAATTTTAATTGGGAAAAATCAATACAAAAGCCTAATAATATACATAAGGTGCTACATTGTATACACAATATTATATCCCAATATTAATATCATCGGAAATGCAGCATAAATGTTACTTGTTACTGAATCAAAATTGCAGAATATCTTCACATTTACCATATCATGCAACTACATGTACACAATAAATGTATATACAGTTGAGTGTAGACTAAAGGTTACACCCAAGTGCACTCCGAGTGCACTCCGTTTGGACTTGGAGTGCATTCCATTTGGACTCCAGGTAAACTTGGAGTGCACTCCGTTTGGACTCCATATGAACTTGGAGTGCACTCCTGGTCCACTCTTGAGTCTACCTGGAGTCCTATTTTTAAAGACATGAAATTCAATTCTACTTGGGGTTCACAAATTACATAAAACACTATATACTATGTAAGTTTATACATGTTTTGTGTATTTTTCACTACACTAGTCTAATGAAAAATCCGTATCTCAAAATCTGTGCTACTACCCAGTCGTATTTCTACTCTTACTCTCAGATTATTTTTTTTTACATTTTTCTTTTTTTCAAAGATTCAAGTATGAGCGCACACAAATATTTATCCACGCACACACTAATCATTATCCTGTACAACACATCAATTTCATCATCATCATCATCAGATTATATCAACTAGTACTGTAGCTGCATAACTTGAAAACAGGTAGTTCTCTGCATTCATATTTTCTGATAAATCTAGTTAACATGTAGACTTTTATCAAAAAGAACAAGTGCACTTAATTTCAGTTGTAGAAAACTCCAAAAGTTATGAATACAGAATAGCACAGATCTTAGTAAGGCTGGGTGCTATATGGTATACTGTAGGTAGCAGTAGATATGCAGAACTTTATTTAAAAAAGTTCCATATATATATGTTGCAATTTATTATCTTGGTCATTCTTAGACTGTTACAATATCACAAGACAGTGAAGACACTATAAAAACAATCTTCAGGGAAAACAAGGCAATGTTGTTAACTTGTGGAATGAAAAAAGAACTCCTGGCCATGTAGGGATGCAGATTAGTTGGGGCACTGGTATTAGCCAATGGCCCCTAAAACTTGTCTGTGCCATGTAGAATTTAAGAATTTTTGTCTTTTAATTTATTACTACAACATACAACTTCTCTGAAATGAGCTCGGCCCCTAGAAAACTCGAAACAGTTAATTTGTATCCCTGCCATGGGCTTTCATTGATGTATGAAACAGACTGGAAGTCAATGCAGTTTGATCAAGAACATATTTTCATTGCAGATATTTGCAATGGAAATGGATTCACATTAATATAAATTGTATTTTAATTATAGGTCGTATCCATTCAGCTGTGATCAGTGGGGTGAATCCTGAGATGAGGAGTGTCACAGTTGAATGGTTTGAGAAAGGGGAAACCAAAGGCAAAGAGGTAATACACACAAATATAATTATTGGACTATTGCCAGATAATCTATTGGCTTTTATGTGTATCAATAATTATTTCGTCAGATTCTAGTCTATACAAAAATGAGCAAATAGAAGTAAATTAAGTAAAATGTTTAGGGTATTCCTAGTTTTACTTTTAAAATTTTGCAAAAGAAAATCATAAGCATTATTAAATATTTTTTTCAGATTGAGGTGGAAGCCATATTTGCTTTAAATCCCGATCTACAGACACCACCACAACCAGTGCGTGAAAGTCAGTCTTCAAAGGTCAGTTGTTTCATTAAACTAAATAATCATAGGTCAAAACTTTTTAATTCTACAACACATTTTATTAAAAAAAATTGTTTGTTTTTTACTGTGATTGGCACATGGATGCTATATGTTTTCAAACCTTTTGGTACTTTCTTGAAATTTTAGATGATTAAATTGTGTTTCATACTTTCAGGTGTTACGTAACCCTGGTATTATGTGTATAACCTCTAGTATTTTAGAATGTCTTGATGGCGAAAAAAAAAAGCAAGGGAGACAATAATCTCAACAATTGAACCAGGATTCTATTGGATAGATAAAACTGAAATCTGGATATTTGTATTATTTGTATTAGAATATTTGTTCACTATAATCTTCATTTTAACATTAGAGCTCCAGAATTCCGAATGCACAATCTGGAGATGGACCGAAGGCTGGAAGAAAAGGTAATTATATCCCACCATATTATGATGATAATCTCCAGTGCCCTTATGTTATGAAGTTACCTCCCATTACAACACTAGATTGAAATAAAAAATGAGGATTATTCCAATTGATTGTGTGGGGGAGGTGGGAGGCACCTGTATTATCATGGATGGTGGGGTTAAGATCAGACCTGCCTAATATTCCTGATGTTAAATCTTATATGCGTGGTTGGGTCTGTGAAAAAGTGCCTCTGACCCTCCCATATGGTTGACATTTTGAACAGCTCTGAGGTATATCTTCATTCAGCATGGCTTATTTATGTATTTGATAAATGTAAATAATCAACCCCTACAATTTATAAAAGGAAATTTTGTAAGTTCTTTAAATGTATTACCCACTATTTTAATCCTTCCTAAATCGATCTCTGTTATTTTGAATTGACAGCACCACTTTCAGCCAAGTCAAGGCGTAGTTATGCGGCCAATGCACAGCCTTCGGTGGTTGCACAGAATGGTCAGGCAGAGAAAGCTGCAGCAGCAGCGGCTGCATCCAAGGACGCGGCAGGTTTGTTACCATCTCGCTGTTCACATTAATTGTTAGTATCGGTCAGACGTGTAAATTGTAATAGGAATTGATTTGATCTATACGATTTAGGAGCTTGATAAAGTATTAAAGGGATATTTTTGTTTGTATAAATAACAAAACCTGAACTGACTTTGAAAAGTACACCTTTCTTTCGTGAAAGGCAAGCATACTTGCTTTTAGTTTGAGTATGAGTCTGTTCAGTTTAACCCTGCATGTATTTTCATTTAAATATGGCAGTATTCATTTGGGAATGATGGTTGAAATTGCAGCTCGCAGGAAATCTAACTGTGTCAAAGAGGTAGATAAGATCCGACTGAAAAGAGAGGAACGCAGAGCCCAGCAGATTGCCATCAAGGAGGAACAGGGAAAAGAATATGACATGAGTGATCCTAACTGGGAATTCATAGCCATGATCAAGTAAGGATGGCCGCTCATATGATATGTTTTATCCAAGGTTGCTGAGCAAATAATAGGATAATAGGTTGAAGGATTGGGATAAAAAAAGAAGAGCATTCTACAAAGCATTCACTTAGAATGCTCTAGGTTTTCCATTAATTTTACAGGGATAATTCTGGCTTTTTAAACCTATCCGGGAATTTGAGGGATTTTATGAGATTAGTAAAATTTCTATGAGATTTTTATGTATTAAGTAATACAATTTTGAATGATCAATGAGATTTTCAGGAAAAATATGGGTGAAATTACTGTAAAAAGTGATCCCTGATTTTATTGTACTAATAGTTTTCCACACAACAGGTTTTGGACTATAGTAAGTTGGGTTAATATAGATTCTGCTTATATTGTGATCTGGAATTTTTAAAAATCTCATGATTTACAAACAATCTTAGACGAAGCATTTGGGGTTATGAGTTTTAGTCAAGGCCAAAATACAAAATATAATTATATGTCATATTTTAAGGTGAACCGAAACAACAGTTGTGTGTAAATGGATCTCTTAAGGATGGTTTGTTTCTTGTTAAATACATTCTGTATTGGAAAGAAAAAAATTGAACCAGCAAATCAATGTTTCATCCCAACCTACTCTAGTGCTGATAAATATTCATGCCAACCGACTTAAGTAAACTGTAAGAATATCTGATAATTTATACATAAGGCACTCTCATTGTAATAGTGGCCCTGCATGTGTAGCTCTAATCAGTTGATACATGTTTTAATTATTAATGATGTCTGCTGGACTGTACGTCAAACTCCTTAAATGCATATAACTCCAGTGGTGAGGAATAATGATACTGAGTAAATAATAGATGAGTTAGATCCAGCCTAGTAGTCGTTACAGGTTCTGTATACCTGTAATATAATGGAAGTTCATCGCTTCATGTGAATGCAGGGTTGCTCAGTTTTAGTAATTATTTGTTAAACCATGTGTAGTCGCAATGTCCATTAGCCAAGCGATCAGAATGCAGATGTACTTCTAGTTTCAAGACTTACTTAATACCACGATAGAATCAATGAGACACTTAATACCACGATGGAATCAATAAGACTCTGGGAAGTTGTTACATTTTGTTACAATCTGTACATTACAATGCAGAGGGCTATTGTAATTTGTACTGTTGAACTGTGTGTAAACCTCCAAAACAAAGTTTAGGTGTTGGCTGGGAGAGAGATACTGGAATCGCCTATCTTAGTTCATGTATGATGTCTAGTACTAGTCCATACACAGAACCATGGGAGTTATGCCCCTTTTGAAGGATATTTTTACAATTTTAATCAAGAAAAAAAATTCAAAGATGAACACATATTGAAGTTATGCACTTTTACAAGTTACCACTGCTGATTTGTTCAATTTAGGTATATTGAAGGGTTTTGTTCCTTTTTCTAATATCTGTATAACCTGTAATACTTTCTTGACTGAAATACATTATTAGTTAGTAAACATAACTAGTCCCTATAATTTTTTAATTTTATATTTCAAAAATGTTGTGCTTTTCTGATTTTTTTTTTTTTGTGTGTGTGCGAGTATTTAGGGACTAGCCTCTTGCATTTAAAATTTTTTTAATGAAGCCCAAAACCAGTAATCTTTCTTTCTGACACGTATTCTCTGGGTATTTAATGGAATTTCATGTATTGTTTTGGTTGGAATTTGTCAACAAAGAAACCATGTATTTGCACAATGCCTTTCCTTGATGCTAAAAGTAAAATTAAGATGAAATGTTACATGCATGATTTGACCTCTGATTTCTGTCCACAGTGAATACCGTACAAGTTTAGAGTTCCGTCCATTAACGTCATCAGATCCTATTGTCAACCACACAATATCTGTTTGTGTGCGTAAGCGACCTATGAACAAGAAAGGTAATTAAAAAAAAAATGCATCAGTTAGATTACCTGTAATATTATAAGATTATATCTTATATCACATGTTGAAATATCTGGTGTTATTTAACAATTGTGTAAGAAATTAAACAATTGTGTGAGAAATGGATAAAAAGTTTGTTTTCTCGTTAATAAGAAGAAGACTTGTAAACAATTGAATCTTATTTTAGCTGCTTTATTAGGTAATTCATAAGCACTGTAACATGACTTCATAATACTGCTATGGTATTTGCAGAAATTGTATTATATTTGTTTTATGCTTTATTTTACTCTCTGCGTTTTACAGAACTGGCCAAAAAGGATGTGGATGTGTTAACAATTCCAAACAAAGAGAATGTGATAGTTCACGAACCAAAACTCAAGGTGGACCTGACAAAATATCTGGAGAACCAGAACTTCCGTTTTGACTACTCTTTTGATGAGAATAGCACAAATGAGATGGTGTATAGGTAAACTTTTATAGGTTATTGTTGCAAATTGCAGTCTGTGACATTAACATTTATAAACACTAGTCCACACAAGCAAAATGCAATGTTTGTTATAACAAATTATATTGAAATTCAAGGAATTTCCACAAGTGTGAACCAAAATTTACTAGTCTCGGGCATAGGACTAGTGGCTAATGTCGCAGACTGCGTGTAAATTTAACTTAAGTTATGGCCCTGCCACTTTATAGCAGCAGATGTGCTTTATTGATGATCATTGTGCGTCCTTCCAAAACACAGTCTTTTTTGTTCCATAACTTTGTAACTTGTCATAGTAAAGGGATGAAAATTGGCAGACTTAAAAACAACCTTTAGAAAGTGTGTTGCATGCTTCATGCATTTTGTCATCCAACGGTCAGGTCTTCAACTTAGGGCTAATCATTGGACCCTTTTCTGGTAAACTACAGAAGTCCATGTCCACTCCATTATATTATGACCAATTCTTTGCTTCATTGTTAACCACTATGAGACATTGTGTCACATTATTAATTCATATTTGTTTTCTAAAGGTCAAGGTCTCAAACTTAGTTTTTCATGGGTCCCCTTCATTATAAACTATAGAAAAATGTTCAAGAAGAGAAAAATAAATGAACTGTTGATCAATCAATGTGAATGCAGCATTCTGTTTGTTACAGGTACACTGCCAAGCCTCTAGTGGAGTGTATATTTGAAGGCGGAATGGCCACCTGTTTTGCATATGGACAGACAGGGAGTGGTAAAACCCATGTAAGTAGTGTTAGCTTATAGATATCACCAGGCGTAGATAGTGAACCAGATTTTTTACAGGGTTTAATTTGATATCAGGACATGTAATTGTAAAATGAAAAGTTTTTACATCAGGCATGAAAAAAATGGTTCATTTCATTCTTGTTGACATTATTATAAAAGGTCATCACTGTATTTCACAGTTTTACAACTGATTGTCTTTGAAAGTACTTCAACACCTTTGACTTGAGTTTCCTATTTTTTTCCATTTTCATATTGGTCTTTTCCTGAGTTTTTTTTTCAAAGAGAAGGGGTTGTGTTGTTGTTATAAAAGTTCTAATTTTGACGTTGTATTTTGAAAAGTTAGTTTTCGTTGTTATAAGGTTTTTTTAGGAGCGAGTCTCTAATGTATGGACTTTCCTTTGTAGACAATGGGTGGTGACTTTTCTGTCAAAGGACAGCAGGACTGTTCAAAAGGAATTTATTGTTTAGCTGGTAAGTACACACACTAGACAGCTAAACAAAATTAGTCGGACAATGAAATAGAATAGAAGGGTACTCCAGTAACTGGTAATTGTGCACATCACCAATAGCAGATAATGGATTCAATAGATCAGAAAAATCTGTATCAAATTGGTTTGTCATTTTTAAAATGTTCTCCTTCTGCTTTTGTTAATCCAAATCCGAAATAAAGTTATTGTATCTGAACATGTTGAAACTGATGTTAAACTCCACTGATGATAATTTCACCTCCGTTAATACGACCATTATGAAGATTGTAACTGAGCAATGATCACTTTAAGGGATCTTAGCTGTGTGTTTAATATTGATGCATAGAAACCTTTGCTTTTATTTTCATTTCCAGCCAGGGATGTTTTCAAATTACTCCATACTAAATATAAGAAGCAAGAGCTGACTGTAGGGGCGAGTTTCTTTGAAATTTATAGTGGGAAGGTAAGTTAACGGTACAAAAATTACTGAGGTATAACAAGTGATAAACTTATATGGGTATTATAGGATGCTGATTGCTATTTTGACATTAAACTTTTTCTTTGAACTGTTGTTTGACCATTAAATGGGTCACATGACCCTCTGTATAGAGAGTGATGTCCCTTTGCTTATAAACTATGTCTACCTGAAATCAACTATTTTATGCAAACACTTCTTGAAAAGATGGAGTGTCATATACAAAATCTCATTGTCCACTACATATAAATTTTGATATTTATTTTAAGATATTTTCTTAGTTTTCTTATTCTTAATAAAATTATAAATTTGTTTGTGTTGTATCAGAGTTTTAGTGGATATAAGTATAAAAAATGCCAAACGAAACCATGTTTTAAATGTATACAAGCCTTGTTTTCTTCATAAGTTAGTAATGATGTAAGTGAAAACTGAACATGATAAGGAAATTGATAAAGAAGATTCCTCACGAGGTGTGTTTACAGCATTAAGATTTATTACAAACACTGGATTAGGTTTAGGAGCAGTATTTATTAAATGCAAATTCTCTATTTCAGGTTTTCGATCTGTTAAATAAGAAGCAAAAATTACGAGTACTGGAGGATCACAAGCAACAGGTTCAGGTTGTTGGGCTCAAAGAAGAACCAATCACAAATCCAGACGACGTTTTGCGTCTCATTCAGCACGGCAACAATGTACGGACGTCTGGGACAACGTCGGCCAATCAGCATTCCTCTAGGTCACATGCAGTATTTCAAATTATTCTCCGACGAAGGTAAGCTTTTCTCTCTTCAACAATGGATTCTTTTATACTTGTTTGTATACATTTTGATGTTGTTTTTGTGAATTAGCTATTTTATGTAGGATTCTACATTTCTACTGCGTCGTGATGACCTTTCAAAAATTTGTGTAAGGATTGATGTCCAGTTTTGAAATGGAATGTAGAAATAGTTGTTTGTATAATATTATGGAATAAATTGGAACTAGGCATTTTCCCTACACAGTATATTGATATAGAAAATTGAATGATCTTCCCTATGTTTATAGCAAGTTGAAGCCATCAGCACGCCAAAATCAAGCCCCTATACCGTAAGTTCTGAGAGGTGCCTTCATCACATTCACCATATATGACATCCCTCACTGATTGAGATAATAAGAAATAAAAAGTATCGTTTATACACATCTTGCATTTGACTTAACTCACTGGCACGTGTATACATAGCTACATTTTGAAGAGTTTTTTGGCACCGATTTCGCGGAAAATTGTGTTCTTAATATCTTACACAAATTACCGGTAGACAGGGGGCTTGGCCACTGCAGTAGAAAGGAATTTGAAATTAATAGCAATGCAACTATTGATGGAGCTTTTTTTTTTTTTCAGGAATACAAATAAGTTGCATGGGAAGTTTTCATTGATTGATTTGGCAGGTTTGTGATTCCACTTTCTGTCCTTTAAAGTTGGCATATATTGTGTACTGATAATAATACAATGACTATATGATTTTCTTGCTTCTAAAATGTGAAGAGAACCTTGTCCTATTCAGAAACGAATTTCTACAGGATTTATTTATATTTCATTAGCACTACTTAACAAGGCTTAACATGCTACGGATTTACATTATTCTTCTGTAAGTCACACTGTATAATACAATCATGTCATGATAAAAACGGAAGTTTTGACGAAACATTTGGAAATAGATAATGCAGGATGCCTCCATCCATAAAGCTTCATTACTTGTGAAAGACCCCTTTTTATCCAGAAATTTTGTATTCATCTATTTTGATTGCTTTAAAAGGATGTTGAAATATTTCATTATATCTGTCGCTTACTACAGGTAATGAGCGTGGAGCAGACACTTCAAGTGCTGACAGACAGACAAGGATGGAGGGGGCTGAAATTAACAAAAGTCTTCTAGCACTAAAGGTTAGTTGTGTGTTCTGGTGTACTGTTGTCTGGCTAAGTGGCCAAGATAGCCAGGAATATAAAGCTTCTAATACTGACATTAACTCTTTCCGTACCGCTGTCGACTATAGTTGACAAATAAATGTGCTCCCTCCTCCCCACTGTCGACTACAGTCGACAAAGAAATGTGCTCCCTCTTCCCCGTTGTTGACTACAGTCGACACGCTATGTTTACGTCATCTAAATGCTGATTAGTTACAATAAGCAGACGACACATGTAATTATCCAATAAAATGACATATTAATGATTCCCAAGATTTCGAAAACAATTATTTTATTAACGATAAACAAAGGCTGGTTGACTCGGAAAACACAATCAGCTGATCGTGACCTAGTTACTGGTGATAGCCACTATCTCAACAGTAACATTCGACATCTATTTTTATCAGATAGGCAACGTTTGACATCTGTTTTTATCAGATAAATCAGCTGTCTGCAGCGCATCGCAGTCTCAAAATCAACCTTTGAATATCATGTTAAAAATATCTACTCAACAATGCTAGGGGAATACACTAACCTGAGTTTTTTTCGCAACGAAAAACAACCACATCAACAATCCACATGGTAACCCGCCATTTTAAAAAACGACTGGGGGCGAGCCTAGTAATGACTTCCGGTACGGAAGCCGGAAAGGGAAAGAATCACGGAAAGAGTTAAAGTATTCTCCATCAGGTTTGGGCTCACATAAATGTAAATTTAATTACAAAAGGGTGAAATATTTTACATAATTATGTACATGAAAATGTGATTTGATTTGGCATTTCGCAATTGTCAGATGTTATCAGCTGCAAATGACCTGCATTATTTAAAAACTTGGCATTTGCAGGAGTGTATCCGTGCGTTGAGTAGGAAGGGGGCTCACCAGCCGTTCCGTGCTAGCAAGCTGACCCAGGTGTTGAGGGATTCCTTTATAGGAGACAACTCTAGAACATGTATGGTGAGTGATCACGGCCAGGGCTAACTGTTCCACTACTACAACAAGGCGACTCATACATTTCTGTAGGAAGCTCAGTTACCAGACGGTCCATTTACTGAATTTTCAGATTAGATAGATCAATTTTATAAGAATCTCTAAAGATGATACTATGGAGGATAATGCTTCCCTGATCTCTTTTGACAGGCATAACCATACAACATTAATATTGCTCGCATGTTTGGAATTGGAGATATCTGTGAATTCTGAATTTATCTTTGAACTCTGTTGACGTTTACAGATTTCTATGATCAGTCCTGGGATGAGCTGCTGTGAACACACATTAAACACACTTCGATATGCTGACAGGTTGGTATAACTTACTGGGCATATCTTGCACACACTTCTGTATTTTTGTTGAGACAGGAAATTTTATCTTTGTATATATGTTTTGAGAGATTTATACATTATGGACAAGTTTTAAATGAAGCTCAAATCAGAAAGCTGCATCGGGAATAAGAATATTGACAGGTATAATAATGTTCTGTATGTGGTACTCTTGAACCAAAACATGTTTCATTGCATGCAGTTTAATTTTTAAGCTGTAGAAAATGGAATATGCCGTTATAACCAAGGTCACATACTTAGATTTACCTGACTATATGTTTACAAGTACAGTACTAGAAAATTTAGGACATGTTTCTTTACAAAGAACTTTCTTTTCTTTCAAGTATAATAAAGGTTTTACATGTATTAGATATGCAAATTACTTCTCCCGTTATGTTGACTGATGATTTGTGTATTACAGAGTGAAAGAGTTAGGACCAGGGGGACCAGTGGAAGGGAAGCCAGCGGAGGTGGCCCTCCCCAACAACTACAACATGGGTGCTATGTCTCCACAAAACAGTGATCTACAGATGTTAAAAACCTCCAATGTAAGACGATCATACACTCTTCTGATCCCTCTCTACAAATTACTTTAATCATACCCTGATTCTTCTCTTCAACTACTTTAATCGAACCCACAATTGATTTGGAGTGTACCGGTAATCCATGCTACTTTGTGTCCTCTTCAGTCCCATTTAGTTCAGTATGATCACTCTAGCAGTTTCATTTCATAACAGATTTGATGAAATGTGGGATCTCAAATGAGCTCCTATTTCAGGAGCCAAGTCACAGTTAATTATTGTGTGCCTTGAAAATGTTACATATAGCAATCACTTTGTCAGACATGGGTCACTACATTTAGATATTGATGACACAACAATACTCTTTTCTATCTTCTTTGATTGTGTTTGTAGGAAGAGGTTACAGATGAAATGCTGACATTCCACGAAGTTGTCAACCATATGCAAGAAATAGAGGAAGAAGTTATAGATGATCACAAGTCAATTATAGAGGTACGTTTAAAGTTTATAACTAACATGTCAGTGTAGCTATCTACTTCCTTACAACCCTTAAATAAACTGTCTTATTGGGGAACTCTTTTAGATAGGAAAACATTGTCAATCCTGCCAGAAGTGTTCTGTAAATGTTTGTCATTATAATCTGATAAATGTTGTGATTTTAGGTGTCCCAGAGCTGCAAGTGATAATGACATACTATAGGGATACTTCTGAAATGTTTTTACTGATTTCCTATTTCGTAGATTACACAGAAATGGTTAGCTGAGGACAAGAAACTGTACAAGGCAACAGACGAAGTGGATTATGATGTTGAAGGTACCACCAGATATAGTTACCCATCAGAATTTTACCTGTAACAAAATCAGATAAAGAGATGCAATGTTTGTCCAAATGAATGATCTTAATCCATGTTCGAAATTCCAGGGTTCAAATTTCTTTAAAAAAAATACTATTACAACATTTTGCCAGTAAGATGGTCCAGTGTGTAATCTTTTAACAGGCTCTAGTCTTGGAGTCTGACATACCTAATGATATATTGCCAGTAGTTTCTAAGTTTTAATACAAGTACAGGATTAATACCAGATGAGTGTTGAAGGATCATGGGTCTATTATAAGATCTTCAACTGATTTTATGTTTCATTGTACAGACCATCCAATAATATCAGGGCTGTTCCAGAATTAAGTGGGAGGGGCGGAGGCACTTTTTCAGAGACCTTACCACCTATCAAATATTTAAAGTGATTTAATGTAAAGAATGCAGGCATATCTGGTTTTAACCCCACTACCCATATTAATACAGGTGCCTCCCACCTCCCCCAAATGATTAATTATGGAATAGCTCTCAGCAAATTCTACATGTAAACAAAAATGAAGTTGTCTAATTTTGTCTTTACGACAGTGAATGTATGACAGGATAATACAGAGTATGTTCATATTGATAGTGATAGTGTATCTAACGGCCATGTGCAATTTAAGCCAAGGAGGATTGTACGATCAATTTTGGAAGTGGAGGAAGTTTCAAATTTGTAGTTGTTTTGAAGTTTTTGCTATAATTTCAACTATATAGTATCTGTAAATGGTTTGCTACTGAATTTTGATTTATATTCAAGGTGATTCTTGATATTGAATATCCTCCGTTTATCATTTCAGCTTATGCAAGACAACTAGATAACCTGCTGGCAAGAAAGATCCAAACACTAACTGCTTTGAGAGGTATGACTATGTGTTTCTAAGTTCAATATCTCTTTATTGGACCTGTACAAATTATTTCTTCAATTTTTGTTTTTACCATTCCATCAAATGAACTAGCTTATATTTTGCTTGTAGAAATATTAATCAGAATGTAATTTTTGTATTAGGACATTAACATTTGGTAATATGTGTAATGTGGAAGCATTTGTTTGATTCATTATGTTCATTTTATATCTGGTACACTGACTAAGATGCTTCCAGTGATTCCAATGTCTTCAGCCTTCTTTATTTTTTTAAACTTGTCTTGCAGAAAAAGTATCAAGTTTCCGCAATGATTGTCAAGAAGAGGAAAACCTTAGCAAGAATTTAAAGAGTCGAAGACAACCCAATTCCAAGTGATTCTAGATATTGGAGGTGTAAACCTGTAATCATCATCAGCTGTTTTACCATATTCACATAATGTTGACCTTCTAGGCTTCAGCTCATGTTTCGCTTTCTCCTGCTGAGGAGATTTTCTTAAAAATAAGATCTGCTAGTATAGCTTGAAATTGGTGCAACCACAAACATCAATTTCCCCAACAAATCAAAGGACTGGAAAGAGCCAGCTGTAAATAGGGACAAGAAAAGTGGCAGAGATGTGCCGTTATTCAGCCAAGTCTGTGATATAGAATCTGTTGTGAAGCCCTGCTGTAGTTGGCATGCATTTCGTTGTCAGGAGGAAGTTTTAATTAAACCTGTTGACACTACTACCATATACAGGAATGTTGTGACTTTTCTTCAAATTACCAACTTCATCAAACGTCTTTGTTGTGATTCAGTGTTGATGAGATATATCAGGGAGAGACGCTGGTGAACTGTCTCTAGGATTTTAACAGTTTTTGTGATTATCTCTCCTCTACACACTATTTCTGAGGGACAGTTGTTGTGTTGTAACAGTCATGATGTGGTCACAACTTACAACAGTCGTTCACAGGTGCTTCGGCATTCACCCACCACACTTTATATATATACATATGAAGTCATTGTTATATTAAACTAGGTATTACCAGTTCATTTATTATATAAAACCAATATGGGAGAGAGACAAGACTTTTATGTGATATTTGTTTTCTATTATTAGTACAGATAATTGTAATATTATATATACTTGTGTACATTTGTGTAAGTCGTGGATGTACTGAGCATTAGTGCTCAATAGAGTGATTGTGTGAGTGAATGAGTGTGTAAAGGACCATTATCACACCATGACCAGTATACACCATCCTGTCTTCTTTAGCTTTCAAGTATTTATTTCTTGCCTTGAAGTTTCAAAATAACAATTCAGTGACTTGAAATAGATGGGCAACAGTGTGTAAGGATTGATTTTAAAGGTTGAAAATGTGTTCTGCGGTAAATGTTGATATATTGGACTAACAACTTTCATATTGCTGGGAATTTTCTTTTAATAAGGATAATTAATGTTTATGATCAAATATCGACTTAAAGGCTAGGTAGACAAGGTCGCTGAATTAAGTAAGGAAATAAGTCATGTTTTCATGTTATCATGTTCTGAAGAAATGAAGCATTTCCTCAGGACAAGAAATCCAGATTTCAGTGTAGCATTTTATCTGGACTTATGCATAATCAAACCCATTCCTTAGGGTGCTAAGATACATAAATGAGAGGAGAGAGATCTATACAAGACCAATTCTATACTTTTTAGGTCTATATAATGAATATTGTGGTTGATATCTATGTAAATTCATTTTTGTTGCCACATGCACAATGAACAAGACATACTATGTTAACAGATCAGATGTAAATATCGGAAAGATTTTTTTCCTATATTTTGTTTTTGAGAAGCGTTATTTTACAAAGCACTATACATGCAAGTATATATAAATGTGTATTGTAATTATCTGAACATTTTTTCATCAGACAATGATCTGGCTACTTTCATGTATAGAAACACGTCATGATGATCACCTTATTTTATCATATTTTACCAAGGATGCATGTCACATGACGTACACGAGTATGTCACATGAGAAGATTTCATTCTAAATGTTAAAACCATGATTAGCATGTGGATTTATGTCTTGTCTCTTAAAAGTACAAATCATAGGTCATATACATTGAAATACAACCCAGCAAAGAACAAAGTACAAGGTTGAGTAATTATCACTTTCTGGCTTCAATAATGAGATTATGAATTGTATTTCTTCCAAAAATAAATATGAAAGGTAAGGTTTGTACAGGTCTGTGCAAAGGAATTTACTATGAATTATTAGTAGGTTGTGTTATGTACAGCTTCTGACCAACATATTGGGTCAAGTTCAGCTTTAAATTATCTATAGGACTTGGACTGTATGTAATATAAGGAATGCTGAAGAATGAGATGACACATAATTGGGATTTACGTTGTAGAATCACCATGCCTGACACCTTTAATATAGCTGCTGAAGTACATGGTCAATACCCAGTATTTGTGAAAAGTAACGCAATGACAAGGTAGTACTAGTCTAGCCTAGTGTTGTACTTTATTGTGGGTGGATACGTGAGCTTGCTTTACCCTGGTCTTTCCATTGATGTTCAGAGCCTTGTGATTCAGTAAATATTAGAGCTGCACTGTTTCATCATAATAGTCATACAGAGTAATCTTATTATTTTGAATTATGTTCATGTTTTCATGCTTGTATTATCATTTACCGATAGATAATTAGGGGTGCCCTACATCTTGTGTTCCAGGCAGTTGACTGGTAATGTTGGTAATTGTTCGTTATTGGGGCAGACCTGGTGGGAGAATCATTGAGAGTCTGAAAAGTTCTCTTCCATAAGGCAGGCCCGGCTAAGCTGGCCACAATTGAGATTAGACTAGAAAAAATAAAAATAAAAAATATTTATTTTTATTTAAATATTTCTTTAACAAAAGAAAGTAGTTGAGAATGATCTGCTCAAGGGGAAGTTCGAAACTTGTGTGATATATGTAAACAAACATTTTACAAAATTTTGTTATCTTGAAGTCATTGGGAGGTTAGAAAATCTTGAGTTATCCAAGTATTGGAGTAAATAATATAAATGAGTTTGAAGGTTTAGCTGAAGTTTGGTTGTGACTGGTAAAAAAGTTCAAATTGAAATTGGTTCAAGTCATGAGTTTAAGATAAAAGAGGTTCAACTTATATCATCTCCACATAACAATCTGTTATATGTGATATTGTAATCATTAGGGTCTAGTGACGGCCAATTGTTCTCGAACAATTCATCATTTCATCATGAGAATCAGACACAACAGTAAATACATTACCGAAACGTGTGACGTAATACAGAGGAAACAGATAGCAATATACATGTAGTGTGTGTGAGTTGTAATGAAACTAATCTGTATTACAATAGTTCTTATTTATATATAGTGGTTGTGGTATGACCACACACCACATTTCATGTTACCACAGTGCTAGCCAAATAACAACAGTGCTGATGATGGAGGGGGAGGTGTGAATGTGTGTTATACTGAGCCTCATATCGTTGGCGATATCAACTGTGTGTGGGTGTGAGTGTGTGTGTGGTACGTACGTCAGGTCGCATTACAACAATGCTCCTCGTGACAGGCATTGGTTTTACTTTGCCTCGACAGATGTATTGGTTCTTGCCTGTTGTAATCATACAACTTTTATTGGATGAAAGTGAAAAATTAATTAATTAAAACGGAGACAACCCTTCATTACATAGGTAAGTCTCATTGACTGTCCCCTTGTGCTTGTAAATTTGATTTATATATGCAAAACAAACACAATATTTCATATATGCATTTACATGTATAATCAGTATATGAGGAGTGATGGTCAGCCGGTCACCAAAGAACCCGGAAAGTTAATGTTGCTCATTTTGATTGACCAAAAGTAAACAAATATATAACCAATGAATTGTGTACACACATTGAATCATAAGCTTTTGCATATAAAGAAGGTTTCTCTGAAATGAAGTTATAACTAACAATGTTCAGAGAAGTAGAAAGATTTTATAAAAAAATGTTCTTGGTTATACCTAAGTCAGTAATAAATGACCACTATAAGTCATTTTATCCGTATTTTTCTTTTCAAATATTGAGTCTAATAATCAGCAACGCTATCTTTATTGTTTAAAATAAAGTGTTTGGTGAGCTGACATGTACATCATCAATGCTTGAAGTCTTTTTACAGGAAACGATTCCAGAACTTACAAACATCCATACATCTTTGTACATTTTACCATTTAATTTATTGTACATATAATTGAATTATGCTAATATGTACTACCTTCACGCCAGTCTAAATCACATTTTGTATTCCAAAGAACTCCGCATAAGTTGTGGTATATTCAACACACGTACATGTATCGTTGTGGATTGTAATAATAACTTTAAGCTTACAAGTATATTCCACGTCACAACCTTAATACCATCTACATATATCTATAACTCACGGAAGCTTCTATTATTTTTCATGGTGCCACACACCTTACCATGTTCATATGGCCTTTGGTACAGCCATCAACTTGTATACTCTAGCATGACATGCATTTCCTAGCCATGTACTATGTATATCAAGACGTTATTCACATCAACTTGTTATTACTTAATCAATACCTCTCAAAGATTTTATATACTTCTAAATGTCCTCAAAATCTACTGGTTACGGAGGTAGTAATAGGTCTCCATACCATGACGACATTTCAGTATTGATGCTTTTATGAATTGGGGGAGGATCATAAAATAACATCATTCAATGACAGCACATATCATATAAACGGTATGTGAAATGGAGAATGAGAAGAAATGGAATATTTATATATATCAGTCTTATCATTGCGTAGCATCATCACAGAGTTCACCACACAAGTATGATGGAACACGCCTATTTACATGTGATTGCCCTGTACCTTTATCAATCATGTCTAGCTATTCTGTTGTTTATAATATTGATTTCCACCAAAATGTTAAACTAATTAATGATCTGCAATGGGAAAAAAGAAAATAAATCATTTTACATAATTTCTTACGTTTGTTGTATCTGCAGTATAAAAGGGTCGACAACAAGGGATGAATAGTTGATTCTCTTTTGGTGGAAGAAAAGTATGCTTTGTGTCACAATTTGTGAGTGAAAGCATTAAATAGACAAATGTTGTAATTTAAGGATCCCTGTCCCACTGTAAACTCCCTTCAACTTCTGTTTAGATATAACCCAAGACAGTTGTTGGGTCAGCACAAAGACCTCGTTTCTCCATTAGTTATGATTAGAGCAATGGACACCAGTGGTCTAGCCCTGATAAACAGTTGTTACACTCCAAATACTGCTCTTTTCATCTTTATTACTTCAATTTTAGCTCGCCTGCTCGGAGGGCAAGTAAGCTTGTCGTCTGTCTGTCTTTCAACTTTAAATTTTACACTTTTGGGGAGTTTAGATCAATTTTTGATAAAAATGCCCCCCTCAATGGTCATAAAGTCAAAAGGGTGGAAATCTTTCGAGGTTGAAAAATAGACCCCACCTACATTTCTTGCATGAAAAAATCACATTTCTAGTTGAGGTACGAAAAAACACTTGGTACTGTTGGAAAGATGGATAATTTTTGCTTTAAAACCTCCTAATTGCATGTTACATGTATCTTGCAGAAATAATCTTCATTTCCTCCAAAAATACGCCTTATATCTGTGTATTTTTCGTCGGCTATCATGCCACCTTTGCATAGCAGATGAGTTTTGACATCATTACAGGCACAGGCCTTTCGCTGTCATTGGATGGCAGTCTTCCTCTAAATATAGGCATCCAATGACAGAAAGGCCAGCGCGTGCAGGGACGTCAAAAGGTGCATTTAGGAGGTTTTTAAAACAGAGACCCATGGGCCTAACGGGTCATCTGACAATCTATGTAATTTTTGTTGGTAATTGCAAAGTTGTTTACGTTAAAGATATTACCGTATTTGACCCATGAAACCTTAGATGTAGACTGGCTTAAGCTTCTGTCTCTAGAATAGTATACGGATTTTGAAAAAAAAAAAATCTAATAAATTTGATCACTTGGATGTCTGATTCTAAGTTTGAAACTAGAAGGAGATAAGCTAGTAGTAACATTCAGTTGAGAAATTCTGTATAAAAACTTGTGGTCAATGAAAAACTTGGTATTGCTTCATCTCGGCATACTAACAGCAAAATGGCATTATCCTAGGACTTTAAGTTACCGAGAAGAAGTCAAACATTTGACCCATGTGCCTTTGAAAGAAGATCAAAGTCAATCACTTGAACAAACTTGGTAGCTCTTCATCCCTGCATGCTACAGGCAAAATATCGGTACCCTAGGCCTTTGTTATTGAGAAGTTACTTGAAGATTTTAAATATATTTGACCTTGAAAGTAGGTCAACCTCAATCATTTGAACAAACTTAGTAGTCCTTCATCCAAGCATGGTACATGCCAAATATCAGTACACTGGGCCTTAAGGTTATTGAGAAGTTCTTTGAAGATTTTTAACACATTTGACCCCTGTGACCTTGAAAGTGGGTCAAGGTCATTCATTTGAACAAACTTGGAAGCCCTTTATCCTAGCATGCTACAGGCCAAATATCGTTACCCTATGCCTTTGTTATTGAGAAGTTCTTTAAAGATTTTTAACACATTTGACCCCTGTGACCTTGAACATGCGTCAAGGTCATTCATTTGAACAAACTTAGTAGCCATTCATCCAAACATGCTACAGGCCAAATATCAGTACCCTGGGCCCTAAGGTTATTGAGAAGAAGATGATTATGGGGATATATACGATTAGAAGCCACGCGATGGAGCCTTTCCTCACATGACCTGTCAGTGGTCTAGTTGAAAACGTCCAGTTTTTAAACTTTAAAAGGTAGATGAAATAGACCAAATTATTTCAAACAGCATCCTATGTGTACTAGTACACAACGGAACAAGTTTCATTACGTATCATTGAAAGTTTACAATTAAATGAAGACTTTTTCTTGCCTCAAGGATCCTGCTTTTAAAGTAACGAATTTGAAATGTAGACAGAAATGTTAACCCAAGAGTTATTTGTTTTTATAATTTAAAACTGAAGCAAGAGGCAATATCCATGAACTTGAAACATATTTTTCATTGCCAACACACAATATACACAAGACAACTAAATAAGAAGAAAATGATATTTTATTATGCCTGATCTTTACACAAACATTCACATACATTCTTGGTCATGTGAAAACGAATTGTGACATCGCTCCCATTTTTATCATGAAATGTTCATTAATTTAGATATTGTGTTGAGCGTTTTGCTAAAGATGAACAGCCAACATGTTATGCCTACATTCACCATATTCTTCACATGTACACAACTGAATGATCACTCAATCGCGTACCACTCCATACAGGTAGGATATTGAAGATCTTTAGCTAAGTGTCTATATAAGTAAATCTACACAGGCAGTAGTTTACCAATATGGTAAAGTACAGTAGAGATTCTTAAGCATTAAGCATTGAGAGAGCAATTTTTCTGTTTAAACAAGCACATGAAGAGAGGATTTCAAGGTTAACAGGACTAGTGTCATAATGAAAATTGTGAAAATTTTACCAGGTAGCCAAAGTGACCCAAGTGTATGCATTGTGTTTGTGTGATTTAAATAATAATCATTTTGTTTTTTAAGTGAGATTTTTTCATTAAATGATCATGCAAAACAAAAAACCTTCAACAGAAGCAACGACATCAGCTGTTTCATCAAGAAAATTTACATTTTCCACAAAGATTGTTTCAAATACTATCAGATCTTGTTTTTAAACCCATCACCTTTAACATAACAGTAGCCAACACCCCACCCCCTTACAGAATGTTGATGTATACATCATACACATACGATTCACTGTGACTTAACAATGTATTGAGCAATATGTAAACTATTTTAAAAAGTTCTCAAATTAAATGAAATCTTGATGTAGAATTGATGTAAAATTATTCAGATCGAAAAATCCAAAAATAGGAACAAGTAATACGCAACAGAATCAAAAACATTACCATGATAAGACTAGCACTTTAAACAGACATGTAAATTTTATCTGATATGATGCATGATGAGGTAAATAACTACATCAGTGGCATTAATAATAGCTCACCTGATTTTTTTTCCATTATAGGAAAGATTTTATCAATATTGTTCAGGCATATGAAGAGATATCAATCTGCAGTATGGCCATATCTTTGGTCAATGCATTCACCCCTAAAGACACAATTAAACTCTTCTAACTCAAAGGTCACTAGGACATTTCAGGGGTTCAATGAGTCGTTGAGGGCCCTTCAAGGCAGGTGAGGTAATAGCAAAATAATTTTCAATATGAGCAAATCAAAACAACAAATAATAGGATTTGCCAAGGTAAAGGATAGTCACCGATTAAATATTTAAAATTATATAACTGTGTACATAATGGGAAATCTGTAGAAAAGTTCTATTTCATTCTTTAAAAGTAACTGGATATGTCAAGTATGTAACAGGTGTTTGTGGTAGCACTTGGTAAGATCTCGCACTGAAGCACTTCTAAGGTGGAAAGGTTTGGATGAATAATGCAGAGAAAGACCGGATCATTGGAAAGATCTGGTTTTCAATACTTTAAGAGTGTGCTGAATACTTTGTAAGATCCGATTTTTACTGTAGAAAGTGCTACAAGATCTGTAGAGAAAATGCTGATAAAGCACTAAGTCCTCAGCTCTGGGAGACACACCATGCTGGCTTCCATATTCTCAAAACTCCAGACAAGTTTACAGCACCTGAAATTATATAAGTATTTTCATGTTTTATCTTATATTTCATATTTTGCAAATTTTATCGGGCTTCATCAAAGCAACCTTTCATGCCTAAGCCTTTTGGTTAAACCAGAAGAAGTCGTTTTAAGGTTTTAACAGATTTGACCCCTCTGTGACCTTGAATATAGGTCAAAGTAATGTTTCTCCTTCCAAGGAAGCTTAGCCAGCCAAATCTCCTGTCACTAGGCCTTTTGGTATTACAGAAGATGTCATTTAGAGAAAAAGGCAAGGTGAGCTACATATGATCCATCCAGAACTTTGACTGTCAATGTCTAAGATCGGCCATATCAATTTTCGGATTAGCTAAAAACTTGGTCAATGTACAACAAGGGACCAAAAGGAACCTACATATGAAATTGGAGAAGGACCCATCCAGTCCTTCTCAAGAAATAGTGATCATAAACTTTTACTGTCAAAATCCAAAATGGCCACCTACGACCATATTATTTTCAGATCGGACAATGCACAACTAGATAAGGGACCAAAGAGAAGCTGCATATGAAATTTGAGAAGGATCCATCCAGCTAACTATGCTTTCTTGTGCAATGTTTAATATTGATCTTTTTAATGCAAATAGCCTGCCCCATCTTTTTATTTCATTGCATCAAGCAACATAGAGGTAATGAGGGTAATGATCTTCACTGTTTTAAAGGGCCATGTACTGGATGTATCTGTGGACTTTGTTTCTTGGGTACACTTACTGCTGCTTTCAAAGCCTGATCAAGGTCAGCCAGAAGGTCAACCTCATCCTCTAGGCCTACGGACAGGCGGATCATATTGTCAGAGATCCCCAACTGTGCCCGTTCCTCCTCTGGCACAGACGCATGAGTCATCACAGAACTAAGAAAATAATGAAAATATGAACTGTGCTAGTAAACAGCCGGACAAGTCCGAGTATAGGAAAAGATATAAGATTAAACATGAATTCTGACAATAAATTAAAGTAGTCCAACAAGCCTAAGTAAGAGTTAACCTATAAGATAAAACATGAATTCTGACAATAAATTAAAGTAGTCCAACAAGCCTGAATATAGGTTAACCTATAAGATAAAACATAATTTCTTATAATACTGCAGACAAACTGTTACTTGTACCAGTTTGAGTTTCAAGAACTGTGAACATTTTAGTATTTACATGTAGTTTCTATAGTATAAACATTTTGCAAATGTACTTACGGAAGTTCTGCCAAACTTTCAAAGCCTCCTAAACTTTCTGCTAGGGTGAAAACCTGTAATGGATTAAAGGCATATGGATGGAAAAGATTATACAACTGTTTCAGTAGTACCTTTCAAGATCTATAAATTTGCTGCTGGTATTCTAGTTGACCTTTGATCAACGAAAAAAAAAATGTATTGGATGGTTGTCATGCAAAAGCATTGAATGTATCTTGAATAAATTATTGTTTATATGCTTCTAATGTTCAATTAACGAAATTGAACCAGAGCACTTCCTCCTTGACCTTTTAAATGTCAATAATTATCCTTGTTTTACTGTTGAGGTCTATTTCTGAAATCATCAATTCTTCCTAAGAAAACAAAATATTACTATCTTGTAGATGTATTTATGACAATGTGTTTTTACATTTATAGTGTGTGATTCCTTTGTTTAGTGAACCTGATACCTCGAGTTTTTTGAGAAATTTGGAAGCTTCGTCCAGCCCTCCCTGTATGTAAAATGTCACCATTCCACTGAAGCCTCTCATTTGTCTCTTGGCCAACTCATGCTGGGGGTGAGACGGTAACCCTGAAAACACAAAGGAACAGTCAAGATATGGCAATTGTATATAGGAGAACGATTCGACAAGGCTGATCACCATAGGGCCTCCGCTACTACGTATCGAGGCCTTAATTAATTCTAGGCCTATGCTTATACATGAAAGAAAACCTTCATCAGCAGACAACTCTAGGGCTATTTTGTTAGTTACTAGGGTAGATACCTCAAACGGCCTACATTGCCAGGTGCTTAGGGTAACTCTTGGCCTTCATTGATATCTACTGAGTAGATAAGGTTTTATATTGGTAGATACTATAGTATATGCTGGTACAAACCTGGATGGATAACTTTCTCAACACATCGGTGCTTCTCTAGAAAGTTTGCCACAGCCAAACCATTTTTCATGTGTTCCTTCATCCTAACGTGTAGTGTCTTCAGTCCTCTGTTTACCAGATAACAATCGAACGGCGATGGAACAGGTCCAAAAGCTGCAGAAAATCAGGTAATCAATACTCACTTTTGTGTAATAAATTACATGAACATCAAAACTACCTGTAGATAGTAGCTGAAATGATATTATTCACTGTATTACTGTTTATGGTAAGGGCTTTTCCAGAATTAACCATATGGGTTGGGCGGGAAGCACTTTTTAAGTCCCCTCCACCCATCAAATATCAAAAGTAATTTAATATGAGGAATGGAAGGCAAATCTGGTTCTAAGTTTTAACCCAACCACCCACTATATATTAATACAGTTGCCTCAAGTCCCACCTCCCCCATATGATTAATTATGAAACAGCCTTAAACCTGAAATCTTCTCCTCAGTTAAATGGTTCTTTTTAATCAGTCAAGTCTTTAACACTTTATTTTAATTTGAATGTTGAAGTCTGGTGCAGAAGATATACAACTGTGCCAGAAACCTTTCTTCGAATATCGTGAAATGGAAATACAGCAGCCATTGATGAAGTATTTGAGCTCAAAATAACAAACAAGGATTCCACGGAAATAGATGTGCTGCCTGTGTGGCCAAGAGTATACAGATTATAATGAGGAAGAACAAGTATTCTTCAGGTTGGAAAGTATGATTTATGGAAAGATTATTTTACACAACCAAAATATGTTTTATGTGACGTTTCGATGACTAGTACATTATGTACTGATACTCAGTCACCTTCATCAGACTAATGACCAGCGAAGCGTATGCACAAAAAGAGTGAAAATAGTGTAGGAGTTGGTAATGACAAATCGGTCAAACATAGTTGGATTTTTTCCCTTCCTTTCTCTTTCATGTACTTAATTTTAGTTCTATGAAATTTGACGGATCCTACTATTAAGAAAAAGGATTATTAATTGAAAGATGGTAGCCTCTGAGTAACATTTTTTTCTGATCAGTTTCGAAAAAACGAAATAGAACAACTATAAGGACCAAGAGAAACCTACCATTCAGTACAACTAGCAATAACAAACTTAAAATGATAAAATTCAAGATGGCTGTCTGTCTAGCCATTGGTTTTAGTGATCAGTCCCAAAATCAATACAGCACAACTAAGGACCAAGGGGAAACTGCATATGAAATTTGAGAAAGATCCATCCAGTACTTCTCAAGTTATAACGGTAACAAAAATTGTTATAAGGACGGACGACAGACTGTGAACTCGGCGTGATTGGAATAGCCCGCCATCTGATGATGGCGGGCTAAAAAGTACATCATTTTTGTAGAACATTTCAGTTGGTCAAAATATTACAGACTGAAATATGCTTTCCACTAATTCCACACGACAAGTGAAAAGAAAGAAACCAAACCCATACTTTCAGTACATATCAATAAATCTTTACCATTCTGCAGGAAACGGAGTCTGTCACCATACACCTGGCTGTTAGTGGCCAAAGCGCCCATTACAGAATCAGAGTGACCTGAAAAGTAAATATATACATTGTATAACAAGATACCGCAGTAGAGTCAAACTTTGTTATCTTTGAGTATTCAGTACCACAGCAAACTCTGAGTTATCATCTTATCCAAGTAATCAAGTTCAGTGTGAAGTTAGGCGGGATTAACAAAATACTTTGAATTATACACTAAACAGATCATTGATTTATATGAGTTGGAGATAATTGGGTTCGTTAATTGTATATCAAGGTACCTATGTGATAAAGATCAGTGGGCAAACTGTTATAGATTGATAGATTTCCCTGTACCAAGAAAACAGCGAAGTTAACAAGCCTTTTTAATCATCCACTCAGTGCATATACAT
Source organism: Mimachlamys varia (assembly GCA_947623455.1). NCBI lineage: Eukaryota > Metazoa > Mollusca > Bivalvia > Pectinida > Pectinidae > Mimachlamys > Mimachlamys varia. Next base: position 9,292,096 of record OX392530.1, read on the forward strand.
AGTAATATGGCTGCAGTTGGTAAAGAATATATGCTTTATATGGAGTATGCAATAGCGTTTGATAGTGAATATATATGAATAATTTAATTTTGCCTATTCCCGCAATGTTAAACCTTTTTCAGGTTATATTGTATAACCTCAAAAATCAGACAACGCAAAAAGTGATGATGTCATATACCGCCAAGTTTGGGGCAGTATTTTGTAATCAAACTTCTGATTGGTTGAAGTTGTTTTGCGGTGAAATGTATGCACATGGTTGTGTATTTTGCAAAACCATTCAAATATTGTTATAATTAATAGGAAATCATGGTATAAGACTTATGTCTTATATATGTATCTTCAGAAATGAAATTATAAGGAATGACCACAATATTTTTGAGGGTTATACGGTATATACCGAAAAAAATGTGTGCACTTTTTTGCATAAACCACTTCGTGAATTTATGCAAAGTGCACACATTTTTTTGGTATATACCGTATAACCCTAAAAAATATTGTGGTCATTCCTTAATTGTTGCTAACTGCAGCCACATGCACAGGTATACCACTGTATATACACAGTCAAAATGAGGTTCAGCTATTATATTTACATAATTAATAATGTTCAAACGCTATACGATGAAAAAAAAATACCAAGTTGGTTGCTACAACAGGAACAATGGCTGTCATGAAACAGTAATCACACTGAAGCATGAACGGTTTTATATTTGAAATAGATACCAGTCGTATACCAGTGTAAAAATGATCAAGGATAAACATGAAGAAATCTTATCATTCATGAACCTATTGTCTGATACAATCAAATCTTACCATTCATATACTTGGTCAGGGAATGCATCACAATATCAGCTCCTAAGCTTAATGGTCTCTGCAAAAAGAAGTTCTCATTACAAACCAATTTACAATTTCTTACTTATGACTTACTTCATTAGCACTTCTTACCAATACAAATTAGGTATCCGTTTAATCTATGCTCTGTGCCTTAGGTCCATCATCCTTATACCAAATTTGATAATACATGTATCTTTATTCTATAAAACAACGACTAAGGCTTATGGTGTAAATATACCCAAATGAGCATGTCAATACGATAAGCTTCACGAATTAGACACAATATAAAATCACATCTTATATATTGTTGATGTCCACCTAGGTATATAAGGGGGAAATATTGCCTAGCTGGTGAGCTAGCTTTATTTGGTCATGCTTTATAACCCGGGGACCAGCTAGAGATTGGTTCCAACTACAGTCAGAAGTTGGATGGGTGACCACCTGCACTTTACACTTTACCACTGCCACCAAATGTAATGTGCAGGCGGACACACATCCAGTTACTCACCGTGCTCACCATCGCTTAACTATCTCGAGTGAGTCCAGTCCCCGGGTTGGAAGGCTAACTCACCAGTTAGTCAGTATTTCCCCCTCGTATACCTAGCTGGACATTACAATTGTAACAGCATCACCACATCATAAAGATTTTGGACTTGCCAACTTTAAAGACTGCAGTGCATTAGTTTGATATTGAAAAGCTCGGTCCTATCAGTACTGGTCTGTTGTCACTGCTGTTTATTGTGAAGCAGTTTTTGAGAAGTGGACTTTGCTACTGCACTTTTTTACCATTCACACCTACCTGGAAGTAAGAGGACATGAATGTGTTGTCCACTACCACGAAGATGTCTTGGCCGGTGGCCCTGACCACACTGACCACAGCTTCAATGTCTACTAGCTGCATGGTGGGGTTAGTGGGGGTCTCCACCCATACCATCTGTAACAGAGGTCAGCAGGAGGTCAACGAGTGGATCAAAATCTCCTTATTTAATAATAATAATAATATACAACATTTATAAAGCGCTCTATATAATTTGTAAAATTACTCTAAAGCGCTTCACAACATGTAGATACTAATTTGATACTTACAATGCATAAATAAAGAAGTTATTACAATCTAAGCTAATGTGATACTATAAAAAATGCATATAAATACGAACTAGATAAACAAATGTCAGTAAATACATGTTGTCTAAGTTGACACCCTAATATGCAGATGTGAAAAGGTACGTCTTCATTAACAAATGTATCAGCATTAAAGTGTGTACAGTACATAGAGAATTTGAAGACAGATCAAACAAGAATGATAATATATAATCCAATGTTTGCCATCGTCCGCTACCCAAGGATGATCTCGCTTCATCTACTCGCTCCTACTCATTCTGATGAGTGAGTAAGTGAAAAGAGATCAGCCATGGGTATCTAGACAATGTGTGTTTGTATCAACCTCATAAATGTCATGCTTACAAAATCCTCTACATAATAGTCAAACTTTTGAGATAAAAAATGAGGATTTTAGTAAGTTAAAAGTTCATGACTTACCATCTTTAACAGACGTAAGAAAATGTCATTTTGTGGATAAAAAATTTACATGTAGCTTTTTTTCTAAAAGAATATATAATGTTCAGTATTTAAGTGTTGCAATTTTACAATTACTTACTGTGATAGTTCATTGTGAACACTGACCAAAAAACAAGAATTGTCATCCGTAAGGTAACTTATACCCCCCGCAGATGCTAGTACACATAGTTTATACCCTTTCCTGACTTTCATGGTCAACTTACACAAAAGATATGCACTGTTACACAGGAGTGCTACTGTATAGCAGGATATATTCACTGTAATTTGATTTTCACCTTCCTGCAAATGAGCTAGGATGACTTTATCACTAAAGCAAATATTTGTAAACAACATAATATAAATCCTAATTTACTCTAAATTGACATTTGGGGAAAACAGATTTTACCATCCAAGGGCAGGAAATTACCCAGTATACAGTTGTAACAAGAAAGAGTATAGTGTGCTTTCACCAGGGATCGAACACGCAGCAGGTTGCTAGTAAGATGATCTACCTCCGAGCTAAAGGGAGATTCCTTCTCAAGGCTGGGTGTCCTTAATCCATATAATGTACAACTAAAATCTTTCCCACTGTATCATCAGTTTGTCGACTTACAGACCTACCTTGGTATTTTTTTTTATTGCAGCAGCAACATTCTTTGGTACTGTACAATCAACAAATGATGTCTCGATTCCATTTCTGGACGCCACTTGCTTAAAGTACCTGTTAGTGCCTGTGAGAAACGTGCCAGTAAATTATAATGTGTGCCATAATTTTAAAACTGTTTTAACAGAAGTATAGAATTAGTAGAAATTGGAATTATCAGATTGTATGTTAATACAAATAAATAATAATCATTTAAAACATAAACTTTACTTATTTTACAATAATTATCAAACAACTTTTTCAGCTTATATGAATCACTCTTGTTCGCCCAGATGTTAGTGCTTAAATATTCTGAATAGGGAAGAAACTGGAGTACCTGGAGAAAACCCAAATAGTCTGGCAGGTGAACCCCATACCTGTTTACTTCCGATTGGGGAATCAAAGACCAGCCACCTTGGTGAAAGGCAAGTGCGCTATCCACTGCACAACAGACCATCCATAAAGTCACTCAAAATCAGGTTCCGCCGTTTAATCAACACAATGACATTGCTTATCTACTTTGTTGTTGGTTATGGTAGGGTTTGTAATGAGAGTAAAAGTTTCAGACACATTGCCTGATCATTCAATCTTTATCAGCTGTCACACACACTTGCAAACAATTCATATAAAAGAAATTCAAATAATAGGAGTTGGCATTAAAGATACTGGCATTTCTCTTACAATGGTAACACTTTTACTCTAGCTCTTGTTTAACAATTAATAGCGCCAATATTTCATGATTTATAATGTTTTTATGAATTCTTCACCTTTTTTTTATCTAAGATGAAAACTTACCACCATAGACGTCATTCATACTGACAATGTGATCACCCACCTTCAGCAGGTGGGTGATGGCAGTGGTGGTAGCCAGCCCAGAAGCAAACACCATCCCTGAAATATAAAAAGTTATCATCAGGCCCAATTTCATTAAAGTTCCTTAACTTAAAGAATTTCCTTAACTTTAAAATCTCCATATTACAAAATTTCAAGAAAGTTCTTTCACTTAACTTAAGATTTCCCTCTTATGTAATGCTTTCAAGTTCAGGTTTTCCTTAAGTTTAAGAATTTTGATGAAACCAGGGCCTGTTTATACCAAAGTCTGGCAAAGAGGCAAACACCATTCCTGAATATGTATACAAACTTATCAAAATGTACTGTAAAAGTGGAATTATTCATGGCATGAAACTTTTCATACAGTTTGCTGGCATTTAATCTCAATGATTATATCAAACATACACATATATGTGTATATTACACAAACAAATTTAACACCACTCAAAGTCTAGTATCTAATTCTAATAGTTTTATATGCACACAAAAAGCATGACTCGACAATCAAAAAAATGTCCATATTGCACACAATTGCCAGGCTGACTATTATAAACGAAAAAAAATTCCACATGCGAAAATAGCGACTTTACAGTAACTGAATAAATAATGATAAAAAAAAAGAGCAAAAGTCTGACAATTTAAATCTTTGCATGTTCATCATAATCTCTATCAATTAGTGTGCATTTATCAATAAATCTTGATAAAATTATTTTCAACTCTGTGGCAAACATGCTCCATGTGTAACATTAAAATTCTGACATCAATAGCAGGGAATCTTAGATAAGATTTGGTTTTATTTTGATTAATACCCTATTGACAGCCAAGCTTAGGACATCTTAGATAAGGTATACAATACATACCAAACTTCGCTCCTTCTATAGAAGCTATGCATTGTTCTAAACAATTACGGGTAGGATTGCCACTCCGAGAGTACTCATATCCCTGAAAGATAAATAAGAATCTTACAAGCTGACAAAAAAACATCCTGATAACAATCTTAAGCTGACAAAGTCCTGATAACAATCTTAAGCTGACAAAGTGCTGATAACAATCTGAAGTCGACAAAGTCCTGATAACAATCTGAAGTTGACAAAGTTCTGAAAACAATCTTAAGCTGTCAAAACAAAATCCTGATAAAATCTGAAGTTGACAAAGTCCTGATAACAATCTTAAACTGACAAAGTTCTGATAACAATCCTAAGCTGACAAAGTCTTGATAACAATCGTATGCTGACAAAGTCCTCATAACAATCTTAAAATGACAAAGTCCTCATAACAATCTTAAACTGACAAAGTCCTGCTAACAATCTTAAACTGACAAAGTCCTGCTAACAATCTTAAACTGACAAAGTCCTGATAACAATCTTAAGCTGACAAAATTAAGTCCTGATAACAATCTAAGCTGACAAAATAAAGTCCTGATAACAATCTAAGCTGACAAAATAAAGTCCTGATAACAATCTAAGCTGACAAAATAAAGTCCTCATAACAATCTCAAGCTGACAAAACAAAGTTCTGATAACAACCTGAAGTTGACAGAGTCCTGATAACGATCTTAAACTGACAAAGTCCTGATAACAATCTTAACATGACAAAACAAAGTCATGACAACAATCTGATGCTGACAAAACAAAGTCCTGATAACAATCTTAAAATGATAAAGTTCTGATAACAATCTTAAGCTGACAAAGTCTTGATAACAATCTTAAAATGACAATGTCCTGATAGCAATCTGAAGTTGACAATGTCCTGATAACAATCTGAAGTTGACAAAGTCCTGCTAACAATCTGAAGTTGACAAAGTCCTGCTAACAATCTTAAACTGACAAAGTCCTGATAACAATCTTAAACTGACAAAGTCCTGATAACAATCTTAAGCTGACAAAACAAAGTCCTGATAAGCTTATCTAGAACTGTGAGCTAAACATTTCAGGCCTTATCAGGCTAAATCAGCAGATATACATACATAAAAACACACCTATTACCGGTAGTTCCATATTTAGCATTTGAACTGTAACAGACGTTTCCCCAAACAAGCAGCATTTATGAAAGTGACAAGTCACAACAGGATTTCAATTAAAAGTATGGTAAGTAAAAAAAATGCCTAGTCAGACCATGGCATGTGAGCTGCATTAGTGCATACAGTCAGCATTATCTGATTATCTATAGGCCTATACAGTAGCCTAGTACAGTGCACTCCTCTTTATATCATGTTGTATTTGTCAGACAAAAACATGATATTAACATGAATGTGACATTAAGAGAAACATGTTTTTTCCACTAAATCTAGTGCATTTCCAATCTCCATAATTAAAAGTAAGCTATTCAAGATGTTTCAATATATATAGATAACATTCTTTCAAAAAGGGATGTTACGAGTACCGGAGTACCCAGGCAGGGGTCGGAGAAGTAACCGGGTCCGAAAATGTTATACCCGGGTACCCGTCAAAATAGGAAAAATTTTGTCACACGGCTGTGTCTATGTAAAACTTCTATTAAAGTAGTACAAAATACCACTGAATTGTGTTGTTTTCACTCACCAAGGATGACACTTCATCTGTTTACAACAAGTTCACAGTCATGTAAAATTGTTCCAAATTTTATTTCCCATGACCGTATTTTGATACGAGACGGACATGTGTACTTTAATATAAGTTGACCGGGGTTCACCATAGTCGTATATACGATAACACGAGAGACAGTCCGAATGAAGACTATGTCACGTGATCTGTAGGTTCCGGTTGCATTGTACACGTAATTGACATTGATAATAATAAAGCACCATATTAATTATCATGTTGTTTGTTGCTTTAATTCCTTGGTTGCAACAAATACATATATCCAGTACTTCAAATGCAGGTACGATAAAACGGACAATTACGGTATTGCAGGCTCGGTATATTGTCCCCCCCTTTTTTGTTCTTCCTGTTACGCATGTGCAGGATAGTGTATTCATGTGTGTACGACGAACAAGCGGGATAGCTTTGACAGTTATGTCAGCTTGTTATATATTGTTTTTTCCAATTAATGCAGCTATAAAATTATCGACTGGTGCATAAAAATGGATACCACAATATCGTTATTGAATCATACTCCACTCATTGCATTGAATCTCCCTCGGTAAGCCTGTCACCCCACACAACAAACAAGATAAACGTGAAGAAAGCTAACTTAAAACTAGGATTGATATATGTTGAGTACCTGGGTACCGGTCGGGTACAAAAATTTGGGCCCTAATTTCAAATAAAAAAAACCTTTGGGGTTATCAATGGAAATGACATCATTTTCTGGATATTTTATGTGATTGGTTAAAAAAACATGATATTAAAAGGAATTCACCTCAAAATACATGATATTAACCCAATAATTACATAGATTATATAGGGAGAAAAATGTCGCTTGGGAAAAACATGATATAAACAGGAATGTGATATTAACAGGGGTGATATTAAGTGGAGTCCACTTTTGGACCTTAGTATATGTAGTTCTACCTAAGCTTAGACGATTCTGTAACTTGTAACAAGCATATAGAATCTAGTTAAATTTCATTATGTCTTCACTTTATTTTATCATCTTATGTTAATCGTAGGAAATAGGCATATTGCAAAATACACACGCGGAAAAGAAGTGACAAAGTACAGGATTATAAATAGAAATCTTCACGCACGTTTGGACAACCTACCGGCATGCCAGGTAAGGGAGACTAGGCCTACTCCAACATAATAAAGGTACTGCAGTACAGCAATCAAACTTACACAATGTTGACCAGGACCCTCTTGTTTGAACGTTGTTGACATCGAAATCAAAGGCACGACCGCCTTGCAACTCCATTGTTCTGGTTCCTGTCCAGCATGAATAGCATTTGTGCCAAAATGTTCAAACGGTTTCAAGTTTTCCATAGCGGTGTGTTTCGTCAAGCAACGCGAGGTTTAGAAAATGACCTTCACCTTTTGAATGTGATAGTCTAGTATTAATTTCGAAAATGGGTATAATAACGAGACATAAACCTTAAATATTCATCAAATTAATAACAGATAGAACTTATTACCTTTCGCAAGCAAAATATTCGTAACCTTTAGGTTTTGACAGCAGAACGGTAAATAACTACTGAAATAAATACGCAATGCATATGAATTCTTTGGGGGGCGTGTCCGGGTGTGTCAAAATGTAGCTTCGTGATTGGGTAGCTCAGTTCCGTTTTCATGTAGCAATCTGTCACAAAATATGCAACCGACCGAGTTTCATCATTTTCCCATTTTTCCAGATGTTACCATGGCGCAGTCAGTTTAGGGCATTTTTAACAACTGAAACTAATTTCGTATTCTAACTTACACAATTATTTTTACTGAAATTCAGTTTATTGAATTGTGGAAAAAGATGTATGCATATATTTATAAACTACATGTTTGTATACAGTATGAACAACTGTAAGATTATGTAATATCAGAGGCTCGTGTGTATTTTATTATATACATCACATCTAACATTTATATGTAAACATGTCTATTACCTGTATCTTTTGGCTGCTCCACTCCTTGTTCATATATGTTTGTATTCTTTGTTGCCACATAAAAATATATTATCTTATATATATGCATCCCTGGATGCCGATATTTAATTAACTTTTATAACTATTTTTCAATTAATGTATTTGATCATTTTCCACCTAACCTGGTCAAGAGCAACATCTTGCAAATAAAATATGAAAAATTCAACACAGCATGTTAGTGAAATATCAATTGGCTATCGTACAAATAGATCTACATTATACAAGTGCTATATATGCATGCATACAAACTATTTTAAAGGCCCACTTGTGATGTCGGTGTTGGAATGGTTAGCATACATAGGCCTATATATTGCTATTATGAGTAGGAATGGATGCGAGTGTATGCATGCAAATAGGTGAATATCTAGAATCAAACTTATTTCTGTAAGTTAATTATTGTTTCAAATTATTATCAAATACTCTGTACTAATATTTTAGCTCTCTCAATTGATACAGTACCCTCTAAGTCCGCTATCCAATCCAATCTTCAACTGAAAAAAATAACATGTATGTATTGGTTTTCAGACATCTTATTATGTACATATTTTATTGTAAATGAAAGGGCGATTATAATTTGTTCCTGTAATCTGCGCCCAACCTTCTGATAAAAAACTAAAGACAATAACATGCATGTCACCGACTCACGTTATGCATGAAACCGGTGGCGATGCGGAATATCAACAAGAATGTTCATGTAGCCGTCTAATCACAAGTAGCAGACACCCACCATTTTAATGATAAGAACAAATAATTACAATACTTACTGAAACTGTTTTTACTACAGGACATTCCAAGGATTAAATAAAGTATATTTACTTCTCAATTTCAGCCTTTTTTTGGTTTTAAACTGATGAAGCGTGTGGTCGTATCATTGTACTGAACCGTAAGCGACGAACTCTGTCATCAATAATGGAATATCGAGTAAAATACACAGCAAATAGTTAACATGTCTTTTTTTTTCATGTTTCAAACTGGATTTTATTATCCCAGCAATTTAGAGGGATGCCAGATTTGGGACTCTGATTTCACCCCTCTTACAATATGCAGCCTCTCACAGGAAGTCTCTCTTACGTCTTAGTTATATAGTTAACTATAGTCTATAATTCACATGTCGGTAATGTTCCAGTAGTCTGATCACACTGAGACGCATCCCTATTGTGACAGACTCCCACAATTGGAGTCGAAATCCAATATTACCGGACATCTTGGATATCGGCCGGATACAAGTCTGTAAAACCGTATGGAAACATTCTAATGATAAGAACAAATAACACAAGACTTACTGAAACAATTTTACTACAAAAACAAAAACAAAAGAATCTAAAGTCTAAATGAAATATATATAAATTAACGCTATTTTGATTTCAAACTGTGTGGATCTGTTAGCATGACGGTAATGGAACAGTCTAATCACCATACGCGCATCCCTATTGCGACAGACTCCCACCATTCTAGATGGGCGGCCCAATGTTACCGCTTGGGTATTGGCGGGATGCAAGTCTTGTAACACCGCACGGAAACGGTTTGCATTAAAAAGTTAGAACAAATAACACAAGACGAACTAGTACTGAAAGCCATTTTTATTGACGAGGATTAAATGATTTCAAATCTGGTTGCGTGAAAGTTTTTCATGTAACACTAATTTTAACACGAAGCTCCGTTATCAACGAAGCGAGTGTAGAGCCAAATTAGTAACAGAATAGTTAACATGTCGCGAGTTTAATTGTTTCAATACAGTCTTATCACCAGACGCGCATCCCTATTTTAGCAGACGCCCAGCATTGGAGTCGAAATCCAATATTACCGGACATGTTGTATATTGGCGGAATACAAGTCTTGTGAAACCGTATGGAAACAGTTAAGAGTTTATTTTTAAATAATAAGAACGATTAGCATAAGATCTGCTGAAATTGGTTTTATTAAAAAAAAAATCAAAATAAAAGACTAACTGAAATATATTAATTATACACTGATTTACGTTATTTTGATTTCAAACTGGTTTTGTGAAGCTGTGGTCGTTTCAGAATACTGAAATCGTTAGCGCTGAGCACTGTCAAATTGAGCAAAAGTCAGAACAAAAATGATCAACCGTATCGGGAGTGGAACTGTTCCAGTACAGCCTGATCACAAGACGCGCATCCCTATTGTAGCAGACTCGCACCATTTGAATGCAGGTAAAATGTCATCGGACATGTTGGATATTGGCGGGATACAAGTCTTGTGATACCGCACGGAAACAGTTAAGGGTTAAAAAAAAAAAACAGTGAACATAACATAAGCTTCAGTGAATTTTTGATTTGATATACCAACTATTAAATGAAATATAATTTCTGATTCAAACGGATACTGTAAACAATAATCTTGTTTACGGAAAACACCGATTAGTTCCCGATTGGTTTCACCACGGACTTAGATTAGCTATCTAAGTCCTTGGTTTCACATAGGGATGTCGGTATCGCTGCTGTCATCAAAGAAGAGAAAAGAGTCGGATATTGGACATGCGATGTACATGTCCGGGCCCCGGGATTGAGGTGTTCTAGTGCAGTTTCATCACAAGTTGGGAGACTCAATCTTATCGGCCATTATGGATATTGGCGGGATACAAGTCTTGTGAAACCGTGCAAGGACACTTCACAGTTTTCATTTAAATGTTAAGAACAAATAACTCAAGACGAACTGAAAAATATTTATATTGCATGGCAAGGATGAAATTAATTATATCACTTTATGTCAATTTGCCCTATTTTATTTCAAACCGGTTGTATGAAATGACGACAGAAATCGTTACACTAATAGCAGTCATCAATGATGCAAATGTTGACTATAAAAATGATCATAAAAAATGTAACTGTTCCAGCACAGTCTGTTCACAAGACGCGCACCCCTATTTTAGCGTTTGAGGAACACTATTGGTATGGCAACCCATGGACATGTTGATATTGGCGGGGTGCAAGTCTTGTGAAACCGTTCGGAAACAGTTTATTGGCTTACTTAATTATATCACTATAAGAACAAATAACACAAAAATTTAGAAAATGTTTTTATTGCACGACATTCCAAGGAATAAGATGAAATATATTATTTTTATGTCAAAGAATTTTTTTTTGGTTTCAAACTGGTTATATGAAGATGCGTCCATTTCATCGTCGGAAACCCAGAAGACATGTAGCTAATCCTGTCGTTTGATTATTAGTAGAATACAAGTCTGGTCTCAAGGTTTTAGATTGAGAAACAATAAATACAATAAATCTTTATTGATATGATACCCCAAGGCTTAAGGCTTAGATAGTCTATGTCTTCATGTCAATTCACACAATGTTAATAAGAAAACCGGAATTCGGTAAGGAATGCCCTAGACCTGCTGCGGATCTCGGCCAAGACAGTACACATGTCGGGAGTGGAACTATTCCAGTACAGTCTGATCACAAGGACGCGCATCCCTATATATTGAAGCAGACGACCACCATTGCGAGTCGAAACTCAATGTTACCGGAATATTGTTGGATATTGGCGGGATGCAAGTCTTGTGAAACCGTACGGAAAAAGTTCAGAACAAGTTATAAGTTATCTATAGTAGGTATACTTGTTGGCAGAACGTTTCAAGCTCCTCATTGGCCATGTTTTCCCTTCAACCAATGGTCATATTGCCCAGCATTAACCGTTTTTACTCAAAGCGCAAATTTGTTTTTAAATAGAATTCTAAAAAGTCTTTCAGAATATCTGTCGATTCCTGTTATACTGTTTTAAGAAAGTGCCTTTCATGCCGGAGAAACCATACGTAGATACTTTCCTTTTGTGTTGATCTTGTTCCTCTCCTTTGTATTCAAACTGTCGTTTTCCTTCGTTCAAATTTAAACTATTCTTAACTTTTTCAAAATGGCTGTCGTCTGTCCCAACAAAGAGGTCTGTATGCGCATGCTTGATATAGCGATAAGATTTCAGAGAAACTGATTAGCTGTGAAAAACCACGTTACTTGATTGACGTGAAAGACAAATTTCAGGGGCGTGGTTTAATTTATGATAAACTGAAGGTAAAACTAACAAACTGCGATCAACCCGGATAACCCCTCACACCATTAGACCTACGGCTGATTTTTTGTCTGTCTATCTTTGAGAGCCAGAAATCTTTTTAGCAATATTTAATTAACATGTACACGTGTTGACCATTACATTTTTCTGTCCAGTTGAGCTAACGAGCCAATACAAGCTGCTTGGACCAACTTCAAGGAAAATCCGCGGCAATCTTCGGAAATTTCCTATATCTCATATGAGCCCTAGGTTTGATACTGAAATGGGAGACAAATAAAAAATAAAATGCTTTGAATTTATTTTTCAAACGTTACATTACTAAAATAGTCTCTGAGGGAAAAATCCATATTTACTTGAATTTAACCAATATTCAGTTGAACTGAAGAGGTTCGTCCTCATCTACGCTCTCTAGCTCTTCACATGTAGAGAGCGTAAAGGCGCAGGGACTTGGTATTCCGGTCCCAAATCACGGCCAATCGCTGTAATCATCTAGACAAACCCCTGTGTGAGCGTAACCCCCTTCACCCACAGGATCTACGCAGCTGACTTAATCATTATTTAATCTTTTGGTAATGAGCCTATGAAATAATTTTTCAGAATTTTTTATTAAATGGGTACTTATTGAATATGATAGGTAGAACAAATAAACACAATGTTATATACGTGTTAATTTTTTTCTAGGAAGAGGCCAAATGGGCCTGTATGGTCTGAACAGCTTTATATAGATATTTATCTCAAATTTTTAATTTTAAAAGTGAACCACAGCTTTAGGCAAAACATCAAAAGTCCGATTAAAAACAAAAAATCTATTGAAGGTTTTTAATATTTCAGTTCTGTGACCTTGAAAGTGGATAACGTGGCTCTTCACGACGAGATGATTTTTTTATATTGCGTCGTATGGGCCTGTATGGTCTGAACAGCTTTATATAGATATTTATCTCAAATTTTTAATTTTAAAAGTGAACCACAGCTTTAGGCAAAACATCAAAAGTCCGATTAAAAACAAAAAATCTATTGAAGGTTTTTAATATTTCAGTTCTGTGACCTTGAAAGTGGATAACGTGGCTCTTCACGACGAGATGATTTTTTTATATTGCGTCGTTGCAGAGCCATAGGAGACCGGGTATTAATATTAGTACTACATCCCAGTATGCTACAAGAGAACAGGTCATTTAGAAATTTTGATATATTTGACCTCTGTAACCTTGAAAACGAGTCAAGGTCACTCATTTGAACAAATAAATAAGAGAATACCGAAGCGTTAACAAAATCGTAATCCAAACTCAAAATCTATTAAACCAGGGCAAGATATGAACAAAGGAAAGATTTACATGGAGACTCTTGCAAAACTACAAGAGAATAAGACCAGGTGCTCCGGAAGAGTAGCCCTTCATCCCAGAATGTTACATGCCAATTATCAGTTCCCTGGGCTTTTTGTTATGAAGATGTTGTTTGAATATTTTAAGACGTTTGACCTTTGTCACCTTAACAAGAGGCCCACAGGGCCTGGCCTATATCGCTCACCTGGCTTTCAGTAAATGCAACAAAAAATTATGTGTAAGTTAAATAACATAAACTTTTCCAGTGTGGGATCTGCCACAATATTACCTTTAATGAACTCTTAGCTTTCTGATTCAAAAGAGCATTTATAGGAAATTTATTTTAAATTGGTTCATATTTAATATTATGCCCTCTTAATGCCCAGCAATTGTAGAATTAATTTTGAATCCCTGCTCCATAGTGATGCTACTAGGCAAATATGAGCAATATTGACTGCTTGGTTTCAGAGAAGAAGTCGTTTATATCAATATAGTCAAATTGACCCCTGGGGGGGGGGGGGGTCAGCTCCAACATTTGTACAATTTTGAATCCCTGCCCCATAGTGATGCTACCAGAAAAATATGAGAGATATACATTGCTCGGTTTCAGAGAAGAAGTCGTTTATATCAATACAGCCAAATTGACCCTTTTTGTCCCGCTACTCAGGCCCCTGAGGGGGTCAGCCCAACCATGTGTACAATTTTGAATCCCCCCCGCCCCCCCCAAAATGATGCTACCAGGAAAATATGTAAAGATATACATTTCTTGGTTTCAGAGAAGTCGTTTATATCAATAAAACCAAATTGACCCCACCCCACCATTTGTACAATTTTGAGTCCCCACCTCATAGGGATGCTTCTGCCCAAATTTGGTCAAATTCCATTCTACGGTTACGAAGAAGTTGATTGTTGACAGACGGACGCCATGGTATGGCATAAGCTCACATTGGTCCTTCGGACCAGGTGAGCTAAAAATGGGTCGTTTCATTTTCACAAATTTGGTAGCCCTTCACCCCAACATGCTATTGACCCAATATCAGTACCCTAGGCCTTTTGGTTATTGAGAGGTTGTTCGAAGTAAAATATTGACATCAGACATCACAGCATTGCATCTAACTTTGCTTTCAAGCAGGTGAATTAAGATAACTCTCCTTATCTAACTAGAATTCTGGCCGTTCAAAGAACCTGTTGACATACCTATTATAACAGTTATTAAGTTGGTGAGGTAACTAGGTTACATCAGCTCTACTGGTACCTGGTAGACACCAGTGAATGAATGTGCCAGGACTGATATACGTAAGGTTTAGCCGACACCAAACCTGCTTCAGAGAACGGGCCTAGAGTTAAACTAGTCTAGGATGACGATAATAGGGAATACATCAGCTGGTACAGTAACTTAATCCTGATGTGACTCTTGTCAAAAGCTTTATAAGAGGGCTGTTCTGCTATTGCTATTGGTGCTGTACACCAACTTGATGTCCCGTATGGTAATTGGAGTCCTGTGTGGAACTTTGGTGTCCCTTGTGGAACGTGGTGTCTCATGTAGATATTGATCAGATTCATATGATTGTCATTTCAAAATTTGTACAAGAATTCATCTTTCTGAATACATGTGAGAACTTTCGTTACAAGAGTGGCGACACACAGTTTGGGACATGTATGATGGGCAGATCCCTATAGGCCTATCTCAAGTGTTCTTATCTCCCTTGTTTGCTATGTCATGACTATATTGGGTTTTTTTAAACAAATTTGCGCCATGGAATTATGACGTCGATTTTGCATCCACCATTGTAGCCTATCAAGGGGAATAACAACACTTTTGGGAAAGTCCTAGATGACAGCTGTGTCACGAGGGTAAAAAGATTCATGGTAAGTTTTCATATATCTGAAGAAATCAAAACAACGCAGATAAACTTATTCTGTACATTTACTTAATAAAACAGTCAATGTTAAACTGCAAATATTCAACTACACATACATAAAATGTTATTCTGAAAATACAATCTGTCACGTTTTGTCTCAATCATGTAGACTCGAGCTCTCTCGTGTTGAGGTAGACCTTCTGATTCATGTTGAGACTATCAGACCGCTTATTCTTCTCTCATCATCATGTAGCAGTTCCGAAACACACACTCAAAGCATTCGATAGAACAAACACCTCAACATCTCTGGACTCAAAATTATAGATTTGCATCAATAGACCATAAGTTACAATGTGCATATGATGTAATACATATATAAACAAATAAGATTATATTTCATTGCAATGAATATCCATAATCTATATTTTTGTTGATTCCATTACCAGCTAGAAACTCTCTCTTACCAGCACAACACAGTTACGATCTCGGCACAGAGATCTGATGTACTGTAAATGTATCACTTTCATGTTTTAGAAGACAACTTGCCGGTACATTATTACTGTCATGTTTAAATAAGGACATCTTTCCTTTGTCAGATCTTGATTATTTCCCATATTATTCAGGAGTTTTCTTACATATACAATTACATGTATCTACTAAGAGTCTTGAAAAACATTAATGTATGATTAAGAAACATCCAATCGGCCATGTTTACATCCGTAACATTCAGGTAATGAAGATTTCAATTTTTTTCATAGAAGGTAATATAAACTATAAATAGTATGATAAACATTGGTTTGGTAAGCTGGTGATTTCCCTCTTATTAACAGCTGTGGTCATTAAGGATCTGTCAGGTTTTAGTGGTGGAGAAAAACAAGAGCTCTTAAATCAATCTTTAATTTCATTGTCATACCTGTTACATACATTTACGCAAACAAGACAGTCATACCTGTTACATACAATTACACAAACAAGACAGTCATACCTGTTACATACAATTACACAAACAAGACAGTCATACCTGTTACATACAATTACGCAAACAAGACTGTCATACCTGTTACATACAATTACGCAAACAAGACTGTCATACCTGTTACATACAATTACGCAAACAAGACTGTCATACCTGTTACATACAATTACCCGAACAAGACTGTCATACCTGTTACATACAATTACGCAAACAAGACTGTCATACCTGTTACATACAATTACGCAAACAAGACAGTCATACCTGTTACATACAATTACGCAAACAAGACTGTCATACCTGTTACATACAATTACGCAAACAAGACAGTCATACCTGTTACATACAATTACGCAAACAAGACAGACATACCTGTTACATACAATTACGCAAACAAGACAGTCATACCTGTTACATACAATTAAGCAAACAAGACAGTCATACCTGTTACATACAATTACGCAAACAAGACAGTCATACCTGTTACATACAATTACGCAAACAAGACTGTCATACCTGTTACATACAATTACGCAAACAAGACTGTCATACCTGTTACATACAATTACGCAAACAAGACTGTCATACCTGTTACATACAATTACGCAAACAAGACTGTCATACCTGTTACATACAATTACGCAAACAAGACAGTCATACCTGTTACATACAATTACGCAAACAAGACTGTCATATCTGTTACATACAATTATGCAAACAAGACTGTCATATCTGTTACATACAATTACGCAAACAAGACAGTCATACCTGTTACATACAATTACGCAAACAAGACTGTCATACCTGTTACATACAATTACACAAACAAGACTGTCATACCTGTTACATACAATTACGCGAACAAGACAGTCATACCTGTTACATACAATTATGTGAACAAGACTGTCATACCTGTCACATACAATTATGCGAACAAGACTGTCATAGCTGTTACATACAATTACACGAACAAGACAGTCATACCTGTTACATACAATTACACAAACAAGACTGTCATACCTGTTACATACAATTACACAAACAAGACAGTCATACCTGTTACATACAATTACGCAAACAAGACAGTCATACCTGTTACATACAATTACACAAACAAGACTGTCATACCTGTTACATACAATTATGTGAACAAGACAGTCATACCTGTTACATACAATTATGTGAACAAGACTGTCATAGCTGTTACATACAATTACGCAAACAAGACAGACATACCTGTTACATACAATTATGCGAACAAGACTGTCATAGCTGTTACATACAATTACGCAAACAAGACAGACATACCTGTTACATACAATTACACAAACAAGACAGTCATATCTGTTACATACAATTATGCGAACAAGACTGTCATAGCTGTTACATACAATTACGCAAACAAGACAGACATACCTGTTACATACAATTACACGAACAAGACTGTCATACCTGTTACATACAATTACACGAACAAGACAGTCATACCTGTTACATACAATTACGCAAACAAGACAGTCATACCTGTTACATACAATTACGCAAACAAGACAGTCATACCTGTTACATACAATTACGCAAACAAGACTCATACCTGTTACATACAATTACACGAACAAGACTGTCATACCTGTTACATACAATTACGCAAACAAGACTCATACCTGTTACATACAATTATGTGAACAAGACTGTCATACCTGTTACATACAATTATGCGAACAAGACTGTCATACCTGTTACATACAATTACACGAACAAGACTGTCATACCTGTTACATACAATTACACAAACAAGACAGTCATACCTGTTACATACAATTACACAAACAAGACAGTCATACCTGTTACATACAATTACACAAACAAGACTGTCATACCTGTTACATACAATTATGTGAACAAGACAGTCATACCTGTTACATACAATTATGTGAACAAGACTGTCATAGCTGTTACATACAATTACGCAAACAAGACAGACATACCTGTTACATACAATTATGCGAACAAGACTGTCATAGCTGTTACATACAATTATGCAAACAAGACAGACATACCTGTTACATACAATTACACAAACAAGACAGTCATATCTGTTACATACAATTATGCGAACAAGACTGTCATAGCTGTTACATACAATTACGCAAACAAGACAGACATACCTGTTACATACAATTACACGAACAAGACTGTCATACCTGTTACATACAATTACACGAACAAGATTGTCATACCTGTTACATACAATTACACGAACAAGACAGTCATACCTGTTACATACAATTACGCAAACAAGACAGTCATACCTGTTACATACAATTACGCAAACAAGACAGACATACCTGTTACATACAATTACACGAACAAGACTGTCATACCTGTTACATACAATTACGCAAACAAGACTCATACCTGTTACATACAATTATGTGAACAAGACTGTCATACCTGTTACATACAATTATGCGAACAAGACTGTCATACCTGTTACATACAATTACACGAACAAGACTGTCATACCTGTTACATACAATTACACAAACAAGACAGTCATACCTGTTACATACAATTACACAAACAAGACAGTCATACCTGTTACATACAATTACACAAACAAGACAGTCATACCTGTTACATACAATTACACAAACAAGACTGTCATACCTGTTACATACAATTATGTGAACAAGACAGTCATACCTGTTACATACAATTATGTGAACAAGACTGTCATAGCTGTTACATACAATTACGCAAACAAGACAGACATACCTGTTACATACAATTACACGAACAAGACTGTCATACCTGTTACATACAATTACGCAAACAAGACAGACATACCTGTTACATACAATTACACGAACAAGACAGTCATACCTGTTACATACAATTACACACACAAGACAGTCATACCTGTTACATACAATTATGTGAACAAGACAGTCATACCTGTTACATACAATTAGGCAAACAAGACAGTCATACCTGTTACATACAATTACACAAACAAGACTGTCATACCTGTTACATACAATTATGCGAACAAGACTGTCATACCTGTTACATACAATTATGTCAACAAGACTGTCATACCTGTTACACACAATAACACTAGCACGACTGATTTACTTCTTATATTCTGCGGTATTTATTTATTATAATGACTGTGTTGTTATACAAAAACCTATAAAACCTGACAGGTTTGATAAAGCTGAAATGTTATTTTATTATAGCACATAATATAATGGCATTAAGCTATTACATTTCAATCATAATGTTATTGTTTTCAAACAAAAATTAACTGATGTTATTTGGTGTAGTTCTTCATACAATGAATTACATTAGTAGCAAGTTAAGGTTAAACTAGCAATTTCTGAGGACTTTTATCACAACATCACTAACCCCCCACATATCATCACACAATATATTATAAACTAGCTTATCAATCCTGGTGAATAAACGACTGAAATTATTTAAACGATCCTCATCTCTTATATTTCAAAACATTTTCACGTTATTAGTAAATCACTCATGTACTGGCAGAACTACATATTGTCTCATCAGCTGATTGCATGATGCATAAAACATATACATATCTTCAATGAGAAATCATTCTCATTTCTTACCAACAAATTATTTGATGATTTCATAATCAGTAAAAAGGTGAAAGGGTCTTCATGATCATCATAAAGAGGAAAACTGGTCATGATCAGGAGTTATTAATATCTTTTTATTTCATTTGAAGTTATTCATAAAAATTTTTTTTAGCTAGATGATATTACTGGTAACCCTATTTATCACGTTAAGCTTGCCGACATCATAGTTTTTCTTATAAACCACGATTATATCCCGACAAAATGGTTATATTCCGATAGAGACAAGTAATCTTTAACCATCGTAATTATATTTTACAGCGGATGACTTCACGGTTCAACGCACCGACAGCTCTGACCCGTATAGCTTGTCTTGCGGAAGCCATGTTGAGCACAATAGGCCTACAGTGCTCAACATGCATGGCTTCCGTTATGATTATGATGTCGGCGAGCTTAATTTGATAAATAGGGTTACCAGTGTATTATTATCATTTTTTTTCATTAGATGTCAATGATATAA
This sequence comes from Mimachlamys varia, assembly GCA_947623455.1. Lineage (NCBI taxonomy): Eukaryota > Metazoa > Mollusca > Bivalvia > Pectinida > Pectinidae > Mimachlamys > Mimachlamys varia. The sequence goes on from OX392530.1 coordinate 9,312,812, forward strand.
TTTTAATTAAATATTATTTAATCATTCACGTCAACTCACTCACTCAACCTCACAGTTTTAAATTGAACTTGAATTGCTCAGTCTTGAATGCGAGTTCAGGGGGTGACCAATTTCATTTTATATATCCAATAGAAACTAATAATTACTGTCTTGAAGAATACACGAACAGAAGAAACAGCCAGCTAGAAATCGATAGTATAGAGTGTCAGAGAGAGTAAAGAGTGGGAATAACAAGCAGGACAGATCCCTCCTTGTAACGAATCACAGATTTTACACATGTATATATAATCTACATACATAAACAGCTGGTATCATTCCTCAAAATTTCACAATTTAATACCTGATATGTTCTATGTTTTATGACGAAACTAAATCATTCCTTTTTTTTTTCAAATAATTATATTAAGTCAAGAAATTTCAAAGCAATGCTGAAAAATTAATATTCTATTTCTGATCAATGCTAAATAACTATTAAATATGAAGAACAAAAATCTTCTGATTTTAGCAAAAGATAGCCAACTGAATGACATCAGAATATATAATTAAGGTACTTGCAAACATGTAATTGTCGTATCACTATTCATTTCATGATTTAATTTGATTTCAACTTTAAGTAATTAATCATTAATAATGCAAAATCTTACTTTATATCATTTCAGAATTTATGAGATGAATCTTGCAATATACAGGACACTGATCAATATGATGTTATTAATAAATTGTAGCCACAACATCATCAGGCATCCATAAATTCAATCAACTTACAACGGTCTTGTCATGATAAAATATTTTGAACACAACTTTAGTAAACATTTTGTAAAGAAACTTGTACTTCAGAACGAAAAGTGGAATCTTTTGTGAAAGCTTATTAAACTTATAACCAGTTTCTGTCTTTATAAAATTTGATACATCGACACAATGGTACACACATAATCTCAGTATCTGTACGACATTTCTACCGTCACGTTGCTATCAAACACGTAACACACAGATTGGAGGGTCCGATACAATCATCGTGACAGAATGCCCCACACTTTTTACATACGATCATCGCCTTCAGGCTACAAGCACAATTAGACGAAACATTGTCGATGCTTGAGGGCAATCCAGTTCCCGACAACCCTGCTGTGGACAAACCTACAGATTTACTAGTTGTCTGTGCAGAAACAAACGGTACAATATTACAGTGGACCTTTTTAGCTTGATTGTTTGCAGCTGCTGCAGCAGCAGCGGCGGCAGCTTGACTGTTTGCTTTGTTCTGTACATGTGCCTCAATACTTTTAATGATGTAAGGATTGTTAACAATTTGCGTGGCACTGCAAACTACAATTTTTTTCAACCGCTGGGCCGGGGAAACCTTGCCGGGGCCTGCGGAGCCACCGCTGTTTGGGGACGGTGCGGTGGCCTCAGGTCGTGATTGTGTCAGCATCGTAAGAGGTAACACAGTCGTATGAGGCGGTTTACGACCTGGAGCAGTAGCAGTGCCAGTCTTGGATAAAAAATTCACCTGATCTGGAGAAATAACACGTACTTCCTGATTTACAGGCTCTGAAGGATTTTGAGTAGCTATTGTCCCATCTCCTTCTGCTGAAACTTGACCTCCAGCGCTGGCAGACCGTACCAGTGTCTGTATGTTGGTGTTCACAAGGAGATTTTGAGGGGGAGCACTTGAAGCACGTGAGGGTTGGATGTGGATTGTATTATTGCCAGCCTGATGGGCATTGAGGATCTGTGCCAAACTTGATGTGGTGACTGCTGAAGTCGGAATACCAGCAGGCAGTAACACCTTGGTATTGGAGCCTGGGAGTGTTAACACAGTAGCAGTTTGTGATATTGTAGATCTGAGAGCCGTGTTTTGGGGCAGTGTCAGCACTAACGATGTCTCATTACCGGAGAGACCCTGCACCCCAGTTCCCACAGTTCGCACCTTGGCTATGTTGACCATCACAGGAGAACTAACTGTCTGACTTTGCAATGATTGCTCACTTGATGTGCTACTACTAGCAGTCACATTGGAAAACAGAAGTTTGGAGGCACTTAACTGACCTTGTCCCGTCACACTTATCCCTTTGGCACCACTTTGTGCGTGTCCTAATATTTTGGGGAGAGTAGAACTGACATTGTCCCCAGAACCTGTAACAGTGGTTGAGATTCCATTATTTGACTGAGGCACTCCAGTCACTTGTGTCCTCTCCATCACTTTCTGACAAATCTCCAACGACCTCTTTATATTCACATTGTCTTTTCCCCCTTCTTGGGCCGCTTTCTGCATTATTTCTAAAGAACGCTTCATATTGACTCCATCACTGCCTAGATCTGAAGTTGTTCCCTTAGTGAGGTTTTCAGTACTAGCTCCTTTGACGGATTGCAGCTGTTTAGTTCGACCAGGGGCTGGCATCATTATGTTTGGCACATGTCTACTAGCTGTAGCTGCAGAACTGATGGCACTAGCTGGTATGCGGCCCCTTGCTATGAGGTGAGCCTGAAGTTTGGCTTGTGTTTCTGGTTGTTGCTGGTGTAAATGTTCACGGAGCTGTTGCTTAGCTTTTGTCTGTGCTTTGATCTGTGCAAGTGTTCTTGTCTGCCCGCGAGTGTTCTGGGCGCGAATCTGGGCCAAGGTACGCGTCTGAGGTGGAGATCTGACGGCCACCCCTGGCGTAGGCCCTCCGACGTGGACCGGGGACCTAGAAGTGTGGGCCAGGGTGGCCTGCAGGCTGGTGCTGACCTTGGTCGGCGTCGTGGCATGTAGAGAGAGAGAAGGTACTGAGGGTGGTGAGGTAGTGATGGCATTCAGGAGCGAAACATGTTTTGACGGCGTCACAGCAGGCTCGACAATTGTCACCGATTTTACAGGCTTTGTGCCTACCACACGCGTAGGACTGCACACTGGAGGAACAGTCTTCTCTGGTGATGATACAACATCCACAATTACATCCTCAGACAGAGACGGGTTTTTCTGACGTTTCGCGGGGCTAACACTGTTAAGAACCCGGTGACCTTCAGGGTCTACTGGCATGGACAGTGACCTCTTGAGGGTTTTGTGAGGGTCATTGTTACTGATTGCGTGTTTCACAGTCGACACTTTCATTAGAAGACCACCCTGACCAGCACCATCCGAAGAGCTTCCCACAGTCTGAAATATTGACCGCTGTTTCAACATGGTGGAGACAAGTGTAGCTTTCTTCAGTTTTGTTTTCACAGGAGAAGCCGGAGTAACTGGCGACGGAAGGTCTGCTTTTGGCACTTCGTAACCAGTATTCCTGTGAAAGGAAAGTTCTCTTTCTTAACATTCTTTTAACAAGATATTAAACTTTATTATTATTATTATTATTACAAGCTTCAATAGACCTTCAACACATGAAAGGTTATATGGGCCCAACAAATGGTAGACAAATATTATTATGTTTCTATATGAAATCAGACAAAAGATGAATAACATATTACAAGTGCTTGATATTCAATTGATGGCAATTAAGCTGAATAAATTATATTCTTGATATTCAATGGATGGCAATTAAGCTGAATAAATTAAATGCATGATATTCAATGGATGGCAATTCAGATGAATAAATTATATGCTTGATATTCAACTGATGGCAATTAAGGTGAATAAATTATATGCTCAATATTCAATTGATGGCAATTAAGCTGAATAAATTATATTCTTGATATTCAATGGATGGCAATTAAGCTGAATAAATTAAATGCATGATATTCAATGGATGGCAATTCAGATGAATAAATTATATGCTTGATATTCAACTGATGGCAATTAAGGTGAATAAATTATATGCTCAATATTCAATTGATGGCAATTAAGGTGAATAAATTATATGGTTGATATTCAATTGATGGCAATTAATCTGCATAAATTATATGCTTGATATTCAATGGATGGCACTTTTTAATTGTTTTTGGTTAAGGCTAGGCAGGAGAAATATAGCAGCTGAGAAAAAAAATATTTTGAATTTTACTGTAACATATCTTACCTCTTCCCCCACATTTCCTCAAAATGCTTTGCCTGTAAATAAATAAAACCCAAGTTGATGTAAAATCAACATTCTAAATCTCTACCATACACAAAGTAAATGTTAACCAAAAGTGACTTGTTAGTGGTATATATACAGTAAAACCTCACTTACTCAAACTTGTGGGGACCTGATAAAAAGTTTGAGGTAGACATGGCATTTGAGAAATCCGAGGTTGATTGAATATGTATGAACACAATCAGGACCAAATAAACTGTTCAACGAATGAAGGGTATTCGAGTAAGCCTAGTTCGAATAAGTGAGGTTTTACTGTCAGTTGATTATTTATGTGACAAAAAATGTTTTGACAAAAGAAACAATATCTGCTATTGATCCTATTTAATAAATTGAAATACAGATTATTCACAATTTTAATACAAAATTGACAAAGTGTATGTCTGAAGTAATGATTTTCTAGTTTCAAAATTTTAGCACATATTCCTTAACAACAGAATGAATTTTCAATAAAGTAAAATAAGAAATCACTTTTGAAAGTATCATTTCTGTGAAGGAAATACCCCTGTATTAAACTCTGTTGTTCATCATTCTTTGACAACTTTACCTTCCACGGGTCCAGCTTACTCAGCTCCCGCTCCTCTTCCTGTTTGATACGCACCTGGTTTTCTGGAGTAAACTCCCCTGAAAAGTACATTTATATATTTGTGAACAATATAACAGGCATAAGAAGTCTTTCTCCAGTAACTTTACTGTCTGGTCAAGTGTACCAGTAATGTAACCACAGTTTAACCTAACACAAGTAATTCTTTAGCTCGTATTTCTTGCTTTGTCAATAATATCAGAATTCTTACAGAATATAATATTAAAAAGGACAAAGTGAAATAAAATTGCTGTTGATAATTGACCACAATTAAGAATTTTAGCCCAAAATTCAAAACCGGTGAACCAAAATTTCTCACAACTGAGGTCATGTAATCAGTATGATTGTATCATACAGTAACTTGACCAAGTTTCAATTCAATCTGATATCAATACACTGTAAAAATTTAACTGCAAAATAATTCTCAAAATTCACCTCAAATCAAAGATTTTACCCCCAAAAAGCAGAACCTATGAATGAATTTCCTCCAAATAGGGGTTAGGTGTTCAGTTTAATAGCAGTAACCCGGCAAAGTTTGAATTCAATTGGATATCAGAAACACTGTAAAATAGAGTTAAACACAAATTCTCACAAAATCAGATGTTTTTACCCCAATATACCAAAACCTGTAAAACATTTTGATGCAATCTTGGCTGATGCTGCAAAATCAATGTCAATGGTGAAACAAAAATAAAGTAATGTACCTCACCTCAACCCCTAGAAAGTAAGCCAGATTAAACCCAGATACAGCGGATTGTTCTAAGTATCCTTAGATACATAAGCCATTTATTTTTGGTTGAAGTAAAACTTGCCGAACAACTAATCTCTAACCATTCTTATAATCCTAATGCGGACAAGGGTATAGCGAGGGTTCGACATCTCAAGACGGTGAAAAATCAATTAAAGTTCTACACAAAACTAAAAATTCTTGTTTTAAAAGTTTAAACACATTTTCTTTTTAAATTTAAAAACTGACAATTCAATTCAATGTTGCCTACTGATTAACTTACCCTGTGAGAGTCTTTCAATCCATTCCTGGCAGGATTTATTGAAGAATTCATTATTCAATGCAGTACTACTCAACCTGGAACATCAGAAACGCAGGTGAACACTTTAGACTTTAACACTTAATTTTTTTTTCACTTGATTTGCTTAAAGTTGTTTTCTTTTCACGATTTCTTTTTTCATTTCTGTTGACAAATCAAAACATAGATAAAAGAACATATTTTTAGATGGCAAAAATTTAGAATGTTTTACAAACTTGAAATAACCAGTATTTTGTAAATACCGTGAATTATTTACTTTAATATGCTAAATAACAAGGAAAGTATAGCAATGACAATTATTTCCTAAATAGAACCACAGTAAACTTAAACCATTGTGCAAAGATTCAGACATTTAAACATGCTTTAAAATTTCATTTAAAGCTTCACACCAAAGAGAAACATGTGACATATGTAAGGGCAACATTATGTACCTGTCATGCTTAATTCACAACAAATGCATACCTGGGAATACAAACCTACTGAACCTAACTGGAAGTTCTTGGAATATGAAACTACCTGGGAGTGTGAACCTACCTGGGAGTGTGAACCTATCTTGGAATATGAAACTACCTGGGAGGGTGAACCTACCTGGGAGTGTGAACCTATCTAGGAATATGAAACTACCTGGGAGTGAGAACCTACCTGGGAGTGTGAACCTACCTGGGAGTGTGAACCTATCTTGGAATATGAAACTACCTGGGAGTGTGAACCTACCTGGGAGTGAGAACCTACCTGGGAGTGTGAACCTACCTGGGAGTGAGAACCTACCTGGGAGTGAGAACCTACCTGGGAGTGTGAACCTACCTGGGAGTGTGAACCTACCTGGGAGTGTGAACCTATCTTGGAATATGAAACTACCTGGGAGTGAGAACCTACCTGGGAGTGTGAACCTACCTGGGAGTGAGAACCTACCTGGGAGTGTGAATCTACCTGGGAGTGTGAACCTACCTGGGAGTGAGAACCTACCTGGGAGTGTGAACCTACCTGGGAGTGTGAACCTACCTGGGAGTGAGAACCTACCTGGGAGTGAGAACCTACCTGGGAGTGAGAACCTACCTGGGAGTGTGAACCTACCTGGGAGTGTGAACCTACCTGGGAGTGTGAACCTACCTGGGAGTGTGAACCTACCTGGGAGTGAGAACCTACCTGGGAGTGAGAACCTACCTGGGAGTGTGAATCTACCTGGGAGTGTGAACCTATCTTGGAATATGAAACTACCTGGGAGTGAGAACCTACCTGGGAGTGAGAACCTACCTGGGAGTGAGAACCTACCTGGGAGTGTGAATCTACCTGGGAGTGTGAATCTACCTGGGAGTGTGAACCTACCTGGGAGTGTGAATCTACCTGGGAGTGAGAACCTACCTGGGAGTGAGAACCTACCTGGGAGTGTGAATCTACCTGGGAGTGTGAACCTACCTTGATGTATATAAATCTACCTTGATGTATATAAACCTACCTTGATGTATATAAACCTAAATTGATGTATATAAATCTACCTTGATGTATATAAACCTACCTTGATGTATATAAACCTACCTTGATGTATATAAACCTAAATTGATGTATATAAACCTACCTTGATGTATATAAACCTAAATTGATGTATATAAACCTACCTTGTTGTATATAAACCTACCTGGGAATATAAACCTACCTTGATGTATATAAACCTACCTTGTTGTATATAAACCTACCTTGTTGTATATAAACCTACCAGGTAGTATAAACCTATCTGAGAGTATGAACCTACCTGGGAATATGAACCTACCTTGATGTATATAAACCTACCTTGATGTATATAAACCTACCTTGATGTATATAAATCTACCTTGATGTATATAAACCTACCTTGATGTATATAAACCTAAATTGATGTATATAAACCTACCTTGATGTATATAAACCTACCAGGGAGTATAAACCTACCTGGGAATATAAACCTTCCTCGATGTATATAAACCTACCTAGTAGTATAAACCTACTTGGGAGTATAAACCTACCTTGATGTATATAAACCTACCTTGATGTATATAAACCTACCTAGTTGTATATAAACCCACCTGGGAATATAAACCTACCTTGATGTATATAAACCTACTTTTATATATATAAACCTACCTTGGTGTATATAAACCTACCTGAGGGTGTTGTCTTGTCCCACGTATCGGTCACATTCTGGTAGGAAGTGTAACAACTTGTACTGGTACTGACTTGGCAGCTTGGAAAACATCCTCTTGTCGATCAAATTCTGAAATGTTACAGAAAATGTTTAATCATAAAAAAACCCTATAAAATCTTATTATAGTGACATTTCTCTACTTCTTTGGCAGGGTTAGGGATAAAGAAAATGTAGGTCAAATCCAACATATATCCATAACCTAGCATGTGCTATTTATCCTAACCTCACAACGGACCTCAAACCATTCTAAAAGCGCAAGCCCATCAACTTTGTTGAGGTGAGCTAAATAGTGAGTTTTTTTCATATTGGTGCTTCACACAGTGCTGCAGTTTTAACTTCCACAGAATAAGTTCAGACAAGAGACATACCGATCAATAACCATGTTAAAGGCCCCATAGTGCAATAAAGGACAGATTCACAATATTACAGTTCATAACATGTTTTTACTTTAACAATTACAGGATCAAATTCTGACATGTTACAGAAAATGTTTGGTACCAAAAATAAACCTGTAAAATCTTATGATAGTGACATTTCTCTACTTCTTTGAAAATTAAGTTTTCTCATGTGGGTGCTTCACAAAGTGCTGCAGTTGTAACTTCTACAGAATAGGTTCAGACCAGGGACATACTGATTGGTAACGATGTTAAAGGCACCAGAGTCCTATAAAGGACAGATTCACGATAAGTTGATAACTTAACATGTTTACTTCAACAATTACAGGAGAAATAACATTCTAATATTACAAACATCAATATTGAACACATGATTATGTTGAAAGATCAATATTTTATTTTATCCCAAATTTCTAATTTACATTATATACATATTCAGTTCATTGTGAAGCTGATATGAACAGTGTACCATGATGGCCTAGATTCTGATTTGAAAACTCAAAGACTTACTCTAAGATTGGTGTTACACAGAATGGAGTCTGGAGTTTCCAAATCAATACAGCCTTCCTTTGTCTGGGCAATCTGGGCGGCGTGACTCAACTTTTTATGGGGTCTCCTTCGCGGCTACAAAAGAAACATACTCATATATGTGCCATTTATTGAGTAATCTTCAGTAAGCCCTGCCCACATAGACCTTAACATACAAGTTTCGATAAATAAATATTCCTCATTTTGCCCTTCTGTCTACACCTGCCCATCAATTTGTTTATTATCAGGTGGGACAAACCTTTTCATGGAGTCTCAATTGATAATCTGCATCTTGCCCTTTGGTCTACACCTGCCTGTGTGGATGTGGAATGGAGTAGGCAACAATACTCTTTCATTTACACAACATTCAAAAGTAATTACATCAAAATCCTTTTATCCATACTTAAATCATTAAACTAAAAGAAAGTCTAGTATACATAGTGAATATGGTAAATTGACCAGAATCTCGGTTAATACACAATATAAAGTCTCACCTTCATACTGAAGCCTGGAATCCCGGCCAGTATTTCCCTCATGGTCTGAGGGCGCTTTGAGGCAGGTGCTGGAGATTTACCACTGTCGGAGCTGTCCGATTTACTGTCCCCATTCTGGAAACTGCCATCATTCTCGGACTCCATTTCCGTATGTCCATCTGTGCAAGTCAGAATACAATATTGTATAGATGTCATACTTAAAAGCATGTTCCTGATGCTATGAGGAACAACACATTAAGAACATTACCCCTGTACCATCTTGAGGATACTTCCATGTCATTGTACCATGACTCGTATGACTAAGTACAATATGTACATAAATATTAAATACAGATATTGTATATTAACAGTTCCCTTAATTCCCAGAGATGCCTACATTAAATATTTATGATATTTTCACGTTTACATGAGCTTGTGGTGATTATAATTAAGGACTGATGAAAATAGATTTAGTCTGACCATTGACTGAAGGACTGATAAAAATAGATTTAGTCTGACCATTGACTGAAGGACTGATAAAAATAGATTTAGTCTGACCATTGACTGATGGACTGATAAAAATAGATTTAGTCTGACCATTGACTGATGGACTGATAAAAATAGATTTAGTCTGACCATTGACTGAAGGACTGATAAAAATAGATTTAGTCTGACCATTGACTGAAGGACTGATGAAAATAGATTTAGTCTTACCATTGACTGAAGGACTGATAAAAATAGATTTAGTCTGACCATTGACTCAACAATTGATTAAAATAGATTTAGTCTGACCATTGACTGATGGACTGATAAAAATAGGTTAAGTCTGACCATTGACTGAACAACTTTAAAATTGGAGTAAGTATTATTACCTGTATGGATTTCATTAAAAGACCAACCTTTTTGAGACTTGGCTTCCTTTTCCTTGTCAGGAGGCGGAATAGGCTTGATGATAATTCTCGGGTAGTCGTTTTGTTTCTTCTTCTGTTTCTGGCGTATAGACTGCCGCATGCTGCGTCTCAGGTTGTGGTTGACGTGCGAGGTTATGCTCGTGCCCGAAGAAGATGATGAAGACCTATGGTGACTCTCCTTGGTGTCTGGCGGTTCTCCGATTTCATCTGCATCACCATTGGACTGCTCATCGTCATCTTCTGTAGCAGGAATTGTTTTTACCCAAGAAGGTAAACTTACAAACATCACTGTAAACAAGAAATATACATAACATTGACCCAATTTGATTTCATTCTTTACGTTACTTTGATGTCTGTAACTTATCTTTACATACATAAGCTTAGGTTTTTCCCTGTAGTTATATTGACACAAGGCAGAATTTCGTATTGATCTTTTCATCGACCTAAACATCAATAATGATTCATATATTTGTCTGATGAAGAATAGTTTGCGACACTTAACGTGGGTCAAAGTTTTGGACTTTGTTAACAACAACAGAACAGTTTATACAATGCTTATTTCAATTTTTCTACAATTCCTTCTTTGTCCCAGAAAACCCAAACTAAAAAGATGAGATATGAAATATATGAATATTTTTGCAATCAATGTTTGAATGTTCCTATTGGAGAAAAAAAAAATTGTCAAAATTGACTTGATTGACCGATTTTTTTTTTACAGTCACCACATTTCCAAAATTATATTAAGTACGACGACTACAATAGTCCGACTAAAATTGAAGATAAGACATACCATTCTCTTTTCTGCGTTCCTTGAAGGGCCGGTCTCTGCCGTCATCATCTTCATTCTCCTCTGGTACTTCATGTAGTGTGGACCCACTGGGCCTGTCTCCCTACACACCACAAAACCGGTATTAGGAAACTTCATACGTCTCTGATATTCAGTTTTCACAGCTCAAGACTTATCATTTTGATAATATCAATGGAGTTTACTTGGAACTGAACCCAGACATTGTGTAGTTGGAAGAAGTGCTGTTTGTCTATATAAGTAATATCTGTGGACATCCCACATGTACCTGTTCATATCACACATATACTCCCAAGATCATAAATTTGGAAATGTAAATGTTCATTACATTTATGTGTGGTGTAACCTAAATTGGTAAAGTGTTTTGAGACCAACATCGAAAGAGTTCACTTTCACAACTCTATCTCACATGTGAATGTTGAAGGAAATGTCTACTACCCAGTAATCCATATACACTTCCGTCCGATCTACCAGTGACCTTACCATTAATCTATACACTCCAGATCTACCAGCAACCTTACCATTAATCCATACACTCCAGATCTACCAGCGACCTTACCATTAATCCATACACTTCAGATCTACCAGCGACATTACCATTAATCCATACACTCCAGATCTACCAGCGACATTACCATTAATCTATACACTCCAGATCTACCAGCAACCTTACCATTAATCCATACACTCCAGATCTACCAGCAACATTACCATTAATCCATACACTCTAGATCTACCAGTGACCTTACCATTAATCCATACACTCTAGATCTACCAGCAACCTTACCATTAATCCATACACTCCAGATCTACCAGCGATCTTACCATTAATTCATACACTCCAGATCTACCAGCAACCTTACTATTAATCCATATACTACAGATATACCAGCAACCTTACCATTAATCCATACACTCCAGATCTACCAGCGATCTTACCATTAATCCATACACTCCAGATCTACCAGCGATCTTACCATTAATTCATACACTCCAGATCTACTAGCAACCTTACTATTAATCCATATACTACAGATATACCAGCAACCTTACCATTAATCCATACACTCCAGATCTACCAGCGACCTTGTAGAAGACGGAATCTTTGCCTCTTGAGTAGGCATGCAGACAGGAGTTTAGGCATGCCAATGGCACAGATCCACTGGAAATAGAAGCACAAGTTAGCAATCCAATGTGTACAATCAGTCTGTTGTGATAATATTCAAGTACAATGTTTTCAATTATATTAAAGATATAGAGGATCTTACATGAATGTCAATGTAATATGGAATGTAACAAGTTTAATAATTGAATATGTCACAAGCCTTTAGGCAAGTGACATATGAAATTACTTAACAAGTTTAACTATTTGATATCAAATTACATAATATAATTATATATTGACACGATTGCTGGATTCTATTTATCACAAGACTTATGTTCATATTAAGAAAATATACAAAAACTCTCGAATTAATTTCTTTAAAAGAAAGACAAATTTCTACTTTGACTTGGATTTTCACTTACGAGATAATCATATGTCATAAAGATGTTGTTTATTTATAATGTCACAAAAGTATGACGTGACTGAACAGGTTAGTTACATGTATGTGTATCAACTTTGTACTAAAGGCCTTTATCATTGATGGTTGCAAACACAGCTGGTTCTTATTGATAAAGGAAATTGTAATACCTGGTACCCCGAGAAATGTCAGGCGGGTGATCACCAACTGCCTCTTCATTAGTTCATACTGTACTATTATCAAACAATTTAAACAATTAACCAAGACAATGAATTTTCTACTTACCTAATATCCTTTAGGTTATCATCTTGGATTGCTTGAAGAATAGCTTTGTAGCTCATAGGAATCTGTGCATTTCTCTCCAACACCTGTACAATGATAACATATTATAAAACTCATTCTTTTAATAAGAAATCTTTCAGATTAAAAAAAAAGGACTTATATATAGAGTTCAATATGGTTTATTTTCGCCTTCATAAAAGTAAAATTTTCGAATTGAATTTATTCAACATTTCTTTTCTTTTACCTTTATCAACATCATTTTGACAATTTCTTTTCAATGGCACATAGATATTTATACCCCAATCATAGTGACAGACTATATATATGTAGCCAAAATACAGTGTGCAGACAAGAAAGATTTCGTGTGTGACAACCAAAACTTCCTTTCTACATAAATGATCTCTGATATAACAATGTTTTTAAAAGCATAATTTGTTTTTATTTAATCGGTGCATGCATTTATTTCAAAATTGCCAATGCCCAAACTTCAATGTTATATCAATTATCAAATAGTTTTGGGTAAACGGTTGAAAATACCAACCGATGATCGGTTGTAATCGGATGACCACTAACCGATTTTACGATTATAATCAATTGCTCTTTGAAAATAGAAATGTAAGGAAAATAGAATGTTTTTTCCAGAAAGAGCTTCAAATTTCAATGTCAATTAAAATGGACACTATGACATATTATTCACATACCGATTAATCGATTAAACAAAACATGATCGATAATTGTAATCGGTAAACAATAATCAACCGTTAATCAATCATTTCCGATCATTGACACACCACTATTATCAAGTGCACAAAAAATCAAGAGAATACTGAGCGTCAACACAACCATAATCCCAAACAAATCCAAATCAATTAAACTTGGGGTAAAATATGAATGTAGAGACCATCTTAAAAGTACAAGAGAATATGACCAGGTGTTCCGAAAGATTTGACATGCATTTAATGATGGAAAACATCATCAATGTTTTAAACCTCTTTGGTTAGTTTATCCCCATAATAAATATATAACTAATTTTAAATCCTTGATGGGGTCGGAAATGAACGTTATCAGCAACCTGAAATATATGCCTCATTCATATGAAAAGATAACCATTATATATGAGGAAGTAAAAATGATACTTGCCCAAATGGATTTCTTAGTCTACTTGCCTGTCAAGGGCAAGCTTTTATGTTTATCTTACACTCCTAGTCCTAAGGAGTAATATTCATGTATATATGCAGATTTGACTAGCTGTTTGATGAACAGGCAGCTAGATGACTACTAAAAGGACTTTAGGTCCGATATCAGAAACTTTGGCTGAACTCACTATATGACTAAGAACATTTAAAGAATATACAGCTAGAAATTTTAATTTAACTATTAAAGAATAGATGGAATTTAAATAATTCAAGTAAGAGAGGCTTCATTGTACAATGTTGTATTTTTCAAATCAGTCGGATGAAGGCTTCTGGAGCCTACTATATAATTGCATTTAGCAATAATATTTCCATATGACTATGATCAATGTTTGAGCATCATGACCAAAAACAGTACCTTAAGGTATTACATACCACAATGAAGCTGTATGTTTACCAGAATCCATACTGGGTCATGAATCATGATAATCTATATATGCGACCAATCTATTTCAGAAGAGAAATAAAGTTTCTGTCAGGAAGGTCAATTCATGTTTGAAAATGTAACAATATTGCGAGCGGACATTTTATACTTAATTGCAGACCCAAGTGCTTGCAAATTTTTGTGAAAATCAAACCTGGCATATATGCATATCCTCAGGAATGGGATGACCAGGACTTGGAATTCATCTAGGGAAGAGGCCTAACAACATAACAATCTCTATTTTATTGTACTGAAAAAGGGTTGTCCGATTTACCAAATCAAAACATATAAATCCATGCTAGGTTTGGAACACACTTCAGTTTCATGCATGACAAAGGTGTGAACCTCTGAAACATCCAACGAGGGAGATCTCCATTTCCAATGAAAGAGAAAGTGTGTGAAATACAATTGAAACTACATTGCCCTATTAGCCTTTCATTTTTAGTTAATAGTTTTCATTTGATCCAGACACACCTGGGCATGGTATGGTCATTAGACTCATTACACACATCCTGCATTTGACTATAGGATATCTGACCACGACACGGGATGCAGATTTTGATTTTATGCGAATTTGGACTTAAATGAAGGAGATTTGGAGGCAGACAGGTATATTTTGGTGAAAATGAAGGAGGCTCCCTCCTTTTGAAGGAGGATTATATTATTGGGTATGGCACGAATGGAAACCCATCTTACTTATTATCTAGATGCCACTTTATACGGCCCTACTTTATATGGTTAAAATGTTGCCATTTATCATTTTACATTTATATTCTTATTATTTCTTCTCATCAAACGTTTTTGATTAGTGTGTGCAACGTCTGAAAGTGGGGGTTATCCAGGTAGGCCTAGGCTGATTTCATAAATGCTTACGAAATATAAGAATGCTTTGGCTTGTGACGTTGTGTATATTTGTAAATGGATACCATGGACAGTAGCTTGGGAAGTTGTTCATAGAACATAACAAATTCATTTAAGTTTCAGTATTAAAAATCACCATCAACAAAGCATGGATTTTTTTTTGTAATACAGTAAAATAGAAGTAAAATCCGTGACCATTTTTGGACGGGAATGTTTCAGACAGCTGCCCATGCAATCGCAATCAGACAACTGTTGTTGATGGTCGACTTTTGGATACATCTCGACACTTACTATCTTCGCAGCCTCGGCCCATGTTCGACTTTTCCTTCTTTTCGGTTGCTTATCTTTCGAGTTATCGATTTGCATTGTGCATCGAAGTGCAAAATTGAGTAAAATAGCATAAATATTCAGTCGTCATATCTTTACAAAGAGCTGACTCCAACTATCCTGCGCCATTTTTGTTAAAATCACGTGATATTATCGATATCCAATGAACGAGCTCGACACAAAATCCTGCATGGAAACTGCAATGGCGTCAAAATGGTGGAATGTGATAAACAAACCATGAAACAATAAGGTGAGACAGATCGTAACGCAATCGTGTTACAAACCGAACAGTTGGTTATGGGTGATTAAATCTTTGTTCATAGCTCACAATGAAAAGCAGAATTACCTTAAGCAATGGAAATGATTGAAATATTTACCGTATGAAAGATCCCACTCAAAATCCCTACCGACCCCCCCCCCCCCGCACGTAATTTATAAAAGAGTTTTCTCCTTGAACAATTAATTTCAACCATGCGTTGATAGTACTTTTCCTTCATCATAATACTTGTTATAATAAGCAGAATTATTTGTTCAACAGTTAACATTTTAAAATTGACCCCTTTAAAAGTCTTATAAAGCCCTCCCCCTTTCCACATTTTAATTGTTTACTCTTTTCATGTTTTCACTATTTAAGCCAGAAATATTTTTGAAGAGATAAAAAAGTATGGCAATTGTAAATGATTAAAAGTACCATTTCGATTTAATCATTATGTGTTAAGTTTAATTGGAAATAATACCTTCCTCACAGAATCACAGAAATGGCAACATTTTCTTTCATACTAACTGGATATAATTATGTGTCTGGTAAAAAAAATACTAGACTGGTACTTTCAGCTAGGCCTAGTTTCCAGTGTACCTGTATAAAACTGGTATTTAAAGTATCCTATACATACATATGAAAATACGTGTATCTGAAATTACCCATAAGCAATTTAAATTACCAATGTTTATGCCAAGGGATATCAATGACTAAACTACATGCATACACATAGTGTATTACATGAGTTAGTAAACAAATTATGAAAATACTTTATTGCAAATTCAGCTGACTTAAAAATGGCAGGAGATAATTGACATACTACCATCAAGATGTCGATGACAAAAGTGGTGAGGCTGGAAGATGTGGAGCCAAGGGAAACCTTCAGCTCACAGTACACACAGAGTAAAAGTGCCCTTCTTGCCAGCTCACAATCACTGCAAGGTAACTAAGTAGTATATATATGTATTTAGCTTTGAGAAAGTTACAAAGATAATTTTACACAAATTTAATTAAAGGAAAAAAGTATCATCTGAATCCATTATCTTTAACTGTATTGAATTAATACTTGAATGGACTGGTTAATATCATTTTAAGAAAATAAATTTACATAATGGCATTTAATGTGATTAGTAACTAAAATAAGATTGAATTTTCATTATTTTGTAAATCATCAACAATTATTGGTTGAAAACTTTGAGAAATATTTCGTCTTCAATCTCTGTCCAAGCAAGTGTTTTTGCCTACTAAAACAATTAACCCCTTGAATTTGCCAGAGTACTCCATGTTCACCCTATGTTGAGTTGCCGCCTCATTTAATTACTATATTTATGTTGTGTGAAAAAGTCAAAAGCTAAACTGCAGCAAAATATTCCTGGTATTATTTTATCTATTTTAATATACATTAGCATAATATTGGTACAATTTTAGACATACCCTGTAACACTTGTGCATTTGATTATCAGTATGAAAAAAAATCATGCACTAGTTATCCAGGGTTATCATTAAAATCCGGTTGCCGGCAAAAGTAGCCTGTTATTCAACAACTTTGAACCGGCTATTTTGCAGAATTTTATATATGTCAACATTACAGAATGTGAAAATTCAACCAGTTATTCTTTCGAACTCAACCAATTATTGCAAAACTTAGTGAGAACACTGTTATCATTAATCTTTGTTGTTCTTATTATGCAGTAGCCAGCACAAGTGGTTCAGATCAAGATCCAAATGATCTAGAGTTGGTCGAAGCTGAAGGTATATTTTCTGTTTCTTAATTAATTGAATTTAAAAAAGCTGTTTCCAAATGACTTTAGATTATGAAACGTGATTTTAGGGAAAAATTGAAGTTCATCATTCATGATATACTGATAAACAATTAAAGTATAAAAGAAGATTTATGAATTGTATACAAAATTAAGAAGTAATAGCATTAAACATATCATAATTTTGAATTTCAAGACTGGCTGTTACTTTTGTCAAGCTTTTCATGACGTAGTGAGCGATTTTGATTTTACAACACATGTATGGAAAGCTGAACTGGTGTCCCGCCTCATCTTTGTTCATGTTTTAAGTTTTGAAAACGGAAATTTAAATGAAAGTTTGTGTACGGTATAAAAAATATGTATACAATGTTACAATATGAAGAAATGTTTCTTTTAGATTTAATTTTACATAGACATTGAGCAATTCATGAAACTGTTTTGACAACTTTTTCGTTTTCTGGGATTCACAACAAACTTTTAAGATCATGTTATGTCAGTGGTCTAAATCTTTGTGTATAATGTTACAGATAAAGTGTATCCACTGCCTGAAAACTGGCCCAACATACAACAGTTGCTGCGGAGAAAGAGCTGTGAACTGGTACACACTACGTCTCCGTGTGTGAAGAAAGCAGTGTCCCATCTGGAACTCATTCAGAATATTATAGAGGAGTGGTTTAGGGAACGTGATGAAGAGACCAAGAGTCGTGCGTCTGTCCATGAAGGTAAAATGTTAGATGGAGAACTCCCCTTTTTACAGTTACACACCCGTGTATGGAAATATCAAGGAATTCGGAGAATCCCTGAAAGTGACTATGTAAATTGATAATTCTACAAGAGCTAGTACAGTACATGTTTATCAACATTAGACATAATATAGAAAATCACATCAGGAGTCATGTTCAAGTAAAATATTGGCTAGAGAACTTATGTTATGTCACTGGAACATTTTCTGAGGGCTATGCATCAGAAAGGTAAACTGTTAGTTGGGAACTCTCATGCATAAACAGTTATAAATATATATAAACAATACAATTGTCTTAAAATATAAGCTCTATATGAGGTTGATCCATAGATATCAACTTTATTATTTAATAAGACACTTAGTAACGTTTTATGATATTTCTTTTTAAATTAGATTTTCATTCATTTGTGAAAGTATAGTTGTATTGAATATTTTTTCTGATGGAAGTGTTAGAGAACGTAATATTAATATACTAGTGGAACGTAAAATACTAGTCATCAAAACATCATATAAAAACATTTATTGGTTGTGTAAAATAATCTTCAATAAATTGTATTCTTTAAATTCAGATTGGTTGGGAGTCTATAAAATTGGCTGCCTTTGTCATTTGTTTTTCTATGATATTTATCTAAGCATTAAACATAATGTGTCATATACACTTACCGGTAGTGTTGTTGATCCGAAAGTTAAAATATATATACCAGTCACACTAGTACTGTTGACAGAAATAATCCAAACTTCGGTAATTATAAACTTTTGTCTGTGTGATTTTGTTTTGAAAAAAAAAGTTTAATTCATATGTCATACTTCATTTAAAGTTTTCTGTATTTTCAGCTGGGAGTAGAAAACAATTGAGGTTTGCAAGGTCCGGTGAAGATGGTTCAAAATTTCTTAACAGTGCTAAATCTCGTAGTTCCTTAACATCTGTGCCGTCCTCAGCTGGTTCTCTTGCCATTAGGGGTACAGGAGCTACCAAAGGTAGGTTAAAATATTCAAAGTAGCTCAGTCGACTGTAAGCCAACTGTCTTTGGGGTGCTTGATTTCCTTTTGCGAAATTCACTTTCAAAACAAATTTGCAAAAGTAAATATCTGTGAATTACAATTGGGATGTCCTCATATCATAAGATATTGTGTACTTGGCTATACATCAATAACATATGTTTTGTGAGTGTTATTACTGCCAGCCAGTTGAAATGCAGAAAATGTGACATGTTGTAGTCATGGTTAGTGCTGGGTATTTTATAAATGGGGTCCTTTCCTAAATAAATGGGGTCCTTCTGCATGGTTCAAATGGGAATCCTGAAAATATGTGGGATCCTTTTCAGTTTCTATGGTTGAAAAAGATATAGGGTTGGCTTCAATGCAAACTCTGGTAGTGCTACAACAAAAGAAATATGTTTTACTTAATATCAGACTGTGAATGTGAAAATAAATGCATGAAAAGGAATGTCAAGTACATGTTTATTGAGTCAGGAATCACACACTTCATATCTGAGTAAGTACACTGAAATATACAAACACATTTGTTTTTGTATTCTTTATAAACATAATACAATGTACACAAAACAAATCTCTTTGATAAACAGAAACATTTCTGGTATGTTCTATTTACTCATTTGCCCATAAAGACACATTTGAACCCTTCCAGTTCAAAGGTTGGAATAGCTCATATGAAACTTTAGAACTGAATGAGTTTAAATTAAAAATTGGTAACCATGAAATGATGCAATGAAACCTGATATATAATATTAATGCCTCTCATTTCAGTTACCATTTATCTTACCACTGCTTTTATATGTTTACATCAATTTACCGTATTCACAGTAATTAGTGCCCCTCTCCCTATAAGCGCCCTTAGCCTCCTCCTTTTTACAGAGGTATTAAAATTATATAAGCGCCCCTTTTTAATCTTGACACAACTAAATGATGCTATTTAACAGTGCTGTAAACCTCACTGTGTGAATGTTTACAAAAATCCCACAAATATTGGTAATATGTGTACAAATTGTCTGAAATTGACGACAATAATGTCACATATCAAGAGTACTACTCATTCTTGTTATAAAACATAGTGCGTACTTAATATTTACTTTATAAAAACAACGTTTTTTGTTCAGATCCTTGTTTACTTAATATTCTATTTATGTATAATAAGGTAGGGAACCCAACACGGAGGTTCTTTCGTTTTTCTGATATTTAATGGAGAGCGTACTTGTTGACATGTTTTGGCTATAGGTTAGCCACCATCAGAGACCTTGTGTATACACCAGCCTGTATCCACGGCAGGTTCAACTGGATATCAACGTTTGACTATGTTGTGTCTTCACCTCCATCCGTATTGATTATCCAATTAAGTTACCCCTTTGGAACCAATTTTTTAGGTACAACAACCTCTGTATAATAATAACAATTTTTCACTGGTGGCAGTGTGAAAAGACTACATGCATATAAATGGCTGTAAAACAAGGTTTGTTGTTTGTAAAGGAGACAAAACAAAATTGTTTCAGATGAGCCGGAGTATGGAGGCCTTGACTTGCCGTTTCTTGGCGCTGAGGAAGTTGTGGATGAAGTTATCACTCTCCTGGCACGACTGGAAAATGACCGCATGGAGGTGATCAATAAACTGGAGCAAGAAAAAGAAAAAGTTATCCGCCTAAACGGAAAAATAGACCGTCTCTGTCTCAAACGTATGGTGGAAATGCCAGCTGTCGTTCAAAAGGGTAGGAGTTTGTATTAAATTTCACAAGAATATGTGATAATGATTTTAAGTTGAATTTTAACATATTTTATTTTATCACATAAATGACCCGTTTAGTCATGTCATACGGCCATGTCATAAAAATCGTATTACACTCATGTAATAACACTATTGTGACGTCATAAACAAATGACGTCTTTATGACGTCAAAAGACCTCATAAGATTGTCTCAGCAGTGAAAATCGTACTGTCACAGAAGAAATTTGCCTTTCTTATAGAGATTCTCATAAATATGATTCATGTGATAAATAGAATCTTACACTCATGTCAATGTAATATGAAATTTATTAAACTCGTTAAATAATTTAATATGTAACTCGCCTAAAGGCTTGTGACATATTAAATTATCTAACTCGTTTAATAAATTTCATATTATATTGACACTCTTGTAAGATCCTCTATGTAATAAAATACAAAGGAATTGGAAGACAAACATACCAGTTTAAATATTTAGTAACAGACATTTTATCTTTTTAAAGACATTGTATGTTTTTATAAACAATCAAACCTTGTTATCTTGAAATTGGTAGGACCGTTTCGAGGGACCGTGGTAAAACTTTGAGTTATCTGAGTATTTGAGTTAAGTGAGATCAAATGTGAAGTTTGGCCAGGACTGTAATGAAATGCTTCAAATTAAACAGGGTCATAGTGTTATATGACTTCGAGATATAGTGAAGTTCAACTGAATTCTAATACAGTCAAACCTGTATGAAGTGGTCACCCAAGGGACTGACAGAAATTGGCTGCTTAAGACACGTGGCTGCATAAAACAAGTTCATTAGAAACTCACAAAAAAGTACAAAGTTTTTATAAATTTATTGCTTCTGAAAGAAATTTCCAATTGTGGTTTTTGTTTGCTACTTTTGGGATGAAGTGTGTCATGTTCAGCCTGGGCTTGAATGATATAGTTCTGTGTGACCGTAAACATTATCGTAAACAAAATAAATTATGTGACGATCAATAACAAACTTAGTCATGTATTCATGTGAACTACGATTTTATTACTTGTTCTGTAGGGTAAGAACTTAACCTTTGTGCTAACACATTAACTACATGTATTGTTTTACAGAACATGAGGCGTGCATCATGGATCTGAATGAGCTACAATGGCATGTAGCCTACGCTACCAGGAATGACAAACGCATGAAAGATCGGTGTAATATAGCCGAGGTTCTCAACTCCAGACTTATCGAAGACATCGCCTTCGTCAAAAAACACATGTAAAAAGTTATTTAAGTCACGCTAATAAATACTTTACAATTAATTATCATTACTTGTACAATAAATCTCATGTAACAAAAACAAAAAACAAAAGCAAAACAAAAAAAATATTACTTTTTTGGGTTCAGAATTAATTATAAGTAAAAACAATTAAGCTTGACATGAAAACAGATTCTACACTTAATTAATATCTTAACTTGACATTTTTAAAGTCTTCAGAATGTATTAATAAACTTTATTTATTTTACAACAATTATGAAACAAGTTATACAACTTATATTAATCACTCTTGTTGGTCCGGATGTTAACGCGCGAGGGGTCTTATGAATGTATTTACATTTGTATGTCTTAAATTTCTTCATTTCTTCTAAGAGTCAATTATAAATACTCCTGTCCTGTTCATGTTATTAAAATAATAAGATTTTACCTAATCTGCATGGAAGTTTTCTTTATTTTGTATTTTGTTTCTTTTTAGACCACTTGTTGAAGAAAAATTAGAATTAGAATTAGAAGCCATGGCCAGAATAAAAAATGCACAAACTGAGGTAAGTAATTAACTAATATCTTTATACTTATCATCACAAACTGAGGTAAGTAATTAATTATCTGTATATTTTCAGATCATCTCATTCTTACTCTAGCGACTGTTGTCATTAATGTATGTGTGAACGGTTCAGAAATCATCGTCGGAATCACATTGGACATGTTTGTGTCCTGTGGGCTAGAACAGAAGGATAATCTCGTTCTTTCAAATAGAAGTCTCGAGAATTCGACCAATCAGAATGGTTGTTTCTCTTGGTATTCAGTTAGATTAATTTACCTTGGTAGATTTCTGTTATTTTGACACCAATGTCATTGTCCTGTAGGACTTATTGTCACTTATGTTGTTCAAACACAACCCACAGGTTTTCTTGACATGTGATGCTGCCGCCATATTGGTTTGTATACCGTAGCTTAAAATAGGATATTTCAGCTGGCTGTAGCAACAGATGAAAGAAGTAATATGATTGGCTACTATATAGTAGTACAAAAACGAGATTCTCTGTCCAGATCTGTTCTAGCCCTGTATCCCTTGGATTTCCGACGATGATTTCAGAAATATGTTATGTGCTATTAATATTATGAATTATGAATGTTTTCTTTTGGAAGGTTGGGAGGCACAAGTATTAATATATTATGGATGTATAATTAATAGGAGTTAAATTCAAATGCCTACCATTCCTTATAAATATTAAATCACTGTTAAATTTGATGGGTTGTGGATGGGGTCTGAAAACATGTCTCCTACCCTTCCTCAATGGTTTATTCTGGAAAATCCCTTATGGTAAAAGTATAGATTAAATCATGTTCTATAATTCCTAAAACTTTGGTTGTAGACTGTTACTGAACTGGACACTACCACACAAAGACAGGAGAAAACTGCCTCTAAGTCCAGCGAGGCTATGCAGAAAGCTGATACTGAGCGGTCACACATCAAACGAGAACTGGACACGGTCAAGGATGAACTGACCACCATAAGGTAGATTACCTAAAATAATCAGTAATTTCTATTTTGTTCTTTATATCTGTATGTCAGATTTTCAACTTCACCACTTTGAATAAGTTTACTGTATACATTCTTATTTTGGTGCACTGAAATTTTAGCGTAACATTGAGTACCTGAATTTAAACAGATAAGCGCAATGATAAACTGGTACATTCACAATACTTACCATAGAAATCAACATACAGAAACTTATTAGCACATTTATAATAAGCATATTTTGTTCAGAGCAAAGTTTGCTGAAATAGGATCATCGCTAAAATATGTACCGGTACGTTTACAGTATGAGGTATATTACTTATGAAGAACTTTGTGACTGACAAGTATAGCAATGTGCGGTTTAGTGCGAGTCATATATATAACTCTGACTACGGCTTGCCCAGCTAGTCTGAGGATCTGGTTCGGCTGCCTCATCTATATTTCATCTGAAAACATTATACGTTATCATATTTACCTGTATGTGATAAACTGGCTAAATGAGATATATACAGTTTTGTTTTCTATCCAAAGTTTTGATACCCTTACATTGCAATTGCATTTAGTCAATATTACTGTAAAGTGTACTAATTTTAGCACATTTTTTTAATTACATGTATTAGCAAATCCACAAAATAGAGAACTGAATAGGAATTTTCTTATGACACAATGAAATACTAGTGGTGCAATGTTTGAAATTCAAAATAGTGCTAAAATAAGATTAACTGCTGAAGTATTTAAAGTTAATAACAGTTTATTGTTTTTACAAATCACGAATTTTAAAATGATTGATATTAAGTTATGAGGACACCATAGCTGGTGACATTTCTATACATTGTAATATATTTCTCTTTGCTAACAGTGAGGAGCTCTCCGAGGCTAAAATGACCCATAATGCTTATACTCACCAAATCAATGACACCAAACAACAGCTCAAGGACAACGAACAGGAGCTGACGGTGTTAGAGGTCAGATACGAAAACGCTAAGGTGGCCGAGGAAATGCAAGCAAGAAAGGTTGGTGATACAATATTTCATGTTTGTTTAACTTCTAATCTTATATCCTACTACATGTAGATTTTCACTTTCTGTAACCCAGGAATAAATAAACTCACTGCATGATTTGATCATAAAGAGATAACTTATATTGTACATGCTTCACATAGTGCATAAAGTGGGATATTCCATTATCTACAAGCCAAAAAGTTGATAAAAAAATGTATGTGTCCAAGTTGAAATACTAGAAATAACATGCAATAAATTATTCAAAACTATCAAGGTCATAATATTAACTGAAGAGTATATATATATCACAGAAGTGTTAAAGTTTGTAGTGCAGGATGATGGTATGATAAAAGCTAGGTTACTCGTGTAAAGGATAATGTATGTAACCGCAAATATTATTGACAGTGTTCAGAGTTTCTGTTCTTTGTATATCAGAGAATGTATGTTTATTTAAGAGTTATGCTTCTTTGTATGTAAGTGCTGAAGCGAGGGTACATTCACGCTACCAGATTAAACTGGCACAGGAGGCACAGAAATATTCCACGATAAAAGTACGGACATGGACCGAACCATAGGCAGAGCTAAAAATCCACAGTTTCGAAGGAGAAATTAATAATATATCAAGAATGAAATGCTGTTATTTTACGTGTTCACTAGATTATATAACATATCTTTTGCATCTTCATCTGGATTGACATTGTTTAAGTAATAAGTAATGCAAACTAGCAATATTCAGGAATTTAGTTTCGGCCAGGTGGGTCTGGACCCCTCAAACCACACATGCCAGATTTTCCAGAGGTCAGCCTCGGTCCAAATCTGTGCCTGGTGTTTTCACTCCAGGTTCAACTGGTTCAACTGGTAGCACGAATGTACCCTTACTCTTTCTTTATATTACACTGGTTCTAGAGTTACTGCTCTTTGTATATGATTTGGTTACCGTCTCACTTCACAGGTCAGTGAACTACAGAACAAAATAGCAGAAGCGGAGTTCGAGCACGAGAGACTAGAAAATGAGAACACAAGGCTTCTACAGGAGATGAATGCTAAGGTATGGCATATATTCACGGACATGTTAGATTGTAATTAGTTCGGTGGTAAAATGAGAATTATGGGTCAATCAATTAGAGATACTGTTCTGTGGTTTAAGTGGATGGGATATATAGCAATCATGGCTGGCATCCCTTTATTTGTTGTTATCTGATTGCTAACCTCAGAACATAATGCTCAAACTTGCAATGTAATAAGCTGTCTGGGGGAAAAGGAAGAACCTTAAGAAGGCAAAGCTAGGTCATTATTTACTGAAAAATTTGATTTCACAAATTTTTTTCTGTATGAACATAGGAACAAATGTTTGTAAAACATATCCTTCATGTTTGTGAGGATGGATTGTAGAAAGGCTCATAAGCACAACCAGTAATAAGTTCATGTGTAATAAGTGGGACATTTTACTGACTCAGATATATGTACTCCTTCAATAGACAAACTGTTCGGTGACAGTTACTGTGTAAGCCTGTGACATTAACATTTTCGAGCACTAGTCCAGATAAGCAAAATGCAGTATTTATTATAGCAAATGATGTAATTAAATTCAAGAACTTTCCACTACTCCAAACCAAAATTTACTAGTCATGGGCAAAGGACTAGTGGCTAAAGTCGCAGACTGCAGTTTATATATATACATGTTTATCATATAAGCTAACCATCATAATGTCGCAATATCACATATAAACTCTTTGCCAATTGTGGTACACAGAACTTTCTACAATTTGAAACAAATGTCAAATGATCGTTCAAAGCTGACATTTAGTATGTGGATTGCTTAAATACAGGAGTAAACCACAATTCATTTTGGAGGGATGGGGTTGATCTACCAAAGGTTAGGGGTCAGACTTTCAGAAAAGGACTTACCTGTAACAATACTAAACAGAAACCATGCAATAATTGCATAAGATAAAACTGTTTACATATATACCAGTATGATGATTACCCAAGAAAAATAGAAATAACCCTATGGATTCTGGACATCACACATGTCAAAGGTCAAAGTCTCTATTACCAGGTAATAACAAAAAATCTTTGTGTAGATCCTGACTTCAGAAAAAAAAAATTGTAAACACCCCAAGTTAGGTAAAAACTGCTACATGTATTTAATTTCAGCATGATGTATCAAATGCCTAGGTTGCTATATGTCCTGACTGGTAATATAAAAAAGCATGTTGCCCCTTATTAGTGCTTTATGTTATAAATAACCTGAAATGATATTGAAGTGTGTCTTAATCAATTCAGAAAAATTCCAACAACCACAAAATAGCTGAACTTGAGACCAAGGTGAAGGTCCATGACAGCAAGTTGAGAACTATCCTCCTGAAGAATCAAGAAGCTGCAATGGAAGTACACGATTACCAGGACAATATCACAGACTGGTGAGTACACGATTACCAGGACAATATCACAGACTGGTGTCGTACTGGTAAGTACACGATTACCAGGACAATATCACAGACTGGTGAGTACAACTGAAGTACACGATTACCAGGACAATATCACAGACTGGTGAGTACACGATTACCAGGACAATATCACAGACTGGTGAGTACAACTGAAGTACACGATTACCAGGACAATATCACAGACTGGTGAGTACAACTGAAGTACACAATTACCAGGACAATATCACAGACTGGTGAGTAGAACTGAAGTACACGATTACCAGGACAATATCACAGACTGGTGAGTACACGATTACCAGGACAATATCACAGACTGGTGAGTACAACTGAAGTACACGATTACCAGGACAATATCACAGACTGGTGAGTACAACTGAAGTACACAATTACCAGGACAATATCACAGACTGGTGAGTAGAACTGAAGTACACAATTACCAGGACAATATCACAGACTGGTGAGTACAACTGAAGTACACAATTACCAGGACAATATCACAGACTGGTGAGTACAACTGAAGTACACGATTACCAGGACAAAATCACAGACTGGTGAGTAGAACTGAAGTACACGATTACCAGGACAAAATCACAGACTGGTGAGTAGAACTGAAGTACACGATTACCAGGACAATATCACAGACTGGTGAGTAGAACTGAAGTACACGATTACCAGGACAATATCACAGACTGGTGAGTAGAACTGAAGTACACGATTACCAGGACAATATCACAGACTGGTGAGTAGAACTGAAGTACACGATTACCAGGACAATATCACAGACTGGTGAGTAGAACTGAAGTACACGATTACCAGGACAATATCACAGACTGGTGAGTACAACTGAAGTACACAATTACCAGGACAATATCACAGACTGGTGAGTACAACTGAAGTACACAATTACCAGGACAATATCACAGACTGGTGAGTACAACTGAAGTACACGATTACCAGGACAATATCACAGACTGGTGAGTACAACTGAAGTACACGATTACCAGGACAAAATCACAGACTGGTGAGTAGAACTGAAGTACACGATTACCAGGACAATATCACAGACTGGTGAGTACAACTGAAGTACACAATTACCAGGACAAAATCACAGACTGGTGAGTAGAACTGAAGTACGCGATTACCAGGACAATATCACAGACTGGTGAGTAGAATCACAGATTGGTGAGTACAACTGAAGTACACAATTACCAGGACAAAATCACAGACTGGTGAGTAGAACTGAAGTACACGATTACCAGGACAATATCACAGACTGGTGAGTAGAACTGAAGTACACGATTACCAGGACAATATCACAGACTGGTGAGTACAACTGAAGTACACGATTACCAGGACAATATCACAGACTGGTGAGTACAACTGAAGTACACGATTACCAGGACAATATCACAGACTGGTGAGTACAACTGAAGTACACGATTACCAGGACAATATCACAGACTGGTGAGTACAACTGAAGTACACGATTACCAGGACAATATCACAGACTGGTGAGTACAACTGAAGTACACAATTACCAGGACAATATCACAGACTGGTGAGTACAACTGAAGTACACAATTACCAGGACAATATCACAGACTGGTGAGTAGAACTGAAGTACACAATTACCAGGACAATATCACAGACTGGTGAGTACAACTGAAGTACACAATTACCAGGACAATATCACAGACTGGTGAGTACAACTGAAGTACACAATTACCAGGACAATATCACAGACTGGTGAGTACAACTGAAGTACACAATTACCAGGACAATATCACAGACTGGTGAGTACAACTGAAGTACACAATTACCAGGACAAAATCACAGACTGGTGAGTACAACTGAAGTACTCGATTACCAGGACAATATCACAGACTGGTGAGTAGAACTGAAGTACACGATTACCAGGACAATATCACAGACTGGTGAGTACAACTGAAGTACACGATTACCAGGACAATATCACAGACTGGTGAGTACAACTGAAGTACTCGATTACCAGGACAATATCACAGACTGGTGAGTAGAACTGAAGTACACGATTACCAGGACAATATCACAGACTGGTGAGTAGAACTGAAGTACGCAATTACCAGGACAAAATCACAGACTGGTGAGTACAACTGAAGTACGCGATTACCAGGACAAAATCACAGATTGATGAGTACAACTGAAGTACGCGATTACCAGGACAATATCACAGACTGGTGAGTACAACTGAAGTACACGATTACCAGGACAATATCACAGACTGGTGAGTACAACTGAAGTACACGATTACCAGGACAATATCACAGACTGGTGAGTACAACTGAAGTACGCGATTACCAGAACACAATCACAGATTGATGAGTAGAACTGAAGTACACGATTACCAGGACAAAATCACAGACTGGTAAGTACAACTGAAGTACACGATTACCAGAACACAATCACAGACTGGTGAGTACAACTGAAGTACACGATTACCAGGACAATATCACAGACTGGTGAGTACAACTGAAGTACACGATTACCAGGACAAAATCACAGACTGGTGAGTACAACTGAAGTACGCGATTACCAGGACAATATCACAGACTGGTGAGTAGAACTGAAGTACACAATTACCAGGACAATATCACAGACTGGTGAGTACAACTGAAGTACACGATTACCAGGACAATATCACAGACTGGTGAGTACAACTGAAGTACGCGATTACCAGGACAATATCACAGACTGGTGAGTACAACTGAAGTACACGATTACCAGGACAATATCACAGACTGGTGAGTAAAACTGAAGTACCCGATTACCAGGACAATATCACAGACTGGTGAGTAGAACTGATCTTTTTACGGATATAAGATTGTGAGTAGATTGATCTTTTTACAGATAGCGAAGGTTCATATAGATATGTCACACCTAGATGGAGATAATAATATATCTTATACATTACTTAAGCAGGCAACCCATTTTGTTCTGT
This sequence comes from Mimachlamys varia, assembly GCA_947623455.1. Lineage (NCBI taxonomy): Eukaryota > Metazoa > Mollusca > Bivalvia > Pectinida > Pectinidae > Mimachlamys > Mimachlamys varia. Next base: position 9,343,075 of record OX392530.1, read on the forward strand.
TGCCCATCTTACTATAAGTGTGTGACATCTTGTAAATTAAAATCAAATACCAGGGTAGCTATCAAGTCACTTGAACCTCTTGTATTTTACTTCAAATATTTATATTGTTATGTTTTATTTCAATGACACAATGTAAGCAAAAGCTTCCATGACATATTTCTGCAATACTGAAATTTGATATCTAAAATTTCAAATATTGAATGTAACAACCCAATGACATTCAGGTTGTGTCAGAGTGCTACCATCTTTCTTGTCATAGCGAGCGACAAAAGGTGGCTGATGAGAAGAACGTGGCTCGTATTCACAAGGAGAGGATGAAACTCCAACAACAGATGGCCGTCACTATGGAGGAGTACCACAAGGTCCAGCACATCAACACCAGCATCCGGGATCAGCTCCAGACTGAACAGGAAAAGGCTTTCAAATCTGAAGAGAGTCTCAAGGTTCGTTTATGGGACATTTGGGTCAGGAGGGAGTTTAAAGGTCATTGCAAGGGGTCAGGTCAGTTTATAGGTCATTGTCAGGGGTTAGGAGGTCAGTTAATAGGTCATTGCCAGGAGTCAGGAGGTCATTGTCAGGTGTCAGGAGGTCAGTCTATAGGTCATTGCCAGGGGTTAGGAGGTCAGTTAATAGGTCATTGCCAGGGGTCGGGAGGTTAGTTTATAGGTAATTTCCAGGGGTCTGTAGGTCAGTTTACGGGTCATTGCCAGAGTTCGGGAGGTCAGTTTACAGCTCCTTAATCCCCGAAGTCTTGTTACATAAAGACACAAATAAGTTCATCTGCAGCTCTTGAATTGCAAGAGTTCAAATGTGTCTTCAGGAGTATAAAGTATACTATGTATAAATCATCCTTGATTAACATGACTAAGAATGGTGTCGCTGATTTACAGGTAACGGTAGAGACACTCCGGAGACAGGTGAAGGATGAAGTTCACACCAGGACAGTTCTTGCTGCACGTATCAATTCTGACTCCACAGAACTGACGCGAGCTAAGGGGGAGACCAGCACGAGGAGGGAAAAGGTAGGGTGTCGGGTTACCAACACTGTTTTACTGTACTCAAAGCACTTTCTGTTATCTTGTTAATACACCTCTGAAACCACAAACTATAATCATTCGTTTTATACCAAAAATGTTGCACTTTGTCTTCCTGATTTGTTCTTTCTCAACAAGTGTTAGAGCATGTGTACCACTTCCACTTTCCATTATTATGTTGTGTGTTCCCAATTAAACTAGACCAGTTCTACAATATATGTGTGCTCCCTATCCTTCTTGTGTGTACTACAACTTTCCATCCATTGACTAAAAGTTTATCATACCCTTGCGACCAGTTGTTGTGGGTATATAGGGATACCCTCCATATGTAAGTATGTATGGTACGTTGTACATATGTACGTATCCCAAACGACATCGCCACTCTATAGGCTTCATGACCAATTGGCATAAAATTTTACACAAGTGTTTCACAGACATCATCCCTTGTACAACTTAACGTTTCAACCTGCTGTGGTCAAAAACTAGGTCACCTTTACTAAAAATAGAATTTGACAGATCCCAAATGACATCACTGTTCTACAGGCGTTTTTTTCAATTATTTGGCATGAAGCTTTACACAAGTGTATACAAATATCATCCCTTGTATGAGTTTGCATTTCAACCTGCTGTGGTTCAAACTTGGTCACCCTTACTTTTAATAGAAATTGACAGAAATTTAAAAATATGTCACTGCTAATAAAAGTAGAAATTGACAGAAATTTTGATGTCACTGCTCTGCAGGCTGCATTTCTCAACTGATTGGCATGAAACTTTACACAAGTGTTCAGAAGCATCATCCTTTGTACAAGTTCACATTTCGACGTGCTGTGGTCAAAAACTAGGTCATCGTGACTTTAAATAGAATTTGAGAGGTTCCAATTGATGTCAACGCTCTTCAGGCTGCATTTCTTGACCAATTGACATGAAACTTAAATTTACAAAAACATATACACATCATCTTTTGTACAAGATCACGTTTCAACCTCTTGTGATAAAAAAACTAGGTCACTGTTACTATAAATCAAAATTGACGGAAATTTGAAACTTGGTCACCGTTACTAAAAATGTGTGTCCCCATCTTTTCCCTGAGTGTGGTACAACCTTGAATTTCGTGTGCCCCTGTCTCACCAGACAAGTATTACAGTACTAGTATGTGTTTCCCCATCCCCTCACTGTGTCATACCTTTAGAAGTACACCTATTTCACCTGTGTATGGACATTAAACTTCCTCAGGCTGCTGTGGTATATGAGGATGAGGATGAGAGTGATGATGAGGATCTGTCACACTCGGCCGGTTACCAGGTAAGTTGGTACTTCGTGGAGCAGCAGACCGCCACGCTAAGTCGGAGTAACATCTGGTTTGCTGTGAACTAATGAAACATTTTAATATGTCTGATTTGAAGGAATGATTATTAATCATGCATGATTTTGTTTTTATTTTTTTTTTAGCTCACCTGGCCAATTGGGCCAATTAAAAGTCATATTTTGAAAAATTAATAAAGCCTAAAGTAATCAAATTGTCAAACAAAGACTTGACATTATGTAGAGTAACAACAGTTATAGCCTTTTAGAATAGATTTCATCTTGAACCTCATATACTTAGGTCACATATATGAGATCAATAACAGGTAAAAAATGCAGGTCCCTTTGGCCTCTTTAAACTATTTTCATCCAAAATTTTGTGAAAAATTTGATTTCTATTTTCTTTATTGCAAGTTTTACGCCTTTTAAAAAAATTATTAGCTTGATCGTATCTTTAATTACCGATATGTCCAATTTCTAAGTAACAAATTGCTTGTGTTATCTTTGTTTGATTTTAGCGATAACTTTAAACAGATTTAATATTGCCAGTTTGTTCATGTGTTCATGATTAGTGTACGAACAAACGATAAAAATCTTATTCATTGAAGATTTAGTTTTCTTGTGAAAGGAAGTAGGTTTATTGGTTTATATTAACTCAGATGTGAATAGATTGTGTGATGTTTATTTTTAAATTAACATAAACCCACACAAGTTTCCATCAATTCAAATTTTTGATATCAGAAAGTACGTAACATAATTTTTACAAATGAGAAGTAATGATTTCATACAGTTCATTAATATAAATGATTTTAAGTTTTGTAAATTTACAGATGTGTGGAATTCAGATTACTTGTGTGAAAGATGGTTTGAATGATTTACATAACTTTTAATTTCTAATTTTGGTTATCCTTAATAATTTTAACGTCTTTATGGAATTGATCAGCTGTGGACCATACTAAAGGTCAATGTAAGCTTAATGGTACCAGTGTTTACGTGACAGAGTTTTGTTATGAAAAACTTTTGATTAATACACTTTCATGGTTGGACAGTATTTCAAATCATTGTGCAAACTTTGACAAGTGATCGCATACAGTTTCTTATCTTTACTTTTGTTTTTTGAATATTTGTATTAAAAAAGGAAAAAATAGATATTTAGTGGATATTTCACAAACAATTCAAGTGCTGTCAATGACAAATAACATTTTCAATCAAACACAGAAATACAATGTTTAAAGAAAAATTAAAATCTGATCGTCACCAATTTTGAAATTTCAGACCGGCCTGTAAGAGGACCGTAAAATCCTGATTTTTCCTTTTCCCTTTAAAACAGAGATTTTTAAAAGCTGTGATTTTAAACCAGACAACACAGCAAATAAAGAAATGGGCTCAGAAATGAATGTCTCAGACACCTACTGTTCCAGTACTTACGCTGTCACAATTTTACAAAATAATTTTGTGTTTAACTTTACGGAACTATTTTCCTTTAACAGGCCAAAAAGGTCGCCACAGAAGTAGACTCCCTGGTGGACGATGTATTGGTCAAGGTGAAGAAACTCCGCACGGTCAAAAAGGAAAATAACGAGGTAATTAATCAGACTTGGCTGTCCTAAGCCATTGTTACTGGGATATCGTTTATAAGTTTTGTTCATTACGAGATATTTGATCATTTCAGATTCTGAGTCTACGACTCTGTTGATCAAACTTTGGTATTGTTATGACTTTAAAGTAACATGTAGTAAAACTCCACTAACTCGAACCCAGTTTACTTGAGAATTAACCCCTCATCGTCGAACAGTTTGTTTGGTCCCAATCAACTTCGTATATATTCAACCAACCTCGAATTACTCCCAACACCATGTATTCCTTGAACTATTGATCAGGTCCCCATGAGTTCAAGAAAGATAATAATTAATAAAGGGAGATAATTAAAACAAGCATAGACAAATTATATAAGGTAGCATATATCCTTAATGTATACAAATTTTAGAAGCAAATGATAAAACAAGTATATTACTGTGCGTACATGTGTCATTTTTTACCTCAAGTTGGTTGTATATATAATGATAAACAAACTCTTTATAATGACATAAATATTGGATATTTGAAAACTCTCCACAAATTTTTGTACTATAAAAAATAGCAGTGTAGAATACGACATTTCACGAGTGATTTATAACTATTTTGTCTGTCAGCCTGTTAAGGAGGACTTAACAGGGCTGTACACACTACAGCGAGAGAACACGGAGGTAGAGTATGTTGTGACATGTTTGCTGGGTATTTGTGCCGTGGTTGATCAGCTGGTCAGTGATATAATTGTACCAGACTTGTATTTACTTTGTATATTGAGCTTTATCTAAATACTTGTGAATGTGATGTCATTGAAACCCCAGGCCCCAGTTTCAGCATCATTCCTTAATAAGTTAAAGAAGTTCCATTACTTTAAAATCTCCATCATGAGGAAAGCATTATATAGAAGTTAAGAAAATGTCTTCACTTAAGTTTTTTACCACCTAACTTCTGTTATGCTTTCTTATGGAGATTCTTAAGCAAAGGAATTTCTTCAAGTTCTTAAGGAAAATTGATGATGTTGGGATCCGGACCTGACATACAATTGATGAGTTAGTACTTTTTAAAATTCCCAATTTAATAATAAATGACTTAAGTTGTATGCCTTTTTGTATGTACTTTTAAAAAAATTCTTAAAGCTTTTTGAAATTTTTGAGATTTTTTTTGTGTACCCCACAATTTTAATGATAGCTGTAGGGTTTTCATTAAATTGTATAACATACAAACAGTCTTATTTAGTGCATGCCAATTTTAGTATATTATCAAGTTTTAGTACATTATCAAGTTTAAGTACATTGTCAAGTTACCACTAGCCCTCCACTTGTGAGTACTAATTCGACACCCACGTGGGGCAGTTGCCAGGTACTGACCATAGGTCGATGGGTTTTCTCCGGGTTCTCCAGCTTTCCTCCACCTCCAAAACCTGGCACGTTCTTAAATGACCCTGGCTGTTAATAGAAACCAAACCACCATTACCATATAGATATAATCAGTGTTAAGAAAATGAACACTGAAATAATTGAAAAGATTACTGCTAAAATGTGATCATCGCATACGAAGCAGACTTTGAATTATAGCTAGACATAAGTATCTACCTACAATGAATATAAATATCACTGAAACACAAATGAGGAAGGAAGACAATTACTGACTCATGCCCTGTCTGGGCCTAGAACTCACAATCGCACCAAATTGCATAACCAGAAATACTTATGGCCGCTACTACTGGGCCAACTTGATATCCCTACAGTGTATGTATATATGTATCTTTTAATGCTTGGTGAACAGATTGGTTGTGATCATGTATTTTCTGAAAACTAGCTGATAATCCTTGAAATGTCCTTGTCAATATGCTGTAAATCTGTACTTCGTGTCTAGACAATGTAATAGTAAATGTAGACAGCAAGTCACGGGACAAAAATGCAGGTAATACCGGTATGTCGAAATTGTTTGGCCGTCCTATCCCTTATACAGCAGGGATCAAAAGTAGGTAGGTCAGTAAGCCCTCAACCAAGTCTACAAAATATATCACAGTTAGTGTCTGCGTTCTATCATATGTATCAAGGTCTTGAAACAGAATTTATAATATAGGAATGCTTATGTTTTGCAAAATCAAGTGTTTGATTGGTCAATCATCGGCGACCAGATAGCTCAATTGGTTGAGCGACTGTCTTGAGTTCGGAAGGTCCCGGGTTCGAACCCTGGTCTGGCTGTGCATTTTGCCTCTCCTGTTACATTTGGTTTAGTGCCTGTGACCAAACCTTGTTTCAAGTACTGGTGAATACTTAGCAAGCGAACCTGGGTTGTAAGTCGTGATGTCTTCGGGGTTGAAGACTTTGTTAAAGGAGGGAGGAATGTAGCGGATCTGGACAGGGTGGATTGTCGGTGACCAGAAAGCTCAATTGGTTGCGAGTCTGTCTAGAGTTCGGAAGGTCCAGAGTTCGAACCCAGGTCCTGCCGTGCATTTTTCCTTTCCTGTTACAAATTTAAGTCAGTACAGTAACCTTTGATGACGATCATCTTCGATAAAAATATTGCATGCTGCCTGAACTAATATCTTGCTTTGGCATCAAGATATATATAAAAATGTGTACTATATATGATTTTTACGTTTTACAGAAATTTTATAATTAATCTTTGCTTTTTGTGATAACCCAAAGCTGGCATTATTAACATAACTGGATTTTACCCCAGAAAATTGTGAGTTATTGAATTGATGAGTTGGCTGTTGTTTGATAAAAAAAGTATCAGTTGTTTTTTGTGATGTTGTTATGTTTGAAGTTTGGTAACAAATCATTATATCATATTTTATCATCAGATTCAAATCAAATCAAAATGGGTCAAGTACCGGTACACAGGTTTCTAGATGACTGATATACTACAATGTTTTTTTAATGTAGTGCCTCACTTTCCTTATTTGGAATCCAATATCTCCTTATATGGAATACTCAGATATCACTTTTATTTTGTATTTCAAACACATTAGATCATAAACAATATATGATATGATAACTTTAAACATCTAGTATCATAAATCAGTTGTCATCAAGCAAGTTTAAAGTGTGTATCATCACAAGGTATCCCAGTACAAGCCTGAACTGGCTTTCAGCAATTCAGTCATAAAATGAAAACTAAGACAAATAATTTGAGGTTGAACTTTGTAAGGCAGGTACATTAATGTGACCCAGTATAGCACTATGATAGAAATAGTTTTTGGGTTAATTATAGGACAGGGTCTTGATACCTATTGTTTTAAATATACATGTGTATAGTTCATTAACAGAAATAAATAAGACAAACAAAATCATAAAGGTTTTACACAGTAGTAGCCATTACTACTCAATGGGTCAATTAATTAGGATGAAGTGCTTTTGTTACCATATAACTTTAATATAGCAAGTGCAATGAACTTAAGTGTTTTAGACAACCAAATTTTTTTCCATGCATGATCTTTTGAGACTGGGACTTTTTCCAGTAAACCAAGCAGTAATGGATCTTGTTGATTGTGTTATAATTGGGAGACTGATCTGATACAGATATGAATAGATAATATACACTTTAATGGCCTGGGAAAAGAAGCTGTCAGATTAGAAAGCAAATCAAACCCTGAGGGACATATACGAATAATGTGGATACCTAGAAATAGGTTTTCAAAGTTGAAGGTCATATTTTGTTTCAGAAAAAGGAACATTTGACTGCACAGCTAGAACAGACAAAGAAACAGCACGAGGAGTCTCAGAAATCATTCAGGGCAAAGATCGGGGGAATAGAGCCCCATCACGCTCACCTCAAAGTAAGACTTCTGTTTGCTGTCATCAAACTTTTAGGTCACCTGGCCAAACTTATACGATGGTGCAGTGACCATAGTCTGTCCATAGTCCAGTGTTCTCACTAAATTTTGCAATAATTGGTTGACTTCGAAAGAATAGCTGGTTGAATTTTCACATTCTGTAATGTTGACATATGTAAATTTCTGAAAAATTGTCGGTTCAAAGTTGGCGAATAACAAGCTACTTTTGCCGGCAACCGGCATTTAATGAGAACCCTGTAGTCTGTTGTCCTGCATCAATATTTTTATTTTAAACAACTTTTTCACGATAACCAAAAGGCCCAGAATATGATACCTGTATTATGATTGCATGTAGCATGCTATAATGAAGCACTACCAAGTGTGTTCAAACGAATGACCTTGACCCATTTTCAAGGTCACAGGGTCAAATGTCTTAAAATCTTCAGCCAACTTCTTCTCAATAACCAAAAAGCCAAGTGTATTGATATTAAGTTTTGTAAATTTTTAATGATCATGTTTGACCAGGAACAAAATTCAACTACATCAATTGATAATGTCAACCCTGTGAGCTTATGTAAATTAGAAAGGTGACCCCCATCGATTTGTCAGAAGGTGTGTATATAAAGAACTCACAAGGGTCAGGCCTGGCTAGTGGGCAGTAGTTAACTGTACCTGACTCACACAGGAATTGATATGTTATATACATGAGAAATTTATCATTTTGGAACAAAATGTCAACATGTTGAGATGAAGGGCTAACATGTTTCTTCAAATAAATGACTTGACCACTTTTAAGGTAATAGGGGTTGAATGCTTTGGAATCTTAAGAACACTTTCTTCACAATAACCCAAAGCAGGTAAGTTATTGGGCCTCTTGTTTTATTTTATATATGAATTCCATAAGATTATAATTTCTTAATTGAATTTGAATTAAGGGAATTCACAGGAAATGAATAATAGTTACAAACATCCTGATTATTGAAAGCTTTATTTATCTTTTTATTTTTCTTTCATTCGTAGAATGAAGTGCTAGGGTTAGATAAACGACTAGACCACATGTCGTGGAAGACAGAACTGATGAACAAGCAGATGGATGATTGGGACAGAGAACAGCATACCATGGACAGACTCGTCAGCAACACACAGAAGGCCATTGCTGACTTCAAGTAAGTAACACACAGAAGGCCATCGCTGACTTCAAGTAAGTAACACACAGAAAGTAACCACTGACTTCAAGTAAGTAACACACAGAAGGTAATCGCTGACTTCAAGTAACACACAGAAGGTAACCACTGACTTCAAGTAAGTAACACACAGAAAGCAATCGCTGACTTTGAGAAAGTAACACACAGAAGGTAATCGCTGACTTCAAGTAACACACAGAAGGTAACCACTGACTTCAAGTAAGTAACACACAGAAAGCAATCGTTGACTTCGAGAAAGTAACACACTGAAGGTAATCGCTGACTTCAAGTAAGTAACACACAGAAGGTAATCGCTGACTTCAAGTAAGTTTACTACATGTTCACACAGAAAGTAATCGCTGACTTCAAGTAAGTAACACACAGAAGGTAATCGCTGACTTCAAGTAAGAAACACACAGAAGGTAATCACTGACTTCGAGAAAGTTTACTACATGTACACACAGAAGGTAATCGCTGACTTCAAGTAACACATAGAAGGTAACAACTGACTTCAAGTAAGTAACACACAGAAAGCAATCGCTGACTTCGAGAAAGTTTACTACATGTACACACAGAAGGTAATCGCTGACTTCAAGTAAGTAACACACAGAAGGTAATCGCTGACTTTAAGTAAGAAACACACATAAGGTAATCACTGACTTCAAATAAGTCTATAGCACACAGAATGGTGATGTTCATAAGGTCTTTTTCAGGGATCCATTCTCAAATGAAAGATTACTAGGTATTTTCCTAATTGTATTTTCTTGATTTGATTTAATAGCATGCTAATAAAAGTTTCCAGTCCAAGAAGGAGCACTCCAATTGCAATATCTAAAACTTTGAAAATGTATGTATATTTTTATTGCTATACATTTTACAGTTGTCACCTTTAATTGCATTTTGATTATTTTAGTGAGCGCTTGGAAGAAGTCAATATCCAATTGAAAACCAGCCAAAAACTGAATGAAGATGTGCAATTGGATCATGAAAATCTGTTAGGTAATGCAAGACATCAAATCTACAAATATATCAATACACCACTAATTGAAGCTGTCAAAATCAATAATCCTTTGTGAAATATGTATACATAGTAAAGTATTTAATAACTTCTATATAAATTATAAAACAAAGATGATGTTTGCCATATATGCAATCTTACGGCTATTCCATTAAAATATCTACCTGACCCCATGACTCCAAAATAAATCACTTCTACCCATGGTTGGATTTCCTTCCTATTGCGTCTATGTAATTTATTAAATAAATTCTATGGGTGGTACCCCTTTAACAAAACCTGGAGTCCTGGGGAGGGGTAGATATTTACTGTTGTTTTTAACTTTTTATGCCCCGGCCTTAATATGGAGGAGGGGGGGCATATAGTGTTACCAATGTCCGTCCCGTCCCATCCCATGGTAATTTAACCAGCTTATTTAAATAACTACAGATCCGATTGTCTTCAAACTCCGCATACTTAATAACATGAGTAATAGTTTTCCGTTTTGTGACTGAATTCCGTTTTTTGACTTGTGAATGGTCAATAAATTTATTTCCATTTTTTCAGCTTTTTCCTACTTTAATTTATTTTCAGTTTTTCAGTGTTTTTTTTACTTTCACCCATGTAATAAGCATGCAGAACTAATTTCATATGGGGGAAGGGGGTATTTATGTCTCACAGACATTTCTAGTTTGTCATTCATTTCTGAAATTCTTAAACAAGAGATGGAAAACTTTAACAGCAATACCCCGTTGTACAAAAGCTAAAATTGGATTCTACAACGCATACAATACAGGTACAGAATAAGAATTGTTACCAGCTGGTATGCATGCTCCCCTTGTCAGCTACATTTATTAAACAGTGTCATGACAAGAGGTTGGTAGTGTTGTGGGAAGTAAAACTGTATGTAAACCAGTAAAGCTTTATTTACAAATTTTAATACTTTCCTATATTACAGCTCGGATCCATGCTAATGACAAAAACCACAGGGATTTCATGGAAGACCGGCAAAGGTTTTTGGAGGACTCCGAGGTAGGTTGTAAAAAAAATATTGTATGTTAGCTTTTAGCAAGCTGAAATGCAATGCAATGTCTATATTCATTATACAATACAGTGTTGTTCATGTTTATTCAAGGTCACCTGGGGTCATTCAGGGTTATGTTGAAATCTTCTACCAACTTCTAAATAATCAAAAGGTCCAGGTTACTGATATTTAAGCATGCTTAGGTGGCGTTATGTCTGTGGAATTTCTTAATTTAGCAGTAAATTTTCATCACATTGTAAATTTGCTCAAAATAAGTACTTTTGCTATTTGTAAGGTGGACCGATTACGTCGACTGGATCAGAACAAACAGCTTGCCTCGCAGTACAGGCAGATGCAGAACCAATTTATTGTAATGAAGGATCTTCTCCTGAATACGTACGAGGAGCGAGTCAAGCTAGAGGAAGCCATCAAGGACAATAAACAGGTAAGCCAATAGTCTTGTGTCTCACCTTATGATATTCTGCCATTTTTAGGTCATCTGATGACCCGAAGGTCATCGGCTTCAACCATCGTCTTGCATCGTCCATAAACTTTTCACATGTTAAACTTCTTCTTAAATTCCAACAGTGGGATTGAGCTGAAACTTGCCTGAAATGATCCTGAGATGGTCCCGACAAAGTATTGTTATTTTTCGGGTCGGTCTGAAATCCAAGATGGCCGCCAAAGCCGCCATCTTGAAAAACACATTTTAAACTTTTTCTCAAGCTCCACTTTTGCAGTTGAGTAGAAAATTGTTGGGGTGTTAAGGAAGAGAAGTCCATTAAAGTGTTGCTATTTTCATGATTCGAGAAAACTTTGACATGGCAATTTATGCGGCCATTTTGTAATATTATTGTGCAATCACTGTTTTACACATTAGTATACTATACTTTCAATTGATTGTCAGATGACCGTTAAGGCCCTTGGGCCTCTTGTTCTTCATAAAATTTTACAATTCAACACAAACAGGTAGGCCAAAAGTCTTGGATGTGTCTTATCTTTCATTATTCAGTTATTTATTTTTCTTGATCAAATTGGATTTCTTTACATTTTATAATGATAACCATGGTTCATGGTTAATTGGATGTAACTAGTTTTGACTATTGCTGGCAAAAGCAGATGTCTTCGAATATGTAGTTTAACTGTTAAAATCAACAGATTCACTACATTTTGTTTTCTGCTTAAATTCAGTGAAGTAAATTGCATAAAACAGCTAAAACTCTATATATCTGCATGATATTGTACACTTTGATTTTATCGAATAAGGGTCATTGAAATTATTTCTTAAAGGCCCAATATACGTAACTTCAGGGAAATTTTCGTGATTCTGAACAATTCTGAAAAAAAATCCAGTTGATAACCATGCAAAAATAAGCCTAAAACGAAGTAAACATGAGCGGTAACTAACAAGAAACTTTTGATAAAAAATTCCAAAGGAATGGAAATAATTCAGGTGGGGCCCACTTCAACAACAAACCGAAGGCAGAAGATGGTTCGAAATGGACGCGTGTTTACAAATAGCGTGTTTCAACTGCTGCTGTACGGGTAACCACGAAAGAATTCATCTTGAATACTGCTGATATCAGTTAATCTTAACTAAATCTATAAATATAATAAGTTATTAGGCTTGATTTTCGCTTCAAGTTTTGCCGAAAGTTACGTATATTGGGCCTTTAAACATTTTATATTTGGCTATAACAATTCTCATCCCAACATTGATAATTGTAAATCATTTAGATTCATTGTTTTAATAGTAGTATGAAGACATTGTCCATGTTTCGTTCATTTCTTATTTTTATTTGCAAGACTTTTGTCATTTTTATTTCAGCTACAAGCTTTGCAGCAGAGGATGCATGGCGCCATGCTGGAGTATTTCAAGTACCGGGAACTGTACAACAAGTCGGAGCTGCGTCGTATGCAGAGCGAATCGAAGATAAATGGAATTTGTGTGGCCGATCTTCAGACTCAAATGGAGGTCGCACTAAAGAATATCACAAGCTTCATGCAGACACAGATGGATGGGAAATCAGCCCGGCGTGTTGCTTGGGATATGATTAATAAACACCAGGAAAGAGAGGAGGAGAATGAAAGAAGGATAGGGATGAAGTTACGTGGAGCTTCCCCCGTCATTCCTCCAATCCGCCAACAGCCGGTGCAAGTCTAACTTTAGAGTGTAAAGGGAACTGTCTGACCGGAAAACAAATCTACCAGTTATCTCTTTTACTGAATCTCTTGACTCAACTGCAGTATTCAAATATTTTTTTCCAAATTCTGTTATTGGTCATATATTTATAAAATTCTGAATTTCTTGAGTTTGCATGGAGCTAATATGTCATTTTTTGTTTGTAAGCAGAATAAAAATATTATTAATGAGGTTTGTTGGACATTGTAACAGGGTGTGAGAAGATTATTTCTTGTTGTGCAAGATAATTTACAATTGATGTAATGTTGTTTCAACACAGTTTATGTCAAATACCACCAGGGGGAGTGTCAGGTCTGTGTTTTCTTACCTCCCTGGGTGTATAAAAAGGAGAGTTCGTCCCACCACCCAACGTTGTTACTTGGTACTTTCTGTCAGTGTATCACCAATACAGTCAGTCTTTATATTTCAAAGGCGACACTGGAGTATTTACTCATCTCCCCCTGAAATTTCATAATGAACTATTCCATCCTTTGAATTAGAAGAGTTCAAATATGTTTGGAGGGGTAAAAAATCTGATGCTTAATATTTTTTTACATACATTCCAATTAAGTGCTTTTAAGACATATCCACAGTGTGCCCTGGCGGTAAGACAAGTCCACATTGTGCCCTGACCGGTAAGATATATCCAAGCATGCCCTGACCGGTAAGACATATCCACAGTGTGCCCTGATTGGTTGATTTTGAGAATGACCATACATTGTACTAGGCTTGGACTAACGTTGTGATATTTCTGACTTGTGATAATAAAAGCAATATGTATCCGTCCATAAATATATATAACCAGTATTAAGATAAGGCATTAGTCATAATTTATTCTTCTAATAGTGAGCTACTTTTTGTAGTTTTTATTTATTATATTTTCTTGAAATTAACTTGAGAGATATGTGCCTTTATGTATAAGAAATTTTAAAATAATTGGGGTTTTATTTTCACAAAAGTGAAAATTCAGCATTCAACAAATAAGCATTGAATTAGAAGAGAAAAATAATATCAGCACATGTTTTTGAACCTGCATTCAGTGTCTTTTGTATATAAGTACATCGGTATATGTAAGTCAATATCAATTTGTGGTATACATGTTAGTCTGTCTGTCTGCTAATTTATAACTCAAAACTTGTATCTGTCTTTCACCAATAGAAAAAAATTTCGGATTTTTCTCAAAAGATAAAAATGAACCATCAATTTCAGATCAAGTTTAGATTCAGTAATTTTTTGCAAAAACTGTGATATGAAGAAGTATCTTTTTACTAATTTAATTGTATAGGAATATTTTATGCTAATTTTTATGTCAAATTGTTATTTACTGTGGAATATTTATTAGTTATTGATTGTTATGTATTTTAATTTTCAAAGTACAGTTGAGTGTAAGCTAACCTTTACACCTAGTGCACTAGTAGTGCACTACGTTTAAACTAGTAGTGCACTACATTTAAACTTACAGGTAAACTAGTAGTGCACTACACCCTGAACCCCATATAGGCCAAATACCCCTACAGGTAAATGGGCAGTCCCATCCATCTACCTGTGATTTTTACCTGTACCTCACCTTTGTCGTCTGCTAGTACTTAGAAGCTGGCCTTATCATTAGTTAATATTCATAACTTTAATGTACATGTATTTATATGCATTTTATGTAGTTATTTTTCTCAAACAACCTTTTTTCTTTCATTTCAAAACTAGAAATTGTGAAATCATGATAATTACTGTTAGAATTTTTCCCAAAACTTTCTTACATAGAGGACATAAATAAAATAGAAAATTATTATTTATCAAGCAGTTTTCATGTCTTATATTTCATTTAATATACACTATTAACAGGTTTTTTATTTTTTTATTCATTTACCAATTTACAATCAAGCATATTGAAAAATTTAAGGAATACCTATTGATAACTATTTGTTTAGAAGTATATTTTTAAATATTGTAAGAACTTATTATGAAAATAGCTAATAAATATTCTTTTATTACTCAATTAAACTAGATATTTGTTTTCATTAAATACATGCATCCCTCAATATACGTCTCTGCTCAGATCTATATATTTATGTACGCGCTAAAGAGTTTTGATAATCTTTATTTTTAAATTTTCTATCTGTATATCACCACATACAAGTGTTGATATAAATAAAAGAAGTTGAAGTTGAAAAAAAAATAATACAACAATAAATTAAAATTTAGTCAGATGGTTCAGTATGTGGGACAGATGTTTTGATTTGACCCTCAGGCCTCAGGCAATTACCTAACCTCTCAGCCTCATCATGGAACACCTGCTGACATAAGCCTGTCAGTGACATAATTGAGATGTGAATTCCTCACCTGACTATCACTGGTCAAATTTGAAACTAATTTGATTTAAAAAAGGGTTCAGCTGGAGAAGACCAGGATCATAATTATGATAATACATATTTTAACTTTTACTGGGGTTTATCATGTTTATATGAAATTCAAAATCATTGAGAATATATGTAGATATTTACATATTTCCCTATAAATAGTGGATATTTTGAAGAATTTAATCTATTTTTTTGGTTTCATTAAAAACATTTGATTATACAATAATACATTGATAGTACATAAAATAACATTGAAATTAATAATAATTAATTGGACAACAATGAAAGTCTATATCAGGCCTAACCAGATTATGGTTTTCTTAAATATTAACTTAAATTACCAAGTATCTTATAACACTTAATGAATGAATACAATTGAATGATGCATTTTGATTTCTAAATATTTGCATATATATACTTGTTAAATGATGACAAATTATCTAGTTTACATTGGGTGTTATCAGGGACGTATATGTGAGAGAATCGCTCAGTCGTTTCATACGGTTTGTTAATAAAATACTAACAATCATTACACTTATTTTTTTTTCTAATTATCAGTATGATAGTATTTTAAAATGATGCATTTCCCATATTTAGGCCTAAATATTGAAGGCAATTACAGGTTGTATTAAATATGACTTGAAGATTTATGCATACATGTAATAATAATTTTCAAAAAACAAGGTCAGTTTAATGGAATCATTTCAATTAATTCTATATTCTAACTTCTAAGTATACAACAAATAAATAATATGCAGTAATATAAGCCCAAATTAGAACAAAGTTAAGCCTATGCCAGTCACATTTATTGTACTTTTAAATCAACCTAATGACGTATATAATCTCTAACTAAAAAGGGCAAATATAGATCTTCAGGTAGAATCCTTTACCCTCCAGGCATAATTACGTACCTGACCTGCCGGGGCCACATCCTCACAGAGGTCAAGATAGGGGACACCCCTAAACTGTCTGTAGTTAGCCAGGTGTGAATTTCTCACCTCCCACTCCCCCACGGCCATTACTGGCCATGTCTCATTAAAGGCCTGAGGGCCCTGTTAATTAATTAATGATGATCCTATTTAATTAATGATGATAACATTGATTACAGTCAATTGGATTACATGTAGATGGATATTGGTATTATGATATGAAGAAGGAAATGGCTTTAAATGTTCTGATGAAAGTAATCTTTTCTTAGTACTTGATGTTTATATAACCTTTCATTTGTATGCATTGTACATGATCATGAGAGTATAGTGAAACCAAATACCAATGCAGTACATGTAGGTAGTATTGCCATGGACGTATAAAAACTTATAGGTATCTTGTATTGTACAGCTAGCTTCTTAATGTCAAATATTAAAGTAATTTGTGATTGAAACTATTATACTAAGTACAAAATCTGTTCTTCTAATATCTATTTTTTTATAACAATATGTTGTTCACTTTATTTTCTGTATATTTTTAGTAGGATGAA
Organism: Mimachlamys varia; assembly: GCA_947623455.1. NCBI lineage: Eukaryota > Metazoa > Mollusca > Bivalvia > Pectinida > Pectinidae > Mimachlamys > Mimachlamys varia. Next base: position 9,359,982 of record OX392530.1, read on the forward strand.
CTTAATAATTTCAACATAATACATGTATTATACCACTTTTTATTTTAACACAAACCTTTCAATTTAATTGTAGAATGAAAATTTTTATATAAAAGAGAAACATTGTTACTTCTTTAAAAAGAATTATAAGTTAGTATATTTTAATTATTATTATATTTAAAATTTTGACATGCAGTGAATTAATTTAAAATATAAGTTATTATGATGAATATCATCTGGCAAAAACTCAGAATTTTTCATTCTTGTACTTATATGAGAAAGTACTAACAAACTAATGACTTCAATAGTATCACATAAAAGTACAGGTAAGTCATATTACATCTGTACAGGTAAGGATACAGGTAGTCATGGACACTCCCATTACTAGCTGTAGGGGTTTTTGTGGCCACACCTGGCTGGACGTAGTGCACTACTAGTTTACTTGTAGTTTAAATGTAGTGCACTACTAGTTTAAACGTAGTGCACTCCTAGTGCACTAGGGTGTAAAGGTTAGCTTACACTCAACTGTAACTGCCTGAAGCCCTTGTTCAGTTAAAGCATACATATGTTTCTGGTGAATTATATGACACTCTGGAGTATTTAATGAATGTTCACAACTTTCTATTGTGAATTTTCACGGCTTCTTTTTATCACAGTTAAAATCAGATTTGATGGAAAAATTTGTGCTCCGGAATCAATGTTAAATTGCAGGCCATATAATTCAAGGTTTGTTATGGCTTGAAGGTAGATCTTTTCCAGCCAGTCTCATTGGCAGAGTGGTAAACTTGGCTTATGTAGAGTTTCTTCACAATAGATGTTAAAATATGTTTTATGGGAAAATATTGTATTAAATAAAATCATATGGAAACATGTTATATGTTGTTTTTTTATACGCATATGGAATATTTCACCGACCATATTCATGTTGTATTCAACTCGTTCGAGGGTTGTGTGTATAGACGAAGGGAGATAATCCCTATGGAATATTTTCATGTCGATGTTACTCTTTCGATGGTCTAGTTGCATAGACGAAGGGAGGTAATCCCTATATACACAATATCATACTCAATGTTACTTTGTGCTCAGTAACGTTCCCGTCAAATCAGCCTTATCTTTCCAATGAAGTAGAGTAATGTTTGCTATATTTAAATATTTTTTTTTATAGTTTAATGTGATTTAAGACAATAGACATCATGGCGAAGTGTTTCTTCGATATCCCAAAGATTTAAAGGCTCCGTATAGGTAACTTCTGGAAATTTTTCGTGATTCTGAAAAATTCTGGAAAAGAATACAGTTGATAACCATGCAAAAATAAGCTAAAACGAAGCAAACCTGAGCGGTAGCTAACAACAGGGACTTAGATTAGCTATCTAAAATCGTGCTTACAAGAAACTTTCGACAAAAAAAAAATCCAAAGAATTTAAAACAATTCAGGCGGGGCCTACTTCAACAACAAGCCGAAGTCAAAAGACGGTTCAAAATGGTCCGTGTTTACAAATACCGTGTTTCAACTGCTGCTGTAACGGTCACAGAGTAAGAATTCATCTTGAATATTACTGATACCAGTTAATCTTAATTAAATGTATAAATATAATAAGTTATTAGGCTTGATTTTCGCTTAATAATGGATGCATCGAAACGAAGGTACATGTATCTGTCGCCTTCCCCGTCGCTTTCTTGAGAGACGAGGGAACAATGAGACATAATTTATTATTTAACAACAACCTTCCGTCTCATTAACAAAAAATAACGAAGGAGCAAAATGACCAAAAGAGACTGCTAACCAACCTCCATATGTGAGTAAAGGTCTCTGTGACGAGCATGCATGAGCATCATAACATCGATAGAACAGCCAGATCTCTAGACGTTTATGAAAAAATAAAAAAAAACACTTCTCTAAGTTGAGGAACGACTCAGCATTGGTTGCATGGACTTAAAACTAGCATCAATCTAGGAACAATCGGCATACTTGCAATGCTATTGTAACAGGAGAGGGAAAATACACGGGGTTCGAACCCGGGACCTTCCGAACTCTAGACGGACGCTCAACCTGTCTGGTCGCCGACGATCGACCCGGTCTAGATCCGCTACACAATCAACAAATTGCAATCCCACCCAGAGTTTGACCTACCGAGCACAGAAGATCCATAATGTCGGAAACCATATAGAGGCAAGCAAACAGACATACTGTATCTGAGAAACAAGGAGGAACAATCGAACCACGTGATGGTAACAATTGTACATGTCACGTGATACAATATCCAATAACAGAAAACGAAACAATGCTATCACGTGACATAGTGTTGTCGTCATGGCTGTAGCTAGTGGAGATGGCGGGAAATTTTATGTCTGTACCGAGAGCACCATATAATTCCTTCTCTTTGAACAGTTATTCTTCCAACCTGGTCCAGGACCGGAAACTGCCTTACAGGGTAACTAAAAACCACGCGTTCGATTATTACGTACGGGTCACTCGGCTTGTAAGTTTATTTCTTACAGGCCGGGGAATGACTACCGCCAATAGTCAAGGTTCTACTTCCGGGACCAATGTTTCTAGAACTAGGCCCCAGTTTCATGAACGTACATTAACTTACCTAACATTAAAATTGCATTACAGCATTACATAAGTAAAGGGAGGCTCCTCAACTTAAGATGGCGCCCTTTACTTCTGCAATGCTTTTTTTCAGAGAAGTTTTCAAAGTACGGAACGTTCCTGAAACCTAGGCCAGGTCTAACGGCGGGTTACGGACCGGATTACTAGGCTAATTTACAAGTAACGGTGTTGGTACTAAAAATACTATTCTAGACCGGAGACTGATCCGACTCTGGATCGATATTAGAGACGGTTACTGCCCAGGGAGTGATGAATCTTCCCCCACTGATAGGGTCGGGTCGGGGTGGGTAGACTTCCCATAACAAATCGCCAGTATTAACGCGAGTACAGTCTGGTTATGTCCCCCAAACGAAGTGGGGGGACATATTGTTTTTGCTCGGTTTCTTATTAAGTCACCCCCAACGAAGTGGGGTGACTTATTGTTATTGTTCCGTTTCTTTGTTATTCTTATTATTAAGTCACCCCTAACGAAGTGGGGTGACTTATTGTTATTGTTCCGTTTCTTTGTTATTCTTATTATTATTATTCTTACACTCATTCTTGTCCGCGGCGTTTCTCTAAAACGACTAATCACACTCCAATGAAACTTCGAAGGATTATTGGGGGGTACGTGAAGGTGTGCAACTAATTATTTTTTGGTCGATTGCGCATCCAAGATGGCCGCCACAGCCTCGTTTAAAAAAAACAACGAATATTTGTGACGCTATAACTTTTTTCCTGTTTGCCTGATTACGATTAAACTTGCGTTATATGATGATTGTATGATGGCCGTTAATTAAGCGAAGTCAAACTTAAATTATTTTTTTCAAAATGGCCGCCAATGCTCGGTCTCTCATTGGTTGGATTTCAGATATCGTCCGATTTTGCTCAAAATTGGTATGAACGGGTAACAGGACACACCGAACACAACGGTTACTTCGAATTTGAAATCGACAAAATGGCCGCCATTTTATGGCCTCGGTTTGGTCGACATTTACATATCATTATATCAAGCATTAATTTGTCATTTTACACTAACATAAAAATTTACATAATTGAAGATTTCATTGTGCCAAACATTTCTGTGAAGTCAAAGTCAATTTATTTCTTACAAAATGGCCGCCACCGCCTGCTTTCTGATTGGTTGAAATTTAGATATCGTTCGATTTTTTTCAAATTTGGTATGAACCTGTAACAGGACATACCGAACACATCCTTTACATTGGTTTTGAAATCCAACAAAATGGCCGCCATTCTATGGCCTCTGATTGGTTCAAATTTAGATATTGACCGATTTCATTCAAATTCGGTATGAACGTGTAACAGGACACACCGGACACAACCGTAACTTCGGTTTTGAATTTAAACAAAATGGCCGTCATTTTATGGCCTCTGATTGGTCAAAATTTAGATCTTGTCTGATTTTCTTCAAATTTGGTTTCAAGCTGAAACAGGACATGGCGAACACAATCGTACCTTCATTTTTGACTTTGGAGAAAATGGCCACCATTTTGTGGGTTCTGATTGGTTAAAATTTAGATATTGTCCGATTTCGCTCAAATTTGTTATGTATGTTCATTATGGCATTACGCAATCAACTATAATGTTTCACAAGGGTTTGTGGGGGATCGGCTTGCGGGGAGGGGTGACTTCCGCTATTGCTCGCAATTGCAATTCTAGTTCTTATTATTATTATTCCTACACTCATTCTTGTCCGCGGCATATCTCTAAAACGACTAATCACACTCCAATGAAACTTGAAAGGATTATTGGTGGGTACGTGTAGATGTGCAAATTACATTTTTTGGGTCGATTGCGCATTCAAGATGGCCGCCACAGCCTCTTTTTAAAAAAAAACTACGAATATTTGTGACGCTATAACTTTTTTCCTGTTCGGCTGATTGCGATTAAACTTGTGTTATATGATGATTGTCTGATGGCCGTTAATTTAGCGAAGTCAAAACTGAATTATTTTTTCAAAATGGCCGCCAAGGCCCGCTCTCTGATTGGTTGGATTTCAGATATCGTCCGATTTCGCTCAAAATTGGTATTAACGGGTAACAGTACACACCGAACACAAAGGTTACTTCGAATTTGAAATCGACAAAATGGCCGCCATTTAATGGCTTCTGATTGGTCGAAATTTAGATATTGTGCGATTCCGCTCAAATTTGCTATGTATGGTCATTATGGCATTACGGAATCAACTATCATGTTTCACAAGGGATTGTGGGGGATCGGCTTGCGGGGAGGGGTGACTTCCGCTAATGCTCGCAATTGCAATTCTAGTTATTATTATTATTATTCTTGTTTCTTCCACTTTCTTCCGCCGCGGAGGTTTCCGACCGTTTTCTCAAAAACTACTGGACGGATCTTCACGAAACTTCACACACATACTCATTAGGGGCGGGGTGTGTGAAAACGGGTTGTTTTTTCGCGACCGGAAGTCCAAGATGGCCGCCAGAGCTAATTTCCGGTTTTCAAAATTCAGTCTCCGATTTCAGTAAAAATTGGTACATGGGTGTTTTAAGGGATGCTGAATAACATGGTAACATTTTCGTAAAGTTTGGTTGCCACCGAAACGAAAATGGAGGCCTCTGATTGGTCGAAATTTATATATTGTCCGATTTTAATGAAATTTAATATATATGTGTAGTATTACACCAACAACATTGTCGTCACATCCGTTTCATGATTCGTCAACATGGCCGCTATTTCCTGGCTTCTGATTGGTCGAAATTTATATATTGTCCGATTTCAATGAAATTTAATATATATGTGTAGTATTACACCAACAACATTGTCGTAACCTCCGTTTCGTGAATCGTCAACATGGCCGCTATTTCCTGGCTTCTGATTGGTCGAAATTTATATATTGTCCGATTTCAATGAAATTTTATATATAACTGTAGTAGGACACCACGGACATTGTCGTAACCTCCGTTTCGTGATTCGTCAACATGGCCGCTATTTCCTGGCTTCTGATTGGTCGAAATTTATATATTGTCCGATTTCAATGAAATTTTATATATAACTGTAGTAGGACACCACGGACATTGTCGTAACCTCCGTTTCCTAATTCGTCAACATGACCGCTGATATATGGGGTGTCAGCTATATTTCCATTGTGAGTTCATTGGGCTCATCAGTTCCGACCAAAGGGGTAGTTTGGGGGACATCTGTAATGGTACCCCATTACAATTAGCACTTGTTTTCTTTTGTTTTTGTTTTCACAATATCAACTGCACCTGTTTGGATAGAAGCGCCAATGAACATTAAAATATAGGCTACTATACTAATGTTGTATATTTAGCAGTGAAATACATCTCACATTGATATGTTGATGAACATGTCGTTACCAGCGGAGATAGAATGTCATACGGACTTGCTATTCCCACGAGTTGGTGTTTTGTCATCTGTGTTCATAACATATCGCATGATGTCGTGTCGAGGGCGGCCATTTATCAGATACCGAATACGGAGTCGCAGACACGGCGCCTGGATATATACCCAATCCTGGAACTACCTACTTTCGACCTGTTGAACTCCCTTAATATATGGTAAGAGTGTGTAGGGGTTTGATTGTGTTCTGCAGGAAATGTCACGGCTCTGTAGGCGAACGACTTTAGTTGGATTCTCCTCCATATATATCTCTACCATCCCTCGCGTCTAATTACGCGCCGTCGACCGCCTATGGTCTACTTCCATGCGGTAACGACACCGCGTCAATATGACACTTTCCAATTTTTAACGTTTTATTATGATCTTACCGAAAGATTTATCTTAATTGAAGGTACGGAAACCCTACCTACACATTTTAAAAGAATTAGCCTGAAACCATGTCAACGACTAGCTACGATTTCGTATCCATGTCTTTAATTGGTGGTAGGTGCAGGTCTATACAATCGTACCACGCCGTGTCGTTAGGTTTAAACCACGCTCAACACCTGCGTCAGCTGTACATTCACTAGATCTCCCCGATTGTCAAATTGGTTATCTATATATAATGCATTTTTACTGTTTTTGGAACCTTATTATTTTTATGAAACATTCTCTTCATCCACTTTCAACACCCCCCCCCCCCCCCCTCCACTTTCCACATACACTAATATTACTTATTCCATTTCCCGGCAACTTGAATGCGATATATTGACCTCATTATTTAACTGTGTATCTGAGCGACACCGGATCTTGCTGAAAATGAATGTTTAAGCGGGATATGAAGTTGACAGACCCAACGTTTTGCCGGTACTAGATGGCATGTTTTTAAAGATATACGGAAGATATGCCACTAAGCCGATATCAAGTTTGGTTTGATTTGGTTTTCTTTTTGGTACATGTCCTATAAACAGCTATAAAGGTCATTTAAGGACAACCTCTCAGTGTATATGCAATGTGAGTGTATGTACCGTGTGTATGTTTGTTTGGAAGGCTGTGCTATGGTCGCGCAAGCCTCATTAGGACAGTGCGAAACGGATGCCAACTTTATAGTATTATACTGCCGAAGGTCCCCGGAAGAACACTCTTCCCGGTTACATTATACCGCCGAAGGTCCCCGGAAGAACACTCTTCCCGGTTACATTATACCGCCGAAGGTCCCGGAAGGACACTCTACCCGGTTACATTATACCGCCGAAGGTCCCCGGAAGGACACTCTACCCGGTTACATTATACCGCCGAAGGTCCCCGGAAGGACACTCTACCCGGTTACATTATACTGCGAAAGGGCCCCGGAAGGACACTCTACCCGGTAACATTATACCGCCGAAGGTCCCCGGAAGGACACTCTACCCGGTTACATTATACTGCCAAAGGGCCCCGGAAGGACACTCTACCCGGTTACATTATACCGCCGAAGGTCCCCGGAAGGACACTCTACCCGGTTACATTATACTGCCGAAGGTCCCCGGAAGGACACTATACCCAGTTACATTATACTGCCGAAGGTCATCGGGAGAACACTCTACCCGGTTACATTATACTGCCGAAGGTCCCCGGAAGGACACTCTACCCGGTTACATTATACTGCCAAAGGTCCCCGGAAGGACACGCTACCCGGTTACATTATACTGCCGAAGGTCCCTGGGAGGACACTCTACCATGCAGGTTACATTATACTGATGTAGGGTGAACCTGTTGTTCCAAAATCGGTATACCATGCATGCCCCAAAAGGCGTGAAATTACTAACACTGATATAACGCCTTATCTAGCTAACATACGTTACTCTAAAGCGCTTTGCAATGCTCCGATATACAATCAATACCATTAACATAATTATACAATTCAGAAGAGTTTGCTGGAGCTGCCTTAAGCGGTCACTACTAGTCATATACCACCTGGCTAATATTCTTGTGTGTGTTTATACCTGCGTGTGTGTAGGAGATGTATTGTGTTCTGTCGGTTGTGGGACCGTGCTTCCATCGACATCTTTTATAGTGACAACTCATCTACCTCAGACTATTTCATACTCCACCTTAGTTGTTGGAGTTGTGTGGACTGGGGGAAAACGCTTTATCTGAATATTCCATCTGTACCATAGTTTTGGACAGTAGTTTAGAACCAAATATAACAACTGTAACGAATTTGTAGGTACCAGTACTCTGCTCGTGCTATTTGTCGAACTGAAAACAATATTTACCTTATAACATATACCATTACCATTAAGTAAGTCATGGCATTTTTTGCTATTGAATTGTGATGTTCAGCTAGATATATGAGGGGGAAATACTGTCTAACTGGTGTGCTAGCTTTTCCAGTCATGCGGTATAACCAGGGGACCCGTTCACGCTAGTTAAGCGATGGTAAGCGTGGTCAGTAGTTGGATGGGTGACCGCCTGCACGTTACAGAATGTATGTAATGAACTAGTTCAGATATACTACACAAATATGAATGGAAGAAAAGGGTGTCCGCGCCACACAATTCGGGGACACGGTTATAAGTATGTTGTTTATATATCTAACTACTGGACATTCTATATAAAAAAGAAAAGAAAAAAAGACTTTAATAAGAACTGAAGACAATCGATGTTGTTTCACGCGCAACTATTTATTATGACGTCATCGGTTGTAAACGATGGCATTCTAAGAGAGTCTTGTAATAACAAGGGGCGTGGTGTGTAACGGCATTCAGTATGTAAACTTATCGATCCAAAAGAGAACGACGCACAAAAAAATGTACAAGAAACAAGTTACGCCAGTATTTTACTTTTAAAGATAGCTATTTGCTTTGATAACTTTCTGGCTTTTTAGGAAAGAAGGTATGACGTCATCAACGATTGGGGTAATTTCGGGAAGTATAAAATTTGAAACAAACTCGACAAAATACTCGAGTCGGGAATAAGGTATAATTTTCTCTTGTTCTTCCCTCCGCATCATTTTCGAGATACCTAACTGCTTTAAACATGATCTATATTGTTTATACATTGGATGCAGTTTAATAATATATTTTTTGAATAAAATATAGATTTTGTGTATGTTGAACGAATTATCTTCCTATTGTCCCATCCAACGATTGTTTTGGCTGAATCCGCCCATGTTGTGATTTGTGTGACTTCTGAAGGTCATTGGTAAGCATATAAAAAAAACCCATTTATTACCGTAGCACTACAGTAACTATACTAAATCGGTTATGACAGTAGTAAATCTCGCGGTGTATAATTTGAGATTAACCACCAAGTTATTCTCTTTTATTCCACCCAAGTCTTGCTCATAACTTTAGCCACTTTATTTAGACATCGGATGGTGCCCATTTTAAATGAAAAATATGGTGGCTATACCAAATTATTTCAGTTTAAATATCTTGGTTGACAAATCCTCCATGTTCGTACCTTAATCTGCATTTCAACTTGCCATCAACACGGACGTTTCGAATCGTCTTTCGTTCGAAGACTACCGGGCGGCCATCTTGGATTTGGATGTTGAAATGCAGATCGATATTTCTAAGAAAGACTCCAGGAATCGTTCTCAAATTTTGCGAGTAGGTTACTGTTGCTCCGTTTGGAACTGGCCAAAGAAAAACGATATTGCTTAGGGGTTTGTTTTAGAATTTGATGGGGTTCCGTATTTTTCATTCAATGAAAACAAAATTACATATACATTATTTAGTCTTCATGTCTGGCTTCGTTATGGACAGCGACGTACATGATTTGCAAAAGAGGGGGAGCAGTTTTAAAACTCTGTTACGGTTGAACCTGAGTGATGTAACGTACCATAGAGCGGCCATAACGGTATCCGTATCCATGTACTAATTGAAGTGAAATAGAACATCATTTTGAAACGACCATGTCAAACACGGCAGAAAGAAGTTTGAATAAATAGGTTTAGTTTAAACAAAAAAAAAATATAAATAATAATGTTGACATATCTATCGCTCTAACGGGTAAGTGAAAAGTGGCAAAATCAAAAATCACACAACCGCAAAAAATATTGAACAAGCCTAAGAAAGAACCTAGAAAGGATTAAATGCGAAATTCGAAATTCCTTTGAATAGTGTCTGAACCGCTTGCTGTTTGATGCAGGCATAATTAAAGCGTATATATATATATAGGATCAAAGGATGCCCAATTTTTCCTCAGAAGGAAAGCTACCGTTAGAAATAAGTTTATCAAACAATGTTTTGTTGCTTTGTTAATTTGTCCATATCTTTCACAAATCATGGCCAAAGTGCTCCTAGTTTTCCATAGTTACCACTATCTAATCGCCACCTTTCTCTCCACAACAGACCGGAACAGACAACATATGGCGAGTATTCCGTCGACTGGCCGACCCGAAACAGCCCGTGTCCGTCATCCGACAGCGCTATCTGGACAGAACCGGCCCCACATATGCGTGCACGATCAAAGGTACCCGCCCACCATTTACAAATGTCAGGTTAATGGCAGATCGGCGTGGAAGTGAGCCACAGCCGAGATGTTCCGTCAATCAGTACCATAGAAAACAGATAACACTGAGCCCTATGTCGTTCATAATCAAAGTGAAATGTATTTTATAGAATAGCAAAAGAGGGGGAAAAACCCAGATTTTTGTAAAGCGCAGATAAATGCGTTCACCTATTCATTGGTTAATTTTCATTGCAGTTGTCATCAAAAGTATCATCTACAGAATGTCTAGTGTGTATACATGTACAAATTCTAAGCACGTTTTCTTAAATGTACTGTAAATGTACATATTTTAGTGGTAATATTATTTTATCGTTTTTTCGCGCAAAAAAAAAAAAATCGCTAAATTATGATTGCTGTAGCAACAGTTTCTGTATATTGCTTTCTGCAGCTCGTATTGCGAGTGTGCAAAATCATCAATGCGCTTATTTGTTTGAATTGTTTTCTATTAAAACGATCTTTGATATTCTACGATGCCTAATCAAAATGATTAATTACTGCCATATCTAATTGATCTCACTACAAAAGTATGTTTATAATGTCCACACACAGTTATGTGATGAATCTTGACTTTAAATATCTTAAATGTTTCCCATTTTCTATCTCGCAGACCCTCCTATATCTAAATTGGCCCAGAAGCCCGGATTACGATGTAAGTGTTACGAAAACGTCATCCACTTCGTGAGACAAGTGTGTTGTAACAGTGCCATTGGGATGTTCACAGCAGAGGAAAAGAAACAATTGCCAACAAGGTAAGCACAATGTAGTAGTCACATAAAGGCTGAAGGTATAATATGGTTACCTTGAGGATACCCGTCCCACTGCCCTCAGTGTGATTTTCAAACATACAGTTGTAATAGGACGAGGAAAAGTGATAAAGATAGTGCCGTCGCTGTGGCTCGAACCCGCGACCCATGGCTCTCCAGCCCGATGCTCTTGTAATAGGACGAGAAAAAATTGATAAAGATAGTGCCGTCGCTGGGGCTCGAACCTGTGACCCTTAGCTCTCCAGCCCATTGCTCTACCCACTGAGCTAAAGGGAAATTCCCTACAACTCACGCTTGTAAGGCAACCTATTAATCAATGCTCCTTTACACTATTCCCCCTTTTTTGTAAATCTCCAACCCAGGTTCTTTGACTCCCCGCCTATTAAGGCTTCTCCTTCCTTGAAACGGGAGGTCATTGGCACCAGTTTGTAATAAGACAAGGAAATGTGATAAAGATAGTGCCGTCGCAGGAGCTCGAACTCGCCACCCTTGGCTCTCCAGCCCGATGCTCTATCTACTGAGCTAAAGGGAAATTCCTTACAGCTCACGCTTGTAATATGTAAGGCAACCTAACCAATGCATATCTTTTACACAGTTATCTCCGCTTAAATTCCGTTTAGATACAAATGCGTAAACCCAAACGACTGTTGTTGTTGAATTTATTTTAAACCTTCATAATTTCTCGAAGACGTCCAACCTTGTATGGCTTTTGTCTGCATAAACGATTTTTTAAAGCTGTAGTCATGCATGGAAACAGTTCCCAATGCGTACAGTGTTTTGTAAACGGTACGGGGATCTTTAAGCTATAACACCAACAACTTTAGTTGGTTATTATCCATCACCTTTAATAAAATTACCAAATACGGCCTTCAGGTAGTTCGTCAATCGTCATCCTAATTAAGTTACCAAAAGTCGCCTTCAGGTAATTCAGAAATCGTAACCTTAAAAAAGGTAACCAAACCTTCAGCTAGATCAACCTTCGTCATCCTTACGAAGGTTACCAATTCGTACATTTATGTAGTTCAACAATCGTGATAAGGAAAAAAAAGTCACCTTGAGATATTTCGTCAATCGGTACCTTACATGTAAATTAGGTCACCAACGTTCTAGATACCAAGGTGACACGTGATTACGACGTCCTATCAGAAAGCTAGACGCCACGTGCTCTATTTCATGAGTTACCGGTTACTGAGTAAAATCTAATAAAACAAATCAACGTTTGCCCCTTGAATATTACATATTTTAAAACGCATGTGATATTATTTTATATTTCAACTGTTGATTGTTACTCTTGAAGCTAGAATCCGAAAATTTCACATATGAAATAAAATAATCTATAAGTCATTTATGTGATATTTATTGTAGCAATATAAATATAATAGCATCTATACGTACACCAACCACACTACCATAAACGCCATCTGAAGATCCAAACAATAAAACAGCCATCCTAGTGTGTAAAAACATCAAGCTATCAGAAGTAACGATACCGAGCGAATGGCACACAGCAGAATACAAACGCAAGGAGGAGCCTAGTAGACACTTAAAGGCCCAATATACGTAACTTCAGGGAAATTTTCGTGATTCTGAAAAATTCTGAAAAAAATCCAGTTGATAACCATGCAAAAATAAGCATAAAACGAAGTAAACCTGAGCGGTAATTAACAAGAAACTCTTGACAAAAAAATCCAAAGAACTGAAAACAATTCAGGTGGGGCCCACTTCAACAACAAACCGAAGGTAGAAGAAGGTTCGAAATGGACGCGTGTTTACAAATAGCGTGTTTCAACTGCTGCTGTACCGGTAACCGCGAAAGATTGCTGATATCAGTTAATCTTAGCTAAATCTATACATATATAAACATTATTAGGCTTGATTTTCGCTTCAAGTTTTGCCGAATGTTACGTATATTGGGCCTTTAAAGGAATGGCGATAAATACTTTAAATAGATTCAGTGGCAATGAAGACACCAACGATGGTGGCTTGGAAACCAAGTGGCACTGACTGATGCTTAATAATGGAACTAATAAACTGTTAACTAGGAGCAATGGAGTGTGGCAACTTTGGTACCTTTTATACCAATTAAGTGGTACCAATTAATAACGGCAATGGAGGAACTAACGGTGGTACATTTTACACCAATACAGTGGCAATGATACCAATTAATAACGGCAATGGAGGAACTAACGGTTGTACATTTTACACCAATACAGTGGCAATGATACCAATTAATAACGGCAATGGAGGAACTAACGGTTGTACATTTTACACCAATACAGTGGCAATGATACCAATTAATAACGGCAATGGAGGAACTGACGGTGGTGGCATGGACACCATTTAAGTGGCATTAATACTAATAGGAGCAATGGAGAAACAAGTCGTGGCGATATTTTTACCATTAAGTGGCACAAATACGAATTTCTAGAGGTAATGAGGACACAGAAGAGCATGGTACTATAACGAAATAATTGGCAGTAAAACGAATTATAAGTGGCAACGGAGACAGCAAAGATGGTGGCACGAAGCACATTTACACATGAAACACGTGGGAAATATGGAAAAATAGCAACAATACAAACACAAAAGGCTGACGTCGTCAGCATCAGTTAGTTTCAACGGAAAGACAATACAAACAAAACATTGAGAAATATCACGAACACAAACGAAATTTCGAGTCGGAGCAAAAGAAAAAAAACCCTGCAAAACTAGCAAAGATTATCTTCAGACAAAAGAAACAAAATTTGATGTTGTCAGAGCAACAATAATATAACAAACACATGTTGTCGTCAGAACAACATTGAAAACAAAACAAATTACGAGCAACATCACTAGAACAACATCACTTTGAAATATAAGCAGCCATGCAAACAACTCGCACTGTTGAGGAGCGAAATTGCTCATATAAAGATACGAATTTGTTAGATGATAACCAAATGACAATAACATGGGCTATTTCACGCGTTTTAATTACTGAATTGAATATTGTTTGACGGTGAATAATGAAATGGAATGTTGAAATTATGTAAAAGAACACAAAAAATCTTATACGCTTTCTTTGCTTTTCCTGAATTATATCTTTTAAATCAATTATCATAGAAAGCGTCAGCCATTTAGCAGGACTCCTGTGATCTGTAATCGTTCCCGTCAGATAATTAAAGTGTTTCTAAAGTGAGCCGTGCTGTAACCGCTGCAGTGTTCTGACAATGGTTTCGAGCGGTGCATCGCCCACACAGGCATTGTCAGTTAAGACCAGGCATAAAACACATTTATCAATATATTGGAATATCTTTGTGTAGAAACATGAAATGCATTACAATTTGTATCGAGCATTTCCATACTTGACATTTTCACAAAGCGTATTAACCGTTATAAAATAGTTGTATGTCTATGCCGATGATGAACGATATCTTAATGTGTTTTTAGAGTTATGACTGAATTTTAATCTGAAGAATGTTTTAACTTTAAGCTCAAAGACATTCTTACATTGTCGCCATGTCTCTTTGGCATCGCAGACGCATCAAAAATTCTCTTTAACGGGCAAGGATACAAAGATGCACTGATTTGTTTTGGACCTTATTGTATCTTGATGAGTATAAAAAGAAAACAAGACCCACGAGCAATATTAATATGCATATGTAATAACCATGAAATATTGACTTTAACAGGCACTGTAATTTTAACAGGCAATATATCCCTTGAGTTTGATATGTTATAATGGCAGTTTGGGAGGGACTATATCTTACGTGTAGCAATTGCTACATTATATCAATGACTTTCGATGGTACTGTGGTTTGAAGGTTTAGTTTAAACATGTTGTATATTGCCTTAAACTGCAACAGGATTGGACACACCTTATACAATTTATACCAAGTCCGTGTGAAGTCACGTTAGTTTCAGTGGTACTGCAGTTTTGGAGCTACTGTAATCCTTGTTATCATATAACTGACCCGTTTAGTCATGTCATACGGCCATGTCATAAAAATGGTAATAACACTATTGTGACGTCAAAAAAAATGACGTTGTTATGACGTCAAATGATTGTCTCGGGGTAGTAAAATCGTACTGTCACAGAACAAAAATTGCCTTTCTTATTAATTGGAGTATTAATTGGAGAGTTTTTGTGTATTTTCTCATAAATATAAGTTATGTGATAAATAGAATCTTACACTCGTGTCAATTTAATATGGACTTCATTAAACTCGTTAATTAATTTAATATGTCACTCGCCTAAGGCTCGTGGCATATTAAATTATCTAACACGTTTAATAAATTCCATATTACATCGACACTCGTGTAAGGTCCTCTATTTATGTAATCCTTGTATTATGCTGACTTTCAGAAATGTAGTTTCGGATTTTTTTGTTGGGTTATTTAAGTCGAAGAGAACTGTCGTTTTAAAGGTAATGGTGTTTTTGCGGTGCAATGTGAAGGTGTTGACGTTTTAAAGGCAGTGTTGTAAGGGGGGGGGGGGGGGGGGGGGGGGTGTAAGGACATGGTAGTGTAGGGGTATTCTTATTTAGGGTACTAAAGTTTTAAAGGCATTGTAGTTTAGTTTGAGATACACTGTTGTTTGACGGTACTGTACTTTTGGACACAGTTGTTTGGGAGGGGTTCTCAAGGTTCGGGGGTGGGGGCACTGCAGTTTTGGAGGGGTACTCTAGGTTCGGGGTGGGGGCACTGTAGTTTGGGGGACACGGTAGTTTTGCAGGGGTACTCTAGGTACGGGGCACTATAGGTTTTTATTGGGGGCGGGGACACTGCAGTATCATTTGAGGCAGTGTAGCTTTTCATTGAAATAGACAATGCCAGTTTATAGTTGATATGAATGCCATTTATGACATACAGCAAATCAATATGTTCGCTTCAAAACGACTAAATGCGATTTTCTTATCAGCGTTTACATTTATGAGACAGAACGTTATCGGTTCAAACCTGGTTTGGTTTTGTCTTTCCTCGTTAATGGACGTTTCGCTATGTTCATTTTTTTGCCAGAATCTCGTCTCTCGTTGGAAGTTCCCCAATCTTACGGGTTTTTTTGCTGATCCAGATCTTCTGTATGATTTATGTGCTTCGCTTTTCTATTTCCGTTATCTCGTTTGAACGAATCAATCTTCACAGCCTGACGTTGCTACCTATTTAAAGCCATTTCATAACTACACTACAAGTGCACATCCAACTACAACACTACAAAGGAATTTCAGTAAGATTTAAATGACACAAATCTGAAATTTTACATTTATATAATCTTAGAATCAGATCAATTTATCGAAATTGTTTTTAAACGTTTATTTTTTTTATTGGTGATGCTATTTTTAGTTCACCAAACCTGAATGGCCAAGTGAGCCAGCGTCACCATTGACTTTTAACGACTTTCTCTGAATAATTGATAGGACCCGGATGATGGTAGTTTTCAAACATCCCATTAAAGTGCATGGCTACCAACTTGGCTATAAATACGGGGATCCACTTTCAAGATCACGGGCTCAACTTTAAGCTTCAAGCTATTAAACTACTACTGATAACAAATTTGATGATGGTTAGTAAGTTTTTACTTGTATTAAAGATGATCAAATTTGTTCTAAACCATGACACTGACTTACTGAAAATGTTAGAGGTCAACGTTTTAAAACAAAAAAGGCACGATTTCTTTATAAAAGAGACCTAGGGTCATTATATTTACCAATAGTTTGCATATGAATTACCAACAAACCATCATAGAAGCGGTTTTCTCGAGTGAAGGTCGATCAGGTTTGGTTTATTCAAATGAATGACCTTTAACTTCTTTCCTGGTCACGGGGTCGTTTTTGCTGAAATCGTCAAAGATTTTTTTCGGAAAGAATTAAAGGGTTTATGGTGATTGTATTTTGCAAATTACACGCTGAAGTTACAGCTTTAAACTATGTTCAAATAAATCACCTTGATTCTCTGTCAGTGACACAGGTATAATTTTTACAAAGTCTTTTATAAACGACATCTCAATGTAAAGAAGGCCTAATCAGTTAAATAAAGTCATTAGAAAAAAGAGATAAAAGACGGTCATTTTTCTTCAAATAAATGACTCTGTCTCATTTTCAAGGACAATGGTGTCAGCATTTTGATCATCCTCCGAATAAAACGGTTAGGATGTTGATATTTGTATCCAGGCATGCTGAGCTTTATATTTTTTTTTTCAATTTTCAAATATATTACTTGTATTTCGACCCACTTTCATGGCCAACAATTAATTTATAGTTAAAGTTAGTGGTAGGCTGGGAATTGAACATTCTCAGGATTGTTGGAATAAATATCATACAATACTCATATTGTGTTAATGAATTATTAATGAAAACTGTCCGTTTGTCTGACCGATTTCAATGAAACTACACAGGAATGTAAGAGCTGGGGCTGGGGGGGGGGGGGGGGGGGAGGGGGGTATTAATTTTTGCCGGGGGGTGGGGGGGGGGGTGGGTGTGGTAAGGGGTAGTCTTGACAACTCCTCGGAGTCCTACCGACCGATTTCGGTGTTCCTACACACGAAAATTAAGGAAAATTTGTGTAGATGTACCTGCAGATTTTTTTCTGTAAAAAAAAAATGGTTGCCATGGTAACCAAATCACTATACTTTTGGGGAAATTTTGCCTAGACAACTCGTCAATCATAAGTCTGTCAACCAATAACAGTGAAACTACACAGGAGTGTTAGGGACTATGTGTAAGTGGGTATGCAGGATATTTTTCTGCACAAAGTTTGGTCGCATGGTAACAAGTTCACAATACTCAAGTTCTTGTGGAAAACCCTTATTAACCCTATATGAACCGATTTCAATAGAACTACACTCGGATGACTTTATGTGCACCCATGCATGCAGCATTTAAAAAAAAGTTTTTGTTGGGGGAAAATTTGCCCTGAGAACTCCTCCTAAACCAGTGAACCAATTTCATTGCAGCTATACAGGGACGCTAGGACCCATGTTTACATATGCATGTAGGTTATTTTATGCAGACATTTGGATGCCATGGTAACCAGGTCACTATACGTTATACAAGTATTTATTGCAAAGGTGTGGCAGCGGGGGTATTAGTTAACCATTGACTTACAGTTCTAGTTTATCAAGTGCTTTTTAGAGAATTGCATTGGCCAAAAAATACGGCTATTGGTTACCATGTCTTGTTTGTAATTAACGGCCTCTTGATAACTATGGCGAGTCCATTTCGTTTAAACCTTTGAACAGCTTTGAATGACTGAAAGACCTAAACTAACAATAATATTTGGTCACGGTGGCACGGTGATTTAGTGGTAGGATTCCGGACTCTTAATCAAATGGTAGCGAGTTTGAGTACTGGCCACGGCACTTGTGTTGCATTCAAGTTCTTCAATTTTCTTTTCGTCTTCAACTCTTTTCACTTGGTCGAGTTTTAAGAGCTATATGCGTCACAAATATGAAAATTAAAGCCTAGAATTGTGAACAGTTATGCTGCTTGACCTGGACCAACTTTGAACATCACATAAGTCAAATCATTTCCTCGTAGATAGTTCATGTTAGGTAATACAATTTTCCGCTGATTACTTAAGACTACTTAACGCGTCGAGTAAATTTAACTATATTTAATTAAAACCCTCCTTTAAGGTCAGATTAACGATTAAAATCCCAATATACGTAACTTCAGGAAATATTTCGTGATTCTGAAAAGTTATGGGAAAAAAAACCAGTTGATAACCGTGCAAAAATAAGTCTAAAACAAAGTAAACATGAGCGGTAACTTACAAGAAACTCTTGACAAAAAAATCCAAAGAATTGAAAATAATTCAGGTGTGGCCCATTTCAACAATAAGCCGAAGGTAGAAGACAGTTCGAAATGGACGCTCGTTTACAAATACCGTGTTTCAACTGCTGCTGTACCGGTAACCGCATAAGAATTCGTCATGAATATTGCTGATATCAGTTAATCTTAACTAAATCTATAAATATAATAAGTTATTAGGCTTGATTTTCGCTTTAAGTTTTGCGGAAAGTTAAGTTACGTATATTGAGCCTTTAATGAAAGAAAATCGTCTCTTTAGACAACTTGTTTCTCTGTATGTTTATTCCGTCTGTATTTCCGAACACCTGTCTTTGATCAATACTAAATTCTGTTCTTATTTTCTTTTTCTTTCTTGACCCATCAGCTGGATGAGGTCCAGTACGAAACACTTCCGGAAGAACGAACGGCTCCAGTTTCCACTGGCAACTGTTGTCGTGAGGTGGCAACAAAAGCGATACCCAGTCGACTTTAACCACGAGCTGCTCTACACCATCTTTTCTAAATTCGGAACCGTCAGAGAAATCCGGAAACTCAGTCTAAACAGTGCACTGGTTGTTTTTGAGGAATTGAACTCAGCTTGCGATGTAATCGATTCCAATTACATAGGAATGTCTGGGAGTAAACTGCATTGTAGATGGTGGCATAAATGTATGGAAAGTAAAGCTGCTACAAGATTTAGGAAAGGAGTCAAGGTGCAGCCTGTCCCATATTTGTAAACAATACACATTATATCATACATGAAATTAACAGCCTTCCTGGTAATAAACAACCTACAATCGTGTTTCAGTCTCCGAAGTTTTATCCCTGAATGAATGCCTCGTTGGCAGGTGATTTGTTTTACTGGGCTAAGACCTAAGTAGACGGATGGTCTTAATAAAATCACTTTATTGTTAGGCATCGATCTGCGTTAAACCTATTTTATGGTCGTCATCATTCAATTCCAAATGTGTGCCAGTTTTCATTTTGATGACATTATTTAAAGAAATTAAGGATACATCATCAGTTGTGTCATAGTGGTGGAGGAAACGCTTTCAATTCCGGAACATAAGTCGTCTGCTCAGATACTTATTGTTGACGATGGTGTTGTTTTAAACTTCAGTGTCGGTTTAATATTGTTGATGTTTGGTTTTCGCCTCAGCTTTTGTTTTTTGTTTTTTGTTGTTTTTTTTTTTGACTTTTGAGAAAAAAATCATCGTCCCTGTAATATAACGCAGTGTTTGTTTATTTTTGTCTACTTTCACATATTTTGAAATAATGAGAAAACAACGTATACACTTAAATAGTTTTATCATCGTATTTCGTGACCATACATTCAATTAAACTGTTTAATTAAAATGTTTGTACAATACACGTATTTGTTATATAACCGCTCTGCACATGAAGCCGCTTCAGCATTTCTACATGATCAACATAACTAAATGAGGTACCACCGCCCGTACATACAAAACAAACAAGAAACATAAAAATGTAGGCTTAAATATCAGTTACTCTACTTTATAGTTTTTAACAAAATACATGTAACCACGTACATGTTTGGAGTAAGGCGGGATGCTCCATACATATCTTTACTGTAACAATGTAAAATGATTGTACAACATAGGACAAATTATGTCAGCAGCTGAAATAAGAATTTAGTCTCAGAGGAAATCGCAGGTGATAACGGTATCGAGTAACTCGTCAAGAATATACTGTTGAAGAAGAAGAATTTTCAAGGGGAACTTAAATTTGCAGTGTTCGTAGATACCATGTAACCGCGAGAATAAGTCTAGTGTGCGAATGTAGGGGGTATACTTATCATATTGGCAGACTACGCGTACAAGTATAGCCTGATTGAATGCTGTCTTTTAATTACACAAAAACATTGTCCTGGGTTCGATAATTACAAGTACCGGGGTGAAATAAAATCTTTAAAATCTTAAGAAGTTTATCAACAAGTAACTTCTCGAATTCACCTTTCAAGCCGATTTTACAATTTAAAGTTTTTCAAATTTAACATATCGACAAATAACGAGTATTTTTACAGCGATTATGTGTACAACTTCATCGAAAGACCGTAAGTACAAGTACAGTGATTCAGTTCACACAATTTCCTCTCAATCCAGACGGACTACCTGATAGCGAGTATTTCTCCCAAAATTGATTTGTAATCGTAAAACTGCAAAAGAAACCTACGAAAGTTTCATAAATTGAAATCATTTTCAATATTCCTTTGGTAATATTCGGAATAAGATTTATCATTAGTAACGGTAACTGGAACAGAAAAATAATCAAGTGTATCAATTAATTTCTATATTATTTTGGAACATTTTCTTCGTGTTGGTTATATACATAGAATAGAATTTATATAACATAACCGATAGGATATTTAGGTATGACGTTTCGATGACTACACAGTGCCCTTTATCAAACTAATGAAGGCGACTGTGAAGTCATCGAAACGTCACACTTACATATCTTATTGGTTGTGTTATTTAACTTCTATTTCTATTTCTGGTATACTGTAAACCAACTTATTTTCGCGGCGACTTATTTTCGCGTTTTTATATGAAACGATTGTTTCGCGGCGATTTAATTTCGCGATAAAAACGGTCATAAATCATATATACATCACAGTACTGTACTCGTACAATTGGCATACCTCTGGTTAAAACTATTTCGCGGCGATTAATTTTTCGCAAATTTTAATCGACCGCGAAATACGCGAAAATTAAGCTTACTTTGTTTTCGACTCTTAACAACCGAAATAACTTACTGAGTCACAGAAGGTGCATCAACTAACATAAGACAACTGTCAAAAATGATAAGAGACATTTGCCTTATTGTATACTCGCAAAATATAAATTTTCAATTTCTGTCTGTGTTCATAACAAACATATTTCTTTAGGCTTTGATAAAAATACACGGTATTTATCTCTTGATCTTAACTTATATGTTACAAAATGTCTGTTCTTAATTCACATCAGTAAACGATCTTAATTTATAACGTTTTTTGTTCAGTTACATTAGTCAATAAAGGTTATGGAATATAACCGTTTCTGTGCATAGCATTAAGCTTACAATTTCATAGAAATTGAAAGAAAAAATAGGAGAAAACAAATGTAACTACAACAAGTTCCATTATGTGCTTGACTTAAACAAATGATTAATTCACTGTAACATGTTCTGTAATCATCAATAAATAAAACATATCTAACACCACACGAACAACAGGAATTGCAATTATAATAAAGAAACGACATTTCATTTTCACCTATTTTGGTCTACTTTCCTACATGTCTTGGTCTTACTCTTTACAATCGTGACAACGGACATCCCGTTTGTGAAATTGCTCTGACAAAAAATGCTTTGTATTGAACGGTTGTTTTAATCTATGACGTAATGCACCTGAATGTTGATTACATATATTTGAGTATTGTTATATGTAGATAATTTATGTACAGAAAATAATTATATATATATTCTGCTATGCCTATTTACAATCCTGTTCAGCTTGATCTACTTTGTGATAGCTAACGTTTGAGTATATATAAAATAGTAGTAAGTAATATAAAATATTTTAATATTCTACACGTATATCGAAATTACTTTGTTTCTATTATTAAACATAGATGATTCTTGATGGAAATATGTGCTAAAGTGAAACGAATGATTCGACATATGGGTATTATATATTTTATGAAATTAATGTTTACATTTCAATACATTTCATAAATAATGACTAGAATTTATAATACATTTGATATAAATATGGCAATATGTGACTATACATTATGAAAAATGTTAACTAGGGCATCACAATTTTGACTATTATTTTAACGAATGATTTTTGACATTATTTATATTCTATTTATATATTGCACTTTCACGACGTAAAACACCACCTGGTTCACTCTTGCCATTTTCCCCCCAATACATTCGTCCCTGCAGGTAAGTACTAGAAAATCAGTGTCATACATTATACCGTAGCTTTAAAAGGTATATCTAGAAATGGGTGGTGATTTCAATAGTTCTAGAAAAATGGTTTTGCTTATTGAAATTTTCAATGAGAGGCTTTCATTTACTGAATGGTGAAATCCGACTAAAATACCATATGAGAAAAACGCATGGAAATAGCAAGTTGGAAAAATCATGTTTTTTTTCAGGAGACATGACTTTACAAGTACCGAACTGTATTGGGAGAACAAAGAAACAGTGGTTTACTTGTATTTTGTAATTATTTATCTAACAGTTAGATCTTATAACATAAATTAGCTTTAAACATATACGTGTATCACAGTTGTATTACACATCATATAATGAGATGAGAACATTTTTTATACCAGTGAGAAAACATAAATATGCAAAATTGCTGAAAAAGTATGTTAGAAATCACATTTATATTTGATTCTTGTTATCAGTACTTTTTGTCGCACTTTGTAGTTTGTTTTGAGAATTTTAATTAGCATGAACTGCATGCTTCACTATTGATTTCCAACGATCAGTTGTCACTTAATAAGTAATAAATATATATAAATATTTAAAAAATGTTTGCGATGTACCTAGACTGATATACGATATCACTGAAAAGAATGATTTAATTTGATTTGCATCTTAATGCCATTTTTACCAAGTCCTCTCTCATTCTATACTTTTTACATTTGCTCTGCATTGCCACTTTAACAGCTAAAACTTATGAAACCTACATCTGGAGTGATTTTCATTTCACACCACTACCATTGTGACGTCATCAGATAGCTAGACGAGACTGACTGTTGTCTTTAAGGAAGAACTAAGGAATCCAGATATACTTTAGTAGATAGTGTCAGAACCATAGGGACATAGTTTTGCAAGCTCTTGAATTACAGAGATGACGTTTTAAAGACATTCGCAGAAACATATTCTTTAGTGCTTAAGTAATGCACGCTCTTGCATCGTCTTGTGCAGGATGATAATAATTATGGATGTTTATTGAAGTCAATAAACATTGTTTTTGTCAAGAAACTGTTCAGAGAAACATATTGCATTGGCAAAGGGCATATCGTCGTTTCAATGGTGACATCATAAAGAGTACTTTAAACCGTAACATTTACGCTTCTATGATATGACTAGTTGGAAAATAGAGAGAAATGGTTTTATTTAACAGTAGACCCTATCATCAACAGACTGTTGACCCGTCTATGTCTCTCTCCATCTGATATACCAGCAAGCCTCTAACACCAGTTACACACATCGTTTAAAACCCCTGTTTCTCCGTCACTACAATGTATGTTAGCACCATCATTTTGTAGCTATTGTTACGACACATACTTGTTGGTGTTAATCCCAACATAGGGTCTGTTTACACCACGTGGAGTTTTCAAAACTCTTTGCACAACGGCTAGCACTGTAATCATCCGACTGGGATCTTTTCCTTTTAAACTGTTAATTTTCATAATGAAAATGCATAATTGGAATACAGATGTTCACAGTTCGGATGACGTCACTTCCCGTACTAGTTTGTCTGTTGATGTCATCAACACTGCATTTGCTACCGGTTGTGAATCTATGAAAGTCCACAAACGTAATTATTGAGCCATCATCTGTTTAAATTTCATTTTTAGTGTAACTTTGTACAGATTCCCATTTTGGAAAATAATGTGAAAACAATTTCATCACAACACGATCTACAGTATAGCATGTTTCACGTAGACACCGGATGGTTTCTTTA
This sequence comes from Mimachlamys varia, assembly GCA_947623455.1. Taxonomy (NCBI): domain Eukaryota; kingdom Metazoa; phylum Mollusca; class Bivalvia; order Pectinida; family Pectinidae; genus Mimachlamys; species Mimachlamys varia. Next base: position 9,384,669 of record OX392530.1, read on the forward strand.
GGTGACGAAGCGCTTGATTTCTACTTCCTACACGTTTAGACGCTACCACCACTTAACATGGTACAACTTCGTTACCACACGTAATCGTCGCCAATGTCTTTTGATTTCACATGTGTAAACTTGATGTCAACATGTGTGTTAAATAATCTTTACACGTGCTGACTTGTATATCTGATGTCTGCAGGTGTAAAACTTGTGATGTCTTTACGTAAGGTCATTAAGTACGCGTGTGGTATCCTTTAAGGTAACGTGTAGTGACTGTGTTGTAAAAACATGTCACTTGTCCACCATCATCACCACAATCATCACGGAGTGGCCACACATCAGTCATTAGAGATAATTCCGTGATCCGCGGTGTCAGGAGAACGTCGTCAGGGCGCTCACTGTGGCATGGTATTCCAAGGCTATCTCGTGACAAAACCTGTACTGTTCCTAAAAAAATTACAAACAGTCAGAATAGGCATCTTATCATTTACAAACACTGGGAATAGGACACATTGCATGTGTAGTGTGGCAAAACAATCTACGAAATGATGGGTTTCAAGTACAAAAGTTAATTTAAACTTCATGTAATTATGGGCAAAGAAACATCTTGGACAGCACTCGACATCTTAACTATGATAACATCAATGGGCCGACATTATTTTAAGTTTAAACTTAAAAAATAAAAAAGCATGAAGGAGAACCCTTCATGACTGATAAATCCCTATCCAACCGGAGTTTCTTTTGCATGCTTTATCTATTCAGGTTATGGAAAGAAAATTAAGACCATGGGTATTCAGAGGAATTGTATCGACTGATCAGAACCACCGTTAGTGATCCGAGGGAGACGCAGTCGTGTATACATTTTAATTGAACTTCAAGTGGGTTTGAGGAATGAAGATAATTGATATAGCATGCTGTCCACAAGTTCTTACCAAACAATCAATGATCTGGGTTCGGTTTAGCCGGAGTTGTTTAATAGCCTGGAAAATGTCCACCTCGCGATCTGTTTTCATCCTTTCCAACACACAGCTTGTCGCCACAAACAACCCACTGCGGGTAGCACCATCCCTGGAAATAGATTAAAAGGTGACATTGAGTAAATGTGAAATTTCTTGGTTAAGTCACCAGCAAATAATTAAGCACTAGCAAGTGTTCTCCACAGTTATCACCCGCAATAAATGGTTATGTCTAAAATTAGCCAGTTAATCGCGAGATGAAAGAGTTTTCAGAAATTTCAACTGGGGAATCAGATAATCGGGAAGTTAATCAAACGGGGAACAAGTTTTTCAAGAGATAATGAGTTTTATATAAGTACATGTATACTATTTTCCGGAAGGATATCGTTAAAGGCCCTATATACGTAACTTTAGTAAGTTTTTCGGCATTTTGAAAAAAAATGAAAAAAAATCCAGTTGATAACCACTCAAAAATAAGCCTAAAACGAAGTAAACCTGAGCGGTTATTAACAAGAAACTTTTGACAAAAAAATCGAAAGAATTGAAAATAATGCAGGTGGGGCCCACTTCAACAACAAACCGAAGGTAGAAGACAGTTCGAAATAGACGCGTGTTTACAAATACCATGTTTTAACTGCTGCTGTACCGGTAACGCGTAGAAATCCATCTTGAATATTGCTGATATCAGTTAATCTTAACTAAATCTATAAATATAATAAGTTATTAGGCTTGATTTTCGCTTCAGGTTTTGCCGAAAGTTACGTATATTGGGCTTTCAAGAAAATAGTACTGAACAAGAGGGTGATATCCAATATCTGTCTGCAGAAATATGAAGAGCTGAATGTCACATATCATCAATGTCCTTAATTTCACGTGAATTTTTTTAAAAATTATTATTGACGAAATAGCAATAAAGCTTAAAAATCCAATTCTTCATATTAACAAGAGGCCCATGGGCCTTAACGGTCACCTGATGTTTGATATGAAAGAGAAATATGGGAATGTTGAGATGAATATTTATAACAATACATTGTAGCATATCTGGGAGTGGAAAAAATGAATTTTTGAAATTATGTCAATTTGACCCTCCTTTTAGGCCCCACCCCTCAGGCACCTGGGGGTCAGTCAGTATCAATATGTGCGTACTACTCAAAAGTCATGTCATATTGATAATTTCAACCAAATTTGCATCATTTCTTATGGCAATTAAACAAATAATGCAAAAAAATGTTTTTTTTCTGCCAATATACTATAGTAAACTTAACCCTCTCCACAGGGGGAGATGCAAGACTCCAGAGTCATAAAATTCACAATTTTGGTAAAGAACCTTAAAACCCTTCCATCTATGAAGAGTATTTGATTCCAGCATATCTGGGAGAAGAGAAGAAGATTTTTGAAATTTTTGTCAATTTGACCCTTTTTGGCCCCGCCCTCCAGCCCCTGGGGGTCAACTAGGGCCAACATGTACATACCATCAAAGTGTCATCCCATGCTGATAATTTGATACAAGTTAGAATGAATTCCAATACAAATCCAACAAATAATAGTCAAAAATGTGATTTCCCTATATACACTATAGTAAAGTTTACCCCCTCCCCAGGGGCAAACATGAGACCCCAGGGTCATGAAATTCACAATTTTGGTAAAGCCCCTTAAGATCCTTCCATTTATGAAGAGTATTTGATTCTACCATACCTAAGAGTAGAGAAGAAGATTTTTGAAATTTTTGTCAATTTGACCCTTTTTGGCCCCGCCCACCAGCCCCTGGGGGTCAACTAGGGCCAACATGTACATACCATCAAAGTGTCATCCCATGCTGATAATTTGATACAAGTTAGAATGAATTCCAATACAAATCCAACAAATAATAGTCAAAAATGTGATTTCCCTATATAAACTATAGTAAAGTTTACCCCCTTCCCAGGGGCAAACATGAGACCCCAGGGTCATAAAATTCACAATTTTGGTAAAGCACCTTAAGACCCTTCCACCTATGAAGAGTATTTGATTCTACCATATCTGAGAGTAGAGAAGAAGATTTTTGAAATTTTTGTCAATTTGACCCTTTTTGGCCCCGCCCTCCAGCCCCTGGGGGTCAACTAGGGCCAACATGCATATACCATCAAAGTGTCATCCTATGCTGATAATTTGATACAAGTTAGAATGAATTCCAATACAAATCCAACAAATAATAGTCAAAAATGTGAGTTCCCTATATAAACTATAGTAAAGTTTACCCCCTCCCCAGGGGCAAACATGAGACCCCAGGGTCATGAAATTCACAATTTTGGTAAAGCACCTTAAGACCCTTCCATCTATGAAGAGTATTTGATTCTACCATATCTGAGAGTAGAGAAGAAGATTTTTGAAATTTTTGTCAATTTGACCCTTTTTGGCCCCGCCCTCCAACCCCTGGGGGTCAACTAGGGCCAACATGCACATACCATCAAAGTGTCATCCTATGCTGATAATTTGATACAAGTCAGAATGAATTCCAATACAAATCCAACAAATAATAGTCAAAAATGTGATTTCCCTATATAAACTATAGTAAAGTTTACCCCCTCCCCAGGGGCAAACATGAGACCCCAGGGTCATGAAATTCACACTTTTGGTAAAGCACCTAAAGACCCTTCCATCTATGAAGAGTATTTGATTCTACCATATCTGAGAGTAGAGAAGAAGATTTTTGAATTTTTTGTCAATTTGACCCTTTTTGGCCCCGCCCTCCAGCCCCTGGGGGTCAACTAGGGCCAACATGCATATACCATCAAAGTGTCATCCCATGCTGATAATTTGATACAAGTTAGAATGAATTCCAATACAAATCCAACAAATAATAGTCAAAAATGTGATTTCCCTATATAAACTATAGTAAAGTTTACCCCCTCCCCAGGGGCAAACATGAGACCCCAGGGTCATGAAATTCACAATTTTGGTAAAGCACCTTAAGACCCTTCCATCTATGAAGAGTATTTGATTCTACCATATCTGAGAGTAGAGAAGAAGATTTTTGAAATTTTTGTCAATTTGACCCTTTTTGGCCCCGCCCTCCAGCCCCTGGGGGTCAACTAGGGCCAACATGCACATACCATCAAAGTGTCATCCCATGCTGATAATTTGATACAAGTTAGAATGAATTCCAATACAAATCCAACAAATAATAGTCAAAAATGTGATTTCCCTATATAAACTATAGTAAAGTTTACCCCCTCCCCAGGGGCAAACATGAGACCCCAGGGTCATGAAATTCACAATTTTGGTAAAGCACATTAAGACCCTTCCATCTATGAAGAGTATTTGATTCTACCATATCTGAGAGTAGAGAAGAAGATTTTTGAAATTTTTGTCAATTTGACCCTTTTTGGCCCCGCCCTCCAGCCCCTGGGGGTCAACTAGGGCCAACATGCACATACCACCAAAGTGTCATCCCATGCTGATAATTTGATACAAGTTAGAATGAATTCCAATACAAATCCAACAAATAATAGTCAAAAATGTGATTTCCCAATATAAACTATAGTAAAGTTTACTCCCTCCCCAGGGGTAAACATGAGACCCCAGGGTCATGAAATTCACAATTTTGGTAAAGCACATTAAGACCCTTCCATCTATGGAGAGTATTTGATTCTACCATATCTGAGAGTAGAGGAGAAGATTTTTGAAGTTTTAGTCAATTTGACCCTTTTTGGCCCCGCCCCGCATGCCCCTGGGGGGTGGGGACCATATAATTCACAATTTTGGTTTACCCTCAGCCATGGAAGCTTTCTGTAAAATTTCATTGAATTTGGTTCAGCGGTTTTGGAGAAGAAGTCGAAAATGTAAAAAGTTTACGGACGCACGACGCACGACGCACGACGGACGACGGACGACGACGGACAAAAGGCGATTAGAATAGGTCACTTGAGACTTCGTCTCAGGTGACCTAAAAAGGTGCCTATTTAGTTCATATTTCTGATTTCAATTAGAACTTCATTAAAAGTTTTGTTTTTTTGTGTAAAAAGCAACAACAAATTAACAGCTTTTCATTCAAAAATTGTTTTTGTTTCTTTTAAAACTTTGTCCACATTTTATCCAAAGTATGTCTTGTCTTTCATAAGAAAAAATACTTTTAGACTATTTAAAACAACATCCCTTTACTTTTCTCAAAAAAAAAGATGCACGTCCCTTGCACGATAATGATCTCATAGCAACTTATTTAAATGAGAAAATTTATTTATTAGTATATATTACTAAATTTAAAAGTTGCAGCATGTGTGTGTGTTACGCCATCTTAAATGAAGCAAGGAATATAATCGATGACGTATAGTTAATGAGATTGATTCGCGTTGAAGTGCAGAAGGAGATACATAAGTCATTTCTGTCGGTGAAAATGATGATTCGGCGCGAGTACACAGACGTCACACTAACCAACGATCTTGAGACAGGAACACCGACGTCTGTTGTCGACCACCTAAAGCTACGATTAGGCTATCAACTCAGCCTCAATACTGTAGGACAGACAACAATTACCTCTCGGAGTACTTACAAGTACAATCAAGTCGCAACGATGCTTTCTCCAAATGTCTGGCCGAATGTAAATACTTGTGAATGTTGATGCCTTATAAAAATGTGTGGTAGAAGTTCTACGATTCCGCTGACAATTTCCAATTGTCGTAGGAGTGCGTCTTTGCGTGTGAAAAGGACGTTTATCACTGAGTAAACATTTTGCTAATCAATAGTCATTGATGAGAGCATTTAAATTCTTATCAATACCACGCAACCCTATCTATATAAGCACAAAGTCTACTTCACTATCCATAAAAAATATGCACAGATTATACCATGCAATATACATAGAGCATAATGTTTACCTCGCTATTTATTGAAAAACAAATCTTTTTACAAAGCTACCCGTATACACACAAAGAACATTGTCAAAGTCAATCTAGGAAGTCGTTATTTGCTCCGCTTTATCTTTTTGATTACTTTCATTACGTTACAACATTTAAAGCACAGAGACAGCAGACTTTAATTGACATTAAAATGACGTGTGTTGAAAGAACACACGGCGTTGTTTAATGTCTAATTTTACCTTGGATGTGTATAGCAGACGGCTATATTGGAACTGGACAAAGCGGTTATTTCACCCTACTCTGGGTACAGTGGCTGATGACAACATGTAATTTCTATTAGGCACACCGTCGTCTCGGTACAAACAATAATCAATGCGGAATGTAATCGGCGGACAGTAATTGGGTCTACCGTCGATTTATGTGTGGTTAATCCATTACAACACACACCTAGGTAGTCCTAGATATCCATTTATATCCGCGGAGGGCAGGAATCTCTATACTCATCGGGTCACCATGCCATTTATCTTCCGGGAACACTTAATGTACACACTGGGAACAATGTATATTGCCGTTTGCCAGACGGTATGTACTGTTTTAAGTGTTGATTAATATAAAATCAATATAATAAACTTCATCATAATGAATTAACTTTCCTTTTTTTTACTGAGATAGGTCTTTACTGTTTACACTTTCACAAGCTCTCATTAGATAAACCAATGAAATAAAAGCATGTTTTAAAAAATCTTTTCTCCATAGCACTTATGTTTTTTTTTTCAGATATCTTGTGTCTGATCACAAAGGGATGGTTTTATAGCTCCATTAAAGACTGAAAATTCTCCCATAGAATGACCAGTTTTGTTAATACTCAGAATGAACAATTCCAAAAGTGCCCCGATACATAAATAAATTGCAGCTCTTTCAGTGTTAAGTATGTAATCACGTAGAAAGCTTCTAGAAAAGTAGTTGTATGGATGTTATTTACTAAGTATTAGTTACACGGAGAACAAGCCCGATTAGACGTATCCAAATATCAGGTTGCTGAAATTTATCAGGTTGTAACGTCAGAATAAAGGTTTTATCACACTCCGATAGCTTAATGACAAATCTCAGACATTCCTTTTTTTCAAATTCGAATTCTGATTTTAACAATTACAAGTTTTCAGTGGTGTTATCTCATGGCAAAGGCACCCAGCACAACATCCCGCCCAGTCACATTATACTGACAACTGGCGAATCACCCAGCACAGCATCCCGCCAAGTCACATTATACTGACAACTACTGAACCAACCAGCACAGCATCCCGCCCGGTCACAATATACTGACAACTGGTGATCCACCCAGCACAGCATCCCGCCCAGTCACACTATACTGACAACTAGTGAACCACCCAGGACAGCATCCCGCCCAGTCACATTATACTGACAACTAGTGAACCACCCAGCACAGCATCCCGCCCAGTCACATCACACTGACAACTGCTGAATCAGTTGTCATTTCCATTTAAAGCCGAAAGATAAGTTGATAACAACAACTACCAACTTTATAGTTTAACCATGGGGACATAACCCATAACCTTACTAACTTGGGCGAACTATCATCTAAAGGCCAAAAGTGGAGTGAGGTCAAGAGCGACATAAGAAAGGTCATGTTTATATAGAAAGAAAAAATCCAAACATGTACCAGTGATCTATTTACAATTTATTTCCATGCGTCCTTTTGTACATATTGCCGAAAATGATGGGTCCCTCAATGTTCAAGTATTTCCAGAATTTCTATGAGTCCCGTCATAATTTTATGAGTACTGGACTCGGGATTCGCACATAAATCGATCACTGATGTTCACTGTGTAATTCAATTTAAATAATACTACAAATATGGTTGATTACAATTGTTCCTTGAAATGAAAGATGACGTAACACACATATTTACTGCACCTTTAGACTATTGCCGTGTTGTAATTTTGGTTCTTGTATAATTAGCATAAACAAAACAGTTAACCAGGTACTGTTAATATTATATATACCACGAGATTTTAGGGTGTTGCATATTATTTTGTATGTGCTTTTGCCTTCCGAAAGTTTTCGGGAATATGTAATCTATGTATATAAATATGAAATCAAACTGTCTATCATCAGACAAGGACTTAGTGTAGAATATCATACTATTGTACACGTAAAACTGAAGTGTGTAGAAGCCAATTGAGTGTTTGTCGGTATTGTTGACAGGAAATACAGACTACAAAACATCCTTGTATGAGCAGTTTTGATTTGTTACAGTAACGATACTTACAAACAATGAACGGTGACAGGTTTGTTTCCGCTCTGCTTCTGCCATATCTCCACTTGGTCCAGCAGTTCAAGAAGTGCAGCTTTTGAGCTGGGAATCACACTCATCTCAGGCCATCGATGGAAGTGAAACTGTCTCACAACCCGTGGTACCTCTTGGGGCTGCAGAGACAACAACATGTAGGTAAAATATAATGTCAATGGTTCCTTCGGAACGAAGTAGTACATTTCCATGATCAGGTGTCAAAGTCGTATGCGACAATATATGTACTATTGAAGAACTTTTATTGTATTTTACGGACATTTGATCTAGTGCGACTTCATTTTCACTTTTGTTTTTCAATCGATTCTTTATAAAATACAAGACGGCAATTCCAAATGTCTGACGAAGACTTTTATGTTTATTTTGCAATGCATATATACATTATGTATTGGTAATATGATGTATATTATCTTAAATAAGTTTCCATTTCAAAGGCTCGCTATTTTGAAAGCTTGAAAATGGAATTGCTTTTTGAAACCTATTTACAATAAAACTGCCTTTGAAACTGCATGTTTAGCTTTGATATGTTATATATTTGATAGTTTATCGTGGTTGGGAAGTGTTTTCTTGTTTGTAGTGTTTCATTTTCCCCTAGAAATTGAATACCTACACAAATGATACTTATATAAGAATTAATTATCTTTATTCCTTGAAGAGCATACACGATTGAAATGATCTTTTGATCAATTGTTTAATAATATCTGCAGATAGACGAAACAACGAGAATGCTTGAATTTCTAGCTATTTCATAGTTGTTGGGTTCAATGACAAGGTTTCATAACAGACTTTTGCCATAGGAACACTTTATTTGTTATATTCTTATCTACGTTTTATCTTTCTCATTCCGGCTGTGTAACTTTGTAAAGTCTCACAGTTTTACTTTTAGATATACTGATGAGTTGTCTTCATAAACTAATTACTATAGTGGTTATTTTGAAAGAGTCTTTTTGTTTGTTACTTCTTTCAAAGTTAATGTTTTTATCCTATATGTCTTAAAATGTTATAGTTTCATAAAAATAGTAAGATTATTTGTTTGTCATCAGGGAACAGCCCCACCAATAAGCTTGGATGTAAAACAAAATGATTGGACAGTTATCCCCTCATTTTCCTCATCAACAGCTGGTGATTATTTCAGTTTTGTATGAATACGCGAAGAGATCAGCCGGTAATGGTGTTTATAGCACGTAATCCTCCTAGAATATCTATACAGCCTGGTGGAACACAATTACGGAGCGAACATTTATCGCCGGATTAATTTTCTAGAAGTTCCATTGTCAATAAGACATTTATTACTGATAACACTACCAGTAGCTGAAAACAGGAAAAGAAAATCCAAAATTTCGAGACTTAATTCAAAGTTCACCATCAGTAATGATGACATACGGTTATTGTTAACCAAAGGACTTGAACATTTTCGACAATGGATTCATTTATAAAAAACCGACCGACGCCCTGAGTTTGTTCTTATAGTCACATTTGATTAAGGCTGCTATGTTAAAAACCAGCATTACAATAAAACATTTTTGAAAATCCACCTCTTTTGGTGGTAAACCTAATGGTTAAACCCTACATCCTGAAGACGAATTTGACCTCTTCAAGTTCAAGGTTGATATAAGGGATGAGTCATAGACAGAGTGGAAGATTCTGCAATAATCCGTTGAAAGTCATCTACAGTCCTACATACGCTTTATAAGCTTTTGCTATATGCACTTATATGTTTCCATAACAACTAATTGTCAAGTAAAGTACAAATGTGAGGATAATGTTGCAGTCGATTCGTCCACTAGATAACTTTGACCTACATACACGAAATGTCAAGTCTATGTATGGACAAGCAACTAACACCCTCCGGGGACGAATTGACTTTCTCACGTATCGCTTGGCACCGCAATATTGCTGTAGTACACATATTAATCAACCTAGCTCTATCTAAGCTAATTAAGATCTGGGAACAAGCAACCGTATCAAGAAAAACATCCAAGCTTCCCTGATATAGCTTATGTGTCCTTACGTTCTGGGTATTGGTGATCGTGAAGTCCCGCACTGTGATGCTGGGGTCAGATTTTATTTCAGCAGTGGTTTCCACAATAAATGGTCCATACTTTTCACCACATGTGTCTAACGTCCAGTACTGCTCCATCATCTACACAAGTAAATATATACTTTCTTAGAAATATGGATCTTCGTATTTTCTAATATATCACATGCAATTGTTATCAAAATACACAATTAAATTTCACAATTTCTTTGTTTAAAAGTGATGTAAATAACTAAATCAGTACTATACAAATGTACATATTTCATTTACATGAAACATAGAGAAGGAAATGTTCATATAGAAAGAAAACGCAACGATAAGATCCTAACATTTAGTCGCCTCTTACGGATCATTATGCAATGGTAGCAACATGTTAAATTCTTCTACCCTGCAGGGCAATACATGTATACATTGTATACTTCAATTTTCATAATTCTGCTTATATGACTGATTACAATTGTTCCTTTAATTGAAAGATAACGTAACATAATTCTGCTTATCTGACTGATTACAATTGTTCCTTGAATTGAAAGATAACGTAACACACACACTTGCGTCATCATCCAATTAAATCCTTTCAAACTTCTAAGGTAGGATATTACAGAACTATTTTCAGGAAGTACAAATACCGGAGACAACAGAGGAAAACAGCACAAAGGAAAGTTATGTATGCGACAAATACAGAGACTGAATGCGCCGTAAAATGTAGGTCACCTCGTCATGGGGATCCACCTCATTCAGCATGACGATACAGTAGGAGTTGTGGTCGTATATCATTCTCCAGAAGTCTACCACCGTGTTCGGCATGGGCATCTGGGTCGCGATGTATGCGTCCTTCCGCCGGTAACCCTGAAGGTAAATGTACGACCATTGTTGTACTCTCTATCCCGTAGTTTCATTTATTGTAGGGAATTCGGTGGCAAGACACAACAATGAAATTTATTTTCTGATTAAATTTCGCTACTGAGAGATAAATTCAAGAATAACATTAATTTCCTATTTTTCTTTTTGATGAAGCCTAAACTTACAATCGTTTTAGAATTTTAAAGCTTCTTTTTAAATTTGAATTAAAGAAAAGAATTTTGCAGCCTTAACCGACACGGATATCAATTTTCCTCCGTAAAACTCATTTTTTTCATTAAACAAATTGAATCATTTTTGTTCTTGACATTAAACATATGATTAACTTCTGAATATAACCATGACACATCACCGAAATAGTTCATTCGGGAAACTGAAATTGACAGTTGAAATGTATTATAGCTACGGATAAAGATTCAGTCATTAGTATCAATTTCTACACAAAACTGTTAAAGAGGTGGGCCCTGTCATTATCGATCTCAACACGCGCTTGCTGCGATGGTACTTACATTGAGGAAGGTTGCATTGATGTAATCGTTGTAGTCCTCAACCCGTGTCATCAGATATGGTCGGCATCTGTTTGCTGTGTATGACAGACAATAATATGACAATAAAAACCCAGCATTATCCACGTAATCTGTAACCTACCAGTATCATATCACGCTTGAAAAACCGAAATTCAAATCAAGCCCATTACTGAGTACTTCATAAACGTGTATAGAGGCTCAGATGTGCAACCTCTCCTAATGAGTAGAATATTTCATTTCGAATCACAATTTCGACACCACTTGTGTTGCTAATTCATCTACACACAACATTATACGTGTACGAGGAATACAAAGATAACCAGAATCAGTGTTAGAGAGGCCTAGAACAAAAATAACACCAGATGAAACTAAATCCGAGTCGAATTGCACTTTTTGGCAACCGTTTACTTCATTTACCTTGTGAGGGGTAACTGAGTTCAGAGAATTGATTTCATGTACTTCGACAAAATCGAGGAAAATAACAATACATCCAATATTAAAATGTGTATCAACGTGTGAATCAAAAGAGGAAATGTAATATACATTACGTTATATCAATCGTGTTTTTGACGAAGTACATAAGTTAATGTTACATCATTTGTATAGATGACGTAACAGGTAAATTCATGTTATATCGGCTGTGTCTATGACGTAAAATGTATGGCTATGTTATATTGGCTGTGTCTATGACGTAAAATGTATGGCTATGTTATATCGGCTGTGTCTATGACGTAAAATGTATGGCTATGTTATATTGGCTGTGTCTATGACGTAAAATGTATGGCTATGTTATATCGGCTGTGTCTATGACGTAAAATGTATGGCTATGTTATATCGGCTGTGTCTATGACGTAAAATGTATGGCTATGTTATATCGGCTGTGTGTGTGACGTAAAATGTATGGCTATGTTATATCGGCTGTGTGTGTGACGTAAAATGCAAGTCCGTGTTATATTACATTGAAGTTGTGTCTATAACGTAATATGCACGTTTTGTACGGCAAACGTAGACTTACCCGGTACAATTATTTTACATCTGTTCTTGAATATATTTTCAGGGCGAAGAGCAACCGTCGTTTCGTCCCGTTCCATTGTATTTGTTACTAATTTAAGTACCTAAACAAAACAAACAATATACACGTATTTAATGATTTATAAAAAGTAAATGGACGTCAGTTATTAAATTATAAAAAAGTTCTATCTTAACAATATATTATCATTGAAACATCTACATGTAAAATACCCTTAGTAACTTCAGTGCAAACAAACGTATTTGCCAAACTTAACATGGTCCTTTTCTACAAGGCATATTTAACTCCAGGTTTGAAGACGCTGGAGTTCACAGACAAACGCACCCAACACAAAGAATAACAAATCAGCAGGTACTAAAACATACCAAACAGAAACATATGGGGAGATAGGATTTTAACACAATAACTCCAGGCTTTAGGGACGACAGTGCTTGTATGTTTATATTCATAAATATGATTTAAAATCGCACTGCCTGACTCTTGGAGAGATATGCGGGTCTTGTGGCCAATGGATGCCATGGTATGTGGGATGGAAACAATTTTAGACCAGTTACCAAGACCCCTGTGTATTCTGTTCTGTATTCTATTGCTGATAATACTTGATGGTGCAGTTTATCATTTTTATATATTGACGTCCTCCCGTGTCTGTATGTAGTTTGAATGTAGTTACTATTTCTATATAGAGGCGGAAATTTTGATATAAACTTTTGTCTGCACCGTGAAATATTTCTGAAATGCCTGTGGTGTCTCCATATTTGCCTTACAGACCAAAGCCACTCTAAAGTTAATTTGATAATAACCCTGAGAAAGTAAGACAACCTCTTGTGTTTGGGGCGATACATTTCGGTGACAACTAATGTCGTCTGGTAATAACAAGCACGCTATTTTCCAGGTTTTCCTTTCTATGGGTGTCGTCGATGAAGCAGAACACGCTTACTCTTCCGGAACACCTGGTCTTATTCTCTTGTGCTTTTACGAGAGTCGCCCTGTACACCTTTCCTTTGTTCCTCTTTTTTGCCTCTAGTTTAAACGATTTTGAGTTCGGATTATGGTTTTGTTGACGCTTTGGTATTCTCTGATTTTTTTTTCTCACACCGGTGATGCATATCATATTTAGCGTCGATGAAAGGTATCCAATGTGACCGATTGTTTTACTTATAGGGAGGTTTGTATTCATTCAACTGATATATTCAACAGTCAGATGTCACTATATTACTGAGAGAGATGTCTTTAATTCTATACTACTCGAATGTAACTCACGATTATATTTACCACTTGTACGTAATGCATTGGTGTGATTGTATTTTAGTAGGTTGCTGTCGTCGGAAATAAAGTTATTTTGCCATATGAAAATGGTCTTTATGAAAATAAAGCAGACAAGTTTGTCCGGAAGTCAAGTAATCTCTAATAGACTAGCTATGTATGCATTCGGAACATGCTTGCAATGTCGCAATTAAACATTACCTCGTACTGCTCATCTAGTTTCGTTTTCCCTATACTTTGTTCATATTGCAGCAGTTCCGATAAGGTGTCTGGATAAGAATCGAGAGTTATTGTTGTGTCTCCACATATTAAGGCTTCCAGTAGAACATCGTAAACAAACATGTACTGTTCCTGAAAACAAAAACAAAATATCATCAATATACATACAACACTAACAGTGCATAATATTATTATTTTCCAAATGCCATATGCATGTTGAATACTGTTAGAAAGTTTCCCTATTCATATATTTTAATAGGTACGAACAAAATATGTCACCCTCCATTTTTACAGGACTTCTACATTTGGATTGGTTATACAAAATAAATAATTTAATTGTATTTTCATTTTATTTTAAATACCATAAATTCATTTTGTAACGCCAATTGCTTTCGTTATGAATTTTGCCTAACACTCGTCAATGTATATAAACAAAATGCAAATAATAGTATATATTAATAATCTTATCTGACTGGAAAAGTGGATTAAAATTGTTCACGTCATGTATACGTATCTATCACGCTTTATCGTAATGCCTGTTCGAAGAATTGTGGATTAGATCGGAACCCAATCTAAATCTACTTGTAAAAAACGGTTTATCAATCGTTATATACATAAAGCATTGCATAACGGTAAATGGCCGCACGTGTATTCACTCAATGCAATTGGTTCATAGGACACAACGGTTTTTATGTGTTACTGATATACTCGTCATCTTAATCAAAATGGCTTCCTTTCGTACTTCTATGATAACCGTTGTTGTAATAATTAGGAGTCACGCAAGCATGAAATGAACAGCCTAACTGTGCAGTGGAGCATGAAGCAAGCATTACCAGTGTCTGGACCATGTTGACCCTCATTGTCCGCATCTGTTGGACAAAATTGTGGACGTCTATCAAGCCCTCATTCTTGGCCTGGTCAAGGTTAACGTCTACGGCAATGTACGTCCCAGTACGGCCGACACCAGCGCTGAAGGTCAAGCAGAGTGAAAGTCAAGCAAAAGAGAATTAGAGTCATGTCGGTCCAGAGCAAACATATGTTGTTTTAAGTATAAAAAATACAACTTTAGATTACTGTATACGGGGAAATTTTCGCCCTCGCATAAATATATCCGTTTTCGCCCAGTGTTAAATTCGCCCTCCGATGCCCTTCAGAAAATCCGTTTTCGACCGGTTTTAAAATTAGTTTCTCCCGGCCTACCGTTGTGTACATACTAGTTACATTGGTGTTGGTAATTTAGATAACTCTACTATAGAGTAGACTGACATAGCTCAATGATTTTCTGGACTCGTTCGGTGCGATTTTGTAATGCTAGTCTCGTTTCAAGACGTCTGTTTCTAAACTTACATGTATACATGTTGAATTAAATAAATTATATTGTTTAATATTGAATGGAATATTGAATAAAATTAAAATATGAAAGTATATGGTTTATTTTTTAATTTTAATTACTACATACTATGTGCAGTAGTCTATATCTACTTTTGTTTATCCACTATGGTAGTCACGGCGATCGGTTGTATGTTGACACTTATCGTCAAATGTTAGCACACGTTTAATTTTCGCCCTCGTGGTGAGAGGGCGAAACGGGCGAAAATTAAAAGAGGGCGAAAATTTCCCCGTATACAGTAGTTAGCGCGACATTGGCACATTCGCCAAATCACCTTCCAATTTAATTGAAACATTTTCGAGTGTTGGCCACCAATTGAATGATGTACAGAACCCTGTCATTTGCCTTCGGTTTAAGAGTATACTCAAACACACAAAATGGAGGCAACACAATGACACTATTTTCTAGGAAAGTGTTTTTCATCAGCTTGTAGACACTAGGAAATAACATAATTATTTCACAAAAAATCGACTATCAGACACTGAAATGCACAATGATACTATTTTCAGGAAAGTGTTTTTCATCAGCTTGTAGACACTAGAAAATAACAGAATAACAGCAACTGTTTTAACAGAATGGCAACAACTTCAGACCTTACAGTCACTTTATTACATCGGCCTTTGTTAATTCCTATCCTCTACTTGGTTTGTTACAATCACCGTTGCCTTTATTGCCTCCGGCTAGATGTATTAGCCATTCCTTCAAATCACTTGTGCAAGAATGCTCTCGGTATCGGCTAACACGTGCGATACCATATTCGGAAATGGAGGTTTATAATGGAAAAGGATGGAGCAATATCCCCTTTGCATTTAATGAATACATTTACACGGGAGAATGGTGGCCAGCTCGTGTGATTACACTTGATTGCATCAAACATTTTATTGGAGGAAATGGAAGGGAACAATGGTCCACGGATTCCCTAATAATTTATACAATGTATTCCCCACAGCGTGAAGTTAAACGTGTCCAGCATGCTTTGGCCTACCGTCTTTGATATTCTTGTTTTTATACAACTGTTTCCAGTGGATAAACTCTAGCTAGCAGCGTGTCCATTGCACTCTAACCATTTCGTTGTACCGTTCGCTTTAGGTGTTAAAAAGTGATTATCTGGCTGTACACGTCAACAATGGATTTGACACATTTCTATGGAGACGACTACTGAGGGGTGGAGCTGGTGTTTTCATCGATCAGTGGAACATTAAAGGGCGGTGTCCAGGATATCAGGTGGAACTGTAGCATAATATTGAAACTTTATAGATCACCCGCTAAGTACTTCATGGTGAGTCAGCATCGAGGCTACCCGAAAGGTGTTTTATGTATCATCGCTATTACGTCTGATTAAATTATCAGATCGTAAAAACACATATAGGACCTATAACAAATAGACTGTGTGTTCCCGGCGCAATCTCAAAGGCAAAAATAGACATATTAACTATAATTATCCTCACACAATCATCAATTTCAGTATTGTATTAGATTAAACCAATAGCGATGTATATGGTACTGTTCTAATGTTGGTTTTTAAACTGATGTTGGGTTTATATTTAGCAGTCAGATTAGCTTCAACAATTTTGAATTCTATTATATATTTTAATCACGTTTTCAATTGCATGCTTTATATATATGAAATGGAAAAAAACAACATTTAATCTAAAATCAATACAGTTGTAATTTGTGCTCCTCGACAACCTTAAATATTGAGTTATTTAGTGAACACCTGTATAAGATTCGCCCCTATCAATCTGGCAAGGTTAATGAAATATAAGGCTCAACACATGTCCAGATATTTCAATATAGTCCTCAGGTCGAGCTCCCGATCGTTAACCGTCACCTAGGGGCACGCCGCAGACCGGATATTGAAGAAATGAATCATATTCACCGCAAAGTGGGCAAAACTGGGCATGTGCCATGTGGAAAACCCATCAGTGAATCAGCGAAACAATCGCCCAGCAATCTATTCTCCTAAATGAGATTTCAATCCATAACGTTGATAAATAATTACATAAAACTCCGATTATCCCATTGTCCGAGAAAGCATTCGTTAACACTGCAATTAGCCTGGTCATATGGAAGTGAAGTCTGTGACATTTCAGGGGGGCGATCAGAAGTTCCATCAGACAAGACAAAGAGACCTTTTCAAGGTTGAACCACCGTCAGTAATTGGTGAACAATGAAAAGCAATCTCTTTTTGATTACCACTGCAACAAAACAATGAGGCTGAAGAACTATCAAAGTTACAAGGGGCGTAACCCGTGGGGACTCCACAATTTATGTTAATGGGTACGGGTCGATGTGGGAGTAGTAAATTCTCATTTGTGTACTCTGTTACTCCGGCGTGTTTACGGCTATATCTGAGCACTGTGGCATGTCACAACGTACAATTTCCAAGAGTCGTCAATCCAGGGATCCATAATAAAACACACGAAGCAATTATTTCAAAATTGTGCATCAATCCGTACAATAAGGCAAACATGTATCTGACAATGAGGTTCAAATACTAGTGGCGAAGGGTTTAATGTTGTCAGAACAAAACCACGTCCAATGCCTGTGTTTGAACCGGCAATAAATAAATGTTAATAGTATCGTTTTTCGTAAAATAATGTCATATAAATAACGAAAACATTGTTTTCGGACACTAATCTAAACGGGAACGATTAGTTTGCAACCGACACGCATTTGAATTTGATATAAATTGGAAAGCTACAGACTCATACTTTATTAAAAATAATTGTAAGTGAAACAACTTCAATAATTTTTGCTGCATAACTTAAATAATTCTATCTCTCTATGAATTCAATGATTAGCATTTTTCGGGGAATATTATGTCGACATCCAACCAAGTTTATACGCGTTAAGGAGTAAAGCTAACTCGAATCTCAACTACACATTTCTAGCATACGCCAGGAATGAGTCAATTCGTTGGGTAATGTACATTCCCGTCCCCCGTGATGAATCTTTTATGTGGACAGTGATAATTTATCATTAACACGCTACTAGACAAATCCTGGAGATTTTAAAATGAATTTTGCTTTTAGAGAAGAAAGACGTTAGGCTAATCCGGACATTCCTGTCGTTGAAGAAGCTTGCTTGCAAATCCCTCCTCGTCACAACGACCCCTACAGACAGTTTTGGGATTTCTACACACGTTTTAACAAATAATTACCGCATTCTTTCAAGAAATCATTGCGTTTCTATTTCTTTTCAGATAAAAATCGAATTATTATAAACTCATTAGAGACATCAAATATGACCGAAGTGCAATCCACACCTGTCGCTACAGCTATTTGCACTACAGACCACGAGACTTATGTCAATACACACTGTTATTTATCTGCTAGTCTAGCAAACTTCATTCTATGCTTTATAACAATCAGACCGCTTTTTCTTGGCCGAGAAGGACAAACTAATGTGTTCTTGCTACAGACATCTCTGGGGATTGTTTAAAGGGTTCGGTTTCAAAACAATAACTTTGAATTTATTGAGGTTAATGTAATAACTGTATAGCTGCGGGCTAAACAATCGTAGTAGAGTTACAGAATAATATTGTCCATGGGCAGTCCTTTGTGATTTATGTTTTCAACTTTTTGTCTATTCTGAAAGCCTTATGTATATTTTTACATGTCTCCAATAAATTCTCCCGAGAGTGTACTTTTATAAAACTGGAAGGTATGCAATAAATCAACTTTGTAAATAGTGAATGCTAAAAAGTCAATAAAGTCCGTTTCATGAAAATAAATCAGATTAACAAACATTGTAACAGTCAAGACACAAATGATTAACACTCAGAATCCTCAGCCTGGATACGGAGGTTATATCAGGACAACAGTCGACACAGAGAGTGATGACGAAGCATGGATACGGAGGTGATATCAGGACAAGAGTCGACACAAAGAGTGATGACGAAACATGTATAGGGAGGTAAATATCAGGACAACAGTCGACACAGAGAGTGATGACGAAGCATGGATACGGAGGTAATATCAAGACAAGAGTCGACACAGAGAGTGATGACGAAGCATGGATACGGAGGTGATATCAGGACAACAGTCGACACAGAGAGTGATGACGAAGCATGGATACGGAGGTAATATCAAGACAAGAGTCGACACAGAGAGTGATGACGAAGCATGGATACGGAGGTGATATCAGGACAACAGTCGACACAGAGAGTGATGACGAAGCATGTATAGGGAGGTAATATCAGGACAAGAGTCAACACAGGGAGTGATGGCGAAGCATGGATAGGGAGGTAAATATCAGGACAACAGTCGACACAGAGAGTGATGACGAAGCATGGATACGGAGGTTATACCAGGACAACAGTCGACACAGAGAGTGATGACGAAGCATGTATAGGGAGGTAATACCAGGACAAGAGTCGACACAGAGAGTGATGACGAAGCATGGATACGGAGGTTATATCAGGACAACAGTCGACAGAGACTGATGACGAAGCATGGGTACGAAGGTTGCTAAAACGTACATACATATATATTTCTATGCAATCATGAACACAGATCTTTTTCTTACTATGACGTACATATATTTTCACTTGAAATAATGACAACGGAAATAGTGTAACATTGCATATGTACACACAGATACGTATTTGCTATAATGTACAATATGTACATAGATATTTCCTTGCTATAACTTACACACAGGGAATTCCCTGAAATAATTGCTATACTTATGATTACTTAAGTAGCTAACCTGCAATGCACTATCGGTGGCCCGGCATCAAGGTTATCGTAGGCCCGAATTTTCTGTCGCAGTAACAGCAAGGAGTTACCGAAGCGTGGCACACCGTGATCTGGCCACGTGGTGTAGTGATACTGTTTTAGCTCACTGAAGTGGTTACCCTGCAAAGAATTTATCGTACTTTTAATTGAGAGCAATCAAGCATATAAGAAAGTTAATTGGTATAACATGAGATTATACAAATTACATACGCGGCCAAATTGTAAGATACGCATCTAAACGATATCATGCGAGACAATACTATATAGACATATTCAACTTTGAGCAATGTTGAACATTGTTCTCATATTTGAACACAACACCGTACTGCATAATAGTCGCTTAAAACTTCTCAGAAGAATTTACGGCTTCATTCGACTATATTTAAAACTATTCCACATCGCTACTATGACTTTTTAGAATAGTTCACTGTTATTGTTTTTACAATTATGCTTCAATATTACTTCTTTTGGAAAATTGAGAAGTACTATTAAATTATTAACAACAATGAAATATGACTAGGTGCTGTATTTAACTTGATTTGTTTTTCGGAAGATATTATTATGTTTCATATTGATGAAAGATAAACTGCATTGGGTTAATCCGTATGGAAACACTCACCTTTGAGAGTTGGAATGTACGGATTGTGAAATCTGGAAGATGGTCAACATCGACAAGTTCTACTAATATACCAGCATATATTTCTTTTCCTGTGTCCGGCCAATATTGCTCACATTTTTTCTAAAAAGAAATAATCAATAAACACTTTCAATTAATTTATTCGTACCTTTTTCACGTCTGCATGTTAGGATATCAACTTAGACGACATGTATATACTGGCATTGTTTATCTAGTTCGTATTTATATGCATTTTTATATCATCACATTAGCTTAGATTGTAATAACTTCTTTAGTGATGCATTATAAGTATCAAATTATTATCTACATGCTGTGAAGCGCTTTAGAGTAATTGTAATTTTACAAATTATAAAGAGCGCTTTATAAAGGTTGTATATTATTATTATTATTATTACTATTCTAATTCATGTGTACATTAGCTGAATTAAACATAGTACTTTCAAAACGAACCTGTGTTCTGTCCTTTTACAGGTACACAAAATACAAATAAGATAATTAGTAGAAATTAAGTTTTGTAAAACCCAATAAAATCTGTGACTTTCGAACACAGATAAGTTTCACTAAAACTTGATAACAACTAACAAGTGTGGATGCCTACATATGGGGTGGCCAATGGATACCGACCTTGCCTGTTTCCGTTGGATTTGTCAACATTATAATCGTCTTAGATTTCTCCTGCCACGCCATTCTCCATATATGGTCTATTGTTGGCTTTGTTGGTCCTAAAATAAAAAAAAACAGTATCAGTTAAAATGATAATAAACCCTCAAAGCAATGAAACATAAATCTTTCATAATAAACTTGACGTTCTAATAAACATTATTTCTCCCTGAGTGATAAGAGACCAGCAGTTACTTACAGACTAATGTGATGACTTAAAATAGACAACAGAGCCATATATAAGCGATTGCTTCATCTACTCGCCTGAACAATTATCAGGAAATTCGTTTTCTTCTCGTCTTGATTCATGTCTAGATTAACACATCATAAACTAATACTTGTCAGTTACTACAGCTGAACTAGAAAAGTCTGTTCATCAAGCAAAAACATCCAATCTTCATGTAATTGAACAAATAGATAACATCAAAAAGGAACCCAGAAAATCGATTTCATTCCAAAGTATTGCATCATAAATTGGCAATTGTGATACAAATCTTACATCCCACGACTACAATACGACTTGGGTTGTTTTATTTGCCGACGTATTGACGTCGTAGAAGTACAAACGTGAAAGCGGAAGGCAGATTGTACAGCACAAACAAATATGATAGCCCCCGACAAGGTAATTAAACTTCAGCTCTATTAGTAAGATATGCCTCCGACTGTCTTGGAGTGTGTAAGGAAAAGCAAATTAAATTTCCCCGACATCTCCTTCCTGTTGATATTACAGTCGTACAATCTCGGCAAAACAAACGCATTAGATCAATGGTGTCGCCAGTTTTTTTGTCTTCTATCTGTTCTGCTGTGATAAGAACCACATGCGCCTATCATTTCTTAAACGTACGTACCTTGTGCTGCGATATAGGCTTTCGATTTCTTATAACCCTGTAAAGAAGAATTGCATATAATCATTCTGTCAGGTTGATCAGTGATGTAGTGTGTCTGCACTGTTATTCTGAGACTTAATGAAATAACACAATATCCGTCTAATACGTATGAGGTAAGGCTTCTCAACAATGTATTGACTACCACAAAAAAAAGTAAATAATTTCTTACGACGGAACTGGATCATCAACTATAAGCGTATTGTGACGGGAGACAGTAATTGTATGTTGGAGCAACATCCCTATATAATTGTGTTGTCCTAACATAGGCAGTTACAATGAGAACGAGATATATGGCGAGATGCACTGTCAATTACATATTACATTATAGATAATACAAAAATTGATGTCAGCTTCCTTCTAATTTCAGAAAATTTCATTTACTTTATTTGTGAAAATGTTCATTAATGTCATGTAGGCGATTGCATTTCATGAGGGATGGGTAATTTACGTGCGTATTAAACCGCACGCCGAGTTAGGAAGCAGTGGTAATTAAATAGACAAGAAACGCAATTTATTAATACTTTAAAACAACACGAACATGTAGAAATTAAATAGTGGTTTTCTAAAGAGAAACACAATACGCATTAGTTAGGTAATTGATTGAAAGCCCGTTAAACAGCCAGAAACAAAAAACGGTTTTAGATTAACAATTACTTTTGAAAAGGGAGACCCACAGTAATCTAAATCATAATGACTATAAATAGGTTTTTTTGATCACACGATTGATTGCAACTGACAAATTCACAAGAAATAAAATTCGCATCTAGCATCATTTATTCATAGAAAGACGGAAACGAAAATTCATCAACGATCTTTAAGAAATTTAGTTAAAATACATTTTTTTTTTAACAGATAAAATTCTGATCAAATTTCTTTGAGAAACATTAAGAAATAATTTTTTTCTACAGTTTAATGTTTTTTCTAAACAAACACACACCGATATCATTGGATGTCTACTTCCTAATATTTTCGTCAGTATTTGTTACTGACTAGACGTCAATAAGTGTTTAACTTTTATTTAGAAAATAGTGTAAGGAAAAATTTTCAAAACAATAGCTTCTAGTACTTCATAGGTGAATGATGACGCAATTAAAACATACAGTACAATAAAATAATAGAATGGACACAAAGCAACGACAATATAACTATATATGTTAAACATGTATACGAATATTAAAACAATTTAAGAATTGAAAGTGAGAATAGTATAGAGCAATTAATGTACGAAACTAACTCGCTGCTTAAGTTATTTGTGACTTGTTATTTGTATCTTTATCATAACGTCTTAATGGGTAAATAAACAAAAATGTTAAAAAAAATTGAAACTGGCCTATCACAAAATTATATTCCCTACTTACATCTATATAGTTGGCGTTGGTGTAGTCATCATGCACATCATTAGCCACTGGTTTTATCACAACTCTCGTATGGTCATCTGAAAAAATGAAAAAAAAAATGAATATTGTAGATACGGGAGTAATTCATTTTCGCAATCTTCCCCGCCCGATTATATCTCTGTTCTACCCACTGTTCCTACGTGGCATGTGATTCAAAGTAATAAGAGATAACTTACATGCAATAATATTTCCATATCTGTTCTTGTTTTTGTTTTCTGTTTTCTTTGCTACTTCACAACTGGCGGTCAGGCCAGCTGGTATCAGCTGTAAATGAAAGACACAAATGTAACTCAAATACACCGTTCGTGTTGTTTAATCAGCATAATATTTTTATATGTATTTAGGATTTTATCTGCATATATCGATTTTTACTACAACTGTCTTTTTGGTCCATAGTATAACATATTTTACGTATTAGAAAAACGCAATTATGTATAACATTTTAGTATTCTTAAACCTAACAAAAGTTTATTTTTCTGTATAAGTACACATGAAAAAGGATTTTAATTTCACGCAAGAAATTGAGCGCAGTGCAAACTTTTTTTGCCCCGCCTCCTAGAAAAAACAATTCTTTCTCACACGTACTATTGTAAATAAACTGCATTAGAGGTAAGGGACTTTTAAAATGAACATTGATATCCATTGATTATAATATTGATATTCATTATATATAATATTGAGATCAATTAAATATAATATTGAGATCCATTAAATATAATATTGATATCCATTAAATATAATGTTGAGATCCATTAAATATAATATTGAGATCCATTAAATATAATATTGAAATCCATTAAATATAATATTGGTATTATTTAATATGAAGTTTAATAAACCACCCCAAAAAGTCAAAAACATACTCAACAAATTGCACTATCAAATATCATTACAAAGAAAACAGATCAATGCTGCACTTCCTGATTCATTGTATTCTCCACCATTAAAGGAAGGTTAGAGTTGGAGATTACAGTTTGTGTGCGGACCAATTTGTCATTGTACCAGTCAGTTACCGTACCAGAAATGGCACAAAAATCACACTAGGCTAATGTGTAGAATCGTAAGCCTGCGTAGGTATCACTATCATATTAGTCACGACATTTAGATGATTCAGGTAATTTTTTCTTGACATTTATCCAAAAAGAGATTGATCGAGCATGTTCAACTAAATGACAGTCTGGTTCATTTTTGTTTTCTATATTGCCATGCTATCGAATGGCGTTTTTTAAATTTTACAAATGACTCCCTCCAGACACCGCTAACGCAGGCTTCCGATCCAGCCGTCGAGAAATAGTCCCAGTTTTATTGGTCAAAATGACATTATTTCTAATAATAGAATTTCAATATTATCTTTCAGCTATTGGAAAGTAGAGATCTTAACATGGAGAATACAGCGCAACATGATGAACTTTATATACAAAAAGAGCTATCTCAATCCATTTCAAAATATTTCTGTTTCTTTTCAATTGATGTTTTGCTTCGTCTTTTAGCAATAACCCTTACCCGATACTCCCGACGTAGGCCCTCCGCCTCGTTCTCCTTGTTCTGTTTCACGTAGTCCCACAGGTCCTCGACCTTTACTGCAGGGAAGATCCCGATACCTGTATTACCATAAAGGGGTTCGCTTTCAGCATCTGTAGCCGTACCAGTGCTGTGTTCTATTAGCGGTTCTGCCTCAACGTCATCTACAATAGAGGTTGAAGTTTTCAATTCAGTATTTTTTGTATACAAACAAAGCAAACACATGCTTAATGACATCTAACACGACCTATGGTTCCTTTGACGTTTTATATTAACATACCTTAAATGAACATCATATCTGTGGGATTCATATTTTTCAAAAGATATTTACTTTAAAATATTCTTTTTTCGTTTTCAAATCTATTTGAAGAGTTGCTTTATTATCAAAAAGGCATTTGATATCAAAATGTCGTACAAATTATTCTATTATTATAACATGGAGTACAAAATATTAATGGAATCATTAATGTTTCAAAATTATTTCAACAGTTAGGTAGCAAACATTCTCAACGAACCAGAATAAAATTCGACGATGCAAATCGATAAAGTGTAAAGTAAAATTACCATGTGTGACATATTGGAAGATTAAGCATTACTATCAAAGCAAAGCGAAATACTCAAGCGAACTATTAACAAATTATATTCAATAGAATAGTTTCAAAACATACATATATCATACCATCAATATGTGTTCAAAATATATTGAAATGCGAGCAAACAGATCTGTCATGTTTTATTATTTAACGGTCTCTATTGCAATACTAGCTTTGGGCCACAGACAACACTCATGGAATGTAATTACATCAAAGACGTCTCGATTTTGCTGTAGCCTTTGTAGAAAGAGTGGGTTCGTTTCAAGTGTGGAATTAATTTTGTGAAGCACATGTTTCTGATATATGTATTTCATGGTTCAGTTCACACACTCTGATTTGCCAATGTCAGTAAACAATGATGTAGATTTAATAGTTGACTGTTGAGTTAAAAGGTGGAATGGAATTTTCTGAACGTTATATCTGAATAACTTTATCCCATTGTAATAGAGAATCAATCACTACACGCAAGAACAATTAACGACAACTGAGAATAGTTTCATAATGCGAAACGTTTTCATCCTGTTTTTCTATGTAGTTATCTCAAAAATAGCGTCATGATAAATTGTTTAAAAAAAGTTTGTTGAAATGTAAATTAAGTAAGAGGTTTCAACAAGGGCAAATAGCGCACTCAGCAAGAGAAAATACTGGGTCGACAAAGAATGCTTAGCTTCTCAGCACATTTCAAAGCAGCGAGGTAGACGGCACAAGGGAATGGTCGACACGCAATTGTTTCACAATACACTTTAAAAGCTTAATTAAAGAAGAGCACAGAACAAAAGACGACAGAATGACAAAAGCAATGCAGTGCTCCCTTTGATATGCATTGCAGTGTCTAGATCACGAGGCGTAACTCTCATTCACTATAATGACATTGGCAAGACCACACTGTTTACATCTCACTCACCCACTACAGTGTGTACATATAACTCATTTTCACTACACACAGCTCACTCACGTCTATAGTATACTGCATAAATCTAACTCACTTCCATATCACATTGTGTACATCTCACTCACTTTGCATACTGTATTATATTTTACTCACTTCCATAACATACATTGATACTGTGTACATCTCACTTCCATAACATATTGATACTTCGTACATTTAACTCGCTTAGCATATTGCATATATCTTACTCACTTTCAAAACATATTATCTCAATTTCACAACACACTACGTAGATTTAGCTAAGTAAACGCACTGTACTTGCACTCTACATACGTCTAACTCACTTTAACTATCCACTGCGTACATTTAACTCAAAACTTTCATTCTTCATTCTCTTTTACTGTCCTCTGCGTACATTTAACTCAAACTTTCATTCTTCACTCACTTTCATTGCCCACTGCGTACATTTAACTCAAACGTTCATTCTTCACTTAAGTGTTTCTCAATCAGCGGAATGTTAAGAACATTCGCTTACACTTACAATATTGGATAATTCCATTTAAATGCAGCTTTTTTTCTTCATTTCTCACTCACTTCTAATGACAAAACATACAGCAATGCGCTGACGTCACAATGAAGACCACTTAGTGTTACAGCACGCACTTCTTTTGCACCACTTCCATGACTGTTAAAAGCACATGGCGTATACGTCTTACTTTCATTGACAATGAAGGCTTTGTTTGGTAGAGCAGGCGGTGCAGTGTATATCCAACATGCTAGCATTCAAACTGGTCTTTTACGCAACTTACCGTTTTTATTGAATTTTAAACTCTCATTTCCCAGAGTAGAGGCGTGTAAGACAGTTAAAAATTGAGTTGTGTACTTCATTCGCTCGTTGATTGAATGGAATTGAACTAATACATCAGGTTTACTAGCCAGAATAGGTCTGCCTAAGTAGACAGATGTAAGGGGGTCTTTTACCGGGAATCACTACAGTAGGTCAACTACAATTGATATATGGAAATTGCCTCTCCTACGGCATAATTTGATAGAGAGAAACCACGAATATTCGTAACGCTGTCACTGGAATGCTTTTTACAGGTCAGGGTCTGTTTTAAGTAACTGTTGAATAGGAATTCTAGACAAAGAGTGAAGAACCAATTGGAACAAAATCTTACATTGGTCCTCTTTTCCACATACGCCTATAGTGATCACTTGCCATAGTACCAGTAGTACTCAAATTTTCACAACAGAAATGAACGTGATTTTAAACAATCTCTGACTAGGTCGCAAGACTGGTGGAGGCCTTTTAAGATAGTGGTGTATTTCACTTACGACGTACAGGATGGATCATAAACGAAACAATTAGACAGACGCCATTATTCTACAGGAGAGAAATATGAAACTCAAATGATGGTATTCTTGAACAATTAATATAAAAATCCATTTATATCTGCGATGGGATTGATGTGGCCTCTAGTGGAGGTGAATTCAGATCCTCTCTCAATCGATTTATTAATGAAACTCAAAGTGTCAAGTTACTTTAAAAGGTGTTCAGTGATTAAAACAAACGAGAAAATGTTCTTCATTGACCTTTGGCAATGGATCATATTATGACTTACCGACAGGTGTAGAAGGGGTTGACGTATCCGGTTCCGGTACAATAGTTGGGCCAAAGTTGGGCATTTCCGCCTTCTCCCGTTCCGACGCTAGGTGGCGTTTCCTTGAATGTGATGAAATGTTATGCAGTTTAGAAAAACGATAATGGAATCTGCGTGAGGAATGACATGAGAACATTATCCACGTTGCTTCATTCAATATTACTGGGCAATTTGTTTATAGAAAGTCAATGTCATTTGGAAGTCAAATTTTGAAACATTTCTTACGCGAATTTCATTAATTAATTGTTTTACCTCCACAGGAAAAGGAGAAGCGCGAATACAAGTATCAGGATAATGAAGGCGACAAGGACCACGATGATGACAGGCACGTGATTACTCTCCGGGGCAGGGGCCACGCTCAGGGCTGTAACAGAAATACGGTATAAAACAACAGTAGAACAACGGACATAATTTCACGTGATTACTCTCCGGGGCAGGGGCCACGCTCAGGGCTGTAACAGAAATACGGTATAAAACAACAGTAGAACAACGGACATAATTTCACGTGATTACTCTCCGGGGCAGGGGCCACGCTCAGGGCTGTAACAGAAATACGGTATAAAACAACATTAGAACAACGGACATAATTTCACGTGATTACTCTCCGGGGCAGGGGCCACGCTCAGGGCTGTAACAGAAATACAGTATAAAACAACATTAGAACAAAGGACATAATCTCACGTGATTACTCTCCGGGGCAGGGGCCACGCTCAGGGCTGTAACAGAAATACAATATAAAACAACATTAGAACAACGGACATAATTTCACGTGAATACTCTCCGGGGCAGGGGCCACGCTCAGGGCTGTAACAGAAATACAGTAAAAAACAACAGTAGAACAACGGACATAATTTCACGTGATTACTCTCCGGGGCAGGGGCCACGCTCAGGGCTGTAACAGAAATACAAAATAACACAACATTAGAACAACGGACACAACTTCACGTGATTACTCTCCGGGGCAGGGGCCACGCTCAGGGCTGTAACAGAAATACAGTATAAAACAACATAGAACAACGGACATAATTTCACGTGATTACTCTCCGGGGCAGGGGCCACGCTCAGGGCTGTAACAGAAATACAGCATAAAACAACAGTAGAACAACGGACATAATTTCACGTGATTACTCCCCGGGGCAGGGGCCACGCTCAGGGCTGTAACAGAAATACAAAATAACACAACATTAGAACAACGGACATAATTTCACGTGAATACTCTCCGGGGCAGGGGCACGCTCAGGGCTGTAACAGAAATACAATATAAAACACCATTAGAACAACGGACATAATTTCACGTGATTACTCTCCGGGGCAGGGGCCACGCTCAGGGCTGTAACAGAAATACAGTATAAAACAACATTAGAACAAAGGACATAATTTCACGTGATTACTCCCCGGGGCAGGGGCCACGCTCAGGGCTGTAACAGAAATACAGTATAAAACAACATTAGAAGAACGGACATACTTTCATTTTTATAATCTACATAAATATATACATTGGAGCTCTGGACTTACTTACATCTGTATAATCTATATCATCAAAAAGATATATTTCTTATAAAGGTCCCAAAAATCTTCCTCATAAGCATCACGGGGACTAGAAACAGTTCCATGCATGATTCATTACTTTAAACTTATTAAAAATGCAGAAGATTAAACATTGAAGTTTCAAAATTGTGATACAGAAGAATAAATTTTGACTAGTGAATGTGTATTTTTAATCTTTTAAAAAATGTATAACGTAAAACAATTGGTAGGGGACAGTTTCGAATCAAGAAATTTGTTTTAATAAACAAAGCAGTTCGTTGTTACGAATTTGTCTAATAACTATTATATTCCAACAACTATGCAAGGACACTGATTGTCATACGTCAAGTTTACAAAGCATTGAATACAGCCAGCATTGTTTTCCCGTGATTCACACAAAATAAAAAGATTAAGATAAAAAGTTGTGATTATTGATCAAGGAACTTAATGGGGTATAAAATCAACGTTGATTTATACACTTTTAAATATATGATTAATGCGGAAGTTTTATACATGCATAACTTCGGTATTAATTCATAAATATTATTTACTCGTGATCAATATGATTTCGGACATAAATTGAACATTTAATTGCGCTAACATGTCTGTCACTGTTATACTGTTCCATTTCAGATTCGATGTGTTTCTGTTTCAGCTTGTCATCGATATGCCCGGCGTAGTTAAGATCAGCGAACATTGGGGCTAGGAGGTAACGATTCCATTGGTAGATTTACCTTAGCCTGGCTCATTTTACATCTACTGAAAAGACTTTTAATGGATCCAGTGTGTAGTGTATCGATAATCCCAGGCAGTAAAAACACACAAACATGGTCAAAATGACGACAAACACACACTCGCACCATCAGTAAGTAGATAATTAAGTTATTATCAGCATGGTCTCTCTCAATAAACTTTCAAGTCTAATATGTGTGAAAAACGCATGAAAACTTGAATGTGACCAAGCGTGATGGGTAATGCTACAGTTTTCCATCTCGCCAGAACGGAATAAACGGCCTTGGGAAGACTGCGATAATGTGAATGTATGGCACTTTTATTGATTTAGGTAAATATGAAAACGACCATAATGGATGCTATTGATTTCCCGTCAATATCTATTCTGATAGGTGAGTGTCCCCGAACGGCATTACATGGGATTCGTATGCATTTGAGTAAACAGGTTTCTTCCCATTCCTCTCAATTGGCGTCGAGTACATGCGACATCTGGACATGAGCGACAGAAGCATGGTTAGCTTCGCAAATACGTAAAATAATAAGAAGGCTATTTCATATTTATCTTATATAATCGGGAAACTGTGTTATAATTCTGCTTGCAGACTAAATGAAAATATCTGTTACTCGTTATAAAGCAATGAATTGATAGCCCGAGTATCTAGGTAACGAACATGATAAACTTTACGGAATTGTCAGCCATGATTCAATTATCATACTCACCAACACCTACAGCACGCTCGGCCTTCGAGAACGACTTCCGTAATGTCTGTAACGACAAGGGCATCTTTATTATAGTACACAGAACTAAGATAACATGCTAGACAGAACGACCAACATTATCGCCATCAAAAACATTTATTGAATAAGAAATATATAATAAGTATGCAAAGATGCATTATCAAACCGACGGATGTACCGAGGACGCCACACGCGATTTTAGCAATTGGAACTTTGGCAGCGGCTAAATTTGATATTTAAAAAAAGGGTGACAGTGTGATACAAAAGGCAGGTTCTTCCACCAAGATAGTAATACGAATACTTTCAACATAGGACAACATAACATATTGTCTTCGAAAAATGACAACATTAATAAAAACAATTTAGGGAAGGGTATCAGTACTAAATAGAAAAATATATTAGCATTTCCAACGAGAGGTAGCATTACCAAACGACTCCAACAAGAGGTAACATTACCAATTTCTACTAAAAGTCTCGAACAAGAGGTCAATGTACCAAAAGTCTCCAAAGAGAGGTCACAGTCCCAAAAGTCTCCAAAGAGAGGTCACAATACCAAAAGTCTTCAACGAAGGATCACAATACCAAAAGTCTCCAAAGAGAGGTCACAATACCAAAAGTCTCCAAAGAGAGGTCACAATACCAAAAGTCTCCAAAGAGAGGTCACAATACCAAAAGTCTCCAAAGAGAGGTCACACTACCAAAAGTCTCCAACGAGAGGGCACAGTACCAAAAGTCTGCAATGAGAGGGCACAGTACCAAAAGTCTCCAACGAGAGGGCAAAGTACCAAAAGTTTCCAAAGAGAAGTAAGAGTCCCAAAAGTCTCCAGGAAGAGGGAACATTACCCTGATTAAAGTCTCCAAACGAAAACAACAGTACACAGTTTTTACAATAAGGAAAAGCAGGTTCAATGTCTTCAAATGACAAATTTTCCCGGGTTTATCAAAAAGAGCAATATATATAATGCCATTTTAAAACTCAAAAAAACACATGGTATGTTAGTAGATAATTTATTACTATCAAAAGAACAGTAAGAGGTACACTGAGCAAGAACCCTTTACATCAGAATAAATTATTTCAAGTATAAAAAAAATCGACGTATCAAGCATCCACGTTTAGAAAATTCCTTGAATATGTTACTCAACAGAGACATAGCGATAATGTTAGCATTAGCAATCAGTTAAATTTTTTACAGGAGTGGAAGAGATGATCAGTACAGGAAAGTTAGATTTTTTTTGTTGATAGAAGCTAAGTCGAAAGGATGTTTCATGTACACATTGGTAAAATAAAATAGAGGAAACGAAAAGTTTAGTCTGATGCATGATCAAAACATAAAAGAAAGCCGTTTCCATACAAACATTGCGCCAAACGTTTAATGTGAGGCGTTTAAATGGTTCTGTTAATCAGAGCCCTTCTCGAACACGTGATACAGGTGACAAAGAACGCTCCTCGTGTACCGGAGACAGTGACATAGTAACCGCGCCTTCAACACGTTCTTCTTGATTTTCATTGTTACAAATAACTCTCGCCTGAAATGTCCTACTTTGTCAATGATAACGGGCTAACGTTATCACGGAGTGCTATCGGCTCGTAAATGATTGTCCTATAAGAAGCTGAGAACACCAAAATGAAAGTGTCCTTTGGGATTATACCTGATAAAGATTGAGGCAGAACGTGGTTTTATGGCAGCCTAACACCTTGAGAGTGTTGTTCTAGTAATTTGTGTTTACCACAGTGCACGCTCATATTGCTCTTTTTTAACGAGGCTTATTAACATAAATTACTTCATCTTATCGCGCTGATTCAGTAAAAGTTCACTCGCAATAACTAAATAACCAAAACGAAATCACTATAACTTAATGTATCTAGAATTTATTTTTATTTAATATCCTGCATTAAAATCCAACATGACATACAAAAGAATAACCATTTCGTCAACTGATACAGCAATAACGTAAATATAATGTACATCCATCATAAATGTATACTACAGATTCTAATTTGCCAAGTACCAAATAAAATATCTGACAAATACCAGATAAGTTTCTCCCCATTGTCTTCTATAGCAGAAACTACTCGCTCGGTAAGTTTTATATTCTTATATTCAATTTCATGACCAATTTGTCCCTATCAATGAGGATTGAAAATCTTCGAATGTTACGAGAAGCACGTGCTAGGCGGAGATATTGAAGATTCATTGCCGGTACAAACGACAATTTGCCTCTAGCAATATAACAAAACTACAATGCAAGTCAAATTAAAACCACCTTGCTCTATCATTTGAATACCTTAAAACTCTCAAATTGAGAATAGGCTAATAATGTTTGCAACTTGATAGAGAATTATTGACACTTTTGTCACCGCAATAACGAGAGTCTGTTCTCAATTCCTTCACACGTCCTTCGGAATCCTCTTGTCTGTCGTTCGGAAGGCTACTGACACGTTTGTCGTGTAACACTGAAAATTGACTTGTGAGGATTTGCCATCAACAGTTGTCTCCGAGCCTTATTGAATTTAAAAGCGAGTGATATATGGCTTTCAGGAGAGAGAGAGAGAGCACTACCAACACAGCACAGTTCTCCCTTGTGCGCCAACGAAATATCGCTATCGATTCAGCTACATTTACGAGCTATCCCCTGAGTTCATGTGTCGGGATAGTTGTTTAACTATCCTAAATTAGCAAACCAATTTGTTTATTTTCTTCATCTATGAAATACTGCTTATAGAACTTTAATGATAAGAGTTAAACATAATTTTGTCATAAACGGCATGATTGATGTTGAAATGTGTCCGATTGTCAGTGTACATTGCTAAATCCATCAACTAGGTAGAACTAATCGCGTGCGAGGAACCAATTCTTCCGTAGTGATATATGTCTTGAGTATGCAGGATACGTTCCAAATCGTTTTTTAACTTCATTAAAAGAACGATTTCATTTGAGTTAATCAAAATTTATTCAATTCGACTGCTTCAAACCTGAAGCTATTGTTACTCTGACATAATTCGACTGACAACTGAATGGGAAATATAGGCAATTATACTTATTAGCCTGAGGAATGTATTTCTATAATATATAGCTATCCAATTAAAGCCGTATCCCCTTTTTGTAGAGGCAATACAGATGATAAAGTGTTTTTGAAATGTCGGTCAAATCTATAGGTCTTTCATCACCCTGAAGTGTCTCGTAAACAACTCTTTCTTCAGTAACAAACGTATGGAGACTTTCGGTACTGTGACCATTTGTGGGAAAAGTTTGGGACATTGAACCCTTGTTTGAGACTTTAGGTAGAAATTGGTACTGTAACCTCTCGTTGGAGTCGTTTTGTAATGTTATCTCTCGTTGGAAATACTAATAAATATTGTTATTTAGTACTGATGCTCCTACCTAGATGGTTTTATTAATGTTGTCATTTTTCGAAGACAATAAATATCAGATTTACCTATTTATCAGAAAATATTTGTAAAAACCTCGGTTTATTATCTTCATTAAAGAATATGTATACACATGTCAAATGTACCTATTGATCCGGCAACACATGTAAAAAAATAATGTATCGTCTTTAATAAGGAAAACGTGTTCACGTGTCAAATTCACCTAGTGATCTAACAACGCTCGTATTAACATATGTGTCACATTACAATACACGTGTAAACATGTGTGGATACAAACGGTTTATCATTCCATGTTTCCAGACAGGCATTTTATTAAAAGTTGAAAACCTTGTGTAAACACCTCAGAAAAAACATTTGTGTACACTCAATACACATTCAGCGTACATTTCTTTTTGATAAAACACACGTGTTATTGATACAACCACTTCGTTTTGTACGCGTGTCACTACAAATGAAACACGCATGTCAGATACGTATTCCGAGTATAAGATGACGTAACACACACATATGCTTCATCTGTTAAATTTAGTAATAGATACAGTATGCCGAAAAATGAATTCAACTGTATCATGCAGCTGTTTCGTCATCCTAGGACTCTTAAATGATGCTAGGGGCCAAAAGGTGGGAATCCAAAATGTCTAAACAAATGTAGAAGCAGAAGGGTCAGGTGCGTAAAACCCTTTTAATTTATGAATTTAGAAGTAAAAATAAACAAATTCCGTATAATTTCAAATCGTGTACTACGAAAATGTGTATATCATGTATATGCAGATTTTGAGAGTATCATGAAATGCAAATGCCTAAAGTTTTCAAAATGATTATAGTGTTGTTGCAATTAAGCAGTTCTGGATTATTAAAACGCTTCAGGTAACCATGCTGCGAAATTGTAACGAAAATTTAGGTTTTATCATTATCACGTTTCATTTAAAATGCGATATATTGAGTTAAATTGAACTAGTCCAACTCTCAAAGGAGACAGCGTTAACGATACTCACCCCATCCACATTGGAGAAGGCCCCGTACCAAATGTCGTAGTTCTGGGTGGGGATCAGAGGGGCGTTGTAATATCCACGGTACGTTTTGTTGTCCCCGACCACAAACGGGACCTTGAGTTGGTCTGGGGACAGTTCCGCTGCGATGTAAGCACCCATTCCTTGGGCTCGAGCCTCATAAAAGTCCGAACCAACCTGGCGTATGCGATCTGGAATGCTTCTTTTGGTCAAACGCCCCGAACTCACATTTTCGATTATCATGCGGTAAAAACTGAAACAGAATAAAATTGATATTATGATTATCGCTGACCAGGACTGAACAAAGATTCCATATTAAAATGTCTACTGGTGATGGAAGAATCAGTGCCGAGTGATACCTTTTTGATTAAATGAAAAAGGTCCATTGAGGGATACGACTGGCCAAGATAAAATCCCACAACTGAAAATCTTATGTACAAAGTTCTGCAAACTATTATCTTATGATATTTGGAGAACGATTTCTGATAAATAAGACAATGTTTCATTAAAATCAAATCATCAACTCATATTTGGCCAAAGAGCTCTGCTGGGTTTTAAATCTTGGTGATATAAGTTTTCGAAAACTTTATTTATGAACTTATATCATGTACTTAATCCCTCATTCCAAAATACATCTCAAAACCCAATCGGTTCACAAATTGGGTTGACATGAATATTGTCCGATTACATTTTAATCTTCCTAACATGTTCCAGAGGTATCAATTGATATTATCATCATGTTTAAGTTTCGGTCAATTTGAACAGATAATGATGTAACACAATGCAGCCCGCCGTCGCCGTGCGCTAAGGTCATTGTGACCGATGGGTCCCATCCATCACGTTCCCCAGTGATAGCAATATTGACTTCATCTCCCGTTGTTAGTAATCAGAATCGAGATCGGAGAACGTTTGAGTTCCTTGACGGTCTAGAATGTTATTGCCTTCTCATACAACCAACTAAATTTGATCTGATTTATTTACTTCTAGTCCCCTACATATCGATATTCTACCAGGCAAAAGAAAAAAAAAAAACTATTTTTGAAAAAACATTTATGTTTTTAAAAGAAACTCATCACCACCTGATACAAGATATTTCAACAGATTTAAGCTGTATTGAGCTTGAAAAAATTGTCCATATTGATTTAGTTTCTATCCGTCCGTCTAGTTGGACAGTTGGCGCCAATTCTAAAGAGAGGGACAACGCCTTCTGAAACAGTATCGATCATAATTAGATTCTTGTCACTTGACTGCACCTAAAAACGATTAGTCTGAAGTAGAATGGCAGCTCTTTTAGCATACCGTAGTATCGGCCATATATACCTTTGTATAACGCAGATTTACCAATACTACGATCGTGGGCAATATCCACCTTCATATTACGATGATTTACTAGTGCTACAGACGTGGGCTATTTTTACCTTCGTATTACGAAGATTTACTAGTGCTACACACTTGGGCCAAACACACCTTCGTATTACGAAGCTTTACTTGTGCTGCATACCTGGGCCAAACACACCTTCGTATTACGAAGATTTACTAGTGCTACACACTTGGGCCATACACACCTTCGTATAAACAAGATTTACTAGTGCTACACACCTGGGCCATACACTCCTTCGTATTACGATGATTTACTAGTGCTACACACCTGGGCCATACACTCCTTCGTATTACGATGATTTACTAGTGCTACATACCTGGGCGATACACTCCTTCGTATTACGATGATTTACTAGTGCTACACACCTGGGCCATACACTCCTTCGTATTACGATGATTTACTAGTGCTACATACCTGGGCCATACACTCCTTCGTATTACGATGATTCACTAGTGCTACACACCTGGGCCATACACTCCTTCGTATTACGATGATTTACTAGTGCTACACACCTGGGCCATACACTCCTTCGTATTACGATGATTTACTAGTGCTACATACCTTGGCCATACACTCCTTCGTATTACGAAGATTCAATAGTGCTACACACCTGGGCCATACACTCCTTCGTATTACGAAGATTCAATAGTGCTACACACCTGGGCCATACACTCCTTCGTATTACGAAGATTCAATAGTGCTACACACCTGGGCCATACACTCCTTCGTATTACGAAGATTCAATAGTGCTACACACCTGGGCCATACACACCTTCGTATTACTAAGATTCACTAGTACTACACACTTGAGCAATACACACCTTCGTTTTACTAAGATATACTAGTACTACACACTTGAGCAATACACACCTTCATATTACTAAGATATACTAGTACTACACACTTGAGCAATACACACCTTCGTATAAACAAGATTTACTAGTACTACACACCTGGGCCATACACACCTTGAAGATTTACTAGTGCTTCACACCTGGGCCATACACACCTTGAAGATTTACTAGTGCTACACACCTGGGCCATACACACCTTGAAGATTTACTAGTGCTACACACCTGGGCCATACACACCTTGGAGATTTACAAGTGCTACACACCTGGGCCATACACACCTTGAAGATTTACTAGTGCTACACACCTGGGCCATACACACCTTCGTATCAACAAGATTTACTAGTGCTACACACTTGGGCCATACACACCTTCGTATAAACAAGATTTACTAGTGCTACACACTTGGGCCATACACACCTTCGTATTACTAAGATTTACTAGTGCTACCCACTTGGGCCATACACACCTTCGTATAAACAAGATTTACTAGTGCTACACACTTGGGCCATACACACCTTCGTATCAACAAGATTTACTAGTGCTACACACTTGGGCCATACACACCTTCGTATTACTAAGATTTACTAGTGCTACCCACTTGGGCCATACACACCTTCGTATCAACAAGATTTACTAGTGCTACACACTTGGGCCATACACACCTTCGTATAAACAAGATTTACTAGTGCTACACACCTGGGCCATACACACCTTCGTATAAACAAGATTTACTAGTGCTACACACCTGGGCCATACACACCTTCGTATTACTAAGATTTACTAGTGCTACACACTTGGGCTAACACACCTTCGTATAAACAAGATTTACTAGTGCTACCCACTTGGGCCATACACTCCTTCGTATAAACAAGATTTACTAGTGCTACACACCTGGGCCATACACACCTTCGTATAAACAAGATTTACTAGTGCTACATACTTGGGCCATACACACCTTCGTATTACTAAGATTTACTAGTGCTACCCACTTGGGCCATACACACCTTCGTATAAACAAGATTTACTAGTGCTACACACTTGGGCCATACACACCTTCGTATTACTAAGATTTACTAGTGCTACCCACTTGGGCCATACACACCTTCGTATAAACAAGATTTACTAGTGCTACCCACTTGGGCCATACACACCTTCGTATAAACAAGATTTAATAGTGCTACACACCTGGGCCATACACACCTTCGTATAAACAAGATTTACTAGTGCTACCCACTTGGGCCATACACACCTTCGTATAAACAAGATTTAATAGTGCTACACACCTGGGCCATACACACCTTCGTATAAACAAGATTTACTAGTGCTACACACTTGGGCCATACACACCTTCGTATTACTAAGATTTACTAGTGCTACCCACTTGGGCCATACACACCTTCGTATAAACAAGATTTACTAGTGCTACACACTTGGGCTAACACACCTTCGTATAAACAAGATTTACTAGTGCTACCCACTTGGGCCATACACTCCTTCGTATAAACAAGATTTACTAGTGCTACACACCTGGGCCATACACACCTTCGTATAAACAAGATTTACTAGTGCTACATACTTGGGCCATACACACCTTCGTATTACTAAGATTTACTAGTGCTACCCACTTGGGCCATACACACCTTCGTATAAACAAGATTTACTAGTGCTACACACTTGGGCCATACACACCTTCGTATTACTAAGATTTACTAGTGCTACCCACTTGGGCCATACACACCTTCGTATAAACAAGATTTACTAGTGCTACCCACTTGGGCCATACACACCTTCGTATAAACAAGATTTAATAGTGCTACACACCTGGGCCATACACACCTTCGTATAAACAAGATTTACTAGTGCTACCCACTTGGGCCATACACACCTTCGTATAAACAAGATTTAATAGTGCTACACACCTGGGCCATACACACCTTCGTATAAACAAGATTTACTAGTGCTACACACTTGGGCCATACACACCTTCGTATTACTAAGATTTACTAGTGCTACCCACTTGGGCCATACACACCTTCGTATAAACAAGATTTACTAGTGCTACCCACTTGGGCCATACACACCTTCGTATAAACAAGATTTACTAGTGCTACACACTTGGGCCATACATACCTTCGTATAAACAAGATTTACTAGTGCTACACACTTGGGCCATACACACCTTCGTATTACTAAGATTTACTAGTGCTACCCACTTGGGCCATACACACCTTCGTATAAACAAGATTTACTAGTGCTACACACTTGGGCCATACACACCTTCGTATAAACAAGATTTACTAGTGCTACCCACTTGGGCCATACACACCTTCGTATAAACAAGATTTAATAGTGCTACACACCTGGGCCATACACACCTTCGTATAAACAAGATTTACTAGTGCTACACACTTGGGCCATACACACCTTCGTATAAACAAGATTTAATAGTGCTACACACCTGGGCCATACACACCTTCGTATAAACAAGATTTACTAGTGCTACACACTTGGGCCATACACACCTTCGTATTACTAAGATTTTCTAGTGCTACCCACTTGGGCCATACACACCTTCGTATAAACAAGATTTACTAGTGCTACACACTTGGGCCATACACACCTTCGTATAAACAAGATTTACTAGTGCTACCCACTTGGGCCATACACACCTTCGTATAAACAAGATTTACTAGTGCTACACACTTGGGCCATACACACCTTCGTATAAACAAGATTTACTAGTGCTACACACTTGGGCCATACACACCTTCGTATTACTAAGATTTACTAGTGCTACCCACTTGGGCCATACACACCTTCGTATAAACAAGATTTACTAGTGCTACACACTTGGGCCATACACACCTTCGTATAAACAAGATTTACTAGTGCTACACACTTGGGCCATACACACCTTCGTATTACTAAGATTTACTAGTGCTACCCACTTGGGCCATACACACCTTCGTATAAACAAGATTTACTAGTGCTACACACTTGGGCCATACACACCTTCGTATAAACAAGATTTACTAGTGCTACACACTTGGGCCATACACACCTTCGTATAAACAAGATTTACTAGTGCTACCCACTTGGGCCATACACACCTTCGTATAAACAAGATTTAATAGTGCTACACACCTGGGCCATACACACCTTCGTATAAACAAGATTTACTAGTGCTACACACTTGGGCCATACACACCTTCGTATTACTAAGATTTACTAGTGCTACACACTTGGGCCATACACACCTTCGTATAAACAAGATTTACTAGTGCTACACACTTGGGCCATACACACCTTCGTATTACTAAGATTTACTAGTGCTACCCACTTGGGCCATACACACCTTCGTATAAACAAGATTCACTAGTGCTACACACTTGGGCCATACACACCTTCGTATAAACAAGATTTACTAGTGCTACACACTTGGGCCATACACACCTTCGTATAAACAAGATTCACTAGTGCTACACACTTGGGCCATACACACCTTCGTATAAACAAGATTCACTAGTGCTACACACTTGGGCCATACACACCTTCGTATTACTAAGATTTACTAGTGCTACCCACTTGGGCCATACACACCTTCGTATAAACAAGATTTACTAGTGCTACACACTTGGGCCATACACACCTTCGTATAAACAAGATTTACTAGTGCTACCCACTTGGGCCATACACACCTTCGTATAAACAAGATTTAATAGTGCTACACACCTGGGCCATACACACCTTCGTATAAACAAGATTTACTAGTGCTACACACTTGGGCCATACACACCTTCGTATTACTAAGATTTACTAGTGCTACACACTTGGGCCATACACACCTTCGTATAAACAAGATTTACTAGTGCTACACACTTGGGCCATACACACCTTCGTATTACTAAGATTTACTAGTGCTACCCACTTGGGCCATACACACCTTCGTATAAACAAGATTCACTAGTGCTACACACTTGGGCCATACACACCTTCGTATAAACAAGATTTACTAGTGTTACACACTTGGGCCATACACACCTTCGTATAAACAAGATTCACTAGTGCTACACACTTGGGCCATACACACCTTCGTATAAACAAGATTCACTAGTGCTACACACTTGGGCCATACACACCTTCGTATTACTAAGATTTACTAGTGCTACACACTTGGGCCATACACACCTTCGTATAAACAGTATTCACTGGTGCTACACACTTGGGCCATACACACCTTCGTATAAACAAGATTCACTAGTGCTACACACTTGGGCCATACACACCTTCGTATTACTAAGATTTACTAGTGCTACCCACCTGGGCCATACACACCTTCGTATAAACAAGATTTACTAGTGCTACCCACTTGGGCCATACACACCTTCGTATAAACAAGATTTACTAGTGCTACACACCTGGGCCATACACACCTTCGTATTACTAAGATTTACTAGTGCTACACACTTGGGCCATACACACCTTCGTATACACAAGATTTACTAGTGCTACACACCTGGGCCATGCACACCTTGAAGATTTACTAGTACTACACACCTGGGCCATACACACCTTCGTATAAACAAGATTTGCCAGTGAAAGGTTTTAGTATTAATCCCTATAGCAGCAATACCACGTTCTATTATGCATGTATAACCTGTTTTATGTTCAATTTCGGGAGCAGATGAATGTCGTTTTATTCTGATAAATAAAGAGTGTAGCCATCAAGCCAAAGAGTACTTGAAGGTATTGACGTAAGTTTGATAGTAATTCGAAAACTAACCTGGCGGGTTGATCTCTGAGGATACTGAACAGATAGGTATTATACAACAGTAACAGTCTACGTGTATATCACGCTATTATTGATCGAAACTTATCCAATACATTTCAATTATATACGAAAATGTGTATCTATAATGCAATGTGTAATCCGAGACGTAGAAGAGAAACTTGTACATCTCTTCTCACTAATACTACACGGATGTGTATTAGATTAGAACTCGGCGTGAAATGTATACGGCTCTGATTATATAACAAGCCTGGTGTCGGCATCAGCCTTTATTGTCTAAAGGCGTATTCTGTACTGACTGGTTCGTGTCTTGTGCCCAAAACATCTTTATTGCTTATGTGTTAAAAAGAATATATCAACGTATATTGCTTCTCATTAATTCCCAATGGCATCAGCATACGTCTTATATGTAGGTCTTACGTTACAGTAGAAAACGTATACACGCCTACCCAACAGATCAGGACTGTCAAATAGGCAATCATGCCTATTCTATGGACAAATACGCGTATCAGAGGGACAAAACTGCCAAACAGATACGCCTGTCCAAACGACAAACACGTGTGTCCAGTAGACAAACAGTCCTACCCAATAGACAAATACGCCTATTCTTGTCCAATGGGCAAACACGCTCATCCCTGTCCAAAAAAGGCAAACACGCCCATCCCTGTCCAAAATAGACAAACACACCCATCCCTGACCAAAATAGGCAAACACGTCCATCCCTGACCAAAATAGGCAAACACGTCCATCCCTGTCCAAAATAGACAAACACGCCCATCCCTGTCCAAAATAGACAAACACATCCATCCCTGACCAAAATAGGCAAACACGTCCATCCCTGTCCAAAATAGACAAACACGCCCATCCCTGTCCAAAATAGACAAACACACCCATCTCTGTCCAAAATAGACAAACACGCCCATCCCTGACCAAAATAGACAAACACGCCCATCTCTGACCAAAATAGACAAACACACCCATCCCTGACCAAAATAGGCAAACACGCCCATCCCTGACCAATAGGACAACACACC
Source organism: Mimachlamys varia (assembly GCA_947623455.1). Classification (NCBI taxonomy): domain Eukaryota; kingdom Metazoa; phylum Mollusca; class Bivalvia; order Pectinida; family Pectinidae; genus Mimachlamys; species Mimachlamys varia. Next base: position 9,428,548 of record OX392530.1, read on the forward strand.
CATCTCTGACAAATACAGGCAAACACGACCATCCCTGACCAATAGGACAACACACCCACCCCTGACCAATAGGCATACAGGTCAATCCCTGACCAATAGGCAACTCGACCATCCTTGTCCCAGAGGCAAACACGACCATCCTTGTCGAATAGGCAAACACGACCATCCCTGACAAATAGGACAACACGCCCATCCCTGACAAATATAGGCAAACCCGCCCATCCCTGACTAATAGGCAAACACACCCATCCCTGACCAATAGGCAAACACGTCCATCCCTGACCAATACGCAAACACGCCCATCCTTGACCAATAGGACAACACGCCCATCCCTGATCAATAGGACAACACTCCCATCCCTGTCTAATATGCAAACACGCCCACCCCTGGCAATAGGCAAACACGCCCATCCTTGACCAATAGGACAACACTTCCACCCTTGACCAATAGGCAAACACGTCCACCCCTGACCAATAGGCAAACACACCCATCCCTGTCGAATAGGCAAACACGACAATCCTTGACCCATGTGCAAACACGCTAATCCCTGTCATGTAGACTATAAGATTTTTACAGTATATACGCCGGCGTATCCATGCACAAATCAGTCCGTGTAATAGACAGTTATTCAGCGACCAAACACATAAACAATGGACAAACATGTCTGTCCAATAGGCAATCAGGCCCGCCCGGATTCAACAGCCAAAAGGGTCATTCCAATATACAAACACACCTGTCAAATAAACAAAACCCACTCATTCATTAGTTCAATAGTTTTCTAGTGCTCCATTAGGGGTATAGGAAGACTGGTTCTCACCTGATGGTTTGGTCCTGTGAGGGTGTTAGCGGACAAATATTACATACTTTAGCTAGCATTATAAGAAGACTGGTTCTCACCTGATGGTTTGGTCCTGTGAGGGTGTTAGTGGACAATTTTTACATACTTATGCCAGTATTCCATTAAGGGTATAAGAAGACTGGTTCTCACCTGATGGTTTGGTCCTGTGAGGGGGTAAGCTGCACGGTCACAGTCGTGTCGGTGTGATCCATTATATTTGGAGTAGGGGGTTCTTTGGGGTCTGCAATTACAACGGAGATTACGTTTGAAATATACAGGTTATTTGAAATACATATACTGTCCTCAACACCTTTTTTCTTTCCAATTTTCTCGATTTTAAATAATAACATTGGTTGACATTGTTTTAGAAATGCTACGAAGATTTATTACAAATGAACAAAGCTGATCAGTATTAATTCATCACTTATTGTCAGACTAAATCTGTAAACGCACTATCGATCGCCTTACCTAGTGGTTTCACGATTGCCTTGCCTAGTGGTTTCACGACCGCCTAACCTGGTGGTTTCACGATTGCCTTGCCTAGTGGTTTCACGATCGCCTTACCTAGTGGTTTCACGATCACCTTGTCTAGTGGTTTCACGGCCGCCTAACCTAGTGGTTTCACGATTGCCTTGCCTAGTGGTTTCACGATCACCTTACCTAGTGGTTTCACGATCACCTTACCTAGTGGTTTCACGGCCGCATTACCTAGTGGTTTCACGGCCGCCTTACCTAGTGGTTTCACGATCACCTGACTTTCTAGTTTCACGGCCGCCTTACCTAGCGGTTTCACGATTGCCTTACCTAGTGGTTTCACGATCGTCTAACCTAGTGGCTTCACGGCCTTGTTACCTAAGTGGTTTCACGGCCTTGTTACCTAGTGGTTCACAGCCGCCTTACCTAATGGTTTGGTCCAGACGGCTATCCTCGTTGACGGTCCGGGGCCCTTGTTTGTACTTGTATGTATACTACATAGGTACTTGGTGGCAGGCACCAGGTTACTGAAGGTGTGTCGGTGCACGCTCGGTAGGACGTTCACCTCTCGGTGCTGGTCAGGGGCAGCAGACATGGACTCAACAGGGAAGCACGACAGCTGGAACAAATAAAATCAGCGTCAAATAAAACATAATCCGCACTTAAGATTTACACGGAGACACTTGTAAAAGTACAAAAGAATAAGAACCGGTGTTCCGGAAGAGTTTGACGACACCCGACGTGAAAATATAAGTCACATCAAAGTAAATGTCATGTTGTCAAAGTGAGAACTCGGGCATCATTCTCAATAACAACGAGAAGGTATACTAAGGAGCAAAGACGATATGAGAACAACGAACTAAGGTAACATTACACATATACATGTATACATAACTCATCAGATATGACTGAAGCAGGCTTTGACAACAAACATATTTGAAAAAACAGTACTCCCTGACAACAGTTTTCAAGAAACGACTCCCGAAGAGAAGCATGCTTTAACTTCCAAGATGCTAGGGTTATTGGTTTTGCTTAAAACGTATTTAGTATGATAAAATGCACCTCTGTGGACATCTTACCTATATGGTAAGATATCGACATGTTATAGAAACAGGCTTTAACACAACTAGCCCAATATGACGGACCCATTTAACAACAACTTACCAGATATGAAAGAAGCTGTCCGTTGGTAGACCGAGAGTCCTCCCAGATAAGGCCAATAGACGTGGCTGTCTTTGAAATATTTCGGAAGTTCTGAATTGGCCCGGGCACTACAATGGAGTTAGTCAGCTTTTGTATAAGTTTTCAAAAAATTTGGTCAGAACATTTGATGACTAGACAGAAACAAGCGAAATTTATAGAAATATTTGGAAAATTGTCTGTAAAGTAATTATAAAGTTAACCCGAATCATATACTATGGTATAAAAGCATTGTTGATATGTTAGACTTACGAGTATTATATTTTTGTTTCGTATTATTATCAATTCATCACTTAAAATCAGTTCAAAAAAAATAAAAAAATAAAAATCTGTTCGCCAGGAATGGACAGGAGTATTTCCTGTTTAAAGCTGACTATCCCGTGTTTGTGTCCAATGTAATATGAATTCTTCACAAAATCACTATGCATTATAGATAATTGAAAACACAGCTTAATTCTGACATCAGTGAAATTCCTAACATTTCTGAATCACAATAATGATAATCCTTATTTAAAATCGTGTACAATTTAAACAACAAACACAAGCCACGTAGAGCTTTAATTATGGCGCCGGTAAGTGAACAGATGATAAAAATAGAGAAAATTCGCCTCACTTCAACCGTTTCCAAGTAGAAAACAATAAATGTTTATTAAACAAATGGTCATTTCGTATAACAATGTGCACACGACAACTAGATATTCACGAGTATTTCCTATAATATAAGTTATATAACTGAAACAGGCATTAAAGGATCTCAGATGTTTATAGCATAATAACTACGCGTTTGAATGAGCGCGAATGAGTTATGATGCATTAGTTTCCTTTTTAACAAAATGATGTATCATACCGGAACGAATTTCATTTCATTTTTATTTGCACGCGAGAAAACAACACAAAATCTACTTACGACCTTCCGATGTAGCAGCTACAAAAATCGGACTTGGGTCCCCATCACCGGCCGAATTTACAGCTCGAATCTTCATAAAGGAAAACAAAACATTTCTTTCAATCTCAGCAATTGGCAATACAATCATTCAAACGTTTGAAGTACATGGTTTGAGGTGCATGTACTTTCGATGTATTTGAGTAAAATATTTTGAAACAAACGACGTTACATGCTAGTTCAATTTACTTTATAACTATTGATAAATAATTGTTTCTGAACCTTGGTGATCAAATATGCTTTGAAGCAGAATACCTCGATACTGTAATTTGTGAATGGGTCAAGATCTTCTAATGTGTGCGCAACCACTGCCGCGGATGACGTCACTTCCTTTCCGGTTTTTGTGGTAAATTCCCGACTATCCGTTTTCCAGATTCCTAGATTATACCGCATGACGTCAGTAGGTGGACGAAACGGTTTCTCCCAGGAGAAAGTCAAACTGTTGCTTGTCTGTCGGATCAGTTTGACATTTCGTGGAGCCGATGGCGCTAAAATATATCACACAACTAAAAGTTTGAAAGCAGCACAAAAAGTAAATGCCATGGAAATTACGACCGTAGATCGACAACTAATTTCAACAATGATTATTTTCTTTTCTTTCTTTTTTTTTAAAAATATACGTAGTGCTTGAATCTTCCAAAGCATTCGTGGTTATATTTAAATGGGTTTTCTTACGCGTGTTAACTACAATGAGCCAGGAGTTAAAGGAAAATAAAATAAATCGACAACACCAGGAGATGCAGCCCCATCAAGTTAAGCCTGATATATAGGAGCAGGGGGCAGAACAATGTAGGCATTTGTGTACATCATGTTTTTTTTTTTATTTTCAGTTTAAAACTGTGATCAGAAAGATTTATGGACTGAAAAAAAACATAAAATCCATGAAGGCTATTTAGCTGCTGATAATGCTCAATAAATAATAAGATGGCAGCATAATTGGACCGAGACATAAAACAAGGCAATTACCTCAGAAACAAATTTTGTCGTCAAATCTTGACGTCCGTGTTGTTTCAAATGAGGGTGCATAGCACACGTGATTAACTGGTGCGCAACTGGTCGTAACTTGATATCGATCAGAAATTGAAATGGAATTTGTATGCGCATCTTGTCATCGAATCTCCGAAATGCATTTTCAGTGGAAGAAGTGCATTCTGTACAGTGGATTTAAAGAAAGAGCAACTGGTTTGTTTTGAAATTTATGGACAAGGGGACAAAATGGAATTTGGATGCGCGTGATGCTTCGACGCGCGCGCGCGCGCTAATCGACCTGATCGTAATTACAATGACACATAAATTTTCACACTGTAATTTTAATTAAAATGAACCTCATCTTGTCCAATCTTTGCATGTTTCCTCCCCATTGATGTTCACACGGATTTGTTAGGCGTGCTAAAGTTCGCACGACGAAACATCCAGAAAAGCATACAAAAATGGAGTGGAAAGCTTTCACGTGTTACAAAGCCAGTCACACTAGGATGTGTTTTAGTAGACACACCAGAGATAGACGCGCCATTTCGTTACTTTTGTATTTGATCTGACGATCATTGTTAGAGATGGAATGCAGTAAAATAATGGTTATCTGTGTCACAATCTCACTATTTGTGTCAATCGTCTTTTAACAAGCAGAACCCGGATTTTTATCTGCGACTCAAGAACGTTTATGTATGGGAAATTGAACAGAGTTTTTTATCCCTTTTTATGTCTTTGTTGGGTACAAATGCGTCACAGTATCTAGATCTATAAAAAGGGCGTACTTGTCTTGGGTGTTGAAGTACAGGTGCGCTCAGACTCCGGGCTGTACTGATCCCGATTGCTCTGAAAACTCATGGTGACACAGTACTCGGTCGCAGGCTGCAGATCCGATATGGAGGCGCTCTTGATGCCGTTCCGTCCTTGGGGCGTCGCCCCGGATATGCGCACGGCCTGATTGTTACCGGCATGCTGTGCGTTGGAAATTGTAATCTGATACTGGCCAATGCTATCACAGTTCCATGAGGACCGAGGCGGATCCTGAAACAAAGGTTATAAAACGTCGTGTTAGACAGCCATTTTATGCAAGCCCTTAACTGCACTCTTTTAAGAGTAACGGTGCTATAAGTTTTAACAGGGTTTCAGACAAATAGCCTTTTGATAGTTAGCTGGGTTTAAATAGAGGCAAGTTGTGTCCCGTCCGTATTTTGTTGTTGTGGCAATGAAACAAGTTTGAACTGCTGGAAACCAACTTATTTTCGGGTGCGATTAATTTTCGCGTTTTTCGCGGTTGATTAAAATTCGCGAAAAATTAATCGCCGCGAAATAGTTTCAATCAGAGGTATTCAATCTGTAGGAGTACTGCACTATACATAGGCTTTATAACCGTATTCAACGCGAAATTAAATCGCCGCGAAACAGTCGTTTCATAGGAAAACGCGAAATTACGTCGCCGCGAAAATAAGTTGGTTTACCGTAAAATAATGACAATTCAAGTGTAAACAAGTGCATATATTACTTTTTCAAATGCACCGAAACAAAAAAACTGTACTTTACGCTAAAATAAAGATCATATTCAACAAAAAATGCTAAATATGTTGTTTTTTTCTGTTCATCACGTTGCCCTCATCGCCATCATGCAATTTGACAGCAGCCATACAATTGTGGGATTACCTTCCATGTGACCACGAGTTCGGTCTGCGGGAACGAGCTGTTATACTCAAAACCAGAAGTCACTGTCCTCAATATTGGCGGCAGCTCTGGAGCTATAACAGATGTTGAAATTTAATAACAGGCGTTTATTTGGAATTCTATACATTTAAAGTGTTTCACATGCACGAAACGTTACTTACATGTAACTGATCGGAACTCCTAAATGATATCCATCCAACACACGATCGGTCACGTGACTCTTTGGACTATTCCGTTGGGCACTACTTACCCGATATCTACTACAAGTTTTTTTTTACCGGGACAGGGTTCCACGACAGTTAAATAAAGCCATCGTTCATTAGGCTATAGTAATGCGGGTACTCGTTACTACTGTTCAATACTTATCAATGTCCCACGGCGGTTGAACGTCTTATGTGTCAACTCTACACGGGAAAAAATTGATGGAAAAAAAACAGTATTTTTTCCTTATCGTCATTTTATGCTACGTACCCATTGTAGTCCAATTTGAAAGCTAATAACTATTTTAAAATTCCCTTTCCTCTAGAACTGGCATGCCCGTAGCTCGTTTTCTCCGACATTTAATCAATCAGAATCGGCAGGACGTGTTGGCAACACAACAAAAACGTTGTATTTCAAATTCAATAGACGACGTGATTTCAAACACAATTAGTATCGAGCGCAAGAACATGGTTGATACCGATTTTACCATATAAATAGCAAATGAGTAACGGAACAGCCGGATGTTGTGTAACCGGCATTTTTTTTGTGAAATGACCATTGTATCATCGTCTGCCTTTCCCGATATATATAGGTGTATGCAGTGTCGTAATCTAATCCGCCGGGGCCCCGGGGGTATTGTCACTAATAACTTTATAATCTGTAACGTTGTTACGGGTGTCCCAGGGAGGGTAGTCACTCATTGCATTCCCAGTCTGACCTTTCGTTCCGTAACACGTTGGCAATATCCGTGCTCGTTTGTCTCACAGTGCCCACTATGTGAAAACGGTTGTAATCGGCATCCGACTGCACTTGTAGCAACAATGAAATACATCAAACCAACAGGAAATCTTAAATCAATGCTTTAACGAGGACTCCAGTCAATGGAACAGCTTAGAGCAATCACATTGCAGTTGGTAATTTTGAGACATGAACCGTTCAATGGCCAATCAGAATAACATACAGATAAGTCAGATAAATCACATAATATGACGTCAGTTGTAAACAGCAAACTACGTCACATAACAACCGATAATACAATACTACAGGAAGTCAAAACAGTATAAGATTATATCCGCAATTAAAAACAAGCATTTTTCATTTTTTTTTTTACTTTCTTCCATTGAGTGGACGAATTTTCAAAAATAGATGAATGCACAAATCAAGAAGTATATATTTGCACGTGTGTTGAACAGCTAAATTATGTATTGTTTTACCAAGCAAATGTTGTTTCAATAGAGTATTCGTTGACCTACCTCCACACATGGTTGTAGCGTTGAGTGGTGGGCCCGCGGGACCGTCCCCACCCTCGCCGTCTCGCCTAGCGGATACTGTGATGGCGTATCTGGTGTTGGGGAGGAGGTCAGTGATTGTGTAGTTACACAGATACATGTATTGACAGTTCATGTTTAAAACGATTCCCGCCAAACGTTCCGTGCCTTCGTCGATGTCTTGTACCATGACACTATACCACAGGATGGGCGGGTCCCCAGTATCCCCACGCTTCCGGTCCCATCTGTGCCACTGAATGTGGACTTCCTTTATACCAAGTCCCCCATCCACTATGAAAGGAGCTCGAATCATACGAGGAAGTTCTGCAATATAAAATTGTCCAAAATTCTCAATTTTATAAACGATATTTGCTGGTTGATCATTTTTCGAGTTATATGGCGTCTATTTAAGGATTAACTTTCTATTTTGTTTAGGTTATCGGGGGATAACTACAATGGAAAACGGGTATATTCAATAACCCCGTTTTTCATTGCAGTTATCCCCCGATAACCTAAACAAAATAGAAAGTTAATCCTTATATTTACAGTATCTTTCTGTGAAATATTCGTAACTATTTTGTTCATTATAGTCAAATCTTCGGACACAGATTTCATTTCAAAACTAATAAACGAGGGAATGTTTCAATAAATGTAACAGCATGAAATTTGCAAGCTCCGCCTACGTTAATTGTTGGTGACGTCACACAATTGTGTTTCAAACTGTAGGATTTGCATAGCTCCGCCCACATGAATTGTAGTCGACGTCATAGAAATTTGTCACGTGTTTGACTACAGTTATGCAGTGATAATGATAGTCTGTTGAGTAATGGTTATCGAGTGAATGTCAGTGTAGACTGTAAATATTTGTGAATATGTAAAGTTGGACGTGTATTTTTCAAACCTACAGTCATTGACGTTAATCGCATGTATGAACTTTTAAAACAAATGGCAATGCCACCATTGATCAGCTTTCTTATTATGACGTCATCTTCCATTGGGACGTCTTGGTTTAAGGAATCAGGAATAATATATCCTGAAGAGAAATACAATGAGGCCTTCTGTTGCCGAAAACATGGTAGGTTTTCATGTTTGTTTTATATCTTAATTTTGAATTTCAAAAGAAATTCATTTCATTAAACAGCTCTACTTTTCACAAAAATCATTCGGGCCCTAAATATTTTGTTTGTCGAAATTTGTAAAAGTAAGGGAGATTACGCTGAACAATGATAGACACATTTATGTGTTTTACCAATTTAATAATAATATCAGTAATACTTAATCGTACCAATTCACATCAACATGAATAAATACATGTAACATGAATACACAAACGACATTCTGTAGACAAAAACATCATTTACGTGTGTGTTTTGTCCTTCAATATTGTCCATAAAGGTAAGCCATACATTAGTATGATTGTGATCAATAATCTAGCTGACCTACACTGTCCTCAACATCCAACACTGGGGATTACACACTGGCCATTAGATATATTAAAACGTACCGTACACACTAGCCGTGATTGTAGTAGAAGTAGTACCGGCCACGGAGTTCACCATACACGTAAACCTATCTCCGGCGTTCACGTACTCCACGGCGTACAGGTTGAACCTGGTGTACATGTAGACTTCCAGCTCTCCGGAGTCCATCAGAGTAACTCGTCTCCGGGCAGGTCCGCGGATTATGATTTCTCCGGCATTCGGAGTCGGATAGGCCGACACCGTGCAGTTGAGTGTAGTATTTTGTCCAGGATTAACTTCGGTGTTCTCGAAAGATAATATCGACGGTGGTTTCACTGTCAAAACAAAACAAAACGTTGTCGTCACCTATAAAGATTTTCTTGCCCTTCGATATATAAACATTATTTTGAGATTATCTACAATTTAATAACTCTTTCGAGAGACTGTTCCATTCAAACATTGGTTCCACGACTTAACAGGGTTTCTTGGGGGACATGTAAGATAGGAACATACGATTGGAAATCATTAGAAAAATGACGTCAAATATCGGCATTGACTTTCAAAACTGTTATTTAAATTTGGGCGAATGTTATGATATGGTTCAGGGTTCAAATGCAGTGGTTCATATAATTATATTTGTTTGAAGTTGGAAGCAACCGATTTGTTCAGCAAAGTTGTTTATTTAAAACTTGCTTTATACAACACAACATAATCTATACGAGTGTCATTTGAGCATTTCTAAACTTCTGACGTAACGCAAGAAAATAATCATAGTACTTACCTTCTTGACAGAAAGGTGGGTTGAAGTAGCCTGGTATACAACGGCACTGCTTTGAGGGACCTATAAACCTGTTGCAATGGCGCGAGTCTTCACAGAAGCACCGCTTCGAGCAGTCCCATCCAAACCGATTCCGGGGACAGGCAATTGCTAAAAATAAAAAAAACACACACTGTATCTGAAATCTGGACAAACGTCAACGTTTTGACTAAGGTTACCACTAGAATCCACAATATTGTACTAAATCTAGATTCCGGGTGAAAGCTTTCCGACGAAAAACAAAAACATCACAATTGCAAATGCCCTAGCTCTTGTTTATATTTGTGGATGGATTAAATTTGACAAAATTACAAAGTTCAAGGCACAAGGCCAACTTAAGACATATTTTTTTTGGATTGTAACTTTATAATTAAAATAATAAAATCTCATGAATACTGAAATGGAACCAATAAATCAATTAGCTAGCTCTAATGTTAGCACAAATAATAAAAACACCGGAGATAAATGCTTTAATCGGGCAACATTATTAACATTAAATACAAACACCTTTTGACCTAGACAATTAATACCGCAAACTGCAATTTCTCATTATCGACTAGGATTTAATAGCCGCCATTGTGACGCGGGTTTGACGTCACGAAATTGATCTTTCCGGGACCGTAGCAAGCGTTTGGGCCGGCGACTGTCATTTTGGAAGTGCTTTGGTACTTCAGTATCGTTCAGCATCAAATTTCCATCACAAAGAATAATTCATTGTCATTGCCCATAATGTTATGATGGGTCGACATCATTCATCGTTTTTATTTCTGCTTTGTTCAAAATTACCAGCGTGATTGATAATCATGGTAGCTTCATCAATGTTTTATGTCCCGTGTTTACACGTTCCGTTCTCGGGAGAAATAACGACCTTTCTTCGAGGATTCACGAGCTCTGTAAGACGTTAACTGAAGACATTTAAAGCGCATTTTTCGACTTCAATAAAATTAAATGTTCGATCATGCTTGTTGTCATCAAACCATTATATAACTGCCTGTCTCTATTGTTCCTGAAGCGAATTCCATTATCTATAAAACCACCATTGAGTCACATTCATCATCAGGCGTTTAGACCAGCATCTATCCAGATATTTCTAAATCATTGACAGTTCTACCCGTTACGTAACGTTACACAGATGACGTCATGGTAAAAAAAAAATTCACAGGATTGATGATGTCACACCGGATATTGTTTCATTAAGATTGATGTCATTAAATTTAGAAGAAAAAAAAACCTCATTTATTTTTTCTTTGATACTTAACGATGTTTCCAATCGCAAAATTACGTGTCTCTTTCGGAGATCTTAACGAACTTCAGTTAATGAGTTAGACTACTGTGTATTTAAATACCTGCAGATCAAAGCATCTGATATCGTTCAGGTATGTCATAAATGTAATCACAAACCAGGATCGATAACTCTGTAGGGAGCTTAATATCATGTGAATATGTTAAATAATTTATAAAAACGACAACTTGTGCTTCTGTTGTCACAAGTCCACTAACACCTTGCACCTGCAGCCTGAATGATAAATGACAGTGTGTCTATCTCCTATTTCCGCACGAGCGCACGCGCGGCCATGATGGACGTTGACAAAACATGCACGACCGACCTTGTTTATTGTCTAATGGGCTGTGCCTTAATATACTCAGTATAGGACGGCGGAGGGTCTGGAGATACCTCATTATATTTATGAATTAATGTAGATACATTCTCATCCAAGAGTCACATTGCACTGGTTAATATAAAGCCCGTACTAATGCGGTTTTCAGTTTCTGTGGGGCCACCTGCTTCCAACCAAATACATGGGTCTATGGCATATCTACATGAATATGGAACGCTGTTCATTATATAGTAAACATTAAAATACTAGCTCTTAATGGAAAATAAACGGGTTTGAACACTGTTGTTTCCATGAAAATATTTTTACTATGTCTCCATCCTTTCTGCCGTCGATTTCTATGTCGCTTAGTTTATTTTGCTTTTTGTTTTTTTTTGTTTTTTTTTTATTTCGTCAAGTATAATAAATAACCTAGAATCTAGAAGGAAACTGCTTTAAAAACAAAACAGTGCCTTAGATGCCGCTTTTGAAAACTCTATGTACGGCAAAGGTTGTGTTCTGTATCTGCTGAAGCTTTTCTGACATCATAAAGTGTCTTGCAGCGTATTTTTTTATATTGATTGATTGATTGATTTTTTATTGATTTTTTGTTTTTTGTTTTTTCGAAACAGCATGGAGGGGTTATACTTTAAATGAGGAACTGCTTGAAAAGCAAAACAGTCATGGTGTTTTCTTTGGAAAAATGGAGGAAAAGATGAGAACGACTCTGCACGCTTCATCAACACGCGGCGTATACTGAAGTCATGAATTGATGGTCGCGAGATGTTCTTCCTAATGTGACGTGTATTGTCGCTGTGTATATCAAATTACAGACCCAATCGATCGATCCTGGTGGATGGCAAATGTCTCTTTTTGTAGTACTCCTGGAATACCATGTAGCTTGACAAGATAATTGCATGTTTTTTATGATAATATCAGAAGAAGGACAAAACTCCATGAAATGCTCAGTGACACGAATATTACAATTAACATACTAAAACCAAACACTGAATGTATTGGTTGCTTTCGAACTTTGCCAGTTTTAACAGGTAGGGTACAAAGTTACTTCCCGATTGTGTTCTTGGTCTGAAATCTCCTGGAACAAAGCAATAGTCTGGTCTAAATACTACTATACTATATACAATAACTACTATACTTTACCTTGGCCCCCAAGACTGTTCATGATTAACAGGGAGCTCACTCCTGGGAAAGTAGAACATTTGGCACACCTAATTGTTCCAGTCCAATCCCGGGGTATATCTGCTGTTTATAAAGTTTATATATTCTGTTCCTGTACTCTATCGCTGTTTATATGAAATTACATATTATATCCACCGTGTCCAAGCCTACATTAGGGGGGGGGGGTGTAATAGTGTTGACTTTGGACTTTGGGGGGGGAGGGGGGGGGGGGGCAATTAATATACTGAAATTGCTGGTTGTGGAGGTAAAAAGTCAGTTTTTCAATGAATCCAGAATAGTTTTAAAACATTATAGTGATATCCCTACTGTTTGTATGTAGAAATCATCCTCAAGTATCATAACAGACCGCGACAGTGTATTGATAATGACTTGAGAGATTACATGCAATTAAGTAATTTCTCATGATTATAGGACTTTCACTGTCCCAGTTATAGTGACCGCATTAGTCACCCAAACGGTACAAATGAACAAACTGATGTTGCAATGACACGCATGCTATTTGTCCAGATTTTTCGATCTGCTGCGGTAGTTGTTGTTCTTGTTTCGGCACGAAAAATAACAAAGTGCTGAGCTTATTTCGGTCAGCGGAATTGATGGTAAAGCTTATTTCGATAGTGATGATGGGTCTTATTTCGGGCAGTGGTAGTGATGGTGGGTCTTATTTCGGGCAGTGGTAGTGATGGTGGGGCTTATTTCGGGCAGTGGTAGTGATGGTGGGTCTTATTTCGGGCAGTGGTAGTGATGGTGGGGCTTATTTCGGGCAGTGGTAGTGATGGTGGGGCTTATTTCGGGCAGTGGTAGTGATGGTGGGTCTTATTTCGGGCAGTGGTAGTGATGGTGGGGCTTATTTCGGGCAGTGGTAGTGATGGTGGGTCTTATTTCGGGCAGTGGTAGTGATGGTGGGTCTTATTTCGGGCAGTGGTAGTGATGGTGGGGCTTATTTCGGGCAGTGGTAGTGATGGTGGGTCTTATTTCGGGCAGTGGTAGTGATGGTGGGTCTTATTTCGGTCAGCGGTAGTGATGGTTAAGCTTGTTTCGGCGGTAGTGATGGAAAAGCTTATTTCGGCGGTAGTGATGATAAAGCTTATTTCGGTCAGCGGTAGTGACAGTTAAACTGATTTCGGTCTGCAGTAGTGATGATAAAGCTTATTTCGGTCTGCGGTAGTGATGGTAAAGCTTATTTCGGTCAGCAGTAGTGATGGTAAAACTTAATTCGGTCGGTGGTAGTGATGGTAAAACTATTTCGGTCAGCGGTAGTGATGGTGGGGCTTATTTCGGTCAGTGGTAGTGATGGTAAAGCTTATTTCGGTCAGTGGTAGTGATGGTAAAACTTATTTCGGTCAGTGGTAGTGTTGGTAAAACTTATTTCGGTCAGTGTTAGTGATGGTACAGCTTATTTCTCGGTCAGCGGTAGTGATGGTAAAACTTATTTCGGTCAGCGGTAGTGATGGTAAAGCTTATTTCGGTCAGCGGTAGTGATGGCAAAACTGATTTCGGTCAGCGGTAGTGATGGTAAAACTGATTTCGGTCAGTGTTAGTGATGGTAAAACTGATTTCGGTCAGCGGTAGTGATGGTAAAACTTATTTCGGTCAGCGGTAGTGATCGTAAAGCTTATTTTGGTCAGCGGTAGTGATGGTGAAACTTATTTCGGTCAGTGGTTGTGATGGTACAGCTTATTTCGTTCAGCGGTAGTGATAGTAAAGCTTATTTCGGTCAGTGGTAGTGATGGTAAAACTTATTTCGGTCAGTGGTAGTGATGGTAAAGCTTATTTCGGTCAGTGGTAGTGATGGTAAAACTTATTTCGGTCAGCGGTAGTGATAGTAAAGCTTATTTCGGTCCGCGGTAGTGATGATAAAGCTTATTTCGGTCAGCGGTAGTGATGGTGGGGCTTATTTCGGTCAGTGGTAGTGATGGTTAAGCTTATTTCGGTCAGTGGTAGTGATGGTAAAACTTATTTCGGTCAGTGGTAGTGTTGGTAAAACTTATTTCGGTCAGTGGTAGTGATGGTACAGCTTATTTCGGTCAGCGGTAGTGATGGTAAAACTTATTTCGGTCAGCGGTAGTGATGGTAAAGCTTATTTCGGTCAGCGGTAGTGATGGCAAAACTGATTACGGTCAGCGGTAGTGATGGTAAAATTGATTTCGGTCAGTGTTAGTGATGGTAAAACTTATTTCGGTCAGCGGTAGTGATGGTAAAACTTATTTCGGTCAGCGGTAGTGATCGTAAAGCTTATTTTGGTCAGCGGTAGTGATGGTAAAACTTATTTCGGTCAGTGGTTGTGATGGTAAAGCTTATTTCAGTCAGTGGTAGTGATGGTAAAACTTATTTCGGTCTGCGGTAGTGATGGTAAAGCTTATTTCGGTCAGTGTTAGTGATGGTAAAACTTATTTCGGTCAGTGTTAGTGATGATAAAGCTTATTTCGGTCAGCGGTAGTGATGGTAAAACTTATTTCGGTCAGCGGTAGTGACAGTTAAACTGATTTCGGTCTGCAGTAGTGATGATAAAGCTTATTTCGGTCAGCGGTAGTGATGATAAAGCTTATTTCGGTCAGCGGTAGTGATGGTAAAACTTATTTCGGTCAGCGGTAGTGACAGTTAAACTGATTTCGGTCAGCGGTAGTGATGATAAAGCTTATTTCGGTCCGCGGTAGTGATGGTCGGGCTTATTTCGGTCAGTGGTAGTGATGGTACAGCTTATTTCGGTCAGCGGTAGTGATGGTAAAGCTTATTTCGGTCAGTGGTAGTGATGGTACAGCTTATTTCGGTCTGCAGTAGTGAAGGTAAAACTTATTTCGGTCAGCGGTAGTGATGGTAAAGCTTATTTCGGTCAGCGGTAGTGATGGTAAAACTTATTTCGGTCAGTGGTAGTGATGGTAAAGTTATTTCGGTCTGCGGTAGTGATAGTAAAGCTTATTTCGGTCAGCGGTAGTGATGATAAAGCTTATTTCGGTCGGCGGTAGTGATAGTAAAGCTTATTTCGGTCAGCGGTAGTGATGGTAAAACTTATTTCGGTCAGCGGTAGTGATGGTACAGGTTATTTCGGTCAGTGGTAGTGATGGTAAAGCTTATTTCGGTCAGTGGTAGTGATGGTAAAACTTATTTCGGTCAGTGGTAGTGATTGTAAAGCTTATTTCGGTCAGTGGTAGTGATGGTAAAACTTATTTCGGTCAGCGGTAGTGATCGTAAAGCTTATTTCGGTCCGCGGTAGTGATGATAAAGCTTATTTCGGTCAGCGGTAGTGATGGTGGGGCTTATTTCGGTCAGTGGTAGTGATGGTAAAGCTTATTTCGGTCAGTGGTAGTGATGGTAAAACTTATTTCGGTCAGTGGTAGTGTTGGTACAGCTTATTTCTCGGTCAGCGGTAGTGATGGTAAAACTTATTTCGGTCAGCGGTAGTGATGGTAAAGCTTATTTCGGTCAGCGGTAGTGATGGCAAAACTGATTTCGGTCAGCGGTAGTGATGGTAAAACTGATTTCGGTCAGTGTTAGTGATGGTAAAACTTATTTCGGTCAGCGGTAGTGATGGTAAAACTTATTTCGGTCAGCGGTAGTGATCGTAAAGCTTATTTTGGTCAGCGGTAGTGATGGTGAAACTTATTTCGGTCAGTGGTTGTGATGGTACAGCTTATTTCGGTCAGCGGTAGTGATAGTAAAGCTTATTTCGGTCAGTGGTAGTGATGGTAAAACTTATTTCGGTCAGTGGTAGTGATGGTAAAGCTTATTTCGGTCAGTGGTAGTGATGGTAAAACTTATTTCGGTCAGCGGTAGTGATAGTAAAGCTTATATCGGTCCGCGGTAGTGATGATAAAGCTTATTTCGGTCAGCGGTAGTGATGGTGGGGCTTATTTCGGTCAGTGGTAGTGATGGTTAAGCTTATTTCGGTCAGTGTAAGTGATGGTAAAACTTATTTCGGTCAGTGGTAGTGTTGGTAAAACTTATTTCGGTCAGTGTTAGTGATGGTACAGCTTATTTCGGTCAGCGGTAGTGATGGTAAAACTTATTTCGGTCAGCGGTAGTGATGGTAAAGCTTATTTCGGTCAGCGGTAGTGATGGCAAAACTGGTTACGGTCAGCGGTAGTGATGGTAAAATTGATTTCGGTCAGTGTTAGTGATGGTAAAACTGATTTCGGTCAGCGGTAGTGATGGTAAAACTTATTTCGGTCAGCGGTAGTGATGATAAAGCTTATTTCGGTCAGCGGTAGTGATGGTGGGGCTTATTTCGGTCAGTGGTAGTGATGGTAAAGCTTATTTCGGTCAGTGGTAGTGATGGTAAAACTTATTTCGGTCAGTGGTAGTGTTGGTAAAACTTATTTCGGTCAGTGTTAGTGATGGTACAGCTTATTTCTCGGTCAGCGGTAGTGATGGTAAAACTTATTTCGGTCAGCGGTAGTGATGGTAAAGCTTATTTCGGTCAGCGGTAGTGATGGCAAAACTGATTTCGGTCAGCGGTAGTGATGGTAAAACTGATTTCGGTCAGTGTTAGTGATGGTAAAACTTATTTCGGTCAGCGGTAGTGATGGTAAAACTTATTTCGGTCAGCGGTAGTGATCGTAAAGCTTATTTTGGTCAGCGGTAGTGATGGTGAAACTTATTTCGGTCAGTGGTTGTGATGGTACAGCTTATTTCGGTCAGCGGTAGTGATAGTAAAGCTTATTTCGGTCAGTGGTAGTGATGGTAAAACTTATTTCGGTCAGTGGTAGTGATGGTAAAGCTTATTTCGGTCAGTGGTAGTGATGGTAAAACTTATTTCGGTCAGCGGTAGTGATAGTAAAGCTTATTTCGGTCCGCGGTAGTGATGATAAAGCTTATTTCGGTCAGCGGTAGTGATGGTGGGGCTTATTTCGGTCAGTGGTAGTGATGGTTAAGCTTATTTCGGTCAGTGGTAGTGATGGTAAAACTTATTTCGGTCAGTGGTAGTGTTGGTAAAACTTATTTCGGTCAGTGGTAGTGATGGTACAGCTTATTTCGGTCAGCGGTAGTGATGGTAAAACTTATTTCGGTCAGCGGTAGTGATGGTAAAGCTTATTTCGGTCAGCGGTAGTGATGGCAAAACTGATTACGGTCAGCGGTAGTGATGGTAAAATTGATTTCGGTCAGTGTTAGTGATGGTAAAACTGATTTCGGTCAGCGGTAGTGATGGTAAAACTTATTTCGGTCAGCGGTAGTGATCGTAAAGCTTATTTTGGTCAGCGGTAGTGATGGTAAAACTTATTTCGGTCAGTGGTTGTGATGGTAAAGCTTATTTCAGTCAGTGGTAGTGATGGTAAAACTTATTTCGGTCTGCGGTAGTGATGGTAAAGCTTATTTCGGTCAGTGTAAGTGATGGTAAAACTTATTTCGGTCAGTGTTAGTGATGATAAAGCTTATTTCGGTCAGCGGTAGTGATGGTAAAACTTATTTCGGTCAGCGGTAGTGACAGTTAAACTGATTTCGGTCTGCAGTAGTGATGATAAAGCTTATTTCGGTCAGCGGTAGTGATGATAAAGCTTATTTCGGTCAGCGGTAGTGATGGTAAAACTTATTTCGGTCAGCGGTAGTGACAGTTAAACTGATTTCGGTCAGCGGTAGTGATGATAAAGCTTATTTCGGTCCGCGGTAGTGATGGTCGGGCTTATTTCGGTCAGTGGTAGTGATGGTACAGCTTATTTCGGTCAGCGGTAGTGATGGTAAAGCTTATTTCGGTCAGTGGTAGTGATGGTACAGCTTATTTCGGTCTGCAGTAGTGAAGGTAAAACTTATTTCGGTCAGCGGTAGTGATGGTAAAGCTTATTTCGGTCAGCGGTAGTGATAGTAAAGCTTATTTCGGTCAGTGGTAGTGATGATAAAGCTTATTTCGGTCTGAAGTAGTGATGGTAAAACTTCTTTCGGTCAGCGGTAAAGATGATGGGGCTTATTTCGGTCAGCGGTAGTGATGTTGGGGCTCATTTCGGTCAGCGGTAGTGATGTTGGGGCTTATTTCGGTCAGCGAGAGCATGGCGATGGAAGCCAGGTTTGGTTATCTGCAATAACATATCTCTTTTATTGAAGTTTACAAACACGAAACTGCACAAACAACCTTCTCGTAATTGGCTGCCAGGCGGATTGTATATGTCTGTAATAAAGTTAAATGACCGCGTGGGAGCGAACCAAACGCTAGTTTGCCTTTGTTCTTATTTTACAGGGAACACCAAGGTCTCATAATGCCACCGACCGCCTTTAGCTGAACTCTTCAAGCCAAGAGCGCGTTCGAATGCGTCCATTATTTCGTACCCTGGGCGTTAATCTTAAGCCTTCATGTGCCATTTGGGTGCGCTTTGGGTTTTAGTATCGCCAATTTATTTCTAAAACCCCAGACTGTCCGTGATGTTTAAACGGCTCACAGATCTCTACTACAAAATCCCTAGCATCTTTAGTCTTCATTAAGCTGCAGTGTTTAACTGTGATGTGAAGCTATGATACAGATCACATAGAGAGGAAATGAGAGAGGGAGTATCGAGAATGGAAGATATACAAAATGGATACGTTATATCTAGATTTGACACGGTATATACAGATATATGATTATATTTCTTCATAATTATTCAGATTCAACTTGAAGTTGATGGTAGTAATAGGGTTGTGTTCCATTTTATTTTTTAGCCGTTTTCTGTTGCATTTCGTCCAATCGATTATAACTTTGATCGATCAAATACATAGAATAATTTACAATAATTATAAAAAAGTGCATTTGTTTTGTAGGAAGAAAAACCAATAAATTTTGAAACAGATATTTTACATGTAAAACTGACGTTTAGTGGCTTTGAATACGCACTATTTAAACGGCATTGAGCATTACCGTTTGTAATTTGCAAAATGTAAATAGATTTATTTAAACGAAGAATTATATCAGTTTCGGGTAATTTCTGAACATATATCATATTGACTAATGTGTCCGTTTTACTTTGAATGTAAATGACTTCAAAGTTTCACTTTCACTTTCGACATATTTCCGATTATTTCTAAACCACTGACTTAAGCGCAAAAACATTATAAGTTGCAATATGTTGTATTCATATTTTACGCGGGTATTCGACACTTGACTTCATTAGCACAACGTTAATTAGTCAATTGTTTAATTACTGTGTTGTTCGAATATCTAGACGGGTTGAAAGCATATATATTTTTTCCGAATGACATGTCAACCGTTTCCGAACGGCATTACCACGTGCTTCTTAGCTTCCCGCGTTTAGGCCAACGCTAACGACCTGGATCCGTTTCCACGGGAAAAACCATTAGAAGCAGACTGGTAAATACTTGTCAGGACAAAAAATAGACAAAACTTCAAAACGTGATATATCTAGCAGAGCGAACGTGTTGTCCATGAATGCGCAACAAATATATTGCAGCGCTTGACCTTAGTTTTGTACAATGAACTTTGAACCGCGAAAACCTGACCCTAAGATTTGTAAAACAAATAAGGAACCAAGAAGGCCTTGTCATAGGTTTTGTAAAACAAACATGGTATGAGGTTTGCTTTTAACAAGCTCGGATGTTCCTTCCTTTCTCTATCAAATATGGAAGCAGAGAGTTCAGAAAGGTAAATAAGGAAACGCAGTTATTGCTGTATTCCTTAATTAAATTCCCAACGCAAAAGATTAATTACTGTTTTAAACGTTGTAGCAAATTTTAATGGTTATTAGTTGAGTAAAGTTCTTTACAAGATGGATGGGCGTCGATACCCCAAGCAGTCTTAAACGTCACGATAAGATAGTCGTTATACACAACCAACGTGTCTGAAAACGTGACTAAGATGATCAGGTCTTAACAAACAAAGCAGTGTCTAATCATATCGTTATTTGTCGTGACCGTAATACACAAAGTATTGATTAAGATATCGTAACAAAAAAAGTAACTTTTAAGATTTCGCGCTCGTAACGCACAATGTATCTTTCAAGATATCGCGCTCGTAATATACAATGTATCTTTCAAGATATCGCGCTCGTAATATACAATGTATCTTTCAATATATCGCGCTCGTAACACACAATGTATCTTTCAAGATATCGCGCTCGTAATATACAATGTATCTTTCAAGATATCGAGCTCGTAACACATAATGTATCTTTCAAGATATCGCGCTCGTAATATACAATGTATCTTTCAAGATATCGCGCCCGTAACACACAATGTATCTTTCAAGATATCGCGCTCGTAACACACAATGTATCTTTCAAGATATCGCGCTCGTAACACACAATGTATCCATTAAGATTTCGCGATCGTTACACACAAAGTATCCATTAAGATTTCGCGCTCGTAACACACAAAGTATCCCTTAAGATATCAAGCTCGTAACACACAAAGTATCCCTTAAGATATCAAGCTCGTAATACACAAAGTATCTTTCAAGATATTGCGCTCGTAACACACAATGTATCTTTCAAGATTTCGCGCTCGTAACACACAATGTATCTTTCAAGATATCGCGCTCGTAACACATATTGTATCCTTTAAAATTTCGAGCTCGTAACAAAGTATTCTTAAATCATCGCGCTCGTAAAAAGTATTATTTAAGATATCATATTCGTAATACACAAAATATTCTTAAAGATATCGCGCTCGTAACAAAGCATTATCTGACCAGTGTAAGATAATGTGGTCATAACACACACAATATCGTTTAACACTATATATCATGCTCGTAACACACAAATCATTGTTTGACCACATTAAAGGACAATGTATTCTTGACACATCGCCCTATATTGGGGACATACGTACCTTGCTGACAATCGTAGCCGTCCCAGCCCTGGGCACACCCACTGGAGCATATACCCAGAATACTGTCACACGCCTCGCTCAGGTCAGCACAGTGGCACTCCTTAATACAGTTGTCGCCAAACCGACCGGCAGGGCAGTCTGAAACCCAACGGTGTGTTTTTTTTAAATGAGAGAATATCAAAGCGTCAACAAAACCATAAATCGAACTCAAAATCGAAAAAAAAAATGAACAAGGGAAAGATCTACATGGAGATCCTTGTAAAACGTTCAAGAGAACAAGACCATGTGTTCCGGAAGAGTAAGCGTCTTATACTTCATCGACGACACCCGCCAAGAATATAAAGGTCAGATCAAAGTAAATGTCATGGCTTCAAAGTGGGAATTGAGACATAATTTTCAATCACAATAAGCAGGCATACTTTGGAGCATATTAAAAAACAAGTATTACATACTGGAGGGAAGCATGGTGCTCTTCAGCTATTTTTCTTTTGAGGTAAAATAATCACAATCTTATGTGACGTCATATTTTTAGTAATACTATTTAATAAACAGGTCTCATTTAAAAACAAATAGAAATGACTAAATATTGAAAACGTTCAGAATGCAAGCGAAGCATTTTTCGAAACAAATGCCATGTTATGAACAGTTGCTTTGAACTGTGATATTTGCAAACAGCTAAGAGTCTATCACTTCGACAAGTATTCATATACAGTGGAGACGGGAGATGTGGAGGGGCATACATAGACACGCGGGGGGTGGGGGGGGGGGGTGGTGAACGGCTGAGGGATAGTAAGGGGATACACATATGAAATGTCCCGTGTCATATTACTTGGACATGGTCGGGGAGGGGGCTATTTCGGTTATTAGAGCTAAGTAGCCTTATCTGTGTAAGTGTATTAATTATGTATGCACCTGCCCCACACATACCACAAGCGCTAGTAAGTACAAGCGCAGTGGCATTTCCGTTTCATTACAGAAATGTAACTCAATAACCAGGATAATATCATTACACCATCTACACGATAATACGGTTACCACTCCGGGCCTATTAACTTACTACATCATCCAAAATAAACTACCGCTGACAATTTGTTTATTTTGTCATCTATATTCGGCTCATTGGTTGTTCCTGTTTAAATAATAGCTTGCGAAGCAATTTGCCAATTATTGATCAATGCTACTATTAAAATGGATGTCGTTTTAATTCACTGCGGGATTTTAGTAGTTAAACTGTTCTGTCAATTACTCCGCCATCTGTTGACTTGCTTTCTATTCGTTTTCATTTTGGTTCAATTAATTTCAATATAAAACAGTATTTTTTTTACAATTCTTGTGAACTTTAAAAGTGCTTTTACTTCTTCGTTTGTAAACTGTTCTCAAAAATTGCTCTAACATGTCTTTCGTTGCCATCGTTACTTGTTGGACATTGTTGGAACATTTTGAGGAAATGTAATAACTATTTCTTTCAAACCCTCATATGATGCAAACTAAAACAATTAAGTCCAGAGCAATTATAACAAATGCCTTCCAACAAACAGGCTGTTAACGAAATTCCATAACTCTGAGGGCAAGTTACAATGTTACAATGTTACAATGACCTTGACCTCCATGGCAATGTTGACCTTTAACCTGTACCGCATGACCTTCTAAACAATTCAACAGACCTCTGCACCCTTCGATTGAAATGGGCATAATGAGCAAACGCATAACAGTGATATTTTTAAAAACTAAACTTGTTATAAATCTGATATTGATTGTTTTGTGTTTGTTTGTGTTTTACGACCTATCATCAGCTATAGGGTCATTTAGGGATTGTTAGATGTTGAATGTGGAGGAAAGCCGGAGTACCCGGTAATAAACACCGACTAACGGCTAGTATTTGGCGATTGCCCTACGTTAAATATAAATTTCAACTTAATAACAATTATGAAACAAGTTATCCAACTTACAAAAAAATGTATATTAATCACTCTACATATTGTAAGTCTCGAACCAGCGACCGAATTAAAAGATGATACGGTGGTTCACATGCAAATCAAACGCAGAATAAAAGGTACAAATCTGAAATACTCACTGCAGTTGTTGATATTACAGTGTTCCCATCGCTTTTTGGGGTCGGTAGTATAGCACCAGGGACGGGCAGAGTCTTGTGTCGTTCGGCAGTAGTTTTCAGGCATCGTTTTGTCGGGGAACATCTCGACTTCCAGGTAAGAATGACGATGAGGACTGTCACTGGCCCACTCCATACACTGATAAAGGTCGTTTGTGATGGTCTTCGTACCCATGTAGGTCATGGCCTGGCCATTGTAAAAACAGTTGTTGGCTGAAATGAAATTGAAATAATAATGACCAAAACCATATCGACAAATTAAAATGTGGTGTTTTGTACGATCAATATTCCATATAACTTTTTGATGAAGTGGTATCTGCACGCCTTTAAATTTGCTGTTTTTTGCTGATTTCAGCATTAAACCTGAGTAAGTGGAAAATTTGCTGTTTTTTGCTGATTTCAACATTAACCTGAGTTAGTGGAAAATTTGCTGTTTTTTGCTGATTTCAACATTAACCTGAGTTAGTGGAAAATTTGCTGTTTTGTGCTGATTTCAGCATTAAACCTGAGTTAGTGGAAAATTTGCTGTTTTTTGCTGATTTCAGCATTAAACCTGAGTTAGTGGAAAATTTGCTGTTTTTTGCTGATTTCAACATTTAACCTGAGTAAGTGGAAAATTTGCTGTTTTTTGCTGATTTCAACATTAACCTGAGTTAGTGGAAAATTTGCTGTTTTTTGCTGATTTCAACATTTAACCTGAGTAAGTGGAAAATTTGCTGTTTTTTGCTGATTTCAACATTAACCTGAGTTAGTGGAAAATTTGCTGTTTTTTGCTGATTTCAACATTTAACCTGAGTAAGTGGAAAATTTGCTGTTTTTTGCTGATTTCAACATAAAACCTGAGTTAGTGGGAAAATTGTTGTTTTTGCTGATTTCAACATAAAACCTGAGTAAATGGGAAAATTGCTGTTTTTGCTGATTTCAACATGAAACCTGAGTTATTGGAAATTTTGCTCCGTTAGAGATTTTTTAAAGAAGTATTTTCTTCTCAAATTGCACCAATCGGCCCATCACTGCACAAGGTACATTGTAATACACTACATATATGTATGATGTTAGTATCATTATATTTCGCTATCTGTTAACTACCGAGATACAGAAGGGTGTAACTAATTGACGAATCTATCGGATAAAACGGAACAATTAGCATTGCCAAAGTTTCCATTCAATATGACAGCGACATGTATGAGAATGGATCACCCCGATTCATTCAGGACGTGTGCTCCCGCCACACAGTTACAATACGCGACTGATCAGAAGCATTTGTGAATGTAAATTGACAATTACACCAGATTTACTGATAAATACACGATCCGAAAACTAGTAAACGGATCAATTTAGAAATTGATTACACCAGAGTTTGTGTGAAACCGTTACAAATATTCGATTTGAAACATCTAACTATATTCTTTCATTCTGTTTAAGCTTCATAACCATAGCACAGATAATGAAGTTTTCGTGATAAGGTCGGTAGTCCTAACCATTCCGGTATTTACAACAAGGAAAGGCGGGGAAGATTATAGCGGGTTCAGTTCGTGTTGTAAGCGACTGATTCCATCAACAACCGGCGAAATCCACAATTTCTCAGACAAGAATTGCGGAGAAATGATTAAGACTTGTTATTCTTTTAGCCAAAGTGCAATTTACCTTCAGGGTTTTACGATTACACCTGAAAAAGACGATTGATTTTTTGGGCATGCATCAACTGAATTAAGCTAAAAGTCCAAGAAACTTTCAACGTTATGGCTGATCCTTCATCCGCGTCCACAAAGAGCCCCCCCCCCCCTCCTGCCACATACGTCTCAAGACACTGACCGTAGATACAAAAATACATTTTCCGATTAAAACAACCTTCAAACCGCGTTACAGTGGCAAACTTACAAAGCTGACAGCCTGGCCCGCGTTACAGTGGCAAACTTTTAAAGCTGACAGGCTGAGCCGCGTTACAGTGACAAACTTACAAAGCATACTGCCTCGCCCGCGTGACAATGACAAATTTACACAGCTCACAGTCTGACCCGCGTTACAATGACAAACTTACACAGTTGACAGCCTGACCCGCGTTACAATGACAAACGTACAAAGCTGACAGCCTGACCCGCGTTATAATGACAAACTCACACAGTTGACAGCCTGACCCACGTTACAGTGACAAACCTACACAGATGAAAGTCTGGCCCGCGTTACAGTGACAAACTTACAAAGCTGATAGTCTGGTCCGCGTTGCAATGCCAAACTTACACAGCTGACAGCCTGACCCGCGTTACAGTGACACACTTACAAAGCTGACAGCCTGGCCCCCACTGGTTGTTCTCGCACGTGTCCCGGATACATTCTCCCGTCACCTTATCACAGGTCTGGTAGCGCTTACACCGGCACTTGAAGTTGCACTTATATCCAAACGTACCATCCCGACACTCTTCCTGGAGGGCGTGCAGCTCGTCTGTAGGGTAAAAACGGTAAAATTAAAGTCGTTATCAGGGTTTACAGGGTGTGTAAATGGTTTATTTGGAACAAACATAGATACCCAGTATTGTGTCTCGGAAATAAGCAAATGATGAACACACTATCAAGTAATGTACATCAATTATATTTCGCGAGGTATTTATTTTCGCGATAATTTGCATAGAGATTCAATCGCGAATGTAAATACCTCGCGATTATTTCTTTCTCTAGAGGTGCCCATTTTCATTCTATCGCCATCGCCAGACGTTCGCGAAATTATGTATTCGCGAATATGTCGGAAACGATGCTCGCGAAATAAAATATTCGCGAAAGTGATTTTCAGTACATTGTTGTAAGTTTGAGAACAAAACAACAAAGGATTTTGGTGCTCATTTACTTTTTGTTTTGTGTCGTCTTTAGTTGCTTCATTGAATGACTGCAAACGAGTTAAACAGCTACATTATTTAAAATTCATTTCACTTTCAAGATTAGATGAAATTTACCAATATCATTGCTAATAAAATATTGAAGGACTGTTTCCAATGTTAAGGGGGGGGCGATATTATTTTTGGAAGCAAAAACAAAACATTAATTTTTAAAATGATAAAAATTTTTCTAAAGAATTCATTTCTAACATGTAAGTAACACTTCAAAAAGACATGTAGTATACTCTCATGTAGTTATATTCTATAGGCAAAGAATATTTTACAACCAATATCACGCTAACACGTAAGTAGATAGTACCGAACCAAACACCGAGAAGATCTAACGAAGACAAGAACAAGCGGTTTCAAACAGATGCTTGTCATGACAACAGTTTCTGCGACAAAAATTTCATGTGAGCAAGTATTTCTATATTAAATTGATATCTAATACCTAAAACGTTTGAACCTAAAGCATATTTTATTCTGTAATACCACGTGTCATAAAAAAATAAGTATGAACGAATTATCATACTGGTAACAGGACAGGCGATGCCGTGTAAAGTACACAATTTACGTTTAGAATTATCCTGCTTAACGACAAGTTCAGCCACCTACGGTAAGGCGCCAATACCCAGCGGTAGGGTTCCGGAACACAAATCACGCGGCCGGGCTACGGATTATACACACCCGTCCAACTTTCTTCCGCCGAGCAGCTTTCGTACATTTGCCTGGCTGGATCCCGTCCCCCCGGGACCTACTACCTAAGACAGTTGTTGATACAACTATAATCCTATTATATGGTACAAGTTGGCACGCGAATGAAGAATAAGGCCGAATATTTACCACTTCCTGTAAATTGCACTTGTACCTGGAACGGGGTTTTGTAAATTTGGTACTTTTGAATTTTCATTTTGTTATGTCAAAATATTTCACTGCTTATAGATATAGATATTAAATAATCTTAAAACTACAGGATATCTCAATAATTTTCCTTTTTCAACTTTTGTTCAACAATTCTGAAAACTGATATTTTAAAATCAATTTCACGAAAGATACTGTACACGTAAACTAATATAGTCGCAGCTAAGGCATCCACGTGGTTTAAAAATAAGATGAATTGCTAGGTAAGAAGTTTTCATTAAAGTGATCGTTTAATTTTAATAAATGACTGTTAATTAGCTTCAACACGATCACGGCAATTATTTAAACTTACAACTAGAACTGCATGGAAGCATACTGAATAATACATTAGCGAGATTCCTCGAACGACGGTTTTGATTCACTTAAAAGCTACTTGGCCACCATGATATATTGGCAAATGTGTTTGGTGGAAAGACAATTGGACAGAGTCTCCTGAAAACGCAATAGTTTACAAGTTAACTGGAACGTATTGTCGAGACTTTCTGTGTGTTTAAATGAGTTATCAAGTTTCAGTGTTTTATGTGCAATGCGCTTCTCGACTCCAGCAAAAACCAAATGACGCTAATTAAACGTGATGCGCCTCCAATAGGCGCTCATACTGAACGCCTACAATTAGCGCCTGTAATAATCTATATTGTGGCCCCATTGAAGCTTTAGGTGTAAGGGTTTATAAGTCATTGTAATGTTCAATTGGCACATCCATTTTCTCGTGACAGTGATGGTCAATAGCATTCTCCTCTCACTCCCGTTAGATGTGTCATTGTTCTAAGAGTAGATAATATAATTTGATACCTTCCATAAGATACCATGATTTACAATGTGTCCATCTTGACACCAATTTATCACCTGGTGCTATTTAATCAGACCGTTGTGAGCTGAGCATCGTTACAAACACCGCGACGCATGGCCAGTTTGTCTCGTTTTGCTTGTACGCCATTGCGGCTCCACTAAGACCTTTCTGTGTTGAAGTAGCGACAGGAATATGCGTCTTGTCAATTTTCTTGAGAATTAATACCTTCTTGCATGAACGGTGAACTACATAATAATGACGGGCATGTTAAGATAAATTCAGGGAGTCTAGACCTATTTGAGAAAGTATGGGAGTAAATATTGACAACATTCGCTCCACAATGGTGGGCAGTAACACACATGATATCACTTATAAATAAAACGATGTTGCAATGTATCACAGAGGGTTCAATCATAATAGTCTCGTGCAATCTCTCCGACCCTGTCATCTCTGTCAATGATAACATTGGAGTTTACTGAAAGGCTGTTGACCGATTGGTGACAGATTTGTTTTAGACATAGAAATGGAATTCAGAGATACACATCTTCTTTCGTCTCATCTTTACAAAGTACTACCGGCTGGTATTCGTCTGTATACCTATCTCTGATAATGATACTAAATACACAAAGATTAATGACACGAGTCAATATATACAACAAATATGATGACGTCAGCACTTTAAACATAAGATTATTAACATCTAACACAACTGAGTTATCAGTGCTGCTCAAAGTGTAAACTGAAACCAAGATGGCGCCAGATTAAAGAAATCTGTCAATTTGTCTGGAATATAATTATTCGATTTTTGTGATTAGTGTTTGTGACCAGCGTACTTCACATCTTCGTTGAAATGATGACGTCAGACTAGACAGCTGTACGATGCCGACAGATGGTTGCATCAAATATATATTATTCTTTACCTGGTCACGGTTGACTTGTGTTAGAGCTACCTGCCTCGAGACTATTAGCATACTTTATTACTAGTTTGAGTTGATGTTTCAAACGTGTTAAAATTCTACCACTTAAAAGCGGCGTGTTTAACAACGTTTTCATAGCTCGAAAATATTGATTTTTGGACAACATCCCACAAACATTTTGATATATAATATGTATTTCGGTATTCAAATTAGAAATGAATATTTGACGATCGACAGACACCAAAGTAAGAACGGATATATTTGACACGTGTCGTGTCGGCAACGTAAAAATACTTCGCGTTGTAGAAACATTGATGTTGACCTTTTTGTTACAAATTCTCCCGACAATCTCCTTCAATCGGGTGTAGGCCGTATAACATAGACAACACCAAATATTTATTGCCCATCTTGTGCCATTAAACTTGTGTTAGCTGCATGCATCGTCCTCCAGTGAAGATCACTGCAGTTGAAATAGCTGGGATGTCTTTTATGGAAAGCCATATACCGCTGTCGTAAAAGTCGCATTGCGAGGATTCCTGTATTGGTACATAAAAGGCCAACACTTAGACTAACATGGAACCCAAATCCGACTTATACGGTTTCTTTTAAGTGACACGGCATCAGTTCCACGCTTTTTGTATGGTCTTCAATTCTCCGTGACAAATTTACCAGCAAGTAAAGGTGGTTTTTTTTATTTGTGCGATTGCTTTTAAATTGGACACGTTATATACCTTTCCATGGAAGCGCACACGCTATTCGTAGATCTGTTCCGCCGTATAACTGCACGTTAAATTAGGCCAATCAACTGCCGTGAAGCCCTTTAAAAGTCAAACCTTTCCCCAAATCAATTCGGTCTGCAGGCATTACATATATTGATGACAATTGGTCATAACTTTAGATGACTTGAATTGAAGATAAAAGTCTTTCCTTGCAAGGCGGCCGATTATTGGAATCCGCGGCTATGTATAAACTGTACCAGTGCTAATGATGCAGAAGGCTTCAAAAGTCATATTCAGCCTAAGCGAAAATAACACTGCTGTGTGAAAACATTTCTGAATCGTTCATTGCATGTCACTTATTACGTTCGTGGGAATGTTTAGGGCCAAATCAGACAAATGTCCTCTGATAGAGATTGAAATTTTCTTATTATCTTATGATGGTAAATATACATATATATCATACCAGTTGCTTATGTATATAGCTACAATAACTCGCATCTACCAGAAATGCATTGTGAACGCTGCATCTCAATTTCATACCATCAAAAATGTTACATGTACAAATATGCATTTCAGTTTTGAATAAAACCTTATAATGGTTTCACTCGGTCCATGATACGGTTTTGCAGTATAATGGAATTGGCGGTTTTGCAGGAACGATATTGCGTTTTCTATAGTTAACATTTCATAAAGGTGGCAATCCTTGATCGAAACGCATTCTAAAACTTCCATTGGATTTCGATTTTAACGTCACGACATTCCCGATCCTTGATTTCCAAGGTAATAACACGAAAATCTCGAGAAAGTTTAATAG
Organism: Mimachlamys varia; assembly: GCA_947623455.1. Taxonomy (NCBI): domain Eukaryota; kingdom Metazoa; phylum Mollusca; class Bivalvia; order Pectinida; family Pectinidae; genus Mimachlamys; species Mimachlamys varia. The sequence goes on from OX392530.1 coordinate 9,459,088, forward strand.
GAAGGCATTTCCATGTCTAAAGTTCTTTTTTTATATTCAGATGCAGTTTATATCTATCAGTAGATCCTAGACCCGATGCCCTTGGACAAGGCGGTTTTTATTGTGACTGATAGATTCGGCTATTGAACCATTTACCTCAACGTAAGAAAAACATCCGACGTTTGCATGTGCATTTCGTACCAATCTACACGTAATTCACAACAGCAAGCTACACGTGGAAAAGATTGCGTCGCGTACATACTAGAACACGACCTATACACGATAGAGACACGTTCCGGGTTGAAAGGTCAACAATGTCACACGTAGTTGTGTTGTAATGGTGGGAAATGGCATTTATACAGCGATGTCGGCCTCACAGGAACGCCAGCTGTGTACACACGATTACAGATGCTGAGGGTTGAAACCCGGTATACATGTAACCAATACACACAATAGTGTACGGAACTACAACATGGAACAGAGATAACCTGGCTTACAATATCCCTTATATTGGTGATAAATAACCTAGCCAACATAAAGCGATGAACGCCATGTCTGAACGCGTATACATGGGCATAAACGCAGTATGACCTTTATGATAGAGCGAAAAGCACAGCGAGCTGAGGAACAAGGAGCAAATCAGTTAGGAGTCGTCTAATATGAGTGGCGTAAACGTGTGAAATTACACACTTAAAACATACATGTACAAGCTATATTTAACAATAAAAACACCAAGATCGCCTTTGTAAGTAAATGTTCAATACTTGGTATATAATAATGAATGCTATACACATATTAGAGCAATGGTTTACTATATGGACTGAAATATGCAGTAGCCTGGGTCGCTAGGCCAGACATCAATATGTTCCCCCTCCCGTGGGGGTCCCGGGGGTCATCTCTCTACTTCGCCGTGATCTAATGATCGTCATTACGTCCTCATCATCTTTATGTTCACGAGATAAACGTGGCACCCATCATCAGTTGATGGCATCACGAGGGATTTGAATTAGGGCGCTATTCCTAACGCAATTCATCTGTGACGTTATTATCGCCTCGTTATCGGCAAATGATGTCATATAAGTAGGTATGTATATCTGATAGAGAAATGGCAAATATACGTCAGTGAATGCTACTGTGACATAACCTAATCTACCGAGAGTAAGGACATGTGATGGTATTAAAGATCACGAAATGATGTGACATCTTTCCTATGTTCACGATAGATTCTACTGTGTAAACACTCCCAGAGGGTTTCACCACTTTTATACACCCAACGGTATGGAAATGTTTGGTTAGCCGTATCATGGTTTTTATGGATCCTATATTGTTTAAGATTTACTAAATATCGACTCTAGGTTGACATCTCTTTTCAAAAGTTGGCTGCTTCTTTTGATGTTCCTACCAAATGCCATTTAGCGATCGCCAAAGTGAGGACGATTATGAGTTATTACACTTGTAGGATAACAAGTCTCTGGAATATAGAAGTGTTAAGAAAAGAATGACCTATAATGATTTTGATAAACTAGCATGAGGGCGGCAAAATTCTCTATAAAAATCTTAACCATATGAAAGGACTATTCTGCTTGACCTTCATATGTATGTGATGACGTTGAGGGCTATCTTATATGCTGTAATGTGTCTATGACATTTCTATGATACACCACTAAAAATGAATGTCCTTTTGTGACCCATCCATCCAGGAACATTGCCGTCACGTGACCTTGACCCTAGCCAGAACATAAAAACGCCAAACAAACTATGGTTGTGTTCGGGGGTTCTATGGTTCCTATTTCTCCCATGATTTATTCTCAATCAACAAAGTGCAAACATAAATTCCAGCTGTCCAAAGCGGCCATTTGTCGACCCGGATGACAACATCCCTTGCCTGACTAGACGATTTCGAATGCTGACAAGCGAACAGGCAAACAGACCACGCCAATATTGCACAGTACAACGATGTCCAGTGTTTCTGTCGAGTTTAATTAAGTCTGATTTATACCCAGGAAATGTTCCCCAGAGAGTAAACATTGGCGGGGGTGAGTAACGGAGCGGACGTCTGAGTAACGGACTCGTACATTAGGAGCGGATGTCTGAGTAACGGACTCGTACATTAGGAACGGACGTCTGAGTGTAACTCGAAGTTGATGTACGGACAGTAATGGAGCGCGGAGGGCACCGGCCCCTAAAGACGTCATAACTACCTGTTTGGAATACAACCTCGTGAGGTCCCGGCTCCGTAATAGGAACGTTATACTCAAAATATAATATTTGTTAAAATGACGAAATTACATCTCTAAAATGAATCCAATCAGTGCAGTATTACTTCGTTGACGATGAAAACGTTTTTGTTGTTTTTTTTAAACTTTATGCCAAGCGAAATTTTATTCAGTTTCTGATACATCTTTTGTATTTTTTATTTTTTAGACTTCATTTATTTAAGTACAATAACGGAACAAGTTATAAACTTGTATTAATCACACTTCTCGGACCAAATGTTCGCGCGTTGGGGGTCTTATTTTGGGAGGAAACAGGAGTACCCGTAGGAAACCCACGTGGTCGGGCAAGGGACCCAATACATTTCTTCACGTCTAATATTTTTCAGATTTCTGATTTTAGAAAAAGGCGGTTGGTACGGCAGTACAACTGTCCGTAGTCTTTATCTACTAAGAACATAAGTATTCATAAACGTCATAAGGTGCCATATCCTTCCTCCCTTCTTTATTTCCTTCCCCTATCTTTTTATCTCTTTCTGTGTTTTTCTTCTAAATAGAGTGACTGACGTGCCACTTTGACACAATTACTTAATAATTATTTGCGACATTTGTATTTCAACCTGTGTCCCATTCAGCCTCAGTACAGGAAGGTGAATTTTCTCCTTTTTTAAAAAAAACTGGTCGACGTCAAACACCACTTGGAGATTTCAGCACCACGCCCAATTTTTGGCCAATTAATTTTACTTTGGACAAAAAATTCATCCTGCGTCGCTTTTGATGTCACCTACACCCGTAGCGAAAATTAGACCTAGTACGGTAAAACTTTGATAATGCGACGATAAGAGCGCGTGAGAGAAGAGTTCCGTGCGGAAACGAGGCAAGGCGATAACATTCCTGATGTTTTAGAACATTCTGACTCTTGATAACATAAACGCATTTCAATATCTCGTACTTGGCTGCTTTCTCGCCAACAAAGTGACACTGCGCAGACTCCGTCTCCGTTACAGATGAAATCCCGTGTTACACTGAACTAGCTGGCTGTTTACGTAACACACCGAGAAAATGATGCCATGGTCTGCCGCCATTTTGTTATGAGTTTAGTGTTTGAATACAAACTAATGTTTCGACTAATGATTAATTAAAAATCAATGTTAACATTATTAAAGAGAGTTTTGCTTGAAAGATTCCACAAATGTCATAATAATTATATATGATGTCCATATGATTCTACTAAGAGGAAAACAATGTTCATGAATTTAAGCTAACTAGTGAGGTTTCTTCCGGTTCCAGGTACCACGCCCATGCGCAGTAATCGAATCGCACTTGTGTCAAGAATACCATCTGGTGGTTACAAATTCATTATATACAAATGTATGCAGACTCGATACAAGAGAACTGCATCTCCACCATTTCTACAACTCGAGAAAGTAAAAATCTCTCCTAAGTGGTTCTGCAATACCCATTTAGACCAATTCATCCTGGGAGTTCGTATAAACAAATATGGCGACGCCTAAGTCTAGAGGCATTCCCGATTTACCACGTAACAAGCTATACTGCAGCGATAGCATTCCGAACTTATCTTACCAATAAATACAAACACAAGATACAGGTGGATCTTTATTGTTAGGGCTGACATTTTTACTTCTGATCAGGGCCACGTTTCAGATTGCATTTCCACTTTCCACAGACAAAAAAAAATAATGTTTCAATGGCTTAGTCGTACTAGAAGTAAGTCTATCATTAAACTTGACAGATTTACCCGATATAAACATCAAACTGACGTTCCTGAAATATACGGAATACACACGAGACGGTATAAAACACGACACATTTCCCACAATATCAGCCCTGACAGTTTCGATGACATACAAAGTTAATAATACTTTTTCTTTCTTAAGATTTTTACAACAGTTTCAAACCTGACTCTCCTTCGATCTTGACGGCAACGTGCGTAGTGTATGTTAGCGTTGAACAGCTTTCAGTTATATAATTGATTTTGATAGGCAATATGGATGCTAAATGAACAAAGGCACACTGAACTTGTCTTTGCCCAGTTTGAATTCGTATTACCTTCGAATTCCGACTGAAAACTGTTCAATACTTATATTTGCCCGTATTTTGGAATCTGCCTATCTCATAGAAATTCAGTCGCACTTAATATTGAGCATCATTTAGTCCAAGGAATGTATGCATGCATCATTTATGCTCTAATTAACCCCTATCCTCGGGAGAGTCACTGGCACCTGACGTCACAATAATGACGACGTCAACAATCGTTCCATGGTATTCATAACCTATATGAATGACAGGGACTTTGTAGGGTTTATATAGCGACAATGTCATTACAGTGTATTATGTAATATGTAAATATTCGATGTACATGTACCATTAGCGCTGTGCCCAATTACGTTATGGTAAACGAACTGAAGAAAGTAAAAGAACAGCATTTGTTCGGCGTTATGACTCTACAAGTATTTGAAACAACTGATTCGTAACCTCCAAGAGCAGGCGTTGTATGTAAAGGTTATAGGGTTCATTATATAAACAGTCTGGTAAAATAAATGTATATACAGTACACGAAATCCAGTAACAGAACTATATAGCTAGTCGACCGATCCTAACACATGGTAAACAAGGTGGAGGTGGTGCCCATCTGTTATGATAAAGTGGTAATACTTCTGTTTCTATTGGCCGTAATTATTGTAATAACTGACAGACGTATCACTCTATCTCCTGTTTACATACAATCCCACAAGTAAGACGGCCATCTTCATAATATGATTCTCCTGTCGATCATTGTAACTTCCGGTGAACGTAAGGTCATTGAAGCATGGCTGTAGGGGTCAGGAGGAGCACGTGGAACACCTGTTTTTGTTCAGCACGTGCAGTAGACGAGGGATACTGTGTAAACCTCTCGGGCACGTGTTTCTGAGAGAAACCTTGATCTGGTAGCGTGTGATGGTTATGGTCTGATACACCTCCAACAACCCTCGGCTGAACGGCCATTACGCTACAAAGGGTGGTAGATAAGGTCGGACGTCGGGACAGACACAAACCAAAGTACAGACAACAGATAGTTCAAGGTCACAGGTTTCAAGACGTTTACGATAACAAAAAAAGTTTCGCATTTTGCTCTCTGCTAATAATTATCAGGCATGCTAAGAACAGATGATAATCGGTTTCTGCACCACTTAGCAATCGTTCAAATCCCGTTGTCTGTTGAATTATATTACCAAACTCCATTTTGCGGTAGTTCTAATACTCCAATAAAAACATTATTATGGAGTTATAATTTTAGGCCGAGGACAGTTCGGCCGGGTCTGAAGAGGTTTCGTTTCGACCTTTTGAGCTAGGAGATGACCTGTTCCTTCCTGTATGAAATCACTGGCTGATGGCCACTGTCCACTAATGAGTGATGACCATTCCGGTGCATGGGTCGCTGTCTGGTCAGACGAATCACGCTGACCAATGGTTCCGATAATTCCGCCATTATATTCATGACTTGAAGCTACAATTGCTCTTTGGCAGGCCTATTTGTTGTAGAACGTCGGGACAACTAATTTTTTGGGGGTGATCACCAACAGGCTAAAGAAATTTGTTCATTAATGTCTAATATTCATGACTAGAAGCACCAACTCCTGTCGACCGTTAGATGCACCATAGTTTCGACCAAATGAGTATTGTATTACTAGAAAACTCCTGTACATCGGGAAAGATAATTTCATCGCGGCCTCGTGAGGGAATAAACATCTCGTGCACCGCTCATCTTTTTTCGACAGCAATTATCTCTCGTCCATCTCATCACTTGAAAAAATGACCATTGGTGATGTAGAAGGGGTCGATTCAAGGTTAATACAACTGGGGCTGTCGTGAGTCAGCACCCATAAAACATATTATGGAAGGAAATGTGACAGAAATTATCCTATACTGGGTACGACACTGCCCGGAATACCGAAAATGGATTAAATAACAAGAGAAGGGAGATAATATTCATAGTTCATTATCTCAAAGCCGCCAAAATGATTCTGGTTTTACATGTATAGCAATTGTATTACTGATGGTCCACGCCAACATAAATATGTAAGTGTATGGGCACTTGTTAGCTTTAACGCCGTAAAAATAAAACATTTCCCAAAAAAATACCTTTATCAAAATATCGTTATTTACAATCCTTCAAAATTGAACTTTCAAATATGATTTCAATTCAACGACGGATTAATTTAAACTTTTTTTTTAGATAAACAGCGACAGACCTTCAAACGAGAACGCCATTAGCAAAAGCATTATCGGCTACGATGTCAGTCATATGGGTTCACTTACACAAGACCTAGAGAAAGACAAAAAAATGCAAGCAAATAGTCCGCCTGTGAATATGATAAATGCGTTATTTAGATCAGTCTTCTTTCGTTAAATACATTTTATCCTCCACAATGTCAGCCACATAGACAAGCTCGAACGCAAATTGCCAGCCATCGAGGAATTTCTATAGAACCAAAATAATGACGGGAACCAACAGCGGGGATACTTATGTTAGTAAATAGATAAAGCTGTATTACGTATTTGCACCGCGTCCCCCTCCCGTGCATTCTCCCCAAAAATATGCTCAGCATTGAAAGAATGGATGTATTTGTGTTGAGAAATGCAACGCTTATAAGCGGTTGTCATGGTTACACGAGAACCGAAGTACCGATTTCAAATCTCAAAATAATCATGGTTTAATTGCGTCGCTGTGTAAATGTGTGTTTAATGAACACACGCTCGGGTAGACAAAGATCTGTGGATGTTTTAGCAGCCCTGGAGATGAAGGTTAGCTAAAACTTGCTCACACCTATTAAAACGCCATAATTAAAGTTAAACCCAGTACAGTAATACGTCATATGGGTTGTCCGTTCTCGCCTTGCCAGCTCAGAATTTTCTCTTAACACGGAAAACGTGAGGAGAAGTTTTCAAGTACTCTTTTTATACCAGGGTAACGTTTGGAGTATTTAGTTAGTGGGACTATGTTAATAAGTGCAAACCTGTCCTCTATTTTTTCGCCGTTAGTAAATTAGATAAATAATGAACTATACAGCGAAAAATTCGATTCATAGAAGTTCGATTCATGAAAAGTAAATTAATAGTGTTATTTAATGAAAAAATCGGACTTTGCCAAAAGTTCGACACATTGAGAAATTCGAATGATCGAAGTTCGATTAATCGAGGTTTGACTGTATTTTGATGCATTAAATGTCCGCTTACGACGATTGACGGTATTTCTCATTGCACTTCCTTCGAGGACAATAAACTCGATTCGATTTTTGAACGTTGAAACTTTTTTCGTTTTTTTTTTTTTTTCTAATAGAAATAATAAAGAAAGGTCATAAAAATCACCAATACAACCCCTAAAATGTACCAGTCTTGAATTATTGTTATACTGTTGGCACCGTTAGTTACAGCCGGGAGATATTGCATCTTTGTAGGAGCCCACACAACACACGGTGCTGGCTTATTAATCTATTACCGTCTAGGAACGTTTCTACTAATTAGTTAAATTAGTAGTTGGTATGACTGGTGCGGTAATTGCTTCATATACCAAGCAGTAACGATCGTGTATGACTGTATTTGCCTTGACTAATTGGACCCTTCCTTGTTTATTAGACAGGGTGAAAGATGACTTTATAACCGTATCAGAAGAAACAACCTTTAAGCTTGTGCAAGGAACACAGTTAATGTTTGTGTGCCCCCGCCATGGGTGGAGAGGGGTGGGGGGGGGCAATACAGTGTTACCAATGTCCGCCCCGTTCCGTCACGTCGCGTCCCGTCCTATGGTAATGTAATCAGCTTGGGGCGGGGGCCTTTATTTAGGTCTCACAGACATTTCTAGTTTACGGAAATATCTGGTCTTATCAAAGCTGTTCTCAACATCTTCGGTTGAACATTTATACGTGCATTTAATTTTTATTTTATTTTTTCAACCGAAAAGACACAATAATTCTTGAAAGTAACATAATGACTTTTACTTTGTTTCACTAATTTTGTTTCAATTTAAATTGTTAAAACCCTATTTTTCATTTTTTTTAATGTAGGACTCAAAAAAACACTTAAACACATTTAAGAATTCAGACTAATTAGAAGTATCTCATTGTCTTTTAAGTTTAATTGATTGTTTCTGACAGATATTTGCCAATTCGGTAATCTGAAAATGACACATCAAAGGATTGTCAAATCAAACCCCTCGCCGACAAACAGGAGAGTGTGTCTGCTGGTCGTATCACGAAAAGTCACGTGCGCAAATAATCCATTGTACTATTGCGAGCGACATCCGGCAGAGAAACCGGAAGTTGATTTATCGCCATTATATGATTGTCTTTCTCGCTGTTTGCTGCCATTCAAATTGAACAATGGATGATCGGAACAGAAACGCATTGTCATGACAACCAATCAGCTATTAAATGTCCGGTACTGTGTTTTTTTCTGTCTCAAATGTCTGTCTGACATCCACCGGGCGGAAGATGGCGGGGGAAAGGGAGGGAAAGAGGTGGGGAAGAGGAGTGGGATATTTTTTTATATCTTACCTAATTATATGATCAACTGAAACAGTTTGGCAGATGAACCATATATATATATCATTGACCACGTTCTCTAAAACAACACTTAGGTTGTTTATGCACATCAGAAAGTTTTTCTAGCTTAACTCAAGCATTCAAACATAGAGAAGAAACATATTTTGCCTCCCAGTAATGCGTATTTCAGCTCTTTGATGTTGTATTACTTGATAATTTATCGTTATCGGGCGGTTGGAAACATACCAGAAGTGTATACACAGATTCTTACTTTCATCAGCCAAGGTTTCAATAGGTCCAATACATATTTTTTATATTTATGTATGCGTCTGGAATTCATTTCTACCTGATATTATCTACTGGCAGTTTGAGGATAGCACACGTGGGGTGCCCGAGTAAGAACCCCGATAATACTGTATATACATATACTGGATATAGACTTTTCCAAGAATCTCCGAGTTGTTTTATTACATAACCACATACCAACGACGACTCATCTATGTGTGGCGAACTCAGGTAATTTGGTACTTTCTTAGTGACGTCATAAAACGTTCCTGCGATTTTACAAATGTGAAAGTTGCATACAGCTGTGATATGAGTCAATAAATGGATATATTAACTAAAAAATGGTTAATATGATTTAGGACTGAACGATGGTGTCTGATCATTAAGATAAATAGATTCGGTAGCGAACATAGTCCTCTTTGCGTATTTACGACATTTAACGATTAACTTGAATCTTTATTGATGAACTGTATTCTCTTACATATTATTACGCATCAGCCAATCAAAAGCGACGTTATAAACGGCGACTTCGGTTTTTTACGTTCTTATTTTTTCCAATGGATATGCTTGTTCCAAACATGATTAAATTATAGTTCTCTTACGTGATAACAAATACCTACTATTATAAGTTTCATGTGTTTTATTTACCAATACAATGCTTGATTAATATGCGACTTTGAAGAAATATTTTCCCTATCTTAACGACCCGAGTAATATTTTGAAGGTATTTATTTCGCTTTGTTTTCATCCAATCTCTTTTCATGTTTTGATACCTCTTACTGACATAAACTCTCTTTCAACTTTCGCACACTTGGACGACGACTGTTTCATTATAATCATATTAATTCATTAGTTCAGCTGATGCAGGCCATGGAACTATAATATTTGTCATAGGCGATCGTTTTTGTCAGGCGCTGTACAAATTCTTTGTCGCTGGTACCTGAGGAATAAACGACAGATTTGGTTCTAATCCATTATGTCACTATAATAAACAATACACGTCCTTTTAAGTGAAGCTTGTGGATGCCATATTTAACAACAAGCCGCGTTTAAAAGCAAACCACTTGACGTATCAAACGTTTAAAATAAATCTCTGTCACAACAGTTTTGTTGGAGGGCCTGGTTTTTAATTACTGTACGAAACGTATTTTTGACCTGAAGGAAAAACAATCAATTATATTCTGCAAAATGTAAACAAAGTGCAACGCTTTGGTATAAGTTATTAAATTAATTACGACCGGAAGTCTAACACCTTAGGAATTATTAATTTCTTTATTCCGATGTGGAGAGAACCGCTTGATATGTGTTTGTACAAATTGCTGCAAGGGATGTATTAACTCGATTCATGAGTGTGATTCATGAAAAAACTTGAATCAATATAACAGACAATCCCTTGAATTAACCCCATATTCTCCCTTAGGCATACAGTGGAACGGTACCGTGTCGTTTTGTGAAATGGCGTGTACAATAGATTTGATAGTCTAAATGATCCGCTTCGATTCACCAGATGCTGACAGATAAAGCATTGCCTATCTTCTTCGCTATAATAATAACATACAGACTCGCTATATGAAATATATCAAATGAAACAATCGACTTATTACAATCTCTTCTAATAGAGTTGAGCAATCTCGCGAGACTGGGCCAGTCCGCGAGATTTTACAAGATACGGGGTTTACTGACTAATGCGGGGATTACGATACGGAACGAGAATTAATCTTGGTCTTTTTTCCGAATACAGTTTCAAATTCAATGAAACACGACCGTGCTTCTGAAATATCCGATCTACTCCCAGCAGACGACGCCTGTTCACGTCCAATAATAGTTCCCGCCTTTTCTTGAGCACCAGTGGTATGGTCGTCTCCATATTGGTACTATAATTCTGATTAAAACTGACAGTTCTGCCAGAAATTTTCCTGAGCAATGAGTTTTTGCATGAAATCAAATTTAGTTTATTTCTTGGTACGCGACTATTTCATATTTTTCATCGAACGTGTGAGTTCCCCTTCTGTGATGACAACAGCAAGATTGGAAGTTGCGGGCCAATACATATCAAACTTCTTGAAATGCCAGTTTGCAATATTTCATTCGGGACTGAAGGGACAGCAGGGGGCCCCGTGGGCAATGAATCGATACTGACAGATGTCCAGTAGTAATCAGGGTTTAACTTATGGCGATAAAACTAAATTAAAATGAATTAAAACTTCAACAACTTTGACAAAGACAATGGGAATTAATTTAAGACGATTGATTTAAAATTATGATTGATATTTCACGGAGACATTATTTCGACCACGTGCGTGTGTGCAGTGTGTTTATATTTTTTAGTATCGACCAAAATTCCTGCGGTATTTCAGCCAATGAATGAGTCAAGAAGGAATCTGTTCGGAATCGAAAAGGTCAATGTTTATTTTAATGAAACATCTGCCAGCGAATTCATACCTGGACCTTTCCACATGGCTTCTAGTGACGTAAACAGATGCATCGTTTATGTCGTTGATTTGTCAACAATCAAATAGAAATGGAAAACGCCAATTGTATGTATAGATTATCGAAGAAATACCTCATATCGAGAAAAAACAGAACAGGTTGTAAGCATCTTGTATAAATACAATCAATTCTGCCAAAGATAAAAACAGAAACGCCATAAAGTCAGAAAGACGCACGCTATTGTCCAGAATGATGTATGTTTGTGGGCTTCAAACGGAAAGATGAGCATGATCAACTGTCTCTTGTACGGTGTATAGAAGCGAAGCGTGCAGATGACTTGGACTTCTGTCTGTAGATATATCCTTCTCACCTGCACGCACGCACAGCGGAAGTGCCTATTACTTATTTATGTGCATATAAGTCTGATTTGTCTGTGATAAGGTATTGAGTATAATGACAGAGAGACGGGGGTCGGTAATCCGTCCATTCCGTGACGACGGGAGTAAGACATGACAACTGAGCCTTTTTCATCACTAACTTCATTACCGCTATCTAATCACTTCTAACAAAACAACATTCAACGATAATCTTCTTTTACTGTCCTTCCATTTCACCTCCTCTCAACACGCTCACAATGTTCAAGGTTCCTGGCGACAGCTTCATTGCCCCATCTGCATCATTTCACATCTTGAAATTCACGTCCTTGGTAATTTTGAACGATACGACTTCGTAAGGATTCGATTAAAATTCAAAGAAACAGAATGAAACGTCAACTCTAGGGCCAGTGTGAATTAAGATAACGTCACAAGCTAATTTCCTGGAATTAGCTTCTTGTGTATCTGAAAACCGATGTTACAGTGCAATGCACAACGTTTCCAATGACGGAACCGCACTGATACGCATGCGTAAATGAGCGTGTTCTATCAATACCATCGGGGGGGAAAATGCAATGCAATTTCAGAAAAAAAAAATTGACCCAGATATCGGAATGTATCTAACTGATGTCTTTTTAATAGAACAAACCGTAGTCATGAAAATTGAACGCATCCAACATTAGATTAGGATAAATGTAATAGTTGAATTTAAAAAAAAGGATTGCAACATTTGACTTCTATCTGAGAAAACAACTGTACGCGTTCCGAACGGTACATTTAAATGTTAGCAAAACCGTTGATTAAGGAGGTAATTAACGTTTCTAAACAGTTATCTGAACAACTAAAACAGCTACATTTAATTTGTGCCTGTATAACTAAAGATACTAAGGACCATTCTATTATCGAGAAATCACATGGATTATCCATCGATTAACTATACACACGCGTACGGTTCAGCTTCCTGTCGAATGTAAAACAAAATGGCTAATATTGTCATCGTTTATCTTAGTGTATTGTGACATTTATGGAATAAGTTCATCAATCAAATTCAACATGTGTTTTAATGTTGTTTCCAGCGAGTAATGAAGTAGCGCGCGGTGGCAGAACAAAGAACTATGTAATCGATAACGTACGGGCACTTTCTCCGTGACATTCACAGATATGTTTAAATGGCGTCCGTTTCCGGTCGTGGAACATTAACGAGATCTCGGACGCGATGTGACTTGTATGGAGTTATCCATCATGCAAACGCTCCTCATTGGAACATTCAAACGGAATATTGGTTAGTCGATGGTAGAACACATATTCAGCTAAAGATACGGAGTTAAAACAATAATCTTTATAACAAAATCTAATTTAAAAACGTACTTTTGTGTGACAAAAAAAAACACGATCTGATGTAAAGCTACACTGTTAAAATATGTTGAATAGTAATTAAGCATTGAACTGCTTTCAGTCGGCATTCATGTTGGATTTGCCTTTGTCCAGCTAGCATTCATATTGCCTATGAATGCCAACTGAAAGCAATTCAATACTTTTCTGAATCTGTTCATCTCATAAAACAATCAATAACAAATTTTTCTTCTCAGCATTTAGCTCAAATAATGTATTTGTCGTATATGCTTGTTCAAAGGAAAGAACAGCCATCGCCCGGGGACGGTCAATGTCAACCAACGTAACAAGTATGACATCATAGTGATGATGACGTCAACGATCGGCCATTGACATTCATGGCCTTATGAATACCAACTGAATTTGGTAGGGTTATATAGTGGCAATGCCATCCAATGGTAAATATTTTAAAATGAATTGACAACACTAACGAGCTCATGGGTAGTCTCTATTATCTGTACTCTCTATTAGCAATTGAATTAAACGGTTCGAAACATTTCCGCAAAATGTTATTTCTACAAAATAATATTAAATATTGTAAGAATTAACGAAGTTTACCAAAACCCGAAATCCAACGATACACATTCTGCTGATACTTCTATAGACTTCGATGCCTTGTTTATTTTCCTCTTGTATTGTTTATAACGATCCTACAATATACCCTTTGTTTTGACGTTACATTGTCTCGTATGCTGAGGTCATCGTTCCTATATTTTACAATTGGCGTGTTTTTCTTATTAATGTTTACTACATTATCATGTATTTATCTTGGGTGGTCGGGTGGTGCAGTGGAAAGCGCACTGGTCTGCCATCAAGGCGCCCGGGGGGTCCGATTCCCCGACCGGACGTGAAAAGGTATTGGGTCGCCCCCCTGACCACGTGGGTTTTCTCTTGGTACTCCGTTTTCCTTCCAAAATAAGATCCCCTACGCACTGACATTCGGGCAAACAACAGTTTACGACTGATAAAACTGTATATAACTGCACGGCTAACATTTACCGACGTATAAAACAAGACCTATCGGTATCAAATCTCTGCGAGGAGGAGAGAGGAATTTGTTGAACTTCAGAATGAGGAAATTTGACATTATATGACCAGTAACTAGTAAAGAAAAAATGCTTCTTTATATCAACGCGAGATATTTAAAGAAATGCAAACTACTGTTTGTGATGCAATTGACCTTTATATTCCCTGTCAGGTCAATAAACGCGCGCGCCATTACGTTTCGGCTATTGAGGTTATGACTCTTTCTGGTGTACCTCCTCGTATCATTACAGTCATATACAAGTACATTTTTACGAGGAGGATGGACGGTAATGGGGTCACAATTCTCCTTTAATTTTATTTTAAAACCCACGATAGTTTTCTTCTGAAACAGTTTCAGCTTTGTTTTATGTATAGCAATGTAAGCACACATTTGGAGACGGTACTTCAGCGCGTGGTCTTGACGTTCATTGAGACAAAGGTTTAGACACAGCTGTCTCCGCAATAAATACCACCGAACCTACAAACATCAGCGCCGTAACGACCACCAGGGGGTTCTGATGTCGATGTTTGGCCACCAGTCTGTCTGATCCGAAAGGTCTCTAATTCATCTTTTAGCAAAATAAGAGCGATGGAATATGACTGGACCTCAATCCACGCCATTTGCCACTAATTCGACCAGGTTTATACCAATAAACGTATAAGACAGAACGTTGAACCGCTGTCTCTTTTTCAATCCGTTGAAAAATATTTTTGCATTAAATGAATATTTTTCAGCAGATTACAGATTCTGATGCTTTGAGTTTGGGAGCATGAAATTAAAGAAACAAAGCTGATTCTCAAACTTGACACATCGAACTTATTTAACGCTGAACAATTACGATGAATTGGACGGATACAAAGTGTATATGACATGCAGCCTTAATACTATTTTATCAGAATTCACATAGGGATCGTGTACTATTAAGATCTCGATGTTGGCCTAAGCGATGTACAAAATGGCCCTCAGGGCGAGATATACCTTATCTCCGTGACATTAATAATCTTTAGCCTGACAATTAGTCAATTCAGATAACCCGTAACCTTATACTCCTCGCCACCCAGTCAAATGGGGTCCGTGCCTTCGAACTCTTTATCTTTGTCCAAGTAGCAAATGAAACACTTTTTAATGGAATCCACTATCACGCCTCTGTCGGTGAAACATGACCCTGTGTTATAAAATATATGTTCGTGAAACATGACCCTGTGCTATAATCTGTCGTAAACGACAACTTGGGTCGTAGATGCACAATAGGTCACCAAAACGGAAGACTTATCAGCTGTATTACGGTACGGATCACTGATTAACTATGAAACCGAGCTCGGAACCGGAATCCATAATGCAGGCGGGAATATATATAGATTGAGATGAGACCGTCGTTTTATCGTACATTATATTGTCGTTACGTGTCCGATTACTGTCGAGAGAAATAACAATATGGCTCGGTCGTTATCTTATATCATAGACAGGCATTGTCTCCAAGGAAAACCAGGGATATCAGTTAATACATAGAGTACATTATAGCAACATCGCCAATAAATAAAAATGTAATTAATAATCAAATCAAACAAATGTTATTTGTAAACATTGTGCCTTGTAGTAATATCGGCAATTCATCAATTAATGTCGACACGCCTTAAAAAACACGTGTAAAATATTCGAAAATATCATGTTTCCGTTTCAGAACTGGAGAAACTAGATGACTATCTTCGCTCTAGTGAATCTTACGGTTTCACTATAATCACTATTTTTTTTATTAATTAAATTTTTTTAAATGCTATAGATGCAAATTATCTTTAAATTTCATCAATTATAAAATACAGTAATTAATTTGAAATATTCGATCGGCGTCTCAAGTTACCTTATTCGGTCGTAATAATAAGTCGGAGTATCTGGGAGTCACGTGTCACAACAATCAAACATTTAATCGATACAAATGTAGTTCAAGTGTTCCACGAAATATGCCAGACCCGACGTGTATATATGATCATTGGAATGAAAGTGATGTTTTATAAACATTTTCCCCGATTGATACATGCATGTACACTGCTGACACGTTCTGAACTGTCAGCTACAATACCTAGATATACATCCATTTGCACCATTCGGAACACCTCGGGCACTCTCTTCAAGTGTTTTTCCGAGCTTGCCGGAAAGGCCCGAGGTTGTCCGATTGCCATTTGTACGTAAGCGGTTTGGGAAGAATTATGTCTTGAGAGTCCATTTCAAACTATACTAACCATTAATGTCAAAAATGATAAAGTGAATTAATCAGAAAGGTTTAACGATAAATTGTAAGCATCTGTGTACAAAACCGTCAGCTTGAGAACCAGGTAGAGAGGGTTTAAGTGATCTTCTTTTTCCCGCAGTCCTAACTCGATTATGGAAAACAGCCATTCAAGGAAAGTTCAAGCACCAAAAACATTGTGCTCTCGTTAATATATTGTAACAGAAAAAAAACAGAGACTAATTTTAAAATATATCAAATTAACGCAATTACGTCTGAAAACGATACGGTTCGGTATCGTTTAGACAGGAAGCCGCACATGATAATATTTTATAATTCCCTCTGGGTCAGAGGCACAAAGTGTACATCTTCCGTGATATGCTTAAATGTTTCTCCAGTTTCTCCCCGAAATTGCTTCCTGATTGGAAAAAATGGTAATCGGACGCGCCTCTCTAGCAAGAATTCGCACGGAGTAGCTCTTTGTCACGTAGACGACAAGAGTGTCGCGTATAAAGCGTCACGGGGACTTGGATCGGTTTTAAGTGTGACTCTAATAGGGTCACCAGAGACGGACCAAAGATTCCGGCACCGAGATCAAAGGCTGTCGAGATAATATGACAGAATTGTTGGGAAAATACTCCAAGACATAAACGAATCCTTTCAGAATAAAAAAATCAACCAATTCTAAATAAATAAAAAAAAACAACGTCTTCGCTAAAAAAAAAAAAATCTTTTTTCGGCAATGAATTTATATGAGGTGAGCAGTTGGAGTGTTCTAGCTAAAGACTGTACATCGCATACGTCTTCTGAAGGCCGAAGTTTTAACAATTTGGTGAAGCAATCTAGATACTCGTACTCGTACATAGAGGTATTTATAGATTAATTACATCAGAGAATTAAACATCCATTGTTGTGTGAAAACGGCATTCATAACGGATCCAAACGTGAATCATAAAGTCAATTTCCATTAGCTAATAAAATGAACACTAGTCAATACATTATTACTTCACTCACCAACCAAATGGCTTTTAACATTTACCGAATTTGATACAAGCAATAAACAAATACATGTTGTTTACACGGATATAATAAACGGACACGGCTGACGGTCACCGGACTGTAGTTTAGATACTGTATTGGTCCTGAGAGATAGAATTTTTCTTTTGAGAGAATTTTAATAGTTTTTACCCAATTATAATTGTGACCTAATGGGTGCAGTTATTAGCTTAGATCAAAGCAGTCTGACGCTGAATCATTCTGATGGACAGTAATATCACCCTTGTGTACAGTTATATCACCATATTAAACAGTTACATCACCATGGTAAACAATTATATAATATATCTCATCTTTGATTACCCAGATAGTCCCCGAAGATAATAACTAGACTGCATACAACAGATATGATCCTCATTTATACACCCTTTCTCTGTCACGTTATAAATGTAACGCCGTTGACAGAGCTTGAAAGTTTCCCGTCCAGTGTCGAAAAAATTAAATCGTGTCTATATTATAATAAGACAAACGAGCTCTTAGTAGATTTTACAGTGCAGTTTCTGTGTTTCTAGGCAATGTAGGAACCCATTCAGGGGAACCGTGTCATCTGCTGGTCAGCAAAGCCTGTTTTGAACTCGATTAAACATTCAAGCTGTGTGGAGTACACATTAATTGAATTATACGCCTCTTTCATCCCGATCCAATGAAGAAACGGGTCTCATAGATCCAATACAATTAAATCGAATTATGGCTATATGGGGCAACACACGTGAGCACCGTGTCCCGAGATTGTCGTTCAAAACTCAGTTCCCACAAAATGTTAAAACTCGATGCCCAACAGAGCTTAAAATTTCGTTTGTAATTTTCTGAATTCGTGACTTTTTCTGAGAATAAATCCTCCCACATTAATTGATCATTATGTTTATAAGACATTTTATGGCTTACAAACTACGGTGACAGTCACACCTAATTTCTGTGAAAGTTTGTCCTTCGTAAAACTTAACATTTCAAATATAACGCCCTTTTTCGTAATTGCCATTTTGCAATAGCTTTTTGCATGACCAACACGAATTTATCAAGGTGACGGAGAGGCTTGTTCAATCGACAAGGAGAAATTTCCGTATCTACTCAAAGTACATCTTTTCTTATACTGTCTTTTCCATTTCCGTTTCCCGTGACGTATACACTGCCTTTGACAACAACAGGATGGATGTTGCAGGAAGTTCGCGGCCATTAGATGTCAGCTGTGCTCACTTGGAGACAAATACCTGTCCTGATGCCCATAAAGAATATAGCTCCAGTTTGAGCGGCTCAATCAGAAATCTCGCGTGCGGCAGTCTAATAAACAACAGCGGTTATAGTAGGTAGTAATCACAGTGTATATACGACCACTTGTCTGTCGCGACTTTAACAATGAGTTGTGCAATAACCGCCAATATCTAACTGTAGTGCCAGTGATTTGCGGTATCAGTACGGGGCACGCATACAAATGAAGTGTGTCAGAATATTTGTCTTTGTTTTTTTATACATAACTGTTCTGCATGTTGGTGCTTCCAAAGCTTTACACACTTGTAATGTGTAGGCCTCCAAAACAAGTAACGTCAGACGAATCGCTTTCATAAATGATAACGTAGAATTCAGTATACTAGTTAATAAACACTCGGTTGAATTGTTCCCACAGTAAATCTCCCAACACATGTTACCGTTATCTCAATTTACATGTTTGACATTTTACTGTATGTTTATTTCTCACCCTCCTATATCGCCTCAGACATGCCAGGTTGCTGTTGCTCCTGACCACGATATCGAGGCTCGAGCAGGTAGGGCATCACGTGACAAGATAGGTAAGATATATTTAATGGCGTAGATCTAAATGAAACATTTTATGCATCCCGTACAGAGCAGTTTCATGGCCATATAAACTTTTTCAGATGTCGCACCTGATATTTTTATTGACGCGTTTAGTTTATGAGTATTAGTATTTCTCACTAAAAACCGTTTCATACGATAAAATATGCTGATATCTGAACGGATCTTTGAAGTTTTTAAGTAATAAATACAACGTTTTCTTTAATGAATAAAGAACTCATATATATATCCGGGACAGTAATGAAGAAAAACACCTGCTGAAGTTGTTGAGAACGAATACAAAGATCCACCAACATGTTTACACCTCGCAAATTAAAAACACTTCGTTTGAAGAAAAAAATATTAGGAAGTAGGAAAGCTTAAGAGTATTCGAAGTTAGATATCTATATAGTGGAAACACTATGTTTAATTTTACGCATGTTTGCGCACTTTATATTAATCTTACAAAGTGTATTAGGATTACCTACCTAAACAAATCAATCTGGGCATAATTCTCTACAGAAGTTCAGACAAACATTGGACGATGTTAATATCATGAGGATGGGGTCTATATGTCGTGTGTATAAGGTTTAAACAGCAAATGTATCAGGGTTCTGCAACTATCATAATAAGTAAGTAAACCATCGAAATAGTCCACCCTAAATCAGAGTGACGTCACATCCCTCCATGACATACCATCGTTAACGAGGATAAGATAGAATAGGGTTTGGAAAAGAATGTTTACAGCAGAAATTGGTTTAACTTAAAATAAGAACTTGTATTGCTTTAAAGTTGCTCCAAAATTGATAACGATATAATTAGATACAATAATAATGTATACACTAATTAGATAAATTGAAGGTCTTAGTTGGTTATTTTCGAAAACAGTCGAATCCGAATGCTAAGAAAAACGACTGATTTAGATAACACTCTAAAGATTCCATGAAATTTGTCTTTATGAAAAACTTTTCAAACGCCTATCCTAAACAAAAAATCTTATTTTGAATTGACAGTATCAAAATTAAGTAACATACTTTTTCATTTCACAAAACTAGACATCCTTTTAGTCTTTGGCATTTGTTCGTGCATGTTTACAGGCGCGTCACGATTTCCCGGCATGCCTTGCCTGTGGTCTGTGTTTAGTACCGTGTACCTGGCAAATAGATCAACAACAATTTGAGCCAAACAAATGAGAGGTCGCCCCGATACCCCGGGCCTTCGCCGTATCTCAACGCTAGATACCAACGCCAATCTACTTCCTCTCAGTCTTCAAAGAGGTCTCCAGCACGCAGGTCTTGACTCGGCGCCAAGCTGCATGTTTCTGTAGCGGAGTTCACTCTCCTTGAAGGGTTATTACGAGGGACACTCCTCCACTATCATACATCCTAGCAGCTACACATATTTCTTTCCCAACTAAACCACCTGTAGCCCAAGCTCTGACGTAACATATCTTAGGTATAGTCAAGTGTAAAAGGCCTTCAACCTGAACGATGTCTTAGTGTGATGGTCTTGGGAAAGATAACATATCGGAAACTCCAGAAAGATCTCGATTTTGGTTTGCCAAAATAACAGTCATTTGGATAAAAGATGAAACATGTAGACTATTCCAAAGGTTTAAAAGCTTAAAAATATGTGTCAATTCCCATAGGTTTCACTAATAAGACGTCGATTTTAAAGGGGAACGACATTAAGCAATATCTCGCGTATATCAATGAAATGGGGTTATGTTAGTGTATTCACACGAGAGCTCTTAGATTCCCGTCCTCAGAGGACAATCTATGTGATAACCATTCATGTCGGAAACATATGTGCCACAACCAGCTGGTGACTTAATTAGTACTGCTAATTAATGACATGTACAGGGAAATGCAAGGTCTCTAAAACGTCTGCATCACTCGTCCTGGCGTGTAACACATGACCCAATCACCGTATGGAATGTACCTGCCTTTGTAATGCGCATGCGTAGTTCATGGAGAAACATGCAGTTTAGTGCATGATACCTGTACGTGTATATATTGTAGGAAGAGTAGCTTGTACGTTCGTCTGAGAAAGCTGATGTACATGTATGCAATTTTTGAGTTCGTGCAAGTGTTTTGGCGATTGCGGAATGTATAATGTTAGTGACTCAGTTCGAATTGTAAAGTTTGTGTTGCGAGTTTGAGTGTGTATTGGTGTCTCCGCTATCGTTGTGTTTTGGCTGGTGTTTCGGGGATAGTGAAGTTTGTGTTATTTTACTTATTGGTGTCTCTGAGATTATGGGGGTTGTGCTGATATGGTTGACTACATTATATGAGTATTATTGTTTCGGCAATTGCGGAAAGGATGCTGGTGTGTAAGCGAGTTAAGAGTTCAAGAATGCGTCTCAGCGATTGGGGTGTGCTTGAATGTGTGTGCTAGTGTCTCAGCGATCGTAAAAAGTGTATAACTTAAGTATCACCGTGATTGAAGAATGTAGCCATTTAAGAAAAATATTCAAAGAATGCATATATTTGATCTGACAGTGTATTTCGATTACACTGAGTGGACGAAAAAAAACAGCCAGACCGTTTGTAAAATAGCAGCCTGAAGTGAATTAAAGTTGAGCTATTTTTCTAACAAGTTTAATCAAAATGAGTAACCCCACACACACATGAAAAATGTTCCTCGTTTCTGTTTCTAGATCCTCCTTACAACATACACAACAACTGTAAACAACTAATTGTACACAAACACAATCACAGGGGCACGTTACAATGATAACGCATGCATACATTTTAGATATTTCATATAAATATGTGGGATCCTATATAGATATTACCCAAGGAATAGTCTCCAGTACATTTTAAACATATAAGTGTTGTAACGTGTGCCTGTGGCACTACCAAGCTACTGTATTTCCTTGCTGGGAAAGTACAACTGGGGGTTATAACTACGCGAGTCCCATTCCATGCCGCACGTAATGATTGTGTAGCGCTGCCACTGCCGGCCACAACCCGCATCAGGCTGTACAAAGTGCACAATCGCACAGATGTGTACCTTCTACACGAGGCCTCGACATTGGGGGTAATTAACCATAACCTCACACAAAACAACCACGACCCAACTTATCAACATGCCCTGCTATCGCTATAGATATGACAGCCACGAGGAGAGGAGGCGATACAAGAAAGCTAAAAGAAAACGCTTCATTTCTTTAAGCGATCAGTTTCCTTTCAAAAAGTAGAAAATGTTTTTTTTCGGAACTGTTTAGAAGATGATTGATTTAAGATAGTTTCATTGTATTTCTATGGCTAGGTGCCTCTCTAACACCCACTCAGATCACACCCACAAAATGACATGTCGGGGTCTATTATGATGCCATTGTGCAATGAATTTCGGTGGATGTTGAATTTAATGGCAAAGAAACTCATTATCATCGTTAATACTATGTAAGAATGCCATCACCATTTGTAACGACACACGACTTTTTTTTGTAGGAAACCATTATTCCATCATTAAACATCGGAACACTGGAAAAATCACCACATAGAAATGTCTTCAATCGAGTACGTTTGGGTTGATAAAGATATTGGGGAATAAAGACGACATCTTGACAGACGAATTGAGCAATGTCATTACAGCATATCTAATGGAGTTAGAGAACTGTTAACTAACATTAGACGACAGCATCCACAGCTTCGCGGTGGACTGGACGACAAAGGACTCTAAATAGGCATCAGCGTTTCGATGGCTTCCTATCACATGTCGTAATGCTGAACGCTATAAATATGCATATACTTTCGGAGATAGGAGTTTCATTTTCTGCCCTAGAACCGAGATAATGCAATAAATCTAAACTCCCAAATGCATAGTGCACAAATCACCTTCGATAAAAGAAACCCTTTTTTCCATTTCCTTAAGCTCGATTTTATGTATAAGTCGATATTTAGTCAGGTGCTTTTCCTAGTTCTCATTTCTTCGTAATTCTTTTTATTTGAGCTAGCTGATTGGCAGCCGTTACGAACATATGAGTTGGTGGCCGTCGAATTGTATAATGGTCCTCACAAACGGCCTTGTATGGCGAGGAACCTGGCAGTGCATGAGGTGCCACTCGATGGCTAGTGCTTTGGGTTCATTCTATTTCAATGTCGAACGCATATCAATTATATAACAATTTCCATCTTGTAATGCAGATATAAATAGCAATACAATTATATAGTTTAATGGGTAGTGCTTTCAAAATTGTTCCAAAAGCCATTCAAAGTGAAATTAATTCTATACAATGTAACATGCTTTTACAATAATTGTGTAAGATAAGACGCATTAAAACTTTTCCATATCCGGGATTGATCTCAATAAACTACATACAACCTTTATTTATGCTACAATGCATAAAATTGATATCACGTTCATATCATGCAAGTGATGTTTATACCAGCACAATTAATGCCATTATTTCAGATCGCTGAAAGACATACTATCAAGTCATGTATGTTAGAGTTATTGAGTCCATATCTTCGTGATATTAGATTTCTTTAAGTACCCTTTTTGTTACTTTATAAGATACACTCATATTGATTTCACATTTCAGTTTTCACATCTCATGACTGCTCCAATTATGGTAATGTTCCACGCGCAACATTTATACTGCCAAAGAAATATCTTAACAGATACTTTCACAAATAATTTATATTTATAATCTGTGTGTTTGCTATATGTTATCATGAATTCGAAAATAGAAACTAGGTTTGATACTGAATGACAATTGTATTTACATTGATGGCTGTCTCCGTGCTAGCACGCGCTGGAAAAGCTTACATGTATGAATCTGAAATGTAAATGCCGTGTATTTCACGAAATGTGTCATTCGAAGAGCTTGTTGGATCGGCATTATATGGTGCTCCAAAAGTACAAATTATTATCTCCCCGTGTAAATAACTCGCCCATATGACGGAGACACGTGCCTCGCTTGTCATGGCGTTTCTGGAAAATCAAATGAACACAAACAAGTGTTCATTCATGAATTTAATTGGCAGCGTTGATTGTCCCCGCGTCCCATTCTCTGCTGACAGATTGCGACTTTCGTCCTTAGATGAATCTAAGGGAGTAAATCATGTCGGATGTCCACGCACGGTAAGGACAAGCTCAATGACGGAGCATGCTGGTACAGAATACGATAGCAAATTTATATTCTCCGCTGACTTCTAGAGAGTCAATTGTGCGAGGTTTCCTCACATTAAAAATACAAAGGAACTACAAGTGCACACGACACGTATACTTGACGGGATTCCAATCAAGTCCAGGCGACACTGGACACAGCATCAAGTGTACCTAAATGCGATTGCTTTGATAAGACGCTGACGCGCCTCGAGATCTACTGACAAATAAACAGTTTAGAACCATCGCGCCAAATTGTGAACATGTCGTCTGCTCAAAGACTTGCGACTAGTCATGATGTTTCCAATCGTCCAACGAGCATGAAATGTGATTGGAATGCTTAATGCACGCTTAATTAGGTTCGGAGATTGACCAGTGAATCAGCGGGTAAACCAGGGTCCTTCAGCACGGATGACATGAAGCAGATGACCAGCTGACCACTGGACGGCCGCGGTCAGTTCAGGACAATCTGCTGTCAATCTTTGTCGTTAATTAACCTTGTTGAGTCGACTGAGCCTCCCTTCAGCTTGATCAAAACGCCGTCAACGGTATATGACCCGAGCTTGCAGTAAAACAATATAATACAACGCTGTGTACACAAGTGCACAAGAAGATGAACTAAATCATCGACCCAAAAGTATATCTAAACTGGTCAAATAAATATTCATATCATCAACTAGATATTGAAGTCTTACCATGTCAGTAATAATCATCTCAAAGTCTGTTCACTGTTATGAATAGGTAAGCTTTATTTTTCAAGACATTAAAAAATTAACAATATCTCTTGCATGACGAAGATGAAAAATTCAAAATGAGTCGGGCTTTTATCACAACGTTGATTGATTAAAGCCGATAATATCTTAGGGTGTCTTTTGTAATATCAAATATATTTCACGAGTATGGCTAATATGAAGATATTTTCATGAGTGAGCAGCACGAGTGAAACTGGTCAAAAGGAACGAAACATGACACATAACGCTGACAATACCTCTGGTGGATGTTTTAACCCCAAGCAAGTTCAGGTAACCCTACGCGACAAAATATAATCCACTCTGAAAATATTAAAATAAAGCGTAAAACCTCGTCACTAACTTCTTTGAATTAACTTCATATTTAAAAGACAGTTTGCCAAACTACCGAAATAATATCATATTTTTGTTATCCCGTCATATCAATTAAGATCACTACACGATGTTGCTAAGCGCCGAACTACATTTGGTGGGTGGGGAGGCTGGGGGGCTGGGGGGCTGGGGGTGGAATTCAGATGATACGTACTATATCAATATCATTCTTAGAGATGACTCTGGTACTGTTCTACTTTTTACCATACGCTTAGCAAAGTTTGGGACTTGGAGACGCTATAGATGGACACAATGTGATCAAACAAATAGAATTGCTGACTTGCATAGTCTGCCCGCTTCGTTAAAATGAATGTTAACTGGAATTAAAGGTTGTGTTTTCTCTAGGGAATCGTTCTTCAATGCTGATTAAAAGATTTGCTCTGTTTTGTTGGTCAAATACAAGCAGTGTTATTTTATCCCTGCTTAAAAATATCATATTTTCACTAGTATTAAATATCACTTTCACAGCGTGAATGATTCTCAAAATGTCCCTGATAAAAATGCAATAAACTAACTTATTTTGTAGATTTGTTCTTTTTTAATGAGGAAGATGACCTGAAATCAAGATAAGCAAGCACAGTTTTTTCCTGTAATGGCGATAGTATGACACGACGTGTTACTCTCCTCCCCATCCTCGTTATCACGTCCTCGACATCCCTGTGACGTCACCTAATAAGCAGGCCAATTTACGATCCATTGTTCACGGTGACCGATAATTGTTTTTTAATACTAATGACAGAAAATCTCACGGAATCTCGTCTAAATACGACGAAGGCAACACTGGAAATGATCAAACACATGAAATGTGTATTGTAGCCTCGTTTTACACCAATGTTTGTGCTATCACATGACACAACAGAAGTGTCGATTTCATCCATTGTCAAGATGGCTGCCGAGTCTACGAGATAGCCGCTAAGATAGCATCTCCTAGAGGTCAACAAGACGCTCGTATCTCAGGGGAACTAATTATTGAGTTGTTATTTTGAAATTTAAAAACCCCATTTCGTACAAAATTTGGTCTCTCCTGATAAAAACAAAGGAAATAGAATTTAATCAAATTTTGACAGTTGCGGAATGATAAAGAACTGTGTGTGCGTGACGCGGTCGATGTGAAGATCATAACGCGCTACTTTATAACACAGTAATTTAATTCAAATGTCAAAAATCTGTAAAATATCACAAATGCCGACGACAACGCGACAATATGGCGAAAATTACAGCATAAATAAACGGAACAAAGAGCTTGTTTTGTTAGCCTGAAGCTAGCGAGCAGGGGGTTGGCATTCCTAGCCTTAGACTTTATTTCAAATTTTGGTCACTGCAGCATTTCCATTCAAATGACACATACTTACATTTTGAAATTAAATTAAATCAGTGAAGTGATTGCCAGTGAAATGGGACTTGTTATTTTTATGTAAAAGGAGACCGTAAGTGGAAAGAAAGGCGACCACCACGTGACGCCATTAGACAGTTCCCGATGCTACATTTACTTCACTGTTTTTGTAATACGCGTGGAAATATCGCGCTGTTTACCCAGCCAATCAGAACCCGTCCCCAGTAGGGATAAAACCCTCACTTCCGAGTTCAGCAAGAATGATAATAGTATTTGTCTTTACGTCTGTCAATTTCCATCAAGGAACTACAATCACTGGTAAAACATATTACATTATACCTGTATTATTTACCCCTGTGAAAACATTTGTCACCACACGAACTAATGAAGAAACTTGGCATCGCCGTTTTTAATGACAGCTATATGCCAATCAATATATGATGCAGAACTCAGGATCCGAGCATTGTCTGAAACCCGATCAGATAATTGTTGTCATTCATCCGCTTCCTCAGGTGAAAATTGAAAACGATCCACTGGTCGTGTGCAAATTCATATGCAAGCGGAAGTGAACAACGGCGAGCTAAAGGATTGTTTACAGATCTCAAACAAAGAGGTCAAAGGTTGCACGCCAGGGACGGCCGAGTGGCACTCTAGAATCACTCAAGATAGGGACTAATTGGAATTGGTTTTTGTTGCAATTGCCATGAGAAATGTAACTTAATTTTTCCCGCTTTGCTCACACAGGGTTTTCATGGAATCCTCCTTTATGACATTCATCTCACGTACAACTAGAAATGTGCAATCTTCTCCCTGTATAATTGGTTTGGGGCATTTTACAATAACAAATCACGATGACTTTCTTTGAATTCCAGTTCTCCTGATGGGCGCTTACATTCCTTATTAAAAGGAGATTGTTTAATCCTTTCACTATCATGACAGCAATTGCAGATCAAGGAAATGGACATGCAGTCATTTTGTTTAGGATTTCGACTGGTGAATCAACTTCGAATACATCGTTTAAGTTCCTTCATTTCTTCTTGTATCGTTTTTTACATGTAGCTGTGCCACTATTTTTGAAGAATTTGTTTTATTTATGTAAGAATATCATTTTGTTGATGCGTTGCATAATTACAAAGCAAACTGTCTTAATAACTACGAAATGATGCAACATGGCGTCAATGACAAAGATCACGTGTCCAACTCAGCCAATCACGTGACAGGTAACTTCATCCTCATTAAGAACTGGAAGAACAATGTACATTGAAATTAATTAATGTCTCCAAATTGAGCTACACAAAAGTTAATTATAATATATCAGTAGCGATCGATTTGAAGCCGACTTGCTGTGACCAGTCCTAATCAGCACTAGTTTGAAGTGATATTGATGGCTCGGACAGTGAAGGTCTGTCTAGGGGCCTAAATACCACATAACTCCACATACTAGTACAGAATTAACCCACAACTACTGCACGGCATGGACACCCGATAGTGAAAACCAGGCGTTACCTAGTACTTCCTCTGTATAATTGCCTGAACTTACACGACACAGTGCGACACTATGCCTATACCGACATGTGGTTCTTTGTCAAACAACATGGCCGTGAACCTATTGTAGCGTGAGTAATGGACCACATTCCGTTTCCAACCATGAATTCGCTATTTTTTCTTATTTGTTCTGCTCATTTGCCATTTTATTCTTATCTGGATGCATGTCTCCACTTTACAAAATATCCGTCATCAGTCAGAAGGCGTGAACAACGGAAGCATATATAGCGCCATCTCACCAGGTGTACCTATATATTGTTTGAAGCACCGGGAGACGTATGCATTTTCACTCAGCACCCGCCATTACATAGACTTTATGTCACAACTGAACTTACATTTTCTTACAATTGGGTACCGGGTGAGATATTACAATGTGAATCTGCTCCAACAAATAACGGGTACCGGGTGAGATATTACAATGTGAATCTGCTCCAACAAATAACGGGTACCGGCTTAAAGGATCGACCTTGTTTCCTGCTCATGATGGGCGTCGCCATGCTCGTCCATCAAGAGCCGGCCTTAAATCCTCATCACCTAGATGCTTGTTCTCACGTTTTTTCTCGCCGTCCCCGAGATGTTTTAGTTCGTGGAGTATAATGATCAGTTGTTTCATTGATCTGCGGTCGAATGTACGCTGATCCAAGTCTCCTTGATTGGGGTGTATATCACCCCGGAGGTGTGCCGCTTGGAAACTGTCACATTTAAGCGTTAATTTGGGAATGAGTATTCCACCTGTGTACGGGATAAAGGTTTAAGGCCCCATAGAGGCAACAAAAAAGAATATGTCACACATATAAAATCGGTCACGGGAGCTAAACGAGAAGCATATACGCTCAAACCACAGCCCGCGGTCCATCTATATACGCCCATCATGTAGACGGGACATATCCCCGAGTGGTCGTAACTCCCGTTTATGACACGAAAATATCCAGAAATCCTTGACGAGGTTTATCGTGATATAACACGAGTCGGGAGAATACCCGCAGAACGAGGCGTACTGTCGGGTAATGTCCGTCTTCATCATGGCGTTTCTTACGTATGCCAATATACAGGCATCTCAAGTAGCCATACTTACTCATACAAAACCATATGTAGATACATATAACCGACATTAATCTCATCACTAACGATGCTTTAAAGCCTCGTTGTCGTCAATCACGTGGGATTAAAATTGCGCAAACGTACAGGAAGAGCGGCTCGTCAAGCAGCGATTACTTTCAGATCGACATCAATGTTAATATTGACGGGCTATATTGGACGGTGGGTGGACCAAAAAATCATACAAGTCTCTGGAGTGTGGTTCGACCCAAAAAGACTCGGGATTGTCGCTCTACCATCAAAACACCGCCAGTCTATGGACTGTAGATCAACCCGAACACAGTCGGACTCGGGAAGGTGGATTTGCCCAAACACCCTTAGACCCGGGAAGGTGGATTGGCCCAAACACCGCCACACTCGGGAAGGTGGATTGGCCCAAACACCGTCACACTCGGGAAGGTGGATTGGCCCAAACACTGCCACACTCGGGAAGGTGGATTGGCCCAAACACCGCCACACTCGGGAAGGTGGATTGGCCCAAACACCGCCACACTCGGGAAGGTTGATTGGCCCAAACACCGCCACACTCGGGAAGGTGGATTTGCCCAAACACCGCCACACTCGGGAAGGTTGATTGGCCCAAACACCGCCACACTCGGGAAGGTGGATTTGCCCAAACACCGCCACACTCGGGAAGGTGGATTGGCCCAAACACCGCCGGACTCGGGAAGGTGGATTGGCCCAAAAACCGTCACACTCGGGAAGGTGGATTGGGCCAAACACCGTCACACTCGGGAAGGTGGATTTGCCCAAACACCGCCACACTCGGGAAGGTGGATTGGCCCAAACACCGTCGGACCCGGGAAGGAGGATTGGCCCAAACACCGTCGGACCCGGGAAGGTGGATTGGCCCAATCACCCTTAGACCCGGGAAGGTGGATTTGCCCAAACACCGTCACACTCGGGAAGGTGGATTGGCCCAAACACCGTCACACTCGGGAAGGTGGATTGGCCCAAACACCGTCACACTCGGGAAGGTGGATTGGGCCAAACACCGTCACACTCGGGAAGGTGGATTACCCCAAACACCCTTAGACCCGGGAAGATGGTCCTTCTCATGCATTGCTATATTTGGGATGGAGAAGTTGCTTTACTGATGTAAGACGTTCAGAGTGGTTTATATGAGGTTTCGGTTGATGAACATTGGCCGATAGGTTGAGAAATTAACGGTTGGAGGTTGGCTGATGGTGATTGGTCCATTGGTTGGGAAATACCGGGAGATGGTTGATTGTTTGGTAGAAATATTGTTGGGTTAGTGGTATATTTAGCCTATACACTACTAGACAGCTATCAAGAAGTTGGAATTATGTGCGCTTTATAAACGTACTTAGCTGCTCGTTTTATTTTTTTGTTTGGGTTTTTTCCCGAAATTTACTTACTCGTTTGAAGTCAGATATACATGTATATATAAATCTAAAATGATTTAACCGAGATACGAGTTCCTATTTGAGTAAGTCGCCACTAAAAGCACGGTTGGTTAGCATACCTGGTGACTAGACTATAAATAATTCGCGGAGTGTGATTAACATCCTGCCGGTAAATAACATACCAAATGCCTCATCAAAACCTAAATTTAGCACCAAAACAAACTCCTCTGACTACTAAAGACAAGAGATAGCAGCCGCGCTATTGGAGCTCTCCTCGGTGGAGGTTTATTTTATTTATACATGAGCGATATAGACTCCTTCAAGAAAATATCATTTTCAACTTGACGAGCACCATTATCTAGAATACGACAGAAAAACAGACAGGCTGTGTTTAAAGAAAAAAAAACGCATGAACATTTCAGAAATATTTTCGTTTTAGCCTGAAGTGATAAAATGAAAAAGTACATCTGGCTGGTTAAGAGTGATGCACAAAACACTAGTGTATGTTAGAAATATTCCTGGACGCACCTTTCTGTTCAAGCTCATATTTTATGAATTCCAAAAAGAACGATGAAAGCTGTTTATTATCAGCCGATCATCAAATCACCAATTGTATTGCTGCTAGCTGTAATATGTATTTACATTGTACCTGTCTGGATCGCTCCGGTCCCGTCTCCGAGTAGCAAGGAGTGACGTATTGAGGCCAGGTAAGGGAGATAATCAGAACTAGGTAATCTTCAGTGAACACCGAACAAGTACTTATGCCATCATAACAAGATTTATTTACCAAGTATAAATACATTATTGAGAGCCTTCATTGACATAGGAACCACACTAAGACCATTCATATTAAGATCATTAATTTTAATACAGCAGCGACCAAATAACTCTGTTCGACCAAATAACTATACAAAAAAATAAAATATCTTTGAGTTCATTACTTTAGAAATAAGATACATGTTCATATCTGTTGCAATAAAGACATCATTTCATGGTAATATTCTATAGTAACCAAAACGATTTCTTCGTCTTCATTTCTATTGTATCCTTATTTTCACATTTTCAGTAACCATAACGATATCTGGAAGTTCATTACTATAGCAACCACAGAGATATAGTCATCTTCATAACTATAGCAAACATAGACATTTCTTCAAGCTAATTACTAAAACAACCAAAGAGATCTATTCAAGTTCATTACTATAGCAACCAAAACATCTCTTCAAGTTAATTACTCAAGCAACCAATGGATCTCTTTAAGTTTATTACAATAGCAACCAATAGATCTCTTCAAGTTCATTACTATAGCAACCAATATATCTCTTCAAGTTCATTACTAAATCAACCAATAGATCTCTTCAAGTTCATTACTATAGCAACCAATGGATCTCTTCAAGTTCATTACTATAGCAACCAAAGAGATATATTCAAGTTCATTACTCAAGCAACCAAAGAGACCTATTCAAGTTCATTACTATAGCAACAAATGGATCTCTTCAAGTTCATTACTCAAGCAACCAAAGAGACCTATTCAAGTTCATTACTATAGTAACAAATGGATCTCTTTAAGTTCATCACTATAGCAACCATTGGATCTCTTCAAGTTCATTACTATAGCAACTCTTCAAGTTCATTGCTATAGCAACCATTGGATCTGTTCAAGTTCATTACTCAAGCAACCAAAGATATTTATTCAAGTTCATTACTATAGAAACCAATGAATCTCTTCAAGTTCATCACTATAGCAACCATTGGATCTGTTCAAGTTCATCACTATAGCAACCATTGGATCTGTTCAAGTTCATCACTATAGCAACCAATAGATCTGTTCAAGTTCATTACTATAGCAACCATTGGATCTGTTCAAGTTAATTACTAAAGCAACCATTGGATCTGTTCAAGTTCATTACTATGGCAACTCTTCAAGTTAATTATTATAGCAACCAGTTAATCTCTTCATGTTCATTACTATAGCAACCATAGAAATATATTATTTCCCTTAACATAGCAACAAAAGAATGCTATTCATCTTTATCGTAATAACAAAGCCTTTACCATAATTCACGCGCGCACGTGCTCCTTGTCTAAACAGCACTAATCTCATCCAATCGGCAATGGTTCTAATATGAAAGAAAGCAGCTCTGTATTATTATGTAACACAATTGTAATTTTGACGATTTATGTGAATAGCAAATTGCGTTTTGCAAATAAAGTTACGGCAAACACAAAACCTTATTACATTATTACAGAAAATATTTTAAAACAAGCATCCCAACACTGCAAACATTAATATCAGTTTTCTGAAGCCGTTTACTGCAAGTAATTGTGGGAGGAATCAAATGTTAATTAGCATTTCCTTTTCATGACCAGAGCTCGTTAATGCACGCAAACGTTCAAACTGCGTTAAACTGCGTCACCCGATGGTGATCAATAGTGGAAGCCAGCGTGTGATTATCTCCAACAAAACCAGTCCTAATACTGACCAGTAAACCATCCAAACCATTTAGCTGTTTTATAAATAATAGAAAACTCTAGTGACTAGTAATTTTTTTTACAACAATTAGCTTCAGTGACGTAATTAGCGCTCTAATGACCGAGATTTAAACAGAGATGCGTGGTAATCGTATTCAATCTGACGCTTGATAAACTAACTGCGCACAGCATCGTTGGAAATTCTCTCCTGTTCTTTTTAATGCTTTAATAGCTGATAAGGAGAATCTACCCGTTGTGCCATTAGTTAACTGTCCAAAAGTAAATCCTGAATATAACGTGCATATTAATAAGCCACTCATAATGCTCCTGGTAAATTTGACTTATGAACAATAATAAATAGATTTATCATATCTATGTAAATGAGTGTATGGGTAAGTCCGGGTCAGAGTTCAGCACGTGCCGCATTAGTGGCACGTGCGATAGGTAGCCTTAGGACGGTGGTGACACTTACAGGTGTCTGTGTTTGTCTAGTCATTATACTATACGAACTTCCCTTCCACCCACCCCTTCTTGAATCTGTGTCTATTTTTTTTTTTCATTCTGTGATTGTAGAACCTTTATTGGATGGACACAACATGGATGTTTGTAACATCCCAAAGTCCGATTGAAGCGAAGACACAATGGGGAAGTGAGGGACTCTGTGCTTGTGATTTATTATTGTATCTAAAGTGAATAAAGTACGTCCTCATATAGCTAGGCGGACTAACTCCCAGTAATGAGTTTGAGGTTATATGATAAATAATTTATGTTCGTTTGAGAGAAAAGAATTAGAATATAATATCTGTTTATTTTTTCCCTGCAATATCGCCATTTTCAAGAATCCATTTTGTACATATCTAACTAAAGTACCGCAGGAAATATGCAAGATGATTTACGTTATTTGTCAAATAATCAAATTTACCAGAAATCCTTCTGGTTGGTTGGCCATTATTTCAGTGAACATTCTGGCCATTATGAACAGTTTCTGTTACTTTTATAAAACCTTAATGGCAAGTATGTCCTGTGTGAAACGATCCGACAACCAATACTGTCCACAAATACTGTGTATCGGATAGGCAATATAACTGACTAACAATATTGTACATCGGGTGTGTAATGCATACAGCAGATTTAACGATACAGTGTATCAATTGTGATCGAAAGATAAATATGAAAATAAATATACAACAGTTGCTTATACAATCAATACAATTAACATATACAGTTATGAGGAGTTTGCATGCGCTGCCTTATCAAGATCTAACTACTAGCCCTATGTCACCTGGTTATAATATCCATATGTGTGTATGCCTGTGTGTGTGTGTGTGTGCTGGAGATGTAGTGTGTTCTGTTTGTAGTGGGACCGTGCTTCGAACAGCATATTTCATAGTACACTGTACCACCTCACTCGAATGCAACTCCGTATATACCGCAACACCCACCCTAGACCATTTTATAATCCATCTGGGTTGTTGGAGATGTGTGGGCAGTATCATAACACATTTGCATAAAATTAAAACAAATCGCTGGCAACAAAGCCAATGAAAATATGTTTCAGTAGCAATGATTGACTCTTCTTCTAGCTAAACAGGCCGTGCCTTTCTAAACTATACCGTCTTTGTTTACAGCCGTATCTCATAGCTAATTCCAATCATCTCCGGAGGCCAGTAACATGATTAGTAGCAGCACTCTCCGCCACTAACACCAACACCTCCGGCCAAAAACCATCTCCACAAAACAATTGATGCTTGGGTATTGCGCTTTGCCGTACCACGCCGTCGGTAAGACTGGCCCGGCGGTCGGGTAGCACCTGTAGTGTAAAGCGATGGTGCTAGTAAGGGGCTAATATACGACCGAGGATCACAACATGACTTATTACACCGATAACACGCCGTGGACAGGCACACGAGGTCATACCAGTCGTCAATTCACAGCTGCCAACTGCAATTTATTATATTCCTTTTTCACCCTACTTGTTCAGGCTAAATTAGATGTGGTCTGCAGGGGTCTGAGTGGCAACGTGAAGTGTGCTCTCCAAGAAACTTATGATCAATGAAAGAACAGTTAAACATGTGTATGAACAGGTGATTGTACGCGAACATACAACGTATTCAGACCCATTCGTGTCCTACACGACAAATAGTTTATATTCGTGGATGGCTAAGTGGTGTCTTTATACTCCTGTTAATATATTGATACACCATCCTGTAAATCACTTATATTTCGCGAGGTATTTATTTTTGCGTTAATTCGCAAGGAGATTCAATCGTGAATTAAAATACCTCCCAATTATTTCTATACCCAGAGGTGCCCGTGCTCATTCTATCATCATCGTCACTTCTAGAAAGATGTTCGCAAAATTATGTATTCGCGAATAAGTCTGAAAAAGTGAGCTCGCGAAATAAAATATTCGCGAAATCAAAGCGATTTGCAGTATTATATCCTTTTTGTACCAATATATAGTAACATTGTCTTTTCTAGAACCGTGTCTGTTTTGCTGTTTTTCCCTTTGTGATCCTTATCCTTTCCCCCCTTCCCTAAGTCACACTCAACCAATAATTAATTGGTTAGCCTGCACAGAAAGAGAACGACAGCATTTTTGAATGAGTTCACATCAGCAATGGAAAACGACGTCATAATAACAAGATTCCTTTGGTGTTGCTTATTTCTGCGATGCATTTTTTAAAGTTTACAGGCTAATACGTAGCGTTGACCTTGAAACCAATTCAAGAACGAGCTCATTTGCAGTTCTGTTATGATGCCTAACCAACCCTATTTATTATCCAACGGAACAGTATCGTATTTCACTGGAACAGCAAGTTATAACGGAACTTGTGCAAGTCTACAAAAGTACTTATGATCGACCTTCCGTACCGTGTACACGAGAAACAACGAGAATTACTTCCTACCTACATGTCTGGGATATTTATACTTTCCTTGTGTATCAGTCTACAATGTATTCATTCATCCTGTTGGTAATTAACCTTGTGTAATATTTGGCAACCAGTCTTCTGTTCCTATAATACTATAACAACCATACACATTGCCAATAACCTGCGTATAAATACAAAGTACACGACGAGAGGAGATATCAGACCCGCCTCACTACAGAGCTTCAGACTGAGCTCTATCCCGTTATAAATATGTTACATGCAAGTCACTTCTGCTATCATCACGTACATCTAAAAATAGAGTTTAATTTGCATACATGCAGATGATGGTATCTCCCTAATTGCTTCCCTTTGATGATAACTCTCCAGTTTGAAGGGGAAGGTTTGGTGTGTCACAAAAGATTGCAAAACAGTTTTGCTTCGAATGTGAGTGAAAGGAATCGATGCGAACAGGATGAAACTTCTCCGATAGCGCAGTGAGTCAACATAATGGCGACATATAGGACGGCTTGTTTTGATTTCGGTGACAGAAAATTAATAAAACTCCAGCAATAATGAACAGGTCCGAAAACAGACCACGCTGTTGTCACTTGTCACGTTCAGATCAAAACGTCATTAGCGCCTCGATCCGCGTTCTGTTTTGATTCGTGAAGATAAATCAAGTCCAACATTTGAAGCTTTAAAATTCGATTTTCAAGTGAATCATCATATCAAATATGAGAATGTCAATTTCAGTAACCAAGTTTTTCTAAAAGCCATGGCAGTTAATTTAGTTTTTAAGCCAATTTGAATCGTGGAATTCGCCAGTTGCTCGTCTGCTATTGCCCTGTGTTGAGTTGACGAATGTTTGCATCCTCAAATTCATCAAACGTTTGGTGACCCCAATACTGTTGGCATTGCTTATCTTGTTTATTTATTATTTACGTCCAATAAACAGCTGCAACTGTAGGGTCATTTAAAGACGTACAGTATTTCGGTGATGGCGATAAGCCTGAGTACAAGGAGAAAAAACACCGACCTGCGGCCAGTACCTGGAAACAGGACTACAAAGGCCTTGTTTTAGCATATATTTATTTATTTGAGAGTTTTACGTCCTCATATGGCCTTGCGACCTTCGGTGGACGATTGTTTTAGCTGAAGTGGAGGGCTAGCTATATATAGTGGTAAAATAATTTCAGATGCTTAGCCACCGCGGCCCCTTGTTGAATAACATTATTTCTGTAATACCCTTTTTAACATATACAAATGAACCGTAACTTTTAATATTATACTTGGCCAATAACTGTATCGTTGATGGACCAATAACAATGTGACAGGCCCGCGCTTATAGTCTAGACAACATCGGAACACACATCAATAGTGATGTACCGAGACGATCTGGCAGCTTCCTTGAAAATAGACTATGTGCATTGTACAAGGGCGGGCAACGTAAGCAATCGCGTAGGTAAGAAAATAGATTTACACGAAAATAAACTTAGTTCAATTTCTTAATTACCAGAGCTGTTGATTTGGCGCTGGGAATCCAAGAAGCTGCTTACATTTTTTTGCTGATTTGGCACGTATAACTGACGCCATTAAATCGAGTTTGCTTGTTGTTAATTTTCCCAATTGAAATTGGTTTTGTCGTAGCTAGGTTTTATGGTTAATAATCCCTCGTGGTATAGACAGACTTATTGAAACCTTGTTAATTTTTTAAAAAATCTTATTGCAACAGTCTTTCAGGAACAATATTAAGACCTAATTGCTCAAATCAGTATAGTATAGACTCGCTGTAGGGCAATCGTGTTTGAATTTGCTTTCATACAAGCAACATGTCAAAAATGGTTAATTTTAATAAAAAAAACTTGAAAAAAATCAAGGTCATAGTTCTGGATTAAACTGAAAATCAAAATGGGCAA
Source organism: Mimachlamys varia (assembly GCA_947623455.1). NCBI lineage: Eukaryota > Metazoa > Mollusca > Bivalvia > Pectinida > Pectinidae > Mimachlamys > Mimachlamys varia. The sequence goes on from OX392530.1 coordinate 9,497,238, forward strand.
GTATTCCGCGTATACCATCGTAACATCGTCAACTAAGCTCAGAACTCTGCTTCAGCTACAAGCTTTCTATTGTGTATCTAAAATGATGCACCGAATACATTTTTTTTCTATACATTTGTTCCCATTTGGTTGTTTGTGTCCTTCAGAACACAGATCTAATGTCAAGTAAAGGTCAATAACTAGACGCAGACGTTTTTTCAAAGAATCTGAAGAAATCTTGACCAGCTTTCCCAAAATTCCGGGAACCGTGTATTACAAAAGAAGTTTGTTTTGGAACAAAATTTCCCTTTGTAAGGTTAAACAGTAATGTTGAACTTTTCTTTTTGTAATGTGTAATATAAATGGAAGATTTCTCTTAGCTTTAACGAGTGAAAGAGATCGTGAGTTTTTTCCTTGGCAACACATTATGGGAAACGAGACGATTCCCTTGGCAAGGTGGTAAAAAGCACGAGGTTTTCCTTGACAAAAATTGATAAAAAGGATAGAAATTACATGTTTTACGTTGGTAAAGTTAATCAGCAAGCACAAACTGTTTTTGTTTTATGTCTATTGTCTAATAATGTCTAAGATTCCCTTAAGTAAGATTTTCGTAATAGAATATTACTGTCTGGTTTTATATATATTAGATGGACGCTGTTTTATAGCATTGTATTTCGGTGGGAATCATTTAGTAGTAAAATGGTCTAACATTGGTGAATATGTTGATCCCAGTCGAAGTGAAACATTGAAATAGCCAGACACAGTATGTTCCTATAGCCTCGTTATTGGGAGACTTTTAACCTAATCACACGCTTCCTGCGTTTTCGGACGTAGATGTCGTGGCGGAGAATGTCGCTTCGAACATAAAGCGTAAAAAGAGGCGAGTCTCATCGGAACATTTCTATCGAGATGTCGATATAGTAAAAAGCGCAACACGTTCTTAAGTTTCCGAGTCGTAACGTAATGGTACGGTGCTAGAATCGCGGAGCGTTGGTGTCACTTTGTAAAATGTCAAGTCGCTTATAGCATTCACGATAATACAGCGGAGAGTTAAACAGCACTCGCAACTAGTTTGTAACATCTCCATTAATGGGAAAGTTGTTCTGCTACATGATAGACACCGTGAAATACGAATCATCCTACTGTTGCAGACCCACCATCCATACCCATATCATTTTCCACTCAGTTTTGCGCGTGCCTATTATGTCGTCTGCCCGGACAGGTTGATTACCGTTGTACGGGTATCTGGTTGTCAAGCGTCCTTGGCTTGGTGACAACCCCCCCCCCCCCCCCCGGCCGGGGCTTTCGGGCCGCCTTAGACGTACCGATATTTATCGAGTAGAAAAATCAAATTACCAGGCGCTAAATAAGAGGAATGAGTCTGGTAATGTCATAAAGCCGAGGAATTTTCGAGTATTTTACTTTGTCCAATGTCAATCGATAGCGACAGTTCCATCCATCTTCTGACTGTGCCGGGATGTAGCCGGCGAGGGACGGACCACCGTTATTGATGGCTAATGATGGCCGGAGACCACCAGTGGTCAAAGCTCATATGACAGGCTGCTGACCACAAGACATTAAACAAATGTGTATAATGTTCAATGATTCATGGGCGGTTTTGCTTGATAGAGAATGACACTAACCACATGAACGATACATTTCTTATCACTGAATACCAAGTTATCAAATAACGGCAACTCCATTCATAAGTATAAATTTATCACCAATTCTAATAGTTGCACATGTACCGTGTTTGTAATTCGAACAATTTTTAGGAGTTCGATAGTAGAAGATGTGCACGTGCTACTGTTAAAACACGTGCTGTTCTTGCAATCTTTTATGTCGGTGTCTGCTCGTAAAGATACGACATGACGTCACATTTCATTAAACACCTATCACTGAGTGAGAGTTTACTGGTGTTTGACCTCGTTATCAGCCGGCACCAGTCCTCTATCTGTACGGGCAAACTGCATCTCTTAAAGATAGCACTAATTCGGTTCTACTGTTAGAGATGAGTCAAATCTTTTAAACCTCGGCAACGTTCAGAAATCAAAAAAGGCAAGTATTTCATGAGTAAATAAAACAGAAGCTTAATAGCTTAGAATTGTATTGCAGTCTACTTTTTATATGAACCTCCCACAGAACAAAAACAGACGTCAATACATTACAAAATAATATCAATATGTCAACTTTTAGTTCAATTTAAAGTACATATTCCTTACACCTTCCCTTGCCTCTAGCCATGAGGTTATTTTGAATTAACTAACACAACAATTATTTAAAAGGTTATTCGGTTAGTTTTAATCAGTTGTGACAATTTCAATACGAAGAAATACATGGACCCAATAACAAAACTTTCGCACAACGCATCACTTTGAAGGCAACATTGACAATCAAACACAAATATTTAATTGCCAAACTGCATCTTTCATTAAAATGCATGTACACCCTACCGAATAGCATTGTTGACATGACACTCGTATTAAAGGACAACGGATGGTGCGCGTTCGTCGAATAAAGTCCATCAGTTGCTATCTTTATTTTTTGTAATCATCTATTAGAACTGTTGGCAAAGTAGATGTTTCAAAATTTATGATAAGATTTAGACACATTTAGAAGATAGTTGTTTCATGTGGTACATCGTCCAAGTCTGTTATTCTTCATGTTAGAAAGACAAAACTGTGTGATGTATACATTGTTGACAAAGTTGGTTGTTCCGGGTATAACTTTGACAAAGCCCTAGTATAGAGACAACTCGCCTTTATTTGTGTACATTGTTGACAAAGAAAGATATATGCGTTTTGTGATAGACAAAGCTGTAGATTGTGTTTTGTCGACAAATTAAAGTTTCTGATTTTAGGTGGAAAAGGTTGTATTATATATAGATAAAGCTGGTAATTTCTGAATTAATGGATAAAATGATAACAAATCTATATTGTCCTAATGAGACGTAGACAAATTTCGTATACATAAACAATGTAATTAAAGTTGTATAATAGTTAAAGCTGGTAATTTCTGAATTAATGGATATAATGACGACAAATCTATATTGTAATAAAGAGACGTGGACAATTTTTTTACATAGACAATGTAATTTCTGGTGTGGTGTGGACGAATAGTCAATGAAGGCTGTAGAACGTCACAAGGTCGCCATTTGATAGTGACAAAGTGGAGTTTGACAACAAGAAAAAAAAGACAACCATACGCATGCACCTAACATTTATGTTCCATTGGTAACTAGTAAGTTAGTCGACAAAGAAGCACTTTTAGCCAATTATGTTGATTTCATCTGAAGTGGAATGGTGGAGATGAGATTTAGAAATAAATGAGCGGTTGGCGTGGCTGTCTGTGAGCAGACGACAGGACACGCGGTCGGCGTCCTCCCCGGTACCAGTAACTACGGCTAATAAAGCCGCCTCATCAAGGTGTTATCGCTAACCTTAATGAAGGAAGAAGTGAATCATATTTAACCATTCCTCGGACAGCATACTGATGCCGTTTTCATATAATGTATAACGATTTCCCGCCTTCTGACTACTTTCAGTAAATCAGAACATGCGATAAACGACAATCTCTCGTTTGATCTATAACAATTTAAGGGTTCCTGTCCGTTTGGGGTTTTTATTCTATATGTAACAGCCTCCCTTTAAATTCCGATGATTTTGGAACGGTTGAACTTATTCATCCGCTGAATTACATATTGAACTATTCCAACCGCTGTATTGAATGAGTTCAAATACGTCTTATGGGTGAATGAATGCAGTCTGGGTACCGGTCTAGTCCCATTTTCTGTGTATTTTCACAACTCTGTTGTTGATACATACATTTGTATATTGTTGATATCCTTCTTCTCAAAGTTCTGTAAGGTATGGCTTCGTTCAGTAATCAGAGAAAGTTTTCAAAGTTTCGGTTGCAGTTTTTGGCAGTGAGATTGGAATTCTTGTAAACGCCTCAAACTCGAAGTGCATGTATATCACTCTAGGAATTGTTTATGTGATAAGAAAGGGCCGCTTTAAATGGAATAAATAACTAACGTACATTGTAAGGCAAGCCGTTTAATAACATTTTTACACGGGTTCTTCACACGACACGGAATCGACATAACGAATTCGAAATAGTAAAGACACAAAACCGAAATAAGACCATCCAGCAAGGAAATTTAGTGGGGCTAATTTGTAACATATTCAACTCGAGAGATTTGGATCAAAGTATGTCTGATCGGAGCAGGCCATGGGGAGTTTGTGTTTGTGTTGTAGATAGACATATCACTGACATATTGGAACAAAGTAGGATTTAGACGATAGTTGCGATAACAAGGACCTCAAAGAAACGCGGTATTTCCCTGAAATGTTTCCGATAAGAACGCAGAAATGTTGTATTCCAGACAAAAGATAGGCCGGCCAGGTGCGAGCCTCGTTATCGGTGTGATGTTATACCTTCGTCTTTATGTTTTCTGGGTACAAAGGTCACACGAAATAAATTTCTACGTCGTGTTTTGTTTACCTTCCGTCTTCATGATTGGCTGTTCTGGCAGCCTCCCTAGAGATAAAGATTGGCTGTTCTGACAGCCTCCCTGATAACGTCATGACCGGATGGTTTGGATCAGAGGGAGAAAAAAATGAGGAAAAGAGATCCACGTAGGAGGAAAAAAAAGGAACTAGGAATATGGTTATGTTATTATTGGTGGATTCGACTTGGCCATGCCGTGTTGGAAGATAGTTTCCTCTAGTGTGTGTCTGGGAACATGTACATGTAGGTTCTCTTCAGCGGCGCGCCATTAATTTCGCAGGCAATAATCATCTCAAATTATTATATTGAAATAAAACTATCTCTTAAATTTTATTACGGGGAAAATATCTAGCGATACATAAAATCTTCAGGATTGGGATCAGGTCCGCTGAAATGCTTGTGATTTCAACGACTGCACGCAAAGCGGCGAATTCTGTTTCGTTCGTCCAGTCACCCCCGTTCATCATACTTAATATTTCATATATATCATAAGTCAATGAGTCAATATTCGAACATGAAAGCAAACAGTGACTAAATAACACGCATTGTGAATTTACAAACAATTACGGAAGACATTGGCAATCTGTGTCATAATGTGATATTATAAATACAACGTCACATTGTCCGGTGTGAAATTCCTGAACATGTGGTGGTCAAATGAAAAATCGAATTCGGCCATTTGGTGACCAGTTTGAGCAGTCAAAAGGGGCTAGTGATGATAGATTGCTTTCAGAAATAGGATAACCAAAAAAGGAACGAAGTCCCGCCAAAGATGTTATAACAAAGCCGACCCCGACCTCGCGCCATCACTCAAGCGTCTGGGTGACAATGAACAATCGGCTTGCCACGGGTCTGAAATGTTGATGATGGAGTTATATCCCGGTTTCCTAATTTATATAAAAAATATAATTATAACCGACGATAACGAGAGAGTCAACGCCTCTGTTTCATCTTGAAGATGTTTAGCTGTCAATTTCAGGAAGAGGGGAGGGGGGGGGGGGTATTCCTTCCTACCGGTAATGAACACACGTTATTATTACTTTTCACATAGGAATGACAACTATTGTTAACTGTTGGGTAGTTATAGTTACCCGGTATATAGTGTGTATTACACAAACACAACTAAATCTGGATAAATTTTATTGAACTACAGCAGCTGAATGTGGATTTATGCATATTTGTCCATTTATCAACATTTTCATTCTTATGAACCAACAATATTTAAATGTATTATTACACTACACTACCAATGTTAAAGCCAATTGTATTTTTGTATGTAATCCTGTTCCGATTAAGAAGATCATATTATGAAACAGGATGATGTTTACTGCCTTAAAAATGTTTCTTTTCATTTATTTAATATTTTTTATTGAATTTGAATAAATTTTGATTGAATACATACATTTACATGTAACTTATAGATTATTTGCAACACTTATCGCGTTAACGCAGTTTCGTGGGTTGTAAGTTGTCTAAATAATCCCTTTTTATGTTTGTACCAATGACCGAATCGTTCAAAGTATATCAAGAAATTAATAAAATTAAAAGAATCTTGCTTTCAAGGTCTGTTGAAGGTTCAGTGTGTCTATGACTTTCTCGATTTCAAAACGTTTCTCCTATCTCATAACAGGGTTGGGATTATCAGTACACGACGAGTAAGGTGCCCTAATTGGTTGCCATATCTTCGTGGTTTGTAATTATGTTGATTATGTTACAGCCAACAGCACGAACTTAAGATAATGATGTCACTTATTTGGTCTACATATTACATAAGATGGGCAGGGGTCAGTATATTACAGTCTTAAAAGGCCCAGGTCTTGGCAATCCAGTTAGACAAAGCGATACGGAGGCTTAATTTGTACGTGTACCAAAACTAATACTACGGACTTATAAGATTCCGTGCTAATAAATATTCTTATCGGCACTTCAGTTGGGTTCCAAATGTAAACTTTAAAGACTCTATCCCACCCAATTTCCCATATACTTAATTTGCATTATGCAATATTGCCCCCCCCCCCCCCCGCCCACCTCCCTCGGACGCAGTTGAAGCGCTCCCATCACATACTCCTCCCATTCGCAGTCGTCCTTTTCAGATTTTCCTCATTCGAGAAGATGCCCCCCCCCCACCCTGTAATTCGAGTGCTCTGTCGACGAGGTTGTAGAAGCGAATCTATCACCATTACCAGATCAGCCCTGACATCCCACCTGAAAAGAACCGTTCTCCTCTCCACAAAGATCCGAGTAATCCCATCCACTCCACTCGGAGACTCCCGGAAATCCCTCCCGCTAGTCTCCTTCAATAACGTGACTGACCCTGACTTACAATTATGTCTGGAAAAATCGATGTTGTGTTTTTACAAGGTGATATAGATATATAACCCTATCTACTTTTTACAACAGTCGGATAATCACGTGGTTTTAAATTCATCTTCTATTATCTTTTCTCCCCCCTACCGTCGTATGATGAACACGCCACCATTTTTTCTCCCACCGGGAGGGCGTGTTTTTGCCTGGTCAACAACAGAACAATTTCATCCCAGATTAGATTTCAATTGGTTAAACCTTTTATCAGATATATCAATTTACTATATAAGTATAAGCTTTTGGAATAACAATGATATCAACTAGCGGTATTAATATAAACCATCTGGGCCTACTTCTGCCGTAACTCAAGCATACGGGTTACATATCCAATGCCACGAAGGAGTCGACTTGAATTTAAAGCATTATCGTTCCAATGTACATGTATATGCTTGTAACACACCGAGTATACATTGTTTTTCTATAATCATCAGCAGCATACTACTTACCAGTAAAATAGCCATTGTGTTTGACTGACAACTGTCATTGTAAAGCCAATCAATATTAAGTGTTCCCAAGGTTAAACAACTGTGGTGTATTGTATAGAAAAGCATATAACTCTCAAAAACCTTCAGGCTGATTTTTGCTAATAATAAACAATTCTCGAATGTCCTTGAAATACCAACCGCGGGAAAACGTATGCCAGCCAATTAAATTTCCTTCCGGTAAAAAAATATGTATAATAGGCAACGATGTTGTTTTTGTATTTTCTGCTCTGTTTCTATGGCTACCGAAGACATAGACCGGACCACGTCACTGTTATTATAAATGTCTGTTAGGGTAGCCGACAAGGTTTTCACGGAACAAAATACAAACCTATGGTCTATATTATCACTTATCGGGAATGACAGGACGAGCAATGTACTTATGGGTGGTAGCGATCGGTGAGTCACAGTGGATAGAGCACTTGCCTTTGACCAAGGCGGTCAGGGTTCGATTCCCCGACCGGACGTGAAAAGTTTTGGGGTCACCTGCCCGACCACGATGGGACGAAATAGACCCTTTCTTTAAATAAACTCTAAGTTCATGTCCCTAACAATGTTCATTCCATCTCATCGTGGACGAATTCCAAAACATTGACTGTAGAGAAACAAGGGATTTTGTACTATAGAGAACTAAACATCCGGAGATTTGGGAACACTACAGCACCAATGGCCGATCAGCGCAAACCGAATATGGCAATACATGGTTTATAGACCGGAAGTAGATCTTTGATGGGAAATATAACCAGATGTGGGTCTTATACGGTCAAATAGAAGGGAAAGATACAAAGAGGGGGAAAGTTGGTGAGATGAAGACAGAATAAAGCAGCCGGGAGGTTGGATGAATATTGACATAGAGGCCGAGACGTCTAGAGGGACAAAATGAATACAACTGAAAGAAGCCAGGAGGCATGGCAACTGCATCTGAAGCAAAGAGAATGAAGAAAAACTATAGAGAACCCGTGGTTTTATGTCCTGACCTCAGTTTTACCGCTTCGCCAGACCTCTGTAATATTGCATGTGCATTGCGCATCCATTGAGCGCCGCTCTTTCATCCAAAGCCCCTTGATGGCATGCATGTAGCAATGACGTGTGATTTAACACGGTGAATGCACGCGATAGCGCCCCAATAGGCCAAACATGCCTTCCACGTGCAGAGCAAACCATATCAAATTTGAAAATTGCATGCATCATAGAAAATCAAACACCAGCATCGCGCGGGAAAATGAGAAACTGTATGACGTGTTCACTTGAAAGGAATATTATACTACGCTTAGCATATTGTTGTTGCGACACCTCCAGCTATTGTGCGGCTAGACGATACGCTTCCCTGTTTAAAAGTAATTACTGAATGTCATCGAGTTTCATTCATTCTAAAAGAAACAAAAGTCTCAATGGTCCCGTATAAACCTCAAAAGTTCAAAATGAGCTATTTTCGGAAGCTCTGCCACTACATCAATTACCGGACAAGCCGGCATGTGTTAAAATTCCATTAAGACATGCAATCTAGTACGGAATACGTGCATTGACTAAACTGTGTAATCAATATTTCAGACCACACGTACACCAACAAAGTAAAGCTTTAAATATAACCGGATAATTGACGGTAGTCCGCTACATACACCGGTAATATAAGTAACAATGTAGCTACACACCGGTAATATGAGTAACAATGTAGCTACATACACCGGTAATATAAGTAACAGTGTCTACATACACCGGTAATATAAGTGACAATGTAGTTACCTACACCGGTAATTTAAGTAACAATGTAGCTACATACACCGGTAATATAAGTAACAATGTAGCTATATACACAGGTAATATAAGTAACAATGTAACTACACACACCGGTAATATAAGTAACAATGTAACTACATACACTGGTCATATACGTAACAATGTAGCTACATACACCGGTAATATAAGTAACAATGTAACTACATACACCGGTAATATACGTAACAATGTAACTACATACACCGGTAATATAAGTAACAATGTAACTACACACACCGGTAATATAAGTAACAATGTAACTACATACACAGGTAATATCAGTAGCAGTGTCTACACACACCGGTAATATACGTAACAATGTAACTACACACACCGGTAATATACGTAACAATGTAACTACACACACCGGTAATATACGTAACAATGTAACTACACACACCGGTAATATACGTAACAATGTAACTACATACACCGGTAATATAAGTAACAATGTAACTACACACACCGGTAATATACGTAACAATGTAACTACACACACCGGTAATATAAGTAACAGTGTAGCTACATACACCGGTAATATAAGTAACAATGTAACTACATACACCGGTAATATAAGTAACAGTGTAGCTACATACACCGGTAATATAAGTAACAGTGTAGCTACATACACCGGTAATATAAGTGACAGTGTAGCTACATACACCGGTAATATAAGTAGTAGTGTCTACACACACCGGTAATATAAGTAACAATGTAACTACATACACCGGTAATATAAGTAGTAGTGTCTACACACACCGGTAATATAAGTAACAATGTAGTTACCTACATCGGTAATATAAGTAACAATGTAACTACACACACCGGTAATATAAGTAGTAGTGTCTACACACACCGGTAATATAAGTAACAATGTAGTTACCTACACTGGTAATATAAGTAACAATGTAACTACATACACCGGTAATATACGTAACAATGTAGCTACATACACCGGTAATATAAGTAACAATGTAACTACATACACTGGTCATATACGTAACAATGTAGCTACATACACCGGTTATATGAGTAACAATGTAGCTACATACACCGGTAATATAAGTAACAATGTAACTACATACACCGGTAATATAAGAAACAATGGAGCTACATACACCGGTAATATAAGTAACAATGTAACTACACACACCGGTAATATAAGTAGTAGTGTCTACACACACCGGTAATATAAGTAACAATGTAGTTACATACACCGGTAATATAAGTAACAATGTAACTACACACACCGGTAATATAAGAAACAATGGAGCTACATACACAGGTTATATACGTAACAATGTAACTACATACACCGGTAATATAAGTAACAATGTAACTACATACACCGGTAATATAAGTAACAATGTAACTACACACACCGGTAATAAAAGAAACAATGGAGCTACATACACAGGTTATATACGTAACAATGTAACTACACACACCGGTAATATAGGTAACAATGTAACTACACACACCGGTAATATAAGTAGCAGTGTCTACACACACCGGTAATATAAGTAGCAGTGTCTACACACACCGGTAATATACGTAACAATGGAGCTACATACACCGGTAATATAAGTAGCAGTGTCTACACACACCGGTAATATAAGTAGCAGTGTCTACACACACCGGTAATATAAGTAGCAGTGTCTACATACATCAGTAATATAAGTAACAATGGAGCTACATACACCGGTAATATAAGTAGCAGTGTCTACATACATCGGTAATATAAGTAACAATGTAGCTACACACACCGGTAATATAAGAAACAATGGAGCTACATACACCGGTAATATAAGTAGCAGTGTCTACACACACCGGTAATATAAGTAACAATGTAACTATACACACCGGTAATATAAGTAGCAGTGTCTACACACACCGGTAATATACGTAACAATGTAACTACACACACCGGTAATATACGTAACAATGTAACTACACACACCGGTAATATACGTAACAATGTAACTACATACACCGGTAATATAAGTAACAATGTAACTACACACACCGGTAATATAAGTAGCAGTGTCTACACACACCGATAATATAAGTAGCAGTGTCTACACACACCGGTAATATAAGTAGCAGTGTCTACACACACCGGTAATATACTTAACAATGTAACTACATACACCGGTAATATAAGTAGCAGTGTCTACACACACCGATAATATAAGTAGCAGTGTCTACACACACCGGTAATATAAGTAGCAGTGTCTACACACACCGGTAATATACGTAACAATGTAACTACACACACCGGTAATATAAGTAGCAGTGTCTACACACACCGGTAATATAAGTAACAATGTAACTATACACACCGGTAATATAAGTAGCAGTGTCTACACACACCGGTAATATACGTAACAATGTAACTACACACACCGGTAATATACGTAACAATGTAACTACACACACCGGTAATATACGTAACAATGTAACTACACACACCGGTAATATAAGTAGCAGTGTCTACACACACCGATAATATAAGTAGCAGTGTCTACACACACCGGTAATATAAGTAGCAGTGTCTACACACACCGGTAATATAAGTAGCAGTGTCTACACACACCGGTAATATAAGTAGCAGTGTCTACACACACCGGTAATATAAGTAGCAGTGTCTACACACACTGGTAATATAAGTAACAATGTAACTACACACATCGGTAATATAAGTAACAATGTAGCTACATACACCGGTAATATAAGTAACAATGTAGCTACACACACCGGTAATATAAGTAACAATGTAACTACATACACCGGTTATATAAGTAGCAGTGTCTACATACACCGGTAATATAAGGTGCAGTGTCTACATACACCGGTAATGTAAGGAACAGTGTATACATTTACCGGTAATAAATGTGACCGTGTCCTTTACAACACACAGCGTACATCTTTCAGTAAATTGATACATAATTATTGTCTCGACGTCATTTCCGTTTTACGAAAAGACGGCAGCAGGTGTTATTGGCGTTTCGACACAAAATCAAAACGTGTTTTTTCCTAATCGTTATTTGAACACGTGGTCAACGTCACGTGACCTTTAGTCGAGAGAGGGTAACAAGGTTTCAAAGTAAGTATCGACTTAATGAGCTGAAAACGAATTCGATTTATCTTCAAATTCTAGAAAATTGACATTCTGATGACGGACAAATTCGTTGCATGCATAAAACAAATCTGTATAAAGTTTCGCTAGTCAAGTGTTGTAATGACCCAGACATGTAAACACTTGACTGACAAAGATCTGATCAAAACTCGACACGCTTCACTCTGACCTACATGTCCGTCGGGAGCCAGAGAGAAAATTGAGTTAGATCGGGCGACGGAATAGCTTTTCAAATTATAGACATGTATTCATTCTGCTTATCGAAATCAGCAGCCGGGTAAAACTTATCATTTCACCGTGGCCTATATTGACTTCAATCATTAGTTGAATTGATTTCAAAATCATTACAAAATCAAATTTTTGTTATGAAAATGTACAGTTGTTCAATACTAACCGTAAATATCAAGTAAAAGTAATGATTAAGGGTTTTATAAACAATTATTTATAACCAGTTGTGGCGTCGTTACTTTGGGTTGACAGTAATTACATGAGCTCCCCATTTTTGGGATGAATTGTCTTCTTTAATTATACTTGATGTTAATAATGTATACAATTTAATCAAGTCTTTTGTCCGAATTGTTTGCCATGTGTTATTTGATGTAATCAGTATCGTCCCATGTCGCCCACAAGTCCGGTATAACCCTACTTTAATGGCGCCTCGTCCCAAAGATGACCGCCCCACAATGACAAGTGATGGACCACAGGCGGAGTCGGTCAGATCGGCTACCCGATGTCCAACCGCAGCAGGAAGAAACACCCGATATCATCTGTACAAACAAATGTTCTGGCTTTGTCCGAGATGTCTCTCTGGACGGGCGGATAAAACATTAATTAGATATCCCTTCACAATCAAGTTCATATATCCTCTCAATATCCCGTAACCTAACATAAAATAATCCCGGGCTTTATCAGTGATATCTCCGAATGACTAAACAAACCGTCACGGTCCGTACGTGCACACGATCTATAAATACTAAATGAGAAGTAGTGACCGACGTGTCCCACACAAGCAGCGCTAGCCCTCCTCAGTCATACAGCCAATGGCCTGACCCCAGCTGATGCTGAAACGTATCCCTACTCCCCGGGGACCCGCGGTCTGCCCGATACCCTGGTTTGGTCGTGTCATATGACGCGTTCTTACCTGATTCAGGGACGTATATGTGAGACTCATATTCGTCCCTGCCTGATTCATACTCGACTATTATCGCCATCTGTTGGCAGTCAATGGCACCACGGTTCGGTAAATTATTCATCTTCATTGGTAGGGTGTAAGCATATGTCAAAATCGTTTTAACGAACAAGTGCTAAAGTACCGTTTGTTATAAATTACCTAGGACTCGTTGCGATTCATTAATCATCATTAATCTATTAATATTTCCATATGATACAAACGATCCTTGTCATTCGCGGACCCGACAATAGATTAGTTTTCTCGCCATTCTGTGGCACTACAAGTTAATACTCGTCCCGTTCTTGCCTGATTAAACAAACAAACGTCGGTCCGGGGGAGGGTCACTGTAATCCCATCCCACGTGTAAAGGGACATACAAACAAACGTACTGGTTGTTGTGTATGTACTGGACTTCCGCTCGGTTCACGAACTACTAATATTGTCAGTTTATTGTCAGAACCACGGCTTGTGCACGTGGCGCGGTTAGATATAAACGGTATTCCTTACTTTATCGTTTGTTTTTGTTTCCTGTACCGCACGTGCCCCATGAAAAAATCTATTAAAATGTTATTACTTTTCTCTGTTTTTATCAAATCGAAAATGGTTCCATATTGGCATTGATGTTGATAATACCGTCATAGATTTATAACGCGTTCCTTTTAAAGTAAACATTTTTAAACCGATGGTGATTAATCGGACTTAGAACTAATGTGTGTTAGAACGAGGATTTAGAACGCCCTGACGGACAATCCACACGGTAATACCTTCCACACCAAGTGTCCAGTTACCAGACCTTGTCCGAGTCAATGACGAGACGACTGGTCAAGACGAACGCGACTTTGAATTATCCTGTGGCGGTTCTATATAAGGAACACTCGGGGTGAAATGGTCAGTGTTTGCATCTTAATTATTGGTGCATTGACCACTATTTGCAGATATATTGCAGATTTCAATATCGAAATTAAAGGAAGACATATATCATCTAGATTGATTAAACCGCAGTTGAATTATTTTGAATGATATTGATATGTGTGTTGTTTATTTCCTAAATCGTCGTTTACCGAAACTAATAGCCACCACGTGCAACCCCCTCCCGACCCCCACCCTTCCGTCTCTTAACTCAAATTCCTTAACCTGCTGTTATACTTTCCCACTCTGCCAACCTTCCTTTGTTGCCCTGCCCCCCCCCCCCCCCCCAAACCCCTTTTAACCTCCCTATCGAGCTTATCCTACCCACGTAACCCCTGTTGCCGTACCCCACCCTCGTTGCCCCGTCTCACACCCAAACTTCGTTACATATGTTCCTACCCCACCCCCGTCACCCCTGTTGCCATACTCCTCTCTCGTTACCCCCTGTCCTCACACCCACACTTGGTTACACATGCCCCGTACCCGATCCACGTCACCCCTGCCCTGCCCCTATCCCGCCCTTACCAAGTGACGTCACCCTGATCTGCAGATACGTTATGTGCAATAACTGTTATAAAACTGAGAAAAAGATAGAGAAAAAGCTGTGAATGGTTGCATGTTTATTCGGCGTTATATTTTCCTTACACTACGTGGGCTGTGTCTGATGGGCTATACACACGCATACCCCTCGACACAGGGTTACGCTGGACTCCCAGTTGTCTAGACCCGTCAGAGTATTTTTCATGTCACATTCTACTAATCATTATTACATGAAACATGAACAACGATGCACGTTATATTTCATTATTGACAATATTGCACGTTTTCCAGTAATAATCAATGCCAATATAACACTATAGATGTATGTTTGGCGTGAGCAATATTCCCCAAGCCTTGTCTACAAGGACGCTTAGCCCCACAAAGGGTACATATATTTATATGATATCGGGTTATTTAGTGCACACGTCCCTACAAACCGGTACCCTGAAATAATGCATGTAAGTCGTTATCTCCAGTGACGAGTCTCCAGACAAAACACTACTTACAGTCTCGTTAGGACGAGTATAACACGTGTAACTCGCAGTGTTAGGGTGTATTCGGCTAAGTTTAGTTTAATTTGATGATTAAAGACCAAGAGATCGATAGCCGCCGTGGCCTTATTACAATGGTGTCGAGCCCTATACTACAGCTACAACTCGAGAGCGGCGGTGACTTCTGACACTATCAAAGTATTTAGTGCTGAGGCTTCAGATACGATAACACGCTCATTCAGATTTACTCGACATCAATTCCAATTCAGTCGTCGTGTATTGTGTTGTCTGTTATTTTTTTGTATCTTTCTGATACACTTTCTATGCAGATTTCAGCATCACATACACACGTGGTAACCGTACCATCCGACAAACGTGGTAACCGTACCATCTCATAGACAAACGTTGTAAATAATTCCATTGACAAAGGTGGAAAACCTATTCCATTTAAATAACATTAAATCGTCTCAGGAGCATTTTGAACAGTGAGGGTACTGCCTGTCATTATAGTCGTCCCAGGATAAAAGGTATGCTCTTAACAAGTTACCAAGTCGCCCCATGGTAGAGGGTTTGCTCTAAACAGTTCACCAAGTCGTCCCATGCCAGATGTTATAATCTAAACAGTTCACCAAGTCGTCCCATGCCAGAGGGTATAATCTAAACAGTTCACCAAGTCGTCCCATGCCAGAGGGTATAATCTAAACAGTTCACCAAGTCGTCCCATGCCAGAGGGTATAATCTAAACAGTTCACCAAGTCGTCCCATGCCAGAGGGTATAATCTAAACAGTTCACCAAGTCGTCCCATGGTAGAGGGTTTGATCTAAACGGAATAAAAGGTATGCTAACTAGTACTTATTGTACTTTATACCATCTCGTTACTAGAGCTTTACTAAAGTAGATATACCCGTCCCTAGGAGAGTTTACCCTTCATTGTTCTATATCAAAAGTACTCTTACCAGTCTTATGGTAAATTGATATTCCCCGTTGTAGCTTAAATAAAGCACCTTAATAAAATATTGATTTAGACAACAATTAGAATATTCAATAAACTAAACATTATATTCCTATTCAGTTTTATTGAAAGGGAAGTTAAAAAAATATTAATAGAAAAATAACAATTATGTGATGTATCGAGTATGGAAAACATCAATAATGTAATTATTACAATGTTTTTGAACTTGTGTATCAAAGGAACCAGGTTATTAGTAGCGTTCATTGGGATGTGAACGACGCACTTGGGTCTCGGCGCATGGTGTGGGATGAAACCACATGTTACGTCCGCTGTTGATATTTTCGCCATCAATTCATCGTAAATATTCTAATTATTGATTATTTTGATTTGATTGGCTCATAATTTAACCCGTAAAAGCTTGCCATGAAAGGAGACAATGTCATTAAAGTTCAATTCTATATTCAATTATTAACACAGTTTGGGTTCGATAGCGATGTACAACAGGCGCGAGCTAATTAAACCTGCGTTGTCACTTGTTTGCTGTTTTTATTTCTTCATTGATACATTCACAAAATGGTATTTGATTATGTAGCTAAAGGTTGCATAATCTTCATTGCTTTTGATCTTAAATGAAATCAAATGAGTATTTCATATGGAGTCTGGGAGTCAACGGGGTTCTGGAATGACAACAGCACATACATATTCATTTTGGAATTATTTCAGCAGGTATTGATGATAACAAAGCGACACCTACCGGAGAGAGACATATTCTACTAATTACATGTTTCAATCTTTGTGTTTTTTATAACGCAAAACTTGCTTTTCCTACTCGAGACAAAAATATCTATAATCCAAAACGGTGTCCAAGCATTTATTCATGGTCGTTTGGCAGACGACACACTCTACGCCTGATCATGCTCGCGGTAAATGGCGGACATCTCGAAATAACAAGCTTTAAGCGTAAATGAACGGGTTGATATTGCTAAAAGTAACTCGGTAAAGAGTCATCGATTATTTTCCATCTATCTTTCCCTGCAGATATGTTTTTGGTCATAATTTCCAATTTCCGCTTCCGATCAATTTCTCCGTGATGGTGGCCGCAGACGACACTGTCACACACGCGATTCGCGCCCTTTTTCGACCAAATCTGTAATGTATATCTAATGGTTTATATAGCCTCGCCATAATTATCAGCTTTCGTGGCTTAAAACGTTGTCAACTTGTCCTCTTGGGAGGGCATGTGAACCGATTGGTTGGCCAGTAAAATATCATCAACGCTCATATTACCGCCATAGGGGCCATCAGTCGTTTGGTTTATCAATTTGTATCTACTTTCAATCTATCCTTTCGTAAAACAAAATTATATGATGGCTTTGATTACATTTTTTTTACAGTTTAGGACAATGTCATCTCATTCAGTAAATCATGCAAAGTGGAACCACGTTATTGTCGTAACAATTTCTTACAGCATGTGTTTAAATCTGAACCGTGTTTCTCCAGTCATCTTTGTTTACAATCAACTAAGCGGTGACTTGAAGCAAAGTAGGTTACATGTACCTAAGTGGTCATTTTAAGCAATATGCCGGCAGAAAATCAAGTATTTGGCAGTGTCTTTTTCAAACACAAACTCTGAACGGGTCAACGACTTTTAGTGACAATTGTATGTCTATATCCCTTACAGTCGTTTGTCAGGAATCATTTTTCTGTTTTTCTTTCCGCCCTATATTTTATTCATGTTGCTCCTCCGAGTACACAACTCATCATAATCTGACGTGTGTCATCTTCCGACATGGTATAGAGCGCCACCTAGCGGCAATAGCCGACATTATCACTCGCTTCCGGTGTAAATCACTGGAACTGTTGTCATCTCATCAGACATCAGCTGCATGATTCGCGGTGTCACATTCAAATCACAGGGATATGTTACCTGTCATTAAGAATCACCTGTAGATAATTGTCACAGTATATAAAATGTAGATAGGACTGCTACCGCGCCCCTGTGATTTTAACGACTTTTTGGGAGAGTGAGGGCGGTGTATTAGTAAGGTTTCAGTACGAGTCATTCACCTCCAGAAAACCATCAATGATGATGATAGCATAGCTTCATCAACTTGTATTTACTTTGGTATGTTTCGCGAACTGATAAGAGACGAATCACGTCACCACAATAATATTTAAATATTAAGAAAATAAATTCGTTCTTTCTTGTGGAAAAAGAGTTATTTTCTTTAAGAAAACACAACAACCATCCCTGTAGAGGGGTTACCATGGATCCAGTACGTGTTGACTCGCACGATGTTTTAAATCACTCACTGACAGAACGCGACTAAAACAGCTGCTGAGTCCTATCTTCTTGATCTTAAAAGCGCTTGTTGTCTGTATATGCTAACCGTAGAACCACCGTATTCACAGGGCATTACACAGGTACTTGACATGAAAAAATAACCCAAAAATCTCGATCTGATAAGCGTTTAAATCAGGAAATAGGATATGGTTATATTACCTGTACATCTCTATACTCTACAAGGTATAGAGTCAAGATAGGCTCCATCATATGTGAAACACTCTCATACCGTGACTAGTTCAGACATCCTCAGCAGAAATCGGGATCACAAAGAAGAAGAAGACTTGTTCCCCGGGGATTCAAGAGAAAGCCGACAGTGATCACGGCACAGAAACAATGCGAAATATGACGACACAATTTACGAGAACTCATAAACAAAACATTTGCCATTGCTAAATATGGCCACTCCAAACTAAAGATATTTATACACAAAGAAAAACACACAAAGAAAAAAAAAACGCCACTGAAACAGAGACAAGCAGTTGGAATCGTTCTCATGGAAACGTCACGACTCTGACAGGACAGATAGCTAATACAAATCGGGTCAAATAACAGCTAACTGACATGTTACAGAATTTTTTTCTTCTAGAACGAAAATTAATTCGTTATGTCCGTCACTATTCATCTGGAACAAGCCTTGAGACGACACAGGCCCATAATTATCAATTAAATCGAAAATATCCAAGAGAAATATCTGCGAAAAAAGTCACATTTCGTTTCGCAGAAAAATTTCATTTATCATTTGTTCAATTAGGAAAAGGCTCAGTCGAGTTCTATATTTGTCGGGCAAGTGAATGACTATTTCTACATAATTATCACCTGCTTGCGTGTTGCGCGAGCACATTCCCGCAAACAAGAATGTCCGAACGGCTTTAATTAGATTTTTGACGGTGAATAAAGTTGTCACTTACAACCGACAAAAGAGTTCGGTTCATTAATTTAGAAAGGGTTCTGAAACCATGCTTCCTTTCTTCATCAATCCCAAATGTTTGCTGGCCTGCGGTCTTTTATCGGGGAGCATCTGCGATCCTTTGGTTATATTTTCTCTGATTTTGACATAACCGTTGATTTTTATACAAACAAACCCCTGATCCTTTCTTTCCCATACTCTCGAAAAATTGGACAGCGAAACAATGCCAGTGCATCTCAATGCCAAACACTTATACAATAAAACCGATTTTCCTCTATTTATGGAACCTCTTCCTTGTACGTTCGATCTATCTTTAATTGAAGAAAATCAGATTAGTTACTTTTCGAATACAGAATTAGGTTTTATTTATCATAATAATCTTTATTATTCTATACTTGGTTTGGTTTATTTTGTTTTGCGTCCTGTCAACAGCTAGGGTCATTTAAGGACGTGCCAGGTTTTGGAGATGGAGGAAAGCCGGAGTACCCGGAGAAAAAACACTGACATACGGTCAGTATACAATGTACCTGGCTACTGCCCCACGTATGTGTGTTTCGAACTCGCAAGCCAGAGGTGGAGAGCTAGTGGTAGAATGTCGAAACACCTTAACAACTAGACCACCGCGGCCCTTATTATTCTATAATATTCTATTAATAACTTTTTATTATTTTATAAGCTACTAATTATACGACCTTTACATAATGCATGTTCCAAACAATCCACCCAGAATTTGCCAATGTCTAACCGTTCATTATATATCCATCACAATTATACCCAATATTCCCGAGGCGCAAAAATTACAAACCCCCACCATTGAAACAAAAAATATGAAAACAATATGTTTGTTAATCTTAGTTTTAGCTATATATTTTCAATGAGATGTCACGCTTATAAACAACTTGAGTATACGACCCACCTTGTTTCTACTGTATATTTGACAGGAAATACACACTTACTGCTCAGAGTTCGTAATCAGCTGTAACAGACCTGCACCCCTGAACATAGAGGAAATCACGATTTCCATTCAAAAATAACCTTCAATTTTGTGACAAAACTTGACACTTGCACTAATTATCTTTCTTGCTTTTCCTTGTGTGTATAGGCTACCAATGTCTCGAAAAGACACTGCCACTCCGCAGTACAACGCCACAGTTGGTACAACATACGCTACAAATTGGCTCCTGTGTGAAATGAAATCGAGAATTTCTAGCAATAGATGTAACAATTTATCAAACCTGGAACCCTGTCTATTCTGTTTTTCACAGGGGTCTGTTTGTATTTTGTTAAAGTCATTATTAGACACACCAAAATGTACATTTGTTTGTATCAAGGCGATCGGTCCTGCTGAGCTGTCGTAATAGATATATTTATAAATATGCCACGTTAAATAAGTATGTTTATATCATGTTCATTGTATACCAAACAGGATTGATATTCGATTCCCATGTACTGAAACAGTGGCTAAATTGTATCAAGCATATTTTCATAGGCATATATCCGACATCGATTTTTTAGGGGCTTTCGTTCAACCTATTACGAGGTAGTATAATGAAGAAAAAAATACAATATGAGCGTTGATCTAAGATTTCTGTAATTTGGTAAATATAAAGCACATTTTAAAACCAGTCACTTTCGTTATTTATACAGTTTACCTCAGACCAACGTCTTGGCGGCATGTTAAAGTTAAAACCAATCCATCTTCCTCGTGGACATATTGTAGGTGATATATTTCGGAGATATGTATATAATCTGCTCCTAAGAGCGCCATGTTTGTGTGCGATCCTCGCACGAGATTATACCTGCGCCCCCGGGGACGTACGGGTCGGAAGTAATACAAGTCGGCGGGGATGTATAGAGAATACGAAACTATACAGGCGCATAGGTTTTGTTCGCTTTATTTAGTCAATTCAATTACTGTCGCTCTCATCACTAGTCAACAGCATATGGCATACAAAACTATAATTATATTTACGGAATAAGTAGAAACATGAGTTGCACGTTGTCGAAATATTAATTGGATGATGTAGGCAGGGGCATTTAAGTGATTGAACGATCCCTACTTGCAGGATAAAGCACCTGCGCTTAGTTCAACGTTAAAGAATACAAAGCATCCGCTGGTTCAAACAAGAATCAATTGAGCACCATTTACCGACCCATTTAAGAGAGTAAATCATTGAAATGTTTGTCCACTGTTGTGACGGACATAGCCATACTGGTCGCCTCGGGGATAACGACTCATTAACTGGACAAGGAAGTCAATATTCTTACGTTGGTCGCAGTAACTAGCTTCTTAACGGCCACATGTGATTAGGACCTAATGTCAAACTGACCACCGCGCTATTGTGTCCCGTCGTGGTCAAGCTGATTCTCCGATCACCAATAGGTGGTCCATCTAAGTTGTCTTTGACGATGGACATTTAAGATGTAAACACCACCGGTGGTCAGGGATTATATTAGCCAGGTCGCGTGGACGCCGGGCCGTGGACGCTGCACGTCCCTGGCGAGGCTGGACATGTTAAGTTATAGCTGTGGGGCGCCATTAGTAGTAACTGACCGTGAACATGTCCCGTTTATCTTGTACAAATTAATTACCTTTCCAGCACGATATATGTGTAAATAAAGGTAAGCCCGAAGGAAGGTGAAGGCACGTAGGGCGTAGGCCACAAAACCTCACAGGAGACAGCTGGACAATATTCAGAGGGAGGCAAGCATAACATTATGTTACGTACGATTGACATCGGCCACCCAAATAAATGAAGGGTAGGGCCAATAACACAGTGTCCCTGGCTGTTTACATCAGCCACTCAAATAAAGGTGGGGAACGGTCAATAACAATTTGTGTCCCTGACCATTTACATTGGCCACCCAAATAAATGGGGAACAGTCAATAACACTTTGTCCCTGACCATTTACATCGGCCACCCAAAGAAATGTAAGGAAGGGTCTTGGGACGATTTACAATGTACGTCGACCACCCAAATAACCATAGGGAAGACTATGTTCTGAATCAAGATATATTCTCATTCTGCCTTTTTTGACCGACTTTGAAATATCTTATGGTTCCGCTCGCGAAAAAAATGGAAACACTAGGTCAATGAGAATATATTTCAATTTTATGTTTCATAAGAAAGTATACGCCAGATCTCTCATATCTAAATCGGTCCTACAATTTCTTCCTTTATATAATTTAACTCGGGGAACGAAATGGCCCTCTGACATTTTGGATATCCTTAGAACACTATATTGCACTTTTTTTCCTTCTGTAACGCATGGCCTTCAAAGACAATGAAAAACGCCATTTTCGTGGCATTTCCAGAGTGGAGTTTTGTCTCGTGCTAATATGTTGCTTAATAACCTGTTCACAAGCTTAGGACGTTGTGTTTTGAGAGACGTACAGTACGAGATGTAAACAAGTTTGTAATTATAGGTGCCAGCATACGGACACCCAAAAAATCTTCCCACAATTTTTACTGGCAACAAAGTGTCACTTTTTATCGCCTATAGCCTCCATTTATATCATCAACTGTATTGCATGCTTCGGTAGAGTTATAATTTTCACGTCAATGTTGAAATGTAGTATAATTACAAGCCTTGTTAATCACTATGTCACACCTGTGAAGGGAATTGGTTCATAGGTAAATCTTATCTACATAGATAACCAACTGTAGCGTCGGACTTTAACGAGATGGTTTTAAACGTATATTTTAAAGCTTTACAATGTCATATATCTCTGGAATGTACGCAAGCTTTGAGGCAACATCTCTTAGTTCTGCTTCAGTGAGCACACTCCGCTAACTATATAATAAAGCATACAAAAAATCTCCATACGTTTTGTGTCACAGATGCCATTCTAAAAATGTATTAAATGAAACATTCAAAATGGAAATAAAAATAATATATGCTAGAATGTGTACGAATGAAATGTATATATATATACATCGTTACATATGTATACAGTTGACCCCCGAACGAGGTCAACGCCACACAAACACACCTTTGGTCCATTAATAATACCAAAACACTTGGGAGAGTTATGATATACTAACAACACAAAGTCCTGGAGGAAATATCTCGCGAATTACATACCTCCCTCCGACGAAGTTTTAAATATATACATTCGCACATACACACACAAAAGATACAGCAACTGAAATAGTTAAAACACTTACCAGTCTCTATAGTTAATCCAACCCCACACAAATACAAAGTTAGAACACCGTATATAATCCACACAAACTCAGACATTTTGGAAAATCATGTCAAATCCATACGTTTCGAAGAATATTGGTCACATTTCGAGTAAGATATGAACCAGCAGAAGTCGACAAATCCAGACTTCGAATTGCCCAGTTCGTGGAGTCTATTTCATTACTCCATCTGCTAAACACACATATGAAAGCGATGCATTCACGTTTGCGCATGCGTGGCTGATATCGGTGCTCTCTCTGTTAGCAGTAGTACAACTCCAGCAGCCGTATCGACACACGTATATTGGGGCGGGCTAGCAAGCCAAATGGGGAGTATGGGGGGACTACGTACCCCGGCAGATGTGTACACAGGTATACACTCGCACACATAGACACCTTACGGGCTCACTGACTTTATGCTGTAGCGGAACATTATGGATTTCATACACAAACACATTAAGGCTATAAGCCGGAGGCACGCGACTGTCAATCTGCGGATGAAAGTGGAGCAGATTCGTATGAATGAAAAACTGTAGTTTCCTCACTCATACGTACATGTACCTCTTGATCGTGTTTCTATGTTCATCAGGTGGAACGGAGGACAAACAAATCCTCACCTATGTACAGAATGTACTTATCATTCATTGAGAACATGCGTTCAACACAACACACACACACACACCGATACTTTTTCTCGTATTAAATACTGGCATCCAATTAAATAAAAAATATCAAAGATGTTCTTTATTCAAAACAATGTGACCCTACCAAGCATACGGAACGGCTCGACTCCGTTTCAGTTTAACATAGGAACGAACACTTGTGGGATCATCTCTCATTGCCAAACTAGACTGTACAATAAATAAGGCCCATTGTTCACATTGTGACACGACCCTTGAACTATTGAAACCTGAATAACCTCATTCAAATAAAAAAAATGCAATGTAATTCCTTCTTTACCGTTATACGGGGTATTGAATTCACCCTACATATGTTCCCAATGTGTATATATTTGTTGTCTATTTGGGAAAACCTTATCTTAAGAATGTACTTGTAACCTATTTCTCTTTTAAACTGTAACCACTGGATCCGGAGCAGCCGACGTAGTTTCAGAGATGAAAGGCAGCGCTGTGCTCTAGACCTACGCCCGTCGCTTCCAATCACTCAGAACTGATCCCTGTAGAATGTCCGTGCCAGCTCCTGTCCTTAGTACCCACCTCCGACTACCGTCCGAGCACGTGGCATTGATAATGTAGCAAAAACAAAAACTGGGCGTGTCAAGAATGCATGTAAGTGAGGGTTTTAACTTAAGAGGGTACAATTTACGTCATCACTCGGACAACACGTGAATTTGAGTTCCCTCCATCTTTGAAAACATGGTTCGGGCTAGACTTCCATTGGATCTTAAAACGAAAACACAGTGTTCCTGCCAAAATTACTACTTTGAAGATCGCTACTGTGCCTATATATATCAATTATTAAAACGGGTTTGAATAATCCATTCAAGGGAGCAAAGTAGTCTGTCATTCATCTGATCTTTGAGCATAGGACCGCCACAATAAAGGATCTTATAATTGAACGGCACTAATGATAAATTTACGGTCTCCTTTCGGAAAACACTTACCAAGGTATCATGTAGATAAACTTATACTACCCCCCTCCCCCCTTCACCTAACACTCCTCCTATGTCACTCTCGTCTTGACTGTAACTTTTCGTCAATACTGATACCGATTCATATTCTAAAATGTTGGTTATAATTATGATGGTTCTATGTATATGACATGTTTTATGTTAGTTACTGTGTGTCGGAAATGTCGTGTGGGAAATTTTAATAGACATACTTTTGTAAGACGTTTATTGTGAAACATTATAAGTAAGCAATGTGTGGATGTTTAAATTGTTGTGTGTGTGGAGGGGGGGGGGGGGCGCGATATAATATAAATGGGACATGTATTTTGCCGTATTTTATATGTGGGACATATTACGCGTGGGACATGATGTCATCAAAACGACGGATGTGTATACGTATTGTGTGAGACATTGGGGGTCGGAAGTTTCGTGTAAGACACTAATATTAAAAGGGTAAAATGTAAAGTGCATGTGCGAAACATCCAACATTATGCGAGACGTAAATGTTTAAATGTTGCAGCGATTGTTGAACGTTAAGTTTGGTACTGTAAAACGGACGCGTTTTGTGTTAGAAATTTAAATGTGGGACGTTTATATATAGGAGATTTGAGG
The DNA here is from genome assembly GCA_947623455.1 of Mimachlamys varia. Lineage (NCBI taxonomy): Eukaryota > Metazoa > Mollusca > Bivalvia > Pectinida > Pectinidae > Mimachlamys > Mimachlamys varia. Next base: position 9,523,234 of record OX392530.1, read on the forward strand.
GGCGTTATATGGGTGCGTGGGTAACACAGTGTTGTATAAATGTCGACAGAAATGTAATACCGGATACCTGGGGACACGGAACACCATTAAGCTTATTACAATGTACAGGACATTGTTTATTACACGTATCGAGCATGTCACGGCTGCTGTATAATGTCGACAGTAATGGCGGGTATGAGTTATTGTCAAGTATAGGAGCTGTTGTCCACCCCATATCGCGCTCAATAATCATATGATTATAACCATACAATTCTAAAACTGCAATTTTTCCATCGCCTTGCAAATCCAATCGATTTTTTACAAGCCATTTACCACTCTCTCGATAGCAATACGATACATTTGGTGTAGGTTTTAGTCAATAATTCTTATACATTGCACATAGAACAAAGCAATTTATTATTCAATATCCTATCATTTGCTTGGATTTGGCCCTGGCGTAAGATGCAGCGGGAACCGTCTACATAACGCATAGATCGCAGTTTATACATTGATGTGCCGTAAGATATTCACAAAAACAATTTATCTTTTCTTTTCAACAACTTATGACTTGTTTTTATTGATTTGGAATCCGTCTTTGTCCAATAATATTGTATTTCTCAGCTACATGACCCGACATTTTTATATAGTTGTTATGGCAAGTGTACTTCTCAGCAGACGTATACAGTCCATGGATAAGCTATAAATCTGAGCAGGTTCTTCAAAAGTGCACTAGACTTGTCAGTTAAATATTCTATTTCTTTTATTGATTCATGCGTTTTGCTTTAGTTGTTTTTAGTATACTAGTAACATAGTGGCTGCATGATGGCGGCAACACGCCATCTGCTCGTTACAAGCCCGATATGTTACAGAATTTGATTCCTTTTATGTAAAACGCTTCGTGGGGTTTAAAATACACTTTCTCTTCAATGTTAACACATAAGTATTGTTTTTTTCTTTAATACACGTTCAATTTATGTTGCTCTATTACACCATTTAATATATATCTAGATGCTTATATAAATCTGTGTTGTCTAACTAGTAGTATTATGGGAGGTAACTCTTAGATAAAATTTGGTAATAATTCAGCATACCAGATGTTATCAGGAAGAAAGCGGACAACGATAGACTGGCTGGCCCCCGTCTCTGAAATTGCTATACAGATTATTGAAAAACAAATAGTCTAATAATTTTGATCATTAGGAAGTCTGATTCTAAGTTTGAAGCAAGGGGGAGATAAGCTAGTAATAAAATTCAGTAGAAAAATTCTCTATAGAAACTTAGGTGCTGCTAGCCAGTCTACGATATAACAGACGGTTTGAAAATCTCAGTAAAACGATTGATGGTGTCTGTAGTCGGGATTATATTATAAGTTGTCTGGGGGATTATGGTAATTCTCTATGTGAGAACGTATTGCTGCCACATATTTTTTTAATTATAGCTCGGAATTATTGGATTAGTAAGTCGAAATATCGAGTGTTTATCTCGCAAATTTCGAGATGATAACTCGAAATTCCATGATAATAACTGGATATTTCGAGAAACTCACTCGAAATTTTGAGGAAGAACGTCAAAAATTCATTTAACGAACTAGAAATTTCGACATTATAACCCGAAATTTTGGGAAAATCACTTGAAAAGTCGACTTTGGGGTTACAACATTCGGGTTACTTTTGTAAGTCGAAAATTCGAGTTAGAAAAAAAAACTAAAATGGCAACAATACGCTTCCATTACTTCTATAGATGATACTTCCAGTAGCCATGTTTATGTTGTGTTTTAGATAAAAAAATCAGAGATTACCAAAGCGTCAACAAAGCTCAAAATCGATTAAACAAGGGGCAAAATAGGAACAAATGCAAGATTTACATGGAGACTCTCGTAAAGCCCCTGATAATAAGACCAGGTGTTCCGGAAGAGTAAGCGTCTTCTGCTTCATCGACGACGCCCGCCATGTAAATGTTGGTCACATCCAAGTACAATGTAAGCATCAATCCTCAAAATGAGAACCGAGAAATCATTGTCATTGTACAACAAGTAAACACACTAACAAGCAAACTCAAAAACGTCCATCTTCATATCACACAAAGATACAGAATATTTCTCGATGAGATTAAGATGGCGACCAGAAAACTTGCCTATAGGCTTCATCAACCTGCATTTCTCGAATCCCTGTGCCGTAAATTTGTTCGGCAGCAGTTGACATCTATCACCAAAATCTCGATATTTAGAGCAAGCCCTAGAATAACGAATCAACTTCGACATGTAAACACCATAGGATGGAGAAGCAGGGATGTTATTCGATATTCGTCTTCGAAAAATACGGGAAACGTGTTAAAATCTATAAAATGATTCACCATAGCGTCTGAAGAATGTTATTCCATATCGGCATTGATGTCAGGTTTTATTTTCAAACCAGGTGCCAAAAAACTGTTCGATATTACAGCTGATATACTCGGTCACGCATGTAAAACTCAACATTTTGACACGGAGAGGCGCCAAGAAAAGAGAAAAAGCGAACAAAGTAGGTATTTCACATCCTGCAAAAATCATTTGTGGACATTTTTTCAAATGCAGCTGAACATTGGTCAGAAAAAAACCATGAAAAACAACAGCGAAAATCAGAGGATGATTTTAACAGTATACAACAACACTTCTTGACAAAAGTCAAAGTGATGTCATAAGACACCAGTTATACAGACAAGACAAACAGAAGTTATTTAAAGGCCCAATATACGTAGCTTCAGGGACATTTTCGTGATTCTGAAAAATCCTGAAAAAAATCCAGTTGATAAACATGCAAAAATAAGCCTAACACGAAGTAAACATGAGCGGGAACTAACAAGAAACTCTTGACAAAAAAATCCAAAGAAATAAAAATAATTCAACTGGGGCCCACTTCAACAACAAACCGAAGGTAGAAGACGGTTCGAAATGGACGCGTGTTTACAAACAGCGTGTTTTAACTGTTGCTGTACCGGTAACCGCGAAAGAATTCATCTTGAATATTGCTGATATCAGTTAATCTTAACTAAATTTATAAATATAAAAAGTTATTAGGCTTGATTTTCGCTTCAAGTTTTGCCGAAAGTTACGTATATTGGGCCTTTAAGGAATAACCACAGTGTTTTAGGGTTATACGGTATATACACCCAAAAAATGTTTGCGCTTTGCATAAATCCGCGAAGCACACATTTTGTTTCGGTATATATCGTGCAACCCTAACAAAATTTTGGTCATTCCTTACATTTCTGTAAATGATTTGGTATTGAGTGTGACAAAAATCGAATGGTTTTTTCAAAAGTGTCTCAAAGTTTTCGTCGGCTATGCATAACGTGCCACTTTTGCATAGCAAATGAGTTTTAACGTCACTGCATGCACGCACTGGTCATTCGCTGTCATTGGATGGCGGTCTTCCTCTAAATATAGTTTAGGTCTAGCTGTAACAAATTCTCAGGTCCCTGTGGTTTTACCCTGGAACAGCCCGAGTCCCACCAAGCGAAATCTGAATGTTGTTTTATGCTCCATGAACTCTATCGAAAGTAATACGACAAATCATAAACCAAACTAAGGAAGGTAAATGCATGTATTTCTTTAGACGGAGACTATCGCTGTGTGATATTTTTAACCTTAATGACACAATCGCATGTTTGCGGGAACTGGGTAATTTGTCTACACATACGGCACGGAGCTAGCAACCTTGATATATAATAAGTGTATTGATGGACGGGACTGGCACCTGTGATCATAAATCCAGGATGACGTCACACCTATAACTTACGTCAGTATGACATGTGACAACTTTATAACTTATCACAATGTACACGTATTTCTGTCATTACTATCCAATAGTGTAAACTGAACTAAAGTCTTCCCTCGTTACATTTTAAAACGATATACATGGAAGTCTTACCAATTACACAAGCTTGTTTCATCACACCGTAATTCGATCCAACTGCCTACTATAAACACTGTTTTCTGAATTGGGATATTTACAGCTTGTGGATATAGTGCTGATGGAATTACCCCAGTAATTAAAGCACTTTCAGAGCAGCTTTCCCTGAGAAATTTAATAGAAATGTCCCTACTGAGCGTGGGCGCGGGCCCGGGCCTACGCCGGCAAGTGGACACACGAGATACAGGAATGTGTTAATGATACATGTACTGTGTCAACCAATCAGCGATAAGTTGTGTAATTGTGCCAGGGAATTCAAGAAGTATCGCTTACTTGTTTAATTACATATATAAAAAGACAATGACTACACGCCTACGAAAGACGAGCAGAAGCATATAATCAATTAAAGCCGGTTCTATAGAATCTACTGTCAACCGGAAGTGGTTCAGTTAGATCTGCTTCGTAATCAGCGATGTCTGTTCGGGTATCTCTCAAGCGTCAAAGTGATCTTGTTTTATGAGACAACTGCACGTAACAGCGACGAGTAAACCTTTCAAGATGAATGCTACATCGTGTGAATAGTAATATTCATGTAATGTTACTGTCATATCAACCAGGCAAAAGTTATGACGGTAAGCCAGGCACAAACCTCAGGGACCTAGCTGGAAATTTGTTACAGCTAGTTTTGAATATAAACTAAGGTGTTTAGAGCAATTTAGTGTAACATTACTCTTAACACAAGTTTTTTTTAAACTATAGCTGTAACAAATTAACAAGTCCCTGTGAATCGAATAAAACAAACGAACTTGAGCACACACAAAAGTGATCAAAATTAATCTTCCGCACCCCATGCAGAAATTGTTATAGTTCTATTCTCTCCTGTCTTAACAGTCTTTTCTGTTCCTATTTCTGTTTTTCTCTCCTCTTTTGAACAGTCTTTTTACCTGGCAATATCTTGCTGTAGGTATTGGTCTTGAATATTTGCTCCTAAAGAAAACACTGGGTTCTGTCTCCATGGCGACATACAAACGTCATAATCATTCACAATGATAGTTACCATCCCCTGCTAAATGTTCAACGTTTACTCTTTAAGGTCAATCGTCTTAAACTTGACCAGTTTGAATATTGTGCTCTATGGTGGCTTGCATACGACATTTCGTAGTTTCGCTTTGGCGCCCGCGAACTAAGGCCAAGCGAAAAAGTGAAAAAACGAAAGGACGAAAACCCGCCTAAGCGAAAAAAAAAATATATAACATTAAAAGAAAGGAGAAAGACGCCATTTTATTTCTACGCTTTGGTATTATTTTCACTTCGGTTTGGCGTTATTTCGTTTTGGTGAGTTTTCGTATTTTCTTAATTTTTTTTTTTTTGCTTGGCGTTATTTCGCGGGCGCAAAAGCCGCAAGACGAAATGTCGTATATAAGCCACCATAGAGCTGGCTTTCTTTGGTGACGTAATTCACCGAGGTACATTTAAACTCGATCGTTAGCATCATATCAACACCGTCAAATTAACCTCAATTATTATGGATGCATATCATACACGGCACTAACGGCAGTACGTCTTAAAATGACCAAACAATTCAAACCAAATGTTACTTTACCGACAACGACAACGTCTTTTAAATAGTTCCGTTCGCCATGCATTTCTTTGTTTGTGAAGGGGCAAAAAAAAACCCATTCTGATTGGTGAAATTCACACTGGGAAATTCAACCAATCGGAATGCGTGTTTCAAAGTAATTTCTGACTCGGAATAAAGAGACGAGAGACAAGATATATATAAAATCAGTTAGGACTATGTACCTTTACTTATAAATAAAGGCTTATAAAGACTTTTAATGTCGAAGTGCATGCTTGGACGACCGTTACATTACAAAGAAAGCCGCCAAGGTATTTGAATGGCTTTTTAAGAAAGCTTTTATTGCATTGGTATTTAGAAACGAGTTTTCGGGAAACGCAAATATCCTATTTTTTTCCCATAATATAAGTATATTCCAAGCAGTTTATTTCTTGAAAGTTTGACTTATAATCCGTTTAAGTTTGTTTTTTAAGTTATGGAAAACATTAAAAGCACAAATAAGTGGCCATTATTTTTTATCATCTCTCTATAGAACATTCCTCAGCTCAGAGGGTTAGAACATATATGATCTCTTATTGGTTGGGCGACGCAGGGGATACATCGCACCTGCCTTTCATGTACCAAAACAGCCGAGGTTCTGTTCTCGGTTTTAACCGATCTTTCAGCTGTCGATGACCAAACTATATCGTTTAATCAATAGTATATGTATCGGGGGTAAATGCAAACACCGAAGCGTCAACAAAAACTATAATCCGAACTCAAACTGGATTCAACTATAGAGGCAAAATACGAACAAAAGAAAGGTTTACACGGAAACTCTTTTAAAGTACGAAAGAATAAGACCAGGTGTTCTGGAAGAGTAAGCGTCTTCTGTGTCATCGACAACACCTGGTATATAGATAACATCCAAGTAAATGTCACGTCCTCAAAGTGAGAACTGTGGCATCATTTTCAATCACAACAAGTAAGTATATATACAATCAGCATATTCAAAACCACCCATCTTCATAACATGCATAGAGGATCTTGCACGAGTGTCGATGTAATATGAAATTTATTAAACAAGTTAAATGAATTTAGTATATCACGAGCCTTTAGGCGAGTAACATATTAAATTATTTAACGAGTTTGATAAATTTCATATTACATAGACACGAGTGTAAGATTCTATTTATCACATATAACTTATATTTATGCGAAAATTCGTCAAAACTCTATAAGACGGTATGGTTTTCACTACCGAGACAATCATATGACGTCTTTATGACGTCATTTGTCAATGATGTCACAATAGTTTTACTATAGGTGGCCGTATGACATGACTGAACGGGTCAGTTATGTAATAATGCATAAACGTTGGTAAGCTAAACCAAACTCACCGCGAAGAGAGAGAGAAATAGAGAGAGAGAAATAGTTATGTCTCGAATTATTTCGTTTGTGTAGCAGAGAATACACAGAGGGGACGAGATCGTGTTCAGGGAAATATAACTAATGTTTTTGCCGATACTGCCGCGAAAAGCTTCCGTCGCAGTTCAATTAGTCAAATAAAGGTTGCCTGTACTTTTAGATCCGTATTAATGATAGGGCACAATCGTTAATTTAACCCTGGGAGACTCAGACCTCGCAGAAGCTCCACTTAAACTGTTCTCAGGTGCAAAACTAAGATTTTGTAATGGAGAGGGAATCCAGGGATAAAGCCCCACCGGAAGAAAAGGTATGCAGGCGACACTACCTATAGAATCTACGGAAGTAGAGGAGGGGGTTCTTGATTTTAGTTTAGTTTAAAAATATTTTATTTGAAATATTCAAAAGGAATTGAACACAAGTTATAAAACTTAGAAACGTCATTTTCCATAAACATGTTTGAAGTGATATATACAATGGCAGGATTTGAGATATAAAGATAAATATTCAAATATATATATATAAAAGAAAACAACATTAATATTTGTATAGGTGACAGTACACAATTTCGTATGCCATACCAGTACCCACAATATACATCAAATATTTTATAATTTCTATTAATACGCTCAATGAACATGGTTTTCTTATTACAGTAAATGTCAAAATTCTTAACTCTAAGAACCACCATTTTCGAATCCGCCAGTAACCCTTCTCAATACCCTTCACCTCGACAAGCAGTGCAGACAGGCAGGGTATATATGAATTGCATTATTGTAAACACAGACGATCGTAAAGGGCAACCAATTGTTTATGAATCGCCGTCAATTATATTTTTCAGACACCAAGAAAGTATGAGTTGCTTATTAGATTTCCGTAAATATCAAATTAATGTCGACTCTCCCGATCCCGTCTCGTATGACTACTGGGGCCCCCTGTCGGTAAACAGTACCGATCGGGATAAACTAAGGTCAGGAACCAAATAACGGACTGGAATCAAATTAGTAAACGCAGTCTTAATATTCCGATTGACTGACCGGGATTTTGTATTAGAAAGCAATTATAATAGTTTTAGTAATATGGAAATTAATACAAAACTATGATTGAGTTAAATCCAAGGGCCATGTGTTATAATTAACAGGTTGTCGTCAAAGAGGGAACGCTAGTCGGAAAAATCCAATACATGTTGTCGCGTTTACAATTTAATCTTCTATAGGCAATGGGGACTGAGCAACTACATGTAGTTTAGGCTACATCATTATCAACATCATAATGTATCGTTGACCCTGTCCTCTGACACGTCTACATCATCATCACGTATCGTTGACCATTCCTCTGACACGCCTACATCATCATCATGTATCGTTGACTCTGTCCTCTGACACGTCTACATCATCATCACGTATCGTTGACCCTGTCCTCTGACACGTCTACATCATCATCACGTATCGTGGACCCTGTCCTCTGACACGCCTACGTCATCATCACGTATCGTTGACCCTGTCCTCTGACACGTCTACATCATCATCACGTATTGTTGACCCTGTCTTCTGACACGTCTACATCATCATCACGTATCATTGACCCTGTCCTCTGACACGTCTACATCATCATCACGTATCGTTGACCCTGTCCTCTGACACGTCTACATCATCATCACGTATCATTGACCCTGTCCTCTGACACGTCTACATCATCATCACGTATTGTTGACCCTGTCTTCTGACACGTCTACATCATCATCACATATCGTTGACCCTGTCCTCTGACAAGTCTACACCATCATCACGTATCGTGGACTCTGTCCTCTGACACGTCTACATCATCATCTCGTATCGTTGACTCTGTCCTCTGACACGTCTACATCATCATCACGTATCGTTGACCCTGTCCTCTGATACGTCTACATCATCATCACGTATCATTGACCCTGTCCTCTGACACGTCTACATCATCATCATGTATCGTTGACCCTGTCCTCTGACACGTCTACATCATCATCACGTATCGTTGACCCTGTCCTCTGACACATCTACATCATCATCATGTATCGTTGACCCTGTCCTCTGACACGTCTACATCCTCTGACACGTCTACATCCTCTGACACGTCTACATCATCATCTCGTATCGTTGACTCTGTCCTCTGACACGTCTACATCCTCTGACACGTCTACATCATCATCTCGTATCGTTGACTCTGTCCTCTGACACGTCTACATCCTCTGACACGTCTACATCATCATCTCGTATCGTTGACTCTGTCCTCTGACACGTCTACACCATCATCACGTATCGTTGACCCTGTCCTCTGACATGTCTACATCATCATCATGTATCGTTGACTCTGTCCTCTGACACGTTTACGTCATCATCATGTATCGTTGACTCTGTCCTCTGACATGTCTACATCATCATCATGTATCGTTGACTCTGTCCTCTGTCATGTCTACATCATCATCATGCATCGTTGACTCTGTCCTCTGACACGTCTACATCATCATCTCGTATCGTTGACTCTGTCCTCTGGCATGTCTACATCATCATCATGTATCGTGGACCCTGTCCTCTGACACGTCTACATCATCATCTCGTATCGTTGACTCTGTCCTCTGACACGTCTACACCATCATCACGTATCGTGGACCCTGTCCTCTGACACGTCTACATCATCATCTCGTATCGTTGACTCTGTCCTCTGACACGTCTACATCATCATCTCGTATCGTTGACTCTGTCCTCTGACACGTCTACATCCTCTGACACGTCTACATCATCATCTCGTATCGTTGACTCTGTCCTCTGACACGTCTACATCCTCTGACACGTCTACATCATCATCTCGTATCGTTGACTCTGTCCTCTGACACGTCTACACCATCATCACGTATCGTTGACCCTGTCCTCTGACATGTCTACATCATCATCATGTATCGTTGACTCTGTCCTCTGACACGTCTACGTCATCATCATGTATCGTTGACTCTGTCCTCTGACATGTCTACATCATCATCACGTATCGTTGACCCTGTCCTCTGACACGTCTACATCATCATTTCGTATCGTTGACCCTGTCCTCTGACACGTCTACATCCTCTGACACGTCTACATTCTCTGACACGTCTACATCATCATCACGTATCGTTGACCCTGTCCTCTGACACGTCTACATCCTCTGACACGTATACATCCTCTGACACGTCTACATCATCATCACGTATCGTGGACCTGTCCTCTGACACGTCTACATCCTCTGACACGTCTACATCCTCTGACACGTCTACATCATCATCACGTATCGTTGACCCTGTCCTCTGACACGTCTACATCATAATCACGTATCGTGGACCCTGTCCTCTGACACGTCTACATCATCATCACGTATCGTGGACCTGTCCTCTGACACGTCTACATCCTCTGACACGTCTACATATTCATCACGTATCGCTGACTCTGTCCTCTGACACGTCTACGTCATCATCACGTATCGTTGACCCTGTCCTCTGACACGTCTACGTCATCATCACGTATCGTTGACCCTGTCCTCTGTTACGTCTACATCATCATCACGTATCGTTGACTCTGTTCTCTGACACGTCTACATCATCATCACGTATCGTTGACCCTGTCCTCTGACATGTCTATGTCATCATCACATATTGTTGACCAAAATTTCCCGTTCAAAATTTGATATAATTCAACAAAGGTTGGCCATGCCTTGACATGCTCTATGAATACCAATTACAACATGATATTGAGATATTAATCCTCAGTCGGCATTGGTCGACACATATCTCTCCCTTGGCCAACAGATACAAATGACTGTCATATCTAGGAAATGTAATATCAAGATGATCTAATCTGCCCACTGGCTCCACTTTCCGGAGTTTCTGATCACCCAAACCTGATGTCTGTAAAGCCAAATCTAATTCACTGGTGGCCCTGACCTTTGGTCGTTTAACTAGAAAAAACGTGATTTTATAGGAAATGTGATTCTGTCAGGAAAAAAAACCCAATAATCTTCATCTTCGGATGACGAATTCCTACCAATGCATGTCAACGTAGATCGCAACATTTCGACAAACGAAAAAACATCAATGATAATTCTTTAAATTATTATTTTTATTTGTTAATGTCGAAAAGTGAGTGTGAAGAGGACCATTAAAATTAACACTATTTTCATACTACATGTATTATTTTTTTTTGTTAACAAAATAATGAAATTGGTAGGGTTTTTTTTAAATAAAGAACCAATTTTGTAACTTCAGCAATAACGAAACGTATCGCCAAAACCAAGTGGGGAAATAATTTTAAAGCAATGCTATAGTACGGAAATGATTCGGGTCATAGGGAACTGGGTCCTTAAGAAGTTCAATTAGCTATACTTGTTGAACTATATTGCAATATATATATACCGTGTTATTAAAACTTACATGAACACGGAATTACCAATTGCCCTGCAACACACACGCTTTCATAACAACGGCTACTGAGAGTCATTTCTACATTGATGCGCCAGTAGAATTTTTTTATTTCCTATGAGACGTTCACACGTATATGTTCGAAGTAATTTTTTTTTTTTTTTGCGGAAATAATTACCGGGTTCCAATACAGCCTCCTACACGCATATTAGTATCAGTTCCGTGAGAGAGACTGAACACAAGTAATCAAGCTGGTGCACACCTCGCCGTCCTACGGGAGTACACGTGTACGACACTACTGGCTATTATATAGATAAAACCCAGCATTGTACAGCAGCTGAAGCCCCGAGCAATATTTCATATATCACATAGGTTAACACACGTAATATCAGTACGGTTAAACTCTTTGATTTTTGACGTGTTACCTACTTTGAAAATAAATAAAAAAATAAGATTGATTATACGACGTAATGTGCTTTTGGTGAGATGATTTGATCAGAAATTTCATAATCTATTATGTTACTCTGGGGCATTGTCGATAGTATCACTAGAAGTGCCTTCTGGGTAAATATACTAAGTAAAGTTTATCCCGTTCACAATTTTCTTTAAAAATACTTCGCTTATGATCCGATTTCCCTTCATGAATACAAGATTATTTTGCACTGAACGTCTTGATTTGCTTAATAAACATTCATAATTTCAGTACAGCAGTTGGGTTGTGTTTAGTTAATACTTAATCGTCCGCCCATTTTATACATAAGCTGTATCGGTATAATTATTGGTAAAACATGTAACAATGGTGACTGTTACATTATTGCATTTCGTCATTTCGCTTTGTCGAAAACCCACCAAAGCGAAATAACGCCAAGCGAAAATATTCGAAGAACCCGTCAAAGCGAAATAACGAAAGGACGAAAATCCACCTAAAGCGAAATAACAACAAATCAAAGTGAAAAATAACGCAAAGGCGCAGATATACAATGGCGTCTGTTTCCCTCCTTTTGGCATTATTTCGCTTGGCGTTATTTTGTGGTCGACAAAACGCAAAGACGAAATATCGGATATAAGCAACCAAATAAAGCAATTTAATTTGTGTATTGTCAAGTTAGCAACTATATGGCAATAGCGTGTCTACACCGCACTGAATTCATCAGGAAACTCGTAATATCTTTCTTTTTAATCCATGATGTGACAAACAGTTGACTTGGGGACTATTCTAGAGTCCTGGTCCAAAGTAAGATATTTTTATACTGGACAATTGAGATATTTTACGGTAAAACTTTTTGGCACATTTCGTGTATCCGGATCAACATGTTGCCCTGAACATCAACGTATACATTTTTTTTGTTATCCGTTGTTATCCGGTGTCATCCGGTGTTATCCGGTGGCAAAGTTGTCAGTCCGGTAAAAAAAGCACATACTGCTGACGTACTTGGAACCGTTGAATAGTACATGTACCGATTACGAATATGTAACGCACGGCTACAATTCAACCAGCCGAATGTCTCCGAATGAGTGACGAACAACAAACGAGCGTGAACCGACGGGATGTATTCCGGACAAACCGAACACCTTACGAACATGAACGCACACTTACAGGAAACATCAGGGTATACGCATTTCTCCACCGTCCACAGCTCTCGTAAAGTTGTACTGCTGATTGTCTCGGTCTCCACAATGCCTCAAGGAAGAACATTACAAAAATGTGCATCCAAAGAAAAAGACTATTGATGCTGAAATGCATGTTGTTGCACAAGAAAACGAACGTCTACCCTGACAATCCGTGGTGATGCTGAAAAACAACTGTCTGTGAATCAGATTGGGAAGCTTCCAAGGACCTTTTTAAACGAGGAGAGTTCGAAACGTTTGCAAATACCTTGTATACTCGAGTATAATGTGTTTAACGTGCATAAAACCAGTACGAACTGGTTCACCGCCCATCGCTGTATTGTGTGTATAAACTTCATTGAAATTCACTAACCGGTTCCCTTGCAATTTAGAATACTTTCAGGTGTAGTTATATATACTGTGTCGAAAATGGTTAAGAAACGAATAGAAAATGTCTCTGAAATCAGGGACTATATAAAAGTCTGCTGTAAGTCAAACGTATACATGATGATATATGTGCTGTTTGTAGGGATGGGGATAAACGAATGTCATTTTCCACAGTTTATAGATGGTTTACTCAATTTCTTTCTGGTTTTGAATCAGTCACAAAGATATCCCTTACTCAGGAAGACCTAGGTCTACAGTCACCAAATTAAACGTCAAAAACTCAAGTCAGTCATTGAGAAAGATGTACGTTTTACGGTCAAACAGCTAGCATGAATGACAAACTTGGGTTTAGCATCTGTTCACTTCATTCTGAAGAAAATTCTCAAGGTTAGGAAAATAAGTGCTCGTTGGATCTCACATTTACTCACTGACACGGATACAAATGGCTTTGAAACTGTTGAAGAAGTACCCAAAATATCATAAAAAGGCATTTGATAGTCTTATAACGGATGATGAGAAATAGGTGCATTTTTATGAGCCAAAGAGGAAAGTTGACAATCGGATATGGGCTTGAAACATGCCAAAATGCCCAGTATTGCTAAACGAACACTGACATCAAAGAAGGCGTTAAACGCAATATTCTTTAGAAATAGTAGAGCAATCATGCAAATTGCTGTTCCAAAAGGTAGGTGTGTGTCTGGAAGCTTCTACATGAATGTAATTCTGAAATAATTGCGAACAAGGATGAGAAAAATTCGTCCTAAAACAAGTCTCCATCGTGTCTAATTGTTACATGACAAAGTCCCAGCCAACAAATCAGCAACTTTGCCCAGAGGAGAGGTGGGAACTGCAGTTTACCCGTTCTGATTTGTGTACCCAAAGAGGAAAATGAAAATTGTTTCAAAAAGTGGATTCAAAATTTGAAACGGTGTGTTCAAGTTAAAGGGGAAACTTTTCAAAACACCCCTCGTATATGCCCGGGACGATCATGTCCTGCCGGTAGTCAGTTCCTCGGTTTCTTCTGCAAAACCATGCATTTCAGCATTAACAGACACTTTTTCCGTGTCTTTTCTTTTGCGTATACCTTGTTATTTCCTGCACGCGTTCATGTCCGTATGGTGTTCGGTTTGTCCGGAATGCATCCTGTATGCTTCCTGCTAGGTCAGTTCATGTTTCATGTTTCTTTAGTGCTCGTCACTCATTCGGAGACATTCGGCTGGCGGAATTTTAGCTGTGCATTACCAGACTGACAACTTTGCCAACGGATGACAACGGATAACGAAAACTCCTATACTTTGGTGTTTGGAACCCCTATCCTGTCAAGTGTGATAGTAGCTTAAGTTTTGTGAAGGTTCGCCTGAAATTAGCATCAGTATTTTACTAAGCCTTACCTTATTTTATAAACCAGCAAGTCTGGTCCAACTGGTTCAACTGTCTTAATCGCCACAGATGAAGGAGATCCGATCTGATGTAGATAAAACCTCAAGAATTACTCGTTCCCAAGGTCAGTTTTGAATGTTGTGATATTACCTAAACTGGGTTATGGCAAGTACGTTGAAAGAAGCAACTACGGCTTTTCTGCTGCGGTAATTCTACATGAATGACCAAACTGTCGTGGATCAGTGTTTAATATACTTCTTCGAAGAATGTTCAGCTCAATAAAAATGTTGAAGCCCAAAATTCCCAAATCGACAAGTATTTTGAAATTGGTCTGCCTATCTTAAGATTAAATGTACTTTAAATTATTTCAAGAAGCGTTCCAGAGGGAAACATTTTGAATAAGATGGCATTTTTGCATTTTCGTCTAAGCAAATCTTCGTCATGAAAAAACTATATATATTCACCATGGGCAATTTAATAACAGCAATTTCCGCACCCATTCTCAATGAGGCAAATTCCAAAACCGTTCTATTATTATTGTCGGAAGACAATAAATTGGCCATCACCAATTGTTACAGCATTTCTCCGTTACTTCTGCAAATACCCTAACTACTAGACGTATAGGAGTAGTAGTCACAAACGAGTGTCTCTCAAACCATCCAGGTCTAGTAAAATCTTGTAATACTGCGACTTGAATGTCAAATCACTACCTATTTCTTTTAGAAATATAGATAAGAGGCTTGTATACAACAGTCGTTAAAATGAATGTAAATAGACTCTAAACCCATAAATAACAACATGATCAAAGACAAGAATTAAAGAAGTACGGGAGTGTGAAGTGATTAGGGAGGGGTGGGGGTGGGGGGCATTCCAAATTGACAGCCAAACAAAACAAAACCTTCAGTAACAATGTAACAAGCAAAACGTGAGGACCATGCTAAAGTTTTACATTTAGAAGGACGACAATAAAACTAAACCCACTGTAAGAATACGCAACATACACACATATCCTGCACCTTTTAAATTTAGCAATATAATATGCCGAAGAAAACGAATAAATATGTTAACAACATCTTATATAAAGCACAAAGAAAATTAAGACATTCTTTAAAGATTAAATTGAATCTATTTTTTATGTTATGGAGGTATATTTACATTCTGATTGTTTCTTCTCTACATGAACATACCAACTGAAAACAACAAATACTAGACTATGAATACATCATGAATACAATATGAATACATCCATTCACGTGAATTACTTATGACGTAATATATTAGCTCCGCTTAGGATAATATGGAAAACGCTCACGCGTCAAACGCTCAAATGACTTCGGTAAATTATTCGCGCCAATTTCACTCAAATTATGGCTGTTCCACCTTTTTCGTTTAAAGATAACAAACGCAGTTGATTAAACGATTGTTCAATAAATAAGAATTGAATTAAACAATTGTTCAATAGTAAAAATGTAAATATATGGATTGAACGGCGTTGTTTTTATTTCCATGCCGGTATGAATACAAATCAGTTACATCCATATTGACCATGAAGCCCTAGCGGGCTTCATGCAATATGGATGTAACCGCTTTTCATTCATACCAGCATTACATTAAAACAACGCCGTTCAATTCCTATATAACACAAAAAACCGGAGGACTTGTGGTTGAATGTCGAACACCTTAACCACTTGGCCACCGCGGCCGCACGTAAATATCAATCATCTGTGTAGCTGACCAAGCATTAAAAATTGTTAACGTTTAAAGGTTTATGTCGACTGAACAGACAATGGATGTCGCACTGTTCATAACATTTTAGTATACTGAAGGTAAGTCTGACTGTCTAACATCAGATCTACCATTATATAGCAATGACCTACTAGAGGGTTTAATGTCACCTGCTTTATATGTAAGTAGGTCATGGCCTTAAAATAGAAAAAAAAAGTTGGTTTGAAATTCAAACAGAAGGAGTTTTTGTTGGTTTTAAATTTATATCACATGCTTTATATGTAAGTAGGTCATGGCCTTAAAATAGAAAAAAAATATGTTGGTTTTTAAATTCAAACAGAAATATTTTTTGTTGGTTTTAAATTTATATCACATGTTTTATATGTAAGTAGGTCATGGCCTTAAAACAGAAATAAAAATAGATTGGTTTTAAAATTCAAACAGAAATATTTTTTTGTTGGTTTTGAATTTAAACAACGTTTATTTCTCCCGCGAGATGCTGTCGACTTATGCGGTATTGTTTTGGCGTTGGCAATATACCACGTTTAAACCGGAGCGATGATTTATATGGCTTATGTACTATACATATAAGAGGGAATCCTCGGGGCCTACTTATTACCCGAAATAATCTCACGTAAATGATAACATTTTTATTGTAAATTCAAATTAGCCTTAAACGAAATTTTGAATTTAAGATTTATTATTTTCCTGGATCGTGGATCAATACCGTTTGTTATCTCTGATACAACACACGTGGCCTACGCTGGGACCCCGGGGTGACTTATTTTGCATACGACAGATACATCCAACTTAAAGGGAATGTTTATATAAACAGATGAGATAAATCGTGAAAACAAAGGCAGAAAAAAAAACACAAATATAAGGCATATATAGGATCTCCAGAAATGATATTGTATTAATTTGTTATTAATGTTCGTAAGTATAGAAATGTCTTTTTGTATGGGTAAATAAGATCGAATACGAGCCGGTTCTTAATGAAATTGGGTTATTGAGTTAGTATGTTTGTGGGTTATTGAGTTAATATGTTTGTGGGTTATTGAGTTAGTATGTTTGTGGGTTATTGAGTAGGTTTCGCCCAACCCGAGGAAATGTTGTGTCGCATGGAGATCCAACAAAACACAATGGCTGTTATTTTTTCGGTATTATTCCTCTATTACTTTCAAGTTCTTTAGAAATCAACTGGATTAAAAAAAATAGAAGCAAAATATGAACAAAGGAAAGATTTACACGGAGACCCTTGCAAAAGTACAAGAAAATATGACCATGTGTTCCGGAAGAGTAAGCGTCTTCTTCATTTAAAAGTTGCTTAAAGAGTTTGCTGTGACTTTGAAAAAGTTTGAGTTGATAAGTTTGGAGAGTGAAAATGTGGACTTAATTAAAAGGTTGATAAAGTCAGACTTTTTTTATTTCAGAATAATTTTCATATGTAGGACATAGTTGATTTGATAAAAAGGTTGATAAAACCAAATTTGTTTTCATTTCAGAATAATTTTCACACAGTTGGAATTGAGTAACAGGCGAAGCCTATAAAAGCCCTCTCCTTACAGCCTTAAACGGTATACACGTCTTCACAGAAACATAATACAACTTAAATGAATAATATATTGAATAATAAGAACTACATTAGACGAGAGATGCAGGTTGATCAGAACTATTGGCAAGTTTTACGGTCGCCATCTTCGTCTCATTGAGAAATATTCTGTATATTTAAATGTTATGAAGATAGACGTTTTTGAGAATGCTCATTAGTGTGTTTACTTGTTGTGCTTGACAATGATACTCGATTCTCATTTTGAGAACTGGATGTTTACTTGGATGTGACAAAAATTTACATGGCGAGTGTCGTCGATGAAGCAGAAGACGCTTACTCTTCCGGAACACCTGGTCCTATTCTCTTGTACTTTTGCAAGGGTTTCCATGTGTAAATCCTTTCTTTGACCATATTTTGCCACTAGTTTAATCGATTTTGAATTCGGATTATGATTTTGTTGACGCTTCGGTATTTTCTAATTTAGTTTGACCAACAAGTTTATAATAGGAAAAAGGGAGTTGTATCATCGCTTTCACAGAAATATCACAGACAAAACAGATTTGTGAAATGGGTTGGTGAATAAGTGAGACATTTTAGTTTGTTAGTAGTGAAAACAGAATATTGATTGGTAGACTAATAAGTGAGAATTTGTTTGCCGAGTAGGTGAGAACAAATAAGTTTTTGAGGAACAAGGATGTGAGTAGACTTGGGATGGTACCTGTGCATGAAGGATTATAATTAGATAGGTTTGTAATTAAGTTTTATCTTTTTAGTTTTACAACAGTTAGAAATATATGAAAATCAAGCTAAAAAAGAGAGCTGAAAAATTCACCGGGGTTGTCGCACATTTTTGGTACGCAGTATTCACGCGGTGGAAAGGAGCGAGAATATTGATGTAGATAAACTTGTATCTATATACAAACCGACAGCTGATAAATCATAGTTCACTCTGTTTATATCAAAATGAAAATAAAAGGTCGTTCGGGAAATTACCGTATAGAATAGTTTTCAATTTTGATAAATTTCGACATCAGATTAACGGTACACTATATATCAATATGTACGAGTGTTTAGCGATGCTCGACTTTCCCCCCACAAGGGACTTCACAACTATGGTCAAATTCAGTGCTACTTTGGGACTGTGTTGTACGATTGCTTAGCAACAATTCCATAAAAGGACATCTGTAAATGATCAGTCAAGCACGGCACATCCCTAACGTTACACCGGAGTGTCACACGAGTGCATGTCTGTTGCGCGTGAGGCGAGAGTTCTATTGCATGTCGTCATTAAATATGAATTTTAAACGCTGTTATTTATCGCTCTCCCACATGTAATACCTACATAATATACGCCATTTTATCGTCAGAGGAAACAGAATCATAACGACCTGTCAGGTCAACAGGATTTACATCATGTCGAGGTCACGTGATCATTGTCAGGCGGGAAGGTCGTCACACACGCTGCTGAAGCATCGGTTTACAAAGTTCTATCTGAAATAGGCCTAGTCAATTACGAACGTAATACGTGACCTTATTGGAAAATGTACTGTATATCAATATTCGATTTTAATACGTCCTACTTTCACTGGTCTTGTTGCTATTACTGTTTTAAATTGCTTATGATAATTTGTGTCTACATTCCATTTAAAGAATTGATAATTACATCCTTAAACTTTAGTCAGAGACTATTAAATCATATATCTATTTAAGTGGGCCGATTTGATAAAATAACACGCTTCCGTTGGTCACGATTATTTCAAGTGATGTTCCAGAGTTAAGAAGCTGTGAGCTGAGACAATGTGAACATAGTAATACATGTTCCAACGATAGAGGTCAAAATATTAGGACGAGATTTATCGACTGATGAAAACTGGCATCGCTGTAAGTGAAACAGTCTGTGTCACAAGTCTTCATATAGAAACATTAGACACCGGGAATACTAATACTTTTTTTACACTATCTAACCATTCCGATATCAAGAGAGCATAATATCTCTTTGACATCTGCGTCTTATTTTTTTTTTATTAATATCCAATAAACGAACGTATAGGATTCAGGCTAACTTGGCGGCATGAAGGTCGGGGACTATTTGTCTGGCGGAGTAATATGTACAGTAATGCGGTTTTAGAATAGGCGTTTTATACTTAGATTAATATCTAGGAATGTCCTGTGTCTATCGTTAGAATCGCTAATCTATATGATTTATGCTAACTGAGTAGCTTAAAATGTAACGAACTATTTGTCTGGCAGATTATTCTGCGCAGTGATAGAGGTAGAGAATAGACTCGTTTATACTAAGATCGCTATTTTTTTTTAAAGTTCTAGTCATAATCTGAGCGGTGACGTAAGAGTGGTCGTTGCTTACATGCATCCAAGGTATTGACGACGAAAGGGAAGTTTTATTTTTCTTATGGCATTTTTCGGTTGCTGTAATCTAATATAAGCAATAACCAACACTTATCTTCACTGATTCATTTCTACCGGGCCATAGAAAATTTAAACCATTGATACAACAGTGACAGTTTGCAAAATTCGCGAATGTACGACATGTGTTAAAACGTTGAACCAGCATTTGATCAGGAAGCAAAAAATGGCGTGCGATCCAGTCGGTTAAAATTGTAGGGCTGCAGAATCATTGTTAGCATTGGTTAAATCATTTCGAATAATGATGGTAATACCAATAGTAAAAATGTTTTTCTTGGAAATAAAATACACCTATAAATTATCACCAAGAAAATATCGTACACAAAAACCAAACGCAACTAAATTAATGTAGATCTGAAGCAGGCTAAACAAATCAAAAACGAACTAAGTAGAGATGGCAAATTATTGAGCATAATGTACGATATCTTCCTATAATTATTCAGTTGACACTGTCAGTGATATGACAAGTGATGACATGGGAGTTTCCCTGGAGATTAAGACAGTAATTATATAATGTAAATACAATGAACAGTTAACACCCTTCTTTGTCACTTGACAATGCTCATTACCACCCACACTACTTGGTAAACAGATGACCTCGGTATATATCACGGATTTGAAATGGAGGAAACATAGAACAATTCCGGTGTCCGTCGCAATTCACGAATATTGATGACCGTACTTAAGACTATTTAGTCGTTTTTCCCTCAAAATGTTATGGTAAAAATTAAGTGCGTAAACGTTTGGCGTTTGACATTCCGGTCAGCTAAATGTTTGTACTATGAAAACTGTAAACTTCAAATAAATGAATATACATGATTTGAAACATGTAAATGTAACATAACAAGAGGCCACATAAAACGTTTCAGGTTCTTCATAGACAGGTTAATAACATTACTGGTCTTTAGTAAACATCATGAATTAAATTAGAGAATACCGAAGCGTTAAGAAAGACAGACTACCACGGGCATCAATGTTTTGATCGCAAGACTTCTGTGGCAGTTGGCACCAGAGTTGAAATTGGCACATATAGAGTTAGCTTTTACAGATAACAGTTTTCAATAAAATACAAAATTCTGCTTATACTGGACAGGTATGATAAGTAGCACTATCACTTGAAGTCCCGACCAAAGTTAAGTTCTGCCAAGTGTCTTGTTTTGCACAGGAACAATTTGATGCAAAAACACACAAATATATGTAATTACCGACTATGTACTCGTCCAGTTCAGTAAACAATCATGAAAGCGGAATGGCTGAACAAGTATCCCTTATTTTGTTTGTGAACGATGCCTTCAGTATGCCACTGATTTCATATGAAAGTGATAATATAATACTGCATACATGTGCAGCGTGTCATTCGAAAACGTCCCCAATGAGGATATAGGGACACAGACGGAAGTGTGATGCAGGCGATCTCGTCCACCCCTTGAAGAAATATACGGCAAATCACAATGTCAAAAGCTTAAGATTCGAAAACAAAGTTGTGCGACGCAAAATTGTTAATCAATGAACGTTTCTAAGGCATGTGTCAGTCAGATGTCGGGCAAGACAATATCCACTAAGCTTTTCACAGCAACTGTAAGCCAAATCTTCATAGCAGAATAGCCAGATAGATGTATAACCGGCATATAAACACGTCTTCTCCATATTTTAAGTTTCGTTATAACTTATCTATTATTAATGGGTTCATACGTACAGTGACCTGAATCATTATTCCCAAGAGCATTGCGCTTAAAACATTTAGGAATATATCCACTCAGAACACATTTGGGTTGAAAAACATAAAAAATTGGACCGTAAGGTACCCAATTGGCCTGAGGGTTGCCAAATCTGTCAACATCGCAGCGTGCAACGAGGAAACATTGAACGCCTGAGAATTATCAATACAACTACCATTGGAACAATTGTATCTATACTGACATTGTATGACGGAAAAGATGAAGTCGCGGAATACGATGAATTAGCCTGGTGGTAGTCCAATCTTTGCCATGGCGAACTGAGTCGATTTGTTATAGAGTCTTGGAGTACATTAAGCAATGATGAACGATAATGTCCCCAGTTACAACTAAAGGAACTAGAGAGTTGAAAATGCTATCGTGTAACTGCAGTCGTTTTTTTCTCCCTGTAGTCTCTTGTATTATACTAGTTGTACTGTCGTCCTTCTCTAAGGATGGGACTTTCTGCTATACTGATTGTCGTTTCTTTGAAATCTTCAAAGGATATATATCAGCTTAGCGATTGGTGAGGCGACCAATCAAGCTGTTGCCTTCGTATGATGATGCCAATCTTTCATCCCTGAAAATGAATACAAAAACAAAAATACATGTGATTGATTTCTGTGCAAAAGTATTAAAAGTCTTAATTCATTACTTTACTCCTGAAATATGTCTGCACTATGCATAAACGTTCCCCGATCTACTGTATATTCACCGTCTCTCCATCTCCATTTTTAATCAATAGAATCAAAGAGGAAGTTTATTATGAAGAGTTAAAATTTGTTTAAGAATGATCATAAAATGTAATTTCAGTGCTGTCGGTTAACTCTCAGTTCTATGATAAACCGTCCATAGGCACATATAACCGGAGAAATCACCAACGAAATGTGTCATCCTTCCCTTGAATTTAAAACATAAAAAAACACAAGGTTATAAATTGTGAATCTCATCGGGATTATTGGCGGAAAACTTTTACGTAACAAAATACGGTTACAATCAGAGAAGAAGTAAACTTTCCTTTGAAATTGCTTCTTAACTATCGAGCGTCCCCGTAACCAATGGAAACTTGATGGCTGATGACGCGGCGGTGCTCCTCTGAATTGCTACAGTGCTAGTTTGTTGTCTCAAAAGAAAATTAATGTCATTATACGTAAGATGCAGGAAGCATAAATCAAGATATTTTTTGTATAAGAAAACGTCGAAGCTTACTTCGCATCACCAGTCTCGAGTGTGTAATATATAAAACAGTAGGTAGCATGGTTTCTCTGTGTTGATTGATTACCTTCTTCTGCATGGAGTAATTTCTTTTAACAAGTGGTACCGTTATTTCATCCCGATAAACACACGACCTTCATATCTACTTGCCTGTAAATACCGCCTGGATGTAGTGGCGCAATGCTACACCACTGACATAGGGTGTAACAGAATTCAGAGAGGTCATCAGCAAAACTCACGCATCAGTATTGAAATCACCATAATTTACTTCAAACATCGGGTCTCCAGATCCAGATTGCTACTCATTGCTTAGGTCGCCAGAACGCACATCAAGGTTTAGGTCAACTGAACGCAGGGTAAATTTAAAATAATTAACGTTTGTATTTATTGATTTACATTTTGACATGTCAGCAAGGCTCATGTGATCGGAAACATCCGGAACGAAATTGTAAATTTTGCTCTGTAAAATCTCACAAACAATTCATATATCTGAACTGCTTTGATTAATTTCATATAAAATTGAAACTAAAAAATCCTAAATTCTTCAATGAATCTATAGTATTACATACTTGTAGAAGGATTGTACAGAAATACACAAGAGAAGTACACCCTTACAATTCATAATCGAGTCAAATAATGAACAAAACTGCACAATACAGCTGTTTCATCCTTCTAGGACTCGTCAGTGTTGCTAAGAAAGTGCTTAAAAGTGAAGACTGAAAGGTGACTGAGGAATCAAAACCGTCCGGAAATAATGTCCAAATCTAATTAATTCTATAATTTTCAAATATTGAATACTTTCGAATAAAAATATATATAGTTTTTATCTTAATCCATTAATCTTAACCCTCATGAATTATGATCGCTTGTTACCCTGGTGTTGTTATCATTTTAACTGAATACTAGAGTATTAACTGAATTATAGACGTAATAACTGAATACTAGACCAATTAACTGAATATTAGATCTATTAACTGAATACTAGACCTATTAACTGAATACTAGACCTATTAACTGAATACTATAATATTAACTGAATACTAGAAGTATTAACTGAATAATAGAAATATTAACTGAAATGATCGCTTGGTGTTCTAATGTCGCTCGCTATCATACTAGAAGTACAGTGTATTTACTTAAAAGACCCCTTGTTATATTGGTGTCGTTATAATACAAGAAATATTAACTGAATTGATCGCTCTCTCCAACAGGATCAGGGCAGCGGTAATGACGCGGGCTGACGTATAATTCTAAGACATGGAGATACGGTGATTTTTCGTTTCTCTATTACAAATGCACGACTTCTTGTATTGCGTGATCGCAGTAAGAAGCTGGTGCGTCTGGTCAAATGAGCATGGCGCCAACAAAACGTTACGGAGTATGTTAAAACATTACACAACAGAATAATTACAACAATTCATCAATTGTCTGAACCCTAAAAAGGAAAACATGAAGACAAACAGACGGCTTACATATCAAATTTAAACAACGAATGACTTGTAGATATCCACGATGAGGGATACTGTACAGAGAGGCGATGGAACCAACCGGTCTGTTCACAATACTTTCTGTCAGTTAATCGTATTTATTAGTTCACTGTGTAGATATATGGGAGTACACAACCATGACTTACCATTTCTTTAAATTGCTTTAAATTTACCGACTTTGTCGGGAGCTCCCAACTGAGAATAAAAACTGCTTGATACTTATAAACCAAAAGATTGTATAAAACAACTGAGCGTCTCTGTGTAACAGACGATTAGTATTCATGAAGATATGATCCTTAAAAATAATGCATGAAGTATTGTATATAATTAAAATAACAATGAAGATCATTACTTAACTATAACTGCTAATAATATGATTGAACCACTTTGTAGACAATTATAATACTTATGTGGATAATGCGAGTTAAATGGAAGTTGTCTTATTATACAACGACCATGTAGATAATTATAATACACATGTAGATAATTGAAGATAAGTATATATGTACAAGATGTAGGTAATAAAAACACAGATGTAGTTTATTACAAATAACATTGAAGATAATTTAACTGGATATTACCTTTAACGGTTAAAAGTAGGATGTACGAATAAGAAAATATTACGAACAAAACAGATGTATTTGCTTTCCCAATCAAGAAATTTGAATATCGTGTATTTTCAATATTGTGAGGAAGGTTGAGTCTACAAAATACATTTACTTGATTGAAGCTTTATACGATGTACATTTTGTAGGTAGATAGGAAAAGGTATTTAAAACAGGTGACGTAAGTGATTTTTTTTTTATTTTATTTTACTTTCTTGTCTTTTATATTGTTTGTTTTTTAAATAGTGTTCTTAAATTCATGGCAAAGCTATAATTGGTTCAATGATTTCTCTAGCCCGAGTTTCCTCTGGCCCCGACAACATATCTGGTTTTTGTTGTCAGCACCTCAAAAATCTCAGCTACCAAACGGGGTCGGATAATTCCGTGTTTTATATAGGTATGCGCTCTGGTCCCACACCTGACATATATCTGTCAAAATGTCTAAATCTGGTGTAATGGCCAGAGGAAACTCGGCCATGATTTCTCCAGTACATTTCTTAATTATGGATTGTTTATTCTCGTATAATCTGGTTGATTTATATGCTAGACCACCAAGAGCTATGTCTCCCTGAAAGTACAGCGCGAGTTTAGTGGAAGTGGTCTTATTATCAAAGCAAATTGGGGCAAACACAAAATATTATTATTTGAAATTTAAAGCAGCAATAAATTTCACAATCCTGAAACCTGGTTACTTTCACTGGGATCATCAGTCAAAATACAACGATCTATTAGGACTAGTAAGCGTAAATATTTAGAGGTCTGTACTATATGTCGTATAATGACGAAATGTCTATAGTGTTCCGATACATCACAGCACCAATTACCCATTCAAACAAGCACTATGTTCCTACTGTATCATTGCATGGAATAAAATTACATCCTGTTTGATTTATTTGTACAAGTGCTTTACTAATCGCGAGAAAGTCATTGATGTCGGACAATTTAAATTATGTCTTATTTCAGGACCCATTATCGTTCTGGGGACAAGGTTTCTAAAGAACAGATGGACTTTATACCATGGCACAGCGTCCGAGGTCCGTCCGTACGTCCGTCGTCCATCAACTGCTTTAAAAGCGTACTCCAGACTGATTATTCCGAACGGCTTTCCATATTTCAATCAGCGTTGTTTTGTTGTATTCTTTGTATGAAACATAATCTATGTAGGATGGAAGAATGAGGCTCTCCAATTCCATTGGCCAAAATTATATTCTTTTAATCTTTTTTTGATACACGGCTTTATTATTTACAAAATAAAATTCGGAAAATCCATAATCCGAATTTAAAATCGAATAAAATATGGACAAATTACGAACAAGTTTACACGCGGACCGTTGAAAAAGTACAACAGAATAAGACCAGGGCCCATATTCATGAAACCGTTTTCATGCTCAAGCATGGATTCTGTGCTCAAGTCAGCTTTCTTGAAAATCTCTTTAATCATGTGGAAGAGTAAAAAAGTCCATGTAAATGTTGAAAACAGCTATTGGTTTCGTGTCTCTTAAACTTTTTTTTCCAAAATTTGACAAAGTTAAATTTTTTAAATAATGTATAGTCAGAACAAGTAATAAGGCGTGAGCACGAAATCCATGCTTGAGCATGAGAACGGTTTCATGAATACGGGCCAAGGTGTTCCGGAAGGGTAAGCGTCTTCTGTTTCATTGACGACAACTGTCATGTAAAAAGTATATTTCACATCACCAAAGTGAGAAATGACGTATTTCAATTATATCAACATGGCATACAGTACTTATGAGCATATTAAGAAAGCTCATATATCACATGGGTTTAGCATATTTCTCAATGAAATTATGATGGCGAAAATGCAATGTAAAGCCTGCCCATGGTCTTCATCAAACTACATCACTCAACACACTGTGTTGTAAGTTTGTTCGTCAGCGGCTGACATTGATCACAAACATCTCGATATTTAGGGCGAACTCTAGAATATTGAGTTAACTATATGCAAAATGTAAACGTTATATGTTGGAGAAGCATGGATATTGCTATAAAAAAAGAGAACGTTCACAATGAGGAAAATCAGAATCGTCACGTTTACCCTATATAAGTATTAAGCTATCCATGTCTATTAGATTGTAAGGTGAGAGAGTCTATTGTTTCATTGAGTTCAGGGGGTGGGGGGGGGGGGGGGTGTGGTATTTACCACCGACAGGATAAGTAAACTCTTGAAGATTTGTAGACAGCAAATGAAATAAATGAGTTTAAAATAAATTAGATTTTTGTTATTTGTCCTTATAAGCTCTTCGAAAAAAATCATTTTATTTCATTTAAAGTATTAAGACCCACGCTCCACTTGTATAAAATATCATACCTGTGCTTTTTCCTAAGATTTTCCTTAGACAATAAATTGCTTGATATTTCCCCAGCTTTGAGATGCTTTTATGGAAGTCGTCCATTAGTTATGTAAGTATATTATAGAGTGGGATGAAATCTGTCTAAACATAATGATGTCGGCTAATGGGGGTAGAAATTGCTTCCTTCTTCTGTTACTATATACCGGGAGAGGTAAAATATCTTTATTTTCAAATCGACTGATTTCACACACTAAAAGGTTTCCCGGAGGATTTGTTTCACGTACATTTAAGTAAGTATATAGATAGATATATATTTACTGTTGTCTCTGCATATCCACTTACGCTACGGAAATTGCAAGTTTTGTGTTTTGCATACTAAACTTAAACTGTGCAGTGCGCTTAATTTTAACCTTTTTAAGAACAAACCTGTGCTGATTTTAGCTGTTCGCATTAACTCGAGATGTTCCTTTGGTTCTTAGAATGTCGATGTTTTTACAACAAAAAGTCCTATCTTGTTTCGAAGAACCTTTTTAAAACTAATTTCAAATTGCAATTAATTCAATTGTTTATATGTGCGCTTTCCACTTATACTATGATACGTTTAATGTAGGATTGAAAAAGGAATTGAAAAAATAGTTTGACAATAAGTATGTGTGAACAAATTAGAATGTTTCTCGTCTTCTTAAGAAATTACGGGCCGCGGTGTCCTTGTGTCTTGCACTCGGTTCACTAGCTCTCCACCTCCTGTCGTAAATTCGAGATGCAATGTATACGTGGGGCAATTACATGTACCAGGTACTGGTTTTAGGTCGGTGGTTTTTCTCCAGGCACTCCAGTTTTCCTCCACCTCTTAAACTTTACAGGTCATTAAATATATAATATATAAACTTTATTTATTTTACAACAATTATGAAACAAGTTATCGAACTTATATCAATCACTCTTGTTGGTCCGGATGTTAGCGCGTGAGGGGTCTTAGTGTGGAAGGAACCGGAGTACCCGGAGAAAAAACACGTGGACGGGCAGGTGACCCCATACATTTTCACATCCGATCAGGGAATCGAACCCCGGCCGCCTTGGTGAAAGGCAAGTGCGCTATCCACTGCACCACCCGACCACTCAAAATGACCATTAAATGACAATAGCTGCTAATAGGACGCAAAACACAAGCAAACCAAGCCAGCCAAAATTTAGTTAATGTCTTAATCTGGATAGCATGGCAGACAGGAATGCTACAATATTTTGTGACAATAAACGAAAGATCATCTTCAGAAAACTTTCTCCGCAGTCCATCATGTGGCCTGTTTATTTTTTATTATATTTTATACTAAACACCATGTGTTCGCCAATGGCATCTTTGGTCTCAATTCTAAATGAAAAAAAAATCTGTCATTCGTACAACGGTCACGCCTAAGGCATGTGGTTCTCTGATCGGGAGGAGGGGGGGGGGCAATTTCGTTTCACTGACAAACAAGGTCTGTAAACGACTCTGGAAACATTCGAATGACCTTATCATTATTTCGGATTCGTTCGAGAAAGAATCACTGAATGTCCATGTTCCGCTGAGAATTAGACTTTTACAGACGTTTTTGAAGGCGGCATTACTTTAGCTGAAATTTACGTGACACATGGCTGTGACCAGGGCAATGTTTAGTGTCTATACAGCGACAATTTTGACTTCCAGACAAAATACGTTAGGGTCATTCCTGTATAATTTGGCGCACGTGAAATAAAAATCACATTAGCATATGCAGAATACATAGCATACCTTATATACAGGCCGTTCGGTCTTTCTCGATCTGCGGCAGCTGGTCATTCGTATGTCCTCGAAAACTGCCACTGTGATGTACATAACGAGTTATGGCTGGTATCAAGAAATAATCGAGAAAAAAAAAACAAGCAAACACGAAAAGAATAACGAATACCAAAATGTCAAACAGTGAATTCAAATAGGGATTGAACAGTGTTGTTTTTTTTTTTATTTTTATGCCGATATGAATTAAAATCATTTACATCCATATTGCATGAAGCCCGCTAGCCTGGTCGATATGGATGTAATCGTTTTGCATTAATACCGACATAAAAATAAAAAAAATGCCGTTTAATTCATATATTTACATTTTAACTATAGAACAGTTTTTATCTCTCATTTACTATTTCTTTAAACGACTTTGACGGAACGGCCCTGATTTCAATGAAATTGGCGTCAGTAATTAACCGTAGACATTTGAGCGTTTGACGCTGGGACGTTCTCCATGTTATCCGAAGCGGAGCGGCAAGACTCGCATTGAGCAAGATCAATATATTACGTCATGAGTAATCACGTGAATGATTGTGTTTATACTGTTTTAATGCTGTATTCATAGTGTAGTGTTTGTTGTTTTCTGTTGGTATATTCATATAGAGAAGACACAATCAGAATGTAAATATAAAATGATTAAAAGAAATATATGATACCGTTAAAATAGCCACAGATTCGTCTGGTCCTACCACCGGACTAAGACAGTTTGGCAGATGGAAACTCGAGCTACTCTTGAAAAAAGTACAATATAAATAAAATAATGTTTTCCGGAAGGGTTGGCGTCGTCTGCTTCATTGACGACAGCAGCTGTGAAAATCTAAGAGAAATTCATATGCATGTCAAGTTCTCAAAGCTGGAGCTGTGGTAATGAAAAAGAAGCTTTGAGATTTCATTTGGGATTTCCCGGGAGTTAGCTTACTTTTATCAGGCTTAAAGTTCACATTTACCGTCATTCCTCCTTAAGATTCAGATAACTGTAAAAGTGGATTTGTTTGCGGTGTGGAAATTTTCGCTTATTTCGCTGGCATTAAATCTTCTCGAATATAACCATACGCGAACATATTTAACACCCCTAAAACTCTACACTTTATAATAGTATCATGGGTACACTGTGCAAAACAGCATGACTACAACGCGAACATTTCCACATCGCGAACAGTTTGGAGGCTGACTTAACGAAAAATTCCACGCGCGAAAATATTGGCTTTTATAGTATCTAACTACACGATCATTTACATATGGATACTTTATCGAGCAATTTTGATAGATATTTAAACGAATGCATTGAAGTTTAGGTCAGCATGAAAGATGTAAAGCAACAAATCGCCTTATTGATTGAAAAAAAAAGAAAGAAAAATCAATACCTTGAATTTTGTTTCTATATCAGATAAACATTAGATGTACAAGGTAGCTAACATATTGACATATCAGGCTGAGATCTGACCATTACATGATGTTCAGCGGTATTAAAACGGTTGCGCATTAAATTGTCGATCGTTATTTCTCATGGAAATACAATAATGGAGTAAAAATGGCCTAGAAGAAGTAGAGTCATTAGTAAAAACATTGTTAAACCCCCTATACATAGTACGTAATGTCAATATCAGCTCTATGATCCGATAGAATCTGAAGTCTCTCCAGACGGTATCATTCTCGGTTTGTTTTACCAGTGTTTATGTGTGCACGTGAAGATGTTTTTAATCCGTATCAGTGTCGTTCAAGAACGACAATGCAAACAAGATGTTTGAACCGAAAGAGTTGTTCGACATCTTGACAAGACGGGCCATTATCTCTACAGCTCGGTCTTGACTGCTGTGTGCCGATACCTTGGCGGAGAGAGACAACATCGGATTGGGCCTGTCTAAGACTCAACCCAGGTTTGATGTGCTGGAATGCCTTCTGACCTTGGCTATCACGCAGATCTTGACTTGAGAATGAAAGACCCGAAAATAAGCTGAAAGCGCTTAAATTCAGCTTCTCGATGGTCTATGGAAATGGTTGTTTCCGTCTGCTGTGAATTGCCTAGGATTTGGTGTCGTTAAATTTCGTCAGTTTATTGGTTTGGAGCCGGAAGACGGTGTTACAAAGTGGAGTGTTTTGGGATTTCCCAAACGTAAAATAGACTTTAAACCATGTTAAACCGAGATTGAAACACTGCAATCGATAGATACATGTACGGAGGTTTCGTTTTTAATTATCTAAGAAGAGCACTTGAATAATTACAACGAAATAATATTTTATTATGTCAACATAAAGTTCATCATTTTTAAATAAGCTCAGTCAAAAACCAACCAAGTATTATTTAATATGTTGAATACATCTCCATTTGGTTAGAGCCAGCATCACGCCATTTTGTAATATAGTTATTGGCAATTAAACTCTATGAGTGCGGTCGGCGAAGCAAACACGGGTAGCATGTTTGAGGTCGATCACCTTTGACATGTTGTTGGTAAACTCTGACCTTTGAACTTGAATCCTTTCATTGCTCATTACCAGAGTGCGCATCAGCTTTGCGTCACCACGAGGTTCGTGGGGCCATTTTATTATATAACAACTAATTAACCGTAGAGTCACGAAAAATTCTCATTTTTTTTATATAAAATGACACATCAGATTAAGATAAAAAAAAATACACAGATATGTTTATTCGTTTGTACTGAAGACATGGCTCAAGACTCAATGTTACACTTTTTAGATTTATAATAGCTCGGTGATTAGGTATGATTTGGAATTTTTTTCACCAGATAATTCGTTAATAGCTGCCTTTCCCCTCCCCTTTACGGATTAACTAAAAGGTAGATATCTACTCGATGAATGTTTTAGCAAATGCTGCCATGGGCGTATAATACACATTGCTGGTAATGACCAACGCAGTAAAGGTATTATAGGACCATAACAACATTTGCTACAATATTCGTTACATATATTTACATTTTTATGGAGTAATTAAGTTTTTGCCTAGTTATTTTGAACAGCTTTTGACCCGCAAATCAGGTGTTGACAACAATGGAAACGATGAAGTCACAACAGGGAAATGTAGATAGTGTTACCATCCCATCATGTATGACGTTTGTCTTCGCAAGCATTACGATGGAAGGACGCAGAGCATAGTGTAATAGTTGAACGTACTGTCCCAGCGAAAATAAAGGCTATATGTAACTATGTGTTACCATAGAGACGCATTGCCCCGACGAAATAGTTGAAAACGCTGCGGTAGTACAAAATGAGCAATACTGGTACAAAAAAAAATGTGACGTATTTTGTCCGCGACTTTAGTTTTAAATACGACATAAACAACAGTGATACAATAGGAACATCTTGCCCACGAGACAATATTTGGTAAATATACATATGTTACCAGACTTTCTTGATTTCAAAATTTACATCTAGTGCCTATTTCATAAGATAAAAAAAAACATACGACTTGTATACATCCTACTCACTAATTTTGGAAATGGAACTATATTTTATTTGTTTCATTGTCATGGAATTGCTAGGAACCCAACCGGAAATTATTCATTTTTGAGCGAAAACACGCTGTTCTAACTGGTGCGTTGCCCCTCACCTCCCATGTATTTATGGATAAAGACACATGCATCTGAAAATTTAAGCATTTAAAATATTTATAGAAGGAATGAAATATGTTATTTTAAAACATTTATGAGGTTATAATAACATTGACGTTTTGAAGATTTTGAAGTTATGCCGATTGCGTATCGCCATTGGTGCCGATGCATCTGATTTGAATACTCTTCCTGATTTTTGTGTTGCCATGGATTCAAGCAGTCGTCCATTAGACATAATTTTATATTGATGCAAATTTGGTGAAAATAGACAATCAGTCTGACGTCATCATCAAATGTTCGTCAGTGACCTACATGTACCACGTGCTTACGTAGACTTTTAGCGGTGACGCCGCTTCAGATGACAAAATCTTTTATTTCGAAAGAGAGGCTAGTGTCGGTAGGAAGAAACTCATGGCTACGATATTGATTGATTTTGATCGACTTCGCACGTAGAATTTATAGACAAAAAGTTTGATAAGTTTATAGTTGACAAGTAAACGGGTTCCGGATTCATTGTTATGTAATTGGGTCCGGATGTAGAATAATCCTACTTGTTAGTGCCCGTATGTGTATTTCCGGATCGTTTATCTACCCGCTATCTAGTCAATTTGTTAGAATCCCGGTGTCGTTATCTTAATTCCTTTGAGACCATTATCGCTATATATCAACGAGGGACGGTATTCGTCTCCAACAAAGCTTGTGTACCTAATGACGCCATGAATGTACTAATATAGCATTGTAAGTATATGTCTACAATGTATATATAGCAATTGCACGCGATCTCGCGCCAAATTAATGAAGATAAGTTAGAAAAAGGTATGCCGCAACCTCGAGTATGTCAACGAATGAAATGTACACCAAGGTCTTTTAAAACTACAAAGAATCAATCTCACTCTGTTGATATATGTGTTAGTACAGGCTCAAACCGGCAGGCTAGTGATCTCGCGAATCCACGCAACAGCACGTGCGCCTCTTCGTTTCACGAGATTTAAGTGCTACATAAAAAGTCTCCCGATTGGTCTACGCCTACATGTGGCCTTTCTTCTAAATGACTCTGAAATAGTCCCGTTGAATGTTCTGAGGAGTTCGTATTTTCCCAATTCAATCTCCAACACTTTGTTTTTGTGACTAGGACAGATGGCTTCCTGCAATATAAGGACGATACGAAAATCCGTTTATTTTGTTATATATCAGCAGCTAAAATACAGGTACTTGTAACATTTACGTTTTATAGTACATGATATAATTACGTACGTATATATGGAAGATTTGGGTTGATTATGTCGCTAATCAAATCACTAGTTTTGTTGTTAAGTCTCCGATCGTGCCATAACGCTGTTCAGAGGAAAGGGGAAGCTAGGCTCGCGCTCCAGAGAAGTGTTGCTGTTACTCTGTTACAAATCGATGGGTTGATAACATTTAATTTCCGATCTTTTTTTCTTATGTCGTTTACCGGAGACAATCATCTGATGGCGTAGAAGCATTTCTGCACTGAGATGCTTGTCTTACTTAGCCAAGTATGTGCTGTCTCTTACAACTCGCGATCAACGTTTATATACGTACATGTATACGTACAATGTATCCTGCTTCCACCAACTACATACAGCTCTATCCTATGAGAAATGCTTACTCCTGCTATAATCAGCTACCTGCCACAATAATATGACTTTCATGGAATCCATTTAATGCACTACTGTATCCTTGGAGTAGGACACCAGGCTCGTAACGTAAGGGACGCGGGTTCGAATCCCGCCATGACATTGCACAAGACATTACCTCATTTGTTCTAGTCTGCTCAGTTGTAAATGGGTTGTGTACAGTGTTAGGTTTGTTGAATGCAAAAATGAGCGCCAAAGCAAGCTCATGACCTCATGTCATCATCTCGTCAGAGCTGACTTCATATAGGTACATGTTTGTTATGGTTCATTGAACAAGTACATGCGATAAATCAACTATTTTGAACTATTTTGAATTTGATTTATTCTTTATTTCCTTTTGTCGCATTCAATCATTTAGCATATTCGCAAAATCGCTTGATGGGTCGTCATTTGGTTGCCATCCTTTCCTTTTTTAGCACTTTGTAAAACTAAAAGAAATATACACTACAAAACCAGAGTGACGGTCATGACGTCAGATGGTAACGTTGAAAACAGTTTGTAGATGTTTTCTCTATTTAGAATGTACTTGAGAGCTTGAGGTTAATTAAGCATTATAACTCTTTTGTTTCAAAAAAACACTCCTATCACTATCGGAGTAGCTTTTACAAGAAATAAACGGTCTGTCAGATACCTGATATAGGATATACAAATAGTTAATGTGTAGTTAATCGTCTATAGTTTTGTTAATTTCCCGCCGTAATGCTTTACCTGTGGAATACAACGGCAAAACTTTACAGCCTCCCTCTGCACCCCCTCCTTCCTCAGTCCCGCTCCACACTCTCCTTCCTTCTCCTCGCACCCCTCCCCCCCCCATCCCCCGTCAGCCCCCTCGCACTTTCCTTCTCCTTCAACTGCCAAACCCGTCTTCCCTTTCCCTCAGCCCCCTCACACTCCCCTCCCCCTCCCTCAACCCCCACCTTCTCGCTCCCTCAACACCGTACTTTATTTCCCGCCCCAACTCCCGCATCCTTCTTCTCACTCCCTTACCCCCTCGCAAACTCCCCCTCCTTTCAGCACCCCTGCGCCACCCTCTTTCTCCCTCCTTTCCCTTCCTGCCACTTCTTAGATGTTCTTTACTCGTTTAAGACTATGTTTGTGTATGACCTGATACAGTGTACCATATGATGTTTCTTCTTACCGTGTCGACAATAAAATCATCACATTACCCACCACTTAATTTATAGATCCAGGGGGTCATACTATTATATCCATGTATACCAAAACGTGATTTTACATAGATATCGATATATTCCAGAGATTTATATATATAAATATATCAATACGTGCCGGAGATTTTTTTATATAACTATCGATACACTCCGGAGATTTTTTTTATATAAATATCGATATATTTCAGAGAATGAACGAAGTTCTTTCTTGGTTTAATACATTCAATGATAGTATTGTTGTCGTGATGTTTTGCTAACAACAAACATGAAATAGAATTCCTGGCCATCAGACACTCCCTCGAGACCATTACTCTGGCCATTTCAAAATCCATCTAATTGGTGCAGACATCCCATTCTGCCAAAGACCCCAATAAGGAGACGATGTATTGGGCCCGGGGGGACGGACCACTTCCTCCAGCGGTGACACCTGGTCGTAAACCCTTTTAGAACGTGCTTAGCACGGGAACCATAGTTTGACCAGTGGGGATTCGTCAACGGTCAGTTAGTTTGCCTTCGTGACGAGACTAAATTGTGGCTGTACCTTGCTTTTAAGCTATTTAGAGGTTGGCGTATACATAATTCAATACGCTATGTTCAAACGTGATGAGGTCACAAAGGAGCTTTATTTTCATAACAGAGACAACATCATTACATAATATTGACATCACCATTACGTAACCGTGACATCATCATCCATCAGTGACGTCAGTGCTCTAAAATTCTCTCAACAAAAATGACGATACGTAAGCAATGATTGTGTTAATAGACTATAAGAGGAGAATCTGGGGTGACGGGGAGAAGCTGGAGTGACGGGGAGAGGCTGGAGTGACGGAGAGAGGCTGGAGTTACGGGGGGGGGGGGCTGGAGTGACGGGGGGGGGGGGGGACTGGAGTGACGGGGAAAGGCTGGAGTGACGGGGAAAGGCTGGAGTGACGGGGAGAAGCTGGAGTGACGGGGAGAGGCTGGAGTGACGTGGAGAGGCTGGAGTGACGGGGAGAGGCTGGAGTGACGGGGAAAGGCTGGAGTGACGGGGAGAGGCTGGAGTGACGTGGAGAGGCTGGAGTGACGGGGAGAGGCTGGAGTGACGGGGAGAGGCTGGAGTGACGGGGAGAGGCTGGAGTGACGGGGAGAGGCTGGAGTGAAGGGGGGAGGCTGGAGTGACGGAGAGAGGCTGGGGTGACGGGGAGAGGCTGGAGTGACGGGGAGAGGCTGGAGTGACGGGGAGGGGTTTGGGTGACGGGGAGAGGCTGGAGTGACGGGGAGAGGCTGGAGTGACGGGGAGAGGCTGGGGGGGCGGGGAGAAGCTTGCGTGACGGGGAGAAGCTGGGGTGACGGGGGGGTGGGGAGGGCTTGCGTGACGGGGAGAGCCTGTGGTGACGGGAGAGCCTGCGAGTGACGGGCAGGGGCTGGAGTGACAGGGAGAAGCTGGAGTTGCGGGGAGGGGCTGGAGTTAGGGGGGGGTGTCTGTTGTGACGAGGAGAGGCTGGAGTGGCGGCCGGGGGGAGGCTGGGGCGGCGGGAAGAGGCTGGGACGACGGGAGAGGATTGAATAACGGTCGGGGATAGACTGGGTTGTCGGATAGAAGACTGAAGTGTTGGGGAGAGGTTGGGGTCACGGGAGGATGCTGGGTGGCGGGAGGGCTGGGATGGCAGGGGGAGGCTGGGGTGACGGGAAGGGATGGAATGACGGTCGTGGGGGGGTTTGGGTGACAGGGAGGGGCTGGGGTGGTGGAGGGTGTCGGTGAAGGCTGGGGCTGGTCGCACGTGGATCCTCGTTCCGTAGCCAGGGGGGTGGTTTCGCTTACTTAGCAAGAGTTGCGGGGCTGAAGGGCACCTCGCAGTCTCTGCCGTTCAATCCAAGCCAGTACCTGTTTCTTTTTCCCCTGTTGGTCTACCCCACCATCCACCCTTGAACACACTTATTATAAGGACTTTGTGGTTAGGAAAACCTTGGTGTAAACTCATTTGCATATATATTGCCTTGTATCAAATAGGAAAATGTGTTTAATTAAAAACTGCAAATGATGCCACATATCACCTTAATTTTAGAATCAAGTCACTTAACTTTTCTGTTGAATTGCTGAACCTGAAATGTCGGTTTAAATTATTTAAGTTTTGAATTAATTAAGTTTTCACTTAAAGTTTTGCCTTCAGTGTTATCTCCCCTGTCGCACCCTGTGGACGTAGGTTGAACGTTTGACTATTATTGTAACTAGTATCTCCCCTACGCAAGGTTGTACAAATAAACGGACAGATAAACATATTTAGATAATTTGAAATATAAAATGTACATATTTTTCAATTACCGCACAATCGGTCATTCTAAATGAAACGGATTTCTACAACGCAGTGTCGGTGAGATTTTGTTCGTTTTTTAAAACCTGCTTTGCCATCATGACGTATCGCGAAAACATTCATGGGTTGTCACGTGAACACAGTTCTCATATCGAAGCTTTCTCTTTCAGAATAAAACCTGCTTGAGCACTGTTAACCAATCAAAGGTGACCGTTAAAGCCTGGGTCTTGACCTAGTGATATTGAAAAATCTGTGGTAACGCAGATAATGAATATTTTGCTGATGAAGAATGGTTCAATGATATTAAACAAATAATCGGCGCATTCCCCGAACACCAACTCTGGTAACTTGAAAGAAAGGTGTTTATATAGGAAATCCTTTGAAGTTTAAGTTATAGTCTGTTTCAACTAAGAATGTCAAATCATTTAATTTGTAGGTATGATACTTAGTCTGTATTAAATGAAATTAACAAAATATTCTAATTCATTACAGCTTTAAGTAATAGAAAATAATCATTAAATATTATATTTTAGATTCAATAAATGGAAAGTAATCATTAAACTACATTACTTGAACAATAAAATTCCTTAATCGAATTATTTAAAGCGTATTGATAATAAAATAAAGTTTCTATTCATATGTATGTCAGTATCTTAAATGAAAACCATTAAATGAAAATGACATATAAGACACACAATAACAGAAACTATCAAACTGATGTCACACAAATTTAGCACAAATCTGTACAAGTTTAACTTTTATATTCTGTGATATAAATAAGGCATTTGACAGTGTTCGGCATGTAGGTATTTGTATAAACTTTAGAAAAATGGTATAAAAAGGAAAATTATTTGAGTGGTTATGAGCTTAATTAATTGATGGATACCAATCAAATACCTAATCCATATCTGCAAGAGTTCCTCAAGGATCTGATATTTGGCCGTTTTTATTTCTATCATTTATTGATATAACTTCTTGTATTAACTTGTTTGCAGTTGATACGTCTCTATATGTTATTGAAGATAGTGATGGTCACCTTATACACTTGCTAATCATACTAAATGATGATATTTCATCAATCCCTGCTTGGGCTTATCAGTGAATGGCAAATTATTTTTAATCCAACTAAGACAGTAGCATTAAATTTTGCTATAAGCTTTCTAATCCTCATTCCCCTCTTTTCTTTAATAACCATACTATAACACAGCATGACTGCCACAAACATATTGTTTCTATATATGGGTGATCTTTTAGGCTAAATTAATTTAGATGTCTTTTCAATGGTATAGCTGGTATGTCAGATGAAATAAATTCAACTATACTTAATTATACTACCTCATACATTTATATACATTGTATATAAAGCACTAAAACACTCAAGATGTATAAGTACATGTAATTCATATTTGAATAAGATAGTTCTAAAAATGTAATTTATATGAATCATAATAAAAGTATGAGAGTGTTTGAAAAAGGGATCTTTAATTGATAAAACATTATACTGCTAAGTTTCTACCCCATCTTCATCGAAATAAAATATTGAATTGTCAATGTATATATAAAGGATACTGATTATCTTTGTTGGGAAAGACTTAAATAGGTTCAGCCTGCTTTCTAATCATTTTATTGATACATTTCTATAATATTTCTTTTTAGTACTTGTTTATATGTCTTGTAATAATGCTGAAATATTTTGAAATTAAATATATGACAACAATTTACACAAATCTGAAAGAAGGTATAAGTTTAATCAATATATGATAATAATTTACACACATCTGAAACTCAATACATATCAATAAATATATGATAATTTACACATACATATATCTGAAAGAAGGTGTAATAAATAATTAAAATGATGATATTCCTAAATGTGAAGCTGTTTTTACAGTACCTATTTATCATTATTTCTTTGCAAATATCATTAGTTATTGAGTATCTGATTAGTAACCAGAGGTTGATTTACCTGTGTAACTTACCTGTACAACATTTCTGCTACAGACTATAACTTACTATCATCACAACTGACCACCTAAGTAAACATGTCTTTATAAGCAGAGTTGGTGTTCGGGGAAGTCCCCAAATAATCAGGGGTCAAATGATTTATCATTTTATGCATCAAAAATAATTAGTGTTTGTGACGCCTTGTGCTTATTATGCCTAGTTTCTAGTTGGTCCATGCCTGTTTCTTGATACAGTTTATAATGTGAAGTATACATGTACCACTTCACTTCACGCGGATGTACCTGACAGTGGTATCTGATGATGTTTTGAGAAACTTATAGACTGGTTCCGTCTCAAGAATAGTATTAACACACATCAAATTATCTCGAAAAAAAAACCCGAACAATTTCGATTACTAGATGTCTGATTATAGTTTAGGGGAAAGCTAAGCTAATAGTAAAAAAAGTCAGTAGAGAACTTAGGGACATCCTCCATATCCTGGGGTTACGATCACCTACGCTCTCTATACCCCTGGAATATATCATGGCAAAGCTGAAGACTCCGTGTGCGTGACCTTGGCAATGGGGGCAAGAACACTGTTTCGAATTTTTGCTGTACACCAAAAGAATTTCGTGGTTACATGTACATAACGACAAAATATGACGGACTTTGAAGTTGGTTGCGGCTCCTTTGTAATCTTCAAAGGTCAGGCATTCAACCTAGCGATCGGGCAGGTTTTTTAGCCAGAGCGCTAGGTTTGTAATTCTCGTCGTCTGAAAGGTCTCACGTGCTTTTTAATTGTCAGTAAGTCATTTTCATAACAAAGAGTTTGTGTCCAGCAGCTTTGCTGCATTTCTTTGTTACAGATACTGCTAGAAACTGTTCCGTGTATATTTTTGGTCGTGTTGTATCTAGAACATTCTTAGTGCTTCTAAAAGGACGCTCTGGATACTTATATTAAAGTACTACAAGCTAAACATGTCCTATCGGGTCAGAGCACTGTTTATTTACATGGATCTGGGGATTCTTGTACACCTTTACTCTGCCCTATACGGATTTCACCAACAACCTAACATCAGAGTAGGATATTTTCCGGGATGTTACATTGGACCTTACTATTTCGTCAGTGAGGAATTGTGGGTACAGTTGCTACAACTATACTAGTAGAGATAAAGAGAGATTCATTAATTGGTATTCAATTGTAAACAAGTGCTAATTGTAATGGGGTACCATTACAGATGTCCCCCAAACTACCCCTTTGGTCGGAACTGATGAGCCCAATGAACTCACAATGGAAATATAGCTGACACCCCATATATCAGCGGTCATGTTGACGAATTAGGAAACAGAGGTTACGACAATGTCCGTGGTGTCCTACTACAGTTATATATAAAATTTCATTGAAATCGGACAATATATAAATTTCGACCAATCAGAAGCCAGGAAATAGCGGCCATGTTGACGAATCACGAAACAGAGGTTACGACAATGTCCGTGGTGTCCTACTACAGTTATATATAAAATTTCATTGAAATCGGACAATATATAAATTTCGACCAATCAGAAGCCAGGAAATAGCGGCCATGTTGACGAATCACGAAACAGAGGTTACGACAATGTCCGTGGTGTCCTACTACAGTTATATATAAAATTTCATTGAAATCGGACAATATATAAATTTCGACCAATCAGAAGCCAGGAAATAGCGGCCATGTTGAAGAATCACGAAACGGAGGTTACGACAATGTTGTTGGTGTAATACTACACATATATATTAAATTTCATTGAAATCGGACA
The DNA here is from genome assembly GCA_947623455.1 of Mimachlamys varia. Classification (NCBI taxonomy): domain Eukaryota; kingdom Metazoa; phylum Mollusca; class Bivalvia; order Pectinida; family Pectinidae; genus Mimachlamys; species Mimachlamys varia. The sequence continues at coordinate 9,565,148 of OX392530.1, forward strand.
ATATATAAATTTCGACCAATCAGAAGCCAGGAAATAGCGGCCATGTTGACGAATCATGAAACGGATGTGACGACAATGTTGTTGGTATAATACTACACATATGTATTAAATTTCATTGAAATCGGACAATATATAAATTTCGACCAATCAGAGGCCTCCATTTTCGTTTCGGTGGCAACCAAACTTTACGAAAATGTTACCATGTTATTCAGCATCCCTTAAAACACCCATGTACCAATTTTTACTGAAATCGGAGACTGAATTTTGAAAACCGGAAATTAGCTCTGGCGGCCATCTTGGACTTCCGGTCGCGAAAAAACAACCCGTTTTCACACACCCCGCCCCTAATGAGTATGTGTGTGAAGTTTCGTGAAGATCCGTCAAGTAGTTTTTGAGAAAACGGTCGGAAACCTCCGCGGCGGAAGAAAGTGGAAGAAACAAGAATAATAATAATAATAATAATAAGAAACCGAGCAAAAACAATATGTCCCCCCACTTCGTTTGGGGGACATAATAATAAGTTAAATTTAATTTTTTCCCTGTACTTCTCTTGTTCAACCCTGACACCTCCTTATAGGACAGCAAGCTCTGTTTACTCAGAGAAAATGACACAACAAGGTATTGGCGGAAAATGGCTCATCTCTTCGATGGCCGATTATTTATTTTACTTATTTTTTAGAAAATTTTAACACATTTTATATTTTTTATGATTTTGTTCACTTTACCCTGGAATACTTCTGAACGTAATTGAACTGTGTATGTTGCCCTATGTTAGGTCTGGAAACTGTTTGCAGACTACGTAAAACGTTTTGTCCTTAGACACAACCCGGCACCACGACATTTTCCTATTCACATCCAGACTGTTATTGCATACACTTATACATCCTAACACCGTCTCTAGTTACTGTAATGGAGGGGACACACGATTAACAGAGATACTTATGGTGTCCGCCTACCATGGAAGCATTTAATTATGAGATGTCTAATCCCTGATGAGTTTGCCTATTGTTTTTGATTGTCTAACTTGTAGTCTACTTCAGGCCTTGAGATTAACTTGTTACATGTTAAATAACAAAGGTAACAATGAATTAAGAGACTTAATTTCCATCATAAAAGTGCAGACATGTAACAAGACTCTCAACTGTGACACAAAGGAGACAGGTGACTTGTCTTTCAACTTTGATACAAAATAGACACGTGACTTGACTCTCAACTGTGATACAAAGGAGACACGTGACTGGACTATCGACTGTTACACAAAGGAGACACGTGACTGGACTATCGACATTTACACAAAGGAGACACGTGACTGGACTATCGACTGTTACACAAAGGAGACACGTGACTGGACTATCGACAGTTACACAAAGGAGACACGTGACTGGACTATCGACTGTTACACAAAGGAGACACGTGACTGGACTATCGACAGTTACACAAACGATACACGTGACTGGACTATCGACAGTTACACAAAGGAGACACGTGACTGGACTATCGACATTTACACAAAGGAGACACGTGACTGGACTATCGACAGTGACATAAAGGTGACATGATACTGGACTATCGACAGTGACACAAAGGAGACACATGACTGGACTCTCAACTGTGACACTAACGAGACATGTGACTAGACTATCGACAGTGACACAAAGGAGACACATGACTGGACTATCGACAGTTACAAAAAGGAGACACGTGACTGGACTCTCAACTGTGATACAAAGGAGACACATGACAGGACTATCGACATTTAAACAAAGGAGACACGTGACTGGACTATCGACATTTACACAAAGGAGACACATGACAGAACTATCGACATTTAAACGAAGGAGACGCGTGAATGGACTCTCGACTGTGATACAAAGGAGACACGTGACTGGACTATTGACAGTTACACAAAGGAGACATGTGACAGGAATATAAATATAGACTCAATGGAGACACGTTCCCGGACGTTCAACTGTGACATTAACGAGACATGTGCCATGACTCATGACAGTGACACAAAGGAGACCCGGGACTGAACTCTCAACTGTGATACAAAGGATACACGGGACTGAACTCTCAACTGTGATACAAAGGATACACGGGACTGAACTCTCAACTGTGATACAAAGGAGACACGAGACTGAACTCTCAACTGTGACTCAAAAGAGACACGGGACTGAACTCTCAACTGTGACTCAAAGGATACACGGGACTGAACTCTCAACTGTGACTCAAAGGATACACGGGACTGAACTCTCAACTGTGACTCAAAGGATACACGGGACTGAACTCCCAACTGTGATACAAAGGAGACACGGGACTGAACTCTCAACTGTGATACAAAGGAGACACGGGACTGAACTCCCAACTGTGACTCAAAGGATACACGGGACTGAACTCTCAACTGTGATACAAAGGAGACACGGGACTGAACTCTCAACTGTGATACAAAGGAGACATGTGACAGGACTCTCAACATTGACTCAAAGAATGTATTCCCCACGAGTACCCTGTATACGTATTTTAGTATGATAACACATGTAATGTTAATGGATTAAAGTGACGTAATGAGATAATAAAATACACCCATTCTAGCGGTTTGCTTCCTCAGCAAACATAGGTTAGCTGATTACAATGCTTTGTGAAATTGGCTAACATTTATTTTACTGATTGACAGAAACGGATGATGCTGGGCGCCCTACATGACCCATTCAATTCTGCCCAACCCAGAACCCCTGTCAAATTACTCGCAGAGATCGATGGCCCTGGGTGACCCCTGCTCCGAACTGCGAGCGAGGACAGTTATATATTTATATTGGAGTGATCAGCGCCGTCTAGACATCCTGATGAAGGGTCGATAACTCCACATCGTTAAGGTGTTAATGATCTGGCTTCATTTAAGAAGACTTAACTCTCTGCCCGCTTGCTTATATTGTTCAAGGAAATAGTTATAGAGATTAGCCCTGAAGTCATAAATCAATACAAACAATGTCGATTAATCGTCGTGAACGTTGATTACTTGTTTATTTACGGTTTGGTTTAATTTTATGTTGTTTTCCGTCCTAAAACAGCTAAGGTCACTTTAGAACGTGTTAAATTAGTGATCAAAATTCGAGAATTAAGAAGTTCTAATTATCCCTATCTCAACGATAATTTCCTTAAAATTGTGCTGAGGAAGCATTGCAAATTATCATAATGAGTGTAGTTATCCTTGTGTCCGTTGTTTTCACCAAGACGACGCATTTCACAAACATTTGACGAGTAGGCCTTATCAAAACAACCAATCTACATATTTGTAACAGGTTACCAAAACGACAAAGCTACAAATATACTTGTGACAGGTAACCAAGGCGACAATTCTACATACTTGTGACAGGTTACCAAGACAACAAATCTTCATACTTGTGACAGGTAGTCAAAGCGACAAAGCTACATATGTGTGACAGGTTACCAAGACAACAAATCAACATATGTGTGACAGGTTACCAAGACAACAAATCAACATATGTGTGACAGGTTACCAAGACAACAAATCCACATGCTTGTGACAGGTAACCAAGAAAACGAGTCACATACCTGTGACAGGTTACCAAGACAACAAATCTACATACTTGTGACAGGTAGTCAAAGCGACAAAGCTACATACCTGTGACAAGTTAACAAGACAACAAATCTACATACTTGCGACAGGTTACCAAGAAAACGAGTCACATACCTGTGACAGGTTACCAAGACAAAAAATCTTCATACTTGTGACAGGTTACCAAGACAACAAATCTACATACTTGTGACAGGTTACCAAGACAACAAATCAACATATGAGTGACAGGTTACCAAGACAACAAATCCACATACTTGTGACAGGTAACCAAGAAAACGAGTCACATACCTGTGACAGGTTACCAAGACAACAAATCTACATACTTGTGACAGGTTACCAAGACAACAAATCTACATACTTGTGACAGGTAACCAAGAAAACGAGTCATATACCTGTGACAGGTTACCAAGACAACAAATCTACATACTTGTGACAGGTTACCAAGACAACAAATCTACATACTTGTGACAGGGAGTCAAAGCGACAAAGCTACATATGTGTGACAGGTTACCAAGACAACAAATCTACATACTTGTGACAGGTAGTCAAAGCGACAATCCTACATATTTGTGACAGGCTACCAAAACAACAAATCTACATACTTGTGACAGGCTACCAAGACAACAAATCTTCATACTTGTGACAGGTTACCAAGACAACAAATCTACATACTTGTGACAGGTAGTCAAAGCGACAAAGCTACATACTTGTGACAAGTTAACAAGACAACAAATCTACATATGTATGACAGGTAACCAAGACGACAAAGCTACATATATACTTGTGACAGGTAACCAAGAAAACGAGTCACATACCTGTGACAGGTTACCAAGACAACAAATCTACATACTTGTGACAGGTTACACTGTACCAAGACAACAAATCATCATATGTGTGACAGGTTACCAAGACAACAAATCTACAAACTTGTGACAGGTTACCAAGACAACAAATCTACATACTTGTGACAGGTAGTCAAAGCGACAAAGCTACATACCTGTGACAAGTTAACAAGACAACAAATCTACATACTTGTGACAGGTTACCAAGAAAATCGAGTCACATACCTGTGACAGGTTACCAAGACAACAAATCTTCATACTTGTGACAGGTTACCAAGACAACAAATCAAAAAACTTGCGACAGGTTACCAAGAAAACGAGTCACATACCTGTGACAGGTTACCAAGACAACAAATCTTCATACTTATGACAGGTTACCAAGACAACAAATCAACATATGTGTGACAGGTTACCAAGACAACAAATCCACATACTTGTGACAGGTAACCAAAAAACGAGTCACATACCTGTGACAGGTTACCAAGACAACAAATCTACATACTTGTGACAGGTAACCAAGACAACAAATCTACATACTTGTGACAGGTTACCAAGACAACAAATCTACATACCTGTGACAGGTTACCAAGACAACAAATCAACATATGTGTGACAGGTTACCAAGACAACAAATCCACATACTTGTGACAGGTAACCAAAAAACGAGTCACATACCTGTGACAGGTTACCAAGACCACAAATCTACATACTTGTGACAGGTAACCAAGACAACAAATCTACATACTTGTGACAGGTAGTCAAAGCGACAATGCTACATACCTGTGACAAGTTAACAAGACAACAAATCTACATATGTGTGACAGGTTACTAAGACAACAAATCTACATAGGTGTGACAGGTTACCAAGACAACAAATCTTCATACTTATGACAGGTTACCAAGACAACAAATCTACATACTTGTGACAGGTTACCAAGACAACAAATCTACATACCTGTGACAGGTTACCAAGACAACAAATCAACATATGTGTGACAGGTTACCAAGACAATAAATCCACATACTTGTGACAGGTAACTAAGGCAACAAATCTACATATTTGTGACAGGTTACCAAGACGACAAAGCTACATACCTGTGACAGGTAACCAAGGCAACAAATCTACATATTTGTGATCGGTTACCAAGACGACTAATCTACATACTTTACAGGTTACCAAGACAACAAAGATACATACTTGTGACAAGTAACCAAGACAACAAATCTACATACTTGTGACATGTTACCAAGACGACCAATCTACATACTTGTGACCCGTAACCAAGACGGCAAATCTTCATTCTTGTAACAGGTAACCAAGACAACAAATCTACATACTTGTGACCGGTAACCAAGACGACAAATCTTCATTCTTGTAACAGGTAACCAAGACAACAAATCTACATACTTGCGACAGGTTACCAAGACGACTAATCTACATACTTAACAGGTTACCAAGACAACAAAGATACATACTTGTGACAAGTAACCAAGACAACAAAGATACATACGTGTGACACTTTACCAAGACGACCAATCTACATACTTGTGACCGGTAACCAAGACGACAAATCTTCATTCTTGTAACAGGTAACCAAGACAACAAATCTACAAACTTGTGACAGGTAACCAAGGCGACAAGTCTACATACCTGTGAAAGGTATATAAAGAGAATAAATGTGCAAATATATAATGAATTTATAGAGATTACATGCATATTAAACCTTTTTTCATAAAAGTGGGTAGAATCGTCAATATATCAGGTATGAAGTGAAGGATGTCTGAACGGGTCATACATAAAGAGAAATTTCAGTAGAATAAAACCTTTTTTTTAATCTATAATAGCAGCATTTGAATCGTGTTTCTCGGAGTTTTCTCTGCCTATCGTTAATCTCGGGAGTTTTGAGCAGCTACAGCAGTGTCAGTGGACAGATGGCATATATGGTATATATATGAATACTGAAGTACCGGTTTTCATTTCAGACCGATTTTTCTATCAGGTGATATTTATAATACAATTCCGTTATTGCGCTTATAAAAAATACATTAGGGTGGTCTGGTGGTTCAGTGGATAGCTCACTTGCCTTTCACCAAGGCGGCCGGGGTTCGATTCCCCGACTGTACGTGAAAAGGTATGGGGTCACCTGCCCGACCACGTAGGTTTTCTCCGGTACTCCAGTTTCCTCCTACAATAAGGCCACTCGCGCGCTAACATCCGGGCCAACATGAGTGATTAATATATGTTGGATAACCTGTTTTATAATTGTTATAAAATAAATATAAAGTTTATATTTACATTTGAAATAATTGCATATATCAGTTGTTTAATGGTTTGATCTCCTGCTAATTGTGTACTTTTGCCAATCATAGCCTATCATAAACCTGCATAAATATAGACTTAAATATTTTACCAATCAAAAGATGAATTCCCATTTAAATTGTGGCAGAAGAAAAAAAACAATACTGAGAAGAAGAAATGAAAGGAAAACATGATGTTTTCACTTTTGTGAAAATTGAAGCCGCACAAATGCATATATAATATGACAATATGGTATTTGCACTAGTGATGAAATTCTCACAGCTATTAAAATGTGTTTAATATGTTGCTTTGACCATGAACATTGTGTATGTGAGGGAATATAGCGACCAACGGTCCGCCAATGGGGCGTCCCAATTCCGTTCGTGGAGGAAAGCATAGGTTTCCGGAGAGGGACCACCGACCATCTGCCTGCCCCACAGCCGTGTCGGAGGGGGGTCGCCAGTGTCCCGGCATTGGTGTTTGGGTCCTTGGCAGGCACCTCACGTTCCCTGTTTTGTATCACCCCTTTTGGTCTACCCCACCATCCACCCTTTAACACACTTCTTATAAGTAAATTATGGTTACGAAAACCGTAGTGTAAACTCATTTGCATAAATATTGCCAAAATATTGCCATGTATCAAATAGAAAAATCTGTTTCATTAAAACCTCCGAATGATGCTAAATATCACGTTAATTTTAGAATCAACTAACTTTATTTTTCTGTTTAATTGCTGGACCTGAAATTTCAGTTTAAATTATTTAAGTTTTAAATTAATTAAGTTTTCACTTAAAATATTGCCGTCAGTGTTATCTCCCCTGTCGCACCCTGCGGACGTAGGGTGTACGTTTGACTAATAATAATAATAATGTTTATTCAGGCAAAGGCATAGTAAAATTACACAGTACAAATATCGCATTTCATAAGCAATTGGATCACAATTATAATCAGTAATAAATTAAATTATTGTGGGTTTCTTAAAATTATTAATTTAAAACATAAAATATCACAGAAGAATTTTCACAAACCTTGACATATCACAGTTTAAATTTGTATCGCATGAAATTAAATTACACTGTGATTGCAAATCTTCTAAGTAAAAAAGTTGAAAATTTTAGAGATGTCAATTAAAAAAGTAGAGGAAAATTTGTAAAACCAGATGAAAATGCCTTTGGCCTTGGATTACCCATAAAGCCTATAAAATAGGCTTATTTCCAATGGGGTCCATTAAAGGAGTAATCATTCCGGTTGAGATGTAAAGCCACGGAAAATTGGATTGAATTAAATTTCGCAGCATTAAATATATAGAACCAGAGCACTATTTTGAATGAAAGAAAATCTTTTACATAGAAGATATGAAAACAAATATTGGAAGTAAATAAATAGTTTGGCACATTTCAGGACATTAATAGAAGAGGATGGAAGTTGAAGAGATATTGCATATCAATATACATTGTAATCTGAACTGAACAATAATACAATATGATATGTAACAAAAAACATCACTACCCGTTCAACCGAATGCAGAGTAGATCGATGACGTTAAGCTCGATAGTAGACGAAGGGGTCGTCAAATTCGCCTTTTGATTGAAGCATTAGCAACTGTTTTGCTTTGTTTTTAAAAAGATATTTATTTTTAGAATTTTTAATATTATCTGGAAGGGAATTCCAATCTTTTGCTGCAGAAATAGAAAAAGAAGAACTTTCTATGCTTTTAACGTTTCTTATTGAGAAGTTCATGGTTCCAGATCTTGTACCAAAGCAGTTTTTGTTTATTGAGAAAAGTTCGTTTAGATATTGTGGACATTTACCATTGTAGATGTTAAAAGCATGGTTGAGGCGAAGTTGGCGGACCCTTTGTTGTACATTAAGCATGCCTAGTTTTCCTAACTCAGTGACAGTGACCCTTGTTCTGTTATCGAGGTTAAGAATAAAGCGGACCATTTTGTTTTGGGTAGTCTGGAGTTTACCTTTGAGTTTCTTGGTAATTCCTTCATACCAGGAGGTGCACGCATAGTCAAAATGGCACTGAATTAGAGCAGAGCATAAAGTTTTACGGGATTTTAAAGAGAGACATTTACTATTTCTGTACAAAAATTTAAGTCTTTGGTTAATTTTTTGGATAATATTGGAGACAATTTCCTCTCCAGATAGAAATTTATCTATCGTAACACCGAGGTATTTTACTGAAGATTGCGAGGCAATGTTTTGACCGTTACATGAAATTTTGAAATCATCCTCGGGTACTTGTCCTAATTTTCTCTTTGGTCCGAATAAAATGCTTTCTGTTTTACCTAAATGTAATGATAATTTGTTGTCAACGAGCCAATCATGACATGATTCCAAAATTGAGGATAATTTAGAAGAAATTGTTTTGGGACAGTGATGTGAAAAAATAATTGCACTGTCATCAGCATACAGAAGTAGTTTACAGGAAGTCTCTATACTTATTTGCATGTCATTTACATAGATCAGAAATAGAAGAGGGCCCAATAAGCTACCCTGGGGGACCCCACAATGGATGTTGTCCTCTGCGGAGGTCACTCCATTTATACTCACTAATTGGGATCGATCTTCTAAGTATGATCTAAACCAGTTACAAGACTCGACACCAATGAGTTTTAATTTCTCACAAAGGATCGAATGGTTCACCGTGTCGAATGCTTTTTGTAAATCGAGTAGGACCATGCCTGTATAAAGACCTTTGGCTGTTTGAGATTTGATATGATCAATTAGATAAATTAAACAAGAATCAGTGGAGTATGACTTCCTAAAGCCAGATTGGAGTTCATACAATAAATTATTTTTAGCAAGAAAAGTTTCTAATTGGTTGTAAACTGCTTTTTCCAAAATTTTAGACACAGTGCTTAAAATGCTAACAGGACGGTAATTTTCCGCCTGCAGTCTATCTTTCTTTTTGAATAAAGGTATGACTTTCGCAGTTTTTAGATCGTCCGGAACTACACCTTCAGATATTGAAAGGTTAATTAAAAATGTGACTGGAATTTTGATCATTGGTGCCGCGTCCCTCAGAAATCTAGCAGGGATTTGGTCGAGGCCTGTACTTTTACATACATTTAGGTTACATAGCTCTTTATAGACAAAATCTTCCGAAACATGTCGAAGATGAAATTTTATGCCTTTTGGATTCCTTTTAGAGTAAAAATCATGAAATAATTTGGTAGAAAAATGATAAATCCCTTTACACAAAGGTAATTTATCTACAAGTTTTGAAGCAATGGTTGTGAAAAATTTATTGAAATGGTTGGCTATGGTAACAGCATCATGGCAGTTTTCACCATCTATATGTAAAACTGTTTTAGGATTTGATTTCCTGTCCCTTTCATAGCCCAAGCCCTTGAGTTGTTTCCAAAGATTTTTTGAATTTCCTTTATTTTCTTCAATTTTGCTTTTGAAGTAGTTGTTTTTGGCTTTTTTTACGAGTTTCTGTATACGATTTCTTAACTGACAAAATTGACTGTAAAATTCTAGATTATTAGACTTTTTAAATGAATTAAGTTTTTTGTCCCTTTCAGAAATGAGATCTAAAATATCGGCTGTAATCCATGGTTCAGTTCGCTGTTTAAGTCGAACTTCCTTTTTAGGAGCGACATGGTCTAAAGCCTCCGTAAAAAGGTTTTTGAAAATTTCCCAGGCTTGGTTTATGTTAGGGGCAAGAAAGCAATTTTCCCAATTAGCCTCAGCCAATTTACTAATAAATGAGTCTTTGCAATAGTTCTTAGTTGACCGGATAGTGATATTGTTGTGTTTGTTATAAACACATTTTGTAGTTTTGCGAGTGCAAAATACAGGAAAATGGTCACTAAAGCCTATATGTAAAACACCAGAATGACTTATCTTTTCCTTGGAGTTACACAAAATGTGATCTATGAGTGATGATGAAGTATCAGTGACCCTAGTTGGGTTTGAGACAATTTGTTCAAAATTCAAAAATTTTAGAAGACTACAATACGTAGAGTGTAATGGGTTGGTTTTATTTTTTAAACAGATGTTAAAGTCACCCAGAATAATAATTTCTCCTTCCAAATTTAGATTGTGTAAAGTGTCTTCAAAGTTGTCACAAAAGTTATTTTGGTTAGGTGGTCTATAACATGTACCCACAGTGATAGGTTTGGTTTTTGGTAGGAGAATGTTTATAAAAAGGAACTCGTCATCCTCATTTGTCACTTCCAATGGGGTGAAGGATAAGTCTTCTCTGACGTAGGTGCATACACCACCGCCTGAGCGGTTTCTATCTTTTCGTAGAACAGCGTATCCGTCTATGTGTATTTCAGAGTCAGTAATGGAATCATCAAGCCAGGACTCGGTGACAGCTAAGACAGCAGCATTAGATTTCCTAGCAATGTTTCGGAGTTCATGAATTTTACAATAAAGAGATCTAGCATTGAGGTGGATAAAATGTAGACCTTTATTTTTGAAACACTTAAAAATATCTTCTTGAAGGTGATCAGATTCGTCAGTGGAAGAAGGGAGATTACTCTGATCTAAATTAGTGTCTTGCTCATCAGTTTGAATAGTAATGTTGTCATCGAAGAAGGAGTCCGAAAAGACAGGCAGAGAACAGGTAACACAGCTCCAGTCATACTCAGAATTTGACAGGTAATCGTAGGAAGATTTGGATAAGTCAGTACACTTAACGTGAAACCATAAATCACAAATATCACAGGCAATGGCCTTTTGGTTTTTCCTGACGGACTTTTCACATTTTCCACATGGGTATTTTATTGGGCCAGGGTTTGAGGCCACGTCGCCGCAAAGAAGTATGCAAAAAGTTAGTAGGAATCTGTTTTTATTGGGCCTATATGTGCAGTACACTGATGAATGACATTCGTCAAAACTGGTGACGTTGTGGACGTAATGTCGCTGAAAAATTGTGTGGTTTATAAAGTCATTTGCTTTTACCTGCTCCAGTGAGTTACATGAGTAAAAGCCAAGGTTTTCAATCTTATATGTAATGTCGTTTACATTTGGCCAGCTGGTGACATTTGGCCATATTCTTGAGTAAAAACCGAAAAATATGATGACAAGAAAAAGTGCAGCGGCCATCTCAACCGGAACCGGACTAAATTGCTGTATCTCCCCTACTCAAGGTTGTTCTTACAGAAACAGATTTAAATGATGTTGAAATATAAAATCTACATGTTTGTACATGTTTTTCTATTACAATGTACCGCACAATCGGTCATTCTAAATGAAACAGATTTCTACAACGCAGTGTCGGTGAGATTTTGGTCGTTTTTAAAACCTACTATGCCGTCATGACGTGCGGCAAAAACATGCATGGGTTGTCACGTGAACACAGTTCTCATTTCGGAGCTTTCTCTCTCAGAATAATCCTGCTTGAGCACTGTTAACCAATCAGAGATGACCGTTAAAGCCTATTTCTTGACCTTGTGGTATTGAAAAATTTTCCTGGTGATTAACACATGGTTCAGATGTTAAACAAAAAATCAGCGGTCAGTTGATTTATCATTTTATACATCAAAATTCATTTGTGCTTATGACGCCTAGATTCTTATTTTTCCATGCCTGCTTTGTGATACAGTTTATAATGTGAAGTACCACTTCACTTCACGCGGATGTACCTTACAGTGGTATCTGATGATGTGTTAAGAATCTAATAGACTGGCCACGTCTCTAGAATAGTATTAACACATATTACTCGGATGTCTGATTCTAATTAAGGGGAAGATAAGCTGATAGTAAAGTTCAGAAGAGATCACATCCTCCATATCATGGGTTACGATCACCTACAAAACAATCTACACACTTTGGACAAGTATCCAAGACGACAAAGCTACATACTTGTGACAGGTTAGTAAGAAGACGGTTCTACATACTTATAGTAGGTATATAAAGAGAATGAACGTGCGTATTAAACTGTTTTCATAAAATTGGGTAGAATGGTCAGTATAACATGTATCTCGACTCCAATGGCGATGGTCGATAAAATGGTTCGATCTCCGTTTATTTCAATACAAACTATCATTTTCATAGATTTCAATACAATAATTGGATCTCCATCAATATAATATCCATTGATATCAATTAATGACAAAAAGTTCGATATATATTGATTACAATACAATAATTAATTTTGATCACCATTAGTTATAATACAATAACTCGATCTCAATGAATGACAAAAAAGTTCGATCTCCATTGATTACAATACACTAATTTGATCTCCATTGATTACAATACATTAATTTGATCTTCATTGATTACATACGCTAATTTGATCTCCATTGATTACATACGCTTATTTGATCTCCATTGATTACATACACTAATTTGATCTCCATTGATTACAATACACTTATTTGATCTCCATTTATTACAATACACTAATTTGATCTCCATTGATTACAATACACTAATGTGATCTCCACTGATTACAATGCACTAATTTGATCTCCATTGATTACAATACACTTATTTGATCTTCATTGATTACATACACTAATTTGATCTCCATTGATTACAATACACTAATTTGATCTCTATTGATTACAATACACTAATTTGATCTTCATTGAATACATACACTAATTTGATCTCCATTGATTACAATACACTAATTTGATCTCCATTGATTACATACACTTATTTGATCTCCATTGATTACAATACACTAATTTGATCTCCATTGATTACAATACACTATTTTGATCTCCATTGATTACAATACACTTATTTGATCTCCACTGATTACAGTGCACTAATTTGATCTCCATTGATTACAATACACTAATTTGATCTTCATTGATTATAATACACTTATTTGATCACCATTGATTATAATACACTAATTGGATCTCCATTGATTACAACACACTTATTTGATCTCCATTGATTATAATACACTAATTTGATCTTCATTGATTACAATACACTAATTTGATCTCCATTGATTATAATATACTAATTTGATCTCCATTGATTACAATACACTTAATTGATCTCCATTGATTAAAATACATCAATTTGATATCCGTTGATTACAATACACTAATTTGATCTCCATTGATTATAATATACTAATTTGATCTCCATTGATTACAATACACTAATTTGATCTCCATTGATTAAAATACATCAATTTGATATACGTTGATTACAATACACTAATTTGATCTCCCTCGGTTACAATATTTCGACTTCCACAATGATTGGTTACAATACAATGCCGTTCCGTCTTAGTTTAATATAATAAAACGTTTCGATCCCTGTCACTAGGAACATTGAAGTACCATGGTTTGACTCGTGTAGACACGCATACGTGTAGAGTTCTGTGGAACCCGTACATATATAGATTTAATGATGGCCGATGTTTACAATGTTATTTGGTACAAGATCAACATCTGCAAACATAAAGCAACACATTAAATACAAAAGAACAGAGATAACATAATTATTCTTCATTGCAGTTACATGTATCAGAAGAATTACTGGGGGAAATGTAACACAGATAGTCACGAGAAGATTGTCACAATATTTATATAATATAATATACTTCTGTTTCTGACTGAGAAAATTACAAGTATGAAATTATGTTACTTGGAAGTAATAACAATCACATGACATAAAAATACCTACATGGAGAGGTAAACCTGGCTAGCTGTAGTTACGACCCAAAGTTGACAACCAAAGAAGTTAAAATAGAGTGCATCACGTTTTGTAATATGGTTTATAGCAAGTCAGAGCTTCGGTAAGCACGTGATTTATGTAAGTAAACTGGTAGATATAATCTTGTGTAGCACCAGAATGATCTCGGGAGAAGTATAAAATATATGCGGACAGCAACGATAAACATGTCAACAACAATTATTACCTCAAATAGATATATACATGAAGTTAGAATTTGAAAATAAAACGGAAGCGTCGTCAAGCTTTCGTACGTTTTATGTGGTAGTCATCTGCTATGTTTCTATTTGAACACTAGGCAGTGTGTTTTATCAAAGACACGAGACGTTGTTTTCCATCTCAAAGACACGCGGAATTATTCTATCTCAAAAAACTCGTGTTCTTTTTTATTGACCCGATACCTTGTTTCTCAAAGACACGAGTTCTTGTTCTTTTTTATAGACTCGAGACCTTGTTCCTTTCTCATAAACATGAGCTCTTGTTCTTTTTTTATAGATTCGAGACCTTGTTCCTTACTTAAATCACGAGTTCTTATTTCTTTTTTATAGATTCGAGACCTTGTTCCTTACTTAAATCACGAGTTCTTATTTCTTTTTTATAGACTCGAGACCTTGTTTCTCATGGACAGGAGCCCTTGTTCTTTGTCATAGATTCGAAATCTTGTTTCTCATAGACACGAGCTCTTGTTATTTTTTATAGACTCGAGACCTTGTTTCTCATGGACAGGAGCCCTTGTTCTTTATCATAGATTCGAAATCTTGTTTCTCATAGACACAGGCTCTTGTTCTTTTACATAGACTCGACACCTTGTTCCTACTGATAGACACGTGAGCTCCTGTTCTTTTTCATAGACACGAGACCTTATTCCTTACTTATAGACACGAGCTCTTGTTCTTTTCCATAGACACGAGACCTTGTTCCTTACTTATAGACACGAGCTCTTGTTCTTTTCCATAGACACGAGACCTTGTTCCTTACTTATAGACACGTGAGCTCATGTTCTTTTCCATAGACACGAAACCTTGTTCCTTACTCATAGACACGAGCTCTTGTTCTTTTTTGAAGACTCGAAACCTTGTTCTATACCATAGACACGAGCTCTTGTTCTTTTTCATAGACACGAGACCTTTTTCTATACCACAGACACGAGCTCTTGTTCTTTTTCATAGACACGATTTCTTGCAGTGACAAAGGCCAGGAAACCGCAGTGACGAGACGTAAAGACGCATCACACTGCACGACAGAAAGCGAAGGCTGGTACTAGCTGGCGTCAGTCTGAAAACAGACACGAATCGAATTGCCACTTGTAAATATTTTACCATCACACAGGAAATAAAGACTGATATTGAAAGTCGTTATCAGATAAACAGTCCAAGGCCAAAATGGATTAAGTTTGCTTCGCCCCTATATCCAATATTTCCGACATTTGGTATTTTAATGCAAAACAACAACGATTCTATTTTTATATTTGTTCTATCAGCATTTTCAACTGACGACAAGATGTCCGCATGACAATTTTGAGTTTTATTATTATGTTGTGTTCACTGTTTAAACGACTTCTCGAGGAAATTTCTAATCTATTGAAAGATGTAACTAGATTTTAATTTTGATAAATTTCATAACGACACTTAGATACCATGTGTCTTTCTCTTCAATCGATGTCCTCTTCATGGCATTTATATATAGTAATGATGCCACTTCACTGATCGTTGCAAAGCGCTAACTAACGATTAACACGCCAAATGAACAGAAATGAGATGGGGACATCGGACATAACAAAACAGACATTTTGCTCCTTTCCCAACATTTGAATATCTCAATCTTAGAACTCTACTTCTACAATTCGAATACAAGTTTGTAATATGTTTTATCGATTATATTATTTTCTTAAATCAAGTATTATATTTATCACAAATTTATTCAAGTCAAAGGCGTTTATATCAGCTACGGCATTTGGTGTCCCTGGAAACGTACGCTGATTTTGCAGAAGTCCATTTCTCATATTGCTGAAAAAAGTCAAGGACTTCAGCGGACATTGGAATTTTAACGAAACTTGGCTACAAAATGTATAAAGCGATTAGAAAAAAAAGGTCAAGGACTTCAGCGGACATTGGAATTTTAACGAAACTTGGCTACATAATGTGTAAAGCGATTAGAAAAAAAAACCCATCAAAACAAAAGTAAACAACCCACACTTGATAAATATTAAGAACAGTTTCAATTAAATGAAACTGCTTACATATTTCATCATAATGTTATTACATTGCCTTTTTCACCTGAGTAAAATCCAACGACTCTTTGATTAGAACCCTGATATTAGCAATCAATACCAGATAAAAGCAAAAAATAACGGTTTTTTTTTTAAATGAGCTGTGGCAAATGTAAATTGTTTAGAAATCTACGTAAAGAGATTGTTTTCGATACTCAATATTCCCTAATTAACTGATGAACAGCCGTTACGTCAGAACCCCGTGGGGAGGGAGGATAATTGAGGGACCTGTCTGCTGCGCCATATGTTGTTGGCGGGGATTCCAGACTGGTACTCCATCATGCGTTTGTGGTCGCTAAAAAGTCTGCTTTACAATCAGATAAACTGCTTAATTATTTTATATGTTTCTCTATGATTACGTGTCGTCTGCTGGTCTAATTGTTCCTATGAAGAATCAGATAAAGCGCGTGAGTGATAAACCAGGATTAACCGTTACGCATGGGTAGATAACATTATTAGCGTTTTCAATTAGAGTTTTGATCTCAAACTGCTATGCCTATAGGATATTAATTTAATACCAACTTAACAACAGAAAAATGCATGAACATCAAAAGTCATGATAAGGCAATTGATTACGTATACATTTTCAGGTCTCTTGGTTGTTTAGGTTTTTATATATTGAATCATAGCTGTAGAAGTTAAAAGTACATGCCACCTTAATAACCTCGACTAGAGGAAGTTTCCCTTTAATCAAGCGATATTGTCCGTCTAGAGACAGAAGGGTCGCTAGTTCGAACCCTGGCGGGTTGGGATATTTTTCATAACTCCTTCCTTTTACAGATTTGGTGTCGTTTACCACTCCAAGGGTAGCAGCTATATAGGAGATTGAGGTGCTTAATTCCTCTGATATAATCGAAACTGGGAAGGGCCGAAAACTTTTTGAAGGAGAGAGTACATTTCACATTCATTGTTTCGGATATCAGCAATTTTCCTTAAGTCAAGTGGTAGCGAGTCCGTCTAGAGAACAAAAGGTTCCTAGTTCGAACCCCGGCTTGGCAGGATAGTGTTTATTTTTGCATGTAGCTAGCTACTGACCTACTTGATAGCCCAGGATTAAACCCATGAAGTTGTAGACCTACCTAGAATATCATCTGATAATCGCTGAACAACTATAGATGCTAAGACAGTCGTAGTTGGCAGGATATCATATCACGCAATGAAAGCATTGTCCATGCACGCTATAAGCTGAATATATATATATGCATAACATTCTAAGGAACGCGTGATTAGTGACGAGGTCTACATGAAAGTGAAAGTAGAAAAGAGGGAATGAAGGGGAACAACTCTAACATAAAGTGTTTATCCCGCCATATTTAAAGCAAACGATTTTTTTCAACACGTGGAGACTGGTTTGGTACAATAATGTATCAACGGCGGGGTGAACGCTTTTAAAAAGAACTTGAAATCTGGTTCATACTTTAAGAAACAGTTTTAATGCAGAGACCAACAGTCCTGAAGAAGAACTTACTTTCTGTGAAGATAACATTTGGAGTGTCGTCATGAACCGCCTGTTGACAGCGGCCGGAGTATTGACAATCTACACGTTACTACGTACGGTTTTGTGTCATACAATTGCCACGGAGACAGGGGCAGGTTACCATTGTATGAATGTTACACAGTCTTTCCACCAAAGAGGGACATCTGATGCTGACCAAATAGGTAAATAAACTGTATTCAGTCATTTCATGTTGTCACTCCAACCGAAGGCAACATCCCCTCCCTTCAACCTCTGCCATATCCCCCGCACCTTGAGTCTTGAGAGGGGGGTGTCGAGAAAACTCATGACTGAAAAATCTTTAATTTCTAAAGATATGTTATATCAACTTATGTGGATTTCCCTTTCCCATTGAAATGTTTAGACTCGAACGTGTTGCCAATTTTTTTTTTAAGAATAGAGGAAACAGCAAACATTGCTATTCCGAATGGGTCGTTCGTAAAAATAATGTTTGCTGTTTCCTCATTTCATACCAGTTTTCTACTATCTGCCCTTCTCAAATCTGTATATTTTTTTCACTCCATGAACCAGATTCAAGAGTTAAGGCTATTTCAAACGTGTTTTATTGCAAAAGATGAACTATAAACTGGGGTGATATTTTATTTCAAACCAATATAACGCTCCGTATCTGTCTCTCAGGAATACGTTATACATATAAATGGGGGACACTTGTACCTTCCTACTGAAATGTCAAGTACAGATTCTCCTGGTTTTATTTCCACCGTTCTACAGAAAACAGTTACACATGTCCATTTCATTCCTTGTAACCATTTCTAACCACAGGGGTTGACAATTTGATACAACTATACTCAGACCTAAACGAAGATGTTAAGAGTAATTTGTTCGAAACCCACGTGGGGCATTTGCCAAGTACTGACAGAGCCGAATGGTCGGTGGATTTTCTCCGAGTACTCCGGCTTTCCACCACCTCCGGCCTGTTTCCAAAACCTGGCATGTCCTTAATATAAATGACCATGGCTGTAAATACTAAATAGGCCGTAAAACAAAATAAACCAAACCAAAACACGTTCTCATTATTGCTTTTACTAATTTCAGTGTATCATAATTATAGTCCTCATTTTAAACTTCATAGTCATCATATTTCACAACACAAAGTCTAGCTGACTCACTTCCTGAGTTATCCAAACTGTTTAATTTATAAACAATTAGTATCTGTTGAATTATTCTAAGTACTATTCCTGTCAAATTGTTTTCTCCTGTCCACATTTCCCATTTATTTTGTTTGAAAATCAATTATATGTTCGTGTCTCTTTCAGTTTTTTTTTGTTTTTAGATTGTCGAGATCAATAATGTTTGTCGTGACAATGCTGACGATTTAAGGTGACAATAACAGGAGATAATTGCCGTGCATTGATTCCACGTTTAATGTTAAACATATTAATTAAGACAAAAGTCCCTCTAACTTTACATCATTGCAATAATCAGCCTTATTTCTTCCTGGAAGCGGTTTCTCTTTGAAAGTAAGGAAAATATAAATGATGATAAAATCGAACAAAATTAGCCAATTTTCATTTGAACAGAAATTGGATGTGCAGTCGATATGGATTTTCCTCAATACAAAGGCATTGTTGTCTATGATCTGGTGTGCACACTGTCAGAAGTCTGTGACATAAGTGGCAGACGCCGCGCGAGACGGTTAGATATATCTGTTTGCTGTGCATTTGGAAATTAAAATCAGGAAGTGTGTCGCTATATGCTGTCTCTGTCAGTCCCATTTGTTAGTAATCTGTACCCGATTCACGCCATTCAAACTCGCCCCAGTATCAATACACAACCAATATGTTCACTTTGTGTTTCTCTTTTATCTGTGGAAGCAGTTTTCATCTGTGATGTTTTAATGTAGATTTGATTTGACGTGATGTAGGCCTAGCCGGTCTCCCGGCCCGAGGTCTGTCTCGGCTGGACAATTGTATCGATGGACATTACGACAAACAGCTGGCTAATCGAAGACGGCCAGACTCTCGGCGGGGCTGTCACATTTTTTGGTATCGTGAAATCACGTTTCCGCACTAAATAACGCGCAATTTAGAAATTCAACGCAGTCTGCGACATTAGCCACTAGTCCTATGACCGAGACTAGTAAATTATGGTACGGACTAGTGGATAGTCCTGTAAGTTCAATATAATTTGTTATAAAAACATTGCATTTTGCTTGTGTTGACTAGTGCTTAAAATGTTAATGTCACAGACTATCAACGTATCACATACGATCTTCAGAAATAGTCATTTCACAGTATGCATATGTACATACCTTTAAAATCTGCCACTGTATTTGAACATAAAGATAAAGCATAAAGATTTTATCCTTATAACTTTATTTAAAATTCATTTGAGCTTTTTCAAATCATTTCTGTATTCTATGTAAATTTATACATTTTCGAAGTAGTCAATTAGCAATGGTTATCTTATAAATCTGTTTTGAAAGGAACATTTTATGGGAGATTTAACTTTATAATGGCAAATGCTAGTCGATGGGCATGATACGCATTTTAGAATTAAGAAGGAGACAGTCATGAATGAATTTTACGTGTATCCATGACAACATATTGAGCAGAAGACGCTATATCTTGATATTTGGTTGACAACGAAATTTTACTGAACAGGCGACAACAAAAGTTCCATTACGTTTAAAAGTACAAATACTAGTATGAAGAGAAATGACAAAGCTGAACTTTAATCTAGTAATACAGCAATTCAGCTACATGTAAATTTACAATTGTGTGTTTAATGAAAACTACAAATTATATTTTACGATAGATTTTTTCCCTGCAATCCTAAAGTTTATTTTTGACTTGTTCAGCATGCTCTATGCACTTTTTAAATTTTCGATTCAATACATTTTGCTGACTCGAAAAACGATTTCTTCCCCAGGGGAATCAGTCTTCGTTTCTTTTATTTGTTTTTGTGTGTTTTTTATGTGTAATTCCAACACTGTGTGCAATAGTCACGTGACTCAGAGGACGTATCGTCTTAGAGTACTAACTACTAGCTGAAGTACTTAGAATTCCGGAAAATAAGTTCAGGACACATTTTTTTTTCTAATAAACCGGTTTACGGGGGACTTGAGAAGGAAGAATAGGTGAATGGCGTACTTCACGAGGGTTTTACGATGTGATCAATACATTCTTCCAACTTGTCTACGAATGAAAAATGACTTTAACAGCATAATTGGGTTTTAGTATATATTGTTAAGGATTTTAGCGAAGAAATGTTTTAAGTAGAAACGCATTTATCTAAGTTTAGATCATTATGACGACAAACAGCCCATAAGAGCAGTTCACAAAACACCGTCTCAAAAAACAAACTCTGTAAAGAACAAACAAAGATACCTAAGAGCCAGTAGCCCGTTTGTTTCAATCTTTTGTTATCTATAACAATATGCAGGGATCGATTATATAGAGTGCCAGAATATAGGGCGATCGGGTGTTGCAGTGGATAGCGCACTTGCCTTTCACAAAGGCGGCCGGGGTTCGATTCCCGATTGGACGTGAAAGGTATGGGGGTCACCTGCCCGACCACATGCGTTTTCTCCGGTTATTCCGGTTTCCTCCATCAATAAGACCACACGCACGCTAACATCCGGGCCAACAAGAGTGATTCATATAAGTTTGATAATTTGTTTCATAATTGTTGTACAATTAATAAAGTTGATATTTTATACAGAGTGCCATCAAGCCCTTGCCGAATACCAAAACTACACAAAGAAGCACAGAAGCGCATGAATACATAAAATAAAATAAATAATAAAAAAAGTTATTGTTTGGAGCTGAAAAATTGTACTTCCGGATATGTAAGTTTGACAGGGATCACTTTGGGGCGAGATTTAGGAATTTTTACCCATATTTTTCCTGAAAATCTCATTGAAAATTCAAAATTGTAAAGAAAAGAAATTTTGCTGATCCCATAAAATCCCTTAAATTCTCCCATAGGTTTTAAGAGTCAGAATTATCCCTGGTTTGATGTCCGCCATTACGTATTCAGTTTGGCTCCTCATGTGTTGTCATGTTTACCTTACAGACCTGGACCCTCACGAACACTGTGTCCCCTGCTACTTCCCTCAGAACTGTCTGGACAATAACACGTGCGCCGAGGGTACATACGGCAGTAGCTGTGAGAAGTGTGACCACAGGGACACCGCCGAAACAGGTACAGCTGTAAAATCAGTTTTTCCAACGGATGCTGTTACATTTTGCTTCCCCGAATGGAAGTGCTCTAAGTGTCAGAACACGGGCGCTCGAATCTGGACCTGGACCCCGCCCCCTTTACTCGCCAAATACTCTTATAATATTGATATTATAAGAGTATTTGGCGAGTAAAGGGGGCGGGGTCCAGATTCGAGCGCCCGTGGTCAGAATGAGTGAGGGGACATGGTCTCCCGACTGATATTGGTACATTTTGTTTCCCCGAATGTAAGTGCTCTACTAAGGGTCAGAATTAGTGAGGGAACTTGAGTACCTGTAGTAATCCAACGTTATACAATCGAGGTATGGAGCCCCGGTCGTCTTGGTAAAAGGCAAATGCGCCCTCCACTGTCCTACCATTACGCCCGTTAACAGGCATAATTCTACACGTGTGTTTGCGAAGCGTACACAGTCATCTTTACATGTTAAAGGTGCAAGTTTAAGAAGAAACGCCGATGTTTACCGAGTGTTTATACCGGATATGACCTCCATGCAGAGTCCTCTATATCGGTATATCCATAACATGCATGTTATCTCTATAGCTTTCACTATTTTTTATCAAAATACATATATACTCATTTGTTTCTTTATAACCGCTAAAACAAAAAGATCGATACAATCCTTCAGTATCAATATCACTTGTATATACTCAAGCTTCCATCATATCCGTATGACCGTATCGTTATGGCCTAAATATCTCTATTGTGAAATTGGTGACCTCGCGGTGATCTTCTCTTTTAAATAATTTGTGTACGTACATGTATTTACTTAATTATGGGTGGTAGGGTGGTGCAGTGGATAGCACACTTGCCTTTCACCAAGGCACCGGGGTTCGATTCTCCGACCGGGCGTGAAAAGGTATGGGGGTCATCTACCCGACCACGTGGGTTTTCTCCGGGTACTCCGGTTTCCTCCCACAATAAGACCCCCTTGCGCATTAACATCCGGGCCAACAAGAATGATTAAAATAAGTTGGGTAACTTGTTTCATAATTGTTGTAAAATAAACAAAGTTTATATATATTTACATAATTCAATTGTGACGAAGATGAAAAAAGTTTGTTCAAATCATTTGACTAAATTGATATAAACTATATTTTATTCATATATAATATCACATGTATAAAAATATGCTTTACATTCAATATAATGAGCATACCAGAAAAATCAATATGATTCGGTATCACGTTTTATAACACCTATGTAGAATCCTACTTATTTAAATCTCATTCTAACCCATGCATACCCACTTGCATGTTGGTGTTAGCGTATAAACATGGATACGATCAATTAAAAAAATAAAGTCATTGAGCCACGATTGACTGAAATGAATTAAAGCAGACAAAGCGATCGAAAAGAGAATGATGTTCCAACAACATTTCCCGAAGTTTAGAGATAGAATCAGCTTTGACAACCAAACTCAGGTTAAAATTGGGTTAAAGTTGTATCTCATCTGTTTCTACTGCGAATTCGATAAACCAAAATTAATCCTGGAGCATTCCCAGAGAGAGGAAAATCGGAATACCTCTAGTTTTATTTTTGTAAGCAGGATTTAAATATAATCAGCCATGTACACCGGAGTAACATTAATACCAGTTTACGAGTTTATAATGCATGATAACCCTGTTACGATATAGCCAGGACCTGTTTCTACCGCAAATAAAATTATAACCAAGCTAAACGCCTTCAAGATATTGACCTGAAGAAAAATGAAACTGGCGTTTATTTGATTTTTTAAAGATAGTTTAACCCGATTAATTATCATTCTTTGTGCAGTGCCAATCAGGGAATACAACTCTGTGCAATGAAATCGTTAGATCAGATTTAATTTTCATATCCTTAAAACTTAATGTATTTTTTATTTACAACAAAAAAGGGCACATTTTTAAAACTTCTCCGGGTTTTTGCAAGTTTAGATGCCCAAATACAAGACTGCTTCTGGTAAATTAGCGGCTACTTCATGGTAGTGAAACGCGGTACAATTTATCAAAATATAATTATTTTATGTATCGTCTATCATCAGTACCAAATGAATAATTCTTTCTGAGGTGATCATTGGTAGAAGGAGTCAAGATAATCCTTGTTTACTTTATATCTGATAACCTTTATTTCAATAATTTGACAGCAACTTTATTTATCCAGTGATTAATATACTTGCGAGTCCCGAGTCCAGTACTCATAAAATTATGAAAGGACTCATATAAAATTCTGGAAATTCTTCAATTTAACATTGTGGGACCCATAGTTTTTGGCAATATGCACAAAAAGGATCCATAAAAATAAATTGCAAATTCATCACTGTTTATCATTATTTGATAAATGGGTGTAATGACAATGTAAATATACCTATTATGAATGGAGAGCAAAAGAGATGGATTATTTACCAAACGTTATATGAGTTTTCGTGTGAGAGCAGTATACTTGGATTTGGCATCCGACTGTTTCTTGGAACAGTTTGCCCCCCCCCCCCCGGGAATTTCCTGATGTTGGCGACCAGGAGTGACATTGTTATGGTTGACTCCAAGAATATCTCCAGTTGATTAAAACCACTTCGGAGGACCATTCATCTCTGAAACAAGGTAAACATCGAAAGCGTCCATGACAACGCAACACTATTCACACGTGGTCTTGACTGTGAAACTTGACAACACCAGTGAGATGTGGGACGAATTTCATCAAAAACTCTTCAGCATCCAGTCCAGTAATGTCCTTATCAAGCTACTGAGGACAGATCATACTAATCCATGGATTAATACTAACATCATGGCGGCCTACTATTTAGTATACAATGATGCAAGGACCAAGTCTACAATATTAAGCTCCCAGTTTAGCTCAGTATTTACCAAGGAAGATCTCAACATTATGATCTTTTTTGGTCACCGTCCACACCGAAGAATGAATGGCGTCATGGTAATAGAACAGGGAGTGAAGGAGCTTTCGAAGGGACTGAAGCCTCAAGGCCTCTGGACCATATTAATATCACCAAGACTGCTTAAGG
The DNA here is from genome assembly GCA_947623455.1 of Mimachlamys varia. Taxonomy (NCBI): domain Eukaryota; kingdom Metazoa; phylum Mollusca; class Bivalvia; order Pectinida; family Pectinidae; genus Mimachlamys; species Mimachlamys varia. The sequence continues at coordinate 9,590,518 of OX392530.1, forward strand.
AATTGTACAAGGAACTAACATCCGTCCTCACCAACATCCTCCAGTCTTCGGTTGTCTCTGCCAAATTAATAGAAGCATGGGAAATTGCCCATGTTGTCCAAGTTTTCAAGAAAGGAAATCTGTCAGCTAAAGCAAACTACAGACTGATATCACCGACTTCAGTTTATTTTAAGCTGCTTGAACGTATCACAGCTCAGTCATGCAACACCAAGACGATGAGTGTATATTATCAATTTATCAGACATGGAATCTAAGAAAAGGCGCTCCTGCGAGACACAGCTGGTGAAGACTATTGAGGACCTTGCCTGCAGGCGTAGATGGACATTATTCTTCCAAAGCCTTTTCCAAGGCCTTCGATAAGGTCCTAACACCTGCGATTACTCACCAAACTCCATCACTACATAATTCAGGGGAACCAATAGCGTGGAGCAACGATTCATTGTAGAAGGGAGTACATCATTGGAGGTGGAGTTATCAGGAGTACCACAGGGCACATTTCTTCTGGCTCTACAACAACGACCTGTCTGGAAGAGTGAACCGAATATTTGCTGACAACTGAGGCATATACTGATCAATTAGTTCAGTCAGAGACAGCACCAACCTACAAGCCGACCTCAACATTCTCCGTTACTAGCGGTCACGTCCCTGGCAGATGTCATTCAATACGGAAGGGTACGTCGTTGCGCTCATTACATGCGAGGAAACAAGCAGAAGACGGTGTCGATCTTGCTTAGGCCGATAAAAGTCAATATCTCGGCGTTAACATCAGTGATAATCTCTCTTGGTATGACCATATCACATCATCTCATGGAAGGCAACGAGGTCTCTAGGTTTTCTTTCAAAGGAAAATGCGTATTTCTTGGGAGAGGTATGGGACCCCTACCTCACCCGTCATATTGACAAGAGAGAGAGAGAGAGAGAGAGGGGGAGGGGGGGGGGGGTCCAAAGGATGTGTGACCACTAATTGCTCCTCTTGATAAGAAGGTAGTGTGACAGTCATGCTGAGCCAACTTGAATTGGAATCATTTGCAATCAGGAGAGCTAAGACCATGGTAACACTGATGTACAAACGGCAAGTTAAGCCGGAAGATCCGGCAAACAGAATCAAAGATCCATGGAACCACTATTAACAAATGTATGTGTCAGTTTATTAATTTAAATTTGGTGGTTGTGTATGCAGAGAATGGGTGTGAGTTAGTGTGTGTATATTTTTGTGCGAGAAATAATTTCATTTTCAAGTGTTAGTTGGATAATGAACATTTTCGTGTTATGCTTATTAATTAAAACCATTGATTTTTGAAAAACTTATTCTTAATTTACTAAAACCGGAAATTTCAAAATTCAAACACTCCCATGAAAACGTCAGACAAGCAAATTGAAAAAGCAATTACAGAACGGCAATGAAAGAAAAGTCAACTGTCAGCTGTTGTACTGTATATGTTGGGTTTATATTTTCTTCTTTAGTGTATTATCGTGTTGGGAACCAGTGCGTGGCGTGTCTCTCCGGACCCTGGGCAGCCTTGACATTTGGTGTGTTCGTCCTAATTATGGTTCTAGTCTCCCTGGCTAACGGTTTTACTGTGTCTGTTTGTACAAAGGTCAGTTAACATTAAACTCTTACCCATCAATCCAACATATTATACATCACACCTACACATGTACCTCACATCACTCCTACACGTGTACCTCACACCACTCCTACACGTGTACCACACATCATACCTACACATGTACCTCACATCACTCCTACACGTGTACCTTACAGCACACCTACACGTGTACCACACACCACACCTACACGTGTACCTCACACCACACCTACACGTGTACCTCACACAACTCCTACACTTGTACCTCACATCACTCCTACACGTGTACCTTACAGCACACCTACACATGTACCTCACACCACACCTACACGTGTACCTTACAGCACACCTACACATGTACCTCACACCACACCTACACGTGTACCTCACATCATACCTACACGTGTACCTCACATCACTCCTACACGTGTACCTTACAGCACACCTACACATGTCTTACAGCACACCTACACATGTACCTCACACCACACCTACACGTGTACCTCACACCACACCTACACATGTACCTCACACCACACCTACACGTGTACCTTACAGCACACCTACACATGTACCTCACACCACACATACACGTGTACCTTACACCACTCCTACACGTGTACCTCACATCACTCCTACACGTGTACCTTACAGCACACCTACACATGTACCTCACACCACACCTACACGTGTACCTCACACCACACCTACACGTGTACCTCACACCACTCCTACACGTGTACATCACACCACACCTACACGTGTACATCACACCACACCTACACGTGTACCTCACACCACACCTACACGTGTACCTCACACCACTCCTACACGTGTACATCACACCACACCTACACGTGTACCTCACACCACACCTACACGTGTACCTCACACCACACCTAAACGTGTACCTCACACCACACCTACACATGTACCTCACACCACACCTACACGTGTACCTCACACCACTCCTACACGTGTACCTCACACCACTCCTACACGTGTACCTCACACCACACCTACATGTGTACCTCACACCACACCTACACGTGTACCACACACCTCTCCTACACGTGTACCTTACACCACTCCTACACGTGTACCTCACACCACACCTACACGTGTACCTCACACCACACCTACACGTGTACCTCACACCACACCTACACGTGTACCACACACCACACCTACACGTGTACCACACACCACACCTACACGTGTACCTCACACCACTCCTACACGTGTACCTTACAGCACACCTACACATGTACCTCACACCACACCTACACGTGTACCTCACAGCACACCTACACGTGTACCTCACACCACTCCTACACGTGTACCTCACACCACACCTACACATGTACCTCACACCACACCTACACGTGTACCTCACACCACACCTACACGTGTACCTCACACCACACCTACACGTGTACCACACACCACACCTACACGTGTACCACACACCACACCTACACGTGTACCTCACACCACTCCTACACGTGTACCTTACAGCACACCTACACATGTACCTCACACCACACCTACACGTGTACCTCACAGCACACCTACACGTGTACCTCACACCACTCCTACACGTGTACCTCACACCACACCTACACGTGTACCTCACACCTCTCCTACACGTGTACCTCACATCACTCCTACACGTGTACCACACACCACACCTACACATGTACCACACACCACACCTACACGTGTTCCTCACACCAAACCTACACGTGTACCACACACCACATCTACACGTGTACCTCACACCACTCCTACACGTGTACCTCACACCACACCTACACGTGTACCTCACACCACACCTACACGTGTACCTCACACCACACCTACACGTGTACCACACACCACACCTACACGTGTACCGCACACCACACCTACACGTGTACCTCACACCACACCTACACGTGTACCTTACACCACACCTACACGTGTACCACACACCACTCCTACACGTGTACCTCACATCAAACCTACACGTGTACCTCACACCACACCTTCACGTGTACCACACACCACACCTACACGTGTACCTCACACCTCTCCTACACGTGTACCTCACACCACTCCTACACGTGTACCTCACACCACACCTACACGTGTACCTCACACAACTCCTACACGTGTACCTCACACCACTCCTACACGTGTACCTTATACACCACTCCTACACGTGTACCACACACCACTCCTACACGTGTACCTCACACCACACCTACACGTGTACCTCACACCACACCTACACGTGTACCTCACACCACACCTTCACGTGTACCTCACACCACTCCTACACGTGTACCTCACATCACTCCTACACGTGTACCACACACCACTCCTACACGTGTACCACACACCTCTCCTACACGTGTACCTCACACCACACCTACACGTGTACCTCACACCACACCTACACGTGTACCTCACACCACACCTACACGTGTACCACACACCACTCCTACACGTGTACCTCACACCACACCTACACGTGTACCACACACCACACCTACACGTGTACCACACACCACACCTACACGTGTACCTCACACCACACCTACACGTGTACCACACACAACTCCTACACGTGTACCTCACACCACTCCTACACGTGTACCTTATACACCACTCCTACACGTGTACCTCACATCACTCCTACACGTGTACCTCACACCACTCCTACACGTGTACCTCACACCACACCTACACGTGTACCACACACCACTCCTACACGTGTACCTCACACCACACCTACACGTGTACCACACACCACACCTACACGTGTACCACACACCACACCTACACGTGTACCTCACACCACACCTACACGTGTACCACACACCACACCTACACGTGTACCACACACCACACCTACACGTGTACCACACACCACACCTACACGTGTACCTCACACCACTCCTACACGTGTACCTCACACCACTCCTACACGTGTACCACACACCACACCTACACGTGTATCTCACATCACTCCTACACGTGTACCTCACACCACACCTACACGTGTACCACACACAACTCCTACACATGTATCTTACACCACTCCTATACATGTACCTTACACCACTCCTACACATGTACCTTACAGCACACCTACACGTGTACCTCACACCACACCTACACGTGTACCTCACACCACTCCTACACGTGTACCTTATACACCACTCCTACACGTGTACCTCACACCACTCCTACACGTGTACCTCACATCATACCTACACGTGTACCTCACACCACACCTACACGTGTACCTCACACAACTCCTACACGTGTACCACACACCACTCCTACACGTGTACCTTATACACCACTCCTACACGTGTACCTCACACCACACCTACACGTGTACCTCACACAACTCCTACACGTGTACCTCACACAACTCCTACACGTGTATCACACACCACACCTTCACGTGTACCTCACACCACTCCTACACGTGTACCTCACACCACACCTACACGTGTACCTTATACATCACTCCTACACGTGTACCTCACACCACACCTTCACGTGTACCACACACCACACCTTCACGTGTACCTCACACCACTCCTACACGTGTACCTCACACCACACCTTCACGTGTACCTCACACCACTCCTACACGTGTACCTCACACCACTCCTACACGTGTACCTCACACCACACCTACACGTGTACCTCACACAACTCCTACACTTGTACCTCACACAACTCCTACACGTGTACCACACACCACTCCTACACGTGTACCTTATACACCACTCCTACACGTGTACCTCACATCACTCCTACACGTGTACCTCACACCACTCCTACACGTGTACCTCACACCACTCCTACACGTGTACCTCACACCACACCTACACGTGTACTTCACACCACACCTTCACGTGTACCTCACACCACACCTACACGTGTACCTCACACCACTCCTACACGTGTACCTCACACCACTCCTACACGTGTACCTCACACCACTCCTACACGTGTACTTCACATCACTCCTACACGTGTACCACACATCATACCTACACGTGTACCTCACACCACACCTACACGTGTACCTCACACCACACCTACACGTGTACCACACATCACTCCTACACATGTACCACACCTACACGTGTACCTCACACCACACCTACACGTGTACCTTACACCTCTCCTACACATGTACCTCACACCACTCCTACACGTGTACCTCACACCAAACCTACACGTGTACCTCACACCACACCTTCACGTGTACCACACACCACACCTACACGTGTACCTCACACCACACCTACACGTGTACCTCACACTACTCCTACACGTGTACCTTATACATCACTCCTACACGTGTACCTCACACCACTCCTACACGTGTTCCTCACACCAAACCTACACGTGTACCTCACACCACTCCTACACGTGTACCTCACATCACTCCTACACGTGTACCACACACCACTCCTACACGTGTACCACACACCACTCCTACACGTGTACCTCACACCACACCTACACGTGTACCTCACACCACTCCTACACGTGTACCACACACCACACCAACACGTGTACCTCACACCACTCCTACACGTGTACCACACATCATACCTACACGTGTACCTTATACATCACTCCTACACGTGTACCTTATACACCACTTCTACACGTGTACCTTATACACCACTCCTACACGTGTACCTTATACACCACTCCTACACGTGTACCTTATACACCACTCCTACACGTGTACCACACATCACTCATACACGTGTACCTCACATCACTCATACACGTGTACCACACACCACTCCTACACGTGTACCTCACACCACACCTACACGTGTACCTCACACCACACCTACACGTGTACCTCACACCACTCCTACACGTGTACCACACACCACTCCTACACGTGTACCTCACACCACACCTACACGTGTACCTCACACCACACCTTCAAGTGTACCTCACACCACACCTTCACGTGTACCTCACACCACTCCTACACGTGTACCTCACACCACTCCTACACGTGTACCTCACACCACTCCTACACGTGTACCACACATCACTCATACACGTGTACCTCACATCACTCATACACGTGTACCACACACCACTCCTACACGTGTACCACACACCACTCCTACACGTGTACCTCACACCACACCTACACGTGTACCTCACACCACACCTACACGTGTACCTCACACCACACCTTCACGTGTACCTCACACCACTCCTACACGTGTACCTCACATCACTCCTACACGTTTACCACACACCACTCCTACACGTGTACCACACACCTCTCCTACACGTGTACCTCACACCACACCTACACGTGTACCTCACACCTCACCTACACGTGTACCTCACACCACACCTTCACGTGTACCTCACACCACTCCTACACGTGTACCTCACACCACTCCTACACGTGTACCTTATACACCACTCCTACACGTGTACCTCACACCACTCCTACACGTGTACCTCACACCACACCTACACGTGTACCTCACACCACTCCTACACGTGTACCTCACACCACACCTACACGTGTACCTCACACCACACCTACACGTGTACCTCACACCACTCCTATACGTGTACCTCACACCACACCTACACGTGTACCTCACACCACACCTACACGTGTACCACACACCACACCTACACGTGTACCACATACCACTCCTACACGTGTACCTCACACCACTCCTACACGTGTACCTTATACACCACTCCTACACGTGTACCTTATACATCACTCCTACACGTGTACCTCACACCACACCTACACGTGTACCTCACACCACACCTACACGTGTACCTCACACCACTCCTACACGTGTACCTTATACACCACTCCTAAACGTGTACCTCACACCACACCTACACGTGTACCTCACACCACTCCTACACGTGTACCACACACCACTCCTACACGTGTACCTCACACCACTCCTACACGTGTACCACACATCATACCTACACGTGTACCTTATACACCACACCTACACGTGTACCTCACACCACACCTACACATGTACCTTATACACCACTCCTACACGTGTACCTCACACCACTCCTACACGTGTACCACACATCATACCTACACATGTACCTTATACATCACCCCTACACGTGTACCTCACATCACTCCTACACGTGTACCTTACAGCACACCTACACATGTACCTTATACATCACTCCTACACGTGTACCTCACACCACTCCTACACGTGTACCACACATCATACCTACACATGTACCTTATACATCACTCCTACACGTGTACCTCACATCACTCCTACACGTGTACCTTACAGCACACCTACACATGTACCTTATACACCACTCCTACACGTGTACCTCACACCACTCCTACACGTGTACCTCACACCATACCTACACGTGTACCACACACCTCTCCTACACGTGTACCTCACACCACACCTACACGTGTACCTCACACCACTCCTACACGTGTACCTTATACATCACTCCTACACGTGTACCTCACATCACTCCTAAACGTGTACCTTACAGCACACCTACACGTGTACCACACACCACTCCTACACGTGTACCTCACACCACTCCTACACGTGTACCACACACCACTCCTACACGTGTACCACACACCACTCCTACACGTGTACCTCACACCACTCCTACACGTGTACCTCACACCACACCTACACGTGTACCTCACACCACACTTACACGTGTACCTCACACCACACCTACACATGTACCTCACACCACACCTACATGTGTACCTCACACCACACCTACACGTGTCCCTCACATCACTCCTACACGTGTACCTTACAGCACACCTACACATGTACCTCACACCACACCTACACGTGTACCTCACACCACACCTACACGTGTACCACACACCACTCCTACACGTGTACCACACACCACACCTACACGTGTACCACACACCACACCTACACGTGTACCACACACCACACCTACACGTGTACCACACACCACACCTACATGTGTACCACACACCACACCTACACGTGTACCTCATATCACTCCTACACGTGTACCACACACCACTCCTACACGTGTACCACACACCACTCCTACACGTGTACTCCACATATACCCACACCACTCCTGCATTTGTTCTTACTATTTTCTTTTCACCCCACCATTACTTTGTATTAAATTGCTTTCCCTGCATTGATAATATCGATTTAGGAAAGATTGTTTTTAAACACCAGTGATTAACGACTTCATGTAACACGACGATTCTAGAAAAACATGTAAGATTACTCTTTGGATATGTTCCTATCGTCAAAGATGTAAATTTGGAAATGCGTTTCGGTTATTGGCTAAAGTCACAATTCTTATTTGTTATGTCAGTTTTTAACTGTTTGACCTATTGTTATACATGTACCACACGTAAAACAGTTGAAATTTGTATTTGTCATTTCAGTTTTTGGATTAATTTGACCTTTTCTGGTGTGTATTCTTGTGAAAATTGACATTGAGAGGTAAAACTCTGAAAACAAATACGATTAACTTAATGGGGTTATTGTGTCGAACCTTTCACGTTTAATGTCAGGACCTATATAACAGTGTGCTATTTTACTTTCTATTATTGCCAACCAGATCAAGATAGTGGTACATTTCTGTCAGTTCCTGTTGCTGACGTTCATGTTGAAGATCACGTGGCCAGCTCTGATCCCGGCCGCCATGTCCTTGATGACCTTTGGTTTCTCCAATGCCGACTTCTTAGCTATAAGTATGGAGCGTATACGTATATATACCGCGGCAGTAGACAAGTAGCCCCCAGGGAACACTTATATACCTATTGTCAGCAGTGTTATTGGCACAGCCTATATACCATCCTCTCTCCAAAATTAACCAAATAAAATGTTGTTGAAGTGTCTGCACTCACATTGATAAATATATCATCCTGTTCAAATGCTTATTCTGCAACGCTGCGTAGTCGTGACTCGTCCAATATATATATACATTGTTTTATAAATACTTATGTTATGTAAAATTTGATTTAATTTCCGAATAACCTATTATATGGAGAAGTTTGCATATACATGGCTATGTTCTGGTACGTGTTCTGTCGTCCATCACGAAACAGGTCAGTGAGGACTGGCCTTTAAGTATACGAGAACTCATTGATGTCTAGAGCCGCGTAATAATATTTCTAAATATATTGGAAATAATATTGATACGAGTACGCTGTACGCTACAGCGGCGTATTAGGGCTACTATGAACATAAATATATCTTTCAAGAACGTACAACTTATTATCTTGTACGTACAACTTATATATACATGTATTTCATAAATATTGTTCTTTCCTAGCGAACGACTCAATTTAGTTATGGTTTGATTAATACTTGTTTATAGAGTATGTGACCCCCTCGTCTCGATTTAATAACATTTGTACATACAATTACAGCATAGTCACAACGACCTATTTGTTAACGTGTACATATGCTTCACTGGCCATGTATCTAATGAAGTTGATAGAGTTCGTACCTTTATAGAGATGGAAGCGGCACATATATAGAGGATATCAAACAGCGTCTTCAGTAATACCAAATATATTTCAACAGTGGGGCTAATATTTTGATATTAAAATATTAGCCACGCGAGTAAAATATGTTTGGTATTACTTAAGATACTGTTAGATATTCTGTGTATTACATTTGTATAGCAAAATCTAGTGTGTCAGTTTTTAATTTTCCAAAATGTCGTTTGTAAGCAGCGTTCTTATTAGTTAAATGAGAAAAAGTGATATTTTTCACTAGTGAAAACTATCACTTTTGTAGAATGAATAATTTTCGATATTTCATTGGTTAAAATGTAATAAAAAAGGCATTTTGGCTGTGATACATGTACTTTGTTTACAAAAGAATAAATGTTTTGTCAGATTGTCTGTTCCCGAAACTGTCCAACAAGCTGAGTTATTACCTGACCTGGTTGTCATCGTTCTTACCTTTATTGATCACCATTGTCTTCATGGCGTTTGTGGACAAAAGTATGGTAAGATTGTTTAAAGGTACCAAATAACCATGATTTGTCCGGTAGATCGTCATATCGTTGAAGCATTTATTGACATATTTGTATATTACAAAGGATACGATTTTCCTGATAACTTAACAATTATTGTCATGCTTTGACAATATCACAATTATTATGATGTTTAAGGTAAAATCACAATATCGACACGTTCTCAAATTCGATAGGTTCGCGTCAAGGTTGCCATGATCTGGGTCTATGATTCCGACGTCTGTAGGCTTTTATAGCTCTGTGACGCGGCCATCTGTAGAAGCGAAATCAAATCTCAGTGTTATTTCTGGGATGATGACTTTTCTTAATTTAATACCCAATAGTATTATAAAAACAGGGCTGCTGTAGTGCTGGGCTTTCATTTCGATCACAGGGGTTCTGGTTGTCGCAGGAGAAAGACCGGAACCGGAAAAAGAGACAGTGGCGCCGCCGATCTATGTTACGGAGGATCACGTTCTATATACTGGTAGCTACGTATCTGCCCGTCACACTGTTCGCCGCCCAAAGTAATAGCTGTTCCCACTCCGCCTACAAGGTAACTAGCCAAGAGTAATAGTTGTTCCCACTCCGCCTACAAGGTAACTAGCTAAGAGTAATAGTTGTCCCACTCCGCCTACAAGGTAACTAGCCAAACGTAATAGCTGTCCCCACTCCGCCTACAGGGTACATGTAATTAGCCACAAGTAATAGCTGTCCCACTCCGCCTACAAGGTAACTAGCCAAATTAATAGCTGTCCCACTCAGCCTATAAGGTAACTAGCCAAGAGTAATAGTTGTTCCCACTCCGCCTACAAGGTAACTAGCTAAGAGTAATAGTTGTCCCACTCCGCCTACAAGGTAACTAGCCAAACGTAATAGCTGTCCCCACTCCGCCTACAGGGTACATGTAATTAGCCACAAGTAATAGCTGTCCCACTCCGCCTACAAGGTAACTAGCCAAATTAATAGCTGTCCCACTCAGCCTATAAGGTAACTAGCCAAACGTAATAGTTGTTCCCACTCCCCCTACAAGGTAACTAGCCAAAGGTAATAGTTGTCCCACTCCGCCTACAAGGTAACTAGCCAAGAGTAATAGCTGTTCCCACTCCGCCCACAAGGTAACTAGTCAAGAGTAATAGCTGTTCCCACTCCGCCCACAAGGTAACTAGCCAAAAGTAATAGTTGTCCCACTCCGCCTACAAGGTAACTAGCCAAAAGGAATAGCTGTCCTCACTCCGCCCACAAGGTAACTAGTCAAGAGTAATAGCTGTTCCCACTCCGCCCACAAGGTAACTAGCCAAATTAATAGCTGTCCCACTCAGCCTATAAGGTAACTAGCCAAACGTAATAGTTGTTCCCACTCCCCCTACAAGGTAACTAGCCAAAGGTAATAGTTGTCCCACTCCGCCTACAAGGTAACTAGCCAAGAGTAATAGCTGTTCCCACTCCGCCTACAAGGTAACTAGCCAAACGTAATAGCTATTCCCACTCCCCCTACAAGGTAACTAGCCAAAAGTAATAGTTGTCCCACTCCGCCTACAAGGTAACTAGCCAAAAGGAATAGCTGTCCCCACTCCGCCCACAAGGTAACTAGTCAAGAGTAATAGCTGTTCCCACTCCGCCCACAAGGTAACTAGTCAAAATTAATAGTTGTTCCCACTCCGCCAATAAGGTAACTAGCCAAAGTAATAGTTGTTCCACTCCGCCTACAAGGTAACTAGCCAAAAGTAACAGCTGTTCCCACTCCGCCTACAAAGTTACTAGCCAAAAGGAATAGTGAATAGTTGTCCCCACTCCGCCCACAAGGTAACTAGCCAAAGTAATAGTTGTTCCACTCCGCCTACAAGGTAACTAGCCAAAAGTAACAGCTGTCCCACTCCGCTTTCAATGTAACTAGCCAAAAGTAATAGTTGTTTTCACTCCGCCTACAAGGTAACTAGCTACAAGTAATAGTTGTTCTCACTCCGCCTACAAGGTAACTAGCTACAAGTAATAGTTGTTCTCACTCCGCCTACAAGGTAACTAGCCAAAGTAATAGTTGTTCCACTCCGCCTACAAGGTAACTAGCCAAACGTAATAGCTGTCCCCACTCCGCCTACAGGGTACATGTCACTAGCCAAAAGTAATAGTTGTTCCACTCCGCCTACAAAGTAACTAGCCAAATTAATAGCTGTTCTCACCCAAAAGAAGATTGAATTAACCAGATATTTAACTGTTAGGTTGTGTGAATTGTGAATTATTCCTCAGTTGTTTAAATATACCTTTTGATTTTAACTTTGTGTTTCTGTAGGTGTTTGTGATAGATACATCAAGAAATACGTTCCTACACGACCAGAGTCTGGACTGTGACACGTTTGATATGTCAGTAAGTGAATTTTAACGATAAATATCATTGGTTTTATAGCAAAATCAACCTGATCGGCTATCTTTATGTCAGGGATACTCGTTATGTAATTTAAATCATTGAAGCCATCATCAGCATCAGAGGTGTGGCTTTGAATATTGTTTTGCTGTGATTCCTAAAACAATTAAGACCCAGTGTGTGCCAATATACGACAAAGTTATACGGCTACCGTCTGGTGTAGTAGAAATTGCCTAGTAAAGTGTAGATATCCAAAATTCGGGTTTGGTTATTACATAGAGGAGCTTTCATGAGAGTTTATGTCTTATTGACCAAGTTAGATTTACTTATTATCGTCTATATACTGCTTTATTCTACATGTACCTACCGGCAACATTGTCAGCGTAGTATCATAGTCTGACAGTGTGAGAGGAAGTTGAGAACTATTTGAGAACGAATTTTCCCATTTCCCACCAGTACTTTGGAACGAATTTTCTCAACAAAAAAAAAGAACGTCCTCTTGCGACCGGAAATAGTATCCCAACAAAAGTGATCCGCATAATAAAATAGTCCGCCATAAACAGATCAATAAAACTATTTAACAATATTTAAAGAATAAAAACAGAAAAAAAACCGGAAAATTAAGTGAATATAATGAGAAGACACTATAGATATTTTTGACTTTACAAAACAACCAAATATTGTCAAAAAGGCCTGGAAAATTCTCTGAAAAAAATGGAAATACAAAAAATATAAATAGTAAAATAAAAAATGTTCCCATACTTATGGTATGGTACGGTACTTTAGAAGTAATCGAAGTGCTTAAAATGTCGCTACTTTAATTGGTAATTGTGGGCCCCGGTGACTCCTAGAATATCGTATTTCTACTTTAGTAATAGAAAAACTCGAACACGTCACCTGTTATTTTTTTTTTTTATTTTTTTATTTTTTTATTTTTCATCACATTACATGAATATAACAATACATCGTTATTATCATCATCATAATCATCATCATCCATACAGACAACCATCATCATCATCATCATCATCATCATCATCATCATCATCATCATCATCATCATCATCATCATCATCATCATCATCGTCCATACAGACAACCATCATCATCATCATCATCATCATCATCATCATCATCATCCATACAGACAACCATCATCATCATCATCATCATCATCATCATCATCATCATCATCATCATCCATATAGACAATCATCATCATACTCATCACATCATCATCAACACTCATCATCACAATCATCGTCCATACAGACAATCATCACCATAATCATCATCATCATCATCATCATCATCCATATTGACAATCATCATCATCATCATCCATATAGACAATCGTCACCATCATCATCATCATCCATATAGACAATCATCATCATCATCCATATAGACAATCATCATCATCAACATCCATATAGACAATCATCATCATCAACATCCATATAGACAATAATCCTCATCATCATCATCCATATAGACAATCATCATCATCAACATCCATATAGACAATAATCCTCCTCATCATCATCCATATAGACAATCATCATCATCAACATCCATATAGACAATCATCATCATCATCATTGACATCCCTATAGACAATCATCATCATCATCATCATCATCATCATCATCATCATCCATATAGACAATCATCATCAACATCACGTCACCTGTTATGATTCATATACCCCATGCTGTTCCACGCCGATACGAGATTATTGAATATTCGACACTAAGATGATGCTGCAAACAGCGAGTAAAAGTCTAAGTTACCTAATAATAATAGTTAATATTGTAATACTGTTGTCATAATGAATCGATTTTTATCCCGATCTCTAGAAATGAAAAATAAAATTCATCACTCAATACTCATGCTGGTAGAATGATCAATCATTGGTAAAAAAATGTAACATTATTATGTATCGTATACATGCCCACCTTCTTGAGCCTCAGCAACATGTATGGATTATCAGGTGTTTCGTTTTAATCCAGTTATCGAGAGTGTGCAGCAGTGTGTAATATTAGTCATATCGGTTGTAATTTTGTATTTACAGACTCTCCAGTTTGTAGCCATACTGTCGATGATCTACTCTGTGTTCCTCCCTCTGGCCGTCGTCCTGTTTTCCCTTATACAGAGGAAGTGGTCCCTTCTAGAGGACGAAAGCCTAAAACACGGGTTAGGGACAGCGCCAAAAACTATGAATTATGAAATTAATGTTCGATTTTTTTCTTGTCTTCAACAACCAAACATAGATATAGAAAAACCCATGCATACGTATATGGCAGATTGGCGTTTAAGCTGGAACAGAATGCAATTACATGATAACCGTGTTAGTCTTTTTAAACGGTTCGTTTTCAAAACATTCAAATTAGCATGTCTTTTGAAGTTTTTATTTTATATTTATTTTATTTATCAATTTTAGGTTATGTCGATTAGGAATATTATGCAATCTACTCAAACTCAGTTTCCTATAGAAGCACAAGTTCAAACACTCATCTTCATTCCTAATTATCATCTATCACCATCAACATCATGATGAGTGTTTATTTTTTATCGCTGATATTTCAATTAAAACACATTGACGCTATTTTTGGCTGTACAGATGCTTTTGATTTTTTTAAGAAACTCATTAATGATGAGGAAAAGTGACATGATGTATATAAACAATAAATAATTGTTATAGCTATTCATGCACATAGACCATCATCATTCATGCAAAAATGGCAAAATATTCAAATTAGCATGCCTTATGAACTTTTAATTTTATATTTATTGTTTTGCTCAATTTTATGTCGATAAGACATTATACAATCTACTCAAACTCAGTTTCCTGCAGAAGCACAAGTTCAAAAACTCATCTTCATTCCTAATTATCATCCATTACCATCAACATGATAAACTGATTCTTACGACAGATAAACATGTTCTTTTGAACGTGTTTATCTGTCGTAAGAATCATTACAATCAATTATGTGGCCCTGGTTTGTCATTTTCCTTATCACTATCGAATTTCTTAAAAAAAAAAAAATCAAAAATATCTATATAGGCAAAATAGCTTTGATGTGTTTTAATTGAAAAAACAGCAATAGAAAATAAAAAGTAATATAAGCTACTACATGTATAAACGTAAGTTGCTCTCCGAGTTTTATTTTTGCTTGCTCGTAATCTATCAACACATAAAATTACCAAACTTGATCGCGCTATTAGGACCGATTTTTCAAATGTAATTTAAACTTTTTATATTACTGATCTATTGCAGGTCTGTTTATGAATCCTACAAACCTCGCTACTGTTTCTGGGAAGCCATTCCTATGTTTCGGAAAATCGTCCACATAGCAATGACCGAGACGAATGTTATCAGGTGAGTGAAAACAATACGTAAATATAACACAGGGGCCGAAAAATTTGAATATTTATTCTCTGAACTAAAGTAAGGTTTATAGTATAATTTCATACTTTGTACGAGGGGAGGGGGGGGGGAGGAGAGGGGGTAGATATATTTTCGATCCATGATAAGACCATAGAGGGGGCATTTTAATCAAAAATAGATTTAAACCCTCCAAAAGTCATCGTCGGAAACACACGGTACATTTATCTTACGTTTACACAAACGTCAGATAAGTGTACCGTTGGTTCCCGTCGATGCCCAAAAGTTAAAAAATTACCCTTAAACTTAAAACTGTAGCAAATTGTCAAGCTCCTGTGGAAGGCACCATTCAGGTCTAGTTTTGTCACTTGTCTGTATTTGGAGGGAACCCTCAGATTTACTTCTGTCGTTAGTCTTTGGTGGGAGGGACCGCTCAGCTCTAGCTTTGTCGCTAGTCTTTCGTTGGAGGGACCATTCAGATTTACTCTTGTCGCTAGTCTTTTGTGAGTGCTACGGCTCTAGTTTTGTCGCTAGTCTTTTGTGAATGGTACGGCTCTAGTTTTTGTCATTAGTTTCTGGTGAATGGTACGACTCTAGTTTTGCCGCTAGTTTTTGGTCTGAGGAACCGCTCAGCTCTAGTTTTGTCATTAGTTTCTGGTGAATGGTACGACTCTAGTTTTGCCGCTAGTTTTTGGTCTGAGGGACCGCTCAGTTCTTGTTTTGTTGCTAATCTCTGGTGAATTGTACGGCTATAGATTTGCCGCTAGTCTTTGGTAAATTGTACGGCTATAGATTTGTCGCTAGTCTTTGGTAAATCGTACGGCTCTAGATTTGTCGCTAGTCTTTGGTAAATCGTACGGCTCTAGTTGTGTCGCTAGTCCTTGGTGAGTGGTTCGGCTCTAGCTTTGGT
Source organism: Mimachlamys varia (assembly GCA_947623455.1). Classification (NCBI taxonomy): domain Eukaryota; kingdom Metazoa; phylum Mollusca; class Bivalvia; order Pectinida; family Pectinidae; genus Mimachlamys; species Mimachlamys varia. Next base: position 9,607,836 of record OX392530.1, read on the forward strand.
TAGTGGTTCGGCTCTAGTTTTGTCACTTGTCTTTGGTAAGTGGTTCGGCTCTAGCTTTGTCACTTGTCTTTGGTAAATCGTACGGCTCTAGATTTGTCGCTAGTCTTTGGTAAATCGTACGGCTATAGATTTGTCGCTAGTCTTTGGAAAATCGTACGGCTCTAGATTTGTCGTTTGTCTTTGGTAAATCGTACGGCTCTAGATTTGTCGCTAGTCTTTGGTAAATCGCACGGCTCTAAATTTGTCGCTAGTCTATGGTAAATCGCACGGCTCTAGATTTGTCGCTAGTCTTTGGTAAATCGTACGGCTCTAGATTTGTCGCTAGTCTTTGGTAAATCGTACGGCTATAGATTTGTCGCTAGTCTTTGGAAAATCGTACGGCTCTAGATTTGTCGTTTGTCTTTGGTAAATCGTACGGCTCTAGATTTGTCGCTAGTCTTTGGTAAATCGCACGGCTCTAAATTTGTCGCTAGTCTTTGGTAAATCGTACGGCTCTAGCTTTGTCGCTAGTCTTTGGTAAGTGGTTCGGCTCTAGTTTTGTCACTTGTCGTTGATGAGTGGTTCGGCTCTAGTTTTGTCACTAGTTCTTGGTGAGTGGCTCGGCTCTAGCTTTGGTTACTGGTTCGGCTCTAGCTTTGTCACTTGTCTTTGGTAAGTGGTTCGGCGCTAGCTTTGTCACTTGTCGTTGATGAGTGGTTCGGCTATAGTTTTGTCACTTGTCGTTGATGAGTGGTTCGGCTATAGTTTTGTCACTTGTCGTTGATGAGTGGTTCGGCTATAGTTTTGTCGCTAGTCTTCGGTAAATGGTTCGGCTCTAGCTTTGTCACTTGTCTTTGGTTAGTGGTTCGGCTCTAGCTTTGTCACTTGTCGTTGATGAGTGGTTCGGCTATAGTTTTGTCACTAGTCCTTGGTGAGTGGTTCGGCTCTAGCTTTGGTGAGTGGTTCGGCTCTAGCTTTGTCACTTGTCTTTGGTGAGTGGTTCGGCTCTAGCTTTGTCACTTGTCTTTGGTGAGTGGTTCGGCTCTAACTTTGTCGCTAGACTTTTGTGAGTGGTTCGGCTCTAGCTTTGGTGAGTGGTACGGCTCTAGCTTTGACACTTGTCGTTGATGAGTGGTTCGGCTCTAACTTTGTCGCTAGACTTTTGTGAGTGGTTCGGCTCTAGCTTTGTCGCTTGTCTTTGGTGAGCGGTTCAGCTTTACTCTCTTGTCGGTAGTCGTTGGTGAGTGGTACGACTCTAGTCTTTGGTGAGTGGTTCGGCTCTAGCTTTGACACTTGTCGTTGATGAGTGGTTCGGCTCTAGCTTTGTCGCTAGACTTTTGTGAGTGGTTCGGCTCTAGCTTTGTCAATTGTCGTTGATGAGTGGTTCGGCTCTAGCTTTGTCGCTAGACTTTTGTGAGTGGTTCGGCTCTAGCTTTGGTGAGTGGTACGGCTCTAGATTTGACACTTGTCGTTGATAAGTGGTTCGGCTCTAGCTTTGTCGCTAGACTTTTGTGAGTGGTTCGGCTCTAGCGCTTTGTCGCTTGTCTTTGGTGAGCGGTTCAGTTTTACTCTCTTGTCGGTAGTTGTTGGTGAGTGGTACGGCTCTAGTCTTTGGTGAGTGGTTCGGCTCTAGTTTTGTCGCTAGTCGTTGGTGAGTGGTTCGGCTCCAGTTTTGTCACTTGTCGTTGGTGAGTGGTTCGGCTCCAGTTTTGTCACAAGTCGTTGGTGAGTGGTTCGGCTCTAGCTTTGTCACTTGTCTTTGGTGAGTGGTACGGCTCTAGCTTTGTCGCTTGTCTTTGGTGAGCGGTTCAGGTTTACTCTCTTGTCGGTAGTCGTTGGTGAGTGGTTCGGCTCCAGTTTTGTCACAAGTCGTTGGTGAGTGGTTCGGCTCTAGCTTTGTCACTTGTCTTTGGTGAGTGGTACGGCTCTAGCTTTGTCGCTTGTCTTTGGTGAGCGGTTCAGGTTTACTCTCTTGTCGGTATTCGTTGATGAGTGGTACGGCTCTAGCTTTGTCACTTGTCGTTGGTGAGTGGTACGGCCCTAGCTTTTGTCACTTGTCTTTGGTGAGTGTAACGCCCCTAGTTGTTTCGTTAGTCGTTTGTGAGTGGTTCGGCTCTAGTTTTGTCGCTAGACTTTTGTGAGTGGTTCGGCTCTAGCTTTGTCGCTTGTCTTTGGTGAGCGGTTCAGCTTTATTCTCTTGTCGGTAGTCGTTGATGAGTGGTTCGGCTCTAGTCTTTGTCGCTAGACTTTTGTGAGTGGTTCGGCTCTAGCTTTGTCGCTTGTCTTTGGTGAGCGGTTCAGCTTTACTCTCTTGTCGGTAGTCGTTGATGAGTGGTTCGGCTCTAGTCTTTGGTGAGTGGTTCGGCTCTAGTTTTGTTACTTTTCTTTGGTGAGTGGTTCGGCTCTAGTTTTGTCACTTGTGTTTGGTGAGTGTAACGCCCCTAGTTGTTTCGTTAGTCTTTGGTGAGTGGTTCGGCTCTAGTTTTGTCGCTAGACTTTTGTGAGTGGTTCGGCTCTAGCTTTGTCACTTGTCTTTGGTGAGTGGTACGGCTCTAGTTTTGTCACTTGTCTTTGGTGAGTTTAACGCCCCTAGTATTTTCGTTAGTCTTTGGTGAGTGGTTCGGCTCTAGTTTATTCGCTAGACTTTTGTGAGTGGTTCGGCTATAGTTTTGTCACTTGTCGTTTGTGAGTGGTTCGGCTCCAGTTTTGTCACTAGTCGTTGGTGAGTGGTACGGATCTAGCTTTGTCACTTGTCTTTGGTGAGTGGTTCGGCTCCAGTTTTGTCACAAGTCGTTGGTGAGTGGTTCGGCTCTAGCTTTGTCACTTGTCTTTGGTGAGTGGTTCGGCTCCAGTTTTGTCACAAGTCGTTGGTGAGTGGTTCGGCTCTAGCTTTGTCACTTGTCTTTGGTGAGTGGTACGGCTCTAGCTTTGTCGCTTGTCTTTGGTGAGCGGTTCAGGTTTACTCTCTTGTCGGTATTCGTTGATGAGTGGTTCGGCTCTAGTTTTGTGGCTTGTCTTTGGTGAGTGGTTCGGCTCTAGTTGTGTCACTTGTCGTTGGTGAGTGGTCGGGCTCTAGCTTTGTCACTTGTCTTTGGTTGTTGTATGGACTCTCGTGGGTAATCAAGTTTGTACCTTTACCTCTGTTGTGACATAAACTATTCAACATACACACAAGGTATTTCCCTGTTGGTACATACTAAAAGCAAAGTGATCTGGTTACTTTTTCCTTCCAAATTATGTCATGATGAGCATTCCCAAACGCAATTAACTTTATGTACTTAAATTACAAAAAGTTTACAGAACCAGACAGCGAGAATTTCCCTGCCGTTCTGGATCATGTCAAGGGACATTCAAAACGTGGAAAATGTATTTTTATTTATTACATTTTAAGACTTAATTTTTTTTTTTCGAAATCAGCATTTTTTTTTGTTGTGTGTTATTTCCAGTCATAAAGTGAGTTATTCATGGCTTCTCTCTAATAGTGACATGAATGTTACCCCGTACGACGCCATCCCGCAACACCGCGTGTCATTATTTTTATAAGTACCGTGACACAAATTATTACCGCGGTCAAACCACGTGTAATCATAGCGTATCGACATGTATGTGGTTGCGTGATGTCAGTAGGATTTCAACCGTGTTTCGGCACCAGTATCGATCAAACTAACACTTTACAAAAATATAGATTGATAGTACTCTCAGATAAAATGTTATTTTTGCTGTCCAACATAACAGCCTAAATTGTACCTGTATATCTAGCGAGAACCATGTCGCCTCCTTTATCTGTCTGTGGCTATGATTTATAGTATTACCGTGTCCAGTGTTCCAGACTTATTTTAATGGTCACTGCTCGAGACACGATCTTGTATTTTCATTGTCACAATAAAATACAGAATTGTCATACTGAATGTGTTCACATCAGAATCTCGGCGCAGACCAATGAAAACGGCGATCTTTTACGTTTGTCGTGGGAAATCAAGTTTGAAACTTTGTTTTGATCCTATAGCTAGCTGTCCACTTAAATCTGGTGATGTGTATCCAGCCTATATTTATGAGATCGGTCACAAGTCCTTATATTTGGTACACGAAGCCTGTCAAAATAGGTGTCGTGGACATTCGGTTCTTTCATAACAACCCTCTAGTGGTGATATTTTGTGTTATTTAATAAAAAAAAATGTATGTTAGACTTTTCTTGCTCCATTTTAAAACTTTCATTTCAGATTGACATTTCGTTTCACTTATAATAGAACCTCTAGTGGGTTGTTTCGATGATAAAATACTGTCTATTGCAGCCCCGATGTACCATTAAAAACTACTTTTCCTCTTCACATTTTGTTTCATATATGAACTACCCTCTATTTCTGACCTTTCGTTTCCTTTAAAAACTTACCGCTGTTGCCGATACTTGTTCTATTAATTTTTTATTAACTTCACTGCGTTGTTGACATTTAGTTGGCTTTAATAAACATCTTCTGTGCCTTTTATGCTTCCTTCAGCTGTTTATGGGGATCGCATATGGTCGGTCGTGTTGAGTAAAGGTCGCGGTATCACACGGAAGAACAATGATAGATGACGTTTATTTAGCGCCAAATGTAACCGCTTTATGAAACTCTAACACAGCAAGTTTTCACTTTTGTTTTTAAAATACCAATTTTCTGGTTAACGTGAGCAACTGACGTAAGCTCTACTTTTAAAATAGCCATTACCTCTATTTATTTTTCTGACAAATTCCGATACCTAGCCAATAGCAGAAAAAGCAACGCGATTGTCAATATGGTATTAAGGATCCCCGTACCACTGCCAGAACAGTAAATCTAAGGTTCCCTGTGACACTTTCATAAACTGTATCTGAACTTATCACTACTGTGCCACTGTAAAAACTGTAATTTAAGGATCACTGTGCCACTGTCAAACACTGTAATTTAAGGATCACTGTGCCACTGTCAAACACTGTAACTTAAGGATCACTGTGCCACTGTCAAACACTGTAACTTAAGGATCACTGTGCAACTGTCAAAAACTGTAACTTAATGATCACTGTGCCATTGTCAAAAACTGTAATTGAAGGATCACTGTGCCACTGTCAAACACTATTACTTAAGGATCACTGCGCCACTGTCAAAAACTGTAACTTAAGGATCACTGTGCCACTGTCAAATACTGTTATTTAAGGATCACTGTGCGACTGTCAAACACTGTAATTTAAGGATCACTGTGCCACTGTCAAATACTGTAACTTAAGGATCACTGTGCCACTCTAAAAAACTGTAACTTAAGGATCACTGTGCCACTGTCAAACACTGTAATTTAAGGATCACTGTGCCACTGTAAAACACTGTAACTTAAGGATCACTGTGCCACTGTAAAACACTGTAACTTAAGGATCACTGTGCCACTGTCAAACACTGTAACTTAAGGATCACTGTGCAACTGTCAAAAACTGTAACTTAATGATCACTGTGCCATTGTCAAAAACTGTAATTGAAGGATCACTGTGCCACTGTCAAACACTATTACTTAAGGATCACTGCGCCACTGTCAAAAACTGTAACTTAAGGATCACTGTGCCACTGTCAAATACTGTTATTTAAGGATCACTGTGCGACTGTCAAACACTGTAATTTAAGGATCACTGTGCCACTGTCAAATACTGTAACTTAAGGATCACTGTGCCACTCTGAAAAACTGTAACTTAAGGATCACTGTGCCACTGTCAAACACTGTAATTTAAGGATCACTGTGCCACTGTAAAACACTGTAACTTAAGGATCACTGTGCCACTGTAAAACACTGTAACTTAAGGATCACTGTGCCACTGTCAAACACTGTAATTTAAGGATCACTGTGCCACTGTCAAACACTGTAGCTTAAGGATCACTGTGCCACTGTCAAACACTGTAATTCAAGTATCACTGTGGCACTGTCAAAAATTGCAATTTAAGGACCACTGTGCAACTGTAAAAACCTGTAATTTAGGATCACTGTGCCACTCTAAAAAACTGTAACTAAAGGACCACTGTGCCACTCTAAAAAACTGTAACTAAAGGACCACTGTGCCACTCTAAAAACTGTAACTAAAGGACCACTGTGCCACTGTCAAAAACTGTAACTAAAGGACCACTGTGCCACTGTCAAAAACTGTAATATAAGGATTCCTGTGCCACTGTCAAAAACTGTTATTTTAGGATCCTTGTGACACTGTCAAAAGCTGTAATTTAAGGATCCTTGTGACACTGTCATAAATTGTAACCTAACGATCACTACTGTGCCACTCTTAAAATACTTACTTAAAGATTATTGTGCCACTGTCAAAAACTGTAATTTAAGGATCCTTGTGACACTGTCATACATTGTAACTTTACGATCACTACTGTGCCACTGTTAAAAACTGTAACTTAAGGATCACTGTGCATCTGTAATTTAAGAATCACTGTGCCACTCTAAAAAACTAACTTAAAGTGATGTGCCACTGTTAAAAACTGTGATTGAAGGATCCCTGTGCCACTCTAAAAAACTAACTTAACGATCACAACTGTGCCACTGTCAAAAACTGTAATTTAAGAATCACTGTTACACTGTAAAAACTGTAACTATAAGGTTCATGTTACACTGCTAAATATGTAATAGCATTCGCGTACCATTGTCAAAAACATGTATGCCAGGGGTTGGGGGTTGGGGGAAGGGTGGGGGTATTAAAATATCAGTAAGCAATGTTCTATTGTTTGCATCTTCAGTCCCTATGTTTCTGTTGTTTTATATCAGCAGTCTCAATGTTTCTATGAAAATCTGTGTTTCTATTGGTTTTAGTTTTTAGAATTATTGTTTGCACCTCTAATTTCTAACTTCACTCTTTTGAGTGGGAAAATACTCTATGCATTACCCCTCCCCAATCCTGGAATGTCGTGCTGGCGTATGCAGGAAATGACACTCCATTGAGGAGATGGAAACTTAAACCAAGCCTACAGCTCCCCGTTATCTGTCGGCTCAGTTATCATTAAAACATTATCTGTTACGAGGACTACTAGGACGCAAAACCTTAAATAAACAAACAAACAAACAATAAAAAAAACTGACGTGCCAAATTTTCTTCCTTAAATTAGAAAGAACACCAATGGTCTCCTTTGATGCAATCACGATCGAGAGGTGTTTGATTGACGTGAGACTAAAACACGTGTTAAACATGTGCATTGATCAGTCATCAATTACCTTGTTCATCAGGGTTAGTGAGAACATTCAAACAGAGGCTGTCACCATGGATCAACATCCGTTACCTTGGAAGGAGCATGCGCAATGAACAGCAGGGTAAATTGGTGCTGACAATACCAATAGCAAACACATTGCAATTTCTCAGGCAAGGGGGTAGCAGACGAACAAATCGAAAATCGATCAACTCTGCATAAACTTGTGTTCTTAAAGTGTCAGCTTCAAATGATTACTGCGCTTTGACCTAAACATTGCAACTTCTAAAGGTCAACCCCAACAGGGCAAATTGAGGAAAAATAAACTGTTAAACCACGTGACCTTGGCAAATCAACTAGAAATATCTACCTTTGACCGCTTGAGTTTGGCTTCTCCCGCCAACAATTGAAATAAGGTTGTCCGAATGAAACGCCAGGCTTTGATATTGACTTCCGAGTTCTTGATTTCAATGTGTAATATCTCCGGTTCATGGCAGGTTAGAAAACTATTTTTAACTTTTAGTAAAACGTTCTCTACAATTAAAACATTATCTATCATTTTCTCCCCGAGGTTTGCTGGAGCCTCCATAGCCACAGTTAATCTCATTTGAGTAGTGGCACGGTACTTAATATACACATTTTCGTAGTACACGATTTGAAATTATACATAACTAATTTAATTTTACTTCTAAATTAATAAATTAAAGGGGTTTTACGCACCTGACCCTTCTGCTTCTACATTAGTTTAGAAATTTTGGATTCCTACCTTTTGGCCCCTAGCATCACTGAAGAGTCCTAGGAGGACGAAACAGCTGTATGATGCAGTTTATTTCATTTGTTCGGCTAATTGTATACATAACTAAATTCAAGAGGTGCAGCAAATGTGTGTGTTGTTTCATCTTCTAAAAGGACACAATATCAGTAACATAGATCGCTATGACCTTTGCCATTCTCTTCCCTGTCATGTTTATTAATTTGGCCTTGGCAATCAAATTTTTCTATAAGAGTTATTTGATTTCCACTGCAAAGACATGCAGAGCGAGAGACGGGAATCTTTTGTGTTGTAACTAACTATTTTTTTAACTGCCGGTAACATAAATATTCTTAATTGGCTCTCTGGTATTGGCGTACGGCAGTGAAAGTTATCGTGGTTGATACATATTAATGCTAGGTACGAGAATTACCGTGATTTGTTTATCAATTTGACCTTGATGTTGAAAAAGGAAATCAGAAATCGTTGACACACCATTAAAATTGAAGAGCGCACGCGTGGAATCGACCTGAGCTACAATGGCACCTCCTATGGTGTATCGTTTAAATAAAAATCGATCCTACAGGGTATAGTGACTTGTCAGTACCCTAGAAGCCTAACTGACATACAGCCAAACTTTGACGTTTTTTTTTTTTATCAAAACAATGCAAAAACAGAATGGAAGACTATGGTAGGCCAAGTAACGTTAGTATGTTTACGGGTATTCTTTGTGTCAAAATTAATAAAAATGTCTATATTTCTACCTATCGTGCCAGTTTTCCAATGGATCACGGGTTCAAAGCCTTCCTTTTGGATGTTGCAAGGGTCTTGCCGCAGGTTTTCTCCGGGTATTCCGGTTCGTCTCCATCGTAAAATAAATGACTATAGCTGTTAATAGGAAATAAAAACAAATTAACCAAGAAATTCTTTTTTTTTTGTCGGATAGGCATTACAGAAACGATGTCATTGTATCGATCGGAACGAAACGTGCACGATAGTTTCCGAGGGTTAGAATGGATATTTTTATTATGTTTTTATTGGTGAAAGCGTGTACCTTTTGTGATAAAAAAACAAATGTTTGTATACACTAACACTATTCCATTCAGTGATCCTATTTGTATGATTGAATAGTACCTGTGATTACCAGATCGTACCAGAATATCGATACCAATAGCAAGTGTCCGAGCTGTCTCAGGGCCAGCGCTATAAAATACATCCTCGTCGTCCCCCGCCTTCTCAATAGGTTTACCGTCATCGATTTACCGCACAGCAGTGTTGTTCTTTTCTAAATATTTTGTAGTTAGCACACACTTCTAATGACAATGGGCCGATGATAAATTTCAGGGAGGCACGCACAGCTTGGTGTTTTCTATTCTTTTCAATAAGAGAAACACGGCCTCCTCCTCACCTAACGCAGATTCATTTAAATGCTTCAAGATTACAGTGGTTCCCCCGTAATACCGCCACCTTTTGTCCAGTGTCACGTTGGCGTTATAATGGGGGTGGTGATACAACGGGGTTTCAGTGTACAAAGACCCGGAATAAATGTTTCCTCTCACAATGAAAATATTACGCTCGTTTCGGTTATTGTATCAGGCCTAATAAACCAAATGTAATTTCCTTCAATAAAATTATACACTCAAGGGAGAACATTACGGACACTTTAAGGCCAAATTAAGCCACGTCTACATATAATAATGACCTATTCATGGATACCAGACGGCTGAGAACAAAAGTCCAAGGTCTGTGTTCCAAGGTTGTCCGTAACCTTGTAGCCGTAATGTAAATATCATATAGCAGGTGTTTCTAGGGGGTAATATTTTCGTAATTTCGGATGTCAATAACGTTTTAGTGGTCGCGAAAATATGATCCGCAGAATGATATGACAAGCGGGAACTTGATGACAAGAATGTCGTGGAATAGTGCACATGTGTTTGTAATGACTCGTAAACATAAAAGTACCGATATTTGAACAAAACTTATATGTAATACCTCTTTAAATAGTTTTTTTTTGTGATACATTTAAAATACACATCTAGTTCTTCTGAAATAGATCCTATCTATTTGACTGTGTTGACACTATATATGCCGAGCGGCCGTCTTATGTGATAAAACATCAGGGCCCGTAATCGCAAAAGCGTTTTTGTGCTGAAGCAATGGATTCCTTGCTGAAGCCAGCTTTCTTGAAATTCGCCTAAATTCTATCAACAAAACAAGAACTTTAAATGAATTATAGCCGTAACCAAAAAAAAGAATTATATACAAAATCCAAAATTGAGCATGGGAACGGTTTCATGAATTCGAACCCTGGAAAATGTAGTTTCTTAATATGTCTAGATCAAAAAGTTATGAACCTTGTAAATTTAATGTTGTAAGTTACGGTCAAATCGCGAAAATTGAAACGCGCGTAGATACAGTTGTATGATATCCAGGGTTGCATAGGTACCTGTCCTTTTTTGCGGTATTCTGCGCATCCTTGATTCGGCTGACCTTTAGTACTAGCGATGGGTCCGAAAAGGACGAAATGGCGATGTGATGAAGTGCAATTCGCTGAATTGAACTCGGTACATTACTACATATAAACGTACTAGACATACGCTTCTGGTGTAGCCGAATCACCATCGACTAGTGAACAACTCTTGCATATTCTACACACTTCACTGGTTATGTCTTTGATGAAGGTGACAGAGTACATGCCATCGTCACGGAAACATCATACAGAAACGTGTTTTGGTGTTACTACATGACACTTTTCACATCCATAGACATCCATATTTACCAATATGAAGATAGTGTTTGACTTTCGCTTCTACATAAATATTATATGTTCTTGTGTTCATCATATCTTATACGTAAGATAGTCGATGTTGATGATAACCATTATTTACATGTAGAGACGGCTTGCTTGAGGTTTATGGTACCATGAACATATAGAATGTGTTTCATTTATAATATTTAATACATGACAGAATTTTCTTTTGTTCGTTTAGAGATTTTTTGTAGTCTATTTTTTAACAAAACAAAATTTAACTGTTCGATGGCCTATTCAGTCCTTTCAGAACAAACACTCTGTTAATTTTTATTAGCACCGCAGAGTATTTATTGGTCTTTCCAAACTGACTAAATGAGAGAAAAACCTGTTGCGTCACCATAATACAACTAGGTAACATGCACTGACCGAACACAAGTGGTCTGGGCCTCTGTGGTGCTATATTATCTGACCGACACCTCGCCCTTGGCGATTCACTATTTTCACAATCCGCGTAGATTGCCTATTCGCCTCCTCGTTGTAATTGGATAGCCAAAAGATTTAACAGAAATAATATATCAATATTTTTCATATCCTTCATATCAGCGTCATATAAGCTATAGCAATTTTGTTCATATAAAAATATACCGGTAAAGGGTACTAGACATACGCTTACGCTAAAGTTTGTCAGACGCGTATTTATTGTGGTTTGGTTCGGTTTTATTTTGTTTTACGTCCTATTACCATCTAAGGTGATTTTAGGACGATGGTATACTATAAGGACATGTACAAATATTATTTTCTTTATTAATTATGTCGATCGCTCGATACAATCAATGTAGAAAATAAACAAATTTAACATTCTTTTGTTTCCTGTTTTGCCTTCGACTTGTTAGTTTCATGCCCCTTTAGCAATTTATTATGCTATTTGTTATTAAAATATTTGGTAAACGTTTAATTTGGTTTAGCAGGCTATCAACAGTCACTATATTATATTGTATTGTAAAAGCAGGCGAAATAAAGGCATCACTGTATACCTTCGGTGTCGGCGGCGTTGCCCGTGCAATCACTAGAGTTCGCTTTAGCCGACCAAGCTCAAACTTCATATAGTGCTTTCTTACCAAACGTGCTTTGTTTGGGATTGCTTTCCAGGTTCAAAGGTCAAGGTATTGTTACTATGAATAGAAAATCAGTTTCCGTAGCATAACTTAAGTTCTCTTCCGCCGATCAAAATCAAGCTTAATATAGAGCTGCCTTACCAAAGGTGTTGCTTAGGATTGCGTTTCAGTTTGGAAGGTCAAAGGTTAAGGTCACTGTTACTACAAATAGACAATCAGTTTATGTGCGATAACTTGAGATCCCGTGGGCCAATCAAACTCAAAATTGTTGTTATTAATAGAACATTCATTTGTTTCCGTGCGATAACTTCAGACTTCATAAGTGCATACTTAGCAAAATTGCTTGGTTGGAAAAAGCTTTTCATGTCCAAAGGTCAAGGTCAATGTTATAAGAAATAGAAAATCAGTTTTCGTGCGATAACTTGAGTTCGCTTTTGCCGATACTGCCAAGAAATGCGTTATGGAAGAACGACATCCTCGATATTCAGGGGTTACGTTCACCTTCGCTAGAGAGCTTGAGCATTTTCCACTATTTCACAAACAGCCATTGCCGATGGGAGAGGGACGGCATGAACATTAATCTGGCGCTCGACGTAAGTAATGCGATACCTTACATCAAACAACAGACCTTCGCTAGATAGCTTGAGAGCGTAGGTGAGTGTAACACCTGGATATCGAGAATCGGATAACTATTGTTAGGAAGTCATGAGAAAGTACATAGATCCATATCTACAATCTGCACTGCCATTCACTCGATAACCATTGTTCCGCAAACTATCGTTATCACCTCGTAACTGCACCCGTACACCTGCAAAATATCAATGACGTCGACAACAAAACATGTGGGCGGGACATAATTTTGAGATATCATTGTGTGACGTCAACAACAATAGACATGGGCGGAGTTAACACCGGTTTATGCAAATATCATGTCATTAAACTTATTGGCCCGTTCTCACGTTTATTAGGTTTTAAATTAATTTAGTGTCCCGCAGATGGGACAGAAATTACGAAACCTTTCACGGAAAAATACTATAAATATGAATCGGTGGATCACGGGAAAATGCAACAAGTGAAGAATTTACCTGTGTTCTATTGTAGTTACATAACGATAACTTTTTAACAAAATAGAAAGTAAGCCCTGAATTAAAGGTCGCATTTATATCAACAAGCATCCTAACACATGTGGCAAGTAACGAAAGTTATCACCCTGACTTGCATGGCCACTGTTGAAATTTACAACACTCAAATTATCATAAGCGCAACAATATGAGTAAAAGTCGTGCTGGTATTTTTAGCCCACCATCATCAGATGGTGGGCTATTCAAATCGCCCTGCGTCCGTGGTCCGTGGTCCGTCCGTCCGTCCGTCCGTCCGTAAACAATTCTTGTTATCGCTATTTCTCATAAAGCACCGAAGGAATCTTTCTCAAATTTCATGTGTTGGTTCACCTTGGTCTCTAGTTGTGCATATTCCATTTTGGGACCGATCTGAATTCAAGATGGCCGACAGGCAGCCATCTTGGATTTTGACATTTGAACTTTGTTATCCCTATTTCTGAGAATGTACTGAATGGATCTTTCTCAAATTTCATGTGTAGGTTCCCCTTGGTGCCTAGTTATGCATATTGCATTTTTGGACCAATCCGAAAACAACATGGCCGACAGGCAGCCATCTTGGATTTTGACAGTTGAACTTTGTTATCGCTATTTCTGAGAATGTACTGAATGGATCTTTCTCAAATTTCATGTGTAGGTTCCCCTTGGTGTGTAGTTATGCATATTGCATTTTGGGTCCAATCCAAAAACAACATGGCCGACAGGCAGCCATCTCGGATTTTGACAATTGAAGTTCGTTATGGCTATTTCTCAGAAATTACTGAAGGTATCTTTCTCAAATTTCATGTGTAGGTTCACCTTGGTCCCTAGTTGTGCATATTCCATTTTTGGACAGATCGGAAAACAACATGACCGACAGGTAGCCATCTTGGATTTTCACAATTGAAGTTTGTTATCCCTATTTCTGAGAATATACTGAAGGGAACTTTCACAAATTTCATATGTAGGTTCCTCCTGGTGCCTAGCTATGCTAAGAATAAGGAAACGACAATGTAATTCACAAAAAAAAAACAAAAAAATGCATCTGTGTCCCACCAGAGTCTCTGCTCACACTTAATCAACACCTAAGAGACAATCGAAAGAAGAGAAAAGAACCATCTTTCAAAAAACAAACTTAGATCATTTGATGGTGGGCGCCAAGATCCCTCTGGGATCTCTTGTTCTTTTAAGAATTGAAATATTACGATAACCCTGATTTCCTAACCACTGACAACTCGTACTTAATCTCTATTTTCATATTTCTATCATTAAAAAAAATAAAAGTGTTACACCTAATATCAATCTGTAAAAAGAACTGACTTTTTATTACTTGTCTTCAAAAACATGTTCCTTCCAACATTAAGCATTTTGTTTTCTTTCGTCATATCCTGAAACTGAACTTAATAGATATTTGGTACGTCATTCGTTCTCTATCATTGACAAGTTATGGCAAATAGATATTTGGTACGTCATTCGTTCTCTATCAATGACAAGTTATGATACCTAATTAGACTAAGGACTTGCTGTTTCCAGGGATGAAACCTACGGGTAGTCTGTACATTCGTAAACTATTTCGCCCTTCACCTTCTCTTTCTACGCTACGACCGATTTACATTGATATTACCTTTCTCTGTTTTCAGTATACCTGTACAAGTTATCATCCAGACGGTACTGACCGGAACCTACATTCTCAGTCTCATTATCTTACGGCCGTACAGGTAAGGTGATACCAAGGATCAGTTTCAGCACCATGTAAAAATAAACAACGAGGTACCCCTATATTGTGTAAAGCCTAAAGAAGTGTTAAGTGTATAAAATGTTTTGTTGAAATTTGATGAGAGATACAAATAAAGGTTTAGAATTATTTGCAGTGGAGATTTAATTGCTGCGATGTCAAATCACATTTTTATAAAGTTGGATTTAGTTAAAATTTAGTGGGAAGAATAACTGGAATTTCAGAGATATGATGTAATGTATACAAGAAGTTTGGTGATTAAACGGGAGATATTGTACATACTATAGTAAGGTAGAGGTATATTCACGATAGAATTTGCTAGGACTACCTGTCTTATACAGGAAAATACTGCTGAACAATTCTAATACACGAAGTTCAATTTGAAACTTGTATACGAAAAATGAAATGAAACGGTTGTAGTGTAGACTTCAATAAGGTGGTACGTAGATTTGAACTAATGTTACATTATAGTACACGATTTTCGTAGTGTACGATTTGAAATTATACAGAACGAGTTTAGTTTTACTTATAAATACATTTATTAAAGGGGTTTTACGCACCTGGCCCTTCTACTTTTACATTAGTTTAGACATTTTTGATTCCCACCTTTTGGCCCCAAGCAGCACTGAAGAGTCCTAGGAGGACGAAACAGCTGTATAGTGCAGTTTAATTCATTTGTTCGGCTAACTGTATACATTTCTATATTAAAAGGTGTAGCATATGTGTGTGTTACGTCATCTTACATAGCATCTATGTATTAACTTGACACTCTCCGGGTTTTAGTAAACGTTTCAATTTTGTCTCTTGAATAATACTACGATACCTCGATTTCATATCGCCATGTTATGATTCTCAGCACTGTACTTATTTTGTCATTTTCCATTATTTCACCAACAGCCATTGCCGATGGGAGAGGGACGGCTTGAACATTAATCTGACCCTCGACGTAAGTAGTGCGATACCTTACATCAAACAGAGCTTCACTCGAAACTGTCGGATGTCAGACAGCCATTGAGATTTTCAGAGCAGCAGACTTTTATTTGTTTCTTATACCTCCTCGTCTGAGGTTTTAAACGAAATACTGAATAAAGCCTTTGAAATGTTATTTTGACAAATGAAAAAAATGATCCTATTTATTTTGATCTTGTTGCCCGTCTGCTCTACTTCTACCCTAGGTGACAGCTAATATCGTAGTCGGGATTCTTCAGGCGGTTGCGTGGCTGACACTCAAAGACATGTACGTAACGGAAGTGACGTATGTATTCTTCGTGAGTCTGGCGATAGTCCTTGTCCTGGCCCTGGGATTTCTCCTTTTTATACCCAAGGAATTGGAAGTCCCAAAGGTAAATATTACTTTCGTTGATGAACAGAACAAGAAGTCCATGGGCCTGAACGGTCATCTAGCTATATAAAA
This sequence comes from Mimachlamys varia, assembly GCA_947623455.1. Classification (NCBI taxonomy): domain Eukaryota; kingdom Metazoa; phylum Mollusca; class Bivalvia; order Pectinida; family Pectinidae; genus Mimachlamys; species Mimachlamys varia. The sequence continues at coordinate 9,623,857 of OX392530.1, forward strand.
AATTGTTATTTTCATTGTTTATGAAGTAAGGGTTTGGGGTGGGGAAAATTCAGAAAACAACGATCAGGAAAGAGATGAGGAGGTTAATATGGTTTTCATTTCTGCCCGTTTGTCTGTTAGTCAGTATATATACGTGACACGATAACTTGTCAGCACTTTGACAGCTTCATCCCTTGGTGGATTTCACACAATCGTGTTTAAGTTTGTTCAATTCTAGTGTTTATTTCATGGTTATATTATTTACAGATCAATCCACAGTGTTATTTGGATGTAAAAATGCAATAAAATTGAATTGAAAATTGAAAACATATCTTCACAACAAATTGGAATCTCAGGTTTTTAAGGTCGAGATCAATGTTACGGTTACGAGTTAGACATTACGGAATGTTGAGCAATCAAGAATATCCATGTCAGCCCTCTTGCGGCTTCATTCCTTAAACAAAAAGCCTTCTTCTTTAAATGAGAAATAACAAATTAAGTTAAAATACTTGTAAAACTGGGTTCGTTATGATAGGCTCAGTATATATCAATGTTAGATAAGGTTTCTTACACTTAACAAGAATTCCACGGAAGTGGACGTGTCGCCTGCGCAGCAAGTTGGGAGATAAGTTTTTAGGAGCTATCTATGGATATGCATTGTATCAGTTCCAAGTGGAATAGAAACAGTGACCTTGACCTTTGACCTTTGACCCTGAAAAGCAATCCCAAGCTAGAACTTTTGGTAAGGAAGCACTGTATGAAGTTTGAGCTTGATTGACCCAGGAAAATTGATTTTCTATTTATAGTAACAGTGACCTTGACCTTTGACCTTTGGCCCTGAACAGCAATCCCAAGCGAGCACTTTTGGTAAGGAAGCACTGTATGAAGTTTGAGCTTGATTGGCCAAGGAAAGATGATTTTCTATTTATAGTAACAGTGACCTTGACCTTTGACCTTCGACTCTGAAAAACAATCACAAGTGAGAACTTTTAGTAAGGAAGTACTCTATGAAATTTGAGTTTGATTGGCCCAAGGAAACTCAAGTTATTGCACGGAAACCGATTTTCTATTTATAGCAACAGTGACTTTGACCTTTGACCTTTGACCCTGAAAAGCAATCCCAAGCGAGCACTTTTGGTAAAGAAGCACTGTATGAAGTTTGAGTTTGATTGGCACAAGGAAACTCAAGTTATCGCACGGAAACATAATTTCTATTTAAAGCAACAGTAACCTTGGCCTTTGACCCTGAAAAGCAATCCCAAGCGAGCACTTTTGTTTAGGAAGCACTGTATGAAGTTTGAGTTTGATTGGCCCAAGGAAACTCAAGCTATCGCACGGAAACTGTTGGTGCAGACGCCGCCGCCGCCGCCGCCGCCGCCGCCGACACCGCCGACATTGTGATCCCTATATGTCGCCTTTTCAGGCGACACAAAAAGGACTACAATAGCTCGAAGTTCTAGGGTTGATCAAAGTTAAATGGGACCCTTTTCTGTTTATTTATTATGTTTATTCAGCAATGAACATGGTCTGAAAATACATACAAAACAGCATGGTCGGATACACACGAGTGATAACATAAGTGACAAAGTAGTTGTGAATACACAATAATAATTAACATCAATTACTCTAGTAAATACACCATACACTCCCCTGAAGGTCAAGCTCACCATTACTTATTTTCGATGACTGTTTCAAAACTACTGATACTATAAAAGGCTGTTTTAAATGGCGTTTTATTACATTTTAACCAGTGGAATAAAGAAAATATCAATTTGATAAAACTTATATCATCACTACTTATATCATCACTAGTGATCATTTGAGTTTCAGTCCGATCTCAGTGCGCACTATTTGTGTACTTCTTTTTTCGTTATTCTAGAATCAACTCATCTAAAGTAAGGAAATTAAAAACCTTTATAGTATTTTGGAAATTAATAGATTAATGTATTTTATTAATATGTTTTTTGTATTTTTACTATATTTTGAAAAGTATGGCAGATTTTAAAAAAACATTTTCACGAGTGCTCCGCACTCGTGAAAATATAAAAAAAATCTGCCATACTCGTGAAATATATTTGATATTTAATAGGAAACCATTGAATAGCCTCTATGTATTGTTTGTATTGTAAAATGTCAGATCCAGCACTACCGTTTTTAGCGTGTGATTAGTTGGGTACGTATCGGCACTGCTTTCCTTGTTGATATTACATATATATATATATAATATAGTGTTGATAAATATTGCGGTATATGTTCACATTCAATTCGACTACTCAGTATCAAATTTCACCCTGACATTTTAATCCGTCCCGTAAGAGTACAACCAATGTTTATTTCTGTGGTAACCAGCCTGCTGTGGGACCATCTATCAGTGCCAGACCGCGACGGCTATCAGACTGCTTCTCCGTCTGTGCATTTCTATTTTCACTTTCATTTCCTTTTATATAGATAAAATCATTCAAACAAACAAAAAAGACTCAAAAACATATTGAGATCGATGTGTAATATAGAAGTTATTTTGCATTACGACAGGGCATGTGTTATTTCCGTTCATATCCGTGTCTGATTTGGGATGGCTATATGTGGCCAACTAAATTGTACATTTCGATTATTTTATCTATGTTCCCGAAAATTGCGTCTGTATCATTCAATACACGACCTTGCCTTTTTGCAATTGTGGCGTTTCATAGGAGGGGACGCAACTCTTGCCACGATGTGATATGAGTTGAATAAATAACGGAATATTAAAGGCCCAATATACGTAACTTTCGGCAAAACTTGAAGCGAAAATCAAGCCTAATAACTTATTATATTTATAGATTGAGTTAAGATTAACTGGTATCAGCAATATGCAAGATGAATTCATTGGCGGTTACCGGAACAGCAGCAGTTGAAACACGCTATTTGTAAACGCGCGTCCATTTCGAACAGTCTTCTACCTTCGGTTTGCTGTTGAAGTGGGCCCCACCTGAATTATTTTCATTTTTTTGGATTTTTTTTTGTCAAAAGTTTCTTGTTGGTCACCGCTCAGGTTTACTTCGTTTTAGGCTTATTTTTGCATGGTTATCAACTGGATTTTTTTTCAGAATTTTTCAGAATCACGAAAATTTCCCTGAAGTTACGTATACATGTATTTGGCCTTTAAGGGTATTCAGTGATGATGCAAGATAACCTTAACTACACGTTAGTATTAGCTACATGTTCAGTGTCTTCTCTAGGTTAAATCTACCCAGGAGGAGGACGTGGAAGAAGAAGAGGAGGAGGGTCAGTCTGGTGAACGTCACAGGTTCAAAAACAAAGTGGGGCCAGAACCTTCCAAAGAACAGACCGCCAAACAGGCCAAACACAACCTGCAGTTTTAGTGGTAGACCAGAGAGCCCCTAGTGATGGAAGTTGCTCAAATGTGTTTGTTTTTAAAGAGTGTTGTATTTCCTGTCATTTGTTTTCTGTAAGGTTTAATAAATTATTGAAAATTAGATGATTACTGTACTCATTTGGCTTATTTTTAAGGGAAAATGGTCAAAATCGGATCAAAACATTAACTTGGTCACTTTTCATTAATAGATGTGACAGTATGACACAAATGATCCGGCTGACAACCAGACGAGTATGGAGATTTTTTACTTATAAGTGTGCTCATAGCTTTTTGCACTCGTTACACGTTGTTTGACAAAGGCAGATACCCAAAACTAATTAATAGCGGAGACTGGACATAAACAAAACTGCATTTTATATGTTCTTTATCGAAAGTCCATTACTATGGAAACAGGCAAAACACCACAATAGTGTTACAAGAGAAGGCAAATTTCATTAGATAATGTACATGTATGTATGTAGGCAAGTTGTTTGCTGAAGCCAACACTTTTGTTATCATTTCCGTTGGGTAAAACTGCAATGGAAGCCAAACTGTTGGTGATGAACCTCTGGGTCAGAATCAACATTCGTGAACTTAAGGAAATCCTTTATTTTAAATATCTCCATAGAAAATTATTACAAAAGTTAAGGCGAAAATCTTCAGTTAAAGGCCCAATATACGTAACTTTCGGCAAAAAGCGAAAATCAAGCCTTATAACTTATTATATTTATAGATTTAGTTAAGATAAACTGCTATCAGCAATATTCAAGATGAATTCTTTGGCGGTTACCGGTACAGCAGCAGTTGAAACACGCTATTTGTAAACACGCGTCCATTTCGAACCGTCTTCACCTTCGGTTTGTTGTTGAAGTGGGCCCCACCTGAATTTTCGAACCGTCTTCTACCTTTGGTTTGTTGTTGAAGTGGGCCCCACCTGAATTATTTTCAGTTCTTTGGATTTTTTTGTCAAGAGTTTCCTGTTAGTTACCGCTCAGGTTTACTTCGTTTTAGGCTTATTTTTGCATGGTTATCAACTGGATTTTTTTATCAGAATCACGAAAATTACGTATATTGTTCCTTTAAGAATCTTTCCATAAATTCAGTAATGTTTTTTTTTTTGGAAATTTTAAAGTTAAATCTGCATTGGGAGCCAAACTGTAGCTGATGAACCTTTTGGTTAGTAAATGTGACATAAACAGGCCCCGGTTTCATGAACATTCGTGAAATTAAGGAAATTCTTTGTTTTAAATATCTCCATAAAAAAGCATTACAAAATTTAAGGCGAAAATCTTCAGTCGAGGGAATTTCCATCAATTCTGTAATGCTTTTCAAGGGAAATTTTGAAGTTTAGGAATGTTGATGAAACCGGGGCCAGACAGTACACACAAGACTAGAGTTCCTGTATATTTGGTCATACTTCTTTTCAATGAAAATTTCTTAAATTCCGTTGGAGTTATACAAGGCTCTTCAATTTAAGTCAAACCATTTGGTGAAAAATTTTCAAACGATGTCAAAGTACATGTGGCCATAACAGAAAAAAAATGATGGACCTTTATCTGTTCACAAATAATTCTACAACGGTATAGGAAAAAGGGCATAACAGAGAGATGTAATTTCCCCTTTTGTAGCAAAATGTATGAATATCGTCTTTTTAGAGCTTTCTATGTTGAAAAGTCTCTTCAATTTTTGAAAGCCTTTGGGAGCACCAAACATAAATATCTGACAGGTTCAAATATTGGCATCCTCAGTGTTCAATCTAGAGCTGAATTTAAACCATATATATGGATATTTCCGCATAGCAACGAAATTCTGTTGGCATGTAGAGCCTAAGCACATGCACTTTGGTTTAAAGGTCAAGGTCCCTGTTGCTATATAAAGATGAACAAAATGGGGATGGGGAGGGTACCGGTGCATTCATGTCTGATAGACTTGGTTTTTATTATTTTTCATGGGACCGAAAATGACTATTATTGCTAAAAGCCCCTCATGAGAAACTTCAATGAATAAACAAAATTAGGGATCGAACAACCATTTTAGCATCGTCGGATAGCCACGGTTAATCCCGTTTTGCTTACTCGCTCATCACTGATGAGCGAGTAATTTTATAAACAAATATCAACTGTTGGTATCGGACGATGCCATTTTGGATACTCTCTCCTTTGTCAAGTTTTAGCTCACCTGATCCGCAGTGAACAATTTTTAAACGACTTCTTCTCCATAACCAATGATAGGAAATCAACCAAAATTGGCAGGAAGCATTCTTAGGTGCCCAGGATTCAAAATTGTACTAATGCTGGGGCCAAAAAGGGTTATTTAACTATATTGTTTTAAACGACTTTTCCCCATAACCACCGATTGGAAATCAGCCTTATTTGGCAGGAAGCATCCCTATGTGCTCAGGATTCAAAATTGTACTTATTATGGGACTGACCCCCCCCCCCCAGGGGGTTGAGAGGTGGGGCCAAAAGGGTTATTTAGCTATATTGATATTAGCAACTTCTTCTCCATAACCACTAATTGGAAATCAACCTTATTTGGCAGGAAGTATCCCTAGGTGTTCAGTATTCAAAATTGTACTAATAGTTGGACTGACCCCACATGGGGCTGAGGGGCAAGGCCAAAAAGAAAATATTTGATCATGACTACCTAGATACCAATGTATCCAGGTGAGCGATGCAGGCTCTCTGGGCCTCTTGTTTATCTATAAGGTGTGATTTTGCCATGATCATATAATAAATATAAAGATAATACACACACAAGTCGAGTATTTGTCAATTTTACTGCATTAAAATGTTTATGTCAACAATGCACATATCTTCACTTGTCAAAACTCTTCAAAGTTCCCCAAGAATGATAAAACAATAAAAAAAAAGAACCATGACAACAACAGAAACTTAAAGAAAAAGTTCTTTTCTTTAAGAAAGCAAACATGTTATCTGATACAAGTAGGTAAAATTTCTCCTTTCAAGACGGATTGATAGTGTTCTACCAACATGGCGTTTCCTGGTACTAAGGGAGATAAATCATACCATCACAACATAAAAACTGAATAGTCATATCATTGCACATGTCTCATTTCAGAAAGTACATGAATCATAACGTTTTAAACAAGCACATAGAAATCAAACTTATGTAAAATTAAAACCTATTTCTTATTGTTACCACATATTTCTAATTGGAAACTGGTTTTAATGAGTTCCTGGATGAAGAGATTGGAATTCTTAAGATATTGTAACACTAAAGTTTGATGGTACATACACATGGTGATTATTGATTACTTAATGTGTTTTTAAGCTCATTTCTGTTCTAGAAGTTTAATTATGAATTTCTTTTTTAAATGCAATAAACAGAAAAATGCAAAGATGATATAAGGAATGCCAATGACTGCCATTTGATAGTCGTATATATCCGAGACACGCATCAGGAAAGACAACTCTAGGAATTTAACATGTGATACAAACAATACATTTTATATCATCCAAATGGCTGCACTTTAAAGGCCCAATATACGTAACTTCAGGGAAATTTTCGTGATTCTGAAAAATTCTGAAAAAAAATCCAGTTGATAACCATGCAAAAATAAGCCTAAAACGAAGTAAACCTGAGCGGTAACTAACAAGAAACTCTGGACAAAAAAATCCAAAGAATTGAAAATAATTCAGGTGGGGCCCACTTCAACAACAAACCGAAGGTAGAAGACGGTTCGAAATGGACGCGTGTTTACAAATAGCGTGTTTCAACTGCTGCTGTACCGGTAACCGTGAAAGAATTCATCTTGAATATTGGTGATATCAGTTAATCTTAGCTAAATCTATAAATATAATAAGTTATTAGGCTTGATTTTCGCTTCAAGTTTTGCCGAAAGTTACGTATATTGGGCCTTTAATTCTTACAAAAAGAATCTTGACTTGGTGCAAAATTAATTCATCACAAATATGAATACAACCGACCAAGTATTTGGTATAGATATTACAAACTCTTTTTAATATTTGCAGAGTGCTGCTACACATTACAGTAATATCAAATATGTGGCTAACCTTCTGCTTCCAGCCAAAGTGTACAACCTTAGTGATAAGAACTAGCTATTCCTTACTCCCATATTTACAAGTAAACTACTTTACTTTTATTACCACAAAATATAAAAAAAAAAAACTAAAGCTAAAAAATTGACCTCTTTCATAAATGAATTGCTTGTAAATTTCTTGATTTCAATGTTTGGTTTTCAACACAAGCATTGATTTATTTGCATGTAAATGTTATGATTTTCAAAAAACGTTTATGACAAGTCTTAAGTATTCATTATATATATTAATGTTATGACAATTCATAATTGTCAATGTACAAGGTACATGTACATTTTATGTACATAGCGAACACTTAGCTATCCGAAAGCTCACACAAACCCTCTCAAAGTACGTACACGCTCACACTACAGAAGACAGAGATAGTAAGAAAAGAAAAGAAAACAGATGAAAGCAATATCTAAAATACATATTTACAATTTAAAATGGAAAAGAAAAAGACATCATTATGTAAAACCTAATGGCAGGTAAAACAATGGACATACATACAAAGTCACTTTTACAATTTACAAGGCACATCTACATTTATTATGTATAGAACTAAATACTGGAGACATTGGAAATCAATGTCATCCAAATCAACTGTGACATACAAAAACAGAACAATAACCAGACCTCTTGATAGCACATTATTTCAATGAAAACACAACATTGTGTTCATTTCTTTGATTTATGAATTATTATTTGATGCAGAAGGAAACGAAATGATACAAATAAAACCACGAATTCCAATAACAAGTCACTTGATGTTTTCTCACAACATTCTAAAAAACATGCACTAAAACCTAAAAACAAAATGAGGCTTAATTTGGTCCATTTAAGAGTTAGTCATTTTTTATATGCCAAATGGCACACAAATTTTATTTTCTAAAACAATAAATGAATTTAGAATCTCTCAAGTCTATAAATCTTTTAGAGGACAAAGGAATTTGGGCTAATGTAAGATAAAAGTTAACTATCTTAAACTGACTTTATGCTTATTCTAGTACCCTGAAACTCCAAAATAAATAACTTTTGTCCATAATTGGGTTTCCTACCTATTATTTCTGAGTAGAGTATTGAGAAAAGTCTGTTTGTGGTACTCACCACTAAGCTTATACCCCTAAACAAAACCTGGAATCTAAGGGTGGGATATATTTTTCACTGGCATAGCCCTTTTTTAATACTTTCTACACATTATGAATTTTTAATTCAAATCAACACTTTTTCTTCATTTCAGGAATGTTAATTGTTTTACACAACCCATATATATATCTAACTTAAATGTACAATATTATGGTAAATAAATCTAGTACTAAATTACTCAAACCTTAACGTCATTGTCTTTATCCTGCTATACCAGACACAGGACTTGGGATCAATAATCCAAATCACAACTGGCTATATTTCAAATATTTCACACAGAAGTATTAAACAGCAAATGACTTTCTTAAATTAAGTTACTTGGAATCTTGTTTTGAACATCTTTCTGTTGGAAATTGTCTTCCCTTTTTAATCGAGTTACCTTGAAATTGATTAGCAGACATACAACTATAATTGAGATTTTCTGTGAAGATGATAATGTATATTCTTTACTTGTGTAATATTTCAGATTTTGTAACAATAGCTTACAGCAAGCTCATGACTAAAAATCACTTTAAGAATGTTAATTTGAATTTAATATCTGGCATACCACAGATTGCAATCTGAAGTAAAAAGTGTAACTTTAATACTCATACAAATTTTCAAATTACTGAAATAGCTGGGAAATGAAATAAATTTACAAAGGGCCATACAAAATTACAAATTGCAGCGTGGCAGTGAGAAATAAACTTCATAAAAAAACGCACAAGTAAGGAAAACCGCACTACAAAAAATGACTTCAGTGTTAGGACACAAACATAATTGACAAATAACTGCTGCTTTTTAAATATTCACCCCAGATTTTTCATAATGAACCATTAATTCCAACCTTTAGATTGAAAGAGTTAAAATGTGTCTAGGAGTGGAAGAGTTGAATGATGTTTGTGTGTCTTTGTTAAACATAATACACTGTACAAACATTATAACTCTGACACAAGTCTTGCTTTGTATATACATGATATATAAAAATCAGCTGATCAACAACTGACATTTTAATGTGTTGTGGGTGTGTTAGCTGATGGGACTAACCTTACATAACTGATTAAAGCTTCACAAAATGCTGATAATGAAGATGAATAGAAAATATATTTTTCCTTGGAGGAACACTTATTTTAAGAATATAAAGACACAAAGATATTTTTTGATCTCCTATATGTAAATCACTTAAGATTTTTTAAAAAGGAAATTTGAAAAATTATTAAAATGGCAGGCAAGAAATGACAATGGCAAATCTGTATATACAGTGTAATAACTCAGAGTAGAAACTGTACAAATTATTTTAAATAGTATTACAGAGAGAGTCAATCTACCTTAATGCTGAATAATGTACTAATGACGCAGATTACCGTATTCGACCCTATAAGCGCCCTCCCCCTTTTTGAAGACGTTTTAATGTAACACTCCCTTACCCATTTGACTCACTTGTTTATCAATGAATAATCTTCTTAAGCCTGTTTAACAGGAAAAATTCTCCAGAAAATGAAAGAAACATTTTATACATTGGTTTGGTAAAAACATACAATTTCTTGTAAATTTTCAGTGAATTTACACATAAAACGTTCTCAATAAGCGTGCCCCCACTTTTTCTATTTTTTTAAGGGCCCTGGGTACATATTGTGTCGAATATGGTAATATACTTTAAGTTTGAGACTGAAGAACTATGTAAAGCATTGTATAATCAATGGTCTACAGAGGTCTACTCTGTGGATCATTAATCATACAATAGTTGAGGGTATATATATGTATATGTTTGGGCACAGATCGACCCCTGAAATGTATATAATGGATTAAAGTTCAAACTATAAATCATAAATGGTGGTCTAACATGCAGACTTTTACCCCCCCCCCCCCCCCCTTACATATTTAATCGGGACTTGCCCAATCTGTTATTGGGTAAGTCCAAATGTAACTTTAGAGGTGAACAGGTTAGTTTATGATAAATGTGCCAATATCACTTTGATTTTAAAAGCTTTTGGATCAGTCTCAAGGTTCTTTGTATAATAAGAAAGTAAGCTTGAGAAAGTCTGAAAAGAGTTGGTGACATTAGATTCTAATGTATATCAAAATATAAGCTATAGACAGTGTCAAAGTGAAGGTGGGGTCTAGCATGCATCAAGATCAAAATGTTGGTAAGAAAAAAAAAAAAAAAAAAATATATGCTTCATGATATGTCTATTTTCATGATGTTGTTGAATGATAATCTTTTATTTCAACATTGTTTTGAAAACGCTATGCCATGCAAAAATATACCCAAAAATTTATATAGACTTCGAACATGTAAAATGACTTGATCGAGTACCTACTGATAAAACCATTAAGTTCAATATGGCACTTAAAACTATAAACTGCTACAGCAAGTCAAAAGCTGACACCCCCTGGCCTGTTATATAAAACAATACTACCCTCTCCCCTACCCCGATGATATCTAAATAAAGTACTGCTCTAAGAAGTCTAATTGATTATTTGTGTGACCTTCACACTGTCCAACACAATTCTGAACTTGTCCAAACTTCAGAAAGGGCCGTTTTTGTTTATCGGGAACTACTGGTGTGTCTGCTTTTAAATTAAATTTTTTAGTTTAACTTGCCTACAAAAGCTTATGCAGGCCTTGCTAGGCTTTCCATAAAAGCATCATCATATTACTAGAACTGACTTTAATCAATGAACAACTTTGGTTCAACCAGTTCAACCACATACACAAGGTCTTTCCCTCGACCAAATGTTAAACTGCTAGCATGCTTTCTGTTACACTAGATAATGACATGTTTGTGAATGATATGACAAGTTCACATCCTGGTATGATAAAAGTTGTCATTGAATTAGCATCATACACAGTTAACAACAAAATTAATTTACTATTGATGACCTTATAAAGATCAAGCTGCCTCCACACAAACAACGTGGTGAAGAAATGAGACTGGTACAGAGTTCTTCCAGGAAAAGCAACATCTGCGGATGTACCTTTACCCTTTACACTGCCGGACACCAACGGCTGTACCTAAACACGACCGGACACCTGGGGATGTACCCATACACTGCCGGACATTCGAGATGTACATTGACACTGATGCACACAACCGCGGATGTACCTATACACTGCCGTACACCCGCGTATGTACATTGACACAGACGCACACTCACAGATGTACCTTTACACTGCCGAAACATTCGCAGATGAACCTTTACACTGCTGGACACTCGCAGATGTAAAACACTTCCTGACATGTATCTACTTAGTATCTGGCGACGAAGCTGCGGCTCTTTCCCGCCACATCCAGCCGCTGCCTCTTGTTGGAGGGGTATGAATCCGCGTAGTGCCCCCCTATCCCCTGGGAGTGCTGACCTATATACTCTGTCTCCGGGCTCGGCTCCGGGGGTGGGAGAAGGTGACTGTAGCTCCTCTTCTGACCAATGGGTGTCTTCTACAATATCAACAATTCAAATACAGTTCTGATATATTTCTGTGTCTTAAAACAATACTTAGAGAAAGTATCAAGTGCACTTAACGATATCTTAACCTGTTGACCCTGAACTCACAATAGACTGTTTCAAAATCAATGAATCGCACAGCCTACGGTCAAAATCCAGGAGTGAATGAGTTGAGTTTAGATGAGCTTTTACCACTTGATAGGCTTTTAATCCTTACCATATTCATCAAGCTCCATTGAAATATATTAGTTAAGAAAGATGGGTCAAAATTATGATCAGTACTTTGATATTTCGTTAACACATTGGATTATGTATACTTTCTCGTTCACACTCTAGAATTTCATTCGCTTTATTCGAAAAGCTCCTATCATTTTTTCAGTTCCTCTTGAGAATTACAGACATTCAGACAATGGCCAATGAAAGAGAGACAATTTGAACAGTCCACAATCTAATTATGAATGTCTATAATAAGATATGACTCTATCTTATAGAAGTTTTGATTTGGTGGACATTTAGGGTACATACCAAGAGTCCTGCTGATCCCATTGGTCTGCTGCCTAGCAGGCCCTGGCTGTTGCCTTGGTTTCCTGTGTATGGTACGCCTGATCTTCCCTGGCCAGAAGAGCCTCCTGATAACCTAACACGTGGTTTCTCTCCTAACAAACTGGTTGGTTTTCCTTCAGTATTTGAGAAGGAAACACCGGGGGGAGTGGACAGGAGGGCATGGGGCGAGCTGGACTGACCTCTCGGTGTTGATAACAGACTCTGCGCACTAGGTCCTGGAGTGGCTAGAAGACCTTGTGAACCAGGTGTTGATAATAAAGGATGACTTGATGTGTTATTATTGGACGATGCTCCCAGCCAACTTGGTGGCTGTTGATTTCGACCTTGTGGCGTGCCGAGCAGAGACGTTTTTTCTGACGACTGACGACTGTATTGTGACGACTGATAATCATTGTTTTTGTAGCCATCCTTACCGTTACCAGAGTAAGGTTCGTAGCTTCCACCGTCTTCGCCGGTACCACTGTATTGTCTGTAGGAATCACTGTCCATACCGTTATCACTATAGTAGCCGTAATCGTTACCCTTCCCACTGGTGTGTCTGTCGTAGTTCCCCGCACTGCTGTAGTCACTGTAGCCGTTGTTACCGCCCGCGGTGCCCTGGTAGCCGGTGTTTGTCGCCGCAGCATAAGCCATAGCCTTGGCCGCCATGTTTTCATACTCCGAATCAACATTCTGAAAATAAAATACAATCACAATGCTGAACTACGATAGAATATTGCCCATAACATTATCAGTCCAACAAGAACTTCAACTCTACTTTGTAAAGCAATGCTGCAACTAAATTTGTATGTATACTCTATAACTAACTTTGAAAACTTTAATATTCTCAAAGCATTATATCTTTCTGAAAATAAGTAAATTCCAAATGTATACAGTCAAATGCATAATGTTTTACAGGATTTAATTTTGCTATATTCTGATTGCCATCCAAAAGATGACTTGAAATTAAATATCTAAGAAGATTACAAATATTTATTTACAGTCCCAGAAAAATGTCTCTTTACTGTTGAAAAATGAAGATGAAATAACGATTCAATACCACAAATAACTTGATACTCACAAACCATTTTTTGAAATATTCTCCCCGGGAAATTAAACAACTATCTACGGTATTAGTGGAATCAATCTTCAGATAGGATGCTGATTTTACATTAAATAAATTAAATACATAAATATTAACAAATTTCTTATGATTTTGTACCATAATTAAAACTTCTATGTTTAATAAAAGACAGTATTGTTGTCAGACTTACATGAGCACTTTCCTGCTGATGGTAGTAGTCGTAACTGGTACTGCCAGGTCGCGATAACAAACTGGTGTTACTCTGAAAAAGGATCATAATCTTATATATCACAACTCTCCTCTTACACCCAACAACTAAAAACAGACTGGTGTTATTCTGAAAAAGGATCATCATCTTATATATCACAACTCTCTACTTACACCCAACAACTGATAACAGACTGGTGTTACTCAGAAAGTGGCCATCATCTTATATATATCACAACTCTCTACTTACAAAATTACCCAAGGATTGAACATAACAATTTGAAGAAATTGACTCTTATTCAAATAAAATAAACCCATCCACTCCTAAAGTGACATCTTAAGCGAGCCCGGTTTAAATGTGTTAGAAAATGAGTTAACATAATTAATCGTGGTGGGGAGGTGGGAGGCACTTGTATTACTATACCATGCATGGGTGATGAGAGTTAAAACCAGATCTGCATATTATTCTTTATATTGAATCTCTTTAAATATTTGATGGGTGGTGGGATCTCGGTAAAAGTGCCTCCCGCCCCTCCCACACAGTTAATTCTGGAACAGCCCTATTCCATTTTCAATATAATATGATGGTTCTAAAATAACAGAAAATTGTATCAACAGACTAGCAAAGGCCTGCAATGTTTGGTTATACTGGATTGTTCAAGATATCATTAGATTTGTTAACCACCAAAGGTTATTAGTGATTTGTGTTTAAGTAATTGATTAGCTAAGAATAAGCTTTCTTCTTGACCTTTGAGTTAAAGCTTGATCAGCGCGACGGGACTTGAAGCTACTGACCTGTGAGTTAAAGCTTGAGTCAGCGCGGCCTGACTAGAAGCTACTGACCTGTGAGTTAAAGCTGGAGTCAGCGCGGCCGGACTTGAAGCTACTGACCTGTGAGTTAAAGCTGGAGTCAGCGCGGCCGGACTTGAAGCTACTGACCTGTGAGTTAAAGCTGGAATCAGCATGGTCAGACTTGTAGCTACTGACCTGTGAGTTAAAGCTGAAGTCAGCATGGCCAGACTTGAAGCTACTGACCTGTGAGTTAAAGCTGGAATCAGCATGGCCAGACTTGAAGCTACTGACCTGTAAGTTAAAGCTGGAGTCAGCGCGGCCCGAGTTGAAGCTACTGACCTGTGAGTTAAAGCTGGAATCAGCATGGCCAGACTTGAAGCTACTGACCTGTGTGTTAAAGCTGGAGTCAGCGCGTCCCGAGTTGAAGCTACTGACCTGTGAGTTAAAGCTGGAATCAGCGCGGCCCGAGTTGAAGCTACTGTCGGTGTAGTTGTTGGAGGACGAAGAACCGTGTCCACTGTAGCCACCGTATCCCGAGTCATCTCTGCTGGAGTTATCTCCCTGTCAACACACATCCCCATCAAAATTAATTGAACTATAGTCATATCACTGTGGTTCTTAAAGTCGGGAATTACAATTAAAATTGTCAGGACACCAAAGATCAATGTTATACTTGTATACAATATTTTTAGAGGGGATAGTTTTTTTTGCAAGTTGTTTAATAAAATAATTCAAAAATACAATGACAAGACAGAGAGGTACTGTACATGCCTGTCATTTTACCGAGACAAAATTAGCAGGTTTATCCATTATGTGTGGCTCTATTACGTTCTCTCATGACTGTTAGTCTATATACCTGGTGTTGTCCGGAGGATGAGTAGCCATCTTGGTTGACCCCGTAGTCTGACCCTGGCTCCGGCAGTAGTCCATCCCCTAGGCTGAGTGGTCGTTTGGGTACTAGAGATGGCGGTTCACCCAACAGGGACTTGACACCTTTCCCAGTCTGGTTATTAGGTCTAGGCTTACCAACATTAGACTGATTAGGCCTATTGTAACCGTAGTTTTCATTGGACTGACCATGCCTAGCATTACCATAGCCATCACTGGATTGGTCACGCCTACTCTGACCATAGCCATCACTGGATTGGTCACGCCTACTCTGACCATAGCCATCACTCGATTGGTCACGCCTACTTCGACCATAACTATCACCGGATTGGTCACGTCTACTCTGACCATAGCCATCACTGGATTGGTCACGCCTACTTCGACCATAGCTATCATTCGATTGGTCACGCCTACTCTGACCATAGCCATCACCCGATTGGTCATGCCTACTTTGACCATAGCTATCAACAAGTTGGCCATGCCCACTGTGGCCATATTCTTTCACATATCGACTACGTCCACTTTGATCAAAGTCGTCCGCGGATTGTCCGTTCCCACTATGATTGTACCTGGGTTGTCCCTGTCCACTACGTCCAGACAAAGCCTGACCACCATGACTAGAGATATTGCCGTCCAGGAGACTAGGCATTTCTGGTGGCTGCATCGGCTTTCTCTGACCAGCCAGCATTTTTACATTATTCATAAAATTCTGTGACATTTTTACTCTATCTTGCCTTGGAGCTTCCCCCAGGAGTCCTCCCGACGACCTTGACTTGGCCATGTCTCCTTCAAAAGGGCCTTTTACGTTCGGCGGTATGAGAGGGCGTGGCATTGGCTTGGTCTCGGCTTTCATCAAAGGTTTGATGCCAGAGTCTATTTGTTGCCTGAACTGCACGGACGATGTGAGCTGACCGAGATTTGTAAGCCAGCATAGATTGAGATTTTGTATATTTACGGCTAGTGACTGTAACAGGGGTGAAGTCGAACTCTCCTCTGCCTTTGGTGATACAGTGCTGCCCCCTGATGGACTGGTGGTGGATGAGGGGGACAGTTGAGACATGAGGTTCTGTAGAATGATATTGGCCTGAGCCGAGACTGGGTCCCCAAGTATTGACGGCTTGTCACCCTGTTCATAATAAAATAATGGAAAATTGAATACTTAGCATACATGTCATATATAAACCATCTATTGATATTACATCTTTTTCCACTAAATGTGGAATTTGATCTGAAAAACTTGAAAATAAGAACCATTAACAAAGGAAAGTATGAAATTTCAGCCAATCATACGTTTAAGCACATGTTATTGCATAATAACAAAGGGATTAGGCACAAGTTGTCACAACTATCTATGCCTTTTCCACGATTCAGTTTTAAAACAATGCTTGATAGCGCATTTGTCTAACTGTAAATAGGATTGAACAATTTTATGAAAGTTATGAAAGGAAAGATGAAATCATTTAGGCAATAAAAATAGTCAATAATACCTGAAAACATGTTTGGAGTATTTAACACTTTTATAAGGTTTGTTAATAAGTTAAAAATTAATTCTCCTTAATCAAATTCAAATTAATAATGCCAGATTTTATTGTACAAACTTCTCAAATATATTCAAACAAGTGCTAATTGTAATGGGGTACCATTACAGATGTCCCCCAAACTACCCCTTTGGTCGGAACTGATGAGCCCAATGAACTCACAATGGAAATATAGCTGACACCCCATATATCAGCGGTCATGTTGACGAATTAGGAAACGGAGGTTACGACAATGTCCGTGGTGTGGTGTCCTACTACAGTTATATATAAAATTTCATTGAAATCGGACAATATATAAATTTCGACCAATCAGAAGCCAGGAAATAGCGGCCATG
Source organism: Mimachlamys varia (assembly GCA_947623455.1). Taxonomy (NCBI): domain Eukaryota; kingdom Metazoa; phylum Mollusca; class Bivalvia; order Pectinida; family Pectinidae; genus Mimachlamys; species Mimachlamys varia. Next base: position 9,641,211 of record OX392530.1, read on the forward strand.
TTGACGAATCACGAAACGGAGGTTACGACAATGTCCGTGGTGTCCTACTACAGTTATATATAAAATTTCATTGAAATCGGACAATATATAAATTTCGACCAATCAGAAGCCAGGAAATAGCGGCCATGTTGACGAATCACGAAACGGAGGTTACGACAATGTTGTTGGTGTAATACTACACATATATATTAAATTTCATTGAAATCGGACAATATATAAATTTCGACCAATCAGAAGCCAGGAAATAGCGGCCATGTTGACGAATCATGAAACGGATGTGACGACAATGTTGTTGGTGTAATACTACACATATATATTAAATTTCATTGAAATCGGACAATATATAAATTTCGACCAATCAGAGGCCTCCATTTTCGTTTCGGTGGCAACCAAACTTTACGAAAATATTACCATGTTATTCAGCATCCCTTAAAACACCCATGTACCAATTTTTACTGAAATCGGAGACTGAATTTTGAAAACCGGAAATTAGCTCTGGCGGCCATCTTGGACTTCCGGTCGCGAAAAAACAACCCGTTTTCACACACCCCGCCCCTAATGAGTATGTGTGTGAAGTTTCGTGAAGATCCGTCCAGTAGTTTTTGAGAAAACGGTCGGAAACCTCCGCGGCGGAAGAAAGTGGAAGAAACAAGAATAATAATAATAATAATAAGAAACCGAGCAAAAACAATATGTCCCCCCACTTCGTTTGGGGGACATAATTACAATAATTATAGAAAAAAAAGAACATCAAAATTGTCTATCCTTATTTTTGAGACTACCAGATCCTTTAACAGATAATGTATGTACATCAACTTACAGACTGCTGGTTACCAAGCAACGGAAGCAGGTTCAACGGGCCAACCATCTGCAAGAAGCAAGTTTTAAAGCTCTCAATTAATATTTTTCAAGAACAAAAATCTAAGACATACTTAATTCTTTGTTTTTTTTTTTCATTTATGAAAAATAGGTTCACTGATTGGTTCACCATTTATAATACACCAGCTGTGAAATTTACGTACACTTTAATTTGACTTCAGAAAAAAAGACACAGTCCAAATCTAATGTAAAATTACACAGAATGTAGAAGTTTTTGCGGCATCATGAACATTTTGGTTGGAATCTGATTCTCATTGAGACTAGACATCAAAACCTGGTCAATGAAAGATCTTTAGAAGATGGCCAAAACCAGGAGCATTGAAATTTAATATACACTGTACCATGAAGCACAGAAGACAAAGAGGTGGAATTATTTTATAACTGCGTCACCCCTGATATTTCGTAATTCTAACCTTTGAATTGTAAGAGTTTAAATGTGTCTTCAGGGGAAAATGATGGTGTTATAGAGACTTACCTGATGCTGGGACCGAGCTTGGGTCTGTAGAGCCAGCAGTATTATAAGGCCCATTTGCATGTTAGGGTTCATCAGTGGACTCATACCAATGGATGGTGCCGGGCCAAGTAAACCTACGATTACGTTAAAACGATTCAAGTCAACATAACACACAATTAGAGCACTTCATAAGGATTGCTTGCAGTGCGATCAATTTTAAAATATAATACAAGAAAATAAAAAACTTAAATGATTTCAAACAGTGTGCATAGGGACAATTCCTGTCCAATTTTTTTTATTTTACTTTTATACATATTAAACAAAACTAAACATGTGATAACCACAAATATCTACCATCCATATTATTCAACAAATCGAACCTTGTCATCTCAAATCAGCTGGACAATGGGAAAATTTCTGAGTTATCTGAGAATTCGAGATAATAAGGACCAACAAAATACTTCGAAAATTCAACAGAGTCTTTGAGTCATACAAGTTTAAAATAACAGTGTTCAACGGTAATGATCACTTGCTTTATATACAGTGCATGAGTTCTTAGCGTCGTTTTATTGAACCAACCTGGTTTTGCTGACTTCAGGTTCATCTGTGTGACGTAGGTCTGCTGCAGCTGCTGCAAGGCTGCCTTAAAATGTGTCATCACTGAAAACCCAAAAACAGTCACACTGATTACATAGAAACTCACAACACAGATACTGATGCAATAGTCTGACTTCGTCAAATGCCAGCGAGGGGCTTTTTGTTTTCATAAATCAGTTTATCCTATTTACCAAAGGAAATATATTTTTATTTTGGTTAATATGTTAATTTCCTGTATATTTCTGTGTTTCAAAAAGGAGAGCAGAAGGCCCCCAAAATACAAGAATTATTACCTTGTCCAATATATAATAATACCAAGGTCATATACAGAAGAGTTGTTCATAACAATCAATCTTATAGCAAAAATTAATGCAAACTTTGCATAATATTTCCAATTTAAAATCAATTTCAAACATGCTATAATTTTTTACACTTAAAAAGCTAAAACTGATTAAACATGCTATGACTTCTTCATTTTAAATCGATTTCAAATATTATATAATTTCTTCACTTTGAAACTGATTTAAATATTCAATAATTTCTTTTTTAATATTTTTGAAGGGTCTTGCTTTATAAGCATTTCCCTTTGTAGGTATGCTACCATATTTCTCCGGCAATAAGCCAAGGGGGCCAGTGCATTAAATAAAGTCAAAAGTGGGGGGTGGGCTTATTGCCGGATATGAGCCTCAACGTGACCAACATAATCGGTTGCCATCTTAGATACACGAAGTTTGAGATTTACCCACAGATCTAAGACTTACACTGGGGGTGCTGGTCACACAGGTCGAGGACTAAGGGATGGTTCAGCACGGAAGTGTTGGGAAATATAGGGTCTGGCAGTAAGCTAGGCTTGGAGGACGACACCTCATCCTGTTATAGGTAAAGAATATTGTAATGTAAACATATCTGATTCCACAATGTAATTACAGTCAAAGCAGCAACAATTCATGATCTATTTACACCATAAACCAGCAGATCAGTTAACCTTGCAGATGATGAAATTTTCAAAAATCTTAGAAATTGCATATATTAAGTGATTTTTTTTGAGAAGTCAGTGATCATTGTTTGAAAATAAAATAACTCCAATACATATATTTAGTAAGCCACGACAGTGGAATAAGATGTTTGCAAACTGTACTTCAAGAATAACAAGAATTTGAAATTAGCTGTCAGCTCAGCAACAGGATAGCATGAATTTGAAATACGCTGTCAGCTCAGTAACAGAGTATTAGATCAATAGAGGTTACACAACGTGTGGTTGTTGGATATGGAATTTAATTCACTCGAGTGAAATAAATTCCATATCCAATAACCACAAGTCGTGTGACCTGTTTCTACCACAATACTATTAAGTCGCAGTGCCTGTGTTGTTTTCTGTGAACCACGGATGATATTTGCGCGATAACACATCACCTCGTATATATTTCCGCCAAATTATGACGACGTCCACAATCGATGATGACGTCAACAATCAGCACGTTGCATTGACCAACGTGACTTCCAGTCAAAGTTCAACTTCTAAACCAATCAAAAGTCCAGAAGGTCATATTCCACTAGTGGTATATAACATATATTTATCCAACAGTCGGCACGTTTATCCAATGGTCTGAGAGTGGAATAACACAGGCTATTTTGGTAGAAATATATGTACAGTATGATTTATAAAATGTTATCTTGTATGCGAAACAGCTAGTGAACTTACAAACTTGACGAGAAGCCTAGAACAGATATCGACGGCAGACTTGCCCGGGATACAGTAGGTGACCCGGAGTGTCGTCTGATGTAGTTTGTAGCCGTTTAGCTGCATCTGTGTGTTCTGTGCGGCCTTAGGGTCAGCATACTCTATTATACCAAAGCCGAGGGGCTCACCTTCCTTCAACACCACCTGACACAAAGAGAGCACATAGGCCATATACAATAATTATTGTATTATATGCATTTAGAGAAATGTTTTCTAAATTATGAAAGTATTACCTTTAAAAGTCTACCAAGCACAAATAAAAATAGATTTTCAGAAATATGTGACTTTTTTATGATGGAAATATTTTACAGTAGGCACAATCTAATTTCAGCATTTTCTACACTGACAGAAATGAGACCCTAAAGTGTTTGACATTTTGCTCATTTGAAATTTGATCACAATGCCTTCAAGAAGAGGAAAACATCAAGAGTCATTTTCTACACTGACAGAAATGAGACCCTAAAGTGTTTGACATTTTGCTCATTTGGAAATTGTTCACAATGCCTTCAAGAAGAGGAAAACATCAAGAGTCAGTGTATCTTAGGGCTATAAATCAGAAATAAGGATCAGTAGAACTAAGTTACCCAACAGAACATACATTGTACCTAATACAATATGATACCACATGCGCATACAGATAGCAGGGATCACTTCGGGGCGGGATTTGGGGATTTTTACACATATTTTCCCTGAAAATCTCATTAAAATTTCAAAAAAGTATTACTTTATATAGAAAAAATCTCATAGAAATTTTACTAATCTCATAAAATCCCTCAAATTCTCCCATAGGTTTTAAGAGCCAGAATTATCCCTGCAGATAGTTATAAATAAAGTACATCAACAAGTTCAGTCCAGGGGAGAAGCTCTACCGACTGTAAATCTTAAATCAAATTGAGGGATATACCTATATCCATCATCGGAAACCAATGGTACTTTCTCTAACGTTTGTAACCATGGGCTGAAACAGTGGATTGCCAATGATGGGATATACCTGACATGTTCACAGACTTCTCTGTAACCCTGGAGTTAAGTGTTAATGACCTGATGCCTCTGCAAACTGCTATACACAGGAGTTTAGATTTTGACCAAGTGACTTGCCCCTACCATATCACACTGGTTAAAACTGAACTTTACCCAAACCAACATCTGTGCAAGACCAGTTTAACTAAAAAAATATGTAGAGGAGTTATCAATTTAGGATTTATTTTCATGAGTCCTTTAATTTTAGTACATATTGCTAAAAGCAACGGGTCCCACAATGTTAAATTGAAGTATTTCCAGAAATTTCTATGAGTCACAGTATAGGACTCGAACGTAGATTGATCACTGGAAGTGGTGAATGAATTTATACATGTTATTTTTTCATGTTGTCAGATACGTCTTCTAGGTAATACAAGGTTGACCCGTGGTATTTTTCTTAGATAAAATTTCTACTGTAAAATTTGTTCCACTTGATCTTGTGTATTAAACTTACCTGACAGTATATAGGACTAGCATGGAGACTGAATTTTTCTTGTGTATTAAAGTTACCTGGCAGTATATAGGACTAGCATGGCGACTGAATATTTCTTGTGTATTAAAGTTACCTGGCAGTATATAGGACTAGCATGGCGACTGAATATTTCTTGTGTATTAAAGTTACCTGGCAGTATATAGGACTAGCATGGTGACTGAATATTTCTTGTGTATTGAAGTTACCTGGTAGTATATAGGACTAGCATGACGACTGAATATTTCTTGTGTATTTAAGTTACCTGGCAATATATAGGACAAGCATGGCGACTGAATATTTCTTGTGTATTAAAGTTACCTGGCAGTATATAGGACTAGCATGGTGACTGAATATTTCTTGTGTATTAAAGTTACCTTGCAGTATATAGGACTAGCATGGCGACTGAATATTTCTTGTGTATTAAAGTTACCTGGCAGTATATAGGACTAGTATGGTGACTGAATATTTCTTGTGTATTGAAGTTACCTGGTAGTACATAGGACTAGCATGACGACTGAATATTTCTTGTGTATTTAAGTTACCTGGCAATATATAGGACAAGCATGGCGACTGAATATTTCTTGTGTATTAAAGTTACCTGGCAGTACATAGGACAAGCATGGCGACTGAATATTTCTTGTGTATTGAAGTTACCTGGTAGTATATAGGACTAGCATGACGACTGAATATTTCTTGTGTATTGAAGTTACCTGGCAATATATAGGACAAGCATGGCGACTGAATATTTCTTGTGTATTAAAGTTACCTGGCAGTATATAGGACTAGCATGGTGACTGAATATTTCTTGTGTATTAAAGTTACCTGGCAATATATAGGACTAGCATGGCGACTGAATATTTCTTGTGTATTACCCGTAAAGTTACTTGGCAGTATATAGGACTAGCATGGCGACTGAATATTTCTTGTGTATTAAAGTTACCTGGCAGTATATAGGACTAGCATGGTGACTGAATATTTCTTGTATATTAAAGTTACCTGGCAGTATATAGGACTAGCATGGCGACTGAATATTTCTTGTGTATCAAAGTTACCTGGCAGTACATTGGACAAGCATGGCGACTGAATATTTCTTGTGTATCAAAGTTACCTGGCAGTATATAGGACTAGCATGGTGACTGAATATTTCTTGTGTATTAAAGTTACCTGGCAGTATATAGGACAAGCATGGCGACTGAATATTTCTTGTGTATTAAATTTACCTGGCAGTATATAGGACAAGCATGGTGACTGAATTTTTCTTGTGTATTAAAGTTACCTGGCAGTATATAGGACTAGCATGGTGACTGAATATTTCTTGTGTATTAAAGTTACCTGGCAATATATAGGACTAGCATGACGACTGAATATTTCTTGTGTATTACCCGTAAAGTTACCTGGCAGTATATAGGACTAGCATGGCGACTGAATATTTCTTGTGTATTAAAGTTACCTGGCAGTATATAGGACTAGCATGGTGACTGAATATTTCTTGTATATTAAAGTTACCTGGCAGTATATAGGACTAGCATGGCGACTGAATATTTCTTGTGTATCAAAGTTACCTGGCAGTACATAGGACAAGCATGGCGACTGAATATTTCTTGTGTATCAAAGTTACCTGGCAGTATATAGGACTAGCATGTTGACTGAATATTTCTTGTGTATTAAAGTTACCTGGCAGTATATAGGACAAGCATGGCGACTGAATATTTCTTGTGTATTAAATTTACCTGGCAGTATATAGGACAAGCATGACAACTGAATATTTCTTGTGTATTAAAGTTACCTGGCAGTATATAGGACAAGCATGGCGACTGAATATTTCCCGGAAGTGGGAGTTGTCTTTGTAATCCAAGGGGAGATTATCCACGAGGAGACACCGAGAGTGGAGGTTCTTGTAGGCCGAGCTGGTTTGTTGACTGATGACATCACAGTTGATCTTGTTCCCCCTCATCTCCCTCCAGTCTAATTCTGCTGCTATCTGTTTGGTTCGGTCAAGACTGGTCTTAAACTCTACAAGTCCGTAGCCTTTACTTTGACCTGAAGGAGAGGCACAGAAAATACATATTATGTTCAGTTATTGTCTGTGATATTAATATTAATAAAGTAACTCTCTAACTGTTGATAATAATTATCTAGTCAAATTCATTTACCCCTGAAATCTTATAATACACTCTTCTAACCTGTGAAATGGAAGAGTTCAAATGCGTCTTAAGGGGTAAATTAGTTCAAGATTTGTACACAGCCAAAACATTGGAACTTTATGTTTGAAACTTGTAGGTGAGTCTTCCAGTGTGTCTAAAGCTTTGATAAATCATTTCTGAAAGGAAATCCATACTTAACTATATGAAAATGAAATAAAAAACAGTATAAACAACATTTGAATACTGAATGTATCTATTATGACAGTGTGAAGTTGAGAACATACTCAAATGATGAAGTAGATTCTGGCAAATTCAATACAATTCTGTTAAACTGATGCAAACAATATGGACCATGTGCACAGACATTTGTAGTACAAAGTTAACTGTCAATTGTACGGTGACAAAATTTCATGACAGACACAATCTAATTTGTAAATCAAATGAAATTTCAACTTACACTGTATGTTTCACCTGATGTACAGTCCTAGAAGGTACATCACGAGAAAAGTATCAATTATATGTAGATTCTAAGGTAATCATTTCACTATGACTGTACAGCAGAAAGAATATTTCAATATCGTCTATTTTGGTATTGTAGAACATTGATTTTTGCATCTGAAAAACCTACCTGTGTCATCAGCTCTGAACATAAAACACTTTAGAGTAGGACCAAAGGGAGAGACCATCGTTTCAAGTTCTTTGTCTGTAAAATCAGCAGGGAGATGTGCCAGACACAATAGGCGGTCTGATGCCAGGATACAAATGGTGATTGTGTGGTCCAGCATTCTTGCCTGGTTCAATTCTTCGTAGATATTCTCTGCATCCTCGCCATGTTTTAAAGTAACAACGGCTGTGAAATCAAAAACATATTACATCCAATCATAATAATGTATTCTCTATGACATATTACATTTTATAGACATGTAACAGGCTGTATATTGAATTGGAATAAACAGAAGTTGAAAATCAAATTGAAAAACAAAACTTATATTGAATGTCTATAGAAAGTAGTATCCTGGTATAAATTTGAACTATAACTTCACTATATTCTATTATGTTAACTTTGCATATACTCTTTGTTTTTAGCGAAATTAGTTATCTGGTCAGTGTTATCATTTACATACATTTGTACATTGCTTTTACATACATTATCCAGTCTTGCATACAGATGTACATTTGTAATTTAAGCTTTACAGAAATAGCCAAAAAGAAGATTAGAGTAAATGTTTTCAAATCCTCACATATATCTAGCTTATCAAAAAGTCATTAACTGTATGTGTTATCTGATTTTTCTACTTGACAATACCATGAAACACAAACCTTCCTTTTCTTCACTGTTCATGTCAATTTCTTCCAATTCATATTCCCCCAGGAATAAATGAACTTCCTGAAAATAAACCAGATCAGTAAGATTTTTTAATCCCTGTAAAATGTAATATTCAGAAATGCCAAATATATAAGTTCTCTCCTTATATTTCAAAATCTGTCACTCGTGCTGCTCACTTGTAAAAAACATCAAAATATTAGCCCCAATCGTGAAATATATTTGAATTCGAATCCCTGAAGACAACTTGTCAAGTTGTTAGATAGACTCTATCCTCTATTATTTTTTTACTCAAAACAACATTTAGTTTTTAACACTTGAGTTCGGTTTAAATTATGTGTTTTTCTCTTTTTTCAAACATGTTTATTATTCGTGATGAAATTCACTCAAACCGACTCCGAGTATCAATTATGCAAATTCCATTATCATTATAAACCGGACCCTTAAAAACAGCTCTTTGTTGAATGATAATAAAATTTATTTGTCACACGTGTATTGTTCACGGATGTTCTCGTATCATATACATGCCAAAGTCTAAATTTTTAAAGAAAGAAAAAAATACAAATCATCCATACATCAAAATAATCCGCAAAGTATGGAACAGAAAAAGTCGTAAGAGTAACGCGTATGGTAGATGTGCATGTGCAATTGTGTCGTTTTGAAATTCAAAAAGTGTTACCTCGTTCGTTGTGACAGGGATGTTTTTGATTGCTATTTTTCTACCGCAATTAAATTGTTTTCGACTTTCATTAAGCAAATCAAAGTCTTCACAATTGTTGGCTGAATTTTGATCGAGGGTTGTTTTCCTCATAACCGAAGGGCTGGAATAATCATTCAAATTCGTTTCTTTTCCTTCTGCATCCCTGCAGCCATCCATGGTGGTCGCCATATTGTGTGACGTCATAAAAATTGAGCCGAAAAGAAGGAAAACTAATTCCGGAAATTAGACTGGCACTTTTAAATGAGTGTAAATATTATGCAAAAGTTAATATGATTTATTTATAAAATCTTACATAGATAATCAAAATAATTTACACACTTGTAAGAATTCCATTGTATAGAACTCTCCCTAAAGCCTTCTCATCAGATAGCACATCAAAAGAATGCAGTTAATTTAATATTAGCTATATATAGGTAACGTGTACACATGTGCATGTGTGTTAATCAGCTACTACCAGATCTAACAATAGTGAATAAACTAATTTATTGAAAATTGATGTTTTTTAACACTTTTCTAATTGTCACGTGAAGGTCAATATTTTGTGAGTAATCATCTTGAAAATGCTTTCATCGAGTGAAGTCCCCCTTTTCGGCCGGGTTTTTCTAAATAGATTCCAAAATTTGAAAATTTTATGTGTATACTTATGCTATTAACAATATTTCATACTGTTACAACCACTCACTGGTTTATATTATTCACGGCAAAAAGAAAACAACCTCGATCAATTGTAAAATGATTTTCGTGGGGCTAAAATTTCGTGGATTTAAAAAATAAACACTATTTCGTGGGGGCACGATTTTGCGGATACCCCCCCCCCCCCCTGTTATTCTAAACGTGTAGGTCAACTATTCAATATTTGAAACGTTTTATCAATTCGTGGATAATAATGAGTACCGCTACAAAATAAAATAGATAAATAAAAACACCACAAAAACTGATGATTTTACAGTATAGGTTTCGCAATTCATGTATTCTTGTATGGCAATCCATTCACTGCCATGCGTAAGTTTTAACATTTACATTATTTAAACACAACTTATTTTTTTCAAAAGTATGTCATGCTGTGTAGTTTAGGTATTCTTTTCGTTAAAAAAAAAGCAGGCGAATAAAGTCCGTGCTAGAACAAACGTTTAATTTTTCAGGGACGTATATCTCACATATACGTCCCTGATTTTTTGGGCAAAAAAAATAGAAAATTAATTTTATTTCACAAAACGAGGTATTACAGATTCGGGCACATTTGTCTAAAAAGTGTTATCTGTGACGTCAGATAAATGTGTAGACTTTTTAATTTGTGTAAAACTAAATAAGTTTCTGCGAACAACTGTTTTGCTGTACACGACGAATTAAAAAGCACTCTATTATAATATTGTGTGCACATGTATTATTGTAACAGGGTCATTGATGTAGATTGTTAAGCCCGATTTGATTAAAAATAACCAGGAAAAAAACATGGTACAGACTACATACAAATGTTCTACCGAAAATATTGGCTGCAACCTACAGTATTAGCATATTTGGACCAGAAACGTATATATATATATTTCTGTAATTTTGTTCATTAATCTATTCAGGGAAAGGTATAAAAGGCATCCAGTTTGCTTCATAAAATGTTACATATCTCATGGGCTTAGATAGCATCTAATCTAATTACGTGCGTATATAAACATATTTTAAACATAGTCAAATAATTATTTTCTTTTGAGATTTTCTCATAATATTCAGGTCAATTAATGTCATCTTAATTTGTAAAAATATATATTTTCCTATTTTTATCTAAAGGTGGTATTGACAAAGGTATGTTAGTGTGAAAAAACTGATAATTATACTTTTTATCACATTTAAATTAAAAGATATCATAATGACATTTATATACAACGTTGTTTAAAATATAAAAAATAAATAAATAATGAAATGTCAATTTGCAAGTCCAACCAAAAATTGCTGTTTTATATCAAACCAGCATCTGTATATGCGACTAGAAGGGCATTGTCATAAGATTACTACACATTAAATTTACAAAATTGCTTACAACACGATATAAAATAAACGATTGAATATCCGGATACGCTTTCCGTCTTTCCGATTCCTTCGTTTAGTTTAAATATTTTTTTTATGAGGCCGCAAAAGGGTACTCGACGACCATTCTAGTATAATAAAAAATATTATACTTTAATATTTTGTAATTTGAATATATCATAAGAAAGAAGCTAATTAATGTCATTTAATTTTGTATTTTTCGAATGAAAAACATTTTAAAAATATCAGTTGGTGAAGTTTCCTAATGCGACCCTTTGATATGAATTGGGTTTCCCACAATGCAACAGAAAGTTTACAAGTTCGCATTGAGCAAAGCGAGAGCGTAGTGGAGTGATGAAAACCCGGGATTTATTTATGACAATGTAGCGTTTAAACGCAATGTCATGGTACAGATGGAGTGGAGTGACGCATATAATGTAAGAAATTTGTCAAATAATCAAGTCAGACGATTGCAATGTTTAACTGCACAAAACAGAACACATTTATCCATAGGGAAGTGTGTCGTTGTGTATTGTAAGTGTTCACAACATGTTAGTGTAATATTATAGGTAGCAATACATAGAGGCCTGTCAGTGTGTATTGAATGACTTGCAACATCAGTATTCATATCCTTACTTTACATGCATACTGTGCCTTTGAAAAGATGGAAAGAATGTGTGTGACGGAAATCAATCATTCATTTATTTTTATAGTAAGAGGAAATGATACCACTGGGTTTTCAATGTTTTGCAGAAACCACATACAGGAAGGTATCACTCCATGTGCTGTGGTCGCATGTGTCACAGAAAGGATGTGAAGGGTCGTTGTGAAACACTTAATACTAAATCATGACATTGGTTGGCAATATGACCACCATACGACCATTAAGACGATCGAAGACCATAGCTGTGTCCGACTTCCAATCGGCCAGACGGTTTGACGATCAGGAAAATAAGGAAAATTCTTCATCTGAAGAAATGAAAACAAGGACACCAGGACCGTCATGTCAGGCCCTGCGCCATGCTGTATCGTCACTGAACAGATTGGACGACTTTAACTTGGAAAGAATTGGATGTGGATTTTTCGCAGAAGTCTTCAAGGTATTAATATATTTTGTAAAATAACCCAAATATGTGGTACTGTCACAGGAATACACCTGTGATACATACATTAGTGTATTGACAGAAGAGGGTATAAGTACCTGTTCTATATTAATATTTTTGGTTAAAAAAACTTCCAAAGGTTTACAAAATCCCATGCATTCAGTTGATTTTAAATCATGTGAGAAAACAAAAATCTGCATAAGTTATAGGACATTAGAAATTAAAATTTTCTTTAGTATCCTCAGTTTGGAACGGTATAACTGAATGAAATACAAATGATCTAATATATAATCAGTAATGTTAGCTGCCCCCTTTTACCTTTCCTAATGTTTGTCAACTTTCTTCATTTAGTTTTCATCTCCCAAGACAACACTGATTAGCATTCATGTTCTCATAAGATTATTAATTATAATATGACCCAGCTGAGATGCCATTTCCCAAGACTCGTTTGTTCCAGTGACATTTGTCTAATGACTTGTTTTGTGACCACATCTGAATGGACATTGTAGCTGTTATGTTTCCTGGTCATATGTGGACATAGTTGATGTCATGACATTGTTATGATCTTATCTGTTGTGTTGTCCCACCATCTCCGATGGTGGACACTATTGTCATATAACCTTACCTGTTGTGTTGTCCCACCATCTGTGGACACTATTGTCATATGACCTTACCTGTTGTGTTGTCCCACCATCTGTGGACACTATTGTCATATTACCTTACCTGTTGTGTTGTCCCACCATCTGTGGACACTATTGTCATATGACCTTACCTGTTGTGTTGTCCCACCATCTGTGGACACTATTGTCATATGACCTTACCTGTTGTGTTGTCCCACCATATGTGGACACTATTGTCATATGGCCTTACCTGTTGTGTTGTCCCATCATATGTGGACACTATTGTCATATGACCTTACCTGTTGTGTTGTCCCACACGATTGTCATATGACCTTACCTGTTGTGTAGTGACACTATTGTTATATGACCTTACCTGTTGTGTAGTCCCACACTATTGTCATATGACCTTACCTCATCCTGTTGTGTTGTCCCACCATCTGTTGACACGATTGCCATATGACCTTACCTGTTGTGTAGTGACACTATGGTCATATGACCTTACCTGTTGTGTAGTGACACGATTGCCATATGACCTTACCTGTTGTGTAGTGACACTATTGTCATATGACCTTACCTGTTGTGTAGTGACACGATTGCCATATGACCTTACCTGTTGTGTAGTGACACAGTTGCCATATGACCTTACCTGTTGTGTAGTCCCCCACTATCGTCATATGACCTTACCTGTTGTGTAGTCCCACCATCTGCTGACACGATTGTCATATGACCTTACCTGTTGTGTAGTACATCCCACACTATAGGTCATATGACCTTACCTGTTGTGTAGTGACACTATTGTCATATGACCTTAACTGTTGTGTAGTGACACTAAAGGTCATATGACCTTACCTGTTGTGTAGTGACACTATTGTCATATGACCTTACCTGTTGTGTAGTGGCATATTGCCATATGACCTTACCTGTTGTGTAGTGACACTATTGTCATACGACCTTACCTGTTGTGTAGTCCCACCATCTGTGGACACTATAATTGTCATACGACCTTACCTGTTGTGTAGTCCCACCATCTGTGGACACTATAATTGTCATATGACGTACCTGTTGTGTAGTGACACTATTGTCATATGACCTTACTTGTTGTGTAGTGGCACTATTGTCATATGACCTTACCTGTTGTGTAGTGACACTATTGTCATATGACCTTACTTGTTGTGTAGTGGCATATTGTCATATGACCTTACCTGTTGTGTAGTGACACTATTGTCATATGACCTTACTTGTTGTGTAGTGGCACTATTGTCATATGACCTTACCTGTTGTGTAGTGACACTATTGTCATATGACCTTACCTGTTGTGTAGTGACACTATTGTCATATGACCTTACCTGTTGTGTAGTGACACTATTGTCATATGACCTTACCTGTAAAGCTGTTGTGTAGTCCCACCATCTGTGGACACTATAATTGTCATATGACGTACCTGTTGTGTTGTCCCAGCATCATTACCTGGGCCCATGTTTGGATGATAATTGATACCTTCAGTGTAACAATGATTGCCGAAATATTGTTCTATCATCACATAACTGTTGTTTGACTTGCTTCATCATCAGTGAGTATTGGTGATAATTGAAAATTCCATCGGTTATTCAGTACAAAAAAATAAATACATAATTTGTAGGCAGGAGATTTTTAATACAGGATAATTATGGCTTTAGATAAGCTTTTGCTCGTCATATTGAGCAAGTTTTTGTCGCCACTGTGACAATTACAATATATATACATATACATGTTTCAAGTAATGGATACATGCATGTAATAGTACATATCTACCAGATTTAATCTTTGTACATATTTTCCACATCCTTTACACGTAACAATAAAATGCCAACCATGATCATGACATAGTCTGTTTTGGAAACTTGAACTGTCAAGTTGATCTGTGAAAAGAAATAAAATGGAAAAACTAGCCAGTGACTGGTTTGAAATGTTGCTTTTGAGGTTTTGCTAAGTCTGAGGGGGAGATACCTTCTTTGCTGAGTATGGTCTTCAGTGGTTTGAAATGTTGGTTTTGAGGTTTTGCTAAGTCTGAGGGGGAGATACCTTCTTTGCTGATTATGGTCTTCAGTGTTGTGGAATAAGTTTGTACTGCTCGTTTTGATTAATTACTGGTGTAGACAACCAGTTGTTAGTGTCTGCAGTGTTTTACAGGGGTAGAAGCCTGGTAGCTTTACACCCACGCACTGTTACCTTGATACAATGTACACCTCAAGCTCGGTACCTGTCCTCAGCAACAGATCCAGTGACTGCTATAGCTAGGTTTTCATTATCACCAGCCTTCAGCTATTGCACCACTTCCAATGTTAGTTTGTTGGCACGGTGCAGTCATTCTAATTGTATACGTCATCTATACTGTATGTTAAACTAGCATTATTACCATGTTACCACCTCAATGGTGTGGTTTTCATCTGCAAAACCATGAAGACTCACTTACTGTAGAAAATAAGATTCTATTTACAGAGCAAGTAATACTTTTGTCAGCAAAATGTTGTTAGTGATTTTGCTACCTTGATTTTACAGCAACCTGTGCCTTATTGAATTGGGAGAATTTAGTAGGATTTTCAGATAAATTGGGAAATATTCTTCATTCTTGAATTTTGCTTCATTTTGGAAGAAAACACATCGGCTGTAAAAATCACTGGTTGTGGTCAAAACTTGTTATAGCAAGTTCTGTAACTGGAACCTATTCACTTTATCATGTTTTTAAGTATCACTGGAATACATGAATTTTTATTCTGAAAGTTTTGGATGCAATAATGTCTTAAGTCTTACCAAAATTGTTGTTTGGTGTATTCCAGTTTAGGGGCATACATGCTTAATTAGACAGTTTTTGAAGGTGAAGAGAAGTGCTGTTGATGCCTGTTTGTGCGATAATTGCCCGAAGGTAACTGAAGCACAGCTACCAGACAGATGCAGTAACAGTATTTACAGGGCTCATCACCATTAGATGGTGCTTTACTTCTTTTCCCGTTATATAATTGTTATTACAGCCAAATTATATCAACAGTTGCTTCTCCACTGGATGGAGAGTGTAATGCGATTAGCTCTTCACCAATATACTGCCGTCTAAAGTAGCCCTTGAAGTGCTGACTTCCTTCAGATTTTGAATTGGCATTGTACAGCACCATATTGCACTGTCAGGAATCGAGTGACTTTTAATATTGCAACCATCTTGGTCACTAGGTTTTGGGATGATATATTGTAAAGTAAAGGAGAAATGTTAAACTTTTGCTTAAAGTCAAACCCACAGAACTAGTAATGTAGTCTATAAAATATAATATGTACCCAGATCAAAGCTGAATTAAGTGTATATGGATATAGGACCCAGAATGTTACAATAGTTGGCATACATTGTATCTTCTACTCACTATCAGACTGTGTACCACATGACATATAGAAAAGCATCTACCATGAGATTGTCAGTTTTGAAAATTACAATATACCGTAGACATACTCAGGGGTATCAGTTACCATGGCAAGTCATACCTGTAATTATGTCCTCCTACGTTCAGGTGCAAAGTTAATAGGTCACGCATATATTTTATTGTACACAAACATAAAGTATCATGGTCTGTTGGCTACAATATTGCTATTTTAACGTTTTAGTTGTCAAGGTAGTATAATTTGCATTAATAGCAAGTTCTTCCTGAAATTTTAATGTATCAGCTATATAATACGTATACATGTGTATGTTGTATAGCAAAGTATGTACTCAACCTTCAGGTCATCAAATGATTAAGGTGACATACTAGGACATCGACAGACCGGTCGATACAGTCTCATTTGGTGAAATTTAATTAAAAGGCGATGCAGTTTAAAATGTACCTTTTATACCACAGCTGTATAATGTACATTGTATGAAGTTAGCTACAGGCTGTATTTCAAAATATCTCTGTATCCTATCTCCTGACCTTAATTTAGTACGGAGGGTCACAGTTATGTACAATAATGTAGGTACATGTATATATGTAGGATTTACCTTTAAACTTACTTAAATTACTTGCTTGATCAGTTTGTGATGTGTTGATAAACAACGTAAATCATAAATCAGGTAAACGTATCTCATTGTAAAAATTCTGAAAACACTTACCATTGATACAAAAATGAAAATTTTAAAGTGACATTTTTGTTCAACTTACAAGAACACTTGGAGTGGGACCAATTTTGAAGGATTAACTTGAATATCTAGCACTTGATTGATTCGAATATGCATTTTCTAAAACTTTTAGAAGGATTTGCAAAGATAGATGGGTTTTATATTACAAATCACTAACGATGAGCCCCCCTCATCTCGATTCAAATCTGATCTGAAAGAGTTTAAATTGACAAAAGACAACTATAAAGTCCTCAACATTCTTATCACTAGATAACTGATAATTTAGGATAAGAAGCCCAATTAAGTTAAGATGATCCAGAATGAGAGATAGAACGTAAGATAGATTCAGTGTCTGATATATGGCATTAAGCTTAGAGAATATAAAATTCATTTAATTAAGAAAAGTTACATTTGCACTTCATGACAGAAAAACACAAAGTTCAAATGAGAAGGCTTATGGAATCACATCTTGGAAGATTTTACATTTTATTGAGAAACATTTATTGAACTATGACATTTTACTGAATTATGATTGCAATATGTGTACTGTCAGTAAACAGGTATATTTGTACATGTTATCTTTACTGGTAGGCGTGTCTGTCAGACTAAACTCACATTCTTCTGTAGTAATTTTGGATGGATTCCTACAGTGTTGTATTATACATGCTTGTGTGCTGGCAATAACTATTTTCATATTCGCCGTAATTAGCACCCAAGGCACCTGAAAATTGGTTCCAAAAGCACGCTTACTTGGATAACAAACTCAGATCTGGTCAAAAAAGTTGTTTTTATAAAATGAATAAGTACGATGTATTGTGACCAGAATTGGTATTTTCAAGCACTATTACAGATAAGCAAAATGCAATGTTTATTATAGCAAATGTATTGAAATTCAAGGACTTTCCACTAGTCCGAACCAAAATTAACTAGTCATGGGCATAGGACTAGTGTCTAACGTCACAGTCTGTGGTAATACTCATGATATCTGACATTATTGTCATCAGTTTCAGACAATTTGTACACCAATGTTTCAGGGGTTTGTTCTTGTAAACATGTACACAGTGAGGTATATATATATGCTTGTGTACCTTTCCCTTCAGACAAGCTTAACACCCTTCCTTGCCCCCCCCCCCCCCCCCGGGGGGGGGGAGGATTTCCACTGCAGTAGTCTTAAGTGTCCCCTTTCCTGCCACTAAGCCCCTCACCCTCCCCTCCTAGGACACCTGGGTTTTCACAGACTATAGATCTTTATAATCTTAGTACTCTAGCATTCCTTTTCTATTTCACAATCGCCTGTCATTGTGGCACCCGGCTGGGCCCCCCTGATGTGTAAACTAGAAGGACTGAAGGCCTGTGTGTGCTGACATATAGGTAATCCATAAATCAACACACACCAATAAGTAGTGCCATTGACCTAAATGTCTGGTCTACACCTACATTTGTACATACATCTACCTGAATAACACAGGTTAATGTTATTACAGACATCGTAATTACCACCGTTTATTCGACAGATATTATGCCATGTTTTGTCAATGTGTTTGATATGTAATGTGCGTGATCAATCCCAGCTTTTACTTACAGCTAGACAAGGATAATATTGATATAGTATTTAAGGTCAGTGTAAGGTGAAGTGCTTTTGGACAGATAATATTGAACACAGAGAGAGTTTTTAGGTTGTGTCATATTCTATTCCATATATATATAATTTTTTGGTATATAAGGATCTTCTTGAGAAATGTGGCATGTTTGTGTTTTCATTTCCCTGTGCAATAAGTATCCAATAAGAGAAGTGAATAAACGATTAATGTGACTACACTTTTTTCCTGTCATAGAACGGGATGTAATTATTTCATATTTTATGGGCTTTATATACCTGGCTTGACTGGTAGATCTAGTATGACAAAAGATATTTTGTGTAGTATATATGAATTACACATTTTTACCTGCTCTAGGTATGATTGAAGGTGAAGGACAAGTTGGGCACTTCCTGATCTGATCATAGGCCAGTGGCTGTATAAATTGTCCTGTTGTTTCCAAAAGAAACACCTTTCCTATATCTACATCAGCCATTTGTATAGATCCCTAGCTATAGGACATGGATCACTTATAATTATAATACATAGATTTCTAAAGGACATAGATCTCTTGCTTTTATTTGCCCATTGGACCTGAGCTATAATGTCTTAATGATCATTATAGAGCTTGACAATATTTTGAAAATACTGTTTTATATCTTGAATGAATATATTTACATCCTACATTATCGTACTGGTGTTTTACAAATAATAAAATTATAAATTAAATGCAATTCACCAATCAGAATATGATAATCTTGAAAGATAAGTTTTAATTATCAAGTCAATTTAAGACATATAAGTGTATATAAATCATCATGTAATCAAGAGAACATGTGAAATGGTAACTACTTCTTTCCTTCCCAGGACATCTTTTATGATCAGACCATCATGGTTAGTAAGTATCATATACAATTAAAATTGTCAGGTAGCCATTGGCCATACACTATGTACATTTACATGCATATTGTGATTTCTATGATTCGAAAAAGCATCAAAAGCATTTCACCTTGCTTCAGAGCACAACTTACGACAGTCTGTTGTTGATACAAAGCATTCTTTAGTTTATATCTACTTTAATATACTTTAACTGATGAAACAGAATGTGGTGTTGGAAGGTTTCGAAGAACATTTTCAGATTAAATTTTCAAGCAAAAATAGTATCGGCTAAGGAATTTGATGGATAAAATCTATTACATTAGATATATATGGCACCCTAATCACTAATTAATTGGCTCAGTTTAACATGAATGGCTGCAGTCAGGTCGACTAAAGAAACTATACAATGTACAGTGATCAATTGACATGCAAGTCCCGAGTCCAGTACTTATAAAACTATGAAAGGACTGATAGAAATTATGGAAATACTTTAATTTAACATTGAAGGACCCAATGGTTTTGGCAATATTTACAAAAAGGACCCATGAAAAAAATATAAATTGATCACTGTATGTAGAATACATGTACATTCAATTGATACAGACTGTCTAGATATATAGCTAATTTTGATTGCATGAATTCAATATTGTTCTATAAAATTTGGATGAATGTACCCAGGTATGTACATGATTTTGATGAATAACATGGATTTGGTGAATGTATACAGGTACATGATGTTGTTCAATAATGAACATAGCTTGGTCACGTACTATGTGTATGTAAGTAACAGCAGAAAGGAATTTGTACAACCACCCTGGAAATTAATCTAAACCAGTAGATAGTAAGAAAGATATATCTAACAAGAACACATCAGGACCGGTTCGGTCCCGGGGAAATAATGGGCTATAATCTATAATGCATGAAACATTCTAGTGAGGAAACTGGGAATACATGCTGGGAGATTTCAAAACCCACACAAAAAAATAGGGAAAAAAGGTTGTGAAGGGAAAGTTTCAGGTCTGTTCAAGTGATCACCTGCTTAGCCTGAATTCTCATACCCGGTAACATGTATAGAAACTGTGTCAGGAAATCACAGGGAAGGTTCAGAGATTAAAATACCTCGGATATAGCTATACTATACAACATAGGTGTGGACCATTGTTGGCAATTTATACAACAATTTTATAGTGTTCACTGAATGATTGGTCAAAACTTTTTTCTCTAGGACAGCCCTATAGATTTTACATTCAAACATTTGGTTAGATAATTAGTTACAGTTGTCAATATTGATTATGATCATCATTTTCTTTTGCTTGTCAATATTATAATGTCTGGGGCGAATGGTTGGGATTTATTTACTTTGAGCTGGGTGCCCTAGATTGATTTGCGGATTTCAGGGTTGATGTGTTTGTACAAACTTAACATCATACAACTGTCAGTGTAACTGCTTACCGAGTACTCAGGAAAACATTTCTCTCTACTTTGGTCAGTTTCAGCATTTTGTTGCAAAGGTTGATTTGCTTACACTTCAGTTAAATGAAACAATACAATAAAGAAACACATTTTGCAACATCATGTTGCTCTAGGTATGTGTATTTGCCTGGATGTTTTTGTTCAAGTGCATTGAGCTGTGTATGTAGTCAATAAATTCTGTGACCAGTGATACACATGTATCCCCTTGGATATTTTGCCAAAGAACAAAATGTAACCTCCCCCACTTGTTGGTGTAACAGGGCTTGATGTATATTCACCACAGGTTTCTGATGGCAGTGTATCTTTGTACATTCCCCCTCCTACACACCAATTAGCTGGTCAAGGTCGGCTCAAGGTCACCAGCTGTAGACAATGTGTGTTTATTACTAACAGATTATGCCCGACCCCCCTCCTCCAGACCCCCCTCCTCCATTGATGTCGCCTCCCCTTTATACAGACCATATGTATGCATATAAACAAGGAGTCCTGCCAAGGTCACATGTACCCACCTGCCAAGGTCACTGTGCAGCTACATGATACAGCTACATGGGCTACAAGTCATATAGAAAGCTTTTGACTTAATTTTATTTAGATTATGCATAGTGAAACTGATTCCAAAACACTTAATTAAAGGGTAAATTATTCAGTATGCAGTACTGATCATGAGCTGCATGATATGGTGCTCATTTATATAATGATTTAATTACAATGGAGTTTTCGGTCTTTCTTTCCGTGAATTGATCAAAAGAAAAAATCAAGATAAAAGAATTTGTCGTAGGTGGTAGACAACAATAGTATAAAATTGTTGTATGCTTGCAGACATTATAGTCACTTTCAAAGTTGTATCTGCACATCCTGCTTGAAATTGTTGTAAAAAAGGCACTCTTACAAATAAGTTTGTTGTTAAATCTATTTCACTGTCATTAAATGAGTCATCCGAATCTTGTCCTAACGCCAGGAGTCCGCATTAGGTCATCTGTGACACAACATTATAGTTCTCCGTGAGAAATAGCCATAGGTGAAAGTATGTCGCAAGTGAATTCTTCATCAGTACGGCACAGAAAACAACGAAACATTTGTCGGTGGTCACTCATGTGTGAAAAAATACATCTCTGTGTGAATTAGTGTCTGAAAAACTTCCACTTAATAACATGTGTCAAGTTTTAAAGAAAGTAGAGCACGCCATAACTGTCTTGTATAGCATAAATAAACATGTTAAAATGCTAATGGCAGTGCCCATAATGTCATGTTTAGAAGATTAAATTGCACCTTACATAAATCTGAGGTTAAAATATTTGATTTTGTAACCCTGCATGTGATTCTCTTGTATTTAAGGTCAGTAATTAATTATAAGATCTGTTGTACGTATTACTCTGTAAGACTACAGCAAGAGTTTCAAAAGTTTGCATCAGCAAATTTAAACATGACATGGATGTACAATTAATGTGTATCAACAAGCTTGGTACAGTAAAGTTACAGTGGCCTGGGTATAGACTGCAACCTTGAGTGTTGTACCAGGTTTGTTTCGCTTCTGGTTTAGGGCTCATTGACAGTTTTGTTTGGGATGGGGAGGTTCACTCAGGTGTGTCGTAACTGTCCTAGTTAAGTAAGTGTTACATAATTATGTACATATCCAATTTCATACATCATGTAGCGAAAGTACTTGATAGAATGTATAACCGGTAATTACAGATCAGTGAAGTGGAACACTCAAACATATTTTGAAGCATCTGCAGCACAGGTGTTTTGAGTACATGTATATAATTTATACACAGATGCTTTAAATTGGTGCATGCAAACAGTTTGAAAGCTGTTTTATATTGAGATTGAGCCAAGAAGGAAAGAAAAATGTTGAAATACATTCCCAAAATTTTTTGAATACCAAGTATTATTGAGTTTAATGCATGCTTCAATAAGACATTGCTGATTTCTCACCAGAGACTGAATACAACATACATATGGTGTGAACAGTTAATTTTGATCTTACAAATGTAAATGTAGACCTTGCACATTGGATATACTGTACCATATTCGACCTTTGATTAGTCCGCTCTGTGTGCTGACAAAAACACAAAATGGGTGACCATGTTCATGGAAAAGTTTGCAAGTGAAATCTGGGAGGGAAAAAAGACAGTTTTTTTTCGTTTCTCTGGAACAAAGTCTGACTTTGGTTTAAAAAAGCTGAACATAATGAATTGGCAGATCAGGGGAGTAGGAACCTTTTCTAGATTTATTTTATTTAGCCCAACCATCCTCTTACCCAGAAAAAGATGGGGGCTGCTCCTATATAGGAGCATGTGCACCTGGGTATTAGATCGAATACTGTATACATCGGTATAGTTGTAGATATCATCAGTTAGGCAATTGTGTGTTGCTGACATCAACAGATGGCTCTATAACTCTCCCTTAAGACTGCTCCAAGTTGACTGGTAACATTTCCTGTTCCTCCAGATCTACACAAATATTCAGTAATGACATCTAACAATGTGTAATGGTATAGTACAGAGCTGGAGGTAGCCCTGATGTTATTGCAACAGTCTCGCCAGAATGTATCTGGACAATTTATGTTCAAAACCCTAAATATAAACAACTGTTTCTAATGGTACAACTTGTACAATTGAGTGCCAGGTACACTTTTGTTTGTTTAGAAGGAAGGTAATTAGAGTGGGAATGGCACATCTTATTTATCATAGGTTTAAAATTCTACAGTATAATTTACCATTGTAGGCAATGGTACAAAACACATATTATACAAAATGTAAAAAAAAAAGAAGAATATTCAAATTCAGTGATTTTCCTTCCTTTTTTATAAAGATAATAAAAACATTCAAATTAAGTGAATTAAATCCACCTTTTTTTGATCTGTTTCATTTGTGGACTATAAAACTCTATACTAAAGTATAGGATGATGCGAGGGGACTTGATTACAGTTTTTTTTTAAGATAATTAATAGCTTTTTCGATAACAGAGTAATCACAAACTATTATATTTTAAACATCAACCATCGAACCAGAGGCAATAATTTTAAAATTTTTAAAAACCGCTGTAATACAGAACTGAGAAGGAACTTTTTCCACATATGGAGTGGTTGATACATGGAATAGTCTCCCAACACATATTGTTAACGCTAAATCAATTATTCAATTTGTAAAACTAGTGGATGATCACTTCAGGGATGTAATATATGATGACTGAAACTATGTTGTATAATATGCTTTAACATATTATTTTGTGAAATATTTACTGATATGGACATAGAGGCTTTTAGCCTGCGTTCATTAAATTCCATTAAATCCATTAAATCCATTAAATATAAAACTTACATACCTGTACTTGTTCAGCGATCGATTTACAGTTTATTTTTGTAAATATTGCCAAAACTATGGGTCCCACAAATTGTTAAATTGAAGTATTTCCAGAATTTCTATGAGTCCTTTCATATATAATTTTATGAGTACTGGACTCGGGACTCGCAAGTAGATTGATCACTGCTTGTTTGAAATTATTCTTCCACTGCATGTGACATATCTTAGTTATTTTAAGTACATGTATAAATGTTTAAGTTTGTTATAAGGGATTTTTGCATCTTTATAACACATTTTGGCACCAAAAGGATAGACCAGGTCATCGTACATTGGAATAGGTCGTTGGACATTTGAACCAGCTTGTACAATAACATGGAGAACATGTTTTATAAGCTGTTTTTCCGCTTTAGTTGCCACTTCCCTTACCTAGTGTTTGTTTTGTGGCTGAAACCTGACATTCATTAACTGAGGTCATTGTTCTAGAAATGATCACGTTGTCTGTTTGCAGTGATATATTATCCCAAGTCAATGCTGTATGTACCTGTTTGCTGTACAGCATACACATCCAGATCAACTCCTGTTGTTTGTAGATTTAGGATGTGCTGTTTTGTGCCATACTGTTTATTTAGACACAACTATGTTTCTCTGAAAGTACCTTGCGATGCTGCGGACGTGTCACAAAACTTACTTGCGTGATACATTGTACCTAAGATGTGCATTGTTGTTGTTGATGGTGATGTACACAAAGTCAAGGTTACATGTACATTGTATCTTTAGCACAGCCTCAGAGTATAGCAGTCTCCACTTGTCTGATTGACTGTGTATGTGGATTAATGGTTTTCCTTCAGGGTTAGCAACCATCCCACTATATAGAACCTGTTCTCCGAAACAAATCAATCTCCATCAACTGGTACAGAAAACTAACCAAAACACAACATGTTTAAAGATTTTAATGACGAAGAGACATTGATTAACTTTACCAACCGTACATTGATTAACTTTACCAACCGTATGTAAGAAAGATGAAAAGCTTAAAGCCTGTTGACTTGTAATAAAAAGATGTTAAAATCTAGATTAATTACAGTGACTCTGTCTATTAAGGACTAACACACTATTCACCATATAGTAGCACCCTTGCAAACTGCAAATCACCTTTTTATAAACCATAATTACTAAATTAGTCGGGTTTTTTTTTTCTTCAAATTTTATTACTTGTTTCAAATTTGAATTCATATATACTATTGTATACTGTACAATGCATGGTCCTTGATACTTTTTTTCTAAAAGATAATAACTGGGTACCACTAAATTTTGAACTTTTCAGTGCCTTTAATTTCTTGTAATATTACTTTCATGCAAATCGACTCAAAGCTTATAGTGTTGAATTAGTATACAAAGATTTCATACATAAATACTGTCATATTTGTCTTAGTTAAGGTAAATCTACATCATGTAGTCTATACTGTGCAGTTGCCTTCCCTAAATTATAGTTTATTGGTGTTAGTAAATATACTGTAGACCTACAGTGAGCCACTTGATGAAGGCTGCTCCACACCTGTATATATCGCCTGTACAGCCTTTTTGTGAGGACTTGACCTGGTCGATACAACACAGGATGTATGCACTGTCAATATTGGTCCAGTGTTATTGTACTCCAGATGTGGGCTTTTCTCCTCCGTGGGCTAAGTAAATACTGTCTATATACATGTAGAGAGATTTTATTCTTTACCTCCTGGTCAGTTTCCTTTTCATTGATCAGGCAAATATGCTATCTTTTCACAATGTATCTTATAAAGTCATTTACACCTGTAGACATATTTAAACTCTTCCAATTCAAAGGTTGGAATAGTTCATTAAGAAATTTTGGGGATGAATGAGATAAATGTTGATTTAAGTATTTGCACACTGAAATACTTCCTCTTGGTATATACCATGAACATGTTTGGTCGTCAGTTGTTTTACTATGGAGAGCCTGCACAGGATCATTGCTATAATTTGTGAGAATAATGGTGTCTGGATATCATCTAAAACCACTCCCCATACAAACAAAAAGGAAGTGGTGCATGGCCAGTGGTTGTGTTGTTGGGGTTGGGGGGGGGGGGGGTATTTCATAGATATCAAGTGGAGTCTGAAGAAGCTGAAGTGGTGCATGGCCAGTGGTTGTGTTGTTGGGGGGGGGGGGGGGGGGGGGTTAGGAGGAGGGGGGGGGGAGTATTTCATAGATATCAAGTGGAGTTGAAGAAGCTGAAGTGGTGCATGGCCAGTGGTTGTGTTGTTGGGGGGGGGGGGGGGGGGGGGTTAGGAGGAGGGGGGGGGGGGAGTATTTCATAGATATCAAGTGGAGTTGAAGAAGCTGAAGTGGTGCATGGTCAGTGGTTGTGTTGTTGGTGGGGGGTTAGGGGTGGGGGGTTGGTGATTGGAGGGGGGGGGGGGGTATTTCATTGATATCAAGTGGAGTCTGAAGAAGCCATCTCACAGGAATTGAGGTTTATAATTAATCTGATGTACACGTTGGTAAGAGAGTGAGAGCTATCCCGTTGGTATTGATCCCGGATCAATTAGCTTTAATCAGACCTGATGTCTGTGAGTAGCTGTATATCTACCTTGGCTGAGCACCTGTACAGCATTATCAGATGAGGATAGGTAGTATTATAGATTGTAGACGTAGAGTTAAGTCGGTGCCTCATGTACAACAACATGTTCGGACTATAGAACTACAGGTAATTTGTATATATATCTACCCTGATTGATCAGCATTACCTTGATAACTAGGTACTGGGGTTAGTAGCTACACAAAGTGGCTTAGTTAAACTGTTTGGAGAGAAAATGTGTGTTGTGATCCTCGCTTATAATCACAAAATTGATTGTGATTGATTCACGTGTAAAGTAGGTCATCCAACAGTCAACACCTTGTATGAAAGTTTATAAGTAGGTCACTGAGCCGTCAACATCTTGTATAAAGTAGGTCAACAGCAGACACCTTGTGTAAAGTAGGTCACCCAACTGTAGACATTTTGTTTAAAGTAGGTCACCAGCAATAGTCGACATCTTCTTTGTAGTAGGTCACCCAACAGTTGATATCTTGCAAAGTAGGTCATCCAACAATCGACAACTTTTATAAAGTTTATAAAGTAGGTCACTCAGCCATCAAAATTTGTTTTGAAATTGTTATACAGTATATACACATAGGGTACTCAACAGTCTACATATTTCTGATAGAAAACTCATTTAGATTTGAGTATTTCTGCCTTATGTAATCTGACACTAGGACATGCTGTGTAATCTTTATGAAGTGGGTCAGCCAACTCAGCCATTATACAGGTATTACCAGCCTCTGGCTTTATGAAGTGGGTCAGTCAACTCAGCCATTATACAGGTATTACCAGCCTCTGGCTTTCCTTTGATTTGTCAATGGAATATGCATACACATGGCTATACACAGCTCTTACGCTTTGAAATATGTTTTTGCTGGATAAAATCATTACCTGGTATGAATATTGTAGAAGTGACTATCTTGTTTGCATTGATTTAACTCTTTAGTTACATCTGCTCCATGCAGTGATGTCTAAATCTTGATTAAAAATACAATGAAGTTCAAAAATTGAATCGATCCGCTGTATAGTTATACTATTACAGATTGTACAAGTAAGCAAGCATTGGTTATCAATGACATTAGGGTTGTCAGGTGGTGCAGTGGATAGCGCACTTGCCTTTCACCAAGGCGGCCGGGGTTCAATTTCCTAACTGGATGTGAAAAGGTATGGGGGTAACCTGCCCAACCACATTGGTTTTCTCCGGGTACTCCTGTTTCCTCCCACAACAAGTCCCCTCGAGCTCTAACATCCGGGCCAAAAAGTTATTAATAAAAGTTGGATAACTTGTTTCATAATTTTTCTAAAATAAATAAAGTTTATATTAATGATATACATGAAAATTTAAGCACTGCATTATATGCTTAAAATGGTAAATGACAGATTCTGAATACTTGAACAATAAAGTTCTTTAAATAAGCATCCACATATATATGGAATATATATTATATAAATGAGAATGGAATGAGAAACTTTGTGAAGCCCATAAAAATTTGGAAGTTTTCACTTGGTGTTCTTTAATTACACCCGAAAAACAACTTGTTCTTTCACTATTGTGCATTGTTAAGATATGACTGTAAATAACAAAAGACATGATTAAACTGTATTACAAAATAAATCACCCTAGCTGTTAAAGACAAAAGGTAATCAAACTAAACCTATCATGTAGGACAATTTTAGCTGACACTAGTAACCTGTATGTGTTTTCTCTTGCCCAGGTAATACACAAGACTACTGGCCAGGTGATGGTGCTCAAGATGAACAGTAATAAGTGTAACAGAATGTCCATGTTACGAGAAGTCCAGCTGATGAACCGCCTGTCTCATCCTAACATCCTCAGGTAAGATAATTACTGTCTCATCCTAACATCCTCAGGTAAGATAAATATTGTCTCATCCTAACATCCTCAGGTAAGATAATTACTATCTCATCCTAACATCCTCAGGTAAGATAGATATTATCTCATCCTAACATCCTCAGGTAAGATAATGTCTCATCCTAACATCCTCAGGTAAGATAAATATTATCTCATCCTAACATCCTCATGCAGGTAAGACAATTAATTACTAATTTACTGTCTCATCCCAAAATCCTTAGGTGAGACAATGTCTCATCCTGGCATCCTCTGGTAAGACAATGTCTGTCTCATCCCAAAATCCTTAGGTGAGACAATGTCTCATCCTGGCATCCTCTGGTAAGACAATGTCTGTCTCATCCCAACATTCCCAGATAAGACAATTAATTACTCTCTCATGCTAACATCCTTAGGTAAGACAATTACTGTCTCATGCTCAGGTAAGGTGATCAATGAAAACAATCACTGCGGCCAGCCCAGTAGCAAGTTCTAGTTGTACATTGCCACATCTGTGTTGTTAAGCTTGTTGCTATAAACAGGCGTAGCTTAAAGTTGAACGGAAGCTGTTTTTGTTTATACTGCAGACTTTAGAGACCTATGTAATGGTCAGATAGGGAAAGACGGAAACATTGTGTGTTGTTGTGATGTTTAGGCCACTCCAAAATCGAAATAAAGCAAAACATATTTCCAAATTTCTCATTAAAAACATGTGTTGCGATTGTGTAATTCTGAAGATAGATTTATCTATTGCCAGATTAGGACCTGATTTTAGAAATGATTAGTGCTTACACCAGGGTTAAAAGGGCTTTAGAATGTAAATATATTCTTTTTGAAATTATAAGAACTGAAACATGGATTTAATGTAGTTCTATTTGAAGTGAAATCATACGGCTTAGTTTACCCCAGAGAAATATCACACTGATAACATTGAGAGCTGTTTACCACTAAAGATGCATTTAAACTCATCCAATTCAACTGTTGGATTAGTTCATTGTGAAATTTCAGAGGAGGATGAGTTAGAAAAAAGATTGAGCTGATGATGAGGATAGATCAGGTTTAGTGATTGAATCAGGTCATTTCTAAGTTCTGTAATGCTTCTCCCTTGTGACAGGTTCGTGTGTGACCAGATTTTTCGGATCAGTTTGCTATGGTATGGTACTGTACAGAAGCATGCAGAGATTAGAAATATAAGATCGATCTGTCGTAATATCAGAGGCAATCTTGATTAATGTGGCGATAATATAACGAAGAAATAATGTCGTTAAGACCATTACACTTCTCTTAAAAATAGAATTATTCAGAAAAATATAAACTCTGATAATTTTGATCACTTGGATGTCTACTTCAAGAGACCATTAGTTTTTAAAATAGGGGAGATAAGCCAACAGTGGAATGCAGCAATTGGAACATCTCCGAGAAACTTCCAGTAATTTTCCGAAATTTACTCCCTCGAATACATGTATAGAGGGTCACATGATGTAAACGTCATGTTCCAAAATGGCTGGACATAATTGTTAATTTGTTGCGTCTCATTGATGAAGTGCGAGGATTTTTGAACTATGTCTTGATCGACAGCATGGCTTTCAGGTGGATGTATTCAAAGAAGTAGATTTCGAAATATTAACGGAAATTTCCCTGAGATGTTGCGATTGTGGAATGCAATTCGAATGAATTTCTTCATGAAAAAATTAGGGGCTGGTTGGCAGTCTACAAGGTAGACAGCACATTAAAGATAGAATAGTTTGACGAAGCATTTAAACCTGTTCTCCCTCAAGATCATTATTTAACCTTACCAAGTGTTGTAAAAAAATGTTGGGGAGAACAAATTAGGTTATTAGCTTATTTGTCTGTAACAATTGAATATCTCAACATGATTAAATATTGGTAGAACTGAGGATGAAGTTATTTGAAACTTGCAGAAGCATGTTCTTGGTGGGTAGGTTGGGGGGGGGGGGTGTAGATTTGTTATGCACTGTTGTATCGTTCGGTAGATGTCAAGGTTGTCATATGGTTTACTGTAGTGAGGAGCAGAACTCTGGCAGGAACATGTAGTAATTACACTCAGACCTGTAAACAGTTAGCATATTGCTGTTGATTTCCAGCATCTATCTATATATACAGCCTGCATCTGAGATGTTCATTTTGAAATATATATAACTTGTATTGTTTGTGTATAATAAAAGGTTTTACATGAAAGGGATTTATATCATAAATGATAATAAAACTTCCTGTATACCTCAACAAGTGTGCTGTGTAGTATATCAAGATAAACTCTAGAACAAACACTCCATCAAATTTCCTACTCTTTCTTAATGTGAGATAAATTGGTTTGTTACAATAGCTAACCAACAGCTACACTTTCACTGCTAATGAGATTGTTCATGTTGGGCAGCTATAAAATGCATACCACTTTGCAGATAGCATCTCTCAGCTATGGTGTGGGGATAATTTTAGACTTTAGTTATGTAAACAAGTCAGTTTGATGATGGACATGCCATTATCTAGACTGTTGAACAAGGAAGCGGCAATGTAAAACAAGGGAGATAATCATCACAGTTCAGTGGTATTTACAATTATATCATCAAAATCTGCATTAAAGTAATTATCTGCATTATTGCCATTTTGATCTCTGTGGAGTATAATATAGATATTTTACATTTGCACTGCAACCCCCTCTCTGAACATTATCAGCGGAAATGCTTTTCATGTGAGTATGAAAGCAGCAGAGGTTCTCCTGACGTAACGTGCATCTTACTTATGACGTCTAGCGGGTTTCATGCAATATTGACATACCCGCTGAACTTTCATAGCACTATGAAAGTAAAAAAAAAATGACTTTAGTCCTCGGTATGTGAAATCAGTAGCTTAGTTGGTTAGAGTATCTGATGTCAAGGGTTCCAGTCCCCGGGTTTTGTCATCCGCTTGAGAATGTTGTTGATTATTTTTGTTGAGTATCTATCTCTTCTTTTTCAGAAAATCCCATAAAGTTAAGTTTTCTTAAGAAACATTTTATCAAGGCTACACGTTTGATGAAAATCTAAATATAAAATACTAAATATAAATTTGAGTCTATTTTCTGCCATGTGAAGTAAATGCGAGTCAGTTCACTTTCTATATATAACTTGAATGTTCCCTGAAGCTGTGTTGTGTGGTTGATGAGGTTCCAGAACAGTGTTAGCTTTTGTTGTCAGGTTTTCTGGGACGATGCCATTGATTATAATTGGCTCCATGATTTTTCATGTCAACATCTTCAGATTGGATATTTACTTGCGGGACTAGCGCTAAATGTCATTTCCCTGGCTCGACTACCAAGATTGGTTCCTAAGTTACCACCTCACGGCTGTATTTGTACTGTATCTTTGCTGAACCAAATCAATGCCTCATGTACGGATAGTCCGAATCAGGGCTTGTTTGATATAGGAAATCATTACTTATCTAGTTTATGGCTGCACACTTTGTCGAAGGATAAAGGCATTTATTGAATCCTTTTCATTAAAGTACATCAGATCCAAGGGAGTGTTTATTGAATCCTTTACATCAGATCCTAGGGAGTGTTTATTGAATCCTTTACATCAGATCTGAGTGAGTGTTTATTTCATCCTTTACATCAGATCCTAGGGAGTGTTTATTGAATCCTTTACATCAGATCCTAGGGAGTGTTTATTGAATCCTTTACATCAGATCCTAGGGAGTGTTTATTGAATCCTTTACATCAGATCCTGGGAAGTGTTTATTGAATCCTTTACATCAGATCCTAGGGAGAGTTTATTGAATCCTTTACATCAGATCCTGGGGAGAGTTTATTGAATCCTTTACATCAGATCCCAGGGAGTGTTTATTGAATCCTTTACATCAGATCCCAGGGAGAGTTTATTTAATCCTTTACATCAGATCCTAGGGAGTGTTTATTGAATCCTTTACATCAGATCCCAGGGAGAGTTTATTTAATCCTTTACATCAGATCCTGGGGAGTGTTTATTGAATCCTTTACATCAGATCCCAGGGAGAGTTTATTGAATCCTTTACATCAGATCCTAGGGAGTGTTTATTGAATCCTTTACATCAGATCCTAGGGAGTGTTTATTGAATCCTTTAAATCAGAACCTAGGGGGAGTTTATTGAATCCTTTACATCAGATCCTGGGGAGTGTTTATTGAATCCTTTACATCAGATCCTATGGAGTGTTTATTGAATCCTTTACATCAGATCCTAGGGAGTTTTCATTGAATCCTTTACATCAGATCCTGGGGAGTGTTGATTGAATCCTTTACATCAGATCCTGGGGGGAGTTTATTGAATCCTTTACATCAGATCCTAGGGAGTGTTTATTGAATCCTTTACATCAGATCCTGGGGAGAGTTTATTGAATCCTTTACATCAGATCCTAGGGAGTGTTTATTGAATCCTTTACATCAGATCCCAGGGAGTGTTTATTGAATCCTTTACATCAGATCCTAGGGAGTGTTTATTGAATCCTTTACATCAGATCCTAGGGAGAGTTTATTGAATCCTTTACATCAGATCCTAGGGAGTGTTTATTGAATCCTTTACATCAGATCCTAGGGAGTGTTTATTGAATCCTTTACATCAGATCCTAGGGAGAGTTTATTGAATCCTTTACATCAGATCCAAGGTAGAGTTTATTGAATCCTTTACATCAGATCCCAGGGAGTTTTTATTGAATCCTTTACATCAGATCCTAGGGCGTGTTTATTTCATCCTTTACATCAGATCCTAGGGAGTGTTTATTTCATCCTTTACATCAGATCCAAGGGAGAGTTTATTGAATCCTTTACATCAGATCCAAGGGAGTTTTTATTGAATCTTTACATCAGATCCTAGGGAGTGTTTATTTCATCCTTTACATCGGATCCCGGGGGGGGGGGGAGTTTATTGAATCCTTTACATCAGATCCTGGGGAGAGTTTATTGAATCCTTTACATCAGATCCTGGGGGGAGTTTATTGAATCCTTTACATCAAATCCTGGGGAGTGTTTATTGAATCCTTTACATCAGATCCTAGGGAGTGTTCATTGAATCCTTTACATCGGATCCTAGGGAGTGTTTATTGAATCCTTTACATCAGATCCAAGGGAGAGTTTATTGAATCCTTTACATCAGATCCAAGGGAGTGATTATTGAATCCTTTACATCAGATCCTAGGGAGTGTTTATTTAATCCTTTACATCAGATCTTAGGGAGTGTTTATTGAATCCTTTACATCAGATCCTAGGGAGTGTTTATTGAATCCTTTACATCAGATCCTAGGGAGTGTTTATTGAATCCTTTACATCAGATCCTAGGGAGAGTTTATTGAATCCTTTACATCAGAACCTAGGGAGTGTTTATTGAATCTTTTACATCAGATCCTAGGGAGTGTTTATAGAATCCTTTACATCAGATCCTGGGGAGAGTTTATTGAATCCTTTACATCAGATCCAAGGGAGTGATTATTGAATCCTTTACATCAGATCCTGGGGAGTGTTTATTGAATCCTTTACATCAGATCTTAGGGAGTGTTTATTGAATCCTTTACATCAGATCCTAGGGAGTGTTTATTGAATCCTTTACATCAGATCCAAGGGAGTGTTTATTGAATCCTTTACATCAGATCCTAGGGAGAGTTTATTGAATCCTTTACATCAGAACCTAGGGAGTGTTTATTGAATCTTTTACATCAGATCCTAGGGAGTGTTTATTGAATCCTTTACATCAGATCCTGGGAAGAGTTTATTGAATCCTTTACATCAGATCCTGGGGAGAATTTATTGAATCCTTTACATCAGATCCTGGGGAGAGTTTATTGAATCCTTTACATCAGATCCTGGAGAGTGTTTATTGAATCCTTTACATCAGATCCTAGGGAATGTTTGTTGAATCCTTTACATCAGATCCTGGGGGGAGTTTATTGAATTGTATTAGATTGTTACAAAAAAAAAGAGTTTCTCAAAAGTGTTTAACAAAATAATAGCTTTAAAGTTGTAGAAATGGTTTACATCAGAGTTCATAATACATAGTGCTGCCCGATTTAGTGGCAGCAGAGCCATTTTCCTCAGAACTATTTAGATATTAGTTTGATGTGCGTAATGGGTATTGTAACATAATTTACATAAAATGTTATATCTTTTGATCAGTAAATCTGAAATAATTGAATTACTGTTAAATCCGTGTCTAGTAACGCTGTTGATTCTTCTCTGTAGAAAACAAGTGGTACAGATCATTGTGTAGCTGTATTCTTACTGGTACTGCAGCAAACATCATAGATGAATATCAATTTGATTTATCATCATTGCTGGGTTCAATGTGTGGATGAGAGCTTCTATCAAATAGATCTTTTGGAGCAAAATTTCTTGCGTAGGAGGAAAAAAACACTTTTTAAAACCCTTTGATACTTAAGTTATTTTCCAAACTGAGGGAAGATGGCAATTCAAAAATTTCTGGGAAATGTATGTTAATTACGAGTATTATGACACGTATGACAATAAGTAACCAATTAAATCTAACACAGGTTTGACGGAGGAAATCTCGGGTAAGGTTGAGTGGTCTGGCAATATTTGTGTATGAATAGAAATTTCCAGACCAATTAAGGGCTGCACGTACTCTTGTCTATGACCTTGACCTTGGTGTTGAATCATCTCCATGTTGTGGGAGTCATCCCTTCCTGTCTTCCTGGACAGTACTCAGGATGTAATATAACAAGAAAATCAACACCCTCAGTAAACATCGGGTCCCATGTGTCGGATACACTGGGTGTAAAATTAACATGGACGCTCTTTAATGATAAAGATTCACTTTTAGTTGATACTAACAATACTGTGCCTTGGAGATTGATTTCGTATAGACAGAACATCCACACGCCTGTGGTATATAGACCCATTGGTGGTCCATCTGATGTAAAGTACAAAGTTGTTACGAGACAAGCATCAGAAATTCTGAAACATTTGCCTTTTTGCAGCATGCTTTGTATGCATAAAATAGTAAATGATATGTAGGAATATTACCACACAGGCTCTTCACAATGGCTATACAAAGCCGCAAGTACATAGAAGATACAATGTAATTACAGAACAGTCATAGAGACAAGATCGTTTTGATTGTTTTTGATCATCAACTGCTCAGAAAATATCTATATCATGCTCCAACAATTTGTGTTGAATTGTTGAATCAGGATACGTGGGCTGGTAGAAATGTGTTGCTGTGTGGGCATTAGATATAAGAAGGGTGATGTAAGATCATCTTACCCAATACAAACCAATAAACTTCTCGATCTACTACCTACCGGAAGTCATCCGCTCTTATAACGAGCAAGCAGCTTCTGTACCATATATTATAAAGGTATACGTTGTGTATTCTATTCTATGTACATGTAAAAACAGTTATTATAACTCAACACAGCACTTATATGTTAGGATTAAGAGGATGAACACATTGTGCAATTAAGAATGCACAATTTTATTTTTATGCCTCCGCCATGAAATGGGGGGGGGGGGGGGGGGATAAAAATGTCCATCCCGGCCCATGGTAATGTAACCAGCTGGGGCCAGGGGGCATTTATGCCTCAGACATTTCTAGTTTTCTCCAATTGGTGCCATTTCTCTTTCTTAAATTCCCCCTTTCTTTTATGTCTCCCCTTTCTAAAGTTTCCTTCTGTTTACCTTAGAGTGTAACTTAAAATTACAGTGACCATTTAAGGCCACCTATACCACGGGGTATCAACATCACAATTTAGCAAATTTCACATTTAAATGCGCTACAGCCCTCTGTTTAACTGGTTCATGTGTATTGGGTATTGTGCAAGGTATCTTCTAGAAAATCAGATCAAAGCTCATGCAGTTAACATCACTATGAAAAAACTGCTTTATAAGTTAAACTGCTTGATTAATGTACAAAAAATCACTTGAAGTGTCGACATTTGTTGTGTTGATGTTGTAACCAATGATAGAAGAATTAAAGTCGTTTGTACCTAATCACTCAGAAGACAAGTTAGTACAATCAAAAGTTGGTTACCGACCATGTGGTACTGATGTCACAGTATACCTACCACGTCCTGGCTAATCAGTTTTTGGCTTGGTGTATACTAACTGGAAGAGATGCATTGATTTCTAGGGAAATGGGGCCAATGGCCCATCAATGTTTTTTTCTTCATCCTTGGCTCTAATATGTAGCTCAATAACTCAATAAATTAGCCTATATAGTTTTGAAGTGGCTTGTTTATAGTTCGAGAAATACATTGTAGACTGCTCTTTGGAATTTGTTGATTAAATGAAAAATTAAGGTGCGTGGGTGTTGTTTTGGATTTGATAGGAAATGCTGAGATGAGTTTTCTATAATGTGTGTTTTGTTTTACAGATTCCTTGGTGTGTGTGTACATGAGGGACAGCTACATGCGTTAACAGAGGTAAGATTCAGTATACCCATCCAAGGATCTAAAACCGTCCATAGATCTAAAACCAGCACTATTATATATATCCCCTGTAGCTATTGCTTTCACTGATCCTATCTCAAATTGTTGCAATTTTCTGGCCCCTAGCTGGACTTATAGAAGCCTAATAGGAACTTTTACTTTGGTAATTCTCCAATATCCCATTGGTATAAACATCAATGGTGTTCATTTTAGGAAGAGCTAAACAAATTTAGGGCTGGTACATTCAGCACTAGACTGTTCGCTGTCCATCTAAATAGAGTATAAGAGTTATTTTCCACATCAACTTAATTGTTTTCTGGTCTGTTGTGCTGGAATCCTTTCTGTTCCATTTCTCGACTTTCTTAACCCAGTAAAAAAAAACCTTGAGTTTCTAATGAATCACACAGGTGAAGAAATGAAAAAGAAAAGGGGGTTATTTTCTAATAATCCACTGGTATGTATTTCATACCCACCAAAATTAAGCCTGGTATATATGGCTGATATTTTGAAAGAATTTTCTGGTTTTTTTAATCGGATAATTCTTAAGCTTTTGAAGGAGAATCAAAGGTAATTAATTAATGTTACATAATTTCATTAAAATTCTTGATAATGTATAGGTGTGGTGATGTATACCTGTATTTTATTGGTAAAGGCACCCTGACCTGGGCCTGAGGTCACCTTAGGTTTGAGGATGATTACAGGTAACAGGTGGGCTATACATGTAGGTGTTACTCCGGGAATCTGATAGATAGAGCAGGAAACCGGTTCTATCAGTGCCAGGGAAACGTGTTTTGCCTGGTATGAGAATAATGGAACAGTTTCATCTGCCTCTGTGGATGTCGAGTGTATGCTAATGTCTCACCGCGGTG
Organism: Mimachlamys varia; assembly: GCA_947623455.1. Classification (NCBI taxonomy): domain Eukaryota; kingdom Metazoa; phylum Mollusca; class Bivalvia; order Pectinida; family Pectinidae; genus Mimachlamys; species Mimachlamys varia. Next base: position 9,679,372 of record OX392530.1, read on the forward strand.
TTAATTATAGAAAATTGTTACAGTTGTACTGTCTAAAGGGCCAAACAATGCGGTAAGCCTGGTTAGCTTCATCACTGTTACTGCCCACAGGACCTTACCATGTAGAATGCATTGTTAGCTTTACGAGGAAAATCTATATTGTCTTAATAAATAAAACTGACTTAGGCTAAGGATGAAAAGAAAAATGGATATAATTTTGTTATGAGTAATAACAGTAAAAAGAACGAAGTATTTTGGGATGCACTTGTTTACAAGCAGTCCTGAATTTTATCTATACCAGGCCCTAAAGGATGGACGTAAAATTGTCATTGTATCCTACACCGTCCCTCTCGCATATTGATATTCTTTCTGACGGTAGTGTCTATAATGGGGAACAATAGTTCCATGGCTGAGAATGCTGCTTATCCAGCCATTTTGTGATTATCCCAAACAACTGTTTAAGTACAAAGTTTTGCATATGTTGTTATTACAAGTGTTTATGTGAGGCCTGTATGCTGTGATATTGGATCCATGACAAAGGGCTGAGTAGAAAAGGTCTTGTCCCTGATATCATTTATAAATTATTGAATAAAATATGTTAGTTTGGACAGAATATGAGGGTTAACAATATTTCCTTGATTAGCTCACAATGTCACCCAGGTTTGAATATATAATTATATTGTTCATTATGAAATTTTGGATATGGAGGTGTCAAAAGATGAAGATGTTTTGCATGCAGCATCTTGCCATAAAATGTTCATGAAAAAGGAATCAGTAAAATAATACAATTAAAAAGAAGAAAAAATTATCCTCTTTATTTTTCCAATTTCAAGAACATTATAAAAATAATATATGACATAATAATTGATAAGTTAATCTTTGTTCAAATATCTGTGACTGATGATGAAGGATTGAAGTAAAGAAAGCTGTGATTGTGACAGTGGCCATGTCCTACTTTTTGTATATTATATGCTTTAAGTATTAATTCTTACTAAAACTGTCACTGGTAAGTTTTTTATGACATGTGCAACACTGCTACTCAGAACTTTTGGTAACAAACTTTCAGACCATTTCTGAAAAATTTCAAAATGTTTTGAGTAAAATTATCAGGATTTAAGATATTAAATTGAAGTACTACAGAGCAATGAACAGGATGTGCAGATCCCTAGTTGAACAGTCAATATAGTACTAATGCACCCTGATAATCTGTCTGGTGGTAAGAGCTGCACATCTCTGTCAGAGTGGATGTTCCCAGGTGTACTCAGGTGTAAATAGCCCGCAGTCACGCTCTACGACACCACAGGTGTGAAGTACGGGAAGGGGTCATCTGTCACACTAAACACCGGATCACTCTACCATTATGGCACACATGATCTTTTATACCGTTTGTATAATGGTCAGTGTATTAAAATGCCTGTTGTACGAGTTCTTGGGTCTAGATCACTCTGACCATATTGTAGAGTGTCACATTCCAGTCTTAATTCCCAATACTGTACATGTATTACACATATAGGTCGTATATGAGTTAGAACATTGTGTAGAAGTTAATAGAACAAATATCTCATTCTGTACACAGGCATTTGTGTCCAGGAGAATAACCATCTATATATGTATATGGTGAAATATGAATAATTACCATTAAAAAATATAAAAACAAAATTTTCCATTTTTCTTTTTATGTTATTAAACATCTAAAACCATAATTAAAATAATTATATAAATGCCAAATTTCAGCTTGATACGTCAAGCGGTTAAATTTCACAAAAATTGATTATCCGACACTGAAAAAGAGAGAAGGTATGCAACTCAGTGGTAGAAAATATCTCGACCACGTTATAAAACGGTGCAAAAAATTGTTTTTTCGTATATACTAAGAAAATGAACAGCTTCCATACATCCGCAATATATATTTCCCTTTCTAAAGAGCTATAATGATCCACACTTTTATGTCTCGATTGCGAGCGCAGAGTCGTAACATCTCAGAAAACCCTCAAACTCGTCGATTTAGGAATAACTATATAATACTTTATATTTATTCACTCCAATCTTTCAATTTGGATATAAAAATACAAGAGTCCTAACTCATTTAAGTTTGGAAAAGTCCATTGATGCCACAAACATTTCATATCTAGAAGCTTCTGAAGTCTGAAATTAGCCCCATGCAGCACATAACAAATTTGCTCATCCCTTATTTTCTTGACGCCATGGAGTGATATGTCAATACTAACATGGAGTTTAAGGCTGAAAATATAGGTTAATTGATATCACTAGGGATGCATCTAGATATGAAATATCCTCTTCTATATTTATAACTTCATATGTTAAGAACAAATTCAAAAGGGCTGTCTTGGTTACTTAATATAAACCGGGGTCCCATCCTCTCGGTTCTGTAGAAGCTACAGTACAATCCTTTTAATGAAGGACATATATATACTACAATATCAGAGGTTGAAGGCCAGTAAATTGGTTCCTGCATAATACCCATAATTTAAGACGAATGCTGTTCAAACAGTTCTTGTTGACTTATAATAGGTTAATCCTGAACCAATGATTAAATATAAGGGATAGGCCAAGTATTAGTGCCCGACTATACACACTGGATACACTACGGTACTGTATTAACCTTCCGTCTCCCCTGGGCACTGATCCCGAGCGATCATTGGCCTGGTCGATATCCTATAATGAAAAAGCTTACCGGAATTATTGGTGACTAAAACATCCATAAAGATGGATGACTTGCAACACCTAGATCCCAAGGTTTATAAATGATTGAAAAATGATTTGGATAGCAAACACTGCGGCCCCTATTAAATGATTTCCATTGATTGGTAGCAATCATAATGACTTTTAATACAAGTTGTTCTTTTCCGCAGAGTGCTGAAATTTTTACTGGATTGCAAAATATAATAGGATATCCAGGTGAAATTTAAAAGTGGGTTTTTTTTTGGATAAAGTAATTATGCAGTTAGAAACAACAGTATATGTCGAATATCTTGCTATCTTTAGATCATATCTTATATTTGAAGAATTTCCCCATTGAAAAGACAAAAATGGTAAATTCTTTTCCTCGGCTTTTGATATTGCTGATTTTTACCAAGATAAATACTGAATTTAGGTTGAAAAAAGAAAGAAAAAAAAAGTTAATGTGACAGAAAGAAATTGATTGTTGAAAGCTATTTTAGTCTAGTTTATAATGGAAGTAAGTAAATTTGATATTAAATGCTGATTTGACACCAATTTTCCCCTACTCATACTGTCAAGGCCATTATAAAATAAATGTGTTCATTCAGTGCTTGCAATTGTGTCTTTCTGCCCTGTGTAATCTTTTCCTTATACCGTACAAGTCCATCACACTGTAGACGTAGGGTACCTTTTGATATTTTCAGCTCCATAAGAAATTCCTATCAGTCTTCTAAACATTTTCGTAACATTATAGATTTAAAATTTTGACAGTTGAGTTGGTTGGAGATGTTGTCAGCTAAGATTGATTTTGTGTTAACCTGTACACAACATTACTGATTTCAGTTGATGGACCGAGGGGGACTAAACGAGGTCCTAGCAGACAAGAGCCTGGAGCTTCCCTGGATGATGAAGATCAAGATAGCGCTGGACATTTCCAATGGGATGAAGTATCTCCACTCCAGGGGGGTCTTCCACCGTGACCTCACATCGAGGGTAAGTTAAGGCATTTATTCCTGTATAACGAAGGACGGAAAAAAGTTAAAACTGCGTACAATATCTAACGTCAGATTTCATTCATTTGAATAATTTGTTCCTGATTTACAATGCATTTTCTGCATCAACCGATTTCTTTCAAACTTGCTAGGCTTAACCACCATAACATGAAGTTGTGTTTTCCTGACAGACAATTCGATTCGAGAATATTCCCTAGAGTTATGGCCCTTTGGGGCGCAATTTCGGGCATTATTTAGAAAACGTCAGAACTTTTTTGTGTTTTCTTTAATTCCTCTGAAATTTGGTATGGTACTTCAAATAACTATAATATTAAACATATATTACGGGTATTGTTGAGTAATTTCAACTTTTTGCGTAACAGCATTTCATAGTTAGATATAGTCATTATGTTGAAAATGCATTTCTGTTGTAAACTGTTGTTTTGTCCGGAGATCTTCTCCTACAGTTTTCAACTGATATCTTTCAAACTTTCTAGGCTTAATCATCTTGACATGAAGTTGTGTTTTCCTGAATAACAGTTTGTTTCAACAATATTTACCAGAGTTATGGCCCTTTGGAACTCGGTATCTGATGCAATTTCAGACCTTATGTAAAAAATGTCAGAACTATTTTGCTTTTTCTTCAATTCCTCTAAAATTTTGTATGGTACATCGAATATCTATAATATTTAACATATATTACGGGTTTTGTTGAGTTATTTCAACTTTTCGCATAACAGCGTTGCAAAATTGCAATTGCAAAATATAGGCTTTATGTAGAAAATGCATTTCTGTTGTTAACTGTTGTTTTGTCCAGAGATCTTCTCCTACAGTTTTCAATCGATATCTTTTAAACTTGCTAGGCTTAATCATCTTGAAATGAAGTTGTGTTTTCCTGAATAACAGTTTGTTTCAACAATATTTACCTGAGTTATGGCCCTTTGGAACTCGGTATCTGATGCAATTTCAGACCTTATGTAAAAAATGTCAGAACTATTTTGCTTTTTCTTCAATTCCTCTAAAATTTTGTATGGTACATCGAATATCTATAATATTTAACATATATTACGGGTTTTGTTGAGTTATTTCAACTTTTTGCATAACAGCGTTGCAAAATTGCAATTGCAAAATATAGGCTTTATGTAGAAAATGCATTTCTGTTGTTAACTGTTGTTTTGTCCAGAGATCTTCTCCTACATTTTTCAACTGATATCTTTCAAACTTGCTAGGCTTAATCATCTTGAAATGAAGTTGTGTTTTCCTGAATAACAGTTTGTTTCAACAATATTTACCAGAGTTATGGCCCTTTGGAACTCGGTATCTGATGCAATTTCAGACCTTATGTAAAAAATGTCAGAACTTTTTTGCTTTTTCTTCAATTCCTCTAAAATTTTGTATGGTACTTCGAATATCTATAATATTTAACATATATAACGGGTTTTGTTGAGTTATTTCAACTTTTCGCGTAACAGCGTTGCAAAATTGCAATTGCAACATTATGCATTTATATATAGAAAATGCATTTCTATTGTAAATTGTTGTTTGTCCGGAGATTTTTTCCTACAATTTTCAATCGATATCTTCAAAACTTGCTAGGTTTAGTCATTATGACATGAAATTGTGTTTTCCTGAATGTCAGTTTAATTTGACAATATTTACTAGAGTTATGGCCCTTTAGGACTTTGTATCAGATGTAGTTTTATAATATTATGTAGAAAGTGTCAGAATATTATGTAGAAAGTGTCAGAACTTTCTTTGTGTTTCCATACCATTATACTTCCGATAGGGTACGGCGTGCGTATCATGCCTCCGCTTGCGGTGCTCTTGTTGTATATTTACAAACATATTAAGTCTAAAATTTTCAGGAAAATCTTTGTTGGTGGTGCAACATCCTCAATATATTGACTGACACATACGGAAAAGTCTTAGGAACCCTAGACTATTGGCAAAGGGGCTATGACCAGTTCGCAAAGGCTCTGACAAGTGCAGTGCCCTTGTGTGTTATATGAGAGTATACAGGGCTATCATATGTCACAGAGAAAGTGATCCAGGCCTAAACATGGATATGAATATAGATTGTATGATGAATGGTAACAGGGCCAGAGGTGGCCCCACAGTGTCATACCCAGGACACAGAGGTCTTCACGCTTTGAATGCATTTTCATACATTTACATGGTTAAACAGTCAATTAACTTTGCTGACATCAAAAGTTTGCTCTTCTTGAGTCTGGTTCTTTGTTAATATTCGGCTCTTTGTTATTCTACATTAAAATGTTCTGGGTCAAATATTTTTTTCTGGTTCAATTATTTCATTACAATTTTACAACTCGTGCGTTACTTATGATTGAAAGTTTGTATGGTTGAAACCTCACCATTTTGTGTTAATGTCTTTCAAATTACACACTAAAAAATTCAATTGTAAGGTTTCTATTATTATTCATAAAAAATTGACTCATAATATTGTAAGGTGACCTAGAAAATTTGGAAGATTTCAATTTCTCTGTTATTTGTTGATTAATAGGTAAAACAAATGAGTGTATATATACAGTCTGTATATGACATCTTCATGCTTAGTGAGACAAACAGTCACAGCTAACCTAAAGAGTATTCAATTTAAATGATAGACCCTTGCCAATATTATAATCGTTTCTAGTGCTGAATCATACCCACAATCAATTGTGCGCTAATTTTTGGCATGGTATAAGAGGAAAAGAAGACATTTAATATACTGTTAGATAGTCAAGATCGTAAAATTTATTTCTTCATAATTTTCATGAGGAATAAATGTCCCTAAAACAATTTTCAAGAAGGTTTGAAATAGAATATTGAAAATGAAATTTAACAAGGTTTTATTTTTTGATGGAAGTTTAACCTATATCTCTGTTTGTGACCCGCTTTAATGTACAGACATTAGTCAGCTGACTTGAGGGGTGATTGTTCTTATCCAGGTCCAAGGTAACATATTTAGAGGTGAAATTAATTTTGAATTACTCCCAAGTTTTAAAAGATAACAGGGGTTCGGATTGCTCGAGGTGGTGGATACGAGCCGGGTCATAGCGGAATGGTGTGGGGACACATTCCTTTGGTGTCCAGTACTCGGGCTAGTCCGGCCATCTACACACAGAACCTTTATCCTACATTATCTTGTTCATGTCAACTACACACTGTATAAAGTAGGTCAACAGCGGACACCTTGTGTAAAGTAGGTCACCCAACAGTCAACACCTTGTACAAAGTTTATAAGTAGGTCACTGAGCCGTCAACATCTTGTATAAAGTAGGTCAACAGCAGACACCTTGTGTAAAGTAGGTCAACCAACAGTCAACACCTAGTACAAGTTTTATAAGTAGGTCACTGAGCCGTCAACATCTTGTATAAAGTAGGTCAACAGCAGACACCTTGTGTAAAGTAGGTCACCCAACAGTCAACACCTAGTACAAAGTTTATAAGTAGGTCACTGAGCCGTCAACATCTTGTATAAAGTAGGTCAACAGCAGACACCTTGTGTAAAGTAGGTCACCCAACAGTCAACACCTTGTTTAAAGTAGGTCACCAGCACCAGTTAATATCTTCATTGTAGTAGGTCACCCAACAGTTGATATCTTGTTAAGTAGATCATCCAACAATCGACATCTTTTAGAAAGTTTATAAAGTAGGTCACTCAGCCATCAACATTTGTTTTGAAATTGTTATAAAGTATACACATAGGGTACCCAACAGTTTACATATTTCTGATAGAAAACTCGTTTAGATTTGAGTATTTCTGCCTTATGTAATCTGACACTGGGGCATGCTGTGTAATCTTTATGAAGTGGGTCAGTCAACTCAGCCATTATACAGGTATTACAAGTTTCTGGCTTTCCTTTGATTGTCAATGGAATATGCATACACATGGCTATACACAGCGCTTACGCTTTGAAATATGTCAAGATCGTAAAATTCATTTCTTCATAATTTTTATGATAAATAAATGTCCCTAAAACAATTTTCAAGAAGGTTTGAAATAGAATATTAATAATGAAATTTAACGAGGTTTTATTTTTTGATGGAAGTTTAACCTATATCTCTGTTTGTGACCCGCTTTAATGTACAGACATTAGTCAGCTGACTTAGGGGGTGATTGTTCTTATCCAGGTCCAAGATAACATATATAGAGGTGAAATTAATTTTGAATTACTCCCAAGTTTTAAAAGATAACAGGGGTTCGGATTGCTCGAGGTGATGGATACGAGCCGGGTCATAGCGGAATGGTGTGGGGACACATTCCTGTGATGTCCAGTACTCGGGCCAGTCTGGCCATCTACACACAGAACCTTTGTCCTACATTATCTTGTTCACGTCAATTACACACTCTGATCGGGCTACCTTTCATTCATGAGACACGCTTAGTAACACTTCAAATGGAAGAGTGAAGAAATAAGTCTCATGGGTTAATAGAAGAAGTTTTACAGGAATGAACTTTTGGCTTATATGATTTATATAAATTTCATATTACAGTAGAACCACGTTATCTCAAACTCATATAGCTCGAAGACCCCGTTTAATTCTTAATTTGAAGTATTTTGTTGGTCCCGACTAAGCTCTACACTAGCATTCAAACCCGCGTAACTCAAATACTCACATTACTCAAAAGTTTTTCTATGGTCTCGTTGACTTCGACATAACGAGGTTCAACTGTACATTACTTACCAATTAAGTATCAAAATGCTTAAATGTGACAATTTCAAAATTATTAGATTTTTTGAACTCTTTAAAATTTTCACTTCAGATAAAAACAGTTGTAGACTTTAGCATTCTTAATACATATTATGGAAATAGCACTTCATCGTATTATCACTCTCAAGTCTGATTGTATTGTGGCATATTTAAAATTAGAAATATTCTCTCCTTATTACATGGTCTCTTAACATAGCAGAAGTGTTGTATTTCTCTTGACAAATGATCTTGACCAATAAATATGATATCATAAATGTGTGCGAGGTGATGCAGGCAGTACTCGAGGTTATAGTGGTACTTTATATAGCTGTTTAGCTGTTTGTTACGCCCTATATATAACACACTACAGTCAAGTTTGTGTTTTTTATGTATCACCGGTTTATTTGTCACCACTTAAAAGTCTCTCAAATATCCAAAAGGAATGCTGCAGACATCTGAGAATGTCTGGATGACGATAAGAACTCCACTGCACTGATATATATGTTTATATAGTATATATAGCAGTGTAATGGGGTTGTTTATGTTTTGTATATTGTCTGGGAATGTCGCCATAAGGACAGTAGGTTGACTAATGTACAGTACTCATCACTTACAAAGCCTGTATTTTAGGGACAAAATCTAAATTTGACAGAAATAAAAAGGTTTTCCAGATTAAAGTGGATCGATTAATAGGGTCCCGCATCATGGGCCAATATAAGGCCCCATTCCTAATGAGATTCTGATTCAATTTTCCCAATTTCAGATTTATTTTCCAATCAGTTAGCTGGGTTAAATTCCAGGTTGTAATTTCATCAAAATTTCTGAAAGTTTAATCAAAACTTGTGAACTGCAAACAAAGAAAACAAATTCAATTTATTTTTTGGTAGTTTAATATCCTATAAATTTAATAGATTATTTTTATTTAAGTAACTATTTTCCTGATATAACAATGATTTTTCCCAATTTCACTCAGGGAGCCTTTTCCCAAGTTACCTAGAAAAAGCCCTGGCATCATTATATGGAAGCCTGTATCTTGTGGGCATTAACATTTATGAGTCTAAATGTTTCTCTTGTAAACTACTAAATGTAAAAATTATTCAGTTATTGACTCATCCACCCCTGAAATTTCATAATAATCATTTAAAAAGGTGATGGGATTCAATCATATTTGATGTCAACTGCTGGATTTCAGAATATTCCCATATCCTGTAGAATCGTTGTGGAAATGTCTCGGCTTCTGTTCTTTCATGTTTTATGGAAAACTTCCTGTCACTTTAGTCTCTGATGAGGTGAGACCACAGTCATTCACTGTTGTCTGACAGGAGGTCTATTAGGAAGTGACTATTCCTTGTAGATCCTCATAAGAATGGCATTTTAATTTGACTCCCTTGGCTGTGGTTAAAATCCCACCACAGACTCAAGGTGTCTGTTGTAGAGGTATTCACTGTGCTTCTATCTTGATTGAAAGTATTGTGACATTGGAATTTTAAACATACACTATATTTGTACTGCTGCTAGTTAAACAAAGGAACCAGGGTAAAGAAAACTTAAGTGATTGTAATAAAATTCCTATATGTCTGGAAATTTGATTTTAATTTTAAAACTTGAATGAATTGAAAATGATATGATAGCATTGGCTTTTCACCAACCAGAAAAAAATTAAATAAAATGATAAATGATTAAACTAATTTGATTAAAATGAAAGAAGATCAGTATATTGCTCTTTGTATAGGAAGTCAATCACAATTGAATGTCCAGTTTAAATAAAAGTGTCATATCTATTTTCATAGCAACTAAAAATTTCCATTCAAATAAAAACATGAAGTATCGTTAAGTGCGACAATATTGTTTCTATATTTACACCAAGACATACTCTGATTGGTTGATATTATAGTGAGGGTTTCCTCTGATTGGTCGATATCTAGGTGAGGAAGCTGTGAGTTGATGGACCGGTCACCGGAATATCCTCTCAGCATTAAGTACGCTGACACATTATTGCTGCGATACACTTTGTCATCTGTTATAGGTTAAACAACAGAAGCGAACACTCAAACAGATTTAGTTTCAAGGGTCTAAGTTTTAACTTCAAAAGAACCAGTTATTTTTAATTTGACTTATTATGAGCAATTAATTCCCACGAAACTTCCTATTACAATTAGTTTTGCATATACTTTAAAGCATTTTGATAAGTGTTTTGTTGTGGCAACTAAAAATAACAATAAAAAAAGCTGTAAGTTTTGAATGTAATTTTGAAGTGGGTTTGACTTGCTATAAGCGAATTAGGATAGGTTGGGATTGTATAGAATAAAACCAGTTTTAATTTTGACCCTTCTAAAAGTGTAAAAATTTAGATAGGGAATTTACAGTTTGGAATGTAATTTTGGAGTGAGTTTGATTATAGGGAACTTACAGTTTTGAATGTAATTTTGGAGTGAGTTTGACTTGCTATAAGTGAAATAGGATCGGTTGTGGTTGTGTGTAGAATAAAACCAGTTTTGAATGGAGTATTGAAGTTATATTGCAAGATGCTTACTATGTTAGGTGTAATTTGTTTTGGGGAAAAAAAGAGAAAAATCTTTTGAAAACAGGTAAATTGTAGCTTTAATGACACAGCAGAAGTAGGTCAGCTCTGTGTTGTTGTATTATACATGGAGACTTCATATTCATAACAAACCTCTGGCACACTTCAGTGGTTGTCAACAAACCTCACTTACATTATCGAGTCTGTAGAACTTTAACCCAGGGTAATTGGTACGCCTCTAAGTACCTCACCTACTTGTAGTTAGTAAGATGACGTAATGATTATAGATACCCCACCAGGGAACAGCCTCTCCGGCATAACACAGGCACCTGTTATTTTCAGAAATTGTCACTTCAACAACATTTGTGTCTTTAGAGGAATCTCTCTGCTCACTGAATGAAATAGGAGTATTTGTTATAATGTGTATAACACGGCCAAAAAAAGTGTGAAAACTCCTTGAATTTTTGTCAGAAAAATATGATGCAGTTGTTAAAATTGTAGTCAATAGCACAGTAGTTATATGCTGTGTAAATTGTTAAAACAGTGACATAATCTTGCGATGTTACCTTTGATTTGTGTTAGAGTTATCTCCCTTCTTTGTAACTCATTTACCCCTGAAATTTCATAATAAACTGTTCCAACCTTTGAATTGAGACCACTCATATGTTTTCAGGGGCGAATGAATTTGATTATAATCATTTTAATTCCAATTACTTCAATAATTTAATGTTGACCCTTCTAAAGGTGTAAAATTTAAGATAGGGAACTTATAGGGAGGGAACTTATAGGGTGTTTAATTAAAGACTCATATAAAGAAGTTGATTTTCCCCTTGAAACTTACACCCTTAATACTGTTTATAAATACAGTATAATAATTTACAGCTTATTATACCAAATTTCTATTGTTACCATCATCTGTTTTATATCTACCTCTAATTTTTGTCCTCCCAAATGTCTATTATTTCTGTTCTACACTGTGTCTGTAACACAACTACTTGCTGTAATGGTCCTTTTTTGTGGTGCGGTTTCCTTTTTATTTAGGTTCAATGTAGAACTTTAAAGAGAGTTGCTGTTTTGTCCCCAGAAGTCTACTAGGTATTGATAACATGAACCTTTATGTTACTTTGTGTTTGTCACAGAACGTGCTGGTGTGTGGTGAGGAAGAGAACCTGACTGCAGTGGTGGCAGACTTTGGGTTGGCAGCCAAGATACCAGATCCTCTGTAAGTACACTAGATATATATTTTTACCTGTCTAGAGGGACTTTATTTATACCAATATACCTGTCTAAAGAGACCAGTTTATATGCCTGTCTAGAGAGACCTGTTAATAAATGTTTACCTGTCTATAGAAACCATGACATTGATACCTGTCTAGAGAGTCCTGTTTACATGCACAAACCATTCTTGAGAGGCCATGTTTAAATTCATACTTGTCTATAGAGACCATGCCATTGATAAACCTGTCTAGAGAGTCCTGTTTACATGCACAAACCTTTCTAGAGAGGCCATGTTTACACTCGTACCTGTCTAGAGAGACTTGTTTATATACCTGTCTAGAGAAACCTGTTTATTTACCTGTCTAGAGAGACCTGTTTATATACCTGTCTAGAGAGACCTGTTTATATACCTGTCTAGAGAGACCTGTTTAATACCTGTCTAGAGAGACCTGTTTATATACCTGTCTAGAGAGACCTGTTTATATACCTGTCTAGAGAGACCTGTTTATATACCTGTCTAGAGAGACCTGTTTATATACCTGTCTAGAGAGACCTGTTTAATACCTGTCTAGAGAGACCTGTTTATATACCTGTCTAGAGAGACCTGTTTATATACCTGTCTGTAGAGACCATCCTTACTGTCATAGTCTTATACCAACACCATGCTTATAACACATTCACCTTTATGGACCTGTTTAGAGGGACCCTGCTCAGATCTAGTGTTACAATTTTACACAGCATTATCACATAGAATCAATACCCCATCTCTACCTCCTTGTAGTGGTACCTACCAGTTGGTGTACTGTCAAGACAACACGCCCACACATTGAGCTTCCAGCCTTTCTACATTATATTTGGAAATATAAATAGAGAGCAGTGGTGCTTTTTTTAGTTATTTTACCATTTAAATTAGATTTGGAAACCTATCACATACAGAAAGTGTTGTCCTGGGGGCATCTGTTACTACGTTAGCACTGCTGCAGTGGTGGCAGGGGAATATAAAATAGATTTACTACAGATGTGTGAATTGTATCAAATCTTCACATGTCATGAAATGGGAAAGCTGAGTTACAATTTGGGAGTAATATGTAGTTACTTATGTACTTTTCCTGTTTCTGCAGTTCATTTGAACTTTAAAAACACATTTTGAAAAAAAAAAGTCTGCAAAGAAAAATGATTTCACTTACTTACAGAAATTTGATCTTAAACATACCCAGTTTTGGATTGCTATAATTCTTTGCAGTTTAAATACCATAAATTACTTTGAAATTTAGTAGCTTTTGACAAGGTATATTATAATTCCATTTCTACATTAGCCTTGGATGTGAAACTGATACAGAAATTAACCAAAGTTCACAACATTTTTCTTCTGTATAGTTGCTGATGTTGTTGTAAAAATTTGCGAAAATAAAACCCTCACAAATATCTGATTTACTATAACATCCATGCTCCACATATTTTATAAAAATTGAATATATGCACACCATGTTTATAAGTTACTTGAAAGTTAGTTGCTAGTAGTTACAAATACCCAAAACTCTTTGCGAGGTATTTCGAAACAGAGAGACAAATTTAATGGTAATTCAAGAAATTAAAACCCTGCAAGTTGATTGTCTGGAAAATTTGAACCTCGCGAAATTTTATTCCTGTACATTATAATGATTAATTTGTCCAGTGGCCGAAAATGAAACGGCAGACTGGAGAGAAATGTTCTCAGTATTTCGTTTTATCAGTGTGCTGATTAACCACTGTTACACACAGAAAATCTTCATAACTGATTAAACAGGTAGGAATATAAGGTTTTATACAAATAGAAAGAAGTAGCCGGTGGACTTTCTACTTAATTGGACATCAAACAAAAGTGTATCTGTATTCTGATCTGTCTGTAAAAGTTTACCTGTTGTAGAAACTTACTGATGATTTGACAATGTGTTGCCTAGCAGATACATGTATTGTGTGACCTTTTATGTTCTGGTTTGGAGGTCATTTTGGAAGGCAAGATGACATCCTTATAATGGGGCAATAGTCGTAATCTTTCTAGAATCACCTACTTGCTAGGATTGCCATAGTAATCAAGTCTTATCACCATTAGATTGGCCGTATGATTGGTTCTCATTTGTCAACTCTGTATTGGTTGATCATCCTGAGGGCATACCTATGTATTAACATAGTAGAATATTTCCTTCTGATGGCTATATAAGTAAAAGTATTTCATTTGGCATGAATAATATGAATAAAATGATGATAACTAGAGAAAAAATAGAATGAAGCATGTAATTATAAATTGACATCAAAATAAAAGAAAGTGTGATTAACCATTGTTATTGGTAGTATTGCAAATTATATAATTTCACAAATATCACAAAAGGGACAAATTTCAGGTACACGTACCTGCCAACTTTTTGATTTCCATGAAATTACGCATGCTCAGAATTGAAAACATAAATAATATGTATACAAGTCATGTACATTCTGGGGAAAATACCACTTTAAAATGGCTTGTTTTGAGCTCTTCTTTCAGATGAAATCATCAGATCTTTAAAAAAAGGAACAGTTAAGCAGATTCCAAAGTTGAAAATGCAACATTTTAGGGTCCAAAATAAGGAGGGTTGGCAAGTATGGGTACACTTGTGCCAAAGTAATAATTAAATTCTTAAACTGAATAAAAGTATTTATCATGTTTAACTGAAATATTCTAGAATGTTTGCTGTAATCTTGCTAACAGCTATAAAAGGAAAGAAATGAATGATAAACTCATTTTTGTCTGACTAGATTTTTCTTTAGAAGGTAATTTTGAAATCTGTTTTAAAAGTTAATGCAGATATTTTGAGGTACAGCTAACTGTTAGTAAATCTCCTATACGATATACATCAGCAGCATAAAGTACTGGTTTACAATGATGGAATAGGATAGTAATGTTCCCTTATTGCTACTAAATCTCATTCAATGTTTGTTAGAGATTTTATATTCTATTCAGATACATTAGGTGATCTAGTATAATAATCCCCAGCTTACTGGTCAAGGTTTGACATATCGGACAGACTGGGTCATCCTGCCAGACAGCGGCAGGGGTTTTATCTGCTGAGATAGGGGGCTGTAAACTGAGGGATTAACATATCAATAACTATAGATGGATGTACAGGATCAATCAGATGATTTAATTACCCCAATGGCATTAGACTGTCCAGGGGCTGATGTATTGGTGATCACTTACTCCCATCAGGACAACAGACACTCTATATACCAATTATTGTCCTGGTGTGAGGTACACACTAATAACTGTCAACCCTACCTAGGGGGGTATTTTCTAACTGATGGATAAAAGGTTACATAATTATCCCCTGCATAATTATAATATTGTTTTAATTGTTATCAGATGTATGAAAAGCTTAATGTGATCAAAATTGTCATAAATCAGAGACAATTCTTTTCAGCTGATTAGCTAAATTCTGCTAATTTTCATCTTTAAATTAAGAAATTTCGAAATCAATTATTGATTTGAAATATACAAATAATATACCCGTTTTGGGAGTTCCCATTTTTTCTCAAAACTTCAGCTATTTTTTCTTTGGTGATAAATCATAAATCCTGATAAATGTATAGTTCTTAGGGGTATTACATTTTACAGCAATGCTATATTGGCATTCAGGAATTAGGCTTGTGGATATGATCAAAATATGTCTGCTGGTAAAGATTCTTAATGATATTGTACATCCTAAGCAATGTTGCAGAAGAGCTCAATTTGTCAACTTTATATGGTGGATCTACTTGAAAGTTAGATATGTCCGTATATCTCCATATAGCTATGTTGTCCTGTATAAGCTAGGTTACATACAGCATGTTCCTTATTTAGGACAGATATTTCACTCTAGAAAGTTCTTATTATCTGAAACTTTACACAGAGTAAACAGCAGTATCATATTTAACTTAAGGAGTTATGTGACTTATAGACTTATAGGAGATTGTTATACAACCAGCTGTCCGTACTTCACAGATTGTGTATCAAGTGTGAGGGGATAATCTACACTTCTAACGCGACGTGTTTGACCTCAGGCTAATAATGTTATCACTATATGCATCATTGTCAACATCTTGTTGTTTATATTCATATGTATGTATAAGTATTTGTAAACATGGCTATTAACCCATATATGTTGATGATACTTACCATTGAGAAGTATCTGTCTAGCCCTCCAGACACCATCCCTGTAAAATAATCCTCGTCAAAAAGAGTTGAGTGTTCAGTTATTCGTTTGCAGATTAGTTCTAATCATGAAATTAAATCTGACAGAAAATTTCCTTCCCATAATAGCCGAAAATTATTAGTACTTTTCTGAACTTTTTTGAAATAGGTTAGAAACCTTTTATTGTCTAGTCATAAGAGAAAAGATTAGAGGCGTCAAATTGGTAAATACTGGTAGTAATGATAGTACAGATGATTCAGGTCAAATAGGGTGGAGACTGGGGTTAACTTCGGATAAAAGGTGAAGGTTGATGAAATATTAGGTTTCTAGTTAGATGGCAGAGCTGATTCAGATTTATAAGGGAGGTAACTGTCATATGACCGTACAAATGTTTTAGGTTTATAAGGGAGTTAATTGATGTACGACCGTGCAAATGTTTTAAGGGTGCTATCTGTCACATGAACATACAAAATGTTTTAAGGGAGCTAACTGTCCCATGAACATACAAAACGTTTTAAGGGTGCTATCTGTCACATGAACATACAAAATGTTTTAAGGGAGCTAATTGTCCCATGAACATACAAAATGTTTTAAGGGAGCTAACTGTCCCATGAACATACAAAATGTTTTAATGGAGCTAACTGTCCCATGAACATACAAAATGTTTTAAGGGAGCTAACTGTCCCATGAACATACAAAATGTTTTAAGGGAGCTAACTGTCCCATGAACATACAAAATGTTTTAAGGGTGCTAACTGTCCCATGAACATACAAAATGTTTTAAGGGAGCTAACTGTCCCATGAACATACAAAATGTTTTAAGGGTGCTAACTGTCCCATGAACATACAAAATGTTTTAAGGGAGCTAACTGTCCCATGAACATACAAAATGTTTTAAGGGAGCTAACTGTCCCATGAACATACAAAATGTTTTAAGGGAGCTAATTGTCACATGAACATACAAAATGTTTTAAGGGAGCTAATTGTCACATGAACATACAAAATGTTTTAAGGGAGCTAATTGTCACATGAACTGACGTATGACAGTACAATATATGTTCAAGGTTTATAAAGGGAGATAACTTTATTTTGTGATTTCTCAGAAGAATGGTATTAAGGCATTGACTCTCGCTGTACCAAGTTACAGAATTACTCGTACAGATGTCAAACCGCATTTTCAAGAACATAAGAGGAACAGCCAATTATCTGTGATGTAATCTGTCTAACAAGTGGGTACCTCCACTTTACACCTCTTGATTACAGACAAAACTGGCTTTGTTGACAGGGAAACCACAGGTGTATTTTTGTAGCTCTAAATCTACTTGTGCAGTGTTAGCACTTGGCCGTTTCCCAGGCTTCCTGTTTGGTACAACATGTTGTACTCTCTAGACACATTCCAGTAAAACTTACTTCTTGGTGGTTTTACTAATGGCGCTTTCTATATCCATTAGCACTAGGGAACGGTAGTGTTGAGAATCAGTTGAAATTTCATGATTGATCATCATTTTGTAATTTTAAATCAATCAATTATTAAAAGTACGGTAGTAGCTTTTTTTATGAACAAATATGCAGAAGCAATATTAGTTCTTATAGTTTTTGCAATTATACTGAAGTGCTTATAAGCAGTATATCTGGTTTTAACCAAAAAAATAATAAAAAGTAAAGAAAACAACTAATATTTGGTATTTTTCATCTTAAAATTGTTTATTTACGTTGCAGTTAAGACGAGAGTTGTACAATAGTTTTTAACAGGGGTGATAACTCCACAGAACAGAGTAAAGTCGATCATGAAAATTGTAAATGATAAATTAATCAGTTAGCTCAACCAACTAATGCTAGAGAAGCTTGATAACTATGAACATCACAATGACATGATTATAGTTTCAGTCCTGCCTAGAAGTTTGATTTTGATATGTTTGCCATAGAATCATAGGCCATACAGGCATTAATCGTTAATCCCAAAAATGAGCTAGTCCAGCACACGAACATGCAATGTAATCATTGATACACAAATACTATAAAAAAAACTTGTCTCATTGAAACTTACAACCAGGAATAACTCTAGTCCTGTCCGTATTAATACTGCTAAATTTGTTTACAGGAACAAAGATAACTGTCTTCCTATTGTGGGATCCCCCTACTGGATAGCCCCGGAGGTGCTGTGTAACAAGTGGTATGATGAAAAGGTAAAATATATATATAAATGATTAGGCAAAGTGCCAGTATAACAAAAAAAATAACCCAGCTTTGTCCTATTCCATTGTGAGTAAAATTTATCTGTAAATATTTTTTCTGTAATAAATTATCTTTTAGAAGATATTTCACCATATTGCAAGCTGTTATAAACATTGTATTTAAATAAAAAAAAAAATGCAAAAAATTTATATTTTTTTCTGTAATAAGTTATCTTTTAGAAGATATTTCACCATATAGCAGGCTGTTATATACATTGTATCTAAATAAAAAAACAAAATGCAAAAAAATGATAATTAATGGGGAAAAAATCTGATACATGCTTAACTTGTCTTCTATCTATAGGCTGATTTGTTTTCCTATGGAATCATCTTATGTGAAGTTATAGCCAGGATTGACGCTGATCCAGAAGTCCTTCCCCGAACACAAGTATGCTTACAAGGCCCTTTAACAAAGTTATTAAACTGTAATATAATGTGTATTGACTGTACAGTTTCTGTATACAGTAAAACCCCACTTTCTCTAACCCTTGGGGACCTGATCAATAATTTGAAGAATACATGGTAATTGAGGTTGGTTGAATATGTACAAACTTGGTCAGGATCAAACAAATTGTTTGACGAATGAGGGGTATTAAAGCTAACTTGGTTCCAATTAGTGGTGCTGTACAGTAGATATATTCAATAGACAATTGCTGTTTGCATTTTCCCGTACAATTGTTTTCATGAGTAACAAACAGTTTTAGTGCGAAGCTGTAAAATATATATGTTTTGCCTGTTACAGAACTTTGGACTGGATTATGTGGCGTTCAGTGGACTTATAGACTATTGTCCTCTGGACTTTCTACGCCTAGCCTTTACCTGTTGCCATGTAAGTCGCCAGTGTGGATGGAATGATATTATAACTGTATTTAATACTGTGCAAGCCCATGGTTATAACATAGTACAAAGTTATACATCTGTGTTTGCTTGAAACCTGAATAAAAATACACCATGCATTAGTTTTTGTACACTATTTGCCTGGAGAAGTGTAAATATACATTTTTTTGCCCCCCTCCCCCTCCCCATGAAATTGTGGGGGGGGGGGCATTTAGTGTTACCAATGTCCCGTCCCATGGTAATGTAACAAGCTGGGGCGGGGGCATTTATGTCTCACAGACATTTCTAGTTTTTATATCATTGGGGAAGAATGTGAAAACACAGATTTCCTATTTATAGAGGGTAATCTTCGCTTTTTCAATGAATAGCAATTGTGTTTTATTAGTTGGTTAAAAAAAGGTTATATTCACAAGAGTAAAGTATTTATAAGCAAAAATATAGAAATAATAACCAAGACACCAAGGAAAATCCCTGCAAAAGATATTGAGACAAAGAAAACTGTATCACAATGTCACAGCCAGTAAATGTGATCATACCGATAATTACTAATTGTTCATAGTAGTTCCACGCTAAACTCTGCTTTCTGATTAGTAGGCATAACAATGTAAAGACTCCTATAATAACAATTCATTAAACTTAGTAACATTGGAGCAAGGGAGATAACTCTATCAAATTATTTCCACAGATGGATCCACTGAGAAGGCCAGCTTTTGCTGAGATAGTCATATCCAACGAGCAAATCCTTAGAAACCTTGAGGATGATTGTGGGACAGAAAATGGAAATGGTGGGATTTTTTATACCTGCTTGAATAATTAGCATCAATATTTATAGATGTAAAAACAATACTGATGATTTGATGTTGTTGCTGTTTTCTATTGTTATTTTAAAACTGAAAATGAAAACCAGAAGAAAAAAAATAATTCTGTTTGATTTGATCAAAATATGTGTAGATGTTATGACTTTATAAAATAATTTGTTTGTGCTTTTGTTGTAGGAGGGTTCAAGCGACCAGGCCACAAGCGGTCATTGTCGGAGGACAACATCCTACAGCTGTCCGGGGAGGAAGTGATAGACCCTGGGAACTTCCTCAGCTCCCTCACGCCCCAGGTGGTGCTCGGCGAGGCCATGAGTAAGGACGATCAGTTTTACTCGCCTGCTCTCTCAAATCCATTTGTTGGCTTTCAGCAGTTTCTTGAAAGAAAAATTCTAGGAACTCCAAGAGGAAAACAGTCGTTTGGTTTTGAATTGCCGTCTCCATCCAATGCATTCACCCCTCCCTGTAGCCCCTGTACGCCTGACCCGTACTTTGGTCGCCATAGAAACAAATCGGGGCCACAGAGCCAGTCACTGCCTTCATCTCCAGTGCTATTGAGGAAGGCGGCGGAACGGCTACACCAGGAGTCCATTCACGGCTCCGCCTCCCGCCGCCACTCAATGGCTCCTTCAAAGTTCACATTCAACCAGACATCAAGATCAAGGAGCACAGTGTTTCCGGAAGTTCTTGCATACAGATTACAGACAGAGTTGGCAGGGAGTCTTGAAAAAGGTCTCTCCGCTCGGTCCGAGATTTCTGATAATAATGTAGATAATGACTTCAGTGGAACAAAGAGATCAAGTCCACATCGTTCGAGGAGAAAGCTGTACCCAAATAGACAGCTGAGTGTTGAGTCTCATTTCTATGGTCCCGGAGACTCTGGGGGTGAACTTGGGGGCAGTGGGGATGCTTGTCAAGTCACTGTCAACAGCTGGAACAATGGCCTGCTGGGATCTAATCATGATTTACGTGATTATGTTTCATCAATCAGTTCGACAGAGTCGTTTATGTCGATTGACGAGAATTCTGTGACGCCGATAAGCCCCGTGTCTGAGGGGAGTTATCAAGACATATTTACTTCGAAAAAAGAAAAAGTGAACAGATGTTCTAGATCATCGAGTGAGGATTCTCTGGAGAATGTACGACAGGGAGGACGTGAGCGACACAGGCGAGTGATGGAGACGAAACTCTAGCTTGTGTGACAAATACAGCGATTCTTCCGTGATTTATAGTCCAGAATCCGTACATTGGTGCCAACATGGAGAAACTGGCTTCGTGATGATCCTGGTATATCCAGAACATACAATATTATAGATAACTTTTATTGGAAACAGCAGTCTGATTTGACAAAAATATCGCCGCATTTTCTGTCCAGTTGTTGATCTATAGATAACACAGCTGTTTTTCTTCTGCTTTTATTAACAGTGTAAAAACAAAGGCAAGTTGATTCCCCATATGATATGAGTATTGTTTTGTAAGCCTGATCATTAAATCTAAAATGTCCGCAGAGGTTGATGACACCCTGTAATATCACCATTCATTAAAACTTTTATTATATAATAGTTCATAGATATCCAGATACCAGAATGTTCAAGTTTATAAAACTGCCTTTTATGTATATATCTGTGTATAAGTCACTTGTGATATGGTGTGTAAGTAGAGTATATATAAATGTGTGAGAGTTTGAATGGACCATGTTAAAATTCTCGGACAAAGCTGAGTTCTATTCAGCTTTGGGTCTGTGAAGCCATTTAATGTTCAAGTTACCGGTATATTTAAAATTCTGTTTCTATTTTAAGGATTTTGTTTTTTTGGTTAATTTACTCTGAAAGTACTTGCATTATATTTTATAATAATTTTCGAAGGAAAATTGGATATGTTAAGAATTCTGTACTTAAAAGTTCTATTAAAGGCCCAATATACGTAACTTCAGGGAAATTTTCGTGATCCTGAAAAATTCTGAAAAAAAATCCAGTTGATAACCATGCACAAATAAGCCTAAAACAAAGTAAACCTGAGCAGTAACTAACAAGAAACTCAGGAGAAAAAAATCCAAAGAATTAGAAATAAGTCAGGTGGGGCCCACTTCAACAACAAACCGAAGGTAGAAGGCGGTTCGTAACGGACGCGTGTTTACAAATAGCGTGTTTCAACTGCTGCTGTATCGGTAACCGCGAAAGAATTCAACTTGAATATTGCTGATATCAGTTAATCTAAGCTAAATCTATAAATATCATACGTTATTAGGCTTGACTTTCGCTTCAAGTTTTGCCGAAAGTTACGTATATTGGGCCTTTAATTCATTGGCATTAAAACTTATGAGTATATTTATTTGCATGCCATTAAATATTTTCACTAGAACTGAGTAATGATGTAAAATATGTATTTAATAGAATTATGAATAAAATCACATTAATGATCATTAAATGGCAGCTAGAGAAAATGGATAATTTTATGTTAAGTTTTGAAGATGACAACAGATGCTATTAACATATATAGAATTTGTGTAAATATAGGAGAGATTGGAAGGATTCTCGGCAACGTGAATGGGAAAATGTGTTTGTCTGGCTGTTGAGTATTTATAGCTATTTCCAGGATCTGAGTGTGTTGCATGGTTGCTGTTATAAGGTTAGGTTGTGATGAATGCATATGATGATGCGTTTGGCTGTTTTGTGATTATCTTTATTTCATTACCAGTTTGTTATTTGTTATAAATTCTTTAAGTCGTTTTTCTTTTTTGTATGTGTAGGTGCCATTCGTGTTTTTCACAATCATGTTCAATCCTTTTGTGTTCTTTTTACAGTTCTTTTATATTTATATCATTAAGTTATTGTCATAATCATGAGAAAAACAAAAGTTGAGTAAATCTCAGCATATGTACACCAATTAGTTGACCGATCTTCAGTAAGTTTCATGTATGGCTTTCTACATTTCTCTCCGACTTTTGTCCTTTTGATTCATTTAGAACAAAATGAAATTACGATATTACTTCTATTCTTCAATCTAGTTTGCCATCTCGAAAATGTAGGCAAGATTGTTTTATTCGGATTGATTGAGAATGCCTATGTATTTTGTAATTTTGTGCAAATAAATGAAATTATTTGTTCCTGCATAGGCTAATTAAGTAAACGTATTCTGCACAAATATACATATACCAGAGTATTCAAGAAGGTAATTCTGTTAAGGCCGAGAAAAGGAAAAAATAAGTCAATTAATGACATGTTTTTACACTGAAACTCATTCACGTCCCAGGTGAAGAAATCACACTTGTCTGTCACAGATGCAAGTTAGGATCCCAAGATACTGTATAATACATAGCTAACAACTGAAATGCATCGAAAATAAAATTGATCAATTATTTATAAAAAGAAATGAAATTTTTGTTAAAATGATTCTGTAAAGAACACCATACCTTCTAGAATTATAATAAAAATATAAAGATGAAATAGAAAATATATAGAGAAAAAGAAAAATATAAAGATGAAAAAGAAAAAAGTAGTATCTATTTTTGATGTGAAAATAAAGTAGGGGTTAACAGCCAGTTCTAGCCCTGGATCTCGGATCATTATAAATGTCGACAAAAGTGACCAATTTCAACTATGCTTATCTCAGGACACTAAATTCAGGGGAAGTAACTCTGTACACAATAACAGAGTGGGATTCTGTAGTTGTTATGAGACAGATAATATGCAAGTGAGATTTTCACCTGGGGCTCAGAATGACTGCACCAAAATTTAAATGATTGATTGTATTTAAAAGTAACCATATACCAGGTATATATATAGTATTTAGGGACTTGGTTTCTCAGATTTCTGTCTCCAAATGGAATCTTATCTATACTTTCTGCCTTGGTAATGATTGGTAGACATTATTGTTCGTTGTAGAAGGTTAACGGTATGTATCTGAACTGTTTGTGTGTGATGGTATCAACCATTTATCATAGGATACGAAAATATTTCTATATTTGTGTAAATAAAGAAAATAGTTTCAATATTTACTCACTAAGAAGTATACTAGTTTAAAGAATCCTGAAAGAAAAAAAGAAATTCATTAGTTGTGTGTGCGAGAGATACTCAGTATGATTTATGGAAAACTTTTCTTTTTATGAAGGAATAATAATTGTATTATCTTGCAGTATTGATTTATTATAATAGATTGTAAATATAATTATGATATTAATTGATGTATAAGAAATGTAACATAAATTTTCAAAGATTTTTTTTGTCTACCTTTGTTAAGATTTTTAAAACCAATATATTTAAGAGACTGAGAGAATCTATTGTGTATGTTAGTGTTGTTAATTAGCCTTTCTCCTGCTAAACATTCCTCTGTTACTTCAGTAATGGTGATAATTTTATCTTATAAACTCTCTCCAGATTGTTATTCTAGATTTATTATAAAGATACTACTTAACGACCTACGTATATATCAAGGTTTATTATATTTTATTTATTAAAATTACTGAATTATTTTTCTCACGAAACAAATTACATATCTCTATATATAAACTCATTCACCCCTGAAGACACATTTGAACTATTCCATTTTAAATTTTGAATGGTTAATTATGAAATTTCAGGGGTGGATGAGTTGTACATTGGTTAAATCTGTTATAAACAAATAGGATGGCAGAAAATAATTGAAAAGCTTCATATACCGTTCTACTTAATGTTGTTCTTTAAACCACATTTACTACAGTAAATATAAATGGCAAGCATGTTTTCACGGGTACACACTAAATGACATATTGTCTGTATCACAAGTCTTTGATAGATATATTGTATGTCATAGTGCTTTATGCATGGCCAATGGCACATGTTGTACCAGGCTATTTCTGGTACATGTACCTGATATTTCCTATAGAAGTCATTAAATGTGATATGGGTCTCAAAAAATAAGTCATACTGTAACTGTAGGAGTCTGGCTACTACTTGTAAATGCCGGACCACCATGCGATTTCTTTGAAATCCTGACTACTTTTACAATTTTTTTTTATTTGCTCCCAGTTATATGTTCTTGCTACATGTACATCTGTAAGAAATCTGACTACTTCAAGCTAAATTTCGGGTCACATTTATTTAGAAGTCTGGTTGCTCTAAGTGAATTTCTATGTTTACTTGTAAGTGTTAATTATCTATAAGTGTGAATTATCCTGTTAAATGTCTTGTCCCTGATTCAGAAAGCAAACTACCTCACAGCCTGTATAAATTGGTCCCATTACATTAGCACCTCCTACCCGACAACTCCCTGTGAACTGAGTGATTGCTTCCCGAAGAAATGTTCAGATTCAGTAAAGTGTTTATAATTGGTATTCATGATCAGTTCACAGTGTCTTGGTACCGCCTACCCGACAACTCCCCGTGAACTGTGTGATGGCTTCCCGAAGAAATCTTCAGATTCAGTAAAGTGTTTATAATTTGTAGTCAGTACACAGTATCTTGGTACCTCCTTGTACATCTTACTTTCTCTGATGGCTGGCAGTCTGTAGAATCTGATTTAATCTCCCTGACGGCCAGTACACATATTGTTTTAGGATTTTTCTCTACCTCTTCTCCGATTGAGCTATCTGTATTTGGTGTTCATCACATTTCCTCAAACATGGCATAAATATAAGGACACATTTGCGTTTAAGTATTATCTAGATAGTGCTTAATTCCCTCAGGAAAGTAAATGTAGTTAAATTGACATTGTCTTCTGTGTACATTAATTGTAATGAACATTGCTGTAGAGAGTTTATTTCAAATCTGATCAAATTTTAAATGACCTTATCACATAGTACGAAAATATGTATTTCAATGTGTTTCACATGTAGAAATGTTAGTTTCTTTTTCTTTGGGTATATTCAGTATCAGTTATCTCCCCTGTCTTAACCCAACTTCTTATCCTGATCAGAAAATAGTGTACTAGCTGTGTCTTCTCCTTACATAGGGCTGACAGATAAACACTCACTACATGGAAATGTACCTACAGCCATAGCAGGGCTACAATTTCAACTCAGTATATGTTTTGTCTACTCCTCACATATAGGGCTGACAAACACTTGCTTTAGTACCTACAACCATAACAGGGCTACAAGATAAACTCAGTATTTATTTTGTCTACTCCTTATATATAGGGCTGAAAAACACTAGCTATTGTGTACCTAAAACCGTAATAGGACGACAAAATCAACTCAGTATATATTTTGTCTACACCTCACATATAGGGCTGACAAACACTAGGCATTGTACCTACAACAATAACAGGGCTACAAAATCAACTCAGTATATATTTTGTCTACACCTCACATATAGGGCTGACAAACACTGGCTATTGTACCTACAACCATAACAGGGCTACAAAATCAACTCAGTATGTTTTGTCTACACCTCACATAGGGCTGACAAACACTTGCTATAGTACCTACAACCATAACAGGGCTACAAGATAAACTCAGTATTTATTTTGTCTACTCCTTATATATAGGGCTGAAAAACACTAGCTATTGTGTACCTAAAACCGTAATAGGACGACAAAATCAACTCAGTATATATTTTGTCTACACCTCACATATAGGGCTGACAAACACTAGGCATTGTACCTACAACAATAACAGGGCTACAAAATCAACTCAGTATATATTTTGTCTACACCTCACATATAGGGCTGACAAACACTGGCTATTGTACCTACAACCATAACAGGGCTACAAAATCAACTCAGTATGTTTTGTCTACACCTCACATAGGGCTGACAAACACTTGCTATAGTACCTACAACCATAACAGGGCTACAAGATAAACTCAGTATTTATTTTGTCTACACCTCACATATAGGGCTGACAAACACTTGCTATAGTACCTACAACCATAACAGGGCTACAAGATAAACTCAGTATTTATTTTGTCTACTCCTTATATATAGGGCTGAAAAACACTAGCTATTGTGTACCTAAAACCGTAATAGGACGACAAAATCAACTCAGTATATATTTTGTCTACACCTCACATATAGGGCTGACAAACACTAGGCATTGTACCTACAACAATAACAGGGCTACAAAATCAACTCAGTATATATTTTGTCTACACCTCACATATAGGGCTGACAAACACTGGCTATTGTACCTACAACCATAACAGGGCTACAAAATCAACTCAGTATGTTTTGTCTACACCTCACATAGGGCTGACAAACACTTGCTATAGTACCTACAACCATAACAGGGCTACAAGATAAACTCAGTATTTATTTTGTCTACACCTCACATATAGGGCTGACAAACACTAGGCATTGTACCTACAACGATAACAGGGCTACAAAATCAACTCAGTATATATTTTGTCTACACCTCACATAGGGCTGACAAACACTTGCTATAGTACCTACAACCATAACAGGGCTACAAAATCAACTCAGTATATATTTTGTCTACACCTCACATATAGGGCTGACAAACACTGGCTATTGTACCTACAACCATAACAGGGCTACAAAATCAACTCAGTATGTTTTGTCTACACCTCACATATAGGGCTGACAAACACTAGGCATTGTACCTACAACGATAACAGGGCTACAAAATCAACTCAGTATATATTTTGTCTACACCTCACATAGGGCTGAAGGTTATACTCCATGGTATATACTCCTACTTTTTGAATGCAAGATTATACTGTGTATTTTCTCATACTAAGGGGCTGTATGTAGGACTGTTTACAACATACTGCCATTAACTGATATATAAAGGATGTCGCTGATCACAGACCAACACCCAGAACTCCTAACACTAGGTAATATGATATGTTAATTTACATGGCAGGTGTTGTCGATGAAGCAGAAGACAATTCTTTGTAAAAGTTTGAATAATCATTATCGACTGCATACAAAACAAACCAGTTACTACATGCATACAGATCTATGTTATTTGTTGTTGATACAATCAGAGCGATGGTGTTCAACTTAGCTGTAGGACCTGAGTACGTAGTAGGTCACGATTTATAAATTGTGCAATACAGATCTTACAAATACCTCCCTTTTTGTGTCCAGTTACTTGTACATCTGAGTATGCTTCAGGTTTCTGTCCCTTGGTTTGATGAGCTTGTGTACAGGAATTGTTAAGTTTTTAATATTTTTGTTTGGCAGAAATGCTTTTGTACTTGGTACAGACTAAGAATTTTAATTCTTGTTTGTGTTGTAAAATGTCTCTTTCCTGCATTCTGCTTTATCACATTATAAATTAAATTCATTCTTGAAATGACATTTCCCCATAACTTGACCTGCACTAGTTTTGTGTAGAGAAATTAAAAACACACTAGTACCTCAATATACATACTTAATTAGGAAAACCACAGTGACAACATTGTGAAAAAAAAAGTAAAAATAAAAAGGCAGTTCTTGGTGCTTATTTCAAATAGAAACCAACCTATTCATACCATATCTCAAAAAAAATGTTTATATCTATAATCATTGAAGAAAGTGAATGGAAATTAAAAATATCCTCACTATTAATTTCCCATGTGTTAATTCCCACATTTTCCCTTCAACTTCTATATATCTCCACTAGGTGGAACTAAAAATCTGCTTGACATTTAAGCATTTTTAACTTCCTGGGCTAACCACAAATTGTGGTCTGACCATATTGAACATTATCAGTAGAGAAATTGGTTAATGGTATAGGGAAAGCTATGGTTCATAACCTGTTGTGTGTATCACATTTGTTAAAATGTAATGTGAATTAAGGTTTAGAGGATTAAACTTTTTTTTTTTTGTTAAGTACATGTAATGTTTAGAAATCTAAACATTTTTCTTAATACATTCTTTTGTCTAGGTTCCAGGATCATTTAAGTTAATTTTAAAATATTTACAGTCTACACTGATATTCACTCGATAACCATTGTACTGCAAACTAGTGTTATTTTCCAATAACTATACTTGAGAACGTGCAAAATTTCTATGACGTCGACAACAATACATGAGGGCGGAGCTATGCAAATTATCCCGTTCGAATCACAATCGTATGACGTCATCAACAATTGACATGGGGGGAGTAGCTACCGCTTATGCAAATTTCATGCTGTTACATTTATTGAACTATTTTCACGTTTGTAAGTTTTGAAATGAAATAATGTCTGCAGATGGGGCTAAATTGAACAGAAAAATTATGAACCATTTACAGGAAAATACTGTAAATATAAGAATTAACCTTTGATTTTGTTTAGTTTATGAGATCATAAATCCAATGGAGCAGTCGGTAAATTTAACGTAAACGCTTCGCGTTTACGCAATTTACCTCGTGCTCCATTGGATTTATGATCTCATAAACTAAACAAAATCAAAGGTTAATCCTTAAATGAATAGATCTTGTTATTTTTTTTCTGACCATGTAAACCACTTGTCATTAAACTGCCAGCACTGTTTTATTAACCAGTAATATCACCATTGCTGAGATCTGTTGATGTTTCCATTACCTCATTTATATCGTTATAGATATATATACACACACTTGTGGCAACGAAATACACGGTAGCTGTGATATAATAGAATTTCATGGTGCACAGAAACCTTTGTTTTTTCCACTGAAATACCATTTGTGGAATGGATTAAAATGATTAAAATTGATATTATAGCGAATTTTCAGTCGTGTCTCTTGTGTTGTATTAAGTGTATAAAGAATTAATGCAATTTTAAATGTCTTCAATAAAGAGAAAAAAGTTTATGAGAACAGAATGAACTATTCATTATATTGATAAATTACAATGAATGTACTAGTTATTGAAATAATTGAAGATTGTACATTGCTATAGGTACATACCTCCTCAACATTTTAGGGTTTTTGCTCACTTAACATTCGCTGTACCTCCAAAAGATGTCATGACAAATTTGAAGGTATCTTGTAAGTTATTTGATTGGTTACAATTAAAACAAATCTGACCAATTACCAGGCTGTTACCTGGCCTTTGCCTCTTTCACCCCTGAAGACACACTTGAACCCTTCCAATTCATAGGTAGGACAAGTTCATCGTGAAATTTAAGGGGTGAATGAGTTACAGATTACAGAGGAGTGATGCCTGACTTCAAAGCATGTCCATTTTACCGTTAGCTGCCTCATGATTCTGTAAATCAAGAGATTTCAAAGCCTGTCCATTTTACCGTTAGCTGCCTCATGATTCTGTAAATCAAGAGATTTCAAAGCATGTCCATTTTACCGTTAGCTGCCTCATGATTCTGTAAATCAAGGGATTTCAACACCTGTCAATTTTACCATTAGCTGCCTCATGATTCTGTAAATCAAGGGATAAAAAAATTCTCTTTTAGACTTTATCATCCAAAAAGAGGCTTTACAGAACCTACAGAACCTTCAAGCTGGTTATGACAAGTTCAAAGGATGCAAGGAATGTAAGGGGACATAACTCTAAGTATTGAGGATAGCTACACTATGTTGTTATTGTCAGTTAAAACAGTGTCACAGTAATGCCAAAGTGTCACTGCTGCTAGCCCTGATTGTTACATAGCCATATTGGTTGGTTCATAAATATATTTTTAAAAAGTATATTGATATATAAATATTGTTGGATGTAGGTTATATTGTAGCCTTTGTGTGAAATAATTATGATAATGATATTAATTATTATTATAATTAATTTTGTGTAGATGGTGGTGTAAATGAACAATATGTGTGACTGTGTGAGTAGCCGGGGTAACCTGGCAACTATCAACATAATTATATATAGAAGATATGAATTTAATTAAACAGTACACGTTACTTCACAAAATGATCATGCTGTTGTTTGTTGTCTGTAAATGATAAATAATCTAGTGACATTTTATATGGCTGGTGGTAGCTTCCTTTTGAGAAGCCAAACAAAGTTTTGGGATAAAAATTATTTTGACATAGTTTCAAAATGATAGAGGTCAAATATGTCAAAACCTTCAATATGCCTTCTCCTGAAATACCGAAATTCCTCTAGATGTTAGTGTTTAAAAGTTTCCTAGAAAAACTGTCAATCAACATCAAAAGAAGTCAAAAATGTAAAAATGAATTTTAAGATCACAAGAGGTCAAATACGTTTAAATGTTTTAACATTTTCTTCTGAATGACTTGCACTTAGGCATATGAGAGGTTTAATACTAGGTGTGGTGCAGGCCAATTAATCTTCCCCAGAAAAATGTATGGTAGTGTCCTATTATAATTAGAGCCATATAGAAGAAGCTGATAGATGGCAGTGGCGTAGCTAGGACTGTTTTGAAGTGTACGCTAAATTTAAAAGGTGCAGCACATGTGTGTGTTATGTCATCTTCCTTGAAGAGCTAAGAGGGGAAGGAGATGCGTCCAATTCCCGGAAAGGGGGTCTGGTCTTTTTTTAGGAAATTTATGTGTAGCATCGCTATAGGGAGCTACGACCCTGGATGGTTCAATTATCCACCGTGGTACAGGAAGGCTTGGTTTCAGGATTTTGAGTGATATTATTACATACAATATAAATCGTTATAGTTTGTGTTAATAGTCAACTTATACACCTCAGTCAATAGTTACAAAGGGGTGAAGTGTTTGGTACCACCCTCAGCACAGGGATATTTTATGACCATAGTGGGGGAATTTTTATCGAAAATTTATCTTAACCCCACAAGAGTGTAAAAACTATATGTAGCTCTAACAAATGCTCAGGTCCCTGTTACCCTCAGTACCCCCAATGTCCATAAAGGTTTAAACCAATCAGATTAAAATACAGATCCTCACTATTACTATCGTGTGTAGGATCATCCTACACACCATAGTAATAGTGAGGATCTGTATTTTAATCAGATTGGGTTTAAACGTGCTGAATTTATTTACTGGTGTATTGGTTTACTTGAAATAATTACGATTTGTGTCCATTATCAGTAAAACTTCCTAAACTAGCCTTGTGCACCATTGTTCTAGGAAGGTTTTCACTATCACTTCCAACAGATAATGAAACAGCCAATGCACTCGCAGAATTTTTCCAAACAGTATTCACAAAAATCAACGAGCAAGCATATTTGCCATAGAATGAATGAAACGATTAATGTTGAGCAATAAGCATGACTACAAATTGCCCCAGAAAATGTTCAAAGGAAATTGATAAAAATAAAAAATCTACAGGACCTGATATCATCCATCCTAGATTGCTTAAAAAAACTTGCGATGTCATGCCATCCGTTATCGTTGATATCTCAAACGTCTATCGACACTGCCAAACTACCAGAGGACTGAAATGTGCCAATGTGACGGCAATATTCAAAACAAGGATGATCTGAGGAAGGCCTCGAACTACAGACCAATAAGTCTAACCAGCGTTGTTTGTAAGATACTGGAATCCTTGATAAGGGATGAAATTAAGAGCAACATCGGGAAAAATAGGTTATGCGGTAATTAAAAAAAAATCAAGTCGGTTTCATAGATGGCAGATCAACGGTATATGGACAGAAATGTAATACAGTGTGATTTTATAAAAGCATTTGAAAAAGTCCATCATTTTTAACTCTTGCATAAACTTGCTTAATTAATATGGTATTACTGGCCAATTTTCCTCTTGGATAAAAAAACTTTATTGGTCAGAAGGAAACCAAAAGACGTATTGAAGGGCGAAACGTCGCATTTGAATCCAGAAATAAGCGGTATACCACAAGGATCTGTGTTGGGACCACTTCTTTTTGTATTGTTACATCAATGATGTGCCAGATGGATACTTACCATTTCCTGGAAGACACAAATGAAAGCTTTTTAGATCAATCAATAGTGAACAAGATTGTAAGATTCTACAACAAGATATATTTTAATCACACCAATGGTCAGAAACCTGACAGTTCGTTTTCATCCAGAATATGAAAAATGATGCGCATTTGAGGCAAAGATATTGACAAATTGAAAGACAATTCCCAATCATTATTATTTGAATAAAGCAAATTCAGCCGTGGGAGTATTGCGGAGAACGCTGAAATATATTGACCCACAAAGTTTTTTAATTGTTTTACGCAGGTTTAATCTGATCTCATATAGAATTTTCTGTCTTTGTCTAGATCTCTGATTTAGAGAAACATGTCGCAGAAATCAAGGATGTTCAACGTCAAGCAACGAAACTACCGGGGACTGTATCAAGTATGGATATTGTGCTCAAGCCGAATTTCTTATAATAACTATAAAGTTCTAAAAAACTTTATCTATTCATGATGGGGGAACCATTGAGAAGGCTTAAAGCAGAAAACTGATTTCATCGTTTTCGTTTGGCTTTTTGATCATTTGATGTGGTTTAAGTGAGTAACAAGAAAGCTGATTTAAGCACAGACTCCACACTTGAGTATGAGAATGGTTTCAGGAATTTGGGCCCTGGACTTTCACATTTATCCAATACGGAGCGTATACAAAAACTACGATTACCAACGTAAGCATATTGAAGATCAAATTATGATATGATAGAAATGTAGAAATTAATTTTCGGGAAATACATTGCATGACACAGAGGTCGCAGACTTTATTTCGATCAACGAATGTACACGCTTGCATAACTATTACAATATTTAAAGCATGTTCAAAATTATTATTTTGAATGCGAGGAAATATTCGTTTAAACAAAGAACTGTAGATGTTTGGAACAGCCTTCCATTTCATGCTGTAAATGTCACAGGGATCTGAGAATATGTTCATGAATATGAATATGAATATGAACTGACAATGCCCCCTCAATGGTCATAAAAGCTTTTATGACCATTGAGGGGCATTTTTATCGAAAATTGATCTTAACCCCCCCCCCCCCCCCCCCCGCCAATTGTTTAAAATTACTCTAAACCCCCTATTTTACGTTCAAAACTAGCTGTAACATATTCTCGGGTCCCTGTGGTAAATGTAACGACAGTTTGACCATTGGAGTAGGAACTTGATGAACATTGGAAAAGTCAACCGCAACTGTATTGTTTCAAAGAAACAAGAATTACGGGTAATTATATGTCTCGCCATTCGTGTTTTGTGAATGACGTCAAAGAAAATACGGAATATAAAAGTATGGCAAAATACGGACAGACTGAAAGTCAACTGTATTGATATCCGATGATACCATCATAATTATTGGACATATTCTATTATATTATTAGTGATAATATGAGTAATGTGACCAATTTTTACTCCAATCGGATAACAATAACACTGTGAAAATTTAACTGTTACATTGATTCTCATAATCCACAAAAAAATCAGAGTGTTTATCCCATACTTTCAGAACTCGTGAATAAATTTCCTCTCAAATGGGTTAACGTGTTCAGTTTGATAGTTCATATCAGTAACCTGGTCAGATTTCAATCTGATAACAATAATACTGACAAAAGTGGAGTTTAATGTAAATTCCCAAAATTCATGCTTTTACTCCAAAATATCAAAACCTGTAAAGCAACTTGCATAGCAATAACACTGTGAAAATTGAACTGTTACGGAAAATTCTCAAAATCCACTAAAAATCAGAGTTTTTACTTTGACGCGCACGGGTGCCGGAAAAGCAATACCTTAATTAAAGTCTCGCTTTTCTCGACTATCGTCGAAAGCAAGACAAGAATCAAGTGAAGTTTATACTATATAGTTAATACTATTTTCGTATTTCAAGAGCTGACTATCAAAGGATTATTTAGTCCGAAGGGTTCTGACTCTCTGACCCGCTAAATATTTGACGGCACCCGCCTGTCCTCCAAATATTTAGCGGGTCAGAGAGTCAGAACCCTTCGGACTAAGGATTATTAAGCCTTTTCATGTTTTGTCAAAATAAATATGTGTATCTGTTCGAGACTGGTAGGACCATCCTCGATCTCTACACTCCTGGAACATGTCAT
The DNA here is from genome assembly GCA_947623455.1 of Mimachlamys varia. Classification (NCBI taxonomy): domain Eukaryota; kingdom Metazoa; phylum Mollusca; class Bivalvia; order Pectinida; family Pectinidae; genus Mimachlamys; species Mimachlamys varia. Next base: position 9,714,343 of record OX392530.1, read on the forward strand.
GGCAAAACTGAAGGCACGCTCAGGTAAAAACTAAACAACAAAAAACTGACCAATCGCTAGGCTGCATGCATGTCCTTTGAAGATTACAAAAGAGCCGCAACCGACTTCGAAGCTTGTCGATTTTTACCGTTATATGACCACGATATTCTTTTGATGTACATTAAAGGTTCGGACAAGTCTTCTTGTCTCATCAACAATGTGGCGCATACAAGCGCCTTCAGTTTTGCCATGACATGTTCCAGGGGTGTAGAGAGCGTAGGTGACCGTAACCCCTGGATATCGAGGATGTGGTGGGGCACGAAGACAGATTCCCTAGATGGTGTTGCAGTAATATAAACCAAGCTAATTTGGGATATAAACTAAGGTGTTGAGGGTAATTTTACATTGGGGGGGGGGGGGGGGGGGGGGTAGATCAATTTTCGATAAAACTGCCCCCGTCAATGGTCATATGATTAAAACGTCAATGATATACGCATGGGTGTATTGTGTACATTTATATACGCCAAATACTAAGCCTTCGGAGGCTCGTGGACAAATGGTGATTTACACATTACGACTATTTATTAGTTTACGACATTTTCTGATCTTTAATCGATCGTATATATACGTATAAACCCTTATAAACTTAAATAATCACAACAAATTTTCTACATCAGCTGCATTCCACGATCTTTACTACTTTAAACTTAGACCACCATTGGGAGCTTACTTCCCAGATATATGATAAACGTGACGAATTGGATTTTCCTATCGTGAACACAGGCACTTGTGGCCAGGAGAATAACCATCTATATATTGATAATATAGCGAAATATGAATAATTAAAATAAAACATAAAAACAAAATTTTCCAATTTTCTTTTTATGTTATTAATCATCTAAAACCATAATGAAAATAATTGCCATTTTCAGCTTGATACGTCAAGTGGTTACTAAGTAAATTTCACAAAAAGTCGACTATCGGACACTGAAAAAGAGAGAAGGTATGCAACTCAGTGGCAGAAAATATTTCGGCCACGTTACAAAACGGTCATAAAAACTTACTTTTCGTTCATACAAGAGAAAAACGAACAGCTTCCATCTATCCCTTATATATTTCCCTTTCTTAAAAGCTATAATGATCCACACTTTTATTTATCCGAGTTGCATACCTTCTCTCTTTTTCAGTGTCTGATAGTCGATTTTTTGTAAAATTTAACCGCTTGACGTATCATATTTTTGTGGTACAAGCATGCGCACATACTTTCCCAGAGGAAACTTCACTTTCAAGTAAACAAATAAATATCTAAGAAGGGTACGTCTCTAGAAATATACATCTTTCAATGTTAAGGCCATATTAGCATTGATTGTACCCTGGAATTTGCCATTACTTTATAAAAAAGAATATCGGTATTCGTTTGAACAAGTTTTTCTGTTTTCCGGTCTTTCTTCATTTTTCTGATATTGCAATTGCGTCAAACGTGTATAAAAATATTGAAGAAGTAGAGAAATTTACAGTGTTCGTACCCCTGTACGAAAACGAGGGTTTCCATCGATTCTAGTCCACGGTATGCAATGCAAGCGTCAGAGTACTGTGGGTTTCCGACGATGGTACTCATCCAAACTTACACACAAGTGCTCGGGAATTTGTAACAGCTAAATTTACACCTAAATTGAAATGTTTCGAGTAATTCTACTTTTGTGATGGGTTTAAATATATTTTCGATAAATGTGACCGTTGAGTGGGTGTTGGGTCATTTTTATATAAATATTGCCACGAAATGTTCATTTTAGCAAAATGTACACAGCTCAAATATCTCAAAAAGTAGGCCGAGAGCCCCCCTTTTTCTGTTCAGATAGGGAATCAGTGTTTAATATGGAAGAAAATAAGCATTAAAAAAATAGCCCCTAATTCCCAGGCCCATAAAAAAATCAGAGTAATCTCCCCTTTGTTACTCTTCAAGTGTTTTCGGCGGTTTTCTTTTTGAACGAGGAAGAATATTTTTGGCCTAGACCTACTAGGCTAGGAAAACTTAATACTGTAACTGGTAGATATAGGCATATGGTTAAATATGCCGTCTTCATTCAGTGAGTTTGCACTTGACCAAATGGTTAGAGTGCTGTAAAAAAAACAGACGCAAATTTTGCCTAGGCCTAATCGTGATTATCTTCAGAGAGACGGTGCGTCAGGCGTACAGTACACTTAGCAAGTAAATATGGCACTGATGTCCCCTAGTTGAACTTGAGGATATCCGGTACCTACTGTCTAATACCTACATTGTACGTACTTAGTATATATATTTATGTGTCTATATAAATGATGTGCTATTGCTGATGAAGAGAATGATACTAAAATCGATACGAGTACATCTATACATGATATCGCTACAGTAGGCCTATTTGTCAGAACTGAGGGTACATATGCATGCTGTTGCTAGTTTCCACCTGGATCAATAAGTACCATACTGTATCTACCTGAGTCGGCACATATAGGTCATACACGTGAGTGAACACGAGGCAGGCTTTGCCTTCTATGTGTATATTATGGTCTTTATTGTCTCATTTCATAAGGTTTACTAGAACAGATTTGATTGGTTGAAGCAGGTCTGCCTACTAGTAGAGTCGGGTAGCGAACAACTGACAGTTGCCGTTCTGTTTCACATGTGTATTGCATACGTGTTCTGTAAACCAAGCTTACATAAGCATGACTATAGAGGGTTTATTGAAGCATTTATAAACGGGTATTAACACTAGAGCACGTTTACCTACATGTGTCGGATATAGCCACAACATGGTTAGGTCCGTGTGAGATCAGGAAGGCAGAGAATTGAAGCCGGTATACGTCACAGAAAAACAGAAATTATCAATTAGACTCTATATACGAGTGATTACACATGATTTTCGATATCGTACCATACAGATAGTGCTGGACAAACAAATATGGAGATGAATGGTACCAGCAGAAACATGAATGAAGAGAAACCAAGCAATGATAGAGGGGGAAGTAAACCCTTTATCATCACCAGGATGTTTAACAAAATCACATCTTCAATGGAAAATGGATTTTATTTGTAAGTAAGATTAATTATGATTGCATGTACTAATTAATATATTAATACTTACAACTGTTATTTCGGTCAGATAAGGTTTTTGTACATGTTGTATGCTAACATGGTTATATTTCGATCTAAACTACCAGATTCTGAGGTTGTCAATAAACATTGTAAATAAATGTATATGTTGTCCTGGAACTGGAACAGTTTTTGTAAGAACACCATTATCAAGATAATGTCAATATTGGGAATCCTTGATTTTGTTTCCCTGTGGACTTATAGATCTAATCTAATTCTGTGGTTTCACTATCAGTTTTTTTGGGAGAAATTAAGGGATATTTTTTCTGCATTAATATATGATAATAACATTAGAGAACACATGTTTCTTGGCCCATAAATGTGCTTCTTTTTCTTATCACCTCAAAATTAAACCCATTTTAATTTCTTTTGAACATTGTATATGATGTGGATTAAGGCTAGCTAGAGAGAAGACCATTTTAATTACCTAGAGATTCTTTTTGAACATTAGCCCTTTTCTACTTCATATCCAGCATTTATAAGTTTTCTTCAATATTCATACAGGTGCAATTTGTGGTTTCCTATGATCACATATTTTAAAATCCTCCCTAAGCAGTAGATAAGCTCTCATTTATATTTATCTATTTAATGAGGTTAGTATATACAGTCTTAATAGGGCTCATTAGGAATATGGAATATCCCTAAGTTATTTTTTTGGTGAAACACAAAAAAGTGGAAAGACAATAACAATGAATATTTTGTATTTTTCGGGCTTGTTTGTCTTAAAAGTTATAGTAAATAGACAAGCAACTCCCAACTGAGAAAGAAGTGTTAGTAAGAACTTGGAACTAGACAGAACATGTGAAAAAACATTAAATTTACAACACATCGTATATATATATTGGGAATCTTTATATATCCAAATAAAAAATCACAATAAGAAGAGCAAATGAAATAATTCTATGCAGTTTCTTATGTTCTAGAATAATTTCCCTGAAATTACCCCCCCCCCCCCCCCCACAACGTCTGTGCCATGGTAGGCATTTGCTTACATCAGAAAGACCCTACCTGTAATATGTATATCATAAAGAACTTTTCAATTTGATGAGCTAAATCATTTGTGAACCAGGGTAGTACAAATGTACAGGGACTGTTCTTGCTCTTAAAATTTATGGGAGAATTTGAGGGATTTTTATGAGATTACTGAAATTTCTATGAGATTTTTCTATATAAAGAAACACTATTTTGAAATTTTAATGAGATTTTCAGGAGCAATTCAGGTAAAACCCCCCAGATCTCGCCCCTAAGTGATCCCTGAAATGTACACAGTCAGTTTTGAGGAGTTATATTAAAGATAGGTGCATGACCTGGGGTTTACCTACTGGATGTGAAATCAGCTGTGTCATATAGGTTATCTTTATGGTTGAATTAGTTTGCTAGCCACATTCCTAAACTATGAATTGCTCATATATACATGTATCTAGTTGAGGATCTTTATTTTGGTTGTTGAATTTGAATAACCAGTGAGGCATTAGTTCTCACTACTGCTCTAGCAAACATTTCCTGAAATTGCTTGAGTTAAAATAAAAGCTCTTCCGGTTAAGGAAATTATTAAAATAGGTGTATATTTTTTCTCATATACTGTAGTAATTGGACATTTTTTACTTAATGAATCTCAGTAAGGTTATGTCATGATATTCAGACAAGGAAAAATTAAAACATAATTATGTTGATTGAGGGCATATTTCATTTCATCATTAAAGTTTACCAACAATACTATTGAAGTTCAAAAACAAGCATAAGTAATACAGGATACTTTTTCAAGATCTCTGATTTTAAATAAATTTCGAAAATTTGCCAGCAACTTCGTCCTACTTCTTGAACTTTATGTGAAATAATTCATCTATGCATTAAAACATCAATGGTTTCATTTCTTGTTGATGAATTCTTCCTGTGTAAAATTACTATTCATAAACTGGATCTACTTTTAGAACCGATCGCGAACTAATAAAATGTATGCTGTTGTGTAATGTATGAACTTGAGTATCCAATTCATGCTGCTTGCTTGAGAAAATTTGAATATCGCCCTAACAGTCTAACCTAGGGGCATTTAACTCGTTCTGATGCTCCCCCCGAAGTTTCAAAATGAACTACTCCAACCATTAAATTGGAGAAGTTCATATAACTCTTCAGGGGTGAATGAATTAAAGGTTGTTTGAGGACGAGGTGGCTTAAGGACGTGTGTACCCGGTGGGTACGTCTATGTTGACATACATACATAATTAATGAAAGCTATGCACACAATGGTATAGGTTTACATCTCGGTAGGGTCTAGGGCTGATCATAAAACATGGTCGACTGTTCAATGCGGCTTAAGATAAGGTTTTAGGAAAGTTTCATTTTCTTTTTTTGACAGAATCTTTCTGTCAGACTGTGTACATTTTGATAATAAAACGGCTTTACTATGTGAAGTACACTTGACAGTTGAGACTGCCCTATATTTTGGACGAATGCTGAGTGCTAGATCTCTATGCTTCTTTTTCAAAGAAATCATTTAGATAAACATTGCATGATTTCTGTAAAACAAAGAATTACTTGTATTATGTAATACATGTATGTACCATATCAAAAGTTAATATTAGTATGAAAATGACTAATAGAGTACTTACAGTTATTAAATTTAATTCATTAAAAAAAAAATCAACATTATTCTTGTAACAAGTCATCAATAAGCATACTTGCCAACTTTTTGAAATTTCCATGGGGAGATTATCCTTGCTCAGAATTGAAAACATAAATAATATGTATATCTGTACATTCAGAGGAAAAATAACACTTTTAAATGGCTTCTTTTGAGCTCTTCTTTCAGATGAAATCATCAGATCTTTAAAAATAGGAACAGATAAGCAGATTCCAAAGTTGAAAATGCAATATTTTAGGGTCCAAAATTGGATGTCTCCCCCCTAAATAGGGAGGGTTGGCAAGTATGCAATAAGTTATATAGTGCACTCCTCTTTATATCATGTTGCATTTGCCAGACAAAAACATGATCTTAACAGGAATGTGATATTAACAGAAACATGTTTTTTCCACTAAATCTAGTGCATTTCCAATCTCCATAACTAAATGTTAGATATTCAATGTACATATAAAGATGTTTCAGTACAAGATAACAATTTTTAAACTAAAAATAATTATTTGGGTTATTTTTATTTTCTATGCAACATTTTGTACAAGTTGTATCTGAAATCAATGAAAATGAAATCGTTTTCTGGATGTTTTATGTGATTGGTAAAAAAAAACATGATATTAAGAGGAATTCACCTCAAAATACATGATATTATCCAAATAAAATTACATAGATTATATAGAGAGAAAAATGGTGCTTGGGAAAAACATGATATAAAGAGGAATGTGATATTAACAGGAGTGATATTAAGTGGAGTCCACTGTATTTAAGTCTTTCTAAAATAAATAAAAAAAAAGTGATTTAATATTTGGCCTTTTTTTCACAGGCTTGGTATGCTGATTGGAAACCACCCGTTAAAAAGTGTGTTACTGAGTGGTTTTGTGGTTGGTATATTTGCACTGGGTGTGATCAACTTCACGGAGGACACAGATTCCAACTCTCTCTGGGTCCCGTCTGATGCAGAAGTATTTAAGCACAAAACGTGGGTTTCGGAAAACTTTCCAAGCACTATTCGCTCTGTGAACGTCATATTTGTTTCGAGTAACGTCTTAACCACAGCAGCAGTTCAAGCAGTAAGTTTGCCATGCATTGTCAGAGAATATAAGACTCTTTCATGACCAGGGATGTCCGATAAGGAAATTCCACCAAGGGGTTTTCAAATTTGGCAAAAACCTCAGCTTATAGGGGAATTCTACCAGAAGTTTTCTTTTGTTAAAACCCAAATCTTTGCCGTTCAGTGAGGGTTTTGCCGAATTTCCCTATATTACACCTTTGGTCATGAAAGAGTCTTTTTCTCTCATATCATCTACCCGAATATGCTCAAAAACCATGAAAATATGTTTTGACTGGCTTCATTTTGCAAATTTCAACTTTTTCCTTGATTTTTTTTTTAATGAAAACGAATTAGCCAGCGAGATTAAGCATACCCTATATTAGAAAACGAAGATTGCGCAGAAAAATTAATCCCACCTTTCTGGTGTTAATGGTTAAATTTTAAGGTTTTAATTTCATCACATCATCATTTTCTCTTTTCGGCATTAGAGTTCAACGTATTCATGACTTCACTTCATTGTTGAGCCATTGTGATGTCATGTCGCGTGTTATGCTATGTAAAATAGATATTTCTTATAAAGTTTTCTTATATTGGCAAACTCTATCCAACATGGTGAGATTTGAGAGAAACCTTTATTCTCTCATATCTAGCCATGCTGAATATGGAGTTTGTCCATGTAAAACGTGATGTCATGACAATGTTTTAACAATGGCCTGACGTCACAAAATACGGTAAACTCTGATGCCGAAAAGAGAAAAAAGCAACATGAAATAAAAACCTTTTACATTATTTTAACCGTAAACATTAGTTCAAGGGAAAAGTTGATACATTGTGTATAATTTTCAAAATTGTAGCCATGCAGTCAGTACCTGTATTTTCATTATTTAGGGATATGTAAGAAAGAGTAATTACACTCTTGGGATTTTCAAATTTGGCAAAACCCTCGGCAAAGCCTTAAGTTGTGTTTTACCAAATTTGAAAACCCCTCGGGTGGTATTCCCCTACTTTAGTACACCACTGGTCATGAAAGAGTCAAGATTATAATTCTTCAGAAAATTTTATCTTCTTGAAATCGTCAATCAAGTTGATCAGTACATTTTCTAACTTCCCTTATAATATATATGGTTTATGATTCTTGACTTGAAAAAATAATTCATTTTGAAAATATAAGATGTTCAAAAATGATTTGACATGACATGTCTTTGATTTAGTACTTTAGAGGGTAATTATAACTGTAACTTAATTCAGCTGTGTTTCTTCGCTTTTCCAGATGAACAACCTCTACAAAAGTAGTCTTGGATTGACAATATCTTCAGGAAAAAACTACTCAGAAGTTTGTTTTCAGTAAGCAAAATTTAATTTCAAAATTTCAGCGATTTTCTGCTCATCTTTCAAAAGGTTAAATTTTGAGATTTTGCAGGTTGCTTTGCTTTGCAAATTGCATATGCACTTCATATAACAAACTGATTATTCTTTATGAATTTTTGTGAGAACTTTTAATTCCTGTTTCATTTAAAACATGTATATATTATGTTTAGTATCATAAATTGTTTACTTGATAGATATTTGAATTTATGATCGATGGTTTCGGTGAATTTACTGAAGTGATCTACTGCAAATACCTGAAATAAGGCAAATGATCTTAATAGAAAACTTGAATTCAACATGATTCATTCATGTTTCGTTATTTGCCATTGCATTTGTTTAATCTCAGGGCTTAGATGAAAATTAATAAATGTTGTATCACTAATTGTGCCCAATCGTTTTGGCAATGGCTGTAACTTATAATTACATTGTTGTTATTTGTAGGGCTGGCTCCAACTGTTTGGTGTCCAGTGTTTTAGAACTTTGGAGCTACAATGATGCCAATATAGTCGCGGCCAGTGGGACCGACATCCTCAACACAATCAACAGTGCTACTGTTAGGTATGCCATATATTTCACGCTTTAAACTATCCTTAGAAAAAGTTGGTTTCCAGAATATTGGCAATAAATTCTGGTTACATATTATTAAAAAGAATCATATCTGTATGAGAAGATTTCTGAAAACTGTTTTTTGCAATAAAACCTAGCTATGAAATTTCATGTGTTTCGGTTTCCATCCTCTGTACATGTATGGTAAGCCATTTGATGTGACTACAGTTTTGGGTAGTATAGATAAGCTTTAAAAATAAAATATCATGTGTTACGGTTTACAGTCCTCTGTATGGTAGGCCATTTGACAAGACTACAGTGTTGGATAGTATAAACTATAAAATGTCATGTGTTTGGGTTTACAGTCCTCTGTATGGTAGGTCATTTGACAAGACTACAGTGTTGGGTAGTATAAACTATAAAATGTCATGTGTTTGGGTTTACAGTCCTCTGTATGGTAGGCCATTTGACAAGACTACAGTGTTGGGTAGTATAAGCTACAGTACTGGAACTACGGTCAGTGCCGCAGGAGCAGCCAAAATGACCTTCTTTCTAAAAGGAGATACTGCAGTGAGTCTCTGTTACAAATATATTTCTGTTGGCTTTTCAAGATGATTTGTAAAGAATTATTTCACCATCATTTTGGTATGCCTATAAAATGTGGACCAAGGTAGACATTTTGTTTTGTTTTGAGAAAGATGAAGGCACATTGGAGAACCTTGTTAAACATCTATATATCTATATATTATACTCCACAGAGACCAGTATAGCTTTAAAATGGAGACATTTAGACTAAAAACATATGAATATGTTGATTGCTGAATTTAATTTCACTAATACATATAAAAAAAATAAAAAAAAAAAATCCATGTATTGCAAATATTCTAGTACACAATGTTTTCCATCATATTAGTTAGCATTTGATATTAGCTGGCCATTATTTTGATATTGTAAGGTAAAACATTATGTATATTCAACAATGGTACTGAAATAATTTCACAGTTTTAAGTTTATATAATGCCTATATTAATGTTTGTGTACACTTTCTATTTTAGAACAAAGACAATTCTATGGCCTGGGAATCTAAGATGGTAGATCTGGTACAAAATACACAGGACAGCTCTATCTCCGAATATTATGTGGTTGCCACTAGGAGGTATCTCATTTTAACATTATTAAATACAATATTGAAAAGTTGAAAAATACTCCTGCTGTTAAAGGCCTGATATACGTAATTTTCGGAAAAACTTGTAGCGAAACTCAAGTCTGATAACTTAATTATTATCTTTAAAAATAAAGTTAAGATTAACTGATATCAGAAATATTCAAGATGAATTCTTACGCGGTTACCGGTACAGCAGCAGTTAAAACATGGTATTTGTAAATATGCATCCATTTTGAACTGTCTTCTAACTTGGGTTTGTTGTTGATGTGGGCCCCACCTAAGTTATTTCCAATTCTTTGGATTTTTCTGTCAGGAGTTTCTTGTTAGTTACCGCTCAGGTTTACTTCGTTTTAGGCTTATTTTTGCATGGTTATCAACTGGATTTTTTTTCAGAATTTTTCAGAATCACGAAAAATTCCCTGAAGTTACGTATATTGGGCCTTTAAAATTAAAAAAAAAAATGAGGATATTAATGGTTTACTGATACAATATTGAAAAGTTGAATATACTCCTGCTGTTAAAATAAAAACCAAATACATTTATATGTATTGCATTTTTAATCAGGCTCCTTGTTTCATTTTCAAAAAACTTTCCCATAGAGATTTTTTAAGTTTAATAGGAATTCCTTAAGTTAAGGAATGCTCGTGAAACTAAGCTGGAAATACAAAAATATTAACATGATGAATTTGTGAATATAAAAGAATTAAAAACTTTGAAAACATAAGGCGGGTTTGAAGGGAATATTATCTATAATTATCTCCCTTTGTTGAGAATTCATTGTGAACAAGAGTTGATGTTAACTTGAATTTTAAAAAGTATGTAAGAAAATTTGTGCTAATTTACTATTTTATTCAGTTTTTCAGATGTAGCTGGTGATGCAATAAGCGGCGACATTTCCTTACTCAGCGCTGGGTACATGGTTGTAATAATATATATCATCATCATCCTCGGCAGGTTCAACTGTCTTGATTTCGGGGTACGTGAACTGTATACTTCTGTATATCCTTCCAGTGTTAGATTGTATACAAACAGAAGTAAACCAAAGCTCTCTGAAACTAGTCTATGTAAGGAACAAACAGATATTAGTCCCAGCTCGCTGAAATAAGTCAGTTTTAGTTAATGTGTGTGGTTTGTTGTTAGTACAAATAGAAATCAGTGCTAGCCCGCTGAAATATTAAGTCAGTATTTGTTAATGTGTGTGGTTTGTTGTTAGTAAAGACAGAAATCAGTGTTAGCTCGCTGAAATAAGTCAGTTTTAGTTAATGTGTGTGGTTTGTTGTTAGTAACAAACAGAAAGCGGTCCCAGCTCGCTGAAATGAGTCAGTATTTGTTACTGTGTGTGGTTTGTTGTTAGTACAAATAGAAATCAGTCCCAGCTCACTGAAATAAGTCTGTATTTGTTACTGTGTGTGGTTTGTTGTTAGTACAAATAGAAATCAGTGCTAGCTCGCTGATATAAGTCTGTATTTGTTACTGTGTGTGGTTTGTTGTTAGTACAAATAGAAATCAGTGCTAGCTCGCTGATATAAGTCTGTATTTGTTACTGTGTGTGGTTTGTTGTTAGTACAAATAGAAATCAGTGCTAGCCCGCTGAAATATTAAGTCAGTATTTGTTAATGTGTGTGGTTTGTTGTTAGTAAAGACAGAAATCAGTGTTAGCTCGCTGAAATAAGTCAGTTTTAGTTAATGTGTGTGGTTTGTTGTTAGTAACAAACAGAAAACGGTCCCAGCTCGCTGAAATAAGTCGGTATTTGTTACTGTGTGTGGTTTGTTGTTAGTACAAATAGAAATCAGTGTTAGCTCGCTGAAATAAGTCAGTTTTAGTTAATGTGTGTGGTTTGTTGTTAGTAACAAACAGAAAACGGTCCCAGCTCGCTGAAATAAGTCAGTATTTGTTACTGTGTGTGGTTTGTTGTTAGTAACAAACAGAAAACGGTCCCAGCTCGCTGAAATAAGTCGGTATTTGTTACTGTGTGTGGTTTGTTGTTAGTACAAATAGAAATCAGTGTTAGCTCGCTGAAATAAGTCAGTTTTAGTTAATGTGTGTGGTTTGTTGTTAGTAAAGACAGAAATCAGTGTTAGCTCGCTGAAATAAGTCAGTTTTAGTTAATGTGTGTGGTTTGTTGTTAGTAACCAACAGAAAACGGTCCCAGCTCGCTGAAATAAGTCGGTATTTGTTACTGTGTGTGGTTTGTTGTTAGTACAAATAGAAATCAGTCCCAGCTCGCAGGGCAAGGAGTAATAAAATATAGTAATGCTTAGAAAATATTGTTTTATACAAAAAATTCACTGGATTTAATTACCAAGAATTTTATGTATTTTTTCTATTTAAGGATACTTAAGACATAGAAAAAAAAGTTTGTTGGTTTATAAGTTAAATAACAAAGCAAACAAATAACATGTAAATCTTCATTAATATTTTTTGTTTGGTGACAATTTATTAAGTCACAGAATACTTTTAGGATATGCCATAGTCCATGATGGGAGATAATTGATTATACATGTATATTTTCATTTTTTATCACATAAATGACCCCTTCTGTCATGTCATACAGCCATGTCATAAAAATGGTATTACACACATGTAATAACACTATTGTGACGTCATAAACAAATGACGTCATATGATTGTCTCAGTAGTGAAAATTGTATTGTCACAGAGGAAATTTGCCTTTCTTATATATAATTAATTTGAGAGTTTTTGTGTATTTTCTCATAAATATAACTTATGTGATAAATAGAATCCTACACTCGTGTCAATGTAATATGGAATTTATTAAAAAAGTCGTTAATTAATTTAATATGTCACTCGCCTAAAGGCTCGTGACATATTAAATATCTAACTCGTTTAATAAATTCCATATTACATCGACACTCATGTAAGATCCTCTATATATAAAATATTATCAATAATATTTTCATGCACTGTACTGTTTGTCTGTTGATCACAGCTGGGGATCGCAGTGTGTGGAATTCTGGTGATTGGGTTGTCGTTGGGATTTTCCTACGGACTTGCATCTGCTGCCGGCTGGAAGTACACTCCTCTACATTCAATTCTTCCTTTCCTCCTGCTCGGTAAATATGTAGCTAAATGCTAAATACACATCCTTGATAGTGTTTTAACTATATTCATCCATGAAATTTCATTCGGAACTATTCCAATATTTGATTCAGGTCGAATGAGTTAGTACATGTTTGTACGAGTGACCGTTTGTTACTTGAGGAGAGGATTTAAATAGACTATGCCTGCTGTCCAATCCTTTTGTCAATATTTCTGTCAATAAAAAATTTCATGAAATGAATTAGTACTGTTATGTGGTTGATTGAGCATTCTATTATATTTGATTATTAATTAGCAGTACTTACATACAGAAGCCTGATTTGATTTGGTTTGGTTTATTTTGTTTTTATGTCCTATTATAATGAACAGCCAGGGTCATTTAAGGACATGCCAGGTTTTGGAGGTGGAGGAAAGCTGGAGTACCCGGTGAAAAACCACCGACCTATGGCCAGTACGTGGCAAGCCTGAGGTTTGGCTGTTATATGGTGGCCATATCATTGTAAACTGTTCAAAGTTAAATCTAAAACACTCTCTACATTGTAGAGCCTGACTGCACCTCACAACATCTGTTGATTCTCAATAAAGGCTTCAGACACCCCAATTAGGATAAGAAACTTTTTTAAATTTATAGATTTAGTTAAGATTAACTGATATCAGCAATATTCAAGATGAATTGTTACGCGGTTACTGGTACAACAGCAGTTGAAACTCGGTATTTGTAAACATGCATCCATTTTTAACTGTCTTCTAACTTTGGCTTGTTGTTGAAGTGGCCCGGCCCCACCTGAATTATTTTCAATTCTTGGATTTTTCTGTCAAGAGTTTCTTGTTAGTTACTGCTCAGGTTTACTTCGTTTTAGACTTCTTTTTGCATGGTTATCAACTGGATTTTTTTTTTCAGAATTTTTCAGAATCACGAAAAATTTCCTGAAGTTACGTATATTGGGCCTTTAAAGAATCATTAATGAATTAAATTTGATCATGAATAAATTGATTTCACAGGTATAGGTGTAGATGATCTGTTTGTGATCATGGGTGCCTACAAAAGTCTACCGATGGGGTATCAGGACAGGCCCATACATGAGCGAATGGCGATGACCCTGAAGCATGCTGGAGTGTCCATCACTGTCACCTCCCTCACAGACATGTGTGCTTTTGGAATAGGTGCCACGACAGTAAGTTTTAAATGTATAGTACAGCTGTATCAGCTATAGGTGTCACAACAGTAAGGTTTAAATGTATAGTACAGCTGTATCAGCTATAGGTGTCACAACAGTAAGTTTTAAATGTATAGTACAGCTGTATCAGCTATAGGTGTCACAACAGTAAGTTTTAAATGTATAGTACAGCTGTATCAGCTATAGGTGTCACGACAGTAAGTCTTAAATGTATAGTACAGCTGTATCAGCTATAGGTGCCACGACAGTAAGTCTTAAATGTATAGTACAGCTGTATCAGCTATAGGTGCCACGACAGTAAGTCTTAAATGTATAGTACAGCTGTTTCAGCTATAGGTGAAGTCTAACCATGGCTGTCTAGGGTTTGGAAGGATATATTTTACATTGGTCTCTAAATTGCCAGATTAATTATTTTCATGATTTTGTGCAAACAGAATTTATGAAATTAAAAAAGATAGCGAATATTTGTCTATTTATTTGAATATTTCAACACAACAGACTTCATATCTCAAAGTCAGTTCCAGGTTTGTCCCCTTAGGAGAGGACTTAAATAATAGGCCTTAAGCCTGTTGTCCAATCCTTATATTTCGCAAGAAAAATTATTGAAAAAGAAAAAAAGTCTATAGCTTTTGTATAAATTGCAATAGGTTATATATAAGTAGCCTTACTGCATGAATAGAAAATATTCTGAAATTTTAGATATTTTTCACAACTATTTATGAATTTCAAATGAAAAGTTAAATAGAATATTCAACCCCTGGTGAAATAAAGAAATAAAGTCATTTTTCAAGAAACTAAGAATAATCTGTTTATAGTAGTTTTCGTTTTGAAGACATGAGCTTTTACAAAAAAAGCTAAAAAATAACATATAAATAAGATTTTATTACAATATCTTTGTTTGATATCACAATGGAAAATTTCAGTTGTTTGTTATTTGTCATATAAACCCTGCTCTTTGTTTCATGGATTGAGTGTAAATCCTTATATCTGACAGTACAATATCATTCCTTCCAGGTATTGCCAGCACTGCGGTCGTTCTGTGTGTTCTGCTGCCTGGGTATACTGGCGTTGTTTCTGATGGCCGCCACTTTCTTTGTGGGCTGTATTGCTCTGACAGCTAAGAGGCGAGATGCTGACAGAAACTCCTTAATATGCTGCTACAGACATAATGCTTACTATCAGCCAAACGAGTGCAGTAAAACGGAGCTTTTTGTCACAGCTATGAAGAAGTACTATGGACCAACTCTGATGCGTTTACCAGTGAAGGTAATACAGTGGACTCCACTTAATATCACCCCTGTTAATATCACATTCCTCTTTATATCATGTTTTTCCCCAAGTGCCATTTTTCTCTCTATATAATTCATTCAGTTAATATAATGTATTTTGAGGTGAATTCCTCTTAATATCATGTTTTTTTTTAACAAATCACATAAAATATCCAGAAAATTATGTCATTTCCATTGATTTCAGATACAAATTGTTCAAAATGTTGCATAGAAAATAAAAAATAACCCCAAAAATGTTTTTTAATTGAAAAAATGTTATCTGTATACATTGAAACATGTTCATATATACATTAAATAGCTTACTTTTAGTTATGGAGATTGGAAATGCACTAGATTTAGTGGAAAAACATGTTTCTCTTAATGTCACATTCCTGTTAATATCATGTTTTTGTCTGGCAAATGCAACATGATATAAAGAGGAGTGCACTGTACCATATTCTTGCTAACAGACTTTATTACATAATCTATGTGTATTATCTGTTTAATTATAAACAGTATTCAATTATTTAATGTCAAAAAATTTCAAAGCTTCTCATTTACATTATTAGCTCAATTGGCACGAAGGACAAATTAAGTGAGCTTATGCCATGGTGCGGCACTATCCGGCATCAACTTTCTACTTTAAACAGCTTCTTATCAATAACAAAATAGCCCAGAGTAACATTATTTGGACTGTAGCATGCTGGGATGAAGAGTTATGAAGTTTGTTTAAATGAATGACCTTGACCCAATCTCAAGTTCATAGAGTTCGAATGTGTTTAAAATCTTTCAGCAACTTTTTGGTAACAAAAAGGCCGTAAGGGTTGCTGGTAGCACATTGGATTGAAGGGATACCATTAGATTGTTCATTGACCCTCTTACAAGGTCATAGGGTTTTAATATAATATTTTTAAACAACTTTTTACACACATATATATACAGTTTTAATATAGACCGTTGCAGTATAAACAGCATTAACAAAAGGATAAGACCACAAAATAAGCCTATATCAGTCATTTCCAAAAAGAAATTATTCTAAACCACTATATATTTAGCTATTTTCAGTGTTTACACTTAATAGTAATTTGTAGTTATTTATATACCTTGTCTGTTTGGCATTGAAGAAAATAAAAAAAAATCTGACCTCTGAAAGGTGAGACAAATGGTATTTTGTTAATAACGCTGCATGACTCTATCTTCTTTTCTGAATACAGATCGTTGCTATGGTGATGACGGCCATCTTCCTCGGCTTTGGTATTTGGGGGTTCGTGGTGCTGAAGCAAGACTACAATCCCATCTGGTTCATTCCCAGCGACTCCTACCCCTACAAGTATGACACTGCCAGCAACAAGTACTTCAACACTGGCGCTCAGGCAGCAGTCTACTGTAGTAAGTGTTCGGTAGTAACAAGTACTTCAACACCAGCGCTCAGGCAGCAGTCTACTGTAGTAAGTGTTCAGTAAGTAACAAGTACTTCAACACTGGCGCTCAGGCAGCAGTCTACTGTAGTAAGTGTTCGGTAGTAACAAGTACTTCAACACCGGCGCTCAGACCGCAGTCTACTGTAGTAAGTGTTCGGTAGTAACAAGTACTTCAACACCAGCGCTCAGGCAGCAGTCTACTGTAGTAAGTGTTCAGTAAGTAACAAGTACTTCAACATCATCGCTCAGGCCGCAGTCTACTGTAGTAAGTGTTCGGTAGTAACAAGTACTTCAACATCATCGCTCAGGCCGCAGTCTACTGTAGTAAGTGTTCGGTAGTAACAAGTACTTCAACACCGGCGCTCAGGCCGCAGTCTACTGTAGTAAGTGTTCGATAGTGTTAAGTATGGTTTGCAGCAATTTCAGCCCAAAGGGCAAGTTCATTTTATAATGCTGTGCATCATCCACCCAACATCAACCTTTGCCATTCAAATGCTCCATAAACAAAAAGTATGTCCCAGTGTATACAAAATATACGTCCTGTGGTCAAATGATATTGTAAGTAATTGCAGGATGTGTTAATGACCATAACAGGTGTGTGTTGACCAATGGAATGCTTTTTGAAATTATTTTGATACATCAAAAAAATAGAAAGATATTTATAAATTGGTCAATGCAGTTTCAGTCACATGTCATGCACTTTCTACCTCATTGTAGATTTAGAATGAGGGCGATCCCCCTCTGTGTAGGTTTCAGAGGTTAACACCTGTGATATAGAGTTTATAGTTTTACTTGAGTGCCCTGTTTACTTTTTTTGGTATTTATATAATATGCATATATATTTACATTTGCTCTGCATTGCCACTATATAACACTACCAAGGCCAGTTCTGTGTTATGAGACCATAACACTGGAGTTGTTATTATAAAGTCATTACGATTGTGACGTCATAATCATAACGTTGGAGATAGCTGGCCACTGCTGGGTTGTTGGCTGTTCAATTTATAAGAAAGCAACCTCAAAATTTTCATAACAAATGTAGAATATACATATAAACTTAAAACATTTTTTGTCAAAATCAATGGAAAAATGTAAATATAAGCGTAACACAGCATTCTGTTCCGTGTTATGGTCCTATAACATGGAACAGGATTGCAGACAAATAATCATAACTTGCTAATGCGCATTATTCATTTTCTCTGCAATCCTGTCCGTGTTATAGGACCATAACACGGAACAGAATGCTGTTTAATGTTTAAATAGTAATAAATACATATATGTTTACCAGCAAGTGAGTAACAATATGGGATCACTTTTGAACTAACAGATTGATAGCTACTATATAAATGAATGAAATCCTCTACATTACAGAAAACATTGATTACTTCACCAGACAGGCCAACTTTGATTCCCTGTACACCCAGATGACCAGTAGTAGTTACATATCCACGGGGACAACGGACAGCTGGTTCAAATCCTTCACTGACTGGCTCAGTACCACATCTACCGTCTCCGTCACCTCTAGGCTGGACGCCAGTAAGTTTCTGCAAGAGATATTATTTACTGGACTAATGAAAAAGCTGCATCATTATCAGAAAGTTTATGATTTAGATTTTACAGGATTTATGGTCATTCTTTAACCGTTGATTGTATGTCTATAGCTCTCTTGGAGTCTCTGTTCTTGAGTCTATAGCTCTCCTGCTGTTCTGTTTGGATCATTGGACTATATGGTGACACACTTTTGTAGCTCTGGGGAGACAGTGTAATGCAATAAACCATGTCACTGTGACCTATATATCTAGCTTTGGCCTATATATCTTGCTTTGACTTATAATTATCTTACTTTGACCTATATATCTAACTTTGACCTATACAGTGTTTTTGCTACCTTAATTTTACAGCAACCTGTGCCTTATTGAATTGGGAAAATATAGTAAGATTTCAATTAAATTGGGAAAATATTCTTGAATTTTGCTTAAATTTGAGAAAATATCACAAATTTTGACTAGGGAAAACAGCCTTATATCGACTGTAAAAATAGGTAAACAAAATCACTGCTATATATCTAACATTGACCTACGGGATGTATATCTAGATTTGACCTATACCGGTATATCTAACTTTGACATATTATGTATTGTGTATATTTTTCATCTTGGTTTATAGTGCACCAACAATGATATCTTAAACATTATAACAGACAGTATCACCAAAACTTGACATCTTAGGGAGGTTATTATGGTGTTCTGTGCTTCAAAACCAGGTCACTAAATTCTGACCTATATCACTATGTTATTACACACAGGATTGTCAGAACAGCTGTTTGGGAATATGTCTCATTTAAGTGAAATAAGTAAGCTTGATACCTTACAATGCAATGGGCTTAAAAAAGGAGTAGTCTCCCTTTATCCTAATCAATACACATGGAGGACTTTGGCAGTAGGTTGTTATATTGCTGTATTAAGTTGCTGTAGATGTCAGCAAGCAGTATACAGTTGTATTTCATCATTGCAGATAAATACCCGACTTCCTCTACAAACTTTTACGATCTGCTGTACGAATTTGTGACGACGGAGGCGACAGGGCTTCGCCACAGTAGTGAGCTGGTGTTCACCAACAACTCGGGAGTCCTCGGCTTGTCTGTAAGTTTATCACAGTAATGAGTTGGTGTTCACAAACAACTCGGGAGTCCTCGGCTTGTCTGTAAGTTTATCACATTAGTGAGTTGGTGTTCACCAACAACTCGGGAGTCCTTGGCTTGTCTGTAAGTTTATCACATTAGTGAGCTGGTGCTCACCAACAACTCGGGAGTCCTTGGCTTGTCTGTAAGTTTATCACATTAGTGAGCTGGTGTTCACCAACAACTCCAGAGTCCTCGGCTTGTCTGTAAGTTTATCACATTAGTGAGTTGGTGTTCACCAACAACTCGGGAGTCCTCGGCTTGTCTGTAAGTTTATCAGAGTAGTGAGTCCTCGGCTTGTCTGTAAGTTTATCACAGTGGTGAGTCCTCGGCTAGTCTGTAAGTTTATCCCAGTAGTGAGTCCTCGGCTTGTCTGTAAGCTTATCCCAGTAGTGAGTCCTCGGCTTGTCTGTAAGCTTATCACATTAGTGAGTTGGTGTTCACCAACAACTCGGGAGTCCTCGGCTTGTCTGTAAGTTTATCACAGTAGTGAGTTGGTGTTCACCAACAACTCGGGAGTCCTCGGCTTGTCTGTAAGTTTATCACATTAGTGAGTTGGTGTTCACCAACAACTCGGGAGTCCTCGGCTTGTCTGTAAGTTTATCAGAGTAGTGAGTCCTCGGCTTGTCTGTAAGTTTATCACAGTGGTGAGTCCTCGGCTAGTCTGTAAGTTTATCCCAGTAGTGAGTCCTCGGCTTGTCTGTAAGCTTATCCCAGTAGTGAGTCCTCGGCTTGTCTGTAAGCTTATCACATTAGTGAGTTGGTGTTCACAAACAACTCGGGAGTCCTCGGCTTGTCTGTAAGCTTATCACATTAGTGAGTTGGTGTTCACCAACAACTCGGGAGTCCTCGGCTTGTCTGTAAGTTTATCACAGTGGTGAGTCCTCGGCTAGTCTGTAAGCTTATCCCAGTAGTGAGTCCTCGGCTTGTCTGTAAGCTTATCACAGTGGTGAGTCCTCGGCTTGTCTGTAAGTTTATCCCAGTAGTGAGTCCTCGGCTTGTCTGTAAGTTGATCTAAGTAGTGAGTTGGTGTTCATCAACAACTCCAGAGTCCTTTGTAAGTTTATCAATATGGACTATCATAAGTACATGTATAATCCCCTTCTATTGATTAATTTAGTCCCCCCCCCCCCCCCACCGCCACCTTTTTTTTTTCAAACTGAGACTTTGAATGGCTAAGATTATCTTTCTTTTTTTCCATAAGGGAACAGGGATATTTTTTCTCATCTGTTGAATTAATCCATTATCTTTTTACCATTTCTTGTTTGCAATCAAATAAAAAAGTAAGATATTTTTTTAAATATTTGAAACTGTGAGTTAAATACTATATTAAGATTTTTGAATATGTAAAACTGTTTGAAAGATCTATAAAATTGTTTGACAGTCTCTGTTAGTTAGAATTGTCCCTGCCAAGACCACAGTTTACCAGCAGCCTTATTCCTGTCGTGTCAAAGATCTAGCAATACCTACTTATAAGACTTACTTTGTAGGCATCCTACATGCAATTCACACACATACTCTTGACTGACTCCACAAGTAAGATCAACGCTATGGAGAACACCATGGGTATCGTGTCGGGACTCTTCGCCAACGACGACTGTTTCGCCTACGGCAGACTGTATTTACAGTGGTACACCAACAAGGTACTCCATCCTAAACTTACTTTAATAGATTTTATAGGTCTAATGTATACTTGTGAACCTGAATGTTGGTTATCTATAGAAATGACCAAATTCAGTTTCCAGTTTTTGCAGATTTGACTTATTATGAATTACAAGAACATAATCAATATATATTTACTGGCCAATAGAATCATGCTTATTGGGCCCTTCTGAAATAATTGCACTCCCTTGTTTATTGGAACAGATAATACAAGATGTGTAAGGAAATTTAAAACGTGATAATTTTATAAGAATTGTATTACATGATTATGCTTGTGTTACAGGTTATCCAGACAGAGTTATACAGAAATCTGGGACTAGCTGCCCTCTGTGTGTTTGTCGTCTGTCTCATCCTCATAGCAAACCTCTTCACAAGCCTCATGGTCCTGTCCTGTGTCCTCTTCACTCTGGTAAGTCACAAGCCTCATGGTTCTTTCCTGTGTCCTCTTCACTCTGGTAAGTCACAAGCCTTATGGTCCTGTGTCCTCTTCACTCTGATAAGTCACAAGCCTCATGGTCCTGTGTCCTCTTCACTCTGGTAAGTCACAAGCCTCATGGTCCTGTGTCCTCTTCACTCTGGTAAGTCACAAGCCTTATGGTCCTGTGTCCTCTTCACTCTGGTAAGTCACAAGCCTCATGGTCCTGTGTCCCCTTCACTCTGGTAAGTCACAAGCCTCATGGTCCTGTGTCCTCTTCACTCTGGTAAGTCACAAGCCTCATGATTCTTTCCTGTGTCCTCTTCACTCTGGTAAGTCACAAGCCTCATGGTTCTTTCCTGTGTCCTCTTCACTCTGGTAAGTCACAAGCCTTATGGTCCTGTGTCCTCTTCACTCTGGTAAGTCACAAGCCTCATGGTCCTGTGTCCTCTTCACTCTGGTAAGTCACAAGCCTCATGATTCTTTCCTGTGTCCTCTTCACTCTGGTAAGTCACACGCCTCATGGTTCTTTCCTGTGTCCTCTTCACTCTGTTAAGTCACAAGCCTTATGGTCCTGTGTCCTCTTCACTCTGGTAAGTCACAAGCCTCATGGTCCTGTGTCCCCTTCACTCTGGTAAGTCACAAGCCTTATGGTCCTGTGTCATCTTCACTCTGGTAAGTCACAAGCCTTATGGTCCTGTGTCCTCTTCACTCTGGTAAGTCACAAGCCTTATGGTCCTGTGTCCTCTTCACTCTGGTAAGTCACAAGCCTCATGGTCCTGTGTCCTCTTCACTCTGGTAAGTCACAAGCCTCATGGTCCTGTGTCCTCTTCACTCTGGTAAGTCACAAGCCTCATGGTCCTGTGTCCTCTTCACTCTGGTAAGTCACAAGCCTCATGGTCCTGTGTCCTCTTCACTCTGGTAAGTCACAAGCCTTATGGTCCTGTGTCCTCTTCACTCTGGTTAGTCACAAGCCTCATGGTCCTGTGTCCCCTTCACTCTGGTAAGTCACAAGCCTCATGGTCCTGTGTCCTCTTCACTCTGGTAAGTCACAAGCCTCATGGTCCTGTGTCCTCTTCACTCTGGTAAGTCACAAGCCTCATGGTCCTGTGTCCTCTTCACTCTGGTAAGTCACAAGCCTCATGGTCCTGTGTCCTCTTCACTCTGGTAAGTCACAAGCCTCATGGTCCTGTGTCCCCTTCACTCTGGTAAGTCACAAGCCTCATGGTCCTGTGTCCTCTTCACTCTGGTAAGTCACAAGCCTCATGGTCCTGTGTCCTCTTCACTCTGGTAAGTCACAAGCCTTATGGTCCTGTGTCCTCTTCACTCTGGTTAGTCACAAGCCTCATGGTCCTGTCCTGTGCCTTCTTCACTCTGGTAAGTCACAAGCCTCATGGTCCTGTGTCCTCTTCACTCTGGTAAGTCACAAGCCTCATGGTCCTGTGTCCTCTTCACTCTGGTAAGTCACAAGCCTCATGGTCCTGTGTCCTCTTCACTCTGGTAAGTCACAAGCCTCATGGTCCCGTGTCCCCTTCACTCTGGTAAGTCACAAGCCTTATGGTCCTGTGTCCTCTTCACTCTGGTAAGTCACAAGCCTCATGGTACTGTGTCCCCTTCACTCTGGTAAGTCAAAAGCCTCATGGTCCTGTGTCCTCTTCACTCTGGTAAGTCACAAGCCTCATGGTCCTGTGTCCTCTTCACTTTGGTAAGTCACAAGCCTCATGGTCCTGTCCTGTGTCCCCTTCACTCTGGTAAGTCACAAGCCTCATGGTCCTGTGTCCCCTTCACTCTGGTTAGTCACAAGCCTCATGGTCCTGTGTTCCCTTCACTCTGGTATCTCACAAGACTCATGGTCCTGTGTCCTCTTCACTCTGGTAAGTCACAAGCCTTATGGTCCTGTGTCCCCTTCACTCTGGTAAGTCACAAGCCTCATGGTCCTGTGTCCCCTTCACTCTGGTAAGTCACAAGCCTCATGGTCCTGTGTCCTCTTCACTCTGGTAAGTCACAAGCCTCATGGTCCTGTGTCCTCTTCACTCTGGTAAGTCACAAGCCTCATGGTCCTGTGTCCTCTTCACTCTGGTAAGTCACAAGCCTCATAGTCCTGTGTCCTCTTCACTCTGGTAAGTCACAAGCCTCATGGTCCTGTGTCCTCTTCACTCTGGTAAGTCACAAGCCTCATGGTCCTGTGTCCTCTTCACTCTGGTCAGTCACAAGCCTAATGGTCCTGTGCCCCCTTCACTCTGGTAGGTCACAAGCCTCATGGTCCTGTCCTGTGTCCTCTTCACTCTGGTAAGTCACAAGCCTCATAGTCCTGTGTCCTCTTCACTCTGGTAAGTCACAAGCCTGATGGTCCTGTGTCCTCTTCACTCTGGTCAGTCACAAGCCTAATGGTCCTGTGCCCCCTTCACTCTGGTAAGTCACAAGCCTCATGGTCCTGTGCCCCCTTCACTCTGGTAGGTCACAAGCCTCATGGTCCTGTCCTGTGTCCTCTTCACTCTGGTAAGTCACAAGCCTCATGGTCCTGTATCCTCTTCACTCTGGTAAGTCACAAGCCTCATGGCCCTGTGTCCCCTTCACTCTGGTAAGTCACAAGCCTCATGGTCCTGTGTCCCCTCTACTCTAGTAAGTCACAAGCCTCATGGTCCTGTCCTGTGTCCTCTTCACTCTGGTAAGTCACAGCATACGTAACGACCGAGGATCTTCTGTGAAAAATGCACCATGAACAGCATGCTGGAAAAGATAGTCTAGGGAAATAAAAGCAGAATTTGTAATAAGTAGTATTTTCTATTAAATACTTGTATTAAATTTGTAGTAAGATTTGTCTTGTGCACAAGCAGGTTGACTTATCCTAAATGTCACATTTTGTGTGTAAATCCTGACAGAGCAGGAAATGTCCCTACAGGCCGTGCAGGACTTGTCAGACTCACCTGAAAGCAGCATCAGGTTACAAAGTCCAAGTGAATAATTCTTGTTCAAATGGTAATGCTGCTCTGATTCATCTGTTGGGTTATTTCCCTTTAACTTGTGATTGTGGTCATGTATATGGTGATGAAGTCCCTGGCAAGCTTCAGATCTCCATGTAGATGTCTATATTTTTATAAATTGTTTAAGTCCCTGGCAAACTTTAGATCTCCAATTTAGATGTCTATTTTTATGCCCCCGTCATGAAATGGGGGGGGGGGGGGGGGGTGATATAGTGTTACCCATGTCGTCCCGTCCCATTGTGTCTCGTCCCATGGTAATGTAACCAGCTTATTTAAGTAACTACTGATCCGATTGTCATCAAACTTTGTATACGTAATACGCATGAAGAACTAATTTCATATCGCCCATATGAAATTAATGGGGGAAGGGGGCATTTATGTCTCACAGACATTTCTAGTTTTTTGTACATATTGTTAAGGTCCCTGACTAGCTTTAGTATAGATACAGTTTTATGTTTGGTTTCCAGCTGGACGTTGGTGGGATGATGCACTTCTGGGGCCTGACCATTGACACGGTGACCAGTATCATCCTCATCCTGGCCATCGGTCTAGCAATAGACTACTCTGCTCACATTGGTCACTGCTTCATGACGTTTACTGGCGACAGAAATGGTTTGTTTTTATACAGTTCATCTACAGCTTATTAGTTTTAAATTATTATATTATCAGAAATTGTTGACATGAAAGAGACACAAATAAATTGTTATGATGTCTTTGCCTTGTAAATAATTGAAGCAGAATTGAATTAATTTTCAGTGAAATTATTCATATTTTTTTAAAAACAGTCTTCTGCAAATTGCTAGTTAAAAAAAACATTATATAAAGAAAAAATCTTTTGTTTTTTATTTATGACGATAAAGTTTTAATGTGACTGTTTTGTTGTAGCTCGTGTCCGTGCCACGCTTGTTGAGATGGGAAGTCCGGTGTTTAGTGGGGCTTTCAGTACATTTCTGGCGTTTATCCTCCTAGCTTTCAGCAATAGCTACGTTTTTACTACATTTTTTAAGGTAAGAAATACAAGGTCTCGGTCACTGCTAGAAAAATCTATGATTTCTGAGCAACTATATGCTAAGCTGTCATATGTGAACTCAAACAGAATGTGCTTCTGCAAGAATTAATTTAATTACTGATCGATATATCTGTGTGTGTGTTTGCAAAGGTCATTACCATATTTGATTGTGTAAGGATTGGTAAGGCTCATCTGAATTTAATTACTTTAAATCCAAATGAATATCGTGTAGGGTTGGGTTCAACAATTGAATAATTTGTAATATTCACATGTGTTTCTGCTGGTAGTGGTGTTTGGAGTGTTCCACGGCCTGGTGTACAATGTCTGTACTGTAATGTTTACAGGTGTTTCTGCTGGTAGTGGTGTTTGGAGTGTTCCACGGCCTGGTGTACCTACCTGTCATCCTCAGCTGGATAGGTCCTGCGGCATACATGTCTGCTGAGCGCGAGGAGAGTGGAGCAGGGGAGGTAGAACTGAAAGTCACATCTGGCGACCTTAACCATAAATCACGCACATCGTTACAAGGGGAAGTTAATCCAGCAATGGAAAACAAGGTATTTAACTCATTTATTGTAGGAATAATGTTCATCTCATTTACAATATTGTCTGAATCTATCGGGGGAACTGCAGGCTATCAGTCCAAATTAAACAACCATTAAACATTTGCCTATTGTCAAGATTTCCACAAGGACTTCATGTACATATGAATACTATGATGGTCAAATATGGGTCAAAATAACATTGATGCTGACTGGCACATCTCAAAAGCTTATTTGGACCAAGTAAATACATATTGTACATTGACCATGGTTTAATTATTTCTACATATATGTATGTGCCGGTTAACCAGACAGCAACATCATGAATTTGTGGATTCTTTTAAATACCCATTAATGTATTGGTGTGTCAACACATACCCATTTATTTATTGGTGTGTCAACAAATACCCATTAATTTATTGGTGTGTCAACAAATACCCATTAATTTATTGGTGTCAACAAATACCCATTAATTTATTGGTGTGTCAACAAATACCCATTAATTATTGGTGTGTCAACAAATACCCATTAATTATTGGTGTGTCAACAAATACCCATTGATTTATTGGCTTGTCAACAAATACCCATTAAATTTTGGCCAATTAAAAAAAAAAATCATACATTTTAATTCATGGATGTGTTAAAAAATTTAAATACTCATCAATTCTTAACACATATCGCATGTACTGGGAGGTTGCCTTAGATTAGCAGTTAACTATCTTATCGTTTTGAGATTGATTTTAAAAATATTGATTGTAATCATTAGCTCGGAAATATTGAGCTTTTATTGGTAACACCTCTACTATCCTATATACTGAGTTTGTTTTGTACACAAACAGGAATTGAAAACTTAATTTGTGAGCTTTCGAAAAAGTCTGTTTCCTTTGTCAAGCAAAGAGGACAATAGCCGTGTGTCGGTGTTCTGACTGCTGAAATCAGCTCACTACCCAAAAAAGAGCGAGTTAGGGAAGTCAGCTGTCAAAAACATAGCGCGATATTTCGTCCAATTGTACTCTAATACTACAGGTACTGTAGACAGAGGGATGGGTAAGATGCTTACCCATTCCGCCTCTTATTGGATGTTAAAATAGGGTCATAAAGATGACTCAACGGGTGTCACCCCTTGTCTCTGTTCATTGATTCCCCTTCCTTCCTAATCCATATGGATTCTTTAATTTTCTCTCCAGTTTTCCTCCCTTTCCAACACCATCAAACAACTGCTAGTACATCCGAAGGATAAAGTGCAAAAGGAGGTCAAGACTGGAATGGTTTACCAAATTCCATGTAACAGCTGCACCCACACATACATAGGTGAAACTAGTCGGAAATTTGGAACGTGTCTGAGAGAACATCAAAAATACGTGGAAGACATGGAACAGCAAGTCTACACCAGACATACTAGAAAAACATCAGAAAAACAATATAACAAATCAGCTTTCACAGACCATGCCAACATACACAACCATATCATTGACTTGAACAACTCCAAAGTGTTGGAAAGGAATGAGGAAAATTAAAGAATCCATATTGATTAGGAAGGAAGGGAAATCAATGAACAGAGACGAGGGGGGGGGGGGGGGATACCAGTTGAGTCATCTTAGGTGTTGGAAAGGGAGAAAAACTGGAGAATGAGGAAAATTAAAGAATCCGTATTTATCATGATTAAACGGCCCTAATCATATGATAATTAATCTGCCCTAATTTAAATGATAAATCTGTCCTAATTAAAATATCATGAATAATTTGCTGTTATTATCATGATTAATTTGCCCGAATTTTCATGAGTAATCTCCCCTTATTATCATGATTATACTGCCCTTATTATACAATGATGTTTCACCAAGCCTAGGTAATCCATAGCAAACAATTTCCTGTATACAATAGTGTAACCCCTAGTTTACTGTTGTAGATGCTATTCTTTATTTTTCTTTGCGTTGATGCCCTATCTAGGTTGAAGACAACAAGCAGTAGATCGTGCTTACAAGATTAGGGGTGAACTTCCTTTTATCTAAAACGTTTTCATTGTTCCATTCCAAATGTTGTTTTTATATGAGTTGTAGAACATTTCCTTAATTTCTTCTTTTTGTTGAGTTCCAGTTGTTGTAAAACATTTTCCGCTTTCATTTATATTCTAGTTTCATTTTTTGTAAAAAACACTTTTACATTTTTGAGTTCCAGTTGTTAGTTGTACAAGGTTATTATTATTTTTTTTGCATTGTTGATGTCCTGGTGTTGTAGACTTTCTGTTATTTATTTTTCATTATTTAATTACAATTGTTGTAAAACAAATCATTTCATTGTTGAATTTCACTTGTTGTAGAACATTATCTTATCTTTTTTAGTCTGTTATTGAAGAGTATTGCCACCTTACAGATCATGCATAGAACCATTTCTGTTTTCTTCTCATTGTTGAGTTGCTTTGGAACCCTGTGAAAAGTTCACCCTAACAACATGTACACCTCCCCCCCCCCCCCCCCCTCCATTTCCCGGTATTGTCATAAACCATGCAAGTCTCTAATAGTTGGAGATCACTACAATGTACCCTTATGTTCAGATATGTTGGCTTCATAGAGATGGAAGAGACATGCAGTGGCCAAGTGGTTAAGGTGTCTGCCATTCTGTTCCCACTAGCTCTCCACCACTGGGTTGGGGTTAGCTGCGATAACTTAGCTCTTCACGACGAGACAATTTTTTATATTGTGTCTTTAGAGCTACGAAGCAGTCCCATGCCTGGTAGTGGAGCAAAATCAAAAGTGTTCAATCTGTAAGATTTCATTTTATTACCACCTCATTTGAGCATAATGTTGTCAAAATAATTGCTGAAATATTGAGTGCTTACAATGATAAAAAAATTTTTTCACAAAATTAGCAGAACCAGAAATGTCCTTCTTGACAAACACAAGAAACTACCGCCATGACAGCTTACGTGTGATGTTATCTCAAGTCTCGTTTTTGTCTCGCTTCGATGATAGTCGAGAAAGCGAGACTTAGGTGTTACTTTTCCGGCAGCGGCGTCAACATTTGCGTTAAAGTCCACTTTTCACAGTGTTATGATTATCCAATTGAATTGAAAGTTGGTCACATAATTCAAACCATCATACTTAATACCTAACCTCAATTTAAATGAAATCGTGTTACAGGTTTTGGTGTTTTGGGGCAAAAACATGGGAATTTTGAGAATTTGCATTTAATTAAGTCCACTTTTTATATTGTTACTGATATCCGATTGAATTGAAACTTAATGTAGTTACTAACATTATTATACTGAACATTTTTGTGAAATTTGGAGGAAATTTATGTACAGGTTTTGCTGTTTTGGGTCAAAAACATGGGAATTTTGATAATTTGCATTTAAGTCCACTATTTATAGTGTCACTGATATCAGATTCAATTGAAACTTACAGTAGTTAGTGATATCATCATACTGAACACGGTAATGAGATTTGGAGGAAATTTATTAGCAGTTTCCGCTGTTTTGGGTCAAAAACATGGGAATTTTGAGAATTTGCGTTAAAGTCCACTATTTATAGTGTCACTGAATTATCAGATTCAATTGAAACTTACAGTAGTTAGTGATATCATTATACTGAACACCGTAATGAGATTTGGAGGAAATTTATTTGCAGGTTCCACTGTTTTGGGGCAAAAACATGGGAATTGCGAGAATTTGCTTTAAAGTCCACTTTTTATAGTGTCACTGATATCAGAATCAATTGAAACTTACAGTAGTTAGTGATATCATCATACTGAACACCGTAATGAGATTTGGAGGAAATTTATTTGCAGGTTCTGCTGTTTTGGGGCAAAAACATGGGAATTTCGAGAATTTGCTTTAAAGTCCACTTTTTATAGTGTCACTGATATCAGAATCAATTGAAACTTACAGTAGTTAGTGATATCATTATACTGAAGCCCTTACTGAAAATTGGAGGAAATTTTGGGGTAAAAACATGGAAATTTTGAGAATTTACGTTAGCATCCACTATTTATAGTGTTATTGATATGTAATTAAATTGAAATTTGGCTATGTTACAGATATAATCTTGCTGTATATAGATTGTCATTCTAATTTTTACGATGGGACTTAAATATTATCGGCAAAGCGGGAAAGGCGAGACATATAATTACGCGTAATTCTTGTTATATATGGTCTGCATGGCCAAATATGGAGTTACTACGGTTTACTACGACTTTTTTATTTGGTCCGCACGCGCACCCATTCACAAATTTAGAGGAACTCTTCAGAAAAGAAACCAAGAAATTAACTGAAGTCTTAATCAGAAATGATGGCTGCTGCTACTCATTTTAGTTTATGCTTTGTTACATAAACTTGATATTTAACAATATTTTATGTGGATTTTAATTACAAGTTGGGTAGGAGATCGACAGATATGGTTTATAATTTAAGTATATTCATCTATGAGAACCAATCAGGCGATTAGTGATGCAAAAATCACCCCAGTGTGAATCACACCGGGCTTGCTCCATTACGAGGCATGGGACTGATTTAATACCCGGCCGGGGCAGAGCCATAGGAGGCCGGATATTAATATTAGTACTAGGTTGCGGTGACCAATTGGTTTAGGTATCTGGCATTCTGTTGCCACTAGCTAGCCTTCCACTAAATAAGGCCTTTGTCTGTTTTTTCTGGGAACTCCTGCTTCCTCCACCACACCTGGCACGTCCTTAAATTACCATGCATAGCTGTTAATTGGACGATGAATAAATACCAACCACCACCCAAGAAACCTCAACGCACCAGTCAAAACATGTAAAAATTGCAGATATCAATCCCCACTTCATTGTGTTATATACAATATCTGAACGGAAAGAGATGAAAGTACTGCCTTGATTGTTTTGGGGTCGTGCCTGCCCCAGGGATTTAATTAATCCAGAAACTATGATAGGTATATTGTATGTGCTTACTTTGCATGAAGATATATTTACATTTGCTCTGCAACCCACTATATGAACATTACCAGCAGAAATGCTTTTCATAAAAGTATGAAAGCAATGGTTCTCGAGACGTAGCATGTGATTTATTTATGACATCGAAGATCAAGTTTGTTCAATGAGAGTCTTGTCGCTCCATTTCGAATAACATGGAGGGAACGCCCCTGCGTCAATCACTCAAATGACTAGTTATTAGCAGGCTTCATTAAATATGGATGTTACGGCAGATCTTTCATAACACTATGAAAGTTAAAAAAAATGTCTTTCAATCCTTATATTAACACAACCATTTCCAATTCATCTTTGCTATATTGAATTTGAAAAAAAAAGAAAGTATAATTTATCATAATGATGGTCAGAATATGCTTGTGTATTCTCAATTGAATGTTATTTCTTTTTTATTAGAGAAATTATAAATTAAAATTTTAGCATAATTTCGAAATTAATTTACAAATGTACTTTGTCACCGAAAGTTGTAGACATCCTGCTGGTAATGCAATTTCTTAGTTATAAATGTAGGTCAAAATGGACAGGAAATTAAAACATGGCTGAGGTCGTCTGAAGGTTCTTTGGTCGGTAGTTTGTAGAGTGTCAGCTGAAAATATTGCATCTAATGATTAATGCAAATTTTCCAGCAGTGACACTCTGGGGAAAAACAAAAACGGTTGTTTCTTACACCATATGCTTTGCATTACATAAGCGGTGCCAGTGGTTTCGTACACAATATTGACTGCATGCTTTTTATTTTCTATTAGATGTAAACCAAAAATTCTGAAGTACCATGTAGTAGGAAATAAGTATTTCATTCTAATCTGTAGGACACAGTATGACGACAGAGATATCCTGTGCCTGTTAGGTATTACTGAAGTAACAGCTTACAATCAGAATATGTACATGTAAAGTCACAACAAAATAATTCCATTCCGTGATAACAAGAGTGCCGTGCGGTGACACAACGAAAGCACAGCCTACAAAGTTTAAAGAAATTGGTTGAAAACTGGGAGAGAAAATATCTGGATAAGATTTAGATTATGAAATATGTAAGGGACATTAGCTCTTCCAAATATACTTCAAACCGATATTCAGTAAAACCATTTCATATCGCGGTGAATAAAGGACCTCTTTCACGAACAATGGGATTTTGCCCAGGACCCGATTTAATCCAAACCAAGTGTCATGTATAGCATCTCAACATACTCTCCTTAAACAGTGTTTAAAAAATTCAAAAGGTCCATTGGGCCTGAACTATTAGCTTCTTTGTGACGTTTTGTAAGGTTGTGTGACAAGGTTCAGAAATGGCTCCATAAAGAATACAAGGAATTATCACACAGAAACATATTATCTCCCTAACTGTTCATAAGAACCTGATTGACATTTTAACATACCATACATGGATAAATGTGACACATACGAAAAACTATGCACAGTGAAACACGGAAAAGGGGTGTTTTTTGGTATCTTTTTTTTAGCAGAGTACACTCTTTGGAGCAGTGTATCACACACTTCCGGTTCCGGTGCACCAAAATCCTTTTAATATAATTTGAAGAAAAAAAAATAATTATACGAAATTCATCAAAACGCCACTTAATTTTTATAACGCCAATTTTAAATATTCCGACTCATCGCAAATATCCTTTTCATTGACAAATTTACCGGCTACGAATTCCTTTTAAAATTTCATGGATTTGAGCAAACCCATTCGGTCAAATTATATTAAAAGGATTTGGGTGCAACTGAACCGGAAAGTTGTGATACACTGCTCCAAAGATTGCACTCTGTTTAAAAATTATACTAAAAAACATCCCTTTTCCGTATTTCACTGTGTATAGTTTTTCGTATGTGTCACATTTATCCATGTATGATATGTTAAAATGTCAAGCAGGTTCTTATGAACAAAATAATTCCGTGATTATATCAACCAGAAGCGTAAAACTATTGTACTATAACATGTACAATAGGCCACCAGGAAAACGCACAAAGCAAACTTTTTAAACTGTTCTGTAAAATTACCAAAATGAAAAAGCATATCATATTGAACATAAATGTTAAGTAGTTTTGTTGATATTTTTACACTTTGTATACGTACGTCAAGTGACGGGATGTGTATTGGTTAAGCGTCCCACAGTTTTTAACCAATGTCTTAACATGCATTCATTATTATTTGATTCGATATAATTGGAAAAGTTACTGCCCCTTGCATGTTTTACAATCTAGATATTGACAGGATACATTTTTCAACTAATTTCTTTCAAATTTTTTAGTTTCTAGTGTATTGTAAGGACGATGAAAACTGTTCTTTGACAGATTACATTTAAACAAAAGTTAAAACATATTTTCATTATTTTTGCATTCTGATATAATTACGTCTTTCACTTTTGCATAGGACAGGCGTATATTAATTGTTCCGCCCCACGGCACTTTTGTTGCACTTATGATAAACGCATGATTATAAAATAATTGTATACTGAATGTCCTATTTATCAAGAAATAAGAATTTCATTAAATTATATTTTCTGAATACACTGTCAGAATATTTTGTATTTAAACTAATACAAATTTTTAAGTACTGCAAATAATAAAAAAAATTACATGTACATGTTAAGCACATATCTTTATGTTGCTACTAATTTGAGAACATCATAAATTTAAAGTGTCCATTCTTAAGTGCAGTGTCTGCACATCATGTTATATTGTATTATGTCTGAATGTGTATGCAACACCGATGAACTGTTAAGCTTAACGTAATAAAATAATATGGATTTTAAATACTGAAAATAACTGTTTTGTTAATAGATAAACTGTTTAATTTGTATAAAGTTGTAAATTGTAACAAAATGAAGGTCTAAGTATGCATATTTATTCATGTAGCTTACCGTATACTTCTCATGATTCAACCAATGCATGTATTGAAACACAGTTTTTTTTCGTGACAAGAACATCCATTCGTATCCTATCTAATATTAATGCTTATGTATAATGTTGCATGTTTAATTCAAAAGCTAGAAAACATTTGCTGACTTGCTAATATCATTTCCTTCATCAGTTCTGAATTCGAATGTATTTATGTTTAATATTGGAAAGGTATGTCACTGAAAAAAAAATAGATGAAATGTATTCTTTTATGTGTAAACTAGCGGAAGACAGCTATATGATGATTTTTTTTTTTCGGCATACTTTATCATAAATTAGCGGAAGACAGCTGTATGATGCAGTTAAATTCATTTTTTCGGCATGCTGTATCTTTTACTTAATTTAAAATGTGCAGTCTGTGTGTTACGTCATCTCTCAAAATGCAGATTAAACGCCAAAAAAATGATAGTTTTGGGAATTTTTTTTTTAAACTTTATAAACGGTGTTGCAATTGTGAGATGTATGTTGGCATTATGAGTTAAATATTGTATGTGTTAACAAAAAAATGAAATACTCAGGAGGAAATCGTCGTTACAACCTGTTGATAGATAAAAAATTAAAGATTATAAATATTTAGAATTTGTACGTCATGGCTTGCTCTGTTGTAGTTAGATTGATTGTTTGAAAATTCTTCTCTTTTGAAATCTTGTGAATGGATGCATGGAAGATAAGTGTATGATAGATGTATATAAGGATACCGTATTATATCGTCTAGGACACAGTTGTGATTTAAGTTATTACAGCTGCATCCAGAACTAATTGATCTTGTTAATATCCGTTACAGCTGTGGTACGTTTAGTTTATATCAGAGCCTTGGTGCATGCTTCCTGTACTTTCGTCCATCAGCAGTTTCCAATCATTTTCTGGCATGCTGGACTGATTCACCTTACTATTTTGTATTTTTTCTCTTAATTTCCAAAATTTCAGCGTCTATAAGACCATACAATATGAGGAAATGCTTTATAACAATATTAACTGGGAGGGGGGCCACACTATTATATATCACACTTTATTACAATTAAAAAGGAATATTGATAATTTTTAACACTATTGAATGGAAGGGAACACTATAGACTTGGACGGAACACTATATGGCACTATGGACTGGGGGCACTCTATCACCTCATTAGGACGAGAAAAGAATATCGATAACGTGACATTGGAATTCGCTTAAAAAATACGGAAGGGTGTAAACACCATCTAATGCATATCTTTTCGCTACTTACAGCATGATCTCCAATTTTCCAAACCACCTGTGAAGAGTCATCTGAATGGTCGAGGCAATGATAGGAAGATGGAGCCACCACCTGATTACAGCCCCGAGGTGGTGCGACGCCCCACAAGTAAGGACTCGGGTCGCGGAGTGCGACACGTTACACCTGTCGATTCGTAGTCAATACACCTGGTCTCAAGTGATGCAACAACTGTGATAATTACTCAGAATATCAAAAACAAGACGAGTGCTTTAAAAAAAAATGTCCCCGCCATTAAATGAACTGTTAATTTGGCATGTAGTTTCCGATTTGGTGAGGACCCACCTATTTTTTCCAGGGCATAGCCAAATTTTTACTTTTATGAGAATTTTAGTAAAATTATATGACCGACATTGCAAAGCGCCTTGTCTAATAACACCATTGTTTTTTTCTGGTAGTGTTATGTGATGTAGTAGAAATGGACTAGATTCCGTAGAGTAGATGCATAGTATATGTATATGAGTTGTCAGTATTCCATCTTTTTGTAACTGTGATACACATACATATATTAGTGATATACATTTTGTATGGATTTGTTTTGTTATTTTGACTATTTGATATTTAATTTAGTCTGCGGTGCCCATTCTTTGCCTATTCATTTAAATTTTACATTCTCAAAGTTGATAGTCTAGTTTATTGTTTATAAAATGTCCGTCTCCATTATTTATTTGATAGTCTCTTGTTTATGAAATGTCCGTCCCCATTATTTATTTGAGTCTCGTGTTTCTTGTTTATGAAATGTCCATTATTTATTTGTACCGGAGTGTCCATCCGTTACATCAGATTATATTGATGATAGATATCTACATTTTTGCCATTTTCTCCATATAATATCTATACCGTCCAGCTTTTCAATCCAGATTTTACTTGTAAAATATTTTTATTTGACATCTACAGAAACAAACTAATTTAAAAAGTTAAGTATTAGGTTTTATGACAAAACATTGCAGCAGTTATCAATATTTATATTGTATCGTATTATATATGACATTAAAATGTTGAATATATTATTTATTTCAAACAGGATTATTGCATTTTAACTCTTTTTTTCTGTATCATTTTGATTTAAACTAATTTTCAAACGTTCACATGGTAGCTTAGTTATATCGAAAGCTGACCCTAGACACAATTTTCACTGAGTGATGATGATGATATGCTGTGCTGTTTGTCTCACAGAATCTTGTTCTCGCCTAGCAACTACCTAATCAGGCACCTTACTGATACTGCTGTGACACGTTTGTTATGATCATATTTCAGACATGCCAGTTACCGCCATCCCAATGAACTATCACAGACCCCATCATATTTCAGACTTTCCGCCAATGCACCCCTATCGTGGACGTGAGAGATTTCTTAATCGGCAATGGCATAACCGTCCCCAGGACGAGTACAGCTATTGGTATTATAACAATTATCCTTACTATCATGACTATTATAACCAGTATTATAATAATAACCAATATTATTAACATTGGCTGTACCATAGTCTTTTCACCTACTTTTACATGGAGCAAGAAATTAGTACAATATTTCATATGCTGAAAACTGAAATTAAGATTAATCGCAGAGAACTGGTATGTCTGTTCTGTGTAGCCAGGTCTGATCGATTTTTTTATTTCTTTAATTCATAAATATCATATTCTACAAAATAATTCCCTTGCACATGCACAGCAATATTTCTGACTGATCTGGTCCCGATTTCATCAATGTTCCTTAAGGAAATTCCTTAACTTAAAACTCTCCATAGGAAAACAATACAGAAGTGAAGTGAAGGATATTATCTTAGTTAAGGAACTTTCCTTAAATTCTGTAATGCTTACCTTTGGATATTTTTTAAGTTAAGGAATTTCCTAACATTGCGGAAAGTTGACGAAACTGGGGCCTGATTGTCATCTAAAATATCTATAAATTACCAAAGCTAGCTCGTTTTTCATCCACCAATTGCGACATTGTCTCTCTGGTACATGTCATCCTCTTACGTTTACATTAGAGTAATTATTTGGTTTTCATTCACTGACAATCTACCTAATCGATATCTGTATGTACCACCCTTCAAGTCATTGCACAACCTAATATTCCAAATCAGGAAAATAGTTGGGTCGAGTGTGGAATTGTTCACTCATAAATGTGGAAAAGGAAATTTGTATAAGCTAGTTGTATCATTAAATATAAATCCTGAATTTTTTACTACGTACAATATACCAGCAATCAACAGATAATAATTCACGCATTTCTTTGGTTTTTTTCATGATTACCACAATTGGAGTCTTCATCTTTGGCATGTATATCACGAGTGGTGCTCATTGTTAGTGGTATGAACTTGTCAGAGCATTTCCCGATAAGTAAGTGTTCTAGTTTTCCTTGTCATTAAGTTTATACATGTATTTAAATTCTTGATTGAAATTAATGCAAGCATTATAATTATTGATCTTAATCTTTTTTGAATCCGAAAAATATTTTCGAGAATTTAACTTTATTTGTCATGAAGCATCCACTAAGTTTCAATGCAACTTGATTATCAAGAAAAATACATAAGGGATTTTGTTAAATAGAGAATGGTAATTGAAGAACAACACTCAGGTGTACTTGTGTCGACCTCTCGAAGAGAGTTTTCATATTTCTAATAATATTTAGACAGATGAAATTAGTTAGATCTGATTTATTATTTTCTTAGGCAAATACTAGGCCATCTGGAAATTTTACCTATTTTTTGTGATAGTGAAAAGCATGCATGCATTACTGAGCAACATGGTGACATAAGGAATTAACTGAAAAGGATGTGGTTTATAAAACTTGAGGATTGTGTACTTAATTAAACTGAGAAATAGTTGTGAATGACCCCTGACCTTTGTTTCATCCTAGAATTTAAAATATCTTGCCACTCATTAAGTTCATGTTCTTTAGAAAAATGACTGTTCATATTTGCTGTAAATTGGGAAATTTTCAACCAGTTTAAATGAATCATTTTCATTGCATTACCATATAAATTACGTTGCATATTTAATTTTCCCTTTTTTTAAAAAAAAAAAAGATTCTCGAGCGACATAGGCAAATTTCATACTGTACCGAAATATAGTATGTTCGTAACATTGGTTTTACTTCTTATTCAATATTATTGTTGCATAATAATTAAGTAAATATAACATCAATACCGCTGCACATTTTTATACCTCGTAGGTATATTCATTACAAGTATCAAGTGTAGGTTCAAATGATGTGTACATTTGGGATTTTTAGTGTAGTTCAATCAATTTTGCTGTACCTCTGTAAAATGTCATTTTTATCGTGACAACACAGTGTTAAAAATAACATATATGCACCGACTGCTGACTGATATGACATTCCCACGGATAAGAGAACAATGAAATTTAAATATAATAAAAATCGTTATCAAGAAAGTATGTGCGTTTCAGACATAATATCATTTATATTTACTAAACAAACGACATATCAAATTTTAGCTGCAATGTAATCAATAATTTTCAAATTGGAGGACATTTATTCGTCATTAAATATAAGAAGGGAACATTTAAATATTAGAAGGGAACATTGAATGCAGGTGTTGGTATAACCTTTGTTTTTTTTATTCTGATATTTCTGGTGCCCTATATTATGCTGGTGACAACAATACGTTTACTTATGTTAAAATATTGCTGAACATCGAAATGATAATTTGTTATTTTGTTGAGCACTTGTTTATCAAACGTTTCACATAAAACCAACATGAAATGAATCTCTGAAATCTGTTTTAATATATAATTGTTTATGTGCTTTGTTGGCGCATCATCTGCTGTTTAAATACATGCCTTATTAAAGGGGGTTTGTAAGCCACAATGTGGGACATAGGAGTCATACGAACAGGCTCATGGACTTTCCTATTTCATGTTAATTGACACCTTGTTCTGAGAAGGTAGTGTTTTCTATTCAGATATTTTTTTATTGAACCCATGCATATCTCGTGAATTTGTTGTAATGTGTATTAATTTACACTTCATGTTCCATGGTGTATTATTGCTTACATTGAATGTATTCACAATCCGCTCATGTGTACAAGTGGCGTAACTATTTACAAGGCGATAGACACATTTGAATTTGTTTTCATTTGTGAGAATCTAAGAATCTCGTTTACAATTTTTTAATCTCAGCTCACGAGTCTCTGATTAAATTTCTGCACTGGGCTAGTTAATTCTGTATGAAACATCATTATTTTGATAGAAATTCATTTTGTATTCTTTACAACAGATAATAGGACTTGTCTGTGTTTGTTTTGACTACACAAAGTTTAGAGTAGGTGTTTATCATTTCTGTTGATCGATTTTAATACAGGGGATTATCTAGATACCATAGCACCATATAATCGTTCGTTCATAATCGTTCGTTCGTATCTTATTGAAAACGAAATAGGAAACTAGACAAAGAAAGCACACATTTCATGTGCACGTAAGTAAGTGTAACCGGTGATATGGAGTAAACAGTGGTTGTTTAGTTGTGTAAATGAACTAATCAAAATCTAGTTATATCAGCCTCACACGGAGACACGTCCTTAGCTGGCCTTATCTGTTAAAAGGGCGTTAAATAAAACCAAATCAACTTTATTCATCTATACATTACTTACGAGTTTTCTTATACATATCTGATATGTGTAAATTTTATATGATAATGTCTATGTTTATTTGTTGATATCTATGGGTGGTCAACTCTCCAGCCAGTAAGCGCTTTCTGTGTTAATAATGACCAGGATACTGCAATTGATATTTCATTTGAGTGTCTGTCTGATGAATCTGAACCGACCTGTATACAAGCATTATACAAAATACTTGATTCAGTTATGAGATTATTTCAGGAAACCCAGTACTAAATTATTGCACTTCGAGGTGAGGTTGATGATGTGGTATAAGCCATTTCTTTGCCAGGTTTTATACAGATATGAAATGTCATTGCCATTTATGTCGTACATTGTATAAATAAAATATTCACCAGAATGTGATATCACTGTTGTTTTCTGTTTTTAGAATTCCTCAGTTTCAAATACAACTTTGTTAGCATGATGGGTATGTAAGGTTGTTGCGCACGTGGTGGTATTGATATTCGGGTTTTGACAGTCTTACCCAGTTATGACACTTTTAAAACAAGATATCCCAGAGGGATCTTTGCGATCACCATAAACAATTATCACTTACTTTTAGAAAGAGTTTCATCTTTTTCCTTCTTTTCCCATCTTAAGAAAAGACAATATTATATTGAGAGATGTTCGCCCATGAGCAATTTCTTTTTCTAATCAGTCCCTAAAAAATAGCACAACTATAAAGACCAAGGGGAACCTACATATGCAATTAAAGAAACTTTCATTGTCCAAATCCAAGATGGCAATTTCTCGGCCATTTATTTATCAGCCCCAAAATCAAAAAAGGGACAACTAAACACCAAGGGCAACCTGCTTATGAGACTTGTAAAAGAACATTTCAAGAAATAGCAATAACAAACTATTAATGCAAAATCCACGATGATTGCCTGTCGGTTATATTTGGGTTTTTTTTGGATCGGCTCATTGCACAACTAAGGATCAAGGGGAACCTATATGTAAGATTTGCAAAGGACCTATCTTGTACTGAAAGCGATCCCAGAACTTATTTAAAGACGAACGGACGACGGCGATTTGAATAGCCCAACCGGGGCGTCAACAAAACCGTAAGACGAAGACCCGTGAAAAGGTGCAAGAGAATAAGACCTGGAACATTTTTCAACATTTGATAATTCTGTCAATAGCACAAGTTCTAATTCAATTAGATCGACACTACTAGATATTTGGAAAGTTGTAACTAAGTCATTGGTTTCTTTTTAAGTTACAGGAGACTTTAGATTTTCGCTAATCACTGTGAAGCTAATCACAACTTGGCCCAGGTGTTTCGGAAGAGTAAGCTTCTTCTGCGTCATCGAAGACATCGATTATGTAAATCAAGGTCACATCGAAGTAAATGTCACGTCCTCAAAAGTGTGAACCACGGTATCATTCTCAATCACAGGCATACTAATTGAGTGTGTCAAAAAACGTCCATATTGGATGAAAAGTATCTCCCAATAAGACCAAGTTGACCGCCAATCGAGATCTCGAATCCCTGTTTCTCCTTTGTTTGTAAGCAACCGACATCTATAACGAAAACCTCGGTATCTAAAGCAAGCCTTAGAGTAACAAACTGTTAATGCGACATATTAACATCGAAGGTTTGAGAAGAAGGGATGTTTCTTCCAAGAAAAAGGAAGTTCACGACCTGAAAATCGTCACTATCGTATAGCTTATCTTTCTCTAAAATAAAAAAAAATAAAATAAAAAACGTCACTCGCCAAGAAAATTGATGCATGCATTTCTTCCACAATAAAGATGAATCAACTTCTACTGTTATATATACATTAAATATAAAAAACAACAAAATGTAATGTGTAAGTTAAATAACACACATTTTCGAGTGTGGGATCTGCCACAATATTGCCTTTAATGAACTCTAAGCTTTCTGATTCAAAAGAGCATTTAGAGAAAATTAATTTGAAATTGGTTCATATTAAATATAATGCACACTTTATTCCCAGCAATTGTAGTGTTTTGTGTTGGAATGTCTGAAAGGTGTGTGGCAGTCCCTGAGATCAAATCTGAAATCATGTTTGTGATTGTCTCTGTACGCCAATTACAAGCAATTGTATATAGTTTTGGTATGGGGATCTCAACCGTTAAAGTGTAATGAATCAGGAGTCCAGACTGCAAGGGCATGGTAGACCCTGGGGTCAAATCTAACATCATGATTGTGATCATCTTTTAATGTCAAGCAATTGTATATATAGTTTTGGGGTGGGGATCTCAACCGTTTAAAAGTTATGACTCAAGAGTTTAGTCTGCAAGGGCATGGCAGACCCTTGGGTCAAATTTACAATCATATTTGTGATCGTATTTTTATGCTCAGCAATCGCATAATATTATATAGTTTTGGGGTGGGCATCTCAACCGTTTTAAAGTATTGCCAAACGTATGCCTTTTGGGCCCCGGTGCCCATCAGGCTCCTGGGGTGAGCTCCATTGTATACATTTGAACCCAAGCCACCTAAGTATGCAACCACTGAAATATAAATGTCATATATTGCTTAGATCCAGAGAAGAAGTCGTTAATATCAAACAGGGACCCCTTATTGGCCCACCTCTCATGCCCCTGGAAGGGGGGGGGGGAGTCATCCCCACCATTTGTACAATTTTGAATCCCTGCTCCATAGTGATGCTAATAGGCAAATATGAGCAATACACATTGCTCGGTTTCAGAGAAGAATTCGTTCATATCAATACGGCCAAATCGACCTCTTTTGCCCTGCCCCTCAGGCCCCTGGCGGGTCAGCCCCATCATTTGTACCATTTTGAATCTCTGCCCCATAGTGATGCTACCAGGAAAATAAGAGCGATATTCATTGTTCAGTTTCAGAGAAGAAGTCATTTATATCAATATAGCCAAATTGACGACATTGGCCCCGCCCCCAAGGCCCCCGAAGGGTCAGCCCCACCATTTGTACAATTTTGAGTCCCCACGCCATAGGAATGCTTCTGATGAAATTTGGTCAAATTCCGTTGAGCGGTTATGAAGAAGTCGATTGTCGGTATTGTCGTCAACGAAGACTAAAATTCGCGAATACTTACGGCCCATCTCGGAGCTCTGTAGGATATTATTTAAACACGGGGAATGGGTACGAGGAAGAAACCAAAAGTGCAAAAAAAGGGAAAAATTCGAAGTGACATCAAAATGACTTAAAAACTATATAGGACGATATTTTTATTTAACTAAGTATGTTTTCATTAACAATGTCAACATACGTACACTACTGCTTTTTACCAATAACTGAACTATTATTTATATATTTCCTGGTTAACATTTAACGAGAAACATTTAACATTTAAGTTCTCGTTTTGAGAACTTGATGTTGTTTTGGATGTGACCAAGATTTACAAGGCGGGTGTCGTCGATGAAGCAGAAGACACTAACTCTTCATATTTTGCCCCTTGTTTAATCGATTTTGTGTTCGGATTAATATTTTGTTAACGCTTCGGTATTCTTTAATTTATTTACCTCGAGCATCACAACAACTAAATACAAACTGAAGGAAACCTTAAAGACATCCGTGTCAACACCTTGATTAATGTAACAGGGGCGTAGTCTACATTGCAGACATTTTTTGTTGTTGTAAATACTTCTTATT
This sequence comes from Mimachlamys varia, assembly GCA_947623455.1. Taxonomy (NCBI): domain Eukaryota; kingdom Metazoa; phylum Mollusca; class Bivalvia; order Pectinida; family Pectinidae; genus Mimachlamys; species Mimachlamys varia. Next base: position 9,757,775 of record OX392530.1, read on the forward strand.
TTGGTTAACTGACAATATCAATACTGGGTTACTATGGTAGTTTGTTTACATTTTAAAATTTCAATCTTACGCTCGATACGACTGATCCGCCAAAAAGACAAACATAGGGGCGTTAACTTTTATCCTGCGTTGGAATGGCTTGACTGATTATAAGAGAAATACAAATATAATTCAATTCTCTATGAATCGATTTTTGTTTTATAATTCCCTACTCTAGAAATAAAGCCCGATATATTCTGCAGAAATTGCAATGATAAACACACCTAAACCTGCTTCGAAATGATTAAAAAGTTTGAAATAAAATTTTGTTTTGAACACAGCCATGAATCAAAATGTTATTTTACGAGCTTTCGAAGACGTGTTTTCTTTTCAACGATAGCATGCACTAGTTTAAGGACAGTGATTTATCTTTGGTGTAAACATTTCTGAAAGAGTAAAAGAAATGTTCACATACAGACAAAAGAGTGCTACACTCATAAATTATTTATTAGGATATATCAAGCAAGTTTATCCTATAAATCATAAATAAAACACTACCTACTTTGTAGTTAGATAAATGACAGTTGCTAATCCAACACACCTACTCGTGTTTACTTGGTCATTGAGTTAACAAGTGCTTCTAGTACGTATACTTGCAAATGCTTAAAGTTGATTTGACAAAAAAAAACTGATAGAAGGCTTGAAGCTCGGTATATTCACTCTATTTTATTTCTAAATATTTCTAAAAAGATAAAAAAAAAAACAAGTTATTAAAAAATGTAATAAAATGCACTTTTTACAAGAGGTCGTCTGACTATACAATCAACTGAAAGTACAAAATACTGGTTGCATAGGTTGCCATGTCAAAGTTTTCTCAAACCATGAAAATAACAACACTTTAATGGACTTCTTTTAAGAAAAAGTTTAAATTGTGTTTTCAAGTTGGCGGCTGTGGCGGCCATCTTGGATTTCGGACCCGCCTGAAAAATATCAGCATTTGGTAGGGAACATCTCAGAATGATTTCAGGTAAGTTTCAGCTCAATCTAACTGGTGAAGCTTTAGAAGATGATTGCAATGTGTTGAAAATGGCGGCTGTGGTGGCCATCTTAGATTTCGGAAAGACCCGAAAAATAACATTTGGTCGGAGCCATAAATAATGTTTATTCGATGTTCTTATATACCGCTTTATTACGACCCTAAAGGTCGTCTCAAAGCGGTTCACAAATTATTGTTCGTGGTTATAGGGCCTTAGCAACCAGCCAATATCGTTCTCAACTCCCTTGGGAGCATACAACCGGTGCTGCCATTTCGGCGCTCACAGCTAGCATTCTATAATTTCTTGCACTATCCAACCAGGTATTCATTTACAGCTAAGTAGACTGGAACAAGCAGATTAAAAAATCTTTATCAATGATACAACACAAGTGCCGTGACCGGGACGCGAACTCCGTCCTACCACTAGATCACTGTGCCTCCGGAATAATTTCAGGCAAGTTCAGCTTAATCCCACTGAAGGAACTTGAGAAGAAGTTTGAAACGTGAAATGTTTACGCACGACGGACGGCGTACGACAACGGACGAAGCACGATGACTACAGGTCATCCTGACCCTTCAGGTCAGATGACCTAATAATGTAGAAGTTAGCTGGTCAGATGAGAATCACGGTAAGACTACGCAAAAGATATATAGGAAAAACACAGCCGATAACCATTGACGAATGAGGATATGGTGCGTTATGTAATGAATGCTATATAGTTGGTGGGGCTAGAGAATGTGCTGTAAGGTATTTGCACAAATAAATGTTTGGTGGGAGTGCTCCCAGAAGTGACACCTGACATCTAAATTAACAAAAAAGAATTTACGCATTACCATGACAACATATCGGTAGATGCGCGTTTTAAAAGCAATTTTTGCGCAGTTCGTTGTTTACTCTTCACGTGTTTTCTCGGTCAGTAGAATGTTCAACAAAAATAAGTAAATATGAAAGTGAAAAATGACCGTGAAAGACTGGCACTTCCAGCCGTAGTGTAATCCATCAAACGTATATTTGGGTTTCATTCGTTTTCTTTAAGCGAGCAAAGACACGCCTACCTGTGTGCAGTGCCTATAAAAACTTGGTATGTTAACATTTTCTTGTAAAAAAATATCTGCGTTAAAGTGTCAAACATGTGCCTGCTCCCGTTCGCAATGTTATCACTATTACATCATTTTTAAACTATTTCATAATCATTAGAGTGTATCAATAATGAAGAAAGGTAGCGTAAATGTGAAACATCGTCTTTTTTCATACTACAATCTCTTCTACATTACATTTGTATTTGTCTGTTTCACCCGCGTACGCCAGGAGGAACTGTTGAAATCCTTATACCGCAATATGCGGTACACGCCAGAACATAAAAATTATATTCCTGCAATCACATTAAGAAGGTTTTTGCAACTAACGGAGGGTGACAGTGATCCCTCCTATCGACGACAGGCTGTGAACAAACTAGACTCGAATCCGGATAACTCTGAACAAGTCAATATTTTCTACTCAAAAGAGGGTAAGTATATTGTTTCATTCTTAAATTTCAAATACAAGCAAACAGATTTATGCAATCTCGCTTACAGAAAGGCAGCTTTATATGTTTTTGATGCAAGAAAGAATTTTAAACCAAAATAATAGGGTGGCGGATATTTTTTTTGTCACACATTTACTCAAATAATGTTGTTTTTAGTTTCATTATTTTCTAAATCGTTTTCTATAACAATATTTGATTTTGGTACCTACCGACGAAATGGAAAGGTGCCATTAAGACACTTATGCTTTTCGGCACGTTCAAATATAACGTTTCAATGTATTCGAAAGAGGTCTGAGGTGATAGGTAGGGACGGTCGAATGAGAAAATTTTCGAAAAAAATTGCTCCGATATAAAACACTGTTAAACTATATTATGAAAACAAAGATATCATACCAGTTAACAGTTTACAATATATACATCGGTTTGGGGGAGAACCACACCGTTTATTTTTATTAAAAATATTAAGCCCATAGAAGTTGGACAAGGCCCCACGGTGAATTCATTTATACGACTGTGTTTATAACTGTGATGCAGTTTCTATTACTAAATTTAAGAGGTGCAGCATATGTGTGTGTTACGTGATCTTTATCCCTACTCTACATGGCTGGTGTCGTCGATGGTGCAAAAGACGCTTACTCTTCCGGAACTACTGTTCTTATTCTTTTGTACTTTTATAAGGGTCTCCATGTAAAACTTTCCTTTATTAATATTTTCCCCTAGTTTAATCGATTTTAAGTCAAGATTATGGTTTTGTTAACCCTTCGGTAGTCTCTATTTTTTTACTGTCTGCACTGACAAACACTCGATAGCCCATGTACACGTTCACAATTTCTATGACTTCGACAACAATACATGTGACCGGAGCTACGCATGATGTCATTAGCAATAAACATGAACGGAGTTTTTCAGCGGTTAATGCATTTCATGTGATTACATTTACTGAGTTGTTTTTATGTTACTTTCATTTGAACTAAATTTATGTCCTGTGATGGGATCATAATGAACAAAATGGTAACGAACCTTTCACAGAAAAATACTGTTAATCTAAAGATTAACTTTCTATTTCGTTCCGGCGAATACCCATGTTCCATTGTAGTTACCCCCCGATAACCTAAACAAAATAGAAAGCTTATTTTTAAATGTATATCAAATGTATGTACATGGTTATGAGGCGGGGATCACAAACATTACAAAATGATTACCAAAGAATTTAGTACCCATTTTGCCCCTTTCCTCTGACCTAGATTTACTGCCATACAATTAAACCCCTTCATCATAGGATGCTTCACACTAAATTAGAACAGTATTTTTTCTTTTCATTTCTTCAGAGGCAGGATTTAAATCTTTTACCCTGTTTTCCCTATTTGGCCCCACTAATCTAGCCCAAGTGGGTTCAGAACCACCGTTTAAGCAAAATGTAATACTCTTCATCCAAGGATGATTTAGAACGAATTTCACTTTCAAACGGAGCAGGATTTAAAGGAATGGACAAAGTTTCCCTATTGGGCGCAGCTCACTTCCACCATTTATACAAAATAGGTTCCCCTTCCCAAATAATACTTTCGACAAAGTTGACGAACAAGAACGGTCCTTCAAACCAGGTGAGCAAAAACTGTACTGTACCTTATAGTCAAATTTTATAAGCATATTCTCTCATCAGCGGTAATTATAAGTGAAAATATAGTAACTCCTAATACCTTAAGATAAACATACATCGTAATTACTGAAACGGTAAATATCAAACGAGGTTTTGAAACAGACAGGGGTTATAATGTTCTGCTGGTAAATGATTTCCAGATTTTACACATTAGCATAAATTGTGTTCGTTTTAAAGCAAACGGGGTTATTATATGACAGTGTCAAATTTCTTCAACTTGTAATTACTTTTTTCATGGTCAATGTTGCGTTCCGGTCAGTTGGTTTACGATGAAAAAAGTGTCATTGAAGCAAAAAAGTAATCCATTGAAGGTTCATTTTAGCAAAATACTATTTCACTTCTAATGGTAGGACGAAATCCAAGGTTGTTATCCAATAATTTACCAAATTTACATAAATTCAAGATATTCTAGATTTAAATAAGAAATTGAATCACGTGTTTACCTCAGGGGCAATGGAAATAATGGCCTAGTTGATGCAAATTTTACGTTTTTAATTGTAGTAAGAGGAGAGCAAATCTTCAACTTGTCCAGGAAAATTGTCAACATCTCAAAAATCCAGCGTGCAGACCTTGTTATAAAAGATTATGACCACAGTTTTAAACAAACAAGGGTGTCGATTTTGACAGGACCTCATTCATATCGGCATCGACGTAAGTACAGAATGTTTATTTAGTTTCAACAATACAGATTTTATGTTTACACGAGTCATATTTAGAATTTATATTATGGAAGAGAAGCTAAAATCGGCTTCCTTTTCCAAGTAGTTTGATACATACGTATTATTTGTGAAGAAAAGTGAACTATATCTTACAGATACAGTAGTACAATCATCACACAATCGTACATCGTCTCTCAAACCCTTTCACATACATATTGCTAAAATACTATAAATCAAAGTGATAATACCGGTAGTAGTAATGCAACACTCTCAGCTTAAGTAAACAAATACAGCATACTGTGTCATTAATAAAACATTTTGCTATACAAAACAAGCCACTGCATAGCATGCAGCTATTAATATTTCTACGTTAACTTCATTTATAATACTTCAATTTCTCTCAGTGTTTATATTATGAATACATTCATATCGGCATCGACGTAAGTACAGAATGTTTATTTAGTTTCAACAATACAGATTTTATGTTTACACGAGTCATATTTAGAATTTATATTATGGAAGAGAAGCTAAAATCGGCTTCCTTTTCCAAGTAGTTTGATACATACGTATTATTTGTGAAGAAAAGTGAACTATATCTTACAGATACAGTAGTACAATCATCACACAATCGTACATCGTCTCTCAAACCCTTTCACATACATATTGCTAAAATACTATAAATCAAAGTGATAATACCGGTAGTAGTAATGCAACACTCTCAGCTTAAGTAAACAAATACAGCATACTGTGTCATTAATAAAACATTTTGCTATACAAAACAAGCCACTGCATAGCATGCAGCTATTAATATTTCTACGTTAACTTCATTTATAATACTTCAATTTCTCTCAGTGTTTATATTATGAATACATTTTGTGATGTCAACTTTTTTAATATGTCTTCTATCGATTAGCAAAAAAAGTACACTACTCCAATTCATTTAATAATAGCAATTATTTAATAGCGTTTTTGGAAAATACAATTATAATAAATTAAGGATGAACTCATGTGAGAAAAGTATCTAATTTAATTGTAATATTACACGCATTCACTGAAAAATATGTCAAATATTTTACAATCCTAAATATGGGAACGATTTTGTCCTTTGATCGGTCAAAAATTATCCTATAAGATTTTGTTTCTTTTTGATTGGATACAAAAACAGGAGGCCCATTGGCCTTAACGGTCACGTTAACTTTTGTTGTTGTACATCGTGTCCTTCCACTGAAATTTTCATTAACCTAAATCAAGTTTGAGCGAGAACACTGATAGATAAGAGAAAGGGACCTGTTTATAAGTCTATTTATCTCCCAAAAGCATCAATCCTTGAGTTTTGAACCTAACAACGTTTTGAACCTAACAATCAAACCACCAGTAAGTGACTTTGATCTGTGTTTAATTGACTACTCAAAAAAGAAAGTTACGCACGATTTCCTTTAACTTTTTAACCGGTGACCATGATCTCTTTCACCTTGACTTTTGTTCAGTTGACTCTTTGTTTTCATTTTGATTAAATCATATTCACAATGTCATAACAAAATGTTCATCCGTGAAAAGATATAAAATGTGACCTTGACCTTTGACACAGTGACATTGATGTCCGGTTAGGTGACTCATTGCTTGATTCTGATTAACTTTGCTTCACAATGGCATTACAAAATGGCAATGGCATTACAAAAGAGTATTTCATTCCAGCATAGCTTGGTCTTAAGGATTTTCTCTTGTGAAAAGTCGAAATTTTCTGACGACTAACTTTTTTTATATGCATTTTTGGAAAAGGGAGTTCATTGCATAGCAAAAATGCAAAATGAAAGATACCAAAATGAGCAAAACACGTGATTTATGTGAAAAATGCTGTTTTGGCCAATTGCAGGACAATTTCATTCAATATCTTCCAGATTTGTGATCAAATATGTATGAATGTTTGCAGAATTGACAAAAATAGCATTTTCTAATTAATTACGATAGAAAAAAGTCTTATAAGTATTCTTTTAGCTCAAAAATAATTTTTAGTTACCCCTACCCCTTATTTTTTATAAAAAAATTCTGGTGACTAACAATTTTAGATATTTGGCAGCTAAAAAGGATATGAGTTTCTCATTTCAACAAATTGTATTGACATATAGATGTTAAGTTGTCAAAGGGACTGGGCAACAGGCACAGCCTATGTAAGCCCTCTCCATATAAACAATACACTGGTGGCAAAATTGTATACGGAAATATATATATTAATAAATTAAGTATGTCATAAAATAGCCAATTAATTAAACAGTCAATGGATCTAATAGTTTTTGAATAAAAATTATGATAAATATTTACTGAAATGAAAGTTACAACAAACATATATACAGCAGCTCTTTTATATCTATTGGTTATGGAAATGTAATCTTATAAATTTAGGCTAATTTATTATTCATTATGAGATCAATATAATTCTGGACCATCCAGAAGACACAGAGTGTAGGCCGCACTGTCCATGGTTTCACTTAGACCTACTACATCTGGTCTCTGGTTGGCAGATGAAAGTTAACTATTAATATACCAAGACATAATTAGGAAGAATTTCATTTAAGTCTTTCCATTAAATATATAATAACATCATAATTGGTGTGAGCTGTATAAGAATAGATACAGCACAACCTGTCCAAACCAAAAGTCAGTGGGATCAAATACTATGACCAGTCCATACAGGAGTCTGGACTGCCATGGCAGAATAAGGTTAAAATAAGGAAGAAATGCCCGGATCAGATTATAAGGCCACTACATATAGGTTTTCAAATTGTAAAAGTTTCGGTTTAGACAGGTCATACTGTAACATAAGGATTGGAACTCAAGACCAACATCCAAATATGTAAGATAACTTAAGTATGATTATGGGCAGATGTTGAGAATGTTTTGACATAAATAGGGGAAGAAAAATAACTAAATAGATAACAGCTTAAATTCTGGAAATCTTTTAGTGTTTTTGATGTATGCCAGAGATATGAGTTTCTCATTCTAAAGCAGTCATAAAAACTTGGGGGAAGCGGACTTGTTTTTTTTGTCCTATTATCAAATGTGTTATTTTTCACTATTCTTTAGTTAAAAATCAAAATCGATTCAATTACACGAAATATCTTAAAAACATATCCAAAATGTATAAAAATATCTTTGTTGCATAATAGTTGCGTTATTATGAACATAAAGAAGTTGTACAGCAAAAATGAACTTGCTGTTATGAAAAATGGCAGCACACTGATGATTTTAAATGATCAATCAAGCACAAAAATCATGAAATTTTGGCCGTTCGTGAAGTGGAAGAAATTCACAGAAATACTAATTTTCAAAATGGCCGCCATAATGTTCATTTTTTAAAACCTTCTAAAAAAGTTCCACAAATAACGGACATCTAATTCTTTGCTACATTTTTCAGATGCATATTTGCTATCGAAAGATATAATAAATTGTTATGAAAATATCTCGAGCGAGATCAAAACGAGTTTTATCCAATTTGAACCTTTTGAGCCCCTCCCAACAGACGTGGGGTAGGCCCAGAGTTAAAATTCTTCTAATGTCAAACAGTAATCTCCTGTTTATAATGCCAACAGAGTAAACTTCACCCCCTCCACAGGGGGTAATCTGCAGCTGGGGGGGGGGGGGGGAGGGGGGCATGAAATTCAACATTTTGATAAAGCATCTTAAGACCTTACCATTTATGAAGAGTATTTGATTCCAGCATATGTGGGTCTTAAGAAGATTGTTAAAATTTTAACTAATTTGGTCCCTTCATGCTCCTAGGGGTTAGGCCCATATCATTCACAATATTCGGTGCATCTTTGGCCAGGGAAGGTTCCTGCACATTTTCATTCCAATTCGTTTATGGGTTTTTGAAAAATAGTTGAACATGTAAATTGTTTACGGACGGTCGACAACGGCTCATGTGACCTTAAAAGCCATACAATGTATTGCAACTTTGCATTTATTTATTAAAAAACCTTTTTCTTCTAAATTATATAAAGACAGATATCTTAAAACCGATTCTCTTTTTCAAGAACAGCGATTAAGTCACCCCTTCCCCTTATTTTTCATTGAAAGAAATACTAATTTTGCCACCAGATTTATAGGTTGTAACAAAAGTATTGATTTCTCAATTTTAGGCCTTGTGGAATTAAAAAGAAAATATGAAAACAGTTGATTTCAAAATAAATGAATATTTTTTCCACATAAAATTTAATGCATTTATTTGAATGTTATAGTAATTTATTTATTTACAGACATACTGTTAATGATATATGTTTTTTTATTGGGTCATAGGGGTTATTACTTGTAAAAAGAATCTTACTATTTAATTTTGTAACGAAAAATATGAAGCCATTCAAATATTGTGATAAAGAAAAAGATGGAAAAAAAGACAGATGATTAAGCAATAATAATGCAATATTAGAAATAACCAACATCAATAAAACCTGGAGTTACAAGCTGTGTTATTTTGAGATGTAGTTTTTTTACAAGTTTCCCCCCCTTTATTTTTCAAATTTGACGATTTGTGGCAATTTCCAAAATACCCAGGAAAGTCCCTGAATTACCCATGGTCTAGTGGTTATTGGAAAGAATCTTATCAATTCTTAAAACACCCGGCTCCTCAATGTTATTCATTTAAACTCCATAGTTTTCATCTCAACATACTACATACCCAATATCACCAGCAGAGTCTACAACCCCCTATCATTAAAGATTAGTGTACCGCCTTAGTGTGTTAAATATACTTAGTGTGAGCAGCGATTGCGATAGATAATTGAACATCCTAGTAAGAATTCGGCGTCTTCTTTTCTGTGAATTTGAGTCCCACAACCGAGTTTTATTTTCTCATTGTTATAGACATAATTCTAGGAGACAACACACTATTAATGTTTTCTTAATATTAAAGCTCATCAAGTATGTGGTTTAACTGCAATAATTCATTGAAAATTATTAGCTGTGATAGCTCTATAAATTGACATATCTGCATACATACACATCAAAACAGGAGGTAAAAGCTACTTTCATCCTTTTTGTTTCATATGTATTGAGCTTGGTTTTAATTTATTTACACAAGTGTTGCTTTATCAACTTGTCATACACCAAGAAAAACCGTCTGCTGAATTGATTTTATAGCGCTTTGATTTAAAACCAGCTGTTATCTTTAATTGAGCTCACAATATCATAAAACTTCAGTTTGATAACACTAATAACAATATTAGATATATGTTTCATGAAAGAACGTGCTTTATACTCTTAAAAATGTGTTATTTCAGATTGGAAAATTGCGAAATGGACTACCGAAGGCCATGCAATAAATGTGACACGGCAAATGCGACATCGTCTGTGGAAAGGTCACCGAATAATAAAGATTCGGGTCTGTGTGATAAATAGCGAAAGTAATTTACAGTGCAGGGATTTTGACAAATTCTCCATTGCTCTGGTCATTCAGTTGAATGTGAATTTGAATGTTTGGCACGAGTTCTCAACTCCGTATATGGATGTACTCGAAAAACTTAGTGAACGAGAAAAGTATCAAACCAGGACAAAAAGATCCGAAAACCAAGAGTTAACAGAAACGCCAATGCAAGACCAACCGCAACATAGTGTCGAACCGTCAGTTGACCATGCAGAGTCAAACATATGTCATGTACACCCATGGACAGTGGCGTTCGCGGATATAGGCTGGTCCCAGGTGCATGCTCCTTTAACGGTCCAGGCAAACCTTTGTTTCGGCGGGTGTCCGTCGCCATTATCAAGTCATGATAGTTTGAATTACACATTTCAATCGGTCATCGTAGATTTGTACCGGACTTCCCATGGCCAATCCGCAAACGGCATACCAACAGAGCCATGCTGCACACCAAGTGAAATGGCTCCGCTCTCCGTATATAAAACCGAAAATGATGGAAGTCACACGCTCATGCGACTAGAGGCGATAAGGGTTACAGCATGTGGTTGTCGATAAAGGGCATGTTTGACAGACGCCTAATGACTAATTTGGAACTTGCAGGCAATCCTCGGTGTACAGTAGAACATGTCGAATTTTAAGTTACAAAAACACACATGTGATGTCATTACATTTACCGGCTTTTAAATATATTTTGAAAAACACATTGTTCGCACCTCATTTCAAATCAGAATGATGTCATCCATCTGACTCAATAAATTGGTCAATGACCAAAATAGCATTTGAACGAAAGATACAGAAAAGGAACCAGTATTTAAACAATATTTATATTTTTTCTATGAAGAAGCGCACGATTGCTATCACTTTGGGCCTTTCAATTTTTGTTTAAATTTCAATTATTAGAAAAAAAAGTTGCATTAGAAAATAAAATAAATATTTTAATGGGACAAAGAATAAGAAACATTACATGTACAGTACACCATTTCCATCATAAAGCAATTGGTAATAGAAAATGTTAGTATCAAATCAAATTTATAGAGTTTTATCAATTTCTTGGTATTTAAACGAATTTTAAATGTATGAAAACTATCATCTATTAAATATTTCTTACACAAGCCTGCGGTAAAGATGCATAGTTTATGATAATTGTGGGTTATATGATATCTTTTGAGAATGACAAGAGCATGTGTTTTAATTGAGGAAGACTTAATTAAATTCATATTCTACGGAATTTAGCCTCAAATATTGAATAATATCACCCACATATTAAAAAGACTGCTTTACAATAGTATCATTCCTCTTGATATCCTTATTATTTTAAGTTTTCTTTATTCATATAAAATACACAATCTCCCAACGAATTTAATATTAGTGTATTCGTTGTAAGATGACAATTCCTTTTAATGTTCCAATGAAACGTGATACCATTGATATGAAGTCGCAATATAATTTCAGAAAAAAATGTAGTCAAACTTTATGGTCATAAGCCATACATAATGATGTTTACATAAACATAAAAGAATAAGCTTTATAGATTTCTGCAATGGATTAGCTCATGTAGCTACAATATTGTACTTGACAGATACAACTTTTCAATGTAATAGCCAGACATGTGCTAAGCTACAACCGAGTTATCGTCCCGTTTCTTTTTCATATTGGCTTTTCATGCCATGAAGATAAATCGTAAGACCATCAGAATCCAGTCTCGAATTTCTCGCAGTTTGCACAAGCCTTGTGGCGAGTTTAAAGACAGCTCGTTGTCTGCTACTTTCAGAAGTGCTTCCATCTGCAAACTAAGATAATTAATCAACTATTAAATAAAGATTAATTACGAACTCGGAAACATATTTTTAATCACTAGTACTTAAATGATGACGTAACACACACATGCTTCACCTTTTAAATTTAGTAATAGATACAGCATGCCGAAAAATGAATTAAACTGCATCATACAGCTGTTTTGTCCTCCACTTTTCAGTGATGCTAGGGGCCAACAGGTGGGAATCCAAAATTTCGAAACTAATGTACAGGAAGAAGAGTAAGGTGCATAAAAGTCCTTTAATTTAAAACTCCCTGCATCCGGTTTTTAGCTAATTGCTGTATGCACAACGTTACTAACGCCTCCATAAAAAAGTATACCAAAAAATGCTTCAGATGTTAGAACGGGGAATTTTAATGGTGTTACAAAGGTAAGGGATGCCAAACATTTCTGTGGGTCATATTCGACATTGATGGCGTCAATGTATTGTTGCGGAGTGAGCAAAACACTACTTATCACGAAATAAAGCGAACGATAAGGACGATTAAATCCGAAATAAATGCACATGTCATGACTGAGCGCAAGTGATGAAAGATGAACACAATAATTTAATAGGTGATAACATGAAAACCTCCGATATTTGGCAACGGCAACAGTGGGGTAAATATTAATTAAATTACAGCTTACGACTGATTCGTCTTTCTTGGGCTCATCGGTGACCATCGGTGCTATAGATTAAAAGGTCCACAATAATTAAGATACACCCAAACAGTAAACATCATCGTGACTATTTCCCATGTTCTCATGGATAAGACATTTCCATTATGTACAGGCGTATACTTTAAAGTTACTACTTACATGCTTTGCTCTTGATATCTTTAAAGCACACGTAGCTGCCTTTTCAATTACATCTCTTGGAAGACTCGACATTTTTGCCAACTCCATTCCTAGAAATACAGGTCAATTTTTTTTTTATACTTTTCCCACCATAACAAAGCATTTTGACATGATGAATAATGTATTGTTTGGTATTTTTACCGACCATTGGAAATGTTCCAAAAAGGAGGTCACAATTTATCTTTCCGACTTGCGCATTGACCGGTTTTTCGGAAGATGAAATACTTTCTAATCATACATCAGTATTACAATCATTCAAAATACCCGTTAATGATATAGACGCTGACTTACCTCGTCTATAGAGGATACTTAAATTGCACAAGGATCCTTATAAGCAACGGTTTTATCGCTGGCTCGTTATTATCAAAACGTTTTCCTTCTATTTTTTGTAATGTTAAATCAGAGCTTCAGTTTTATTGTGACACTGCATACTTTAGGAGTGGCATAAACGGGTTGTGGATTTTGAAGAAAAAAACCAAAAGATCTTCTAGTCAGTCTTGAGCCGCCGATCTCAAAAATGTTTCAAAACAGTTTATTTTTTCATCCTGTACACTACAATACCACTTTGAAGGCACGTCTTCGGTCTCTCATTATGAGAGCTTTCTTTTCCAAGAAAGTGGACTACGATACAATTACAAGGTGTGTGTGGGCTTTCTTAGAGCATACTTTGTAAAAACACAACAAAAGCTAGGATGATCATAGTACGAATAATTGAATTTCTAGCTGACAATATCTTTGCTGAGTTCGGAGAAACGATTTTCCAACAGACTGTTGACATTCTAATGGGAACTAACTGCGCCCAACTTTTGGTCGACTGCTTTTTGTTTTTGCTGACCTAGTCGATCGTATATACTCTACTGAATTTGAGATTAAGTACACAACAGACTCTCCTAAATCAGCTTCTTACCTCGATCTTTATTTAAACTATGACCAAAACGGGAATCTTACTATCAGCTGCATGATAAACGTGACGATTTCGATTTTCCGATCATGAACTTTCCCTTTCTTGTTGGTAATACCCCTACTTGATCGATCCTATGGTATTTACATGTCGCAGTTGATTCGTTATTTAAGGGCTTGCTCTGAATATCGAGAATTTCGCGATAGATGTCAGTTGCTGGTGAACAAACATACGGCACAGGGATTCGAGGGATGCAGGTTGATGAGAACTATGGGCAATTTTTATGATCGCCATCTCGTCGAGAAATATTCTGTATCTTTGTGTGATATGTAGATGGGCGCTATTGAGTATGCACTTTAGGGTGATTGTGATGACAATGTTGATTCGGTTCTCATTTTGGGGACTTGGATGTTTACTTGGATGTGACAAAGATTTACATGGCGGGTGTCGTCGATGAATCAGAAGACGCTTAATTACTCTTCCGGAACACCTCGTTTTATTATCTTGACTTTACGAAGGTCTAAATGCAAGTCTTTCCTTTGTTCATATTTTGTCTTTAGTTTAATTGATTTTGAGTTAGGGGTCTGGTTTTGGTATTCTTTGATTTTTTATACATATAATTAGGAACACTTGGTCTACTCTCCTTTACCTATTTTAAGGGCTTTGTGTAATTTTTTCCTTTGTTCATATTTTGTCCCTGTTTTAGCTACGAGTTCAGATTATGGTCTTGCTTTTGCATCATAAATTTACTATTTCAGCTATTGAGAAATAACATTTGGCTAATATTTAAAGTGTGCATAGTTAGAATGCTTACTTTCGAGACCTTAAAAATAGAGGCAGTTTATACATTTTCGAAAGACCACCATTATTCACTATTGATAATTCCAATTGGCTTCATGTTTCCACTATCCTGAAGACTAAGTTTCATATTTTACACTTCCAAGTAGAAGAAACTTAATGGATTTCTTTCGATCAACAGACAAAAAATCAAATACTTATTACATACTGTTACATAATTATCTCTTATTGCACAAACTCATATTTCAAGTTTATCATGCCTATGAAGCTAGGAAAATTAGCTTCATTTAAATTACGTCTGTTTTTTAACAGTAACGTATAAAACTTCAATCTTTCCACCATAACTTACCGTAATGTTTCTCCTCAGTCTTTCCTTTTTGAAGTGTGTGTGTGAAAATGATCTTCTCTTCAGCGCTTTGGTTACATACCGATCTCTGGACATCGAAACAGTAACTGTAAATTAAAACACTAAAAAAAACATTTGCCACAATATGAAAGACGAACCAAAGATAACACAGGGGTATTCACATTAGAAAGTTGGTAATGAAGACAGCATGCCAAATATGAATCACACTTAAATGCGAACACCAAACTTGATGTTTTGTCCTTCTGGGACTCATCGTTGATGCTAGGGGCCAAAACGTCTTTTTGTATGTATAATAAAATTGAAGACACTACAAAAATAAATGATTTCTCTCTAAGCTGACTTGTTTTTGTTTTCATTCGAAGTTGAATTTGTGAAAGAGCTAATCAGGACAGGTAACAAAAACCTTGCCAAATCTGTTAATTTCACTTTCAGATATATCGACGATGTGTTGTCTATAAATAACAAGAAGGAAAAGAAGTTTGCTGACCACGTCGATCGTATTTACCCTTCTGCGCTTGAAATAAAGGACACAACTGACCCTTTACATCAGCTACTTACCTCATTGTCTGCTTAAACTACGACCAACATAGGCAGCTTACTTCTATAAGCTATACGATAAACATGATAATTTTGATTTTCCCATCGTGAACTTTCCATTTCTTGATAGTTACATTCTATACTTCTCCAACACATGTCGTTTACATGTCGCAGCTGATTCGGTATTCTAGGTCTTGCTATAAATATCGTGATTTTCGTAATCGATGTCGACTGCTGACAAACTAACAACACAAAGATTCGAGAGATGCAGGCTGATGAGAACTATGGGCAAGTATGATGGTCGCCATCTTTTCTCGTTGAGATATCTTTTGTATCTTTAAGTGATATGAAGATGGACGTTTTTGAGTATGCTCGTTAGTGTGTTTACTTGTTGTGATTGACAATGATGACTCGGTTATCATTTTGAGGACTTGATCTTTATTTGGATGTGACCATATTGTGCCCCTAGTTTAATCGATTTTGAGTTCGGATAATGATTTTGTTAACGCTTCGGTATTCTCTATTTTTTCTGAAAGAGTAAAAGGTAGTGTTCAATTATTTAAGTCTTGTAATTATGATGAAATAAATTGGTTGGAAACATCAGACACAAACATTCTAAATCACAAAAATCTCACTTTTCCACGTTGGGATACAAGACATCCAAATTTGTCAATTCCAGGAAATGTGTCACAAAAACAGTGAAGGCCTGGAAAAATATAAACGAATGTGATAAGTGTAAGTTTTTAAGCTATAATGACTTCAATAACTGTTCTGAACAGATATGTCGATACCGTCCTACCCTGGGACATATACATTTTAAAAGAACATTTAACAGCTACAGAAAGTAAACAAGAAATCCTCGATGCATTATCCTTTATGATTTTATGCTAGATTTTATCTTTCCTTTTCCTTTTGCTATTTGATTTAAAAAATAAAAAAAAAATAAAGGCATCTTGTGGTCACTTTATTTGAGAAATAATTGTGTATGTTGAACAATGACTATTGCTGATAATTCATTTTAAGGCAATATATTGAAATGCTAGTTGAGTTTACCGAAATATGACAAACTATTACTGGCAATATACACACTGTGAACTGTACCTTCAACTGAATAAGATATTCACAAATCGAATGACAGATTCCTACTCCTTCCTCTGGACTGGTACCTAAGAAGAAAATGTCAGTAGTTATATACATGTATGTAAAGAAACAAAGACTTATTATATCAAATATATGTAGTTGAATGAACAATATAATACGTTCATAGAAAAGATTTTTAATATAATTCAATAATGCTTTATAAAAGAAATACCTCTTCCAAGTTCATCCATTATTACCAGTGATCGATTGGATGCATTCTGGATGATGTAGTTTATTTCTTTCATCTATAAATGATTACAAAATAAAATCAAAGACATGAAATTTAATATAAACATGTAAGAATAACATTAACCCCAAAGTCTAAACAAAACGGCAAAACCTGATGAAACGAAAAAAAAAAATAATAAAAAAATAAATTAACATGACATCATATTTTCATCCTCCCCATACTAACACATATAGGTCTGAACATATAGGTATATGAGCCAACGGAAGGTCTCCGCTAAAACTTATGTTTTTGACAAAAAAAGTAATTACATGTTGTTTCTTATCCGAAACAAAGCTACAAAATGTAGACTTTGCAAGAAGCATACTGTTTTAGAGAGGTACATCGATAATATTGTTTTTATGCCCACTCACATTAAAGTATATAATAGAAATCTGATTCTGAAATCGTAATCAACATATGAGAATATAATCTATACATGTATGTACCTTTAATCTAAACAAAAGTATGATGGTTGACTACATCAAATCACATGAACACAAAGTAAAATGTTAATGATAGCTTTATCTCATTTCGCCTTTTTTATAGAAATAAGTGACGCTATTTGCTTTTTGTTTTAACCTCAAGGGTAAACGTTGACGAATTAGTTTCCATTTCATCATCAGTGCTTATCCTGGAAAAGATCTGGTCGGCTATTCGAAAAGAAGCGTACTCGGCAGGAACACTACATCCAATCTGGGCCATAATTTGGAGTAAAGCAATTTGACGTAGATAAGTTGATTTCCCACTCTGAAATATACAGGTCATACATATGTATGATGTGTGATATACTATATAATGTAACAGCTTCAAACTAGAACATAAAATTATATCTTGATATATAGTACATAAGCACAACAAATAGGTTTAAAAGCAAGAAATGGTGTGAAATCAGACATTCCAACATTATTTACCCCAAAAAATTCATAAAAACCAAAACTCTTAATCTTTAATTAGGAAAGGTAAAAAGACAAAAAATCTTTTATATTTTAAAACATATTCAAGACTCTTACCATGTTTGGTCCAGTTATGACAAGGAAGTTGCTCTCATCTGAAGCATACTGACATAGAGTAAAAAAAGAATTTATAACAATATGAGATCATAAATTATTAACACCGTTATTTTATCATAAATTATTAACACCGTTATTTTATCATCAAACATTTTAAATCCTCACATATTGTTTTAAAATAGTTCAAAATGGTTAATCCTTGTTTGTAATTTGAATACCTTAAATTATAAGTGCAAATCAATATCATATGAAACAAACATTTTAAAATGTTATGAGTGAGCAAAATATAGTTGTTGTCCTCACCGTATTGTTTGGTACGGTTTGACCTATCGCAATCTTTTCCAGGATGGGATGTCTACCTTGTTTGATGGCTAGTGTGTCAGTGAATTCTGGCCTTACTGAAAACAGCATTTTTTGTGACTAATAGTAATGATCTGGACGCCACATGTAGAAGTGAATCAGGTTTTATTTTGCAAAAGAAAACTCATAACACATTGATATGTTCACAAGTGATATTAATGGTTTAACATAAAATACAGGCTATAGCAATGACTGAGAAAAGTTAATTCTGAATCCAGAAGTTCATTCTATTTAAGATTTTTCTGACAGGGCTTGAAATGATCAAGATTAAAAATGAAAGAAAAACGTCAAAATGTACTGTAAGTACAATATGGAGCAGCCAACGGAAAGATGCATATAAAGTGTTGTTGAAATCGGCTATGACATGCATTGGTGTAAATGTGCTATATATAACATGCCTGGATGTTCTTTTGAAATACATCTCAAATTCAACACGAAAATGGATTATTGGGGCAATCAAGT
The DNA here is from genome assembly GCA_947623455.1 of Mimachlamys varia. Classification (NCBI taxonomy): domain Eukaryota; kingdom Metazoa; phylum Mollusca; class Bivalvia; order Pectinida; family Pectinidae; genus Mimachlamys; species Mimachlamys varia. The sequence continues at coordinate 9,776,499 of OX392530.1, forward strand.
ATTAAATGCTTATACACCAATTTACTTGTTCCTGTTTTTTATCATCTTCGACTTTTATAATTTGAAAATCAAAACTTGAGTGTTTTTATGTCTTGGTTATCAGGATCAATACTTACATTCAGTTATTTATAAAATAAATATGAAAACAGATAATTATTTCGTACAATGCTGGATGGGTTATTTCTTACACATTTAGAACTCACCATAGTTTGAGAGAGTACACACGTGGGCAAAGGAGAGGAGAACATCTATAATGGCCACAGATTCTGTCAGTTTATAGAGACAGCCCAAGTTACTCCTGATGTCATTCAGCAACGCAGTCACAACTCTACAAATATACGTATATAGCAAGAACATATGCGTGATATATCTTAACAATACACTTGAAAGTAATCATTGATTTCGTTTTGAATCCTCTAAATAAAAAAAAAATAAATGAATGTTCTAACAACTTATAAACCAATTTAAAAACATAAATCCTACAAGTGAGCAAATAAAAAATGTATATATGAACGTTTTTTGAAACTTACATGTTTGCCATCAGGTATATTTCCTCTAGTGATTGCTGAATTCTGGCTAAAACAGATATTAAACGAAAAGAATTACATAAGTAAATATGAACAAATGCTAAAAATTATAGCAACACAATTTAAAAAAGAAAACAACAGCATTCGATCACATATGTTACTGAATGTATATAATAAATTAAGTTTTTGATTTTTCCTTAGATTTTTTACTATTAATATTCCCTTAATTTTTAATGAAGTTTGTCAACGTCTAATCACATGTTTTCCTTTGAAAAGAATGGAAAGAAAAAGAAAGCCACTTTGAATAAAAGAATACAAGAAATACAAACCCAAAACATGAAAACGAAGGGTTGCTGCTATGTTTTAACAAAGAAAGAATGAAAAAAAAAAATAACAAACAAAAAACAAATCTTTGTCAAATAGTTTTCCATTCCTTACCATTCAGTTTGATCTAAAACAGAAGTGTGGTTTGGAGGCTTTAAACATAAAGTTAACATCATCAATAATCCAAGAAGTCGTTACAAAATGCATGCACAAAAGAAACGTAGCAGTATATCAACACAAACAAAAAAACCTACAAAAAAGATAATTTGTAAATATGTTCTGAATTGAGTTAAGCAGATAAGACGAATAACCGAGCAAGTTTATAGTGTTTAAATCAAACATATTTTGACACCTGTTCCAGGATGAATTGAGAACACACACATGATATTACTTCATACGGCTGTTGCTAGACAACCGAAAAACTGAAATCAGTATTGGTCCAAAGTATTGTTATAACAGAAACGAAGGGGCATAAAATCCAAAAATAAACTACCGATTGAAAGGTAAACAGTGATCATTTCACCTACAGTAAACGTACTTAAATTTGCACAATCAAATTTTAGCGCATTGTAAGTTTTTGGCGTATTAGCGCAATGATAAATTCGCGCATCCGTGGTAATTACTATATGAGAAACATATAAAAAAACTCCAATTAGTGCAATCATATTTTAGCGAAATATTTTCAGCGCAAAAAAGCGCTAAATAATATCACTGCGAAAATATGTATGGTTACATTATTGTGTTATGTACATTGGTATGTTATTCTCACCTTCTATTGTTGCTGGATACGATAGATACTAGAAATACAATGAAACAGCAACTATACTGAAACTAGAAATGTCTGCGAGACATAAATGCCCCCGCCCTCATATGAAATTCGTTCCTCATGCTTATTATGTATGCGAAGTTTGATGACAATCGGATCAGTAGTTGTTTAAATAAGCTGATTACATTACCATGGGACTGAACGCGACGGGAGGCGACGGACATGGGTAACACTATATGACCCCCCCCCCCCCCCCATTTCATGGCGGGACATAGAAATAGTAAAACCCTTCCAAACTTTACAAATTTCAAAACAGGGTTAAACATTACTAATGGGAAGGGAGTTTACTTAGCTAAATTAAGAGTTATTAAGATCAAACCTATGTGAAAGGAAAACTCACCAAATCTGTAGTTGTAAAGCTAAGCGTACTTTTAGCCTTTGTAACTTTGATGAAAGCTCCAGGTAAATTGTCGGCAGTCAAACCATCCTTTCCTGAAATGGTGGTCTGGATGAAGAACCCTCTTGCTGAGTTGTAACTGGTCTTAAGAGGTAAACCATACTGACTACCCAACTGCGTCACCAACTCTAAACACAGACGATTTAATTTAAAAGGTGACGGTTCAATTCAGACTCGGCTTGATGGAATTTTACTTAATGGAATTTACATAACACCATAAACTGATTAGGTGGCAACATAAAGGTCATCTCTCTGAAAAGCAATAATCACGGTAACATGCCGACGTATTCGCTAATTTTACTGAGAGCAGGTCAACGAATATTGTTATCAACACCAAGCAGTGCAAGAATGATCATATTTTGAAGATTTTCTTTTTGTCTTTGAAAGGAGATGAAGCTATGCACTTAGTTGACGCAATACAGTGATTTTACCATTGCATTCGTGTTCCCCGATTTGAGGGTGTTGAAGAACAACCCCCACCCCCCAACAGTTCTATGGTTTTCCTCGTTGTTACCCCTCATGTAAACTAGTAACAGAAGTTATATCAATTTTAAATCCATGGCCTGCAGGGCTCTGGTACCTTGATATATATATATGAAAAACAAACGACGTAATTGAATGGCCACTGGATCGTGGGTTTGAGGATTATAGGGCCAGTTGCCAGGTATTCGTCAGTGATCCCCTACCCCTGATAACTCAACACAAGGATTTGAGAGATCTCTGCAGAACTTTTATGGTCGCCATCTTGGTTTCATTGAGAAATTTCTTTATCCTTGTACTCTTAAAGAGGCAATTTAGTGAATCAGCGTTTATGAATTAATAAGAATAAAAAGACCTATATTCAGATAAAGGAATCCGTACTTGATACTTAGATACCGCGTAGCCGATGTCCGATGTTGTCAGTTTTAATTATTGGGAAAGACCGCGCCAAATATAGCGACATCAAAATATAGCACGAAATAACAGCGCCATCTGACGCGACCACATGTATGTGGGTTGTAAATAATTGGACACGAGGACACCAGGAGTTTGATTTCAGACGTACTTCTTTCAAGGTATGTTAGATTATCGAAATACGTTGTCAACAATTATGATATATATGATTATTTTCACGAGAAATCGTGTTGGTATACTTAAACTTACAAAAAGCAGATATTATGGAAAGCTCGCACACCCAAGAGCCCCTCAAAGGAAATTTGTTGACCTGAACACACGCATGCTCCGTGGGGTCAGAGTGCTCAGAGATGTTTGCAAACATATGTCTCATTTGCATGGGTTGGACGATTAAAGATTTCCCTATTATTAATTGAAAAACGCATGGAAAACATCAAGTTTTGTCAAAATATCGGTATGAATAGTCCACAAGGATTACCAAACTACAATTTTATAAAATATTTTGAGATGTTATAAAAGAAAGTAAACAAACTTCGCTTAATATCCCTTTTAATACCTCAATTCTCGATTTTAGGACGTGACACTGACGGTTTACGTTGCCGTTGTCGTCAATGAAGCAGAATACGATTACCCTCCGGAACACTTAGTCTTATACCTTTTCAAGTGTCTAGGGATAAATCTTTCCTTTGTTCATATTTCGTCCCTATTTTAATCAATTTGGAATTTCGAATAATCATGACGTTTTAGTATTTTCTTGATTTTTCCTTCACCGCAAAAATCTTGTACTTCTTTAAATGACCATAGCTGTGTATAGCATGTCAAACACATATTGAACTTCACTAATCACTTACAATGTTCATTTGTTCATATTTGACCAGTCACAAATTGAAACCACATACAAAGTGACAAACACATAGTACATGCATCTACCTGATATGTCATCCACTATCTCTGTGTACATTCTTCTTGCTATATCCAATAAACCTTCAAACAAAAAAAACCCATCTTGTACAGAATCATCACCAAGTAGGAATGGTTTACTCCCAAAATGGACAAAATATACCTAAAAGTGTTATTTTCTTATATCAACCATAGTAAAAAAATCGTTTTACACATAAATGCTCTGAATAATTTAACGCTATAAAGATATTCAAATCCTTATTCTAACTCTGTTAAGAGGTCATGTTCTGGTGACCTTTGCCACATCTTAATTTCAAACTCTAGTAGAATTGTCGAATTTAACTGGCATCTGTAGCAAGTCATTTCGTCACAATATACAACTAAACTTGCTGAGACTGATTGAAGTTATTGGCACTGTAACCGTAATGTAATAACATGAAATTTGTACTCATGACTTTAGTTGAGTGTTTGATCGTGAGGAATGTTTTTGGGTTCGATGCACCTGGCTGAGACAAACCAATATCTCAAAAAAAAGTTGACGCCAACAAATGTTGCTTTAAGGAGGGGAACAACTGATTTGCCCGTTGTCAGTACAATGGGACTGTATGGGTTTTTCTGTTGGGGGTCTCCAGTCGTATGGGTAGTAGCACTGTAAATCGGCAAATTTCCCCGACTATCACAAGGAGGGTTACACGAACATACAACAGCCTCTCAAATACACACGCACTAAACACAAGCACTCACATCCCATACACTAGAATGTCGCCCTTAAATGATATATAGCTGTTATTGGGACGTAAAAAAAACAAAACCAAACTGTTCCTTTTCCCTCCTATAGATAATTTTATCATTTCCATAGATATGCAAACATGAGACTATTGGTGATTAAATTCAACATTGTTCCAATTACAAATATGAAATGTTAAAGTTTTTGCTTGGATTAGGCCTACACGTGCAAAAAGCGATCATTAGAATTGACAAATATTCCCATGTATACATCGAATATTCTAAAACATTTCAGATAATAGTCTATTCAATAAAAAAAAAAAAACATCATTATCACATTTCACCTGAATAATACTTACCATTGATGTTTGGCTGAAAGAGAGAACAAACGTATAAAGACCATGCAACAAGAAAAGTACCTAGCGTACTTTATGTCTTCCCTTGAGGATTTTCCACGACAATTTTATTTTTGCGTTAACAACCAAATCAACAATACAGCGAAAATTGGCAGTTAACCACCTTCAATTACTAAAAATGAGCGGAAGTCCTGCACATTCCTACCCGTGATTCCAAGTTTGGTATGGTATTTATGATTGACATTATCTTTCAAATCCTTAGAACAATCAGGTTTAACAACTCTTTTGTGAAGAAACGATTTTGCAATATTCCTACATCCAATATTATATATTCCGAATCTGTGTTAAATACATATACAACTGTACCTTGACAGCAAAGCACTTTTGAGTTCTCATGTGAAGAGTTCCCTTCTGGAAGCGCGTGTCCTCGTGGATTACACTGGATATCTTTGTGATGATGATGTCAAATCGAGGATCCTCCAATGACTACAAATAAACTACAAGTATTAGGCCCAGTTATGTGATGCAACGAAGACGGTTCCGTGCAACATCTTCTTCAAGAAAGAAGAGAAGCTGGTCACTTACAGGTAGAAGGAGAAGTGTTTTAGATTGTGTCATGGTGAGAAGACAAGACAGGAAAAAGTGAAAGATGTGAATTATTTTCCAAGGGAAGAGCGTATGACACAGCTTCGTCTAGTTATAGCAGATATGGCTTTGAAGGCAAGGCAACTCTGGAAAATAAGAAAGGAAACCAACTGGGAAGAATTCAAGAAGTATGTGGCAGAGGAAAACAGCGTGTATTGGAAACAATTGGAAGTGACGAAAAGTCATGTGGATGGACTAAGGGACTTTCCAGGCACCGGGAAACACAGTTGCTGAAGTACTATTATAGAAAAGGAAACAATTTACTGTGTGGCATAGTATATAATATGTAGATGCTATGTGGAGGGCAAGGAATAATGTGTGGAGGACCAAGAATGCTAAACATGAAGAATTTTTCTAGATAACTTGAAAGTGATAAAGGAAAGGGAAGCATCTTCAAGACTGCAAAGCAAATGGTCAAGGAAAGAAATTATGTGAGTGGTTCTTGCTGTATGAAGGAAACAGATGTTAACATCAAAACAGACAGTTATGGAGTGAAGGAAATATGGCGATAGTATATGGATTGACATTTGAATGTCAACAATTAATGAGACAAACATGTAGCTTGTGAAATAACGCAAGGTCCTAGCTGCCTGATTGGGAAAGAAAAAACAGCGGAGACAGTGCAATGCATTAAGCAGGGAAACGCCGCCGGGCTTTTTGGTGTGGTTGTGGGGACAATGGCAGCAGGATGTAGCCATACAGTAGAAAGGACGATAGACCTGTGCAAAAGTATCATTGTAGAAGGAAGCTTTAAGGATGTCATCTGACTGGACAAAGTGTACTCTAATCATGTATAAAGTCAACGGAGACTCAGAATACCGATCGTACAGGGCAAACAAGTTGCTGGAGCAAGGAATCAAGGTGATGGAGAGAATATAAGAACAGAAAGTATGATCCCAAGTGAAGATCAACGACATGCAGTTTTGCCAGGTAAAGGCACAACGGGTGCCATATTCATAATGAGACAATTGCAGGGAAACATCTGGCAAAGAACAAGCAAATGTATTATGTGTTGGTAGATCTAGACATTTAACCGGGTACCAGGAGAGGAAGAAAGATGAACACTGCGGATGCCTGGGGTGGAGGAGTGTCTTGTGAACGTTGTAATGGTCCTGTGCTGGCCGTACACTCGTCCGGTCAGACATGGGCGACAACAAGGTTTTTAAAGTGCGATTTCCAGGGTTCAGTGTCGAGTCCTTTGCTGGTTACAGTTGTAATGATGTGGTTTTCGGAGAAGCAAGACAGGATCATGAGAGGTGTTATGTGCATACGACCCGGCGCTAACAGCCTCTTGAAAAGAAGTCCTATCATATTGCTTGTGTCAGTAACATGTCAACATGTGCACACGTTGCAGAGACAATGCACAAAAACCCCAAAAAGGTGATGGACTGACCGGATAAATAATAGTCCCCTCCGGCTTCCTCTGTAGGGGACTAATAACCTACCAGCCTAAAAAAGCACATGAAGACAACATGGTTTAAGATTTTTCAAGCAATAAGTGTATTGCAAAGGGCCGTTTTACAGCATCCATATGCAATGTGAACCTAGTTAGCGTTCGTTCCAAAAGGTTTGTGGTTATGTTGATTAGCTATTTATATTTTCAAACCATCACTTATTTTGACAACTTTGACAATAATGATCTAGATGTTCCCTCATTGCAACTACAATTCAATTGACAAACCACTAATTTACATAAAGCAGTCAATGGTTTGTTTGAATCTTGCAAGAATGGTCTATGACTTTGGATATTTCTCAGAATAATTTGTTAGTGATCCATTTACTTCGAATATTTCTCATGATAGTTTTCTCATGCCCTGTGATAATATAATTTATGAATTATAATTTAAAATTTCATATTCTGATGCAAACATGGCTGCTGAAAAGATGAAGTTGTGAAGATATGGACTCAAAAATGTGGACTCTTTTAAATATGTTAACAATTTATGGATTACAGGAAGGTGACAACAGTACATTTTATGCTATATATATCTGCAGTTTTGTGTAAATTTCGAGATTGTTTGGGGTCTGTGTGATTTCCAACATAATCTTATTTGAATTATTTAGGTTCAAGATTAAATGTTTTGAAAATCTTGGATTTGTTTGATAGCTATGGTATCATCTAAATTAGAAAACATCTCAATCCATTATATTTATATAAATCAAGGGTATTGATGCAAATATATTACTGACTTGTTGTATTTTATTTTTGGGGGTGGGAGTACACTTAATCTACATTTAGGAAAATTTCGATTGATAAGATAAGACCAGCAATGATAAAATAATGAATGGTGAGATAGGGGAGGACAAACTAGCTTGCAACAGGTTTCAGAGGGATTCTAGTAACACACACTCAGGAGATTGCACCTCATACACTACAGCTGTTTATGTTGAACAAGTAATTTGAGATCAAAATTGTAAAAAAAAATCTTTTGAAACAGAGGGACAGGTGTCAAAAACTTTAATTTCTTAATTTAAAGTTTAAATATTAAGTATTTCTCAGCTATAAACCTTGATCCGATGGTACTCACTGATTCTAGTCATAGAACCAATTCATATCCTGAAAGATGAATATACACAAAGGTGAAATGATGGGAAACATTAAGATTACCATGCAGAAAACTTTCAGATAGAGCTAGAAAGCATTTGTCTTTGAATAGGTTTTCTGTAGAACAAACCTATATTTTGTGAGGCTATGTCAACTTCAAAAAGTTAGATATGACAGTTAGTTTACAGAAGGTAGCGCAATAACCTTCTGTTTCAGCTGTGAGTTTTTGTTATATGTGTTATATGAATTGAATTAATTAATTGAACTAAACCTTAATAAGCGTATATTAATCCATAAAGTGGGATATAACAATTTATATACCTTGCAATAGGCTTTCAGCAGAGGATTCTCACAGTCCTGGAGTGCTTCCTTCAGTGGTTCTATCAGCTCCAGTGTGTGCTTCAAATATATGATATTGGTGATCTTGCTTTCCGCTATCTTGATGGTTTCCTGCTTTGGGATCTGCAGCAGTAGAGACAGAAGGTGATCAACATCCGGGAACTGTCCAATCACTGTCTGTAAGTTGTAAAACACCTCCTCCTTCTCTGTCAACTCACCAATGGCATCCTGTCTCATGGTTATGGTTTCTAGATCTGAAACATAAATGTTGTATAAACTTTTGTCAACGTCTTCTTAACCATAGTTACATACATCTACAATGTATGACTTGTATCCAAGAGCAAATACAACATTCAAAAATTTGGATTTTTTACAAAGATAGATCTGCATGAAATAAAAGCTGTATGTATAGTGCCTAATGACATTTTAAAACAGATCTAAGAAACATAACTAATATCTATTAGTTTAAACAGTATTTATTCAAAATTCAAGCATGACATTTGATACATATATCATTACAAAGGGATTGGAAAACAAGCTTAAAGCTTATGTTAATTCCTCTCCCTATTTAAAATGTTATATGTAGCTTAGAATGATATGAACAAGGAAGCACCAAAGATATAAAATAGCCTTTTGAGAACCTGAACAATGACAAGCAGGAAGCATTAATAATAATAATATACAACATTTCATATAGCGCTCTATCTAGCTAACATAAGCCACTCTAAAGCGCTTTACAATGCATAGATAACAATTCTCATACAATTACCACATACAGTTCTATCATTTACAATTCTGAGGAGTTCGCAGGAGCTGCCTTATCAGGCGCTAACTAATTGTCCTGTACCACCTGGCTAATATCTCCATATGTGTGTGCATGTATTTGTGTGTGCTGGAGATGAATTGTGTTCTGTTTGTAGTGGGACGGTGTTTCCAACGGCATCTTTTAGAGTGCCACCTCACTTGAATGTTACAGCACAGTTACTGCAACACCCACCCCAGACTATTTTATACTCCACCTGGGTTGTTGGAGTTGTATGAGCAGGAGAATAACACTTTCTCTGAATATTCCATGCGTATGACGATTACAGGGATTGAACCCCGGCTGCCTGCATGGAAGGCCAGAGTGTTAGCCACTCCACCAATCCGCCCATAAGCATTAATGTTACTATTGGGATATATCATAGCAACATTGTGCTGGGTTGATCAGCTAGCTTTTATCAAGGTGCTGACTAGTTTTGACACATTAGATGTGTTGTCATCAGAACAAATACAAACATTCAGGTACACTTTGTATAAGGCAGCACTTAATTCTTATTAGTGACAGCCACAACAAAGCTATTGTGAATATTTCAACACATTGTACAATAAAGTGACATAATCAATAGTATTGGGTATTAAACAATAAAATCATCAGTGAAGTTATATGTTTCAGCCCGGAATCTAACTCTTAGTTCCTTGATGAGGAGTTACCTGAGGGTGGCTGCAGGATGTTTGCCCGCAGTAGTCGTGCTCCTCCTGGAGTTTTTGTGTAGTTCAAAATACCATATAGGGTAATATCACTAGATGGATCTCTCAGGTTCTGAAGCAGCTCTAAATTCTTAGCTGAAGATGCATCTACAACATAAATATAACTCATAATATTTCTCAGTAATTTTTGAAAATATGTAACTAATTTATTGTTCACAATAATAAATTGTTGTAGAATTTAATAATAATTCAAATTTTGAATATTATGATCGTCACAGTTCATTGATCACAAATCACAAATCTGGAGTAAAAAATCAACTTTAACTTACAAATCTAATTTTTTCATTTCCATTTGTTTCAGTTAGCAATAGTTTGGCTGGTATAAAAAGTATCATTTCTTGCATAATGCATTGAAAAACAGAGTTGTTTCTTCCTTTACTTTTTTTTCATGCATGTTGATACATACTACATGTATCTTGAATTCTAGCTGATCTAGATATTACTTGTTCATACAATGATAATCATAAAGTGTTTCCATACCAATCATAGTTGTGTTTTCGCTGCCTTGGAAAACAACCTTGAGGGATCCTGGAGCATACATAATATTCTGTATAAATTCTACGTACTTCATTAGGGATGCCACTGCTGCCAATGCATAGTACCTGCAATAAGTATAGCAACATTCTTAGAACAGAATCAACAACAGCTAAGTTTAGAAGTATTCAACTGCTTGCTTGCTACTTAAATTAGAGGTAAATTTTTACAACTCAATTTTTATTCAATATTCCTCTTCGACATAAAAAAGAATAGAATAAATTAAAAAAAAAAAATCAAAAAGGAACCTAGCACAGCACTGCTTACTTCACTCGAACTTCCATCTCCACTGTGTTGAACTCTGGCACACACAGCTGCTTCACGTACTGCAGTCCTAGAAAAGGTAAATATATCTGTCAAGTTCAAGCCCATGTAAACTTAGAGTAACAAATATACTTTTGCTTCCTACTTTTACAGTAACAATATTTAACTTAACCTCTACACAAATGTTACACATTAACATTATCATAACAATTAGTTACAATGTATTAAAAAAGTAATTTTTCAACTTACCTCAAATTTCAGATTTTCACATGTGGACTTTTAAGTATATATTGGGAACGTCGGACATCACCACTTTGTAGCTTAAACAACATGTAAACCAGACATAATTGGCTATGTTTACCTCTTGTTTCATTGAAGTATTTCCTCTGAACTGTTGATATGCTAGTGTTTTGGAATTGATCATTGATCAGTTTCAGCAGTTTTGTCATAGTTCCATTCTCACAAGCAGTATTTGGGACTATGATCTGAAAATGAAAAATTCAAATATTGGTTCCAGTGAGTGTTTCATATGAAGACTGCTTTTGACAATAGAAAAATCATTTCTAGTATTTTGTCAATTTACTTTTTAATTTTCACCAACTTTGTTCCATAATGTCATAACGGTATAACAATCGGGATGATCGGTGAAAAGATACAAAAATTGGACACTAACTTCTTATTTTTTTTAACCTTATGACCTTGAAATCAGGTCAAGGTAATTTTTTCTAAGGAAGTTTATATAATATAGTGATCCTCCCAGGTGCCTTACTGGCAGAGTATTAATCATGACCCAAGGTCCTGATCCAATTGTTAAGCAGTCATGTTTTAAAGAAATTGTTGACAGATGGACGAAAAGACAAAAAACCATATGAAAAGTTTCCCCATCATTATTCGCAATGTGAGCCAAAAACACTACAGCTACATGCAGATATGGTTACTACAAACTTAGAAAATAAAATATAAAATCTTCAAAGCTATATTTACCTCTACTGGTTGTAGGATTTGAAGCTTAGTAATGGTTTTAATGTAAGTCTGAGTGTCTGAGAACTGAGACAGAGTAAGGAATGGGCACTTGAGATCCAGACTGGCCAGTCCTATCTCTCCTTTGGCTAATCCACGGCCTTCCACAATAGCTGAAAATATACTGCACGCATGTATTTTAAATAATCACCTACTAGATATATTTGAACAAGCTTTGAAGTTATGATAGCAGTATAGCATATACAGAAGCATATACCCCCCCCTCCCCACTGTTATCAAATTCCTATGGTCACCAGGGCTTATATTAGGTTAAAGTCAGACTAGTAATTTTTGTTTTATGTTGATTATGAAAATATAGGCCAAACTGGTTGATCTTTTCAAGCTTCAGATGCATTAATATTCTCAACACAAAATTTTGATTGCTACTTATAGTTAGCATAATAAAGATAGCTAATGATAGCTTGATGCTACATAAAATCTTGTGATACTAATAAATCAGTTCTTAAATAACTTATTTACATATAAGTGTGATTTCCTACCTCACAATCATCTAGGCAGTACATTTTGTAAATATAAAGGCTACACAAGCCGCATGACCTTGATATCCAAGAGTTACGATCACCTACACTCTCTACACCCCTGGAATATATGTCATGGCAAAACTGAAGGCATGCTCAGGTAAAAAAACCTGACCAATTACAAGGCTGCATGCTTGTCCTATGAAGATTACAAAGGAACCACAACAGACTTCAAATTATACTGTTATATGTGCACCATGAGATTCTTTTGATGTACATCAAAGGGTCTAACTAGTCTTCTAATGTCTCATCAACAAGGTGGCGCACACGAGAACCTTCAGTTTGGCCATTACATATTCCAGGGGTGTAGAGAGTGTAGGTGATCATAACCCCTGGATATCGAGGATGTACAAGCCGTAAATAATAAATGTGCACAAAGGGCAATAACTCCCACTGAGACTGGCATTTCAGGTTCACATTTAACACCACTGGTTTCAATTCCCTTGCTTTGACCAAAACTTTTTGCCAAATAATGAATTTGTTGACATGCAAGTAGCATGGCCATGAGCTCGAAGATCCTTCTTAAAGTCTAGTATGCATCATAGCCTCATATATTTCCTTTTTTCATCATTTGAGTTCCATGCCAGAAACTTTAATATGAGGTATGGCATTATATAAATATCACATTCTACAACAATAAAGTTAACTTTATGAATCTAGATTAATTTACAATTTTGAGTTTAAGATTAATTTACCAACAATCACGGAACTTGTGGAATCCCTGGGTGTAGTTGTACTGTAGCTGAGGCTGCCTGGAGTTCGACGGGAAGCTGGAGTTCGCAGAGCGCTGGTTGAGCCTGGAGTGGTATACCCTAAACCTTTTCCCCTCTTCCTCAACCCAGCAACATTGGTACTAGACATAAATATTGAGTGCAAACATAATGCTTTTTCATATCATTGCTTTTTAATTTGCCAAAAAATTACTTTATTACTAATTTATTGGGGAGGAAACAGTTTGAAATGTTTGTGATAAATAATTTTTACCAAAAGCTTATTTGAATATAAGCAGTGAATATTTTTAAACTAAAGAAATTTGCAATTTTTAAAACTTGGATTCTAATCCAGAACACAATGAACTCCATCTGAGAGATCTGGCCACTGATAACCTATCCAGTCCATAAGCACTGAACATACATATAGCCATCAATTTGTGAATTCATTAAATTGATCAAGTTGAAGGCAGAAAGAACTCATGTATATAAAACTGTAACACAGACCAAAAATATCTTTTTATGTAAATTGAAATAAAAAATATCTATAAAAAGATTTGAAAGAATTAGATTAATTTTACAATTAATTAATCAAAGTGGGCTCTATACATGTACATACTGCGGTAACATATGATATATACAATGATATTTTCAATTAATTCAATGGACTGTATTATTTCCTTGTAGGTATATATTGTCCAAAGAACAAATTTTCCAGTCTGAAGATAACTTTATTAATATATAATTAATTTTCCTATTTTCTCCCCCACTGATTGAGCTATTTACATAAAATATGTATATATTTAGGTACCTTGATGTATTTGAAGTCAAACCAGAAGAAGCAGGGTATTTCATTGGTGCATGTCCTGCACCTTTGAGCAGTTGATCAACATTCTGTCTTGGAATCTTTTGAAAAACATCAGTGCTTGTTTCTGATTCATATCCAGAGATATTTGACATTGGTGTTTGTAGAAGCCCAAAATCTGCAAATCAATTGTTAAATGTGCAACTTGAATTGTTGATATTGTAAGTATTTTTCAACAGAAGGTTTTTTAATATAAACTTTAGGTAAACTTCCTAAAATCATAATAATCAAATCATTAAGAAACACAGATTATTTCTAACTATCTTTAATTTGGATATCTTCATTACCCTGTGAAATCTCCATCTTCAGATGTATCATGTGCATGTGTTGTAATGAAGAAAATTCCAAGTAGATTTATTTCAGAATATTTTTTCAAGGTGTGCCAAAAATTCATAAAAGGTCAAAATTAATATTCAGTATTATACATGGTTTATACAGAATTTTCATACAAAAATTCAAGCATTTTTCTCTATTTTCAAGGTGTTTTTTTTGTCCAAACTTGCAAAGAAAAGGGGTATAATCAACTACTTAAATTTTTTCAAAAAAATTCTTGATGTTTATCAATTTTTTTTTAACATAAAAATGAAAAAAATTGCATTGTCACAGCTACTTAGTATGAGTGAAAGCACTTTTCAAAAATTTGTGAGTAAATTCGTGCACTATTCCAGCACTGACCCCTAGCTCCTATTCAAGCACTTTTCCAGCAACAACCCCAAATTCAAGCACTTTTCATCTTCTGTATGTTTTACATACAAGTGGAGTTTATAACTTTGCATACACTTTCAGATTTAAAGGATATATCATTAACACTTACTATATTTTGGTTGTACAGAAGCCATGTTTAATCTTCAGCAAAATGTAAAAATATCAGTCTGAAACCAAATAATACATAATTTATTAATGTCATCATATCTAGTATTATAATTATATAACGAATAATCAAATATTATACACTATCCATTGCCAAAAATCTCTTTCTCAAAAAAAACCTAAGGAATAGTTTTTTCACATTTTGTTAGCAATTGCAACTAACATACATTACCCGTAATTATAATGTTTGATGGAGGGTGAACTAAGTACTTAAGCTTAGGCCTAACGTTAGGAGATTAACCCGACATGCATTGATGATACAATGATAATCTATCTCGAAAATTACACCCGACTACAGTCAGTAGTCAATTCTCACGTTTGACAAGTATATAGGCCGAGTACTATATAGGGCCTACATGTAGGTCTATCACTAACCATGGATTGTACTGTGTGTTATCCTACCGAATGCATATCTAGGGGCTGGTCTAGATTCCACTGAAAAAATGAAAATTACACAAGTTGACGCGTCGTCTGCATCTTTTTACATTTTTCTTATGTCAGTTGTTCAGTCGTGATTCTGCTATGCAGTGCTGAAATTGTCAAAATGACACACTTTGTCGGAATTATATGACAGGAAATATCCAAAGTAATATTTGAGTAATGATATCCACTCAAATTGACTCTATTAACTTACTATTTATTGAGCTAGGGCCAATCATCCATGCTCAAGCTTTCTGCAACATTTTTGTTTGCTCTTTCGGATGTTCTCGTGCCTTTTGCTCGGAACTCACGTTCTCGTTACCGAAAGCGCCGACGGCTCCCGATTGGACAGAAAGTTGGCGATTCTGTCTCGCTTGAAACGAGTTACTTCGGTACCGGTCTGGATGATAACATTTAGTGCTTCAATTATTCATACAATCTTACACTTTTTTCTGATATGAACTTTTGTGAATAGAGTGTTCAGCCTTTCATCCACATTGAGGTCACGAAAACATTATAAACATTGCATTTTTGTTGTTCATACGAGGAGTGTTCGAAAATTGTCGCAAACGCACTGCTCACTCGAGTATCACGTGATTTACGTGCATTATAGACATTAAAGTATGTTGAATTCTAAAACAACAGAAAACAACCAGGCATGGCACATATATTATAAATTAGTACAGTTGTAAAACCCGTCAACAAACTGTCAACAAAGCTGGGTTTCCAATTCAAGATGCAGTCACATTAAAAACGGTTTTTTTGTGTTATAAGTAAAGATTGTTTGTTGTTTTATTGTCACCACCGAGTTGTCGATGTGAGGACATGACGTCACCATCCAAATTGTCGATGTGAGGACATGACGTCACCATCCAAATTGTCGATGTGAGGATATGACGTCACCATCCAAATTGTCCATGTGAGGACATGACGTCACCATCCAAATTGTCCATGTGAGGACAACACGTCATCATCCAAATTGTCGATGTGAGGACATGACGTCAACATCCGAGTTGTCGATGTGAGGACATGACGTCCTCATCCGAGTTGTCGATGTGACAACGCATGCGAGTTTACATTGCGGGTGTCATCGATGATTAAATTGACGTATTAGTGAACGGTTATTTACGGAAGCCGGTTAGTGCCACATGAAGTTAACTTTTTATGTCGTAATTACGACTTAGTATGTCGTAATTACGACTTAGTTATCTCGTAATTACGACTTAGTATGTCGTAATTACGACTTAGTTATCTCGTAATTACGACATAGTTATCTCGTAATTACGACTTAGTTATCTCGTAATTACGACTTAGTTATCTCGTAATTACGACTTATGAAATATCTTATGTGTAGCAATGCTCAATATCGGAGACGCTCTCAATGACCAAGGTGCTATCTACGTACCTGGGACAGCCACTGGCTGAATTGAATGGGTATAATAAACTAACTTACCTTAAATTAACAACAGCAAATACTCCAAGACAACCGTTCCAATGAAAACACAGCATTATACAGAAACAATAATAATAATAATATTTATTCAGGTAAAAGGAAAAATTAAATACATAAAAACTTTTGAATTTAAAATTTTACAGATGGTAATTATAATAACAGATTTTGACTTGAATTCCTTGGGATAGCCCATATAAAGCCTTAAAGGCTTATTTGCTGCACATAAGATATTCCATAAGTCATAAGTACGGGATAACTAAGTCGTAATTACGAGATAACTAAGTCGTAATTACGAGATAGTTAAGTCGTAATAACGAGATAACTAAGTCGTAATTACGACATACTAAGTCGTAATTACGAGATAGTTAAGTCGCAATTACGAGATAACTAAGTCGTAATTACGAGATAACTAAGTCGTAATTACGAGATAGCTAAGTCGTAATTACGACATACTAAGTCGTAATTACGAGATAACTAAGTCGTAATTACGAGATAGCTAAGTCGTAATTACGACATACTAAGTCGTAATTACGAGATAACTAAGTCGTAATTACGAGATAACTAAGTCGTAATTACGACATACTAAGTCGTAATTACGAGATAACTAAGTCGTAATTACGAGATAGCTAAGTCGTAATTACGACATAAAAGTTTACTTCATGTGGCACTAACCGGCTTCCGTGGTTGTTGTTTCGTTTCTTTGTTATTCTTATTATTCTTCCATAATTTCATTTCCGCAGCATATCTCTGAAACCCCTTAGGCCTATCCTATGTCCATGAAACTTCATCACAGGATTCTTGATTGGCATGTTTAAATGGTACAATAAGCTTTTTTTTCCATCGCGCTTTAAAGATGGCCGCCATGGGGAAAGGGGTGACTTCCGCTATTGCAATTCTAGTTCTCATGGTAATTTTGCAAGAGTCTTCATGCAAATTGTTTTCTTGCTCATATTTTGGTAAAATGCTATCGATTTATAACCTCGGTGACGTTTTAGTACCCCCTGATAGATTTATTGTTATCTAAAGACTTTCAATTATTTTCAAACTAAATGTGATCATAACCCTGGGAAACCTGACATGTATCTTGCCATACCGAATTATGATACATACTACAACTATAGTTTAATATCTATATTCATTGAGCAGTAAATGGGCAGAAACAAATTACGAAGAAATGACGAAAAAACTTAATGACTTAAAGACTGTCAAAGACAGCACCATCTGCCCAGACCATTTCATGGCAAGGCGATAATAACATGAATCTTGCATAGATCCTTTTTTTTTCGTTCGGAAGTGGATTTTTATTTCATTCAAACCTGAATAGCAATCCCAAGTAAAATCTTTCAAGAAGGAAAATTTTTAAAGTAGTTTGAGTTAGACTTGCCAAAAGGAACTCAAGTTATAGCATAACAATCTTTGTTTGACACAGTGACCTTGACCTTTGACCTTCAAACTTGAAGAGCAATCCCAACTAAATGCTAGCGCTGTAAGAAAGGCCCAAGGGAACTGAAAGTGTCGGCACCGGTGGCGGCGGCGTCCGCACAAAGGTTTCCGTACGTGTGCGACAACTTGTGTTCGCAGTTTTGGCCAATCAAACTTAAACTTCATACAGGGCTTCCTTATCAAACATACTTGCTTGGGATTACTTTCCATGTTCGAAGGTCAAATGTCAAGGGCACGTTTACTATGAATAGAAAATGTGTTTCCGTGCGGTAACTCGAGTTCGCTTTGGTTGATCAAACTCCATCTTCATGCAGTGATTCCTTACCGAAAGTGCTGGCTTGGGATTGTTTTTCAGGTTCGAAGGTCAAAGGCTAAGGCTACGGTTACTAAAAAATGTTTCCGTGCAATAACTCGAGTTCGTGGTGGCCGATCAAACTCAGACTAAATACAGTGCTTCCTTTACCTAAAGTTCTAACATGGGATTGCTTTTCATGTTTAAAGGTCAAAGGTCAAGGTTACTACATGTACATGTATGCATAGAAAAGGAATGACCAACGAAAAGATTTCAAGGAATGTGCAATTAAATGGCCAATCGAACAGACGACATGAATGGAATGTGTAGCCACAGGGACCTGAGAATTTGTTACAGCTAGTTTTGGACCTAAAATAGGGTGTTTAGAGTAATTTTACACATTGGGGAGGTTAAGATCAATTTTCGATAAAAATGCCCCCTCAATGGTCATAAAAGCTAGCTAGGGGGCATTTTTATCGAAAAATGATCTTAACCTCCCCAATGTGTAAAATTACTCTAAACACCCTATTTTAGGTCCAAAACTAGCTGTAACAAATTCTCAGGTCCCTGTGTGTGTAGCTAGTGCGTACCATGCAGCCTATGTACATACATTTAAATATATGTATCTTGAAGGAATCATGGTATCAGTCGAAGGACATTATATCCATCCTGTATCGCCGCTTTCTCTCTTTCTTTCCTCCTATTTCTGTTCTTTCTATATGTTTGATTTACATTATACTCACATGCATACATTATATTACACTATCATTTAATGGATATTGTACATGTCACTATTACAATAAGTGTTATATAATTGTTGAGGAGAGGGCTTTCATTAGAGGAACATTTGTATAACACGTGCCCAATCCTATTGTTTAAAACAATACGTAATTATGTTCAATTCAAGAAAATCAGTTTCTGTACGATAATATAACTTGAGTTCGCTTTGCATGACGATCAAACTTCATACAACCTTACAGAAAGTGCTTGTTTGTGATAGCTGCGCAGCCGACAGATCAACTTCAGTGGAATCTTATGGAACGCCAAATTACATCGTAACATATATTAATTGCACCTATTTCCAAATAATTGAAGTCAGGTCCAATTATTTGTACCTATCTTTAATTATTTTTAGATAGGTACATTTAAATTGAACCTTTCTTCAATTGAATTGTACCTATCTTCAATTATTTGAAGATAGGTGCAATTAATTGAGTAAATGTTAATTTGGTATTCCATAAATTCTTGTCGTTAGAAAAACGTCCCAAGTGCACGTGGTTGTCAAAACTTGAATTGTCATAATAAATGGAATTTCGGTGGGATACTCCACAATAGAGTATAAGATGTGTGCATTAAATACACAGAGTAGATTACTCATACCGGCAAAATAACACTCTTTAAACAAGGTGAGAGTTACGTCACAGTATACATATACATGTAAGAAACGTTCAATAATGTACACATACGATAACCAAATTTTTAAAATGAACATATTACTACATACCTATTGAAGTAGCTATGAAACACCGTGTCTTGACTAAGTAAGGGTATTGCAGTTAGTCGGGAGGAGAACCAACAATTGAGGTCTGGGATCGTCTCGAATTTTTGCACGTATGATAATAGTTAGGAAATGGCATGTTCCCGATTTAACCTTAAGACGTACGATTTTTTATTTGTGCAAATAAGTATAATCTTATTAATAAAAATAAAAGTTGTTTCAAACGTTAAAAGTTGTAAGCCAAGGTGACGATAAGGGTCTCTAACTGTCTAATATATCATGTACAGGTAAACTGGCCAAACGTCAAGGTCATCGAATCAAAAGTCGATCTCATATTTGGATTCTGGCCAATTTGATCAAAGGTCGAAGTCAAATTGTATATTTGTCTTAATATAACTGCTTAACATATTGTTATGCCATTAAATACGAAAGCAACGTTGGCAAGATTCCAGCAACAGACTAAACACCAAGGTCATTGGCTCAAAGGTCAAGGTCAAGGTCAAAAGATTAAAATTTTACATTTTCTTAACTACATGAAATCTATTTATGACATTATGGAGCGAAGTTGGTAGAGATAAAACAAGATGTCAACTAAACAAACGTCAAGGTCATAGGGTCAAAAGTTAGGTAAAATTGTACATCTCTTAATTGTCAAACTATTAGGGTGGTATATCGGGGGCCTTTTCTGACGTGTCAGTTTCAAATTTCGGTTTAGTTTTATATGCAATACGATAGCATTTAAAAAACTATCCAAGCGTAATGTCCTAATAGGGAGTCCGTTTTTAGGACACCTGTAATGGTCCCAATTATAATTGAAAAATCTTTATATTTATTAGCTTAGAAATTGCTCATGTAAGATCCCATTAATTTGGTCAGAGGCAGTTCATATTATGATTAGGTCAAGTGAGTGCTTAGATATTCAGGCTGATCAAACTTAAAGTTGTAAAATGTTTCAGGAAAGTCATGTCCGGGCCGTGAGAGGTAGGGGTTGCGTTTTTGTTTTTGTAACTGCCCTAACTTCTACTTTTGCTAAGTTTAAGGCTCAATTTACATGGCGGATGTCGTAAGTGAAGTAGAAGACACTTACCCTCCCGGAACACCTGGTCCTAATACCGTATTCTTTCTCCTGTAAATCTTTCCTTTGTTCATATTCTATCCCTATTTTTTTTTATCAATTTGGAGTTCAATTTATGCTTCCATGTAGGTATTCTCATCCTCATCATCCATGGTTTACGCTCATCTACGCTCTCTACACCCCCGGAATATGTCATTGAAAAACGGAAGGCTCTGTGTGCGCCACCTTGTTGGTGAGGCAAGAAGACTGGTTCGACCTTTTGATGTACATCATAAGAATCTCGTGGTCATATAACTGTAACAAGAGATCTAAAAGTGATCTTGGCACCCAACATCAATGATTTTCTTCATTCATCAATGTATCTTAGTTATATGAAATAAAAGAATATCTCTTAAAAATTAACAATAGTTGAAAGGATTCTTGTATACTTTCATAGTCAAATACATATGTACAAGATGGCTGCCTGTCTGCCATGTTGTTTTCGCGGATCAGCTAAACAAGACAATGAGAAAGATTTAAGTACTTCTCATGAAAAAGCGATCACAGACTATTACCAGGTATTGTTAAAATCCAAGATGGCCGCCTGTCGGCCATGTTGTTTTTGCACATCAGCTTAATAACTAGCCAATGCGCAGCTAGAAACCAAGGGGAACCTGCATATGATATTAGAGAAAGATCCATTAAGTACTTCCCATGAAATAGTGATCACAAACTATTACAAGGTATTGTTACAATCCAAGATTGTTGCCTGTCGGCCATATTGTTTTTCGGATGAGTTAAAAAATGGGACAATGCGCAACTAATAATCAAGTGGAACCTGCATATAAAATTTGAGTAATGTCTATCAAGTACTTCGCAAGAAATAGTGATCACAAGAATTGTTTAAGGATGGACGGACCACAGAAGCAGGTCTATTTGAACAGCCCACCATCATATCTGATGCTGTTGGGCTAAAAATTGACAAGCTCTTAAGTCGGTTGTGGCTCCTTTGTAAGCTTCAAATTATGGGCATACAGCCAAGAAATTGGTAATTTTTTTTTATCTGAGCATGCCAGGGGTGTAGAGAGCGTACTCTTTTGAAGGTGATCGTAACCCCTGGATGTTGAAGACGAGTATTCTTTGATATTTTCTTTGTTTGTGAATCCAAATCTTTTGGCATTTCCTGCCTAAATGTTCCTCTTCTCAAATCTCTAAAGGATCGGAGAATGAATATAAACTTTATTCATTTTACAACAATTACCAAACCAGTTGTTTTAACTGATATTAATCACTCATGTTTGCCTGGATGTTAGTGTATGGGAATCATATTATCATGGGAGGAAACTGGAGCACCATGAACAAACCCAGAGAGTGAAAGTGAGTGTAACCTAGTGGACTATCAGGAGGATAATTATACTCAAGGTGGCTCCCAATGTATTGTAGATCTTGGGGAAAAAAGACATACTAGTAAGTTTTAGTCCACAGTATCATTTTATTTACTTAAAGTAAACAATATGTATTGCAGTAAAGCATCTAATCTATAATAGTAACATCAGCAAGGCTATAAAAAGAACAATATGTACATGATATCATACTTTAGGCCCCAGGATCATGAAACAATCTTAAGTCTAAATTTGTTTTAAGTTTGGACTTAGCCAATCACAAATAACGTTACAAAAAGTAACCTCATACCTGATTAGCTAAGCACAAACTTAAGTCTAAGATTGTTTCATGATCTCAGGGCCAGATCAAATAAAAAAAATTCTCCTTTAAAAGAACACAACATTAAAATATTGTTAATAACCAATCTTGATATCAGCAACATTTCCTCAACATTTTTCATTTTTTCAAGTCATGATCGCATTCAAGAAATAGGAAATTATCAATACCAACACATTAAAATAAGTATTTATTATCAACAATATCATTATGTTGTTTTTTACAGATAAGACGAATGGTTACACTGTCAGTATATACGGAATGTTGTGTGTAGACCTGCTGCAGTGGTTGATGTCTCCGACACAAGCATATTGCAACAAAAATACAGGTACAGTCATGTACAGGGAACTACAATAATAATGTGTACTTAAGATTACATTAACTTCATTAAGTTTTATGCAAAGAAATATCAATTTTTACACAATATTTGTTCTTAGATTGCAAAAAATAATTGCAAAATTATTACTAAGAGTGATAATTACACAATAAATAGCTCATAAAACACTGATAATTTATATTTTCCAGGTGAGTTGTAACAGATTAACTTTAATGACTTAATTATACCGTGAGGATTCATCATCCTATATATAATTACTTCAGTGACATTCTTGTTTACATTAGCGATGTACACAGGGGCCAGAGAATTAGGTACAATTATATTTGTACTTACAATAAGGTATCTAGAGAAATTTTACACTTTTTGGGGGTTTATAGATAGATTTTCTGTCACACTAATGACTGAAGGGGTTGGCATTTAAATAGAAAGTTAAACTTAACTCCCCGAAAGTGTAAAAATATTCTTAACATATTGTTAAGTCAAAATATAGATGTGACAAATTCTCGGGACCCTGTGGAGATGCCAACATAATACAAATTGTATATGTCATTAAATACTAAGACCATTATAATTAAATTCATGCAGATTCAAACTTTTTCAACCAAGATGTACTTATCTTAGCTATATAAATACATGTATAAGTAAAATTCTAATCAAATTCTGACTCAAGATTCATTACAATTTCATGAGAATCAAAACGGACACAAATTCTTCCTGCTAACTGGTCAGAACAGTCAGTTGGTGTATGTGCTAGCTAGGTCACATCTGCAGGAGGTCAAAAGACAGATATGGCCTTTCCACTGCTGACCAAGTAAAGATGTCTGAGAATCTAAGGAGCTTGAATCCAATTGCAACTGGTCTTGTTTTTCTAAATTCAACAGAATTTCGCTCTGTACTATAATAAAATATTTAATTTTTCATTCAAAGTATATGACTGGAACTTGGTACAATAAAAAGCATTAGGTATAAAAATAAGTATATACATGATTTGTTTTGAAAATATTTGAATATAGTGCGACCCTATAGGCCTTTCCCAAAAGTGTTGTTATTCCCCTTGATTGGCCACAATGGTGGATACAATATGGACTTTCAGGAAGTGTTTTTGTGATGATTTGGCGCCATGTGACAATCGGATGATGTCATTTCCATTATGAAGTAACATCATAATTACATGGCACGAATTTGTTTCAAAAACACTTTCCAGTGTAGCCGTGATATGGCAAACAAGGGAGATAATAACACTTTTGATATAGGCCTATACATAGCCAATTTTTTTAGTGTCCAATTTAGGTAAAAGTTTCTGGCCAATTTGACCTGAAAAGAGCAAAAAGGTCACTTTTGATTGTTTCAAAAACGGATAATAACTTTGGCCTGAAATTGGCTTGAAATTTAACATGGAAAAGACCGGTACTTCAAGTCAATATCACTAATTAGGTACATTTCATGTCAAGTTGCTGTCATGGCAATTTCATGGGTAAGTTCTTGGGTCAAAATCACATCAATTTCAGATATGATATTTTTTTGGTCAAATTGCAGATGTTAAACATTATGCCTGTGTAGCTGATCTACTAGGCTACACATATTTTATGCATGTGACATTACAGATTTAAACTTGATTAATAAAAAGGCCATTTAACATACATGTACATCTTTAGCATGCAGGTATATATATATTGTAAATTAAGTTTCTTTCACAGCTACTTACTTTTATGATTTCCACATCACAACTATAGTTTATGGTGATATAACATTTTGAAACAGACTATACTATATAGCCAGTACACTTTATGATATAAAGTTAAACATCCCCATCATAATTCATTGCAATCAACTTTCCAAAATTTGATTGCAAAATTCATGAAGGTAAATAGCACGTTTTGGAATACTTAATTATTTTTACAGTTATGAAGATTTTTTGGCTGTTTTTGTATCGTCTGCGCTTGTATCACTGCTGCTTTCGTCCTCCTCTCCAGATTTATTTGTAACCTTGTCATTCATCAGGGTTTTGCGAACATCCGTCAGTGCATACCCCAAAAGATTTTTACCCCTCCATGTGCTTTTGTTCCACGCAAGCTTGTTGGATGCTGATAGCCCAATTCCCCAGATACGGTCCATAGGACTTGCTTCTACCATAATCTTAGGATAAGTATCAAGCAGCTTCTTTCGTAGATGGCTGTTTTGAGAAAACTTAAAAACAAAAAAAAAATTAATTAATTAATAAATTAATAAAAAAGGGTTTAGTTAAATAATTATTGCAAGTCTTGGAACAAGTTCTGAATATAAAAATATGTAAGTAATGGTCATGACATAGTATATGAATGACATATTTATCAAAATATCTATTAATAATTATGGACTTTATTTGAGGTTGTTACACATGTTATATAGACCTGATGGAGTGGTATTACTCTATAAGGTCTATATATAAGATATTAGATATGTGAAAATTGAGAATCATAAAGTATGTTATATATAAAAACATAAAAAATATGTAAAATAAACAACAGTCTGCCTGAAGAAGCGTGAGAGCTATAGGGCAGAAAGGCCTTGTTGCAAAGTCTCCTAATTTTCTTTTTTCATATACATATATACATGTATATTAGCATGAAAATGCAGAATACATTGTATATTCAGTGTTTAAAGACCTACAGATAAGGATTGCTTTACTATAGAAAACAAAATGCTTTTAATACTGTACATATATAAATGTACACTGATTTCCTTAAACATTTTTACATTTATATACATAAGGTTTTGTTGAATCATTTTATGAACCAAAAAGATTTGTATGTATATTGAAAGTATCTGCTATTGTATGAAGTTCAACAATAACTATGGAAATCATATAAATTCATTGTTACCATGGAAATCATGTATTAAATAACACACTAACCATGGAAACTATGTAAATTATGCACAGTAACCATGGAACACAGTTAATACACCCGTACAGCAACTAACTGAAGGAAGCTATATATTTTTTTACCTAATACAAAGTTTGAAAACAATATATATATCAGATAAACCAAGGTTAAAATAAGAAATATCAATTTGATCTAATTATGTACAATAAATTGAATATTTACCTTTGCTATATTTCCCTTTTTAACAACATCCACACACTTGGCACTCCAAACCCCTGGGTCAAAGTTCCTAACTTTACGACCCAACTTCTTTTGTGCAAAAGGTTTCGCTGCTTTCATTATAGCCTTAGCATTTTCATCATCTTTGAATGTTACTATAAATAAAAAAAGATCATAATCATATGTGTGAGTTGAGTAGTCATCTACTAATGAAAAAAACAAGTCATTATATAAATGCATACATGTATATCTAAGTAGCTAGAAATTTGGAGAGATATGGGGATTATCTGTACATTGCATGATATAGAGATTATCTGTACATTGTAAGATATGGGGATTATCTGTACATTGTAATATATGGGGATTATCTGTACATTGTATGATATGGGGATTATCTGTACATTGTAATATATGGAGATTATTTGCAACTGTAATATATGGGGATTATCTGTACATTGTAAGATATGTTGATTATCTGTACATTGTAATATACGGGGATTATCTGTACTTTTTAAGATATAGGGATTATCTGTACATTGTAATATATGGGGATTATCTGTACATTGTAAGATATGGGGATTATCTGTACATTGTAATATATGGGGATTATCTGTACATTGTAAGATATAGGGATTATCTGTACATTGTAATATATGGGGATTATCTGTACATTGTAAGATATGGGGATTATCTGTACATTGTAAGATATAGGGATTATCTGTACATTGTAATATATGGGGATTATCTGTACATTGTAATATATGGGGATTATCTGTACATTGTAAGATATAGGGATTATCTGTACATTGTAAGATATGGGGATTATCTGAACATTGTAATATATGGGGATTATCTTTACATTGTAAGCCGTCCCTATATCTTTTTCAAGCTTGGAAACTGAAAAGGACCTCACTTATTTTCAGGATTCCCATTTAAACTATGTAGAAGGACTCTATTAATAAAGGAAAGGACCCCATTTATATAATACCTACCGCAAACCATGAGTCAGATACTTACTTGCTTTCTGGTGCATCATGTATTGCTCAGCACAGTTATACTTGGTACCATCCACAGTGAAGGAAGCAGGGTGAAACTGGCTAAATGGTGATTGTTCCTTCCAGAAAAATTCAAAATCTTCCTTCTTTGTCCCTGCTGGTAACTTAGATGTATTTCCCTTTATAAATGTATCCAGTTTCATCTGCTTCGTAGAAGATGGTTTTTGGTCATCATCAGATTTACATTCAGCAGCTATAAAAAAAATAAACATAAATATAATTGCTTTGTTTAATTTATATTACTTATAAAAACATGTCACATGCACTAGCTGTCAATCAAATCAAATCAGGGCTTTTTCTGAGGGTGTTTTAATTTGGGGCCGTTAATAGGCCCCAGTCTAAATTGAAATTATTTCATATTTAAGCCCAATTCCCAAAACTTGAAGTTTACTCCTGAAAAAAATCTTTCCCCTTTAACCAATTTTCTTCCCAAAGTAAGACAAAAAGACCCCATTTTAAACTGGTAAGAAAACTCCCTGCACATCAATCCTTATCTACCTTAACGAAACGGATGTTCATGTCACAGGCAGATCTTTATTTTATTTTAACTGTATACATGCCCCAGTTTCATCAATGTTCCTGAACTGGTCATGCATTTTCCGATGACCTTAAGATCCATCCTGATACACTTTCATTGTCCCTTAAATAAATTCACAACTTTTAACCAGGCCTGGCAGTTATTCAAATTTAAAGCTAAGGGTGATTATACATGTAGCTTATTACAATGTAGTTAACGCCAATTTAATTCTCCTGTAATTTGATAGGAAACCAGTAAATAAGTTATAACTTTCCAGATACCAAATATTTAGTAGAGTCAAAAGTGTGATCGTACCATGTTAATATTGACAGAATTATTAAAGGTTAAAAAATATTGTGAAATGGTGATTTTAAAAGCTAACAACCTTTTGAACAATTCGCCCCTGCTGATTTATACTTTTCACTATTCTAAACGCTGAGCTATTGGGTAGGATACTTTTTACATGTACATATGTAGTAATTTATACTGTAATCAAATTCAAATTCAGCTACAAAGGTACATGTACATACATTTGTACATATGTACATGTACAGTTGAGTGTAAGCTAACCTTTACACCTAGTGCACTAGTAGTGCACTACGTTTAAACTAGTAGTGCACTACATTTAAACTACAGGTAAACTAGTAGTGCACTACACCCTGAACCCCATATAGGTCAAATACCCCTACAAGTAAATGGGCAGTCCCATCCATCTACCTGTGATTTTTACCTGTACCTCACATTTGTTGTCTGCTGGTACTTTGAAGCTGGCCTTATCATTAGTTAATATTTATAACTTTAATGTATATATATATGCATCTTATGTAGTTATTTTTCTCAAACAACATTTTTTTCCTTTCATTTCAAAACTAGAAATTGTAAAATCATGATAATTACTCTTACAATTTTCCCAAACAATTTCTTGCATACATCATATAAATAAAATAGAAAATAAATATTTTTATTACATTTTTGCCAGTGAAATATAGAAAATTATCAAACTGATAAAACTTATATTTTCACTGCAGTGATGAGCAGTGAAAATATAAGATTTTGCCGTGAAAATATAAGGCTTTTTCAGTGCAACGTGAAAAAGTGACCCGACAATAAAATACCACCTGGGTCATTATTCTACGTTGCAAAAGTTACCCGGGGTCGTTATTTAACAGTAGAAATCTTACACGGCCATCTGTAGAAAAATGACCCCATTCGATTTTTCCGTTACTCGTCCCGTGAAAAAGTGAACCGCCGTAGCTTTCAACGGTGGGTAGTTTTCAACTGGGTCATTTTTTTCACATAACACCGAAACTTTTGTATGAGTTGTTCCCCTTTATCGGATCTTGGAGGCTCGCCATTGTTGTCGTCTGCTATCTAGAACTTGTCTTTTGGGGAAAGATTGTCTTGAAGAAATGGCATCAATAGTACATATTGATAGGAACTGCTGCATGATTAAATATGAAATGAATTGAAAGATGAGAATGGTTCAACTTTTCTGATCAGCTTATCCCAATCAGCTGTGTACTGGACCCGATCGTTGTGATTTCGAAGGATTACAGTAGACTTAGCTCCCTTGCAGTAGGCAAGTAGACCAAGAAAAAAATAATGAAAGTATCTTAGTCCTCTTTCGAAATGTAATAAAAAGAAAATTCAATGGTTTGCCGTTTAATATCAAATATATTTCATTTGTTTGGCAGATTTTTTTTTTATATTTTCACTCGTGCTACGCACTTGTGAAAATATAAAAAAATCTGCCATACTCGTGAAATATATTCGATATTACACGGCAAACCATTGAATATCCTCTATATCTAGCAGTTTTGATGTCTTATATTTCATTTAATATACACTATTAATGTTTTTTTATATTAATTTACCAATTTACAATCAAGTTTATTGAAAAATTGAAGGAATATCTATTGATTATTATTTGTTTAGAAGTATATTTTTAAATATTGTAAAAACTAATTGCGAAAATAACAAATAAATATTCTTTTATTACTAAATTAAACTAGATATATATTTTTATAAAATACATTCATATCTCAGATCTATATATTTATGAACGCGCTATAGAGTTTTGATAATCTTTATTTTTAAATGTTTTCTATATTAAGATCTGTATGTATATATATCACCACAAACAACAGTGTAAATATAAATATAAGAATTTGAAGTTAAAAAAAATGTAATACAACAATAAATTAAAATTTAGTCAGATTGTTAAGTATGGGACAGATGTTTTGATTTGACCCTCAGGCCTCAGGCAATTACCTGACCTGTCTCAACCTTGTCTAGGAACACCTGCTGACATAAGCCTGTCAGTGACATATATATAATTGAGGTGTGAATTTCTTATCTGACTATCACTGGTCAAATTTGAAACCAATTTGATTAATAAAGGGCTAAGCTGGATATGGCCAGGATCATAAATATGATAATACATATATAACTTTTACTCGGGTTTATCAGTTTATATGAAATTAAAAATCTGTGAGAATATATCTAGATATTTACACATATCCCTTTAAATAGTGGATATTTTGAGGACTTTAATCCTTTTTTTTTTCATTCAAAACATTTAATTATACAATAATAAATTGATAGTACATAAAATAACATTGATAATAATAATTAATTGGACAACAATGTAAGTCTATATCAGTCCTTTACCAGATTCTGGTTTTCTTAAAAATTAACTTTAAATACCAAGTATCTTATGATACTTGACTGAATACAATCCAATGACGCATTTCGATTTCTACACTGTACATTGTATGTAATTTGATGTACATAATGTTAAATACATTTTTGATGTTTAGTTTATTTTTTTTTCTTAAATGTTTTGACTTAAAACGACATAGTTCAGAATCAATATTCAGAAACAAGCAAAACAATATGCACCACAAAACATTTTATAAAGCGAAAGTAGAAACGTAACGTTTAACAGGAAGCATGTATAAATGTTCTTTGTTCAACTTACTTCTTTTTGTTGACGCCATTATAATTTTAATGTACATAATGTTAAATACATTTTTGATGTTTAGTTAATTTTTTTCTTAAATGTTTTGACTTAAAACGACATAGTTCAGAATCAACATTCAGAAACAAGCAAAAAAATATGCACCACAAAACATTTTATAAAGCGAAAGTAGAAACGTAACGTTTAACAGGAAGCATGTATAAATGTTCTTTGTTCAACTTACTTCTTTTTGTTGACGCCATTGCTATATGTCGCTGGTGTGTCACGTTTAAAACAATGCAGGTCAGTGCACGTCTAATCACCATCTGGTTTCAGCATGTTCTGTTTAATGCCTATATCTATAACACAATTATAGTTATATGATGCTGGCTCCTCGAGCTCTATTTCCTGTAGGCCTAATGAGTCACACACCGATCAAACTAAAACACGATACAAATGACTGACATAAATGTACGGATTAACAATATAGATATATATTTTTACAGTTGTATATCTACATAATATTGGTGTTCATATATCTAATTTATCATGTTAATAATATGTTATTAAAAATATTTGATTTAACATTGAAATCAATATATCAAATAAGGCATCCGAAGGCATACATCCGGATTTTACGTCCGATCAAAATATATTACAAACGCCATATGACCATCCGGGTGGCAGCTGCAGACCGGAAGTTCCTTTTGTCGTTTCTTTGGGTTGTGCAACTTGTAAGTATATAGTCTAGAGCAATGCATACCACGAGATAGTTGTTAACATGTTGGAATATAATATTTTGGAGGAAGATAACAAGGTTCACGACTTATCTAACTTCGACATATTTTGAGCACGGTAGGCGTATTTGGTAATAAGAGGTCAGACATGCATATTTGCTGTTACATTTCGTTCAGTCAAAACGAAAGTAGAACATTCACAAAAAAGTTACATTTTTATTTGCTTTGGCATCAGTCTTTTGACATACTTATTGAATGCTTCAGTTGCAGGAAATTTCAGTTTTTATTCTTCTTTTGATTATATTTATCATAACCAGCGAATAATCAACATTCTAATAGCTGTTACATGTAGATCTAGAATTCACTCCAAATTCAATAGAAATACATCTTGTACATTGTAGTTAGAAGGGTTCTGACTCTTTGATCCGCTGAAATATTGGGATGGCCACATGCCATCAGCTAGCAGTCCCAATATTTCAGCGGATCAAAGAGTCAAGACTATGATAGACACAGGAATAAAAAGACCAGTAGGCATATTCTCTTTCCTGTCTACAAATACATGTACATGTATACATGTGTAGCAGATCTAGACCGGGTCAATTGTTGGTGACCAGGTAGCTCAATTGGTTGAGCGTCCGTCTAGAGTTAGGAAGGTCCCGGGTTCGAACCCCGGTCTGGTCGTGCATTTTTCATCTCCTGTTACACATGAAGTACTAGTGTCTGTGCCCCAACCCATAGTGACATTCTTGATTAAAAGGGAGTTAGAACCTTGATTTTGGTATTCAAGTACAGTTTAAAATGGAGGAAAAATGTGGCAGATTCTAATTACTCATTTATATACAGTTGAGTGTAAGCTAACCTTTACACCTAGTGCACTAGTAGTGCACTACGTTTAAACTAGTAGTGCACTACATTTAAACTACAGGTAAACTAGTAGTGCACTACACCCTGAACCCCATATAGGTCAAATACCCCTACAGGTAAATGGGCAGTCCCATCCATCTACCTGTGATTTTTACCTGTACCTCACCTTTGTCGTCTGCTAGTACTTTGAAGCTGGCCTTATCATTAGTTAATATTTATAATTTTAATATATATATATGCATCTTATGTAGTTATTTTTTTCAAACAACCTTTTTTCTTTCATTTCAAAACTAGAAATTGTGAAATCATGATAATTACTCTTACAATTTTCCCCAAAAATTTCTTGCATACATCATATAAATAAAATAGAAAATTAATATTTATCTAGCAATTTTGATGTCTTATATTTCTTTTAATATACACTATTAACGTTTTTTTTTATTAATTTACCAATTTACAATCAAGTATATTGAAAAATTGAAGGAAAATCTATTGATTATTATTTGTTTAGAAGTATATTTTTAAAAATTGTAAAAACTAATTGCGAAAAAAAACAAATAAATATTCTTTTATTACTTAATTAAATTAGATATATTTTTATAAAATACATTCATGCCTCAGATCTATATATTTATGAACACGCTATAGAGTTTTGATAATCTTTATTTTTAATTTTCTATATTAAGATCTGTATGTATATATATCACCACATACAACAGTGTTAATATAAATATAAAAATTTGAAGTTGAAAAAAAGTAATACAACAATAAATTAAAATTTATTCAGATTGTTCAGTATGGGACAGATGTTTTGATTTGACCCTCAGGCCTCAGGCAATTACCTGACCAGTCCCAACCTTGTCTAGGAACACCTGCTGACATAAGCCTGTCAGTGACATAACTGAGGTGTGAATTTCTCATCTGACTATCACTGGTCAAATTTGAAACCAATTTGATTAATACTTAGGGCTAAACTGGATATGACCAGGATCATAAATATGATAATACATATGTTAACCTTTACTCAGGTTTATCAAGTTTATCTGAAATTGAAAATCTTTGAGAATATATCTAGATATTTACACATTTCTCTTTAAATAGTGGATATTTTGAGAACTTTAATCCATTTTTATGTTTCATTCAAAACATTTAATTATACAATGATAAATTGATAGTACATAAAATATCATTGAAATTAATAATAATTAAGAATATATACTCTCTGGCTCAGTCGCTTCATTACAGTTTGATAATAAAATACTAACATTCATTACACTTAATTTTATTCTAATTATCAGTATAAAAGTATTTTAAAATATTCCGATATTTAGGCCTAAATATTGAAGGCAATTACAGGTTGTATTAAATATGACTTGAAGGTTTATGAATATATGTAATAATGATTTAAAAAAAAGCAAGGTCAGTTTATTGGAATCATTTTGATTAATTCTATATTGTAAGACTAAGTATACAACAAATAAATAATATGCAGTTATATTAACCTAACTTAGAACAAAGTTAAGCCTATGCCAGTCACATTTATTGTACTTTTAAATCAACCTAATGACTTATATAAAATCTAACTAAAAGGGACAAATATAGATATTCAGGTAGAATCCTTTACCCTCCAGGCATAATAACATACATGTACCTGACCTGCCTGGGCCACATCCTCAGGTACAGAGGTCAAGATAGGGGACACCCCTAGGCTGTCTGTAGTTAGCCAGGTGTGAATTTCTCTCCTCCCTCTCCCCCACAGCCATCACTGACCAAGACTGATTAAAGGCCTGAGGGCCCTACCCTGTTAATTGATTAATGATGATAACATTGATTACAGTTAATTGGATTACATGTAGATGTATGTTGGTATTTTGATATGAAGAAGGAAATGGCTTTAAATGTTCTGGTGAAAGTAATCGTTTCTTATATTAGTACTTGATATTTATATAACCTTTCATTTGTATGCATTGTACCTGAGTGTATAGTGAAACAGAATTCCAATACTGGTACATGTAGGTAGTACTACCAGAGACTTATAAAACCTTGTACGTCTCTGATATTGCACATCTAGCTTCTTAATGTCAAATATTAAAGTAATTTGTTATTGAAACAAATATACTAAGTACAAAATATGTTCTTCTAATATCTATTTTTTTATATTACAATCTGTTGTTTACTTTATTTTCTGTATATATTTTTAGTAGGATTAACTTAATAATTTCAACATAAAACATGTGTTGTACCATTTTTTATTTGAACACAAACCTTTCAATTTAATTGTAGAATGCAAATATTTAAATAGAAAAGAATAATTGTAACTTCTTTAAAAAGAAGTATAAGTTAGTATATTTAAATTATTATTTTATTTAAAATTTTGACATGCAGTGAATTAATTTATTTAAGTTATTATGATAAATATCTTCTGGTATAAACTCAGAATTGTTCATTCTTGTACTTATATGAGGTTCAAGTACTGACAAACTAATGACTTCAATAGTATAACATAAAAGCACAGGTAAATCATATTACATCTGTACAGGTAAGGACACAGGTAGGTATGGACCCTCCCATTACCTGTAGGGGTTTTTGTGGTCACACCTGGCTGGACGTAGTGCACTACTAGTTTACCTGTAGTTTAAATGTAGTGCACTACTAGTTTAAACGTAGTGCACTCCTAGTGCACTAGGGTGTAAAGGTTAGCTTACACTCAACTGTACTTAATGATTAAGGTTGCCCTGAGTCTCACAGGAGTGTTTGAGGGTTTGATCCCGGATTTAGTGCGAGTTTCCTCTGGCCCCGACATCAAATCTGGTGTGGGACCAGACAGTGCTGCACAGAAAAAGAATGTTACATTTATATACAAAATGTATATATATCTTAAGCTTCCGTTTATGTTCTGGGTCAGTACAGTATGTGTTAATTGTGTCATAGCAAATTTTTGTTGTCACCTGACCTAAAAACTCTCAGCCACCAAATGATGTCGGATAATTCCACGTTTTCCTATAGGAGAGCACTCTGGCCCCAGTCACTCACTAGACATTAATTTATCTGTCAAAATGTCCAAGTCTGGTGTCAGGGCTAAGGGAAACTTTGGCTACCCAATGGGGAAGCATACTGTTCTCTTTCCTGTTAAAGGAAAATTGAGTTTGTGCTCCTTTTGTATGTACATGTACAATGTACATATTAATTACTATGACATGTGTCTTTCATCCAATTTATAACTGATAACTAGCACTTCATGACAAATATGAATAAATTAATGAGAGTAATCATAAACCACATATTGTAACATCCATGTCAATTGTAAAGAACTCAGTTCTCAAGTCAAATTCTTTTTTCAACTAAGAGTATAATTTTCCCATTTTATAGAAAGTGAATCAGCCAAAAGAACTGTTTGGCTTCTGAGCTACTGACCAAATCGAGTGACATATATCTTACAATGTTCATTGTTTATGAACATTGTTTTATTCTTTAGACTTTAATTTGCACCCTAAGGTGACAGTACCCAAATCGGATCAGTACCCAAATCGGATCACTTTTTTCAAAAATACTTCTAAATCCACAACAGTGTCAACAGATTGATTATAACAATAATATAGTCTTAGAATAGATAGTCACACACCATTTTATGTCCACATATCATTAGTTTTTTAGTTTAAATATGCCATAAAACATTATTGAATCTCAAAACTTTGCGTTTTCTTACGTTTCTGAAAAAAATGGCGCGTGCAACGACTATGCGTTCTGTTTTGAACTATAAAGATCAATCCAACCGATAGAAATACTTGTTTTCATATACATTCTAAAAGGACATCATTAAATGTTGATATGCTACAACAAAAATATTAGTTTGAAATGTAAAATACTGCAAAATTCATGTCTTGATCCGATTTGGGTCCTCAAATTCGCAAAATCTTGAACCGCTGATTGGTGACGTCAGAGCGTTTAATAAATATCCAACGTGAACCTCGAGTGCTAATTTATTTTGTAAGAACACCCATCGATGTTCTTCTTTTGATGTAACTATTAATGGATATAATCCATCTTCAGATTTTTTAATGAATGAATAAAATGATGGTTTGGTGATCCGATTTGGGTACTGTCACCTTATACATTGGACATTCATTCAGTTTTTGTAATTTCTTGATCATGATGGTAGCTCAATCGCTTTTGTAAATATTGGCCTTGGAATGTTAAAGGCCCAATATACGTAACTTAAGGATTTTTTTCGGGATTCTGAAAAATTATGAAAAAAAATCCAGTTGATAACCATGCATAAATAAGCCTAAAACGAAGTAAACCTGAGCGGTAACTAACACAAAACTCTTGATGAAAAAAATCCTAAGGATTGAAAATAGTTCAGGTGGGGCCCACTTTAACAACAAGCCCAAGATAGAAGACAGTTCGAAACGGATGCGTGTTTACAAATATCGTGTTTCAACTGCTGCTGTATCTGTAACCGCGTAAGAATTCATATTGAATATTACTGATTTCATTTAATCTTAACTAAATCTAAAAATATTATAAGTTATTAGTCTTGATTTTCGCTTCAATTTTTGCCAAAAGTTACGTATATTGGGCCTTTAAGATCCATAACTGTTCACTATTTCACAAAATCTATCAATATCAGCAGAATATTGCATGGCTGGGATTTGAATCATGAAAAAATGTGGATCTGCTGGAAAACTACTGCATACATAATAAACATTCAAACTCCAAGCAACCGTTTAATTGTAAAAAGAATTGCAACAATTAAATAAATGATTTAAAAAACCTACTTTAAAAATATTTGGTATCCTCCCCTGAATTGAAGTTTTAATGTACTGTAACCACAATAACTCTTCTTCCAATATATCTTTTATTGGCTAATCCTTAATTACATGTAGGGCATATTTTTGCATAAACTCTAAGCGTGTTTCCGAAACCTCTTGTATATTTTTGATTTCTTGTGCTTCTTTATTCTTGAATGAATATAATTTATACATGTATGTTTAAAGTACCAAATTAATATAGTGTAATTTTTTTTTGTTTTCAGGGATACAGGCGACTCCAAAATAATGTAAAGATATAATAGAGGTGTTTAACTTCTTATAAATAAAGTGGGTTCCTCTGACTGCAGCTGAAATCTGCTTAATCATGAATTACTCCAAAGCTGTGTCCAAGGGCATAAATAATGAGAGTCAAGGACAGAGTAAGGATGGAAAAGTGCCAGGAACAGGAAATAATAAATTATATCCTACACTACCAACTAAGGAGGAGGATTTTCCACCTTTGAGTGGCAGTCATGGACCCAACAATGCCACAACTGCAGCAGCAAACAAACCAGCATTTAATCATTCAAGTACTTCAAATCATGCACCCAAACCTGGCCAGCTACAAGAGGTTGGTGAAATTACTGGCAAAGACGGAGATGGTATGAGTGGTTTTAACCAAGGATCAGCAGTACATAGCACACATAACAGTGACAAACAGAATAGCTCCCAACACAGCACTGAACAGGGAAATACAGGTGTACAAAACATTAGTGAAAAGCTGGCTAATAAGTCTCAATCACAAGACAGTGGAAAAAAACATGTAAAGAATGATTTTGACTTCGGACCAAGTGATGCAGTACAAAAAAATGTAGACCAGAATCAAATTCCTGTTCATAAAGTGCCAAGCCAACAAGGTAGTATGATGGAAAGAAACAATTCTAGTATGTCAAATCGTCAAGACGGAAATCCTCTGCAGGATCAGGACAAAAATAATCATCAGAATTCTTTATGTAGTTCCAGATCCAGGGTAGATTGGAAGGGCAGAGAACCTCACCAAGCAGGAAAACCATCTACAGACCATGAAGGAAACAATACTTCGGGTCAAGGTAATACTAGTAACCATGGAAACCAGTCCCAAGGCTCCAGAGTAGCTTGGAGGGGCAGAGAACCTCACCAAGCAGGAAAACCATCAACAGGCCTTAAAGGAGATGAAACACCAGCTCACAATAATACCAGTAACCATGGAAACCAGTCCCAAGGCTCCAGGGTAGCTGAAAAGGGCAGAGAACCTCACCAAACAGGAAATTCATCCACAGTTCATGAAGGAAACAATACATCGGGTCAAGGTAATACTAGTAACCATGGAAACCAGTCCCAAGGCTCCAGATCTAGAGTAGCTTGGAGGGGCAGAGAATCTCAACAAGCAGGAAAACCATTCACAGACCATGAAGGAAACAATACACCGGGTCAAGGTAATACTAGTAACCATGGAAACAAGTCCCAAGGCTCCAGATCTAGAGGAGAGCCTACAAAATCCCAAGGAAATACTGTGGAAC
The DNA here is from genome assembly GCA_947623455.1 of Mimachlamys varia. Taxonomy (NCBI): domain Eukaryota; kingdom Metazoa; phylum Mollusca; class Bivalvia; order Pectinida; family Pectinidae; genus Mimachlamys; species Mimachlamys varia. Next base: position 9,815,051 of record OX392530.1, read on the forward strand.
AAAATGTCCATTACCAAGACAAGCCTCAAAGCTTCGGGAACACACAGCAAGGAAATAGTGTTCATGAGTATAGACAGGAGAAGGGGCACTCACAACAAAAGAAAAGACATCATTTTGATGACAATGGGGCCAGACCTCGAGACAATCACCATTACCAGCACGGAGGAAACAAAGGGTATAGATATGAAGAAGTGGAGGAATATCGGGAAGAGGAGTATCAAGTGGATCCGGTAATTATAGAGAAGTTCAAAGACGATAAGAGATCAAAATTTGAGTACTTCTGGAAGAGTCATGATGTGTACAGTCAGTGGCATAAAAGTGATTTCACAGTGGATGGCAAAACCTACATGTGTGCAGAACAGTTCATGATGCATAGGAAAGCAAGTAAGTCAAGATCAGGACCCATATTCAAGAAAAATTGTTATCATGTTCAAGCATGGATTTTGTGCTCAAGCCTAATTTCTTGTTCCATTTATAAAATAATGATTCAATGAACTATTGTCATCAATTTGGAAACAAATTGAAGAAAGTTAAACCAAAAAATGTTTCCAGTGTTTACAAATTAAACTTTTTGATCGTCTGACACGACTTAAGTGAATTATAAGGAACTCAGCTGAGCACTGAGCACAGAATTCGTGTTTGAGCATAAGTACAGCTTCATCAATATGGACCCTGGGCAAGTATTCAGGAAACCGTTCTCATGCTCAAGCATGGATTTTGTGCTCAAGCCCAATTTCTTATTCTGGCTATAATTTATTTAAAAAATCTAATTTCGTCAAAGTTTCGAAAAACTTCAACATTTACAATGATTTTTTTACTTTTTGACCTGATAAAGGCAAGTTTTAAGAAAGCTGGCTTGAGCACAGAATCCATGCTTGAGCATGAGAATGGTTTCATGAATACGGGCCCAGGTCTCTTCTTGTCTTCATGATCTTACACCTGTTGGATTAGGGGATCTGTTGGATCATTGTTTTTGTTTCAACAACATATTTACATTTGCTCTGCATTTTCCCATTGACACATACACCTAAAACACTCAGTGCCTCGGACTATAACAACATTTGCTATTGTGACGTCATCAATCTCTATTGTAATGTCAGGGCTTTATCACCCCTCTTTTTAGGTCCGGTAAACGGACCCATTCCCGTATTCAGACACTTGCAAAAATTTGGTGGTTGAACATGCATGAGGAACTTAATTCTTGTGACATGAATTTGATAGGAACAAGAAAGATGGACTGTAAATGTCATAATGAGTTTCAACAGTGCTTTAAATAGTAATTTAGAAAATAAATATTGTATTTACTAGTTGTTATAATAAATAGTGTTTGTCAAAATTTCCCAAAAAGCTGTTATGTCTATCAGTTTTTCCCAATTTTATCTCCGGGTCCGATTTCCAAAACCCCCTGATAAAGCCCTGGACGTCATCTAAGTTTCCTCTTTGTCTGCACCTGATTTTTTGTACAAAATCAGTTCGCAGTAATTAAATGAAGCACAATAATTCTATCAAAATGTAAATATAAATAAATGAACAATTAACAAAAATTGTGTAACAGTCCTATAACACGTACACAGTGTTATTGCTGACAAATATACATAAAACCCTACCTGACTTGATTTATAATTAGTTTGTCATCAATAGCAATATGTGTTACCAAATGCAATGGCTGTAACAACATTTGGTAAAACATTCATTGCTTATATTAAATTCATTTCAATTCTTTTAAATACTGTATTTGACCTTATAACTGCACTTTAGTTTTTATGTGAAATCTGTAGGGGGAGGGGGGATGCTTATTTGTATCTCTGGAACATACAACGTGTAGTCTTTTGTTAAAAGCTGAAGATTGTATCGGCAGACGACAGTCTGTGACATAAACATTTTCAAGCACTAGTCCGGACAAGCAAAATACAGTGTTTATTATAACAAATATATTGAAATTCAAATAAATTTCAAGGAATTTCCACTAGTCCAAACAAAAATTTACTAGTCGTGGGCATAGAATTAGTGGCTCAAGTCGCAGACTGAGGCGAGTGAGGTTTTGATATAGTGCACACATCCTTGTTTTCCTGAAAACAGATCTAGATGTGGGTGCGCGTAGAGGGGCAGTTGCACTTACTATGTTGAATTATAGTATTAAAGGCCCAATATACATAACTTTCGGCAAAACTTGAAGTGAAAATCAAGCCTAATAAGTTATTATATTTATAGATTTAGTTAAGATTAACTGATATCAGCAACATTCAAGAAGTATCGTTAGCGGTTACCGTACAGCAGTAGTTGAAACTCGGTATTTGTAAACACGCTTCCATTTTGAATCGTCTTCTACCTTCGGTTTATTGTTGAAGTGGGCCCTACCTGAATTATTTTCAATTCTTTGGATTTTTTTGTCAAGAGTTTCTTGTTAGTTACCGCTCAGGTTTGCTTTGTTTTAGGCTTCTTTTTGCATGGTTATCAACTGGATTTTTTTTCAGAGTTTTTCAGAATCACAAAAAATTTCCCTGAAGTTACGTATATTGGGCCTTTAAAATATTTGTATTATTTTTTTAATACATATGTAAATCAGAAATGCTGTATAGTTATACACATTCTAATTCATCATATTAAAGCCAACACAACCCAAAGGAAGTGATTTAAACATGTTTTTAGTATCTACATTCTTCCAGTTCTTGGTCTCTCTAGATCTGTCGTTAATTGGTGAAGTCAAAAGTATTCAAAGTGAACCAGGAATGCAGATGTATGTTGACCTTTCAATGTACATGTTATGCTATTGTTTGTGGTGTCATGTATAATCAATTTCGTGACATTTGGAGTCAGTACTATGAGTCATTAACAATCACCATCCTGGCTTAATATTCATACAATGTATATATGCAAATGAGAAATACGCAGAGGGTTTAATTATCATGGTTATATTGTTACATATTACATGAATTTTGATTGACCAATTGTAAACAAGTGCTTTTTCATTTGTATGAATCTCAAATTAACTAGATAAAAGTTTAAAGTGTAAATATCATTATCTGTGTTAAGGAATTTCTGATGTTTTATTTCCAGTGTTATTCGAGGACTTCACGACTGCCAGGAAGATTATGGAAACAAGGGATCCGAGGAAACAGAAAAAACTTGGCCGGCAGGTGGACAATTTTGTTGAAGAGATATGGCAAGCTGGCTGTGATGCCATTGTGTTGGAAGGCAACATGGCTAAGGTTGGTGGTATAGGGTTATCTCTGTAACTAGTGATGACATTGTGGAGGAAGGTAACATGGCTAAGGTTGGTGGTATAGGGTTATCTCTGTAACTAGTGATGACATTGTGGAGGAAGATAACATGGCTAAGGTTGGTGGTATAGGGTTATCTCTGTAACTAGTGATGACATTGTGGAGGAAGATAACATGGCTAAGGTTGGTGGTATAGGGTTATCTATGTAGCTAGTGATGACATTGTTGAGGAAGGTAACATGGCTAAGGTTGGTGGTATAAGATTATCTCTGTAACTAGTGATGACATTGTGGAGGAAGATAACATGGCTAAGGTTGGTGGTATAGGGTTATTGTAGCTAGTGATGACATTGTGTTGGAAGGTAACACGGCTAAGGTTGGTGGTATAGGGTTATCTCTGTAACTAGTGATGACATTGTGTTGGAAGGTAACATGGCTAAGGTTGGTGGTATAGGGTTATCTCTGTAACTAGTGATGACATTGTGTTGGAAGGTAACACGGCTAAGGTTGGTGTTATAGGGTTATCTCTGTAACTAGTGATGACATTGTGAAGGAAGGTAACACGGCTAAGGTTGGTGGTATAGGGTTATCTCTGTAACTAGAGATGACATCGTGGAGGAAGGTAACACGGCTAAGGTTGGTGGTATAGGGTTATCTCTGTAACTAGTGATGACATTGTGGAGGAAGGTAACATGGCTAAGGTTAGTGGTATAGGGTTATCTCTGTAATTAGTGATGACATTTTGTTGGAAGGTAACATGGCTAAGGTTAGTGGTATAGGGTTATCTATGTAACTAGTGATGACATTGTGTTGTAAGGTAACATGGCTAAGGTTGGTGGTATACGGTTATCTCTGTAACTAGTGATGACATTGTGTTGTAAGGTAACATGGCTAAGGTTGGTGGTATAGGGTTATCTCTGTAACTAGTGATGACATTGTGTTGGAAGGTAACATGGCTAAGGTTGGTGGTATAGGGTCATCTCTGTAACTAGTGATGACATTGTGAAGGAAGGTAACATGGCTAAGGTTGGTGGTATAGGGTTAAATCTGTAACAAGTGATGACATTGTGTTGTAAGGTAACATGGCTAAGGTTGGTGGGTTAGGGTTATCTCTGTAACTAGTGATGACATTGTGTTGGAAGGTAACATGGCTAAGGTTGGTGGTATAGGGTTATCTCTGTAACTAGTGATGACATTGTGTTGGAAGGCAACATGGCTAAGGTTGGTGGTATAGGGTTATAACTGTAACTAGTGATGACATTGTGTTGGAAGATAACATGGCTAAGGTTGGTGGTATAGGGTTATCTCTGTAACTAGTGATGACATTGTGGAGGAAGGTAACATGGCTAAGGTTGGTGGTATAGTGTTATCTCTGTAACTAGTGATGACATTGTGTTGGAAGGCAACATAGCTAAGGTTAGTAGTATAGGGTTATCTATGTAACTATTGATGACATTGTGTTGGAAGGCAACATGGATAAGGTTGGTGGTATAGGGTTATCTCTGTAACTAGTGATGACATTGTGTTGTAAGGTAACATGACAAAGGTTGGTGGTATAGGGTTATATCTGTAACTAGTGATGACATTGTGTTGGAAGGCAACATGGCTAAGGTTGTTGGTATAGGGTTATCACTGGAACTAGTGATGACATTGTGGAGGAAGGTAACACGGCTAAGGTTAGTGGTATAGGGTTATCTCTGTAACTAGTGATGACATTGTGTTGGAAGGTAACATGGCTAAGGTTGGTGGTATAGGGTTATCACTGTAACTAGTGATGACATTGTGTTGGAAGGTAACATGGCTAAGGTTGGTGGTATAGGGTTATCTCTGTAACTAGTGATGACATTGTTGAGGAAGGTAACATGACAAAGGTTGTTGGTATAGGGTTATCTCTGTAACTAGTGATGACATTGTGTTGGAAGGTAACATGGCTAAGGTTGGTGGTATAGGGTTATCTCTGGAACTAGTGATGAAATTGTGGGGGAAGGTAACATGGCTAAGGTTGCTGGTATAGAATTATCTATGTAACTAGTGATGACATTGTGTTGGAAGGTAACACGGCTAAGGTTGGTGGTATAGGGTCATCTCTGTAACTAGTGATGACATTGTGGAGGAAGGTAACACAGCTAAGGTTGGGGGTATAGGGTTATCTCTGTAACTAGTAATGACATTGTGGAGGAAGGTAACATGGCTAAGGTTGGTGGTATAGGGTTATCACTGTAACTAGTGATGACATTGTGTTGGAAGGTAACATGGCTAAGGTTGGTGGTATAGGGTTATCTCTGTAACTAGTAATGACATTGTGGAGGAAGGCAACATGGCTAAGGTTGGTGGTATAGGGTTATCTCTGTAACTAGTGATGACATTGTGTTGGAAGGTAACATGGCTAAGGTTGGTGGTATAGGGTTATCTCTGTAACTAGTGATGACATTGTGTTGGAAGGTAACACGGCTAAGGTTGGTGTTATAGGGTTATCTCTGTAACTAGTGATGACATTGTGTTGGAAGGCAACATAGCTAAGGTTAGTAGTATAGGGTTATCTATGTAACTATTGATGACATTGTGTTGGAAGGCAACATGGATAAGGTTGGTGGTATAGGGTTATCTCTGTAACTAGTGATGACATTGTGTTGTAAGGTAACATGACAAAGGTTGGTGGTATAGGGTTATATCTGTAACTAGTGATGACATTGTGTTGGAAGGCAACATGGCTAAGGTTGTTGGTATAGGGTTATCACTGGAACTAGTGATGACATTGTGGAGGAAGGTAACACGGCTAAGGTTAGTGGTATAGGGTTATCTCTGTAACTAGTGATGACATTGTGTTGGAAGGTAACATGGCTAAGGTTGGTGGTATAGGGTTATCACTGTAACTAGTGATGACATTGTGTTGGAAGGTAACATGGCTAAGGTTGGTGGTATAGGGTTATCTCTGTAACTAGTGATGACATTGTTGAGGAAGGTAACATGACAAAGGTTGTTGGTATAGGGTTATCTCTGTAACTAGTGATGACATTGTGTTGGAAGGTAACATGGCTAAGGTTGGTGGTATAGGGTTATCTCTGGAACTAGTGATGAAATTGTGGGGGAAGGTAACATGGCTAAGGTTGCTGGTATAGAATTATCTATGTAACTAGTGATGACATTGTGTTGGAAGGTAACACGGCTAAGGTTGGTGGTATAGGGTCATCTCTGTAACTAGTGATGACATTGTGGAGGAAGGTAACACAGCTAAGGTTGGGGGTATAGGGTTATCTCTGTAACTAGTAATGACATTGTGGAGGAAGGTAACATGGCTAAGGTTGGTGGTATAGGGTTATCACTGTAACTAGTGATGACATTGTGTTGGAAGGTAACATGGCTAAGGTTGGTGGTATAGGGTTATCTCTGTAACTAGTAATGACATTGTGGAGGAAGGCAACATGGCTAAGGTTGGTGGTATAGGGTTATCTCTGTAACTAGTGATGACATTGTGTTGGAAGGTAACATGGCTAAGGTTGGTGGTATAGGGTTATCTCTGTAACTAGTGATGACATTGTGGAGGAAGGTAACATGGCTAAGGTTGGTGGTATAGGGTTATCACTGTAACTAGTGATGACATTGTGTTGGAAGGTAACATGGCTAAGGTTGGTGGTATAGGGTTATCTCTGTAACTATTGGTGACATTGTGAAGGAAGGTAACATGGCTAAGGTTGGTGGTATAGGGTTATCTCTGTAACTAGTGATGACATTGTGTTGGAAGGTAACATGGCTAAGGTCGGTGGTATAGGGTTATCTCTGAAACTAGTGATGACATTGTGGAGGAAGGTAACATGGCTAAGGTTGGTGGTATAGGGTTATCTCTGTAACTAGTGATGACATTGTGTTGGAAGGTAACATGGCTAAGGTTGGTGGTATAGGGTTATTGTAGCTAGTGATGACATTGTGTTGGAAGGTAACACGGCTAAGGTTGGTGGTATAGGGTTATCTCTGTAACTAGTAATGACATTGTGGAGGAAGGCAACATGGCTAAGGTTGGTGGTATAGGGTTATCTATGTAACTAGTGATGACATCGTGGAGGAAGGCAACATGGCTAAGGTTGGTGGTATAGGGTTATCTCTGTAACTAGTGATGACATTGTGTTGAAAGGTAACATGGCTCAGGTTGGTGGTATAGGGTTATCTCTGTAACTAGTGATGACATTGTGTTGTAAGGCAACATGGCTAAGGTTGGTGGTATAGGGTTATCTCTGTAACTAGTGATGACATTGTGTTGTAAGGTAACATGGCTAAGGTTGGTGGTATAGGGTTATCTCTGTAACTAGTGATGACATTGTGCTAAAAGGTAACATGGCTCAGGTTGGTGGTATAGGGTTATCTCTGTAACTAGTGATGACATTGTGTTGTAAGGTAACATGGCTAAGGTTGGTGGTATAAGATTATCTCTGTAACTAGTGATGACATTTTGTTTGAAGGTAACATGGCTAAGGTTGGTGGTATAGTGTTATCTCTGTAACTACTGATGACATTGTGTTGGAAGGTAACATGGCTAAGGTTGGTGGTATAGGGTTATCTCTGTAAATAGTGATGACATTGTGTTGTAAGGTAACATGGCTAAGGTTGGTGGTATAGGGTCATCTCTGTAACTAGTGATGAAATTTTGTTGGAAGGTAACATGGCTAAGGTTGGTGGTATAGTGTCATCTCTGTAACTAGTGATGACATTGTGGAGGAAGGTAACACGGCTAAGGTTGGTGGTATAGAGTTATCTCTGTAACTAGTGATGACATTGATTTGTAAGGTAACATGGCAAAGGTTGGTGGTATAGGGTTATCTCTGTAAATAGTGATGACATTGTGGAGGAAGGTAACATGACAAAGGTTGGTGGTATAGGGTTATCTCTGTAACTAGTGATGACATTGTGGAGGAAGGTAACATGGCAAAGGTTCGTGGTATAGGGTTATCTCTGTAACTAGTGATGACATTGTGTTGGAAGGTAACATGGCTAAGGTTGGTGGTATAGGGTTATTGTAGCTAGTGATGACATTGTGTTGGAAGGTAACATGGCTAAGGTTGGTGGTATAGGGTTATAACTGTAACTAGTGATGACATTTTGTTGGAAGGTAAAATGGCTAAGGTTGGTGGTATAGGTTTATTGTAACTAGTGATGACATTGTGTTGGAAGGTAACATAGCTAAGGTTGGTGGTATAGGGTCATCTCTGTAACTAGTGATGACATTGTGTTGTAAGGTAAAATGACAAAGGTTGGTGGTATAGGGTTATCTATGTAACTAGTGATGACATCGTGGAGGAAGGCAACATGGCTAAGGTTAGTGGTATAGGGTTATCTCTGTAACTAGTGATGACATTGTGTTGTAAGGTAACATGACAAAGGTTGGTGGTATAGGGTTATCTCTGTAACTAGTGATGACATTTTGTTGGAAGGTAACATGGCTAAGGTTGGTGGTATACGGTTATCACTGTAACTAGTGATGACATTGTGGAGGAAGGTAACATGGCAAAGGTTCTTGGTATAGGGTTATCTCTGTAACTAGTGATGACATTGTGGAGGAAGGTAACATGGCTAAGGTTGGTGGTATAGGGTTATTGTAGCTAGTGATGACATTGTGTTGGAAGGTAACACGGCTAAGGTTGGTGGTATAGGGTTATAACTGTAACTAGTGATGACATTGTGGAGGAAGGTAACATGGCTAAGGTTAGTGGTATAGGGTTATCTCTGTAATTAGTGATGACATTTTGTTGGAAGGTAACATGGCTAAGGTTAGTGGTATAGGGTTATCTATGTAACTAGTGATGACATTGTGTTGTAAGGTAACATGGCTAAGGTTGGTGGTATACGGTTATCTCTGTAACTAGTGATGACATTGTGTTGTAAGGTAACATGGCTAAGGTTGGTGGTATAGGGTTATCTCTGTAACTAGTGATGACATTGTGTTGGAAGGTAACATGGCTAAGGTTGGTGGTATAGGGTCATCTCTGTAACTAGTGATGACATTGTGAAGGAAGGTAACATGGCTAAGGTTGGTGGTATAGGGTTAAATCTGTAACAAGTGATGACATTGTGTTGTAAGGTAACATGGCTAAGGTTGGTGGGTTAGGGTTATCTCTGTAACTAGTGATGACATTGTGTTGGAAGGTAACATGGCTAAGGTTGGTGGTATAGGGTTATCTCTGTAACTAGTGATGACATTGTGTTGGAAGGCAACATGGCTAAGGTTGGTGGTATAGGGTTATAACTGTAACTAGTGATGACATTGTGTTGGAAGATAACATGGCTAAGGTTGGTGGTATAGGGTTATCTCTGTAACTAGTGATGACATTGTGGAGGAAGGTAACATGGCTAAGGTTGGTGGTATAGTGTTATCTCTGTAACTAGTGATGACATTGTGTTGGAAGGCAACATAGCTAAGGTTAGTAGTATAGGGTTATCTATGTAACTATTGATGACATTGTGTTGGAAGGCAACATGGATAAGGTTGGTGGTATAGGGTTATCTCTGTAACTAGTGATGACATTGTGTTGTAAGGTAACATGACAAAGGTTGGTGGTATAGGGTTATATCTGTAACTAGTGATGACATTGTGTTGGAAGGCAACATGGCTAAGGTTGTTGGTATAGGGTTATCACTGGAACTAGTGATGACATTGTGGAGGAAGGTAACACGGCTAAGGTTAGTGGTATAGGGTTATCTCTGTAACTAGTGATGACATTGTGTTGGAAGGTAACATGGCTAAGGTTGGTGGTATAGGGTTATCACTGTAACTAGTGATGACATTGTGTTGGAAGGTAACATGGCTAAGGTTGGTGGTATAGGGTTATCTCTGTAACTAGTGATGACATTGTTGAGGAAGGTAACATGACAAAGGTTGTTGGTATAGGGTTATCTCTGTAACTAGTGATGACATTGTGTTGGAAGGTAACATGGCTAAGGTTGGTGGTATAGGGTTATCTCTGGAACTAGTGATGAAATTGTGGGGGAAGGTAACATGGCTAAGGTTGCTGGTATAGAATTATCTATGTAACTAGTGATGACATTGTGTTGGAAGGTAACACGGCTAAGGTTGGTGGTATAGGGTCATCTCTGTAACTAGTGATGACATTGTGGAGGAAGGTAACACAGCTAAGGTTGGGGGTATAGGGTTATCTCTGTAACTAGTAATGACATTGTGGAGGAAGGTAACATGGCTAAGGTTGGTGGTATAGGGTTATCACTGTAACTAGTGATGACATTGTGTTGGAAGGTAACATGGCTAAGGTTGGTGGTATAGGGTTATCTCTGTAACTAGTAATGACATTGTGGAGGAAGGCAACATGGCTAAGGTTGGTGGTATAGGGTTATCTCTGTAACTAGTGATGACATTGTGTTGGAAGGTAACATGGCTAAGGTTGGTGGTATAGGGTTATCTCTGTAACTAGTGATGACATTGTGGAGGAAGGTAACATGGCTAAGGTTGGTGGTATAGGGTTATCACTGTAACTAGTGATGACATTGTGTTGGAAGGTAACATGGCTAAGGTTGGTGGTATAGGGTTATCTCTGTAACTATTGGTGACATTGTGAAGGAAGGTAACATGGCTAAGGTTGGTGGTATAGGGTTATCTCTGTAACTAGTGATGACATTGTGTTGGAAGGTAACATGGCTAAGGTCGGTGGTATAGGGTTATCTCTGAAACTAGTGATGACATTGTGGAGGAAGGTAACATGGCTAAGGTTGGTGGTATAGGGTTATCTCTGTAACTAGTGATGACATTGTGTTGGAAGGTAACATGGCTAAGGTTGGTGGTATAGGGTTATTGTAGCTAGTGATGACATTGTGTTGGAAGGTAACACGGCTAAGGTTGGTGGTATAGGGTTATCTCTGTAACTAGTAATGACATTGTGGAGGAAGGCAACATGGCTAAGGTTGGTGGTATAGGGTTATCTATGTAACTAGTGATGACATCGTGGAGGAAGGCAACATGGCTAAGGTTGGTGGTATAGGGTTATCTCTGGAACTAGTGATGAAATTGTGGGGGAAGGTAACATGGCTAAGGTTGGTGATATAGGGTTATCTCTGTAACAAGTGATGACATTGTGTTGTAAGGTAACATGACAAAGGTTGGTGGTATAGGGTTATCTCTGTAACTAGTGATGACATTTTGTTGGAAGGTAACATGGCTAAGGTTGGTGGTATACGGTTATCACTGTAACTAGTGATGACATTGTGGAGGAAGGTAACATGGCTAAAGTTGGTGGTATAGGGTTATCTCTGTAACTAGTGATGACATTGTGTTGGAAGGTAACATGGCTAAGGTTGGTGGTATAGGGTTATTGTAGCTAGTGATGACATTGTGTTGGAAGGTAACACGGCTAAGGTTGGTGGTATAGGGTTATCTCTGTAACTAGTGATGACATTGTGTTGAAAGGTAACATGGCTAAGGTTGGTGGTATAGGGTTATCTCTGTAACTAGTGATGACATTGTGGCGGAAGGTAACATGGCTAAGGTTGGTGGTATAGGGTTATCTCTGTAACTAGTGATGACATTGTGTTGAAAGGTAACATGGCTCAGGTTGGTGGTATAGGGTTATCTCTGTAACTAGTGATGACATTGTGTTGTAAGGCAACATGGCTAAGGTTGGTGGTATAGGGTTATCTCTGTAACTAGTGATGACATTGTGTTGTAAGGTAACATGGCTAAGGTTGGTGGTATAGGGTTATCTCTGTAACTAGTGATGACATTGTGCTAAAAGGTAACATGGCTCAGGTTGGTGGTATAGGGTTATCTCTGTAACTAGTGATGACATTGTGTTGTAAGGTAACATGGCTAAGGTTGGTGGTATAAGATTATCTCTGTAACTAGTGATGACATTTTGTTTGAAGGTAACATGGCTAAGGTTGGTGGTATAGTGTTATCTCTGTAACTACTGATGACATTGTGTTGGAAGGTAACATGGCTAAGGTTGGTGGTATAGGGTTATCTCTGTAAATAGTGATGACATTGTGTTGTAAGGTAACATGGCTAAGGTTGGTGGTATAGGGTCATCTCTGTAACTAGTGATGAAATTTTGTTGGAAGGTAACATGGCTAAGGTTGGTGGTATAGTGTCATCTCTGTAACTAGTGATGACATTGTGGAGGAAGGTAACACGGCTAAGGTTGGTGGTATAGAGTTATCTCTGTAACTAGTGATGACATTGATTTGTAAGGTAACATGGCAAAGGTTGGTGGTATAGGGTTATCTCTGTAAATAGTGATGACATTGTGGAGGAAGGTAACATGACAAAGGTTGGTGGTATAGGGTTATCTCTGTAACTAGTGATGACATTGTGGAGGAAGGTAACATGGCAAAGGTTCGTGGTATAGGGTTATCTCTGTAACTAGTGATGACATTGTGTTGGAAGGTAACATGGCTAAGGTTGGTGGTATAGGGTTATTGTAGCTAGTGATGACATTGTGTTGGAAGGTAACACGGCTAAGGTTGGTGGTATAGGGTTATAACTGTAACTAGTGATGACATTTTGTTGGAAGGTAAAATGGCTAAGGTTGGTGGTATAGGTTTATTGTAACTAGTGATGACATTGTGTTGGAAGGTAACATAGCTAAGGTTGGTGGTATAGGGTCATCTCTGTAACTAGTGATGACATTGTGTTGTAAGGTAAAATGACAAAGGTTGGTGGTATAGGGTTATCTATGTAACTAGTGATGACATCGTGGAGGAAGGCAACATGGCTAAGGTTAGTGGTATAGGGTTATCTCTGTAACTAGTGATGACATTGTGTTGTAAGGTAACATGACAAAGGTTGGTGGTATAGGGTTATCTCTGTAACTAGTGATGACATTTTGTTGGAAGGTAACATGGCTAAGGTTGGTGGTATACGGTTATCACTGTAACTAGTGATGACATTGTGGAGGAAGGTAACATGGCAAAGGTTCTTGGTATAGGGTTATCTCTGTAACTAGTGATGACATTGTGGAGGAAGGTAACATGGCTAAGGTTGGTGGTATAGGGTTATTGTAGCTAGTGATGACATTGTGTTGGAAGGTAACACGGCTAAGGTTGGTGGTATAGGGTTATAACTGTAACTAGTGATGACATTGTGGAGGAAGGTAACATGGCTAAGGTTGGTGGTATAGGGTTATCTCTGTAACTAGTGATGACATTGTGTTGAAAGGTAACATGGCTAAGGTTGGTGGTATAGGGTTATCTCTGTAACTAGTGATGACATTGTGTTGGAAGGCAACATGGCTAAGGTTGGTGGTATAGGGTTATCTCTGTAACTAGTGATGACATTGTGTTGTAATGTAACATGGCTAAGGTTGGTGGTATAGGGTTATCTCTGAAACTAGTGATGACATTGTGTTGTAAGGTAACACGGCTAAGGTTTTTGGTATAAGGTTATCTCTGTAACTAGTGATGACATTGTGTTGGAAGGTAACATGGCTAAGGTTGGTGGTATAGGGTCATCTCTGTAACTAGTGATGACATTGTGTTGGAAGGTAACATGGCTAAGGTTGGTGGTATAAGATTATCTCTGTAACTAGTGATGACATTTTGTTGGAAGGTAACATGGCTAAGGTTGGTGGTATAGTGTTATCTCTGTAACTACTGATGACATTGTGTTGGAAGGTAACATGGCTAAGGTTGGTGGTATAGGGTTATCTCTGTAAATAGTGATGACATTGTGTTGTAAGGTAACATGGCTAAGGTTGGTGGTATAGGGTCATCTCTGTAACTAGTGATGACATTTTGTTGGAAGGTAACATGGCTAAGGTTGGTGGTATAGGGTTATCTCTGTAAATAGTGATGACATTGTGTTGTAAGGTAACATGGCTAAGGTTGGTGGTATAGGGTCATCTCTGTAACTAGTGATGACATTTTGTTGGAAGGTAACATGGCTAAGGTTGGTGGTATAGGGTTATCTCTGTAACTAGTGATGACATTGTGGAGGAAGGTAACACGGCTAAGGTTGGTGGTATAGGGTTATCTCTGTAACTAGTGATGACATTGTGTTGTAAGGTAACATGACAAAGGTTGGTGGTATAGGGTTATCTCTGTAACTAGTGATGACATTGTGGAGGAAGGTAACATGACAAAGGTTGGTGGTATAGGGTTATCTCTGTAACTATTGATGACATTGTGTTGTAAGGTAACATGACAAAGATTGGTGGTATAGGGTTATCTATGTAACTAGTGATGACATCGTGGAGGAAGGCAACATGGCTAAGGTTGGTGGTATAGGGTTATCTCTGGAACTAGTGATGAAATTGTCGGGGAAGGTAACATGGCTAAGGTTGGTGATATAGGGTTATCTCTGTAACTAGTGATGACATTGTGTTGTAAGGTAACATGACAAAGGTTGGTGGTATAGGGTTATCTCTGTAACTAGTGATGACATTTTGTTGGAAGGTAACATGGCTAAGGTTGGTGGTATACGGTTATTACTGTAACTAGTGATGACATTGTGGAGGAAGGTAACATGGCTAAAGTTGGTGGTATAGGGTTATCTCTGTAACTAGTGATGACATTGTGTTGGAAGGTAACATGGCTAAGGTTGGTGGTATAGGGTTATTGTAGCAAATGATGACATTGTGTTGGAAGGTAACACGGCTAAGGTTGGTGGTATAGGGTTATCTCTGTAACTAGTGATGACATTGTGTTGAAAGGTAACATGGCTAAGGTTGGTGGTATAGGGTTATCTCTGTAACTAGTGATGACATTGTGGAGGAAGGTAACATGGCTAAGGTTGGTGGTATAGGGTTATCTCTGTAACTAGTGATGACATTGTGTTGGAAGGCAACATGGCTAAGGTTGGTGGTATAGGGTTATCTCTGTAACTAGTGATGACATTGTGTTGTAAGGTAACATGGCTAAGGTTGGTGGTATAGGGTTATCTCTGAAACTAGTGATGACATTGTGTTGTAAGGTAACATGGCTAAGGTTGGTGGTATAGGGTTATCTCTGTAACTAGTGATGACATTGTGTTGGAAGGTAACATGGCTAAGGTTGGTGGTATAGGGTCATCTCTGTAACTAGTGATGACATTGTGTTGTAAGGTAACATGGCTAAGGTTGGTGGTATAAGATTATCTCTGTAACTAGTGATGACATTTTGTTTGAAGGTAACATGGCTAAGGTTGGTGGTATAGTGTTATCTCTGTAACTACTGATGACATTGTGTTGTAAGGTAACATGGCTAAGGTTGGTGGTATAGGGTTATCTCTGTAAATAGTGATGACATTGTGTTGTAAGGTAACATGGCTAAGGTTGGTGGTATAGGGTCATCTCTGTAACTAGTGATGACATTTTGTTGGAAGGTAACATGGCTAAGGTTGGTGGTATAGTGTCATCTCTGTAACTAGTAATGACATTGTGGAGGAAGGTAACACGGCTAAGGTTGGTGGTATAGGGTTATCTCTGTAACTAGTGATGACATTGTGTTGTAAGGTAACATGGCAAAGGTTGGTGGTATAGGGTTATCTCTGTAAATAGTGATGACATTGTGGAGGAAGGTAACATGACAAAGGTTGGTGGTATAGGGTTATCTCTGTAACTAGTGATGACATTGTGGAGGAAGGTAACATGGCAAAGGTTGGTGGTATAGGGTTATCTCTGTAACTAGTGATGACATTGTGTTGGAAGGTAACATGGCTAAGGTTGGTGGTATAGGGTTATTGCAGCTAGTGATGACATTTTGTTGGAAGGTAACACGGCTAAGGTTGGTGGTATAGGGTTATAACTGTAACTAGTGATGACATTTTGTTGGAAGGTAACATGGCTAAGGTTGGTGGTATAGGTTTATTGTAACTAGTGATGACATTGTGTTAGAAGGTAACATGGCTAAGGTTGGTGGTATAGGGTTATCTATGTAACTAGTGATGACATCGTGGAGGAAGGCAACATGGCTAAGGTTAGTGGTATAGGGTTATCTCTGTAACTAGTGATGACATTGTGTTGTAAGGTAACATGACAAAGGTTGGTGGTATAGGGTTATCTCTGTAACTAGTGATGACATTTTGTTGGAAGGTAACATGGCTAAGGTTGGTGGTATACGGTTATCACTGTAACTAGTGATGACATTGTGGAGGAAGGTAACATGGCAAAGGTTCGTGGTATAGGGTTATCTCTGTAACTAGTGATGACATTGTGTTGGAAGGTAACATGGCTAAGGTTGGTGGTATAGGGTTATTGTAGCTAGTGATGACATTGTGTTGGAAGGTAACACGGCTAAGGTTGGTGGTATAGGGTTATAACTGTAACTAGTGATGACATTGTGGAGGAAGGTAACATGGCTAAGGTTGGTGGTATAGGGTTATCTCTGTAACTAGTGATGACATTGTGTTGAAAGGTAACATGGCTAACGTTGGTGGTATAGGGTTATCTCTGTAACTAGTGATGACATTGTGTTGTAAGGTAACATGGCTAAGGTTGGTGGTATAGGGTTATCTCTGTAACTAGTGATGACATTGTGTTGTAAGGTAACACGGCTAAGGTTGGTGGTATAAGGTTATCTCTGTAACTAGTGATGACATTGTGTTGGAAGGTAACATGGCTAAGGTTGGTGGTATAGGGTTATCTCTGGAACTAGTGATGAAATTGTGGAGGAAGGTAACATGGCTAAGGTTGGTGATATAGGGTTATCTCTGTAACTAGTGATGACATTGTGTTGTAAGGTAACATGACAAAGGTTGGTGGTATAGGGTTATCTCTGTAACTAGTGATGACATTTTGTTGGAAGGTAACATGGCTAAGGTTGGTGGTATAGGGTTATCTCTGAAACTAGTGATGACATTGTGTTGTAAGGTAACACGGCTAAGGTTGGTGGTATAAGGTTATCTCTGTAACTAGTGATGACATTGTGTTGGAAGGTAACATGGCTAAGGTTGGTGGTATAGGGTCATCTCTGTAACTAGTGATGACATTGTGTTGTAAGGTAACATGGCTAAGGTTGGTGGTATAAGATTATCTCTGTAACTAGTGATGACATTTTGTTGGAAGGTAACATGGCTAAGGTTGGTGGTATAGTGTTATCTCTGTAACTACTGATGACATTGTGTTGGAAGGTAACATGGCTATGGTTGGTGGTATAGGGTTATCTCTGTAAATAGTGATGACATTGTGTTGTAAGGTAACATGGCTAAGGTTGGTGGTATAGGGTTATCTCTGTAAATAGTGATGACATTGTGTTGTAAGGTAACATGGCTAAGGTTGGTGGTATAGTGTCATCTCTGTAACTAGTGATGACATTGTGGAGGAAGGTAACATGGCTAAGGTTGGTGGTATAGGGTTATCTATGTAACTAGTGATGACATCGTGGAGGAAGGCAACATGGCTAAGGTTAGTGGTATAGGGTTATCTCTGTAACTAGTGATGACATTGTGTTGTAAGGTAACATGACAAAGGTTGGTGGTATAGGGTTATCTCTGTAACTAGTGATGACATTTTGTTGGAAGGTAACATGGCTAAGGTTGGTGGTATACGGTTATCACTGTAACTAGTGATGACATTGTGGAGGAAGGTAACATGGCTAAGGTTGGTGGTATAAGATTATCTCTGTAACTAGTGATGACATTGTGTTGGAAGGCAACATGGCTAAGGTTGGTGGTATAGTGTTATCTCTGTAACTAGTGATGACATTGTGGAGGAAGGCAACATGGCTAAGGTTGGTGGTATAAGGTTATCTCTGTAACTAGTGATGACATTGTGTTGGAAGGTAACATGGCTAAGGTTGGTGGTATAGGGTTATCTCTGTAACTAGTGATGACATTGTGTTGGAAGGTAACATGGCTAAGGTTGGTGGTATAGGATTATTGTAGCTAGTGATGACATTGTGGAGGAAGGTAACATGGCTAAGGTTGGTGGTATAGGGTTATCTCTGTAACTACTGATGACATTGTGTTGGAAGGTAACATGGCTAAGGTTGGTGGTATAGGGTTATCTCTGTAAATAGTGATGACATTGTGTTGTATGGTAACATGGCTAAGGTTGGTGGTATAGGGTCATCTCTGTAACTAGTGATGACATTTTGTTGGAAGGTAACATGGCTAAGGTTGGTGGTATAGTGTCATCTCTGTAACTAGTGATGACATTGTGGAGGAAGGTAACACGGCTAAGGTTGGTGGTATAGGGTTATCTCTGTAACTACTGATGACATTGTGTTGTAAGGTAACATGACAAAGGTTGGTAGTATAGGGTCATCTCTGTAACTGGTGATGACATGGTGTTGGAAGGTAACATGACAAAGGTTGGTGGTATAGGGTTATCTCTGTAACTAGTGATGACATTGTGGAGGAAGGTAACATGACAAAGGTTGGTGGTATAGGGTTATCTATGTAACTAGTGATGACATCGTGGAGGAAGGCAACATGGCTAAGGTTGGTGGTATAGGGTTATCTCTGGAACTAGTGATGAAATTGTGGAGGAAGGTAACATGGCTAAGGTTGGTGATATAGGGTTATCTCTGTAACTAGTGATGACATTGTGTTGTAAGGTAACATGACAAAGGTTGGTGGTATAGGGTTATCTCTGTAACTAGTGATGACATTTTGTTGGAAGGTAACATGGCTAAGGTTGGTGGTATACGGTTATCACTGTAACTAGTGATGACATTGTGGAGGAAGGTAACATGGCAAAGGTTGGTGGTATACGGTTATCTCTGTAACTAGTGATGACATTGTGTTGGAAGGTAACATGGCTAAGGTTGGTGGTATAAGATTATCTCTGTAACTAGTGATGACATTTTGTTGGAAGGTAACATGGCTAAGGTTGGTGGTATAGTGTTATCTCTGTAACTACTGATGACATTGTGTTGGAAGGTAACATGGCTAAGGTTGGTGGTATAGGGTTATCTCTGTAAATAGTGATGACATTGTGTTGTAAGGTAACATGGCTAAGGTTGGTGGTATAGGGTCATCTCTGTAACTAGTGATGACATTTTGTTGGAAGGTAACATGGCTAAGGTTGGTGGTATAGGGTTATCTCTGTAAATAGTGATGACATTGTGTTGTAAGGTAACATGGCTAAGGTTGGTGGTATAGGGTCATCTCTGTAACTAGTGATGACATTTTGTTGGAAGGTAACATGGCTAAGGTTGGTGGTATAGGGTTATCTCTGTAACTAGTGATGACATTGTGGAGGAAGGTAACACGGCTAAGGTTGGTGGTATAGGGTTATCTCTGTAACTAGTGATGACATTGTGTTGTAAGGTAACATGACAAAGGTTGGTGGTATAGGGTTATCTCTGTAACTAGTGATGACATTGTGGAGGAAGGTAACATGACAAAGGTTGGTGGTATAGGGTTATCTCTGTAACTATTGATGACATTGTGTTGTAAGGTAACATGACAAAGATTGGTGGTATAGGGTTATCTATGTAACTAGTGATGACATCGTGGAGGAAGGCAACATGGCTAAGGTTGGTGGTATAGGGTTATCTCTGGAACTAGTGATGAAATTGTCGGGGAAGGTAACATGGCTAAGGTTGGTGATATAGGGTTATCTCTGTAACTAGTGATGACATTGTGTTGTAAGGTAACATGACAAAGGTTGGTGGTATAGGGTTATCTCTGTAACTAGTGATGACATTTTGTTGGAAGGTAACATGGCTAAGGTTGGTGGTATACGGTTATTACTGTAACTAGTGATGACATTGTGGAGGAAGGTAACATGGCTAAAGTTGGTGGTATAGGGTTATCTCTGTAACTAGTGATGACATTGTGTTGGAAGGTAACATGGCTAAGGTTGGTGGTATAGGGTTATTGTAGCAAATGATGACATTGTGTTGGAAGGTAACACGGCTAAGGTTGGTGGTATAGGGTTATCTCTGTAACTAGTGATGACATTGTGTTGAAAGGTAACATGGCTAAGGTTGGTGGTATAGGGTTATCTCTGTAACTAGTGATGACATTGTGGAGGAAGGTAACATGGCTAAGGTTGGTGGTATAGGGTTATCTCTGTAACTAGTGATGACATTGTGTTGGAAGGCAACATGGCTAAGGTTGGTGGTATAGGGTTATCTCTGTAACTAGTGATGACATTGTGTTGTAAGGTAACATGGCTAAGGTTGGTGGTATAGGGTTATCTCTGAAACTAGTGATGACATTGTGTTGTAAGGTAACATGGCTAAGGTTGGTGGTATAGGGTTATCTCTGTAACTAGTGATGACATTGTGTTGGAAGGTAACATGGCTAAGGTTGGTGGTATAGGGTCATCTCTGTAACTAGTGATGACATTGTGTTGTAAGGTAACATGGCTAAGGTTGGTGGTATAAGATTATCTCTGTAACTAGTGATGACATTTTGTTTGAAGGTAACATGGCTAAGGTTGGTGGTATAGTGTTATCTCTGTAACTACTGATGACATTGTGTTGTAAGGTAACATGGCTAAGGTTGGTGGTATAGGGTTATCTCTGTAAATAGTGATGACATTGTGTTGTAAGGTAACATGGCTAAGGTTGGTGGTATAGGGTCATCTCTGTAACTAGTGATGACATTTTGTTGGAAGGTAACATGGCTAAGGTTGGTGGTATAGTGTCATCTCTGTAACTAGTAATGACATTGTGGAGGAAGGTAACACGGCTAAGGTTGGTGGTATAGGGTTATCTCTGTAACTAGTGATGACATTGTGTTGTAAGGTAACATGGCAAAGGTTGGTGGTATAGGGTTATCTCTGTAAATAGTGATGACATTGTGGAGGAAGGTAACATGACAAAGGTTGGTGGTATAGGGTTATCTCTGTAACTAGTGATGACATTGTGGAGGAAGGTAACATGGCAAAGGTTGGTGGTATAGGGTTATCTCTGTAACTAGTGATGACATTGTGTTGGAAGGTAACATGGCTAAGGTTGGTGGTATAGGGTTATTGCAGCTAGTGATGACATTTTGTTGGAAGGTAACACGGCTAAGGTTGGTGGTATAGGGTTATAACTGTAACTAGTGATGACATTTTGTTGGAAGGTAACATGGCTAAGGTTGGTGGTATAGGTTTATTGTAACTAGTGATGACATTGTGTTAGAAGGTAACATGGCTAAGGTTGGTGGTATAGGGTTATCTATGTAACTAGTGATGACATCGTGGAGGAAGGCAACATGGCTAAGGTTAGTGGTATAGGGTTATCTCTGTAACTAGTGATGACATTGTGTTGTAAGGTAACATGACAAAGGTTGGTGGTATAGGGTTATCTCTGTAACTAGTGATGACATTTTGTTGGAAGGTAACATGGCTAAGGTTGGTGGTATACGGTTATCACTGTAACTAGTGATGACATTGTGGAGGAAGGTAACATGGCAAAGGTTCGTGGTATAGGGTTATCTCTGTAACTAGTGATGACATTGTGTTGGAAGGTAACATGGCTAAGGTTGGTGGTATAGGGTTATTGTAGCTAGTGATGACATTGTGTTGGAAGGTAACACGGCTAAGGTTGGTGGTATAGGGTTATAACTGTAACTAGTGATGACATTGTGGAGGAAGGTAACATGGCTAAGGTTGGTGGTATAGGGTTATCTCTGTAACTAGTGATGACATTGTGTTGAAAGGTAACATGGCTAACGTTGGTGGTATAGGGTTATCTCTGTAACTAGTGATGACATTGTGTTGTAAGGTAACATGGCTAAGGTTGGTGGTATAGGGTTATCTCTGTAACTAGTGATGACATTGTGTTGTAAGGTAACACGGCTAAGGTTGGTGGTATAAGGTTATCTCTGTAACTAGTGATGACATTGTGTTGGAAGGTAACATGGCTAAGGTTGGTGGTATAGGGTTATCTCTGGAACTAGTGATGAAATTGTGGAGGAAGGTAACATGGCTAAGGTTGGTGATATAGGGTTATCTCTGTAACTAGTGATGACATTGTGTTGTAAGGTAACATGACAAAGGTTGGTGGTATAGGGTTATCTCTGTAACTAGTGATGACATTTTGTTGGAAGGTAACATGGCTAAGGTTGGTGGTATAGGGTTATCTCTGAAACTAGTGATGACATTGTGTTGTAAGGTAACACGGCTAAGGTTGGTGGTATAAGGTTATCTCTGTAACTAGTGATGACATTGTGTTGGAAGGTAACATGGCTAAGGTTGGTGGTATAGGGTCATCTCTGTAACTAGTGATGACATTGTGTTGTAAGGTAACATGGCTAAGGTTGGTGGTATAAGATTATCTCTGTAACTAGTGATGACATTTTGTTGGAAGGTAACATGGCTAAGGTTGGTGGTATAGTGTTATCTCTGTAACTACTGATGACATTGTGTTGGAAGGTAACATGGCTATGGTTGGTGGTATAGGGTTATCTCTGTAAATAGTGATGACATTGTGTTGTAAGGTAACATGGCTAAGGTTGGTGGTATAGGGTTATCTCTGTAAATAGTGATGACATTGTGTTGTAAGGTAACATGGCTAAGGTTGGTGGTATAGTGTCATCTCTGTAACTAGTGATGACATTGTGGAGGAAGGTAACATGGCTAAGGTTGGTGGTATAGGGTTATCTATGTAACTAGTGATGACATCGTGGAGGAAGGCAACATGGCTAAGGTTAGTGGTATAGGGTTATCTCTGTAACTAGTGATGACATTGTGTTGTAAGGTAACATGACAAAGGTTGGTGGTATAGGGTTATCTCTGTAACTAGTGATGACATTTTGTTGGAAGGTAACATGGCTAAGGTTGGTGGTATACGGTTATCACTGTAACTAGTGATGACATTGTGGAGGAAGGTAACATGGCTAAGGTTGGTGGTATAAGATTATCTCTGTAACTAGTGATGACATTGTGTTGGAAGGCAACATGGCTAAGGTTGGTGGTATAGTGTTATCTCTGTAACTAGTGATGACATTGTGGAGGAAGGCAACATGGCTAAGGTTGGTGGTATAAGGTTATCTCTGTAACTAGTGATGACATTGTGTTGGAAGGTAACATGGCTAAGGTTGGTGGTATAGGGTTATCTCTGTAACTAGTGATGACATTGTGTTGGAAGGTAACATGGCTAAGGTTGGTGGTATAGGATTATTGTAGCTAGTGATGACATTGTGGAGGAAGGTAACATGGCTAAGGTTGGTGGTATAGGGTTATCTCTGTAACTACTGATGACATTGTGTTGGAAGGTAACATGGCTAAGGTTGGTGGTATAGGGTTATCTCTGTAAATAGTGATGACATTGTGTTGTATGGTAACATGGCTAAGGTTGGTGGTATAGGGTCATCTCTGTAACTAGTGATGACATTTTGTTGGAAGGTAACATGGCTAAGGTTGGTGGTATAGTGTCATCTCTGTAACTAGTGATGACATTGTGGAGGAAGGTAACACGGCTAAGGTTGGTGGTATAGGGTTATCTCTGTAACTACTGATGACATTGTGTTGTAAGGTAACATGACAAAGGTTGGTAGTATAGGGTCATCTCTGTAACTGGTGATGACATGGTGTTGGAAGGTAACATGACAAAGGTTGGTGGTATAGGGTTATCTCTGTAACTAGTGATGACATTGTGGAGGAAGGTAACATGACAAAGGTTGGTGGTATAGGGTTATCTATGTAACTAGTGATGACATCGTGGAGGAAGGCAACATGGCTAAGGTTGGTGGTATAGGGTTATCTCTGGAACTAGTGATGAAATTGTGGAGGAAGGTAACATGGCTAAGGTTGGTGATATAGGGTTATCTCTGTAACTAGTGATGACATTGTGTTGTAAGGTAACATGACAAAGGTTGGTGGTATAGGGTTATCTCTGTAACTAGTGATGACATTTTGTTGGAAGGTAACATGGCTAAGGTTGGTGGTATACGGTTATCACTGTAACTAGTGATGACATTGTGGAGGAAGGTAACATGGCAAAGGTTGGTGGTATACGGTTATCTCTGTAACTAGTGATGACATTGTGTTGGAAGGTAACATGGCTAAGGTTGGTGGTATAGGGTTATTGTAGCTAGTGATGACATTGTGTTGGAAGGTAACACGGCTAAGGTTGGTGGTATAGGGTTATAACTGTAACTAGTGATGACATTGTGGAGGAAGGTAACATGGCTAAGGTTGGTGGTATAGGGTTATCTCTGTAACTAGTGATGACATTGTGTTGGAAGGCAACATGGCTAAGGTTGGTGGTATAGGGTTATCTCTGTAACTAGTGATGACATTGTGTTGTAAGGTAACATGGCTAAGGTTGGTGGTATAGGGTTATCTCTGAAACTAGTGATGACATTGTGATGTAAGGTAACATGGCTAAGGTTGGTGGTATAAGGTTATCTCTGTAACTAGTGATGACATTGTGTTGGAAGGTAACATGGCTAAGGTTGGTGGTATAGGGTCATCTCTGTAACTAGTGATGACATTGTGTTGTAAGGTAACATGGCTAAGGTTGGTGGTATAAGATTATCTCTGTAACTAGTGATGACATTTTGTTGGAATGTAACATGGCTAAGGTTGGTGGTATAGTGTTATCTCTGTAACTACTGATGACATTGTGTTGGAAGGTAACATGGCTAAGGTTGGTGGTATAGGGTTATCTCTGTAAATAGTGATGACATTGTGTTGTAAGGTAACATGGCTTAGGTTGGTGGTATAGGGTCATCTCTGTAACTAGTGATGACATTTTGTTGGAAGGTAACATGGCTAAGGTTGGTGGTATAGTGTCATCTCTGTAACTAGTGATGACATTGTGGAGGAAGGTAACACGGCTAAGGTTGGTGGTATAGGGTTATCTCTGTAACTAGTGATGACATTGTGTTGTAAGGTAACATGGCAAAGGTTGGTGGTATAGGGTTATCTCTGTAACTAGTGATGACATTGTGGAGGAAGGTAACATGACAAAGGTTGGTGGTATAGGGTTATCTATGTAACTAGTGATGACATCGTGGAGGAAGGCAACATGGCTAAGGTTAGTGGTATAGGGTTATCTCTGTAACTAGTGATGACATTGTGTTGTAAGGTAACATGACAAAGGTTGGTGGTATAGGGTTATCTCTGTAACTAGTGATGACATTTTGTTGGAAGGTAACATGGCTAAGGTTGGTGGTATACGGTTATCACTGTAACTAGTGATGACATTGTGGAGGAAGGTAACATGGCTAAGGTTGGTGGTATAGGGTTATCTCTGTAACTAGTGATGACATTGTGTTGTAAGGTAACATGGCTAAGGTTGGTGGTATAGGGTTATCTCTGTAACTAGTGATGACATTGTGTTGGAAGGCAACATGGCTAAGGTTGGTGGTATAGGGTTATCTCTGTAACTAGTGATGACATTGTGTTGGAAGGTAACATGACTAAGGTTGGTGGTATAGGGTTATCTCTGTAACTAGTGATGACATTGTGTTGGAAGGCAACATGGCTAAGGTTGGTGGTATAGGGTTATCTCTGTAACTAGTGATGACATTGTGTTGGAAGGTAACATGGCTAAGGTTGGTGGTATAGGGTTATCTCTGTAACTAGTGATGACATTGTGTTGGAAGGTAACATGGCAAAGGTTCGTGGTATAGGGTTATCTCTGTAACTAGTGATGACATTGTGTTGGAAGGTAACATGGCTAAGGTTGGTGGTATAGGATTATTGTAGCTAGTGATGACATTGTGGAGGAAGGTAACATGGCTAAGGTTGGTGGTATAGGGTTATCTCTGTAACTAGTGATGACATTGTGTTGGAAGGCAACATGGCTAAGGTTGGTGGTATAGGGTTATTGTAGCTAGTGATGACATTGTGGAGGAAGGTAACATGGCTAAGGTTGGTGGTATAGGGTTATCTCTGTAACTAGTGATGACATTGTGGAGGAAGGTAACATGGCTAAGGTTGGTGGTATAAGATTATCTCTGTAACTACTGATGACATTGTGTTGTAAGGTAACATGGCTAAGGTTGGTGGTATAGGGTTATTGTAGCTAGTGATGACATTGTGTTGGAAGGCAACACGGCTAAGGTTGGTGGTATAAGGTTATCTCTGTAACTAGTGATGACATTGTGTTGAAAGGCAACATGGCTAAGGTTGGTGGTATAGGGTTATCTCTGTAACTAGTGATGACATTGTGTTGAAAGGTAACATGGCTAAGGTTGGTGGTATAGGATTATTGTAGCTAGTGATGACATTGTGGAGGAAGGTAACATGGCTAAGGTTGGTGGTATAGGGTTATCTCTGTAACTAGTGATGACATTGTGTTGAAAGGTAACATGGCTAAGGTTGGTGGTATAGGGTTATCTCTGAAACTAGTGATGACATTGTGTTGTAAGGTAACACGGCTAAGGTTGGTGGTATAAGGTTATCTCTGTAACTAGTGATGACATTGTGTTGGAAGGTAACATGGCTAAGGTTGGTGGTATAGGGTCATCTCTGTAACTAGTGATGACATTGTGTTGTAAGGTAACATGGCTAAGGTTGGTGGTATAAGATTATCTCTGTAACTAGTGATGACATTTTGTTGGAAGGTAACATGGCTAAGGTTGGTGGTATAGTGTTATCTCTGTAACTACTGATGACATTGTGTTGGAAGGTAACATGGCTAAGGTTGGTGGTATAGGGTTATCTCTGTAAATAGTGATGACATTGTGTTGTAAGGTAACATGGCTAAGGTTGGTGGTATAGGGTCATCTCTGTAACTAGTGATGACATTTTGTTGGAAGGTAACATGGCTAAGGTTGGTGGTATAGTGTCATCTCTGTAACTAGTGATGACATTGTGGAGGAAGGTAACATGGCTAAGGTTGGTGGTATAGGGTTATCTATGTAACTAGTGATGACATCGTGGAGGAAGGCAACATGGCTAAGGTTAGTGGTATAGGGTTATCTCTGTAACTAGTGATGACATTGTGTTGTAAGGTAACATGACAAAGGTTGGTGGTATAGGGTTATCTCTGTAACTAGTGATGACATTTTGTTGGAAGGTAACATGGCTAAGGTTGGTGGTATACGGTTATCACTGTAACTAGTGATGACATTGTGGAGGAAGGTAACATGGCTAAGGTTGGTGGTATAAGATTATCTCTGTAACTACTGATGACATTGTGTTGTAAGGTAACATGGCTAAGGTTGGTGGTATAGGGTTATTGTAGCTAGTGATGACATTGTGTTGGAAGGCAACACTGCTAAAGTTGGTGGTATAAGGTTATCTCTGTAACTAGTGATGACATTGTGTTGTAAGGCAACATGGCTAAGGTTGGTGGTATAGGGTTATCTCTGTAACTAGTGATGACATTTTGTTGGAAGGCAACATGGCTAAGGTTGGTGGTATAGGATTATTGTAGCTAGTGATGACATTTTGTTGGAAGGTAACATGGCTAAGGTTGGTGGTATAGTGTTATCTCTGTAACTAGTGATGACATTGTGTTGAAAGGTAACATGGCTAAGGTTGGTGGTATAGGGTTATCTCTGAAACTAGTGATGACATTGTGATGTAAGGTAACACGGCTAAGGTTGGTGGTATAAGGTTATCTCTGTAACTAGTGATGACATTGTGTTGGAAGGTAACATGGCTAAGGTTGGTGGTATAGGGTCATCTCTGTAACTAGTGATGACATTGTGTTGAAAGGTAACATGGCTAAGGTTGGTGGTATAGTGTCATCTCTGTAACTAGTGATGACATTGTGGAGGAAGGTAACATGACAAAGGTTGGTGGTATAGGGTTATCTCTGTAACTAGTGATGACATTGTGGAGGAAGGTAACATGGCTAAGGTTGGTGGTATAGGGTTATCTATGTAACTAGTGATGACATCGTGGAGGAAGGCAACATGGCTAAGGTTAGTGGTATAGGGTTATCTCTGTAACTAGTGATGACATTGTGTTGTAAGGTAACATGACAAAGGTTGGTGGTATAGGGTTATCTCTGTAACTAGTGATGACATTTTGTTGGAAGGTAACATGGCTAAGGTTGGTGGTATACGGTTATCACTGTAACTAGTGATGACATTGTGGAGGAAGGTAACATGGCTAAGGTTGGTGGTATAGGGTTATCTCTGTAACTAGTGATGACATTGTGTTGGAAGGCAACATGGCTAAGGTTGGTGGTATAGGGTTATCTCTGTAACTAGTGATGACATTGTGTTGGAAGGTAACATGGCTAAGGTTGGTGGTATAGGGTTATCTCTGTAACTAGTGATGACATTGTGTTGGAAGGTAACATGGCAAAGGTTCGTGGTATAGGGTTATCTCTGTAACTAGTGATGACATTGTGTTGGAAGGTAACATGGCTAAGGTTGGTGGTATAGGATTATTGTAGCTAGTGATGACATTGTGGAGGAAGGTAACATGGCTAAGGTTGGTGGTATAGGGTTATCTCTGTAACTAGTGATGACATTGTGTTGGAAGGCAACATGGCTAAGGTTGGTGGTATAGGGTTATTGTAGCTAGTGATGACATTGTGGAGGAAGGTAACATGGCTAAGGTTGGTGGTATAGGGTTATCTCTGTAACTAGTGATGACATTGTGGAGGAAGGTAACATGGCTAAGGTTGGTGGTATAAGATTATCTCTGTAACTACTGATGACATTGTGTTGAAAGGTAACATGGCTAAGGTTGGTGGTATAGGATTATTGTAGCTAGTGATGACATTGTGGAGGAAGGTAACATGGCTAAGGTTGGTGGTATAGGGTTATCTCTGTAACTAGTGATGACATTGTGTTGAAAGGTAACATGGCTAAGGTTGGTGGTATAGGGTTATCTCTGAAACTAGTGATGACATTGTGTTGTAAGGTAACACGGCTAAGGTTGGTGGTATAAGGTTATCTCTGTAACTAGTGATGACATTGTGTTGGAAGGTAACATGGCTAAGGTTGGTGGTATAGGGTCATCTCTGTAACTAGTGATGACATTGTGTTGTAAGGTAACATGGCTAAGGTTGGTGGTATAAGATTATCTCTGTAACTAGTGATGACATTTTGTTGGAAGGTAACATGGCTAAGGTTGGTGGTATAGTGTTATCTCTGTAACTACTGATGACATTGTGTTGGAAGGTAATATGGCTAAGGTTGGTGGTATAGGGTTATCTCTGTAAATAGTGATGACATTGTGTTGTAAGGTAACATGGCTAAGGTTGGTGGTATAGGGTCATCTCTGTAACTAGTGATGACATTTTGTTGGAAGGTAACATGGCTAAGGTTGGTGGTATAGTGTCATCTCTGTAACTAGTGATGACATTGTGGAGGAAGGTAACATGGCTAAGGTTGGTGGTATAGGGTTATCTATGTAACTAGTGATGACATCGTGGAGGAAGGCAACATGGCTAAGGTTAGTGGTATAGGGTTATCTCTGTAACTAGTGATGACATTGTGTTGTAAGGTAACATGACAAAGGTTGGTGGTATAGGGTTATCTCTGTAACTAGTGATGACATTTTGTTGGAAGGTAACATGGCTAAGGTTGGTGGTATACGGTTATCACTGTAACTAGTGATGACATTGTGGAGGAAGGTAACATGGCTAAGGTTGGTGGTATAGGGTTATCTCTGTAACTACTGATGACATTGTGTTGGAAGGTAACATGGCTAAGGTTGGTGGTATAGGGTTATCTCTGTAAATAGTGATGACATTGTGTTGTAAGGTAACATGGCTAAGGTTGGTGGTATAGGGTCATCTCTGTAACTAGTGATGACATTTTGTTGGAAGGTAACATGGCTAAGGTTGGTGGTATAGTGTCATCTCTGTAACTAGTGATGACATTGTGGAGGAAGGTAACACGGCTAAGGTTGGTGGTATAGGGTTATCTCTGTAACTAGTGATGACATTGTGTTGAAAGGTAACATGACAAAGGTTGGTGGTATAGGGTCATCTCTGTAACTAGTGATGACATGGTGTTGGAAGGTAACATGACAAAGGTTGGTGGTATAGGGTTATCTCTGTAACTAGTGATGACATTGGGGAGGAAGGTAACATGACAAAGGTTGGTGGTATAGGGTTATCTATGTAACTAGTGATGACATCGTGGAGGAAGGCAACATGGCTAAGGTTGGTGGTATAGGGTTATCTCTGGAACTAGTGATGAAATTGTGGAGGAAGGTAACATGGCTAAGGTTGGTGGTATAGGGTTATCTCTGTAACTAGTGATGACATTGTGTTGGAAGGTAACATGGCTAAGGTTGGTGGTATACGGTTATCACTGTAACTAGTGATGACATTGTGGAGGAAGGTAACATGGCTAAGGTTGGTGGTATAGGGTTATCTCTGTAACTAGTGATGACATTGTGTTGGAAGGTAACATGGCTAAGGTTGGTGGTATAGGGTTATTTTAGCTAGTGATGACATTGTGTTGGAAGGTAACACGGCTAAGGTTGGTGGTATAGGGTTATAACTGTAACTAGTGATGACATTGTGGAAGAAAGTAACATGTCTAAGGTTGGTGGTATAGGGTTATCTCTGTAACTAGTGATGACATTGTGTTGAAAGGTAACATGGCTAAGATTAGTGGTATAGGGTTATCTCTGTAACTAGTGATGACATTGTGTTGGAAGGCAACATGGCTAAGGTTGGTGGTATAGGGTTATCTCTGTAACTAGTGATGACATTTTGTTGGAAGGTAACACGGCTAAGGTTGGTGGTATAGGGTTATCTCTGAAACTAGTGATGACATTGTGTTGTAAGGTAACACGGCTAAGGTTGGTGGTATAAGGTTATCTCTGTAACTAGTGATGACATTGTGTTGGAAGGTAACATGGCTAAGGTTGGTGGTATAGGGTCATCTCTGTAACAAGTGATGACATTGTGTTGTAAGGTAACATGGCTAAGGTTGGTGGTATAAGATTATCTCTGTAACTAGTGATGACATTTTGTTGGAAGGTAACATGGCTAAGGTTGGTGGTATAGTGTTATCTCTGTAACTACTGATGACATTGTGTTGGAAGGCAACATGGCTAAGGTTGGTGGTATAGGGTTATCTCTGTAAATAGTGATGACATTGTGTTGTAAGGTAACATGGCTAAGGTTGGTGGTATAGGGTCATCTCTGTAACTAGTGATGACATTTTGTTGGAAGGTAACATGGCTAAGGTTGGTGGTATAGTGTCATCTCTGTAACTAGTGATGACATTGTGGAGGAAGGTAACATGACAAAGGTTGGTGGTATAGGGTTATCTCTGTAACTAGTGATGACATTGTGTTGTAAGGTAACATGGCTAAGGTTGGTGGTATAGGGTTATCTCTGTAACTAGTGATGACATTGTGTTGGAAGGCAACATGGCTAAGGTTGGTGGTATAGGGTTATCTCTGTAACTAGTGATGACATTGTGTTGGAAGGTAACATGGCTAAGGTTGGTGGTATAGGATTATTGTAGCTAGTGATGACATTGTGGAGGAAGGTAACATGGCTAAGGTTGGTGGTATAGGGTTATCTCTGTAACTAGTGATGACGTTGTGTTGGAAGGCAACATGGCTAACGTTGGTGGTATAGGGTTATTGTAGCTAGTGATGACATTGTGGAGGAAGGTAACATGGCTAAGGTTGGTGGTATAGGGTTATCTCTGTAACTAGTGATGACATTGTGGAGGAAGGTAACATGGCTAAGGTTTGTGGTATAAGATTATCTCTGTAACTACTGATGACATTGTGTTGTAAGGTAACATGGCTAAGGTTGGTGGTATAGGGTTATTGTAGCTAGTGATGACATTGTGTTGGAAGGCAACACTGCTAAAGTTGGTGGTATAAGGTTATCTCTGTAACTAGTGATGACATTGTGTTGTAAGGCAACATGGCTAAGGTTGGTGGTATAGGGTTATCTCTGTAACTAGTGATGACATTGTGTTGTAAGGTAACATGGCTAAGGTTGGTGGTATAGGATTATTGTAGCTAGTGATGACATTGTGGAGGAAGGTAACATGGCTAAGGTTGGTGGTATAGGGTTATCTCTGTAACTAGTGATGACATTGTGATGTAAGGTAACACGGCTAAGGTTGGTGGTATAAGGTTATCTCTGTAACTAGTGATGACATTGTGTTGGAAGGTAACATGGCTAAGGTTGGTGGTATAGGGTCATCTCTGTAACTAGTGATGACATTGTGTTGTAAGGTAACATGGCTAAGGTTGGTGGTATAAGATTATCTCTGTAACTAGTGATGACATTTTGTTGGAAGGTAACATGGCTAAGGTTGGTGGTATAGTGTTATCTCTGTAACTACTGATGACATTGTGTTGGAAGGTAACATGGCTAAGGTTGGTGGTATAGGGTTATCTCTGTAAATAGTGATGACATTGTGTTGTAAGGTAACATGGCTAAGGTTGGTGGTATAGGGTCATCTCTGTAACTAGTGATGACATTGTGGAGGAAGGTAACACGGCTAAGGTTGGTGGTATAGGGTTATCTCTGTAACTAGTGATGACATTGTGTTGTAAGGTAACATGGCAAAAGTTGGTGGTATAGGGTTATCTCTGTAACTAGTGATGACATTGTGGAGGAAGGTAACATGACAAAGGTTGGTAGTATAGGGTTATCTCTGTAACTAGTGATGACATTGTGGAGGAAGGTAACATGGCTAAGGTTGGTGGTATAGGGTTATCTATGTAACTAGTGATGACATCGTGGAGGAAGGCAACATGGCTAAGGTTAGTGGTATAGGGTTATCTCTGTAACTAGTGATGACATTGTGTTGTAAGGTAACATGACAAAGGTTGGTGGTATAGGGTTATCTCTGTAACTAGTGATGACATTTTGTTGGAAGGTAACATGGCTAAGGTTGGTGGTATACGGTTATCACTGTAACTAGTGATGACATTGTGGAGGAAGGTAACATGGCTAAGGTTGGTGGTATAGGGTTATCTCTGTAATTAGTGATGACATTGTGTTGTAAGGTAACATGGCTAAGGTTGGTGGTATAGGGTTATCTCTGTAACTAGTGATGACATTGTGTTGGAAGGCAACATGGCTAAGGTTGGTGGTATAGGGTTATCTCTGTAACTAGTGATGACATTGTGTTGGAAGGTAACATGGCTAAGGTTGGTGGTATAGGGTTATCTCTGTAACTAGTGATGACATTGTGTTGGAAGGTAACATGGCAAAGGTTGGTGGTATAGGGTTATCTCTGTAACTAGTGATGACATTGTGTTGGAAGGTAACATGGCTAAGGTTGGTGGTATAGGATTATTGTAGCTAGTGATGACATTGTGTTGTAAGGTAACATGGCTAAGGTTGGTGGTATAGGGTTATCTCTGTAACCAGTGATGACATTGTGGAGGAAGGTAACATGGCTAAGGTTGGTGGTATAGGGTTATCTCTGTAACTAGTGATGACATTGTGTTGGAAGGCAACATGGCTAAGGTTGGTGGTATAGGGTTATTGTAGCTAGTGATGACATTGTGGAGGAAGGTAACATGGCTAAGGTTGGTGGTATAGGGTTATCTCTGTAACTAGTGATGACATTGTGGAGGAAGGTAACATGGCTAAGGTTTGTGGTATAAGATTATCTCTGTAACTACTGATGACATTGTGTTGTAAGGTAACATGGCTAAGGTTGGTGGTATAGGGTTATTGTAGCTAGTGATGACATTGTGTTGGAAGGCAACACGGCTAAGGTTGGTGGTATAAGGTTATCTCTGTAACTAGTGATGACATTGTGTTGTAAGGCAACATGGCTAAGGTTGGTGGTATAGGGTTATCTCTGTAACTAGTGATGACATTGTGTTGAAAGGTAACATGGCTAAGGTTGGTGGTATAGGATTATTGTAGCTAGTGATGACATTGTGGAGGAAGGTAACATGGCTAAGGTTGGTGGTATAGGGTTATCTCTGTAACTAGTGATGACATTGTGTTGAAAGGTAACATGGCTAAGGTTGGTGGTATAGGGTTATCTCTGAAACTAGTGATGACATTGTGTTGTAAGGTAACACGGCTAAGGTTGGTGGTATAAGGTTATCTCTGTAACTAGTGATGACATTGTGTTGGAAGGTAACATGGCTAAGGTTGGTGGTATAGGGTCATCTCTGTAACTAGTGATGACATTGTGTTGTAAGGTAACATGGCTAAGGTTGGTGGTATAAGATTATCTCTGTAACTAGTGATGACATTTTGTTGGAAGGTAACATGGCTAAGGTTGGTGGTATAGTGTTATCTCTGTAACTATTGATGACATTGTGTTGGAAGGTAACATGGCTAAGGTTGGTGGTATAGGGTTATCTCTGTAAATAGTGATGACATTGTGTTGTAAGGTAACATGGCTAAGGTTGGTGGTATAGGGTCATCTCTGTAACTAGTGATGACATTTTGTTGGAAGGTAACATGGCTAAGGTTGGTGGTATAGTGTCATCTCTGTAACTAGTGATGACATTGTGGAGGAAGGTAACATGGCTAAGGTTGGTGGTATAGGGTTATCTATGTAACTAGTGATGACATCGTGGAGGAAGGCAACATGGCTAAGGTTAGTGGTATAGGGTTATCTCTGTAACTAGTGATGACATTGTGTTGTAAGGTAACATGACAAAGGTTGGTGGTATAGGGTTATCTCTGTAACTAGTGATGACATTTTGTTGGAAGGTAACATGGCTAAGGTTGGTGGTATACGGTTATCACTGTAACTAGTGATGACATTGTGGAGGAAGGTAACATGGCTAAGGTTGGTGGTATAGGGTTATCTCTGTAACTACTGATGACATTGTGTTGGAAGGTAACATGGCTAAGGTTGGTGGTATAGGGTTATCTCTGTAAATAGTGATGACATTGTGTTGTAAGGTAACATGGCTAAGGTTGGTGGTATAGGGTCATCTCTGTAACTAGTGATGACATTTTGTTGGAAGGTAACATGGCTAAGGTTGGTGGTATAGTGTCATCTCTGTAACTAGTGATGACATTGTGGAGGAAGGTAACACGGCTAAGGTTGGTGGTATAGGGTTATATCTGTAACTAGTGATGACATTGTGTTGTAAGGTAACATGACAAAGGTTGGTGGTATAGGGTCATCTCTGTAACTAGTGATGACATGGTGTTGGAAGGTAACATGACAAAGGTTGGTGGTATAGGGTTATCTCTGTAACTAGTGATGACATTGTGGAGGAAGGTAACATGACAAAGGTTGGTGGTATAGGGTTATCTATGTAACTAGTGATGACATCGTGGAGGAAGGCAACATGGCTAAGGTTGGTGGTATAGGGTTATCTCTGGAACTAGTGATGAAATTGTGGAGGAAGGTAACATGGCTAAGGTTGGTGATATAGGGTTATCTCTGTAACTAGTGATGACATTGTGTTGTAAGGTAACATGACAAAGGTTGGTGGTATAGGGTTATCTCTGTAACTAGTGATGACATTTTGTTGGAAGGTAACATGGCTAAGGTTGGTGGTATACGGTTATCACTGTAACTAGTGATGACATTGTGGAGGAAGGTAACATGGCTAAGGTTGGTGGTATAGGGTTATCTCTGTAACTAGTGATGACATTGTGTTGGAAGGTAACATGGCTAAGGTTGGTGGTATAGGGTTATTGTAGCTAGTGATGACATTGTGGAGGAAGGTAACACGGCTAAGGTTGGTGGTATAGGGTTATAACTGTAACTAGTGATGACATTGTGGAGGAAGGTAACATGTCTAAGGTTGGTGGTATAGGGTTATCTCTGTAACTAGTGATG
The DNA here is from genome assembly GCA_947623455.1 of Mimachlamys varia. Classification (NCBI taxonomy): domain Eukaryota; kingdom Metazoa; phylum Mollusca; class Bivalvia; order Pectinida; family Pectinidae; genus Mimachlamys; species Mimachlamys varia. Next base: position 9,850,741 of record OX392530.1, read on the forward strand.
ACATTGTGTTGAAAGGTAACATGGCTAAGATTAGTGGTATAGGGTTATCTCTGTAACTAGTGATGACATTGTGTTGGAAGGCAACATGGCTAAGGTTGGTGGTATAGGGTTATCTCTGTAACTAGTGATGACATTGTGTTGTAAGGTAACATGGCTAAGGTTGGTGGTATAGGGTTATCTCTGAAACTAGTGATGACATTGTGTTGTAAGGTAACACGGCTAAGGTTGGTGGTATAAGATTATCTCTGTAACTAGTGATGACATTGTGTTGGAAGGTAACATGGCTAAGGTTGGTGGTATAGGGTCATCTCTGTAACTAGTGATGACATTGTGTTGTAAGGTAACATGGCTAAGGTTGGTGGTATAAGATTATCTCTGTAACTAGTGATGACATTTTGTTGGAAGGTAACATGGCTAAGGTTGGTGGTATAGTGTTATCTCTGTAACTACTGATGACATTGTGTTGGAAGGTAACATGGCTAAGGTTGGTGGTATAGGGTTATCTCTGTAAATAGTGATGACATTGTGTTGTAAGGTAACATGGCTAAGGTTGGTGGTATAGGGTCATCTCTGTAACTAGTGATGACATTTTGTTGGAAGGTAACATGGCTAAGGTTGGTGGTATAGTGTCATCTCTGTAACTAGTGATGACATTGTGGAGGAAGGTAACACGGCTAAGGTTGGTGGTATAGGGTTATCTCTGTAACTAGTGATGACATTGTGTTGTAAGGTAACATGGCAAAGGTTGGTGGTATAGGGTTATCTCTGTAACTAGTGATGACATTGTGGAGGAAGGTAACATGACAAAGGTTGGTGGTATAGGGTTATCTATGTAACTAGTGATGACATCGTGGAGGAAGGCAACATGGCTAAGGTTAGTGGTATAGGGTTATCTCTGTAACTAGTGATGACATTGTGTTGTAAGGTAACATGACAAAGGTTGTTGGTATAGGGTTATCTCTGTAACTAGTGATGACATTTTGTTGGAAGGTAACATGGCTAAGGTTGGTGGTATACGGTTATCACTGTAACTAGTGATGACATTGTGGAGGAAGGTAACATGGCTAAGGTTGGTGGTATAGGGTTATCTCTGTAACTAGTGATGACATTGTGTTGTAAGGTAACATGGCTAAGGTTGGTGGTATAGGGTTATCTCTGTAACTAGTGATGACATTGTGTTGGAAGGCAACATGGCTAAGGTTGGTGGTATAGGGTTATCTCTGTAACTAGTGATGACATTGTGTTGGAAGGTAACATGGCTAAGGTTGGTGGTATAGGATTATTGTAGCTAGTGATGACATTGTGGAGGAAGGTAACATGGCTAAGGTTGGTGGTATAGGGTTATCTCTGTAACTAGTGATGACATTGTGTTGGAAGGCAACATGGCTAAGGTTGGTGGTATAGGGTTATTGTAGCTAGTGATGACATTGTGGAGGAAGGTAACATGGCTAAGGTTGGTGGTATAGGGTTATCTCTGTAACTAGTGATGACATTGTGGAGGAAGGTAACATGGCTAAGGTTGGTGGTATAAGATTATCTCTGTAACTACTGATGACATTGTGTTGTAAGGTAACATGGCTAAGGTTGGTGGTATAGGGTTATTGTAGCTAGTGATGACATTGTGTTGGAAGGCAACACAGCTAAGGTTGGTGGTATAAGGTTATCTCTGTAACTAGTGATGACATTGTGTTGTAAGGCAACATGGCTAAGGTTGGTGGTATAGGGTTATCTCTGTAACTAGTGATGACATTGTGTTGTAAGGTAACATGGCTAAGGTTGGTGGTATAGGATTATTGTAGCTAGTGATGACATTGTGGAGGAAGGTAACATGGCTAAGGCTGGTGGTATAGGGTTATCTCTGTAACTAGTGATGACATTGTGTTGTAAGGTAACATGGCTAAGGTTGGTGGTATAGGGTTATCTCTGTAACTAGTGATGACATTGTGTTGTAAGGCAACATGGCTAAGGTTGGTGGTATAGGGTTATCACTGTAACTAGTGATGACATTGTGTTGAAAGGTAACATGGCTAAGGTTGGTGGTATAGGATTATTGTAGCTAGTGATGACATTGTGGAGGAAGGTAACATGGCTAAGGTTGGTGGTATAGGGTTATCTCTGTAACTAGTGATGACATTGTGTTGTAAGGTAACATGGCTAAGGTTGGTGGTATAGGGTTATCACTGTAACTAGTGATGACATTGTGGAGGAAGGTAACATGGCTAAGGTTGGTGGTATAGGGTTATCTCTGTAACTAGTGATGACATTGTGTTGGAAGGCAACATGGCTAAGGTTGGTGGTATAGTGTTATCTCTGTAACTAGTGATGACATTGTGTTGGAAGGCAACATGGCTAAGGTTGGTGGTATAAGATTATCTCTGTAACTAGTGATGACATTGTGTTGGAAGATAACATGGCTAAGGTTGGTGGTATAGGGTTATCTATGTAACTAGTGATGACATTGTGGAGGAAGGTAACATGGCTAAGGTTGGTGGTATAAGATTATCTCTGTAACTACTGATGACATTGTGTTGTAAGGTAACATGGCTAAGGTTGGTGGTATAGGGTTATTGTAGCTAGTGATGACATTGTGTTGGAAGGTAACATGGCTAAGGTTGGTGGTATAGGGTTATCTCTGTAACTAGTGATGACATTTTGTTGGAAGGCAACATGGCTAAGGTTGGTGGTATAGTGTTATCTCTGTAACTAGTGATGACATTGTGTTGGAAGGCAACATGGCTAAGGTTGGTGGTATAGGGTTATCTCTTTAACTAGTGATGACATTGTGTTATAAGGTAACATGACAAAGGTTGGTGGTATAGGGTTATCTCTGTAACTAGTGATGACATTTTGTTGGAAGGTAACATGGCTAAGGTTGGTGGTATACGGTTATCACTGTAACTAGTGATGACATTGTGGAGGAAGGTAACATGGCTAAGGTTGGTGGTATAGGGTTATCTATGTAACTAGTGATGACATTGTGTTGTAAGGTAACATGGCTAAGGTTGGTGGTATAGTGTTATCTCTGTAACTAGTGATGACATTGTGTTGGAAGGTAACATGGCTAAGGTTGGTGGAATAGGATTATTGTAGCTAGTGATGACATTGTGGAGGAAGGTAACATGGCTAAGGTTGGTGGTATAGGGTTATCTCTGTAACTAGTGATGACATTGTGTTGTAAGGTAACATGGCTAAGGTTGGTGGTATAGGGTTATCACTGTAACTAGTGATGACATTGTGGAGGAAGGTAACATGGCTAAGGTTGGTGGTATAGGGTTATCTCTGTAACTAGTGATGACATTGTGTTGGAAGGCAACATGGCTAAGGTTGGTGGTATAGTGTTATCTCTGTAACTAGTGATGACATTGTGTTGGAAGGCAACATGGCTAAGGTTGGTGGTATAAGATTATCTCTGTAACTAGTGATGACATTGTGTTGGAAGATAACATGGCTAAGGTTGGTGGTATAGGGTTATCTATGTAACTAGTGATGACATTGTGGAGGAAGGTAACATGGCTAAGGTTGGTGGTATAAGATTATCTCTGTAACTACTGATGACATTGTGTTGTAAGGTAACATGGCTAAGGTTGGTGGTATAGGGTTATTGTAGCTAGTGATGACATTGTGTTGGAAGGTAACATGGCTAAGGTTGGTGGTATAGGGTTATCTCTGTAACTAGTGATGACATTTTGTTGGAAGGCAACATGGCTAAGGTTGGTGGTATAGTGTTATCTCTGTAACTAGTGATGACATTGTGTTGGAAGGCAACATGGCTAAGGTTGGTGGTATAGGGTTATCTCTTTAACTAGTGATGACATTGTGTTGTAAGGTAACATGACAAAGGTTGGTGGTATAGGGTTATCTCTGTAACTAGTGATGACATTTTGTTGGAAGGTAACATGGCTAAGGTTGGTGGTATACGGTTATCACTGTAACTAGTGATGACATTGTGGAGGAAGGTAACATGGCTAAGGTTGGTGGTATAGGGTTATCTATGTAACTAGTGATGACATTGTGTTGTAAGGTAACATGGCTAAGGTTGGTGGTATAGTGTTATCTCTGTAACTAGTGATGACATTGTGTTGGAAGGTAACATGGCTAAGGTTGGTGGAATAGGATTATTGTAGCTAGTGATGACATTGTGGAGGAAGGTAACATGGCTAAGGTTGGTGGTATAGGGTTATCTCTGTAACTACTGATGACATTGTGTTGGAAGGTAACATGGCTAAGGTTGGTGGTATAGGGTTATCTCTGTAAATAGTGATGACATTGTGTTGTAAGGTAACATGGCTAAGGTTGGTGGTATAGGGTCATCTCTGTAACTAGTGATGACATTTTTTGGAAGGTAACATGGCTAAGGTTGGTGGTATAATGTCATCTCTGTAACTAGTGATGACATTGTGGAGGAAGGTAACACGGCTAAGGTTGGTGGTATAGGGTTATCTCTGTAACTAGTGATGACATTGTGTTGTAAGGTAACATGACAAAGGTTGGTGGTATAGGGTTATCTCTGTAACTAGTGATGACATTTTGTTGGAAGGTAACATGGCTAAGGTTGGTGGTATACGGTTATCACTGTAACTAGTGATGACATTGTGGAGGAAGGTAACATGGCTAAGGTTGGTGGTATAGGGTTATCTATGTAACTAGTGATGACATTGTGTTGTAAGGTAACATGGCTAAGGTTGGTGGTATAGTGTTATCTCTGTAACTAGTGATGACATTGTGTTGGAAGGTAACATGACAAAGGTTGGTGGTATAGGGTTATCTCTGTAACTAGTGATGACATTGTGGAGGAAGGTAACATGACAAAGGTTGGTGGTATAGGGTTATCTATGTAACTAGTGATGACATCGTGGAGGAAGGCAACATGGCTAAGGTTGGTGGTATAGGGTTATCTCTGGAACTAGTGATGAAATTGTGGAGGAAGGTAACATGGCTAAGGTTGGTGGTATAGGGTTATCTCTGTAACTAGTGATGACATTGTGTTGGAAGGTAACATGGCTAAGGTTGGTGGTATAGGGTTATTGTAGCTAGTGATGACATTGTGGAGGAAGGTAACACGGCTAAGGTTGGTGGTATAGGGTTATAACTGTAACTAGTGATGACATTGTGGAGGAAGGTAACATGTCTAAGGTTGGTGGTATAGGGTTATCTCTGTAACTAGTGATGACATTGTGTTGAAAGGTAACATGGCTAAGATTAGTGGTATAGGGTTATCTCTGTAACTAGTGATGACATTGTGTTGGAAGGCAACATGGCTAAGGTTGGTGGTATAGGGTTATCTCTGTAACTAGTGATGACATTGTGTTGTAAGGTAACATGGCTAAGGTTGGTGGTATAGGGTTATCTCTGAAACTAGTGATGACATTGTGTTGTAAGGTAACACGGCTAAGGTTGGTGGTATAAGGTTATCTCTGTAACTAGTGATGACATTGTGTTGGAAGGTAACATGGCTAAGGTTGGTGGTATAGGGTCATCTCTGTAACTAGTGATGACATTGTGTTGTAAGGTAACATGGCTAAGGTTGGTGGTATAAGATTATCTCTGTAACTAGTGATGACATTTTGTTGGAAGGTAACATGGCTAAGGTTGGTGGTATAGTGTTATCTCTGTAACTACTGATGACATTGTGTTGGAAGGTAACATGGCTAAGGTTGGTGGTATAGGGTTATCTCTGTAAATAGTGATGACATTGTGTTGTAAGGTAACATGGCTAAGGTTGGTGGTATAGGGTCATCTCTGTAACTAGTGATGACATTTTGTTGGAAGGTAACATGGCTAAGGTTGGTGGTATAGTGTCATCTCTGTAACTAGTGATGACATTGTGGAGGAAGGTAACACGGCTAAGGTTGGTGGTATAGGGTTATCTCTGTAACTAGTGATGACATTGTGTTGTAAGGTAACATGGCAAAGGTTGGTGGTATAGGGTTATCTCTGTAACTAGTGATGACATTGTGGAGGAAGGTAACATGACAAAGGTTGGCGGTATAGGGTTATCTATGTAACTAGTGATGACATCGTGGAGGAAGGCAACATGGCTAAGGTTAGTGGTATAGGGTTATCTCTGTAACTAGTGATGACATTGTGTTGTAAGGTAACATGACAAAGGTTGGTGGTATAGGGTTATCTCTGTAACTAGTGATGACATTTTGTTGGAAGGTAACATGGCTAAGGTTGGTGGTATACGGTTATCACTGTAACTAGTGATGACATTGTGGAGGAAGGTAACATGGCTAAGGTTGGTGGTATAGGGTTATCTCTGTAACTAGTGATGACATTGTGTTGTAAGGTAACATGGCTAAGGTTGGTGGTATAGGGTTATCTCTGTAACTAGTGATGACATTGTGTTGGAAGGCAACATGGCTAAGGTTGGTGGTATAGGGTTATCTCTGTAACTAGTGATGACATTGTGTTGGAAGGTAACATGGCTAAGGTTGGTGGTATAGGATTATTGTAGCTAGTGATGACATTGTGGAGGAAGGTAACATGGCTAAGGTTGGTGGTATAGGGTTATCTCTGTAACTAGTGATGACATTGTGTTGGAAGGCAACATGGCTAAGGTTGGTGGTATAGGGTTATTGTAGCTAGTGATGACATTGTGGAGGAAGGTAACATGGCTAAGGTTAGTGGTATAGGGTTATCTCTGTAACTAGTGATGACATTGTGGAGGAAGGTAACATGGCTAAGGTTGGTGGTATAAGATTATCTCTGTAACTACTGATGACATTGTGTTGTAAGGTAACATGGCTAAGGTTGGTGGTATAGGGTTATTGTAGCTAGTGATGACATTGTGTTGGAAGGCAGCACAGCTAAGGTTGGTGGTATAAGGTTATCTCTGTAACTAGTGATGACATTGTGTTGTAAGGCAACATGGCTAAGGTTGGTGGTATAGTGTTATCTCTGTAACTAGTGATGACATTGTGTTGTAAGGTAACATGGCTAAGGTTGGTGGTATAGGATTATTGTAGCTAGTGATGACATTGTGGAGGAAGGTAACATGGCTAAGGCTGGTGGTATAGGGTTATCTCTGTAACTAGTGATGACATTGTGTTGTAAGGTAACATGGCTAAGGTTGGTGGTATAGGGTTATCTCTGTAACTAGTGATGACATTGTGTTGTAAGGCAACATGGCTAAGGTTGGTGGTATAGGGTTATCACTGTAACTAGTGATGACATTGTGTTGAAAGGTAACATGGCTAAGGTTGGTGGTATAGGATTATTGTAGCTAGTGATGACATTGTGGAGGAAGGTAACATGGCTAAGGTTGGTGGTATAGGGTTATCTCTGTAACTAGTGATGACATTGTGTTGTAAGGTAACATGGCTAAGGTTGGTGGTATAGGGTTATCACTGTAACTAGTGATGACATTGTGGAGGAAGGTAACATGGCTAAGGTTGGTGGTATAGGGTTATCTCTGTAACTAGTGATGACATTGTGTTGGAAGGCAACATGGCTAAGGTTGGTGGTATAGTGTTATCTCTGTAACTAGTGATGACATTGTGTTGGAAGGCAACATGGCTAAGGTTGGTGGTATAAGATTATCTCTGTAACTAGTGATGACATTGTGTTGGAAGATAACATGGCTAAGGTTGGTGGTATAGGGTTATCTATGTAACTAGTGATGACATTGTGGAGGAAGGTAACATGGCTAAGGTTGGTGGTATAAGATTATCTCTGTAACTACTGATGACATTGTGTTGTAAGGTAACATGGCTAAGGTTGGTGGTATAGGGTTATTGTAGCTAGTGATGACATTGTGTTGGAAGGTAACATGGCTAAGGTTGGTGGTATAGGGTTATCTCTGTAACTAGTGATGACATTTTGTTGGAAGGCAACATGGCTAAGGTTGGTGGTATAGTGTTATCTCTGTAACTAGTGATGACATTGTGTTGGAAGGCAACATGGCTAAGGTTGGTGGTATAGGGTTATCTCTTTAACTAGTGATGACATTGTGTTGTAAGGTAACATGACAAAGGTTGGTGGTATAGGGTTATCTCTGTAACTAGTGATGACATTTTGTTGGAAGGTAACATGGCTAAGGTTGGTGGTATACGGTTATCACTGTAACTAGTGATGACATTGTGGAGGAAGGTAACATGGCTAAGGTTGGTGGTATAGGGTTATCTATGTAACTAGTGATGACATTGTGTTGTAAGGTAACATGGCTAAGGTTGGTGGTATAGTGTTATCTCTGTAACTAGTGATGACATTGTGTTGGAAGGTAACATGGCTAAGGTTGGTGGAATAGGATTATTGTAGCTAGTGATGACATTGTGGAGGAAGGTAACATGGCTAAGGTTGGTGGTATAGGGTTATCTCTGTAACTAGTGATGACATTGTGTTGTAAGGTAACATGGCTAAGGTTGGTGGTATAGGGTTATCACTGTAACTAGTGATGACATTGTGGAGGAAGGTAACATGGCTAAGGTTGGTGGTATAGGGTTATCTCTGTAACTAGTGATGACATTGTGTTGGAAGGCAACATGGCTAAGGTTGGTGGTATAGTGTTATCTCTGTAACTAGTGATGACATTGTGTTGGAAGGCAACATGGCTAAGGTTGGTGGTATAAGATTATCTCTGTAACTAGTGATGACATTGTGTTGGAAGATAACATGGCTAAGGTTGGTGGTATAGGGTTATCTATGTAACTAGTGATGACATTGTGGAGGAAGGTAACATGGCTAAGGTTGGTGGTATAAGATTATCTCTGTAACTACTGATGACATTGTGTTGTAAGGTAACATGGCTAAGGTTGGTGGTATAGGGTTATTGTAGCTAGTGATGACATTGTGTTGGAAGGTAACATGGCTAAGGTTGGTGGTATAGGGTTATCTCTGTAACTAGTGATGACATTTTGTTGGAAGGCAACATGGCTAAGGTTGGTGGTATAGTGTTATCTCTGTAACTAGTGATGACATTGTGTTGGAAGGCAACATGGCTAAGGTTGGTGGTATAGGGTTATCTCTTTAACTAGTGATGACATTGTGTTGTAAGGTAACATGACAAAGGTTGGTGGTATAGGGTTATCTCTGTAACTAGTGATGACATTTTGTTGGAAGGTAACATGGCTAAGGTTGGTGGTATACGGTTATCACTGTAACTAGTGATGACATTGTGGAGGAAGGTAACATGGCTAAGGTTGGTGGTATAGGGTTATCTATGTAACTAGTGATGACATTGTGTTGTAAGGTAACATGGCTAAGGTTGGTGGTATAGTGTTATCTCTGTAACTAGTGATGACATTGTGTTGGAAGGTAACATGGCTAAGGTTGGTGGAATAGGATTATTGTAGCTAGTGATGACATTGTGGAGGAAGGTAACATGGCTAAGGTTGGTGGTATAGGGTTATCTCTGTAACTACTGATGACATTGTGTTGGAAGGTAACATGGCTAAGGTTGGTGGTATAGGGTTATCTCTGTAAATAGTGATGACATTGTGTTGTAAGGTAACATGGCTAAGGTTGGTGGTATAGGGTCATCTCTGTAACTAGTGATGACATTTTTTGGAAGGTAACATGGCTAAGGTTGGTGGTATAATGTCATCTCTGTAACTAGTGATGACATTGTGGAGGAAGGTAACACGGCTAAGGTTGGTGGTATAGGGTTATCTCTGTAACTAGTGATGACATTGTGTTGTAAGGTAACATGACAAAGGTTGGTGGTATAGGGTCATCTCTGTAACTAGTGATGACATGGTGTTGGAAGGTAACATGACAAAGGTTGGTGGTATAGGGTTATCTCTGTAACTAGTGATGACATTGTGGAGGAAGGTAACATGACAAAGGTTGGTGGTATAGGGTTATCTATGTAACTAGTGATGACATCGTGGAGGAAGGCAACATGGCTAAGGTTGGTGGTATAGGGTTATCTCTGGAACTAGTGATGAAATTGTGGAGGAAGGTAACATGGCTAAGGTTGGTGATATAGGGTTATCTCTGTAACTAGTGATGACATTGTGTTGTAAGGTAACATGACAAAGGTTGGTGGTATAGGGTTATCTCTGTAACTAGTGATGACATTTTGTTGGAAGGTAACATGGCTAAGGTTGGTGGTATACGGTTATCACTGTAACTAGTGATGACATTGTGGAGGAAGGTAACATGGCTAAGGTTGGTGGTATAGGGTTATCTCTGTAACTAGTGATGACATTGTGTTGGAAGGTAACATGGCTAAGGTTGGTGGTATAGGGTTATTGTAGCTAGTGATGACATTGTGTTGGAAGGTAACACGGCTAAGGTTGGTGGTATACAGTTATAACTGTAACTAGTGATGACATTGTGGAGGAAGGTAACAAGTCTAAGGTTGGTGGTATAGGATTATCTCTGTAACTAGTGATGACATTGTGTTGAAAGGTAACATGGCTAAGGTTAGTGGTATAGGGTTATCTCTGTAACTAGTGATGACATTGTGTTGGAAGGCAACATGGCTAAGGTTGGTGGTATAGGGTTATCTCTGTAACTAGTGATGACATTGTGTTGTAAGGTAACATGGCTAAGGTTGGTGGTATAGGGTTATCTCTGAAACTTGTGATGACATAGTGTTGTAAGGTAACACGGCTAAGGTTGGTTGTATAAGGTTATCTCTGTAACTAGTGATGACATTGTGTTGGAAGGTAACATGGCTAAGGTTGGTGGTATAGGGTCATCTCTGTAACTAGTGATGACATTGTGTTGTAAGGTAACATGGCTAAGGTTGGTGGTATAGTGTTATCTCTGTAACTACTGATGACATTGTGTTGGAAGGTAACATGGCTAAGGTTGGTGGTATAGGGTTATCTCTGTAAATAGTGATGACATTGTGTTGTAAGGTAACATGGCTAAGGTTGGTGGTATAGGGTCATCTCTGTAACTAGTGATGACATTTTGTTGGAAGGTAACATGGCTAAGGTTGGTGGTATAGTGTCATCTCTGTAACTAGTGATGACATTGTGGAGGAAGGTAACACGGCTAAGGTTGGTGGTATAGGGTTATCTCTGTAACTAGTGATGACATTGTGTTGTAAGGTAACATGGCAAAGGTTGGTGGTATAGGGTTATCTCTGTAACTAGTGATGACATTGTGGAGGAAGGTAACATGACAAAGGTTGGTGGTATAGGGTTATCTATGTAACTAGTGATGACATCGTGGAGGAAGGCAACATGGCTAAGGTTAGTGGTATAGGGTTATCTCTGTAACTAGTGATGACATTGTGTTGTAAGGTAACATGAAAAAGGTTGGTGGTATAGGGTTATCTCTGTAACTAGTGATGACATTTTGTTGGAAGGTAACATGGCTAAGGTTGGTGGTATACGGTTATCACTGTAACTAGTGATGACATTGTGGGGGAAGGTAACATGGCTAAGGTTGGTGGTATAGGGTTATCTCTGTAACTAGTGATGACATTGTGTTGTAAGGTAACATGGCTAAGGTTGGTGGTATAGGGTTATCTCTGTAACTAGTGATGACATTGTGTTGGAAGGCAACATGGCTAAGGTTGGTGGTATAGGGTTATCTCTGTAACTAGTGATGACATTGTGTTGGAAGGTAACATGGCTAAGGTTGGTGGTATAGGGTTATCTCTGTAACTAGTGATGACATTGTGGAGGAAGGTAACATGGCTAAGGTTGGTGGTATAGGGTTATCTCTGTAACTAGTGATGACATTGTGTTGAAAGGTAACATGGCTAAGGTTGGTGGTATAGGATTATTGTAGCTAGTGATGACATTGTGGAGGAAGGTAACATGGCTAAGGTTGGTGGTATAGGGTTATCTCTGTAACTAGTGATGACATTGTGTTGGAAGGCAACATGGCTAAGGTTGGTGGTATAGGGTTATTGTAGCTAGTGATGACATTGTGGAGGAAGGTAACATGGCTAAGGTTGGTGGTATAGGGTTATCTCTGTAACTAGTGATGACATTGTGGAGGAAGGTAACATGGCTAAGGTTGGTGGTATAAGATTATCTCTGTAACTACTGATGACATTGTGTTGTAAGGTAACATGGCTAAGGTTGGTGGTATAGGGTTATTGTAGCTAGTGATGACATTGTGTTGGAAGGCAACACGGCTAAGGTTGGTGGTATAAGGTTATCTCTGTAACTAGTGATGACATTGTGTTGTAAGGCAACATGGCTAAGGTTGGTGGTATAGGGTTATCTCTGTAACTAGTGATGACATTGTGTTGTAAGGTAACATGGCTAAGGTTGGTGGTATAGGATTATTGTAGCTAGTGATGACATTGTGGAGGAAGGTAACATGGCTAAGGTTGGTGGTATAGGGTTATCTCTGTAACTAGTGATGACATTGTGTTGGAAGGCAACATGGCTAAGGTTGGTGGTATAGTGTTATCTCTGTAACCAGTGATGACATTGTATTGGAAGGCAACATGGCTAAGGTTGGTGGTATAAGATTATCTCTGTAACTAGTGATGACATTGTGTTGGAAGATAACATGGCTAAGGTTGGTGGTATAGGGTTATCTATGTAACTAGTGATGACATTGTGGAGGAAGGTAACATGGCTAAGGTTGGTGGTATAAGATTATCTCTGTAACTACTGATGACATTGTGTTGTAAGGCAACATGGCTAAGGTTGGTGGTATAGGGTTATTGTAGCTAGTGATGACATTGTGTTGGAAGGTAACATGGCTAAGGTTGGTGGTATAGGGTTATCTCTGTAACTAGTGATGACATTTTGTTGGAAGGCAACATGGCTAAGGTTGGTGGTATAGTGTTTTCTCTGTAACTAGTGATGACATTGTGTTGGAAGGCAACATGGCTAAGGTTGGTGGTATAGGGTTATCACTGTAACTAGTGATGACATTGTGTTGTAAGGTAACACGGCTAAGGTTGGTGGTATAGTGTTATCTCTGTAACTAGTGATGACATTGTGTTGGAAGGTAACATGACAAAGGTTGGTGGTATAGGGTTATTGTAGCTAGTGATGACATTGTGTTGTAAGGTAACATGGCTAAGGTTGGTGGTATAGGGTTATTGTAGCTAGTGATGACATTATGTTGTAAGGTAACATGGCTAAGGTTGGTGGTATAGGGTTATTGTAGCTAGTGATGACATTGTGTTGTAAGGTAACATGGCTAAGGTTGGTGGTATAGGGTTATTGTAGCTAGTGATGACATTGTGTTGTAAGGTAACATGGCTAAGGTTGGTGGTATAGGGTTATCACTGTAACTAGCGATGACATTGTGGAGGAAGGTGACATGGCTAAGGTTGGTGGTATACGGTTATCTCTGTAACTAGTGATGACATTGTGTTGTAAGGTAACACGGCTAAGGTTGGTGGTATAGTGTTATCTCTGTAACTAGTGATGACATTGTGTTGGAAGGTAACATGACAAAGGTTGGTGGTATAGGGTTATTGTAGCTAGTGATGACATTGTGTTGTAAGGTAACATGGCTAAGGTTGGTGGTATAGGGTTATTGTAGCTAGTGATGACATTATGTTGTAAGGTAACATGGCTAAGGTTGGTGGTATAGGGTTATTGTAGCTAGTGATGACATTGTGTTGTAAGGTAACATGGCTAAGGTTGGTGGTATAGGGTTATTGTAGCTAGTGATGACATTGTGTTGTAAGGTAACATGGCTAAGGTTGGTGGTATAGGGTTATCACTGTAACTAGCGATGACATTGTGGAGGAAGGTGACATGGCTAAGGTTGGTGGTATAGGGTTATTGTAGCTAGTGATGACATTATGTTGTAAGGTAACATGGCTAAGGTTGGTGGTATAGGGTTATTGTAGCTAGTGATGACATTGTGTTGTAAGGTAACATGGCTAAGGTTGGTGGTATAGGGTTATTGTAGCTAGTGATGACATTGTGTTGTAAGGTAACATGGCTAAGGTTGGTGGTATAGGGTTATCACTGTAACTAGCGATGACATTGTGGAGGAAGGTGACATGGCTAAGGTTGGTGGTATAGGGTTATTGTAACCAGTGATGACATTGTGGAGGAAGGTAACATGACAAAGGTTGGTGGTATAGGGTTATCACTGTAACTAGTGATGACATTGTGTTGGAAGGTAACATGGCTAAGGTTGGTGGTATAGGGTTATAACTGTAGCTAGTGATGACATTGTGTTGGAAGGTAACATGGCTAAGGTTGGTGGTATAGGGTTATAACTGTAGCTAGTGATGACATTGTGTTGGATGGTAGCATGACAAAGGTTGGTGGTATAGGGTTATAACTGTAGCTAGTGATGACATTGTATTGGAAGGTAACATGGCTAAGGTTGGTGGTATAGGATCATCTCTGTAACTAGTGATGACATTGTGTTGTAAGGCAACATGGCTAAGGTTGGTGGTATAGGGTTATCTCTGTAACTAGTGATGACATTGTGTTGAAAGGTAACATGGCTAAGGTTGGTGGTATAGGATTATTGTAGCTAGTGATGACATTGTGGAGGAAGGTAACATGGCTAAGGTTGGTGGTATAGGGTTATCTCTGTAACTAGTGATGACATTGTGTTGAAAGGTAACATGGCTAAGGTTGGTGGTATAGGGTTATCTCTGAAACTAGTGATGACATTGTGTTGTAAGGTAACACGGCTAAAGTTGGTGGTATAAGGTTATCTCTGTAACTAGTGATGACATTGTGTTGGAAAGTAACATGGCTAAGGTTGGTGGTATAGGGTTATCTATGTAACTAGTGATGACATCGTGGAGGAAGGCAACATGGCTAAGGTTAGTGGTATAGGGTTATCTCTGTAACTAGTGATGACATTGTGTTGTAAGGTAACATGACAAAGGCTGGTGGTATAGGGTTATCTCTGTAACTAGTGATGACATTTTGTTGGAAGGTAACATGGCTAAGGTTGGTGGTATACGGTTATCACTGTAACTAGTGATGACATTGTGTTGTAAGGTAACATGGCTAAGGTTGGTGGTATAGGGTTATCTCTGTAACTACTGATGACATTGTGTTGGAAGGTAACATGGCTAAGGTTGGTGGTATAGGGTTATCTCTGTAAATAGTGATGACATTGTGTTGTAAGGTAACATGGCTAAGGTTGGTGGTATAGGGTCATCTCTGTAACTAGTGATGACATTTTGTTGGAAGGTAACATGGCTAAGGTTGGTGGTATAGTGTCATCTCTGTAACTAGTGATGACATTGTGGAGGAAGGTAACACGGCTAAGGTTGGTGGTATAGGGTTATCTCTGTAACTAGTGATGACATTGTGTTGTAAGGTAACATGACAAAGGTTGGTGGTATAGGGTCATCTCTGTAACTAGTGATGACATGGTGTTGGAAGGTAACATGACAAAGGTTGGTGGTATAGGGTTATCTCTGTAACTAGTGATGACATTGTGGAGGAAGGTAACATGACAAAGGTTGGTGGTATAGGGTTATCTATGTAACTAGTGATGACATCGTGGAGGAAGGCAACATGGCTAAGGTTGGTGGTATAGGCTTATCTCTGGAACTAGTGATGAAATTGTGGAGGAAGGTAACATGGCTAAGGTTGGTGATATAGGGTTATCTCTGTAACTAGTGATGACATTGTGTTGTAAGGTAACATGACAAAGGTTGGTGGTATAGGGTTATCTCTGTAACTAGTGATGACATTTTGTTGGAAGGTAACATGGCTAAGGTTGGTGGTATACGGTTATCACTGTAACTAGTGATGACATTGTGGAGGAAGGTAACATGGCTAAGGTTGGTGGTATAGGGTTATCTCTGTAACTAGTGATGACATTTTGTTGGAAGGTAACATGGCTAAGGTTGGTGGTATAGGGTTATTGTAGCTAGTGATGACATTGTGGAGGAAGGTAACACGGCTAAGGTTGGTGGTATAGGGTTATAACTGTAACTAGTGATGACATTGTGGAGGAAGGAAACATGTCTAAGGTTGGTGGTATAGGGTTATCTCTGTAACTAGTGATGACATTGTGTTGAAAGGTAACATGGCTAAGATTAGTGGTATAGGGTTATCTCTGTAACTAGTGATGACATTGTGTTGGAAGGCAACATGGCTAAGGTTGGTGGTATAGGGTTATCTCTGTAACTAGTGATGACATTGTGTTGTAAGGTAACATGGCTAAGGTTGGTGGTATAGGGTTATCTCTGAAACTAGTGATGACATTGTGTTGTAAGGTAACACGGCTAAGGTTGGTGGTATAAGGTTATCTCTGTAACTAGTGATGACATTGTGTTGGAAGGTAACATGGCTAAGGTTGGTGGTATAGGGTCATCTCTGTAACTAGTGATGACATTGTGTTGTAAGGTAACATGGTTAAGGTTGGTGGTATAAGATTATCTCTGTAACTAGTGATGACATTTTGTTGGAAGGTAACATGGCTAAGGTTGGTGGTATAGTGTTATCTCTGTAACTACTGATGACATTGTGTTGGAAGGTAACATGGCTAAGGTTGGTGGTATAGGGTTATCTCTGTAAATAGTGATGACATTGTGTTGTAAGGTAACATGGCTAAGGTTGGTGGTATAGGGTCATCTCTGTAACTAGTGATGACATTTTGTTGGAAGGTAACATGGCTAAGGTTGGTGGTATAGTGTCATCTCTGTAACTAGTGATGACATTGTGGAGGAAGGTAACACGGCTAAGGTTGGTGGTATAGGGTTATCTCTGTAACTAGTGATGACATTGTGTTGTAAGGTAACATGGCAAAGGTTGGTGGTATAGGGTTATCTCTGTAACTAGTGATGACATTGTGGAGGAAGGTAACATGACAAAGGTTGGTGGTATAGGGTTATCTATGTAACTAGTGATGACATCGTGGAGGAAGGCAACATGGCTAAGGTTAGTGTATAGGGTTATCTCTGTAACTAGTGATGACATTGTGTTGTAAGGTAACATGACAAAGGTTGGTGGTATAGGGTTATCTCTGTAACTAGTGATGACATTTTGTTGGAAGGTAACATGGCTAAGGTTGGTGGTATACGGTTATCACTGTAACTAGTGATGACATTGTGGAGGAAGGTAACATGGCTAAGGTTGGTGGTATAGGGTTATCTCTGTAACTAGTGATGACATTGTGTTGTAAGGTAACATGGCTAAGGTTGGTGGTATAGGGTTATCTCTGTAACTAGTGATGACATTGTGTTGGAAGGCAACATGGCTAAGGTTGGTGGTATAGGGTTATCTCTGTAACTAGTGATGACATTGTGTTGGAAGGTAACATGGCTAAGGTTGGTGGTATAGGATTATTGTAGCTAGTGATGACATTGTGGAGGAAGGTAACATGGCTAAGGTTGGTGGTATAGGGTTATCTCTGTAACTAGTGATGACATTGTGTTGGAAGGCAACATGGCTAAGGTTGGTGGTTTAGGGTTATTGTAGCTAGTGATGACATTGTGGAGGATGGTAACATGGCTAAGGTTGGTGGTATAAGGTTATCTCTGTAACTAGTGATGACATTGTGGAGGAAGGTAACATGGCTAAGGTTGGTGGTATAAGATTATCTCTGTAACTACTGATGACATTGTGTTGTAAGGTAACATGGCTAAGGTTGGTGGTATAGGGTTATTGTAGCTAGTGATGACATTGTGTTGGAAGGCAACACGGCTAAGGTTGGTGGTATAAGGTTATCTCTGTAACTAGTGATGACATTGTGTTGTAAGGCAACATGGCTAAGGTTGGTGGTATAGGGTTATCTCTGTAACTAGTGATGACATTGTGTTGTAAGGTAACATGGCTAAGGTTGGTGGTATAGGATTATTGTAGCTAGTGATGACATTGTGGAGGAAGGTAACATGGCTAAGGTTGGTGGTATAGGGTTATCTCTGTAACTAGTGATGACATTGTGTTGTAAGGTAACATGGCTAAGGTTGGTGGTATAGGGTTATCTCTGTAACTAGTGATGACATTGTGTTGTAAGGCAACATGGCTAAGGTTGGTGGTATAGGGTTATCACTGTAACTAGTGATGACATTGTGTTGAAAGGTAACATGGCTAAGGTTGGTGGTATAGGATTATTGTAGCTAGTGATGACATTGTGGAGGAAGGTAACATGGCTAAGGTTGGTGGTATAGGGTTATCTCTGTAACTAGTGATGACATTGTGTTGTAAGGTAACATGGCTAAGGTTGGTGGTATAGGGTTATCACTGTAACTAGTGATGACATTGTGGAGGAAGGTAACATGGCTAAGGTTGTTGGTATAGGGTTATCTCTGTAACTAGTGATGACATTGTGTTGGAAGGCAACATGGCTAAGGTTGGTGGTATAGTGTTATCTCTGTAACTAGTGATGACATTGTGTTGGAAGGCAACATGGCTAAGGTTGGTGGTATAAGATTATCTCTGTAACTAGTGATGACATTGTGTTGGAAGATAACATGGCTAAGGTTGGTGGTATAGGGTTATCTATGTAACTAGTGATGACATTGTGGAGGAAGGTAACATGGCTAAGGTTGGTGGTATAAGATTATCTCTGTAACTACTGATGACATTGTGTTGTAAGGTAACATGGCTAAGGTTGGTGGTATAGGGTTATTGTAGCTAGTGATGACATTGTGTTGGAAGGTAACATGGCTAAGGTTGGTGGTATAGGGTTATCTCTGTAACTAGTGATGACATTTTGTTGGAAGGCAACATGGCTAAGGTTGGTGGTATAGTGTTATCTCTGTAACTAGTGATGACATTGTGTTGGAAGGCAACATGGCTAAGGTTGGTGGTATAGGGTTATCTCTTTAACTAGTGATGACATTGTGTTGTAAGGTAACATGAGAAAGGTTGGTGGTATAGGGTTATCTCTGTAACTAGTGATGACATTTTGTTGGAAGGTAACATGGCTAAGGTTGGTGGTATACGGTTATCACTGTAACTAGTGATGACATTGTGGAGGAAGGTAACATGGCTAAGGTTGGTGGTATAGGGTTATCTCTGTAACTAGTGATGACATTGTGTTGTAAGGTAACATGGCTAAGGTTGGTGGTAAAGTGTTATCTCTGTAACTAGTGATGACATTGTGTTGGAAGGTAACATGGCTAAGGTTGGTGGAATAGGATTATTGTAGCTAGTGATGACATTGTGGAGGAAGGTAACATGGCTAAGGTTGGTGGTATAGGGTTATCTCTGTAACTACTGATGACATTGTGTTGGAAGGTAACATGGCTAAGGTTGGTGGTATAGGGTTATCTCTGTAAATAGTGATGACATTGTGTTGTAAGGTAACATGGCTAAGGTTGGTGGTATAGGGTCATCTCTGTAACTAGTGATGACATTTTGTTGGAAGGTAACATGGCTAAGGTTGGTGGTATAGTGTCATCTCTGTAACTAGTGATGACATTGTGGAGGAAGGTAACACGGCTAAGGTTGGTGGTATAGGGTTATCTCTGTAACTAGTGATGACATTGTGTTGTAAGGTAACATGACAAAGGTTGGTGGTATAGGGTCATCTCTGTAACTAGTGATGACATGGTGTTGGAAGGTAACATGACAAAGGTTGGTGGTATAGGGTTATCTCTGTAACTAGTGATGACATTGTGGAGGAAGGTAACATGACAAAGGTTGGTGGTATAGGGTTATCTATGTAACTAGTGATGACATCGTGGAGGAAGGTAACACGGCTAAGGTTGGTGGTATAGGGTTATCTCTGGAACTAGTGATGAAATTGTGGAGGAAGGTAACATGGCTAAGGTTGGTGATATAGGGTTATCTCTGTAACTAGTGATGACATTGTGTTGAAAGGTAACATGGCTAAGATTAGTGGTATAGGGTTATCTCTGTAACTAGTGATGACATTTTGTTGGAAGGTAACATGGCTAAGGTTGGTGGTATACGGTTATCACTGTAACTAGTGATGACATTGTGGAGGAAGGTAACATGGCTAAGGTTGGTGGTATAGGGTTATCTCTGTAACTAGTGATGACATTGTGTTGGAAGGTAACATGGCTAAGATTGGTGGTATAGGGTTATTGTAGCTAGTGATGACATTGTGTTGGAAGGTAACACGGCTAAGGTTGGTGGTATAGGGTTATAACTGTAACTAGTGATGACATTGTGGAGGAAGGTAACAAGTCTAAGGTTGGTGGTATAGGATTATCTCTGTAACTAGTGATGACATTGTGTTGAAAGGTAACATGGCTAAGGTTAGTGGTATAGGGTTATCTCTGTAACTAGTGATGACATTGTGTTGGAAGGCAACATGGCTAAGGTTGGTGGTATAGGGTTATCTCTGTAACTAGTGATGACATTGTGTTGTAAGGTAACATGGCTAAGGTTGGTGGTATAGGGTTATCTCTGAAACTTGTGATGACATAGTGTTGTAAGGTAACACGGCTAAGGTTGGTTGTATAAGGTTATCTCTGTAACTAGTGATGACATTGTGTTGGAAGGTAACATGGCTAAGGTTGGTGGTATAGGGTCATCTCTGTAACTAGTGATGACATTGTGTTGTAAGGTAACATGGCTAAGGTTGGTGGTATAAGATTATCTCTGTAACTAGTGATGACATTTTGTTGGAAGGTAACATGGCTAAGGTTGGTGGTATAGTGTTATCTCTGTAACTACTGATGACATTGTGTTGGAAGGTAACATGGCTAAGGTTGGTGGTATAGGGTTATCTCTGTAAATAGTGATGACATTGTGTTGTAAGGTAACATGGCTAAGGTTGGTGGTATAGGGTCATCTCTGTAACTAGTGATGACATTTTGTTGGAAGGTAACATGGCTAAGGTTGGTGGTATAGTGTCATCTCTGTAACTAGTGATGACATTGTGGAGGAAGGTAACACGGCTAAGGTTGGTGGTATAGGGTTATCTCTGTAACTAGTGATGACATTGTGTTGTAAGGTAACATGGCAAAGGTTGGTGGTATAGGGTTATCTCTGTAACTAGTGATGACATTGTGGAGGAAGGTAACATGACAAAGGTTGGTGGTATAGGGTTATCTATGTAACTAGTGATGACATCGTGGAGGAAGGCAACATGGCTAAGGTTAGTGGTATAGGGTTATCTCTGTAACTAGTGATGACATTGTGTTGTAAGGTAACATGAAAAAGGTTGGTGGTATAGGGTTATCTCTGTAACTAGTGATGACATTTTGTTGGAAGGTAACATGGCTAAGGTTGGTGGTATACGGTTATCACTGTAACTAGTGATGACATTGTGGGGGAAGGTAACATGGCTAAGGTTGGTGGTATAGGGTTATCTCTGTAACTAGTGATGACATTGTGTTGTAAGGTAACATGGCTAAGGTTGGTGGTATAGGGTTATCTCTGTAACTAGTGATGACATTGTGTTGGAAGGCAACATGGCTAAGGTTGGTGGTATAGGGTTATCTCTGTAACTAGTGATGACATTGTGTTGGAAGGTAACATGGCTAAGGTTGGTGGTATAGGGTTATCTCTGTAACTAGTGATGACATTGTGGAGGAAGGTAACATGGCTAAGGTTGGTGGTATAGGGTTATCTCTGTAACTAGTGATGACATTGTGTTGAAAGGTAACATGGCTAAGGTTGGTGGTATAGGATTATTGTAGCTAGTGATGACATTGTGGAGGAAGGTAACATGGCTAAGGTTGGTGGTATAGTGTTATCTCTGTAACTAGTGATGACATTGTGGAGGAAGGTAACATGGCTAAGGTTGGTGGTATAGGGTTATCTCTGTAACTAGTGATGACATTGTGTTGGAAGGCAACATGGCTAAGGTTGGTGGTATAGGGTTATTGTAGCTAGTGATGACATTGTGGAGGAAGGTAACATGGCTAAGGTTGGTGGTATAGGGTTATCTCTGTAACTAGTGATGACATTGTGGAGGAAGGTAACATGGCTAAGGTTGGTGGTATAAGATTATCTCTGTAACTACTGATGACATTGTGTTGTAAGGTAACATGGCTAAGGTTGGTGGTATAGGGTTATTGTAGCTAGTGATGACATTGTGTTGGAAGGCAACACGGCTAAGGTTGGTGGTATAAGGTTATCTCTGTAACTAGTGATGACATTGTGTTATAAGGCAACATGGCTAAGGTTGGTGGTATAGGGTTATCTCTGTAACTAGTCTTGACATTGTGTTGTAAGGTAACATGGCTAAGGTTGGTGGTATAGGATTATTGTAGCTAGTGATGACATTGTGGAGGAAGGTAACATGGCTAAGGTTGGTGGTATAGGGTTATCTCTGTAACTAGTGATGACATTGTGTTGGAAGGCAACATGGCTAAGGTTGGTGGTATAGTGTTATCTCTGTAACCAGTGATGACATTGTATTGGAAGGCAACATGGCTAAGGTTGGTGGTATAAGATTATCTCTGTAACTAGTGATGACATTGTGTTGGAAGATAACATGGCTAAGGTTGGTGGTATAGGGTTATCTATGTAACTAGTGATGACATTGTGGAGGAAGGTAACATGGCTAAGGTTGGTGGTATAAGATTATCTCTGTAACTACTGATGACATTGTGTTGTAAGGCAACATGGCTAAGTTTGGTGGTATAGGGTTATTGTAGCTAGTGATGACATTGTGTTGGAAGGTAACATGGCTAAGGTTGGTGGTATAGGGTTATCTCTGTAACTAGTGATGACATTTTGTTGGAAGGCAACATGGCTAAGGTTGGTGGTATAGTGTTTTCTCTGTAACTAGTGATGACATTGTGTTGGAAGGCAACATGGCTAAGGTTGGTGGTATAGTGTTATCTCTGTAACTAGTGATGACATTGTGTTGGAAGGTAACACGGCTAAGGTTGGTAGTATAGGGTTATCTCTGTAACTAGTGATGACATTGTGTTGGAAGGTAACATGGCTAAGGTTGGTGGTATAGGGTTATCTCTGTAACTAGTGATGACATTGTGGAGGAAGGTAACATGACAAAGGTTGGTGGTATAGGGTTATCTATGTAACTAGTGATGACATTGTGTTGGAAGGTAACATGGCTAAGGTTGGTGGTATAAGGTTATCTCTGTAACTAGTGATGACATTGTGTTGTAAGGTAACATGACAAAGGTTGGTGGTATAGGGTTATCTCTGTAACTAGTGATGACATTGTGTTGGAAGGTAACATGGCAAAGGTTGGTGGTATAGGGTTATCTCTGTAACTAGTGATGACATTGTGGAGGAAGGTAACACGGCTAAGGTTGGTGGTATAGGGTTATTGTAGCTAGCGATGACATTGTGTTGTAAGGTAACATGGCTAAGGTTGGTGGTATAAGGTTATCTCTGTAACTTGTGATGACATTGTGTTGTAAGGTAACATGGCTAAGGTTGGTGGTATAAGGTTATCTCTGTAACTAGTGATGACATTGTGTTGTAAGGTAACATGACAAAGGTTGGTGGTATAGGGTTATCTCTGTAACTAGTGATGACATGGTGGAGGAAGGTAACATGGCTAAGGTTGGTGGTATAGGGTTATCTCTGTAACTAGTGATGACATTGTGTTGGAAGGTAACATGGCTAAGGTTGGTGGTATAGTGTTATCTCTGTAACTAGTGATGACATTGTGTTGTAAGGTAACATGACAAAGGTTGGTGGTATAGGATTATTGTAGCTAGTGATGACATGGTGGAGGAAGGTAACATGGCTAAGGTTGGTGGTATAGGGTTATCTCTGTAACTAGTGATGACATTGTGTTGGAAGGCAACATGGCTAAGGTTGGTGGTATAGTGTTATCTCTGTAACTAGTGATGACATTGTGTTGGAAGGTAACACGGCTAAGGTTGGTAGTATAGGGTTATCTCTGTAACTAGTGATGACATTGTGTTGGAAGGTAACATGGCTAAGGTTGGTGGTATAGGGTTATCTCTGTAACTAGTGATGACATTGTGGAGGAAGGTAACATGACAAAGGTTGGTGGTATAGGGTTATCTATGTAACTAGTGATGACATTGTGTTGGAAGGTAACATGGCTAAGGTTGGTGGTATAGGGTTATCTCTGTAGCTAGTGATGACATTGTGGAGGAAGGTAACATGACAAAGGTTGGTGGTATAGGGTTATTGTAGCTAGTGATGACATTGTGTTGTAAGGTAACATGGCTAAGGTTGGTGGTATAGGGTTATTGTAGCTAGTGATGACATTGTGGAGGATGGTAACATGGCTAAGGTTGGTGTTATAAGATTATCTCTGTAACTAGTGATGACATTGTGGAGAAAGGCAACACGGCTAAGGTTGGTGGTATAGGGTTATCTCTGTAACTAGTGATGACATTGTGGAGGAAGGTAACACGGCTAAGGTTGGTGGTATAGGGTTATCTCTGTAACTAGTGATGACATTGTGTTGTAAGGTAACATGGCTAAGGTTTGTGGTAAAGGGTTATCTCTGTAACTAGTGATGACATTGTGTTGTAAGGTAACATGGCTAAGGTTGGTGGTATAAGGTTATCTCTGTAACTAGTGATGACATTGTGTTGTAAGGTAACATGACAAAGGTTGGTGGTATAGGGTTATCTCTGTAACTAGTGATGACATTGTGTTGGAAGGTAACATGGCAAAGGTTGGTGGTATAGGGTTATCTCTGTAACTAGTGATGACATTGTGGAGGAAGGTAACACGGCTAAGGTTGGTGGTATAGGGTTATTGTAGCTAGCGATGACATTGTGTTGTAAGGTAACATGGCTAAGGTTGGTGGTATAAGGTTATCTCTGTAACTTGTGATGACATTGTGTTGTAAGGTAACATGGCTAAGGTTGGTGGTATAAGGTTATCTCTGTAACTAGTGATGACATTGTGTTGTAAGGTAACATGACAAAGGTTGGTGGTATAGGGTTATCTCTGGAACTAGTGATGACATTGTGGAGGAAGGTAACATGGCTAAGGTTGGTGGTATAGGGTTATCTCTGTAACTAGTGATGACATTGTGTTGGAAGGTAACATGGCTAAGGTTGGTGGTATAGTGTTATCTCTGTAACTAGTGATGACATTGTGTTGGAAGGCAACATGGCTAAGGTTGGTGGTATAGGGTTATCTCTGTAACTAGTGATGACATTGTGGAGGAAGGTAACACAGCTAAGGTTGGTGGTATAGGGTTATCTCTGTAACTAGTGATGACATTGTGTTGTAAGGTAACATGACAAAGGTTGGTGGTATAGGGTTATCTCTGTAACTAGTGATGACATTGTGGAGGAAGGTAACATGACAAAGGTTGGTGGTATAGGGTTATCTCTGTAACTAGTGATGACATTGTGTTGGAAGGCAACATGGCTAAGGTTGGTGGTATAGGGTTATCTCTGTAACTAGTGATGACATTGTGGAGGAAGGTAACATGGCTAAGGTTAGTGGTATAGGGTTATCTCTGTAACTAGTGATGACATTGTGTTTGAAGGCAACATAGCTAAGGTTGGTGGTATAGGGTTATCTCTGTAACTAGTGATGACATTGTGTTGGAAGGCAACACGGCTAAGGTTGGTGGTATAGGGTTATCACTGTAACTAGTGATGACATTGTGGAGGAAGATAACATGGCTAAGGTTGTTGGTATAGGGTTATCTCCGTAACTAGTGATGACATTGTGAAGGAAGGTAACATGGCTAAGGTTGGTGGTATAGGGTTATCTCTGTAACTAGTGATGACATTGTGTTGGAAGGTAACATGGCTAAGGTTGGTGGTTTAGTGTTATCTCTGTAGCTAGTGATGACATTGTGTTGGAAGGTAACACGGCTAAGGTTGGTGGTATAGGGTTATTGTAGCTAGTGATGACATTGTGTTGGAAGGTAACATGGCTAAGGTTGGTGGTATAGGGTTATCTCTGTAACTAGTGATGACATTGTGGAGGAAGGTAACATGGCTAAGGTTGTTGGTATAGGGTTATCTCTGTAACTAATGATGACATTGTGAAGGAAGGTAACATGGCTAAGGTTGGTGGTTTAGTGTTATCTTTAGATCTGTAGCTAGTGATGACATTGTGTTGGAAGGTAACACGGCTAAGGTTGGTGGTATAGGGTTATCTCTGTAACTAGTGATGACATTGTGGAGGAAGGTAACATGGCTAAGGTTGGTGGTATAGGGTTATCTCTGTAACTACTGATGACATTGTTTTGGAAGGTAACATGGCTAAGGTTGGTGGTATAGGGTCATCTCTGTAACTAGTGATGACATTGTGTTGGAAGGTAACACGGCTAAGGTTGGTGGTATAGGGTTATCACTGTAACTAGTGATGACATTGTGTTGGAAGGTAACATGGCTAAGGTTGGTGGTATAGGGTCATCTCTGTAACTAGTGATGACATTGTGTTGGAAGATAACATGGCTAAGGTTGGTGGTATAGGGTTATCTCTGTAACTAGTGATGACATTGTGGAGGAAGGTAACATGGCTAAGGTTGGTGGTATAGGGTTATCTCTGTAACTAGTGATGACATTGTTTTGGAAGGTAACATGGCTAAGGTTGGTGGTATAGGGTTATCTCTGTAACCATTTCACTAGTGGGGGATAGAGCTGATAGCTTATATAAAATAATTTAATATACATCAACAAATATGAGATATTGAAAATATTTAAAAGTTATGACACTTTCAAATGAAAATATACCTTTGTTGACAAGATATTTAATTATTATGTATGCTATTCTTGCCCAAAAATTACTAATAGTTAATCTTACAAGTAACAGTGAATTTTTGTTTCTCGTGTCTGTTTGAAGTTTGTCTGTTGAAATTTAGCTGACAAACTTGTATAAGAACATTTTTTTAACAATTTAAAAAATTACATATATATATATATATAATTGGTAATTATGTTTGTTATCACATATGATTCTAGTATGTACAGATTTCATTCTGCATAAAGAGTAAGAATTACCTTCTCAAAATTGTTGAAAAAGCAGATTTTGTTGAATATTTGTTGCTTTGTTTTCTTCAATGATTAATGGTTAGAATTGAAATATAGCTATTGTTAAATTTTTGAATTTTCTAAAATATATTTCATGATGACAATACATACTTATTTAAATTTATTAATTATTAGTTATTCATTTATTATGTTATGTGTTAAAGTAATTCTCTAATCATTTACTTATATCTATATAATTATGTAGCTAGATTTTGAAAATAGTTGTTGTTAAATTAATAAATTTTCTAAAATATAGTTCATGATGACACTGCATACATATTTAAATTGGTCATTACATATAATGTGCTACAAAATTCTTTTATCAGTTACTTATATAAGTACATATATGTGTGTGTATTGTATACAATGTACAACTTATATGCATAATTGTATAATAATGTCTACATGTAATGTATTATAACATCTATGCACTTTCAATTGTAGTTTTCTCAGAACATTGAACTGCTGAACATCATTATTTCAAGTAATCCTAGAATCCTGGTGGAGGCGAGTCCTATGGACAAAATCTGGGGGATCGGTCTCTACTCGGATGATCCAAAGGCCTGGAACAGAGCTTACTGGCTCGGAGAAAACAAACTGGGGAAGGCCCTCACCAAAGTCCGCAACAAACTGATGCTGGACCGAGGTTTGATCACTAAGGAAGATTATGACAGGCAGATCCAAGATTTGATGCGTTGATTGCATATATAGAGGTGGATAAGTTTTATAGAACATTTGTCATATAAGTGATAAAAATAATGTCCAATAGATTTTTCACCGAGTGATATACCGGTAGTATACATACTGTAATACACAATAACCCAGAGATACTACAGGGAATATGATATAACAAAGAGAAATTGGATATTATATATGAAATATATCAATAATTTATCAAACTTTAATCTAAAATATTTACCATCATGACTTTGGCATTGCCACTCTATGACTCTTCCGAGAACAGTTGGCATTCAGTAGGGTTATGAATGCAATGGGCTGAAAGTTAATGTCATCGTTATTATGATGACATAATTGGTATGTTGTATATACCTGACACTCCCCAAGGCAATGACTTTTCATTGAATAAACTTACATGATACATACATTACATGCTGAATAATAATAAGAGTAATTTGATTTTTTTCATGAGATCAACAGATTCCAAATAATTGTGAAATGAATTGAATTTGCCTTTGCCTAGAAAGTGTTCATTATTGCAAATGAATGCCAACTAAAAGCAGTTCAATACTAAAATATAATCTGCAAGATTCTATTTGACAATTCAGAATAAGTTATATAATCATAACTTCATTTTATGAATTGGGTGTTGGGCTTACTCCATTGATAAATTACAAAACTTCAAAAAAAAAAACCTTTTCTTTTGTTCCAAAAAGCTCTCAACATTACATGTAGCTCCCTAGCAGAAATTGAAAAAAAAAAAATACAAATCTTTAGAACAATTGTCAGCATGCATTTTGTACTTTAAATAATATATGAACATAGTTCTAATGAGTGGTCACATTATGTAAAGCCATTGTAAGTGACTTTTCTTTGAATAGGCATGAGAGGATGTTTTCCCAAGTCATGACTAATTTGAATAAAGGTCGACTACACTAAGCACTATAAATGTTTGCACCTATATATTTTATATGTATCATCACATCAAAAAGACCAGTGTATGGTAATGGAGAGACTTAACCCTAACAGCAACTCTTCACTGGGTCAAGGGTGTGAGTCAATTTTTATAAATCATGAGTTCATTATATGAGTTTGTCAATTTAATTAGAACTTGAAATGAGGTACAGTGGACCTGCAATAATCCAGACACCTTCGTTCCCAGTCCGAACCGTCCGGATTATGAGTTTTCTAGACTGCCTAATTTTGTTAACCAGGTCAAAAAATGTGTCGGGCAAGAGTTAATTCCCTTGATTTTATACACCGCTAGATGTTTAAAAAGGCCCAATATACGTAACTTCTGGAAACTTTTCATGATTCTGAAAAAATCTGAAAAAAATCCAGTTGATAAACATGCAAAAATAAGCTTAAAATGAAGTAAACCTGAGTGGTTATTAACAAAAAACTCTTGACAGCAATCCAAAGAATTGAAAATAATGCAGGTGGGGCCCACTTCAACATCAAGCCGAAGGTAGAAGACAGTTCAAAATGGATGTGTGTTTACAAATACTGAGTTTCAACTGCTGCTTTACCGGTAACTGCGTAATAATTCATCTAGAATATTGCTGATATCAGTTAATCTTAACTAAATCTATGAATATAAAAACATATTATTCTTGATTTTCGCTTCAAGTTTTTGCCGAAAATTATGTATGATGGGCATTTAAATGACATTACATAAATAAATTTGGGTCTTTTTGTAAATATAAATATTTATATTATGTTTTCTAATATAGCGATATTCTGTATAGCTATTGACACAGGTGACTGGCCTCAACATTTTTCTCTCTGCGTGGATGAAAAAATCGTCCAGATTATTACGGGAATTTATTGCGGGAATTTTGCTAATGGAAAGTTCGTTCCATTCCCAAAATGGAGTTCTGGAAACGGAATCCAAATTTCCAGACTGATGAGTACAAATAACGTAACGGAAATCTGTTCATGTGCATTTCCGTCCAGATTGTGAGTTTTCGGAGCTATCGGCGTCCAGATTATCGCAGGTCCACTGTATATATAGAGGTTACACAACAATTGGCTGTTGCATATGGAATTTATTTCACTCGAGTTAATTATTTTTTAAAAGTTACAAAAGACACGAGCTTTAGCGAGTGTCTTTTGTAACTTTTAAAAAATAATTAAAGAGAGTGAAATAAATTCCATATTCAATAACCACGAGTCGTGTGACCTGTTTCTACCACAATTATATTTAATAGGCAGTTTCAGTGTTGTTTTCTTGGGTGAATCGTGGCTTTGCGGGAAATCACATCATCTCGAATACATTCCCGCCAAGTTGTGACGACGTCAACAATCGATGACGTCGTCAACAATCCACATTTCCGGTCAAAGTTCAACTTCTTAACCAATCAAAAGTCTGGAAGGTCATATTCCACTAGTGGTATATAACATATATTTATCCAACAGTCAGCACGTTTATACAATGGTCTGAGAGTGGAATAACACATGGCATTGTGGTAGAAATATTGATATCCCTGCAGGGCATTTTCGTTATGGTCAACATCATGGAGAAGAAAGTAATAATCTATTTGCAATATTTACTACATGTAATTATTAATCTTAGAGTTGTGTTCTAAGTGTCATTGAGTCCCCCACTGGTTCCCACTGGGGATCTATATTGTTTGTTTGGTCTGTATACGGTTCTTCAATCTGTCAGTCTGTCCTTCCATCTCTGTCCTTCTGTCCATCTGTCCAAGTTTAAAAGTTTTGCAAAAGTAAGTCACTGTGATATATGGTTTGACCTTGTGACCTAGGTTTGACATTTTGTGACCTATGATTTGACATTTTGTGACCTATGATTTGACATTTTGTGACCTATAGTATGACCTTGAAAAAGTTTCCTATGTCATTTTTAGACTAAATGGGGGGGGGGGGGCATATAGTTTTAACCGTGTCCGTCCTGTTGCATCCCATCCCGTCCCAAGGTAATGTAACCAGCTTATTTAAATAACTACCGATCCAATTGTCATCAAACTTTGCATACATAATAAGCATGAAAAACTAATTTCATATAGGGGCGGGAGCATTTATGTCTCGCAGACATTTCTAGTTCATACTTTTTACACATTGAAGACGCAGATTGAGCTACTTGTGTATGATGCAAGTGCCTCTTTGGATAGTGGAGTGTAAAATTCAAAAGTAGGTCACTGTGACCTACAGTCTGACCTTTGATATAACCTTTGAAAAGTTAGTCCAGCTAGGACATCATCTTCATACTAAAGTACATCGAGAAAGTTTATTTAATATGCAAGTACATCTGCATCTTGTGATGGCAGTGTGTCCAATGCAAAATAAGATCACTTTGACCTTTGGTTTCACCTTTGACCTTTAACCTTTGAAGAGATTGTCTGGGACATACAGTAATTAACTTCCTGACTATTTCACATTGAATAACCACTTTTGGTATGCAAATATACCTATGTTGGTGGAACTACAAAGCTCTGAACTTTGTAACCTGTTCCTTTGAATATATTTGTCCAGGGTATGTTAACCCTTGTGGTGCTGAATTGTCTTCTATTAGGATGGCATTGAGTGCTGATTTGTTTCAAAAACAATTTTTTACAAACCGTTTTTTTTCTTCCTGCTTAAATATCAAGAATGATACAAATGATGTATTCCAGACATTCAATGGCGGTTTGAACGTCAATTTTATGAAAAA
Source organism: Mimachlamys varia (assembly GCA_947623455.1). Taxonomy (NCBI): domain Eukaryota; kingdom Metazoa; phylum Mollusca; class Bivalvia; order Pectinida; family Pectinidae; genus Mimachlamys; species Mimachlamys varia. The sequence continues at coordinate 9,881,778 of OX392530.1, forward strand.
TTTTGTACTTCATCTGCTAAGCCTAAAAAAGTGCAAACTTCACATGAAAAAACAACAAAAGTCCAATAAACACAATTAAAAATATTATTTAATTCTTTAAGATATCTTTTATCTATATGAGTACACAATATATATCTTTTATTTTATCAATAACAATAATTATAACTGAAATGATTAATGGAATCGGAAATTTTATCACTCAAGGGAGATAATTCTATACAATTTCATGTGCAGATACCAGATCATGACTGTATGCGTTGAGTACATGACTGCCATGTGTAACCATAGATTGATGTATAGCTCCATGAGTAAAGGAACCATAACTTGTGGGGAACTATGGATAATCTACATGTGTTTTGTCTGATACCTTTCTGTCTTCCAAGAATTCAGTTTTATATATTTTGGAGATTCTTTTTAAGGCCCATATATACGTAATTTCAGGAAAGTTTTCGGGGTTCTGAGGAATTATGAAAAAAAATTAAGTTGATAACCATGCAAAAATAAGCCTAAAACGAAGTAAACCTGAGCGGTAACTAACAAGAAACTCTTGACAGAAAAATTTAAAGAATTGAAAACAATTCAGGTGTGGCCCACTTCAACAACAAACCAAAGGTAGAAAGCAGTTCAAAATGGATGCGTGTTTACAAATACCGTGTTTCAACTACTGATGTACCATCTTGAAATTGCTGATATCAGTTAACCTTAACTAAATCTATAAACAAATAAGTTATTTTAAGGCTTGATTTTCGCTTCACGTTTTGCTGAAAGTTACGTATATTGGGCCCGAAGTAAACCTGAGCGGTACCTAACAAGAAACTCTTGACAAAAAAGTCCAAAGAATTGAAAATAACTCAGGTGGGGCCCACTTCAACAACAAACCGAAGGTAGAAGACGGTTCGAAATGGAAGCGTGTTTACAAATACCAAGTTTCAAATACTGCTGTACCGGTAACCACGAAAGAATTCATCTTGAATACTGCTGATATCAGATAATCTTAACTAAATCTATAATTATAATAATACGTTATAATGCTTGATTTTCGCTTCAAGTTTTGCCGAAAGTTACGTATATTGGGCCTTTAACATTTTAGGCAAAGTATGTACATATTAAATATTTTGCTATATGGCATTCATGACTGTTTAATTTTGTAAAATTGTGATTAGTCAGACTTTTGATAAAGTTATTTCTTATGATAATGTAATATTTTGATTTTTTATACCGGGGCAACAAATCTTTTAGGACATATGTAATCAAGGCTTTAATTATTGTCAAATGTATTTTCCGAATAAACTTTTTATGTATTAAAGAACAATTTGGACATATTGAGTACTACACGTAGCTGTTAAAATTGACTTTTGAGATTTAAGAACAAAGTGTGGTTCTATAAAAGGGACTGTGAATAAAGGTATCATTGTTTAAAATATTGCAGGAAGCTTATTGGTTGTAACATCATTATGTAAAGTTTAGGGCTGGGTGGTTTTACCGGTATACCATGGTATAAAGTTGTGATGGTACGTACAGTGGTACATTTGTACATTAGTCCTATATGCTTTTTTGGGGGGGACTTTCATTTAACTTATCAATGAACAATTTATTACATAAATCAATTGGAATTCCAATATGGTTTAATTGCAATTTTCTATAAGTTTGCTTTTCAACTAGGACAGACATAGCTTCACTCAAACAATATAAGAAGGTAACACAAAGAGAAAATGATTATAGGCCTCTTGTTGATTGGCTTCAGAACAAAAACAGCAAATCACGGTGGTATACCGTGGTACGTACCGCAGTATTTGCCAACATACCGTGGTATACCGTGGTACTTTTTATTTTGTGGTACCCACAAAATAAAAGTAGTGAAGTTATAGATTGGGTATGAGGGTATCCATACATATGGAAAAGACTATCACATCCTTGTGATAAAGGCCATCATCAGAAGCCTCTTCCGCTTATGTTGTTTGGTTCTAAAAGTGTTATATCACTCCACATCAGGGAGAATGCCCTGCCTACCAAATGTTTCAATTGGTTAAAATTTATTTTATCAACTCTTACGAATATTCATAAGAGTGTAACTGTTGTCCTCTTTTTCACAGGAAGTGATCTATTGAGGGGAGGGAGTAGTCCTCATATAGACAGATTTAAGCTAATTAAGGGGAATAAGGGAGATTTTTTTCATATGGTAGTAATTACACTTTTAAGAGTTTGCATCTTATTTTTCACCCTTTCTTTCCTCTGGTTCTAATTATATAATTGTATATTGTAGGTCCATCCTTAAAACAACTTGATTCTAACTCATATTTAACTGTCCCTCAAGCATTTAACTAGATGACTGACCCACCAATAATCTGGTTCAACACCTGAGTGTGTTTTGTTACCGATAAATTAGGGAAATATTAAGAAAAGTTGACATATAGATATAAACTTTAACTGTGATACAGTGTAAGTACCTATTCTGTTTAATTGTTGTATTAATTCCTTTTCTATTGATTAAAAAAAGTGTTTTCCAATTTTATTGAGAAATAGATTTATCTTTAATAAAATATTTTATTTTCTTACTGTGTTTTACCATGGTTATTTGTTTTTAACCTCACAGAAATTGAATTGATCACAGCAACCAGGCAACCAATTTATATAGTGACAACTTAACAGAGTAAGGAGACATCTGAATGCAGTAACCTGACAACTTAACCATATGACAGGACCAACAGCAAGTCATGCCAACTGAATAAAGTTATCAGGGGCCAACAGGGGCCAACATTAAGTCACGACAACTGAACACAGTAACCTGACAACTTAACCTTATGACAGGACCAACAGCAAGTCATGACAACTGAATACGATTACCAGGCAACTGATTCACTTATAGAGGCCAACAGCAAGTCATGACAACTGAATACAGTTACCAGGCAACTGATTCACTTACAGATACTAACAGCAGGTCATATAATAAATACAGTAACCTAGCAACTGATACATATAACAGGGACCAACAACAATTCATGACAACTGAATAATGTAAACTAACAACTGATACGGTACATGTAACAAGGAAAAACAAGTCACAACAACTGAATGGAGTAACTCGACAACTGATTAACATAACAGGGGCCAACATTAAGACACGACAACTGAATACAGTAACCTAGCAACTGATACATGTAACAGGGACCAACAACAATTCTTGACAACAGAATACAATAACGAAATAACTTATACAACAGGGACTAACAACATTTCATGACAACTGAAAACTATGACCAAGCCATCAATACACATGATGGGAACCAAACAAAACAAGTGCTAATTGTAATGGGGTACCATTACAGATGTCCCCCAAACTACCCCTTTGGTCGGAACTGATGAGCCCAATGAACTCACAATGGAAATATAGCTGACACCCCATATAGGAAATAGCGGCCATGTTGACGAATCACGAAACGGAGGTTACGACAATGTCCGTGGTGTCCTACTACAGTTATATATAAAATTTCATTGAAATCGGACAATATATAAATTTCGACCAATCAGAGGCCTCCATTTTCGTTTCGGTGGCAACCAAACTTTACGAAAATGTTACCATGTTATTCAGCATCCCTTAAAACACCCATGTACCAATTTTTACTGAAATTGGAGACTGAATTTTGAAAACCGGAAATTAGCTCTGGCGGCCATCTTGGACTTCCGGTCGCGAAACAAAAAAACCCGTTTTCACACACCCCGCCCCTAATGAGTATGTGTGTGAAGTTTCGTGAAGATCCGTCCAGTAGTTTTTGAGAAAACGGTCGGAAACCTCCGCGGCGGAAGAAAGTGGAAGAAACAAGAATAATAATAATAATAAGAAACCGAGCAAAAACAATATGTCCCCCCACTTCGTTTGGGGGACATGATAACAAGTCATTACAACTGAATACAGTAACCAACAACTGATAGATATTAGAGGGACCAAGTAACCGATACATATAACAGGGACGAAACAACTAGATGAAGTCATGATAACTGAATACAGTAACCTGACAACTGATACATATAACAGGAACCGACAGCAAGCCATGACAACAGAATACAGTAACCTGATAACTGATACATATAACAGGAACCAACATCAAGTCATGACAACAGAATACAGTAACCTGACAACTGATACATATACATGTAATAGGAACCGACAGCAAGTCATGACAACAGAATACAGTAACCTGATAACTGATACATATGACAGGAACCGACAGTAAGTCATGACAACTGAATACAGTAACTAGGCAACAGATAAAAAACAATAAACTGTACTTTAGGTAGCTGTGTACAGTACCCTAGAGATT